>CM076259.1:60124240-62931740 GCA_038380795.1 Pyrocephalus nanus | reverse complement strand
GACCGCCCCGTTAGCGGGGAGCGGGTCGTGTGCCCCTGAAGCGGAGAGAAGGAGCCTCCGTGGGCCTTTGGGCCCAGGGCCCCCCTGTAATCGGGGGAGTAAGTGCCCTGGAGTCCCGGGCACTTTGCGGTCCAGGCAGCGGCTCGAGCCCCCTGTAGGCAGGGCGGCAGCCTCCCTGACCGCTGGTTTGCATGCCCAGCTGCCTTTGCCCAGAGGGCCCGGCTCCCAGCAGCGGATGGGACCGCGCCGTGCGTCGCTGTGGTGAGACAAATTGCGGTTTGGAGGGTTTTGGGGGCTGGGGGGGGGGCGGGGTGGCCTGTGGGGGGGCGGCTGGTGGCTTGGGGATGTGCCTGTGGGGCTGCATGCCGGGGCCCGGTTTCCCTGACGGGCAGGAGCTGGTGATCGTGGGGCCTGACTGCGCCCTCCTGCCTTGGCGGAAGCTGTGTCGGAGAAGAGAGCAAGAGGCATGGATGGCGTGGGACGGCGGGGCCGCCGTGGGAAGCTGCTGAGGAGAGGCCAGCTGAACTTGGGGGGTCGTGCGGAGGAGATGTGGGGGTCCCGCGGGTGGGCAGGTGGTGGCTCGGACGGCTCCCTCTGGGTCCTAGTTTCCTTTCCTTCAGTGGAAGGAGTTGGAGCTTCTCAGTCCCAACCGTGTCCTCCTGCCTCTTCAGGAGCCGTCGGAGAAGAAGGCAGAGGCACGGAGTGGGACGGCGAGGCAAGAGTGGGCAAGAAGAGCAGTGGCTTGGAGCCGAAGAGGGGGCGCGAGAAGGGCCCTCTGGGCAAAGGGACCTCCCTGACATCCCCGGGGCAGGGATACTTCAGAGTCCGGTGGGCACCTTCAGGCTGCCCCGGCCGGCTTAGCGCTGGGCGACCTCCCTGTAATCAGGGCTGTGTCTTTACGTTGCTTGTCGTCGGCCTTTTGCCATCGTGCTCCTGAGGCTGCCCGGAGAGAGGCTGAAGCACCCTGTAAGGAGGGTGAGAGCCCCCGTCTCCGCACCCGAGGGGGGGAAACGGAGCTCTCCCGACCCCCAGCCCACCCTGTAAGCAGGGCAGGGCTTTTTCCCTTGGCACCTTGGTGCCTGCTGGCGGCCCCTGGCCAGAGTGAGGCCCCTGTAGTCGGGGTGCGTCACAGGCTGTGTGCCTCGGCCAGCCGCGAAGCCCCTGAGCGTGTCAAGGCCCTTCTGGCCTGTGCACAGCCCGTGGGCGGGTCTGAGGCTCTCCTCTCCTGCTCGACGGCAGACAGGGCTGGCTCCCCACACGTTGGTGCGCAGAGCTCGCTCCCCCTTCTGGGACGTTCCCCCTTAGATCTTTGTGGGTGTGAGTGAGTGAGTGAGTGAGCCCCTGTTTAGCCCCTGTAGAAAGTAGAGAGCAGTGTAGCTTAGACTTCCCAGGAGGGAAAGAGGGGCTCTGTGCAGCAACCGGGGGCTGCCCTGTAAAGCCGCGGGCGGAGACACGGCCCGGCCTTGCCCCTCGTTCCCCAGGAGGGAGCGAAGCCCCTTAGTGGTGGCGCGGGCACCGTGACCCGGCCGTAGCCAGCGCCTGGGGTGTGTGCCTGCGCTGCGGGGCTGCCTGTCCCGCTGGTGACGGGCCAGCGTGGCACGTCCCCCCCGTCCCCCACCCCGTCCTCGGGGCTGGGGCCCTGTCCCCCCGGCCTTGGGCCGTGAGGCCACCCTTGGGAGTGCCGGGCCTCGGGGGGGCGGCCCCGTAAGCGGGGCTTTGTGCGTCCCCCCTGCTCGGCGGGCGGTTGGAGGGGCCCCCCTGTAATCAGGCGGGTGTCCCGCGGGGTCCCCGGCCTTTCACAGGCGTGGGGCTGGGCATGTGCCCTCCCTGTCCCCGGGGCCCACCTGGGGGCCTTCGGCCACGAGCTCCACTGCCTTGCAGTGGAGTCTCCTTGACCTTGCTGCGGGGGAAGGCCGAGCTCCGTGGCTCCCTGGGTGTGGACCCTCCCGTAAGCGGGGTCTGGGTCTGGGAGCCTTTGTGCTCCCTGAGCTGGCAGCCTGTGCGGGGCGACCGCCCCGTTAGCGGGGAGCGGGTCGTGTGCCCCTGAAGCGGAGAGAAGGAGCCTCCGTGGGCCTTTGGGCCCAGGGCCCCCCTGTAATCGGGGGAGTAAGTGCCCTGGAGTCCCGGGCACTTTGCGGTCCAGGCAGCGGCTCGAGCCCCCTGTAGGCAGGGCGGCAGCCTCCCTGACCGCTGGTTTGCATGCCCAGCTGCCTTTGCCCAGAGGGCCCGGCTCCCAGCAGCGGATGGGACCGCGCCGTGCGTCGCTGTGGTGAGACAAATTGCGGTTTGGAGGGTTTTGGGGGCTGGGGGGGGGGCGGGGTGGCCTGTGGGGGGGCGGCTGGTGGCTTGGGGATGTGCCTGTGGGGCTGCATGCCGGGGCCCGGTTTCCCTGACGGGCAGGAGCTGGTGATCGTGGGGCCTGACTGCGCCCTCCTGCCTTGGCGGAAGCTGTGTCGGAGAAGAGAGCAAGAGGCATGGATGGCGTGGGACGGCGGGGCCGCCGTGGGAAGCTGCTGAGGAGAGGCCAGCTGAACTTGGGGGGTCGTGCGGAGGAGATGTGGGGGTCCCGCGGGTGGGCAGGTGGTGGCTCGGACGGCTCCCTCTGGGTCCTAGTTTCCTTTCCTTCAGTGGAAGGAGTTGGAGCTTCTCAGTCCCAACCGTGTCCTCCTGCCTCTTCAGGAGCCGTCGGAGAAGAAGGCAGAGGCACGGAGTGGGACGGCGAGGCAAGAGTGGGCAAGAAGAGCAGTGGCTTGGAGCCGAAGAGGGGGCGCGAGAAGGGCCCTCTGGGCAAAGGGACCTCCCTGACATCCCCGGGGCAGGGATACTTCAGAGTCCGGTGGGCACCTTCAGGCTGCCCCGGCCGGCTTAGCGCTGGGCGACCTCCCTGTAATCAGGGCTGTGTCTTTACGTTGCTTGTCGTCGGCCTTTTGCCATCGTGCTCCTGAGGCTGCCCGGAGAGAGGCTGAAGCACCCTGTAAGGAGGGTGAGAGCCCCCGTCTCCGCACCCGAGGGGGGGAAACGGAGCTCTCCCGACCCCCAGCCCACCCTGTAAGCAGGGCAGGGCTTTTTCCCTTGGCACCTTGGTGCCTGCTGGCGGCCCCTGGCCAGAGTGAGGCCCCTGTAGTCGGGGTGCGTCACAGGCTGTGTGCCTCGGCCAGCCGCGAAGCCCCTGAGCGTGTCAAGGCCCTTCTGGCCTGTGCACAGCCCGTGGGCGGGTCTGAGGCTCTCCTCTCCTGCTCGATGGCAGACAGGGCTGGCTCCCCACACGTTGGTGCGCAGAGCTCGCTCCCCCTTCTGGGACGTTCCCCCTTAGATCTTTGTGGGTGTGAGTGAGTGAGCCCCTGTTTAGCCCCTGTAGAAAGTAGAGAGCAGTGTAGCTTAGACTTCCCAGGAGGGAAAGAGGGGCTCTGTGCAGCAACCGGGGGCTGCCCTGTAAAGCCGCGGGCGGAGACACGGCCCGGCCTTGCCCCTCGTTCCCCAGGAGGGAGCGAAGCCCCTTAGTGGTGGCGCGGGCACCGTGACCCGGCCGTAGCCAGCGCCTGGGGTGTGTGCCTGCGCTGCGGGGCTGCCTGTCCCGCTGGTGACGGGCCAGCGTGGCACGTCCCCCCCGTCCCCCACCCCGTCCTCGGGGCTGGGGCCCTGTCCCCCCGGCCTTGGGCCGTGAGGCCACCCTTGGGAGTGCCGGGCCTCGGGGGGGCGGCCCCGTAAGCGGGGCTTTGTGCGTCCCCCCTGCTCGGCGGGCGGTTGGAGGGGCCCCCCTGTAATCAGGCGGGTGTCCCGCGGGGTCCCCGGCCTTTCACAGGCGTGGGGCTGGGCATGTGCCCTCCCTGTCCCCGGGGCCCACCTGGGGGCCTTCGGCCACGAGCTCCACTGCCTTGCAGTGGAGTCTCCTTGACCTTGCTGCGGGGGAAGGCCGAGCTCCGTGGCTCCCTGGGTGTGGACCCTCCCGTAAGCGGGGTCTGGGTCTGGGAGCCTTTGTGCTCCCTGAGCTGGCAGCCTGTGCGGGGCGACCGCCCCGTTAGCGGGGAGCGGGTCGTGTGCCCCTGAAGCGGAGAGAAGGAGCCTCCGTGGGCCTTTGGGCCCAGGGCCCCCCTGTAATCGGGGGAGTAAGTGCCCTGGAGTCCCGGGCACTTTGCGGTCCAGGCAGCGGCTCGAGCCCCCTGTAGGCAGGGCGGCAGCCTCCCTGACCGCTGGTTTGCATGCCCAGCTGCCTTTGCCCAGAGGGCCCGGCTCCCAGCAGCGGATGGGACCGCGCCGTGCGTCGCTGTGGTGAGACAAATTGCGGTTTGGAGGGTTTTGGGGGCTGGGGGGGGGGCGGGGTGGCCTGTGGGGGGGCGGCTGGTGGCTTGGGGATGTGCCTGTGGGGCTGCATGCCGGGGCCCGGTTTCCCTGACGGGCAGGAGCTGGTGATCGTGGGGCCTGACTGCGCCCTCCTGCCTTGGCGGAAGCTGTGTCGGAGAAGAGAGCAAGAGGCATGGATGGCGTGGGACGGCGGGGCCGCCGTGGGAAGCTGCTGAGGAGAGGCCAGCTGAACTTGGGGGGTCGTGCGGAGGAGATGTGGGGGTCCCGCGGGTGGGCAGGTGGTGGCTCGGACGGCTCCCTCTGGGTCCTAGTTTCCTTTCCTTCAGTGGAAGGAGTTGGAGCTTCTCAGTCCCAACCGTGTCCTCCTGCCTCTTCAGGAGCCGTCGGAGAAGAAGGCAGAGGCACGGAGTGGGACGGCGAGGCAAGAGTGGGCAAGAAGAGCAGTGGCTTGGAGCCGAAGAGGGGGCGCGAGAAGGGCCCTCTGGGCAAAGGGACCTCCCTGACATCCCCGGGGCAGGGATACTTCAGAGTCCGGTGGGCACCTTCAGGCTGCCCCGGCCGGCTTAGCGCTGGGCGACCTCCCTGTAATCAGGGCTGTGTCTTTACGTTGCTTGTCGTCGGCCTTTTGCCATCGTGCTCCTGAGGCTGCCCGGAGAGAGGCTGAAGCACCCTGTAAGGAGGGTGAGAGCCCCCGTCTCCGCACCCGAGGGGGGGAAACGGAGCTCTCCCGACCCCCAGCCCACCCTGTAAGCAGGGCAGGGCTTTTTCCCTTGGCACCTTGGTGCCTGCTGGCGGCCCCTGGCCAGAGTGAGGCCCCTGTAGTCGGGGTGCGTCACAGGCTGTGTGCCTCGGCCAGCCGCGAAGCCCCTGAGCGTGTCAAGGCCCTTCTGGCCTGTGCACAGCCCGTGGGCGGGTCTGAGGCTCTCCTCTCCTGCTCGACGGCAGACAGGGCTGGCTCCCCACACGTTGGTGCGCAGAGCTCGCTCCCCCTTCTGGGACGTTCCCCCTTAGATCTTTGTGGGTGTGAGTGAGTGAGTGAGTGAGCCCCTGTTTAGCCCCTGTAGAAAGTAGAGAGCAGTGTAGCTTAGACTTCCCAGGAGGGAAAGAGGGGCTCTGTGCAGCAACCGGGGGCTGCCCTGTAAAGCCGCGGGCGGAGACACGGCCCGGCCTTGCCCCTCGTTCCCCAGGAGGGAGCGAAGCCCCTTAGTGGTGGCACGGGCACCGTGACCCGGCCGTAGCCAGCGCCTGGGGTGTGTGCCTGCGCTGCGGGGCTGCCTGTCCCGCTGGTGACGGGCCAGCGTGGCACGTCCCCCCCGTCCCCCACCCCGTCCTCGGGGCTGGGGCCCTGTCCCCCCGGCCTTGGGCCGTGAGGCCACCCTTGGGAGTGCCGGGCCTCGGGGGGGCGGCCCCGTAAGCGGGGCTTTGTGCGTCCCCCCTGCTCGGCGGGCGGTTGGAGGGGCCCCCCTGTAATCAGGCGGGTGTCCCGCGGGGTCCCCGGCCTTTCACAGGCGTGGGGCTGGGCATGTGCCCTCCCTGTCCCCGGGGCCCACCTGGGGGCCTTCGGCCACGAGCTCCACTGCCTTGCAGTGGAGTCTCCTTGACCTTGCTGCGGGGGAAGGCCGAGCTCCGTGGCTCCCTGGGTGTGGACCCTCCCGTAAGCGGGGTCTGGGTCTGGGAGCCTTTGTGCTCCCTGAGCTGGCAGCCTGTGCGGGGCGACCGCCCCGTTAGCGGGGAGCGGGTCGTGTGCCCCTGAAGCGGAGAGAAGGAGCCTCCGTGGGCCTTTGGGCCCAGGGCCCCCCTGTAATCGGGGGAGTAAGTGCCCTGGAGTCCCGGGCACTTTGCGGTCCAGGCAGCGGCTCGAGCCCCCTGTAGGCAGGGCGGCAGCCTCCCTGACCGCTGGTTTGCATGCCCAGCTGCCTTTGCCCAGAGGGCCCGGCTCCCAGCAGCGGATGGGACCGCGCCGTGCGTCGCTGTGGTGAGACAAATTGCGGTTTGGAGGGTTTTGGGGGCTGGGGGGGGGGCGGGGTGGCCTGTGGGGGGGCGGCTGGTGGCTTGGGGATGTGCCTGTGGGGCTGCATGCCGGGGCCCGGTTTCCCTGACGGGCAGGAGCTGGTGATCGTGGGGCCTGACTGCGCCCTCCTGCCTTGGCGGAAGCTGTGTCGGAGAAGAGAGCAAGAGGCATGGATGGCGTGGGACGGCGGGGCCGCCGTGGGAAGCTGCTGAGGAGAGGCCAGCTGAACTTGGAGGGTCGTGCGGAGATGTGGGGGTCCCGCGGGTGGGCAGGTGGTGGCTCGGACGGCTCCCTCTGGGTCCTAGTTTCCTTTCCTTCAGTGGAAGGAGTTGGAGCTTCTCAGTCCCAACCGTGTCCTCCTGCCTCTTCAGGAGCCGTCGGAGAAGAAGGCAGAGGCACGGAGTGGGACGGCGAGGCAAGAGTGGGCAAGAAGAGCAGTGGCTTGGAGCCGAAGAGGGGGCGCGAGAAGGGCCCTCTGGGCAAAGGGACCTCCCTGACATCCCCGGGGCAGGGATACTTCAGAGTCCGGTGGGCACCTTCAGGCTGCCCCGGCCGGCTTAGCGCTGGGCGACCTCCCTGTAATCAGGGCTGTGTCTTTACGTTGCTTGTCGTCGGCCTTTTGCCATCGTGCTCCTGAGGCTGCCCGGAGAGAGGCTGAAGCACCCTGTAAGGAGGGTGAGAGCCCCCGTCTCCGCACCCGAGGGGGGGAAACGGAGCTCTCCCGACCCCCAGCCCACCCTGTAAGCAGGGCAGGGCTTTTTCCCTTGGCACCTTGGTGCCTGCTGGCGGCCCCTGGCCAGAGTGAGGCCCCTGTAGTCGGGGTGCGTCACAGGCTGTGTGCCTCGGCCAGCCGCGAAGCCCCTGAGCGTGTCAAGGCCCTTCTGGCCTGTGCACAGCCCGTGGGCGGGTCTGAGGCTCTCCTCTCCTGCTCGACGGCAGACAGGGCTGGCTCCCCACACGTTGGTGCGCAGAGCTCGCTCCCCCTTCTGGGACGTTCCCCCTTAGATCTTTGTGGGTGTGAGTGAGTGAGTGAGTGAGCCCCTGTTTAGCCCCTGTAGAAAGTAGAGAGCAGTGTAGCTTAGACTTCCCAGGAGGGAAAGAGGGGCTCTGTGCAGCAACCGGGGGCTGCCCTGTAAAGCCGCGGGCGGAGACACGGCCCGGCCTTGCCCCTCGTTCCCCAGGAGGGAGCGAAGCCCCTTAGTGGTGGCGCGGGCACCGTGACCCGGCCGTAGCCAGCGCCTGGGGTGTGTGCCTGCGCTGCGGGGCTGCCTGTCCCGCTGGTGACGGGCCAGCGTGGCACGTCCCCCCCGTCCCCCACCCCGTCCTCGGGGCTGGGGCCCTGTCCCCCCGGCCTTGGGCCGTGAGGCCACCCTTGGGAGTGCCGGGCCTCGGGGGGGCGGCCCCGTAAGCGGGGCTTTGTGCGTCCCCCCTGCTCGGCGGGCGGTTGGAGGGGCCCCCCTGTAATCAGGCGGGTGTCCCGCGGGGTCCCCGGCCTTTCACAGGCGTGGGGCTGGGCATGTGCCCTCCCTGTCCCCGGGGCCCACCTGGGGGCCTTCGGCCACGAGCTCCACTGCCTTGCAGTGGAGTCTCCTTGACCTTGCTGCGGGGGAAGGCCGAGCTCCGTGGCTCCCTGGGTGTGGACCCTCCCGTAAGCGGGGTCTGGGTCTGGGAGCCTTTGTGCTCCCTGAGCTGGCAGCCTGTGCGGGGCGACCGCCCCGTTAGCGGGGAGCGGGTCGTGTGCCCCTGAAGCGGAGAGAAGGAGCCTCCGTGGGCCTTTGGGCCCAGGGCCCCCCTGTAATCGGGGGAGTAAGTGCCCTGGAGTCCCGGGCACTTTGCGGTCCAGGCAGCGGCTCGAGCCCCCTGTAGGCAGGGCGGCAGCCTCCCTGACCGCTGGTTTGCATGCCCAGCTGCCTTTGCCCAGAGGGCCCGGCTCCCAGCAGCGGATGGGACCGCGCCGTGCGTCGCTGTGGTGAGACAAATTGCGGTTTGGAGGGTTTTGGGGGCTGGGGGGGGGGCGGGGTGGCCTGTGGGGGGGCGGCTGGTGGCTTGGGGATGTGCCTGTGGGGCTGCATGCCGGGGCCCGGTTTCCCTGACGGGCAGGAGCTGGTGATCGTGGGGCCTGACTGCGCCCTCCTGCCTTGGCGGAAGCTGTGTCGGAGAAGAGAGCAAGAGGCATGGATGGCGTGGGACGGCGGGGCCGCCGTGGGAAGCTGCTGAGGAGAGGCCAGCTGAACTTGGGGGGTCGTGCGGAGGAGATGTGGGGGTCCCGCGGGTGGGCAGGTGGTGGCTCGGACGGCTCCCTCTGGGTCCTAGTTTCCTTTCCTTCAGTGGAAGGAGTTGGAGCTTCTCAGTCCCAACCGTGTCCTCCTGCCTCTTCAGGAGCCGTCGGAGAAGAAGGCAGAGGCACGGAGTGGGACGGCGAGGCAAGAGTGGGCAAGAAGAGCAGTGGCTTGGAGCCGAAGAGGGGGCGCGAGAAGGGCCCTCTGGGCAAAGGGACCTCCCTGACATCCCCGGGGCAGGGATACTTCAGAGTCCGGTGGGCACCTTCAGGCTGCCCCGGCCGGCTTAGCGCTGGGCGACCTCCCTGTAATCAGGGCTGTGTCTTTACGTTGCTTGTCGTCGGCCTTTTGCCATCGTGCTCCTGAGGCTGCCCGGAGAGAGGCTGAAGCACCCTGTAAGGAGGGTGAGAGCCCCCGTCTCCGCACCCGAGGGGGGGAAACGGAGCTCTCCCGACCCCCAGCCCACCCTGTAAGCAGGGCAGGGCTTTTTCCCTTGGCACCTTGGTGCCTGCTGGCGGCCCCTGGCCAGAGTGAGGCCCCTGTAGTCGGGGTGCGTCACAGGCTGTGTGCCTCGGCCAGCCGCGAAGCCCCTGAGCGTGTCAAGGCCCTTCTGGCCTGTGCACAGCCCGTGGGCGGGTCTGAGGCTCTCCTCTCCTGCTCGATGGCAGACAGGGCTGGCTCCCCACACGTTGGTGCGCAGAGCTCGCTCCCCCTTCTGGGACGTTCCCCCTTAGATCTTTGTGGGTGTGAGTGAGTGAGCCCCTGTTTAGCCCCTGTAGAAAGTAGAGAGCAGTGTAGCTTAGACTTCCCAGGAGGGAAAGAGGGGCTCTGTGCAGCAACCGGGGGCTGCCCTGTAAAGCCGCGGGCGGAGACACGGCCCGGCCTTGCCCCTCGTTCCCCAGGAGGGAGCGAAGCCCCTTAGTGGTGGCGCGGGCACCGTGACCCGGCCGTAGCCAGCGCCTGGGGTGTGTGCCTGCGCTGCGGGGCTGCCTGTCCCGCTGGTGACGGGCCAGCGTGGCACGTCCCCCCCGTCCCCCACCCCGTCCTCGGGGCTGGGGCCCTGTCCCCCCGGCCTTGGGCCGTGAGGCCACCCTTGGGAGTGCCGGGCCTCGGGGGGGCGGCCCCGTAAGCGGGGCTTTGTACGTCCCCCCTGCTCGGCGGGCGGTTGGAGGGGCCCCCCTGTAATCAGGCGGGTGTCCCGCGGGGTCCCCGGCCTTTCACAGGCGTGGGGCTGGGCATGTGCCCTCCCTGTCCCCGGGGCCCACCTGGGGGCCTTCGGCCACGAGCTCCACTGCCTTGCAGTGGAGTCTCCTTGACCTTGCTGCGGGGGAAGGCCGAGCTCCGTGGCTCCCTGGGTGTGGACCCTCCCGTAAGCGGGGTCTGGGTCTGGGAGCCTTTGTGCTCCCTGAGCTGGCAGCCTGTGCGGGGCGACCGCCCCGTTAGCGGGGAGCGGGTCGTGTGCCCCTGAAGCGGAGAGAAGGAGCCTCCGTGGGCCTTTGGGCCCAGGGCCCCCCTGTAATCGGGGGAGTAAGTGCCCTGGAGTCCCGGGCACTTTGCGGTCCAGGCAGCGGCTCGAGCCCCCTGTAGGCAGGGCGGCAGCCTCCCTGACCGCTGGTTTGCATGCCCAGCTGCCTTTGCCCAGAGGGCCCGGCTCCCAGCAGCGGATGGGACCGCGCCGTGCGTCGCTGTGGTGAGACAAATTGCGGTTTGGAGGGTTTTGGGGGCTGGGGGGGGGGCGGGGTGGCCTGTGGGGGGGCGGCTGGTGGCTTGGGGATGTGCCTGTGGGGCTGCATGCCGGGGCCCGGTTTCCCTGACGGGCAGGAGCTGGTGATCGTGGGGCCTGACTGCGCCCTCCTGCCTTGGCGGAAGCTGTGTCGGAGAAGAGAGCAAGAGGCATGGATGGCGTGGGACGGCGGGGCCGCCGTGGGAAGCTGCTGAGGAGAGGCCAGCTGAACTTGGGGGGTCGTGCGGAGGAGATGTGGGGGTCCCGCGGGTGGGCAGGTGGTGGCTCGGACGGCTCCCTCTGGGTCCTAGTTTCCTTTCCTTCAGTGGAAGGAGTTGGAGCTTCTCAGTCCCAACCGTGTCCTCCTGCCTCTTCAGGAGCCGTCGGAGAAGAAGGCAGAGGCACGGAGTGGGACGGCGAGGCAAGAGTGGGCAAGAAGAGCAGTGGCTTGGAGCCGAAGAGGGGGCGCGAGAAGGGCCCTCTGGGCAAAGGGACCTCCCTGACATCCCCGGGGCAGGGATACTTCAGAGTCCGGTGGGCACCTTCAGGCTGCCCCGGCCGGCTTAGCGCTGGGCGACCTCCCTGTAATCAGGGCTGTGTCTTTACGTTGCTTGTCGTCGGCCTTTTGCCATCGTGCTCCTGAGGCTGCCCGGAGAGAGGCTGAAGCACCCTGTAAGGAGGGTGAGAGCCCCCGTCTCCGCACCCGAGGGGGGGAAACGGAGCTCTCCCGACCCCCAGCCCACCCTGTAAGCAGGGCAGGGCTTTTTCCCTTGGCACCTTGGTGCCTGCTGGCGGCCCCTGGCCAGAGTGAGGCCCCTGTAGTCGGGGTGCGTCACAGGCTGTGTGCCTCGGCCAGCCGCGAAGCCCCTGAGCGTGTCAAGGCCCTTCTGGCCTGTGCACAGCCCGTGGGCGGGTCTGAGGCTCTCCTCTCCTGCTCGACGGCAGACAGGGCTGGCTCCCCACACGTTGGTGCGCAGAGCTCGCTCCCCCTTCTGGGACGTTCCCCCTTAGATCTTTGTGGGTGTGAGTGAGTGAGTGAGTGAGCCCCTGTTTAGCCCCTGTAGAAAGTAGAGAGCAGTGTAGCTTAGACTTCCCAGGAGGGAAAGAGGGGCTCTGTGCAGCAACCGGGGGCTGCCCTGTAAAGCCGCGGGCGGAGACACGGCCCGGCCTTGCCCCTCGTTCCCCAGGAGGGAGCGAAGCCCCTTAGTGGTGGCACGGGCACCGTGACCCGGCCGTAGCCAGCGCCTGGGGTGTGTGCCTGCGCTGCGGGGCTGCCTGTCCCGCTGGTGACGGGCCAGCGTGGCACGTCCCCCCCGTCCCCCACCCCGTCCTCGGGGCTGGGGCCCTGTCCCCCCGGCCTTGGGCCGTGAGGCCACCCTTGGGAGTGCCGGGCCTCGGGGGGGCGGCCCCGTAAGCGGGGCTTTGTGCGTCCCCCCTGCTCGGCGGGCGGTTGGAGGGGCCCCCCTGTAATCAGGCGGGTGTCCCGCGGGGTCCCCGGCCTTTCACAGGCGTGGGGCTGGGCATGTGCCCTCCCTGTCCCCGGGGCCCACCTGGGGGCCTTCGGCCACGAGCTCCACTGCCTTGCAGTGGAGTCTCCTTGACCTTGCTGCGGGGGAAGGCCGAGCTCCGTGGCTCCCTGGGTGTGGACCCTCCCGTAAGCGGGGTCTGGGTCTGGGAGCCTTTGTGCTCCCTGAGCTGGCAGCCTGTGCGGGGCGACCGCCCCGTTAGCGGGGAGCGGGTCGTGTGCCCCTGAAGCGGAGAGAAGGAGCCTCCGTGGGCCTTTGGGCCCAGGGCCCCCCTGTAATCGGGGGAGTAAGTGCCCTGGAGTCCCGGGCACTTTGCGGTCCAGGCAGCGGCTCGAGCCCCCTGTAGGCAGGGCGGCAGCCTCCCTGACCGCTGGTTTGCATGCCCAGCTGCCTTTGCCCAGAGGGCCCGGCTCCCAGCAGCGGATGGGACCGCGCCGTGCGTCGCTGTGGTGAGACAAATTGCGGTTTGGAGGGTTTTGGGGGCTGGGGGGGGGGCGGGGTGGCCTGTGGGGGGGCGGCTGGTGGCTTGGGGATGTGCCTGTGGGGCTGCATGCCGGGGCCCGGTTTCCCTGACGGGCAGGAGCTGGTGATCGTGGGGCCTGACTGCGCCCTCCTGCCTTGGCGGAAGCTGTGTCGGAGAAGAGAGCAAGAGGCATGGATGGCGTGGGACGGCGGGGCCGCCGTGGGAAGCTGCTGAGGAGAGGCCAGCTGAACTTGGGGGGTCGTGCGGAGGAGATGTGGGGGTCCCGCGGGTGGGCAGGTGGTGGCTCGGACGGCTCCCTCTGGGTCCTAGTTTCCTTTCCTTCAGTGGAAGGAGTTGGAGCTTCTCAGTCCCAACCGTGTCCTCCTGCCTCTTCAGGAGCCGTCGGAGAAGAAGGCAGAGGCACGGAGTGGGACGGCGAGGCAAGAGTGGGCAAGAAGAGCAGTGGCTTGGAGCCGAAGAGGGGGCGCGAGAAGGGCCCTCTGGGCAAAGGGACCTCCCTGACATCCCCGGGGCAGGGATACTTCAGAGTCCGGTGGGCACCTTCAGGCTGCCCCGGCCGGCTTAGCGCTGGGCGACCTCCCTGTAATCAGGGCTGTGTCTTTACGTTGCTTGTCGTCGGCCTTTTGCCATCGTGCTCCTGAGGCTGCCCGGAGAGAGGCTGAAGCACCCTGTAAGGAGGGTGAGAGCCCCCGTCTCCGCACCCGAGGGGGGGAAACGGAGCTCTCCCGACCCCCAGCCCACCCTGTAAGCAGGGCAGGGCTTTTTCCCTTGGCACCTTGGTGCCTGCTGGCGGCCCCTGGCCAGAGTGAGGCCCCTGTAGTCGGGGTGCGTCACAGGCTGTGTGCCTCGGCCAGCCGCGAAGCCCCTGAGCGTGTCAAGGCCCTTCTGGCCTGTGCACAGCCCGTGGGCGGGTCTGAGGCTCTCCTCTCCTGCTCGACGGCAGACAGGGCTGGCTCCCCACACGTTGGTGCGCAGAGCTCGCTCCCCCTTCTGGGACGTTCCCCCTTAGATCTTTGTGGGTGTGAGTGAGTGAGTGAGTGAGCCCCTGTTTAGCCCCTGTAGAAAGTAGAGAGCAGTGTAGCTTAGACTTCCCAGGAGGGAAAGAGGGGCTCTGTGCAGCAACCGGGGGCTGCCCTGTAAAGCCGCGGGCGGAGACACGGCCCGGCCTTGCCCCTCGTTCCCCAGGAGGGAGCGAAGCCCCTTAGTGGTGGCGCGGGCACCGTGACCCGGCTGTAGCCAGCACCTGGGGTGTGTGCCTGCGCTGCGGGGCTGCCTGTCCCGCTGGTGACGGGCCAGCGTGGCACGTCCCCCCCGTCCCCCACCCCGTCCTCGGGGCTGGGGCCCTGTCCCCCCGGCCTTGGGCCGTGAGGCCACCCTTGGGAGTGCCGGGCCTCGGGGGGGCGGCCCCGTAAGCGGGGCTTTGTGCGTCCCCCCTGCTCGGCGGGCGGTTGGAGGGGCCCCCCTGTAATCAGGCGGGTGTCCCGCGGGGTCCCCGGCCTTTCACAGGCGTGGGGCTGGGCATGTGCCCTCCCTGTCCCCGGGGCCCACCTGGGGGCCTTCGGCCACGAGCTCCACTGCCTTGCAGTGGAGTCTCCTTGACCTTGCTGCGGGGGAAGGCCGAGCTCCGTGGCTCCCTGGGTGTGGACCCTCCCGTAAGCGGGGTCTGGGTCTGGGAGCCTTTGTGCTCCCTGAGCTGGCAGCCTGTGCGGGGCGACCGCCCCGTTAGCGGGGAGCGGGTCGTGTGCCCCTGAAGCGGAGAGAAGGAGCCTCCGTGGGCCTTTGGGCCCAGGGCCCCCCTGTAATCGGGGGAGTAAGTGCCCTGGAGTCCCGGGCACTTTGCGGTCCAGGCAGCGGCTCGAGCCCCCTGTAGGCAGGGCGGCAGCCTCCCTGACCGCTGGTTTGCATGCCCAGCTGCCTTTGCCCAGAGGGCCCGGCTCCCAGCAGCGGATGGGACCGCGCCGTGCGTCGCTGTGGTGAGACAAATTGCGGTTTGGAGGGTTTTGGGGGCTGGGGGGGGGGCGGGGTGGCCTGTGGGGGGGCGGCTGGTGGCTTGGGGATGTGCCTGTGGGGCTGCATGCCGGGGCCCGGTTTCCCTGACGGGCAGGAGCTGGTGATCGTGGGGCCTGACTGCGCCCTCCTGCCTTGGCGGAAGCTGTGTCGGAGAAGAGAGCAAGAGGCATGGATGGCGTGGGACGGCGGGGCCGCCGTGGGAAGCTGCTGAGGAGAGGCCAGCTGAACTTGGGGGGTCGTGCGGAGGAGATGTGGGGGTCCCGCGGGTGGGCAGGTGGTGGCTCGGACGGCTCCCTCTGGGTCCTAGTTTCCTTTCCTTCAGTGGAAGGAGTTGGAGCTTCTCAGTCCCAACCGTGTCCTCCTGCCTCTTCAGGAGCCGTCGGAGAAGAAGGCAGAGGCACGGAGTGGGACGGCGAGGCAAGAGTGGGCAAGAAGAGCAGTGGCTTGGAGCCGAAGAGGGGGCGCGAGAAGGGCCCTCTGGGCAAAGGGACCTCCCTGACATCCCCGGGGCAGGGATACTTCAGAGTCCGGTGGGCACCTTCAGGCTGCCCCGGCCGGCTTAGCGCTGGGCGACCTCCCTGTAATCAGGGCTGTGTCTTTACGTTGCTTGTCGTCGGCCTTTTGCCATCGTGCTCCTGAGGCTGCCCGGAGAGAGGCTGAAGCACCCTGTAAGGAGGGTGAGAGCCCCCGTCTCCGCACCCGAGGGGGGGAAACGGAGCTCTCCCGACCCCCAGCCCACCCTGTAAGCAGGGCAGGGCTTTTTCCCTTGGCACCTTGGTGCCTGCTGGCGGCCCCTGGCCAGAGTGAGGCCCCTGTAGTCGGGGTGCGTCACAGGCTGTGTGCCTCGGCCAGCCGCGAAGCCCCTGAGCGTGTCAAGGCCCTTCTGGCCTGTGCACAGCCCATGGGCGGGTCTGAGGCTCTCCTCTCCTGCTCGACGGCAGACAGGGCTGGCTCCCCACACGTTGGTGCGCAGAGCTCGCTCCCCCTTCTGGGACGTTCCCCCTTAGATCTTTGTGGGTGTGAGTGAGTGAGTGAGTGAGCCCCTGTTTAGCCCCTGTAGAAAGTAGAGAGCAGTGTAGCTTAGACTTCCCAGGAGGGAAAGAGGGGCTCTGTGCAGCAACCGGGGGCTGCCCTGTAAAGCCGCGGGCGGAGACACGGCCCGGCCTTGCCCCTCGTTCCCCAGGAGGGAGCGAAGCCCCTTAGTGGTGGCGCGGGCACCGTGACCCGGCCGTAGCCAGCGCCTGGGGTGTGTGCCTGCGCTGCGGGGCTGCCTGTCCCGCTGGTGACGGGCCAGCGTGGCACGTCCCCCCCGTCCCCCACCCCGTCCTCGGGGCTGGGGCCCTGTCCCCCCGGCCTTGGGCCGTGAGGCCACCCTTGGGAGTGCCGGGCCTCGGGGGGGCGGCCCCGTAAGCGGGGCTTTGTGCGTCCCCCCTGCTCGGCGGGCGGTTGGAGGGGCCCCCCTGTAATCAGGCGGGTGTCCCGCGGGGTCCCCGGCCTTTCACAGGCGTGGGGCTGGGCATGTGCCCTCCCTGTCCCCGGGGCCCACCTGGGGGCCTTCGGCCACGAGCTCCACTGCCTTGCAGTGGAGTCTCCTTGACCTTGCTGCGGGGGAAGGCCGAGCTCCGTGGCTCCCTGGGTGTGGACCCTCCCGTAAGCGGGGTCTGGGTCTGGGAGCCTTTGTGCTCCCTGAGCTGGCAGCCTGTGCGGGGCGACCGCCCCGTTAGCGGGGAGCGGGTCGTGTGCCCCTGAAGCGGAGAGAAGGAGCCTCCGTGGGCCTTTGGGCCCAGGGCCCCCCTGTAATCGGGGGAGTAAGTGCCCTGGAGTCCCGGGCACTTTGCGGTCCAGGCAGCGGCTCGAGCCCCCTGTAGGCAGGGCGGCAGCCTCCCTGACCGCTGGTTTGCATGCCCAGCTGCCTTTGCCCAGAGGGCCCGGCTCCCAGCAGCGGATGGGACCGCGCCGTGCGTCGCTGTGGTGAGACAAATTGCGGTTTGGAGGGTTTTGGGGGCTGGGGGGGGGGCGGGGTGGCCTGTGGGGGGGCGGCTGGTGGCTTGGGGATGTGCCTGTGGGGCTGCATGCCGGGGCCCGGTTTCCCTGACGGGCAGGAGCTGGTGATCGTGGGGCCTGACTGCGCCCTCCTGCCTTGGCGGAAGCTGTGTCGGAGAAGAGAGCAAGAGGCATGGATGGCGTGGGACGGCGGGGCCGCCGTGGGAAGCTGCTGAGGAGAGGCCAGCTGAACTTGGGGGGTCGTGCGGAGGAGATGTGGGGGTCCCGCGGGTGGGCAGGTGGTGGCTCGGACGGCTCCCTCTGGGTCCTAGTTTCCTTTCCTTCAGTGGAAGGAGTTGGAGCTTCTCAGTCCCAACCGTGTCCTCCTGCCTCTTCAGGAGCCGTCGGAGAAGAAGGCAGAGGCACGGAGTGGGACGGCGAGGCAAGAGTGGGCAAGAAGAGCAGTGGCTTGGAGCCGAAGAGGGGGCGCGAGAAGGGCCCTCTGGGCAAAGGGACCTCCCTGACATCCCCGGGGCAGGGATACTTCAGAGTCCGGTGGGCACCTTCAGGCTGCCCCGGCCGGCTTAGCGCTGGGCGACCTCCCTGTAATCAGGGCTGTGTCTTTACGTTGCTTGTCGTCGGCCTTTTGCCATCGTGCTCCTGAGGCTGCCCGGAGAGAGGCTGAAGCACCCTGTAAGGAGGGTGAGAGCCCCCGTCTCCGCACCCGAGGGGGGGAAACGGAGCTCTCCCGACCCCCAGCCCACCCTGTAAGCAGGGCAGGGCTTTTTCCCTTGGCACCTTGGTGCCTGCTGGCGGCCCCTGGCCAGAGTGAGGCCCCTGTAGTCGGGGTGCGTCACAGGCTGTGTGCCTCGGCCAGCCGCGAAGCCCCTGAGCGTGTCAAGGCCCTTCTGGCCTGTGCACAGCCCGTGGGCGGGTCTGAGGCTCTCCTCTCCTGCTCGACGGCAGACAGGGCTGGCTCCCCACACGTTGGTGCGCAGAGCTCGCTCCCCCTTCTGGGACGTTCCCCCTTAGATCTTTGTGGGTGTGAGTGAGTGAGTGAGTGAGCCCCTGTTTAGCCCCTGTAGAAAGTAGAGAGCAGTGTAGCTTAGACTTCCCAGGAGGGAAAGAGGGGCTCTGTGCAGCAACCGGGGGCTGCCCTGTAAAGCCGCGGGCGGAGACACGGCCCGGCCTTGCCCCTCGTTCCCCAGGAGGGAGCGAAGCCCCTTAGTGGTGGCGCGGGCACCGTGACCCGGCTGTAGCCAGCACCTGGGGTGTGTGCCTGCGCTGCGGGGCTGCCTGTCCCGCTGGTGACGGGCCAGCGTGGCACGTCCCCCCCGTCCCCCACCCTGTCCTCGGGGCTGGGGCCCTGTCCCCCCGGCCTTGGGCCGTGAGGCCACCCTTGGGAGTGCCGGGCCTCGGGGGGGCGGCCCCGTAAGCGGGGCTTTGTGCGTCCCCCCTGCTCGGCGGGCGGTTGGAGGGGCCCCCCTGTAATCAGGCGGGTGTCCCGCGGGGTCCCCGGCCTTTCACAGGCGTGGGGCTGGGCATGTGCCCTCCCTGTCCCCGGGGCCCACCTGGGGGCCTTCGGCCACGAGCTCCACTGCCTTGCAGTGGAGTCTCCTTGACCTTGCTGCGGGGGAAGGCCGAGCTCCGTGGCTCCCTGGGTGTGGACCCTCCCGTAAGCGGGGTCTGGGTCTGGGAGCCTTTGTGCTCCCTGAGCTGGCAGCCTGTGCGGGGCGACCGCCCCGTTAGCGGGGAGCGGGTCGTGTGCCCCTGAAGCGGAGAGAAGGAGCCTCCGTGGGCCTTTGGGCCCAGGGCCCCCCTGTAATCGGGGGAGTAAGTGCCCTGGAGTCCCGGGCACTTTGCGGTCCAGGCAGCGGCTCGAGCCCCCTGTAGGCAGGGCGGCAGCCTCCCTGACCGCTGGTTTGCATGCCCAGCTGCCTTTGCCCAGAGGGCCCGGCTCCCAGCAGCGGATGGGACCGCGCCGTGCGTCGCTGTGGTGAGACAAATTGCGGTTTGGAGGGTTTTGGGGGCTGGGGGGGGGGCGGGGTGGCCTGTGGGGGGGCGGCTGGTGGCTTGGGGATGTGCCTGTGGGGCTGCATGCCGGGGCCCGGTTTCCCTGACGGGCAGGAGCTGGTGATCGTGGGGCCTGACTGCGCCCTCCTGCCTTGGCGGAAGCTGTGTCGGAGAAGAGAGCAAGAGGCATGGATGGCGTGGGACGGCGGGGCCGCCGTGGGAAGCTGCTGAGGAGAGGCCAGCTGAACTTGGGGGGTCGTGCGGAGGAGATGTGGGGGTCCCGCGGGTGGGCAGGTGGTGGCTCGGACGGCTCCCTCTGGGTCCTAGTTTCCTTTCCTTCAGTGGAAGGAGTTGGAGCTTCTCAGTCCCAACCGTGTCCTCCTGCCTCTTCAGGAGCCGTCGGAGAAGAAGGCAGAGGCACGGAGTGGGACGGCGAGGCAAGAGTGGGCAAGAAGAGCAGTGGCTTGGAGCCGAAGAGGGGGCGCGAGAAGGGCCCTCTGGGCAAAGGGACCTCCCTGACATCCCCGGGGCAGGGATACTTCAGAGTCCGGTGGGCACCTTCAGGCTGCCCCGGCCGGCTTAGCGCTGGGCGACCTCCCTGTAATCAGGGCTGTGTCTTTACGTTGCTTGTCGTCGGCCTTTTGCCATCGTGCTCCTGAGGCTGCCCGGAGAGAGGCTGAAGCACCCTGTAAGGAGGGTGAGAGCCCCCGTCTCCGCACCCGAGGGGGGGAAACGGAGCTCTCCCGACCCCCAGCCCACCCTGTAAGCAGGGCAGGGCTTTTTCCCTTGGCACCTTGGTGCCTGCTGGCGGCCCCTGGCCAGAGTGAGGCCCCTGTAGTCGGGGTGCGTCACAGGCTGTGTGCCTCGGCCAGCCGCGAAGCCCCTGAGCGTGTCAAGGCCCTTCTGGCCTGTGCACAGCCCGTGGGCGGGTCTGAGGCTCTCCTCTCCTGCTCGACGGCAGACAGGGCTGGCTCCCCACACGTTGGTGCGCAGAGCTCGCTCCCCCTTCTGGGACGTTCCCCCTTAGATCTTTGTGGGTGTGAGTGAGTGAGTGAGTGAGCCCCTGTTTAGCCCCTGTAGAAAGTAGAGAGCAGTGTAGCTTAGACTTCCCAGGAGGGAAAGAGGGGCTCTGTGCAGCAACCGGGGGCTGCCCTGTAAAGCCGCGGGCGGAGACACGGCCCGGCCTTGCCCCTCGTTCCCCAGGAGGGAGCGAAGCCCCTTAGTGGTGGCGCGGGCACCGTGACCCGGCCGTAGCCAGCGCCTGGGGTGTGTGCCTGCGCTGCGGGGCTGCCTGTCCCGCTGGTGACGGGCCAGCGTGGCACGTCCCCCCCGTCCCCCACCCCGTCCTCGGGGCTGGGGCCCTGTCCCCCCGGCCTTGGGCCGTGAGGCCACCCTTGGGAGTGCCGGGCCTCGGGGGGGCGGCCCCGTAAGCGGGGCTTTGTGCGTCCCCCCTGCTCGGCGGGCGGTTGGAGGGGCCCCCCTGTAATCAGGCGGGTGTCCCGCGGGGTCCCCGGCCTTTCACAGGCGTGGGGCTGGGCATGTGCCCTCCCTGTCCCCGGGGCCCACCTGGGGGCCTTCGGCCACGAGCTCCACTGCCTTGCAGTGGAGTCTCCTTGACCTTGCTGCGGGGGAAGGCCGAGCTCCGTGGCTCCCTGGGTGTGGACCCTCCCGTAAGCGGGGTCTGGGTCTGGGAGCCTTTGTGCTCCCTGAGCTGGCAGCCTGTGCGGGGCGACCGCCCCGTTAGCGGGGAGCGGGTCGTGTGCCCCTGAAGCGGAGAGAAGGAGCCTCCGTGGGCCTTTGGGCCCAGGGCCCCCCTGTAATCGGGGGAGTAAGTGCCCTGGAGTCCCGGGCACTTTGCGGTCCAGGCAGCGGCTCGAGCCCCCTGTAGGCAGGGCGGCAGCCTCCCTGACCGCTGGTTTGCATGCCCAGCTGCCTTTGCCCAGAGGGCCCGGCTCCCAGCAGCGGATGGGACCGCGCCGTGCGTCGCTGTGGTGAGACAAATTGCGGTTTGGAGGGTTTTGGGGGCTGGGGGGGGGGCGGGGTGGCCTGTGGGGGGGCGGCTGGTGGCTTGGGGATGTGCCTGTGGGGCTGCATGCCGGGGCCCGGTTTCCCTGACGGGCAGGAGCTGGTGATCGTGGGGCCTGACTGCGCCCTCCTGCCTTGGCGGAAGCTGTGTCGGAGAAGAGAGCAAGAGGCATGGATGGCGTGGGACGGCGGGGCCGCCGTGGGAAGCTGCTGAGGAGAGGCCAGCTGAACTTGGGGGGTCATGCGGAGGAGATGTGGGGGTCCCGCGGGTGGGCAGGTGGTGGCTCGGACGGCTCCCTCTGGGTCCTAGTTTCCTTTCCTTCAGTGGAAGGAGTTGGAGCTTCTCAGTCCCAACCGTGTCCTCCTGCCTCTTCAGGAGCCGTCGGAGAAGAAGGCAGAGGCACGGAGTGGGACGGCGAGGCAAGAGTGGGCAAGAAGAGCAGTGGCTTGGAGCCGAAGAGGGGGCGCGAGAAGGGCCCTCTGGGCAAAGGGACCTCCCTGACATCCCCGGGGCAGGGATACTTCAGAGTCCGGTGGGCACCTTCAGGCTGCCCCGGCCGGCTTAGCGCTGGGCGACCTCCCTGTAATCAGGGCTGTGTCTTTACGTTGCTTGTCGTCGGCCTTTTGCCATCGTGCTCCTGAGGCTGCCCGGAGAGAGGCTGAAGCACCCTGTAAGGAGGGTGAGAGCCCCCGTCTCCGCACCCGAGGGGGGGAAACGGAGCTCTCCCGACCCCCAGCCCACCCTGTAAGCAGGGCAGGGCTTTTTCCCTTGGCACCTTGGTGCCTGCTGGCGGCCCCTGGCCAGAGTGAGGCCCCTGTAGTCGGGGTGCGTCACAGGCTGTGTGCCTCGGCCAGCCGCGAAGCCCCTGAGCGTGTCAAGGCCCTTCTGGCCTGTGCACAGCCCGTGGGCGGGTCTGAGGCTCTCCTCTCCTGCTCGACGGCAGACAGGGCTGGCTCCCCACACGTTGGTGCGCAGAGCTCGCTCCCCCTTCTGGGACGTTCCCCCTTAGATCTTTGTGGGTGTGAGTGAGTGAGTGAGTGAGCCCCTGTTTAGCCCCTGTAGAAAGTAGAGAGCAGTGTAGCTTAGACTTCCCAGGAGGGAAAGAGGGGCTCTGTGCAGCAACCGGGGGCTGCCCTGTAAAGCCGCGGGCGGAGACACGGCCCGGCCTTGCCCCTCGTTCCCCAGGAGGGAGCGAAGCCCCTTAGTGGTGGCGCGGGCACCGTGACCCGGCTGTAGCCAGCACCTGGGGTGTGTGCCTGCGCTGCGGGGCTGCCTGTCCCGCTGGTGACGGGCCAGCGTGGCACGTCCCCCCCGTCCCCCACCCCGTCCTCGGGGCTGGGGCCCTGTCCCCCCGGCCTTGGGCCGTGAGGCCACCCTTGGGAGTGCCGGGCCTCGGGGGGGCGGCCCCGTAAGCGGGGCTTTGTGCGTCCCCCCTGCTCGGCGGGCGGTTGGAGGGGCCCCCCTGTAATCAGGCGGGTGTCCCGCGGGGTCCCCGGCCTTTCACAGGCGTGGGGCTGGGCATGTGCCCTCCCTGTCCCCGGGGCCCACCTGGGGGCCTTCGGCCACGAGCTCCACTGCCTTGCAGTGGAGTCTCCTTGACCTTGCTGCGGGGGAAGGCCGAGCTCCGTGGCTCCCTGGGTGTGGACCCTCCCGTAAGCGGGGTCTGGGTCTGGGAGCCTTTGTGCTCCCTGAGCTGGCAGCCTGTGCGGGGCGACCGCCCCGTTAGCGGGGAGCGGGTCGTGTGCCCCTGAAGCGGAGAGAAGGAGCCTCCGTGGGCCTTTGGGCCCAGGGCCCCCCTGTAATCGGGGGAGTAAGTGCCCTGGAGTCCCGGGCACTTTGCGGTCCAGGCAGCGGCTCGAGCCCCCTGTAGGCAGGGCGGCAGCCTCCCTGACCGCTGGTTTGCATGCCCAGCTGCCTTTGCCCAGAGGGCCCGGCTCCCAGCAGCGGATGGGACCGCGCCGTGCGTCGCTGTGGTGAGACAAATTGCGGTTTGGAGGGTTTTGGGGGCTGGGGGGGGGGCGGGGTGGCCTGTGGGGGGGCGGCTGGTGGCTTGGGGATGTGCCTGTGGGGCTGCATGCCGGGGCCCGGTTTCCCTGACGGGCAGGAGCTGGTGATCGTGGGGCCTGACTGCGCCCTCCTGCCTTGGCGGAAGCTGTGTCGGAGAAGAGAGCAAGAGGCATGGATGGCGTGGGACGGCGGGGCCGCCGTGGGAAGCTGCTGAGGAGAGGCCAGCTGAACTTGGGGGGTCGTGCGGAGGAGATGTGGGGGTCCCGCGGGTGGGCAGGTGGTGGCTCGGACGGCTCCCTCTGGGTCCTAGTTTCCTTTCCTTCAGTGGAAGGAGTTGGAGCTTCTCAGTCCCAACCGTGTCCTCCTGCCTCTTCAGGAGCCGTCGGAGAAGAAGGCAGAGGCACGGAGTGGGACGGCGAGGCAAGAGTGGGCAAGAAGAGCAGTGGCTTGGAGCCGAAGAGGGGGCGCGAGAAGGGCCCTCTGGGCAAAGGGACCTCCCTGACATCCCCGGGGCAGGGATACTTCAGAGTCCGGTGGGCACCTTCAGGCTGCCCCGGCCGGCTTAGCGCTGGGCGACCTCCCTGTAATCAGGGCTGTGTCTTTACGTTGCTTGTCGTCGGCCTTTTGCCATCGTGCTCCTGAGGCTGCCCGGAGAGAGGCTGAAGCACCCTGTAAGGAGGGTGAGAGCCCCCGTCTCCGCACCCGAGGGGGGGAAACGGAGCTCTCCCGACCCCCAGCCCACCCTGTAAGCAGGGCAGGGCTTTTTCCCTTGGCACCTTGGTGCCTGCTGGCGGCCCCTGGCCAGAGTGAGGCCCCTGTAGTCGGGGTGCGTCACAGGCTGTGTGCCTCAGCCAGCCGCGAAGCCCCTGAGCGTGTCAAGGCCCTTCTGGCCTGTGCACAGCCCGTGGGCGGGTCTGAGGCTCTCCTCTCCTGCTCGACGGCAGACAGGGCTGGCTCCCCACACGTTGGTGCGCAGAGCTCGCTCCCCCTTCTGGGACGTTCCCCCTTAGATCTTTGTGGGTGTGAGTGAGTGAGTGAGTGAGCCCCTGTTTAGCCCCTGTAGAAAGTAGAGAGCAGTGTAGCTTAGACTTCCCAGGAGGGAAAGAGGGGCTCTGTGCAGCAACCGGGGGCTGCCCTGTAAAGCCGCGGGCGGAGACACGGCCCGGCCTTGCCCCTCGTTCCCCAGGAGGGAGCGAAGCCCCTTAGTGGTGGCGCGGGCACCGTGACCCGGCTGTAGCCAGCACCTGGGGTGTGTGCCTGCGCTGCGGGGCTGCCTGTCCCGCTGGTGACGGGCCAGCGTGGCACGTCCCCCCCGTCCCCCACCCCGTCCTCGGGGCTGGGGCCCTGTCCCCCCGGCCTTGGGCCGTGAGGCCACCCTTGGGAGTGCCGGGCCTCGGGGGGGCGGCCCCGTAAGCGGGGCTTTGTGCGTCCCCCCTGCTCGGCGGGCGGTTGGAGGGGCCCCCCTGTAATCAGGCGGGTGTCCCGCGGGGTCCCCGGCCTTTCACAGGCGTGGGGCTGGGCATGTGCCCTCCCTGTCCCCGGGGCCCACCTGGGGGCCTTCGGCCACGAGCTCCACTGCCTTGCAGTGGAGTCTCCTTGACCTTGCTGCGGGGGAAGGCCGAGCTCCGTGGCTCCCTGGGTGTGGACCCTCCCGTAAGCGGGGTCTGGGTCTGGGAGCCTTTGTGCTCCCTGAGCTGGCAGCCTGTGCGGGGCGACCGCCCCGTTAGCGGGGAGCGGGTCGTGTGCCCCTGAAGCGGAGAGAAGGAGCCTCCGTGGGCCTTTGGGCCCAGGGCCCCCCTGTAATCGGGGGAGTAAGTGCCCTGGAGTCCCGGGCACTTTGCGGTCCAGGCAGCGGCTCGAGCCCCCTGTAGGCAGGGCGGCAGCCTCCCTGACCGCTGGTTTGCATGCCCAGCTGCCTTTGCCCAGAGGGCCCGGCTCCCAGCAGCGGATGGGACCGCGCCGTGCGTCGCTGTGGTGAGACAAATTGCGGTTTGGAGGGTTTTGGGGGCTGGGGGGGGGGCGGGGTGGCCTGTGGGGGGGCGGCTGGTGGCTTGGGGATGTGCCTGTGGGGCTGCATGCCGGGGCCCGGTTTCCCTGACGGGCAGGAGCTGGTGATCGTGGGGCCTGACTGCGCCCTCCTGCCTTGGCGGAAGCTGTGTCGGAGAAGAGAGCAAGAGGCATGGATGGCGTGGGACGGCGGGGCCGCCGTGGGAAGCTGCTGAGGAGAGGCCAGCTGAACTTGGGGGGTCGTGCGGAGGAGATGTGGGGGTCCCGCGGGTGGGCAGGTGGTGGCTCGGACGGCTCCCTCTGGGTCCTAGTTTCCTTTCCTTCAGTGGAAGGAGTTGGAGCTTCTCAGTCCCAACCGTGTCCTCCTGCCTCTTCAGGAGCCGTCGGAGAAGAAGGCAGAGGCACGGAGTGGGACGGCGAGGCAAGAGTGGGCAAGAAGAGCAGTGGCTTGGAGCCGAAGAGGGGGCGCGAGAAGGGCCCTCTGGGCAAAGGGACCTCCCTGACATCCCCGGGGCAGGGATACTTCAGAGTCCGGTGGGCACCTTCAGGCTGCCCCGGCCGGCTTAGCGCTGGGCGACCTCCCTGTAATCAGGGCTGTGTCTTTACGTTGCTTGTCGTCGGCCTTTTGCCATCGTGCTCCTGAGGCTGCCCGGAGAGAGGCTGAAGCACCCTGTAAGGAGGGTGAGAGCCCCCGTCTCCGCACCCGAGGGGGGGAAACGGAGCTCTCCCGACCCCCAGCCCACCCTGTAAGCAGGGCAGGGCTTTTTCCCTTGGCACCTTGGTGCCTGCTGGCGGCCCCTGGCCAGAGTGAGGCCCCTGTAGTCGGGGTGCGTCACAGGCTGTGTGCCTCGGCCAGCCGCGAAGCCCCTGAGCGTGTCAAGGCCCTTCTGGCCTGTGCACAGCCCGTGGGCGGGTCTGAGGCTCTCCTCTCCTGCTCGACGGCAGACAGGGCTGGCTCCCCACACGTTGGTGCGCAGAGCTCGCTCCCCCTTCTGGGACGTTCCCCCTTAGATCTTTGTGGGTGTGAGTGAGTGAGTGAGTGAGCCCCTGTTTAGCCCCTGTAGAAAGTAGAGAGCAGTGTAGCTTAGACTTCCCAGGAGGGAAAGAGGGGCTCTGTGCAGCAACCGGGGGCTGCCCTGTAAAGCCGCGGGCGGAGACACGGCCCGGCCTTGCCCCTCGTTCCCCAGGAGGGAGCGAAGCCCCTTAGTGGTGGCGCGGGCACCGTGACCCGGCTGTAGCCAGCACCTGGGGTGTGTGCCTGCGCTGCGGGGCTGCCTGTCCCGCTGGTGACGGGCCAGCGTGGCACGTCCCCCCCGTCCCCCACCCCGTCCTCGGGGCTGGGGCCCTGTCCCCCCGGCCTTGGGCCGTGAGGCCACCCTTGGGAGTGCCGGGCCTCGGGGGGGCGGCCCCGTAAGCGGGGCTTTGTGCGTCCCCCCTGCTCGGCGGGCGGTTGGAGGGGCCCCCCTGTAATCAGGCGGGTGTCCCGCGGGGTCCCCGGCCTTTCACAGGCGTGGGGCTGGGCATGTGCCCTCCCTGTCCCCGGGGCCCACCTGGGGGCCTTCGGCCACGAGCTCCACTGCCTTGCAGTGGAGTCTCCTTGACCTTGCTGCGGGGGAAGGCCGAGCTCCGTGGCTCCCTGGGTGTGGACCCTCCCGTAAGCGGGGTCTGGGTCTGGGAGCCTTTGTGCTCCCTGAGCTGGCAGCCTGTGCGGGGCGACCGCCCCGTTAGCGGGGAGCGGGTCGTGTGCCCCTGAAGCGGAGAGAAGGAGCCTCCGTGGGCCTTTGGGCCCAGGGCCCCCCTGTAATCGGGGGAGTAAGTGCCCTGGAGTCCCGGGCACTTTGCGGTCCAGGCAGCGGCTCGAGCCCCCTGTAGGCAGGGCGGCAGCCTCCCTGACCGCTGGTTTGCATGCCCAGCTGCCTTTGCCCAGAGGGCCCGGCTCCCAGCAGCGGATGGGACCGCGCCGTGCGTCGCTGTGGTGAGACAAATTGCGGTTTGGAGGGTTTTGGGGGCTGGGGGGGGGGCGGGGTGGCCTGTGGGGGGGCGGCTGGTGGCTTGGGGATGTGCCTGTGGGGCTGCATGCCGGGGCCCGGTTTCCCTGACGGGCAGGAGCTGGTGATCGTGGGGCCTGACTGCGCCCTCCTGCCTTGGCGGAAGCTGTGTCGGAGAAGAGAGCAAGAGGCATGGATGGCGTGGGACGGCGGGGCCGCCGTGGGAAGCTGCTGAGGAGAGGCCAGCTGAACTTGGGGGGTCGTGCGGAGGAGATGTGGGGGTCCCGCGGGTGGGCAGGTGGTGGCTCGGACGGCTCCCTCTGGGTCCTAGTTTCCTTTCCTTCAGTGGAAGGAGTTGGAGCTTCTCAGTCCCAACCGTGTCCTCCTGCCTCTTCAGGAGCCGTCGGAGAAGAAGGCAGAGGCACGGAGTGGGACGGCGAGGCAAGAGTGGGCAAGAAGAGCAGTGGCTTGGAGCCGAAGAGGGGGCGCGAGAAGGGCCCTCTGGGCAAAGGGACCTCCCTGACATCCCCGGGGCAGGGATACTTCAGAGTCCGGTGGGCACCTTCAGGCTGCCCCGGCCGGCTTAGCGCTGGGCGACCTCCCTGTAATCAGGGCTGTGTCTTTACGTTGCTTGTCGTCGGCCTTTTGCCATCGTGCTCCTGAGGCTGCCCGGAGAGAGGCTGAAGCACCCTGTAAGGAGGGTGAGAGCCCCCGTCTCCGCACCCGAGGGGGGGAAACGGAGCTCTCCCGACCCCCAGCCCACCCTGTAAGCAGGGCAGGGCTTTTTCCCTTGGCACCTTGGTGCCTGCTGGCGGCCCCTGGCCAGAGTGAGGCCCCTGTAGTCGGGGTGCGTCACAGGCTGTGTGCCTCGGCCAGCCGCGAAGCCCCTGAGCGTGTCAAGGCCCTTCTGGCCTGTGCACAGCCCGTGGGCGGGTCTGAGGCTCTCCTCTCCTGCTCGACGGCAGACAGGGCTGGCTCCCCACACGTTGGTGCGCAGAGCTCGCTCCCCCTTCTGGGACGTTCCCCCTTAGATCTTTGTGGGTGTGAGTGAGTGAGTGAGTGAGCCCCTGTTTAGCCCCTGTAGAAAGTAGAGAGCAGTGTAGCTTAGACTTCCCAGGAGGGAAAGAGGGGCTCTGTGCAGCAACCGGGGGCTGCCCTGTAAAGCCGCGGGCGGAGACACGGCCCGGCCTTGCCCCTCGTTCCCCAGGAGGGAGCGAAGCCCCTTAGTGGTGGCGCGGGCACCGTGACCCGGCTGTAGCCAGCACCTGGGGTGTGTGCCTGCGCTGCGGGGCTGCCTGTCCCGCTGGTGACGGGCCAGCGTGGCACGTCCCCCCCGTCCCCCACCCCGTCCTCGGGGCTGGGGCCCTGTCCCCCCGGCCTTGGGCCGTGAGGCCACCCTTGGGAGTGCCGGGCCTCGGGGGGGCGGCCCCGTAAGCGGGGCTTTGTGCGTCCCCCCTGCTCGGCGGGCGGTTGGAGGGGCCCCCCTGTAATCAGGCGGGTGTCCCGCGGGGTCCCCGGCCTTTCACAGGCGTGGGGCTGGGCATGTGCCCTCCCTGTCCCCGGGGCCCACCTGGGGGCCTTCGGCCACGAGCTCCACTGCCTTGCAGTGGAGTCTCCTTGACCTTGCTGCGGGGGAAGGCCGAGCTCCGTGGCTCCCTGGGTGTGGACCCTCCCGTAAGCGGGGTCTGGGTCTGGGAGCCTTTGTGCTCCCTGAGCTGGCAGCCTGTGCGGGGCGACCGCCCCGTTAGCGGGGAGCGGGTCGTGTGCCCCTGAAGCGGAGAGAAGGAGCCTCCGTGGGCCTTTGGGCCCAGGGCCCCCCTGTAATCGGGGGAGTAAGTGCCCTGGAGTCCCGGGCACTTTGCGGTCCAGGCAGCGGCTCGAGCCCCCTGTAGGCAGGGCGGCAGCCTCCCTGACCGCTGGTTTGCATGCCCAGCTGCCTTTGCCCAGAGGGCCCGGCTCCCAGCAGCGGATGGGACCGCGCCGTGCGTCGCTGTGGTGAGACAAATTGCGGTTTGGAGGGTTTTGGGGGCTGGGGGGGGGGCGGGGTGGCCTGTGGGGGGGCGGCTGGTGGCTTGGGGATGTGCCTGTGGGGCTGCATGCCGGGGCCCGGTTTCCCTGACGGGCAGGAGCTGGTGATCGTGGGGCCTGACTGCGCCCTCCTGCCTTGGCGGAAGCTGTGTCGGAGAAGAGAGCAAGAGGCATGGATGGCGTGGGACGGCGGGGCCGCCGTGGGAAGCTGCTGAGGAGAGGCCAGCTGAACTTGGGGGGTCGTGCGGAGGAGATGTGGGGGTCCCGCGGGTGGGCAGGTGGTGGCTCGGACGGCTCCCTCTGGGTCCTAGTTTCCTTTCCTTCAGTGGAAGGAGTTGGAGCTTCTCAGTCCCAACCGTGTCCTCCTGCCTCTTCAGGAGCCGTCGGAGAAGAAGGCAGAGGCACGGAGTGGGACGGCGAGGCAAGAGTGGGCAAGAAGAGCAGTGGCTTGGAGCCGAAGAGGGGGCGCGAGAAGGGCCCTCTGGGCAAAGGGACCTCCCTGACATCCCCGGGGCAGGGATACTTCAGAGTCCGGTGGGCACCTTCAGGCTGCCCCGGCCGGCTTAGCGCTGGGCGACCTCCCTGTAATCAGGGCTGTGTCTTTACGTTGCTTGTCGTCGGCCTTTTGCCATCGTGCTCCTGAGGCTGCCCGGAGAGAGGCTGAAGCACCCTGTAAGGAGGGTGAGAGCCCCCGTCTCCGCACCCGAGGGGGGGAAACGGAGCTCTCCCGACCCCCAGCCCACCCTGTAAGCAGGGCAGGGCTTTTTCCCTTGGCACCTTGGTGCCTGCTGGCGGCCCCTGGCCAGAGTGAGGCCCCTGTAGTCGGGGTGCGTCACAGGCTGTGTGCCTCGGCCAGCCGCGAAGCCCCTGAGCGTGTCAAGGCCCTTCTGGCCTGTGCACAGCCCGTGGGCGGGTCTGAGGCTCTCCTCTCCTGCTCGATGGCAGACAGGGCTGGCTCCCCACACGTTGGTGCGCAGAGCTCGCTCCCCCTTCTGGGACGTTCCCCCTTAGATCTTTGTGGGTGTGAGTGAGCGAGTGAGTGAGCCCCTGTTTAGCCCCTGTAGAAAGTAGAGAGCAGTGTAGCTTAGACTTCCCAGGAGGGAAAGAGGGGCTCTGTGCAGCAACCGGGGGCTGCCCTGTAAAGCCGCGGGCGGAGACACGGCCCGGCCTTGCCCCTCGTTCCCCAGGAGGGAGCGAAGCCCCTTAGTGGTGGCGCGGGCACCGTGACCCGGCTGTAGCCAGCACCTGGGGTGTGTGCCTGCGCTGCGGGGCTGCCTGTCCCGCTGGTGACGGGCCAGCGTGGCACGTCCCCCCCGTCCCCCACCCCGTCCTCGGGGCTGGGGCCCTGTCCCCCCGGCCTTGGGCCGTGAGGCCACCCTTGGGAGTGCCGGGCCTCGGGGGGGCGGCCCCGTAAGCGGGGCTTTGTGCGTCCCCCCTGCTCGGCGGGCGGTTGGAGGGGCCCCCCTGTAATCAGGCGGGTGTCCCGCGGGGTCCCCGGCCTTTCACAGGCGTGGGGCTGGGCATGTGCCCTCCCTGTCCCCGGGGCCCACCTGGGGGCCTTCGGCCACGAGCTCCACTGCCTTGCAGTGGAGTCTCCTTGACCTTGCTGCGGGGGAAGGCCGAGCTCCGTGGCTCCCTGGGTGTGGACCCTCCCGTAAGCGGGGTCTGGGTCTGGGAGCCTTTGTGCTCCCTGAGCTGGCAGCCTGTGCGGGGCGACCGCCCCGTTAGCGGGGAGCGGGTCGTGTGCCCCTGAAGCGGAGAGAAGGAGCCTCCGTGGGCCTTTGGGCCCAGGGCCCCCCTGTAATCGGGGGAGTAAGTGCCCTGGAGTCCCGGGCACTTTGCGGTCCAGGCAGCGGCTCGAGCCCCCTGTAGGCAGGGCGGCAGCCTCCCTGACCGCTGGTTTGCATGCCCAGCTGCCTTTGCCCAGAGGGCCCGGCTCCCAGCAGCGGATGGGACCGCGCCGTGCGTCGCTGTGGTGAGACAAATTGCGGTTTGGAGGGTTTTGGGGGCTGGGGGGGGGGCGGGGTGGCCTGTGGGGGGGCGGCTGGTGGCTTGGGGATGTGCCTGTGGGGCTGCATGCCGGGGCCCGGTTTCCCTGACGGGCAGGAGCTGGTGATCGTGGGGCCTGACTGCGCCCTCCTGCCTTGGCGGAAGCTGTGTCGGAGAAGAGAGCAAGAGGCATGGATGGCGTGGGACGGCGGGGCCGCCGTGGGAAGCTGCTGAGGAGAGGCCAGCTGAACTTGGGGGGTCGTGCGGAGGAGATGTGGGGGTCCCGCGGGTGGGCAGGTGGTGGCTCGGACGGCTCCCTCTGGGTCCTAGTTTCCTTTCCTTCAGTGGAAGGAGTTGGAGCTTCTCAGTCCCAACCGTGTCCTCCTGCCTCTTCAGGAGCCGTCGGAGAAGAAGGCAGAGGCACGGAGTGGGACGGCGAGGCAAGAGTGGGCAAGAAGAGCAGTGGCTTGGAGCCGAAGAGGGGGCGCGAGAAGGGCCCTCTGGGCAAAGGGACCTCCCTGACATCCCCGGGGCAGGGATACTTCAGAGTCCGGTGGGCACCTTCAGGCTGCCCCGGCCGGCTTAGCGCTGGGCGACCTCCCTGTAATCAGGGCTGTGTCTTTACGTTGCTTGTCGTCGGCCTTTTGCCATCGTGCTCCTGAGGCTGCCCGGAGAGAGGCTGAAGCACCCTGTAAGGAGGGTGAGAGCCCCCGTCTCCGCACCCGAGGGGGGGAAACGGAGCTCTCCCGACCCCCAGCCCACCCTGTAAGCAGGGCAGGGCTTTTTCCCTTGGCACCTTGGTGCCTGCTGGCGGCCCCTGGCCAGAGTGAGGCCCCTGTAGTCGGGGTGCGTCACAGGCTGTGTGCCTCGGCCAGCCGCGAAGCCCCTGAGCGTGTCAAGGCCCTTCTGGCCTGTGCACAGCCCGTGGGCGGGTCTGAGGCTCTCCTCTCCTGCTCGACGGCAGACAGGGCTGGCTCCCCACACGTTGGTGCGCAGAGCTCGCTCCCCCTTCTGGGACGTTCCCCCTTAGATCTTTGTGGGTGTGAGTGAGTGAGTGAGTGAGCCCCTGTTTAGCCCCTGTAGAAAGTAGAGAGCAGTGTAGCTTAGACTTCCCAGGAGGGAAAGAGGGGCTCTGTGCAGCAACCGGGGGCTGCCCTGTAAAGCCGCGGGCGGAGACACGGCCCGGCCTTGCCCCTCGTTCCCCAGGAGGGAGCGAAGCCCCTTAGTGGTGGCGCGGGCACCGTGACCCGGCTGTAGCCAGCACCTGGGGTGTGTGCCTGCGCTGCGGGGCTGCCTGTCCCGCTGGTGACGGGCCAGCGTGGCACGTCCCCCCCGTCCCCCACCCCGTCCTCGGGGCTGGGGCCCTGTCCCCCCGGCCTTGGGCCGTGAGGCCACCCTTGGGAGTGCCGGGCCTCGGGGGGGCGGCCCCGTAAGCGGGGCTTTGTGCGTCCCCCCTGCTCGGCGGGCGGTTGGAGGGGCCCCCCTGTAATCAGGCGGGTGTCCCGCGGGGTCCCCGGCCTTTCACAGGCGTGGGGCTGGGCATGTGCCCTCCCTGTCCCCGGGGCCCACCTGGGGGCCTTCGGCCACGAGCTCCACTGCCTTGCAGTGGAGTCTCCTTGACCTTGCTGCGGGGGAAGGCCGAGCTCCGTGGCTCCCTGGGTGTGGACCCTCCCGTAAGCGGGGTCTGGGTCTGGGAGCCTTTGTGCTCCCTGAGCTGGCAGCCTGTGCGGGGCGACCGCCCCGTTAGCGGGGAGCGGGTCGTGTGCCCCTGAAGCGGAGAGAAGGAGCCTCCGTGGGCCTTTGGGCCCAGGGCCCCCCTGTAATCGGGGGAGTAAGTGCCCTGGAGTCCCGGGCACTTTGCGGTCCAGGCAGCGGCTCGAGCCCCCTGTAGGCAGGGCGGCAGCCTCCCTGACCGCTGGTTTGCATGCCCAGCTGCCTTTGCCCAGAGGGCCCGGCTCCCAGCAGCGGATGGGACCGCGCCGTGCGTCGCTGTGGTGAGACAAATTGCGGTTTGGAGGGTTTTGGGGGCTGGGGGGGGGGCGGGGTGGCCTGTGGGGGGGCGGCTGGTGGCTTGGGGATGTGCCTGTGGGGCTGCATGCCGGGGCCCGGTTTCCCTGACGGGCAGGAGCTGGTGATCGTGGGGCCTGACTGCGCCCTCCTGCCTTGGCGGAAGCTGTGTCGGAGAAGAGAGCAAGAGGCATGGATGGCGTGGGACGGCGGGGCCGCCGTGGGAAGCTGCTGAGGAGAGGCCAGCTGAACTTGGGGGGTCGTGCGGAGATGTGGGGGTCCCGCGGGTGGGCAGGTGGTGGCTCGGACGGCTCCCTCTGGGTCCTAGTTTCCTTTCCTTCAGTGGAAGGAGTTGGAGCTTCTCAGTCCCAACCGTGTCCTCCTGCCTCTTCAGGAGCCGTCGGAGAAGAAGGCAGAGGCACGGAGTTGGGACGGCGAGGCAAGAGTGGGCAAGAAGAGCAGTGGCTTGGAGCCGAAGAGGGGGCGCGAGAAGGGCCCTCTGGGCAAAGGGACCTTACCCACACCCTAGCATACTCCATTAGGTGAGAGGAGAAGTCAACTCACCCTCTGATAATTTTTTCATCTCCTGTGTTGTGTAAACCGTCAGGAAACTTGAAATACGGTATTAGTAAAGGATTTTTTATAATCTATTCACTCAATTTTTTGGCTAATGGAAATAAATCTGCTGATCCTTTTGAAGTGTGTAAAGTAATTTGCTTGAGCCACCTTTAAGATGCATGTGAATTGTTGTTTGGTTTGTGACCTGTGTAGCCCCTGAACATGATGTTTCAGCTCCACTGTGACATGTGCTGAAGTTTACTCCCTAAAGTCTAAACAAACATAAACCTGTGCTCATCTTTTAGGAATTGCTTTAAGGCCCCAAATAAACTCCCTGTCATTTACCATTTGCAATTAATGTCCATAAGTCTTTTTAAGTAAAACAGTCAAATTAATTCTGTTAACTGTGTTTGCTAAGCAATGTCATAAATAGAGTACACTTTCAGGGAATTATGTCAGTTGTTTTTCCCATTAGCTTTTCTTATTCTCTATAAATCATGGTTTCTTCATCTGGTCTAAGGCTGCCTTTCCCCATTCTTTTCATCTTTGGTGTTGCAACTTCAAGCACCCCACAGGAGCCCTGGAAGAGATTGGTGGTGATGCACAGAGTCACCACACTCCTCTTGTTAAAAGCTGTTCTGCATCTGTCCTTAAAAACACAAACCTTTTACCTCAAAGCAGGGCAATTGAGCACTCAGAAAAAAACCCAAACAACAACCACCAACGAACTCGGTAGTATATGTCACAGCTTTAATTGAATCCCTGTAATTTTAACTGGGCCTTTCAGCAGCTTTGTGGACTCCATGAGCTGATGAAAACTTGAGCTGAAAAAGAGCTTAGTGTGGCTGTAGGCCAGGACAGCTCTTTTCGACAATATGTGCCACATTAATGTGTTAAGACAGGAAACTGCAGCATCCTGCTTGTACCAATGTGGCTATTGTGTAAAAAAGCCACATTGCTTCTTTCAAATGCATGTTCATGTCTGCATCCTATATAAAAAGAGTCCTGGAGCAAAGCCTGGCTTATTTGAGTGAGGTAAAGTTAATACTACATCTGTATTAACCCAGCAGCTAAAATTGCAATCATCAAACAAGTTTTTAGGTACAATGGTTTCCAAAACCATGAAGGGACAGGAGGGGCCTTTTCAGAAGTTAAAACAGGGTTTCTGTGCTCAAAATCTTCTTAGTCTTCCAAGTTTATCAGATGGTCTTCTGAAGGACAGTTATCCTTATATACAAAAATGTGATTCCCTTATGTTCCTAGATAGTGAGGTCTGTCTAGTACTGGGTATTACTGATTCATTTGTCCCTCACCCTACATGTGCACTCAGTGGTGTTATTTTTCTGGACTGCCTCATACAGTAAGGTCCCTTCAAAAGATTAAAACCTTTAAAACTCAAAAAGGCAAGTATAATTTGAAATAAAAATTAAGTATAAAAAAAAAAAAAAAGTTAGTGGTTAGGTCAGATAGACTGATAAATTTTTTTATTTTTGTTTTTGCTATACATATGCCTATATGTACATAATGTGTACCTTTCCCCTGCCTACCCTTGAAGGTGTGCTCAAGGGGAAGTTCTTGTTTCCAGCTAACTCCATGTCTGAAAGGCAACCTATTCTTACCTGGTCCCTAAGTCCTCTTTCCCTGGGGATCCTGTCTTTATCTGATCTGCAGCACAATCTTTTGGCCTCTCTGCACAAGCCAGAGATCCTGAGCTTCATGGTGCTATCTGGTCTCATGCCATCCTTTGGTCTTTGGAGCCTTCTGTCCTAGAGCAGGAGGGACATGGCTCTAAGAAAAGGCACCATCTTCCCCAGCTTGGAGGAGGCACCTCCACTGGAATATGGGTCAATGAGTTGTCCCTCAAGCCTGCCTTACAGCAGCATAGAAAGGTTATGGATCCTAGTAACCTTGAAGGAAAAACTACTGACATTTATTTATTTCCTGGAACACAGACATGATTTCTGAAATTAAATACACTTAGTACTGCAGTTGTGAACCACACATCTAGAATTTTTACAAGGGCTTTTAAGCTGAGAGTAGATTTAGATGTTAAGGAGGGATTCTTTACTATGAGGATGGTGAAGCACTGATTCAAGATTCCCAGAGAAGTTGTTTATGGCCTACCCCTGGAAGTGTTCAAGGCCAGGCTGGATGGAGCTTTGAGCAACCTGGTCTAGTGGAAAGTGCTCTTGCCCATGGAAGGGTGCTTAGAAGTAGGAGATCTCTAAGGTGCTTTCCAACTCAGACTGTTCTATGATTCTATGAATAACACCTATGGAAGTTGAAGGAGTCTGTTTCACAGAGTGGCTGCTTTAGCTTCCTGAGAGCCCACGTGGGATAGGACATCTCCTTCACTTTGTGACAGTTCAGGATTTTTCATAAACCTTGCCTCACTACAGAGCAGTTCAAAAATTTCTTCTTTCATTTACATGATCAAAACCCTCTTACTTTCTATTTAAATCTCCACCAAAAGACCTGATTTAACTCCAATTTTAATGTTTTTTTATTTTATGCTCCTACTTTCTGAAGTCCAAAGGGCATTTTTTGTTCTTCGCAGGCTCACTTCATATTCTATTCTCTTTGAGGTGAATAGTCACCTGATTCTATAGAATTCACCTTCAGTCAACAGTTGCAACTTTGTTCTTACAAGCATTTATCCCTTCCTTGCGATGTGTGTTCCAAATGTTATTTGTATATTTGACTTCAACACACGTCAAGTTCTGTCCACATTCAAGACCCTGATCCCATATGCACACTGGTCTGAACTAAGCAGGTCCTTCCATTTCTCAGTACATTGTCTGCTGGTCCAGTCTTGAAGAATGAGAGGCATTTACAACAGGTCAGGTTACTAAATTATGGACATGAAAGAGCTCAGTCTGCCTCTGAATGAATGAGTAGAAAAGGAGGAAAGTAGGGAAGAACTGGAGCACAGCAGTCATTCTTTGTCTCTTTGCTGCTTGATCTCCATGGATTAGGTTATTTCACCTAGAGCAGAATGTAAACAATTTGGTGGAATGAAGGAGTGTCAGAGGCATGTGTGTGTTGACCAAATAGCTTGTCCAAACTTCTTAACACAGTAGTTTACCTGGGTAAAAGAGTAAATATGATAAATTGACTGGTACTTTCAGGACAGCTGGAAACTCAATGACCTGGGAGTTGAGGCTGCTATAGGGGAAATTGTCCAGGGCTTTATGAAGGAGCTGGAACAAATTTCTCACCTGCCATTCACAGAAAAGCAGGATGAGTGACACTTTTCACCTGAGTTCAGATGTACATCGAAAATAAGCATGAGTCCCTCATTCTGTCCCTACTATCCCCAGCTCTCAGGCCTGGCTGAATAAAACCTGGTCTGGTTATAAAAATGCCTTTTGCGAAGATCATCTGCCTGTGGGTCAGGGCATAACTTGGCTGCTCCATAGATTTCCTCCTTTTCATCTCCAGGCTAACTTGTTCAAGACTGTGTCACCTTTGGTTGTCTACAGAATTTCCCTGAAAGCTGCCTGGTGTTCTGCCTGAGCACCTCTGAAATGGTTCTTGACTCTCAACCACATTTTAAAAGTGGTCCTGTGCTCATCTTGAAACAGTGGTTTCCCCAGTGCCTTCAGTGCCATCCTCTTGGTCTTCTGGTTGCCTCTCTCTGTGTCCTTAGGATATTCAATCCTCTTGGAAGGCTGGTGACCACTTCTATTGGCACACCATTCTAATGAGCCTCCTTACAAACACAGCTTCAGTGGCCGTGTCTGTGATTACTTGCATAGTTAAATGCATTTTCCAGGTGCTTATTGAAAATAAGGCTTTGGTCCTCCCTTCTGGCACCAGTCACAGCAGTTTAGTGCTAAGCTCAGGATCTTCTCTGACCTCCTCTCTCAGCTGCTGTGGTTAAATACACTGTCTTGACTTTTGCTCAGGTTGAAACCGGGTGTGTGCCTGCAGTGCTGTCTTGCAGTGCTCCTGCAGTCTTGGTAAATTTGTTTTGCCACTTTCATAGCCACAAAGAATGATGCTGCTAAAAACAATTTCTAAGCACACCATTTTAACCATGCCAAGTCTTTCTGAACATCTGCCTACTTGATAATCTTTGTCTATTACATTCAGTGTCGTCAAGCCTCTTTAGGATTTACCTCTGCAGACACTGTAGCATTTACTGACAGTAAATGCTCAGTGACAGAGCTCAGGCTCTGTTCATATGTGCATAAAAGGAGAAAATACCAAATTGAAATAACTCAGACGTGTTGAAAATGTGGAGAAATACCAGCAAAACGTTTCTGGCTTTAACAATTTCTGAACTACAGACCCAGCATTCCAGTACAAAAAACAGTGATAATCCCAGAAAGTTTCAAAATAAACCATGCAGAATAATTTTCTTTCTATAAGGCCATGTCAGGATGTGACATCAACTGTCCCCAAAATAACGCACAGAACTGCCCATCCCTGGAGGGGAGAGGAAGGACTGTGCAGAGAGTCTTATATCTGGAGTTTGATGAAACAGTTGTTTAACTGTTGAATTGAGAAAGACTACCCCAAACCCTCCTCTACAGAAAGAAAGAAGAATTTTTGGCATTTATCTTATTTGGCAGAAATTTGTGGCATTTATAAAGATACCTAAATATACAAAATGATGCTGAAAAAATTGATGACTGAGGGCACCACAATGCCTAGTATCCTGTATTTATCAGAATACCACAGGAAGGCCCCTGCTACCACTGTGCAAGTGAAAGCTTTTCTTTTTCTTGTTATGTCCTTTCTGAATGCCTATTCTGTCTTGAACATCAGCAATTTATGCCGATTTACAGCCTGGGGAGTAACAATATGGCTGAAACACCACACACACATAAGACTTCTTGGCTGAGGAAGCACTGGGAAGAAATGCAGATGTGAGTTCTTTTGGTTGAGAGAATATTTTCTTATGGGAGCAGATATTTTTCTATCTGTTGTTGCCAGATATGTTCTTTATTACATGAACATGCCAAAAAATTTGCTAGGACTGTTAGACAGCTGTCATAGTGTTCAGATTTGGGATATGAGAGTGTAGCATGGGTTTTATTTTCATCAGAACAAAATGGCTGGGAAGCACCCTGCAGTAGTACAGTGTATAAATAATTCAGCTGCTCAGAGAGTTTTATAAATAAAAATAGGAATTATTTAACACCACTTTTTAATTTCTAATAAGACCAGCTAGCCACTCTTAAAATCCTTTTCTAATTTAAAAAAATAAAACAATTTTTAAATTTAATTCATATTTTTTCCTCATGTATCTCTTTTTTCATAAACTATAAATACAGGACTTTTCCTTCAGTAGTTACTGTACTTGCACTGGCATTGTCAGTCAATTTCTTTTGGTAATTTTTAATTAAATCAGCATAATATGTCCTTCTGTCTTCATTATTGCTGCAGCTTCTTCCAGCACTCACTGTATGATATTAGAAGAAAAATAATTCTGTATCAGAAATGCAGGATTATTATCAGAAGATAGCTGTATTTTTCTGATATCTTTTCTGATATCTTTTTCTGATATCAGATATTTTTGTGCTTTTTCCACTTTTCATTACACTTTAGAAATGCAAGTAATACATATGCACCAATGTCACCAGGTAGTTTGAGTTCTAACTTCCTTTTTTTACAATTTCATACCCTTAAAGAGTGGGCACTATACTCAGATAAGCTACTGCTTCCTACCTATTTTTGCAGGGTGTCAGCCTGATATTACTCCTCTGAATTACCAAGTCATTAAACGCTGTGAGATGCTAGCTGGTGCTAACAATCATGTTCACATAGCTCTACCAAAAGTGGTTCAAATGGTTATTGTCACCTGCAGGCCATTTCCTCCAGTGCTGAAAACATAAAATCTGACTGTGTGAGCTCTCCAGGTTGCTTTACAGCAAGGTAGCCATAAATTAACTCAAATCATCTTCAACATCAGAGGTCAGGAAGCATTGTGATAAGGTGAAAAGTGACAAAAGGTAAGCTAAATGATAGGCTGCAATTACCTTACATTTTCTTAGGTTACATCAAATAGAAAGCACTTCTTAAGTGATATCAATCAAAAGAGGAAAACGAAAGATACATGGTCATCAGTGCAGGGAGAGAGGGGCAGTCCGAAAACATTCTAGGCATGGCCCCTACCTAAATGTTTACAATGAATTTGTTTTGGATACCTCTGGAGCGTGATGGCAAAAGCAGGGTGGATGGTCAAAAGCAGGATATGAAAAGAAAAACCTGAGGAAAGAATAAAAATCAGCTTGATGAGGAGGGGCATAAATCCACTTTTGGAATGAACTGTCATCAGGAATGGTGGGTATGATAGCAATAATTTCAAATAAATCTCTTGAGCTGGGAGAGGTGTTTGAGAAAGTGAGCCAGGCACTTGAAAGTACAGCTTAATATTCATGTTAGTTTTGAAGTGTCTGTGAACATTATTTATTAGCACACAGCCAGTCTGTATTGCTCTGCCATGCTAAAGGTGAGCCAGCTGTGTCTCTGCCTTTGCACAGGCTCAGCAAAAGGCTGTCGGGGCACAGGGTATCCTGAGTCCATGGGTTCCTCATGGCATCCTGCTGTTATCTCAAAGGATGCGCTGGCATGAAAGGATAGGCCATGGAGCATATGGCAACTGCGGTTCCACAGAGCAGATTTAATTTGCCGCTAGAGAAGGAAAGCAATGAGGAGGAAATGAGGACAGCTGTTGAATCTCCTTACTAAATTCAGCACAGAAGAATACAACAACAAATATCTTTTATGCAGTTATTAATGTTCCACTTGATAAGCTTTTACAGTTCCGTTGCAAACCCATAAAATATCAGTTTACTTGTTTAATGTGTTTACTGAGGTACATCATATGTTTCCTGAGCAGTGGAGGCTCATCATGCCACACCATGATGACCTCTGCTCATCATGCTGCAGCCTCTCTTCATGCTACCATGTAACTGATGGTAGGAAGGTTTTCCTGCCATCCTACAGTTTCAGGATGTCTCAAAGCAGGAATAACCCTTGCATATCTGCCTTATTTACATTCATAAATCCAACCTGATGCTTGTCTGACTGACTCAGCAGTAGGTCAGAAAAATCCTGTTTCTGCATCGAATTGTGCCAGTTATCCCTCCAAACATGAGATGCTTGTCGCCTCCTCCTCTGTGTTCTTTTTCAAATCTGAAAATTGTCATCTCGGTTGCAAAGGGAATTTTCTGTTTTGCACATTCTTGCCCTAAAGGTGAAAAATTATACATGTTCAGTTTGTGCTCTCATAACTGTGCTCATTCCTTCTCTTTCCATTACATGCACACATCCTCTGCAAACTCTTTTTACTAATACATAACCCAAGCGGCAACCCTCCTCCCTCAGACCCTGTTTCAGCACATTTGCTCTCATGAATAACTCCTTGGTAATGCCAGAGCATTCCCATCCCTATGAAGGAACAGATGGTTGGAGTTCATAATGGCATTTTGAAAGAAAACTCTATTTATGACAGCATGTAACTTTGATTCCTAACTTAGGGTGTGTTCTAATTACATTTTCCATTTGCAGCCCTGTGTTTCTTTACACATTCAATTCTAAATTGGTTCTACCATCAGTATTAAAATGTCATCTTTTCAACTGCTCAGCTAGATTCAAGAATCCCACTTTTTGTGGTTGTCATGGACCAGTATTCTGTTTTCGGTTTATGACCATATATCATAATACAGAGAGACCAACATTATCCTAGTAATGCTTTGTTTAACTGATATTATTATGACATCTTGGAAAATAAGAATAACAGTACACTTTATTTGAACCATAGCTAAAAAGAATTAGTTACTAGAGCAAGATGCAGACCACACGAGCCACTCCTGGTTTCCTTTATCTTTCTTTGTTCATATATAAAGAATAACTTTTTTTAATACACAGTCTTGTAGTGGTAGCCATTGTATAACTACTTGATTTATATTTTGTCCTGAGAAAAAAAGTCTTCATGCTTTTCAGATCTCAGTCTGGTGGCTTACAGGAAGAGATGTGGAACTAGAGGAAGCAGAGAGAGGTGAACTATCTGTTTGTATCTAGCTGCTTCTGCAGATTCCCTTGACTTGTTTATTTGTGCCCTTGTCAGTCAGGAAGCAGCAGTGCCTCCACTGAAATCAGTTAATGAGATTTCTTCTGCCAGGACCTGCATTCGCATGGCAAGAATGAAACAGCTTTGGTGGAGTGTCTGTGCACTGGTTAGTGCTGAAACTAGGGGGAAAGACACAATAGAAATAATGTATTTAAAGATGAAAAGGTAAGTAGGCATTATGCAAATGCATACAGAGGCCTAAAGGATTCACAGTCAAAGACAGGAAGAACTGGTTTTGAAAACAGGCTGTGGAGAGGAGTGATAGGAAATTACATCAGTGGAGATTAGTGAAACATTCTTTATGGAAAACATATACATGCTGCTTTTGTAAGCTAAAAAAAATAATGCGAAGCTATTCCCATGAGAAATAAAATTTTAAAGCAATGTTTCTGCAAGTCTGAAGGCTTAAGAGCCTGGCTCTTACACAGAAAACTCCAAAAAAGTTAAAAGCACTAGATTGTTAATATTTTACAGACTTGACTTTATAAAAGAAAAGACTAGAGTGTAAGCAATTTGTTAATTATAATAAGAAGAAGCCGAAAAAGGAAGTTATCTGCTGGGAAGATTACTGTGCATCATCAGCTAGTTTGTGCCCACTTCTCTTGAATGTATTTCCAAGGGCTGTGACCCGCCGCAAGGTGAACCCGCTCCGCGCGGCCACCTTGGGCATCCCGGCCCGACCTCCGCCCGCCGCGCCCCCGCACCGGGCCCGATCCCGGGAACACGGGGGCAGCGACCGCCGAGAGCCCCCCGCCCGCGGCCCCACCAACCCCGCGCAGCCCCAGCTCCGCTCGCCGCCGGACGAGCCCCACCCGCCTTCCCCTGTCCGGCGTGGCCGGTGTCGGCCCGGGCCGGCACCTGCGTGTGTCGGGCGGGCGGCGGAGGGGCGGAGGGCCGCGCTGCTGCAGCCGCGGGCACTGCAGGGCGAAGTGAAGGAGACACCGCTCTGCCCGCCCGCAGCGCCGGGCCCGCCCTTCCCGCATCGGCCCCGCCAGCCGCCTCCGTCGCCGCCCGCGCGGCCGGAGCGGCCCCTGCCCAGGGCGCGGGAACGGGCGACTCCGGGAGGGGCCGCGGCATCGGGACACGGGGCCGGGCGGGGGCGCCGCGGGCACTCCGCGGGGCAGAGGGGGCCTGCGAGGGGCGGAGCCGGGAGAGCCCCGGGCACGGCCCCACTCCGGCCGCGTCCAACCATCACCTATGGCTGTATAGCCTCTTTGAAGTCAGAAAATCCCTCAGTTTGAAATGGAGTTATCCTGACTATTGGTCAATAAACTTTGTTTATTGACATCATATACATGACATTATATGAATAACATTATATGAACAACATTGGTATTTCAAACCTTGATGTAATACAGTCTTTTCAGTCATCCAATATCAAGATCATAATGCTGTACTAATCTTTTTTCTTAAACCGTATTTTGAGGTATCACTCAAGGATATAGAATTCTTCAGGATCGAAAGAGTTAGAGGGAAGTCTGTTCACCATAAAAGCTCAAAAGCTCAAAGTTTTATTGGCTATTTTACTATTGGTTTTATTTAAATATTTTGACTGTCCTAAATACCACTGACTGTAGGTTTTACCAGAGCATCTCTACATTTATGTAAGCAGGTAAATTGGAAGAGTTCTGTTGGGACGTCCAGTGAGCATGGCCTTACATTCCGTTTCTAAACCAATAGCTCTCAGGAGGGTGCCACAGGCATTGTTTCCTCTCTCTTAATCTTTTTGCTCTTCCCTGACAGAGCTGTTCTCTGAAAAGCCTGTGGTATGTTTACAGAAGCGATTTCTGCTGGATTCACATCTCTCAACTCAAGACACCTCTCTTGTAATGTCAACGTTTGAAGATTATTGCCTGGGTTCAGAGAAGAGGCAAGTTTTTCCAGGGAAGAAGAAGTCCAGTCTATTTTAGATGATGAAATTTGTGTTTCTTCCCATGGACCTGAAAAGGAACTCATGGTTACTCCCTTGGAAGGTATGAATCTTAAACTGAGTGTCTTTATGAAACTGAAGGACCACAGGTTCTCAATGGTTTAATTCAGACGAGACTTAAGTAATAATGGTGAAGAGTTCCAGGAAGCAAGATGACTAATGAGGGAGCATCAGCCTATTTGGCTCTTGAATTTCACTCCCATGTTGTAGGTAGAAATCTGCATGATGGTGAGAGTGGTGAGAGTATTAAATAGTTTTCTCAGTTCTAATAATTTATAGTTGATAGAATCACAGAATGGCTGAGCTTGGGTGAAATTGATTGGATGGATGGATGGATGGATGGATGGATGGATGGATGGATGGATGGATGGATGGATGGATGGATGGAAGGATGGATGGATGCAGCCAGAGAGTTGTGGTCAGTGGCTCAATGTCTAGGTGCTGCACCTGGGTCCATGCAATCCCAAGCATGAGTACAGACTGGGGGAAGAACTCATTGAGAGCAGCCCTGCAGATTCTCATGAGGGTTCTCATGCATGAAAAGCTGGATATGACCCAGCAATGATCACTTGCAGCCCAGAAGGCTGAGTGCATCAAAAATAGTGTGACCAACAAGTCGAGGGAGGTGATTCTGCCCCTCAGCTCTGCTCTGAGACCCCACCTGGAGTGCTGCATCCAGCTCTGGGGTCCTCAGCACACTTGTTGGAGCACGTCCATGTGTATATGTTTTGGGGGTGGTTCTTGGATTCTCAGAGTCTCAATTTATGTCACTGTTTATTTTTGTGGCACTTACAGATGAACTACTTAGGCATGTAATGCTGTAGTTCAGCTGCAGGCTGTCAATATCAACACATTTTCAGTCTCTTAGTATATGAATTTGGTTTTGCTTTTGATAAAACTTACTGTAGTAAATGCCAAAGAGAACTTCTTTTGGTTCCTTAATCACAATGGTGCAGGAAATATGTCTCTTGTGCTGATATTTTTAAAATAATTTATCCTAGTTATTGGGTAATTTTTTCGTGGGGGAAAAAAAAAAGGCAAATATTTATGAAGTTGTATTTTGCTTTGTAAAATAACATTTTGAAATCTACTTTTAGGGACTTCGAGGAAGAGGACTCAGATTGGGTGTCGGAACTGAAAATGGCATTGAAACACAGTGACTGAAGACTTGAATTGACCTATGATAAGTGAAGTTAGGTGTGCTGGTCTTTATAATCAAAATAGCTGCTAATAATTGATTATTAATTAAATAATTTCAGTCAAATTCCAAGTGAGCATGTTTTCTATATCACAAAACTGAGGATGCAAAATGCACAACAAACTTTTTCAGATAGAACACTTGCAAATAACTAAACAAGTCCTGATATTAAATGTATTTGGAGTTGGTAATAGCTTTGCAGAATTGATCAGTCAAATAATAGCATTGTCCAAATTGTTCTCTTGTCATATTTCAAAGAGATGGTGTAACACTATGAGAAGGTGTAAAGTTATTCTTCCTGACTACATACTGAATTAACAGCTTTGTGTTGAGTTGACTGTGGCTGGACACCAGGAGTCCACCAAAGCCGCTCTGTTAGTCTCCTCCTCAGCTGGACAGGGACGAGAAAATTTAATTAAAGGCTCGTGGGTGGAGATAAGGATGGAGAGAGATCATTCACCAATTAACATCATGGACAAAACAAACTTGACTTGAGGAAATCAGTTTAATTTATTACCAATCAAATCAGAGCAGAGTAATGAGAAATAAACCCAAATCTTGGAACACCTTCCCCCCACCCCTCCCTTCTTCCCAGACTCAATTTCACTTCACTAGTCAAGGTTGAGCTCAGCAGCTACGGTGGCAGTGCCTCTGCAACATCAGATTAAAGGAGGGGAGAGAGGAGAACACTGACGGGGACATGGATTGGTCTGTGTTGAAGCCAGATGGAATTTCCTCTGTCAGACATGGGGGAAAGCTTCTTGCAGAAGCCAGCCATGTAGCTAATCCCTGCTAACAAAACCTTGGCACACAAACCCAAGACTCACATACTAAGTGATGTTATCTGAAGGGCCTATTATGGGAAACACTTAGCTATGCAAAATATGTGAGGCTTTATTTCATGCAGTTAATCCCCTGAAAATTCTTGAGACTGAACTTTTGCCTTAATTCAATGAAAAGTGGTTTTTATGTGCCATTGCATGTGTGAAAGGAAGCAAATTTGTTCATAAATAAGGACAAATTTTCCAACTTCCACTTCAGAGAGCGCTATGGGCAATGTCATGTTTGGGCTCTGTGCTGGCTAACGGGTACAAGACGCTTTACAAGACAAGTGTTTCAGAGGAGAGTGCGCTTTCGGCAGAGTTCTCCTGGAGAAGCCGTCCCGGACAATGACCATGTAATAAATAATATTGGAGAATAATACCCAAAGAAAACTTTAGGAAATCTGTAGATTTGGTACGGAGCCAGCTCTTGTCGCAGCTCCCCTATTGCTCGTGGGCCGGTACTTGAGTTTCCACCGAGGACTCAATAGCTTGAGGCAGTCGAGATTTGCTTTCGCGCCACTCTTGTTACTGACCACCCAAATCCAAAGTCCCTTGTCGTGGGCGGAGGGGGCGGTTTGCGTCAGGGAAATAAGGGCTCCCGTTGCTCCCGAAGGACGCTGCAAATGCCACACCTCCGGCGGGGGCGCGGATCCCGGGGCCGGCTCCTCCTCCTCCCCTCCCGGCCGTGCGGGCTCCGGTGGTGGCTGAGCGCACTCAGGTACTGCGACCCCCGCGGCAACCACGGCGGCGGCCGGGGCTGGCCAAGGCTAGCCTGGCAGAGCCGAGCCGAGCCGAGCAGGTCTGCAGGGGAGGGAGGCACCGGCTAGGGCTGACCGCCGGCGCGTCCCGTCGCCATGGGGACGGCAGGACAGCCGGGGCGGGAAGGGCGGCGGAGAGCGGTGCCAGGCGGGAATGCCGGGGGCATCCCCTCCCCGCGACACCCGCGCTGCCTCTGCCCCGGCCCCGAGCGCGGCTGTAGACCACCACCCGTGAGTCGGTGTAGGTCCTGCTGCCCTCCCCTCCCCAGCGCCCCGGCCACGAAGCTGTCCTCCCTGGATGGCGGGGGGCAAGGGGTGTCGCCTGTGGACGCGGGGCTGAGCCTAGAGGGCAGCGCACCCCTGCCCGGGGGCAGTGCGGCACGCCGGGGTGAGAGGCTCATCTGTCCCGAGTGGCCGCCTCTCACCTGTGACTGCCAACAGGAGCTGGCTTTTACCCAAACATCGAATTTATAAATGCCCGAAGGTCACCCTGCCTGCACTGCCAGAGTGGTCTTCGGTGACTGCCAGTGATGCAGCCCATGCGGGCTCCCGAGGGAGCCTGTTGCAGAGCTTCCTTTGCCTGCCTGGCAGGGAGTGTCTGAGCCAAATCTCCCTTGCTAAAACTCAGGCCAACTAGTAAGAACAGTTTTGTAGCGTTTGCTCGTATTTATGTGTTGCAGCACTGACTATGTACAAGACTAATTTGAGCACTTTTTATTTTAGCCACTGTTTTAAGTTGAAGACATCATGGACAAATATGAAATCATTAAAAAAATTGGAGAAGGATCTTTTGGCAAAATACTCTTGGCAAAAGGAAAAATGGATAATGAGTCGTGTGTTATCAAAGAGATCAATTTAACTAAGGTAAAACAAAAAAAAGTGAATTACATTTACTGGATTATCCTATTTGCATTTAGCTAGGATATGAACTTGGCTTATGTTTTATCTCCTTGGTAGTTCCATCTCAGTTATATAGAGCTAAACTTTCCAAAGAATGTAGTCTTAGCTAATTGAGTATTTTACAAGAATAAACAAAATATGTATTTCAATATTCTTTACTTTTTACTACGTTTTTGTTCTTTTCAAACTTGACCCACTTGTGTAACACCGCCTAATGCAAATTTTATGTGTGTTGATTCAACTACGATGAAAATATTGCCACTTAAACAACAAATCACAATTTTGTGATACATTTCTCTAAGCTTTTTAATTTCCTTTTTTTTCCACATGCATCTTTTCAGACATAAGTAATTCACAATGACGCCTTTCCAATTCTTATTTGTGTTTATGACAGTTTGATTCATCTCATCTAATTTTAAACTTCCATTCTGTTGTTGTCAGCATTTGAACTGCTTGGCTAGACTCCCTTTCCAGGAGAACAAGAGAAATAGGTACTATTAGGAATCTGTTGATTATGTGTGTTTTAGACCTCTGTTTTAGAAAAAGCTGAATCGGGCAAATCCATGACACAAGTAAATGCAAAAATAGTTTCTGTCTATTCTCGTGACCAATAAACCCCATGCATTTCCAGTCTTAAATTTTGATGTTCACAAAATAGAAAAATGGCAGCTAATGAAATATTACTGTGGATCCAGCTTGTTCAAAAATCAGGAGCTGAGTACAGAAATTTACTACTTTGAAGTCCTAAAGTTTTTTATATGATAGGATGTGTTTTATTCACTTTATTGTTTTTTAATTTTTGAGGATTACATTTCAAAAATATTTGTTAGGAGTGAGGATGAGTTCCTTTTTATAAATACAAGAAAACATGTTTATGGATAGATACTCAGATAAATTATTTTTTAAGGAGTATTGATGAAAGTGTGAAGGAAATAGAAGTGTTCATTTGATGTAACAGGGCAAAGAGTTTGCCCAAAATATTGCAAGAACTTGTAACATCACTAAAAGGGAGGCCCTTTTTCCCTTTTTGCTTTATTGTTTCGTGATCCTTCATAGTAGGACTAGAGAATCACCAAGACCCATATACTTTGAGTACTTAAGGGAAGTTTAACATTAGAGTTTAACTCTACTCATCAGCTACCTTACCAATAGCATTTGTGTAAAAAGGTTTGTAGTTTTATATTTACTTGTTCGTAAAATCTCATAATTTGGTTTGACTTCAGTAATGTTCTAATATATTTCCAAGCATACACTGCAAATTTATATTTTACATTATATATAGATCATATTTGATATTTCTCTATTACCTTAGTACACAGTATTTTTGTATTTGTGGGAATAGTTTTATAATGATGTGAAAATTTTTAAAAATAGTTAAATATATCATTGCTAGCATATAGTTTATTAATTCTTTGTAGATGCCTGTGAAAGAAAAAGAAGCCTCTCAGAAAGAAGTCGTTCTTCTGGCCCAGATGAAGCATGCAAACATTGTAACCTTCTATGCTTCATTGCAAGGTTTACTTTTAACTCTTCTGTTTTACTTGTGATTAAAGGAGTGAAAGGCAGAAAACCCACTTGGTTAATTTTGACCAACCTTAGCCCTGTCCCTAAGCCCTTATTTAAAAGTGCTAACAAGTCCCACATCCTAAAAATGGACACGAGGCATCAAATTCAGTCATCAGTTGCCCTCTTCATGTGTGTGAGTGGGTACTGTGGCATGAGTCCTAGATTCTGTGGTGCCTGTACCTCATAAGTTGAACCTTAGTCTTGGTCTCCTATAGGAGTCCAGAGTTTTGTGAAACTTTCTAGGTGTTTCAATAGAAGAGAGCTTTTGAGTACAGCAAGGAATAGACTGATCAAATAGGACAAAAGGCTGATCAAATAGGCAAGAAATAGAATGATCATTTAATCCGATCCAACCTTATGTTCCTCGTATTTTGTTTATTGACATCATATACATGACATTATATGAATATGATACATACATCCTATATACATTCACACATATATACTAATATACATGCATATGTGTGCATATAAATACACACACAGACCAAACAGGCAAGCACAAAAAGAGACCATTTAATAGAAATGCAAGCTATTAGTAAACCTGAAAATATCTTTCATCATCTGGAATGTAAAAACAACATTGGTATTTCAAACCTTGATATAATACAGTCTTTTCAATCATCCAATATCAAGCTCATAATGCTGTACTAATCTTTTTTCTTAAACCATATTTTGAGGTATCACTCAAGGATATAGAATTCTTCAGGATCGAAAGAGATAGAGGGAAGTCTGTTCACCATAAAAGCTAATTCCCTATATTTATTGTTCCTGCTGACATCTGCCATAAGCAATACCTTATGCAATGAATGCTGAAGTTGCAGCATGTGTTCAAGTTGTTTTGTATGATCAGGACTGTAAATGTTTTAGGAAATATATAAATCATGTAGTCTACTGAATCCCAGAGGGGTAAGAATAGGGTGAATTTCAGTATTAAGCAGGCCCTGTTGTTTATTTCTACTGTTTTGACACTGTCTACTTTTAACTTTTTCCCTAAGCCTAACTGCATACTTAGTTATTACTGGGAAAAGACCTCAGCTATGAAGCTTTCTAAGTATTCCTGTAAGAACATCTCTCTTTCTATCAGTGGGGTCTCTTGAGGGTTTTCTCATGTATTTAATATTTTGGTGAATCTTCATTTAAATATTTTTTTAACGCCTTAGTTTTGCATCAGGTTTCACTTGGAAATATTAATTTTTTCTCAGTTTCTCTTTGAAATAGAGGAGTAGGTAGAGTTTAGCTACTACCTTTTGAGAGAAAGACCATAAAAAATAACTATAATTTATTGCTGTGTTAATGAATAAATAAAGGAATAAAGGAAAAATCATACTTTTCCTTTCAGAAAAGAACAAGCTATATATTGTGATGGAATACTGTGATGGTGGAGATTTAATGAAGCGGATAAATATGCAGCATGGAGTGCTGTTTGACGAGGACCAGGTGAAAGAAGTTATCATTAGAGGAAAGGACATATTGTGTAAAACATGTGGTTTGATTTATCCAGTTCTAGCTACTGTTTCTTTTCTGGCCTGTTAAAATAATTGAACTTTTAAAGGAAACTTTAAGTAATTTTAGTAGGAGTGTAAGGGTTTGTTTTTAACACTACTCTAAGATCTGAAATTAATTCATTAGCGGTGTGATGACATTTCTTATCCCCCCTTTCTCCCACTGCTCCTTCCATCATAGATGTAGATTCTATTATATTAGTATTATACCTTTTAAGCCATAAAGACTTTCTTTTAAATACTGTTTTCCAATTAGGGTGTATATATTATATACAAATTCTTAATTTGTTGGTGCTACTGGCCATCAAGTCATATCCTGCTTTATACTGAAGTCCATGGTAAGTCTCTCATTTATTTCAGCTGCGTCAAGATTTCTCTGATGCCATTTAAATGTTTAAACGAGCACAGAGAAACAAGCCCAGATATCTGGCTGCTTTTGAACCATGTTCACATACATTTATTTTGTAAATAGGTGAGTAGGATAAGTATTGTGATTCACAGAAATAGAATTTCCCACTATTCCTTACTTATTCCTTTATTTTTTTTGCTGACTCCTACCTTTTTGAAGGAAATTTTCTCTTATGTATTGGAATTAGTGTACTGAACTGTGTGATTATTTAATCATGTATAGTCTTTTGCAGTTACAATGAAATCTTGCTTAGAAACCAGATAGATAGTATCCAACCTGTTAGTGGAAATATACTTTAAAGCATAAAAGTGAAGGAAAAAAAAAAAAGTATTGTGACTTTTCTTTTTGCTTTAGTAGGAAAAGAGGAACTCCTCCATGTAGAAGTGAATTGAAAGTGAATTACAGGTTCAGTAATAAAGAATTTTAAGATCCCATTGGGAGCCATAACAGAGAGAACATGAAAGAAAATAAAGAGAGAACAAACCCAGAGATCATGAAAACATGAAAGAACCAACACACACAAATCTCTTGACAATGACACAGAATAATACATATTGAAAGAAAGGAAAAGGAAATAGACAAAAGAACGGATTATACAAACTAAAGATACAACTGCCAATCAAGAAAGAAAAGCAAATTACCCAATTTAATGTAACATTGTTAAAACATCTTTAAAGTTTCAAATGTATGCCTAAGGAAGTCTAATTTGTGGCATCAGCCGTATTCAGGAAATCATCTACTTAATATGAAGCATAAATAAATAGAAGATTATTGCTTTAATCAAAGCCTTTCACATCCATGGATTTTCCTCAATAAAGATGCATAAAAGCACATTGTACTTTTGTTTCTGGATTAAGTACAAAGGCTGTTTTTCAAGAAGACACGTATATTTGAAGTTAAATATGTGTTTAAAAGCTGTACTGAGTCAAGGATAAAGTAAGCACCTTTGTGCTTACTTATTATGCAAGTTTCTTCATAGCTCCCTTCTTTCACCATGTTTTAGACCATCACTTCCCCCTCCCCCACCCCCCCGGACTACATTTAGTAGTACTACAAGTATTATAACTGGTTGGTATGATTTCCATCACTGAAGATGAAGAAGACACTTTCCAATTCTGTCTTAGTTGTTATTTGAACTCCCTCATTTCTAAATTAGGTCTAGTGCTAGAAGTAATTGGAAAGGAAAAGCCTATGGCGTTAATTTAAAATTTTTTTTTTTACTATTTTACATTGCATGTGGTTTACATATTTTAGATTTTGTAGTAGTCTTTATTTTATATATTTCAGTAAAATTCCCCACTGGACATTAGAGTCACACAAATTCATAGGTATCTGTTTCCGTTAACTTTTCCTGCAGATTCTCAGTTGGTTTGTGCAGATCTCCTTGGGTTTGAAGCATATTCATGACAAGAAGATTTTACACAGAGATGTAAAAGCACAGGTAGTAAAACTGGTACTGTAGAGGGGGTTATTTTGTCCCGTGAAAAATGTGCATAAGAAGCCATGATTCATTTTCACACACCAGTTTCATTTTTATTTGCAGAACATTTTTCTTAGCAGTAATGGAAAGGTAGCAAAGCTTGGGGACTTTGGCATAGCAAGACAGTTGAACAGGTAAGCACCATTTTTAATTAGTCTGTGACCTACACCAAACAGGACTGTTTGTGAATTTTCAGAATGCAACCTGAATGTGCATATCGTTTGTGTATTGTCTTGTTCGAGAGCTCTGAAATATAAGGGGTCTGATGCTGTATTTTTTAACCTGTTATCCTAAAACATGCCATCCTACATGGAACCACAGATGTGTCTAGCCTAGTAACTGGACTTCTGTCAGGTATAGGAGAAGCCACACTCTTTCCCTATTCTCTGTGGAACTGACATAAAGAGATTCTGGAGGCACAGTTCCTGTTTGTGCTGCTGTTGATAATAACTTCTGTTGCTTCATTAAACCAAAATAAACAGCATTAAAAACTAGAGTGTAAGAAGAGTTTGTACAGATTTTCTTTGTGTTTCCTCCAAGACTAAGCCTATACTGATTTTTAAAAGCACCTGGAACCCCCTTCTGGGCCTGAGAGCAAGGCGTGGCATGCATCTGTATGGCTCCTCTCCATTCTCCCAAAAAGAGTGGCCTTATCCTTAGTGACTTTGTGGACAAGGTTGGCCTATCCTATGTAGCGGCCAGGTGTGGCCAAAACATACCAGGGATTATGCTAACAAGAGGAAAATGCTTAAATTTTTTAAATCTCTTTTTGTGCTTCCTGGTTTATCATTGTGAGGATATTGTGGTAAAGAAGGTCCACAATTTAACTAGGTATTGCATGGAAAGGTAATTTCGTCTGTTGATCATTTTTCTGTTTGTCCTTCTACTGTCAGTCCTTCTCAGTTGCTTTGTAGTTTACCTGCTGTACCTCTCTTCTCAAAAATTTTTCCTAACCCTAGATTAAGTCAGCGTAAGTTTAGCTTCATTTCTATACAACAGCAGTAAAGAGAACAAAGAACTTTATCCAACGTAGATATTTTGATGCCTCTCTTCAGATATACGTAACTGTGCTACTAATATTAGGTACTTTTATGCATTCTTCACATGGATATACAGCCCATGGAACTTCTGTTAAGGCCCCATCAGCTTGGCTTTAGATTTGGGCCTACATAACCTTGCAAGTTCAGTGGTGCATCAGAGCTAGGAATTCAGAGCTGAAGAGCTGGAGTACATTGGCTTAGCATGTTTGGTTAGTACCTTGATCGAAGCCTGCTCATCTCCAGGCATATGCCATCTTGCTGTTCTAGCTGCAGTCTCTGCCAGCTCTCATATCTCTGGGATGTGTTCCTTTGTGGAGCCCAGACCTACTCTCAGCATGCAAACTAGTTATGCAGAAAGTGCCTACCTTCACAAGCGTTCTGGGAATAACTGCTTTAAGGCTTGCACGCACGCACAGAATGGTACATAGCGGATAGGAAGTAAACCTCGAAATTTGAATGTCCAAGAATAGACATTTAAAAAATTATTTAGTAGCCTTATGGAACAATTAGAGCTTGATAGTCTTTTTCCTCATGTAACTGGCAAATTAAGTTTCTGTGGTGAGTTGACACCAGGTCTGGTGTCACTCCCCTCCTCGACTGGACAGAAGAGAGAAAATATAATGAAAAGCTCATGGTTTAAGACAAGGACAGGGAATTCTTGGGCTTTCCATTCAAGTACAAACACTATTAGAAGAGTGGGTCATTTTTACACAGAACTGGGAAATATTGTGGTTTTTCATGGGGTCTTCGCTTATTCAGCTATTTGGAGAGCAGAAATAATGTCCCCCACAGGCTTTTAACCTGGAACAGAGGAGTCTCTAGTTAAATTACTTGTAAACTTTTTCATTGTGTAAGTGCTCCTTTTTGTTCATTATGTTTCATTAGTACTCTGGAGTTCGCCCATACATGTGTAGGGACCCCCTATTATCTGTCACCTGAGATCTGTGAAAATCGGCCATATAACAACAAAACGTAAGTCTCTGTCTTTTCTTCATACACTTGTGCATGAGGGTGTGCAGACATAAAACAAATCATTTTAGTAATACCATGGTTTAAATCAGTATTTGTGCAGGGCACCAGGAATTTCACGTGTCACTTATTGCAAAGTTTTGTATTATTTGTGTACAATAATTAGGTGCATCATTGTAGATAACAACTGTGTTATACTATACAACAATGTTGGTAGTATTTTGACTCACAGTGTCCAGAATGTAGCCATCATGACTTTGCCATGATTAATCTACAGGCTTAACATAATTATATTTTTTGTTTTTATAAAATTACTTGTACTTTTAGCTTTCCTTTAATACTTCTTGTTAGCAGTGGTGGTAAATGTAAAACAGATTTCTTTTCCTCTTTGCTTTATCTGCTTCTACATGAAATACTGAATTTCTCTCATTTCCAACGTGGGATTACTAATGAATCTTTCCAGTTCTAAGTTTATGAATTTTTTGATAGACTCACTTATCATTTATATAAATACACTAAAATGAAAGCAGCTAGGTTTCTTATTTTGGAAATTTGCAGCAGCCACCTCCAGAAAATACATATAGGTCCGAGAATTGCAAAAAGGCCCACTCAGGCTTAACACAAAACACTAGCTGAGAAGCACTATGAGGTCAGGAGCTGAGTGGGCTAGACCCCCTTCTGTGTGGGGCATGTGATAAACACCAAATGCTCTGGAGCCCAGAATAATATCTCAGCTCTGAGGTGGTATTCACACAAGTGTACTCCCTTGTTGTCTCCTTAACTATCAAAGTCAGCTTTGTCCTTCATGCTGCTAGAAATATTAATCAGATGTTCTTTGCCATGTGCCTTTTCCAATTACAATTAGAATACCTAGTTAGGTGTCAAAGAAAAATTGGTGTCACAACTAAAAAGAAATTTCTAGCTGTTCTTTTCCATGCATCTTAAGAAAAAAATTCAATAATAATAAATTTGACAGTTGAGAGGAGGTACTGATTTCATGTATGACAATATTATAGACTTTTCACTGAAACTTTGATTACTTTTTATCCACAGAGATATTTGGTCTCTTGGCTGTGTGCTTTATGAGCTATGCACATTAAAGCATCCTGTAAGTACTGTGCAATCGGATCATTATTGTATTATTTTAAAATATAGTTGACATCTTGGAAAAACTCTAGTAGTAATAGTATTCATAGTCAGCTACTAGAATTATTTTCAGCTTATTTATTGATCTTAAAAAAATGACTGCTGGTGTTTATTTTTTCATATTGTGTCTGTTTTGTGCATAATAAAATGTATTATGCTGTGTTCCTGTTCCACATATATATGCGTGTGTGTACACACTTTGAACATAAATTTACTCTTTAAAAAGTACTAAACTTTTCCAAGAGGCAGATGAACAATGGAAAGAATTAAAGCCAGACTTCAAGGTTAGGTTCAGCCATATAATTTTACTCATTTGTATTTGAATATATCAATGTATACTTACTAAAGAATTTGAAACCCACATTTCTCCAGGAAGCAGTTTGAGTCTGCAGAAGTATTTTCCTAAAGGCTTTGTTTTGCTTTGCTTGAAAGCACATTCATGTTAGAAAATAACTGAGATAGTATCTTCAGGAAGTTGTGTTGTCCTCACCCTTATCTAAGCCTCAGATAATCCTCAGACTTTGAGTATTATATGTGAAGAAGGGAATACAGCAGAAACTAATCTTGACAACAAAATCTCTTGGGCCCATCAGAAGCTGATCTTTTGCTGAGCTTGGATGTGGGAGAAGGTAGAGCAGCACTGATAGGGAGAGCAGTTGTGCTAAGAGCAAGGGGGATACTGCTGAGGAAAATTTCAGATTTCTCAAAATGGGAAAACATTAATGTTAATTTGTATAAATACTAGGTGTTTTATTCTGTATTGCTGCCCACTTTTTCAGTGTGAAGGCAGGGACTTAGTGCAGATATAGAGAGGAAATGTAAGGGAAGCTAAGACAATTTTTGGTTACACCACCTTCAAAATAGCCCTGAAAACAAAACGGTAATTTTAGGAAGAATTTGCTTTCAAAATTATTTTGCCTGTCTAAGCTCTTAGAAATTATATTCATGCTGGCCTTTTAAGAGATCTTTTAAGAGATCTTTAAGAACTGAGGGGACTTATTTATCTGATTGGCATCAGTTGTTAAAAAATCAGGATCGTATCTTTGTTCCCAAGAAACTGTTGTGTTAAGTTTTGAAGGTGAACAATGTGAATACAATATGTAGGCAGGTCTCTGTGAACAACGTTTGGCAAAATAAATCATGTTTCATTCTGGAAAAATTGCTTCTGCATTACTGTATGATGGCAGAGTACAAATAAAACTCTTCCAGGTACAAAAGCTATTGGATCTTTTAAGTTGTGCAGCTGAAACAGGGAGAACATTACCAGAAAATACAAAGTGGTTATATTCATTTTCTGCAGCAAACTATGGTTAATAAGAAATGATTTGTGAAGGGATTGCATAGCACGGGACTTCTCCCTCTCTACTCTACTCTCATTAGACCTCGCCTGGAGCCCCCGACATAAGGAGGATGTGGGCCTTTTGGAATGAGTCCAGAGGAGACCCATGAGTATGATCAGAAGGCTGGGACATCTTTTCTGTGAAGATAGGCTGAGAGAGTTGAGCCTGTTCAGCCTGGAGAAGAAAAGGCTCCAAGGAGACTTAGAGCAGCCTTCCAGTACCTAAAGGAGGCTACAAGAGAGAAGGGGAGGGACTTTTTACAAGGCCGTTTACTGATAGGAGAAGGACAAATGTCTTTAAAGTGAAAGAGGGTAAACTTAGATATTAGGAAGAAATTCTTTACTGTGAGGGGGGTGAGACACTGGAACAGGTCACCTAAAGAAGTTGTGGGTGCCCCATCCTTGGAAGTGTTTAAGGCCAGGTTGGATGGGACTTTGAGCAAGCTGGTCTCATGGAAGGTGTCCCTGCCCATGTCTGGGATTGGAACTAGGCCATCTGTGAGGTGCCTTCCAACCCAAAGCATTCTATGATTCTCTAATTGTATCAGCAAGTGCCTTTTTTCAAGTTGAGGTGTCTAGTTCATCATTGCTAACCATCAGTACTTACTGTCCTCTCTTTACTGTTTTCATTAAGTTTGAAGGCAATAGCTTGCATGAGCTGGTGCTGAAAATTTGCAGAGGACGTTTTCACCCAGTGTCTCCCAGCTATTCCTATGATCTAAGGATACTAATTTCCCAGTTGTTTAAAATATCACCAAGAGATCGACCATCCATCAATTCTATTCTAAGGAAGCCCTTCCTGCAGAAACTTGTTCTCAGGTATTTGCCCCCTGAGGTAAGTGCCTATACTGCTGCTCCTTGCTGAGAGAAAATATGTATCAAAGCAGTATAAACAGTTCTATCAGATAACTTTTTTTCTGATAGATGACACAGGAAGAACTCAGTCACACCGTGATACATAAGAAAAGACCTTCAGTGCCACAATCTAGAGCCCAGCGGATACAAGGTAATTACAATAATGCTGTTCTACAGTAACAGTTTCTAGTTATGATAACAAGTGATAGCTGTTACTTTCTCCAGAAACCTTTATTGCACAATTGGATATAAGGTTTTCACACAAAGTTAAATAGAGGAGAGAAATGCAACAGCAGAACCATTCACTCAGACAGTGCATTGCTCTCCTGTTAAGGAAAAGACAGCTCTTTTCAGGAAAAGACCAGCTCATTAGCAACATTCGGCTAGAAAAGCTGCCATAGAAAATATTAGTCTTAGGTCTTTTAAGAACAGAATTTCCAAAACTGAGAGCCTTTGGTCTAGATGCAGTTTAGGTCCATCATATGAAAAACAACCTTACTTAATTTTGTGAAGCTATGTGAAAAAAAAGCAACAGTCTTTCAAAACTTGCTGCATGGTATTTTACAAAATAATAAAAATGTATTTTATAAAGTATTATTAATTATATTAAATTGTGAGAGATAATTAACTATATTTGGATTTAGTATTCATTGATAGAACAGATTATGTATTCACTTTCTTTGTTTTGGAAATGACTTTCAATGAAATTTATCTGCCTGCAGGACCAATGCATTTTGGACAGAAATACCTGAACACCTAAATAACTTAAGCATTTTAAAAATTACCTATGGTCATATGCTCATACTTTTCATATATTTTATCTCTGAGACATGATCCTCTCACAGTCAATACTCAGGAAAGATTTTAAATGCACTTATAAACTACTTAATCCTAGAAAGGAAACCACTTTTCATTATTGCAATTACAATACTTGCAAAATACTGACTGACCAAAGTGGAATGTTATGTACTTGTATTCTCCCACACAGGGAACTCATGATGTAGCTTTTTCACTTTTCAGCCTTTTTCAAATTTCACAAGTACTGCAACATTATCTAGTAATTTTTGAGGTACCAAGTGCTGTGTTTAGGAAGGGAATGACTAAGCATGTAGACCTAACCTCCAATGAAAACTGAGCCTATGAATCAGATCTCCTGTTTTCGTTCTTAGTACTAGCATGAAATCAGCACGCTAGTTCATAGAGGTCTCCTTTTTATTCGGTGTGCTTTGCAAAACGAATCAGTAAGATCCACTTTATGTGAATGTCAATCATGTTTTCCAAAGCATATCATTCTAAGAATGAAAATGAATGCAGAATGTCTAGGAGATGTGAAGCAGAATGCCTAGGAGGTGTGAAGCATGATGATGGTGGTGATGATGATGAAAGGATGTAAGCAGTGTTTGTTGGCCCAACCTGTCACTGTTAGGCGTAGACACCCTGCTATGATCTGAAACCACATGATCATTAATCACCTAGAGAGCACAGAATGTAACCTTAATCTCTTACTGTTAAAAAGCATATAAACTTCAAAAAACAAGAGTTCAGGAACAAGTCTCCCTGGAATCTGGAATGGTGATGCATGTCAAGAAACAAGAATTGTTTCGAAGAAATGAATGGAAACCCCCTTCAAGAGGGCAACAGTTCATTTTTCAGGTACTGTGCCTCCACATTGTCATAATATATAATCATCTTCGGAAGGCAAATGCCTGCTCTTAGCCTTTAAATGGCTTCATTAAGATGTATGAAATTTAGCTCAGTGCCTACTCTAATTCAGTAGAGACAGTTCATCACTCCTAAAGCCTCAAAGAGGTGTTTTTGAAACACTGAATGTAGGCTGCTTTGGTATGGTCCTTTGTAACAAAAGTAGTCAGGCATGCTTTGCATTTATGTTTGCACAAAGGTAAGTAAAACCTGTGATTGCAATTTTTTTGTAGAAAAAATTACACTGATCCTATTCCTTCAGCCCCTCTGAGAGCCCACTCTTGGGCAAAACCATAGCACTCACTGCCCTTGTCTCAGATACTTATTACTGACAGCCTTCTCCCAAATCCAAGCCCCACTTTTTCACAACCACTTGTGTCTCTCACTTGTTTTCCACCTCCTTCTTTCCTCAGGCAGGATATCAGCTGTATGCTTTGTCCAGCCTCTTCCTTGGAATCACTTCACACTTTTATGTTTATCTTCAAGAGCATGCAGTACCGCCTTGGATGATGGTGAACATAGGGAAAGCACATTTAGAATGTGGGAGCTCCCAGATCTGCACATTGTAGTTATGGTGGCTTAACTGATGACCGGAACATGGAGTTCCCAGGACTGCATCCATCACGCGATCACTTGCATTACCTATGTATAATACTGGCCCTGTGCAGAATATAGGATTTAGTTTTTCTCATCGTTACATTTGTGCATATCCAATCCAAATCCAAAGATGGATAAGGTTAGAAAGGTTAACTTTCCTTTCACTGTGCACAGCTGTAATCAAAATTTGTATTTTATCGTGATCTGGACTATACTATAGGTACCTAAGCCTATTCTCGGTGTTTCTAAGAAGAAAAACAGGGAGAAACAGTTAAAGTATTTACAATCTATGGAACAGATACTTAGATGCTTTTACATTTATGTAAGAAAATAAGCAAAAATCACCATTTTCCTCATGCACCATATAGTCTCCCACCGTGGAAAAATTTGTGGATGTCTGACCACACTTACATCATGCAGTGGCAGCTAGATGATAGTCTTCTCTGCATTGTTCTTATAAGAAATGGAAACGACAGTCTTGTAGCAAAGGAGAAATACAGGGATATTTCATCACAGTAAGGACATGGAGAAATGAAAGCCAAACTCCCGCAGGCACAAGATCAAAGAGATGTGAAATGAAGTAGCACAGTGCTCCCCTGAAAGCAGCAATCAATGCGTATGCTGCCCAAAACTACATTCCAAGTTTCCCTTGCTACCACATATCAAAAAGAGACTCTCCTGGAAATAATTCAGTGCTTTGGGCTTCAGAACAATGATGTGACTCTAGGACAATGACACTACAGAGTATACAGAGTATAAAGCCCCGTGCTGATTGACTCACACAATGATTTGGGCTGCTGCTTAATGAGAGGAGCTGATGGAACAGGGAAAAAAGAAAAGACAATGGTAAGATTACATAAGCCCTTAGGAGTTAGGAAGTTTCTGGGTTATACGTGAAAGAGTTTGGAAAACTTACAATACTGTAGACAGCCTATATTACCATGCAGCTCAGACTGGGGAGGACAGGAATTGAATTCCAACTTGTACTGTTAAAAATGAGAACAGGTGAATTACCATAATTTATTATATTTGCAGCCACAGACCTCCAGATTTAATATGGCAGAAAGGCCAGAAAGTATCAGAGTATGTGGCCATTATGGTCATTACTATGAGAAGCTTGACAACTTGCAGAGGAAAGCTAATGCACACGATGACCTTTCTCATATCAGCCAAAGAGTTGAAGAATACTATAAACTAAAAGCACAAGCTGCACCTCCACCTCCCGACTGGTAATTTTCACTCCATTTATAAGTAGTGAACTGTCATGCATATTCTGAGCTATCAGCCTTCCTGAGTAGGTATCACTAGACATAGCTAATTTAGTAGAATTCCTTCTCTGCTTTGTCTTTGATACTTTTTTTAACCTAAATGTGTTATACAACAAGACAATTTCTGTTCCTGATTGTCCAGAAATTCCTTCTGAATGTATTGTCCTGATGTTTGACATTTCATTGTCAAAATGTCTCCCAAATGTCAGCCCAGTCTTTTATTGGGTAAGAAGTAAAACAGGTTTTTTGTAGACTTTTTGTTCAGATCAGACATAAACACTGTCATTCCTTCATGCCAAGATCAGAACAATAAAAAGATTAAAAGCAGTTTGGCGCTGGAGAAAACAGGAGTGAGAGGCGGGCCATGAAAATAATTTTTTTTTTTCCTGAAGAGCTTATATTTCTGTTTCAGATATAAAGACCCTTTCTCCAGCAGATTGTTTGCTTCAAAGTCTGTCTCTTAAAAAGTAGAGGTATAACCTTTTCATTACTTAGGAGATTGCCTGTCCATTCTGCGACTGACCATTTTAGGTGTGGATGAACTTTGAAAACCTTGAGAAAGGGACTTTTAATACAGCCTACTTTCAAAGATTTCCTTTAAGGTTGTCTGGATCATTAATTTTCATTCAATGACAACAGTGTTTAGAATGTGTTTCTGGTGCCTTATTTAAGGACAAAGTCAATTCAGTTTGGCTCCCCGTGGCACAAGTGGATTCTAGAGGTAGAAAATTAAATAAATAGAAAACAGGGAGCTTACAAGTGACTGATGATTATATCAAAAAACAAAGCAAAAGTTTAGAAATTACACAAATACAGTAAGACTGATAGAATTAGGCACAGGGGAGAGAGACTAAAAAGGTGGCTGAATATACAACCTCCATTCTGACAATTTTCACTCATTTTGATTATCATGGAAATCAGTTTTATTTCCATTAACACTTTGATAGGCAGGCCATTTAAAAAATATAGGGTGGTGAAGGGCATTGCTGCATTCTTCAGAAGGCCAATGTAACTGAAGTAATAGGAAGGGGCAGGCCTGAATAGTATATGTTTCATTTTACTGTTGTACCGTATTTACAAGTATTTTATCCATATTTATTTATTCATGCAATACAAAGAGAGCTCTGTTTGTCATATGTGATAGAACATACAGAGAATTATTTGTGCAGAAGATAGCAGAGCTTGTGAAATAAAATATACTGTATGCACATCACTTTCTTCTCTCAGGACTGCAGAATTTCTTCAAAGGCGTTTTGAAGCTCAACAGTACAAGATTAAAGTGGAAAAACAGCTGGTAAGTAAATACCGAATCACAGAAAAAAATCTGTAAAAGGAAGTGAATGAAAATCCAAGGATGAACTGATGTCTTTCTAACATCAAACTAACTCTGACAGGTAGAAGGTTTTGCTGTAGCAAATTCCCTGATCTGCTCTGCAATACTCATCTCAAGGTTTTATTTTCTAATACAAAACTATAACAATGTAAAGTTCTACTGTAACTTTTTCTTCTGAAAATGTCCACTTGCCCTACTGCGTTCTTCAGGGGAACAGGGGGAGTGCACCAAGTGAGCACTGAAGGAGAGGATTCTAAATGACAATTCCTTCCCTCTGGGATTTATTTCTACATCCATAGGGGCTGAGACCATCCTCTGCTGACCCATGTCGTGACCAAATACGGCAGCAGAAAATAAAGGAAGAGGATCTCAAAAACCATCAGCAGGATATATCTAGAAAGAATGAAATGAAAGAACAGGTAAATGTAGTCTCTTCTTTAGCTTCTTAAAGCTGTCTTCGTACACTCCTTAATAGTAGTAATCTTTGCATATTAATTTGTTCTTTTTCATCAGATTCTCTTTTCCATTACTGAATGGAAAAGATTCCATTCTTTTTCTATCTTTTTATAGAGAAACAACATACTTTTCCAGTTTAGCTTTTGGGAGACAGAGAAAACAAACTGATACTTATTTCTTATGGGAGCATATGTAAATAAAGTTAATCTGTCTTTGATTTATTAAAAAATGTCAGAATAAATATGAATATATTACCTTTTACATAATGGTCAGACTTTAGAACATACTCATCATTTATACATTCTCCAGAAACTGTTGCTGTTTAATTCCACAGAGTCTGTACGAAATATGCCAAAAAAATATATTTTACAGATTTGTCTGTTTGTAATATGGGCAAATTGGGGTAGACTCTCATAGAAACAATAACAGAAGTGTCCTTAATAGAAAAATTATATTTTGGCCAAATTTGAAGTTTTTGCTTCAAAGCATAGGAATGTGTAAGGTCCTTCAAGAAAAGATTACCAGAGTGTGTTTTGTTACGGGTAGCAAAATGCCATACAACAAATATTACATAATTTTTTGTCTTCATAATTCCTAGTCCTCTATTTTTGGATTGCAACTTTAGCATCAGTACTCAGACAGTTCTAGGGTTATTCTTAGCTGGTTTAGACATAATTCTAAACCAAAGCATGAAAGAGTCTGGAAAGCCTAAAGTCTGGAAGAGTTTTAACGCCCAAATATTGTCTAAGAGAAAGTATCAAGCATTCTTTAAAATTGTCAATAAAGGACACAAGATCCCTTTTTTAATTGTATATACACGATTTGATAGAATATTTTGTTTAGCTAATGGGGTTTTTTTATGTATTTGTAATATATATGTGTTCTACTGTACTGTTCTTTAATAGGAGTACCTGAAACAACTGCAGAAAATTCGGGAGGAATACCACAGCCATATAAAAGAATTCAGATTTAGAGCAGGAGTACTCCAGGTAACAAACCTCAAACATAGAGGCAGTCATATTTACTTTTTTCTTTTTTATGCTAGAACACATAAGCCAGTGACAGCCATTACTACCTTATTGCAGCTGGAACTTTGGCCAAAGCTGCCAATGTTAGTAGGATCCTCTTCAGTGATCCTGGATCTGGCTTTTACTAAAATTAATTTACACCACTTGATGAGATGAAGTGGGTTTTAGGCAGCTGGAGCCATGCTAGGGGAGAAATTATATTCCAAGTGATTTAAGGGGAAATGCATGATAATGAAAAAGAAACACTAGATTTTGGACCTGCTTGATGCCACCCTATTTTCTGGGCTCTCCATCAATGGGAGAAACCACACAGATGTTTTAAAAAGTAAAATCTGTTGTGGTTTTGCCTGAGGTTGAAGACATGCACTAATCACCACAGATCACTGAAGAAGCTGTGTGCTGTTCTTTACTTTGCTTTTATCTGACCGGTCCTAACAGAAGATATAAGAACATGAAGAGGAGTCATTAAATGTATTTAAGGTGTTACCAGAAAACAAAATACTATGAAACATGGCTATACTTTCTCTAGGCATGGATTTCCACTAAAACCTTGATTTTCATAACTTCCAAAGTCTTCTGGAATGAAATGACCCTGAGTCATCTTGCATGTGATCATAAAAAAAAAAAATAAAAGATGTATTATTTATTTCTTGACACAGTACTGTATCTTTCAAACACAGGTGTTTGGAAAATCAGAGGTTTGCACTTCATGCAAGATTTTCTGGTTTTCTTTTTGCCAGATAAGTCAGAATTGCCAATGAATGGCATATTCTTACAGATATATATATAAGGGAGATTAATGACTATATTTGCTACTTAAACAAGTCTCTTTCTTTACAGAGTATACATATATTGTGGTTACAAAGAGTGTAATTTAAACTGGGTTTTTTTCTTTCCTTCCAGGGCATGGAAGAAAACTTTGAACAAGTCCAACTCCAGGATAAGCAAGACCAAAATGTCTTAGAAAAAAAACATAACAGAAAGGTATCCATCCTTATTGTTATTCCTTTTTCCATTTTCTTCTTATGTCTGTGCATTTCGAATTATTGTATTATTATGGTAGCTCTGGAAATCAAGTTATTTGAGAGTCAATTCAGAGAGCTGGTCTACTGTTTGTTAAAAGTTTATATGGGAAAACACAATCACTAAGAAAATAAATGAGTTTTTCTGACTGTTTGAGGGAGACTCTCTTTAGATATTCCTACATAGTAATCAATCCCTACCTACTCTTATTTATATCAAAGTGTATTAGTAGTGCATGGGAACTCATGTTTATTAAAAGTTTAAGTGAAGTCAAGTCAGGCTGCTAAGTTTTAAACATTTTGGCATAAAAGATTGTTCTGTGGTGCTTTTTAAATTATAGAAGGAGATAAGAATTGAGTGGAGATGCACATAAGATATAAGGAAGGTTTCTGACCATAAGATTATTGTGGACTATAAGTCTTCTTTGAAATATTGCATAAAAGAAGTACAGTACTCAACTTCTAGCACTGGTTGAGAACCAGCTGTAAGAACCATGGCTGTGTAATGAAAGAATTTGAATGAAATTATTATCAAAGACACTCTTCCTTCAAATCAAAAGTGGATGCAACCATTTCAAAATATCACTAAAATAAAATAATCTATATCTAAGGAAGTCTATTTTTGTCCAGTTTGTTCAACTTTGATCTTCTTAAATAGAAGAATAATTTTCAAATTTGTAGTTCCATATAAACTGTGTACTTTTAATGAAATGTTTTTATTTCATAAGCTAAATCAATGACATGTGTGAATTTTCTTTAGGGAGGAGTAAAGTTTGAAATTAATTTAGATGTTTGTGTTCCTGAAGAAGACAGCATTCAAGAAGCAGAGGTACATTATAATTATATTCAAAGAGTTTACACTAGTTATCTGAAACCATGGCAGCTCCATAATCTAAGATTTGTTTCCATTACCATCATCCTCTACCTTTGCTATCATTATAACAATATATATACATGTTATACATATAAGCATATATATAAACTTCCTACTGAGGATTTGTTGACATATTGCACATATCTAAACGTCTTCAAGACGAGAATTGCTTAGAAGAAAACTGGGTGATAAGTGGGTCAATCATGGTTAAAGACAAAGGATCGCAGGTATTTATATTTCATAAATTCGACTTGAGAGGAAGAACTTATCTCAAAATGGAGTTAGTCTGCAAATGCCGAAATTGATTTGTAAGTTGTTTTGGAACATTTCTGTTTCTTTTCACTGGTATTGTATCACAAAGCAAGAATAACATTGATAGGAAGCAGCTGTTTTGTATAAAAAGTAGAGGAGACACTACAGAGAACATTATGTTATTTCATTTATTAGAATGACATTCGTGGCTGATCATCATGTAATAGCTACCTATTAAGTTTTGTATTAGTATATTATTTTTTTAAAAAATATTTCTAACAGTAACATAGAAAATATATGGTATTTCTAGTATGTGTATTTTTAATTTATAAAGCACTACTTTCTCATTCTGTTTTTTCACATCTCTGCAGAGCCCCATGCAGCCCTCTGATTCCCAAATCACAATGTGACTTTTGAGTTCTGCTGCTTCACTTTTTGTTACATAATTTTCCTGTGCATACGTGAGGTTGTCTGGCAAACAGTAAAATGAGTAGTGATTAGTTATTGTACCATATTTGTTTTCTGTTTCCAGAGTAACCTATGGTTTTTTGCAGATATTAGATAAACTCAGTGAGACTTTAAGTTTTGTGGATGGTGAGAATCTTAAGGAGAAATTGGTGGAAGTTCATGAAAATCATATGGACAGAGCTTTGGAAGAACTGTCTGGATACCAAACAGGTATTTCTTGGGGAAATGCAATGCTGAATATTAATACTCAAATGTAATGAAAATTACATAGGAGTTAGGTAAATTCAGTAACTCCAGGCTATAGCAAGTTTATCTGATGAGCTCTCTCTTTATGTCACATAATATTATAATCACATTGAAATCTACTTTAAAAAAAATTAAATAACTTTGCTTCCTCTTTTTCTACCCCTTAAGAGTCTAATGACACAGATGATACAAAAAAACCCAGAAAACACTGGCAAGCTGGAGCCCCTCAGACACTACTGAATTTTTTAGCTGATGCTGATGTCACATCTCTGTGTCCTACTATGGTTGAAGATGAACTTGGTAAGAAAGTGTTGGGGTTCAGTGAAAGTAGTGAGCTCCTAAAATTGAACTAATCCATACCTGAATGTTCACATGATCTGGCATGCTTTTAGTTGCAGGACATCATAATAAGAGAGGTTATTGTACATGTTAAGCCACAGAATACAGTCATCACTTTCCCCTCTATCATTGTAATCATGTTGTGCTGCTTTTACTTATTAAGGGTGCATTTTAGGAATTACTCTGTAGCTTGGGTAACAACAGCTAAAAATGCTAATCTATGCAACTAATCAACACTACTTTCTTGGGCCTTGAGCTGATGACACACAAGAACTAGGGCAGTGAGTGTGGTGGAGTTCTGTTTTCCCCCTGCACATAGCGGTGGTGCTACCCAGGCACAAGTGCAGGCTCACCCAGGGGTGGTGTTAGACATTGTCCAAACTATTTTTTCTCTGCAATATCAATCAGATCAAGCAATTCCAAAAAATTCAGGATTTTTTTTTCCGTAAAGGAGAAAAATATGTATAGGTTCCAGAATTTAAAAAAAAGAAGAAATCCGTGTTAGGAATAAAAAGTCTGACTCTGACAAAAGACAGTGCCAAGCTACAGTCATGCTTCAGTGACCCGAGAACCTTTCTGTTCTTCAGTGGACCATTCTATTCTGCCTGAAGACATCCCAGAAAGCAGGAAGCAGTGGAAACGAACACCACCAGAGACTCTCCTGAACATCTTAGCAGAAGCAGAGCTGTCTAATGATTCCTTTATCTGTCTTGAAGAAGAAATAGGTAGGATGATTTTTACTGTAAATTCTGCATGTCCTTCTGTAGTGTATTATTTCTTCTACGATTGGCAAGGGGGTCTATGATGAAAACTAACATCTTCAAGCAATTGGCAAACTAGAGAAACCTGGGCAGAGCCTGTGCTCAGGTCAGGTTTGCCCTTCAGTCTTTGGAAGGAAGCATTTTTAGGTAACCATAGTTACATCCAAGTAGTAATTTTCAGATTTTCCCAAACACTAGTCGCCTAAGTTTTCCACTGAAAAGAGAGATCCCTATATTGGGAATTTAAACCTAGTAACATCATTTGCCTTTCTTAAGTCCCTTGCCTATGGTCTACAAACCCACTAGTTTCCATGAATCAGAAGTTACAAACTACTGACTAAAACGTGATCAACAGAAGCATGGTATTTACATTGTTGTGATTTGAACAACAAAACAATTCAACCATTTACTTATTTGCTAGTACTTTACACACTTTTACAGTTTTCTATTACACAACTGAAGGAAAGATACTTTTCCTTTCCAGAAGGGAAGTTAACTCTGTTGCCTCCAAAAGAAAACAAGACAGATGATTCAGGAACATGCTCTGCTGTTGCTGTTGATGAAGGCAGACTTGAGCCAAGATCAGATGATGAAGACACGTAAGTCAAGTACATCAGAAGAAAAATCCACACAACTGAACAGTTTCCATGAAATGGCAGCTTGCATTGCCTAAAGCTTTTTTTGCTGTTATTTAAAATTAATAAATGAAAAAGCTTACTTACAGAGTCTGCTAATTTAACTTTTAATTCTGTAATTCAATATGCCAGAGCCAATGCTGTCATTAAAAATTACATTATGCAAAAATATTAATTACTAATGGCTTTGCAGCTCCTTTCTCTTGCTTTATAAGTACAGGTAAATAATCTCACAAGGAGAAAAGAAACAGTTCGTATTATATGTGTTGCATGTATATTCTTTTTAAAGTGTTTTAAAAGAATCTGAAACACCTTGAAAGGAGAAAAGTTTGTAACAAAGTTATATTTACTTAATATAATTATTTTGTTTTACTTTGCAGAAATTTTGAAGATTCTGAAGATGAACTCAGACATGAGCTGGAGGAATCTCTGGAAAAATTGGCAGCTTCTCCAGCAGAGAGAACCACGGAGTCTCCCGTCTTTTCAATAAATAAAGGTCAAATAGATGAAGAAAAGATGAGTTTACCTCCCAAACTACTTGGAAAATCTGATGATGATTTAGAAAATACTTATGGCTAATTTAGTGTTCACACACATCATGAAAAAGGCAAGCAGGAAGCAAGAGCTACTTAGAATAGCAGGGTTACCATCGCAAAGTTTTAACTTGCTTGAAATTTCAGCCACATCAGTGACAAAATTTAAGGATAGCTGACATTAAATGCCAAGTAAATCAACTGCTCTTCAACAGCATTAAACACTCAAATAAAATGGATAGAAGGCTGTTATTTTGTTTAAAAGGAAAAAAAAATCAGTCTTTGAAAAATCCTCATCCAGACTGAAATGCACTTTAGTCTATTATCCTAAACTACCTGGACATCTCTGACAACTCTTGCTTGAGCAAATTTCTGATTGCTTACTCGGTTTAACCATGTTTGTATCATGTAAGAAAGTTTGTATATTTTATTTCCCTAACTCAATTAACTCCTAGTTTTAAGAATTTCTTCCATCTTTTCATTATCTCTTTGTACTGCCAGTAGAGTTTTGTAATACAGAGTTTCATTTACAAAGTACTGACCCTACATAGTATCATCAGCTGCTCAGCAGTTTAATATAGTAACCATAAAAGGGTTTATTAGCACCCTGAGTTCCAGACAGGCTGGTCTTCTTCCCTGCCAGCTCATCTTTTGGCACATGGGCACAGCCTGCTCCTACACCTTTAGGATTTCCTTCTTGAAGATTCAAGTCCAGCCTTCCTGGACTCTTTTGCCCTTCAGGACTACTGCCCTGACTAAGTCAACCAGCCTCCTAAACAGGCCAAGGTCTGCCCTCCAAAAGTCCAAGGTGGCAGTTCTGCTGACCCTGTTCCTTATCTGAGAATTTAAAACTTTATCATTTCATGATCACTGTGCCAAAAATGGTCTCTAATTATCACATCACCCACCGGTCCTTCTCTGTTCACAAACAGGAGGTCCAGTGAGGCACCGTCCCTGGTTGGCTCACTGACCAGCTCTGTAAAGAAGCTGTCTTCCACACAGCCCAGGAACCTCCTAGGCGATCTCTTCTCTGTTGTACTAAATATACAGCACAAATCTGCTTAGTATAAGTTTTGCACTTATTTTAACTTGCTAAAATATAAAATATTGCTTTGATGGCTAAAAAAAGGGCTATGTGTTTTTTCCCTTTTCATACAAAAGCAAATGTCAAATTCATGAACATATAGTTTGTACTGATGTCAGTTTTATAATAAGTAGTCACTTAGAGCTTTAACATTCATGTCTGCATAGCTTTTAATGATGCCCTCTAATCTAGACCTTCCTTTTCCCTAAGAACAGAAAACCTTTCAACTGAGTAGGGTTGGAAAAATACCATGAAGTTGTTATACCATGAAAGGACACGAGGAAATACCTAATATAACGATCACAGAAAAGTGCAATTATTACACTTATAAAAAGCATACTACCATATGCTTATCCTAAAGGAATCACTGTAGGTAAAGATCTTCAGAACTACAATTAAAATCCTATGTAACAGAATTTTGCCACACAACTAGGAAGATCAACTTGAAAATGTGCAGTAGATTCTGGGAAAAAAAAATTACAGGATAGAAAGGGTATAAAACAAAAGTGTGGGCTTCAAAAAGTGTAACTGTGAGTAGAGAGCCATAAAATGGGTGAAGACTGAAAGTATTCAATAAGTAAAAGAGCTTCCTGATAATAGTTCTTTTACCAAAGCAGTATCATGATTTGTGAATCCAGAGGGTTTTGAAGTCCACCACACTGTGATGAAGTCAACACAGAAGCATTTCTTCCCCAGTAGAAAAAAAAAATCTGTTACATACAGCAGACAGCCTGGCAGAAAGTAAAACAAACTCTTCATTGAATGGGACAAAGGGATCATAGATTAGATATATTTACAGGTGCCACATAGTCAAATACAAAACGTTAATTTTAGTCATATAAATTTTTATTTATATACATTTATTTAAATAATGGCTCCACGGATGACAGGAATGTGAATTCAAAATGCTGGTTTGAAAACCTGCGCACAGAGCGACGAGCGTTTTCTCTGATCTCCAATCTTTTTTCAGGAGACAAGGAGAGGATATAAGCCATCGTCTCGGCATAACTGTCCTCGTCATCTGCTAGGAAGCCTGTAACGTGTCCTTCATAGGGTACCACAATGTCTAATTTGGGGCCTCCAGAGTTGTGAGCCAGGATAACTGTGCCAGCTGCCATGCATTCAACTACTCCTGTAAAAGATAAAAAAGATGATGATAGGTGCACACATCATGTACTTTGGCTCTCTATAAAATACTGGAAAGTTTAACAGCAGTAAAACTCACCCAGAACTGTAAGTTACTACAGACTGCCATTCTAGCTAATTTGGAAAAATACAGTGAAAATGCTCTCATAAGAAACACAAATTTAAGTTTTTCAGTTTTAAGGACTGAAACAATAGTTTCTCCTAAACACATAAAATTGAAATTAGAAATCAAATATAACTGGTTAAGTTGTGGTTATTATAATACATCTGATTTACCTCAGACAGATTCTATCACCATTATATATGGGGGGGGGAAAACCCTAAATATTGAAATAAATGTAAAGATAAACATCTTAGGTAGGTTTGTGACAGAATACTATGTAATTCTGTGACAGAACACTGCAACACTGGTTTTATGGTATGGTGACAGCTGCAAAAAAAATAAAAGTTATACCTGAATGTATTTATTTTTTCATTCACACTGATGATTTTAAACATATTGAAAGATACTGAGAAAGAAGCTGACTATGCAAATTTCAATCAGATAATACTCAAAGTTCAGTATTTTGCAGAGTAACAAATCTTACAGCTTTTGACAACTCAGCAAGACACCAGTAAAAATTGTTATCACTACATCTGTACTTTTGATGGAAGACATTTTAATGAAATGGGAATCAGTAAGCTTTTCTCAGCCAAACACAGCAGCACAGTAAGAATATATAATGTCTATAACAACTTAATTATCCTTCATGGTTCCAGAACAGACCTCAGAAATCGCTTTAATTGCTGATTCTACTCAGTTCTGATTTGATTTCTGTAAGCTTCCCCAGCTCAAACATTGACCACTATAAATAATGCTTTTGGAACATGTTTTTTGCAGGCAAAAAGCCCTTGAAATGAAGGTGAAATAATGCTCAAATTCAAAATCACAGCGTGATTATGTCACTTTTTTTTATAAATTTACCCAAACAGTTTTATGTGAGGAAAAAATATGAGAACACATTATTTTGCCGTTGCTTCTGGGAAACACTTCAGTGTACATTTTTTATACCAAGTTTCTACAGACCATTAACTACTACTCCTGATACTTAAATTGTACCCTGATAGGCTGAAGTTTAGTCACAATATAGCCAAGTATGGCATCCATCTGCTTGGTTGCTAACTTAGCCTCTTGTAGATTTATGCCAGATGGGCAATCTCTCAAGGTCAGGACTCAACTAATCCAAACAATCTGAGCCCCATACCTTAATTCTGTATGAGAGCACATTGCAAACCGGGACCCAGCTCCTCTTTGGCATTCTGTTGCATGCTGCAGTGATTGATTTAAGGACTTGATTTATTTGCCTCAGCACAGGTGCACAGTGCAATGAGATGGCCCAGGGCACCTGGTGGCAACTACACGGGGCTCATTTATAACAGACAAGATCTGTGGGAGACTCACACCTTTGAAGCAGCAGCTTGAGCTCCATGACATACACTCGACATTTCAAACAGCATTTTAGGCAGGTGAAATATGACCAAAATCTCTACACATAGACGTCTACACATGAACTGTGTCTAAGCTCCTCCTGCAGTCTGTGGAGAACAATCTAAGCTGCTTACTCAGAAGTACCTGCTGCCTTTTGAGACTCTGGAAGGCCTCTGTGTGAGGCTGGCAAACCTAACACAAGGACCATGGGGTGACCCATGACCTTGCAGGGCGACAGCTGCAGGTCAGCAGGACATCCTGGGCAGCACAGATGGGACTAGCTGTCTGTTTAGGTGACCAGGGGATGCCCAGGATTAACAGTCTACGACCACAGCACTTCAGCTTGCACTACAGTAGCACCTAGTGGCTAGACATTGCATTGGTCCTGTAGGCTTTACTGCAGCTACAGTGGCTCCAATAGGAATGGGAGCTGGACACCTGCTTGGCATGCAGACCTCTATGCCTAGACACCGAGGGACAAACGGCTGAACTGAGGAAAGGTACTGACCGATCCCGAAGTGCTCATTCCACATTGTATGCAGGCCGATGGTGGCCTCGGCCAGGTGTCTCTTGAGCTCCTCGAAGGGAATGTTTATCCTGAACACCACATCGTCACCAACTCCCAGCTCCTTGCAAAGACGTTTCAGGTTATTTACACGCTCTTCATCTTGCTGGTTACGGCAGCCTCCAATTAAGATCAGCTTCAGCGACGGCTGCTGCCCCACTCGCTTCTCTTTCAGCAGTTTAGCGAAGGCTCTGATTTGCAAAGGGTGATCTTTCTCAGGCCTGAACTGGCTGACAGAAACAATGGAATATTCACTGGTGCTCTTTTCCACTTCCAGTGGAATATCCAGGAAAGTCTGGACATCACATGGTGGATACACAACACTAGTGCAAGCCCCAGCTCTCCAGAGGGAAAGGATGTGATTTAGTGTCCAAGAGGAATTAACCATTACCACATCACTGCAAGAACCCACCAACCCGTACATGAAAGCAAAGAAGTAGTAGTAGACAAGCTTAAATTTGCTGAAGAAAGGGCTGTTTGTAATGAAGGCTGCGTTGTTAAACCTGGTATCCTGATTCCTGACGACAGAAAGCATATCAGTGCTGATAGTGGGATAATGGACGTAGCATCCAACACGACAACCCCCTAAATATTTAAAGAGGGGAAGTGTGAAGGCATAACCCATTGAGTCAATATAAATATCAGGAACACACTTTAGAAGAGCTTCCCAGCCAAGGAACACTGATCCCAAACTTTGTCCCAGCAAAGTGAAGTGAGGATAAAGAGAAGCTTCCACAAGGTAGCGTTTTTTTAGGAATACAAACTTCACAGGGTGAATTAATTTAATGTTGAATCTTCTGAAAGCACCTTCTACTATTTCTTCTCCAGTGGCATCTCTGTCACCAGTGTAAACAACACATGTTACATTTCCGTACCTGTAAGAACGGAGAAAAAGAATTTCATACATTCTTCTCTTCAAATTTTGTAACAAGAAACTAAAATATTATCCATTCAGAATTATTCAAGAAGAACGTGAGAACAAATGTCTCACATAGCTATGAAATTACTTTAATTAAATTATACTTTTCCTAATACTTCCATATTTTTCCTGATTTGCAGAAAAGCATATGGCTGAAGACTTGGGGAATATTATTTTGGAGTAAAAGAAGCTCAGTATTATACTACAGATCTAAGAATACCCTGCCCTACAGATGTCTATTTATTGCATAGCAGGAGCAAAATGCAGGCAACCGTGCAAATCAGGGGATGCACCAATGTTAAATTCACTTCAAATATTAACTTGTTTTGCCTCTTGCACCAAGAGGCAAGTATCAAGATTATCAGTTATCTACTGATGAGTTATGGCTATTCAAAGTTCCATACTAGAGGCAGAAAACTGAGGAGGAAGGAGGGGTTCTCTCAAGGAGATACAGAAAAAAGTGAGAGATGCCACAGCAGAAAAGATCAAAATCTGAGTAAAGGGATGAAGTGGAATGGTGCAACCACATGGAACTCAGACATAAAATAAAATGTAGGACTGGCAGAATAATAATATCTACTTAAGTAAAATGCATAAGTAATACCATCAGAAGCTAAGAATGAAATACAATGTTTGATAAACATATATGCTTACTTTTTCTGGAGCGTTCTTATAGCACACCACAAGACTCTCTCCCCTCCACCTCCTGCATTGCAATACGGGTGAAAAAAAGCCACCACCAATGGCCGCTTCCCATCTCTTCCTGATGAGTTTAACTGCTCTTTCCTTCGTTGTATCCAGAGCCGTACTCCCCACAGCAGTACCACCAAGCAGATGCTCAAAATTCCACTTAGAAATAATGCAGGAATTAACAATGAGCACAGCAATCTGAAACAAGTCGGAAATTTTAAAATACGTAACTGCTTTAAAGAAATACTATGTATGAAGTTGAGCAAGAAGGTCTTACAGGGAGAGCTAGAGGAGCTCAGCAAATTCTTGAGTTCTTCTAATGACAGAAATCATCAGTATCTGTGTATCATTTCAACAATTACATAAATAAACCCACCACTCTACATAGTTTAGCTAGAGATCACTTTTTTCCCCTCCTGTTACCTTGCAATCATTTATTATTGTTTACTGTTTACATATACCTGTATCTATCTCCATGTGCTCTATACACTAAAAGCTGAAGCTGCATGGCCCCAGCAATCGGGCAATGCACAACTACCGGAGTGATTTCCTAATAGATTTACTGTAAGAGTTTTATTCAGTCCAAGTTCCCGTTCGGCCTGCCTTATTGTTGCTTCGGTGCCAATTTACTGGGGCCAGCCATTTCCCACTGCAGCCTCGTGTCCCATTCCCCTGAGATGTGAAGAGCTATGTCAGCTCTCCAGAGAAGCTCCGTGCAGTCTCCCTGAGTAAGAGACCCGTTTCCTGCGGCCTCTGAGACACTGACAGGAGTATTCCCCTCGCTCTCCACAGCCTCTCGGCTCTCCTAACCCACTGACGGGTTAGGAGAAACTCGTTTCTCACAGGAGTGTCTTCCTGCCCCACTGGGCCTCACAGGGACAGCTCCCGGTTCCTCCTGCTGGGCTACGCCTTACGATTAAACAGCGTTTAGTCGGCGCCAAAGGAATTGCCCAGGGTGACCCACGCGTCACGACTGACACGTCAGGAAACACTTCCATTCTCGGCAGGGAGCAGCGGAAAAGCACATTAACCCATGGGGGGCCGGCGGCACGGCGAGGAGCCGGGCAGCATCCATCCCGCCTCGCTCTGCCCGGGCGGGCTCGGGGGGATGCGGGAGCGGGGCCGGGAAGGGGCCGCCTCCTCCCTTCCCTCTCCGCTGCCCGGACGCGCCGCCCCCGCGCCCCGGTACCTGATGAGCCCACACAGGCATAACCCTCCCGCCACCATCTTGGAGAGCGCCGCACCGCCTTCCCGACGGAAAGGGCGGCTCCCGGCCGGCAGGGGAGGGACCAGCCCGGCAGCGGCTCCCGGATGGCACCGCCCCCGGAGGGGCGGGAGCGGCCCCGTCGCTCCCTCCGCTGCCTTTTTCTTCCATTCTGTCTTCTCCTTTGCCGCCTCCACTTCCTTTTCCTACTGCTCCTTCTCCTCATCCCCACCGCCGCGCCCCAGCGGGCGCAGAGCCCCGTACCCCCGTGAGAGAAGTGAGGTGCAGTAGGTTGTTGGGAGCGCTGTGCTACTGCATAAACCATCTTCCCGGGAATGCCGGTAGAGAGTGGAAAGCAGCACAGCACTGACATAGCTCAGTCAGGCACAACACGTGCCGCTCAATGCAATACAATGACTTCCTTCAATCCTGCGGGGAGGATGGAAGAGAGAGGATGCTGAGGAGGCAGAGGCCTCCCGGGGACAGGTTTTTTTTTCCTGCAATCCACCACATCCAGGTTTTACCCTGTCTTCCGCCAGGAGAGGGTGGTGCTCCATGCCCTGGCTTCCAGCCTAGCCTTAACCTCCTGATTGTAAGTGAATCCCTCTTTACAGCGAGAGACCTCCTTGCGACCTTGTGCAAGTTATCGTTGTGAGGCAGGATGTCCAGCACACCCTGTGCCTGGCACTGTCTCTAAAGGGATCCCATGAACACACTCACTGGGGAGTTTCCACTGGAAGATGTCCAGGTTGTCTCTGGCTAATATGTTTTGTCTCCTATTTTGTCATGATTGGGGAATATATGCACGGACCAGAGGATTAGTGTAGTGATAAGACTGAACAGGGCTGGTTTTTTAAATGCTACTAATGATGTGTTAGTCTTCATCAAGGCTATGTATTTCTAAAAAGGCCTTCTTAGAGCAACGTAAGGAACTTGTCCAGCTCCCAGATACTGGGAAGCATTGAGTAAAAGTAGCAGACTCTGTAGGTCAGGAGTGGCTTAGGCAGAATGGTCCAAAATATTTCTGATCTCCTGTCAGATTGCTGAATGCTTTTCTCCCCCACCACATTCTCCATTTTAAAATCAAAAAGTGCTTTATGTGGCAAATTTGATCCAGATAACTCATTCTCCAGTCTCTTGCAGAGTTGAGGTTGTACAAAATTTGAGTGGATTTTAAACCCTGTTTCTTTGAACAACACTTTTACAGAACCTGTGATCTTTCAGCCTCTTTGAGATCAGCATGATCCATTTCATATCTTAGCCACCTGTGCAAGTAGAGGTCTTGAAGGTCTTAGGGATTTTTGTGAACATTATCCTGTGTCTTCCTAATCAGAAGAATGCTGGTTGGAAAGTTCTGAATCATTAGTTTATGCAGCCGTTGCTACAGCCTGAAGCAGAGAGACAAAGTCTCTAGTGTAGTGGGAGAAGGGTTCAGCTTAGGTAGTGATTATTTGGTTCTGACCTGCCTGGATTCAGTTTTCCACTTTGAAGGACTCACCACCTGGGAGTGAAAATGGAAACATGTCAAACCCTCAAAGTTTTATTGGCTATTTTACTGTGGGGTTTTTTTAAATATTTTGACTGTCCTAAATACCACTGACTGTAGGGTTTACCAGAGCATCTCTACATTTATGTAAGCAGGTAAATTGGAAGAGTCCTGTTGGGATGTCCAGTGAGCATGGCCTTACATTTCATTTCTGAACCATCAGCTTTCAGGAGGGTGCCACAGGCATTGTTTTCTCTCTCTTAATCTTTTTGCTCTTCCCTGACAGAGCTGTTCTCTGAAAAGCCTGTGGTATGTTTACAGAAGCAATTTCTGCTGGATTCACATCTCTCAACTCAAGACACCTCTCTTGTAATGTCAGCATTTGAAGATTATTGCCTGGGTTCAGAGAAGAGGCAAGTTCTTCCAGGGAACAAGAAGTCCAGTCTATTACAGATGATGAAATTTGTGTTTCTTCCCATGGACTTGAAAAGGAACTCATGGTCACTCCCTTGGAAGGTATGAATCTTAAACTGAGTGTCTTTATGAAGCTGAAGGACCACAGGTTAGCAATGGTTTAATTAAGAGGAGACTTGAGTAATAATGGTGAAGAAGAAGCAAGGAAGCAAGATGACTAATGAGGGAGCATCAGCCTATTTGGCTCTTGAATTTCACTTCCATGTTGTAGGGAGAAATCTGCATGATGGTGAGAGTTTCAAATAGTTTTCTCAGTTCTAATAATTTATAGTTGATAGAATCACAGAATGGCTGAGCTTGGGTGAAATTGATTGGATGGATGGATGGATGGATGGATGGATGGATGGATGGATGGATGGATGGATGGATGGAGCCAGAGAGTTGTGGTCAGTGGCTCAATGTCTAGGTGCTGCAGTCCCCATGTCTAGGGTCCATGCAATCCCAAACATCAGTACAGACTGGGGGAAGAACTCATTGAGAGCAGTCCTGCAGATTCTCGAGGGTTCTCATGCATGAAAAGCTGGATATGACCCAGCAATGATCACTTGCAGCCCTGAAGGCTAAGTGCATCAAAAACAGTGTGACCAGCAAGTCGAGGGAGGTGATTCTGCCCCTCAGCTCTGCTCTGAGACCCCACCTGGAGTGCTGCATCCAGCTCTGGGGTCCTCAGCACACTTGTTGGAGCAGGTCCAGAGGAGGGCCACTAAAATGAGAGAGACCTAATTGCAGTCTTCCAGTTCTTAAAGAGGGCTTACAAAAAAGAGGGAGAGTGACTTTTTACGTGGACAGATAGTGATAAGACAGAGGGTAACAGTTTAAAAGAGGAGAGATTTAGATAAGATGTTAGGAAGAAATTCTTTAGTGTGAGGATGGTGAGGTACTGGAACAGGCTGCCTAGAGAAGTTCTGGATTCCCCACCCCTGGAAGTGTTTAATGCCAGGTTGAATGGAGCCCTGAGCAACCTGATCTAATGGGTGGCAGCCTTGACCAGTCAGTGGGGTTGGACCTAAATCATCTTTAATGTCCCTTTCAACACGAACCTTTCTACGATTCTATGACCTCTGGAGGCCATTCTCCATCCCCCCTGCCCAAACCGAGTTATCTAGAGCTGTTGCTCAGGACTGAGTCCAGTTTTGAATACCTGCAAGAATGGACCCTGCACAGCCTCCCTGGGTAACCTGTGCTGGCTCACCCTCACAGTGAAAAAGTGTTTCCTGGTGTTCAGAGGGAACCTCCTGTGTTTTGGTTTGTGTCCATCACCTTTAGTCCTGTCACTGGGTACCACTGATAGATCTGGCTCCATCCTTCATGTATTTATACACATTGATGAGATCCCTCTTAGTCTTCTCTTCTCTAGGCTGAACAGTCTCAGCTCCCTCAGCCTTTCATTATAGAAGAGATGCTCCAGTCTCTTAATCATCTCAGTTTATTTTTTTCTTAGTCCCTCTAGTGGTAATTAAAAGCAGATTTATTGTTTTTAACAGTTCTTTTGTTAACTTTTCATTAATCACAGGGTATTCAGCTCTGATGTTGCTGACAGACTTACAGACTGCAAGGCTTACCTTTAGTGTGCAAATGTCCAACACAGACTAATTGAGCCATCGCCACTTAATGATTTCCCCACCTTAATGCCCGTGTGGCAGGTGATACTGTGTGCATGCATTTAGGGTATTTGCAGTAACTTCAGCAAGAGCAGCACTGAGCTCTCTGTGGTGTTCCCACCCCGGCAGTGAGAACACTATTCAAAACCTTGTCTGTAGAAAATTCCATGAAGCTGATGTGCCAACGAAATTAAACTAGTCTTGCCATGAAGTCGGCTTTGTTTTCTTCTTCCCAGAGATGTACCAAGCTTTTAATCTTTTGTTGCCTCTGTAAGAATCTTTGTCCTGTTTTAATTGCTTTCCTTTTTAAGGTCCTTACTCTGAAGGAAAGCCCATGCAAACAGGCTTTCTGAAGTGAGTGGTATTCAGAATAAATATCAGAATCCATTCACTTTGTGTTCTCCCCAAACCTATGAAACATTTGAGAAAGTTTTAAAGAATATTTTTGTAGCTCTCATTCTTGCTGAGTATTCCACATATGAGTACCTAGTAAGACAAAGCCACTGGCAAGTTAAAATAGAAAGAAACTGGATTAATATTGTCTAAGGATATTCATATGACAGTCATGTGGTCTTTTATATTTTCTTGTACAGTCAGTTACTTTCTTTCAGAAACATTCACTGTGTAGCTGCAAGTCTCTTGTTCGGGGCTGCTGTCTTAGCTACCAAAATGCCTGGGACTGTTTTTAGCAGAAGGAATCTTAGGTCATTCATACACACAGTAAGTTTTTGATTTTTATACGTGTCTTGTGATAGTCTGCTAAATGTTACAGTACATTTATTCTTCATTGCATAGTAACAGAAGGCAGAAATAAAGTTACACCAGTTCTATGCTAAATATTTTTGAAGCAAAACCCAAGCATTGGAAATACATTGTGTCAATGATATATCTAGGGGAAAATGCAACGGGGTTGTGTTTACTGATATGTTGTAATATTAAAGTTGCTAAATATAAGCAATTCTAGTAAAAGTTTTGTTTCACTCTCATCCTTAATTTTGAGTTTCATGTTTTTAGGGCACGGGTGCTTGCACCATGTATCTGTGAGCAGAAGCTGGGCGCTTTTTTTTTTTTTTTTTTTTTGTGTAGAAGCAATGAAGAATTAAATAGGTTGAATTTATGCAGAATTTTTGCAGGAATGCCTATAAAGCATGTTTATTTCCATCATCTGGCAATTTAAGCAGGTTGAACCCATAGCTTTTGATTAACAGAAGATAATTTTCACACAAATTGTTGCAGTTTGGCAAGGACCGTATAGGAAAACAAATCAGTTCCACTGTTGGAGTTTAATCCTGTAGATCAGGCAAGTGTTTTAACCTTCAATGAACTCTTAATGTCTGCCGTTTTTAGGGTGAGGGGAGGAAATGTTTTCAAGCAGCTTAGAGCACAGGCAGAAATGAGATGGCAAACGATGTACTAGTGATAATATCACTGAGCTTGGAAAATAATATGTAGACTCACTTTAAATCTCAGCTTTTTCAGGTGGAATTTTGGAATTCTCAAGGAGCTGGTGATCATTTTTGGCTGTGATAGCAGACTCAAACCCTTCTTGCTTTTCATTCTTCCTTATGCAGATAGTAATATGTCTGGGGCCTTGTGTACCTAATTATGTGCATGAAGGGGACCATGAAGGACCACCTCTTTCAGTCATACCTTAACACCTGTTTAAATCAGCTATGAAAGTACTCAGGAAGCTGCAAAACTTCACTGTGAGTTTTTTTTACTGAGTGAGGTACTTCCATCATCAAATTTTAAAGGTTGTTCAAAGTGCATTTGTGCACGTTTGTGTGTGCCTCTCTGCCTGTTTCAGGGAGCAAGGGAGAGTGCTATTCAGAAGAAAATCCAAACTGCTTCACATGAAGCCAGGACGAGGCACGATTTGCATTCTGTGCTCACGTCTGGCTCTTTGGCACTGCTTAAGAAAGAGAAGGGAACGAGAAACTGCCTGCAGAGCAGGACAGAAGGGAGTTAAAATTATTGGAGGAGACTGTTTGGCTAGTCCAGACATGCAGACACTGTGCCTTGTCACCTCCTCTGACTTATTTCTATTCTGAGGATGAGGAAAGCTTGAAAGGTCGATGATTTTCCCATGGGGTAGATTCAGTCAAAGAGTCTCTTTTGGGTGGTAAACCAGGGCTACTTAAAAGTAATTCCCTTCCACACTAACTTTTCTTTCAGCAAGCAGAGGTACCAGGCAGGAATGATAAATTAACTGAGCCTGAATTTCCATGGCTTAATATCTCTGCTTTTCAGGAACTGAGGGCAGTAAATAAGTGTCGGAAGGTTGCTCAGCAACTCTCAGGATGCTTACCATCCTTTATACTGAGCTGCAGAATGCACTGGTTTTGACTAAACATGTCCTTGGAAGAAACGTTCTTTGCCTAGAGAACACACTGAGGTGAACTCTGAATATGAGAGTATTGCTGAGAGCTCAAAGAACCCTCAATTTCAGAGTTAGTAGGCTTTTTTTTGTTTTCCTTTTCTCACAATTACAGGGTCACAGGAACTCTTTCTTTAGGCATCAAATGTCTTCGGTTTCCTCTGTGTCCTCATCCAAAAAACGAACACTGTTTTTACAGTGAGTTTGAGTCACAATGAAGCAGTATGCTTGTCACAGGAAACAAGCTAAGAAAACTCATCTGCATTTTAAACTAGGATTTTAACTGTGTATTTCAATCCAGGTGTTAAGTATTTCAGATATAAATACTTGTAAACAGAAAGAGGTTTACTCTGTATTGCCATTTCCCTTAGATGGTTTTCAAAGCAACTGTTTGTATGGAAGAGATTGCATAGCAGCAGCAGTAACAGTTTCCTCTGTTGATAGTTTCATCCCTGACTGTTACTTTAGGTCTGACATTTCCACCCAAATTCTTACCTGAATTGTTGTAGGCTGCTCATGTTATTTTATTTAATAGGGAATTATTATTAAGAATTCCAGAAAAAGAAAGGAAGAAAGAAAACCAGTAGCAAATATATTTTCCTCCTAATTTTTTTTTCTCTTCTTAGTTTCTATAAGCGTCTGCGGTGAATCAGTATGACTCTATCCAGGCAAACTCCACTTATTTTCATGGTCACTTGAAGTATGTTTTTTCCACTGATAAAAACTGGCACCTCCCTGCCTTTGGCTCTTGCCTGAGAATTAACTGTAAGTTCATGCAAGATATTAGACCTGGACACTGCAGTGCTGTATAGTTCTTAGCTTTGAAGAGCAAATAATTGACAGGATTTTTGTAGAAACACAACTAGTGACCAGTCACTAGTGGGGTTCCCCAGGGCTCCATCTTATGCTCTGTGCTCTGCAACATTTTCATAAATGACTTGGATGCAGGACTGGAAGGGATACTTAGCAAGTTTGCAGATGATACAAAACCGGGAGGAGCTGTTGAGTCCTCGAAGGCAGGGAGGCCCTGCAGAGAGACCTCAGCAAATTAGAGGGCTGGGCAGTCACCAACCACATGAAGTTCAACAAGAAGTAGTGCTGGATTCTGCAGTTGGGATGGGGCAACCCTGGATGTTTGTGTAGATTGGGGAATGAGATGCTGGAAAGCAGTGCCACAGAAAGGAACCTGGGGAGTCCAAATTGACAACAAGTTGAATATGAGTCAGCAGTGCCCTGGCAGCCAGAAGGGCCAACCATGTCCTGGGGGGCATCAGGCAAAGCATCACCAGCTGGTCGAAGGAGGGGATTGTCCCATTCTGCTTTGCACTGGTTTGGCCTCACCTTGAATATTGTGTGCAGTTTTTATAGAAAAGATATTAGGCTGTTAGAGAACATCCAAAGGAAGACAACAAAGATAGTGAAGCGCCTTGAGGGGGAAGCTGTATGAGGAGTGGCTGAGGTCACTTAGTCTGTTCAGCCTGGAGAAGAGGAGACTGAAGGGAGACCTCGTTGCAGTCCACAGCTTCCTCGTGAGGTAAAGAGGAGGGAATGACTTAAAGTTGTGTCATGGGAGGTTTAGGTTGGATATTAGATAAAGGTTCTTCACCCAGAGGGTGGTTGGGCACAAGGAACAGGCTCCCCAGGGCAGTGGTCACAGCACCAAGCCTGACAAAATTCAAAAAGAGTTTGGGTGATACTCTCAGGCACATGGTGTGACTCTTGGGAATGGTCTTGTGCAAGGCTAAGGGTTGGACTCGATGATCCTTGTGGGTCCCTTCCAACTCAGCATATTCTGTGATTCTGTGATACATTTCATCTTGATCTCTGGCAGCTAGAAACAGCAAAGCCTCTACTCCATGGGCCTGTAGTGTTCTCCTCAGAGGTTTCCTTCCTCACTTCTTGCCTGCTGTGGCAGAGTAGGTCAGCCAGAGAGCTAGCAGATCTTCACCCACCTCCAAATTGGGAAGAAAAATGCATTTAAGGGCAGTACTGTCTTTAGGGAGGCCCCTGCTGCTGTCCCTCCTGTTCCCTTCGGTCCCACCATGAGTACAGTGATGGCACATGATCAGAGACGTATGAGCAGGCTCAGGTTTGTTTGCTCCTGGAAGGAGCTCATGCCTTGGCTTGGCAGTATGTGGCAGGGTCCAAAAGGCCAAGGAGTAGAGGGCAAGTGAGAAGGGCCCTTGTGCCACCCTGGTTGGGCTGTGCCTGAGCCCTGTGACAGGGTCACCTGAGAGATTACACTCGCTGCAAGAGTGAGGTCACAGAGAGGGCCCTAACACCCTCATACCTTTTTCTACCCATTAACTGCAACCAGTCCACAGAGTGAGGAGGGAAAAAAAGATGTAAAAGAATCAAACAGATGATGTGGAAAATGGAAACTCTTCTTCAAAGACAGACTTTAGCCTGTATCACCAAGAAAGCAGATAGGACTTCGCTCAGGGCTCTGTGTTGGAGGAGCCCAGGTGCTGTGGCGAGGAGTTCTGCTTTCAAGCTTACTTAGGGATTTTGGAATTCCTCTTCCCTTTGTGTATATAGGTGGTTCCTGCCAGAGTAAGATAGAAATAGCTGTTAAAAGAAACTGCCTTTAATATGTAACCTGCCCTAACAAAGGCAATGTGTTTGTCTTTTAGACATGACATTTGTAATGCAAACACAAGATACTGGTTTGCCTTTTTTTTTTTTTTTTTTTTTTTTTTTTTTTTTTTTTTTCTTGAAATGAAGGTGATTTCAGAGGCTGAGCAGTTTGGCTTGGGATTAAACACTGACCACAGAGCCAGAAATACAGGCATGAGAGTGTTCTTTAAAATTAATAGTAAACATAGATGGCGTGGACTCTACAGTTGGGAACAATTTAAAGGATATCTATTATATATGGAGGTCATTTAAGACATAGGCTTGCATTTCTGATGTGTATAGGGGAAAATTTAATTGCAGGTTTGTTAGGGCATCTTGGGGTCTGCTCTTAGTTTGCCTGCTACAGGGTAAATGGCAGTGTACTTTGGGAAAAAAATAATAATTAAAAAAATCTGTCTTCTCATTTCTTTAAATCACAGTTCAGAGACGAGACTTATCGCTCATTTTTTTTCCTAAACAAGTGTAAGAGATATTTTTTAAATGCCACAAAAAATACTAAGAAATTTACAAAATAAAAATCGAATCAAGACTTCAGTTATTTCTTATTTCTAAATACGGATAGCAAATGTTAGTTCACAAGTAATAGGTTTTTCTGTCTTCTCAAATTAGCCTTTTAAAATAGTTACTTTTTTGCTATTACTCCTTCTTAAGTTATATTTGAAATATTGCACTTAAAATGGGTAAAATATGGGTCCTTTTTCTCTGCATAGAATTCTAAAAAGCTTTTGCTTGAACATCAGAAGCCAAAAACAGCTCTGAGCAAGAGAAAATCATGGATGATATTAGAAAATTTAAGTTGGAAACACAGAATTAAAATTACTGGTTTCACTGTGGCACTGCCTGACAAGTTCTGCCAGCCTTCTTAACCTGCTTGGTGAACGAGCATTAGTGGAAATCTTGACTTGAATTAATTCATGCAGGTTGCAATTGCTCTTTGCACTTAAACCTTGACCCACAAGGTGTGCCTTTTTCTGTGGTAATATGATCAGCCTAATAGTTTCCAGGCCCTTGAAAACAAATTTCTGCAGTATAAACAGATAACAGAAATTATCATAATGAAACCAACACTGCTAAGAGCAGACGAAGTACCAAGTCCACATAATTTGCACTCATACAAAAAGCTGCAGAATGAAAAAAATCAGTACGTGTTTTGGGGCCCTGCTAAAAAAGAGGTGCTTCATTGAGTTTTGCTGGTTTCGAGCAAACAAACCTTTTTTAAATATTTAGAGATGATTGAGTCTGCTTCCTGAAAAACTGAAGCCAAAGTCTGAGCTGATTGGATTTGAAATGAGGTCATCAACTCTTAAGCAATTTCATTCATAGTGGGTAGGAATTTGATTCCCTGTATTTCAGATTTCAGTATATTTTCCCTTTTTCTTACAATGTAAAAAATAATAATACTTATGGTCACACTTCTTCATGTCTTTCAAGAAGTATGTATCCCATTCATGCTATAGAACACTTATGTATCTGGTTGCTGCCAGTTTTCTTAGAACCATTGCCAAAGAGTTCTTTCTGATTTCATGGCTCAAAACTAAGAACATACATGTTTAGAGAGAGTTTTGTTGCCTCTCCATACAGAAAGGCCTTTTTTTTTATGTTCAGTAAGAGGTATGTCAGTTAGTTTGGAGAAGTCGGGGACGTAGTTATGTACCATGAATATGACCAAGCTTCCACTGAACTTTCAAGCTGCAATTGATTGATTCATGTGGGAAATGTGAGGCTTGTGTTGTCTGTTGTAGGACTGCAAAATGATTGCTGAGCAAGTGCAGGGATTTGTTTGAAGAAAAAGTGGATACCTTTAGTAACCACTTCTCTTTTGGCTTAAAGAGGGCACTGACAGGGGAGAAATAATTGTTTCACGCAAGGACTGGGCGTTTCATGGGTTCCCTTTTAAGTGATGTTAACAATTTCTTGATAACTGAGTTACCAGCACTGTTGTTTGTGATATTACTACAAGCTTTGCAATACTTTGCTTTCCTCTCCCCACGTTTTTTTTTTAACTTAATGCTCCATTTCCTGCTGTTGCATGTGTAAAAACCCAAAGCAATCTAACTCTGTTAAGGGGGGGGGGGGGGAATTTCAGACATTTTAGCTTACTGCATCCTAAAGACAAATTAAGAATAACTCCAAATACTGTCAAGTGGGAAATTACTCATGGTTAACCCTTATATCATTGTTTGTATGCCTCAGGATGGATTGTATTTTGGTAGTTTAGAATGCTGTCTGAGGAGAAAAGTAGAAAAATGATGAACATTCAAAGGCAGACTGGATTTTGAGAGTGATGCATTAATACTAATACATCCCTCTTTGCATTGACACAAAGTGCACGTGTCTGAACTGATTCCTCTTGTCTGTCTGTCAAATTGTCAAATAAAGAGTAAGGCTAACCTTTCTGTTGTGTTAAGAGAAGGAGATTTGTCAGAAAATAACCCCCTTTGTTCCAGGTGGATCTCAGATGTCAGGGGCTTGGAGTGGGTGGGCTTAGATTCTGAGTGACAGCCAACTCAGCTCTAGAAAACGGAAATGCAGAGCCAGTGCAGCACTGTAAGTGCTGCTGAGTTCAGTAAGAACTGCCATGGTTACAGTTGCACAAATACTGCGATACACTGTAAGTCTGGTTGCGCCCAGTGAGCTCTCATGGCCAGATTGGAAGTCTGGTTGTGCTCAGTAACTCTCATGGCCAAGTGCAAGGTGATGTTGTTTATTGAGCAACAGAAATGCAGATTGTTACTGGATTGCTGGTGATAAATGCATCATCTGCAGGAGCACGTGTGAGTACATAAGTAATGGATAAATAAATAAAACACATAATAATAACCTGTGACAAATACGTTTAATTGCCAGATGACTATATAGTGCTAAAAATATAGTCAGAAACACAGCCTTGCTATCTAAATTTCCCAAAGAAGCACTAGATATAGCTGAGTGTTCGAGTCTTACCCCGTGGGCATCCCTCTGGGGAATGAGATAGGTAGTACATCCCATCAAGCATCCCAGGATACAAAAGCGGAATCTCCTCTAGCCTCCTTCCCCACTTAAGCTACATTTATATTGTTTTCTTTAAGGGAGGGGAAAAAGTAAAAGTTGATATCAGTTCATGCTTAGGTGTAATCTGAGTGACTTTAATCATACATGTAAAGCATGTACAGGTTTTAGTTTGTTAGCGTACACAAAGGCATGAAAAGTAATGTGTATTTTTGAGTTAAGTAAGCAAAGTTCAGCTTTTGGTCACCATTTGGGTCATTCCTATGGCTTAGTTCCTGTTAACTGCATCGTTTTAAACAGAGCATGACCCCAACACCTCCGTGTAACTGCACCCTTTTTTTCATGCCTCTCTTAAGAGTGGTACACCAAGCTCCTTCAGTGTTCCTGGTCCTAAGGTGTGCAGACAGTTTGTTCCTGGTGAACTGTAGCCAACTCATGCTCTCCTTCTTGTTGAACTTTGTTTTTCTTGGTTTTTTCCCCACACAGATTAAAGCAATATGACCCTCTTGCCTCCAGCTCCCCATTTTTTTTCCCTGAATGAAGCATCTCATCTTTCAAGGCATTGTTAACACTGTTCTAAGATGCTTTCTTTGGGCAAGGAACCAGAGGGATTAGATGCAGGCCAGAACATCCTATAAAGCCAAGGATCAACCCAGGAAACTTAATTTAACTGAAAACAAGTATTTCTTGTGTGTTTATCATATAGTCTGATTGTAGCAGGTAATATGAAGGGGAAAACTTGAGTTTTACTAGCTCTTGAGGCTTTAAGTCAAAGAGATTTAATTTTTTTGGTAATGTTCTGCATTTTCTGACATGAAAATGCAAACATCTTTGCCCAACACTAGCAGAGAGCTGTGAAGGCAGCAGTCATATTTTCTATTTGCCATCTGAATCTCATGCAACCAAGCCTGAGTGATTCTTCCCGGTGAAACTCCTAGGCTGTGCAAAATCTAGCCTTAAACCAGGGAATGGTACTGCTATCAGATGAGATGGGTAACACTGACTTTCCTATTTCAGCCTTAACTAAAACACCCTCAATTTGCAGCTGGCACAATTAGCCTCAACTGCAAAGGGGCAGTTAATTTAGAGTATATACTTTAGGCATGGGCAGAAACTGAAAATTCTGTTCACTAAGAAAATCTAGAATTTGAAATTTCCGTTATTTGGAATTAGAACACAGAGCTCAATTTCTGAATATTTTTGTTTTGGGATGAGAGAATTGTTTTGTTTTAGAAAGACAAAGCTTAGTTTTTAACTTTATATACATGTATTTAGTATTTAGATGTAGCTTTAGTACTTAAAGACATTGTACTGAATTTTTTCACATAAATCAAATTGTATGATTTTCAATTACTCGTTTCAAAATGAGTTTAAATCAGTAATTCCTGAAAGTATTTCACCTTTAACACAATTTGCATTTTCAGCACAGCGTTCAAGCTGAAGTCAGATGTAGCACTAGTTGGTTTCACTGATAAACACAGATCAAACACAGATACTTTACTCTTTGTAGTGACACTCTCTAGAGGAGCCATTTCTCAAAATGTTTTCAAAATAACCCTTTTTAAAAATTTAATATTGTAACCGAACTTGTATATTAAGACAATGATACAAAATAGTGCTACAGCAGTATTTTGAGTTTCACTTTGTTATCAGAAGACCTTCTTTTTCCAAAGATGGTTCTTAACTCTGGAGTCAAGAACTGGATGGAGTGAGCAGAGCTGAGGATCCATCTTTGTGGAGAAGGTATGACAGAAAGACAAGATAGCATGCTAATGTCCTGCATGGTGACTTTATGGACCATTGTTAACGTGGCAGGAGTAAGAGGGAAGTACCTCTGCTTTTGGAAGTAAAAAGAATCTGACATTGTCCTCCCAGACAGGTGGAGTGTCTTTCATCTATCCCTTAGGTTTTCATGAGGTGACAGAGATATGCTGACATTTTCACCCTCTGTGCAACCTCTGCATAGGAGTAAGTCTGTGCTCTTTTTCAACAAGTCCAAGAGATTCTGATCAAATTTAAAACAATTATTTTAAGGCTTGCATGTGCACTGATGTCACTGCACAGCCAAGGAGTGTGTAACTTCCTAACACATCAATTATATTTTATAAATTCCCTGTATAGCCATTCTTAAGGTGTCCCTGTTCAGGGCTGCCTTCAGAAGTAGATTGCGCTACTGTGGGCTTAGGGAACTGGAGATCCCACTTGGTGTATTAGCACAGTGCTGTGCATTTTCTATGGGCAATCTCAAAGAAATATATTCAGGCTTGGCTCAAGGCACTTCTAGTGATGGTACCTATCGTGTATGGCTGTCTAAATTAGATGTTCCTGGTTTTGCCCATAGGATCTAAGGGGAAATTAATTTGCCAGAGAGCATATGTTTTTTTTTTCCCCTTTACTTTCTGTCACGAATTGCTCATTTAATTTTGCTGGTTCATTGTTTCTTAGTAAAGCTTGCTGATGGTAAAGAGGCACGTTTTAGAAAGTATAAATATTGTACTCACTCTTTTGTTTTCCCTCTTGAAACAAAGAATGAATGTTCTCATGCCCTGAGTGAGTGAAAGACCTTTAGTCTAGGAGCCTTATCTATGTACATTATCTAATTAGGCACATTTTCAGTGTTAGAAGGGACCACATTTAATCCCTGCAATTTCACAGAAGGAAACGGAGTAGCGTTGCCCTCTGTAGGAGCTGTGATTGTGCCCTCTGGCCGGGCTGGTTATTCACTTGCTTGCTGCACACAGGTCATGTTTGACAAGCTTGTGAAAGCAGCCTTGGCTGAGCCTGCTGCGACGCCGTGTGCAGAGATTAGCAGTGCCGAACGCAGTTTGGAAAGCATGAGGGATGCCAATTGGTGGGAAACATTTAAACTGGCAAGGAGAGCAGGTAGCTGAGTGCAGCGAGCAGTGTACACAAGGATCGCAGGTTACATTTGGGATTTTGTGATGAATGCCTAACGAGCATGTTGATTAGGCAGGCAGAACTCTTCAGGCTGTTGTAAATGTAGCTGAAGGAAGTGTGGCTGATACGACACCGAATAACTGCTCTCATAAAGCTTTTGTTTGGCGCTGCAGTATTTAAAATCCAGAAAGATAATGGAGAGGAAACGGGACAGTAAAACGAAAAGGGAACTGTCCTACTTAGCTACTTTAAACGACAGAAACATAACCCTGGTGTCTATTCGTAAGCAGCAGGCACCTCATGATGTGCCTGAACTACTGATTATTGGTGAAAAGTCCAAGATGGGATCTCCGGTAAAAACAAGCAGTAACTTGCAGAAAGAAGAGAAACTTTTGCAGAGTTACTCCATGGGAATGCCAGAAGTCAAAACAGTTGAAAGACAGGTCAGTGAGCTGGTGTGTGTGTGCATGTTGGGAGGGAAGTAGTGTTTCTGATCTAGAGAATTAAAAACAAAGCATGTTGGATGCGGGTTGTATATTAAAGGGGGTTAAACCTTCTTTATCTAAATTGTCTCAATCCCCGTCAGGGATGCCAGCCCCATAACAAGCAGTACACAAATGCAAAGTCCTCGGAAAGTAATCTTTGAAAGCACATGTCAACGATGAGTTATGCGGTAGAAACTAATGAGCATTGTTTCAGCTCCGCCTCTAATAATGCAGAGTGGTGATTCTTAGGAAGGAAACATAGTATTTCTCCTTTTGAACTGCAATTGCTTGAGTAGTTTGACAGAAGCTCGTACCAGTTTACTCTCTTGAAAAACGGAAATTGAAAAAACATTAAAAAGTCCTTGTAGGTAAGTAGTTTATTTATGTCTACTAAGTGGATGCTAGTGAAAGTTTGTGATAAATGTATCTGTGGCAACATTTTTTTAATTCAGTGTTGTATATAACTAGGGTATTTTTGTAGATTAACTGCTGGGAAAAAGAGGCTTAGAAAGATCAGTGCTGATAAAAGCATGATGGGGTTTATTATTTTTAAAAGAGTTTTTGCTGTTTAAAAGGTATGTAAACTGCAGTAATGTAGTTTGGGTCAGTGGATATTGGGAACATTCAAGGAAAAGAAACTCTCAGAAAAAATGTTGTGTTCTTTGAAACTGTGTATGCTTAGAATGGCTTGAATAATTAGTGGCAGACTAGAATGAAGTAACAGCCAGGACAGACCAAATATACCTGAAGGTTTTTTCTGCTTCGATTTATTTCTTGTTTGCTAGAAAACAATCATGACAAAAATGACTTCCTTCTGCCAAAGGACCTCTTCTCTGTGTTCAATTCACTGGAATATATGTGTTGCTTTTACTGGAGCTGTGAAGAACATTACAGAGAGTTTTGCATTGTTTCAATTCTAAATTAGAAACATTGCATTTACAGCAGGGCTTTCCCCTTTCCCATAAAGCAAATGTGGTTTACATAACTCCCTTTAATTTAAAAGTACCTGTTAAGGCCTCTAAGGTTTGTTAAATTGCACCGCAGGTGTGATTTCAGTAAGACTAGCTGTGACTGCCTAAATCTTGCCCCATCATCTGTACTGATCTGTACTGATCCTAAACGGGGAATAGCAATCTCTTTGAAGAAGCATTAAGGTAATTAAATTGGTATTTTGTAAACAAAAGCCCCATAAAGGCTGCTTTGTAATAATATTTTTATTGAATCTTGATATCCAGGTTTAGAGGGTGCTCTTTCCCTCTTTTAAGACTCAGGAACTGTTTGAAAAATAACAAATTGCGTTACAAGTAGTTACCAAAACTAGTAGCTACTGACATTTGTTAGTCTCCATTTGAGGGAAGAGGAAAGGAAGGTAGTTAAGATTTAAAACATTTAAAGAATATTAACTAATGCAATGGATGGACAAGTTGCACTGAAAATTAAGGAGGATGAGGACTGAATGTCTGTCCTCTCAGAAGTGCTGTTGTTGTAGGCATGAAATTGAAGACTTGTGACCTTTGATATTCTTGTGGCTGCTCTGCCCTCATTTTGTTATTCACTGCCTGCCTATAATAAACTGTGAAACATCTGAAGCATTTAATTAAGAGAATGTGGCTTTTCATTTGTGTGTTGCTGCCTGCCTGAATCCAAAGCCATGAATCAGAGGGTTATGAAAGAAGGAAGCAGGAAAGGTAAAGCACAGATAAAGATAAGATAATTCTTTGGTAGTTGTGTGCTCAAAGGTGAGAGGGCAATAACCGGTTTCAGCCCACAGAGATACAGGGAAAAGAGCAGCCTAAAACCTCTGGAGATAGTGTGTGAGAGGTTCAGTGAGCTCTGGTATTTATGAATGAGTGGGTGGGGAGAGACAATGGGGGAGGTCCTCTATGGGCTGGGCCCCATTTCCTCACCAGCTGACTGCCTGGCATCATGGTGAGTAGTTTGGTGCTTGAATTTCAGGATGTGAAAGTTGGCATCCCTGCAGGCCAGATGCAGGAGGGCAGGAAAGCAGTGCCAGCCATGGGGGAAGAACCTTACTGGGTGAGCAGAGAGGAGCAGCGTTGTGCCCGATCTTAGTATGGGTGATGCTCACATCAGGGAGTTGTGGGGTGCGCCTGTTACGACCTCAGCCTTGTGTTGCAGAGGACGGGAGTGTTGTACTGGCATTTTGGAGGTGGCTGCACCTCTTGGGAAGGGGGAAATGGGTAGAGGGATGGCTTTCTTGATGACAAGCCACCCCACAGGGTGACCCATGGAACACGGTGGAGGAGGCATCATGGAAACCCAGCTAGGGGTGGCTGGTGGCTGGGCTGTGAAGCCAAGGAGAGCACAAACTTTGTCGAGTTCACAGCTATGGAATTGCATCCATTCTCAAGATATCGGTCACCGTATGTGTGTATGTGAGGGTCTCACCCAGTGCTGTGGTTTCCTCGTCTTTGGGTTTTTCTCTGAGTTCAATGTTTTTCTCACATTTATTATGTATCCCTTCGCTGCTCTGTTAAACTCCTAGACTTTGCGCATCTGAATGGGAATATCCAAAAGAGTAGCCCATTTTGGGGGACAGTGAAGCAGCCTGATGCTAGACCTCTGAGGGCAGACCTCGATGTGGGGGGTTTGCCCCAGGAGCCACACAGACCATATGCAATGACTACCTTTCCCATCAGACTTGGCACAAGCTCTAGATACTCTGACATCAGGGCTCGAGACTTGGTGCTTCCAATCCAGAAGCATCTCCCTGCCCCACCTCCATGCTTTCACAAGAGATTAGTCCAGCCCCAGGGCATATTCCCTTTGGATGTTCTCCTTCTTGCTGGCTGGAGGCAGCAGTCAGAATGGAGAACATGAGCTTCTGCCTCTTCCAGCTGTCTCCAAGCCCTGCTTTGCTCCAGGAAAGGCATGAGTACTACAGCTCCTGTCAGTGGCATCAAGGGTTGTTCTTTATGTCTTGAAATCCTCATAGTGGAAGTTGGGCTTCAGATGCCATACTTCTGCACATCAACAGTTTCAACTGCTACTCATCTTGGGTCTCATTCAGAGCTGTTTCCTGTAGATGCAAGTGTTTTCCAACCAGCTCTGGCACTTCCTTTAAAGCTCTCTCCATCTAGTGCTGCTTCTGTGTCAGTGGGTTTCTTGATTTTTTTTTTCTGTTTTTTTTTTTCCATATTATTCATATGAGCTGCTTTATGTTGAGATTCTTAGCTTTCAGACTAGAGCCTCACTTTGCTGTGCATTGTCAGTTGCAACTTTTATATGCAGAATGAGGGAGGGAAAGAATTGTCATCATTTCATGTTTCATTATTTACATACTCTTTACACAGCTACTGTAAAATTATGCCTGAGACTGGTAGAGCAAACAGATTTGGTGTACACCTGTCCTTAAAAGTAAGCAGGCTTCCTTTGGTGTGAGAGACAAAAGAGTAACTGTGGCCACTTCTTTCACATATTCCCCTCTGCACGCAGAGTCAGAAGCATTTCCATTATTATTTTAGTATTTCTCTCTAGGCAGAAACAAGCAGAAGGGGCAGTGCCTGGGAATCCCAGGCACCTTTTTTTTTGGCATTTTCAGTAGTGATTGCTTCTCTGATCCTCTTGCAGATGGTGTCTGAGTTACTATACAACCTCCTAGATGCCATTTTGTGTGGGTGTTAGCTGGTATCAGGAAACCCTCTTCTGAGACCCAGCTTGTGCCTAAGGAAAACTACGGGCACATTTCCATATGCCTCATCTTTGTGCCCTTACATGAATCTGCTGTTTTCCTCTGGTCTAGGAACACCCATCTTGCAAATACATGCCTAGATGTATTTATGTGCATTCAGTTTTGGGGGGTTTTTTTAAGCTGTTAAACAATACTAAAGGCTTTGTAAATACTTTTTTTGTTCCTGTGCACATTTCTTGGTTTTGGGGGGAAATTCTTCAATGATTTTGCATTTTTGTGTTTGGTGGGGGGTGGGGTTAAGGGAAATAAGCATTGTATTTTTCTTATATCCATGTCCCCTCTCTATTTTTTCCCTGTCATTTAAAAATTTATGTGCAAGAGTTTTTCTCCTACAGACCATAAACATCTGGTTTTGTAAAGTAGCAAACAAAATATTTTTGACAATTCATTGAATGTTGATAATGGCCTTTTATGCAAAATATAAAGCAGCAGCCAAGTTTTGATGTTTCTGTGGCTTACAGTGCATTGAAATAGTAGAACCAGTCCTTGCTTTTATGCTTTTCAAAACACTGGAGGATGAGAAATACCCTTTAATCCTTTATTCTATTTAATTTGAAATGCTTTTATATCACTGGGTACTTGGGAAAGCTGAGACAGTTGGTGAGAATGGGGGTGGAGGGAACACAGTGGAGTACATAAGTCCACTGACGGTTCCTGAGTTTCATCTGCAAGTGGCTGCCAGAAACACAGTGAAGGGAAGCAGGAGAGCAGAGCATGTTTGTCTTGCCCATTTCTCACGCTCTGTTTCACCAAAGGATGCAGAAGGCAAATGCCTTTGTCATATGAGCCAAAATAAACGCACTGGGTGAGCTTCTGTAACTCTCATGCGGATTTGTGCTTCACCGGGTGTTTGTGATAAGAAGAGGAGGCCACAGCAAGCAAAGTGTCCTTGAGGGACTGAGGATAAAGGAGAGGAGATGAGGTACAATATTCAAATAACATTTCTTGAGGAAGATTTTATAATAAATGAAAGTTTGAGCTGTCTGAGCATTTGAAGTGTGGTGGGTGAGAGACTGTATTCAGATGGGCTTCTTTTCCTTATACAAGGCCAAGTTATTATTTCAAATTGTGGGAAGTCACAGATAGGAGCAAATAAGAATATAGGCATCTTGGTCATCTTTGTGCTTAAACAGGAAACCATCTTTGCAGGGAAGTCTGATTAACTGTTAATTTTTTATTTTTTTTTTTTTTGAAAGAAGGGACTGATTGCACATTTTGACATATGTTGGGGATTTCAGTAACTTTTGGGAAGGGAAGTGCAAGGAGAGGCGTATGGGTCCTGGGTGCTGCCAGGACTGTGGGAGGAGGAAGCAAAAGGGGATACTGGGACTAAACTATTCCCGTGAGTCTTCTTCCCAGCTTGCTGTTGGGATAGTGAGGCACTGCACCATAATTGCAAAAGAGTTGAAGTCGCTCGTTCCTCCTCCTATTATAACAAATACAGTACAGAAAAAGCTGAAAGAAAATTTCTTGTGTTAAATTTTTGCTGTCTTGGTTGTGACCTCAGACCTCATTATTCCCAAGCTGTCTAAGCATGAAACAAAATCAAGTTAATGAATTTTGAAAATCTGCATCAAATGAACTGGGCGCATTCTAGTGTTAATAAGCAGCCTAAATGCTTCTCATCCATGCTGTAGTATTGAGGAGGGAGTTTTCTTGTGGGTCATAGGAACAAGACTTGGGGTAATGAGCTGGATCTTTTGGCCCTTTCTTCAGGTCCTCTCTGCAGTAACACCCAACATCAGGTGTTTTATTGAATGCTGGAGATCTCCCAGCTTTAAAGGCAAGAGAACAGATTTATCATAGTAGCTTTCATCTAGATCTTTAGTATTTAAAGCTGCCTTAAGTAATGGACATCAATTTTTATGTTCTTTCCATGAAATCTGACAATCTGGGACTTTTCCACCTCCTTCTCAATCTTCCCCATCACATGGCGCCAGTAACTGGAGACAGAGTCTATGCTCTGAATACCTGTTCTGTAAGAAGCATCGCTGTTATTTTTATCTTTTTAATACTTCATTTTCAATTGAATTGAGTGCATTCAACTGTAGAGTTTCAGTACTGCAGAGCCCATGATCTGACTGAGAGATAGTTCACTTCTGGCTGATCTGTTTAATTTCTGGCCATTCTGAAAATCAGTGTTGGATCAAACCAGTGAGTAGCTCAATTTATAGTCTTTCTTAGGTGCTTCACAAGGGGGTAAATGAAACTAAACCACAGTGGAATATCTGCATATAGTTCTGTGTCTTTTAAGATCTTTGTCAGATATAGATTTTAACTTAAAAGATTTATATATTATATGCAGAGACCCCAGGCCTTTGCGTGCATGTGTATAGCTCTTCAAATGTCATGCAGCTGGTCCTCCCTGCACCAGCTTGTTTCAAGCTTCTGGGAGATTCATGGTTCTGTTTTCTTGGGCTTTTTGGTTTGGTGTGGTTTGGTTTGGTTGGAACTCCTGACGAGCAGTAGCTGGTTGGCCAAACTGAGCCAGTTGAGGACACTGATGGAGAGGCAGTCAGCATACTCTCTACGGTGACCCACTGTGCCACTGACAGTGTGCTCTGAAAAGCAGGGCTCAGGCTGTGTGATGGAAGTTCCCTGTGGCTGCAGAGAGCTCAAGTTTTAAATTATTTGGTTGGGGTAGGAATACTGAGTCAATTCTGCTTTTACATCCCTAGTAAATATTTTTTAAATTGCTACTCAAGAAATGTGTTGCAGGCCTGATTCATCATCGTGGGTTAACGTTATGAAGTGTTTCAGCAGTATAGACTGACTTGAGAACACTTCTAGCATGTGCTTCAGAGCATATGCAGACCATTGCAGCTTTTACAGGGCTGAAGATACAGGCATTTATTTTTACTCTTCCTCTTTCTTCTTAGGCTTTGTCAAACATCGATTCTCCTCCTGACTGTGAGCTGGAGCCTACAATGAAACATAATTTTGCTTTTGACAACATGGGCTACGAGGAGAGCTTCGAAACCACACCCTCTTCGTCTTCCCAAGAACGTACTGTGACAGTCAACATTGTGGGAATGACTTGCCAATCATGTGTGCAGGCAATTGAAGGCCAGATTTCCAAGGTGAAGGGCATTGTGAGTATTAAAGTCTCCCGTGAAGAGAACAATGCTGTTATCAAGTATCTGCAGTCGGAAATAAGTCCGGACCAGATTTGCCTGGAAATTCAGGATATGGGCTTTGATGCCAACATAGCAGAAGAGAAGTTGACAACAGTGACCAAAAGTCTGTCGAGCTTGAAAGAAGCAGTAGTTAAGCTTCGGGTAGAAGGCATGACATGCCAGTCCTGTGTCACCAGCATTGAAGGAAAGATTAGGAAACTACATGGTGTAGCAAAAATCAAGGTGTCACTTGATAACCAGGAAGCAATTATTGCTTACTATCCTTACATCATTCAGCCTGATGACCTCAAGAGACACATCAATAACCTGGGGTATGACTGCACCATTAAAAGTAAACCAGCCCCTTTGAAGCTGGGTGTTCTTGACCTCCAGCGCTTGCAGAATGCAAACCCCAAGGAGACATCAGCAAGTTTTGAGGGTGATGGGTTGGATCCACTGGTTGCTGAGATGAGTAGCACAGCTACAGTGACTGTACGGATAGAAGGCATGCATTGCAAGTCCTGTGTCAGAAACATTGAAGGAAATATATCAGCTCTTCCTGGAATAAAAAGTATTGAAGTGTCTTTGGAGCAAAAATGTGCTGTGGTAGAGTATAGCCCAAATTTAATTACCCTGTCAGCTCTCCAGAAAGCTATTGAATCCCTTCCACCTGGAAACTTTAAAGTATGCCTCCTTAATGGTTCAGAAGCAAATAAAGGAGTATCTCCATCACCTGCTTTCACAGGTGATCTCATCAAACAGCCGCTGCAAGACCCGACATGCACAGCTGTTATTAAGATTAATGGCATGATCTGCAATTCCTGTGTACAGTCCATAGAAGGGACCATATCAGAGAGACAAGGAGTGCAACAGGTAGCAGTTTCTCTTGCTGGCGGTACTGGAACCATACGTTATGATCCAGCTGTCACTAACAGCGAAGAGTTAAGAGCTGCCATAGAAGAAATGGGATTTGATGCTTCAGTGCTGACAGGTAACAGTGTTTTTTCTTTTGTGGGTAGCATGCCAGACTGGGCTGTGTGACACCTGCTTTGAAACTCTCTTCTAGAGAGAAACTCTTAAAACATCGCATTGGCATTGTCTTTTCTGAATGACTGGCCTGATCTGACCTCACTTAGCGAGGGAGAGAGGTTTCAGCTGTAAAGCACCTTGTTTCAGGCCTTCATAACTGCACTACTGGGTGTAAGAGTTGAGTTGCATTATAAACCCAAAATGTTTGAGAGTTTCAAACAGCTTATCCCCTTACCTAGTGAAGTAGGTTTCCTACTATATCTGCAGGCTGCTGTAAGTAGGTCTGTCAAACCAAATGTTTTGATTTATGTTCCAGAATACTAAAACCTACAAAGTTAATGAAATCTCTTTCATTTAAAACCACTTTTTACCAAGGTAAAACCTCTTTTTAGTGTCTTAATCCTTTGACCTTTAGTTCTTGAGTATTTTTACCTGCCTTACTTCACTAAACCTTGCTTTAAGCCCGGTAAGTGGCAAGATGCAGATACTGTTTGGTGGGAACAGCTGCTTTTACATGTCAGCTGCAGCAGTGCATTTGCTTTGTACATGTGCTCAGTGTTTAAGAAGTTGCTTTGATGCACAATCTCCTCTCTAGCGAATTTCAAATGTAGCAGTTTTTACCTGCTTCAACTAAACAGATTTGATTTGAAATAGTTATGTAGTTTACCTGAAATTAATTAGTTTGATCACAACAGACCACGTCCTATTCACTTTTTTCATGGGTCCAAACCCTCTGAATCTGCGCTACTACTAGAAGCGAGGCAGGGCAGGTATGTGGTGTTTAATTATGATTTGTTTGGTTTGTAATTTGTTGGTACAAGACTTCCCAATCCATCTGTGGAAAAGGAGGGGATCCCTTGTGTTTAACACCTTCAGAAGCAACTCCTGCTCCTTTACACAAAGGAGGCAGTTTGTGAACATGGCTGGACTATCGTGTCTGTTCAATATCTCGTAAAGAACAAAAATGATTGCAACAGGCCTGTTTGTGTTGAGGTCTCCTGGGTGCTTCCACTACTTAATTTGCAGTATTTGCAGTGTAAATACTGCATCATAAAGAGAAAGCTGTTAAGAAACTTGTCATTTTCCTTGTTTGAGATGAATGCTATGAGTCCTGCATAGATGACAACAAAAACAACAGAATGGGTATGACTGGACTGAATTCTCTGTGCTGGATAGGGACCCTGTAGGTATCTTTATGAAGTGGAGGTATATGTCAGGTCTAGGCATTGAAATTGAGGAGAATCATTTGTCATCTGAAAGTGGAGAACTAGTGCTGTAGAGTTAAATGGTCATGCAAGTGGTACTGGTGAGTGTGTAGTTTTATAAGCATAGGAACAAATAATGTACATTATTTCCATGTAGAGACTAAGGTTACTGGGTCACCTTTCAAACTACTGTGAGGCCTTGCGTGATTGATACATTCGACTTGTTTGAACTTTTGCATCATCCAATGACACTGTAAATAGTGTTTGTTCAGTGTATTTCTGCATTTATTGAAGATACAACCACCACAGCAGAACGTAGGCACCAGCCTGATGCCAGCAAAGCTGCCGTGCAGCCTCGAGCTCCAGAGGCTCCTCACCAAGGCTTGGATGCTCGTCGGGACAGTCCTCACCTTGATGGGTCAAACCAGCTCAGTGGAGGAACAGCTGAAAAGTGCTTTTTGCAAATTACAGGCATGACCTGTGCATCGTGTGTGTCTACCATTGAAAGAAATCTGCAGAAAGAAGATGGTACTAAATTTAGGATTCCTATAATGGGTCAATAAGGGTCTGTGGGATGGAAAAGGTATTCTATGTGATTCTATGGAAGAGGCTGTGGTACAACATCTTAAGATAAATAGACTAAATGCTCTTTCTTAGTGCTGATATAACTGTCACTGTTTAACTGTCCTGCTACACTGGTGGACAAACCTAATGAACATACTTGTATTGTAACAATAAGTTGTTGCAATGTGGTGATAATAATTTAAAGTAAGTGTCAAGACAAGAGCAGAGAAATGATTCTCATTTAGTTTTCAGGGCCTTGTTGCTTTACAGAACAATCCATCTCCTTCAGAGCTGTTGAGAGCTCTGTCATGTTTCTGATGTGAAACTTACCCTTCAGGGCACATTTGCACAAGCAGGTACGAACAAATGCAAGATTCCAGTGCCAGGGTAAACTTAGGCAGAGCACTGTTTACTAATCTAGAAGCCTGCAGTCTGAAGCTGTCTTTCCTCTGGCCATATAGAAGATCAACAGCTGAGCCTTGGCAGTCTCTAATTTCATTTGTGTCAGCATGCCTTTGGAGGGTTTTGTTTATTGATTACTGCGGCCCCAGTCTCACAGTGATGGTCTCACTGCCTTGTTTTAAAAATCCAAGAAAACATTAGCACTTCAAAACAATTTTTTTTACCTATGATTTTTATGTTTTGCTTTTCAATTCTAAATGTAGATTTCTATATGGTTTTTATTTATTAAAAAAATGTGGAGATGGGAAACAAGAAAATAAAAAAGTCTAGCATTGTGCTGTGGGGTTTGTTTGGCTCTTTCCAAACTAAGAGAGTCCAGGATAGAGCTTGCAGCAGCAAGTGCAAAGATTGTTTCTGAACATCCTTTTTGTCTCATTAGATTATAACAAAACTCATCTCCCTTCATGTATAAATCCTGCAGTTCCTCTCATTGCTAAAGGGAACCACAATGTGGCTGGATCTCAGTAAAAACTTTGCTGTTGTGACTAGAGAACAACACTAGAAGGAGGCAGAGGGAAATCATTAGGCTTACAGTGTCTCAGAGTTGTTACAGTCCTCATTGACAATCACTTGTAATATTTTGTTTTTCTTTCCCTCAAAGGGTCTACATTATCTAATATTTTTTTAATTATACCACACAGGAATTGTTTCAGTGTTGGTAGCGCTGATGGCAGGTAAAGCAGAGATAAAATACAAGCCAGAATTCATACAGCCTCTTGAAATAGCACAGCTGATCCAGAATTTGGGTTTTGAAGCTACCGTCATAGAAGATCATGCAGAAACAGAAGGGCATGTGGAGCTTCTTGTAAGTCGTGTGTATTTGGTTTAGGAATAGTCAGGTCTGGAAGACTCATTTTCTTGAAAATACCTTTGCTTAAACACTTGTACCTTCAGCAGCTCAGTTCTGGCTGGTGGCTCTATTGTTTCCTAATAACTGGAAAGACAAGATCTGCTTGTCCTAGAAGAACCTATCCAAATGCACTGAAATAAAAGGTGATAGTTCTGTGTACATATTAGATTTTTCTTAAAAAGCAGGAATTAAACAGAAGTTTTCTGTCAACACTACAGATTCTGAGTAACAGAAAATGTGTCACCAAATATGTACTGCCAATGTTGGGGGCTTTTTATAGAGGTCTAAGAACTTTGGATAAAATTAGTAAATTGTTTATATGAAGGATAGATTCTTCAAATGTCAATTTTTATACTCTGATACCTACTTCAAGACAGATAGCAGTCTGTAGTTGTGTTAATAGATCAGAAGTAATCAGAATAATGCCTTGTGGAAGCCACAGGGAAATTTAAGTAAGCAATATGAAGTTACCTGTGCAGAATTTGGCTTCGGTGGTGTTAATATAACTATATTAGTTATACTATTACAGTTAATACAACATCTGAGTGCTGCTATACAAGTACATAGCTGTGACTATAACAGCTGGTCACAGAATTTTATAATAAAGGTGGATAGTTATATTCTCAGCTTTGTATCATTTAAGACAGCCTTAGAAAATCTTTCCACTGAGGCCTTGGGTCAATACCAGAAGCTTGAATAGTTCTATATGACTATTCAAACTCTATTCAGAGCTTGAATAGTCATATAGAATTAGTACCTCTGTGAGATCAGGAGACCATGTTTCAAGTTCATGTGCAAATATTGGGTGAATATGTGGGATTGCTAACTACCTAAATTTGTCTTTTCTTTAGGTTACAGGGATGACTTGTGCTTCTTGTGTTCACAATATTGAATCCAAACTCATGAGAACAAATGGCATATTTTATGCCTCAGTTGCACTTGCAACTTGCAAAGCTCACATCCAGTTTGATCCTGAAATTATTGGGCCTCGAGATATTATACAAATAATCAAGGTAGGATTTGAGAATTTTTTTGTGTATGGACAATTATAAGGTGAAATTGAAAAGGAAATAGAGCAGCTGATAATTGAGAGGTTTTACTGACTTTTGCAGATGACATAGTTATTACCACATGTTTGCATGCTCTTATGGTGAAGCTGCTGTGCTCCGCAGTCACGTGTTGTCTCACATGTTGTTACTCTAAAAATTTATGCTAAAAAATACACAAAGAAACCTTTTTGTATCTATATCTGGTAAAAGTGTGATATATTTATTCTTTGCAGTTCTGTATGTACAATCATGTGTCTCTCATTTCCGGTCATGTTAGTGAAGTGTTAATATTTCAGAAAAAAAATACTACTTTCTTTTGACAGTGAAAGGCTGTAAAAGAAGTTTTGCCACAGCTAATACCACAAGTAATGCACATGTCTATATATACTTGCATTTATTCCCACATTATAGAGAGGAATTTTTTAAGGTGGAAAAGCTTGTGATACGGCCACTAAATTAAAAAAAAAAATAAAATCCTGGCTTACCAGTAATCACATAGATCATAAAATCTGCTGTTACCATGGCCCAGATGTGGACAAAACTTCTTTTTTTTGCCCACCAGAAGGGAAGAGAACATTCTGTGTGAGGTGCATGCAGTGAGTAGTCAGGAGGACAGCAGAGAGTACTTGCCCTCTGTGCTCTAGAGTATTTATTCAGAAAAAAAATCCTAGACCCCAGGATTGACAGAGCAGCAGTTATTAATATGTTAACTAGTAGACTATTCAGGATGGCGGAGTAGTTATGTAAAGCATATATTGCCAGAGAAGCATTTCATGATGCAGGTAGGAAGTCTAGATGTATTGTTCTTGCAAGCATGCTTTGGGGTTTTAGGGTTTCTGGCAGAGTGGCATATTTCTAGCCCTAACAATACAATTGCAATCACAGCCTAATGTCCTGAGTCAAGACATGGGGAGGTTTGGGTTAGACATCAGGAAGAACTTCTTCACAGAAAGGGTGATTAGATATTGGAACGGGCTACCCAGGGAGGTGGTGGAGTCACCATCCCTGGAGGTGTTTAAGAAAAGACTGGATGTGGCATTTAGTGCTGTGATCTAATTAACATGGTGGTGTTTGGTCATAGGTTGGACTTGATGATCTCAGAGGTCTTTTCCAAACTAATTGGTTCTGTGATTCTACTGCAGTAACTCAATGAAGTATCAGTCAAAGCTGGCTTTTTACTTGTATTTGTTTCTGGGATGCATTCCCCTGTAGTCTACATGTTTAAATGGATTTTAGACACTTTCATTTTTAACTTCAGGTGTATCTACTAAACTATAATGTTAGGGATTTGCTCACAAGTCTAGCCCAGTGGCTTTTTACCGTCTTTTTGATATATCCTATCTCTCATAATTATTCCAGTGGAGGTGAAAGGGCAGGCATACATTTTCCTTGAGGAGATACGCAGCAGAATTCCACCTGTCAGTGGGAGCTTCCTGTGCTTAAGAAAACTGGGACACTTACTGCATCTATACGCTACGTTCATGTATAGGTACCAGAAATCCTTAGCAGTCCAAATTTTGAGTACTGACTGAAATATCCTCTCATTTTGGCAGGATCTAAAAATAAATAAGAAGTTGGCATTTATTAAATATGGAACAATGTCCTTTTCTGGCATTTCTTCTAAAAGTAGTGTTATTTGAGTATGTTATAAGGTAATAGGGTTATTTTAATCAAAACTAACTGATCTTTCCTCTTCTGTCAATAAAAAGGAAATTGGCTTTCATGCTTCTGTGGCTAGAAGAGATCCAAATGCACATAACCTGGATCATAAAAAGGAAATACAGCAGTAAGCATTTCTTTTTCTCTCTCATTAATGAACATGTCTAGATCATATCTTGTAATTCACCTCTCCCCAGCACTCTTCCCAGTTAATTAGCTTATTCTTGTGTAAAACGTATTTAATTTTACTATTCACCACTTGGTTCAAGTACTTTTATCACTTTCATTAGTTTTCGTTTTTAACTGCTAGAAGTCTATACAGTTAAACATGTAGGAGACACTGAAACTGTCCCTAAATGTTGGATCTTTACAAATATCCCAAAGCTGTGCATTAGAACAGTAGCAATAACCCCAGCTCTGCCCTGTGAGCACACTGTTTGGCCCTAATTTTGCAGGGTGTAAAACAACCAAAGATTTACAGTTTCTCCTTTTCAGGTGGAAGAAATCTTTCTTGTGCAGCCTACTGTTTGGTATTCCTGTCTTAATAATAATGATTTATATGCAAATACCCAGTGGTGAGCACCATGGGTCTATGGTGCTGGAACGGAACCTCATTCCTGGATTATCTATTTTGAATCTTCTCTTCTTTATCCTGTGCACTTTTGTTCAGGTATGTCCACAGCACTTTCTAGGGGTTTTCTTTCTATTCATTTCATATTTCATTTATGTAATGTGATGTGATAAAGACAGGAGACTGGAAAGGTTTAGTGGATTAAAGTGGCACTTTTCTGCAAATTATCCATTCTGTATTTACTCACAGTACTTACTTCTGCCAAAGGTGCATCAGATAGTTTTCTGAGTGGGGAAGGTACTGTCAAAATGAAAAAAGACTTGATCATCTGCAAACTAACTGGGTAGCTATAGGTAAATCCTTTCATCTTCTGTGCCTTGTTTACTTTGCATTGCTGAGGAAAAGGATGATATTTAGCTGATTTTAAAAATAAGGAAGGGCAAATGAGAGATGTCAGTGAAGTCAGTCTCCCAGGAGACCTGAAGTTATATCAGTACAAAATTTGCATAGGACAGTAATGATTTCCCTTATCTACTATGTTTTTTAAATTCTGCTGTGGGCAGTATTATGTACTGTCTCTGCATTCGCTGCCGTGGTTGCTACTGCAATCCTAATACAAGTCTGTCCATGCTTACACCAACAGTTTCTTGGCGGATGGTATTTTTACGTACAAGCTTACAAATCGCTGAAGCACAGGATGGCCAATATGGACGTGCTCATCGTACTGGCCACGACGATTGCTTATGTGTATTCCTGTGTGATCCTGATAGTGGCGATAATTGAAAAGGCAGAGGAAAGCCCTGTCACTTTCTTTGACACTCCTCCGATGTTGTTTGTGTTCATTGCACTTGGCAGATGGCTGGAACACATAGCAAAGGTAACTCATCTTCACACCAGTTATTGTTTATTTATGATAGGAGTAGAATAAAACTATACAGAGGAATTTTGAGTCAGATGTTTCTGATGTAGCCTAGACTATACAAGGTCATTTAGAGTTCATTTGGTTTAGTAGACATCAGCATTTATATCTCTCAATATATCTTAAACATTAATCTCTGTTTCTTAGAGTAAGACCTCGGAAGCTCTTGCTAAACTTATGTCTCTTCAAGCCACAGAAGCCACTGTGGTGACTCTTGGACCTGACCACTCTATTGTCAGGTACTTATTTATGAACCAAAATCGCTTCAGCCTGCCTGGGTCACAGACTATGCTTGATCCAGTTAACGTGAAAGATGAGAGCATAAATAATCTGTCTGCTTTACTTGTGTCTTTTGTAGGGAGGAACAGGTAGCTGTTGAACTGGTTCAAAGGGGTGATATCATAAAAGTTGTTCCTGGTGGAAAGTTCCCAGTGGATGGAAAGGTCATTGAAGGCAGTTCTATGGCAGATGAGTCTCTCATTACTGGTAACTCCCCTTACCTTATGCAAAGAAGTGAAAGCTTCTAGAACTCTTTATTACAAGAAAAGAGAGCAGACCCAACGCAAACACTGCTGTCTGAATAACCTCCCACCTTAATGGATACTGTGGTTTGCCTTCGTGAGCTTCCTGTGTCTTCAATACCCTAAAAAGCTGAAGAATTCCCACTCAGTTTGATCACTTACTAATGTACTGATGGGATGGGTAGAGTCTAAACAATACTGTCATTATTCCAGTGATCTGGTGTGAGTTTCCTCTGGAATGTATTTGTAGAGATGGTACCTTCTCAGAAATAACTTCTAAGAAGTGATGGGGAAATATTGATGAGATGCCAGGGTATGTATGACAGGACTCTCCCAGTGAGCAAGTAAAGGGAAAGAAAGCTTCACAGCTTGACAATTATTCAGGGTCATGGGACTTTTTCACAGCTTCTGAAATTTTAATTTCATTTTGTAAATAAAGTAAGGATTCAATGTATTGTGCAATTCTTATAAATAAGGTTAAGTATAGAAAAAGTTTACATTGGCATTGGCTTATTTGTTTTAGTTATATATTTACTTTACTTGGGAACAGGGACACCCTTAGCTTAAGAGAACAAGTTGTTATCACTAACCCTAAAAATACAGAAAATACAGATTTTCTAGAGCTACCATTCTCAGAATGGAAGCATAACACGATCTTTTCCACAGAGAAAACTTTTCTAGTCTCTGAAACTTGAGGATTGTAGAAATAAAGACAGATTGCTCAAACTCCCATGACAATGCAAAGTGTTAGTGGAGAAATTCCCAGAAGTTCCTTTTTCAACCAATTTTCTCCTCACCATGTTGAGGGATGGGATACTGAAAAGTTAAGGCCAAGGAAACAGCATTTCCTTTGAAATTAAACCCAGAAAAAGGTTTATGGAAGTATGACGCTACTTTTACATGTCTTCGCCAGACAGAGATACGCAATAGATGATTTCTGGTCATCATTGCTTGGCATACTGAGTTTGCTAACAATGAGCTGAGTGCTAATGGACTGTGTTATTAGGGGTATTGGCTCATTTATTCTTACCTTTTCTTTCTAGGGGAACCTATGCCAGTCACTAAAAAGCCTGGGAGCACAGTGATTGCTGGTTCTATAAATGCACATGGCTCAGTTCTTATTAATGCTACTCATGTTGGTAGTGATACCACTCTGGCACAGATTGTGAAATTGGTGGAAGAAGCTCAAATGTCAAAGGTAAAAATAGTAGAGAAGAAAACCTCATTCACATATTTTGATTAAATAATAAAAAGATTCTATATTTTCAGCAAACTATGTTTTTCCAGACTTCAAAAAAGAATTATATAAAGACTATTGCATATTTTCATGAACTCTGCATATTTATTTGTTTTGACCATAAACATGCAAATAACTGGTTTTCTTTTTTATAGGCACCCATCCAGCAACTGGCAGATAAGTTTAGTGGATACTTTGTTCCATTTATCATCATCATTTCAACAGTGACGTTGATAGTATGGATCACAATTGGTTTTATAAATGTTGATGTTATTAAAAAATATTTTCCTGTAAGTAATTTTATTAAGAGTTGGATTTTTTTTCTTAGAATACCTTACAGTGTACTTAACATACTTTCTGTGCGTAGGTTTTATGTAACAACCTGGCAAATATTTTTGTGCAATGTGGTGTTTTCTACACAGAGCAGATAATTACACTAATTATAATCTCTCTGCAGGTATAAATATACCTTTGCATTTCCCCCTTAGGTACGCATGGGGTTCTTACAAATGGAAATTACTGGCAGTCTGTCTGGACTAAACACGATATATAGCTGCATTACAAGGAGCTGAGCCATTCCTGTCATGTCTGAAATATTTGTGGACATTCCTGTTCCTGAGGGCAGATAGTGGTTTTAGCTTTAGAAAGAAGATGATCTTCTACTATCTTTAGGATGTGTATTTGCTATGCTCAGGAGCTGTGGAGATCTGTGTACCTGGAAAGAGGGTTCTCCTTTGCTAAGCTCTAAAGGAAATTCCAACAGGTTATATTGTCACCTGGGAGCCTGAGAGCAGAGTCAAACATGCGTGTGCTTAAGCAGCAAAAAAATCCAGAAAATACTGTCATAAACAATTCATAACATTGACCTTTCTTTAGCATTACAGTAACAATAATAGATTGCTTTCCTATACTGGAGACTTCCAGACAAATATGTTTTTTGATAGTACTATGATTGATTGTACATCTATATTATCTTCTGTCAGCAATCTTACATATCTTTAATGTTTTCCCCTTTCTCTTCCTTCTTCTTACAGAATCAGAGCAAACACATTTCAAAAGCTGAACTAATACTGAGGTTTGCATTTCAAACTTCAATCACTGTGCTAAGCATTGCATGCCCTTGCTCTTTAGGCCTGGCTACCCCCACAGCTGTAATGGTGGGCACAGGAGTGGCTGCACAGAACGGTATTCTCATCAAAGGTGGAAAACCCCTGGAAATGGCACACAAGGTTAATAGCTCATTCTGTACTTTTGTATCTTACCCAGCTATTGCTACATGAAATATAATTTCCCAGGAAATCCTGCAGGTCCGAGAAAGACTGCAGAAAGTTGTTCTTTTTTTTTTTTTTTTTTTTTTTAATTCATTGCTGCTCATTAAGGTAAAGAAGACAAATCTGATCTTTTCTCTTCAAAGCAGTCACAGCAAAGTGTTGAGAGCCAACAGATCTTGCAATCTCATGACTGTGGGGCTGCTAATCTTCTGCATGGCCTCAGAGGTTTCTGACTTTTGCACTTTCTTTACCTCTTTTGCAAAACAGCCCAGAAACCCAATAGATTTTTTTTCTTTCCTTAGAGAGCTGTTGTGAAATGCATATTGTTCATGATCAGCAGTTTAAAATGTAGGATGCAAGAGAAAAACCAAATTGTTTGAAGTTGTTTCGGTGTATAGAAAAAAAAGAGAGAAGGGAGGAGGAAAAAACCCTTCAAAGACACAAAAATGATGAAAATAGGAGGAAGAGGTTGAAGGAGGAAGAGGTTTGGCATGTCCACAAAGAATATGAATTGAAACCATGCTATGATAGACTGTATTAGACATATGCAGAACATTTAAGGGAAAAGGATAGTAAGAGCAATTTAGTCAACTGATAATTCTTGTTCATACTGGACTAGAAGTTCCAAGGCTTTGAAACAAACAAAACAAAAAAGACTGCTAAGTAATGCTGGGACTTTTTACCTTTTGGATCTAAGCAAGGCTAGGGACAGGGCTTTGAAATTTGTGATTCTGCAAGGCTGATGTGTTGGAATAGGTGGGAATGGGAAAAAAGCCTACTTTGGTAAGTTTTTTGGTTCTTATATTTCTCTCTGCTGTGTTTATTTTCAGCTTTAGAATTAACTTTAGCTTTGGATTTCCTTATATGTTGGGCTGTGTTTTTTTTTTCATTCCTGATTCCTCAAGACCAATTGGGCTGGCTGACAAGTGACTGCTGGGTTTGTGAATAGCATGATGTTGATTTTGCTTAGGTTCTTGAATTTCTTTCAGCTTCTTGTACTCTCTGTTTCTTCTCTATCACCAAACCACTTCCTGAGTCCATTTTCCTCAGTGCTATTGTTAATTGTTTAGAACAGCATTCATAAAAGCCCCTTTTGCATCGCATGCCTTGTGGTAAAAGTGTTTAAGGTGCCATTGCAAGAGTCTTGCATGCAAATACCTGTACTGTCCTTTGTGTGTGCATCTAAGCCCTACAGTGACGTTGTTGTCTGAGATCCTGATGTAGGTACAGGATGATGTTGTAGCTTGAGTGAAATCACTGTGTGGGGAATGAATAAGAAAGTATAAGGAGACCTACTGTACAGATAGTTTAAGGTACATACAGGAATACCTACTTTTGTAGGATTATTCAGGCTTCTTGTGGATATAGTCAACTGTTTCTTAAGCTCTTGACTGCATTTATATTTCAAAAACATACAAGCATCCCTTTGCTCGCAGGGCTTATAAATAAACTGTGGTTTATTTCTTGCAGATCAAGACTGTGATGTTTGATAAAACTGGGACCATCACCTACGGAGTTCCTAAAGTCATGAGGGTACTGTTGTTGGGAGACACAGCTGTGCTCTCCCTGAAGAAGGTACTGGCGGTTATTGGCACTGCGGAAGCCAGCAGTGAGCATCCTTTAGGAGTGGCAGTCACTAAATATTGCAAAGAGGTACTTAGCCTTCCTATTTCATTTAAGGCCTGAGGGCATCTGTGCAAATGCAGAAATGTTGTATAAAATGATCAAGTTCCAGAGGGACAGGCCTGCCTGAAAAGTAACAGGCTGAAAAGCTGGGAGGTTGAAGGCAGGGAGGTCCTGCAAAGAGATCTCAACAAATTGGAGGGCTGGGCAATCACCAACTACATTGAAGTTCAGCAAGGGAAAGTACCGGATTCTGTACATAGGGTGGGGCAACTCTGGATGTATGGACAGAATGGGGAATGAGATGCTGGAAAGCAGTGCCATGGAAAGGGACCTGGGGATCCTGGTCAATGGCAGGCTGAATATGAGTCAGCAGTGCCCTGGCAACCAGGAGAGCCAACCATGCCCTGGGGGGCATCAGGCACAGAATTGCCAGCTGGTCGAGGGAGGGGATTATCCTGCTTTGCTTTGCATCCTCACCTCTGGTGCAGCCTCACCATGAATATTGTGTGCAGTTTTGGGCACCATAATATAGGAAAGATATTAAGCTATTAGAGAGTGTCCAAAAGAGGACAGCAAAGATTGAGAAGAAGCCATATGAGGAGCTGCTGAGGGCACTTGGTCTTTTCAGCCGGGAGAAGAGGAGACTGAGGGGAGACTTCATTGCAGTTACAACTTCCTTGTGAGAGGAAGAGGAGGGGAAGGCACTGATCTCTTCTCTATGGTGACCAGTGATAGGAACTGAGGGAATGGCCTGAAGTTGTGTCAGGGCAGGTTTAGGTTGGATATTAGAAAAAGGTTCTTCCCCAGAGGGTGGTTGGTCACTGGAACAGGCTCCCCAGGGCGGTGGTCACAGCACCAAACCTGACAAAGTTCAAGAAGTGTTTGGACTATACTCTCAGGCACGTGGTGTGGCTCTTGGAAATAGTCCTGTGCAGAGCCAGGAGTTAGACTTGATGATCGTTTTGGGTCCCTTCCAACTCAGCATATTCTGTGATTCTGTGATTTTGTGGTTGTGCATCTTAGTCGGGACATTACCAGAAGATATATTTTAAGCCGTGCTTTTCTGGTAATAATGTGGAGTTCTCAAGCAAGATATTACAAAGTTTTTCTTGAACTAATAGGAAAATAAGGATTGTGGAATATGTGCAGGAGGAATAATTATACTTAAAATAGCATCATGAAGCAAATGTAGTGACATTTCATCTGTTGCCTGACTGCAGTCACTTCTGTTAGTCACTTGCTCATTTCAATAAATTAGGCACAGAGATTTAAAACTTGAATATTAACCTGTAATATTTGTGAGTTTCACAAATTAATTAATGGATTACTCAAATCTTTGCAAATTTACCAAATCCTCAGAGGTCATGTATATATTGTGTTCATCAAACATTTCAGAAATATTGAAAGCACAAATCATAACTAAAATAGGAAGCCTGTTTAAATAAATGATTCATTTCTGCTAAGAAAAGTCATTAATTGATTTAGGCAAAAAATAATTGGAATAATATATCAAATTTATTAGTGGTAGATCTTTCACTGATAAAATTTAAAATTTAACACAGTTCTCTTAATACCCTGATACTTCTGTAGTTATCCTTTGCACCAGTTATTAATGGTTAATAGCTTATATGAATTGTAATGCTATACTGTTTGCTAATATTCTTACCACCTGTGTTTTAAGAAGGTCACTGAAAGATACATATAGTTCCAACTTCTAGAAACAACTCAGAATAACTAGTTTATAGAAATATCTTTTCTCCATTCTTTTTGAAACTGATTGGGTCCTGGTACTCACTGGCTGCTCTCTCTAACTCAACAGGAAAACCCAGTTCCTTATCATCCAGCTAGATCACTCCAGGAATTAGAAACAGGTTTTCACTATACTTTTACATATATGTATACATATATATATGTGTGTGTGTGTGTGTATAAAAGGTCTGATCCACCACAGCCAGTTGTCTGTGAGGTTAATTAGAAGTTGCATCTTAATGTGTGGCTTAATGTTATATTATTTCTCTTCAATTCCTAGTCTTGGCTGAAGTTGTGAGCCACCAATCTAACTCTTTCATCCTTAAGCTGCCAGGAAAAGCTGTTCTTTATAGTTTGCTGGTGCTAGGGCTGAGACCTGGATGTGATCTATATGGCTGTCACTTTCTAGAAGTCTAAGCCACAGCACATCCAAAACATGCTTATTTTTAGTCCTCTGCTGCTAATACTCCATGCTAGTTTTCGGTTGGTCAGTCGTTGTCAAGAGGAGTGAGGCCTCTTTTTGGCAGGAGTTAACTAATTTTTGTACCCTATGTGGTCAGCACAGACTGATGATAACCTCTGGTTACATCTTCAGGAGCTTGGCACTCAGAGCCTGGGATACTGCACCGACTTCCAGGCAGTCCCAGGCTGTGGTATCAGCTGCAAAGTCGGAGGAGTTGAGGCCATCCTCAGCATAGCCAATGAGAGTCTTGATAATCTGGATGCTAACCCAAGTGGGGACAGCAGGGCTCCTCTGGGAGATGACATGGTGACCACGCTCTTGGAATCACGTGGTAAGTCTGCCCCTGAGGAGACCACCAGTAGTAATGTGAGAGAGAATGCATCCACAGTGCTGACCATTGTAAACCAATCCTACTGGACTAGGAACAACAGAAAAGTGGATTTGTGGCAGAAGGATGCAAAGAACAAGGGGGACAAAATTGTGGCTTAGCAAAAATTGAAGCTCTTTCTGCAACTCTTGATCTCGCTGCAACTCAGAAATCTAAATGAGAAATTAGATGCTACAGTGATGGGTATTTGAAAATTGCATACAATGCTTATGCAATAAGGCACACCCAGCAATATTCCTTTTGGATAGAAGAATGGTCCAGCACACAGCAAAATTTGCCGGTTAGTAATATCTTCCCATTTAGAACAATTACCTTTAACATATATTTCTTAGTGCAACTTTTTATATCCTACCCTTTAGTTCCTTATTAACTTTGACCTTTTGTTTTCTGTTCATATACCTCTCAGGGCATTTAATTAAAAAAAAAAAATTCATCAGATGGACAATAAAACACTTCATATCTGAAAACAGAGTTTCAGTGGGGATATTTTTGATTAGACCAATACACTTGGGTTTGTTCCAGACTCTCTGGAAGCCACTTTGGTCTTTTGTAGTGTAGGAGAGAAAGAAAAGGTATTTAAAACCTTTTTTAAGAAGCTCATCAGTTCTCTTCAGAAGGCTGTGGTGCTCCTGACCTTTTTGAGAAAGCTATTAGAAGAATTAAATAGAATCAGAACTTTAATCATCAGAACTGTGCCATTTGTAAATGGTGTTAATGTAATATTTTCTCACCTTCCCATACGGCTCTTGTGAAGTTGGGTTGAATTCATAATGAGGTTCATTGTTTATTAGAACAAAACTACTTTTTTCTTGTCAGAAATAGCCTTTATATTTGAAAGAAGTCATTAGGTGTGAGAACAAAGGAGGATGGCATTTACTAAACATGCATACTGCACTTATTCAGAAAATCAGTGCCAACTGACAAAGGCAAATACAGGCAAATACCTCCATTAAATTCATGACGCAGTTCTGTATGTAAACAGGCACAGATTGAGTCTTGATGAAGAAAAGTTTCATGAGGCTGTCTTCAGGCACTGCCAATGCCCAACTAGTCATCCTTGAACATCTCTGCTTGTGTACACTAATTTTGAGTTGCTTATTTTTCTTTTGGTCTGTACACAAAGGTCCATCACCGTCTCATACATACTCAGTGTTGATCGGAAATCGTGAGTGGATGCGACGCAATGGCTTGACTATTGCAAATGATGTGAATGATGCAATGACAGATCATGAAATGAAAGGACAGACTGCCATACTAGTGGCTATAGATGGTAATTGCTGTTCCTTGGTTGATCTTACTGATCAGTTGAAGGGATAAAAACAAACTCTGGAGCAGATGATCACTGGCTTAGTGGCAAGAAACTACTAAGCTTTTGGTGTAGAACTGCTTCTGAACTGCAAAGTATCAAGCTATTCTTAAAAGAAGCCTTCATCATAGAGCAGTGTTTACAAGACTTTATTGTGTAGTTTTTAATGTAAGTAATAATTTCTTAAACCCCTGTTGTCTAGGAATGTTTTTCAAAAAAGCAGTGCCAGTGCAGTGCCATGTCCAAGCCCAGTTTAAGTTACCTAGGGGTCACAGGCCAACCTATTGCATGACTGATTTCAAAACATGTAATAAATAAATGTGATGATTCATTAGATCGGTCAAGTATAGATTAGACTCAATGAGTTTTGCCAGTGGGGTTCTGTTCTGTGCTATGCAGAAAGAGATCCCAGACAATACCTTGATATAAGAAATGGTTGTAATGGTCATAGATTGCCAGTGCATCTGTGATCTTGAAATGAGGCCTATGATTCATTTACTGTACAAATATTCTTGGTGCTCCTACAGAGCAATTTTGAGAGGCATGTGCACATGAAGGAAATATGGATACATCTTTAAATCAACAAGTTGGAAGGCAGATGCAACACTTGTTTGTGAAAGGAATTAATTCTAATAGAGATCCAACCCTGAAAGAGTAAGGGACATAAAACCAGACACTCTATGTGCTTCTTCTTGGAGGATTGGCTTCAATATCTCTCCTGGGCACAAATTCCAAAATTTTCTCTGGCCCACTATCATATTTATTCATACCATAAAACATAGAAGTCAGGCATGTTTAAAAGCTACCCTCCTCCCCTTTCTCCTGGTCCTTAAATATCAAAGATGTTTATTGTTTGATCTGAAACAGATAAATGAGGAAAGAGACCATAAATGAGAAAGCTGCAGACAGTTATGCAGGCAATATTGCCCAGAATGTGTTGGATGATAGAGGGGAAGCCCTTTCTCTTGCTGTCACTTTGCCTGCTACAGCTCTCTCTAACAGAGGATGTTTCTTTGTGCAGGTGTGTTGTGTGGAATGATTGCAATAGCAGACACTGTCAAGCAGGAGGCAGCCCTTGCCGTGCACACACTGAAAAGCATGGGAATAGATGTGGTGCTGATAACAGGGGACAACAGAAAAACTGCCAAAGCCATTGCTACTCAGGTATCTGCTTCTTTGTGTTTCAAAAAAATACACAATGAGGTTTTAAAACTCTGGTTTGCCCCAGTGAATTTGAAACAGGACTTCAGTTTCCCAGGAATCCCAGTTTCCCTGGATATGTTACATAAAGATTAACATTTCTTGAACTGGACTGAAAATTGAGTCAGGTCCTATGGCATAGTAAAGGCCAGTGGCTGCTGAAGACATGCACTCAGTACTTCTCCAGAGGTATAGAGTTTCTTGTAGTAATCAGTTGCTGAACTGAAGCCTCCTGCTTCCCTTCACTGAAGAGCAGTCCTGTTTGGATAGTGATGAAGGTTCCTTGAAGGTCCAGTCCTGTTCACAACAAGGGAAGTGGGGATTTTTTCAGTTTCTTCAAGAGTAACATAGTAGTAACAATATGAATTATTGTTAAGAAGCATAGCAGTCTAAAGTATCTTGGGTTTATAGGAGATTCCCTGATCTCAAACTATAAATGCAAAATGAGGAATGGCTGAGGAACTGGGGTTGTTTAGTCTGGAGAAACGGAGGCTCAGTGGGGACCTTATAACTCTCTACAACTACCTTAAAGAAGGTTGTAGCCAGGTAGGGGTTGTTTTCTTCTGCCAAGTAACAAACAATAAGACAAGAGAAAATATCTGCCCGGGGAAGCGGTGGAGTCACCATCTATGGAGATATTTAAAAGATATGTGGATGTGGTGCTTATGGACATGGTTTAATGATGGTCTTGTCAGTGCTGGATTAACAGTTGGACTCGATGATCTTAGAGGTCTTTTCCAACCTAATCTATTCTATGAATCTGTGATTTTACTGAAACTTTTATTGGTGCATCGTGCATCATGATTAGCCGAAAACTGCCTCTTTTAACCATCAAACCCTTATTGCTAGGGTAGTGGAGTTTCATAAGACCTGCAGGGCATGATCCTTAGGGCAGAGCATCATTTGCCACTCTGCAGTAAAGATGGGGAGGGCTCTCATTTCAGGCCTTTTCTTAGGCCAAAGGCATGGTGCTTTTCAGCTTTCTGTGTAGCTTGCAAGTGTTACCTTCACTGGAATCAGTTTGGTTGATATTCCTGGGTTTCCCCTTCACCCAGAATAGCAAATGGTTCTCCTTTCAAAATGAAGCATATCACCAGCTTGGTGTCTTTCTTTCTTTGTACATAGGTTGGTATCAAAAAAGTCTTTGCCGAGGTTCTTCCTTCTCACAAGGTTGCCAAGGTCCAGGAACTCCAAAATGGAAGGAGGAAGGTTGCAATGGTTGGTGATGGAGTCAATGATTCCCCTGCACTAGCCAGGGCTGATGTTGGAATTGCAATTGGAACAGGCACTGATGTTGCCATTGAAGCAGCAGATGTTGTTCTTATCCGAGTGAGCACTACAGTTTTAACTGTCCTCTTTTATCCCTGCCATGTTTTTTTTTGGTGTTGTGAAGACTGCATGTGGAAAACACTCAATGCTCTTCTGTCTTGCAGAATGACTTGCTGGATGTAGTTGCCAGTATTCATTTATCGAAGAGAACAGTTCGAAGAATACGAATAAATCTAATTCTTGCCTTAATTTATAATCTGCTTGGAATACCCATAGCAGCAGGTATGTGATGGCCAGAGCTCAGCTTGCTGAAGGCAGCAGTACAGTTGAGCTCTGTGGTGTATCTTGTAGGATTCCCTGCTCAAGGAACCAAAGAGAGAGGTTCCTAGATTATTTAAAACTTGGTAGAAGGAGGACAAAATCAATACTTATTTTTTGTTCATATGAACAAAAATATTTGTTCACCAAATTTTAAACTCTTAGGAATACAAAGTTCTAGATGAAATTGAAACCACGCTCTTACTTCACATAGCAGTACTTGGGGATTTGTTTCTGTATAATCAAACCCAGCTCTAATCAGATACACCATCCCATTTCTGGGTGCTCCCTCTTTTATTCACCCTGAATCACACATTTTCTCTCCTACTACTTGCATTCTCTATACCACATGCTCCAGATTCCTACTCAAACCTTACTTCAAGCATGCCTCATTTTGTTTATGAGCAACTTCTTCCTTTGCCTGTACGATTGCCTGGTCTTTCTGTTGCTTTTGCAGCAACATCTGTGCAGAATAGCTGCAAGGGACAAATATCCTTACCTTGTGGCCACAGTCTTGTAGCTGTATTTGTGCAAAGGTCATCCCTTGCAATGGAATGGTCATCTTTAGAAATAAGTGAGTAAATATATATATATTGGTGTAGTTGTGTTTATGGAGGTCTCAGCAAGTCATGCTGTAGAGCTGCTGATCTGTTCCATAGTATGCAGGAATGGAAATGTTGTGTTGGGACAGACAGCTCTGGCTCATGTCCGTATTTTTTTTTCTAGGTGTGTTCATGCCTGTTGGTCTTGTGCTTGAGCCTTGGATGGGATCAGCTGCAATGGCAGCTTCTTCTGTGTCTGTCCTGCTGTCTTCCCTGCAGCTGAAATGGCAAGTTGTCTTACACTTATCAGTTGGGGAACCGTGGCAATACTGATGATGGGATGCAAGTGAGACATTACTTTGGGCTTTCTATACCTAGATGCACTTGGTCATGTCGATGTCGTAGCGGGTGCTGCGATGGCTGCTGTCAGTGTTTTAGCCTGACAGTCCTTTAGCTTGAGGTTGTTCTGTCTTATCCTTGGCTCCAAAAGAGACAGGTGTTGCTATAATGAACTCACCTGGACTAAGACAGAGCATTCCTTAACTAGCAGCTGATGCCACCTGAGCCCATGTGTTGCAGATCTAGTTCAATACCAAGTAAGGCAATGATCAGCAGGTTTTGCTGTGGATATCAGGTGAACAAGTCATTCAAAAGATAATTCTCCATGATGTAGTAGGTGAACAAGTCATTCAAAAGATAATTCTCCATGATGTAGCAGTAGATTTTTTTAAAATATTTGTACCTGTTTGGTTTTTATTTTTGTCTATTTGAATTAGCCAGAGAGAAACAGAGAAGCAGTGTATTAATTCTTTTGCACCTTGCTACAGATATCTTTCTCTGTTTTTTCTGAATTATAACAAGATTTTTCAAATTCTGGTAATTTTTTTAATGCTACATTTTTGGGTGCCCTTTTTGGTAGTTACACAGGACCTGTTCCTAACAGCATAGAGAGCAAACATCTTTCAAAAATAAGACTTTTTATGGTGTCTGAAATTAGTCCAAACCTTCAATTATTTTTACTGTGGCTGGGGTCTTTTGTATATTACAGTATAGTACAGAGCAGTATAGTATAAAATAATATAGGAAATCTGTTACTGCACCATGTTTCTGATTCTGCAGATGCTCAATGAGACCACAGTGTAGAATAAAAACTAAATACATACTCGTGTCTGTTTGCAGAATCAGCCCTACCACTACAGGATTTTGATCCTAAAATCTTTCTATGCATCGTTATCCAAAGGATGAGAAATTTCTATAAATTTCTATAAAGGGATTCCTTTATTCTCAGTTTCTTTTGATCTTGTGCAGATTGCATTAAGTATCGCATACCATTGTGGGCAGATATTGAGAACCCCCTCAAAAAAATATTTGGCTTCAGACTTATGGAAGCTGTATTACAGTATATTCTCTAGGACAGTAATCTTTCTTGAAGCTTCGTATCAGCTGAACAGAACTTCAGATTCCAAAGAACACAATAGTACATATATATGTGAAGAAGACCGTGCATATGTGCAATTGCTTTGACTTAGCATACATTAAATCACAAAGTGAGTTTTGGGTCAGTCAAGTCCGTTCACCTGCAATTATCTACTAATGAACCTTCTCATAGTTCAGCAAACTCGTAATTTTTCTTAAAGAACCTCACTTTGAGTGCCCCTCTCTTTTACTAATTAGATGTTTTAATGCCATGTGACAAGTACTCTTAGCCATTAACATTGTGTCTGAAGTGCATAAAACCATAGAATCGTTTGGGTTGGAAAAGACCTTTAAGACCTTTGAGTGAAACCATTAACCTGACACCACCAAGGCCACCACTAGCCATGTCCCTAAATGCAGCAAAAGTGCTCAACTAATGGTATGTGGCCTTGCATGATTGAAAACTGAGATCAAAAGCATCTCAAGAGGTGTTCTGGCATTTCTCCATCATCCCCCCCTTTTGTGCCTATCTTGGCTTGAGAGAATTGGCAGGCTCAAAAATTAAGTAATAATAAAAATTATTATTCTGTAGCTGATTTTTGAGACCATTACATTCTTGACACCAACGTTTTAAATTAATTATTTGTGAGCTATTAGATAGGAAGCTGTTAATTTAAACATATAAATTCATTTTTTCTATAGAGATACTTTCAATACAGTTAGGTTATCAGAAGTTTCAGATTTGTTCCAATGCAGGAGATGCTTCTACACATTGACCTCTTGGTATTAAATATCTTTTCTCCTTCTCTTCTTAGTTACAAGAAGCCAGACACAGAAAGTTATGAAGCTCGAGCTCAAGGCCACATGAAGCCACTCACTCCTTCTCAAATCAGTGTTCATATTGGAATGGATGATAGGAGAAGGGATTCTTCCAGATCGGCTCCTTGGGACCAGATTAGCCAGGTGTCTCTCTCTTCCTTGGCTTCAGACAAGCTGCCGAGACGTAATGGTTTTGTTGAGGAGGAAGGGGGAAAGTGGTCATTGCTCATGAATGGAGGAGATGAGGAACAGTACATCTGAAGCCATGTGTTCTTAGTACAGAGAAATGTTTCTCTTCACCAGTGACGGGAGGGACTGACTTTTTTCATCAAGAGCTTCAAGGTTGTAAGTGAAGTTACTCCTTCAGCTCATGACAATTGCAGCCCAGCTCAGTGTTGGGTTGTACAGATTGTGGATTTTTTTTTCAGGTCACCAGTTATTTCTAGTTATGGAAATAATCTGTGGCTCTATAATAAACTGACTTCTTTGCACACTGCAAAGTGAAATAATGTCAAATTTTAATTTTCAGAGTCTAAAAGAGGTTCTTTCTCTGTGACTCTTTGCTAGGCACCAAATTTCATACTTTTCACTCTTTCTAACTTTATTCTTTTAAGTGCACATGAAACAGAAGTATTTTCGGAGCCGCCAAATATTAACGTGTTTCTAAGTGAAATTAGCAATGGCATAAGGAGCTCTGTGGTCTGAAGTTGAATTTTTGCACAGAATCCTAACTAGCCGTGTCACTGTGAGAACACTTTGTATTTAGGATTCATGTACATCTCCTTGGACCAAAAATGCTTTGTTATTTCACTGGCTATAACTCTCTGAAGGATCCATTTCAAAGATTTTCACTTGATTTCAGGTTTTCCATCCTTTTAAAGCACATTTCCATTGCTAAACTTGTTCTGTGGTTCCCATTGCTCCCCTAAGATTTTCTTTTGCTCCGTATGAGTCCTTTTTTCTCCTTCCCTTGCGCAAGATATCTTCTGTAGTTACTCATATGTATACAGATATCCCTGTTTGGTACAAACAACTTTTAAGGTCACCAGGAACTTTTCCATTCTTACTGAAGTCCACAAAGGCAGAAAAATTCCCGGTCCAAGTTACCCAAGATACTTCCAGGACCCCAGGAAGCTCCTGACAGTTGGGCAGCTATCTCTCCCTTTCCTCTGACAAATTGAAGAATTTATGCCAGTGTGAGCAAAGTTGGTACTTCCCATGGTATGACTGAGAACAGAACTATCACTGGGGGAACTCCAGCACAGCAGAACAGAGTGAATTTATTGCATAAGTTAACCCCAGCTTGCTGGTTGCTTAAAATGGAGTCCAAAGTTTAAATGATAAACGTGGAAAAATGGCCTTAAAATGTGGGGCTTCTATTTGCTATCATATGTAAATAAATGACAGGAGGATTTGAACTTAGAAGATTAATAGCAAATGTAAATTTGTATTCATGTTTTGAATTGGTTTTAGTTTCCTTCTTTGTTCTATTTTATTGAGAAATCAAGGTGCTGAACAACCCTTTTTTTTTGCCTTAACATCTTTTTCCAAAGCTTGCAGTAACTTTACCCCCATGAATGTCAAATTCATCCCTTAACACTTTTTACAGTCAAGACAGCAGGAATCAATGGCTTTGGTGCACTGGATCCAGTCCCCGAGTGCTGTGTTGTCCAACTATGGGACACTGATGTAAGCAGATTGGAGTTTTATAATCTAAAATAAAAACTGAAAGAAGAGGAAATGTTATGCTAAACTGTGTGAAATAACCACTTACTTTCATTGTCTTAAATATAAAGCTGTTTCCAATGCGAGTTCAAATCTGCTTCTTCTAACATAATAATGAGAAACGAGTAAGAGAGGAAAAAGAATTGTGCTTGAAACATTGGCCTAGGTTTTAAGGAAGGTCTTCCTACTCTCTCTTCGTCTTATTTTTGTATTTGAGCTCTCCCTAGCAAACATTGACAGCACTGTCTTATATATGATTATAAATCAGTTTTAAAACTCTCTATAAATAGAGATTACTTTCACAGCACACACACTTTTCAAATATACCATAGGTGCTTATACATTTCCCTGTGGGAAAGAGGGTCTGCTGTTTAATTGCTCTATGCTTTCTTACCAGTCCTTGTGGTAAAAATATGGTTTGTTTTTTTAAAACAAAGAAACAAATAAATAACTTTGTGTCTTTCTTATTCTTTTTATTTTGTTGTCTTTTTTCCTTTTCCTTTCTCTTTTCCTTTCTCTTTTCATTTTTTGAGAGGTACATAATAAAAAAAGAGCATAAGCAGTGATTGTTGGATTACAGGCTACATATGCACAAGGTTTTGTGACTGTTTTGTGATTTGTTTCAGGCAGGACATTTAGGGGGGAAAACAGAGACAGTATTGTATGTGTTGAGACAGGTGAGGTTTCAAGCATGTTGAAGGGTGGAAATAGGATTCAAAATCATCTTGGGAAATTGGACAGAACTGGCAACCTTTGCAAACAAGAAAGAAAGGAATTAAGGGTTAGCCCAGCAGAAAAAGGTCAGGTAGTTGTCTAGAATTTGTTTTGTGACCTATTCTAACAAAATAGTGATGCTGCAAAATTAACAGAAACATTGAGGTGTTTGTATCATCCATTTGACATAAAGTACCTCATTCTGTTCCGTTCTGAAGAATCATCAGCTGAAATATCAGGTCTAGTTTTATATGCCATGCTTGTTAGGAAAACAGGTCAGAGAAAAGCAATGGGATTTAACAAAAATCTAGAAAACATGAGAACGTAAGTATATGAGAATGAGAATTATAAAAAGATGGAAGGATTTGGAGTAGGCTTGCCTAAAGAATACTCAAAGCAAATACAAGTCTCAAAAATTAAGAGAATGATTTATTTCTTTCACTTTTTCAGTGTCTTTTATGTTGGTGGTGGCTAGAACAAGAATTAAGCCTATTATTATAGGCTTATTGAATCAAAAAAATCTAGATTAGTCACTAGGGAGGAACTGTGCAACAGAAAAGATTGTGGAGGACTGGAAGAGGTTGCAGAGGGGAGTTCTTTGGATGTGCATGGCAATCAGGCACGCATCTGATGACAATGTGTTAGCCACAGGTGAATCCTGCCTTGGAGCAGGCAGCTGCCCTGAACAAGCTCCTAACCTTATCCCCAGCTGGGCTTTCTCTTATTTCTGTGAAAGTTTGATGAACTGGAAAATTGTTAGATTAGAGGACTGATCACACTATCATGCTCTCAAGAAGTGCCAAAGAACTGGGAGAAAGATTACCTTTGACTTGTTTAATAACTAAATGAACTGGAAAATATGTTAAGGCCTGCTAATTATATTTGTATAATGTCTTAGACTGTAAACTGCTGTGAAACTTGCACAAATCTTAGAATCAAAGTGGTTTTGGTTGAAAGGATCCTTATAGTTCATCTAGTGTAACCCTCTTGCCATGGACAGGGAGACCTTCCACTAGAGTGGGTTGCTCAGAGCCCCATCCAACCTGGCCTTGAACACTTCCGTGGATGGGGCATCCACAGCTTCTCTGGGCAACCCCTGCCAGTGCCTCACCACATTTACAAATAAAGACTTTTTTTGTAATATCTAATCCAAATCTATCTTCTGTCAGTTAAAAGCCATTACTCCTTGTCCTATCACTGCATGCCCTTGTCCAAAGTCCTTCTCCAGCTCTATTGTAGCTCCCTTTAGGTACTGGAAGATGCTATAAGATCTCCCTGGAGCCTTCTCTTTTCCAGGCTCTCTGCCTGTCTACATAGGAGAGGTGTTCTAGCCCTCTGATCATTTTTGTGGTCCTCCTCTGCGTTTTTTTCTAACAGGTCTACCTATATCCTTTCTGTGTTGGGAGCCCCAAATGTAGATGCATTACTCCAGGTGGGGTCTCACAAGGGGGGAGAAGAGGGGCAGAATCACCTCCCTCAGCCTGCTGGCCACGCTGCTTTTGATGCAGCCCAGGATATGGTTGGTTTTCTGGGCTGCAAGTGCACATTGCTGGGTCATGTTGAACTTCTTGTCAACCAACACTGCCAAAGTATGAATACCTATGAGGAAGTTAGAATAGTTATATGTAGTCCAAAAAAAAAAAAAAAGAAGTGATAGTCCTGACACTTGTGATTGTGTGCATTTGTTAAACTTGAGCTGACTCACTGGAGGGGTGTATGAGATGGAGCTCAGCATCTGCATTTCTGCATAACATAATTATGAGCTTTCCTTGTCTCCATGAGGATTTTCTGCCTGCAGCCCTCTGGCAGAGTGAGGTGCTGGTCTGTGACTGATGCTCCTCTGCCCTGTGAGCCAGATCCAGTAAAAGAGCTGGACGAAGATGCCTGAGAAGAAGGTTCTTGAGGCAATTCCTAAGCTCAGTGCTCCAGCTGCTTGCCACTGTGCCACACTTCTCCTCTTTCCCAGGACTGAGTATTTTCATGGATTAGATAGTGTGGAGGAACTTTTCAAATCCCAGCTTTGATCTTGGGTGTCTACATTCTGCAGTTCTCCCAGCATGACTCAATTGCTGCCTATCTGACCCCTAAATGTTGATATATCCAATGATTTACGTGAGACATCTATTTATTTTGCTCTTTGAAAAGTTTGTGAGTCTTTTTCTGTAACTTCTTTTTTAATTTTTTTTCCAATGAACGCAGAAGATATCTAATGAATCAGATCTTTGACCTTCATGTTATTTTTAGTGCAATAGCTCATGAGCACTCTTGCCTGGGAAATTTTTCAACTATTTTTCTTCACATGTTATAGTTTTCTGATACATTTTTTTGGTGCCCTAAGTTCACCGGAAAGAAAGGATTCCATTTAGTTTCCTCCTCCTTTCCCCCTTTTTCGAACAAATAAACTGTCTGATTTCTATCCCAGCTGATTACAACCTTTCTCTGACTAAGTATGCGTCCAAGGATTTTATTTTCTCTAAATGCATTTGTCTGTGAACAAAAAAAAAGAGTAGGTGGTGAAATTATACAATGGTGTACAGGGATATGAAATCAGATAACACTGAAATGTCAGATTTAATTTCCTCTGCTAAAGCGCCAACAACAAGTGTGTTGGTTTTCAGTGGGAAATTGTTTGAGAGTCACAACAAAAGAAGTGGTGAAGTGCAAAACATTATGTTCACATGTGAATCTCAGATATAAGCACAGGGGAAGATATTAATTCCTCTCCTTGTCTCGAGTTAAAAGCACTCAGGCTTTGCTGGCAAGCACAGCCCATCCCCAGGCTCTTCATGCAATGATCTGATTTTCATGACTGGTTTATCTTCATGCTTAAAAGGATGGTTTCTGAAGTTTCCCCTGTTACTGCAGGGGAAGGGATGTGGTAGGAGGAGGTGTGTGTTTGTTTCCCCACTTGGGTATTCAGCCTCCCGAGATGGAGGTGTGTCCCCTGCGAGGTTTGTGCTCGTCAGCACTGAGCAGTGCTTGTGGTTCAGGGACATCCTGGCATCAGGGTGAGTTTTGAGTCAGGGGGATGTGCCAACCCAAAACTGCAAGTCCGGCCCAAGCCAGAGAAACCCCTTAATCTATAAAGCATCTGAAGATCCAATATCTTCTCTGATGGTTAGCAGAAAGTGGAAAAAATGTAAAGGGGGTAGTTTAATTCACGTCTAAAATTTTGGGCTAACTTAACTTTATAGAGGCCAAGAAACAGGTTTTAGGCTAGCATGTGTTTGCCTTGAACTCTGAATTGATACTTTGTTTGTATTATTTGATGCTTAAGTAAATCCAGAGCTACACAGATGGTATCTGCTGGAATTACTTTCTTTTTCCTTCGACAAGCTGAGATTCAAGAAGAATAGCTGCACTGAAGGAAGCTGCGTGTGTCTCATAATAGATATCAGAAAATAAATTAGGTATAAATCTGAATATTTGAGGCTTCTAAACAATTAGGGAGCTACCCAAAATCAATACAACTATATTTAAAATGAATACAAAGACTGGATTTGAAAGAAGTTTGCCAAACTGTTTTTATTCCGCTGCCCCCTCTTATTAAGATTGACACAGTGCTCTGTTTTTGTAAAAAGCATCAGTGCTTGAGCCTATGGATTTCATCAGGCCCCTTGGAGGTCCCAGCAGGGTGTGAACAGGAGCTGGTGCCAAGCCTGCTGCTGGGAAACGCTTAGGGGCAGATTCACTGCACAGGGGGCACTGGGCACTGCTGGCTGTGGCCATTTTGGGTCCACTCATTTTCAGTTTACAGAGCTGTCAAATTCCCTGTTTGTGGGGATAAAGCAGGGCACACAGGTAAGGGTCTCATCCAGGTTTGCAGGGAAGGTGTTTCAGTGTACAGGTTCATGTGAGCTTTCCTGCCAGGTAGGGGATTACTTTATCATGTGCACGCAGTGACAGACGTGATTAACTATCTTTTTTCCTGGAGTGAAAATTTAAAAGGCTTCTTTCCAAGGGAGTGCTGGATTTCAGATGGCCCACATGTCCCCAGAGCAACCCGTGTTACCTCCCCATTGACTGGGATGCACAGGATGTGTCAAGCAGCGTGGGGCAGCTGCTCTTGTGTAAAGAGAGCACTGGCACCACCTCACATGTCCTGCTGTGCCTCCAGCAGTGCCTCTGCATGGACACAGCCCATGGACTACATCTGGTTGCTGTGAAAAGACCAGAAAAACCCTTGGCTCTCCTACAGGACACGGCATCAGACTGTGAAATGTAAACCATTGTGGGCTCAGCCGCTTGTAACCTGCACGCAGTTTGCAAGCAGGTTACATTCTGACAATGCTCACATCCAGCCCATCCAGCTCACACAGGCAGAACCGGCAAAATTTCATTTAAGGCAAATCAAATCTGCACAGGGGCCTTGCTCCAAAGCCTGCCTATGTGTTGCAGTGGTGCAGGATAGGATGTGCAGTGTCAGGCCCTGCTCCAAGAGATTTGCCTACATCCCCACAGAAAGGGACCTCACTTCCAAGGGTTAATGTTATTTTAAGATAACTCTGCATTGCAGTTGCAAATCTGAGTGGCTGGAAACAACCTGCTGAATAGGAAAGAGCTCATTAAATATATACTGTCACTGATTTATAAGAGAGTGCAGAGACAATATAATTACTATAATTATGTCAGAATCTTGCTGCAGAGTTGCCATTTGTATTGGGAATTTTATCTTCTCTCTATGGTAGGAGGACTTAAAAACCACATACACCTGCCAATATATTTGTGCCACAAGTAACTTAACCAGAAGCTTTTGTTTGATTGTTCTCTTTACAGACCATGGAGCTTGTTAAGTATATCATCATCTTAGAGATGAACAAGAGGTAGGCAAGGCTTTTGGGTAGCATGCTGCTTGCTTCATGTCCATGGGGGAAGCAAATTTTGACTGTAAAGGTGACCTGGCCAACACTATTCTGGCCAATGCCATGTTGCGGGGAGAAGATTTATACCAGTAGCTCACAAGCTTCTGGAAGGGTGGTTTTGGTGGAAGATGCCTGCAGTCGCCTGCATCTGCTAGTGCAGGTACCCACAGCTGGAACAGGTGGGCTGAGAAAGTCAGCAGTGAGTGTGAGGTGTAAGTTCTTCTCTGGACACACTCCAGTGCCTCAATGTCTTTCTTTTAGTGAGGGGCCCAGAACTGAACACAGGATTTGAGGTGCATCCTCGCCAGTGCTGAGCACAGGGGGGCTATCACTTCCCTGGTCCTGCTGGCCACACTATTGCCGATACAGGCCAGGATGTCATTGACCTTCTTGCCCAGCTAGACGTGTGTCATGGCTCATGTTCATCCAGCTGTTGACCAGCATCCCCAGGTCCTTTCCCACTGGGCCACTTTCCAGCCTCTCTTCCCCCAGCCTGCAGTGTTGCATGGGGCTGTTGTGACCCAAGTGCAGGGTGGAGAGAAACTAGAACATGAGGGCTGGTTTTGTAAGAAGGGAGCACCAGGATTTTGAGACCATCAGGGCACTTTACTGGAGGATCCCAGAGGGTAAAACCCCTCAGCCATTCAGAGCAGTATCAAGGTCTGACCAGCACCCACCACAGCCTATAGCTGGTGCCAGGAGCACCCCAAAACCTGCAAGTCCTAGGTAGGTTTTACACAGCACCTCTGCACTAAAAGAGGTGTCAAGTCAAGACTCCTTTCCCCAAGAAAGCCATTAACCAGTCATTAATGGTTACAGCAATAATTCCTCAAGATAAAATAAAAGGGAGGAAATGGGAATTTGACAGAGTTCTTCTCCCTTCTGAACACACTAAGCTGTAGGAAAAGGTCTTCTTGCTTAAATAATAAGCACATTGGACAAATATAAGTCAGCAGAAAAATAGGCTTGCTCTCAAGATGTTTTTAAAGTAATAAGAAAAGCAGCTTTGCTCAGAGATTTTGGTCCTAGGATCTTGGGTCAGAGAGGGCAGGGGATTGGGCGGGAAAAAGGTTGAGCCCAAAGCAGCCTTGCTGTTTTCCTTCTTCAAAAAGTGATGAATTCTACGGAAAAGCACACCTCTGTCATCACTGTTAATAATGTTGTTAAATAACTCCCTGTGTGTTTATTAAATGTAAGCACTGAGATAAAGTTTTACAGTAATAAAACGTCAAGCCAATTCCATGGGGAAAGTGTTGATTGCATCTTACACAAAGCTGAGCTAAGTTACAGGTGAAGTGACTTGAGTAGTGTCTGAACTCAGCAGGGACAAGGATGTTTTGCATTTCAGCTCTCCCTTCGTCACCGTCTTGCTTTGTTCTCCCAGTCACTTGGCTTGTTTTTAAAAATCCCACAAAAACCAAATAAAATAAAAAATTGAATTTAAAAGAACTAGCTTCTAGCTTTGCAATAACAAATGCGCGAAAACATAACTTGCCAGCAGACAAGTTACTGGTCTCTGATTCAGACACATATGACTGTTTTCCAAACATCTTTTTCACCCTCCCTATTCTCATCAGCTCTTTCATCATTTCAACATCTTGTATGAGTAAGTCAGAAAATAAATATGTTGGAAACCCCTGTAATAAGAGACCTGAAGAGTAATGAAAATGAGCAGATTGAAAGTTCTGCCAAGGGCGTGTGTATTTGTGCATCACATTTACCCATCTATGCTGACGACATCACTTCCTCTGCATGCTCTCCTTCCACTTGCTTCTTCATCAATTAAAATACATGCTTAGAAATGGCAGTGGGTGTAATGAGGATGACTGCACCTATACCACTATTAACACACTCCCATTTATTTTACTGTGCTGCACCTATAAACATTTGGTGCTGTGAGCAGCCACAGCACTTTTGCAACAGATGCACTGGCTTCAGCAAAAAAGCACTTCTAACACACAAGAACCAAAAAAGACAGAGACGGAAATGTCAAACCACAGCAGATGATACATTTTCTTTAATCTGCTGAGTTTTTCAGAGAGATGCTGGGTCACAAAGCAAGCCACAATACTTTAAGCAACTGCAGCTCATGACACCATCACTTGTGCACAGGGCAGTACCAGAGCAATGCCTAGAAGGTTCTAGCACATCTCCCCAGAGGGTCGCCTCACCTGCATCATCTGCTGTTTTATTCTCTGATATTCTGGGAGAATATTAGTCCTTCTTTTTCTTTTCTTCTGTGTTCTATTGATCCCCCAAGGTTCCTGTTTACAGAGTTTTGTGCTTTGATGACCATGGTTTCTTCTCAGCTGAGGGTCTACTACTGCCTCAGAAAGAGGCCACTCCAAGCTTGTCATTGGCCTGGCAAAAGGATTTACATAGGCCAATTTAATTTACCACTTGTGACAATACTGTTCCTCTCTGTTTCTCAGCTTCCCCTTCAGGTTTAGCTGGTGTCCCATGTAAAATGCTTTGGAATTTGCATGTGGAAATGCAACAGAGGCTGCACACACTGCAGCTCAAGGGCAGAGTTTGGAGAGACTAAACCTAAGTTGCCAGTCTTATGCCACCTCTCCTCTTTCACTAACTCAGAGAAGCCTCCTTGATCCCTCTGAAGGTGGATTCCACCATCCCCAGTGGGTGATGTGCAGTTTTAGCAATTTTTTTCCATATTGTTTCCCCCATCCAACTGGGAGAGGGAGAGAGAGCAAGTGGCTTTGTGGCGTTTAGCTACCTGCCAGGTTAAATCATGACAATCATTCTGGCTAATAGCACCCCACTGTCAAGAGGCATGAAGGTAACTAGTTATTTCTTAATAACTTAGTACAGATTATAAGCATGATCTTTTTCTTTCTGCTTTCTGATCTTAAAGTTTTAGATCTGTTTGATTGCAGCAAGCTTGAATGTCTTACCCTTTCCTGTACTCTGACACCCAGCAATTCCACACAGCTGATTTAAAAATAAAAGATGTTTTTAATAGAGACTGGATGATTTTGAAAAGAGGAGAATGGCTGAGCTTTCTTGAAATATGGAGGAGACATTGGCAAGTCCTCTGTGTTGTTTGTCTGTGTATGAATGGAAATGTTTAAGGGACGGTGTTATTAATGCCTAACACATTGTGCATATAGTCATTCAGATTATAAAAATTAGGAAATTAGGTAGGTGTATTTCTATTCAGCAAAAGCTTAAGAACCTGGCCTGCCAGATAGTAGATATTCATGTGCTAGATGTGCCACACATTTTGATTTTTAATCCAAAATAGGATTAAAAGTCTTGGGGGGGGGGGGGGGGGAGAATATACAACAATATACAGACTGCCAATCATCCTGGTCACTAGCAGTGTGTCAGTATGGGGATTCTGTCCACCACTCACCTTGCCTTCCATTACCCAGTAGCTCCATGTGATCAAGCAGTTCTCACAGTCTTGGCTTATTGCTGTCCTTCCAGGTGGGTGTAGTGTCAAACCCATTAGACCCTCTCATTTTTTTTTCCTAAGACCAGTCATGACAGCACAACTTACTTTATGTTACCCTTCTCCCCATCATATTTTCCACACTAAGCAAGTTATTTCAGACTAAAAAAAAATATTTGTCATTCACTTTAATAATATTCTCAAGCTCTGGTTCAGGCTTTTACTTGGTATGGCAGTCTTGCATCTTATTTTAGTTTTGCTTTTAAAATACTAATGCAAGATTTAAGTGATACTGTTTACAGAAGGAATGGAAAACTCAAGTGTGAAAAGTGACTGCAAAGGGCTACAGAAAGACGTATCTGTCTGGTTTTGTGAGGAAAATGATTCAGCTTTTAAACTTCTGATAAAGTGTTTTCATTGCTTCAGGGATGGTCCAGCTTCTATTTCCCTCTGACTTCATTAGTGTTTGGCTGAATCCCAGCTCTTTTTGAAAATAATTAATTGCAGAAAACCTATCCTTTCTAGTGTTATTCAGCCCCAACTGTATTTACCACAAAAGCAATTACCAGGGAGCCGGAAGATGGCTTTCCTACTCAGAAAGACTGGTTTGACTACAAGAACACCCAGGAATCAGCATTTCCCATGGCCTCAGAAAGCGAGGGAATGCATTTCAGCCACAAAAGCCCATGTGGACATCCTGTTTTTCTCTCCACAGCAGATATGCTGTTCCCCCTATTCCTGGTTCTGTGCCAAGGATCATGTGACACTGTATTGGGAACACACATTTCCCGGAGCCACTTGTGTCACCATACAGGAATGCGCTGCTTGTCCCTGCCTCCAGAAGCTGGCTATTAGAAAGAGGTCACCTTTCTCTATCTCAATTTTTAAGAATGTTTTGATGAGAAAGAGTAATGTGTTAAGAGCACACACTGGTGGGACCGGTTAGGTTCACACATTAAAGAGGGATCTCCAGATGTCATCTGGGCCAACCTCCCACGCTCAGGCAGGGCTACCTAGATCCAGCTGCTCAGGACCATTTCCAGACAGTTTTTGAATACTGGCAACCTATGCCAGTGCTTGGTGACCCTCACAGTGGCAGTTTCCTGATGTTCAGAGGGAACAGTTTCGCTTTGTGCCCATTGCCTGTGGTCTTGTCACTGAGCACCAGTGGAAAGAGCCTGGCTCCATCCTCTGTGCACCCCACCTTCAGGCATTTATACACTTTGATGAGATCCACCCTAAGCCTTCTCTACTCCAGGCTGAACAGTCCCAGCTCTCTGAGCATTTCCTCATAGGAGAGATGCTCCAGTACCTTCACCTTCTTCAAGGCCCTTTATTCAGGTCTCTCCAGTATGTCCCTGTCTCTCTTGTTCTGGTGCTCACCACAATGTGGAGGAGCAGGAGGCAACTCTGCCATGATGAGTGCTGTAGGTTTCTCTAACACTCACCAGCAAAGCCAAGAAATGGCTTTTGCAGGTGACCACATACTTCACTTTAGAAAGGGATTGCACTGCTATTCCCTTTCTGAATGATCTGCTCCCGTTTTTTCCCTCTGGTACAACTCTGGGATGGGATGGCATGGCCAGACCTGGGGGATGCCTGCTGGAGGCCTTCAGGGCAGATGGTGCCTGCATTAAAAACACTAGGTATTCTTGAAATTCTTTAAAAGTCCTTTTTAAGAGTACAAATAATAACAGGGGGCAAATAGTGTTTTAAGACCATCTATAAACTCTGCTAGAATCTTTCTTTACCTATGGCCATAGTTACTATTCTCAGGTATTTGAGAAAATCTATAAAACACAATCAGATCCCAATTCCACTATATTTAATTGTGTTATGGGACAGCTGTGTTGCAAGTAGACTACTGGTGCAGCTTTATTGATGATCTATTATTTTGCCATCTGGACCTTCCCTCACAATAAGTACTTGTAAGAATTTAGCTTCTTCCCCAACTTCAGGCAAAACATCTATGAGCTCTTTAACAATTGCAGGAGCTCCCAGTATTAGTTAGGTTACATAGGCAGCTTCCAGCCTGGCTCCTTGTGACTTTTTCGGGGAAGGGAAGGGATCTCACCTCTGCAGCTCTTCCTTAACATAGAAATGGTGGGTACAACTGGATGGAAACACTTATGTCCTGAAGAATTTAACTGATAGGAGCAGTGACGATGCTTATACAATGTAGTAACATGTATAAAGTCCAACATATTTCTTTAAACGTGGCGTCAGCAATTTACAGTTTAATAAGAGAGGTCCTTTCCTCCAGCTCCTTGGAGGATGTCACTGATGTTTGAAAGCATCAAGAGGGTTATTTTTTCTCTCACTGCTGTTTTCTTCTGACTGTCTCTGGAGAAGGAGAGGAAAACCATACCATGGATGATCTCTACCACTGATTGCAATTGCAGTGCTGGACATTTAGATGCCATTATGACAACCACAGCAGAGATGCTCATTGAGATAAACTGGCCAGGTACATTTTCATTATGGGCATTAATTGATGAATGAGGAGCATCTAGCTGATAGCATCTAATACAAGAAATACTGTCATCAAAGAAGGTTTTTTAGGACATAATAATCCAAATAATGAGAATTTATTCATGTCAGGGCCTCTTTCTTCCACATAAACTCATAAAACTTTGCTGAGAGTGGGAATGCTTTTGCTGAGGCAATAATAAAAATAATAAATGGGTTTACCTAAGCTCCTACAAGGCTCTGATAAAAACCTTTCTAGCAGTGTAGCTGTGAGAAACTGAGATTGCTGTATACTCAAGCTACCAGGAAGGCCCTGGGGCAGACACCATCAGGCTGCTGCCAAGAGTTTCTTATATTATTTGTGTTCACTGTCCTTGTGCAGCCATGCTTCATGCCAGCCCTGGGAGTAATGTGGCAAGGTTAGTAAGAGCCCCTGAGAGCAGGGACATGGCAGTGCACTGCAGCAGCATCATGTTTCATGGATGGTCCCTTCTTCATCTGCTTTGGCTTGGCTTTCATTTTTGTGGACATATCTTGGAGCTGGTTGTGTGTTGATGTCCCTTGCAGTTACAGAAATTATCCTTTGGCAAGGGAGGATTTTCACAGTACAGTGGCTCAAAAATCATTCAGGACCTCTCTCTCATGGATTTTCATGTACTAAAATATTTCTAGTCCCTTGGAAATGGCTGGTTGACTGGCATTCAGCACAAAACCCTGCTGCAGACCTTGGTTAAAGGGGAGTTGAGGTGTCCTCTGGTACATTATGTTTAAGGTCACATACTTCAAACCTCTGAAGACTTGGAAAGGACTAGCATTTAAAGCTAAATTTCTGGAAACCAGGAAATGCCGAATGCTTAGAACAGGGAATACTGTTCATGCAAACACAACTAGCTTCTTTCAATGCCTCCTGAATTTTAGTAGTTGTGGAAACTAGTAGCTTCATCTGTGCCCCTCAGGACTTTACAGACCTTTTTAATTTCTCTCTCCACTCCCCTCTTTTTCAGGCTGAGCTGTATAGGACCTGTACCACATATTCTGCTTCCTGGCTGATTGGTCTGAGTGCTCTTGCTCTGCCCACCCATGACTCCCAACTTCCCTGGCTGCAGCTTTCCCACCCCTTCCTGGCCCCACCTTGCACCCCAGCCCCTCTCCTTGTTCCAGCTGCTCCTGGAATTCACTGCCCTTTTCTCTTCTTCCAGTGATGTACTCCAAAAATGGGATAGACATCTAAAAATGTGAGGAACACTTTGACATTAAGCTCACACACATCCATTTTTCCTGGAGCAAAATTACATGACTTTGCCTTTTACATTCCCATTCCTCATTGCTAAATCACAGCAAACTGATTATAAATGCATCTGAATTATCATTACGGCTCTCAAATGGAAAACCAGCAATGTATCCTGGAACTTATCCAACAGGGACAATGTGCTATTTTCCAGAGAATAGTTCAAGCTCTTTCCAAACATCACAGGGCACATTTCTCTCATGTCAGTAATGCCTCCTTGGCAGAAGTGAGCAGAACCATGCCACTGGCAGCCATCTCTCCCACGACAGCCAAGGATGAGATGAACCAACAGGCTGGGGAGGAGGGGGCTGCAGGTTTGAGTTTAATGATCCCACCATGCCTTTTGGACCCATCTAGTTATAATGCAGTGTGCAGTGATTGTAATCCTGTGCACATCCGCATTTCCAGCTTGGTGGTACCAGCTGCTCTGTATATAGCATCCTAGAGAGATGAAATCTTCCTGTACTGTCTCCCAACACCACTTCCCTGAAGTCCAAGTCTCTCTGTGCACTAGCCAATAGTAAATGTGGACAACTTGGTGAGTCCTGCAATTTGCATGCACCCCCAGGCATGTATGACTGTTTAGGAATCGGTTGACTTTATTAAAGAACTGTTTATTTTTTTCCCTTCACTGTATCTCTCTCCCTGTCAAAGGAGCCCAAATTCAGACCACGAGAAGCACCCAAACACTGCAGGAAGAGGTGCTAGAAATATCGTCCACCTGTTAGAGACCTTAGTACATCTTTTTAAAGTGTATGTGGCCTCAGGCAGGTCTGAATCTGATTGTGGTTGCGATTATACACTCAGAGACAACTGTTGGCACATGTACATTTGCACACATCAGTGCACAGACACACATATATTTATAGATATTAAAAATCATCAATATGTAACTATTAGATTGGGGTTTAATCTTTGAGTGTTTAATTTGAGTGTTTAATCTGGAGATGAAGATTTTTGGTGGAAGCTGCTAAAAGGCTTGAAATGTTGACAAACACTTCATGTATAATGGAGTCACCCCTTGCTCTCGCTGCCTTGCTCTCCCAGTAAACCCTAATTTGATCAGATCTGAATCGTAATTGGAATATCATTTTAGAATCATATCTCCAGCCCCAAGGAAGCTATTGGATGTGAACAACCTTGCAATGGGTGAGTTGCAAGGAGCCAAGTGCTGCCCCTCCAGCTCTCCCGCAGTTCTTTGGTCTCAGCTCAGCCTTGCCAGAGTCTTGTGGAAAAACTGTGTTATTTCTCAAAGCACTCAGGGCCAATCTCGTAGGAATTGTGAGCCTGCTACCCTTCTAAACTACAATTTTCACAGGTTTTCTTTCAAAATGAAACTAAGGCAAATTGGTGCATTGGCATGGTCCCAAGGACAGCATGTCTTTAGGGAGTGCAAGGGAGAAAATGAGCCCCTGTTTGTGAGTGAAATTGTCCTGTAACCCCTGAGCAGCATGTCCCTGCTTGAGAGCATGGTGAAATGGGAAGAGTCATGAAAAATGTTTCTGGCTGGCATCACAAAGTCCTTCACATAGGAAGCTGAAGGAATGTCTGTGCAATCTCAGAATTGCTCTTGTTGCCCAAAAATTTGCCCTGACCTGAAGTGAAAACAGTCATTTTTTTTTCACTGGTCATTATATCCCAGGTCAAGAAACTATCTTCATTCCTTCTGAAAAAATGTGAAAAAAATCATCAAGGTACTTTGAAACGACTGTAAACGCCTACAGGAGTCTAAAAATATGCAGCACTGACAATGTGTGCAGCACCAGCTATTGTCTCTGTGCTTGAGGCTGCAAACTGATAATTTCATATGCCAGCATTAAATTGAGGAGTCCAGCATCTCTACCCCAAATACAAATCATTTTAGTAATGAAACATTACATGTATTTGTCACAGTTATTTGTTGTTCAGTGGGAAATTGGCGCATCATGAGGAGGGTTGTCCTGGCCATAGCCGCTATCCACTTGGATTCTCCTGGCCATGTCCTCTCTTTCCAGCCAGCACTTCTGCTTGCTTCATTTGGTTTATTTTCTCTTTCTCTTTCCTCAGCTAGCTACAGGTTATACCATAATCTGCTGCTTGCTTCCAGGTAGGCTGCCATACATCAGGAAATCCTGTGTGGAGGAGGAAGGGTTGGGGCTGAACAGGGCTGGGCTGCTCCAGCACGGGATAGAGAGGGTGCAGAAACAGCAGACAAAGTGTAGCAGGGGGTGTGGGAGGGAGAGGCTGCTGGCTCCCCCTGCCAAGGTGGGGTCTCAGGGGTGAGGGTGGCATAACCTGCTGCTGTGAGCACTGTTCTCTGGTGCCTGAGCTATTCATTACGAAATCTAACCCACAGGTTTCCTGTAATATCTATGGTGTGCTGTCTATCTGTAATTGGGTTAAAAATAGAATTCCCCTTATTACAGTTGTCATGGGAGACATTTGCCCCATGTCTGGCAGTAAGACTTCAAGCATGTAACTTGTGAACAAGCTGCAGAGATGTAAAGTGTATGGTTAAATGCTTTGCAAGTGTCTGAAGTCAGGGGTTATCTTATTGCTTGGTCAAACATGAGCCTGGAAATCACTGTGCCACATTTATGAGTTTTGTAAAACATCATCTTGTTCTTGCTGCTTTTTCTGTGGCATCTACCATGGCTGCAGCCAAGGAGCAGAGAAGGCAGGTGTGATCTGTGAAATGACTCATAAAGCCCCAGGGTCAGCCCTCTGAGAGCCATCTTTCTGCTGTCAGACAGGCCACCCCAGCCCAGGCCCCTGGACTTTCATGCACAGTGACGTTAATCGTATTTGGTTCCTGAATATCAACATTTAAAGCTCTGGATCTTATTCCAGCCCTAAGGTTTATGGTGTGATTGCAGTCCTACCTCTGACATCCAGACCCATCTGTATCTCTCATGTCTGCTTCTGTTTCCTTCCCATGTAAATCAGGGCACCGGGCAAGGGCACAGACTCCCAGTATGGCATTAGGATGCACCTAGGCCATGCACACTGGTAGGACAGACCTTGTGCCTGCATTTCCAGTTGGTTACAGTGACATAGTGTGTGTCCTGACCACATAGAAGAGCTGTAGGATAAAACCACAGGAAGATGTCAGATTTCCAGCCAGCACGTAGTTCAGGGAATATTCAATGTAGGGAGTGAGATCTTGAAATGACAATTAGGATCATGCTGAAGACAACTCAAAAGGAGGGTGCTAAATTCCTTGCAAGTTATGTAGGGTGAGTTAGGTGTGGGGATCTGAGACAGAGCACTACAAGCTGCTCCTTGCAGCCCCAACCCCCAAAGCCAAGGATGCACATGAAACTTATGGCCCTCTCCAGAGCTGAGGCTGTAAAACAAAAGTGTCTTTACTCTCTCAGAATCAAGAAAGCCATGCCTAGGAAATCAGGAATCTCAGAGAACTCTCCAGGGAAAGCCATGGACCATGACTCCAGTGCAGGCTACTGTCAGCTGTCACCCTTGCACTGGCAAAAGAAAACTCCAGGTGTTGAAAAATTATTCAGTTTCATGAAAATGCTATATTTTTTATCAGTGGTAGAAATTGGCCTGTTTAAATGGAAAATAAGGATGAACCGAAACTAGTGGTCTAAACATGAGACTAAGGAGGTGGAACATGCTCACCTGCAACATACTGTAAATTCACAATTGATAAATGTCTGGAAATAGGATGGGTCAAAAATAAAAAGCATCACATTTTTATCTATAACAGAGATATGTATGGCAGAAGCCATAAGAGTGATGTAGATTAGGATGTCCAGTGGTCACCACACTTTTTGAAAGATATTACCTGTATTTTAAGTGCTGCTGCCAGGCTGGTGCCATGGATGTGGTGGAGATCTGGAATTAGAGAGTTATGTTTCCTGGATTTGCCACACAATCAGTTTTCATCCTTAACCTCTCAGCCCCTCTTTTTGTTGTATTCCTTAAAATGGCAACAACATCCTCTGCGCAGCTCTCGAGAGAACTGCAGGGCAAGTGCTCTAATGGCATGGCACTCTCTGAGACCTCTGAATGGGAAATACCATAGGCCATATCAGTGTACTGTACTTGGGGGACATGGTTTACTGGTGAAAATGGCAGTGTTGGTTTAATGGTTTTACTCAATGATCTTAGAGATCTTTTCCAACCTTAATGATTCTATGGTTCTATTGATTCTCTGTAAGTGTACCTTGTAAGTGCAAAGTACTGTGGTTCATGCTGCTGATGCTTTTCAGCATGCTGATACAGGGCTGATGGTTCCCTGTGGAAGGATTGTTGCAGGCTTTCTTATTTATGCCTTCATTAAAAAGAATATGAGCTGACACAAATTCCTTCTTCCAGTCCTTGGAAAGGATGGATGCTTCAAGTGGTATCTGCCCTGTTAATCAGTTCCACCTCTTATAAGCCCTCAAATACATCTCTGCTCTTCAGCTGATCAGTGCAAAAGATCAGGTCACAGAATTTCTTCATCTTTCAATTTCACGGTATTAATGACTTTCCATCAGGCTGCTGCTTGGGCTGGCTTTTTAAATTAAATATGGCTGTTAATTGCATAGATGCAAATCTGAGTGCCACTGAAGAGAAGAAAATATTGTGTATCTTGATATGATGCAAAGCCAGGGTATGTTACTTTATATGTACATTGTGTCCATATGACAGGTATGAAGCAACTGGGGGATGTATAGTTTTCTTGAGTGGAGCTTGATATGTTTGGGCTGCAGCTTGAAATCACAAGGGAGTATGCAAGGAAAGCTGCCTTTTTTTTTTTTTTTTTTTTTTTTTTGTGATACATCAGGGGAGAGAGAGCATGTTCACAATGTGCTCCCAGTGAGACTTTACTTTGCTTCATGCTTCTTTCTTCCCTCCTGCAGTACAGCAGTCAAGCCACAAATCTTGAAGAACAGGAAAGAAAATCCATACATGAACTGGAAATCTACTGGCAGGGCAAGCAGCCAAATAACTGCTTTTCAACTCAATTTCCATTTAGGTGATCTCAGGCAAGCTTAGCAGAGCTCTGGAAATGCAGCATTCGTGTGAAGAAGAAGAGTAATAACAGTAATTCAGCTTGAAAAGCTCCCACGCTGAAGCACTCAGAAAGCTGTGCTGCGGAATAACAAAATCATGATGCTATAACTCACACTAAAAACGTGGAGGGTGGACAGTCGTGCTTCCATTTGGACTGAAGAAATACCACCTTTACTTAATTTTTTTTGTACTGTTCTTGAGCAGTTCTTGCTCATGATGGTGATGATGGCATGAAAGGTGTGTCATCACGGCCCTGCACTGAGGTCACCTGTTTCCAAGGCTGACATTTGGTAAGTCTGCAGCTGCACAGTTCCTGCTCTTAGCCAATTAGCCTCTAATAGCAGAGACAGTGCAGGGAGGTGACAGGGCAGGAGCACAGTGTTTTGCCTGTACTGCACACACTGACTGGTTCCTGGCCACCTTTTTCCTCCTTGGTATGTGCCTGTGTGTACACACACACATACTGGCACACACACGAAAATCACAAATAAGAAGAGGACAATTTGCAGCCCAGGGAAACTGATTGTTTGTTCGGTGGTTCTATTTCATATATTCCAAACCTGAAGATCCAAGCTACAGCCTGTTCTTGTCTTTACAACTCCAGGGCTGCCTCAGTGGTTTTTGAAGATCCTGGGTACAAATCCGTATTGTCTTTTATTTTGTTAAAAGCCCATATCATCAAGGACGTGTGCCTGTGCTCAAATTCACCACCCCCTGAACGCTCCCCTTGCCTGCTTCTCATACCACCTGTGAACCAGCAATAGCAGAAACCCAGTCTTAATTATGAATATGGATTTATACGGGACTTCGGAACATTTCAGATACCCTGAGAGGCCACATAGATTGAGTGAATTGCTGGATCAAGACCAAAACCTTCCCAAAAATCCCCAAATGTCAAGAATCTGGAATTCCTTCTCTCTCTTCAGATCGTGCTCCTAGTTCACTCAATAAATAAAATATTTTTAAAAGAAGACAAGAGGGGACAAACAGAGAGAGAAAGGGAGAAACAGAGAGATTGTCAGCATTCTAAATTTGTTTTAAAGATACATTTTCTTTGTGTTTCCTCTCTTTAACCCTCATTAGATGTTAATTTCTGAAGGATGCAAGTGTGGTTATTTTTTCCCATCTGGTATTTTCAGTCACAGTATTTTATCTCTTCCTTCAGTTTCTGTGTAAACCCTCTGCACTGACTTTTCAACGAGTCAGCCAGACTTCCTGGCAGAATAGCAGTAGAATTTATGTATGTGCCTGGATGGTATTCACACTTACAACTGCCCATGATTCACAGGCTTACCTCCCAGCTTTTTTACATTCCTCCTAGCAATGACTGTCACACAGAGTTGAAAATTAGAGCTATATATACACATACATATACTGAATAAATTTAATTTTCTTCTGTCACTCTTACAGTTCTGGTTTATGACGCATCTGGACGTGTCAGTTGACTTAAATGACCCTTTACGATTTTTCGTGTTCTGCTTCTCCCACAAGTTAGCTCCACAGCTGTGTCAGAAATGTTTTCTGATGACAATGCTTCATTTCAAAATTGTGCAGGTGAGCTCAGGAGCTATTTCTTTCTCTCATTCAAATATTTAAGCTGATTTAGCACTACTGACTCAATCTCTTTATTGCTTTGTGTGGGAGTTGTTGTCATCCCTCTGTAAGACACTTCGGGTTCTGTCGTTTTAGAGGCACAAAGCTACAGTCCATAATTTCCACCTTTTTTGTGGCCTTGAACAGAAAATAACCTGCTATGAATTGCTTGAGCATAAACTTTAAAAGAAAAGAGTCCAGAGTATCACCTCAATATATATATCAGATTTATCAGCATCTTCATTGCCTTGTGACTGAGGCCGGGGCTGCCTTTCCATACAGATAAAGTGGGACCTTCCTGCCCTGACAAATATGTTCTGTAATGTTTTCTATAGTATTTCCATACTTTTGTCCAGTGAAGGAAAGCAAGAACTGCATCACCTGCAGCAGAAAGCAGGTGACCTCTGGACATGAAGCCCAGTTAGTCCATTTTTGTGTCTCACTGTCAGATCAGTCTGTGCAGACTTGCTAAGACTCCAAACCTTTCCTGAGTGCACACAGCTCATGGACCTTAAATTAATTGCATTGGCAACAGACATTGGCTGTTTGAGTTCACCATGGTTCCCTGTATTTGGCTTTTATCTCTGGGTTTACTTTGAAATTTCACTATCTGTTCCATTCCTATCTTTAATAGCCCTTTATTTCAACAACAACAGGAAGATTGGTTATGGCCTAAAGTTTCATCAGTGCCTGTTTTGCCTGACTCTGTGCTGCTAAGTCCCAGGTTTGCTTTCCCAGGGGCTGAGACAGGCTGGGGTGCAGGACAAGTCTCAATGGAGTGGCATCACTCTGCAGAAGGACCTACCAGCAACAGTGCAGCTCAGCACTGATGTTTGGTGTCTTAAGGGCTCAGCTGCACCATTCCTGTTCGAATCCGTTCTGCAAAACATGCATTGTGACCACGACTTTCGACATCTTCAGGTTTTGTGTCTGGATGCTGCAAATTACTTTGGTTTTTCGGTCTTTTGGAGGGAGGAGGGTGTGAAAAAGGGATGACAGGAAGCCTTCCAGATGCCTAAAGCACCTGGTCAGCGAAGGAGGGCAGGAGATGGTGTGGGTTAATCTAGGGAGACTTGGATAGAGAAGACAATACTGGGCTTCAGATAGTGGATAGGACTACAGATAAGAAGTCAAAACTGCAATTAGAGAGATTCACCTCAGACACCATGAAAAAAATCAATGTAAGTAAAGTCCTAGAGAGAAAGTAATGGTTGTGCAACACTAGTGCTCGGAATTAAACAAGAAAAACAGCTTAGAGAAGGGTTTGCACAGAGCACTACAGGTATGGCTTCTTTTAAGGCACAGGTGGGCTTTGCAGCTTCTTTAGGTCCTTCCACTCAAGGCGGGTTCATGCTTCAAATATTTTCAGTTCTTTAGACATGTACAATTCTTTCCTGGTCCCTATAGCCAACCTGTGCCAGAGCAGAAGACTTGCTCTTCCGAGGGAGGTGTTTTTTGTTATAAAAATTATTTTATTTGTCCCCCTCACTGTTTTCCCACTCCAGAGAGTTAGCAGAGAACCCCCTCATGACTAAAATTCACCCTCATTCCAGAGCTGCTGGACACAGAGCAGGTGGCATCTAACTTACCACTTCAAACACCCAGCCCCAGAAAGCATGTGGTCTTTCTCCATCATTGCCACCTAATCAAAGGCCACTCTGAAACTACCAGGCAGGATGGAGTATTTTGGAGGGAGCTATGAGCAATCTAAAACCATACTGGTATATGGTCTTCTATGGCTAAGCTTCTGGTTCCTCTGTTCTGCACTGTGTAATGCCTTAAACTTCTCAACAGTTGTATTGTCACTGACAGCACTCTCACCAGAGAAACACTGCTCTGCTCTGCCGTGAAAGAAGAAGTGACTGGGAGCTCTCCTAATGGCATTTCATGTGCTTCAAGTTCTTTGCAAGAGAGAGCATACCTAATTTTAGTTTAAATGGATGTTAATTTGACGTGTGGATTTGAATAACTGAGATAATTCTTGGCTTTTTGACATTAAAATTTATTAAGTGACAAGTGCTTTCTAAATGCTATTATTTTCTGAAAGGTTCTTTCTCTCTATAGCATCTAATGATAAAGCTCTAATGCGTAAGAGTCCTGAATTTGCAGGAAGTTGCACTGAATGGTCTAATAGGTCATTTTCATCTCTGCCTTACATGGCAATAATAGAATAATAATAACAAAGGTTGCAAAACATTCCTACCCTATCTGAATCAGCTGGCTTTTTTTTTTTGTATGGGCTGGCTATTCACTGAACACTAAATATTCATGGATTTGTCACGAAAGATACAGGGCATAATTTAACCTGAGCAAAATTAAACGAGACAGGCAGCCTTATCCTTCAGCCGATCACAAAGGACTCAACTTGAGTGACAGGTTTGAGCGACAGCCTAAGAATGCCTGACAATTGCAGAAGTCATCAGATTCTTCAATAGCGATTGTAAAGGCTTCTTACATTGTGTCCTTGAGTCTATTCAGTGCTAAAATCCTGTATAGAAGGAGAACGAGATACTAATGCTGCCATTCTAGAGAAAAATTCAATGCCGTACTTTTCACTGTTGCTCTTGTCCCCCATGTTCTCAGATGTACAAATGTAGATTTGTCTCTAGGAGAGCCTTTACAGCTCAGCATTTGAAAACATAAACCATCTGAGTTGGGTTCCTCAAGAGGAAAACTGCAGTTCCCGTGCCACAGCTTGGCAGAAGGCACTGGTTCTGTACTTATATCACATAAAATCAGGGTGGTGAGGCACGGGAACAGATTGCCCAGAAAGGTGGTAGATGCCCTATCTCTGGAAATAGTCACGGTCAGGTTGGATGGGGCTCTGAGCAACCTGATCTACATGAAGATGCCCCTGCTCATTGCAGGGGGATTGGACTAGGTGACCATTAAAGCTCCCTCCTAGCCCAAACTATTCTATGACTCTATGAAATATTGCTAAATATTGACCACACATTGCACTGCAGTTGTTGAGGATTTTCTGTTAGAGGATCCTGTACCTACACTGGCAGTAGGAGCTCAGCAGGTGAATAATAATTCCAGTCTCTGTGTGCACCCTCTCCTGCTCTTACACACACACATACATATGCACACTGATAAATTTATTTCCCTCTTGCTGAGGGACTTGCTGCCAACTTTCTCTCCAGCTTGCATCTTTTCCCACATACTGCTGACTTTCGTAATCCTTCCCACTTCTTCCCTGCCCTCTGTCCATGCCAGCAAGGCTGATGCCAAAGCTGCTGTCAGACAGCAGATATAGGGGTGCTCACCCAAGCAAGTAAGTGTTCCCATCATGCTCCCTAGAGCAGCAGGAAATTAAATGTTTCAGCTTACCTTGTGGAACAGTGCAAGTTGTCTTATTAGGACTCAAATGTTAACTGTAACTCTTCAATAGGAGGGATCTGATGGCTACCATTTATCTATTATCCATTATGTCTTATTTAGCTGATATATAACTGCACTGAGTTAGGTTTGCTTCTCTGAGCTCCAGAAGATGATCTCAGGCATTAAGATCTCACCTTCCTGTGGCTTTACCCTCCCAAATGTGTCCCGGTGAAACATTAGGAAACCAGAGGTGTACCCCATTCCCCAGGCTACAGAACCTCAAAAGAATAAATAATGTCCTGAAAACATAGGTGCAATGGCTTTAAAACAAATCACATTAAAAATCCTCCTCTAGTTTATACCAAGGGCAACAGATGTTATTTCAGAGAACTGGTTGAAATGTAGCACTACTTAAATAAAGTATCCACTCAGTATGTGTGTCTTTCCAAGCTTCTGTGCCTAGAAGAAAAATTTATTCTTTTCCTCTTTGGACAGTAGAATCCCTGGAGATATCTTCTTTCTGGACCAAAGGCCTCCACCCTGATCAGTATTTTATCCTCCTAAAGGCTTTTTCATTTCTCCGGAGGGCCTGCTTGTCTTCTCCAGGAGAGCTGTTTCATCTGCCCAGAGTTTCTTCTTCCCATAGAAAAGGTTGTTCTCATCCAGAAAGACCCTGCCTTTCTCCCATAGGAGTTGATTTTTCCAAATATCCTTATCTGTCTTCAAGAAAGCATTATGGTCCTTCCAGAAGCCATGATACATTCTCCAGAAGGCCTTTTCTTCCTCCTACAAGGCAGCCTTACCCTCACAGATGGAATTTTCTTCTACCTAGAAGGCTTGGATTGCTATCTTGAATTTTCTCTAGTTTTTTTCCCAAAACTCTGAATCTGCTCCCAAAAGGTCTTCATTGTGTCCTGAAAAACTGAATCTCCTGAGAAGCTGTCTCAGCCTGCTGCTTCTTGATGAGGTCTTGCCTGTGGTGCAGACCATGGTGGGGCAGCTGAGCCCCTGCAGCCCATGGAGGACCATCGGGGTGCAGAGACCCCCCTGCAGCCCATGGAGGAGCCCATGCTGGAGCAGGTGGATATCTGAAGGAGGCTGTGACCCTGTAGGAGGCCCAAGACGGAGCAGGGTCCTGCCAGGGACCTGCAGCCCATGGAGAAAGGAGTCCATGCAGGAGCACGCTTTTCCCATGTAGGACTTGTGGGCCCCGTGGAGGACCCACACCAGTACAGCTTATTTGTGAAGGACTGTATCCCATGGAGGAGTGACCCACGGGACAGCAGTTTGGGAAGAACTGCTGCCTGAGGGATGGACTCACGTCGGAGAGGTCTGTGAAGGACTGTCTCTTGTGGGAGGGACCCCATGAGAGAAGGGGAAGGACTCCTCTCCCTGAGCAGTGGCAGAAACAACAACTGACTGTAACCTCCATTCTCCATCCCCCTGCACCACTGGGGGGAGGAGGGAGAACATGGAAGGACAGAGGGTGGGGGGAAGGTGTTTTTAATATCATTTTACTTCTCAGTCTTTTGATTTGATCCTATTAGTAATAAATTTAAGTAATATCCTCACTTTGAGTCTGTTTTGCCTGTGAAGGAGATCAGTAAATGACCTCTCCCAGCTCTTACCCCAACTCATGAATCCTTAGCTGTTTTTTTTCTCTCCTCTGTCCAGTTACCAAAGGGAGGGAGAGAGTGGCTCTAATAGGTACCTGGTATCCACCCTGGATAAACCCACTACAGAGGTGCAATCAGGAGTGCAAGACACCAGCTGGCAACTGCAGCTCAGGTTCAGTGCTCATCAACGATAGATTGGGTAGAGATCCAGCCCAGCCCCTATTCATAACCTGGGGCTTGACAGAGAGGAGAGTGATGGGTGTCAGTGATGATATCACATAAACCACGACTGAAAAAGAAATCCCTGGACAGGACTCAGCCAGCACAAACTGCAGCAGCACCTGAAAGTCACTCAGTGCTGTGCAGGGCACATGCTGGAGTTTCTCTAAAGTCAGTTCCCACCCTGATCCAGGTGCTGCTGATTTGGAGAGAGTGAGGGGATGTGCCCGGACCAGCTTTTGGCACTGCACTGGTCCCCTCACCTCATATCAGTGGGTCCCCATCTGAAGGACAGACAGATCATGAAAACATGGCAGAGAAGCAGCAACCCAAGGCAGGGAGAATCAGGAAGTAATTTCTTCTTCCCTCCTGCTCTTCCATGGTTCTGCTGGAAAATTTCTTAGGGAAACAAATTTGACTCTGACATGGAGGAAGGGAAGCAGATGCCTAAACAGAAGCATTCAGTGCCATTTTAGACACTGGACCATCTGTAGATGGTCTCTTAGAAGATAACACATAGGAGACCTATGTCCTTTGGGAGCTGCAGGTGGAAGCTGAGGGAGATATCCCAATGCCTACCAGGGCACAGGGTACCCAGGTGTATGCATGAGTCCCACCTCAAAGCCTGTCTCTAATTTACATGGCTTAAGTTCGCTTTGGCTCAGACAAAAGCAGGAAATAATTTTGCTTTTATGAGACTTCCACCTCCTGAACATGCATCAAGTGATACAAATAAAGGTTTGAGAGCCTTTTCTCACATGGCACAGTAAAAATATTGCCATTTGTTCTCTTACTGTGCTCCTGAGGCAGGCTTATAAAGATGTAGGGTAATTATATCAGAGTACATTTCTCAATTAGAACATCATTATTATCTCACAGAAAATGACTAAATGATATAATTTTGTTCCACAACTCTGCAAAAACTCTTTCAGTTGTCACCAAAATAGTTTACTGCAGACATCTCTAAGAGTGCAGAACTAATAGCTAACAAGTCAGAAGCTAGTGTAGATCCATTTCAAATGAGGAAAAATATGTCTTTAATTTTTAAGACTCTTGTTATTCTTCTCTCTTACCATCAAAAAAATAAAACTCCAAAGATATTCAATGATTGTGGTCATGCTACTAGAAAACTTAGCATTTTTAAAACTCTACAGCAGAGACATGACACTTAAAGAAGTGCAGTCCTTGTGGCAGCTGGGTCTCTGATGCCCAATGGTGACTGTGATCCATTACGCACCTACAGTGATAGAATTTCACAGAGTTTGGAACCGTTATGGTTTGGAACCATTTGGAACCAAAGTCCAGTGATGCTGGGTGGCACTGGAAGTAGCCACTGGGCTCCTGGCAGAGTATGAGCCATAACTGGTACTTTCCTTCATTTTCGTGCTGGTTGCTTCTCAAGCATAATAAAACCCACCCAAAGGTTTTACTACCCTCGCTAGCTCCCCTCCTGGTTTAGGGAAACCATCTGGAAGAATGTTAAGTATTTACACTAAATGTTAGACACATTCTCAGATTATGTCATTACAGTTCTATGACTAAATTTGTCAGCCAGTGGAAGTGCTACTGTACCTTGTGTTATTTGAACAAAAACAATTAATGGAGCTAAAGCTGAGCACGGATACAGCCAAGACCAGATTGTTTTCAAAAGAAAATCTGTGATCCTAAATCTACCTGAAAACTTGCCTTAGAAGGGTAGCCTGACTTTTAAATGGGTAGGTCTCACTAAAATCACTGGGAAGAAGTGGTGGATAAGTGGATTAGAAAATCAGGTCTGTCTTTAGAGTAGGTATTTTAAACTGGATTTGTGTTCCTAGTCTTTGAAATTTCAGTCATTTGAACACTTTCTCTGTGTAAGTATCCAATATTTTAATTATATGCCTTGTAAATACATTTAGTGCAACTCAGTCCCTGATCCTACAGGATGTGAAAGAGGCACTTTACTGAGAGAAGTTGTGTCTATTTTTCTATTGAAATTGTATTAAAATTTAGATATGGCTGTTTTGTTTCTGTTTGCTTGTAGAATGTTTCACTGATTCACAGTGACCTCTCTCTTTGTAAGACGTAGAACCAAATTCATCTCAGTGACCCAGCTTCTTGGATGACAAAATCAACCATCCAGCCAGAAACTGAGGACAGGCATGAAGAAAGAGATGTTTCAAGAGGACTGTAGGAGAAACCAAGATTATAAAGCATCACGATTTCTAGGAGACAACCCTTGGAAATCTCTTCCGGCTTCTTCTGTTCCAAGACTTTTCCAGATATTCAAATGTCCAGTACTTCATCTAGAAGCAGCTTCCACCAAAATACTTCTTCTTGTGAGATGTCTCTGATGTTTTCCTCATCTGAAGTTCAGAAAATACTTTTTATACTGGGAATTAGGTTTTTTTTCACATGGGAATAGACAGATATAATCCTATTCATTAAGAATGTCCTGCCGCCTGGGCAAGCCTCTTGTTATTCTTCTTCCCAAGTGAGGTATTTCTCTCTTTGTAAATGGATTGCCTTTCACTTTGGTAAGGTTTTCCCTTCTTCTCTCAGTTTGCTTCATCCCTTCCTCCAGGAGCTGTTTCTTCTTTCCAGAATGCTTTCATGTTCCCACTATAACTTCCTGTTTGACACTACAGCTGGAAAACACCGATGATGGGAAGAATACTGTTACTCAAATACTTCCTGAATTTTTGGCAAAACGTTGTTTTCCTAGACAAGAGGGTTTGGTGATGCAAGTGCAGCAAACAGCACAATAAACACTGTGTGTGGTGGTGACATGGTAAAACCTTTGGGTATAAATTTTTTACATTTGAGTTCCTGCCACTAATTTGTAAAATTGCAACAGCAGATATATTATTTTTTTCTCCTCTGATTTTCTTCAATAATCTCTTTCTTCCTCACAAAGTAAATTCTGTTACCAAAGAGGACAGAGAGGGTCTTTCAGCTTTTAACTCCTCATCCTTTGCCATTCCAAGACAAATTTTGTGATACTGTGTGATGGATTTCACTCAAAAGTGCCTTCAACATCACTGCTAACAGCAACAAACTTCCTGGGAAGGACTAGATGGATAAAACTTTGCTCTCTGGTACATCAGTAAAAAATCCCTATCCTTCTCCTTTTATGGATAAGGAATGGGAAGCTCTCAACAGCCTTTGCTGAGAGGAAAGTATAACAGGAACTTGGACACTTGGATGGATTCTATGGATGGATGAGCATTTCTAGGACCATTTTCACCTCTTGAATCCCACCACAGACCCCACTGGATGTACAGAGCAGCTCTCCACTGGCCTCAAGGACAGCTAGGAGGACATCCCAACAGCAACATTTCCATGTCTGCAATTTGGACCTGATTTCCAGACAGGAGTCCAGTAGAAGTGGACTTGAGTGCATGCCATACCTACCTCATTAGATGCCACCCATTAGATGGCAACAGTTAAATTCGTATATGCAGAGAAATAATGAGAAATTGTCTAAACAAACCCATCCCAAACAAATCAATACCAGAAAAAAAAACCAATAAACCAAAAAGACCCAACCAAACACCAATCCCCCAAATAAGACTTTCAGTTGGTTAATTTAATGAATTTAAACTCAGAACAACTGTAGATGATCTGAAGATTCAGACCAGTTTGTTTCAGACCAGATGAAGAGCCTAGGCAACTTGTAGTCCACTCAGCCTAATAAAAGGCATTTTCTATAGGCAGTGAGAAACTGTTTCTGACTCTTGCTGCTCTGATGGTTGTAAATTAGCTCCTATTTAACAGCCCGTTTATACTAATTTGTTCTGAATATTTTTATTATTATTTTACATAAGCAATCCTTTATCCTATATTTATAAAGATTAGGTCTATACCCTTAGCCTTTGTCTTAGTAGGCTAAGCTAGCCTGTAGATTCATCTGAAAAAACAGATTCCCCATACCTGTCTTTTTTAATGGCTTTTCTCTTTTTTTTTTTTTTTTTTTTTTTTAATTTATTTATTTCCTTTGTTTGTTTGTTTGTTTTTAAATTTCTTCTTCTCTACCATTGTTATAATTTTTAATAAAAATATGTTACAATTTTTAGCAAATATGAATACTGGCATTTTCCTAACTGATTGAATTAAATTTGACAGTGTCAATTAAAATGACACACCGTATGTTTTTATAATTCTTATTAGTCATTAATTAATCCACGAGGATCCCACCAGCCTTGGCACTCAGGCTGCATGTTATTTCTATAAAATGGAGAAGACTGCAAGTAACCTAAAGTTATCAGGAAAAGAAGGGAAGAGATGACTAAAATGACCTCAGGCTGCAGTCAGTACCTCAGCAGAAGGGACTGTCCTTGTGAATGTCTTCCAAAGCAATTGTTTAACTCAAACACCTTTGTGTTGATTCAATACAAAATGGTAAGATTTAAATAAAAACAAAACAAAACTATCCTTTTCCTGTGTTTTAGTTTGAGGTACTTAACACAGGTACCTGTTACACAGAGACAGGGTTTGAGCCAAGCAAAGAGAACACAGAGCACCCCGTGGGACACGGTCGTGCGGAAAGCTCTGTGGCAGGCTCTGCTCTGACAGCACTAAGCCTCATGCTGCCTCTGTGAGTCTTACTGCTCATTTCAGTCAAAGAGGACTTAAAGAAGCGCTGCCTCAAGGAGAACACTAGACACCTTGTGAATGGTGTTGCCATCTGGTATGCTCAACGGGACATGGTTCTTCAGCCCAGGGCTGTGCTGGAGGCACTTGGAGCCCACTCAATATACAAGAGAGCATGACAGGTTCAACATCGTCCCCACTTTTGAGAGGAGTTTCATTTTGGACATGCTAATTTTGTGCAGCTCACCAGCCAGGTGGTGGGAACTTGCTAGTGTATCTACATGCCATCTACTTCCACACCTCCTGCTTGGACACTTTTCCCACCCCCGATTCTGTCCAGAGTCAGCCTGTGAGCACAGTGCCATCTGGTGAGACACCCGTGCAGCCCAAACAAATAATCCCACCTCTCACTCACAAACCCCTTCGGATAATGAAATATAAAACTGAGTTTAAAATCCCAGTGCACCTCTGAAACATAATTTTGTCACCAGAAGCAAAGATAGGCCTGTAATTTCACAAAAAATGGCTCATTTGCATGAGTGAGTTTGTTCCGGTATCAGCCAGAGGCCAGATTTACCATAACCCCAAGCTGAGATGGCTCCTAACCTAGCCTTCATCCACTGCAGTTAGGTCTAAAGTTTAATCTTTAGGAACCTGAAGCCAAGGATATGGAAAGTTCTTGAACAGATCCAAAGGAACCCCAAAACATTAGATTTGTTATGCCATGACAATGCTGTATTAGCTGTCTGGAGAGCTTCTCCCATAAAGCTCTTTTTTGTGGAGGAAAGTCTTGGTGTCCCCAGGGAATTACCATTGGCTCTTGCTTAAATGGAAACTGGGTTGGAAGGAAATGTCACTGTTGAAGAAAGTGATTTCTTTACAAAGCTCTTAGAGCCTGCTCTAGGTGCGTTCTTCTACAACCATGAGAAGATGCTCTGTGCATGGAAACTCACGGCAGTGAGAAGTCATGGCCGTGAGCTGGCTGCCACTGAAAGACCTTTCTCACAAGTATCCCATGAGCACAAACTCCCACCTTGGACCTTTCAGCTGCAGCTTGAGACCAAGCCCTCTGGGCAGATAATGATGATCAGGAGTCAGGGGGGTGATTCCTAGTCTATGGGGCTTTATCTCCTGAAATAGAGATTTTAATGCATTACCTAAATATACACATGTCCAGATGCAGAGCGGGTAGAGCTGTGCAGGGAGCTCCAGCATACCCTTCCCTCTCCTGCTCCCAACACAACCTTACTGAAGAAAAAAACAAACTTAACCAACTCCTGTCTTTCCTGCCTGCACAGACAACAGGGGTGATTTTGGGATCCATACTGCAGATAAATAAATGAGGCTGTCAGAGATATGGGCATCTACACATGATGCTGGTGTCCAGCCTCATGTGACAGTGCGGATGAAACCACTGTAGATAAATATAGACTTTTAGAACTTTTTGAGGTGCCCTCAATTATCCATCTATCCAGGGCTGGTAGATATGAGACATTGTGGGCCAGGTGGGATATGTAGAGCAGTCCAGATGGGATGCTTTCAGGGAACTACATCAAGCCATCACTCTCCACAGACCCTAATGGAAGTTCCTGGGTAGACACCTCTATTTGACTATCAGTTAATCCATTAGTGAGAGTGAACAAAGCCCTGTTTTTTCAGTTCAGCTACATAGCAATCTTCTTTCTTTTTTTCTCTTTTTTTTTTTCTCTTTTTTTTTTCTTTTTTTTTTTTTTTTTCCCAACAAATCACAGAATCAGACAACTCCAATGAAGACTTCTCACTCCATACATATCAATACTGCACTGAACTCCATCCTAACTCATTTGTAGTCACTTAACTGTTCTGCAGTATTCCTGCTTTTTCTTGTTATTATGGACCATAATTACTCCACAGTAAACACATGGTTCTGTTTTCTACAAGAAGAAGGCTCCAAGTAGGGATTGTGGTCCTCTCTTTTTGAAGGTTAAAATTTTCAATTCTGTTGAACAGATATTATGTCATGTATGGTTTACTACCCTTCAAATGAGGAGGACAAATGCACTGACAGGTGGCAAAAGGCATGTTTTATGAGTGAGGAAATAAAAAAATGAAACCACACAATGTTATCTTCTGCGGTTAATGAAACAGCACTTTTTATTATGGCTGTATGCAATGGGAATATTAACTGATACGCAGAAGTGCAAATTAAACTGCTGATTTAGATATAATATTTCATGCATAGTAACTTTACAGACTTTTTTTTTCAGTTGTATGTAAAACCTTTGTGAGTTATTAGTCTTTTTTGTCAACTGTATTTTATAAGTGAGAGGTTTATTCCTGGTTATATTAAAAGAGGCATTTTGCTGCTAGGAGAGTTTAGCATTTTATTCAGCTGAGGTAACTCTCCCTTATACTCTAGCATGAAGCACAATTAAGGCAGAAATGTTCAGTAGCTTTATTATGCCCTTGTGTGAGGAGCTAATCTTTTTTTCTCCCCACTTCATTTTTCAGGGATTCCCAAAGGATTTTGCAAACTCTATGCATTTGTCTAGCACACTCTGTAGTAGCATAAACAGAGAATACATGGACCTCAACGGGGGCTTTGGCTTTTCTACTTTCAGTAATTCCACTTTCTCTTATTTTAAGTTTCAAGAGCACTGGAATTTCTCAGTTAATATTCTGGGCTTGTGGGTAAATTTTCCTCACATTAATTTGGACATTTTGTTACTTTGGTGAGTAAGCAGGGGAACAGAGGATCGGTTTTTTTAAAGAAATGTATTTATTATTTCAAGGAAAATTTTCTTTACACAGAACAGCACACAGGTTGGCCTCCTGAATACACAGTGGAAGACAATCTATGAAGAAAACTAAGAAAATTAAATAAAGCCTTTCCCCCCCCCCCCCCCATAGGAAACAAGCAAACATTCCTAAAGAAGTAATTTCATTAGTAACTTTCCAAACACAGGTATTTTCCTTTAGCCTGGCTTCCTCTGGAATCACATCATGTGTATCTGTTGCTCTGGGTTCTGCTGTCTGGTTGTTACCTCTAATAACTTGTGTATCTTTTTGTTAATTTTGACTGAATATAATAGAGTAACTGGAGACTCAGAGGTACAAGTAAATGAGGTGAGGACATCTGGCCCATTACCCTGCCTTGGATGGATAATGGCTATGGACCCAGGGAACAACTCCAGTTATTTTTCCAGGATTATCCTCCAGCATCTGGGGCTAGAGGCTCACAGGTGTCCCAAGCCACAGCTGATGCCTTTGTGTCCGGTAATCTTTCCTACAGAAATAAGGAAAATCTCATCCTATTCTGCATGTGTGATGAATATTTGAAGTAGAAAATCAGACCCTCTAAATAACCTGAGTGAAAGCTGTACCACGAGCACTTATCCTGTAACTTTAATAAAGTTACTCTCCCCATAGGTTATCCAGTACATTTTGCCTTTTGTCTCTCTATTCCTTAGGCCTTGATTACATTGTGATAGATTATCCTGAGTAAGGAGAAGCATGAAGCAGACAGTCTAATATTTTCTCATTTTCTATCTTACCTCTTGGGCATTGCCAAGTAAACTGCAATGGAGACTGGCACATAAACATCCCTCCCCCCCACAATCTTGTGGGAAGAAGCCAAAGAACTGAAACATCCACAACAGCAGGCTTCACCTGGCTCTCTAATTTATTGTGACAGCCACACAAAACACCTTCTCAGTGATGCACGTGAGAGGAAAGCACCTGGTCTGAACTTCTGTGTGTTGGCAGGCTGAAGTGATTCACAGCATCTGCCCTGCACTGGGCTCTGCAGCTTTCAGATCAATCCAAGGGTTGGAGATGTTAATCTCGTGGCTCTCAGAGCCCAGGGGAATTTTGACTGGGCACACAGTGACTTTCTGCACTAATAGCACTTCTAGTCCCAGTATCTTCCTAAGGCTGCCTAAAATTTTCCTTCAGAAACACCAGAATCATAAAGTTTAATAGTAGTTTAAAGTATCACTGTCAACACTGCACTTGCCACAGGAACTCTTGGTCCCTGTTATTTTTTGCCATGATCTTCTTGTAATGATTGAATGTTATAATTTCTGGGATCCCTACAGGCAGTCATTAAAATGCTGGTAAGTTGGTATTGATAATTGGTTTCTGCAGCACAAGCAGAGTATTTCTCAGCAGATAAGTACACATTTTTTGCCTTGAACAATGGAAGAAATGAAATATACACTGAATTCCTTTCCCATGGGCTGTTTACATTTCAATACACAAGGATAACTTTTAAAAGAAAATATAATATTCCTGATTACATACAGCATTTAAGAAAACAGTCGAGCTCTTCCAACTCAAAAAGAACAAAACAATGTAGAAAATGGCAGACTATTTTTATGTTGATTTTGACTTCTGAGTCAAGTTTTTTTGACTTCATCAAGTTAGGAGAAGGCTCTGTGGCAAAAGTGCTCATCCTATTTGGACGGGTAAAAATCAACTGAAAATAAACACAAACTGGATAGGAAAGACAGCATCTCTACATGGCCCTTTCCCTCTCCACACTAACCATTAAGTAGCCAGAAAAATCCATGACGAAGCGCAATAGCTTCCAAAAAGGCACCTGGTGAAAGAATCCCAAACACATGTTATGGTGTGATGTAGAAGTCCCTTGTGGTCTGAGAGGGGGCTGTGTTTGAGGAGAGCATGTTCTGGCTTGTGCTTTCAGTGGCAGTGTTGCAGGCACTAACTGGAAGGCCATGGCTTAGAATGCATGACCCTGTGGCATCACCTCATCAGGCACAGGCAACCCAACACTTACCTCAGAGTATCGAAGAGGGTGAGAAAAATCACATCAAAAGAGGGTAGTGATACTGGAGATGACTGAAATCCTTGTTGGTGTCTCATGCCAGGCGCTGGCCTGGGAACAACCATGGGAAGAGCACCTTTCTCTTATGGAAGAAATTGCGTCATTACATTGTGAGAAAGAAGAGCTAGGAGCACAGAAAGCCAAACTGTCCCGTTTGGCCACTCAGCCAGCATGTCTCAGTCTGTTCCTGCTGTGTCTCTTCCAGCACCAGTGGAGAGCACCACAGTCTTCCAGAAGTGTCTCCTCGCTATCTTCATTGACTATACAGAAGAGCTGGGGCCCCTGTTTAAGTGCTTAAATCAACTCCTCCTTCAGTGCAATTGAAAAAAAAGTCATACTCTCACTTTTTGCTGTACTGAAAAACTTTGTCAACCAAAATTTTCCAGGTTTCCAGCCTTGGATCTGAAGACACACCAGCAAAATTCATCTTTTTCTCTCTGAAATTATCTTGCTTTATAGCTGCAGAATCAACTCTAGTTTGGATTGTACCTCATTCTGCTTTTGCTGCTACCCTAAATCCTGCATCTAACACTTCCTAGGAGTTGCTGCTACCTCTTCCTGTGGAGCTGACAGTTCATGGAAGTGCCAAGCTGTAGGTTTGAAAGGTGGGACCTCTTTTTCTGGGAGGCTGAGCCTCCATTTCTCACCGTTTTATCAAAAAGATGTAACAATATTTTGTGGTCTTTCCACAGTGCTATGACCTGCAGTGAGTCTCCTTGAGCCACATAGCTCTCTCTAAGGCCTCACAATGTGTATGAAATATGTGACCTAAACAGACAAACCAGAAAAACAAAGGTTTTGCTTGCACTACATTTTATATGTCGAAACCTTAATTTGGGCTGAGCAGGCATGGGGCAGGTAGTGATCCAGGCATGCTGGAAGCTTCTTTGCCCTCTAGTCTTACCTGTGCTCAGAATAGGAGCATCCAGGGGATGAAGCAATGGATTGCCTGAGGCTGTGGAAATCAGGCAGTCGCATCACCATGTGGTCAGTGCTTTTTCCAGCACATGAGACCATGCAGCAGGAATAAGCGTGGAGAGTATAAGAACCAGCATGTGCTTGTGTTTGTGCACATGCTGACCCAGCAGCAAGCAAAGTTAGCTTTCAGACACCATCATTTTCCTTCCCTTGGCTAACCCCAGTGTGGATGCCCTTTTCTTAATGCAAAACCTTCAGCGCTGGGAGTTATACTGGTGATAAACTGTGCAAACCTGACAGCTGAAGGCAGAATTGTTCCTCCTGAGCCAGAGCAGGCACTTTGCCAGCTCCTTGCCAATGACTAATGCAGCAGGTAACCTTTTCTTTTTTGTGGAGCCTTTCCGAAAGGATTAAAAATACACATCAATCTTTTTATTAATGTTGTCACTCCTCCGACAGAGGTGCTCTCCCTCAAACCCACTTTTTCTCGTACAGAAATGAGGGCTTTCCAGAAAATTAAAAATATCTATAATTAGACCAGAGATACCAAATTGTCACCTGCTCATGGGAAGGTGACCTAGCAAGTAACCACCTAAGGAATGGACCTCTGCTAGTGGGACACAAGACACATAAACCAGCCAACAGTAAGGTAATATATGTTTGCCAAGAGCTCTATCATCTGCATCAATAGGGAAGTGGATGAATTGCAGGAAGAATGAACTAAGTACTTACTGCTCAATACTGATATGCGAATAAACATAATCCTCCCCCCCCCCCCCCCAAAATAAAAGACTTAGTGAAAGAAATGTCTTTTTTTTTTTTTTTCTTTTTTTTTTTTTCTTCCTCCAGTACAGTCATAGCTGTGTGGGGCCCTTTGCTTCCCCCTGCTGTCACCCTAAAAAGGCACAGGGTGGGCTGTGGCTCCAGCCAGCTGTGGGAGTGGGAAAACTAATGAGGATGGGCTCTGCCAGCAAGCACTCCTGCATCCCACAGCTCCCACGGTGCTGCTGTGGAGAGCTGTGAGAGCGACAGCCAGGAGGAATAAGAGCCATTAAGTCCCCCTGTGCCTTCACAGGCAGGGTCCCAGGGGGCTGAGCACAGCTCTAAAGTCCCACTGGAGAGGACTCTCCCAGCAGGCTTTCACTGAAGGATTTTGCTGTTCTTCTGACTGGTCTCCTCATGCACAGGTGAACAGATTTGGCACCCACGGCACTCTCAGGTAAGCGGGGTTTGCTGGGAAGTGGATGATGTGCTGGCATAAAAGCCAATGTGGGGCTTTGAGATTCATTAGGAAACTGGCTCTGAAAGGGGACTTTGCACAGAATATTTTAGACAAACAAAAAGAAAGCATTACCTCTAGCAGTACTTAGAGAAGACACCTTGTTCTGGAGGGGTTTGCTGGCCCACGTGCACCTTCTGTGTCCCAGCAGGGACCCTGTGGCAGCTGGGAGCCATCGAGTGGGAAACGGGGTCTTAGGAAGTCCCAGAAATTCTGAGTGATGTGTCCATCAGCACAGAGTGAGGCGCCTGCAGATGGGAGAGGGCAGGGCTCAGTTTGAGAAGTATGAACACCATAGGACAAGTGTGGAGGTGGCTCTTGTTTGGGCTGATATATGGTGGGACCAGCATGAAGTTGCTTTTTGGCTTTGCTGTGGGTCAGGGATGCACCAGTCCAGTCAGTGCTCATCTTCTTCTGACTTGTATTACCTAAACACTTAGGATGAGAATAATGGTCAGAAAAATAATTTAAAGTTAAAACTAATGGAAATAACAAAGGAAACAGGATGGAGGATCTGTGCTACAGAGATTTATCACCACTGCTTGTCAGGGACAAGGAAGTGAGATACAAGAGGAGCCAATGTGGGACACAGCCCGTGTGCCAGGTGAGCAAATCTGGCCACTGACTACCAGCGGGGAAGGCACTCAGTGAGGAGGTACTGGAAAGCATGCAGGAGGCACTGGGATGTTGTGGCTCTGCTGTGGCTCAGTTGCAACCTGTCACCCAGGAAAGCAGCTGTATGGAGAGGTTCTAGCATCCTGCAAGGGGCTCAGAAGCTTGTCCCAGTCACTGGCTGACCCTTCTAACACAAGAGCAGGTCCCTTTAGCTTAGGAAATGAATCCAGGGAAGTTCAGGGCAGGATGATGGGAGGAGATCCAGAAGTTGGCTTTATTCTTTAAATTTTTCCTAGTTGTAGCTGAGGTTTCTGTTTTTGACCTTTCCAACTCATTAGTAAACTGGGAGTACTCGCAGTGGGGCAAGACACCCCCCTGCCTTTGCATGCCAAGAGTCTTCATTTTGTACCACTTGCAGTTTCCTGTGAGTTTCAGTGATGGTTTCCCTATTTCAGATGGTAAAAAAAACTGTTCTGCATCTGCCTGGATGTTGAATTGCACTTTAGCACCCTCATGAATTGGCACACAGGAAAATATTTGTCTGTAACACCCACAGCAGCTTCTGCAGAATCACTAAAGATCTGGTGTAGAGGGGCAACACCTATTTATCCAGCACATACAATGAATTCTGTGGGGTATTTCTCAGTCCTGTAGGAGACAAAGCCAATGTCCGAGGAAGGATTGAAATCATGACCTGGTAGTTATGTGTGTTGTGTCCTTGTGTGAACATGCTTTGTGTGCAGCCATTATGAATTTGCTTTCTTTATCTCATCTGTTAAAGCTGCACACACAGAGCTCTGATTTCCAGTCACTTCTGGGCTCCATCGCTAGATGGTGATATGCTTCCAGATACTGAATCCTCCTTCAGTCTGTCCTTTTTCTTCTGGTGTAAAACTGCAGTAAGTAAAGACCAAACATGTGTTTTAGCCTTTGCCTGTGGAAATACAGCATTCCCAGCCACACACAGTTCTGGTCAAGATAATTTCATATTCAACTGATTTTTAATACAGCCTTGGTTTGGTTAACATGATTTCTGAAGAATTATTGCAATAAATGTAATTCTAATCATGAACACTTATAAAAAGACAAATATTCCTGATCTCTACATAATTTAGAACGTCTTTGTTGGCAGCCACTGGCATACTCAAAAAAAATGCCCATTTTATTATGAACTTTCTAGGAACAAAATCTGCCCCAAATATTTTGAAGTTTCCAGTTTCTTTCCTCCTTCCTGCTTTCCCTGAGTATGCAACAGTGCTTATTTCTTTCCTTGAAATACTCAGCAATCGTTGCAGTCCAAAGGCCCAGTATTTGCTCTGCTGGAGAAGGTTTGGTGACCAGTATGAGAAGCATGTTGCCCCAACAGATCAGGCACTCATATGTAATTTCCATTCCAGTCCACCATACTGATTGAGATGTCCTCTGGGATTTGCAAGGCTTATTACAGCAGGAACACCTATCAAATGAGGCTTGTGACACAGTATGAAGATGAGGGCTGGAGAAGGAGAGCTAAAATTCATGAGACACCTGATGAGATAATGCATACTAGAAACCTGGATATATATATGTTGGTGGCTGGTTGCTATGTGCGAGGGTTATTGACCCAGTGGGATGTCTGTGAAAGCCTCAGCCTCTACTACCTGCTTGGTCGCCAACAGGTAAAGCCAGACCTGCCTCTGTTACTGCCAGGAAATACAAACTGTAATGCCACTGTGCAAGGAGCAAACCCCATCCCCTTCCCCATGGCAGCAGAGGGTCTTGTGCTGCTCTCTGGGCTTGCAGGAGAAAGCAGGTTCCCAGGAGACAGCCAGTTTTGCTGTCATGACTTGGAGGGCTTGGACAGACTTTGGAGAGGGGTATGGCCACATATTAGCTGGTAAGGACACCCTGCCTTTATCTTCAACACATGCCTGGGGTCCTGTTGTCTCTAGTAGGCTCTGGGCCAGGCTGTGCCCAGCATTACATGAGAAATCCCCCGGGTGGGTTTCATGTCAGCTCAGAATAGAAAGCTTAAAATGTTACTCCTTAACCATTAGGAAATCTGAAGAGGCTATTCTGAGGTATGTGCAGAAATGCAGCTTCCCCCTCCCAGCCTCCTCTACACACACCTTCTTCTATCACACAGCTGCTGTTGGTGGCAGACTTGTGGTGATCCTGGCCAGAGGCTGAGGCTTGCAGTGTGTGTGTGTCTGTGTGTGTGTGAGAGAGACAGAGAGAGCTTTCCACATTTCCATTGACATCGGATGCTATTTAACTGTCTGGTGCTGTCTGACAACCAGCCTCAGATGCCTAGCTGCTTGCTCATCCCTCACCTCACCTCATAAAAATTCTTCTCTTCAAGGAGCTCCTTTCTAGTCCAGCTACTTTTTTATCAAAGGCATGTTGTTCTTGGCTCCATGCGGTTTGCAGTTTTCATTCTATATTCCTCTTCAGAATCTTCCTTGATCTTAAAACTGTTTTCGTCCTCTCTCTTTCTTTTTTCTTCAATTCATTTTTTGCTCACTAATTAATTTTTGCTGAGGTTTGTGTAGTGAACTGTACCCATTTCACTGGGCTTTTTCATAGCAGTTAAATACAGTTTGTTCTCCAACAACTGTAATTGTTGGAGACAATAAAACTCCAATTAAAATTGAGACACAACCTTTCATACTTAGGGAAGATGGCATCTATACTTACTTCTCCCCCAACATCCCTGTGACCCCAGAGCTCTGGCATCATCACGAGCAGGCAAGCCCAGAACTGCTGGAAGGCACACGTACCTACCTTTGGGTATGCTACACTGATGGCTGCTGTCTGCATTTCTGGATGCTTTCAGTTTTTGAGGGCAGTGAAAGCCTGCCAAGGTGTGTGAGTACTCTGAGTCAAGATACTTAGTAAGGTAAAGACACTTCTCATAACCATATTAATTCCTCTGTCTCCACAGACACCCCAAAAGGTTCATCACGATGACTGCTGGCCTGGAGAAAGCCTGCCACCGGTGCATATCCAAAATTGCCAGCAATGGTAAGGCAGTTCTGGGAGTAAGAGCCTTCTGTATTTAAGCAGCCCTGTTGCTAAGCCATGTACATAAAGGAATTAATATGGTACCAAGCCTCACCTGAATCTTCCAAGGAAGTTTCCCCTTCTTTTCTCCTTTCTGAGATATTTCCTTTCCTAGGTAATTTTGGGTACTGGTGGAGTAAGCAATAGTAACTCTGTCCCAACAGTAGCTGCCTGCTGTGGTATTTGAAGTATAGCAAACCAGCACAGAATTCCAAACAAATACAAACACCAGCATGTACCTCAATATGGGCTGCAGCAGACAACCTAAGCAATATAATGTGTTTGCCTTCTGTTTCAAGTGTTACCTTACACATAGCCCAGAAGAAGAATCTGCAGGGAAAACCACTTGGAAAAGAGCAGCACAGCCAGCCTGGGGACAAACTCTCCCAGGAGCAATTCCTCAAAGCAAAACTTCTGCCAGCGTCTGTGCTGACATAGTGACAGGAGGCTGGGGACAGAGTATGGTCAGGAACAGCCAGCCCCCCTTTCACCCAGTGACATTTGGGAGAGGGTCATCTTCCCTCTGTTTGTCTGGTCCCTGGCACAGTGGCCACTGTAGGCACAGGTAACCCCCATAAGGAGCCACATGTTGTGGGTTGTCAGCATGTTGTGGGTTGGAAGCATCAGTTTTCTGCAGAGGGGACTTTCATATGACAAGCTGGGCTCACTCAGGTTTTAAAGCAACTGGTTCCTCTCACCCAGGGTGGAGGATTTCACCACAGCTCCCAGGCAGGGTGAACAGGCTGATTCTTGCTCTCTGAGGAGAAACACAGAAAGTTGACCTGGGCTGGGGCTGTGCAAGCTGCAGAGTCATGGGAGAAATGCACTGCTGGGGCGGGTTTTTGGAAGACCAGGGAAGAAGCGTTGTTGGCAGGAGGTAAAAATTCAAGGGTTTTAAAGCAGCTTATTCCCACTGACTGCATCTCCTTTTCATTCTGAGTTTCAAGTGCCTTTTGCTTTCACTTCTAGGCAGTAGCAATTTCTAATTCCACTCAAATATGAGAAGAAGCAAACTCCTTGACCACTCATGATAATTGATACTTTGCCCACACTAAGTGCTGCATTTGCCAGTGTAGGTGTTACCTTGGAGTCTTCTATATTCCTGCTTTTTGCTTTGCTTGAAAGGCTCTCAGAGTTCATTCTAACTTTGATTAAGGCCCTTAACTCCTTGCTGCCTTACAGCCCTGCAGAGAAAATCAGGCCAAGTGGACAGACAGCTCAAACCAGGCTCCCCTGCAGAAACCTGGCACAGGTAGTAAAGGAGAGGACATTTTCTGGCCCACTCGTTCATGCTGATCATTGCCCCAGGGGAAAGGAGGGCTAGGGAGTGATGAACAATGAGGGGTGTGGAGCACATGTTGCTCTTGTTACACCCTGACAAGCCCCTGGGAACAGAACTGGGACCCAGCTGGGGTGGGATCCCTTGCACCCTGCAGAAGGGACAAGTAAGGGGGATCTGGACCCATTGGTGAACATCACAGCTAAAGAAGTCAAAAGTGGTATTTTCTCTGATTTTTGTTCCTGTGATTACAAGCAAAGTGCCACTGTTCCTTGTATTAAATTACCACCGGGACTTTAATGATGACAGAGAAAATAATTAATCCTTCTGATGATTTTTGAAAGATAGGGATTAGTCCTGATCTCATCTATGTTCTTCTATGCCAGAGGAACCCTCTCAGGTACCTAAAAAGTTACCCATGAGTATGGCAGCTCATAAATACCATTTCAGAAAATTATCTTCAGGTTTTCATCACATTTAAGTTCGAAATCAGCTCATCTATAGCTATGGATCAGCTAGTGCATCCACAATTGATTTCCTGTTCATTAAAATACAAACCCTCATGAAGTGCAGTGACACTTAATTTCACTATTTCTCATCTTCCTGTGTATATTTTTCAAGGAGCGTTTCACCACAACCCCATATTTGTACCTATGATCTCCTGATATTTAAATAACTCTGAAGAGTAAACCCACCTGTAGAGCATCTTTGCATTCTTGGTGTAGCAATTTAAGTTTAGAACATTAGGGTAGTCTTTAATTAACTGGCCAAAAAAAAAGAGAAGGCTAATCCACTACTCTAGGTCTACTGCAAAGCAAACTGGCGGCTCTATATGTAAAGCCAAAATCTTATTTTATTTTGTACATCTGGAAATTAATCAGAAAGGGCCAAGTCCAGAACCTAGACCATGGCATAACTGTAGTTTAGCAGCGAGAGGCATAATATAAAATGCAGACAAGACACTCTGCAATATTGCCCAATCCCCAAAGCACCACACCTACATCTAGAGGTATATTGACACCTATGTCTACATTTACATCTGCATTTACATCTATATCCTCCCCTTCCTGAAGGTTCCCATATTATGGTCATCTTGTTATTCAACACCCTTTCTGATGGGAGCAGCATTGCTGTTGTCAGTGCTGGAACCTAGAATATAAATTTTAGGTGATGTTATGGTGACACAGTTTATCTGGGTAACAAAATTTGCTGTTTCATAGTAAGACAACCTTGTCTAAGCAAACAGTGATGGGACATAGCAGAGGCCCCTGAGCTTGGTTTTGTTCTGCAAGTCAGGTTTTTCACACTTCCCCTGCCTCATATGGTGGCTTTGCACTGGGACTAGAGACCTTCACTGGAATGGCTGCTCCTTGCACTGAATCCTCCAACTGCTGAATATCTAGTTTGGTCAAGGGATTAAATCACTCCAGGGATGGGATTCCTGCCATTCATTCCAAGAGACAATGCCATCAATATGTCTCCTTACTATGGCATTTAGACTCATGAACAAAACAATCTTTCTTTCTGCTCAAGTTCATCTCATGTCTCTATACTTCGGATCACTTACAGGTCTGGTTTTGAGTGCTCAAACCCTACTGTTATTTTCCCTCTTTTGGCTGTTGGTTGGCCAAGATGAACAGACTTAATTCTTTTCCTTCACATTATTTTGTTCAAGTCTTTTCTGCATATCCCATCTGAGATAGTGACATGTTCCCGTCACTTAAAAGCAGAGAAAGACAGCCAGCATACACAGCTACCAAAACCATGGGCAGACATATTCCTGTTTTGTAAAACATATGACCCTGTTGGAGCTGGTTCCCCAGAAAGATCCATCGAGACTTTCTTTGCCACCCCAGCACCCCAACATGCTGCATTCTTTCTTTTCTCCAAGTCCCTGTCAGTACTGCAGGTGATGACTACAGATACTGTGAAGGACTAAAATGTGGGTGAAAATACTTGCTACCCATCTGCACTGCAGCCTGTTATACTGTCCATGCTGCAGTACAGCACACTGTGACACTGCTTGCTAAGTTAGTGCGCTACCACCTGCATCTGCCTCAGGGCATTATCAGGCCAGGGGCCCTGGCAACTGACTAGAATTTGCTAACATCCAGACTGCTGAGAGTCAGCCCCCTTCAGAGCAGTGTTTCCACAGCATGTCTGAAGGGCATTCTGTGAGTTTACACCCAGAGTTTTGCTCGTGCAGGTAAACCCAAGGGTAACCACAGAATTTGTTTGGAAGCTGGTAGCACATCACTAAAAAAAATAAAGAAATGCTTTTTTATCAGGAACCTGACAGGCTACAGAGCAAATGGCATTTGGGAGTGATGGTAATGTAACCTGCACTTCATTTATTGCTGTATTTATTACCAGAGAGCTTGTCACACACTCTACTGAGCAGCTTGCACTACAGCTGTATTAGCATACTACCTAAGAAGAGTAGGTAGATAGAGATTTATACTCATAATTTACTTCTGAAAACCATGTGAAGACTATTCTTACCCAAAAAGAAAGAAACTTTTCTCTATCTTCAAAGTAAATAGGGACAGCTTGAGCTGACCTGAAACTTCCAAGTGCTTGGAAAACTCACGGCAGCAAAATAAAGTCTGAGGAGCCCAGAGGTGAATTGGTATCACATGCAATACTGCCTTCAGATCCAAACCACGTGCCAGAAGGCAACAGGCTGTGTGCCCTGAGGCCAGGCACATAGTAACTGGGGACAGAAAACAAGGGAGTAGTAGGGGGAGGGGAGGAGAGCTGCAGTGCAGGGGCATGGCTGTGGAAGATGCAAAGGCTCAGGCATTAGATAGAAGAGAGGCCATGAAGTACAGCCATAATGTTAACAGTGATTTCAAGTGCCTTTACTTCCGTGGGAAGACCCTGGCAGGAGTAGCTTAGCTAAATAGCAGACTTATACTGACAATCCTCCTGGGCAGGACCCAAAATCTGCACCCACTGATCTGATTTTTGTGACCACAGGTTTCAAGGAATGCACAAGATACACGTTCTCCTCTTCCTCTGTTGTGATCCCAGATATGAGCTCTTCCCCTCACTCATTTACCAGCACATTAGGACTTGCTCACTAATGGCTCCCACGGCAGGACTTCACTAGAGCCCCAGCTGCCTGGTGGTACAGAACAGTGGGTCCTCCCGCCTGAGGCCCTGACACCAGCTTCACAGAGCAGATATCCTTCTGAGACATGCCTGGAAACACTTATCACACCCTGTTGGGTTTTTAGAGACTACTGGCACTTTTTTGCCACTTTTTCCAGAAATGGGTCCAAGGGCTCCTCTGACCAGCCTTTGAGGAGATGTCACTGACATAAAAATGTTGTAAGACCTACATGTGGGACTGCCTAGACAGCAGCATCCTCTCTGCTGAGCTGTGCTACTCTGCAGCAAGTACTGTTTTCTTGAGCAATTTGTCTTTGAACCAGAACGGGGCAGCACAGCCCAGACAAATCCAGGCAGAGAGTTTGTGTCCCAGCTGAGCAGCACTTCTGTGAATACCCCACACATTTAGGGGAAAACAGCCTTTAGTGCTGCTAGCAGCACTAAGAGCGGCTGCGGAGCCCTGCCAGTCGTGTAGGCAATTGTTGAAGAGTCTCACTTTGTTAAACATGGATCTGGAAGCCTTCCCAGCCTATGCATCTGCCCCTCCAATTCGAGACCTGAAAGACGGTAGCTGAATGGAGAGATAATGAGTAAATACATTCCCAGAGACTGCTTTGGGAGGGGAATTAATGAACCATTATCTTTTTCTCTTGAGCTCTAGAGTGGTCCCTACCCTGCATTTCTCCCCTCCAAAACCAAGCTATTGGGTAGATGCTAGACACAAACAAACACCGACACCTGTGTGCCAGATGCTCAGCCTCACATATACATGGGATCCCTGAGCCTTTTCCATGGCTTACAGCAGCGTCCCTCCCCGGGGGTCAGTCAGACCACGTGCTGCACAATTAAGAAATTACACGATGCCTCCTCCTCCCAGGCAGCAAGGGCAGAAACAGGAGGCAGCTAAGAAACCGCAGGCAGAGGAGTGACGTCGCTCCGAGAGCTGCGCTGCAGTGACAGGACTTCTGGCTATGCCAGGCAGTCGATGCAATGCCTGCAGACCTGAAGTGCACTCCTTTGGGTGCCAGAAAAAAATGAACTGCCCAGGCCGTGGGCACAATTTGCAGGTGTTGTTGGAAGCCCAACTCAGCTACAGTATCTTTGCTTCTGAATATGAAAGAATAGTCTAGAAATGTAACAGCAAAAGGAGCTAGCACAAAATGTGACATGTGGTGAAAAGGGAGGCTCTAGGCTGAGTTGTTCTAATGAGAGGCTGTCAGTAGTTGAAAGAGCTTAGTCAAGTGTAGGACACTATTCAAGCAGAGGAAGAATTTCTGTACTGTGCAGTATTCGAGAGATAGGAGAGCCTGAGCAAAAATGTGTGTGTGTGTGAGAGAGGGAGACTGGCTGACAGGGAAAGGAGGAGGGGGTTGCACAAAGGAACAGAAGTGCTTTCTTCAGCTCCAAGTACCTTCAGTGTCTACCAATTCATAGAGATAACAAACATGCTACTTCTGAGAAAGATGTCTCTCAAGCACTGAAGTGTAAGATCCTCATTCTCTGCAGAGAAAACATGAGCAGTGTGTGGGGGATGGTTTATTCCCATGAAAACTGTCTGCAAGTTGGAAAGCTTGGTGGATCTGCCCTGAATTTTGATACTGCTCTTATGTCCTCTGTCTCAGTTTCTCCTTCTGTAAAATGGAGGCTTTGATGCTTCCTTTTTTCTCTAAGGCAGCCTGAGGGTGATGTTTTGGCAGTGCTGCAGTTTCCCAGAGTGGCACTGTCTGCAGGGTGCTGGCAGTGTCCCCTCTCCTGCACAGTGAGGAAGATGCCATTCGCCTTGCAGAGGTTGCAGTTCTCTGGCATGGGGAACCGCGTGACACAATTTGCCTGGGGAAGGGCTGGTCCCAAACCAACTCTGAATGCTTTCTTCAAGACTTTTTTTCTGCAAACCTCCGAGGAGACATCCTACTCCTTTTTTTTGTACATGCTCTTCTCAACCCCTCTGCAATCTATGCCCAGCTGCCCTTCTGCGTCCTTAGGCATCCACTTGCAGACTGAGCCATTTGTAAAAGTGCTCTGCAGGGACACTTGCCACAGAATGTCCTCATTATGTTCTACTCTCATTTTGCAGGGCAACATTTCACTTTGTATTGCCAAGTGTTCATGATTAGGCACAGAGGTGACAACTCTTGTAAGACAGGCTGTGTGCAAGTGCTCACACTGTTCTTGATGCTATTGTCTCTCGCTTTCTGCAAAGGTGAGCACTGATCATCTGCAGCATCAGGCTGTGCTGGGAAAATATCAGGGCTCAGACACACCAGCAGCTCTCTGGGGAGTAACTAAGCACCTCAGATCCATTCATCTGCAGGAATAGTCTGTGTGCACCCCTACGAGCATCCTTCCACACAGCTTAAGCTGATCTATCCCAGTGCCAAGTCCCACTCCTTGCAGCACGGCTGCTGCCTTTGCATTCATGAGCCAAGCTGGGTCAGGGAGTTAGACCAGCCAGAAACTATTCACATCTGCAATAAAGACAGTTTATTTAGCTATCAGTGAAAACTGAGTGGAATGGTATCAAAGCTGGTATTTGCTTTGCAAACAGAAATAGCTCATCAGTTGCCATAGATTAGCTGATGCAAAGTTATTTGTTACAGCACAATCACCTGTGAGTGCCTCTGAAGCAGATGCAGGCTAGGGCAGCAGTGCCTGAGTCCTTGTCCTTGCAGTAAGACAGCTACAAGTAGTAGCTGCAAAAGCAGTTTGTGTCTCTCACTGCACTCTGTGAGTGACTAACCACCTATTGGTCCCATCATCTCAAATGCTGCAACACAAAGACAATATTCCCACCCCATCAAGTGCACTGCATTTCTTGCTACACAACTGTATGGATAAAGAGCATCTATAAAGAACTGGAGGGAAATGTTGGCCTCTAAACTTGAACCAGCTCAAATAACACTGTCTTTCTTTTCTCATTCGCAGCATTCTTTATATTTGGGCTCCTCGCTTTCCTTGCCTTACCACTGTCCATGACTTTTATAGGTAAGTTGGCTACTAAATTTGAATATAGAAAACATATAATTTGAAACTAGAAACTTCCTGGCACTGTATGGCAGGTTAACACATCTGGTGGAAGAAAGGAGTTGGAAAACTTAAAATTTCAAACTGTTAAACCTGTGTCTTAGTACTTTAGCTTCAGACAGAATCCCAGCCTACACTGCATGTCAGGGAGGAAGAAATACTTAAATTTTGAACCTGTTTATCTCAAATAGCCCTCCAGTGTGTCTTACCTCAAAGCAGGGTTCTGTCTGTGGGAGAAAGTTCAGAGTCTGACACATGAGAAGATTTCATCAATCAGGATCCCTCTGTATTAACCACATTGCAAAAATCTTAGAAGTGGAATGTTGAAAGGGAAAAAGAGGTGCTCTAGGCTGCTATTTCTCCACCTTTTTGAAAGTCAGACCTGGTTTTTGGCTGATCTGCCTCTGTATAACTCCTCAAAGGCTGGATTTGTGAGTAGCATTTCAAGATCAAATATTTAAGAAAGGAAAATCCTTTGAGCTGCAGAATTTTATACATTTTTAAACTGCATAAGGTCCTTCTCAAGCATCACTTTTTTCCTTACCATTAACGTAAATTTTTAGGGTTCTTTGATAGATTATTTTCTTACATTCATGACTCCCTTTGGGCCTTTCACATCCCCCACAGTGGATTGCAAGCCCCACTTTAGAAACATCAGTAGAGACACCAGTCCACCTACACTTTCAGACAGGCTCACATGCTCACAGCATCCCTGACAGATGTCTGACTTGCCCTTGCTCAAGGAAATTCCACAGCTTCCCAAGGAGCCTATTTCAACATTTTATTGCTCTCACAGAAAAAATATTTCCCCCCATATCCAACCTAAATCTTCCCTATGGCAAATTAAACAGATTACAGCCTGCCCTACCCACTGCAGACACAAAGACAGATTGGTTCCTGTCCTACTCAAAAGAACCTTCGAACTGTTTGAAGGCTGCTATTACAACCCTTCTCTGTCTTCTCTTTTTTTCCCCCAGAGATCTCAAAAACCTGTTTCTTTCATCCTGACCTCGCAGGTCACTGTTTCTACAGGTTTTTGTTTTTTTTTGGTTGTTTGTTGTTGTTGGGTTTTTTCCTTTTTTTTTTTTTTTTTTTTTTTTGTTTTGTTTTGTTTTGTTTTGTTTTGTTTTGTTTTGTTTCATTTTTACCTCCTTTCTTTGGCCTCTGGCCAATGTAACTATTTTTTTTTCCATTAAAAAAAAAAAAAAAAAAGGAACACAGGACTCCAGCTGAGACCTGAGGAATGATCAGTGCAAAATAATTAGCTCCTCTGTTTAACATGCAGGATTTCTGTAAACACACCTCAAAATGAAAGATGCTCTCCCTGCACCAACTCATTGGCACCAGTTTAGTTTATGGTGTGTTGTAAGCCCAGATGGTTTTTGGCAGTGCTCTTCTCTATCAGACATTTCTCATTTTTTATTTGCACTGAAGTTTACTGTCCTGTAAGCAGTGTTCAGCTTTATCGACTGTCATCTTGTAGATCTTGAATGTCTTTTTCTAGTACATCCAGATCACCTTGAATTCTAAGTCCTGTCCCCAAGAGCCCTTACAATCCTTTCAGATGGGTGTCCTTGAGGAGTGGTTCACCTTCTGCCTCATTATTCATGAAAGACGGTGCAAGTAAACTCTACGTGCAGATGCTGTGGGCAAGATGCATCCCACCTAGATTTGGACTGTATGCATCTGTAACCAAGCTGAGTGCCATGTGCTGTCCTTGCAGGCCACTAAGAGAAATGGGCGCTCCTGACAGTGAGAGTCCGGCACCCTTTTAGATGTCTGCATAGAGACAAGGTGACTTTTAAGGCAGTCAGGATGCCTAAACTGTTGGCATGTATAGTTGGCCAAACCTACAAAAAAAGTGCTCAGCTTAAGGTTGGTGCTGTTCCCTTTATCTGGGGCCTTCTAGGTATCAGTGATGACTACGATGGGATTCTGATTAGGATGTCCTAATTAGGAATTAGGGAGTTCTAATGAGGGATTAAGGAGCAATTAGGAAGTAGGGAAACGGACAGAACTGTTACATCCCAACACTTTGGCTCTTATGCTTATCCATGACTTAAGATTGCTATTTATCCCTTAAGAGGATTTTAGCTTTAGCTTTTCCCCAGGCTGAATATGTCTGAGCTGTGAAACAGGGGTGGGAAGGTATAATTCAAAATGTGGCACAGCTTCCATGCGTACTGACATACAGACTTCTGGAAATGAATCTAGGGCTGGAATCTGACCACTTATAATTTCTCAGGAATATTTCATAATATCTTTAAAATCAGTGAGAAGTGGAAAGTGTATCGTAAGATATTAGCCTGGAGCTGTGGGTATCTCCTGCATCAGATAGAGCCTTTTTGTTTTTCACCACTCACCGAAATTAAGAGATAATGTCACTGCAATAGTGTTGTCAGAGAATATTGGTTTCCTGCTGCTACATATCTGCAAAAGCATTTTTAGGAAAATGAAATGTCAAGGAAAATGCAGATATTTATTATCTAGGCAGAAATCATCTGATTTTCTGATAATATTCTGTTACCATGATCCCAGAAAATAACTTGCTGATATGCATCCACTCATTTTGGCTCTTGCTTTCTGCAGAAGAAAACTGAGATATAATATTAGCTAGAACTCGGAAAGTAATGACTGGCAGCTCTGGTAATAATTGCACACTAACATTATACACTCTTAAAATTTGGTAATACTGTAAATCACAGTATAATTTAAGATATATAAAAAGGAACTCAGCAAATTTTCCAGACTTGTGGCATCATTTAAGCCACAGATTGTTAAGCAGTTTTCTAACTCTTACTGGCAGAGAGATGATTGCTTTTTTCACTAAACATTCCAAAAATACAGATTTTTCTTTTTTTTTCTTTTCTGAGACAGTAAAGGGTTGCTCCTAATAACACATTCTTGTGTTTTCCAGAATACCTTTATACACAGATTCCCCAATGGTAGCTAAATCACAGTTGAAAGCTGACAATGTTGTTTTTTCAATAAGCAGTCTAAATTTCCATCTGTACAATTCTAACCTACTAATACTCCTTACACCTCTACACCAAATAATTCCTCAACTCTCAAATGCTCCCAGTAGTTGTCTGAAGCCTGTTCTCATACTCTGTCCCTTTACGTGGGAGCCAGTCTTGTGCTTTATCAGTTGTTAACACAACCTCTCCTTACATTTCAGTCCTTCAGCCACTCATCATTTTTGTGAGTTTTTTCTGATTTGCTGATATGCTTTCCGATTACACAGTTCCCAAAAGCAATTCCTTCAAGATAAAACCCATGCAACACCAGGATCCCAGTGTATTAATTTGGCTAATAGTGATCCATTGTGGACCACCCCACAACACCACCCAAAATAGTGTCCTTAAAGAGCTCATATCCTGTTTTCTCACAAGTGCTCTTTCTACTTGCTGGACTTGGCATCCTGGATCCTACTGAAGTGTTGTTCGGTGGTGCTCCTGGGAAAGAAGATGCTCTCCTACTAGTTTTGGTGTTTCCAGATAAATCAAACACATGCAGGGTGAGAAACGATTGGCACATTCACTGATTTCACTGTAACAAATACCAGCGCCCATCTGTCAACTGTAGGTCCGTATTTCCTATTCACACCTTGGGGTGTATTTTTAAAGTTACTACTCTATTACCTGCTTTGACCTACTCTTTTGCTGTCAGATCTGTTATAAGTTACTTCTTTTCTTGAATTTTGAAGACGGCAAAAATACCTGCAGGACAAAGAAATATAGCAAGAGATGTTTATTGCAGTGCTGGTTACCCATTTCCAGCACTGGATGCACCTCTGAATCATACAAAGAGCACACTGATATTTGAAAATCGTGCTTTTTTGTACCCTTCGATATCAGCTGTTGAATATTCATTCATTGTTCGTTTGTTGCCTTAAAAGGTAATTTCCCTGCTTTGGAGGTGGGTGTTACCTTTTGGCTGGTTGTAAAATATCTCCCCTGGGCTCGTACAGGGGGGTCTTGCATCATCCCCAAGGTATGCGGGGTCTCTCTGTGTATCCATATGGCACAGAGGAATTTATTTTTATTTGTAATTTGTTCCCTGTTCCTGGCCACAAAAGATTCCCTGGTGTTAGGTCCAGGCAGGACCCTTCACCTTACAGCTTCCACAGTACGCCTATAAGTTAGTAAATATACAGAAATAGATTTTCTGTTAGTACCCTCTGTTTATTTTAATTTGCTTGGAATAAAACCGGGTTCCTCTACTTATCACAAGATCTGTCTGCAGTATTCTCCCAAAACCTACAGTGTACCACTGCCTGTCATTCAACTCCTTCCCAAGACTGATTCTTGTCATGTTACAGATATGAAAGGACTCTATAATAGATTTGTCTGGGAAAGAGAGTCATAGCACTACGAGGAAAAAAAAAAAAAAAAAGGCTTTTTTTTCTTGATTTTTTCCCCTCCAATCAGAATCTCAGTAATACACTAGAAATAGAAATTGCCTAGGTTCCTAAACTGAAATATACTCCCAGTTATCCCTGGCCAGCTGCTTTTGTGGCAGGCTATTACAGGTCCAAGGACTCCGAAAACCCTGACAGCGGTTTTCTGAAAATGATATATTTGTGACAATGTCCCTGCTGCTCACCCCTGTAGAGCTGAGAGCCTAAGCAGGTCTTAACATTACATAGTGGCAAAATGGACCAAAAATTACAGCCTTTCAATAGGGACTAAAAGGGAAAGAGTCCAAATCCATCTAAGTCCAGCCATTTTCAATTATGAGAAGGCTGGTAATAAATACTTAGTATGGAAGATTCCACTGGACTCCACAGCCCTTACACACAGCAGACACAAAACACTGTGTCCTATGACTAATATAGATCTACAACAAGCAACCACAATCCAGAACACTTGTATTATGCAATGCAAAAATCACAGGAGAGGTTCAGGACATCAGCAATGTTCTGGACCAGCAATATCAGCGGATTTGGTGGGCAAATTGACAAGTTGAAGAGGATTACAGCTATAGAAAGGGGCAAAACCCGCCCCACAAACAGACAAACAAACAAAACCAAAACACATTAGTGTTTCTTTCCTGATTTCTCCTATTCCGTGGGGTTCTGAAAATGGAATCAAGATCTTCTGCATGAGGGGTGTTTTGCACTAAGACCAGCACGTTGCTTTCAGTATTCTGCACTTAGATAACCCCAAATATTCAAAGTCAAAATATCTCCTTGAAAATTACTTATACAGCAAGAAGAAAACAGAAAATCCTTTCTGCCCTCTGCAACAGATCAGTCTAAGCCCTGAAATATGGGAACAATAACAGTAAAATTATAGTGTAATGAACAGTTTAAAATTTCTAAAGATGCCACTGGGTAAGAGACTTGGGCAGGGGGATTCATCCCAGCAAACTTTAGATACCTACAGCTGGCTGTCTAGATTCCTTGTATAGCCATGGAGAGACAGAGGCACTTTCAGGGCCCAGCTCACCCGACCCACTTCAAATGCCTATCTCAGGATAAATGAATTGAATTTTACAAGTATCTATTTCTCCCTATTGACTACTGAGTCTAGAAAACTAGTTCACATATGGATGCCTGCATTGCAGACATCTATATTTGGATAGATGAGTTTCCCTGCCACAGACCTGTATCACAAGCTTCAGGCTCTACTGCCAGCAACATCCTTATACAGCCATACACTCCCTCCTCTAAAACTTATCCAGATATCTCTTTCTAGCAGCAGATCTGAGGGTTGCCAGGATCCCCACCTCCATAACAACCAATGCTTTTATCCTCCAGCAACCCAAACAGCCTGAAAACTTGAGCTTCTGCAGTTGCCTATCAGCTGCCTGGGAAGCTAAAATGGTTCCAGGTGCTCCCACAGGCACTGGCTCCCAAGCTCCGAGGCATCTCACTCAGGAACATGCCACACCCCTGTGAGCTAATGAGCAGAAAAATCCTGGGAGAAGTTTATTAAAATTCCTTATATTCATAGTTTTCATTTTCAGTGAATTTTCTACTACTGATGAAAATTTCCTGTCCAGCTCAGTCAATGGTTCATTTAACAAATAGCAGAGGCTAAATGACCTCTATACGTGGCTCCAATTAGTAATGCCAGAACAATAGTAATGCTGTTGTTACCTTTACTTTCCTTCCTCCTTCTGCTGCCTTTTGCTTGTTCATGGGCCTCACTCCTGTAGTGGGAGATGCAAACCCCCTTTAATTCAGACCCCATTTCAACAGACGCTGGATATAAGTCTTGGGTGTAAGCACTACACTTCACTAACAGCATCTATAGTTTGCACTGTACAGCTTGTTGCGCTATTTGATCACTTGAGATAACAAACATTCATTTTTGCTGTTCAGGAATGAAGTTTTTGGAAGATTGCCCAGTTCAGCCACTAATTCCATTATATCTGCTGGTGGGTGGCGTGATTGGCAGCTTAAAGGTAATGTGTCTTCTGTGTGCGAAAAATATTTTGTGTGACTAGACTTTGACTTGCTAGTTAAGACATAATGATGGCTCCAGACAGTCACATGCATGCAGTACTGAAGAGAGTTATCAGGACTGAATTGTGCTTTTTCCAGCACCCAAAGCACCCCTCAGTCAAGTGAGATGCTAATGAGTTCAGCATTGTCCCACACATTGTGGTGTGACTTTCTCCTACATCACCGTATCTGTGCTACCATCTCTATGGAGGGAAATGACTACTTAACATGGATGTTTGTGGTAAATGGGGTCTTTTTTCCACAAGGAGTCCTCCTAGCATGCCAAACCTTTCGCCTTCATTTTCACACACATAGACTGGACAAAAAGTTAAGTTACTCTCCTAGCTTTGGGAATACTATAAAGCTATGGGTGTTTGTACATAGTCCTTCACAAATTCAATTTACTCCCAGTCTGACCTGGGCAGAAGTAATGACTATGCAGCAGAATTGCTTCCTTCAGTAAATATATCCCTGCATCACAGCAGAGCTTATCAGTCTAGGGGCAGCACTTTCTAACCACAATTACCTGCCTTCTAGTGGACTGTGGTCATTTATATCTTTGCTGAGCCAGAACCTGGCTGCTTGACAAGTAGAGACACCCTCATATCCACGTTACACCCTAGTCACTTCAAAGCTATAACTCTGCATTGACTCCAGGGTGAAGGATCACCCTGTTCTGACAGTCACTTTGCAGACAGTGTTTACTGGCTGCTAGGAAGCCTGAAGAGCCTCGTCACAACAAGCTGCAGAGCTACTTTAAGGCTTCTCAACTGTTTTTTGCTGTCCCATTAACGTCCCCCATTAACATCCATACAAAAACAAGGAAGAGGGGCAGAGCTGATAAAAAAGCTTTGGAACTGGAGTGCTGGGGCATGAAGGGCTAAGGGCAGCAAGCTGCGCTGCTGGAGGAGCATCTGTCCTGGTAGGATTGGCTGTTCTGCAGAGCTAACCAGGGCAGCAGCAACCTGGCACCCAGCCAGCAATCCAAGGAGCCTGTCACCAGCAGAGCAGACACGGTAGACCTAATGAGTTGTGGCCTAATGTTTCAGTACACACAGCCTGTCTCTTGTAAGGGAACCTACCAGTCTTTGACTTGACAGCACTGCATCTTGCAGCCAGCAGATATTGAAGACAAGAGCTATCTACATTCCCTTTTGATAACATTTCTAGTCTCTTTTCTATGTCAGGATTGAAAGAATGGGGAAAGAATATTCCTCTGCAGGTCTCTGCATTCCGTGCACTCTTTCACAGTCGTAACCAAACCACAGTACCTCACTGGGATATGAATCATTCCCACAAGGACCTTTGGTCAGTAAACAAGTAAATGGAGAAAAAAAGAAAGTGCTTAATCTTGTAACAAGGAATGTTACAAGTGACTTCTACTTACAAATGCTTAGTCATTTGATTGCACTGGTGGATTTATCTATATAATCAAAGGTTCATTTAATAATAGTTTAGAAAAGATTACAGCAGAACTGAAAGGAAATTTTGATGCTAATGAATTGAAGCCTCCATAAAAAACATTGACTGTTTCTTAGCTATTTCTTGTTTAAAGACAGGTTTTCTCACTCTAAGTAGGGTGGTAAATGGGTTAGCTAATATTCATGCTGATGTCATATAATGATTTGAACTTTGCTTCAGTTGATAACAGGACTTCTTATTTTGAATTCTGGCAATAAATTTAGTCAGACCTTGACTGGCCTAACTCCTGTGGCACCTCATAGTGCTTGGTCTGTAGCCAAATTCCCGTCTCAACCCTGCCCTCTGTTATGTCCATTGGACTGCACCAACTTCACTGAGCAATACATTCACTTGGCCTCTGGGGGTTAAAAGGTCAGAGAATGGGTGTAGGATGAAGTCTGAATGAATGCTGTCCTGTGCTGGACATCATTTAATGGCAAAGTCATTCTGGCCCAGGTCAGTGCAGTTCTGTAGGCTCCTCACCTATTTCTTTACCACTTCCAACCTTTCAAAAGGCAATGGTAACCTACAACTGTTCACTGACGCAACTGAACCATTCTACAGCATCCAGAGAGGCCTGTTGAATTCATGTCATGCTGCTCCATAAATGTATATTCAGCAGTTAGTAACAATGTGAGCAACTGACAGAAATTGCTTCAATCACAGCTTGGCAAGGCAATATCCATAAGAATTAAATGTGCTTTCCGTGAACTGCTTAGATGCAGTTGAGATCCATAAATCTACATGGGACGTTTCTCTGACTTCCTCAAAATGAATACTCATCTGCCATTTAATCCCATTCCCATTGCTGAGCTTGGTGAAACTTGAGTACAGGCACCTATCTATGTGCTGAGCTCACCTCAAAGCTAAGGAGCTCCATGGGGCTTCAGGTTGACCTACAGGTCCCCCCATGCAGAAACTGCAGACCTACTGGCCAAGTAGATTTATTCCTCCTCCTATGTGTCATGAGCCTGCATAAAATAAATGTTCACCTGAGAAGAAGATGCTCTGCTGGTTTGAACAAGTCTATCAGTTAGAGGGCTCAGCTGGAAGAGAGACAACCAGTGGAAACACCTTTTATTTTTTTGCCTTTGTTGGTGCTGGGATTTTAATCTGTGTTTCTCACATAGTAGCAACATCTGGGCTAGAAAAACCATTTTGTGACAAATATTTAATCATTTATAAATAATCAAACAGTTTTACAGGGTAAGAGAAAACTCTTCCCAGGATGTCCTGGATTCTCTTGCTAAGCCTTGCCTCTTGAAAATGGGGCATGTGAACTAAAATCTGAGCCAGACAGAACATATACCTAAAAAGGTTTCCCTTGGCCAATGTTCTGGAGAAGGGAGAGTGTAAAATGAGGGATGCTCTTCTCTTTCATTTCAATCAGAAAAATGAGCACAGATCATAATTCTGTAAAAGACAGCATGGCTGAGAACCCCTGTTTGGACAGTACATCCCTCCCCATAGCCACAACTTTTACCTTTACCTCCAAATTTCATTCCTGGTTGGCCAAGGCAGTTTCCTGCTTAGCTAGTTTCTGAGAGTCCCTTTCCCAAAGACACAGCTCCCTGCAAGGAGACTTGCACAGGAACCTAAGTACCTAGAAAGGGAAGTTGCAATTAAAACAGCTAGTGCCTTGAGGCCAAGCATTTCATGTATAGGAAGATACACAAGTTTCACAGTTGGCCCAAATCCTTGTTGGGCTCTCTATATACCTCTCCTATAAATCTACCAAAATTAGGAAGGTCACTGAGGGGACAGAAATTTGAAAGCTTCTCTACACTGCAATCTACCTATGTTCTTCGTATTTCCAAGAGTAAACTAGAAATTTAAGCATTGCTGATGAGTCCTAGTGCATGTTTCTGTATACCAGACCTTCCTAACCACATACCATTGTGGTATTCCACCTATTTCTCTGTTAGTTCTGACTGAAGGCAGAAATTGAGCAATCTGAGAAAATGACACTTAATTGAAGAAAACTTGACAGCAGTACACTGCAAGTATCTGAAGCAATTCATTCGGGATTTAGGTTGCAATCTAGATGCTTCATAATTCACCTATATAACCACGGAAAACAGATTCGGGAGAGATAAATCCACCCACTACAAGGCAGGAACTACACTGCTTAAGTTATTTAGCAGTGACTCTAATCTGTTCTCAAAAGTCTCCAGCGTGGGAGCCGCTGCCATCTCCCTACACAATCTGTTCTCAAGCCTTTCCATCCTTACCACTGGCAATTTTTTTCCAATGTCTTGCCTAAATCTCACTGGTGAATAAACTGTAGGGGAAAAAATGCATTATTATCCAGAGGGATCTGCCTCATTTGTGGCTCCTTAGCTTTCTCTTACTTGATTTTCCCACACTGAATTTTATTTGGCCCAAAGACTGGCAGTGGCCAGAAGGCATTCAGACTTTCTGCAGCCAATTTACCTATTCCCTTTTCTCCCCCAATACCTCCAGGTGACTCTCCTGCTGTATGACTCAACCAGGATGAGGCAGCTGCTTTCCAAGTCTGTTGTGATTGATGATGATGATGACGACGAATATCCCTGGAGGCAGAATGCTCACAAGTACTACATCCATCTAACCCTCAGCCTTTTCCTCTTTCTCTGGTTCATTCTTGGGAACTACTGGGTTTTTTCTGTGTACCTGCCAAATTTCATTCCGCCTTTTCATCAACCTCAGGATTACTGTGACAAAACCCTGTACATTTTTGCTGTCGGTGTTCTTATTATCAGCCATACTGTTCTGTTTCTCCTTATCTTTTGTAGCTGCTGCATATACTGTTTTTCCAGGCAAAGATTCTCTTCTGAGGAAGACTAAATGTCACATAAATAAAGCCCCAGATGTTTGGGCAAGAGTGTACAACAAAGAACAGGCAATAATACACCTGTAGGTACATCTTCGTTTTACTATATGTATGTATGATAGCACTCAACTGCAAGAGGAAAATGTAAAATACAATGCCATCTGGAAATAGCTATGTAAAGTTGCTGCTACAGATGTCAGGGTGCACTCTTGCTAACTTTTACATCCCTTTTTTAACTCTTGGATGTTCTATCTGGAGCAAGCTCCTGCAGATGGCAAACTCCTCCAAAACCAGGTCTCCTTATGTTGTATATAGCACAGTACAGCATAGTACATTTTTGCCTGTAAAAGTAGCCATATTGTCTTCTTCACTGGGGTCTGAACATCTCCATAACCTTGCTGAGGTTTGCTCTGTCCCTGCATTACAGATGAGGGAGTGAGACAAGGAGACAAAGAGCTGTATTCAGGCCACCTTGCATGGTTCATGGACTTTGACAGTAAGTTAGCTGCTTGCTGGAGAGCAATTCAGGACACGGTCAGACCAGCCAGTAAGTAGCTATGATAGCAACACGAACATGTATAAAAGGCAACTTGAATGTGGCCCTCAGGTCTCTTCTAATCTTAGACTTAAAAGCATCTATATCTAACTTTGTGGCTAAAACAAGCACTATGAATATATCCATATACATCCAATAAATCCAAACTGAGCCAAGGCTGCTTCGCAAGTCTTTGGCAGAACATGGAACTGAGGTACTGAATGTCAGATTGGTGCTTCAACCAGGGCTCAGCATTATCCCAATCTGGGAAGACTCTTCCTCATACTTTTTCTACAGCAGTAATTTGTCAGTACCACACTAACACAGAGATGACTGTCACACCATTGTGATCAATCCCATAGAAAAATTCATGATGTTACCTTAGTATTTTAAACATAAAAAACAACAGTAAGACATTGGCAGGGATGTTAGAATTTCAGGCAGATGAGTTCACATCAGCAGGTCTCTGGTTGTGGCAGGAGCGTACATTTGGTTTGTTCACCTGGGCTCTGTACATATGGAAATCTATACTTCAGTGGACAGATGTAACACAAGTAGCTTTTGAGTCAACAGCAGTGTCCAGCTTTAAAAGCACTAGCATGCACAGACACAATTGCTTTGTGGCATGCAATGGAAGAAGCCCAGAACTGGTTCTGGTAGACTGATTTTCATGTGTTGAAGAATGCAGTGTAAAAGTGCTTTTTCTGCTTTCGATTTTATGCGTTTCTGTTAATGTGGTCAAAATGGAATGGCTCCCCTCTAGATGAGCACAAGGGTGGCCCCCAGCACAGGAAGTGGATGTGTGTTTTGTGTATTTTTTGTGTTAAAACCCGCACAGCTGAAGCCTATGTTTTAGAGAAACCTAAAAGGGTTATACAATGCCTGTGGAAGGGTGAGATCTATAAAAGAACTCAACAATACGCCACAGATGAATAGGGTCTCTCAACCATCCTTCCTAGGACTGAGGCTGAACACAGTGTAACATCTCTGGGAACCACCTGTCTTCAAGCATGAACATTTATCTCACGGGCTATTGTATAGGTAACTAAGGCTGCATTTGGTCCCTAAGGATTTTAATTCAGGCTCTGGCTTTAGGAAGTGTTCATTTCCAGAAAACTAATCTTAGAAAGAAGGTAGGATAAAGGGTGAAATAATCTGACATGAGGGCAGCATTAGTGTAGCATTCCCCTGCTCTGCTTCCCCCTCAGGAGAAGTCACAGTCAGGCTGCCCCTGTTCAGAAACTGATGGAACAGGAATTACTAACACTGCCGGCTGACTTACGCCATTCATAGCTGTATGTAGGGAGATATGACCAATGGAAAACTTTACTTTTATTCAAGAGCCTCAGATTGGATCTGGGAGAAATCACTGGCTCTGTTTCCCAAAGAGCTGCTCTACCACACGCTCTCCACTGCCTCTCTAATGGTACTTTACTTTTCTAAAACATAACTGCAACCAATGGTGAAATGCTATAACTCTTTTCCACTCCCAAAACTTCACTGGCTCAGCACTGAGCTCCTGGATTTCAGCCTTCAGTTCTGAACTGATCTGAGGGATTTTACCTTCAGCAGAGAGCATCTTTCCCTCATTAAGATACCGAAGTGATTAAAAGATTTCCTACCTGCAGGTATAACTCCATCCATCACTCAAATACAGCAAAGCAGCTGTTCATCATTACACATAAACTTCATCCAGAAGCTTGGAACAGGCAGAAAACCAGAAAATTATACTCAGTTGATAATGCAAAAGAAATTTAAAAAGAAAGTAACTCCACTCACAGGACTCCAGCACATACTTCCTCATTCTTGCAAAATGCTGCTAGAATTATTCTTAATCACAGGGAATTAGGAGCTAATACTCCTGAATTAAGTCTGAATTTATTCCCATGTCACTGTTCATCCAGTGACCCCACAGAAAATGATGATGTGCTCCTAGCTGAGCAAATATGAGATCATTTTAGTTCAGCTTGGAGAAGAGACACAAGCTAAGTCACATTGCCTTGTGTTTGCTGTGTCCCTGTGTGAGCATAGTTACAGCAGCTCAGCACATGTGCAATGATTTACCAAACTTCAGCCACTCAATGGTAAGCCTGAGGCCTGTGCCTTGTTCATGGGAGGCTAAGACTGACTGATTCTCTATATGGAGTCTGACATGGAGGATTAATTCTTTAGATAAGAGAACTCAGTGCATCCATTCATGTCTTGGAAAAGTGCTGCCAAATCCTAGTGTTCAGTACCTCATCAGTACAAATGCAAAATGATAGAGGAGGTATTAGCAAGGCAAAAGGCATCTGTGAAATACTTTGAAGTTATACAAAGTAAGCAAAAAACTTCACTGGGACCAAGACAGAAAAATTCTGCATTGATATTTACCTTTACCTTGTGTACATCAATAAGCTATGGCACATGCAAGTGTGAACATCAACACCTCCAAAACTGTTGCAGCCACCAGTTCTGTACCCAAGGGATATAAGCATGCCTTCTGCACTTTCATTGCTAACACCTCCTTCAGCAGATTGGAATCATGCAGGTGTGGAGCAGGGACACCTGGTTTTGGGCACGTGATTACATACAACTGAGTTACAGTGACTTACTAAGTTAGCTCTCTCCTGACACACCATCAGCGGCACAGTTTCTCTTGAGTTGACACAGTGGCAACCTAAACCTATTAGTTTAGCTGAAGGCACTTGATCTCACTTTGGGGTAAGCCGGGGACATGTGCATGGGCCACAACACCTTACCTTGCAAGCACCAACTTTTTAAATTGCCACAAACTGATGGTGTCACAGACATACGCTCAGTCCCTGGAGAAGTAGGCATGGCTTCTCAGCTGTGGCCCAAAGGTCAAGTAGCTGAAAATACAGTCTACACCTTAAAATGTTTAGTATTTTGCCACTAGACTAAAATTACAAATTGAAAAAATTCTTTTTTTCCCCATAATAATATAAATTCATTATGAAAACTGAACAAAATACACCCTTATGCTAAGTATTATGAACTCAGGATGTTAACTAAGATGCAGGAAACCAGTTGTAACTGTTTCAATTAAATCATCTCCCCTTCTTGAGAAAGAAAGGTCTATTTCCATCATTTAAAGGAAAAAATATACATTATTCCAATGGATTAGATAGCCTGCTCACTGCTAGTCATGAGTACTACAGAAATCTAATAATATAAAGATACAAAGACAATTCTGTATGCACACACTGACTCTGGACATATCATAAATGCAATCAAAGCAGTCATGAAATAAATTGCACTTATTACAGTTTATTGCCCACAGTATATTTGTTCTTCCACTACTCCACTTTCTTTTAGCCATGAGCAAATATTCCAAAGTTCTAAGAGAGCAGCTTCCCACAGCTATTTTAGAAGCTGCAGACAGACAGGCAATGTTTTGTGTTTCTTCATTCCAAATGTCGAACACAGACGGCTTCTACCTGCTGACCCAAAGAGAGAAAAGAAGAGCATCAGACATATCAAGACATCATCTCTTCAGGAGCAGAAATAGGAATGTTGTGCTGTCAGAGATGATGATATCTCTCATGCAGTACTTGCTCTGAGCTTCATGAGGTCCCAAGACATCAGACTTTAAAAGGTGACTGCAGAAAAAAAAATAAAGAAGCAGAAACTATTCTGGCTTGTGCTAAGAGCTGTTTCGAATATCTCAGATCCTGGAATGTGAACAGTTGGTGTAAAAGAGCCTAAATGCTTTTACTCTAGAGGCAAATGGCTATGAAGATTAAAATTATGATAACTAGTATATATTGTACAACATTCTAAACCAGATCACTTTCTGTAAGTTATCTTGAATCTTATCTCTGAGAATTCATCTTCTCCATGTTTTAGATGATAGGGACCTTGCATCACAATAAAGAGCCGTGTATGTTCTATATATAATACAGAAAGGATTGTTATATCAGGACTGCAATTTTAAACTGTTGCTTCTTGGCATAAGTTTCTTCAGGTTCCTGTTTACTATTGGAGTAGATGAAAGTTCCACAGGTGTTAGCCATGGGAGGAAACAGAAGACATTTTCAGACAGTACAATATTGAGGGAAAATAAAAAAGGCTGACAAGTGCCATCTAATATTACATAGTACAAGAAAAAAAAGTAGAAGGAAACTGCTAAAAAGAACAATGTCCTATTGCAAGGTGTCTGAACAAGTTGTATGAAACTCTGAGAAATGGCGTATATGTGTTTGTAATACTGAATTTCTACCAAATGTCTTATTTGAATAAAAATAAGTGTAAGTGCATGAGCCTATGTGACTGCAGTTCAAAAATTAAGGTACTTTATGTTTACCAGTCATGCTAATTATAATCAACCCTGCTGCAGTTTTACTGAGATGAATAGTTCTATCAGAGACTGATTTTGCCCACAGATTTGAATCTAAGCCATACTGACTCTTCTGTATAATTATAAGCACTCAGGCAGAGGAAGAACCTGTGATACCTTTCCCCATGCTGCAGTACAGCAGCTCGAATGTGAGAGGTCCTCTGAGATGCAAACTGTGGGCTGGTAGGTCAATATACATGACAGTTTTCTTTAAACAAGGTCCTCTTGATGTCCAGATGAGTTAGGTAACTGCATACTGAAGGGAGTACAACAAAGATGAAGAGGGACTTTTTACAAGAGCATGTAGTGACAGGACAAGGGGGAATGGACTTAAACTGAAAGAGAGTAGGTTTAGATTAGATATTAGGAAGAAATTCTTTACTGTGAGGGTGGTGAGGCACTGGAACAGGTTGCCCAGAGAAGCTGTGGATGCCCCACTCCCTGGAAGTGTTTAAGGACAGGTTAGATGGAGCTCTGAGAAACCTGGTCTAGTGAAAAGTGACTCTCCACAACAGGGTTGAAACTATATGATCTTTAAGGTCCCTTCCAACCTAGGGCATTCTATGATATCCTATGGATTTAATTCTCAGTCCTTTGAAAAAAGCTCCAGCCTTTCAGTTCAGCTTTTTTCACCAATATAAAATGAATATACAGGATGGAAACAGTGGAGAAAAAAAATCCACTATGCACACTTATTCACAAGTTGCTATAGACAACATCATTTTATTATCATTGTTTACTTTTGCTTTTTTTATCACTACTTCTGCATGGATTTCACAATACTAGTTCATAAATACCATTTATTTTCAGAATATATCAGAAAAAGAGTTGCCTCAGTATTTTTACTGGACTTAAATTGTCCTGTAAAACAGGTGAAATAAGACTTCTACTAAACAAGTGTGGTGCTTTTTCTACATGTGAGGGTTTGGCTCCACAGCTTTGCATGGGTAAGTTTCATTGTGGGTTCTGTTATAACAGCATGTGGACTGCTTGGAGACACAAAACTTCAGTCTATTACTTTTGCATTTGAACACAACATAAAACAACCACATCAGCCCAGGTGGAACTGTTGCCCTGCTTGCCAACACCTCTTGGAGGATACATACTATTAGATAACATCTGTAAACTGGTAACAGTTGCTCTAGAATAATCAATGCCAATAAGCAGCAAGATTTGCAGAAAAATAAGAAATAAAAGAAAGGAGCAGAGCAGAACTCATCTGAGTCAATAAGCCCATGAACATTTCTATCCAACAGGTGGTAGTAAGGGCAGTAAGTTCTGCTAGAAGAGCAATTAGAAAAAAAACAGGTAGCTGAAGAAAATCACTCTCACAGTCTAGCAACAAACACATTTGCATTCAAGTATGTTACCTGCTGTAAGGACAAAGAATTTTTCAGACATGGGAATAATAAAATTATCCTTTATTGACAAAAAAAAATATTTTCTAGGATGCATATCAACTACAAATCTCATATTATTTTTAGAAAAATTACATACTTAAGCATGCATCAACTATTGGATACATAGCAGACTAATAAGGTTAGCAGCAGGTTTAGCTGTTTTTCCCAGCCAACTCTTTTAGACTTTGGGAGGACACTCAGCAGCCCCTCTCCTTGGCAGGACATACCTGACCCCGGGAAACCCTGCAGGCTCTCAGAGACCAGGCCATAAAGCAAACCTATACTTCTGATAAGGCATAGTATGAGATTCCTTTTACTGGCCCCTGAGCAAAAAGGAGCGAATAAGCTGATGATATACTGCCACATTTGTTTCTCGGTAACAAAAGGCTATTGGTCTGGGGAAAGCCCAACTCTTCACTGGAAACAACACTTGATGACAGCAGCTGGCAATCTTGGTGATGACTAGGGCATGTAACAAAGAAAGCACCCTATTGTACACAAAAACACCACACAGGCCAGAACTTCAACTCCTCCCTCATTCAGGAAGAGCAGCTTTTGCTTCTCTCACCCTGCTACCACCATGAAAACTTCAGACACATCCCTGAGACCTCAGGGCCTGAATGTTCCTCTTCAACCACTCACCAAACTCTCTGCTTCATCCAAGTAACAGCGTAAGTGTTGAGTGCCCCTCTGCAAATTGCCAACTGCTCTTAATTGCCATTACACTGACTGGGGCAATGCTGGTTTCTAAAGCAGGAGTTTTCAAGTGTTCTGCCTCCAGAGCTGAGGCCAGCATGGCAAACACAGGGTTGGGAGTGGCTCACACACAGTTGCCACTTCTTTGGAAACCTGGCCGCAATTATAGATGCTGAGCTTTCCTGCAAATCTGGGCCTTAAAGCCTGTGCCTGTTCCCACTGCAATCAGTGGCGACTGAATCAGTTCTGATTGATTTAATGGGGACAGGCACAGAGACTTAATTAGGAAATTAGTAGCTGCAAGGAAAGGAGAGAACGCACAACAGCATGCCAGATCTCTGGTATGAAACAAGCAAAGGAGCCAGTTGTTCTTCAGACTGAGATTTTAGCCTCCCAACAAAAACCCTCAAAAAAAAAAAAAAAAAAAAAAAAGATAATAAAAGAGATTGGCTAAATGGCCTTGAAGCTGCTTTAAACATCTTGTATAATATATAATTGTTTTTCAGCTCTTGAGTACACTGTCTACCTTTTAGATCTGTCCCCTGGGAAGACAATATGAAACATTTTGAAACACACAGCCCTTGAAAGCAATCAGCATTTTCAACTTTTTTGTTTTGGAGGTAATTAACACTCTGCTTAAAACGCCTTGCTCTTTGACAGGTACAAAGATGGATCAAGTCTAAAGTGTGTTTTTCATTTTAGTCCAGCTGGATGCCAGAGAACTATTTTTCACCAGCTCATTTTAAGAAAATACTGAGATTCTTAATTCATTACTGCATGAAAAGTCCTAATATCCAGAAGCTGACAGCCACAGTACTCCAGAATTTTTGCTTTGAGGATTACCTACATTCATGGAGGGCCTGCATAACAGGCTTGGGTGCTGTTTCTGCACTGGTAAATACATCTATCAGAATGCAGGATCACCAGTGCCAAGCTGTGCAGTGTGAATCCTGGTGCAGCCTCATCCATAGGAACAAATTATCCCTTGAGAAAACTATTATCCTGATAATATCTGAGCTTGTTTTAGACAGAAGTATTTGCTTAATACCTACTGGGAGCCTCGGCATCAACAATAATTTGCCTTGTATGTGCAATAAGATGATCAGGACCTGAGAATTATTTGATAGTGCTGATATACGTGAAGTGTTGCAGTCCTTAAGAGGAAGAGTTAACTTGGTGTGTTTTATCAATGCTGAGCACCGCACTGTGTTTATTATTCAGGGTGAAGCCATTTTGTTCATTCAAATAAAGGAAATGTCAGGAGCTCCAGAGACTCGAGGCTTTCTTGATCCCCCCACTTCTAGTGGGAGAGCCAGACTACACATATATATCAGTAGCTGGCTGTGACAGCTATCTGAGATGTTGTCTGAATTCTTTGTTTAAAAAAATCCGTCATGTTCAGAGCAGTGTCCTATTGGAATTTATTGCTAAGCTAGTAGCAATCAATAAACCAGAAGATGTAACTTTCCCGCTTTCCAAAGCTCCAGGATGGATTCTAATTCAGCTAACTAGACGCATCAACCCAACATTCAGTACCAAAGGAAACATATGCAGCCAAACTTTTGATGTGGGCAGAAATTTTGCATGTGAGAATACCGTGATGCAGGCCCTTCATTAGCACCACCCAACTCTTTGCAAAGGTACATCTTGCCTTTCTCCTGCTCATGACCCCATATTGCCTCATCATCATGATAGCTGGGTTAGCAGAGAGAACTTACACAATCGCTACAGTCTCCTGCCTCTGGAACAACAATACAAAAGCAAACACCACAGGGGGTGAAGTGAGGTAGCAGAAACATCTAGTTGTTACGACAATGTTCAACAGCTCCCTTCTTTTGTGAAAGCTGGACTTGATCTTGGAGGTCTTTTCCAACCTTAATGATGGATTCTGTTAAGCTGTTCAGAGTGCTGTGACAGTTTCTTTCTGGGTGCAAGCTTAGGCCCTCAGTAAAGAAAAAGGAAGTGTTTCTAAGCAGAAATCTCTCAGTTGAATGTGCTCAGGGATTGTTGCACTTTGGCAGGGGCATAGTTTCTGAGCATTTACAAAATCTCCTTAAAATGGCATTTGTTAGAAGGGTAGCATTACAGTATTTATAGAATATCCTCTGAGAAAATTCTGTTTGTACCAGGATGACAGTGGTACCCAACTCTACATTAAAACATCTTCTCTAATATTAATACAACAAATATGCTGTAATTACCTATTACTACTTAACCCCAAAATATTATTAGCTGCTCCCATTGTCTGGCTACCATAATCTATTCTTGACTCATAGACAGCTTCTGTCATGCATACTCATATTAGTTCGTACCTTAGGGCTGCACCATCCAGCATCTTGCTGACTACACTCCAAAGGGTTTAGCCTGCAAGGAGTTGGGTGTATCTGCATACACTTCATTTACTTTCAGAGATCAGAAGACTGCAGGGATGCACTCCCCAATTTATGAAAATATAGGCCGAGACTACAAACAAAACACATCAGAATCATCATCCCATTCTGCTTGTACTAGCCACAGTCTCAGTGCTTACGAAATAAGTAGGGAAACACAGAAATGACAAGGGAATAAAGCACAACCTGGTTTATTATATTTACTCACAGGGAGCTGCCATTGTTTTGTTTGGGCTTTGCTAATGTTTTTCAAACTGAAACCGTATTTCCTGTAAAGAACGCAGCTAATGCTGTGGCATAAGCAGGTGTGGAACAATATTGTTCTCCTAACAGCACATTGAGATGCAGAGAGGGTTATGAAGTCCAAGGTAAGACAGTCCCTAAATAGCAAGAAAATGTGGGCAGCACTGCAGTTCTGCCCGGATATTTGTCACAGCAGGTATGTCCACATAATTCTCTGATTTTCCCCTGCTGAGCCAGGGTTTGAGGGAAGTAACCATGCACATGTCTCTCGGCTGTGAGGGAAACGGAGAAGCTGAAGGGCTTGCTGGGCATGGGACAGGAAGAAGGAAGAGGGGACATTACCGCAGTCTGTGTGTGGGACTTGCACAAGCCTAACATCTGCTCTGTTCACAGCAAGTGTGATTATCAATCATCGTAGCAGTCTAGGCTGTACAGTTTTGGTTGCTAATTGCATGTTGTCGGTGATGATCACAGAACTATTTCCATGTACTCACAGACATCACAGCACATGTCCATAGCTTAGGCTGCCATTCATTTTCCACTATATGAAATAACATTACTGCCACTCACACTATTGCCAAGCTGTTCCTTAATGGGCCCAAAGTCTCCATTTCAAGCAACAGAATCAGGATGAATTGTTTAGGAATACTTTAGTCTCAAACTCCCAGGCATTTCCAAGAACAAGATCAGTTAAAACTGACTCAGGCTATTGTTTTTTAATAGAGTCTTTCAGCTGTTTTAATAAGAACAAGCATTTTTAGATTTCATGAAAAGTACAACATGTAGCTGGATGGTCTCTGCATGGAAGAAAACATCACTGTGAAAATGTCTCTCTTTGCCCTCTGAAAACTCTTACTTCACACACAATACACAGAACAAGCAGACAGTGCCAAGTTCAGTGAGTTCAAAAGTTGTACCTTGATAGTGGGAAGTGCCTTTTGTATGAGCCTAATACTCACACAATGTGCTGGGAAAGTGGAAGACTTTAGTATGAGGCCTTTGCCAGAACTAAGAGATTTAGAAAAAGACATATGAGACTATCATACAGGATCAAAAAAGACAGAATATTCCTATTTCTCTCCTATCTCTGCTAGTGAAACCAGGCAACTTAAGCTCTTGAAAACTTAGATAGGGTTCTCTGCATATGACCCCACATACCACATAAAATACATGAATTTATCTAACTTGCACATTGAACTTTCTAAGTGCATAGTCCTTTCATGTACTTAAAAGCATAATTATACCTATAATGACAATTTCCTTATGGCTAAAATGGGCTGTCCAGATGTGCAACTCCAAGCTGATTCTCTTGGGCTTCATAGCTCCAAAGCACATACCACAGGAACTAAAAACACATTTTGAATTTCACTTCCCCTACTGCAACAGTTATTCGCGTACCCTTTCCTTACTGGTATACTTTACTCCATTAGTAGGACCTGGATATTTAACGGATTTGTTATGCAAAATGCTACTGGGTGTAGCACAAAACGGTTATGTTTCTAAGGGAGCATCCCTTTGACAGCTTTCCAGTGCAGAGGGTGCAGGCCCAGGTCTGGAAACTCTGCTCCCACTTCCTAAAACACAACACCCCGTCTGCAGTCCTGTATTAGCAGCAGCATCTCTCCCGAGCAGGTGCCCTAGGAAACTCTCCATCCTTCCTCTGCCACCACCTTCACCAGGGAGAGCCATCTCCGGCGCGGCAAGGGCTCGCTGCGGCTGTCCTTGATGGCTAAAGAAGAAGGGGGAAAAACCAGAAAAGATAAGCAGAAACAACCCACAAACTGCTGCTGAGGAGCAAGGTGGCAGAGCTTTCCCCTACTGACACAGTTGCTGGCCGCCCTCGCACTCTCCCTTATTGCGGCCAGTCCGTAGCGGCGGGAGCGGCCAGACGGAGCCGCCCCTCAGCCCTTACCTAACGCGGGCAGGGCTGACCTTATGTAAGGGCAGAGGCGGGGCCGGTACTGCTGTGGCGGAGGCAGCAGCGCCATGTCCTGGTACCGCAACACCGTGTGGTTCGTGAAGGGGCTGCGGGAGTACACGAGGTACGGGCGGCGAGCGCGGCGCGGGGTGGGCGCGGCGCCCGGGCCGGGGCGTTCCTCCCTGCCCGGGGCGTTCCTCCCTGCCCGCGGGAGTTCAGCCACCTCGAGTCGGCTTATTTTGTATTTTCAGTCGGCCGCTCCCCACTCCGCCAAGCCGAGAAGATTTCAGCCCCTCTTTGGTGGAGCTGCTCGGCCCGGCCCACCCCACTGCACTCCACCCCTCCTCGGGGCTGCGGCCAGGCCCTCTCCTGGCTGTCCGAGTCGGGGCTGAGTGGCTTGTGACGGGCAAAAGCCACTAGCTGCTGCTTTCATGGACGGAGTTGTAAAGCACTGGCACGGGCTGCCCAGGGAAGTGATGGAGGCACTGCCCCTGGAAGTGTTAAAAAGTTATATGGCTACGGCACTTGAGGACGTGGCTTGGAGGCTGGAGGTGAACGCAGTGGTGATGCTGAGGTTGATGGTTGGACTTGATGATCGTTAAGGTCTTTTCCAACCTTGATTCTGTGGTACATCACTGATTGCGGTGTCACTGGCACTGTTTGTGGTCTGTCCCATGACTACAGAGAGTAACAGGGCAAGGGAGGGCTTTCAGCTGAGCTGTGAGAGAAAAGTGCTTTTCAACTCCCCCCTGTGGTTTGCTTTTTTTTTTAGAAGGGCTCTCTACCAGCTTCTCACAGGTGTGTCATGCTTTATTCAGGGGCGGCTACGAGTCTGCTTCCAAGCACTTCAATCCAGCTGATGTGGAGGTGGACGTGCATGGGAGATCCTTCCTGGTCACCGGTTCAAACAGTGGCATCGGCAAGGCCACAGCCAAGGAGATAGCGAGGAGAGGTGAGCTGGGATGCCATGGAACTCTGAGGAGTTGATACAGATAACATGGAAGGAAGCGGGTTTGGCTTTCCAGCATAAACACACACAAATCCGTGGGATGAGGGGTCATTCTACTGGACTCTTATTGTGGGTTACAGGTTTAAGTACAATTGGTGCTGGGAAAACTTGGCATAATGAAACCAAATAAATGGAGAAGATCTGCACAGTGTTTTTCAAGTGCATGTTTACCAAAACTATCTGTGTTACAGTGGCATCTAAGGATGTTGGTGACAGATCACGGTCTTTTTAAAGATGACTCAGTACAAGTAGCAGCCTGGCTGAATTTGAACTATTTTGAAGAATTTGTGAATTTATCATATGATGAAAGAAAATGATTAGCTTTGCAAAGCTGAGAAGGGAGAGTATAAAAGAAGCAATGTAGTTGTGCTTGATCTTAATGATAATACCTTGGATTTGTGCCCTTTGGCTGATTACATGTAATTATTTTTTTATGTGGCTCTCTGTAATCAAGGAGGTGGTATGAACTTGACCTAACTGCTGTTGAAGGATAAACATAATCCCTTACAGAGTTGACAAAATAATTCCTATTGTGCAAGAGTGATAGGAGTTTTGGCACGTCGAATGAAAAGGAGGAGCTTGTAGCTCTTTGCTCTCTTCTTGTGTGCTTAGGTTTCATAACTATCTTGTGAAGGAAAGTGCGACTCAGTTAAATTAAACTAATTCAGAACTATTAGCATCAAAGAGTCTTTGGGTTAAAGATCTCCATCAGCGCCAGCATGTGATTGATATCAGGTTCCCAGTACTGCTGTTGTACATAACAGCTTTGTGCAAGTATTGCTTTGTCTGGTGACTGCTTTGCTCACAAATGGATATGCCTGCCAGGTTTTGCAAGCTGGAGGGCTGGCTGGATCTGCATGGGATTTGGTCACCATGTTTAGGAGAATGACCTTGGGCTCAGACCACGTGTGTGATGCGTTGGATGGGCATTGCTGTTTCATATGAAATTAAAATGCCTTCCTGATCCTATTCTCAAATGTGTCACTTTGAGACTCAGTGTCAGCTGTTGGGGCCCTGGCTTCTAGTTGAATCTCTTAAAGTACACTGTGAGAAGATAATAAGGATTTCAGACTTAGCAAGAGAATAATCAAGCTATGTTGGCTTTACCTTCAAGCACTCAGACCTTTCTAATTAATAATGATCTTGATGACAATTTCTATAGTCTGAGTTCAGCTTTTCTCTGAATTGATGTCTTATGGGTATGCACATTTGGGCTTTCCTCTGTGTCTTGTGAGCTGCACTTCTGGCATGATACAGTCTTCTCCCAATTACTCTGACAATTCCCATTTGTTAAGTTCAAGTAATTTTATCTTTACTGTGGAAAATGTATTCAAATGTCTAGCCCATGAGTCACACCAAAACTTTCCCTCTGTCCTCTAAGGCAACAAAAAAGTTCATATTCAAAGACCTTAAAAATGCTTCTCTTTTTGTGGAATGTTTTTCTACTGTAGACTCTGAGAATGTTCCTGATCAGCTTGAAGGCCAGCTGTTTCTTCCATGTGTTTAATTTGTACCTGTACTTGTGCTGTCCTTTGTGTTTTGGGAAGAGCTTCTTAAACATCTGCAAATGCACATTTTTAACTGCCTTAAGGTCTGTAATTGGAGCCCTCCTTTGCAATGAATTCTGCAGTCGCTGTGAGAATGGCCAAAGAAATGAGCCTTGCACACTGCCCCTTCTGATTGGCTTTTCTTTCACTCATGAAATCTGTTTTTCCTGCATCAAAGACTGTCTTTCATTCTGATCTGTTCATATTCAGTGCCTGTGTGTGCACGATCCCTTCCATGGATGGCGTTTGTGTTATGCAAAATGAAGATTAACTGTATTAAACATTGGTTAGTGTCATTTGTATTGTTTTCCCAAATTCATGAGTCTTCTACTGCTGTCTGTGATTGTGCACTTGGTAAAAGTAAATCAGACAGCTCTGGTAGTGCTGTGGAGGAGTCAGACACTGTTAAAAAACTTCAGAAGAGCTTGTTGGCCCCATCAGCTGCATGCCAAGGATACTTGCTATTGTGGTGCTCAGGGGAAAAACCTCTCTCATAAACAGAAAATCTCATTATCAGCCCCCGGACTGGGCTGTGAAGAGTGAGTCTTGGTGTTTTGCATTTGGATTCTGGGCACTAGAAGAGTGACTGGGCACTGTTGTTTCTATTATGCGTCCTTTGGGAATTGCATTCCTTGAGCTTTGTGGTAGTGAACTGTTAGCAATCCCTAAGAGACCTTTTAAAATAAGTAAAAGTTAAGAGTACAGATATTCCTGTGACTGAGAGTAACACATGACTTTTAATGTTCAGAGAATACAAGGCATAAAAATAAAAAAAAATTATGCCTACTTTAGTTCTCTTTTTGAAGGCTTTCTTTAATGTGGCTAAGTGATGAAATCATGGCAAGTATCCAGGGCTCTGGGAAGAGCCTTGCCCTGTGTATTCCTTTCAGTGAGTGAAAAGTTGGTTGGAAGAGACCTGTAGAGGTTACCTTGTCCAGCTTGAAGCAACTGTTGCCAGCACTAGATCAAACCAGTCATTGCTTTGTCTCACTTCCTGAAACCTGCAAGGATGCAAGTTATGCATCCTCTTGGGACAGCCTGATCTCTTTAGAAGAAAACTAATGAAAATTATTTTCCTTAATAGATGACCTGAGCCTCCTAAATTGCAATTTGAGGCCATAGTCCTTGTCATATCTCCGTTGCTGAGAAGAATTCTGATATCTGGCATTTTTCTTTCCTTTTCACAAAGCAATTCTGGTCACTTGTGTTGTTCAAGCCCTTTACTGAAATTTCTAAGTCATGTATCAAAAGAAGCATTTATTATACAGGTGCCTTAGTTTCAATCTGCAGTATGGCTCTGGTATTTCTTCCACTAAATATGATGTACAGACCTGACAGAAAAAGGTTTGAGCAGACAGTACTTAGAGTGCAGTGGTCTTTTCCATACACTCAGCCTTGTGTGAGGACCCCGTAACAGCATGATACTTTTTTCACCTTGCCTGCCTTCATAGGGACCAGAGTCAAGCAGAAATCTCCCAAGTTAAAATGCTGATGTCTCCCCCCAAATGCAGTTAGTAATTAAGTATCAAATGTGTTTCTTGTCTCAATCCACCAGGTGGCACGGTTCACCTGGTTTGCCGAAATAAAGAACGGGCCCAGGTTGCCCAAGAAGAAATAGTGACAGAAACGGGCAATCAGGTGAGTTGCCTTTCAGTCTCTTGTTTAGTCTTAGAGAAATTGTTAATATTAAAGACCTTGGAGGCCTTTTGACATTTTACTCGTGTTTTTAATAGTGTTTTCATGCGCATGTGGAAACATCTCGTAGTTTATCATTCATGTAGTTTGAAGTGATTTCATTTCATTAGATCATGTTTTCTGTGATAAGTAACATCACCAGCAGCATGCTGTTTTATTTAATGTTTGTTGTTTATATGTTTTGTGATGTCCTACTTACTATTCCTAACTATGTGGCTGAGGCTTTTAAAAGTTAATGTATTGCAACACTTGCAACAATGTTTATGTGTCTACTGCACTGGATCTGAAGGTTTTATGTGTCTGAATAGCATGCCCTTGATTTGCTAAGGTTGGCTGCTCTGTTAAGTCCTGTGTGTGGTCCTACTTCCACATGCCTTTCCATCTTATTTTCTTATAATACCTCTTCCTTACCTCCTTCCTTTTGTTATATATTCTTTTCTTTTTTTCTGTATATATCATTCTACAGTGCACTCCTGTAGCTGTCACTGTTGTTTTTGCTAATTATTCAGGACTGTGATTATGGAGAAGCGCATAGGTCATTAGCTTTTGGGTTTGGCTGGGATAGAGTTAATTTTCTTTATAGCAGCTCCTATGGTGCTGTGTTTTGGATTTGTGACCAAACCAGTGTTGACAACCCATGTTTTAGTCATTGCTGAAAGCTCACACAGCATCGAAGCCTTTTCTAGTTCTCACACTGCTCCACCACGAGCAAGCTGTGGGTGCACAAGAAGGTGGGAAGGGGGACACTAGGACAGCTGACTCCAACTGACCAAAGGGATCATCAGGAAAAGCTGGGGGGGAAGAAGGACTAAAGGGGGACATTCACAGTTATGGTGTTTCCTAAGTCACTGCTGCACTGGAAGAAGTCCTGCTTTCCTGGGGATTGCTAAATGCCTGCCTGACAATGGGGAGTAGTGAATGAATTCCTTATTTTGATTTGCTTGCACACACAGTTCTGCTTGACTTATTAATCTGTCTTTATCTCAGCCCACAAATTTTGTCTGTTTTGCCTTTACGATTGTCTTCCCCTTTCCACTGGGAGAGGAGTGAGTGAGTAAGTGGTGATATGGGGCTAAACTACCTACCAGGGTTAATCCACAGCACTTGGATGGAGACCTATCTTAATTTTAGATAATGTCTTGGCTCTTGTACACAGTATTTTGATTCCAGTAATATTTTTTAATATGGATCAAAAATTTTGAAGATATTTTATGGTTAGAGATGTCATATTGACTAAATTTCTGCTCTTAGATTTCAGCTCTCTAGTGTGACACAACCAGCATTACACTTCAGTTCTTTAATGGAGGTGAATTAGATCAGTCGTTATGTAGAAATAAGTACTTCCCAGCTGTCTATAGCTGTGTAATCCCATGGCTGTAGTAAGACTGGTGATTATCTGTACTACCTCCCTTGCTTACTGCAGTCAGACAGCCTGGGAAAAGAGGTGAGTTTGACCTCTGAAAGTTCCTCCATGTTCTGTTTTCTGTCATCTGGTGAAACAAAACTTGAGGTAAATAATGTTCTTCCTTTAAAGGCAGCATAATTACTGCATTCCCACTCTTTGGTAGACTGAAAATCTGTAGTTTCTATAGTCATGAAAGATTACAAGGGCACTGCAGGACTCGTTTGTGACCCTGGGGATAGGGCACTTGTATAGAGAGCAGCTTTCAGTGAAGTGTTAGATGAGCTGTACAAGAGGCCCTGTGGGACACGTGACTGCAGTGGGAAGAGCATTTTAATAAGGAGTTTCCAAGAACATCCTTCTTTATAAGTACTCATTCAGAAGCAATCTATTGCGATAATATAACGCTTTATCTACAACTTGACAAGCTGTATCCAGACTGAACTTGCTCTTCCTGATAATTTGGATGGAGATCCTGTTATAGTATATAACAAAGCTTCATTTATAATGAAGTATATAACCAAAGATTTTTTCCATTTTCTGCGACACATGCCTGAGTTCAGTGCTGAAATGGAGTTACTTCCCATGCTCCTGTACCTAGACCTGGGAACTGGAAAGTTCTCCGAATCTGTTGAAGTAGATCTAGTCACAGAGATTAGGTTTCACTTTGAAAATGGCTTTTCTACCACTGAAGACTTCTATAGGGAACAGGCATGTATGCCCTTTTCCTGAGTCAGTGTGACAGTCTTCAGCAGATAAGAGTTGAATTAGATATTTTTCAATCTCTGAAATCCCTTGTAATATTGAGCATCTGCCCAAAAAACCTTAGCTGTCCTCTACCAGTAGATAACAGTAGTAGCTTTAAAAGTAGAAAGCTTTTAGATAGGTATCCTGCTCGAAACAGTAGAGCAGTGTCAAGTTTTTGGTCCAGAATGATTCACAGAATGAATAAGGTTGGAAGGGCCCACAGTGGGTCATCCAGTGCAATCTCCCTCATCAAGCAGGGTCATTCTAGAGCACCTTATTACAATGAGAAAATTCTGACCCTAACTCAACTAAAGAGGTGAAGAAATCCAATAGCCAGAGAGAGTCATGTGCTTTTTATCTTCAGGGAAGCAGAATATAGGCAGGGAATAAAGCCATATAATTTTTTTCAGCTTCTTCACTTATCTCATTTGCTTGTATAATGCGTATTTAAAGAAACAACTTGGAAAGAGAGGAGGCCCTTTAATGATTATTTGTTGTTTTGCATGAGAACATATCCTCTGCATAATTTTTTTAAAACAGCTTTCCCTGGGATACGTCATAAGACTGTCTGTGGTGTGTCATTGAGACTAAGTGCTATCTAGGAGAAGAGTAGGAGTTGACATGCCTTTGTATGCAGATAAATGCCACTGTGCTTGTACTATGTAGAACACAACTCTAAAAAGGAAAATAATTTGCCTATAGCAAACAGCAAAGGTTTTTGAGGAAAGCATTATTTCTAGCTTTAGTGGTTTAGGAAATTATAACTTTGCTCTATGTCAATATGTCGAGGTTTTTTTATTTTTTTTTTTTATTCTATTGCATATTGCATTCCCATTCTTGGCCTTAGTACTGCAAAACATTGCAAGAGTGTTGTGACGTGGGATGACTAACAAGGACTTAGCGTTTTATGCAGCAGTTAGCATGGAAGGAGATGCAGAAGGCACCTGATACTGAGACAGCTGGAGTGAGTGCAGTGATGCACCTGAAAGCGCATTCTCCCACTCTGGTTGGAGCAGCTGTGTTTGGCACATGGGAGACTGGCCCAGACAGAGCTCCAGAGGAATAATCTGGCAGATGCTGGGCTGCAGGGAGTGACTGGTATTTTTCCCTGAGCCTGGGGCAGTGCATGATGGTGGCTTCATCTGTTGGGCTCTGCTGTCACCAGGGTGCTGGGCTGCCAGGTGAAGCAACAGCAGGAGATGAGCAAGCTGCTTAGCCACAGGGAACAGAAACAGGAGATTGACAGGGTTTTTACAGAGAGCTGAAGAGCACATGGCATGGAAGGAAGGATGGCTAGAAGCTGTGCTTGAGTAAGCAGAGGATAGAGACTCCTAAGATGGGGAGGAATGGAAGCTTGTGAGTGCTGGCTTGTTCTCTGCCTGCAGATGTGCATTTATAGGATAGGTATAGTGCCATGGTAACAGATGAGGAAGAACAGGCTCTGTCAGGGGAGGTGTTAGAGACACACGATCCTGAACAGTTGTTGACAGTGGGAGGAAGTGGTGGGTGATAATGGCTGAAGGCTCCTTCCTATGGGGGATGGAGACACCCATCTGCAGTCTCGATGTCTTGAGAGGTTTGTCACTTGCTGAAGACTCAGATCTAAGGTATTGTGGAGAGTCTGTTGAGTCTGGTCTGGACCTAGGACTGATACGTCCTGTTGCCCAACAACATGGGCACCCCTGCTGTTGTGTGGGGTGACCTGGAGTTCATCAAGAGTGCTTACAGAGAGTCAAGGGCATGGGAGCCCAAGCAGTGATCTCCTAAATCCTTACAGTGAAATGGAAGTGCTTAAGTAGGAGCATATATACCCTGCAGGTCAACACCTGAATGTGCATCTGGTGTCACTTTGGCCTTTGTCACTTTGTCACTGTGGCCTTTATGATCTCTTTGACCTCTGAAAAGTGAGCATTACTGAGCAGCAGTGACAAATTGGAGCAAGAGTGTCTTTGCCAGCAGGTTTGCTAAGCTAGTGAGGAGGGCTTTAAACTGGTTTCATTAGATTATAGTGACCAAACCCTGAAGAGTAGTAGTCACAGGGACAGTGAGTAAATGTCTAGGGGACAGCAAAACAGAGGAAGCTCTCACAGTTTTCATGTGAAAGCAGCATGACTGGGAGCCCACCTCAGATGGCTGTACGGGAATACACATAGTGTAGGAAATGCAGGAATCCATGCGCGATTGCAGAGCTGTGATCTCACTGGGATTAGAGAGAAATGGTTGGCATTACTAGAGTGCTGAAGTAGATGTATTCCCTTGCCCTTTGTGCTGCTTTTGGCTAGGATAGAGTTAATTTTTTTCACAGTGGCTAGTATGGGGCTGTGTTTTGGATCTGGGCTGAAGATAGGGTTGCTAATACAGAGATGTTTTTGTTACTGCTGAGCACTGCTTACGCAGAGCCAAGGCCTTTTCTGCTTTTCATATTGCCATCCTGGCAAGGAAGTTAGGAGTGCTTAGGAGCTTGGGAGGAGACACAGTTGGGACAGGTAGACAAACTGACCAAAGGGATATGCCAGACCATATGACATCATGCTCAGTTTATGGAGTGGGGGAAAGAAGGAGGAAAGGGGGGATATTTGGAGTGATGACATTTTGTCTTCCCAAGTAACCATTATATGTGATGTGATGCTGCTCTTCTGGACATGGTTGAACACCTGCCTGCCCTTGGGAAGCAGGAAATTAGTTCCTTTTAAAAAACCTACAGCACCTGGTATTCCCAGGCAGTCCCCCATCCAAGTACTAACTAGGCCCAACCATGCTTAGCTTCCAAGATCAGACGTGATCAGGCATTCTCAGGGTGGAATGGCCATAGGCTTGTTTTGCTTTCCCTATTTAACTGTCTTTACCTCAACCCATGAGTTTTCTAGCTTTTACCCTTCTGATTCTCTCCCAGTCCTGCTGGTATGGGAGTGGCTGTGTTGTACTTGGCTGCTGTCTGGGGTTAAACTACAACACCCTTTTAGAAACACAACCTGGAAAGTCAAGTAAGGGGAGTGCTCTCTGCAAAGTAGTGGCTTGAATTTATGAAGCTTTGCTTTGAAATGGGTAATGACTCAGTTAAGAGCTTTTGGGTAAGGCACAGAGGTCATACCAATGGGGTGACATCATACTAGGTGTCTGCTACAGATTGCCTGATGAAGTAGAGGAAGTAGATGGAGTCTTCTTAGAGGTCTGAGGAAGCCCCGTGGTAAACAGGTCCTGGTATTCATGGAGCACTTGAACCACCCTGACACCTGCTGGCAGCACATCAGGGCACAAACAACCTAGGAAATTTCTGGAGAACATCAAGGATGATTTTTTTGATATGAGTGTTGGACAAGCCAGCTAGAGGTGATCTCTGCTGGACTTGCTATTAGTAGCCGTCTTGAACAGCTGCCTTGGTGGAAGTGATCATGAGACTGTGGAATTTAAGATCAAGATAGACAAGAAGGATGAGAAGTAGAACTACAATATTTGGGTTTAGGAAAGAAGATTTTTGGTTTGTTTTTTATGTACCTGTTTGGTAGAAAAAGGCTGTGGAAAAGCTGGTTGATCTTCACTTTGAGGAGCTTTCCCTTGGGAAATGCTTCCTCTTAACTGGTAAAAGACAAACCACTCATTTTCAGAAAAGGCAAGCAGGATTTGGGGATCTATAAGCTGGTCAGCCTCACCTTATTCCCCAGGAAAACTACAGAGCAAATCCTCATGAAAGCCATGAAAGGCAGGAAGGTGATTGAGAAAACACAGTGTGAATTTTTCAAGGGCAAACCTGGACTGACTGTCCTGATTGCTGCCTTTGGTGAGATAGCTCTGCCTATGGACAAGAAGGAGGCAGTGCTCTGCTTAGGTTTGACAAGGCTTTTTACATGCTATCCTCGTAGCCATTTTGGAGAGATGCAGTTTGATCTGGTGGATGACAAGGTGGGTGGAAAACTGTCTGGAGCATACAACCATGTGATAGGACTGTGTAGGGAAGACAGTACTAGGCTTCTCCTGGAGGTCTGCAGTGAAAGGACCAGAGGCAGCCAACACAGATTAGAATAATGGAAAAAATTCTGAGTAGATAGTAGGAAAAACTTTCACCAGGGGGGTGATCAAGCACTTGAACAGAGGGCTCAGGCAGGCTGTTGAATCTCCACATTTGCCAAGCAGTCTCCAGAGGTCCCTTCCAAGCCACATTATTCTCTAATGCTGTGACCTTGAACATTTCTTTGGAAAGTTCCTTTCAGCCAAAGAGGAAGCTGCTGTATGAATTGTTTAAACTGAAGTTTTGCAAGCTTTGCAGTAATTTTCTAGTTCTCTGCTGTGCCTGACTGTCTGTCACATACTTATCTAAGTAAGGCTCTCTCTTAATAACTTTGACATTAAAAAGCTGTGTCTCAGAAGCAGCTGAATCAAGTGACTAAGCATGTTTCAAGGACTAGATTTATATTTCCCAGTTGTGCATGTTAACCTGTTTTAATTGTGTTCTGGAGGCAATATTTTTTTCATACTGCTTAAATACCTTTTCACCTAGACAGGCCTAAGCAGTGAAAAGGGTCTCTTCACTGTCCCTGTTATTTGTAACTTAGTTTCTTTTCTTTTAGAATGTCTTCTTGCATATTGTGGATATATCTAATCCCAAGGAAGTATGGAAATTTGCTGAAAAATTCAGAAATGAACATAAATTAAATGTGTTGGTGAGTTTACATACTTAAACCTTGTGTCTGTCTTTGAAGTGCGTAGCCTATGAATTTGTCTAACAGATCGTGTAGATGTCACATTTTGTCTTCCAATTCTCTTCTTAATTTTTCCTAAATGTTTTTTCAGGCGTCTCCATGGTCTGTTTGCTCTTGCCTATTCTCAGTTCACAAATATATGCTACAAGAAGAGAGAAAAGCAGTACTTTTTCAGCTGCATCTTTTGAGACTTATCACACACTGTTTGACTTCCATGACTAGTTACTTTTTTCCTCTTAAAACTAGACCTTCTTAAAGATTAAACTTTTATGAAAAGCTTGAAGACTGGTCTAAAACAGAGCCAGGGAGAGAGCAAACAGTAAAACATAATTGGTAAGGGGCCTTTATTTAGCAGTGAAAATTTGCCCAGAGGGCTGTTCGAAAGCTGAGGCAGCTGGAGCAGTTCTTTTCTTGCTTAGATGAGGAACTTTTGGTAAGAAAGGGAAAACAGCTTTTGAGGAGTGGCAGTGGATGAGCAGGAAGGTGTATAGGGGCAAATTTTTTTTTTTGTTGAGGTGGGAAAGAAAACCTCGAGCTCATTCTGGAAGGTAAGGCAGGGAAAGAAGGGTGTCTGAGCCTATGCTGGTCGCACACAGCTTGCAGGCTTCTGGCTGTTCATGAGGATGTGCCTTACAGTGGATCCCAACTACGTGGTGCAGTGCTGTTTTTGGCAATGTGTGAGTCAGGTGAGACATCCAGGCAGGATTGCCAGGTAGACAGAAAAGCTGGGGTTCTACAACCAGGACACCAAGTCACTATGAAGCACCTATGCTAGTTAGCTCTGTTCTTCTCAAGGCTGACCAGGATGCAGCAACCTGCTGACCTGGATAACCTGCCAAATTTGGAGCTCATTTGAGGGTGGGCGTTCCTGCAGGTCATTCCACTGCATGTTATGCAGTTTCCTTATGCATATTTATGTTCCAGTATTTGTTCTACAAAATAAAAAAAAACCCTTACATATTACTTTCTGTGAAAAAAAGAGTTTAAAGACTTGAAGGAAGGCACTGAGGACTGCTGGCTCTTAGTATAATACACCTGTGGTGAGCCATTTCTCTGGAGATCCCTCTGATCAGCCATAGAGTGACTTGGAATAACATGGTTTATTAAAACAGGTTGAAGCTTTGTGTTGCAGTGTCAAAACCCTGCAAACTAACATTGACTGCTTGTACATGTGGCTTTCATTGTAAATATTTGTGTAGATTATTTTTGTTTAAAGGAGTTGTTTTACAGATCAACAATGCAGGATGTATGGTGAATAACAGAGAGTTAACTGAAGATGGGCTTGAAAAAAATTTTGCAACGAACACTTTGGGTGAGTATGGAATGTTTAGTTCTGGAACATACTTATTTTGGTTACGGAAGCTTGTTTTTATAGCTGGATTCATGAGGAATGTATTCCTGCTTAAAGAGGGATTGTACCATTGCTAAGCCAGTGAAGGAGCAGGGAAGGAAAAGAAGAAATATTACAGCTTGTTTGGAGCATCATTGTTTTTAATTTCTCAATTTCTCAGTTGTTTTGCTGTCAGCACCTTTATTTATCATAGCAGCAGTGGACAACTGCAGATAAGATTTAATTGAATAATTCAAAATTTGCTTGGAAATTTTGTTCCAAGCAGTGCTGCTAATGGTGCTCTTTGTAATAAGTGTGCTTCTGTGGCTTGGATAGAGCTTGGAGCATGTTCAGGTATTTAAAGAGACATTCAAATGTGTCAGTAGGCTTGCCCATCCCTGTTTGCTGTGACAGAGGCACTGTGTAGGAAGACTGTGCTGTGTACAGTGCCCTGGACTCTCTCAAAGAGATGTAATCTCTAGTCAGGTGATAGAGCAGTAGTGGGCAAGTCTTGGGCACTGCACATGTAAGGGGCCCAACCTATGAACTGTGTGGTGGTGGTATAAGAGGCACAAGTGAAGGGAAGCAAGTCAAGAGGGAAGGGGAGGTGGTGAGCAAAGTGGAAAGTTCCCCCATAAAAGCCCTGGAAAAGATGTGAGCAAACAAAGAGCCAGCAGAGAGAAGCGCTGCCTGCTGCTGCTGCTACCTGTAGGGCTGAAAGGTGCACCTCTTGCAAAAAGAGATATAGTGCTTGCATCAACCAAGAGTCCTGACATTCTTTCTCTGTGCAGTGTAGGTGGCTCTCTCAAGAAATTGTCTTTAATGTATTCAAAAGTGATGCATTAAAGAGGAACTGTGGTGCTTTGTGTTTTCCTCCTGTTCATCAGCATCTTGAATGAGGAAGAAGAAAGCTTAGGCTGTAAAGATAAGGCATTTATAGAACTAGCGTAACCTGGAAACCACTGTTGGCTTTTATTCTTAGCCTTTTTCCTGTGTTGCTTCCATAAATCCAACTTACTTTGTAAACTAACATTTTAGCTATAAATGTCCTGTGCTTTGCTGATACAGTGTATACAGCTTATTTTTTTCTACTAGGCTGACTCAATTAAACTGACAAATCAAGTATAAAGGCACAGATTCATTTTCTTCAAACTAATCTTCTGCTAACATCCTTCTGTTTCTCATGGTCAAAAAATTCATAATTATTTTATTTTGCCATCGAATTTCCCCTGACTGCAGAAGTACAAGACCTTCTACACTGAGAAATGTATTCACCTTAAATTAGTTTAACCCTCTTGAGGTTTTTCAAACAAAAATCCAGCAATGTGCGAAGGTACAGTTCTTCCAGAGAGAAGCAGAGTGAAACAAATACTACAGTCTGAACACAAGGCGCGTTTTGGTTTAGTTTTAAACACTGAGGGAATTAACTGTTGATGAACTTTACTAGTCCATCACTTGAATTATATTTTCTCGCAAAAGTAAAAGCAGCAAGTTCTGCTTTCCCACCTGTAAATCAGCCTCCCTAGTGACGTATAGCTGCACAGAGGAAGCTGAATTATGGTTGTAGCAAACTAGGAAAATGCCTGTATTATCTTTTGTGAATGTTACTTACAGATCTCCTTTATTTATTTGTGTATCACTTGCTGCATGGTTGTATAAGAAGTTTAAGGAGGTAAGACATCCTCTGTTGTCCAGCTTCTTCAGAGTTCAAGCAAGGACTGGGTTGTTTGCTTAGACCAGTTCTCTCTAGACAACAATAAGGATTAAATTTTGAATCTTTTAGAGCAGAGTGGGACTTGGTTGAACTGGAAGAGGCTGGCTGTACAAAAGGAAGCTTCTGTGCTTGCAGGTCAGACACACATGAAGGACCAGTGCTACAAACTGCATGATTTTTTGTTCAAGATCAGAGATGGGGTAATAAATCATAACTTCTGGAATCATAGTAGGAGAAAGCTGTTTGGAGGAACACCTGTTGGAGTAGATGCTGTGTTATATTCCCAAGCACAAGATGCCTTTGGGTGTGCTTTGCTTTGGACAAGTTATTCCTGTATCAGTAACTATCTGTGGTTACAGGTTCCCAGATGAAAACTTGGCTAAATTAGATATGGCTGGTATATAGGTTGGCTGTAAACTAGCATGTGGTCTGAGAGGACAAATTACATTCCTCTCTCTGTCACAGCAGTACTAAAGGCTGAAGGGTGATGCGGGCTCAATACCCTTGTTTAGAAAATCTGCAGTTGTTCCCCTTGGTAGCAGCATGGAAATGCTTGAATGATCTCTGCAGAAACAAGATAGAATAATATCAGTATCTTTTGCAGATCTTCACATTCAGGATGTTCCTTCTGTGTTTCTTTCATTGTTTACTTCTACCCTGGATCTTAGCTCTGGTCCAGTAAAGGAGCATGTAGGTTGTAACTGTCTAGTAATGCAAGACTCTGAAATATAACATGCTTTAAATGCACAACAGAGTGTTTGAATTCTGTATATGATATCTGATTAACACTTCTGCAAGGTGTAAATTTACTCATTTAGGTGTCTGAAATACTGTAGAGCTTTTAAATCCAGTCTAGGAATATTTCCCTTGTAACTGATCTGTTAGTCCATTTTTGAGCATAATACATGTTAAGAGTTCGGTTGTAATTGATCATGTGCCCTGTGAAACACATGTTATATCCTCCTCTTTTCTTGGGCATATATGGGACAAAAAGGACTGCACGTGTACAAAAATAATACTGGTTGGAATAGGAAGTAAAATTCCTTTAATGCAAAACACTGCTGGCTGGCTAATTGAGGACAGCAACTGAAATAGGAGGTGTGCAGTCCTCTCTGGTGTTGTCAGAATATGCAGGTGGGTGAAGGTCAGGAATGTGCAAAATACAGGTTGATAGTTCAGGCTTTGTATGGTTTGTCTGATATTCAAGTTCAAACCGTAAACTGCTTTGAGCAGACAGTGGCAGCTGCATCTGTACTGATGCCTGTAGCATCCTTAGAATAGGGCTCAGGATCAAACACTGTGTGGCTTGTCACTGTTCTGTTGTTGCTGTCAAACGAAATACCGTTCCTTTTTTCCCTGCTAGAGCCTCAAGAATTGTTGACTGATTGCTGGAGCTCAGTGAAGGTGTAGAGTGCAGAATAGCTGTGGAGCACTCAGACTCTAATGTGGGAGCACTAGCCAGACATGAATCTGAAATAGCACTTTGCTGATTGAAACACACCTTCAGTGAAAAATGAAGTGATTGGTTTGGGGCGATGTGGGCAGGTTTCCCGGGCAGCTGCCAATCCTGATGGGCAGACTTTTATTTTTGTGTCTTTTAGTCTGTGTGATGTTTACCTTACATTTCTTCCTGTGGGCTGACCATATACTCAGAGTTGTATCTGGGAGCTGGAAAGCAACAAGCAATCATTTCATCTGATGAGACTTGCAAACATCCGAGTCAACTTTTTTTCTTTTTTTATTTAATTTTACTAAATCCTAAACCCATGAAAACTTGTTTTAGTATAACTCCCAGCAAAGACTATTAAAGATCTCTATATTTAGTAATTTTGGAAAAAAAAGTCAGCACTGGCAAGTGGAGGCAAAAGCAGCGTGTCCTTATTGAAGCGCCAGACATTTAGCTGAAACAATCTTTGTTCCTCTGTTTTATAGCCTACCTCACTTTACTTTTACTCAACACATCTTCCTGCTTGGCATGGAAAAATGACATATATGTTATGTTTTTATTGCTACTTACCAGCCAAGAGGATGCTAAAACACTCTGAGATGAATAAATGATGCTCTCAGTATGCACCTTTTCTTCAGTCTAATGTGCTCTCATGTTTTATTAATATATACATATACATTTACTCTCTGTGCAAGAAGGGATAGAGCCAGAGGAAATAAGATGTTTATCTATCACAGTAGCAGTACAGCCCATCTATGGCAAACTCCTCAACCTGTATGGGTATTTGCCAGTCTCTTCCCTACACGTTTAGTGTATCTAACTGGTGTTTCATGCAAGCCGGTAGAGCCTGATGGACTGTATTCTGAATTACTTGGAAGTCAAACAACTTGAATATCAGCTGCCAGTCTGCCACAAGTTCAGTGCCTGATCTTTGGCAAGACAATCTCACCTGTGAAAAGGAGACTGTGATACCAATTTTCTTCCTAAAGAGCTTTGAGACTTACAGATGAGAGATGCCACCTGAAAGGATAAGGTTTAATATAATTGCACATCCAGTAGCTGCACTGAAGCCTAGGTTCCCAGGACACAGAAGAACCTTTATTGAGATGAGCTTTGTAATTTGAGGGAAATGTAAACCTTTGTTTTGTCTTTCTTGTTTATTGACTCTTCCCATATACTCTGTTATTGCTAGTGCATTGGAATTGGCCCTCAGAGACTGCACACTAAAATCTTCATTCCTGAGCTTGTACTCAGGAAAGAGACTCGGGGATCTCTGAGACTAAGAACTGCATAAATTGTAGGCTTGAAAAGATAACCAGGTCAAGGAAGAATGTTAGTTTGTTTGTTGGGGGATATTGTTTATTTTTGCTTGGACTCAAGAAAAGCAAGCCAGTTTAACTGATTTTTGCCAGATGAATGAGCCATTGAAATCTGTACAATAGAAGTTTTTTGGTGGTTTGCTTTTTTTTTTTTTTGTTCCCACTTTTTTTCACAGTCGAAATAACACTGTTCCTAATAATACTGCAAAGCTCAGGCAGATGAAAAACTTCACTATGGTGCTGGCTAACTACCTTTCTCTGAATGTTAGCAGGGTGCCACTGATTGCCAGATAGAACATCAAGTAAAAAACATTCTAGAATTCACCAAGACACTTGTGTCTACAATAATTGCATCATCAATTAATCTGATGTTATAAATGGGTAGTGGCTGTACAATGTTACTTCTGCTGAAATCATAATTTTCTTTAAAATTGATTTCTAAAGTACAGGTTTTAAGGTCACATTAAATCTGTAAAGCAGATTGGACTGTGTGTTGGTGTACTGTTGTTAAATGTGATACCCTGTTGATTTTTAAGTCTGAAATATGTGAATCCTAAGGAGGCTTCCAGGTTTTAGCAGACTAAAGCTCATTTACAACACCAGTAGTTTGGAAATCTACATTCATAGTGTTTGTTTGTATTTTCTGTTAGGCTACTCTTTGTTTTGCTTAGTTTCACGTTCGAGGTTTGTAGCCTTCTGGGGGAAAGACTAGTGTCAAATACACTGTAGACTGCTGTCCCTTGCACTGGGATAGCTAGTTCATGTTGTGAGATCCACAGTGAAATAACTGTTGCAAGAACATGCAGAGCTGCCTTTCCTCAAGACCTAGAAGTAGTGTTTTCCATAGAATCCCTTCAGCTTCTACGTCAGGTCATGGGAGAGGTAGCATAATTCTATTTAGGAGTTTATGAAGCAGACAGGCTGGTTTTTATAGTTTTTTGGACTTTTTTTAAAACAACTTACGATATGAATTGAATGTTTATCTCCATAACAGTGCCTCATTTTCTACACTTACATCATTAATGTTTCACTCTGTGATTGTGAAACCACTGAATTAGTACTTATCCAGGCTGACAGAGTAGCTCACTCTTAGGAGTAAAAAATGGGAATTATTAATTAGAGCACAATATTGGATTACTCAACTCAGAGCAAGTGGAGCAATTACAAAGCAGGCCACAAGGGAATGCATAGTGACGCAATGTTTTTGGTGGGTTCTTTCTTTTTTTTTTTTTTAATTTAACAAGTAAATATGAAACTTAAATAAACATGAATGTGATCAGCACTTGTGAGGGAGTGTGTGTGAAAAAAGTGTGTTCCCATAAAATGCCATGCTCATTACTTTTATGTGGAATGACCATGTGTAATGCATAGATTGGCAACCCACGCTGACTGCTTTACCATATGACACAGCTGGTCTAATGGTGTGTAACAGTGGAGCTGTTCTATAGGAAAGTTTTAATTACACTGTATTATACATCATTTCCTATTATGTGAGTTCAGCTTCAAGACATAGAATTTACAGGAACTTTTTTAAAGAAAACCTGATGTTGAGAGGCTGTTTATCTTTAAAAGAAGTTTACACCAATCCCAGGAACCTTTTTACCTGAGAGAGAACAGGGCAAGCAGGTGCTGTGTCAAACTTCATTACACAGAACAGGGCTGTACCTTGTCCAGTAGGTTTTGCTGGTCGACTCTTCACCTCAGCAGAATTCATCGAGGGCGAGACAAAATATATGTGAGTGTGATGGACTGGACTCACCTTCTGCATTCCTGCTGCTTCTGAGCAAACTTTCAAAGGGAAATGTTGTATACCATTTCGCTAATTTTTTTTATTTTTTTTTTTTTTTATTCCACCTCCCGCTACACTGGTTGAGTGGGAGACAATTTTTTGGGCCATGTAGTTCAAGTCTGGCCTCTGTCACGCAGTCCTAGGTGCAGGTATTGCAGCCATATGTCCAGCACTGCCTGTGGGTGCACTCATTAGCTCCTTGCCTGCTGCGGGGTTGGAGCTGTGTGTGAGCAAGAGGCTGCTGCTCGATTTTCTGCTGTAATTCAAAGTAGCCTGCTCTCTTCCACAGGCAATCAGACCTGTACAAGAAATGGGCCATAGTCCAGGAGAACTGCTCAGACAGAAACATGCTGCTCTCAGTTGCTGTGTATCCCAGAGGGCTTTCAATTCCTCCTCTGTCATGGATACAACTGCTGCAGAACAGGCACTGGGAAACATGGTGGCCTCAAGGCTGAGCATCTCCATTCACAGAGTATCTGCTCGAGACAGGGACATGCTTTCTCCAGAATCCCCCAGGAGTAGTGGCAGTCCTTTTTTTCTGGGGAGGAAAGGTATTCCTTTGTTTCTGGCAGAATCATGAAGGTCCTCTTAGGGAAGGAACAAGATCACCAAGATAGCAAATGCTTAATGCTTTTAGTGCAAGACACATTTCCATCGATCATCACCTTTCCTTTCATGTACTTTTGTCTTAAACTGTTAAATAAAAAAGAAACTTCAAAAAATCTGTACAGTTTGAACACAGTGATAATTAAGCATTAGTCACATTTGATATGCTTTACCTTTTTTAACTAAACTGCATGGGAGGAGGTTTTTCCTTTAACAGACAAAAATGATTTTTGTATCAAGGAAAGGTACTAGAATGCTCCAATGTTCATTTTGGAAAGGCTGATATCCAGTAGATTGGAATAAATAATCAAGTACTGGCAAAAGGATATACATTTTGGATATTACCTTGATTTCCTTAAGTAGGGACAGAGATGAATATAGTTTCTTCTACCAAATCAGTCTTGGTTTTGCTTGCAAAGTTATTTGGTTTTATTTTTAATCAGAAAAATTTCCTTTTTTTCCTACACTGCTAATAGAATCCATATTTTTATAAGGACTGTGGCAGGCAATGCATTCATTTGCAGCTTCCCCTTTTACTTAGAAATTAATTTCTGTGTTGCTGCACGCTGCGATACAGCTGTGCTTGACAAAATACCTGCCGTGAGGTACATGGCTGTGCCAGGTCTCTGCGCTGGCTCTACTGAGCGTCCTTCCTCTCTGACTTTAACTATCAAAGTGCGTGCCAGCTTTTGCCTGAATAAAAACGTGGAAGTTTCAAGCAATCATGCTGTATTCCAACCCACAGTAAACCTTATTGTAAGGTGTATCTATTCTGCTATTACTGTTCTAAATTTCTTGTGCAGCCTGTTTTGCCTGACAGACCAGCCCAGGCAAATAAGAAAGTATAACATCCAAGTATATTTGTTAAAGCAGTAAGGAGTTTGTGTTCAAATCCTTAAAACGGGGACAGTAGTTGGTGAAATATTTAGTAGTGGGTGAAATCAGATGCTTCAGCCTTAATGCCTGATGCATCACATCTGTGTGTGTTTTGAGATGCTGTTGCTTAGCATAAGAAGCTGGGATCAAAACTGCTCTGTTTGTGCTCTGTCTCAAAGCAAATGAGCAAGTGGTTTTGTGGGGCAAAAAGATGGAATGCTCTGGCTTTGTGGCATTTACCGAATTCTTAATTAACTTGAGGAAGAGAGGAGACATTGGCTTTGCAGTTAGTTTGTGGTTTTAAATAAACACATAAACTTCTGACAAGCTGTAGTTGCTCTAAGCAGGATTTCTGGCATGGAACATTTCTCTCATACAGCTGGAAAACAAAACAAAACTCAGTTGTTAATGAGGCAACGTTAATGCATTCATCTTTGCAGCTCTTTAGAATTAACAAGTCAACATGAAGCCCCTTAAAAGTGTAAAGAAATCTGCAGGACAGTAAAATCGAGCATCGTCATAGCTGGTGCATTGCAGCTCTGCCTTTAGGAGATGCAGCTTATTTAACCAAGACATGATGTAACTTTGCGTTTTGAAGAATCATCCATAGCAAAACAACATGTAATCCAGGCTTTCAGCTTGTACTGAAGTGATTTTTTTTTCTTTTTTTTTTTTTCTTTTTTTTCCTCCCGTCGTGGCAGTCTCCCCTGACAATCAGTGGTAGTTCTTGTCCTGATGATGTCATTGCTCAGTCTTCCCGCCACCACCAGGGGAGACGTCCGGGCTCTTGTTATTCATTGGCAACTGCTCTTGCTTGCATTTTCTGCTGAAGACAGGCTGCATTTACTCATCTGCTGTGCATTTGCTTTGTTTAATTTGCCAGGGTTTTAAATATACTATGTGCCTATGGATGTGCCCCTCTGATTATACAGAGAAAAGGAAGACTGCTGTGACTGACGGGGGAAGTGAACAGTTTGTTCACCAAGCATGTAACATGCTTGATTTTGTGGGGTTTTTTTGTTGTTGTTATTTGTTTGTTTGTTTTTTTTGGTTTTGCTTTCTGTGTTTTAATTGGGTGATCTCATTGCCTGTGAGGAAGAGAAGTTATAAAGACATGCTGAAGTCTTCATGCCTAGTGAAGAACATGCTCTCGGTCGCTCGTGGAAAAAAATGCATTTATCACTGGCATAGAATTATTGAATGAGAGCCATTTGTAAAGGCATGAGAGGGAGGTAGATGCAGAAACACTAGACTAAATGGAGCTAGATTAATTTTTAATTAAACAGAATTTTTTAAAATATATTTTAAATGGAAAAAAAAATCTCTGAAGAGATAAAACCGAGCAAAATCTTTGTGTTGCACTTGAGTGGGTGAAACATCACTAGGTGTGTCTGTGTGTCTGAATCAAATTCGCTAACAGTTGTACAGTGTTTGGAATAACAAACTTTGCTGGTCATGGTAACAGCTGTAATGGAATATATTTGTGTGGTGTGTACAAATCTATGCTAAAAAAACATGATTAAAGCAGGGAAGGGCACAGTTAAGTTTCCCCAAGTAATCTTAGCTTAGCCTTGGGCAAGCAGCGTTAATATTTCCCCCCCCAAGGATTCCTTATCTTCTATAATGGTCATGCTGGGGATTTAAGGAGTGGTTTTTTTGCGCAACACAAATCAAAAGTGTCAGTGTACTCAGAGTGATTTCACAGTGAGAGGGCAAAAATGGATGACTCTTAAGTGCATATGCAGTGCCCTAAGAAATGCAAGTGTGAAGCACAGTTTTCTTCTCTCATTTGTGACCTGGCCTAGATCTGTGTATATCTCCCATGCTGGGGAGGGGGAAATGCATTCCCTGTTTCTTCATTGGCATCACCTCCCCCCATCGAGGAATTCCGTATCTGAATCATTTTGGCTTCAGATTCATGACTGAATGTAGTGAGCAGTTTGGTCTATAGGTACAGCAAACATAGAAGTGTACAAAATAATGGCTATGCCTTGTGCTAAGTAAATGGCAATGTGAACCACTACAGGCTGAGATGGCACATTGCAGGTAAAGCAGTAAACAAAATAATTGTCAAATTCAGATCAAGTTTGGGTTTTGGGTTGTTATAGAAGGTGGGGGGAGAAGAAAGCATTTTTAAAAATAAAAGTTAATGCTGGTGCCTGTCTGTCTTTTAGGAACATACATCCTGACAACTGCCCTGCTTCCCCTCCTGGAAAAAGAAGCTGATGCCAGAGTGGTGAGTCTGATACTGTTTAAAAGGGGTGTTTTACTGTGCTTACCTTCTGGTTTGTGACAGCAGTTCTTTGACTGTGTTAGCAATGCAGGATTAGTTATAATGCTGTAAGCATCTCTAGAATCCTCTTGGATTTTGCTAACAACCAGCTCTTTCTCCAAGGCAAAGCCCCTGCTTGCTGCTCTCAACTCTTCACTGGAAATCAGAGTAAAACATTTCATTTGGAAACTTGCCCTTTTACTTTCCTTAGGGCAAGTTACCTCCTGCAGCCTGGTGCAAAATACCTTCAACAGGAGTATAGGCTTAAAAGAACTTTACAGATCTTGGTTTAAAATAAGACAGCAGGTGCATTTTTAAAGTTATATTTCCCAAGTTTTGTATGGCCTCTTGTTTTCTAGTTAGCTTCTGTAAATGCTAAAAAAACCAAAATACAAATAGTGCTGTTCTATTTTCTTTCTACCCATTACTTTTCAAAAGGAAGAAGCACAGAATCCCCCAGGTGAATCAGCACCATTTTGAATGAAAATCACTTCCTAAAAAAAATTGTGTTTCTTCCACCTCATCTTCAGGTGTGCTCCACACATGAGCACAAGCATAGTGCAAAGAGTATGCAGAGGAATCCTGCTCCGTATGGACTTCCAGATATGGCCTGAAGACCACATTTCATGCATGAGTGCAATTGTAGGGAGTTCCTGGTTTTGCTTTTCATTCATTTGCTTTTCGTTCATTTCATTACAGATAACTGTCTCTTCTGGGGGCATGCTAGTTCAAAAATTAAACATATCTGACTTGCAGTCGGAAAAAGGGACATTTGATGGAACTATGGTGTATGCACAGAACAAGGTACAGTCCATGGTATTGAAAGCAAATGAGTGCCCAGGACTTGTTTGCTAGGCAGCTCAGACCATCAGCTTTGCAAAAAACCTGTTGCTCACTGTTGCTTTCCCGTTGCACCCAACCCATTCAGAGAGACACATGGACAATAATCTTTAGGAGTGTGCTGGCATGCCCTTGTGAGTGCATACATCTTGCATGAAGAGCATGGCTGGATTTTCATTTGATGTGATAAAAGTCCCAGGGGGGAAAACTGTCTTTAGCTGATGAACCCTGTCTGCCTGCTTAGTTCTTGCCTACAGTCTGAAGCAAGTAGATGTGGTCAATAAAAAGCAGTGCTAGTGCTTTATAAATAAGCTTGTGGCCAGGATATGGATGGCAATGACTGTGGTGGTCTCTGATGAAATTATCCAGTAAATCCAGTCAGGATGAGCAAGGGTGTATTGCTGCTGTACATAAATGCTCTGGTATTTATAGCACATTTATGTACTTTATTCCCCTGGGAACCACTTGGGTGGACAGGCTGTTGAACTCGATGCTAGTGTGGCTCTTATTGCTCTATCCTAGAGACAGCAAGTTGTCTTGACAGAACAGTGGGCAAAAGCTCACAGAAATGTCCATTTCTCCGTAATGCACCCCGGCTGGGCAGACACTCCAGGTAACATCTGCTTCACATTCTGACCATATTTTTTTTCTTTTCGGGATTAGTCTGAAAGCAAAGAGAAATTAAACTTCCAAGTAGATTTTTTCCAACAGGTGCAGTAATTTCTTTTCTCCAAACTGGTGCTAGAGGTAGTTTTGTATCCCCTTAGAGGCTCTATTCTACATGCTGTCTGCTGTCTGTGTACATCCAGAGAATAATAATGGGCAATGAATGTTTCCAGCCCTGCACAAATGCACAGCCGAGCCATAGTTCTTTAAAGTAACCTTTAAGTTACATTTGTAGTGGAACTGTTAAATGCACAGATGTGCCTCTCTAAGTACCAACATGCAGACATTGGGAATTTGTGGGGGCATGTAGGAAAATGGAGAATGCACCCCTGTGCAAGCCCTGTTCCTCTACTCTTCCTCTAAACATTTACTGCTGTCAAGAAGCAGTTTGGCCAGACAGCTCTTTGTCTGAGCTGCAGCTGTTCTTCAATGCCTGTGCCTCAGCAGGTGGGCCAGTGTCAGTTATCCAATATGAATGTTGCATTCCCCAATATGTTACCACCCTCAGTGTCCAAGCTTGGGATGCAGAATAGCAGTCCCATCTCTAGGTCTTTTATAGGGATGCAGTTTCCCAGATTTGCTTCTCATGACAGAATCATTTACCCTGTCTACTTTATGCTTGAAAATTGCCTGTTCCAACTAAATATCCTGGTATTTCTTTTTCTTTAAAATACATTTCTTTTTAAACTGCCTTTGCGGATTTCAAATTGAATGAACTGTAAAGTTATCCCACCTTTAAGTTAAAAAACTCTCCAACTCCCAAAAATAAACACCTGGAGGATTGTTGGACACAGTAAAATGAAACTAGAGTTTAGACAGGAATTATGCAGTTGGTCTCAGTACTGCTCACCATATGGTTTTTTAATACAATGCTGCAAATGGTTTCCTAAAACTGATAAGAGAAAATAAGAGCTAAAAATCCCATTAGAATACTCGGTTTTTGGAATTTCTGTTTTGCCCATGTTTGCAGTCTTTACAGTTTAGAATGGAATTGGCACAGGAACCTCTCACTGATCCTGTTCTCAGCTCCTTCTAGTTTTGTCCCTGTCATTTGGCCCAAACAAACAACTGATGGATCATATGGCAGCTTAGTGCTGTTCTCCCACAAGCCATCATACTCCCAGCTAAGGGGAAATACTCTTTTTCTTCTAAAAACTGCAAGGTGCTTTCTCTTCTTCCTACCCTCAGAATGGTAATTTTAAGCTGTTCTTTTTTTTTTTTTTAATCAAAGAATCCTTGCATAGCAGACCACCATTTCATTGTTATTTTCTCTAGCCGTGAGGTCGTCCATGCCAGATTTCTACGAGAAGATGAAGAACTCCCTGCGCACAGAGGCCCAGGGAGCTGACACCGTGGTATGGTTGGCAGTATCAGCTGAGGCAACCAAGTTACCCAGTGGCTTGTTCTTCCAAGGTAAGGAGGCAGTGTCTTACATTGCATAGCAGTGGAGATCCCTCAGCTGCCTGAACCGTAGGATCCTTGTCTGGCCTGAAAGGGGATGAAGGCTGGACCAGGCAGCTTGATCAAAGGATAAAGCATTTCTCAAAATCGTTTCAAGAGTAAAGGTTCAAGTTAGCGTTGTGTTAAGCTATGATCTTGCTTTTGTCCTCTAAAGCAGCTGATAGAGACTTCAAAGCATTTCTTTAGGGAGGGTTGAGGATTTCTTAAATCAAAATAGCTGTATGTAGGACTGTGCCAAGGGAAGGTGAATCACAGCAGTCAAACAACATCTTTTGTGATGCTAGGAAATGAACATCCTTCTCACAGCGCACTGGGAGATGGCTTTGCTTTGACTTGTTCTTCCTACCATTTCATGTGAGCTAAAACTGCCAGTTCCCCCTTTCTCTAATGCTGGACTCTGAGCACAAGGACATTGAGCACAATGACTTGAGCACAATGGCATTTTTTTGGCACTGTGAGCATAGGGAATGGAAAAGTAGGGTAGAGCCTTTCTTTTCTCCCAGGCAAATGACAGGCATCTTTGTAGGAGTTGGAAATATGGGTGCCTCAGTGGTGAAGCAGGTCATTCCAAAAAAAAAAAAAAACAAACAAAACTCAGGGTAATTGCTTACAGAAGCTCAGTACTTTTGTTGGATGTGGCACTCAAATTCACCAAATTATAATATGGAGCATGCAGGAAGTTCAGACTTCCAGAGCTGGGTTGACTTTGTCCCTTCTGTCCCACGGACACTCCCACAGAGTTGGCTGACAGAAATTTAATCAGATCTTTTTCATGTCAGCATGTGGAAACCACACATCCCAGCTGGTCAGCCTTCTTTGTAGAACTAAGCTTTGCCTTTTTCTTAGTCTGATCACCTTCTTCTGGTCCTAATGCTTCTGCTCAGTTGTTCTTTCCCTAGATCATAATTCCACCAGGCTCTTGACTTTGGCCTTTTTCTACTGCCAGATTTAGGGAACAACCTTGGCTCTTTAGCTGTAGCTATTGACTTTTGAGAGCTCTTGTCCTGGCATGATTGCTCTTAAGGCTGCAAGAGAGGTCCTGTGTCTATGTCCCATGCCTATCGAATAGTGGTGAAGTCATTTATTACTCTCTGCTACTGCCCTTTGGAAGCCACAACTTTGTATGGGCACTTCTCAGGCCCTTTCAGTGAAGGGTTTGGTGTGCAGGGGCACTTGACTGCAGCCCCTGTGCTTCTGGTCCAAGGCAGCCATTTTCCAACTCAGTCACAGCTTCCCTCCATTTCCTCCATTCTCTTTTATTCTGTTTGCTCTGAGACCAAACTAAAGCCAGCATTTATTTTTTTTTCTGAGGAAAAAAATTATAGGAAGTGAGAACATGACTAGTACTATCAGAATTATTTGCATGTGCCAAAATAAATAAAAAATGTTCAACAGAGGCTTGCTTTCCAAAGACGAGAAGCATCCTCTCTGTGATGCTGAACTTGGCTTTCACATGTAGTTCCCAAACTTCAGCACAGTCTACTAGAAGCGTTGTGGTTAGGTAGGAAGCAGTTCATATTCAGTGGAGAAGGGAATGTTCCTCTGCATGTTTCTCTCTCTCAGTTTTCCATGAGAAGTTATGTGGTGTGTGCAGCCAGTTACAACATTTGCTCTTAAGAGAGCAAACATCTGCTCTCCTGGGAAGCCTGATGAGTTGGCAGAGAAATCTGCAGCCCAGGGTTGCAACAGCTTGTTCATTTCATCTCAGCTGGCTGCTTTGGAAGTTAAACTTGCTAAATAGACTAACAGTGCTTCACCAGTGCTCTGACTGTTGTTGCATAGACACCTGATGACACTGTCATAAGGTTCCTGTATTTGGAGGGAAAAAATCCCTTAGAATGAGTGGTGATACAGCTATACTTACATAGAGGGAGTGAAGAGTATGAAACTTGGAAAACTAAGCAAAGCATCAAACTGAGAAAATTTGCTCAGGCATCTTGGATACATGTTACTTACGGCAGCTGATCAATCAGCTCACGTTTCTGGGCATTCAGAATTTAACCATCATTTCTAAGGATGAAAGTAAGCATTTTAAGCTTGAAAATAATCCTAACTACTACGTCCCAACTGGAGATTTGAGTAACACTAGAAACATTATCCTGGAGGCAAGGAAACCCCGTCTCATGCTGCAGAAGTATCCTCTCCCTGCAGCAGCAATCTCCAGCTATTGCTCTTTGCCTACAGGTGTTGCACTAGTGACAGGGAGCAGGTGCAAACCCACTGTAAAGCCACCTTTATCCTGTCCTGTCCCTGGCTGTAGGTGGGATCTTCCTGCACCGTCTGTCATATTGTGTTAAGGGAAAATAACTCTAGTTCCAGAATACAAATTGAACTAGTTTAATTTCTGGTTTAGGAGGTGTGCTTAACATTATTTACAGGTTCCTAGAAAGTATGTTTCCTGGCTTCAAAACTGTGAGGTATGTTTAAGCAGTACAGAGCCTAGCAGAAAAATATCCTTTCTGCTAGAAGAGAAAGTTAAATGTACCTATCTGGATTTTTTTTTTTTTTTTTCCTTCCAGACAGGCAGCCAGTCGCTACACATTTACCCCTGGCAAGCACCCACAGTCCACCGGAGGATGAGGAGAAGCTAATGGAAGTGCTGGAAGAGTTCTCCCAGAAGTTTAGATCCAGTTCTCCAGGAACTTAGTGTCACTGCTGACACAATGTAACCACAAAGCTTCTAATTACACAGTAACACACCTGCTGTAGTACCCCTGCTGTTAAGGGGAAGTATCACGCCATAGGCCTGTTAAAAATGAACTGGGTTCAGGTGTCCTCACAATGGGGGAGAGTGGTTCCTGTGACATTTTTTTTCTGCTGCCGACTTTCTCCCATGGTGAATATGCACCTGATGTCTCAAGACACACTAAGGTTGTGTTCTTTGAATTGGAAGAAAAATTGGGAGGCGTTAAAATAAAACCCAAAATTTTGTAAAGTTACCCAGAATAATTTAAAACATTCAGCACACAGAAATGCAGAGGAGTGTTCTTTCAGTAGCCTTTGTGAAAGACTTGAGGAAAGAAGTAGGAAATGTTTTAAACAACATTTAACTGCTGTATTTGACAGGTTGGTGGTGTCCTTCACTGCATGAGGATGACTGGGCTCAAACCTATAACTGGGAATGCAGAAACTCTCTTGCAGTGTCTGCTTAGTTTAAATAGAACAATTCCTCAAGGCCTTCAGTTTCTATAAATCAGTGCTGGTATGCAGAAGAGCTCTGCTTCCTCATGTTTAAATATCAAGAATTTAGGAACGCTGCCAAATGCCTTCCACATTACTTCATGGAGCCAGGGCTGAATATTATCCTGTTTATGTCAAGATACCATGAAGTAGGAGGTTTCAACACATAACACACCCAGACAGGGCTGGATCCAACAGGGAAATGGCTGTATGACTGTAGGCATGAAAAGAAATAACATGCTAAGCTGTATTTGCTTGCCATTTCTGCAAAAGATTAAAGGGAATTGCTATATCATTATGGATGGATTAAGAGGGGGAAGGGAACTCTGTGGGGCACAGGTTTTAGACGTGAAGTTTGCCTCCTGTTGGGAGGGTTGCATTTTGTCTGGATCTGTTTACTTCCAGACCCAGAGGATGGGATTCATCTTACCTTATTTGTGGACATTTGAATTACTCACTGGGATTCTCATTGTAAAATGGGTAGTGAGAAAACAGGCTTTTTTAGAGGGATTTACTGAGTCTAGTTTAAGAAACATCACCTAGAGTCCTACATCTTTCTACTAATGGTGAAGACAGCTCAGACTAAGACACTGAAGTGGGATTAATTTTGTCTTACTTATTTCAGATTTACTGCAAAGCAGTGGTACCACATTTTCTTATGAATTGTGTTTATAAGCCCACTGCCTATAGACCCCAGCCAACTGGCCACACTGTTTCACACACGGCTCAGACCAGTGTGGTAGGGCAAACAACTTAAACACAAATATAACACAGGTGTTCTTGAGCTCTCTGCTATGAGTGGTAGCTAAGGTCCTGCAGATGGGCATGGGAGAGCTCCTTATATCTGCTTTACATAATTTTATTTTCCCGAAGATACCCTCCTGGCTCATGGCATTTACTCATTCTTCAAAGACCTTCCCTAAAATATCAGTTTAGGAAAAAACTTCTCTTTTCAGCCTATTACCACTCTCCTTGGAAATAAAGACTACTTTCAGAGAGGCCCTGAAATAAGCTTTCCCATGATAAGCAGTGCTGAAACAAGTGAGGCTGTCACAGCTCTTCCTGAACAGACTGGGTCAGCATTCAAACTATTGCTTTACTTATAACTTCATTTATAAACTGAGCTCCTTCTTACATTACAGTCAAAGAAAACAACAGCAAGGCTTGTACAGAGGTTTATTTCCTACAAGTCTGGTATTAACATTTTCTATAGTTCCAGCTGTTAAATACAGTTACCCAAAACAAGAGTATAGCTGGAAGCATATGTAGTAACTACATTTTTTAATGCATTAGCTGCAAGGCTCATAAAAACATTTGCATTATCAAGTAGTTAAGTCAAGTTGCTTTTCAGCTCTGCAGTACAGAAGAAGTTTAATGACTGGTATTTAAATAGTTCATAAAAATAAAAAAAACATACTATATGTATATCTATTTATATATGTAGCACATTTTAGTCCCCATTCTGTACTGATATATTTGAATGGCCTATGTTTTTTGTTTTAGTCACAGCTTAAAAATGAAACCAGAGTTCAGAAAACTGCTTTAATCCAAGTTTGGTCACAGTGTAAAAGAGCAACATGCTATGGTTTAAGAGCACTTGTGATTTAAAAAGAACTAGAGCACGGGAACACCAATGAGAAAAAAAATCCAGAGTCTCACACACTTTGGTATAATGGTCCTGATGATGGTTTATTTCAGCCCACAACATTCCACGAGAGCAAACGCAGCATGTGGCTTGTAAGCCAGTGAGAGGCTTTGTGTTAATGCAGTTCAGAATGACTTGTACCTTCATGAAAGTAAATACATTTAGTGCCACTTATAAAGATTTATGGGCAAAAGAAAAATGGTATCCAGTGACAGATGAACAGAAAGAGAAGGTGGCACAAATCCTTGCTAAGCAGTGCATGCTGGGGACTTCTGCCCACACCTGGTTTATAGGAGCAGAACAAGCACAGCAGCTGCTCTTGTTGCCCTTCCCTGTCCACGCTCAACCCAACACTTCTTGTGGCAACTTCGAGGCTTATATGATTCTGACCTCAGTTGTTAATTATTCCCATTCTGATGAAAATTTTAGGAGGTCAGTGTATTGGGCAATTTTGTCAACTGCATTTCCTCTCAAGTTTCATTTCTTGGGTGATGTTTATTCATTGTTTAAAAGAAACCCAAATACAACCAACCTGTGATTGATTAAAAGTATAAACAATTGTTTGTTGTTTGCCTTTGAATAGCGGGGCATTGTCATGTATACCTCACTATTTTGGAGTATAATGCTGTTACTCCAGCTGTTTGCATTTGCTGCAACACATGCATCAGCTTCTGTGTTCCACTCACTGTGAACATGATGTGAGCAGGGACACAGCTTCCCAATAAACAAGGCTCAGGTGGGATGTTGAATATGCACTGCTGGGCTCAAAGAAGGGAGTTCTGCTGTAGACTTCAGTGTAGCTTGACTTAAGTCAGTGCTGCAAACCTCAATGTAAAATTACTTGGTCGGGGACAGTCCCAGCCATTTCAATTATCAGTCCAGTCACTATTTGTATTTTTATAATGACAGAGCCCTTCTAAAAGACATGGCAGTTGCAGCAGCAGTAGTTTTCATTAACCAGTGTTTAACTTGGTGAGTGGATAGTGAACATGGAGTTACTCTTTCAGGGTACAATATCATGGTAATTGATTCCAGTAGAGGAGGGCAGCTATAAAGCAGTTTAATCCATAAGTTCCTCTACGTGTTGCTCTCCCACCCTCCCTTCAAAAATAAAACACCCCATCTCATGACATGAGATCCTACTTACTAGAATTAATGCTGGTCAACATCCACCCACTGTCTTTTTAAACAGGCTGTTACCACTCTGGCAGAGCAAAGCTTCAGATTTCTCCTGGCTCAGCTCACAGTATTTTCCCTGTTTGTCCCAAGCTTACATCTCTTGCTTTGTTGGGAGAGGTAGTTCTGGGCATATTGGGGCAGATGCATTGACTAATTACAGGAGATAATTTTGAAATGCAAATAAGACAACTTGAAAACTCCCTATTCCTGCAGTCATCTGAAAAGCACTGATCTAGGCAATCAGAGAAAGAAAGCTTTGAAAAGGCACCGAGTCTGATGAGGAGCAAGTGCAACAAAAACACTTCTGCGACTAAAAGTGGCCAAATCCAAGAACTTCAATTAGTGAAGTAGGTCAGTATTTATGTTCCTATCTCTAGAGGGAGCCATCAGATAAACCTGAGGAATAATGATGTATTCCAGTGAAGGAAGTTTGTATTCTCTCAAAACAAAAGCTAATGCTCAGTTTTACAGATAAGCAGCGTCAGCCTGACCAAAGGTCTTCAGCAGGACAGGTTTCTACCCTGCTGCTATGAGAAACAACTCAAACCTTTGCTGTACCAGCAGTGCCAGTGCTATTTCACAGATAAAAACATTGTCCAAACAGAGGAAGAGCAGTAAAACCTGTGCTGATTAATAATTTAGGGAGAGAGGCCCCAGGAAGTGCCATTTTCCTTGATGGTTACAAATCTTGAGCATCTTCCCTTTACTTTCCAGTTCAGAATCCACAATCCACAGGGAGCCTTGAAGTGATGCACAAGACCATGCAATTCCTCCACTGCCCGAACACCCTACTACCCTTGGGCTGCTCACCCCCTGCCAGGCACTCTGAGTGAGAATTTGCCATGGCAAAGGACACGTCTATAGAACAGTTGTCAGTTTTATGACTATTCATGGAAGAGGCAGGTGAATTAGTCCAGTCAAAACTCAACAAACCAAATTCTCTATTACACGCATAGAGAAGGAAAAGTAATAGCCAGAAGCTGATAGAAACTAATTTAGTGGTGTTAAGATACCACAATTTATTCAGCTGTGTTGGAGACACATAATGGAACAGAACTGGAAAATGTTACAATAAAATTGGTGAAAAAGATAGTCATATTGCTGAGCATCATTCCTACAAAACAGTGACCTGAACAAAAGCCGGTAAGACTTTTTTTTTTTTTTTCACATAAAATCCCTCTAATCTGAAAGATGACAAAGCCCACAAGATATTGGTCAGTAGGGTGAACTTAAGTTACCAAGAAGAGTCAGAAGCAATGCTTGGCCTTTAGAAAACAAAACCACACCTAAAACTAGTGCTAATGACAAGGATGTAGCAAGTAAGTTTGTGTAGTTATTTGTGAAAATTACTTAATTACTTGGCCATGACCACCCCACAGAATTTTCTTGAGATGGGACAAAATAAGGGTGATAACAGTGAGTCTTTCACATCTGAAGGAAGCGTCGATCTGTTATAAAATATGAGTATGTTACTAAATGTGACATACAATTAAATGTTTAGGAACTGGAGAGAGGCAAAACTATCTTCATAAGGCCCAACAGCTCTTCTGCACTATCTCAGTAGTGATGTGTCTCTTCCTCAGCGTTTTAGTGTTGAAGCCCTTACGCATTTAATGCTGTTCTCATAACACTGCTTGAGGGAGATACTATTTGGCTGTTAAACCAAAGAACAAGAAATTGAAGTCAGATCTTCATTGACTCAATCTACGAGAACAACTCTATGTTCTTTGTGGCTTCTGGATCCTGACCAGGGCTGCTAGTCAGCTTACAGTGCTGGGATGAGGGATGGTTTGGCTTTGTACAGTTCTGATGAATATTCATTACTGGCTTTTTTTCCTTTGTGTGCTGATGACATTCTCTCTTGGTATCTGTTCTTTGCAAAGACTTTGCCAGGAGACTGCACTCTTGTTTTCATTTTGGTTTGAGTTTAATGTCCCCACTTGGCAGCAATTTCTATTGAACTCAAATCTCTTTCTGTTCTGAGCAGTACAATGTGTCCTTGCAGCAAACAAAATTTCAGAGATGGTCAAAGACAGATCAAAAGGGAAAATCCCCAAACTGGGAAAATGCCATGAAAAGTCACATGTGACCACAAAAAGTTAATCCGAAGAAGAGCAATGAAGATGGTGAAGGGTCTGGAGGGGAAGGCATATGAGGAGTAGCTGAGGGTGCTTGGTCTGTTCAGCCTGGAGAAGGAGGCTGAGGAGAGCCCTCATTGCAGTTACAACTTCCTCATGAGGGGAAGAGGAGGGGAAGATACAGATCTCTTCTCTGTGGTGACCAGTGACAGAATCCACAGAAATGGCCTGAAGTTGTGTCAGAGGAAGTTTAGGTTGGATGTTAGAAAAAAGTTCTTCCCCCAGAGAGTGGTTGGGCACTAGAACAGACTCCCCAGGGCAGTGGTCACAGCACCAAGCCTGACAAAGTTCAAGAAGTGTTTGGATGATACTCTCAGGCACATGGTGTGACTCTTGGGGATGGTCCTGTGCCGGGCTAAGGGTTGGACTCGGTGATCCTTGTGGGTCCCTTCCAACTCAGCAAATTCTGTGATTCTGTGGTCTAAAGTTCCAGAACTTCAAGTTATTGTCAAACTAGAGACCATTTTTTAATTCCAAGGAGCAAAGATTTCCTGCCAAAATTCACAGGATGCAGTTTTGAAGAGAAAAATCTGTCTCCCTCAATATTATTTGAGAGTTCATCACAGAAGGGACAATGCATCCTGAAAAAAAGGATTAAGTTTATGTACAATTGTCACAAATAGAAACAAAGTCTTCTAAGTCCTAACTGAAAACATCCTGTGTGCTCCATGTGGTCTTCTGGAAAGGACATGGCCTGTAAAACCACACATAGGCCAAATAGGCCTATTTCCTCTGTTACAAAAGAATTTGGGTTGTTACCCAAATCCTGTTGGGACCAGCGAGGACAGACATAGGTAATACTTGTTAATTTGTTAGTAACTAATTTGTTAGTAGTTTAGATTTCAAGACAGATACTTAGATACTTTTTTTTCCCCTAAGCCATAGAGTAGACAGAGATGTTAAGAGGACTTTGAATCACAGAATGACTTCAGTGGGAAAGAACCTTCAGAGGTCATCTGGTCCTTCTCAAGCAGGGTTACCTAGAGCTATTTCCCCAGGATCATGCCCAATTGGCTTTTGAATATCTCCAAGGATGGAGAACTCACAAACAACCTCCCTGGCCAGCCTTTGTCAGAGCTTGGTCTTCCTCAAAGTAAAGTGTTTTCTGATGTTCAGAGGGAACCTCCTGTGTTTCAGTTTGCACACACTGCCTCTGTCCTGTCACTGGGCACCAGTGAAAAGAGCCTGGCTCCATCCTCTTCACATCCTGCCTTCAGGTATTTATACATGTTGATGAGATCCCTCTGTGCCTTCTCCAGGCTGAACAGTTCTAGCTCTCCCAGAGATGCTCCAGTACCTTCATCATCTTAGAGGCCCTTCACTAGACTTTGTCCAGTAGTTTCATCTCTCTTTTTTACTGGGGAGCACAGAACTGGACATAGATGGAAAAAAGTTGCCTATTCCTTTCTAACAATGATTTCCTCAGCAGGCACAAAGCAAACTTTTTTTTCCCCTACACTTGTTTTGCATCATTTTATTTGCACATCCTGCCATGCCCCTTATTTTCAGCAACCAAGCCCACTCAGAGGGAACACATCCTTTCTTTTCCCAGTACTGGAGATATTCATGCCACCCTCTCAGGCAAAGTGCAGTGCTAGGAGTCAACATGCTGACATTCAGGTGATGGCCTCAAGTTCAGGAGGTCACCTGGGCTTCACTGTAAAAAGGAGCTATAGATAAGTGTGCCAATAGCTGAGCACATGAATGTCACCGTTCAGCATTATTCTGTGTTAGACTGGCTGACTTTTAGCCCTTTGTACCATCCTGTTGCAATCACATCTAATCATGATGTTAGTCTTCTTGTAGATGGGAGGATCATCAATGCTATCATTGCAAGCATTTGCACACATTCTTTTCCCTTCATGCCAATATTTTCAGCTTAAAAAGACTGAAGTTTGGGGCTCAGGTAGTCCCACCTGGATCAAGCCAACTGCTCAGGCACTGTGTGTGTGACCAGCGCCTGCCCCATCACCTGCCTAAGCACTACAGACACTGTTCATTGTAAAGCCAAGAATAGCAGGGAGATGCTCTGAAGAACACTGCTTCTTCTCCCAAGGAAACACCAGCTAAGTGAGAAATGAAAATCACTTTTTCTGATGTGAAGAGCAAAGGGAGGCCAGCATTGTTTGTACGCCCCTTGTCACAGCAGGAGGTGTCACTAAAAGCTGTTGCTCTTCAGCAACCCTGTGGAAAGGGGACTTGGCTTCATTTGAGTGTGTGTGGATGTGGTGCTGCACAGTTTATGCCTGTATCAAAAGACACCCTCCTTCCAATCCTCCAATAATACAATTCATAAAAAGAGCTCAGATTTGTTATTCAGCAAGCAAAATGAAAAGAAAATGACCAGGCAACAGGGATCCCTTTTTATGTGGATCTAGTAGACAGAAGAAAGTAACAGAAGAGGAAGGCAGGTGTTTTAACTCTCCCGGTGTCAAATCCTTCTTGTTTCATTTGGAAGGTAAAAGAATTACTGACTTAGAGACATCTATTTTCCCTTCATATCTCTACATTATAGCTTTTAAGGACATAGCAAAGGGACAAACTTCCCTTCCCCCCTCAGCTTCACTTTCAGCTTATATAATTTTCTAAGCCCAGATGAGTTTGTCCTGAAAATGCAAGATAAGGAGATGTTCAGCTTAAATTCGGATAACCCTGTAGGTAGTTCAGTCAGAAAGAACAGCCAAGAAAATTTGCAAAATGGATTTATATATTCAACATCTACTCAACAACCAACACTGAAACCATGACTCCTTGGAAGACAATGGGGCAGTGGCCAAGAGTTTACTGCGGAACAGTCCAAACACATGTAGCTCCCAAATTTAGTCTCCTTCGGAGTCAGTTCCTCACCTTTGATTGAACATCATGTGTTCAGGACTAAGTGCTGACCCAGAAGCAGATCCTCAGCTTGCTGACTCCACCACTCCATCAGCAGAAGTATAATTTGTGCTGGAATCCCAGACTTCTTGCAAATGCTGTCTCCTCAGGAACAGAGCACTAAACAGTCATTTAAATCCACTTTGGTGTGCCTGTGTTTCCGTCACCATGAGATACACTCCCTGCACAGCAAAGCAAGTCAGGTCTTTGGCCAGAAGGCCCTGAGCCCAAGGTAACACAAAACATCAAAGTGCAGCAAAGTTTTGTACATCTTCTCAAGCTGGAATGAAATATTGGCAGGCAACTTGCTCATCTTGCATAGCTTCATCAGCCAAGAACACTTCAGTCATCAGAAAACATGCACAAGGTGTAATGAAAAGCCTTCCAAGAGGAAACAAGCTTCTAGTTTCAAGGAGAGAAAGTGGGAGGATTTAGAAAACAATTAACATTCAAGCTGGAAAAATAATATTTTTAGTGCTGTGTGAATTATGTTTGAAAATATGCTTTAAAATATGCTGCCTAGAGGGGAACCATCAACAGGCTATAAGACCAGGAAAGCCAAGGTGACATTATTTCAGAGAACATGACTGCAAAATGCTTCATCACAGTTTATAGGATGTTTAAAATAAGAATTTTCCCTGAAAATAAATAGCAGTCCTGTGACATGCACATGAAAGTCCACTCACTCTTTACTGCGGCAGCTCACTGGACCAGAGTTAATGCCATGGATTGTGTTAACCTTTTTTTTTTTTTAACTCAAAAGTGAAGTACTGTTGGGTAAACAAAGGAGAAGCTTTATTTTCTTTTGATGTTCTCACTGAAGAACACTAGGCTTCTCTAGGTGGCAATGAGCTCTGTAGTGGTAAAAATCAGGGCCTCCCCACTTTACAGGGGAAAAGTAAAGTCCAATATGGGGCAAGACTGAGGACCACCAATGTACTGTGTCACTGCAGCTACAGACCACAAGTCCTGCTGAAACAGTGAATACAGGAAAGCCCTCGGTCTGGTCTGCAGTTCTACTCTCTACACCACTTTCTTTGAAGTGCATCAGCAATACCATGCTAAAATGTGAAATGGATTAATAGAACAGAGAGTTGACTCTTCAGAGAAGATCCCTTTGGAAAAAAAGGTTTTTTTTTCAATCATTCATCTTGACAATGTCCTTCTAGCAAGGTAATTTTGGTCAATCCAGGTTTTTAAATACTGTTTATTTTTAAAAGAAACCATAAAATAGGACAACAGGACAATGAGAGTCATTCAGCAATATCAGTTTTGGGTCTATAGAGGAAATTAATAAAAATCATCAGCATTTTAAAAAATAAATATGACTAGCCATATGGAAAACAGCAAAAACAAAATTCATCTTCAATAACACAGACAGATAGAAATGCTGAAATGTTGCTGTGCAAGGTAGAGGTAGAAGTTAACCAGACTTTTCCAACCTAGACCAGTTTTGGATCTGCCCCCCTCCATGCACACACTCCCAAAAGTTCCTGTTGCCAGTAATTTCATTTGAATCAGCCTGTCAGCTTCATCAAACTCAGACAAGTCTGCGTGTTCCTTGTAATGCTCTGAGCTAGAAAACTATTTCAGTTTTCTGTAGAAATTAGTTGCTGAGCAACCTGCCCCCTGATTTTGCAACTTGTGCAGCGAAGGAAGAGGCAGGAAGATCACACAGACCAATAACATGCTCTCTGGATGATGCCCACTAGGACAAGTAGATAGTAGAGCTCTTTTAGAAATTGCAATAGTCCATCAGCTCCTTGGTGATGCACCCAGAGAACATGCAACACTGCGCTTGGAGTTCCTCCACTGGAGAGAGCATGGTCAGCAGAAATATCCCAAATCAATAGGTACTTGCTGTGGCAGAGCCAATTGCCTGATACAGTCTGTTGATACCAAAAACTCACATGGTAGGACACAACCCAAGGACCCTCTGTACAAAGCAGTAAGTGTCTTGACATAGTGAAATATAAAAACTAAAAATTGCACTGCACACAGATTTTCCAAACGAACTCAAGACAGCTGAAGTCAGATCGTACAAACCGTTAGTTAAAAAAATACCTTCTTGAATATTTTGAGAAGTGGAAAGAGTCTTCGTGCAAATGTTCAGCCTTGATCAAGCAGAGGACATAAAACTGTAAACGCATTAGTTCCTTTCTCATCTGCTGTATGCACCCAGCGTTATCTGTCTTCTGCAGTATGATTAGAGTTAGGAAATCGGTTTCTTCTGTAAATATCACCTTCAAGTTCCACTGATGTAACATCAAGACACTACTGGTGTCATATCCCACAACTGTTAATACAATAAAATATAACAACATAGTGAATAATGGTTAAAAACAATAAAATACAGTATAAATATAATCTTTAAATAATTTGTACCTTTTTTTCTTTGCTTAAGAGGGACTACGTGGTTAGAGGTGGACACTACAAGTCTGAAGAAGTTTGATTTCATTTTTCAGCACTCATGTCAGAGTGGTGGAGGTTGACCAAACGACACTCTGTATGTCACTATGTTTTATCCCTATGAGTCAGGTTCATAGCTGGCCTTAAAAGAAACCAAAGAACTCCCACTACATTGCTAACTTGAACGACCAGCATATTCATAACACATTGTGAGGATTTTTCTTTTTTAAATTAATCAAGCTGTTATAAACTTATTCATTATTTTAGCTATTTCTTTACCTAGCCACACTGATATTTGCCATGTTGAAAAACAGCTGGTCTTCCTAGAGGAAAAGCTACAGTGAGAACTTGTCCCAGGCTCCTTTAGGCAATAACTTTATAGACCAAGATCTCCTCGGTACTTATTGGGCAGAAATCCACCGGTGAGAAGCCTCTTGTGTAGAAGAAGGCAGGCAGGACATACGTGCAGCCACATGGGAGAGTAAGGGGAAATGAAACACAGGAGCGCATTCCTTGCTCCTACCTTAATAACCTTGTCTGTCCCCGAGGTCAACAGCCATCCTCTGGTGGCATCAAAGTGTACATGAACAATGTTGTGCTTACTGTCGTGGAAAGTAGCTGTAGGCGCCCGCCTGAAGAAAGAAATCCAAAAATCAACAAGAACTATAAGTGCAGGATTTTCCCCCAAATTTTTCTCTTTTGAGGAAATAACTATCTGACTGCTGCTGTAAGCCATTAATTCAGCAACCACTCCGCAAACTCTACCTTGAAACCTCTTCTGGCATGAAAGGAACAGCGGTGGAGGGCTCCTTTATCCCTCCTGGCTTGATAATCACCTCAAAGGCTTATCTTGGTGAAAAAGCCCAGGGATCACCATGCCAGGCTGCTCCCTCCTAGAGCCTCACATCTGCCCAGGCCCTTCCAGATGCAGGTGTTTTGCCCCATTCCAGTGCAAGCTGGCTCAGTGTCCACACTTACTCTTCATCCGTTATGGACTCGTGACAGCTGTCGCAGACCCTCACTTCAAACTCAAACCCCATCAGGGGGATGGAGGAGCGCTTGGAGCTGCATTTGCCGCACACGGCTTTTCCACACTTCCGGCAGTGATGCTGTAGGAGACAACATGCAGAAAGACATCTTAAACCACAAACCCAGATCAGGTCACTGCTCAGGTCCCACTGGTTCTACCATCTCATTCCAGCAAGACCCAGCCAAGGCTGCAGCAAACAGGAAAGCTTGTCAAACTCAGGAGAACATGGAGCACTTTTTCTCCCCTTCCCCAAAAGTCTCTGTCTGCAGCCCTCTCCTGCTGAGCAGGAAAACATAGCAGCATGTTTCAAGCAGACCAATAAGCTATTTCCAGTACAGCCTGAGCAGTTCCACATGTTTACCCAAACTCTTTGAAAACAGTTTTGGTTCCAGCACAATCTCCAAAAATCAGTTGCAAATTTCTTTCTATAACACATTAGACTAAAACAAAATCTCATGTGGCTAAAGCCATGGAAGGCCCCAAAACAATCTACTCAGCCCAAGACATGCTTTTGCTATTGGGACTGGTTGGAAAAAGAAACGTGTGTTCCTTGCAACCCAAAACCCAGCCTCATCAGAGGGGAGTTCACTGTCCCACTACTGAGCATTCAGTGGACGAACAAAGTGCAAGTTCTCAAAGCTTTAGGGGGAAAAGGGTTGCCACAATCTATTACGAGAGGAAAGCCTAATTGCAAAATGTTAACCCATCAAAGGACACATACAAACCTGCCTGAGGCCTATTTTCTTACTGTCCCACATTTGCTTGAAGTTCCAGAAGAAAGGCTGGTCACATTTTTGACAGGAATCGCTATCCAGCCACTCGGGGGTCTGCAACACACATGCACATAAACACAAAGTAGAAGTGAGCAACAAACATAAAAACTTCCAATGGAGCCTAGAGGCAGGACAAGAAAGATATACTTTGGTGTGGCAATTTGGCCAGCTAAACTTGATTTAAAATCTCCATTTTCACAGGATACCATTTGACTGTTCCCTGGGATGTCTTTTTTGGCTTAGCTCTAAACTTTGAAGGACACGGGAGGAACCCTTTGCACCCAAATCAGAAAAAAGAGTTTGATAATAAGACCACAGAAATAACCCAGGAACAAGCCAGCCTCCCCCATATCTCCATTTCTGGAAATAAGCATATAAGATACTTTGTCCTGTCCAGTCTGGACAACATTTACCATCTGCTGTTGTCTCTGATGGAAACTGGGGGCAATTAGTATTTCCAATAGCCAAGCAACTCATCTGATGGGAAAGAGGAGTTATTGGAAATACTGATGTGGTTGGGGTTTTTCATATTCTTTCTTTCTTTAACACTGTAAGAGCTGTTCCAGCTGTCAGAGTTATCTGCGCCACAAATCACACACAGGGGTGAGAAAGATGAGATTCATATGAACAAGTCTAAGACCCAAACCAGCTCCTTTCCCTGCTTTTACAAAAGACAAAGGAAGGCAGGTCTTCTATTTCCTAACATGGTGTGTAGCTTTGCACTCATGCTGTGGATAAAGCAGGGAAAAAGACTTAAGGAAATTAAAGACTATATTAAAGACATTTCTCTCTCCTGCAGCCAGGTTTTGCTGTGCAGAGTAGCATGGATCAGATGCCCTGTAGGGAAGCAAGTCTTGTCAGATCCTGAAAGAGCTCAGGAAATGCCTGAAGTAGCAGGACAGCACATGGAAGGGGCAGTAATTCTCCTCCATTACATTTGGGTCCTCTGACACTTGTTTTGCACTGAGCTGCTGAAGGGCATGCAGTGCATCTCCCCACAGTGTTTAGGAAACCCTCCAGGGGACATGAAACTCGGGAAGAGTCCTAGTTCTTGACCCCTCTCCATATGGCTGCAGTTTTTCTGTCCTAACCTGGCCTAGTGAGAATGACACTTCTTCCCCAGCAGACAACTTCTGCTCCTTTTTCTGCCCCAACAGAGCAAGAGCTCAGCCCAAAGTTGGTCCTGGCAAGTTGGTCCATCCTGTGTCTCCAGTGGAGCACCCCAGGCAGACCGTGACAGCCCTGCCAGTGCTGTGTCTGCAACACTGCAACATGTTCCCACTAGTCCTATCAACACATGAGGTTAAATAAACACTAACTAGTGTTTCATACGTAGTGAGGAAGCAATTAACAAATTTCAGTTGTCTTATCAGAGCCACTCGTTTCTCACATGCTGTAAATTAAAATGGCAAGACACACAGCTAAGATTAGGAACTAAAAATCACAGAAAAGCCAAACAAATAAGTTAAGGGCAGAGGAGACCCTCAGCTCCCAGGATATCTTTTATCTCCAGCAATAAAGCAATCACCTGCTTCATAGTCTTCTGCCAGTTATTCTAAAGGCAGTTTGTTCTGCTGGGGCAAATCTTTGCCTTTTCTACCCACAACTATCTTTCTGTTTAATGCCTACAGATTTACATCTGTGTGTATAACTTTTCATCTCTTAAGCATTTGAGCACTACAGAGGAAGAAGACATTTTGCTTGTGACAAGTAACCACTTTGCAGTCAAACAGAAACCCAGTTTCTAGCATCTTTTAGATGTTGTCTTCTTACAGCTTTTTAAAAATAGAGTTGAAAATGAAGAAATGGCTTAATTCACTCTAATGCAATCTCAGAGATGCGGGAAAATCTGATACAATAAAGTGAATACTGAGCACGCATCACACGGAGAAAACTTTTAAATAAGGGCAAAAATACCAAAGCCAAAATCCAGAAGAAGGCGTTCAAGGACCCCAAACCAAGGTTTGGTATAAAAATCTCAAAGATCCATGTTTCGGGAGTGGTTTAGCACCAAGAACACCCTATTGTGCTACTGATAACAAGAACAAGCCCACATAGCCATAGGCTGAGAAAGCAGAGCACCCATTAGCACCTGCTGCTAGGCCTTCATTTAGCTAATTATATTTCTCCTTTATTTTTTAAACCAGCCTTCTCACAGCATTGCTGCATGTTTTGTGAGAAGCCTGTCTTAACCCTTACCATAGCTTTTTGAAGGCAGCAAATGAAGGTTTTAATTTCTGGATGTTCAAGTTGCAGCAAAGAGGAAACATCTGTTGGGAAGGAGGAAACCACTCTCCATTCATTTCACTCTAGGGGCTGATGACATACTTGGCCACTGGATTAGCAATTAAAGAGAGCCAACTGGAATGCTAACTCACATTAAAAAGGGAGCTCAGTTCCTGCCTATGCCTACTTCAGTACTTTTTTAAAATCAAGTTTTTCACTTAGATTTCCTCCTTCCTCAAGGGAGACTCACAACTCTTATGAACCAGCAAAGATGATGAAAGCTCACGCTGTCAAAAGCCTTGCTCAGACCTATCCACTGCAGGGACATGGGATGCCTTTGTACCCTCTGTAGAAAGAGGGCAGAGGTTTGACTGATGTCACTAGGATTTGCCAGGCTGTTGAGCACAGTGCTCACTCCCCCTCTCTGAGTCAGGTCTCAGGAATTGCCAAGTGGAGGCTGCTCCCGCAGTGCCAAAGACAGGGAGTGCATTTTTGCACCCGCTTACATTTGTTGGCTGTGAAGCACAAAAGCAATTAGAAATGTGTGGGTGAAATATTACTGTCTGGATCAGCATAGCCATCATTCACCCCCACTTCTACATTGTTACACCAGAGCAAGACCAAGTAGCAGGTGTGACTGAAGCCCTAGTTAAATGTATTTTATCAAGAACAGTAAAAAAACCACACTGGGTTGCAGTTTTCTGGAGATGATAAAGAGCTTTCTTGTTTTGTTTTCCTAAAAACAACATTAATCCATCCACTTACACCTGAACTGATGATATTTCTCAGGATGTGCTGAAAAACAAAGCAAAGCATCTCAAAACATCCTCCTTATAGGATGTCTTTCAGAGCAGTAATGTAAAAAGTAAGAGCCATTTAGCAGTCTATTTAATACACATTTTCTGCCAGACAATTTCCCCATCAAAGGCATAGCATAATTGCTGTATAACAACTGAGGCATGTCCAAAAACATTTTTAGAGCCTGGAATAATTTTGTTTAGGTTGAAAGTTGCCATTTTAGAAAGGCCCCTTCTTCCTAAGACTGTTTCGGAACAAGCTAACGAGAACTAAGCATCTACCTCCTGCCTCTCAACATCCATGTTCCAGACGACGATTCCTCCATCTGCTCCACAAGAGATGAGCTGCCGAGTGTGGTGAGCATAGGAGAGAGACTGAACTTTATCACTGAAAAGAAAACGAGACAGTTACTAATCAACTATCTATAGCTAGTACACAAGTAAGCATAGAATATACAATAAAGCAGTAAAAACCCTTTTTTTGTCCATACATTTCCTTCCCCCACTCACTGTACATGGCATCCATCGGATGCAAATCAGTCTTTGCTGTCCAGCTGTGACCAGAAAGAGAGCACTGGACACAAAAGCAAAGACCTGTTCTGATAACTGTTTTTGATGCTCCTGAGATGGGAGGTCCCAGCTGCATCAGGAAGCCTCAACAGAGCTGCAGCTCTGGGCCTCTCTGAAGGTGCATCCGGATGCATGAAAGCTCCAGTAAGGTACCTTCTTGTCAGACAGTCAGTAGTAACTCTGTTTTTGTAAAGCTCTGCATCATCTAGAAATGAAGCAGTGAGGAACTACTGAAGATTTTATTTTATCACTAACAAGCACAGAGTTTCAAAAATAATACAGGAATCACTAAATTGTTCCTAAGCCTTCTCAGAGTAAGGCAGAAAATTTACGTGCTTCCATTTCTTCTTTGAAGGAAAAAACAATATGGGAAAAAATAATTCACTCAAGCCCATAAAGATGGGCTCAATCCTTCATAAAAGAAAGAAAACCAAGCTTCATCTCAAGCTGTTTACAACCTGAGGAATGAAGACCACACAACACTGTTACAGAAAAAAACCAGGTTATGAAGACACTGTAACTGAGATTACTGTGACTGGAAATAATCCACACTATTTGGATTTATTTGCTACCACCACTGATCTTGTCTGCCCAAAGGACTTTCACGCTAACATATTTGCTTTTGCATATGGCTGCACCTACAGAAGGAAATGCACTTATGGAAGAGTTTGATACAACACAGCCACCCTTCACAGTGCCTGCCTGTTGACACCAGAGGCATCATGAGAATTCTTGGTACTTACGTTGTACAATTCCAGCTGACAGCCATGCCACAGATTAAGATCCAGAGGCTAATTTCATATTAGGAGAACTAATTTCCACAGCAACAAATCTCGCAGCAATGCATTAGCAAGCACCACTGGAAGCATATGAGGGTGATCTGGGAATTTCAGCAAGAGCTCCGCAGTGCTCTGAAATCCCAGGGGCATGCAAATCACTCAGCAAGTGCAGCATCACTCAAATAAATGTATGAATATGTAACTGTTAGGCCAAAACCACCATGGGATTTTGCCTCTCCCAGACCTCAGCCTGGATGCAAGTCCCACATATATGCTGTGCCAATACTCTGAAACAAACCTGTTGCACTGCCAATGTTAAAACGTGGGGAGGTCATTGCCACTAGAGCCATTCTGTTCTCTAATCAACATCCAGCACAGGCTTACTCTTCTTCAAAGACATCTACTATGCTGCACAACTGTACATGCAAAGATAATGCCTCTTTGCATTGAGGAGATGTGAAGGCTCCTACAGGTGAAACACATTAATTAGAATTCACGCTGTAGGTAGAGTGGCTTGGAAAAAGTTGGCATGGAGAAAAAAGGGACTAATTGTTCAAGCACGATGCTCCCTCTAGGGGAAGGAAAGACCTTGACAACTAAAAACCGAGAAATTCTCTGCAGCTGTTCTCATTTGAGGACACTCCTCATTCCAAGAGAGGTGCAGGCTCTGGCATAACACATTCGGGATTATAGATATTGTGCTTTCCTTCACCACCCTCTGAAGACTCTCAAACCAGCCTGTGGGCCAAACACTGAAAAACTTACTATAAGCAAATTATTCCTGATGTATATGGACCACAGGGAGTCACACATACAAGCCTGAGGCTTGTGAAGACTGTAAGCTTTGGGCTGGTTTTTTCCAGATGTGGGTTCTGCCTTTAGCTTTTCTGCCATAAAAGCAGAAAGGGCTTTGAACGTACTTATGTCCTTGCAGCTCGATGGCTGTTCCTTTTCTTCCTCCAATATCCCACATTATAATAGAATGATCAGAACTGCCTGAGAATAAAACTCGCTGTATTGGGTCCCAGCAGAGAGCAGTGACACCACCTGCAATAAGAGCACACAGAACAGTCATTTTGTTACAGAAAGCAGAAGACCAGAATGTAACTAAATAAAAATGACAGAGAGAGTGATTAAAATGCAAGCCTCTTTAGCAAAGACCATGCAACCATGTGCCATGTGCCAGTGGAAAACTAGCAGTCTAGAAAACCTACTGAGATCCCTGAGAGCAGCCCAGCTGCTCTTCTGTGGGCAGAGGGCTCCACTGCCACTTGTACTGAACAGTAAAGTGTGGTAGAAGGATGGTCACAATGTGACTATACAGCTTTTCATCTTCACAGTTTCCAAGAGATTAAAAGATAAATAAGTGTGGAATATTATGAGCATCCTCTCAGTATCCTAGCAAAAGGATTGTGCTACCATGTGATTGAGCTATTAGCATTTACTCAGTCAGGAGGGATATGGAGAGAAAATGCTGAGGAATGACCACCATTTCTTCTGTTGGATGGTGGGATCCTATCCAGGATTGCTCTTTTTAAAGGGTGATGGGGCACAAGTTCCAGCAGTGAAACAAGGAATTAGTGCGTCCAAGATGTGCCTATTACCCTAGGGAAAAAGTGTCTACCAGTGTGAGTCTCTCCTTTATGAGCACCCACTCTTTTCCAAGAACTACCACAACTTGTTCTAGTCTTACTCTGCTTTCATTAGTAGCTACTGATTATGGCATTTTCTGCCATAGATGTTTTCTGCTCAGAGTTCTGATCACTCTTGTTTTTACCAATATAGCTTCCCTGAACTGCTGTGACAGTTTAAGGTCTGTGTCCCTTTCATGCTGTGCACTGACACAAGCCACCCTAGTGTTTCACAGGACAGTCAAACCACCATAATGCTGAGCACAGATGAAGAACCAGATTAGGTTTCCTTCTGAGGCCTTACCTGTGTGTCCCTTAAATGTCGTAACGAGGCTGCAGGACTCTTGCTCTAGTTTGAGTATGGTCACTTGCCCAGAATGATCACCAACAAACACATGCCGGGTTTCCACATCAAATCTGATGGATAAATGCTAAGGAAAATATCTTGTTTACACAAGTTTTGCATTCCTTTCATGAGTAGCTAAATCTTTTAACACGAGCATACTGCAATCTTGTGGATAGTGCTCCAGTCTCAAGGAGGTATTCAGAGTGCACTTTTAGGCCCCTGTTCATACTAATAGTGCAGTATCCCTGAGTAAACCAAAGAGTGAGAAAAAATTAGATTGTTCCAGAAGACACAACTCGTGTTTTTGTTATGAAACACTTTCAAAGCAGCCCTTCTCCATGAATATAGGAGTTGTCTCCCTAAGCTCTATAACGTAGGTATTACAGTTGGATGGTATCTACTCTCTCCTTCCCAAACTTGTATAAAATAACTATTACTAGTTTTCTGTTTGTATTGGATTTGCATGTCAAAGTTTTGGTAGTGGTGGGTATATGAGGTGGCTTTTGTGAGAAGGTTTGCTAGCAGGACTTGTTACCCTATGGGAACCCACGTTGGAGCAATCTGTTCCCAAAGGGCTGCACCCCATGGAAGGAACCCATACTGGAGCAGGGGAAGAGTGTGACGAGTTCTCTCTTTGAGGAAGAAGACAAGATGCTGTGAACCAACGGCAACCCCCCAGGAGGCAGAACAAATCAGGACTGAAGTTGAGCTCAGGTAGGAAGAAGGAAGGAGAGGGGGGAGGTGTTTTTAAGATTTGGTTTTATTTTTCATTATCCTACTCTGATTTCCTTGGTAATAAATTAAACTAATTTCCCCAAGTTCAGTCTGTATTGTCTGTGAAAGTAACTGGAGAAAGATCTCTCCCTGTCCTTATCTTAGCCTTTCTTTGTTTTCTCTCCCCCACCTGGTTGAGGAGGGGAGTGACAGTGGCTTTGGTGGGCACCTGGCATCCAGTCAGGGTCAACCCACCACAGTGCTTCTTCATTATAGTCGAGTTAATGAATACAGTGAAAGGGTATTGTTTCATGTCATATTTGAGGAAGTGTCAACTACATCAGACACCTCACACATTGTATTCTAAACTGAGAAAAATCTGGACCACTTAACCACCTAATAGAACCAGCTAACTAGCCAGATTCTGACCTCTTTATCCAATTTAATTCCACATTCAGAGTCCATACTGGATATTCAAGGAGCAACTGCTTTTAGCACTCCATAAGAGCAGTGCTATTTAAGAAGCACTGATTTTAAGCACAAAGGACATTGGAGGAAAAAAAAAAAAAGAAAAACCAAACATGTTCCTGGCTGTGCCAGATATTTTTGCAGTACTTGCCAATGATTCTTTCTTCTACTGCCCTCCAATTAGTGTCCTCCGAAAGTTCTAATCACTCAAAATGGTCTGTTCTTTAGAGAGATTTAGGGAATACAGGACAATTCTTGCATCATGCTTTCAAAAACGTTTATAATTTAATTTAAAATTAAGTCCAGTCTTTATGCCATTTATATTGGCTGAATGACAAGATAATAAGCCCATATTCGAACAGTAATTTTGAGTTGGTCTCACTTCTCCTAAACTAGCAAAACATACATCTATACCATGTACACTCCAGAGCATTAAAAAGTCTGTTTATGCTAACCCCTGTTTTCAGCCTAAGAGCTCATACTTTTCCACTTTCCTTTTCATTTGCAATAAAGCTGAATTAATATTTCTTTTATTGTCGGGCAGCTGGAGCAGCTCCGGGTGAATAAGCCACTTGAGTGCCATTTTTGGAGTAATTTACTCTTTGGTTAACCCAAATTCCCAATACATAGTGAGCAGTTCCAGAGTGAAGGACAAGTGCTCATTATTTTATATTAAAGTAATTTAATTTTTACCATGCATGCACACAGGCACTCTGACCCGATCACCAACCTACTTTACTGCCATTAATTCTCCGAAGAAAGCATGCACTGCATGTTTAAATAAAGGTCCTATCCATATTTATTACAATAGCAGACCACAATAGGTTGCAGATCGCCCATTGTGGTGCTTAAAAATGCTTAGACCTAAATATGCCATAACGCATTAAGGAGACAAAGCAAGGAGAATAGGCAGTTTTTTAAATTGGCTTTAAGTAACAGTTTTTCTCACAAAGCACCGAATCTATACAGGCCACAAAATTTGGAGGACAACTAGACAAATGAACTAAAAATGCTGTTTGAGTGCCAAAGAGCAGAAATAAAACTGAGAGCTCAGCAAAGGATACTGGAGGCCACAGGCGCCTGCACTGGTGCGGTACCCTCCCAGCCGCTGGCCACTTTCTGAACAGTGCCACGTGAAGTGTTTGTCTTGTCCAGTGCTTAACACCCACTCCATTTCCAGGACAAACAGAATCATGATGACCCTGCTTTGATGAGCTGAAAATTAAGCAGACAGACACATAATCACATTGCAGAGAAGAACATAGGAGCAGAAGAACACTGCAAATACCAACTGCACCCAACTCCTCCACTCACCCTTCCCTACAGAAGCAGCTAATAATCCTGTTGACATCAGCCAGCATGCAAGGTTGTAAGGTCCCTGCTCTGCATGTTCAGCGTTTGTATGAGAAAGGGTGGAAGCAAGACTTAATTCCTTCCATGCCTATTGCAGTCATTTGTCTGCCACAGTAGCACAAGTCTTCCCTCCCTGATTGTACCATCACTAACAAAACTGCCATTGTGGAATGGACTCGAGGCTCCATTTAAACCTCTTTTGAGCTGGTTTTCTGACAGCAGTACAGATGCCTATCCTGTCACTCCTTCTGCTGTGAAATCTGGTGGATGTGGGCTGTGGTACCCTAGCAGAATGATGAGTTACAGGAACAACGCTGCACCAAAGGAGAGTTTCAGCATTGCACACAAACCACATAGAAAGATTATTGGAATAAAATAAAAGAAAAAGAAAAATATCACAGCTGTGGTGGATGAATAAAACAGCTGAAGGAATAAATTTCTACTGTTACCAAAATAAAGCCATCAAAAGCTTTTCATTAAAACAAGGGAATGCACGCTTCTACAGATAGTTTTTTGTATGAATGACCAGTGGGCTTGGCCATGAAGTGCTGATTGAGCTGACTTTTTAATTAAACAAGTGGCTGAAAAGACTTGCAGAACTATTCCCAGCTCTAACTTAGCAGTGAATGCCATACTCCTCAATCTACAGCTCTGATGATTTATTACTGTTCTGAGACCCGTCAACATGTATCGCACAAAACAGGCTGCTTGTATTGCTTGTATTTGTTTGTGTAAAAGCACACACAAAAAAAGATGAAATATGTTTGGAAGCTTAAACACCAGTTCCAAGCCTCCACTTGAAATGCAGAGAAATTCCTCAGAACAGTATGGGAAGATTGCTGTCTGCCCTGCACAAATATACAGCACAAATAAGAGCTGTGTTCAAACCTTGCTACCTTCCCAGCGGTAGCAAGGAAGAGGTGGCTTGCACAAGCCAGCACCTGCCCTGATCCACACTGCTTCTTTAGAAGGAGATTCCCTGAGAAGAAAAGTCAATAGATGCATTGGCACAAGTTGCCACAACTGTGATTGGCAGCTAGTCTAGTTTACAGTGTCAGAAATGAACTGTGCCCAGGTGCTTTCACCCCTGCCCATAGAAGAGCTCAGATTTTGGCTGTTATTTCCACACACTTTTACATTCCAGACAGAAGGATGGGGACACCAAGGAGTCACTTGAGCTCTTTCAAATAAATCCTATCTCCTCTCAGCCCTTGTTTTCTCTGGGGAGAAATTCAGTGACCCCAAAGATGACTCATGCTTGTCTTTACCTTTCTGCTGGTCTCTCTGGAAACACCCATACTAGCTGATGGAGTGATGCAGTGAGAGAGGGTCATGATGAGCTGCATGCTGCTATAAGCACCTGATGGGCTTGTAAACATGTCCCAGGAGCTTGTGTGCACCAGGAAGGCCATAGACAGCCCCATGCACTTTCACAGGATGTCCAAAGCTGGCTGAGATCAGACTGTTCAAGGCCTGTCCAGAAATGTTACTGCTAGTGACAGCCTCTTGTGGTTTGAATTGGTTGTACGGATAGATGGCACCACCCAACTCTCTTAAATTTTAGTATCTCCTAAAACTTCTAAAAGGCAGGGCTTGTAACTTTTGCTAGAAGTACTGCTTGTGGATGCTGAGGCAGCTCTTTTTGGCAAGTAAGGAGTCTACATTGAAGAACTGTACTTGCCAAGAGGTGGAAGGGGTGTAGACAATAGCTTTGCTTATCCTCTCTCCTCAAAGGGACCTTTCAGTTCAGCACTCTGTTGTTCACTTGCACATATTAGCTGGTGCCAACACACATGCTGATGACAGAAATATCTGAACCAAGTGAAAGAGCACAGTGGAGGTCATCTCAGTAACGGAGGACAGAGAAGACAGATGTAAATCAAAGTCAAGGCTAAAAAAAAAAAGTTAAGGCTAAAAGAAGTTAAAATGTCAGAAGGTTGGAAGCTGACAGCAGAGCAAGGAAGAGATCTGGGCCCTAAGATTAACGTAGGTAGGGGGTCTTGAAGCAGTAAACAAGAAGCTGGTCCTTTATCCAAGGAAAGTTTGATCACCATTTGTGAGTAGAAAAAAGAGTGGAGCAAACAATTCCAAAGCTGTTCATTTGCAGCAACGGCAGGATGGAGATGGGGGGATGGAAGCTGAATGTGTTCACAGTACAGGAAAAGCCTCAGCAAGCACCAGGCAAGAGCAGATCTGTGTAAGCCAGCATGAGAAGGAAGCCATTTCTGAAGTAAGATTATGCTGTACAGAAGGCAGAGAAGCAGCAGAGAGAAGAAGGGAGCAGGTACATCTGCAGCTGGAGAGTGGGAGGCAGCAGGGGGGCTGCTCTCCTTCTGTGAGAAAGCAGCAGCAAGCAGTGTGGAAAAAGAACAGGTTGGAGAAGGGCTGTAAAGTCTGTGCCTAGAGAAGAGAAGCTGAAACCAGGAGGAGAACGCCAAGATACTAGCATAGGGAAAAGGAGGGTCTGCACTATGTGTAAAGGCAAAGGTCTGAGAAGCATAGTCAGTGTATTGCCACAGACAGTGCAGGGACAAGAAGCTGTGCTGAGGGGTTACAACAGTAAAAAGCATCACCAAAAGAGAGGTGGAAGTAACCAGTAAGGAAAAAAGCTTAGCATATGCAAGAACAGCTCACATGAAGAGGCTGTGCATAGAGGAAAGCATAAGTAAGGGCATGACATGAGCTGGCCTGAAAGCAAGGGGGCAGGGGGACAGCCTCAAAATAAGCAGGCTGCACAAAGCACAGGGCAGGAGCAGGTCTACAAACCTGGCTAGGCAGATAAAGTGTGGGTCATATGAATAAACAAATCAGTAAAAAAAACCCAAACCAAACCAAAACAGGAGCTGATATATCATCCAGAGGGGGACTGGAAACATGGCCAGCTGGAAAAATCCAACTCTGCTGGGTCATAATATGCCTACCCAAAGGTCTACAATGCCCCTCTCTGCATATTCTCCCAGAAAGCATTGTGAAAACTTGGCTCTTTCCTCCTCACTGTGACCCAGAAGCACCATTGGTCTCTGGCCCCAGGAAAGCCCCCAGTAAACTCAGATCCAGTGTTCTGGATGGTGACAAATGTAGCATCAGAAGCATGAAAGTGCCTATACTGATGAAACTGCAGGAACCTGTGACTGACAGCAGGTCACAGAGCAGCTCACTTATGCAACATTTACCCAGCACCCCAGACCTCCACTATGGGTTCAGCAAAGCCCATGGACCAGGCAGAGGGGGTCCTATGCTCCTCCACCAATATCTGGTGTAAAGAGCAGAGAATCTTTGAATGAGGGTGATGGGAGGCACTGTGCTGTGGAGCAGCTGGTCAGCCTCAGGTCTTTGGTGCCCTGCAAAGGGTGGGGAATCTTTTACGTTTTTTTGTTTTTGTTTTCCTACCTTGCACTGTCAGAAACCTGTTCACTTCAATTGTTCAGGTATGTGTGGTGAGACAATAGAATAGGTTGCCCAGAGAAGTTGTGGATGCCCCATTCCTGGAAGTATTCAAGGCCAGGTTGGATGGGGCCTAAAGAACATAGTTTAATGGAATGGACTGCCTATGGCAGAAGAGATGGCCTAAATGATCTTTATAGTCCTTTCCAACCCAAAACATTCTATTATTTCACAAAAAACCTTCTCATGCTGAGACAGACATTCTAGGCAGGAAGCAACTCTAGTTATGACTGTGGTCAGTTGTACTGCGTCTCCACTGATGTTAATGGATGCTTATTACAATCCTTTGCTCTGCAATAGTTGGGGAATGCCATTTGAACTCTTGAGGTTCTCCCTCAGGACAACCCATGGCTTTTCTGCATATTGCCAAGATATCCCTTCCCCTCTTCCAAAATTTCCAGCATTTTCCCTGAAGAACTTATCATGAAAATTTTTCTCATGCATATGTTGTTCTGCATATGCAGAAGAGAAGACTTCAGCTCACCCTCTTCAGTGCAACAACCCTTAAATATGAAACCTAGGTGCATCACACTTTGGTGACTGCAGAGCAATCACAAGTTTAGATGTTAAAGACCTGTACAGTCAGACTGCAGCAATTTTATTTAAGATTCACATACATATTTTATCATCATTGGATATTTTTCTTCAGTTTTCACAGGCTAAGAAAAAATGCAGGTAATTCCTGCTTAATTTTATAACTCACCAGACATTCATGAAACAGCTGAAGTGAAACACTCACATGTCAGCCGGGCTCTGCAAAAATCAGGATTCTTTTCATACCTTAAAATCTAACTGTTGCAAAGTGATACCCAGAGCCTCCATTTAGAGATTTAAATTATCCTCTCAGTCTTTAAAGGTACAAAATGCAAAATATGCATAAGTACATATTTCAAAATGTATGTGAGAAACCTAAAGCCAACATATCAGAGGCTTCTGTACAAGAAAGATAATGCTTAGTATATGGTATGGTATGATACCATATACTGTCATACCATCTCTTTGTCTAACAGCAAGAAATATATAGGAATAAATAGTCCTCTAGAGGTCTGACAAGGATAAATAGATAGGTTTCTGAAAACATCACATTAGTGAATACCAGAATCTAATTAGAATAGATATGGATTAACACTTCTTGACCTTTTACTACAAGAGGTATTCACTGACAATCTTGATATTATTGAAACCAACAGTTAGTGAAATATAACCAGACTAACCCCAAAAGTTGCAGTCCTAAGCCATAAAACACAGATTTAGTTTCCTAAGTTGTTCCAGTAGATGCATACATTGGATTACTAAAGACTGAAAATTAAAACTCCTCTTCCCAAAACATGGTCCGGATTTTGGTCAATTTGCTGTCTAGAGTGATATTCCAAAGGACAAATTTAAAAGGAAAAATAGAAAATGAAATAGCTATTTTAAAAGATTTGTAATCTCAGAACAAAGCACATTATAAATCTATTGATAAAATCAGCGTTCACATTAGTTTAAAAAAAAAAATCATTGTAAAGGAGGCTTCTTTCCATTCACACTCGTTAAGAGAATATTAACAAAAGTTAATGACAATACAAACCAATTAACATGGTTCTTACCCTGGTAACTTTTCACTAGTGTCATCTTGTTGTAATCTTCAGATAAAATAAATTCCTGAAGGAATGGAAAGAAAAAACAAAAGAAACAGTCCTTAGAGATGTAAAGTGTTTGAGACTATTTTCATTTTAATTCTTTACCTAGCTAAGCTCTCCCTTCCTCATAACCACCTCCCTGTTTATATTTTTGCTAATTTTGAGTACCTCCATCTAAAAATCCACATTACTTTTCTTTTTAAAGCTGCCTAAGAAACAATATCATGAGTTCTCCTGAACAGAATGGTGGAGATAAAAGAAATGCTATTAAAAAAGAAGCCAAAAATGCTGACAGAAATTACTGCTTATGAGCTGAGGTGCCACAAAGTGAAGGACATAAGATCTGGCAAACACTTATTGCTCAGGACAGCCTGGGCAGAAACCTGTGTGTGTGCACAGCTATGTGTGCATGCATGTGCATTTGTGTATACATGTTTGTGCATACACCACATCCCTGAACACTCAGGAAATGCTTTGTTAATATGTAAGAGACCCTTGAAGTTTCTCAGTCCAGACTAGGTGCCAATAAACCACAATGGGAATGGAATACATTTCAGGTTTCTGTTAAAAAGCCTGTCTGTGCTTCAGACAAAGAGAAACACAGACTTTTTCCTGCCTTGATTTCATTACACTAATAGTTAATATTTATTCTAGCACCTCAGAATCAAACTTTTTTGCTTTGCTACTGCTTTGTTGAGGCTAGCAAGCAGTTGTGCGTGGGGTGGAGCGTGGTTTAGCACAGGCTGTGGCTGCCTGGGGAGAGGGGCACGGTGTGAGTCCAGCCAGGCTCATCCCTGTGGCCAGGGAATAGCACATCTATGCGGATGGGCTCTTCAGTTCTGCTGCCTTGGTGCTGCTATTTAATTGCCGATATGGCTTTTGCATGGGGAAATGATGAAAACAGCAGCTAAGAGCCTGCATGGTGGCCTTGGCTCCTGAAAAAACCCCATGTGGTTAAACTGACTGAGCACCTGGCTGCTGCTGCTGATCGTTTTGAAGAGGAGAGTTGCTCAGAATTGGGGAAAACAAAATCACCACAACAAAAGCTCCTGCAACACCTCTCTGGAGGAAGCACCCAAACAAAGGGTAGGCTCTGTGGCACCACTGCATGAATTAGCTTTCAGATTGCTGTCAAGTATCTACACGCATACATCACATACCCAGAAAAACACAAAGAAAAAAAGGAGCGTAAAAAGACATCATATTAATAATTTATAATAAACTACACAGAAACTCCCTGAGCTAATATACCTAGAGGACAGAAGAAGTAAAACTTAACTCATTTTACATGAAATATGGTGAAAAAATGAAATAAACATTACAAACACAAGATAAGCTACATTTAAAAACATAACAGTTGTGAAATGTTTATGTGCACATGCCAAAAGCACTGTGCAACAGTAGAGAAGACTGGACTTCAGGAGCCTATACTGACTGGACTATAGGAGCCTATAGTCCACTATAGTGGACTATACTGAAGGCAAACAAAACGTTTAATGCAAAAAAGCATAAGCCATTCAAACCACCAAGAAGCCAGTATTTACCTCCAGTTTCCAAACCAGAATTAAAAAAAAGAAAAAAAGTCACTCTGTATTTTCTGTGGGGCCACTGCAGGTACTCTGCACGGCTTTTGAGCACAAGAACTACCCTAATACATCACTTCTACTGCTTGGCATCAAGATGGAGAGGTTACAATACTTATCTGTGGAATATCTACAGATATCAGTTCTAGGAAAATAGCTGTGAGTGGTTTGAGGAATCTATGTATTCTGGTCTCTCTAGGTTTCTGTTAAAAAAATTGTCATAAATATATTCCCTTGAATTGCTCCACTTCATCTTCCTTTCCTTCATCTGCTCTACCTCCCATTAGCTTCCCCCTGGCAGTTGAGGACTACAGTGGGCAGAGTTATTTAAACAGCAGTAACAAATCAATTAAGTCAGCTGGATTTCTATATAGGGTCACCTTAACTCTACAAACCACAGAAAGTCAAAAATCTGCTATACCTCCGCAGCTACCTACAGGGGAAAATGTTTTCATTAACCACATCCTGAAGAATACTAACCCACACATGAAGTGCTTTACTACAAAGCCTACCTGAAGCAGGACCCTTTGCTACTAATGCTAACTTTGTGCTATTGTTACCTAAAGAGAAATGGCTTTAATTGCTGCAGCACATGGTGGGAGAATATATCTGCCTTTCCCACCAATTTGTGTGTCCCCAACTTTTATTGTGGTGGCACACAGGTGCTGTGGCTTAAGGTGAAATGTAGAGCAAGGTTTGCATTCTCACATTTTTTTTGTATTTTTCCCCTTAATAAATTTGGTGATGCCATTCTGTTCTGTGATCCAAACAGTCCCACAGTTTCAGTAGAAGACTGAAAAGGCTTTTGAATCTCTCCATTATAATACAGTGAATCAAACACAAGTGCAGTTCATAAGGTTTATTCAAGTATTGATTAGTACTGTATGCTTTAATACAAACCACAGCTATGTACTATTAGTACACTGCTCCATCCAAAATATAAACAAATGCAGTACAAGATAAACACAGTTCCAATTAACCTGAATACTAGATATAATTCTTCTCCCTCCCCCCCCGAAGACTTTTTATCATTTCCTTCTTTGAAAACATATGATTATTTGTGACGCATTTTCTTATTTTGCATCTTCTAATCTTTCTGCAGGTCTTTTACACCCTGCTCTCCTTTACGCTCTCATGTGTTCTTCCATTGCACTTATTGCCCTCCCCCTCTCGAGGCCAAATATTAATTGCGTCACTAGACACACATTTTAGCACAGGGCACCTTGCTCAAGAAATTCATGCCCTGTTGCACATACATTGTATCATCTGCACTACAAAAACACCGATTACATCTCTGTAACATTGTACCAGCAGAAACTGTTTTTTTATCATTGCCTACGTAGGTGTTTTGCTCCTCTCATTGCTGCTGACGCTCAGTTCTCATTAGGCAGGTTTTTGGCTCTTCTTAATGAGCCAGAGAAGCTGGGGTCACCCACATAGCTCAGTCGGTGCTTGTTAGCAGAACAGAGAAAGATTTCTGAGACCCTTTTTGTACAAGAGGGGCTGGGATATATCAGAGCACTCGGGATGGTAAAACCAAACCCCTCATTGCGGGGATTAAAAACAACTTTTCTGACAAGATCACTCTTTGCCCTTCAGAGGTGGTTTTGGAGCTACTTTAATACCTTTTTTAAGATACTATAAATGTTAGTGCTCAGTCTTGCCTGTTTCAGGTAAACCCATTATTACAACAGTGACTTGGTACCATGAAAGCCTTCACAACGCAGTCTCAAAAAAATTGTCAAAATCTAGTTGTCCACCGAGGTACAAAGACTCAAATATTGCTTCATGTAGCACACCTCTCTCACACTAAAACACATACACCCCCCACAAACTTCCCTTGACCAAAAGACCTCTGTAAATCCTCACCCTGGAAATAGTATCAGCAGCTAGTTTGAAATTATTCAGAATGCTTGACCATAAGAAAGACTCATGCCTTTCCAGAGCTTCAGGTGGATGCCAACTGATGTATCCCAAAACAGACAAGCAAATTAATCGATTTCTGGGAGTTAATAATCTCTATATTAGTTATGGGTTACCCATTCACAAGCCAGTTCCCACTCTGAGGAATTTAGAGTCTATTCTCTGGTAGATGATGCCATTTTGACAGCACACTACGAATCTCCTTAAAGGCTTGACTATATCCTGTTAACACAAGTGACCGACCACACACTCATGTCTTCCAGAGAACAATGAACCTGCTTCAGAAATGGCAGAGAATGAAGACTCTTAAATCTACTGTCAGATCCTACGTCTATACCTATTGAAAAACAACCCCAAAAACTCTACGAATAATGACGGCATTTTCATTTTATTAAGTACAAAAACTGGGAGAGGACAGAAAATATCGTGTTGTTTTCTTGGGGTAAAAATACTAAACTTCCCACAATGGCAGAGAGGAAGGGTGTAGATCAGCAGGCAGAACCCAACTCAGCCCCAGGTATTCAAAGTGGTGTTTATGGCCTAACCTGTAGACAGTTACAAGATCAGATAAGGTGGAAGATGAATTTAACTTACTAAGTGTCATACCCAAGGAAGAATTCTGAAGGGATTATTCTGGTGCCTTGCTGTCCCTGTGGCTCTGATCAAAGTAACGGCTTCATATAGACACAAGCACGGTCAGCAAAAAAGATCAATTTAATTCTGCTTCAGCTACCTAAAAACTAAATCCCCATTTCAATTTCCCCAGAAATGAGAAGAAAAAATTATGCCATTTTATAACACTTTCAAGCATAGGCAACAAAGGTGTATGAAAAGGGAATTCACCTCTCCTCTACTGGCTGCAGAACCTAATGATTAACTTTATCTAGGAAATTAGCTTTCAGATGGATGAAATTATGTGAGGAGTCACATCTTGGCAGTGGAAGTCTCCTGTCTATTACAAGTAAAAGACCTTTCTTATGTTTCTTCTTGTTGTGGTATCTTGAGAGTCCTACACCCATTAGAGCATGTTTTTTTCCACTTCAGAGCAGGAAATTGGTGTTCATGATAAAATCTAAATTCTTTTAACTTCCAAAAGGGACCTCAAGCATTCCTTATGATGCCATTTCTTCTTGAAAATAGGTTTGTAAAGTGTAAAAAAAAAAAAAAAAAATCACAGAAACTTTTTTTTTTTACATTAGTTTCCACCACTCCTCAAGCAAGATGACAATCTTTCATGCAAGAGAATAGTGTGCTGTGCCACAAAAATGCCTGCACAACCTTCAAGTCGAGAAGTTACAAAAGGTTAAAAACAATCTCTGTAGAAGCAAAAACTGTTGCCCTGCTTCATAAAGAAAGGTGGCTATACAAGCTCACCTCATGATGGCTTCGCTGGAACTTCTTTCTATGAATAGCATTGCTGGCTGTCCTTCTCAAAATGCACCTTAAGCATTTCTGAGGTGCCACGCTTTTAACCAAAATCAATATAGTTTACAAAAATTTCATAGAATAAAAAAAGGCAGTTCCTTTTTCTTATTCCTATTTACATCCTTGGACTGCAAAAAAATTTCGTTTATGTGGCACACCCATTCATGCCACAACCCTTGCTTCCTTTCTTCCTACCTACCCAAAGTAAAGATGCAGAAATTTTTTTTTTTTTTTTTTTTTTTGGCCCTGCACCCAGCATACACAAGAGTGCTGGGCATTACAGAAGTGCTAACATGGAGCAGCTAGCGCCCAAATATTTCAAGCTGCTCAAGTCAATTGCCTGTACTTTCCCTCTGGGGGGCACACAATTAAAAGCAAGGGTACTAAGGTCACTTTGTTGCAGTAAGTTCTGTTATTTTGTGACCAATGTGCCCTGCTGGTATATTCCTGGCTAAATCATAGTTGTGTCCAGGAAAGAAAATTTGTCCTTTCCTCCAGAGGGTGGTTGTAACCCATTTCCAAGTACGGAAGAATTTTTTCTGCACCCTGGGACTTGAAAATGAGACTCCACTTGCTCCTCTTCCATTCTCAGCTCTACCACTTGTAGCACATTACAGTTGTGGTTTCTCTTACAAGCCTTTAGGTTGGCTAGAGAGGGAAACATTTAGTCGCTTATGGAAGTTTGTAGAGTGCATTTTCTGCATAATCTGGACCACACAACTGCCTGCAGCTACAGGGAACTAAATAAGCAACACGGACAAGCCCTTCCCCCTTTCTATGAACTTGTATCCAGAGGACTGGGAAAAGAAAAGCCCAGCTTAGCAACAAATAGAATCTGCCTTAGACATGGCAATATACACCTGTAAGTACCCGAAGTCACGTGTTGGTTTATCACTTGCATATCTTATTTACCTTCTTTAGCCTTAGAATGGAAAATATTTGATCCCATTCAGACTGAAGCATCCTCTGACTCTTGAAGACAAAATGCCCCCAAGACAAAGGACACATCTCCCACCATGCCAGAGTATTTAAATACCTTATTTACAGTTGCCTTCACATTCCTCAAAGGCCTGGTGAAAACAAAAGTGCCTCTTATGACTGGCAAATTACAGCTATTTCAGGGAGTGGGAAGGAGAATTTCAGAGGTGCAGGGAATTCTCTGGTAGCTGTTTCATCTCTTAGATACAAAAGAAGAAATTTCCTACAGGCACATAAAAAGAACCTCTGCTACTAGCCATTAACAGCTTTATAGGTCAAAACCTTCAGATCTTTGATAGAGCTTACAGGCAACAGCTAAAAGGGTCACACACCCTTTCCCAAATGCCATACTGGCTTTAGTGCAGACAGCTGCCCTTATGTCAACCTGAAAACACTCATTCAGTTAAAAAGCCCATGAGGCAGAGACAACAGCAGTAAAAGTTAGAAATTATGGTAAAATGGCCTTAAACTGGAAGAGTAGTCTATTGATGAAGCATAGGTGAAAAATACCTCTGACCCATAACTCTTCCACAAAGTGATATAGCTTTTTACTCATCACCCCAGAAGAAAAATCCAATTAATAAGGTCAAATGCTACACTCTGTCACAGACCTAACAGACACATTCTTCTTTCAATACTCTGCTTCTTTCCACGTATATATATCTCAGATATTAATGAACCAAATTTCGCAGTAACAGCACTACCAGTTAGGAGCAACGCCTCCCAAAGGACTGAAAACCAAAATCTTAACCACTAAGTTTGGAAAAGCAGCTAGATGTGGAGCAGAAATTCATCTTCTACCTCTCAGAAGATGATTTTTTTCCCTCTTAATTGCTGCTTTCAGAAAACCTTGATATGGTGTGATTAACAAGACAGTTAAATTTAATAAAATAACAGCTGGTTTTGTGCTATTTTTTAAGAGAAATGCAAATTAGGACAATTTGTTGAGTTGCCTAATAAATATTTTAAAGCCTACTCAATATCCTTGTGGCAGTAGGAACAAATTTTTAATAACTGCCATTTTCTACATTACAGATTCAGCTCTACTAGAGGTAAAAAGTCTGTTTCCCAAACACTAGCAAAAATATCCTCATCATAACATCACACACATACTTCTCAAAAGGGAAGCATTTCAACTAGAAATCTTTGGATGTACTTACTGAGATTGTACCATTGTCTAGACCTATGGACAGCCTTCTGGTTTCCGGGTTAAAAGACATGCATGAACATGGAGCTGAAAAAAATGAACATGTTGATGAAGTTAACAAAACTGTGATTCTCATTTTCTTGAAGTTCTGGAAAGCCTTAAACTAGCTAACATGCCTTATGATGCTGTTCAGCATTTTGCCCTTTCCAACAGACAAGCATTAAAATAGAAGTGTTCTTGCAATTCATTCAACCCTATCCTATTAGGACATGGAACAACAGCTATTTCTTGCTCCAGTTCCTTTATTTTTCCTTACTAGTTATCTGAAAATAGGCATTTCATAAAAGAGCAGTGGTGGTGTTTTGATATGAGGCACCTGATATTGCAATATAAAGCTGAGAAATTAATTAGCTGAATAATTTATTTTTTTACATTTGCCTGAACTTTACTAACAATAAAACAAAACACCATATTATGTAAGAGGCCTGCATCCTACACCTGCAGTAAGAAAGTTCTCCTGTAGGAGTCAACATATCAGCTGATAATAAGGACTAAGTCCAACTGTCCCCTAGTGCAGTTGCATCACAGACAGCACTATCACAGTATCACATACTATGGCCAAAATAAAAGTTTGTATCTTAAACTATGCATTGCTTGATTACATTGATATTACTCAAATAAACACCAGGATACATTCCTAAACTAAACACAAATCAGTCATAGTGTGCTGCTTCAAGGATTGGCAGGGTAAAACCAGAATTTTCTTGCAAGAATTCAAGACCTATGCTTGGTTTAAAGTTACATTCAGAAAGCAGGAATTGCTTTTACTGCTCAACACAGCAGCATGCAGCTGGGAGTCCTGCTGTCCCAACAGAAACCTTCAGAAATTATTTTTCAGGAGCAATTGCCAACTGCAGCTAGGAGCAGGCATTCTTGCTCCTTTGGTAATGGTAAGAGTGTATTTAAAATCATGTTTTTGTGATAGAGTACAGTCAGATGCACTTTTAGTTCTGCTTCTTTCCCCCCCCCCCTCCTTCCCCCCTGCCCTCCCCCCCCTTGATTTCTACTCTCTTGTGTGATTATTTGTGTGGTTTTGTTACTAACAAGCTTGGAGTCCTCTCTTTTGCAGTATTGTATATTCTCAATTTGTGTAATGTCGCACTTGGGACTAAACAGTCCACATCTTAGCAAATCTTCCTTGATAGTTAAGTTGGCAGCAAAGCTATGAGAAGAAGAGGAGGGTCAATGTTGACTGTTTATTAAAACTTGTTCTACCTTCAGTATTGAATCCCCCTTCAAACATTTCCTGAAGGACAACTAACTGTAAGCAGAAAGCCTACCAGATCCACATCCAGGCAGGCACTTTGGCTTACATCTTCCTGGAAGGGTTGACAATTAAATCAAGGAAAAGGCTTCAGTTCAAGGAGATTGACATAAAGGAAACAATTAAATCAGGCCTAGTAACAGTGACAAAATTTCTCCTTCCTGTACCTCTCCCTCACAAAAGGCAAGCTTTAATCATCCCCTCAGATGATGGTGCACTGCTATTAAATTGAGGCTTCTAGGGCTGTAACAGAACAAGACAGCTGTAGGAAAAATGGACAGGAGAAAACCCAATTCTAAGCAGAATAAACATCACATAATTTTAAAGGAATTAAATGCAGAACAGACATACTCTACATAACAGCTTTTAATGCTAGACACTGTGCATACATTGAAATAGATACTAGTAAGTCTGAAGGCAACTAATAACTCACAGAGGAAAAGTTTCAGATAAATTAACTATTTGAAGTGTGCTTTTCCCCAAACACTTCAGATGCAAAAGATGCAATCAATTGACACAAATTGATTACAAAAGAAGTAACTTCTAAATTCCGGACCTGTGTGTACACAGTCATAGTAGTGTAAAGACACTTATTTTGCTTTAATCATTTTCTTAGGGGAATTCTCCAGTAACTTGTAGTCTTAGAAAAATCGTTATGTCATCACTAAAATTATGTACACACTAGCTACACTAATGTAGTTAAAGTGATGCCACTTGTCACAAGACTGCAGCAGCTTATACTTAAGAACTTAGCCTCATTAAAAAGAGGATCTGAAAACAAAACAAAAAAAAAAAAAAAGAGAGAAAAGAAACAAAACAAAAAATTGAAACCTTAAGCTTCTGAGATATTTAAGATCCTTTTAAAATAATAGCCGGGAAAAATAACAGCACTCTGAAGGCTCTCAACTTCAGTATGTAGCTAGGATTTGGATTTCAGACTGGGAAAAGGTTGATCTGAACTTTTATAGAGGACAAACAGGATATTTCTGATGCAGAAGTCTGGCTGCAGTCTTATCTTAAATATAGGGCAAATACACATTGATTTTTGCCCTTGGAAAATGAATTATGGAGGAAAAACCCTATTACATACTTCACGCTCTCAACAAAGTGTGACCTCTATTAGAGGCTGACAGAGGCAAAAGAGAAATACAAAATTTGTATCTGCAGTTTCAGGGTCTTTAGGTAACTTTCAACTGCCTAAGTGTGACACAGTTTAAGACCAAAGGAGCTTGTTTTGCCTTGCAGGTTTCTTTAGCCTTCTATTCAAAGCAAAGTGTTAGCTACGAAAACTATCCTAAGACAGGCAGTGTATTATCTGCCTCAAAGACTGGATACTCCATTGTTCCTCACTACAATATATCCTTTACTCCATTCCACATCTGTAAGAGGGTTTTTTGGTTGTTTTTTGGGTGTTTTGGAGGGTTTTTTTTATTGGCAAAATTCACTTGACTCTTGACTACAATTCCTTTGCCTTTCATGAATTTGTGTCTGCTAAGTTGTTGGGTTTTTTCCTCCTGTACAGACACTGCTCAAGTCACAAATCTAACCATGAGGTAGGTTAACATACTCATCAGATATCTGTTGTTAATGAGCTGTTGAGACAACAGTGGTGTGAAAGAGGCGTCAGTGAGGTTTCCAGCTTACCTAGTTTACCATTCTAACAATATAACTGTGTGTGACACCCAGAGCTCTCTTCTTTCTCATGGGCTAGAGATGATCAAAAATGTGGCTGCTGTGCTGTACAGAATTTTCTGACTACAGAAACACTCAAAAACAGGGCATAAAACTTTGCAGTTGGGGAAATCCCACCTCTAAAGAGCAGCAAGTGTCCTAACTCAGAAGATATCTATAATCCTGATTTTTTTTCCCAGATATTTAATGGTTTTCACATTCAAAAAGCACTGATGACCTTATTTGGGTGCAGAACTTGACCAAAACACATGGCTGACTCAGCCCGGCTCCTCATCCTTCTTATGTCCCAGAGGATCTAGGGCACAGACTCAGTTATTAAGGCTAGCTGATATCAAAACATGAAATAGTTTAGGTCACACACCACCACAGTCAAATCACAAGTCATATTAATAGGGTATCTATAAGTAGGATTGCCACTCACAGCTTGCTAAGCAGCACAAAGGCTCTAATGTCTCTCCTACATTTTTACACAGAGAACCTCTAGGCAGTCATCCTTTAAACAACAAAACCCAGTATGGACTTAGAGTAGAGCACCCTCAAAAAGGTGATTCACAGAGAAACAGACAAAATGATCATTTGCAGTCAAGTGCAGACTCATGGAGGTGCTGACTCAGAGCCTTTCCTCTGATTTCCAAGCTTAAAGGTATGGCTGATAACGTAATTGCTCCAGTCATTCTGATCATTCTTGAAATCAGTGAATAACACAGCATAATTTTAACATCTCATACCTCAAAAGCTTACCAGCCTTCAAAATGGAAGCACAGTGCCAAATTTATGAAGGAGTTCTAAAATAGTTCCTCTTCAGTGGATCTGGATCTACTCCGTCATTTCCACTGAAGCTGTTATTACTGGCAATAACATACCTTTGCTAAGACCAGAAGCAAAGCTAAAGAGATTTTAAAATGCAAATGTATGAAAAACCCCACATGGAAAAAGTGAAATAGCCATTTCATAACAGTTTATCTGGGGAAAGCAAACTTCTCAGGACAGGTCAAGGGAACTCAGGCCACTGTTAGTGATCGTGATGGAGCTCCTTAGACTGCCACATCATTAGCTAGTTTTCAATACCTTCTTGTGCAAAACTTGAGCAGAAAGTACCTTCGAGGATTGACATATTCTTATGAGCTAATCCAGCAAAAGGAAGATAAGAGATCCTCCTCTCTATCAAGTAATGGTTTTCTTAAAGCAGGCAAACACCATGGCTGCTCTAAGGCCCCAAGCTGATGTTGTTGTGGTACTGAAATTTATATCTATTAAATATTTTATGTATCACAGAGACAGATGTCTCTTCCAAATCTACCTATCTTAGCTTAAAATAATTCTTTCTCCAGACAGTAAGAATACCTCAGTGAGACTTGATATATGCTCCCCAATCTGGATTTAAGGTCGGCTTTACAAGCTTTCCAAAGACAGGCTAACCCAGCACATCTGAAGCTGATTGAGGAGCATTAGCATATGCCAGCCTTTGGTGACCTGCAAAGTTATATTACTGCAATCAACACAGGTTTTATGGCAAACAGCGAGGGCTGTGATTTCTTCAATTGTCTCTTGGAAAAGTGGACATTGATCTGCAGTTTCTCTTAAAGCACATACACTCTCTCTGGGAGAGGAGGCATACAGCATACCATAATGGAAGGATCCATTAGGGAGATTTGGTTTTCCACATTTAATTGCAGAGGTAAAATGGTTCTACACTGGAAGAGTTGCCTTCCCTGTCTAGTATCCTCTCTATCATATAAGCTGCAACAGAATATTAAGTTCTTACTAAATAAAACCATTTACCATTGCACTCTGATGGACTGAGCAGATGCAGTAGGAAAGGCAGAGTGATTTATACTGGAGCTTACAAAGCTTTGTGGACATTAGGGGCAGAATGAGAGACTACATTTTGAGCTCCCACATTTTAAATCTATATTTGCATTACATGCTCACATGTAATTGCTAACATGTCTGTGTTTTGCTACTGTAACATCTGATGCCCCTCAGAAGCATTAGCATGTAGCTTGGTAAAGCTTCGCTGAGACCAAGAGGATTGTTCAAGAATAACATTTAATACAGAGAGGTAAGCTTGCAAATGGTCATAAGCATAAAGCTTTATCAAAACCAGAAAAGCCAGTTTGCAAATACACAGTAGATATCAAGCCTCTCCTTATACTTACATGGCATTGCATGGTATATACTGGGCCAGTACTGTCCACTGTCTCTCTTCAGCCAGACACGAACTGTTCTACAAAAGAAAAAACACAACAAACATGTGAGGTAGAATGGAAAAGTAACCATGAATGAAAACAAAGTGGCGATGATGAAAGTACAAGACCTTCTTCAAAATTAAAGTATTTTGCTGAGAGGGAAAAGAAACGTGCAAAATAGTACAGCAGCCTGACACAACAAACTCAGATTAACCCCTGTAAGGTGATGAGGGTAGACCACTCCTTGGTTCCATGTAGTATTCAACATCTTGGCTGAACATACCACAACAGTATTTGGAAACTGATATGGCTTTTTGTTCTTTGCCTTTACAAGGACTTGAACATGACTGTTGATTCAATGCTTCACATAGGGATTTGGGACACCATATGTAGACCAAGAAGGCATTCCTGTATCAGCACTTTCAGTGCTCTGCGGAAGCCTTCCCCACTGGCACTCAGGGTAGGCCTTGGTCCATCTGCTGCCCATTGTTTCATTATTCTGCTTCAGGAAAACCTCTAAGAGAAGGAATAAGGTCCTGGGATTTTCAGCTTCTAATTACTAAGATTACATCTATCTGTGTCAACAATGAGCTCAGTCAGCTTTAGGACCTTCCTCTTTCTTAAGTGCATTCAGAACGCTATGAAATGCCAATTGAGCATGAAGAAGCCAAACTCTATACTTCTCTGAAGAGGGTGACTAAGGTGACAGGCAGCCTTGCAGTTCTTTGCCCCATCATTTTGGAGCTGCTGTCCTTGAATAGGGACACCTAGAACCAAACATTGCTACCCACAAACACATCAGCATTTTCCTTTCTACTAGAAGATCTTCCCAATCTATCTCAGGATTACATTTGCTTTCTCATAATCATATTATAGTGTCAGCTCCCTGACACTAAATCCATGCCCTTCAGACACTTGAGACATTTGTTGCTTCTTTCTTTAGCAGAGGATCTGGACTTATGATGTACCACCTGGGTCATTAAATATTTATTATTTCACTCCTCATTGTCATTTGCTTGCTTTGGCCCAATCTCTGAAGCTTCTTTCTAGTTAAAGCTCTCTCCTAAATTCAGTTCATCAGTTAATTTCATCAAAACGTGCCTAGTAACAGTGTCAACAATTAAAGAAGCAGGCAGCCAGTAACCTCCTGCCTGTTCCTGTATAGCCCACTGTCACCTCAATTATAGCTACCTCTTACCTGCTTTACTGTTCCTCTAATCTTTATCATATCCGATGTTAACTAGTAAACCCTACATATAATACTGTATTCCATGCTTTACTGATTTACACCAAATGTATTAACCTTCTCTAGAAAACGTAGTTATCCAAGAGAGCATCATGTTAGCATAGGACAGCAGATTTTGACCCATCAACCACTTCTAATTTGTCTTTTCCACCAAAGTTAGTATTCAATAGCAGATACAAAAGGGATCTAAAAAACTATTGTTTCTGTAACTGCCACTTGATACTATTAATGAAAAAAGAAACAGTATATGAAATGTGGAAGTATAGCTTCTTGAGAAGACTACATGGTCATTTCTACTGTTACCTCATTTCATAGAAAAGCAGATTGCAGTCCTTTTTAGTCAGGAAAAAAAAGTTCAAAACTACATTATAATATAATATAAATTGATCTAAGACATTACATACACAAAAGTAGTCTGAACAGAGATGCCACATAACATAATAAAGCAATTCAAGAATTAGTAATCTACTCGTCAAACTTCAAGCTAAAGGCTGCACAGTCATGTGTTCCAAAAGCAGGTTTCTGTTCATCTTACCCTTCATTCAAACTCTTTTTACAGCAAATAATCCAGAGACCTTCTTTATTTGGGCACTACACAAGATGAATCATTTTAGAAATATCTCATGCATACACTTTGACACAGTTTGTTGCTCTAAAAGCTAAAATTTCACTGGGTCAACAAGTCCCATGCTTAGAAAACTCCCACAAGTTACCCAAACATACAACATTCAGTATCATTATCTCCTAAGTTTAAAGGCCTTTTTGTGTCAAACACAGCAGCAGCTCTTCAGCAGCTCTGAAATAAAACCACCAATACTTTTTATAAGAGACAGTTCACCAGCTGTCATTTCTCCCTGTAGCTAACCATAGCTGTTGTTAGTGGCACACTGCATCCAGATCTCAGCATGCAGGTCTGGGAAGACATCCATAGCCACAGGACTGCATTCAAGGTTTGGATCCAAAACCTTTGGGTCCACCTTTGCTAAGAAGCTGACCATTGTAATTATGGAGAAAAACAAAAAAACAAAAACAAAACCAAAAACCAACCAACCAACCAAACGAAAAAACCACCCAAAACCAACCAACCAACCAAAACAAACAAACAAACAAAAAACGAGAAAAAAAAAACAACAAAGGAGCTCTTAGTCATGTGTTTATCCTCGACAAGAGAGGTTACTGTGGGAATGAATGAATACGCCCAAAAAGAAATAACGAGATGAATCACAAGGAGCTGAAATAACTCAATATGAGACAGCCCTGAGGAGGTGCACTAATATCCTGTGAAAGACCTGTCTTCCTTGACCATCCCAGTCTATATATTCGAGTGTTATCAGCTTCAAAATCCCTAGGCTTTGACAAGGTTGCCTCTTCTCTCCACCTTAAGGCTCTGGCAAATAAACCCAGCACAACATCTTACAGATAATTCAGCTTGCTTGAAAAGGACTGTGTAGAGGAACAGATGTTTCAAAAGCTGGAAGAAGTAAAAATTAATTTTATTTGCAAAAATGGCAATCATTTGGACACTGTGGGTTGGTTTTGTTGTTGTTTTTAAACTGCAGTATACAATTATGTCAATGTTAAGACTTCTAGATATATGATATTGAAGCAAAAAATATTTTCTATTCAAGTTTAAAAAAATCCAAACAAAAAACTGGTGGAGGTTTCTAGTTAACAGTGAAACTACTTTGACTAGTACAGGCCTCTTCTGTAGGTACACAGTGTGCTCATTTCTTTATGTAGTCAAATATATTTCCATTCAATTACTAATTCATGCAAAATCAGAAACAAAGCATTCTAAGAATAAATATACTACGAAAAGATGTCAGCTAACTGTAAGGTGTGTGAAAAGGCACATAACCAGCAAGTCAAGTTCATATAACTCATTACAGAAACATTTATCTCCCCAGTAAATAATTCTAAATAAAGGAAAACAAAATACCTTATAAAAAATGTATTTTAAAATTAAGGACAATTACTATGCATATCTTTAAAACAAACATTTAAAAGTTATGTTAAGCATTATAACGGAATTCCAATATCTATGTATAAGATGATGTAAACGACTAAAAATTCTTCCTTATGTAATGGTGACTCATAAGTTTTTCTCTTAAGATCAGTGGAACAGATAAAACATTTTATAGAAAGAAGAAAAATTGATTTCAGTTCCTTAATCTTTTCTAGGTAACTTTTTCTCAAAGTAGATTCAAGCTAAAGAACAAATTGCACCAACTACTGAATTTGGGAGAAGCCACATTTTCTTGGAAGAGCACATCTTTTTTCAGCTGCAGTTGGGTATATTTTTTGTATACTACTTTAGAGAATACTATCCACTACACGAGAAACCCAAAGCTTTTGAAGCTTCTAAAGAATGCAATGAAAAACCCCAAACAGGAATGAAAATAAGGTTTTTTTATAGATATGTAGCATGAAGAGTACTTGCTGCTTGCAAGGTTACTGGACTTAAACACAGTACCTACCCAGCTCAGGATCCATTCTTCAACTGCACTAGTGATGCAGTCACCATGGAAATGAGCTCCCTTCACTTTGTTATCAGTGAATTGACTTGGAGAGATTTTTAGAGCCTGTCAAATCAATGGATATTCTAGTCTTTTCATAACAGAGATGATTTATTTGTAAAGGAGATGGGCTATAAAGAAATAATTCTGCCATATAAAAGACAGACTACGTCTTCATATATTAAGGGAATGTGAAAAATGTATAGTTTAAAAGAAGAATTGCTTCTCTCTGGTACACTCAAGAGAATGTGTCTCAAGTCCAAGCAGCTGTGGATGTACCAGCAGGTCTCAAGCACACTGCCAGGCTGTGCACATGTGCAGGAGGCAGTCTTCATCTGAGTACCTGCTGCTCACAGAGGTGCCTATTTCAACAGTGGCACATTCACCTTGGCATGGCAGCTCTGTGCTTCATCATCTACAGAAACTTACTCAGTCGCTGGTATGTCATTTCTGATAAAGACATTTTGCTCGTACAAACCCTGGTTTGTGCATTTAGGTTGTACTGTGCTCCATGGAAGTCCACACAATGCTGCCAGGCTGCATGCAAGATTCTCTACTCCATCCCTACTCTGGCCTGAGCAATCATCTCACTGCTAGACGACTCTGTCACTTGGAGTGGTGGAGTTAGGTTTCTGTGAGTGACTCATAGGCAGGGCTCTTGTCTTTTCTCCTTGGTGTTTTGCATGAAATTAAGGCAAAAGACAAACAATGGTGTCACATACCGCTTAGACACACTGAAGTGTCTAAGCACTTCTCAAGATGTTTGTATGTTGCAATATTGTGAACTCTGTTAGTTCTAATTGTACAATGTGAGTGAAGAAACCTGATATATCAGTTTCCCATAACAGATTCCCTCCTCTCTTGTTTGTAAATTTTTTTTCCATTTCTTACTTATGGCTTTATAAACATTTCTCTTTGCTGAGATGAACTTCTTTAACATAATATCATCTTCACATCCCAGGCATACACCAATTGTATGCCAAAGCAGAGGTAACCCTAAAAACATACAATGTACTACATTATTTTGTAGGTATTATTGGACTTCAGGAAAACATTTTAAATGGCATTTTAACACAGTCCTTATTGTTTATACCTTGGACCACATATTGTGGGATTATATTATCTCTTGTGTTGCTGAGTGATCAAGAGGGTTAAGCATCAAATACAGTACAAGATCTGAAATGAGTTTTATTCTTATTTGTAGTAAGCACAGAAATTACAGATGTACAGAAATTTTCATCTATCACTTTCTAAAGTTGTATCAGGCTTATTCAGAGACCCTGTGAACATTACTGCTCTTGGGAAATGGAGGTATGTCAATAGTGCAAGTGACATTACATGGTTAAAAATAAAGACAAGCCCTACTGTCCACTATTGTAGACACAGAACTGATTTAATGCATTTTCAGAACAGTTTCAAAATAGGAAAAGGAGGACACTAAATTATTCTGGAAAATCCTTAAAAACACTCCTTCAGCTATTGAGAGAAGAAAGGAAAACATATTAGGATAAAACTATATCAGGGTTATTGTAATCTATGAGGTTTCAAGGCATACCTAATGGCCTATTAGCACATATTCTCACCAGCAATATACTGAAGACTTCTTTAGTGTTGAAAAAGAAATTTAAAAACTCAACCTCTTCCTAAATATGCAATAACAGACAATTCAGAAGTATTCAAAAGATATATCTCTCTAGAAACTAAATATCTACATTGGTAACAACAAAAGCTTTAGCTGATGTCATTAAATAAACATAACAATAGTAGTATTTGAAGTCCAAGTACACCACTGACAGTTTTATTGCCTTTAGCAGAGACACACTGTCATTAGAAGTAGGATAAGGAAAATTATTTAACAACTGCATTGAACTGCATTATACAGTACTATAAACCCCTCAGCTTCTCCAAGGACTTTTGTGAACAAGAGATGTGAAAAGATTATGGCTCCCACCAGTTAACGACATGGACCGCTGCTATGATTTTCTGAAAGAATAAAAGATCTTTCATGCTTAGTGACAGCTGATTAACCACTGCCAGTGTACTGGAACCAGTGATAAGAAGCTTCATGTCTCCAATAAATTTTGAAAGAAAATATATGAAAGCAAAAGTCAAAACTGGAACTGGTTTCTGAGCCAGCCTGTGTTTCAGGAAAAAACAAAAGAAATTTAATAGCAGAGAGCCAAAACCTCAGGCACCAAGAAGACTTAATATAAGAATCCTCATTTTATATCCTCCTAAAAAAACCCCCAAACAAACAAACAAACAAACAACCCCCAAAAAAAACACAAAAAACAAACCCAAAACAAACCCCCCCTCCCTCCCCCCCCAAAAAAACAACCAAAAACCCAAACAAAACAAGGAGACAAAACACTGATACTTCCACACCACTGCCTGCCCCCAAACCAACTCGAAAGACCCAGTGAAGTGCATGTCTGTGTCTCTCGGGCTCATCCATATAGCTCCCACAAAGCCCATGACACAACTGTGATGGAGGGTTCTCCAGAACCTGCAGAAACCCTGTAATTTTGGGGCAGATTTCAGGTGTTACCTCATTTTCACTGGTTTTGATGAATGAATGCGTGATTTAAACTGAACTAATCAAGGATTTACTCACTGGCCTCTTTCTGAGACTACAAGACAGTGCACAGCTATGCAACATAAGATATTAAGCTATTTAGAAGGCACACAAAGGCGGGCTATGAAGATGGAGAAGGGCCTTGAGGGTAAGCTGTATGAGGAGCAGCTTGAGGTCATTTGTCTATGCAGCCTAGAGAAGAGGAGACTGAGGGGAGACCTCATTGCAGTCTACAATGTCCTCACAAGGGGAAGCAGAGGCACAGGCACTGATCTCTTCTATGTGGCCATCAATGACAGGGCCCTAGGAAATGGTATGAAGCTGTGTCAGGGGAGGTTTAGGTTGGATGTTAGGAAATGGTTCTTCAGTAGAACAGGCTCCTCAGGGAAGTTGTCCAAGCACCAAGCCTGGCAGAGTTCACTGAGCATTTGGACAATACTTTCAGACACGTGGTGTGATTTTGCAGTTATCCTGTGCAGGACCAGGAGTTGGACTCAAAGATCCTTGTGGGTCCCTTCCGACTCAGGATATTTTGTGATCCTATGATCACTGTAGATCTGGTCAACGTTCTTTTGTATTACAAAAGAGCAGGTTCAGTTTCTAAAATTAAGTGGAAGAGCTACAAATTCAGCAAAAGGGAAAATGTGCGGCAAAAGATAAAAGAGTTCTGAAGAATGGACTTTATTTCAAGGCTGTTTTAGAGATTCTCTCTTAGCAGCAATTACATAAAGGCAATTCTGTAAGATACAATATCCTCAGTATAATCTTGGTCTGTAACTCGTCATCAGGCTTCCTGTAAAAGAAAAGCCTTTCGAACAATAATTGCACTCCTTACTCTGTGTGTCTCAAGCCCAGCAACAATGCCATAGGAGCAGTAAGATGTGACTTCAATAGGAACCTAGGCCAGCTTCCAACAGCTATCACCTTTGTTGTATCCAAACTGTTGTATCCAAAATGCTGCTGATACTGTTGCCAATCCAGCAACTGTCATGCACAAAGCTCAGAAGCACCAGAGAAACATGATCACACCAAGGGAGGTGAAGCAAACAAGGGCTGCACACACTCCTAGATGTGAACAGCACAGGGAGTGCACCAAAACCCATGAGGAGGCAGCTGAATCTGAAAGCAGTAGCTCAGACGCCAGCTGTGAGGGGCGAAGAAGTCTCAGGAGCACTTGTATGTTCAAATGCACTGTCAATCCCACCCAGTGATATAAAACACCAATGCTTTGATTTTATATGTGTCTAAGCTAGCAGAAAACATTTTAGGTGAGGTTCATCCCTACATGCATTATCTCTATGATAATGATCTACACAGCACTTGTCAGACATGAGACCATAGAAATCCAGACATCTCATTTCTCTTTTTGCTACACAACAACCAGATGCAGAATTTACAATACGGGTATCTCACCTAATGCTGAACAGGGACCTCAGGAGCAATTCTGCAGTCTGGTGCAAAGAGTAGGATAGGGGAGAAATGCACAAGGGGGTGGGTCACTCACACAATTTTTTTGACCATCATCGGGTGGCAACAAAGCTGATTTTACTACCTTTAATGATTTTCCTATCTTTAATGATTTTCCTTATTAAATCTAAATAGTCTTATTTGCTCTTCTTCATACTTGTTCCCTATAAATGTCTTTTGCCTCATCCATTCTCAGAGACACTAGAAAAGTTTCCTGTCAAAGACCCCAGCAAGGCCCTGGATCCTACAAATATTAAAGAATATATGTTATATACAATTTTTGATCTAAATAATCTCATTTTGAGCTAATACCTCCAAAGGATACAGGGAACAAGCTAACTAAGTGTTAAGCAAACTAAGCTCTGAGGTTAATGATTTTGCAGAGTACTGTATTAGTTATTTCTGCTTAGTAGAAATGCAGTGGAAACATCTTAGAATGATGCTCAGACCAAAAGTACAACAGGGAAAAAAAAGAAAGATTGAAGTACTTTACATTTATCACCTATCTTCATAAAAAAACATTGCACAGAACAGAATGCCAAGCAAGCAGGCAGATGGACTGAAAGGCAGGATTTTTTTCTTACAAAGCTTACTAAACATTCTAACTCAAACCATGCTTTATAAAATGTTTTCTCATTCAATTCATGCTGCTTTAACTAAATGCAAATGTATATTGCTTAATAGGGAAAATGTCAAAATTTTGGTAGTTTATATGCAGCTAGAGAATTGCATGGGTTTGTCAGGGAAAAACTGTTATAACCATCAGTTGTACTTAGACCTCAGAGAAAGAGACACCACTTTATTTAACACAGTTTTGGTTTACATAGAAGACTTTTTGGGTACCTCGTGGGAAGTGACTGGAAAACAAAGATTCATAGGAGACAATCTCAGGAGAAATGGATTTTTATGACTCAAAAAAACCTGATAGTGACATGACAGCTTTACTACTCAGCTGTGAAACTGTTTCCACCCATTTTTCAGTTTTCTGGACTGAAATGAATGAGCAATGCAGTTCAGTGATTTTTCCAGCTACCTGAGCACACATGCCTAGAAGCAGTGCAAGCTCTGCTGTTCAGGCACTGGACCAAAACCAGATTCTGACCAGTTTCCATTGCAGAAACTCTGGGCAAGTAAAGAGAGACTCAAAAAATGAACCAGAAGTCACAATCACCAAAAAATACTGTGTTACCTTGAGGTTACTGAAACAAGGTTCAGAGAGCTGAGCTGTCTCAGTTCTTCAGCAGCTCTACAAAAGCAGTACTCATCATGTATCATATGAAGCAGTATAGTGACTACACTACATTCCAGCAAAAATGCTGCAGGGAAGCTAATTTTTTCTGCAAATGCAGTTAAATGAAGGACTAGAATTCTCAGTGAGCATCAACCTACAGCTTTGGAAAGTATTAAACAATGAGTATTATATCACATTGGGACTTCCTTCAAGCAAAATTTCAAAATTAATTAATTTCCCCCATTAAGAACTGTGTACCAGTCTTCCTTACAGAGCTTTGGGGTAACAGAATGACCTTCATCTCCCTCTTACCCACAGACCTCCTCCAGCTATATCCCATGAAATGATTTCCCTTAAGGAATAGATGCAGCTTGTACTGATCAATTCCGGTTTGCAGTCGTGAACCATAAACACGCAACCTTTTAAAGGTAATTGCATTGGATGATTTAATTATTGCAATCCAATTACTTTCACCTTCTTCCCAGGTTCAAATGTTTCAGTAATGTAAGTTATTAGAAAAATCCTCATTAGATTAAAATACAGGCCAGCTATGCAATAAGTGACTCAATGGAACCATATTAAAAATACCTAATGGATCAGAATTTGCAAGAAAGCAACTCCTGCTCTGGATTGTCCATGTAGCAAAGGTGAAGACTAGAACCTACCAGGTCACCATTCTGCTTCCAGCTGCCTGGAACATCTGTCTAGCAGAACACAACACTGTTTTTTTTTTTTCCAAAAAAACCACAACTATTGGCTCCCAACCAAGTTAGTGATAACTTTTAAGCTCTGCATGCTTTCCTCTGCATAAAAATGAATGCATTACTCAACCAATAAAAATGTAAACTTGTCCTTTTGAATCTATGAAGGGAAAGATGAAGCTATCCCTTTTCGATGTATATACCACCAGTATGGCGTTTCTAATAAATTATATTTGTATATAGGTTAATTTACAGGAAGAGATTGATATTTGATTCCAAACACTAAATTAAGTCACATCCTTAGGCCTCAATATATTTTTCATACAAATGTTTTCTTTGGTTAACTATGCAGTGTAGCATCTAGTAAATTATGCCTTTACTGAAGAGAAAGGAAACACATTTCCACATCTATAGGATGATGCCCTCTCTTAGCACTTCAATTTCTGGACAAAGGTCATCTACATCATCCATTGCAAAAGATTAAATTAAATCATTAACTACTTCACTGCTTCTTGGAGGATGTTTCATTCATTGGAGATATTTCAGAATTCTGGTGTTAGGAAAATAGGCTCCTAGATACAAAGAGACAAGAGGATCCACAACCTCTAAAAGCGTTATTTTGCCTTGATAGAGTTTTTACCATTCAGTCAAAAAGAACTCAACATTTAAGTCATACAACACAAGGGTGTAGGGGAAAACCAGTGTCTCTTAGATTTTGAGAAGACCATAAATCATATAAATCCCAATGCAAATGAACCCTTTTTTGAAGCAAGCAGCTGTTAAGTCCCAATATCCACACATTTCCCATAAAGTCATTACCTCACAATGTGCACACTTATTTCCCTTGCTATATGAACTTTCACTTCAATTAATTGTTTCTCTGGATTTGTTCTTTGTGGGGAAAACCAAACAAACAAAAAAACAAAACACCCAAAAAACTGTGGGTTTTTTTGGTGGATAACTTTCTTCATAGTAGCTGGTATGGGGCTGTGACTATGATTTGTGCTGAAAACAGTTTTGATAATATAGAGATGTTTTAGTTATGGTTGAGCAGTGCTTACACGGACTCAAGGCCTTTTCTCCCTCTCACGTCACCCCACTAATGAGTGGGTTGGGGGTGCACAAGAAGATGGGAGGGGACACAGCCAGGACAGCTGACCTCAACTGGTCAAAGGGATATTCCATACTATATGGTTACCATGATCAGCATATAAAGCTGGGGGAAAAAGAAGGAAGGGGGGATGTTTGGAGTGATGACATTTTGTCCTCCCAAGTAACAGTTACGTGTGATGGAGCCCTACTCTCGTGGAGATGGCTGAACACCTGCCTGCTGATGGGAAGTGGCAAATTAATTCCTTGTTTTTCTTTGCCTGTGTGTATGTCTTTTGCTTTACCTACTAAACTGCCTTTATCTCAACCCACAAGTTTTCTCACTTTTACTCTTTTGATTCTCTCCTCCATTCCACCAAAGGGTGAGGGGACTGAGTGAGCAGCTGCCTGGTGCAGAGTTGCTGCCTGGAGTCAAACCAGGACAAAACCCCAAAGCAAAACTCAACTCCCATACCTGCACTGCATATATAAATTCCTTAGCCAATAAATAAGACAATCATCTGGTCACAATGGCTGCAGGTATTGAAAGCTTATTGAAACAGCACCTCTAAAAAGAGATAGGCTTTTGTTTTTTAACTGCTGCTGAGTAATTATGGCACTGTTTTTTCAGAGACAACAAACATATCTACTGGGAATGTATTTGTTCTCTGTGCTACACCAAGATGCCTCTGGAAGTGCTCTCCTTGAGACACCAAGGACTTTCTGCAGAGGAATCCCATTTCCAGTTCCTCCAGTTGAGCTTTAACAATGATTCATGGGTGATCACGTGTTCCCTCAGCTTTTTTGTTCATTGCTGTTTTTCTCTCAGGACAGCTTCAGAGATATTTTTCACTGTCCTTTCACTCTATTTTCTTCTAAGGGAGGCAAGAAGCCACTCTGCTGCTCTGACCCAGCAGGACAATCTTGGCTGAGGAGTCACAGCATTCTCTGGGAAGGAAATGAGCAAGACCAACAGCTTTAGTGCCAGAAAAAAAAGGGATGAAGAAAGCAGGGCAAAGCTGTGCAAACTCAATCCTGCCCTGAAAGATTTGTTCTTTATCTGCAAAGGAACTGCAGCCCTGAAGTGCCTTACCAGGGGTTCTCAGATTTCTTCTTATCACGCATACTGAGTGCTGTGAGGTGCAGCAAGGCCCAAACCTCTGACTCTGTAATTTAGAGGTGATCTGGCATTTTCAAGGGCTTGTAAGACAGCCAGTTTGTCACCTCTGCATTTCCATGAGGGTTGCATGGGGAGATAGAAATCAACATTGTTGAACAGAAACTGTCCTCAAACCTGTATTGGTGGACTGAATATCCCATTCTAAACTTTAGGTTTTATTATTAAAAAAATCCATCTCAAACATGCAGTGCCTCTTCACATTCAGCTACTTCTTTCATATAGCCTAGTTACAGGTTTCCCATTTTTCAGCATTCAACTTCATACTGCCCTAATTTCATTCTGTTATTTTTAAGGTATGCTTAAGGTTAAACAGCAAATTTCAATGAATGTCCTCTTGCTCTCCAGTTACAAGACTATAAGTTCTGCTGTCTCTACCTTCTCCACTGGTTAGTTGCTGTGTATACTTGTATCATTACTTACGTGCTTCCTCCTTAAGATAATCAATCTTTCCAGTCTCTTGGAAAAGCTGGTCATGTGTTCTGTTCTCCTTACCTGCCTTCCAATCCCTCTAAAGATGCAACATGCTGTCTGAACTGGCACCTTCTGAACTGAATGCAAGAATCCAGACACAAACCTGCTAAATTAAAGAACGTTATTGTTCTTTTCTTTATCCATCTTCTTCCCATATGTACTGTAGCAGTGTTTGATTATTTGGTAGCAGCTGTACATGCTTTTTATTCACACTGGTATGATTTAGAAACTAACAAACTATGGATGGGAGAAAAAAAATGTATATTTATCAATATTAAATTCTCTGCAATACACTGATATCACTAACTAAGTTCTCCTGCACTACTTCACATCTTTCCAGATTCAATCAGCTGATCTGCTCCTTTGGGGTAACAATTAGCCCAGACTGCACTATTAGGGGAAGGAATGCAGGTTTCATCATCTACAGCTCCTAGGGGCAATCCCAGAATCCCATGTTCCTGGGAAGAGAAGTGGAAAGGAAATTACACAGGAAAGAAATGGGCAAAGGTTATCAAATATCAGGGAAAATTTTGCCACTATGCATCAAACATCAAACTTTCTCCTTGTGAAGACAGGACAGGAAAGCCAAGTCTATTGCAGAAGTGTAGGGAGGACACAAGAACAACTCTCTCCTCAGGCACAAAAAATTACACTATATACATATGTGAAATGGTGCAATATCTTACAGTGCAGCTTTGTAAAGATGCCTGATGGAACTGACAGGTGATCATCCTGACAGGTGATCACTGTTTAGGTGACTACTACCCATCCACCAAACCAATAAAGTCTGTAGCAACTTCCATTCAATTACCTAATCACTGCCTTACAGGTAACTTTCTCTGCTATAAGGAACAGATTCTGGTTCATGGCAAAACCATCAAACACTATTTAAACCTCCTTGCTGGCACCTTATTACTAGCTTTACTGGTATTTTTCTTTAGAGGGTTACAAGAAGAGTCCTTTGCAATTCCTGTCCAGATGCTGTCTCAGCTTGCACTCTCCAGATCTTTACTGCTGCCATTCATAAGGGAAAGTATCAGTATTAACTTGGAAGAAATACATTTGAGGTTGTGAGATAAAATCAGGTCTACAGATCTGCTTCTCTGTTTGGCAGCCTCTTACATTTAAATCTTATATCAAGCTAAGACAACATCCTCAATTCAAAAATATTTAGTACTTACTAGTCATGCTGCTGGACACAGCTACTCAGTAAAGGTGTCAATATTTATATATTCACAGGAATCAGGGATTCAAGACAGAGTATTTTCAAAGCAAGGATTTTCAAAATCATTGCTGATTTAACTAGTGAGCAACTGTACACGATCACCAGAAAAAACTGATCAGCTTTCCCCATCCTGAATAAAGATGATGTTCCTTGCTGGGGAGCTTCCTTTCAGTAAGTTCCTGCGCCAGCCTACCAATGCAGACAAATAAGGATTCTTCAGCACATCAAAGAATGCTGGTAGGTATGGTAGGTATGGAGATTAAAACTGACATAAAGTATTTTATAGCACAAACAACAGAGCTGGCCTACAACAGCAGCACAGGGCACATACAGGTATGAAGAACACATCAGTCACTGTCCTACATGATCAGAGACTGTGTATGCTGTGAGTAAACACTGTACCACCCATCCCTGTCATGGTCAGGATGGTGCCATGGCTGTAACTATAATTAATATACCAGGGAATCCTCTTTAAATAATAATAATAATAGTAAAGATCTAGAGACTAAGCTAGAGGAGGATTTGTACTGTTTCTTGTTTGGAAAGGGTAAATAGGTGTGAACCAAGGTAACTGCGCATCAATGATCTTTGAGTTAAGTAACGTTTTTACAGTGGCCTGAGTTACCTGCAGAGAAGTTGTATGCACATGAACACAACTTGTTATATACCACTTTATTCCGAAACCTCAGAATCACAGAATGATTTGGGTTAGAAGGGATCACAGATATCATCTAGTTCCAACCCTTTTGCCATGGGCAGGAACACCCTCCACTAAACCAGGCTGCTCAGGGCCCCATCCAACCTGGCCCAAAACACTGCCAGGGTTGGGGCATTCACATCTACAGATGCTGCCTTCCAGCAGAAGACTATTAATTAGTGTAGGCATAAGATGTCTGAAGTAATGACTTCGAGCTATTCAAGGGCCACTGTAAACAGAGAATGGTAGCAGATTGAAGCAGACTAGATCTATTGCTGATCTTGGTAGAGGACATCAGATTTTAGATGGTAATATGAGGTAGAAGACAGCTAGAGACAACCCACTGGGCAAGTAAATCCTTTTGCTATTAGTTAAATCATAAAATCTGCTCACAGCATCTGCCAGGGAAAAAGATGAACTGAGATAGTGTAAAGGCAGTAAGTAAGGGAAGGGGTCCTATTTGATTGCATGGCCTTGCATGCTCAGCACTGCCTGAAAAATTAACTCAGGCTTGTAATTCTGGCTCAACTACTTACAGGTCAGACAGGATTTCTTCTCACATGGCAGAGGGGAGAAACAGATTTCCTTACAGACGGTTAAGTTACTGTGCAAACAGGCTGAGACAATACGTCCAGTTACCTCAAGCCATGAGATACATGTCCCACAGACTAAACCCCACTCTGCTGGTTTCAAAATCCATGTGAGTTATGCTGTGTCAAGTAGTTCCTCCTCCCACTTTCCTGTCCTGGTATCCGAGACATGCTGAAAACATCCAGGTGGAATGACCTGACAGTCCAGTAAGTCTCTTCCGCATGTCATAGCTGATAGAAGTAAATTGTGTCATCAAACACACACAGTGAGCTTTGGAGGGATGTATGCAATTTGTGAGCAGTTATCAAGAAATGTAAATAATTAACAATCTGCAGCAGATTAAGCAGTTTACTTAATTCAGAGGTGTCCAAACTACTGAGCACCTGGAGAGAGGCAGTGCACATGGAAGGGAGTATTTTAGTAATTTACTAAGGGGCCAATGTCAGTTAACAGTATTCATAAACAATTTTTATTCCAGTTGGAACAGAGGAGACAGAACATGTCAGAGCTGTCCTACGGACAGAATCTGGCCCCTCAAGCAGATCAGCTAGGCAGTTTGCTCTAAATAACACAAGTTATTTCTAAGGTTACAACAAAGACCCAGAACAGTTATGCCCTTGAACACTGCAGTGAACAAATGGGTTGCTTTGAAATACATATTTTCATCATCTGCACTACACAGTAGAAATAAATGCAAGCTAATAAAGGCCACTAGAAATGCAACAACCAGAACATTCCACAAATAAATCTTTTCCCTGAGGCACTGTACCTTTAAAACACTTACTTCACTCATTTAAATCTGAAAGATGGAGGTTTGTCTTTGTTTTTCCCACTCACTCTTTTTTTTCCCCAGAGCGTTTAAAGGTTTTGTTTGATCAACTTTAGAAAGGAAAACATTTCAGTAAAAGAAAACAGAAGTTCACAGTATTGCAGCTACATGCTAATTAAAAAGCCACTGAATGATGAGGATCTATGTCCTAGCTTTCCCAGCAGTCAACCAGTAAACTCTATTTAGGACATAGGAACCAAAGAAGACAGTCCAGTAGCCTGCTTCCAAATCACGCACTAAAAAGTTTAGAGTCATTTTTCTGTACTCCTGTCAACTCCTCCTGTCATCCCACACTGTCGCTTCCTCAGGCACCCTTCATTTTTACACACATTGCAACCATGCTATTCCTCTCCCCAGTTTTAGTTCCAGCACTCTGATTCAGCAAGAGGTGACAGTGATTTACAAGTCCTGCTAGACTTGGCCCTTTATGATTACTCACGCTGTTGGCAAGAATCTAAGCTTCAGATGGGTATGTGTGTGTGGGAGAGGTACAGGTACTCCCTTTGCATCTCAGTTCTTCTGCTTTCAGGAACACCTGTTAAGCAGTGGGTACCAGACTACCAAGGTCAACTCTCCTTGGCAGTAGCAAGCCTTCAGTATTGCACCCCCCCAAGCAACTGCAAAGGTAGCCCACACACCTGTTCAAGCATCTGTTGTCTTCCTCACCAATTGCAGTTTTGAAGCAGTGAGGCAAAGGCAAATATTGCCATTCCCTTCATCCCACTGCAAAGGCAAGCAGCTCTTTCCATTTGATCTCCCTTTCTCTACTGCTTGTAGCATCCCAGCTAACTCTCCCATGCCTGGGAGGCAACAGATATTTACTCTCTCAATTACTCAAAACAATTCAATGCATTTTAATAATATTTAAACAGGTTTAAAAAAATCTAGTAATAAACTGGGAATTACTATATATTGCTGCTAAACCACAGTGGGTACTTCAGGTTTTCAGAAGACAACACCTGGCAGGTAAAAACAGCTAAACACACCAAATGCCTTTTGTATCACCATTGTGCAAGGTGTTTTTTATCTATTTCTAGTGATTTTCCTGATCCAAGCTGCCTGATTTTTACTTTCACATGAGATGACTGTTGGATACTGGTTTTAACGGCATTCAGCATTAGGCAAGGATACACAGCTGCTCCAAGTTCATGCAGGAAGGAGACAGCCTGCTGTTTTTGAATTTCAAATTGATAAGAAGGTCACAGAAAGAATTAATAAGCAGGAAGGTATGGAAATGAGAGAATGAGTTGAGAGGAGTTGTGTTAGAGGTAAAACATGAATGGGAAGAATAAGCAGTAGGGAACAGGTTATAAAGTACAAATGATAGCCTGCAGTAATGATGTCAGTGAACATCTGAGACAAGAAAACTGAAACAGCACAGTGTTTTGGTAATAACAGGTCTATCCAAATAGAGGTAACAGGCTGAAGACAAACCCTTCAAACCCCAACACTCCTGTCACCTCAATTGCTGTGGTATCAGGGCAGCTTTGTGTATGTGCACTGTTCTTCATCAGAAGGAAGGGAGAAGTCCAGTTCCACATTTTGCATCTATGCAGCAGCCTGGTGACAGATATGGCAGTGAAAACCCTTACAGCTGCACTTGACAGCTGAGCACTTCCCTGTATGTAGTATGGAAAATATTTCCCACCTTAAGGCTTCTCCAGATTGTGCACTTGCACCTACCTTGATACCTCACAGATACAAAGTTCTTGCTTTGCTACTTAGGACACTAAATCCATTAGTTTTCTCTTAATAGACAGGAACTGGTTTTGGCATTTAAGACAAACAAAGGTTCATTATCTAGCTTTGTGAAATAAGCAGAGAAAAAAAATAGTTGAAAAGGGAAGTCATGACCAGTGCAGGCTAGCTGAATTCAATGTCAAGTGATCTTTTTCCCAAGTGTATACTGCAAAATTTGTACATTTTTTTTCAGGAAGAGAAAAAGTTCCACTTCAGTTGAGCTTCCTCTGCAGTGCTCATGGAAAGTTTCAAGTCTCAGCTCTGGCTCTTAACAAATTCCTACTCTCTTTTCTTCCCCAACTCGAGTCAAGTTATTACTGGACCTCGAGAACAAAACATTTTTCTGTTCAAAGCAGCTTAGCTTTTGAATAAACAAACACACAGAATCAAACTTGATCTGTTTAGGAAATATTTACAAAATATGAATACTGGTCTAATATAAGCCCCATGTGTTTAAGATGCTTCTAAACCAATTCTAGACACATAGAGAAAGCAGCACCACGATCCAGTTCCATAAGAGAACTTAGGACAGTGATACCAAACACCAGCAGGTCTCAGGTAAGTGCAAGGAAGTACTGCTTCCACTAAAGAGGTAGGTACCAAAAAAGATGGTACTCTCATTAAACACCACAGTAAAAGCCAACCGACACAGAATGCCAAAAAAGTGGGTGAAATCCCACATTTTCCTCAGCCCCCAACATGCCCTTGCAATCCTACCTTGGACTGCCTAAGAACCTGGATCCCAAACTTTTACCTCATGACACTTATTTTTACTCCATAACAGATTAACTATAAAAAGGACTCAAACCAGGAGAACGAAGCAGGCTAAAAGATCTCCTGAGCATGAGGAGATTGGCACTACCCTCCTCAGAATCTCTTCTCAAACATGAGTCTGGAGTGGGGCTTGGGAGGGAAGCAACTACATAAACAGTTGATGCCAGGTATCTGCTAAATTATACAACAGCACCTCACCACTAAACAGGCTTATCAAAGATGTAACAGTTTCATTTTTTTCATAGCATCAAGACTGGATATACACCAACCGAACAAGAAGTAAACTTCTCTGCAAGGCAGGATGGATAATCCTACATTCTTCCCATTCTTTCACTCTACAAGGAAACCTTTGCTTTTCAACTTTCAGCCATAGCAGCCGATTTTTTCCCATGAGCCTAATTTTTTCAGATAATACGTAACCACAACACCTTGCCAAATGGCAACACCAATGTCACTCTTATCTGATTTCAGAAAAGAATATCAATTTAAGTTTACAGGAAGGAGAAGTAAGTTAGACGTCTTGTTCTGTTTATTTTTCTTACTTCTAAATACTTGATAGCTATTCATAATGTAGGTTTAACTGACTCCAAGTATGCTTCTCTGTCTAAGTATATGGTTAAAATTGTTGTTTCCATAAGATTTTATGCAATGGAGGCCAAGCAGAATTTCTATTTGTGTCCAAAGTAAGAAAGTGCAACCTTGTGGTAAAGCAAAAGCAGCAGATTTTGTAGAAAAATGCAATAGAGATTTGTTGTAAAACTCTTATGTCCTGGGTATTCAAGGTACATATAATTTTAAGGAAATTTTTTTGCTTTCTTGATCCTCTGATGCCTTAAATAGGCAATCATAATCTTACAACTTAGAGCTGGGCTAAAATACTCTGACATCACTTCCTCGGTATCAGAGGATAATTTCAGACCAACCACCCTGAGAACAGCTGAAGTAATATTAAAAACTAAACAAGAAACTTTTCATAGAAAACACAAAAAGTTCCTACAACAGGACACTCCATGTAAGAAACTAACTAGAATATATAAATTCCCTCACGATCTAAGAGGGAACAATAACATACTCTAAAAGACAGGCAAGCCCAACAATCCTTGCCACTGGAAAGCCTGGCTCCAAGACACAAAAACCCAACTTAGCAACTTGGACCAAGCTCAGGAACAGGAGAAGAACACAGCTGCCTCAGGGCACCACCACACCAAAGAGTGTCAGGACAGTGATGCTACATCTAACACGTATTTTCCAACTCCGTCACTGCCCCATTCCAATTACTGTTGCAGTGATAGTTAAGGGATACCTGTCATCCTTCTGCCTACCACCGCAGCCGTAGATGCACTCCTCCAGTAATGCAAATATCACCTGCACTATTGAAACGCTCATCTGATCCTGCTCTCGAGGTCAGCAGCAAAACTCTCAATTGACACTGGAGCAGGATGAAACCAGCCATGACAATTTTGGTGTTTGTTTATATACTGAAGAAAAAGCAAGTTCCCTAACAGGAGACAGAAACATCACTGTCCCCACAAAAGTGGGTAAAGGAGAAAGGAAAAAAAAAAAAAGAGAGAGAAGGACTGAAATAAATATCATGTGAATTGTCAACCAGATACACAAATGGAAACAGATTGTACAAAAACTATAAGATTAGGGAAAAGAGACTTTCTCTCCACAAGACTTTGCCCCAACAGCATACACAACTTCTGTTACACTACCAGTGGCAGGCAAACTGGACAACACAGAAAGACCCATGTGATAGTTGCAGAGCAGGCATCTCTAGCTGTAAAGTACTTTCTATTGAAAATGTGCTTTGAAGATTCATTTAATCATCGTACCTGAAGTTGTTCTTCTTAGGTAGAGAAGCTCATATGCTACTGAAGTAGTTCATTTCCTCTTCATGGTTCCTGTGTGGCATCACCAGTTTTACTAGGAAATAAAAGTTTCTTATCCTCTGTCCACCTTGAAGTTTTGATACAACCTACATATCCTATTTGAGTTTTCTACAATCATTTGGCAGAAACACCAAATTTACGGGTAAAAAACGATGCTTAGAGTAAGGTCTGTGGTAACTGTATGCTCAGCTTATTTCAAGTATTTCAGAAATTTGAAAGAGCACAAATGTAATTTTAATGACTGAAGGTCTTTTCAAAGATGAAATGTTTAGGTAAAACCTCACTGCAGAGGGTCTCTGGACTTCCTTGATCTTCTCCAAGTTCCAGATTTGGATTACCCTGAGGAAGAATTCTCTCTTCAGCACATAACGCCCAACCGTTTGTGTTTCAAAGGGGCAGATGATGAGTGACTTGTATTTCAAAACCAGTCATTACTACAGCTTAGTACTGTCCTATGACTTAAAAAAAACACAGGATCAAAGCTTTCACATGCTCTGAAACAGTGGAAGGACTGTTACACTTATTAGAATGAATCTGGGCTCTTTTACTAGCAGGCCCCATGCATCTGCAATGACACCAAGCCCACTGAAAGGATGCCACCCCAGGATGGTGTAAACAGGGAACAAGCTGGCCTGTAAGGAAGCATCTGGGTCCCATCTCTCAGAGCTACAGGACACGCAATGCTCTACTCAAACCAGCCAAAGATACAACCCTGGGTGTTAGAAACAAAGGCTCATGGAGAAAAATTATCTATCAGATATTGGGGAATGTGAGGAGGTGTATTCACATCGGTTGCAGGTCCAGTGCTGGGCCTCCAGTGGTGCAGAAACTGAACACAAGGATCTGACTGGAGGACTTGGCCACAGAGTGTGACAGTGCTCCAGCTGGGTTCCAGCCCTGGCTGCAGCCCTGCAGGTCACTGGCCAATGTCACACACAGGAATTTGGCAGCACATGCATTTCTGCTCAGCGCTGGGGCCCTGGGAGGCCTGTCCTCCTCTGGACGTCTAATTGAAGTTACCTTAAAAATTTCAAATTACTTTTGTTCTCAAATTCAGGCTTTTTTAACTTACTGTTACAGACATCTAACCAGCAGAAATGTTTTCAGGCAGACCAGTTTTAAGGGCTATGTCTTGTTTAAACCAGTGAACTAGTTGTTCTGTTGTTTGGTTTGGTTTTTTTTAATCACAGAACCAATTTCCCATAGGCAATCTGACATCCCACCGGCAGGAACAGCCACATGATCTGGGTGTCTCAGAGATGTGAAACATACCTACATTAATGACAGAGGCCTGGGACCAGTCTCTAGCCGTGAGGCCACCTGGCACAGAAACCAGCAGCTGCATCCAAGCTATGTACTGCAAACAGTCCCCGGTACAAGCCAACTCCCAAACTCTGTCTGCACACTGTTTGATGCTGTGCAAATTGGCTTACAGCAAGAACAGCTCCTGATACCAACCCTACAGTACAGCCAGCCAGATACCCGTGCTTGAAAACACACTCTCATGCTATTTAATTTATTAGAAGTACAGTCATTATAGCAATTGGCCATGGGTTCAGCTGCCCATTTCCTCCAGCTGGTTCACGCAGCCCGGAAAAAAAAGGGAACAATACTGATCCCACTGAAATCTGCCCCACATACGCCACCCTTTGCAATACTGGGCTTGTCTAAAACAACTGGAAAGTGTGAACAACAAGGAGTTTGCTGTTTCTACTCAGAAGAGCTCTTCTTTCTTGTTACATTGTACACTGCAATACTATCTCAAGGTGATCCATATTTTCCCACTTCCCATCTTTCATTTTTATTAGCCTGAGGTCAGTGTGACGGTATTGGCCAACAATTGGATAAACATAATTTTTTGGCTTAGAGTTATCATACACAGCAATAAAGGGAAATGAATCTCAAAACAAAAAGACAACCATTGCCAGGATAATGCTTCAGAGTATAACAACGACCAGCTTGCAAATTAGGAGCCTGCCTGCAAACACAGGCAGTATCATTTATTTCTGGAAAAACACCATTGAGTCTGAGGTGTCAATACAGGCACACACACTGCTTTTTGAAACCATCGTTTGCACTTTTTAATCCACATGCAAAATACTTGAACACAGATCACTAAGCAATTACCCATGCCATTTGCCTTCCCCACCACCAGAATTTCTGTCAAAATGGTTATTTATCTGCTTCTCCCATTTCATTTTGTATACAAAACACTAGCCTACAGAGTTGATAGTTCAGGCTTTGAGCTTAAGAGCTGAATAACAATTACACTTTCTTCTAAAAGAATCTGTTCTTAAAACCATGTAAAAATGTCCACGTCAAAAAGTTCATGTGAACACAAGCTGTGTTTTAGAGCAAAGGAAAGACCATGGGACACACTGACTGAGGCAGACCAAGCCATTTGTTAGATTATCCATGCTTCCTGCTGATGACCTCAATACTTGTAGTCCTTGGGCCATCCATTCAGGTGTGTTCATGCATTGCAAAAAGCAGGCAATGATGTTCATTCCTGATTCCTCGAAAAACAAGGTTTAGGTCTCCAGGTTTTTAGAAGGATGAATATAAGCTGTAATCAAAAGGATGCTGTGGATGAAACAAGCTGGGGATGATAACTTCTTGGCTTGGTTTCCTGGTCACAAAAACTTACTAAGGAAATGCTTACCAAGCTTCTCTCTTATCTACCAAAGAACCTACTGGAAAGGAGGGAAAGGAGTAAAAGCATCTAAAATCACAGAGGAGCTTTCAGAATTCAGATAAAGTTCATGCATTTTCCAGCCCCTACGGCATGTAAATTTTTTTTAAACAATCAGTACATTCATAGCTCCCTTTCCCTAATTTCTCTGGTATATAATACAGGTTAGTGACAGTATTTGAGGAAATTTTTACTACTGGAAACTAAAGGATCATGACCACCAGCATTTATAGCATTTCTTGTCTAAAACAACAACAAAAAAAATCCCTTACCTTTGCTTTTAATCTTCTACTACAAACCCAACACTTTGGAACCTGAATTAGTGCTACAAGCTACTGAAGGATTTCCTCCTTTTCTCCAACCATATCGGCAACCATACTGTACAAAGCAAAATATGGAATGTCAAACAACAGAGGTCCCAAATGTTGCCCCAGAGCAACATCTCCAGAAATCCTGCCTGCAGCCAGACTGAGAGAATGGCTCTGCAATAGTCCATCCCACTCAACAGGGCTCCTCATCTGCTTGTGTGTCACAGCTCAGACTGCCACAGGACTCCAGGCATTACAGCAAGCTCTCCAAAATTATTATATGCTTTTGCTTTTTGGCTACAAATAAACCTAGCAACAAGATGGATCAGAATGTGAACCTGAAAGTTCAGTGTTTGTATGGATCTGAGCTGATGTCTCTGTTGGAAATCTGGAAGGATCATTTACCAGTTGATATTTTGAAAGCATGATGATGGATTCATCTATTCCCACTCATTTACTGGCAGTTCCTGAAGTTAGCAAGAAGAGATTTGCTTATGAAGTCTGACTCATTTCCTGAAAGGATAAGACTGCACTCTTCTTTGGAAATGGATTAGTGCCTATACGTTGTGTAACCAATCTCTGTATGTAACACACACTGTGCCAAATACAGTGGTCTACCACTCATTGCAGTTGATACTCTTAAACTAGCTGCTTCCCCAGCTTTCTCCTGCCTAAAGAAATCCATCATATGTCCATTCTAAGCCACCAACACCAGCTAATGCAGTCTCAAAAACTCCCATTACTCCTGACTTCTGATGCAACGCAACCTAGAAAACCTGAGGTACTATCAGACAGGTTTTTGCTCATCAGACAGTCTAAGTTGCTAAGGCAGCACACAAAATGGTCCAGCCAAGTCTCTGGTAGATGCAAAATGCACTTTTGTGGCTTAACTAACAGTCATTCTGATTGAATAGGACAAAGGAGTCAATGGAACAGAATAAAATGTATCACTTCACTGCAGCAAAAAGTATTAACTTCTCAATTCCAGTAATTAAATAACTTCACTCCAGGCCTAGGGTACAATAAAGGCAAAGGTCTCAATTTTGACTTGACAGATACATTATGTTTTCACCCTTTTCCCTCAGCAAAATTCATGTTGAGACTACTTAAACCACTTTTCCCCATATAAGTACTACTGCACTGCATTACTTAGATATTTAGTTTTTATCAGTATCTTCTTCTGCCTATGACAACATAAACTGTTCCTATGACATATTAAAAGCATAGAGAACATTCATCTTTAGAAGTCAAATATGGGACTTTTCAGCAAAGACTCTTTCACCTTCTCTTAAGCTCCTGGACAGCAAAAAACAGGCTACACAGAGGCTGCTGCCTGATCGAGGACTCCTGTGCTACAGGAGTTTGGAGCAATGGGACCAACAGGGCAAGAACAGGCACAAGGTCTATATGTCTGATGCTGGAAAACAGCACAGGAGTGAGTTTTCCTATTTGACTTCCTGTAATTGCAGAAGCACAGCGCAATCAGCCTATGACAACAGCTTATTGTTGGTGGAGCTGCTGAAACAGCGAGTGAAGCAAAGGCATGATTTGTGGGTCCAGCCAAGATGTGAGGAGATCTCCCTTGCCACCAGAACATTGCAGCTGTCTTTAGTCCACCCTACATGCATTAGAAGCTAGGCTGGACCACAGGCTACGTCCTTACCATCAAGGCAGAAAGCATCCCCTTGGAAATCCTGTTTTATTTCTATCCCATGGAATGCACCTGGTGCTGCAAAACATGAAGCCTTTGAAATGTTAATTTGAACCACTCATTGGATGGATGACTCCATAGCCCACACTGGCTCTAGCAAAACACAGAGCTGAGAGGAGGGGCAGAGTTTCTCAGTATTAAATGGGAAAAAAGGGGTGGATTATAGAAATGAGAAGACACAGTTTAATAACTGGAAGGATCAAGAAGAAAACATGTGAAGTAAGGATAATTCAGCACATAAGCAAAATAAGTGCAAAGTAATTACAAAGAAAATGTAGACCATCATTTCCAGTTTCACAGCAGATTCCTAAAGCGTATGTGCATTGGAGAGAAGGCAAAGTACCTAATGAGGACCTGTCTCTTAAAAGGGATTATATTACATGGTTTTCTGAGACAAGGGGCATTTCTTTAAATGAAAAAGGCAATCCCTTTTGGATCTTTGTGTAATAAACTGGCCTAGAAACATGTATATAGGCAAATACCTTACAAAATATTGAGTTTATCACTTGACCTTGCAATGCCAGCTGGCATCTGCAAGAAAAGATCAGTGTAGATGTTCTTGGAAAAGCATCCGAGTCAGAGGAGACATTTATAAGATAAGCTTTGCTGTACTGACACAGGAAGGCTAAACAGTGACAAGGAAAGCATCAGAACAGATTAATTTTCAATGCTCTCCTACTTCATCTTATCTTACATCACAATAAACTTACTGGATTTCCTTTTTCTGCCATTGTTTATATGCTTTTTTCTTTCAAACCATAGATAAGTTAATAGTGTGGAAGACAGAGACTTTTGGTACTTAGATATCTCAATCTTGAAACCATTGTAGCAGGATACGTACCACTGCTCTGAATCAATACCAAATCCCTCACATCTCCCGTTCTCTAGCATCCATTTGATTTTATGAATGTAATTTTGTTTTCACTATACCTTATTACCTTTTAAGCTAAAGTAAAAGCTTTATCACTGATTCATGATTAGACTTTATTAGTGCTTTAAAAAAAAAAAAAAAAAAAGGCCCAAAGTATTTCACAGAGCACCTCCTGCTTAAGAATACAATTAAGCCTTTATTTCCTATTGTAAGTGAGCTCGAAGCCAAAGGTAAATTAATCAAATTTGTACTCACTGCTGGAGGTACAAAATCTCATTATCTGCCACGTTCTAACTACAGGCATGGATCTCCTCCCCTTATCCCTTCAAGACAGCACTGTACTTGCTCTATCACCTGAATTCAAATAATTCAACCTGTGGTGGCAAAATAGGCCACTTCATATTAGGACAGCCTTTTCTCAGGTTTCTCTCCATAGGACTCAACTCCTAAGGAAACTGATTACAGACTTGTAAAGGTCAAAAGCAGTGCCTTCTGGGGCTGATCGATCACTTTTGTTATTGCAAAAACATGTTAAGTACATTAATCTTTTACCTCACAGTAATAAGGAATGGTACAGGACTTAGAAAATAAAAGAAAACGTTAGACAAAACTTTTCAGTAAACTTGGCAGCAGCACAGCAGCGCTCTTCTAGCCAGAACTGTGCTTTGGCATCGCCTTGGATTCAGTGCTCAAAACCTTAAGAGTTCCCTGAAAAACTTAATTGAAGTGGTGAATACACATGGTGTGACAAGCAATGCCCATATGTTCAAAGTCTGGCCAAGGTTAGTTACACAACGCTATTTCCTGCAGTCTGACTAAAAGTAAAATTAAAACACTACTTCTCTTAAGCCAATCTCCAAAACTGTTCTCCATCTCATGAGGATGAAGGATGTATTTTGCCCATCTTTAATTTGGGCACAGTCTAATTTGTAAAATTTATTACTCACCTTCTGATAGCCATATATCCATTTTGGCCATTATTTATGCACAGTTCTAAGCCATCAGGCACACAGACTGTGACATATGAAGAACCCTAAGAGATGCATATGGTTTTGTGATTATGTAAAACTCCCTCCCTGGAGGGCTGCCTGGTAAACTTGCCCTCTCCTACTTTTCCTTTCACGAAATTGTCCTTTTCCTCCAGGCTTGTTCCAGATGCCACTTGCCCAGCCTGCTTAGTCAGGTAGTTGCCATTCCTGTGTATATCTTTGTTTTATAGTTTTTCCATTTGCATAATTTCTTTACCTCACAAAAGTATAAAGAGGGAAGTTTTATTTTCTCTTTCCTAAAATGACCCATGCAGGACAAGGCTCTGCTGAACAGAGCTGTCCCGCTCTGTGTGGCTATTCTCAGTACCCCACAGCCGCTGCTCCCATTCCCTCCCATGGTGCCCTATCCCATCCTGCTGTATCCAGCAGTACCATCACTCCCTCACACTGTATGCAGAAGGGAAACAGCTGTGTTTTTTCTTGCTCCTGGCCTTGCCACAGACTACACGAGGGACTACTGCAATTCTTATCAAATCCCTGGGCAAATACATGCAGATACCGGCAGTTTTTTATAAACCCACTCATATTTGGCAGGTGTGTGATGAAGCACCACAGGTAAAGCAATTAAACATAGCTTCAGGGGTGCTTTTATGTGAATGCTCTTCCAGTGTCTGAGAGGTTACAGGGCACAGAACACAGTGATGCAGAGGACACTTGTGCAAAAGCCAGTTGCTCTCCTTAGGGCATTGCACATCATTTAAGAAGCTTTCAAAGCTCCTGAAGACAGAAGCACCCACGTGCCTACACTGTGCCCTCCATTCTCTCCTTTCTGTTTGATCTCTGAGCTGCTACATATATTCTTACTTCTCTCAGGGCTATTATAAACAGCATTTTACAAAACTTCCCTGCAGTTCTCTTTCATGTATTATCCCATAGCTGAAAAATGTAGCTGGGAAACTTGTGCACAGATCACTATCAGCAGATGCCATGCAGAAACCAGTGCAGCTGGACAGAGGGAAAATAAAAAAAGAGTCTGTCTTAGTAAACAAAATACTATAAGGTAGGTCAAATGAGCTATTGACATATTTCTATTGTGCTACAAGTCACGTGTTATTTGATACCTTCAGTCTGCTAAGTGACCCTCAGTGAAAGGCCAGCTTTACTTAACTAGCCTGGTAGCTTCAAAAGTGTTGCAATTCCTTTAGTGTAAGGTATTGAGGCTGTTTAATGATGCAGCATCTCTGCCTCCTCTAGACATCTTCAGCTTAAGGAGATAAATCAGTAAGTTTCCTGCAATGATACATTTTTACTTATATGCCATCTCTGTACTGCATGTGCTCCATAACTGGCATTTGTTTTTCTTCCAGGGTCTGCAGGCCACAAACAGAGGTGGCATTGTGCAGTCCCCTCTTGGCCAGAAGCGTTGTTCAGCTGCAGAGCTGGGGAGACTGCAGGGGAAGGTCACCAAGCCTGACAGACATGAGACAAACTGATGAGAGATCCAGCCTCTGTGTAAGCAGATGCCAGGGAAATTAAGATGGGGTCAGGGAAGACAAGAAGAAAAATGAGAACTGGTTAATATGGGAAGCAGATGCACCATTCCAAAACTTGCTGCAACTCAAGAACACTGTTCAGCAGCTGGCAGAAAAAGAGGCTACCATGAGGCAAACTGAAGGTGTATTAAGTAGCTCTTGGTATTCCAAATAATGCTTGTGTGATAAGATACATTCACCTACATCTTTTATATAAAGAATAATCTCTTAAACAGAGAGGTGAGTAAACCCCACTGCACCTCTAATTCTGAGTGCTAAGGGACCTAATATTCCACTCTATTTTGATGACTAACTGCCCTGCTGAAGCTGGCTCTGTGCAAGCTGTGGTCCAAGTCATGTCATAGCACATTTTTGCAGCTGTCATCTTGCAGTTAAGACATGAACGTAATACAACTTCAGGAGTTCCACTAATTTGTGCATTGACCTACATGAGCTAGTAGTTGCAGGACAGCTCAAATCAGAAAGACAAGACTCAGTGCTTATTCTTTATATCTTTAACTGACACACATGGGAGAGCATTGCAAGGCAAGGGATATACAAGCTCTGACAAACTTCAACAAGTCATCTTCTGGTGGCACAAAATGCCACAGAGGGTTACAAGAAAACAAAAGAGAAAAAACCCAAACCAAACAACACCCCCTCCAAAAAAAAAAAAAAACAAAACAAAAAACCAAACAAAACCACAAACAAATAAAAACCTACATCCAAAACAAACAAACAAAAAACCCAAACAAAACCAAAACCCCCAAAATACTCCACACAAACCACAAAACAAAACACTGCAAGGTCTCCCCACAAGTTCCTAAGCAGAGTTTATCATTCCCAACAAGCATTCAGCAAGACATTTTATGAGCTAGTCTCAGATTTTGGCATCTCAACAGGATACAAGTTAGTCAAATCAGGAACAGTTACTTTTCAACATCTGCAACAATGTCTGATTCCAAGTGCTTTTGGATCTCCCGTTTTCTCTTAAGCCTTTTGCCAGCATCCACTTCTTTCACTCAGCCAGCACTAACCTCCACCCTGACCTTTATTCCAAACACAGTCATCAAATTACAACATATCCAAAAAATTTAGCTTAAAAAAAAATCGGAGCAACCAAGCTGCATCTACAGCAATAAGCCTCTTCGTTTTCTTAAAACAACTTTATTGGTGACGAATGTTTTTATCAAAATTTAAAAAACTTCCAGGCAGGGACAAGTCTTTTTACACCTGTGAAGAGCATTCACACCTTCTACACTGCTTGAGCTGCTACTCTCACCATTCACTGGGTGTGAAACCTACAGGCTTAGATCGATAAACATACGCAAACAGTATCAAAATCAGCTCTCATGCCACCTGCACTTCTGCTGTGAAGCAACAGCCACACACAAGGCAGAGCAGATATCAGCGACATAACCTTGTGCTTAGATAAGAATTACGGACCTGTACTGCAACACTGCTGGGCAAAGCAATCACTTTCTACAGCTCCACCATAGGGGAAAGGAAAACCAGAGAGTTTACCGAGATTCTGCAGTTCCTTGCACCCTGCCTGAATGCAGCACTCTGTGAAGAATGCTTCCTTCACAGAAACCTTTCCACGGGAGATTTTTCACAGGCATAAACTATAATGCTGTATGCCTAATGTTCTGGATCTGGACAAGAAAACCACAAGGAGAAAAAGATTGCATTTGGTATACTTAAGCGTGGAAAGATCACAGTTCTCCAGGCCAGAAGGCATGTCAGCAGGAAGCCAAAGACAAGTCTCACATTTTTTGTCACATATGTACATTCCCATGCCTAGTTCACCATTAGTTTAGTAAAGATATTTCATTTACACAAGATGGACTTTAATTTTTTGTATCCCCTAAAAATCCTGCTAGTTAATGCACCCAGACGACAAGCCTTGAACAACAGCTTAAGTGCACATCTGTATTAAAAAACCTCAAACTGTAAAGTAAACCTAGCAACACAAGCTCTGCAGTTTGCCCTATGTGAGATGAAGACACTGTTTATACAGTGATCCATAGAAAGAAGCTGAAACATCTGAATTCAAAAGGAACTTAAGATGATACAAGGCAGTGGAGAAGACAAAGGTGTCTACTTCCTTATTTAAAAAGAAAAACTAAAAACCTATGGGATAAATATTTTTCTCCTAGGTCTTTTTACCTTCTAAGAGACTAGAAAGCCCGTTTTTTAAAAAGAAAGGATTTTGACAATTTTCAGTTGACTATGAAAACTTCTTGTGAATACTTTAAGGGTAACAGTTCTTGACTGCAACACTTACATTTACAAGGTTTGTAGCATAGAAGTGAGCAAGAACTCCCACCCAAATAAAGGCATAGACCAGAGTTCCTAATTACCAGGAAAGCTACTTACACCAGCCCACGTCTAAGCTTTCCTCACCTACAATACATCTATCAGCAAAAAGACGGCTAGTGGCAAGGTGCAGGTTTACTCCGACACACCCAGCCCCCTCCTGCCAGTCTTTCACGGTGACACATGATCAGCATATCAGACATCCAGCTGAATTAGCACTCACATCACTAGCAGGCTCTTGAGAAATGCAGGAGTGTGTCAACACCAAGCAGAACTGCTTGCACTGAAAGCTGGGTGAGTCAGTGCACTTGTCCCACTGTATCCCCATGCCCAGGTAAGATTAATGACACTAAATCTTCTCTAGACCATAGAGTTAGATATGTCTGAACTTGACATGCCAGTGACCTACTTTTCAGACATGCCCAACACCCACATCTCACTCTGAAGGCAACAAAAGACAAGGACTCTTAGCAATTTTGAAAGGGCAGCACATGCTTTTAATATAGAGGAACAGATGACAACTTAGGGTCAGCTGTGCACTTTAGGAAAATCCCACTTTAGCTTCACATGGGCATTCAATGCTATGGATCAATCAAGACACTACATGTTCGACTACATGTCTGTTAATTCCACACATTTGCTGGCAGGTGAAAAAGCATGAATGAAAGCTAATAACTTCTTTCTCAGAGCCATCCTGCATCAGATTTATACATTGTTGGATAACAAATGTTGCCACTACTTTAACTCTCACCTGCCTAGATAGGAGCACCCCTTTCCTTAGAAGAAAAACACAAAATACCTTATCCCTCCCTATACACACCAGTGATACTGTAGAGATACAGGGTCAGTCTATTTTGCTCTAGTAAGGAATCAGAAAACCCACTAATATTAGGACACTATGCACATCACTCAATTAACATGACTGACCATGATTCAGAAGAGAAAATCTGAAGAACACACAGATGATGCACACTAAAAAGAAACTCCAACCTTGCCGAGTATGTAAAGTTTAGATAACCTAGTTAAATATGTAAACCTCCCTGAGATTTCTTCTTTCTACCTCTATGCCACTTTTTATGAGGAATAACCACACCCTCTATTATTACTCAGTTTTCATTTTATTTCTTAAAATATGTGCATGCATGTGCCACAAATACGATTTAGGGCTATATAATGCATGACTATGTCTGCAAGCTATAGCTGAAACCACTTCCGTGTTGTTTAAAGCCAGATAAAACCATTGGCGCCATACAAAATTGAGACCAGAGACCAAGCTAGCTCATGTCTTGAAAAGTTTAGAAGTATAAGGCCACATCACACAGCAAAGGAAACCTTTAAAATGATACCTAGCTGCTGCATGTGCTAAGACTATCACTAACTTCAATAATGATATGTTCAGTCATTAGCCAGAAAAACAACTCTTCCTTCATCTACAGAAGGTGTCCCAGCCTGAAGTAAGTGCTGAAGGTGGTGAGTCATTCACCTGAAGTTCTCTGCAAAAGTTTCAGAACATTTCTCATATGAATAGTGCACATCACAGGCTGGGAAACATGGATGAAACTTACTTATTTGGCTAACAAGTAAAGAGATAGATAACATCTCCATAACACAGTCCTTTGCAGTTTCTAGGAAGCTCTAAAAGCCCTCCACATTCCAAAGCCATTAAACAACCAAGTCAACACTAACATTAGAAGGCAATTTACCAGATGGAAAATTTACCATAAGAATCTGCACAAGCCTAATCATAATACACAGGTATTGAAAGTCTGGTAAATTATGCTTGCACCCCAGGTATCCTAAAATCTCCAAATTAGACTCCCAATCTGCTATTCCTTTCAAATAAGTCCTAGATTCTTAACCTTTTAATTACAATAAAAATGCTAATGCAGGCAGAAAATGAAAGAAACAGCCATCAAACAGCATCTTCATGCCTAAAGAAATAAAAGGCAGGATCACAGCTTATAGCATCTCAAGGACACTACAAAATAGCCCCACAAGCAAGCACATTACCTGGTTAATGCCTTGTAACAGATAATAGCCTCCAGAACCTCCAGACTTACTCCAGTACTTTAATGTCTGTAGAGCTATCCTGTATCACTAGCAAAACTTTAGACATCTATCAGCACCTTTAGCAGAAGACTTCTATACCCACTTTGATCAGCAAGCAGGACCTAACCCCAGGGATTTGCTGTGGGATGACAAGGATGAGGGTGGTGCTCATGAGCTAGTGAGTTTCGTAGTGTGAAACTCCTGGCTTCTTCATTGTTTGTTTCTTCAACCTGATGTATCAGTTACTAGTGAAAACAAATATGTCTGATCAATCCCTTTCTCTACACAGAAATATCAGCCTGGAGCATCAACCTATTATCAACAACTAAAATTACTTATTTTTTTCTAAGGTGGGGGGAGAGGCAGAGATTCAGAGACATACCTATATGAGAGGAAATGAATTTCAGGAATACCTTCCTACAAGTAAAAAGAATTGGCCAAATAAGCCTAACAAGTTACAATGAACCAAAACAAGCTCAAGCTTTGTTCCACATCACATCAAATACATAAAATATGTAAAGACAATAAAATCGTGAGCACATAGCAATGTAAAAGTCTGGTTAAAGTCCCTTTGACAGTGCACTTGAGTTTCAAGTATCTCAGTTCCTCTTGCTTCAAGGCATGTGAGCTCACTTGAAGACCTCTTCCTTAAATGACCTTAAATTTGCACATATTGGACAGTTAGCTGAAAACTAAGTCACAAGGAGGATAAAGACAAGATGAAAGAAATACTGTTTTTCAGAAAGCTCAAAGAGACAGAAAAGCAGACACTCAACTCCATGAGAAACAGTCCATCAAAATACCCTTGAGTATCAAAACACTGACATGCTGTCTTCCAATCTTAGGACACAGGTTACACCGTACACCTGAGTTGCGAAGAAAATCTGCTTAAAATAAATATTTATGGACACCACAAGAAAAACAAGCCGTTAAAGTAAAAGATCTGTTTTGAAGAGTTTTAAAGCTCCGGCTGCAGGGCTGAATTAAGTTTGAAATCTTTCAGAAGACAGAGTTGCCTCTGGGCAGCCTCAGACCCTGCACGGCCCTGCTAAACGGCCTGAAAGCATTCTCCTCTTTGGCAGTTTTACAACACGGGATTTAACTCTAAGATCTTATCACTGATACATGGTATTTTTAAACAATTACAAAGAAACGTTTGGAGAGGGGAAACGGGAACCAAAACTACTGTTCTAGCCATTGTCGCTGCAAGCTTTAGGCAAAGATCTCCCCAGCCTCCCTGGCAATCCTTGTGATGAAAAGGATCTCAAATCTCATTTTACCCACATCAAGAAAAGTCATTCAAGTCCTTCAAGTTTTAGCAGACTCCCAGCCCAGTCGCTGCCCTGACCCGCACAGCGGTGGAGATACCAAGCTGGAGACTCCTGCTCCAAGCTCCTTCGCCCCCAGGACCTGATAAGGCTGCCTAAATCAATGTCCCCATGCTGGACCACTGGTACCCTGACTTTTGCCCTGGCTCCGGTGGGGGAGCGCACAGTCCCGTCAGGATGCTGGTGGTCTGTCACCACCGTCACTCGCCGGCGGTGGTGGCGAACCACCACGGCAGAACCCGTCCCCTCCCAGCACCGCTCGCCGGTGCTGGTGGTGGCGCTGGTAGTGGGGCACCACTCAGGACCCTGCGGCGCGGGTGCCCCAGTGCCACCCAGAGCGGTACTGCGAAGGGACAGACCGCGGCCGCGGCCCCCAGAACCTTCGGACGCCCGCTCCCAGTACCTGTCCTCGGAGACGCTGATGACCCCGTCCTCCTTGGGCACTATCGCTGCCATGTTCACCACCTCCTGCGAGCCCTCCACCTTGTTGAGCAGGAGAGGCTTGCGAGTCAGCGCCTTGGGCTGGGGCTCCGCCGCCATGGGGCCGGCGGACACCGCCGCTGCCGCTGGAGAAGGCTACGGCCGGGGGAGGGTGGGATGGAGGCGGCCCGCACTGCCGAGGCGGAGGAGGGACTTGCTGGAGCCGGGCTCTCCCTGGGAATCGGGAACCAACGCGGCGGCGGCGGCGGCACCGCCCCCGAGCAGGGCCGGGCCGGGAGGGGCACGGGGGAGCGGAAATGGCGGCGGCGGCCGCCGCCATCTCGCAAGGTTGGGCTGCGGTGCTGCGCCTTGGCGAGGGGAATCCTGCGGCCAGGCGAGGGTTCAACCACACATCTCCTGCCGTGGCCACCCTCCGAGGCTGCGGGCTGTCCTTTGGGGGCAGCCCGGCGAGCGAGTCCCGCTCCCGAGCAATGCCCGGGTATCACCTGTCGGCACGGTGCGGCTGCCGAGCGGTCCGTCCCGCGGCCGCACTGCGGCGACCGCTTGGCGAAAAAAAAGGGGCTTAAAGATTAAACAGAGGGGCGTCTGCTTCTCTCTGTTTACATTTTCCTGTCTGAGTTTTTCTTGGAACTGAAGGTAAATACGAGATTTCTGCTGCTATGTTAGCCAGGGGCGCAGGCAGGCAGGGCTGCAACGCGACGGCATTCAGAAATTCACCTTCAGACAGCTTACTCCTAAGGGAAACGACACAGACTTCCAGCAGCTCATTTTCGTCAAGAGGCTATTCTTCACTCTCTTCCTGACAGGTTCACTGAGGTCCAAGAAAGTGAGATAATTTGCCCAGAGCTCTGTGCTAAAGCCAGTGAAAAGGCAACTTCCTCCAGAGGCATATGCCAAACTTTCATAATCTGTCTTGAAAGATTATGGAAAATCATGCTCTATGTCTGAACTGTTGTCCTACATTGCAGAAGTTGTCCACAGATTGGAAAGTGTTATTTCAGCTGTAACTCTAAATTTACCCACACTAAGCCAATGCGCAGCAGTTCTCCATGAAAAATATCAGGTATGAAAATATCCATGATCAGGAGTTTAATTTATCTGCAGAAGTAACATACAGCAGCATCAACTACAGAACAAATCCTGATTGCCCACTTGCACTTATGCTGCCTAAGTAGTAGATGTAGGCAACAGATGAAAGATATTGTTAAGTCCTTGGGACAGAAACTAAAATTTCAAGGTATTTAGTAATCTCTGTTATGCTAAACAAGCAGTATCTGCAGGACCACAGCAAGACATTTAAGCTTTCTCAGTTAAACTAAATGTTCATAAATATAGAGGGAAAGGTCTGGTCAGCAACAGCCAATGGCTTATGTAACATCTTAAATGAATCGGCAGTCTCAAACTACTTCCTTGAGGATGTGTGATTGGATTAGATAACATCTCTTTCTCATAATTCTTAGATGTGAACTACTACTAAAGAGGCAAAGACCCCACCTTCTCACTGATATGGATGATGCTGCAGTCCTTGGCTAGACCTACAGATAAAAATGCTTGTTGCACTACTTGGTGAGGAGTGAGATATTCTTTGAAGATTATGACATGTTTGATAGTCTTCAGAATGGACATGTATCTAAAATTGTCTTTTAAAACTGAAGTCTGGCAAGGTCTGCTGACTTTGCAATTGTTTGCATTCAAGACTAGGTACTGTGCATCACTAATATATAATCAGAGGCTGAGCATATGTTGGAGACAACAGGCTACAGGCTCTTGGGAGAATACTTTTTTCCAAACACACTTATAAGGAAGAATGTAGTTGAGAAAACAAATGTCTTGATAGGAAAAGCTGTGGGTCACAGGTCTGGAACTAGGTCCTACATATCCTCCAAATCAGCTGGATCTTCTTCAATTGCCTATTGAAACATCACATTTCCTTATTAACCTTGTCTTTCCTATTTTCTTAATCCGTTTCAGGTCCATCTACTCCTTCAGGGTTTAAGACACTGTTTGGAGGAAAACACTGATAGGTGGGCATGCATTTTGGACCAAAGTCAAATAATAGTATGATGAAATCAAATATATGCTTCTTGTAAGTGTTTGATCTTTGGAAATAAGTTACCCTTTGGGAAGAGGGGAAGGAAAAAAAAAAAAAAAGACAACACAATGCAAGTGAGGATCCAGCGGCCATTCAAGATAAAATTCTTAAGTGCATTTTTTAAAGCTTATCTGTAATGGTGATTTCCTCTGCAAAACCAGGAAAATACTTGAATAATAGAAAGGTGTCCCGAGGTCTAGTACACCATTTTACCAGGTGTGCAAACTTGAGGTCACTGCTCTACTGTCCCTGATGAGACGAGGAAATATTGTTGGGAAATTATTCCACACAGAAGCAATTTTGTTATGACTGAGGGAAGAAAAAGTAATGGCTGGAAACCTGCTGAGAGGAAGAAGGGAAGCAAAGAAGAAATAGAAAGATTTCTAAGTGAGAACCTGAAGCTTCCTCCTCCATTTTACCTGACAGGTTAAAAGGGTATTGTTGTGATAGTGAAAAAGGCATTCAAATTACCAGTAAGACCTGAGTGTTCTCCCAGATCTACCACTGTCACACACAATACTATCAAAAACTTTTAAAAAACAGTTTTCCTATAATGACAAAAACTAATGGACAAAAATAGTTTAGTTAGAATTTTTACAAATTAAATTTGTTTTAGAAAGTAGCTAATCATGTCTTGCATGACATTTCAGACAAAGTTAGAATTGCCGTAGACATCAAGTTTAATAAGTACCTACAGAAGCAAAATTAGGGTAGTTTAGAAAAGTGTTTCCCCGTATAACGGGAAAAAATAATCAAGAAAATAAATCTTATAAATACTTCCTAGAAGATCTTTTTTTATTTTCTGTCATAGCTTTCAAGTCAGATTGCATGGATTAAAAATATTGCTAGGACTGAAAGCAAGACAACTTAGTAACTGAATTTGAAGCCAAGAAAATCAATCTTATTCAGTTCTTTTTTTGGATTAAAAAAAAAAAATCGTATGATTAAGAATTATTAGATGCTTCTCTCATATTTACTTTTTGCAGGAAATTGCAAAATACATGACAGAAAATTTATATGATGACATCATTTAAAGGATCTTTTCCTTGTTAACATAAATTCTGAATCAGTAAGAAGTATGGCTACTAGGTATGCTTGGATTATCTGAACTCTCTTGGAAAAGTATATCCATCAATAACACAGAGTGAAGAAAAAGCTGAAAAATGAAAATTAATATTACCTCATCTTCGTTTCTTAGTGTCATTTCTCTTACTCTAAATTTTGGCATGATAGCATGGTAAATGAAATGTCTGTTAGTTTTGGCCTTTATATCCTTGATGCAGGCTGACTTTCACTCTTTTGATTTGGATAGAACAGAATTAGGTTGCCTGCCTAAGAGCAGTAATAGTGGCCTATGTATTCATGTGCAGGGTGAGGACAGAAGACCTCAGGAAGGAAGCTGTGCTGGTTTGTACTGATGCATTCACACACAGTGGAGCCTCTTTCCATGCCCTCGTACTGCACCAGAGCCTTGGAGGACTTTCTCCAGTTTCTTATCTGCAGTGTTGTTTGGAGCTTAGGAGTTGGAGCAAACCGAATTCCTCATCTTTGGCAATTTGCTTTAAAAACTGCTCTCTGGCTCCATCTTCTGTTTGGTTGGTTGGGTTTGGGATTGGGTTTTTATGTCTTTATTTATTTTGATATATCAGGGTGAGATTCTTCTAAGTTTTACAAACTAAATTTGTTTCAAAAAACCATATCTGTGTAATTACATCTTCTGTGACAATTCAGACAAGTAGGAGAGAATCTCGACCAGCAAATGGAAGGGTTGGACCAGAGAGGAGGGATCTGAAGGGTTCCCAGCTGTGCTCTCAGCCTGGTGTTTTGATACTCCTGTCTGCAAAGTTTTTACTCTTATTACAAGAGGATGTGAAATCCCTTGACCAAAAGATCGAGCAATATGTTCTGTTCTGGTGTGATTGTACTTTTCTGCAAAATTATGATCATTACATGATCTGGAAATATCAGCAGTGACATCCCTCATACCCTTCAGCTAAAACTGGCAAGCACTGGGACCACTGAGTATGTGTAGGACAATTTAATAAACAGGTTGGCCTCTTTGTGGACGCTATGAAAATCAGCCCTTTTAAAAAGCGCTCAACAATAATGAGAGTAATATTTAAAGTCCCCAAACTGGGTCTTTAATAAAGAAAAACTGGTTTATGGTGATTCATTTTTAGGCCCGAAATATTTAACACATGCCCTTTGGAGCCATTAAGTAATCTGATTCTAGTTGCTCTCACTTTGCAAGAAGGGAACTAGTGTGGGAGCGAAACTGCACTTTGATTGATTCAGTGCTTAAATTTAAAACTGCTCTGTTGACAGCAAGCCAGATTTCAGCTTCTGAGGCCTCTTCCTCGATCACCCATCAAAACCCAAAAATCTTGTATACACAAAAGACAGCCACATAAAAAAGGTAAAACCGCCTGGCAACAAGTAGAGCTGCCTCTAAATAGCCATTGAATACACTAGTGTTTTACTCTTTTGCTTTTCTTCTCTGCCTGTTTGTAAACTAAATGTTTTCCTGCTTTACAATATATGGGATTTACAGTTTCTTCTATACCTGCACTTCTATGGAACTGCAAAAATGCATGCTTAAAATTCTCTCCTCCTTATTTGTCATTGGTGACAACCTTCATAAGATAGTTACTGAAAAATATTTTTAATTTCAGATGCTACATCATTCTTGGAAGCATGTGGGAAACAAATATAAATGAGCTCTTTATATAGAAAGGCAACTTCATGAAGTACCAAAATCATCTCTGGAAAATTCACTTTTCTATCTTGCTTAAAAATATGAAACTTGTTACAAAAATGCACACTCAAATTTAATCACTGCTCCTTATTTTGCTCCAGGTATTTATCAGTCACACGATGAATAGTATACTGCCTATCGTATGTCTATTAATAAGCCTTGCGTGCTAATTGTGGCAGGTTTTTTCTACATTTCCTTAGTTTTAATTTATGCAGGCATCCAGAAAATGAGGATCTATCATAAACAGAGCTTGGATCTGCTCTGGGTCAAAGTTATGGAGAAAAAGATAAGCATTAAAAATATGCATGGCAGTATTGCTGTGTAGCACCTTATCAAGAAGATATACACTCATTTTTAGCTGCCGTTCAAGTGCTGTTGGCTTTGTAACTGACTGTGAACATGTGAGAACAAAAAAAGGGATGCTGTGTCAGTGTGTGGGCTGCAAATGAGAACTTCTGGCTCATACATTTTGCCCCATAAGCAGTTCTGGCATTGTATGCAGTCTTATTGCTGTTTCCTTTGTCCTCATTGATCCTACTATAGTATTACTCACATTTTGGGCTTCCAACTTGCTGTAAAAAAAACTCTGTAATTTAATTCACTGTCTTTTTGGTGGAACTTTCTGACCACTAATTCTCCTAAGCTCATTATTCTTGTATTTTTCTAGGACTCGGGACTTCAGAACTTGTTTTTTTCTTCCCTAAATCTGATATTGAAGAATCATGAAGCATCATCAGAAAACACATTTTTGTATCTGGAAAATGCATGAAAATCACCTATGTAACCTGCTTGAAAGGTAAATAAATTTCTCTTACATAATTCATGAACTATATGAAAGCTTTAAAGTATTTCCTTTTCTTTCAACTAAAATGTGCAATTAAGAATATATCCAGGGATTATCAAGGAACTTTTTCTTACAATAACTTTTATACTCTTGTCTTTTCGCTTTTTTTATTATTATTATTTTTTAATTTTCTCACCTTTACTACACATGGGCCTACAGTGGATGTTGTTAGGTTGGCAAAATGCTTTCAACTATCTGAAACCTCATGAAGTTCAACAAGGCCAAGTGCAAGGTTCTGCACCTGGATCAGTGCAATTCTCCATATCAATGCAAGTCGGGATGAATAGATTAAGAGCAGCCCTGTAGAGACGGTCTTGGGGATACTGGTAGATGAAAAATTGGATATGACCCAGCAATGTGCACTTGCAGTCCAGAAAGCCAATCATACCCTGGGCTGCATCAGATCATATCCTGGGCTGCAGCATGGCCAGCAGGCCAAGGGAGGTGATTCTGCCCCTCTAGTCTGGTGAAACCCCACCTGGAGTACTGTGGGGTTCAACAGCTCTAGGGTCCCTAACATAAGAAGGACATAGACCTGTTAAAGCAGGTTCAGAGGAGAACCACAAAAATGGTCAGAGGGCTGGAACACCTATCCTGTGATGAAAGGCTGAGAGAATTGGTGTTGTTCAGCCAGGAGAAGAGAAGGCACCATAGAAACCTTATTGTGGTCTTTCAGTATATAAAGGCAGCCTATAAGAAAGACATGGAGAGACTTTTTACTAAGGCCTGTAGTGACAGGACAAGTGGCAAGGGTTTTAAACTGAAGGAAGGTAGGTTTAGATTTGGCATAAAAAGAAACTTTTTTCACAAGGGGGGTGGTGAGGCACTAATGCAGGTGGCCCCATCCCTGAAAGTGTTCATAGCCACGTTGATGGGGCTCTGAGCAATATGGTCTAGTGGAAGGTTACCTGCCCATGACAGTTGGGTTGGAACTACATGACCTCTAAGATCCCTTCCAACTTGAACCATTCTGTGATTCTATCATCTGACTCCAGAAGGAGAAAAATCAAACGAGAAAACAAATATTAAAATATAAACCATTGTTCATTGTTTATTAATACTGAAAGTACCTTCGAAGAAAGAATGCAGGAATATTTCAACAGAAAGTTTTTGGAGTTTTTTTATAGATTAGCTCTTACTGCAATTACATGGAAAGCTCCATATTGTATTAATGAAGCATCTGGCTCTCTAAAAAAATAGGTAGACCCTCACTAAAGCTGCCAATTTTTGAAGACTCAAACCTGTGACAAGAGATTGCTTTAAAAGCTTGTTGTTCCTGAAGCAGAGTAGCTGAACTCATCTTTTCTGTGGAAAATCATTTCTGCAAAGAAGTCCCAAGAAGCAGCTTGAGAGCAAAATTGCAGAAGTTTCAGTGTATGCAGGGACTTATGACTCAGTATCACAGGGCTATTTGAGGAGTTAAAAGAGAATCCCAGATTGTCTAATCAAACTTTTGCATGTCTTATTCTGTGCAAATGCTATACACTGCCTTCACTTTAGCAGGTAAATCACTGCTTCTGGCCATCACTGCACGAAGAGGTTCCTCAGCCTGTGAGCACATATATACATTCCAGTAATGCCATGTTTAGATGGGCACTATCACAAATGGTGCTGTGGAGCATTTGGTTCTCTGATTACCTCATGGCCATTCCTGATAAGCATCATTTTTATTCTAGATAGATTACAGCCAGAACGTCTGATTGCTTTGAACATCTTGCACAGTAGTAAGCCCATATGTCTATCGTCACAATCTACACAGTGCCCTTTGATTTTGAAGAGAGAACCATGTCTGAGTCAGGTTTAGCTGCTTTAAGGAGACATCCTTTGTGACAAGAGTGGGTGTGAACGCACTGGCCCACTGTAGGACATCCACCAAATGAGAAAATTCATGAAAGTGTGCGAAATACTCTTTATTGTAAAATATAAAATGTACATGGGTTTGGAGGGCAAAACCAATTATTCAGTCATGTCCTCATCTGTAGCTCAGTGACCTTCTTGTATAAAAATATCATCTGACAAGATAGCAGAAATACCTCTGTGAAGACGGAGGAACTGACGAATGTACATCTTGTACCTCTGAAAGTGGATGAGGAAACTCCAAATGTGAAAACAAAGAAAGCCCCTGAGTCAGTCCATCTGGGACTGACTGGTGAGAGTTAAAAAAAAAATGAAGTTACATTTTCAGTTGTTTTCATTAGCCCCCTAAGTTCAGGCTAACTAGCCCCAGAATAGCCTCTGTATTGTATGCTTAATATGAGCATAGGATAATTTTCACACAGAAGCTCTAAATCAGGAACCAGTGTCATAAAAAAAAGTATTCAGAAGACTCCATAACAGGCCAAGTGATGCTCTTGAAGTCAAAAGAACTTGTCTGGTGTGTTAGATCAGTTCCCAGTAATAGGAGGGGACTAGGGCAATAGCTATTTTTCGGTGAACCATGACAAGAAACACTAAGAATTGTCCATGTGTCCTAAAGTATTCCAGTGCGAAAACACTAGAGAAAGGACAGGCAGTAGCTGAGAACATGTAAAGACCTTCAAATTGTATGAAGGAGTGTTGGAAATCTGAAGAGTCACAAGGGTAGGTATGCATGTATGCACATACTTAAACACATGAAAACAAACAAACAAACAACCCTCAAAAAAACCAAACTGAAAAAGAAACCTTCCACTAAAGCTACATCAACCAGGGCCAAAACTGTAGCAAGAAATTCTGGTACCTGCTCCAGCTCTGTTAGCTCATGAAAGACCAGAGATCATTCTTTGTGTTCTGAGACCAATGTGTCCCAGCTTATATCACAGAACTACATTTACTTCTTCATGCAAAAGTGATGATGTAAAATCACTTTTGGGGAAATGAACCCTACTCCATGCTGTCTTCCAAGCCATGTCGATGTACAGTCTGAGAAACTGCTAAGAGTTGCACGCCAGAACTGTCAAGTAATCTGCTTATACTTCAATTTTAAGAGCTCTGCATAGCAGTGCAAGAGTACTGGTCTCTGCACCTTACCAGTGTAGATCCAGCTGATAACTCTTTCTCCAGAGTTTTGGTACCTTCCAATCCAGCAGTTTGGCCCCAATGACCCTGGGAGCAGGTACCAAAAAGACATGTAGAAAACTTTTTGGCATTTCAGGAGCTACATGGTGAGTGCCCCAGGGAGCTGCCAGGACCCTGACTCCTAGAGGAGCAGATGGCCCAATTTCTCTCCTTCACAGTGGTATACAGTGAAGTACAAGCTATCCTCTCAAGCACTCCACTATGCAGATTTATGTTCTAGGGGTTTCAGCACCTGGCTTGCAGAATATCTCCACAGGGATGTCTAACTGGACCTATATGAATCAGCATTCAATTCCTTGACTCCCTCCTCTGGGAGATGAGTGCCAGGTGTTTAGGACTCTCTTGCCTACTCTTTGATACAATCCTGCCTGACAATTTTCCTATCACAGGTGCTGATAACCAAAAAGAGAGAGAAAAAAAACAGAAGAGAAATTAGGACAACTTTCCTATGTAGGGATAGGCTGGAGCCTGATCTGAATAGAGAAGAGAAAAGAGGGAATGGCTGTGCAGCTGCAGCATGATTTCATACTGTGAACACATGACTCCAGTGCCTTCAATCCTCTTGTAAGACTGTATTTGCCATATGTGTAAAAGTGACAGTCAAAGAGGCTTTGTTACCACGGACTTTTTTAGGCATCTACCCTTTCCCCAACTTGAGTGCTGGCAGTGTCAGTTCTGACTTGTATTAATGGAAATACTTTTTCTTTGAAACTATATTTTGATTAATTCCATGGGGTTTTATTCATGCCATTTTTGGCTAAGGAAAAATATGGAGCTATGTGCATGTGTGCATTGCATGCACACATTCATGAACATAAAGATTCAAAAGAAAAATGAGGGAAAAATACCACTTCTGACTAAGCATAATAATTCTGAAGGGAAAATTTATACATGTTTTATGCTTTTGTTTTTTAATAAGAGTTGACATGCTGCCCTGGTGCTGACTTGTACTAGAATTGATTTAAAATTCTTGGACCACCAGTAGCAAGAAATCACAAGGCTGTACTTACAGAGGTCATTAACTGTCCGGACATCTGTTGGGTAACAAATTCTGCCAAACATAGATCATGGAATGGTTCTTGAATTATGCAGAGGATAATTTCACAATCCAGAAACCAGAGAATTCAAGCAGAGAAAGAGCTGTGTAAGACCTTCTTATTGCCAGTTGGGAAGGAATTCACTACAATGTCAGAATTACAGTAAAGTTTGGTGCTAGTGGCAGTGGCCTGATGGATTGCTAGCAGTACAATAAGGAACAGATTTAGACAATAGTCACAATTACAGTTACATACTCCACAAAGTAATTGACATTATAGAAAAATTGGCTGTATTAATTAGAGGGATACTGTGACAAAAGTAAACTCCAAATGTCACAGTGAAAACTACTGGTAAAACATGCTAGCACACAAGTAATAGATTTCAGTATAATGAAAGGGAATTAAGAAACAATGAGCAGATGCAGAAATGGGAAAATTCGTGCTATGTTGGAAAGAAGCTGGAACATTCTAAACAATGTATAAAATAAAACATAACGCACTCTCATTCTCCTTGAAAAAGAAATACTGTCCCATTTCCCGTAAGTTAACTGTAATAGCCAGTTGGTAGAGGATCACAATTGAGTCCAATTATGCTGCACTGGACTATAACTGGGCTAAAGGGCTGACATTTACTTCTGAAATGAGAGCTCAAATGATGTCTGTCAACCTTTGGAGTTAGGAGTTAGTCTGGCATCAGGAGTTACTTATTAGCTGCTGCAGAAGTCCAGACACAGCACAACCAATCATTGAAAACATGAAGAGGAAAACACTTGTCAGGGCAAATGAGTTGTTTTGGCTCTTTTCCCTTGGACAGCTGAGGAGAGCCATACTGGATATCTAAGTAGAAAAGTCAAGAAAAACATACTGTAACTTTTTCTGAAAGGGAAGATAAAGAGGACCTGGAATGGAAGACATGAAGAAAAATAAGATTTCATCAAATAAAATAAAATAAATTAAAAAAAACCTGCAATACCTTGAAAGGAATGGATAAAATAGTTAAAAGTCGGGGGTGGGGGGTGGGGTGCGTCTCCTTTGGATTGTTACGTTTTATCTTCCTTTGAGACCCTAGTTATATAAATCACTCTTAGCTGTATTCAGAACTCACCTAAACCAGTCAACAAGAATGCATATAGTGCCAAGGTCCTAGGAAAAAAGAATAACAGAGAACAGAAAAACCTTAAAGGAGGGAAAGAACAGGATAAACTCAGAGCAAACGTTACATTTATCATGCAACCAGTGTACACATACACTCTGCCAAACCTGGAAAAGCATACACTTAGTGTCAACCTGAATTATGGGACAGGATTTCTTGGAGTTTTTGCTTTGGACCCATGTTTGGAAAATAACCATAAATGGTATGTTGCCTTAAAAACGGCTTACCAACAGGAAAATATTAGAACTGATCCTGAAACATTCAAGGCTTTCCGATTGCAACATCATGAAATTGAAAGTAATCTCCAACAACAAAAGAACTCATCACGGACCAAAATAACACTGGTTGGTGAAGACTGTTGTTATGGAAAAAGGTTACACTTGTAATTCAGGGTTTGTTATAAGATGGTCTCAAGTCAATTCGAAAATTTTCCTAATGAGAAATGCTTTTGTAATCTCAACTCACTAAGAACTATCCTTTTGTGACTTTCAAAGCTGTGTTTTAAGTGTCCTTCCTTCCCATTTGAAATATTTCTAAAACAAGACACTATTTCTCTGCAAATTGGTGCAAGACAGATTTTCCCACTGTGGCACCCATTCAAGTTTTCTATGACAGCTAGGCCTTATATCAAGGTTTCAGTGTGTGCATAAAAGTAGAAAAAAAAAATCTTTTATTTTAACTGCATCTTTTGAATAATATATTCAGGAAACAGTCCCAAGCACCTTGCCATGGGTGCTTGAAGTCATGGAATACAGATGAACAGATTTCTTCCCTGGATGAAAGAGGCTTTATTGTGTTTATTTTATTCTAGAGGACTTATGTCTGTGCTTTATAGATGGCTTTTGTAGAGGTTTCTGATTAGCTACTAATTGAGATTTGATAAGTTTTTATTAACTGCTAAGTGGAAAAAGACCAACTGGTCTGTATTCCATTCTACATCAGTCATGCCAGCTGCTTTGCAGGGAGCAACTGAATGCATCTTTCTTTTAGAGCGCAGTTTGACTTTGGGCAAAAGATGGCAAGGCATAATAATGACATTTAATGACATTAATGACATAATGATAATAAACTTCCACAGTGTGGCAATATTTTAAAGAAAGAACTCCCAGCCCTCAAATACCACACACAGGTGTAATATCTCATTGGGAAGCAACTTAGGGATGCATGAATAATTCTGCCCTCTTGTTTACTAAGGCTATACATATTACATTTGCCATTTAAAAATAAAAACAAAAAAAAAAACCCTCCAAAACCAAAAATAAGCACCAAAACCAAAACAAACCACCTCATTGCTTTGCCTCTTTGGGAAGTGCTTGTAGGCTACCTTTTAGCTACAAGTGCTTTATAATCCAAGCTGACTGTAGCTGAAATTGGTGTCCCTTAGCTGCTTGATTAGTTAGATAAATTCTGCACGCTTGTGTCTGGGATCCATGGTAATGGAGTTACGTTGCTAAGCTATGAAATGCGCAGGAGGGTCCAGCACCTCGGGAAGGATATGATTTCCAGGGCTAATGAAACTTGGTAGTGAAGGCAAGAAGGAATGCTTGGAGGGATGAACAACAGCAATCGCTGGGACAGTGACAGGGAGTGGATTGCTCTGGTCAGCAGGTACAAGCGGGGCAGCAATGCCTCGGGAAAGCTTCCCTGTGAGGGATGTAACAACCATCGGAAAGATCGTTTAAAAGCAGTACTGCGGGGGAAGAGTCTAAAAATTCCTGTCACCCTGAGGAAAGCCTGCATGGCAACATTGTTACAGGTATTTGTGTGGAGGATGCATTAACCCCTTACCAGGTAGGCAGGAGCTTCTAACCAGGGCTACAAGAAGAGCTAAACAAAACCAGGGCAGACTGCTACACATGATCTCGCTCAAACTTTCAGGTAGACATAACGAGGATTTATTTTTTCACCCTGGCATAACAAGCAAAGGTCTCTTCAGACCTGTTGTTTTAGCAAATGCAGAAGACTCCTCCTGTGTTCAAGGCCAGGGGGTGGCTGTCGGGAAGCTGTGAAGACTGTACCCAGATAACTCTGGTGTTACCAGTAATGAAATGGACTGCTGCTGCCTGCTGCTACCAGCATCTCAAGGATGGAAAATAAGAGGAAAGAAGGAAGGGGAGGAAGGGGAGGAAAAAAGGAAGAGCAGATAAAATATCTTAGCTTTCATATGCTAGAGAGTGTTTTCTGTTCCCTTTGGGTCTTGACATACCAGCTTAGATGCTCAAGAGACAGGATAAACTTAAAGGCCCAGAGCTGAGACAGGTTTTTACTCCTGACCAGAATCCTAACTCAAGGGAAAGGAGCAATGTAACACATCAGGAAGGATAAATAAGAACTGTAAATCTATTTGAATTCTCATATGTACTACTTTATTGCAACTGTAATTTTGAAAAGTTTAAGTAGTTTTTGCCATGTTAGATTTAATATTTCCCCATGGTACCAAATAGGAGAGGTCCTGCCCTGCTAAACCCTGTTAAATGCATGTGAAGAGAGCTCATAGTTCAGAAGACCTTTCAATCTAAGGCCAGTAATACTGAAGGCAAAGCATGTATCAAACATAAGTTTATTTAATGACAAAAGCCTCCTTGTCTTCTATTCAGGTGCCTGGCAACCTCTCCATTACCTGAATGAATTCCACTGTCACAGGACAGGTGGTCCTCAAAGAGATTCAGTTTTCCTCTGAAATAACCTTACTGTGCACTTCTATAACTTTCTTTGTAAGTAGCAGTGTATTTCATAAACACTTATGAACTTAGTCTGCTTGTTCAGTTTGCACAGTGAGAAAACAAATTATATCAATGCACCTTGCATTTTCACATTAACTATTCTTCCCCTGGATGGTACACTGCTGTTCACTGCAGTTCCAACTCCTGAGCTGGGAGACAGCAAGGGATTTGGATGACTGGAGGGGTGGTGGGGAATACAAAAATCCCCAGGAAGCTTCAAAGGCTATCCTCTGGGTTTCCCAATGGATGGACAAGGGAAAAGAGACAGTCTTTGAAGATGGGCCAAGAGAAGCTGGAATGCCACTTCTTTTAGAGGTCATCATTCTGCAGAGGGATGTAATTTCACTGTGTTCTGGTGCTAGGGAAGCCAAAGTGCAGGCTTCTAAAAGGTGCTGGACATTTTCAAGAGAATGCAGCTGCCTCTGCAAATTTTGGAAAAATAGGCATCCTCAGTTCAAGTCCTAGAATATATATAAAAAACTGAATCCAGTTATCTTCAGGTCACTTTTCTGAAAAAAAAAATTGGGGTTACATCTTATCTGATCCCAGCCTTCTCAGTAATTACTCAGTCTAGGATAAGTTTTATATGTTTCCCTAGGCTACCTGAATTATAAGATTAAATCTCTCTTTGGTAACAATTTCAGGAAAAGGGAAGAAAAACTGGGTCAAAACCCACTGAATTGAAACTAGTAAAAAACACAACAAAACCCCCTAACAATATGTATTGCCATGTATGCAAGACAAGTGACACATAACATTTTATTTATAGAGGAAAGCAAGTAAGTTGAATGCACAGGACTTAGCTAAAGGAAGACTAAAAAGGACATAACTGAAACTCAGAATGCCGTATTAAGATATATATTTTAATGATATGCAGTAATATAAAATTATGAAAAGGAAAATATAAGACTATTAAACAGTGGAAAAAAGTTAAATAATGACAATCTAAAAGGCTACAGAATTGTATTCTGAAGGAAGCTCTGAAAAATTTACCTGTGCCATTAAAACCTGGACTAAGATCTGGAAATACTCTGTATTAAGAAGGAGAAAGCTAATTAAAAAAAAAAAAAAAAAGAAAGTTATACTGTAAATTTTAGTTCTCAGATCTGCTTGAAGGTCTTTAGCACATCTTCCATTTAAGACTGCAGTTTAGGACAAAATAAGGCTAACGCTATGTGATAATACAACAAAAGTCTTAGAAACATTGACTTGGAGAAGAAGCTGTTCAAGGAAAAACATAGTAACAAGAAATGATACAAAAAATGCCCTTCACTGTTTTTCATATGATTTTTTTTCAGGTATATTTTCACACTTATATTTGAGTTTTGGTTTACTGATTTAGTATTCAAATGTAAAGTCAAATTTGCATTTCCAGTGCTATCTCATTTACCCCCAAATGAACAACATCCATTCTAAAGATCAGAAGATTGAGTAATCTTAGACATACACAGCTATTCATGCTTTCTCATGGACGTACAAGAAATACAAACCCATATGAAAGTAGCTGGAATCTTTTGCATTATCAGGACAGCAACAGTATTCCTCTAGCCAGAAACTTGCTGAAATAATTCATCTAGATTCAGGAGAAAAGATAGAACTGGCTCATTTAGACTACGCATGCGATATAACTTTGTATGTTAAAAAGTAAAAACAACCAACCAACCAAAAAACCACAAAAAAATCCAAAGAAAGATGCATTTGTTTTCACTGACAGCCTCACTCTCCCTGCTCAGCTTCTGCCAGTGTCAGTTCTGCCAGTAATGAGCATAAGAACTAACATCACTGGGTTTTGTTCCTTTGCAGCAAATTATAAATGCAACTCTGACGGCAATACAAGCCATTATAACTGGCATCAAGAGGCTGAGGCACACTTGAGGCTTGGGTTGATTACCTGTCTTTGAAAGAATCTTCCTCAATATTAATCAAACTGCCCTGCAGGAAAGTACTAATGCCTACCACAGAAAACACACACCCAGCCTTGATTCTGCCCTGTAAGGGATCTAATATAAGATGTATAGGAGTGGGAAGGACTGAATGTTCCAAATGGCCAAAAAGATAACAGCAAGAAGCAAGCATATACAGAAAAGTACAGTAAAGTGGTTTGCCTTGTGTAAATCCAATTGGAACTGTGTATAAGTTTTGTCTGTGGGATTCCTCCATCAGTGGTAGTCACCAGGGCTGAGGGACTAGGGGTAGAGTGGGACCAGCTGCTTTGGTCTCACCTTCCTCTTGTGTTGGTTGAGAAAGTTACAGCGTGCTTACAGCTTGCAACATTCAAAGATGATTCAGAATTCATGATGCTTTATGACCAATTCTACCATCATTTTCCCCTCCTCTCTCTTCATTTACTGGCAACAAAACTTAAAAATTCAAAACAACCCTTCAGGATTTATGGGAAGCCTTCATGGCCCAGACTACCTTCCACCATGACATTTTCTTGGTATGGCAAGGACTCTCAAATGCTTCTTTTCCAGCACTTTGGGGAAGGAACCATTATAGAAGTTTCCCATTTTTCAGATGCTCTACAAGATGCATGATGTTTGACATGTAAAAGGATGATCAATGAAACATCAGCAACATACAAATAGGAGAGAAGGTGGCACATCTGAACTATGTATCTATCTTAGAGATTAAAAGGAAGCCAATCAAAGGCCAACATCATACACTCGGGCAACATTACTCCCAAATGAAGTTACTACTCCCAAGGGCTAACTTGTTAAAGAAGCACTGCAGCCTTTACATAACAACTTGAATCCCACCACCTTAGGGAGATACTTATTACTCTACCAGCAGCCAGTCTTGCTGACCTTAGAAGCTGCAGAAGATACCTCCCCACTTTCTGTGGGGAGCTGAGGGAAAAAAGAGATATCTCAAAATACCTCTGTAGAGAGAAAACTACTATGAACCAAGCTCTCCGACAGTTCTAATGTTTTACTGTTTAACGGGGATTGGTGGGCATCTGGATTCCAGCGCAGCCCAGCAATGTGGCCTCTGTGGCACCTGCTGGTTTGCACCCTCTAAGAGCAGGAATTCAGATTAAACAGTAGAATCTGTAACAGAACAGCCTTGCTGCAGGTCATGGGACCCAGCACCAGTGCTAGAGCCCTAACATTGAACTGCTGGAAAGATACAAGCAGCTCAAGAGCCAGTGGGTGCACATGAGCTTGGCTTCTACTAGCAGGATCCACACTAAGAAAATACTCATAGTAAAAGATGTTATGTTCCAAAAAATACAGTTGCTGTATTTTGGTCTGCACTGACTCCGAAGATTCCTTCCCAGCTCTCACAGGATCCTTGAGACTGGAGATTCCTTAATGGCCTTAAATGGTGAACTGGCTGAAAGGAAGTGCCCTTGACTTCACTCCAAAGCCTGAGAAGGGCTGGCACAGGTCACAGGTGCAGCACCAACAGGAAAGCCAAAATAAGCTGCTTTAAGGCAGGCATACCAATTTGTAATGGAAATGTGATTCTATTCCTCTCTCTTCTAGAAAAGCTAATCTTTCATTAATCTAAAAAAAAAAAAAAAAAAAGGAAAAAAAAGGAGAAAAAAAAAAAAAAGAAAAGCCTAAACCAGCTCTTGCCTAACAAGACACAAATCTTGCCTGGAAGACCAAGATGAATCAAACCAGAATGCTGCTAGTTTTATCTTGGGAGAAGGAAGGAGCACAGTGGCTGCACACCTTCTAGAGCAGTGGCTGTGGGAGCACATCAGCTAGATCAGGAAAAAAAAAAAAAACAAAATACCAGTTGGATAGGAAACAAAGCAACCTCCTGAACAGATTATGCTAAGAAATGGCTCTGGAGTTACTGCTCCAAGGCTATGAGAGCAGAAACAGCAGATTCAATTGCTGGGAAAAAACCCCAACAAATCACCAAAGAACTGAGAACACAGATCTTCGTCATTAATTGGTAGGAAACACTCAACAATTATATTATTTATAGGAAGTAAATTTGGAGCGCCTTAGCGTGGATGAAAGAATCCTTAATCTCTGCTCGTACGTAGGAGAAAAGGTCACAACCAAAGCTAGCCAAATTTTTTTTCCCTCTAAGGATGTAGTGACAGGCCAGATAATGTCTCTGGGAATTCATCACCAAAATGGTACCGGACCGTTTTCTACATCCCAAACCCAGTGGGTACGACAGGCGGCCCATTTGGTGCCTGCCAGGAGCCGAAGTTCCCTTGAGGAGCGAGCTCCCCGCTCTTCTGGCACCGGGGCCGGCCCCAGGCCTCAGGGGCTGCGCTGGCAGCTGGCCGCAGCGCAGGGCAGCCCGGACGGACCGGCTGTGGGTGCAGGCTAGGACCTTCCCGCAGCCTCAAGGAGAGAGGCGGCGCCCGGAGACGGGGCGGGGGGCAGCGCCCGCCCCCTTCCCTCCCTCCCTCCGTCCTTCCTTCCCACCCCCGTGACTCACCCGCCCGCTCCCGGCGGGGACAAACTGCCAGTGCCAGAGTCACCGCCCCGGCCCGGCACTCCCGCGGGGCCGCGACACCGCCCTCCCGAGCGGCCGGGCCGAGCCGGGCCAGGCGCTGCCCCGCCGGACACGCCACCCTGCAGCCATCGGGACAGCCCAGCCGGGGGGCGGCGGCGGCAGAGCCCGCCGTCCCCCCCGCCCGCGCTGCCCCTCCATATTTCCGCTGCCTGGAGAGTGTCCCTAGAGAACGCCCATGGAGACTGTCCATGGAAAACGCCCTTGCAGGGAGTCCCTCCGAGGGCGGGCGCCCCCCACCCTGCCCCGTGTCCCCCGCCCGGCCGCCCCCCCCGTCCCCTGCAGCTGCGCTTGCGTCCTCCCGCCGCCCGCTCCCCCGGCCGCCGCGGCCGCCCCCCCCCCCTTCATTTGAATATGCTAACGAGGCGGGTACCGGCGGCCCTATGGCGGAGCCGGAAAGCGATCACGTGGGGCAGGGACGTGTCCTCAAGGGGCGGGGTCCGACCTGCCCAAGCTGTCTTAAAAGCGGGCGGCGAGCGAGGAAGCCCCTCAGTCAGAGCGAGAAAGTGCCCGGGTGGCGGGGCTGCGGCTGCTCCGCCCGAAACTTCTGAGTAACATCAACAGGGGGAGGGGAGGGCGGGCGGCGGTAGAGGAGGAAGGTGGTGGTGGGGGGAAGGTTAGCCAGCAGCGCAGCCCTATCCGCCTCTCCCTCACAAACCAGCCTGTGTTGGGCTGAGCAGGCCCCTCACACAAAGGAGGGCAGGGCAGGCAGGGCTGCCCCCCCTTCCCCCCCGCCTCGGCAGAGGGGCAGCGGGGAGGCGCCCTTCCCCGTGCACAGCACTCACAGCCACTTACTCCTCTCCCGTTCCCCGTCTTCTCTCTCTTCCCCCTTTCCCCCCCCACCCCGCCCAACGGTTCTCCCTTCAGCCCCCCGCCCGCTGTCCATGTAGCCGCCCGGCCGCCGGCCCCTCCGCACTATGCCCATCTTACTCTTCCTGATAGACACGTCCGCCTCCATGAACCAGCGCACCCATCTGGGCACCACCTATCTGGACATAGCCAAAGGCGCTGTAGAGACTTTCATGAAGGTACCGGGCTCTGCCTTGCGAGAGGAGGCGAGAGAGAGAGTGTGCCTGCTCGGGGAGGGGAGGGGGCGGCAGGGAGCGGGGGGCTGCCTGGGCCGGGGGCGCGGGCGGGCGAGAGCGAGTGCGTGTGTGTGCGGGGAGGGAGGGGAGGGCCGGCCCGAGCTGAGCCAGGGGGCTCCGGCGGCGGCGCCGCCTCTAGGCTCACCCTCTGCTTTGTCCCCCGTACCGTAGCTCCGAGCCCGGGACCCGGCCAGCAGGGGAGACAGGTACATGCTGGTCACTTTTGAGGAGCCTCCCTACGCTATCAAGGTAACCCCCGCTCACCCCCCTCCTCCCCGGTCTCCTTCCGGCCCCGCCGCCCCCCGCCCGCCTCGGCGCGGCTGCCGGCGGTGCGGGCAGCGCGGCACACACGGGCTCCGGCGGCGGCGCTGACATCAACATGGCCGACGCGCTCTCTCCCCTGTGCGGTGTGTGCGAGCAGCAATGAACTGTGGGGGATATTTATTCAAGTTGGGAGAAGTGACAGCAACTCCAAGGAGAGTTCGGCTGCGGAGGGGCGAGCCGGGGCAACGACCGACTTCGGCCCGGAGAGCCCGGACTCGGAAGGGGACTGGCACTTCCCTCGCCCCGCCGGGGCCGGGAAAGGGAGGAGGGACGCAGCGCGCGGGGGAAGGGGGTGGTGGGTCCACATGACAGAGGACGGTGAACCTGTTGGAAGTCGCTTCACAGTGTAGTTGGCTTCCATCTGGAAAGGGCTCTTGGGGAGTAGTGTAAATAGTTACAAGGTTTGGGCACCGGTGACTTCAGAGAAACTTGTCCTGTGGAGCAAAATGCCTGTTTGATAGATGGGGATCTCTAAGGTTTAAGAGGAGTGAATCTCTTCAGGCTTTTCCAACAGCATCAAATATAAAGTAACTTCTGTTTTGTTAGCATTTGTGGTGAGCTACATGCAGCGTGGAAGGCACTTTGTAGCCTAACAGGAAAGCAAAATGTGTATCTGCAGAATAAGTCTTCTCACGTTTCCCTTTGCAGGCTGGCTGGAAGGAAAACCATGCAACGTTTATGAATGAACTGAAGAACCTTCAAGCTGAAGGACTTACGACTCTTGGCCAGTCCCTAAGGACAGCTTTTGATTTATTAAACTTAAATAGATTAGTAACTGGCATAGACAACTATGGGCAGGTAGGTTGACTGTTAATAGGTGAAAAAATCTTAAAACACAGACTTCCCAGAGGTAGCAATTAGCTAGTTGTCCAAAGTGGCACCTTCATGAAATACTCAGTATGGGGACGTCTTCAAAAATAAGCAGAGCTCAGAGACCTTGAAGAAATAGTCGGTGATCATAGTTTGGTACCCAATTTACCTTTTTTTGACTTCAGTTACTCTTCAGTTTTTAAGCTGTGACGTAGCCTCCAAGTTGATCTTCTCAGTTTAACTTTTTTGTATCAAGTCTATGTTCAGTACCTCAGCTAGCGAGCCTGATATGGTTATAAGAACTTAGCTTTCTCTATACAGTGCTTTATAACCAATTAAGTACAGTTTGGGAGAAGATGAGCCATTTTTGTAATAACACTGCATGTCCAAAAGTACTGGAAGGAGCACAACTTTTTCAAAACCATTTATCTCCAGTGAGTTTACCACAACATTTCTCTGCATACCTGTATCTTTATAAACCTACTTGTTATACCGGAGCCTTGAGAAGTTGGGCTTTTTAAATATCTCTAATGCAGCTATCCCTTTAAAGCAAGACTTCCATTTAGGGTGGGCCAACATTCTTTTGCTCATTAGCATGAGCTGCTAAAAGACAGAAACTGTAGGTTAAATGTGTGCATTAAGAAGTGTACAGAGTTCTTTCTGGCGCTGTATCAAAGCCTGGGTTTGTTTCACTTGAAGGATGTTTTTAGTATTGGACAAAGTATAACATGTATTTTTCACATGGGATGTAATAACTTGAATCTCCCCTTCTTGTTTGCTATATGCATGTAATGCTTCCTTCACTATCTGAGGTTTACTTACTGCTCTTGGTAATTAACATGGAAATGCAGTTGTGAACATAAGTCCCTTACTTCCCCTCCCCTTTCCAGTCTATGCAGAGTCTGTGTGATAACATGCCACGTTTGTTTGGGAAGGAAGTTTGTCATGCTGCATTGTAACGCTTTGCCGCTAGATGATCAAGTGAGCTTAAACATTTTTAAAATGCCAATTTAGTGATGAAACTAAAAAAAGTGCTAGTTCCACACATGGTTATATTTTATATTACCATCTACTGTCCTCATACATCTGTGTATAATCTTCCCCATATTTTGATGTTTTTGTTTAGTTACATGAGCTACATGGATCTTTTTGAACACTTAACCACTGTAGGCACATACACAGAATACTTGCTCTTTCCCATTGCTACTGGTAATTATTCTAATTCACATCAAATAATTTGCTCCAAGTGAACCAGCTGTGCTCAACTACTCAATCAAGTGGGCAGTTGAGTTGTCATGACTGTTTTAACTCATAGGTAGTGTTCATTACTGCAATATCCCCTTTTTTTTCTGTGAAGCAAAGACTTTTCCTTTGATCTCTTTTGGTTATAAGTCTCTCTACGCTTGAACCTACTCATGCTTATGCATATTTTTTCCTCCATTCCACATGTGGAGCTGGCTGTTGAAGAGGTGTTCACATGTGCAGTCAGGTGACTAAATAGAAATCCTAACTCTTTTTAGTGTCTGCAAAAATAGATGAATATATTGCAAGTGCCAGGTCATCTGCTGCTGAAGTCACAGGTTCCCATTTTGGCTGTTCTAATCAAAGTACCATTTTTTTTTAGATAAATCAGATAGAATTCTGGAGCACTTAATTGGGCCTCCAGCATTTGCAGGGTGAGATCCAGGGTAGTCAACTGTCCTCAACTTCACATTGGCCTTTGAGCACTATGTCTTTTTATCCTGTCTTCCTGTTGTTCATGTCTGGTACCTAAAATTGGCTCCAGATAAATTGGTATTTAACCATATATAGTCTGAGAAACTTAAAAACTCGAGGAAATAAAAGTAATCAGAATGGTGACTTGCATTTGAAATAGTTTTCACTCAGAACATCAAGTGCTGATTCTCTCTTAAAGCACCTGCAAATATTCAGACCACAAAATAGTGGTTAACTAAAATATAGCAGGCAGATGTTTGAAGAATGATTATGTTAGAGTGGGAGGAGAAGATATTTTACAAAAAAGCAACATTTAGACTATCTTAGGTGTGGTATTACATGACATAATAAATCCAAACTTTTATTAAGCACCCTTTTTTTTTTTTTGTGGGAAGTCTTTCTGGCTTAAGATCTTTTGACTATCTTGTTTGTATTTTAGTGTACTGACAAGCTGCTAAGATATTTGCCAAGATCCACTTGTTTCACATTTGAATTGTAAACCAGACTTTTCTTATACATGCAAATGACAAGACATGGTAGAAGCTTGATGGGTTTCTCTGGTTACGTCACCCAGCACTGTGATATCTTGTCCCCCTACTGAGAATGAACGTTTTGTTTGAATGGCAGTATGACTCACTATACTTGATTTCTTTCAAAGTCGACCAAAGTTCTCCATCAGCTGACATCCTGAACAAGAGTGATGGCTGAATGGTCATTCTGGAATTGAAGAGTCTCCTGCTTTGTATTTTCTTGCAACTTTATTGTTTGGATTTTTATTATGAGTGTTTATCATACTACTTAAGTAAATAAGTACTGACTGAGTTACTCAAAGATTGAGTTACTGAGGTGTCAGCTGATCACAGTATCTCATATTTAGATCTTAAAGGAACACTGTCAATACATTTAGATTGTTAAGAATGTGGAAGATTTTTTTCAAAAGCTACTCTTAATGCTGTGTTATGACTTTATAAACACTTTGTCTTAGGTAGGATTGGTAGATCCAGATTTTTTTGAAGGCTTTTGTCAAGACAAAAAGGTTTTGGAAAGTACACATATTTTACGGTGACTGTTTCTTTAATTTTTACAGCACTTTAAAATTGATAAATTCAGTATTATACTGCTTGAATCCAATAATAGCTTTTCCCCCCATAGTATGCTTTGTGATGATTATGATAGCAGAAGAATGAATGTTCAAATAGGGTGTCAGCTTTTAGCCTTCGCTAAAAATAGCAGTCCTTCTCACCTTCTGCATTTTTATGGCGAGCTTAGGAAAAAATACAGGATTGGGATGTCTTCAGGAAGAAAGCAGTTTAAACACATGAAGTTCAGGAAGCGTTTACTGTCATACAAAGTGTTGTACTTCATTACCCCAGTTTGCACTTAGATAATTGACTTCTCTTATTTTTCTCCAGTAAATCTTCTCTATTATTTCAGGTAGTCTGAAATACTTAGCCTTTTACTAGCAGATTTTTTTTTTTGTCCTCTTGGAATACACTCGTAAGTCTTACAGCTGTGGTTTGTTTGGCAGTACATATATAGTCACAATTTAACTAAATAGTTTTGAGTGAAGTAAATGTGCAGTTTGTAATCGTCGATAGAAGGTTTAAATAGTAATAATTGTGTTTCTGTGGAAACAGAAAACATGGAAAATGTAGCTGCTGGTATGGTAAAAAGGTAAACAAATGTTTGAAATGAACCATCAATGTACTTCAGTTATTTGAAGTTGGCAGTGAGATTTTGAGGATTAAGCACTGAATCCACAGGAGGTGATATATAGTTTTCAATAGTTTTGATACTCACATGCAAAGGACCAACACAGCACTGATGAAACTAGAGTGATGGATGTTTGAAATTGCTGAAGCTCTGAATTTCTGATACCCCATGTGATACCCTTGCTCATTATTTGTGGAATGAAGGTCTCCTGTCTTTTTCAGCAGTATTGCATAGAATAAGCTTTGAGAGGCTAAAAGACATGTATCTGATTGGATTTCAAGGTGGTTGAGTTGATATATCAAGGTATTTTTACAGATTTTTTGGGGGGTAACATTTTGTTTTAATACTGAGATAGAAAGAGTGCTTTTCAGTAAGAAATTTGATGTAAAAAACCTCATGCTAACTTAGTTGTTTTGCAGCAGAATAGTCAACCATAATGCTATTGTAATGCAAGTGGACTTGGGATAAGTATTTTTCATTCACAGTGCTGCCTGAAGTTAGACTAATGCATGAAACTGTTAGGATGACTTACCAGGCTGTGTGCAGTCTTGGTGAAAGCCTTTTTTTTTTTCCTACGGTGCATTTCACATACGAACAGAAGTATAACTAAGAAATATTGAGACAAACTAAAATCCAAATGGAATTCAACTGATTAGGAGTATTTTGAGAACTTAAAAATATGCTAAGGCCTGGAAAGAGATATTTCTGACATAGAAGTTGAAAGGTATTCTGTATCATTGGCATTGTTTTAAAAACCTTTAAGTTTTTTCCAGGTGTTTTATTCATGCCACATATGACCATCAAACAATACAATCCTAGGTTAACTGCTACTTCATAGTTCTCTCTGAATACATGGTTAGACCTATTCATAGCTACGGTAGCAGAATTGCTGATGTGCTCACAGAGTAGAACTTAATATTGGTCTGTATAGATCAGCATGCTTTGCCATAATGACTTAAATTCTACAGTATTCCAAATACAGGTAAAGAGCATACCTGGGAGATCAAGTTTAATCATCCTTGAGGCACAAGACAGCTTTAGGTCATACATTGTAGGCTGACTCCTTGCTTATGTGCTTATCCATGTCTAGGATCTCCTAAGCTTATAAAACCCACAACAATCGCGTGTGAAATATTGTCCCTTGACATGGACTGCCTTCTGTTTTTGCGGTGATGTTCTGTTTTCTTCAAGTTGTTGAACAGTTTTATTTTCCTAATAGTTTTGGGGGGATTGTTACTGAATTTCCTGGATAATGAGCCAGGAGTTTGATTATCTTAGGAAATACAAGGTGGGGTTTTTTGCTAGTATTTTTCACTGTTTATTTTCTTTAAGGTTGTTTTCACTTTTCTTAATAAATAGTTACTTTCAGTCATGGTTTTCTGTTGTAGACAGTCCATATCTCTGAAGCTCGAAGGGAAGAAGTGTTACTTTTGAATATATCTGACTTTGAATTCAAGGGAGGCTCAGTTGAAACTGTTGTGTGGCTTGAGAGCTTGCTTGCTGTTGCTTTCTTCTTCAAGTACATTCTGTACCATGAACAACATAGTCTTTTAGTTCATACAATATTGTCATATCTGCATCTCCCACTTGAAGACTTAATGGTTAGACTTCGTTGTGATTTTTAGGACCGTATTGTCTGACCCTTTTTCCAAGTTGTTTTCGCCTGTTTATGTAACAGCTTGGAATTTCATGTAATTTCTGAGCATTTTATCTTAACTAATACAGAACTCTTCCTTAAATGTCCAGTTTTCATTGTGTGATTATGGTGCAAATTTTAATTTTCCAAAGTGTAGACCAGTATCATTTAAGGAAAAATAAATGCTACATTAGGAGGTAATGGTTTTATATGTATGTAGGATCTTTCATATGTATTAAAAGATACCTGATATTTTTTTTTTTTTAAGATGAACTAGCCTGTGAGCTGTAAGATTTCTGATGATTCTGTAGTATTTCTGTGAGGTCTAGAAAGAATATCACATTTGTGAAGTATTTTCTATGTATCAGTATATTTTTACTCCTGTAATTGTAAATATTAACAGCAAGCAGGATTTCAGGTTTCCGAATTGCCAGTATATTTTACAAAAAAGATGGAAGGGATTTATTTAATCACTCCAATACCATCAAGTTGACCCCAATGGGCTATATTTTTCAAAAATGTATAGGCAATTTCAAGTCATACATTACTGAGAAATTCTTATCTAAGCACCTTTTGTTTTCATTCTAGGGATAGCATCTCTGCCTAAGTTGAGTTACCCTAGCTTGCGTGAATCTATACTCCACTGTAGATTTAAGCCTGAATTTTCCAGTGGGGAAATTTAGTGCTTATGGTTAAATTAAAATAGGCAGGTAAGAAGTTGCTGGCTGCAAGATATGGTACTAACCTTCTCAGGAACCTTGAGTGACTTGTTATTGGACACCAAACAGATAAGATTTCTGGTTGTATGAGAGAACAGAGAACTTGTCAAAATCTGACCCTCCTCTAGTTACTCTAACATGGATGGTCAGTGTGGATCTTGCAGTACTGCAGTGGTAGGTAACTAAAATAGCAGATAAATGTTTATTATGTCTTATAGTTCTGTGCTTTGAACTTCAGAGGTCTTTTAGAAGACTGATCTAGCAGGAACTGCACTGCAGATGAGGTTTTTAGTGTGGGATTTTGACAGTGATTCAGTGGCATACAAATCGAAAATAATATTTTATGTCTTTTTGACCTGGCAAGGAAACTTCCATCTGAAAAATCACATTTGGTATCTTTTCAATGTAACCACTCCCACTTCCCTTAATTTATAGTTGGGGTTTTTTTTCCCCATCTACATTTAACTGCTACTGCTTGTGGAGAGCAGGGTGTTAATCTTTCATTCAGTAGTAATGTTTTTGGATACATTATCTGAATACACTGCATTTTTTCAAGCTAGATTGAACAAATCCAGAGTAATTATCATTGGAATCAATTTAGGGCAGTGACATTGTATTGTAACGCTCTGTATACAGGATTGAAAAGTGGCCATCTCTTTCTTCAACAGTTCAACCCTTTCCTGCCCCCCCCACTTCCCCGCCTCCGCTTTGAATCCCAGAATGCCAACTTGATTGTATGCATCTATATATAAGACATCTTCAACTTAGGTGCCTCCTCTGGTCTGGAACTCTCATGTGTTTATAGTTGTGCCAAACTTGCCTCAAGTTGTGAGTGTGACTCGATGTAGTAAAATAAGTCATGGATGGATCAAGAAATGATTAATAAGATGGACTATGAACTCCAGTGTTTCAGAATTTGTTTTAAAAGATCTAAGTTGTTCCTGCTCTGTTGGTGATAAACTCAAGGAGGGAATTGTGGGGGAGTTGGGAAAGTTACTCAGAAGAGTTGCCCTGTGTTCATAGGTCAATAAGCTACTTTCAGTCAGCTTGTCACTTGTCTGGATTGTTAATCCTCTAAAAAGGTGTGGAGATTTTTGTGCACAACTGTCTTTTCCCATTGGTGGTATGTATTTTGGTTGGGTGTGTTTTGTTTTGATTTTTTGTTCTGTTTGGTTTTTGAGTGTTTTCCCTACTCAGTGTGTTGGCAACTGTAGGACTCATTACCCTTCTCCAGTATATGGAGAACAGAGACCTGGCTTAGCACTGTGAATTGCACTGACTGAGCCAGGACCAGCTATGTAAAGTCATCGCTGTGAAGCTGAAAGGCAGCTGTAATTAGGGACTTGATCCAGGACTTGACAAGGTCAGTTATATTTGGCATAAAATGTTCAGAAATATTTTTAGGAAGTATGAGCAAAATCATCATGAACCCAGAGTCTTTGGACTTTAAAGTTATGTTTGGTATGGTTGATTATTTTATCTTTTGTAAAAAAAGTTTATAAAAGCTCAAATATAACCTATTTTTAACAACTTGCATCTACTATATTCACTCAAATAACTTTGAAAACTGTAAGGATTTGTTGGTGGATTGATCCAATTTCACATGATTGAAATAGTGATTCAATTACTAATCTGTAACTAACTGATAAGGTGCATCTTTTTCTTTAACTGACAATTTCCATTGCATTAAAAATAAGATCCAAGTTGTGATCACAGTTGCTGTTGCTGCTTATATAGCTCAATTAATTTAATTTCAGAGAGCTAAAGTTCTTTTCTTTGTGGGATTAACATATATCTGTCATGTAAGTACTTCAGTGTTTCAAATGTTAGTGGCTTTTTCTTCATTTAATGCTGGTTTTCACTCTTCATTTACTTGCTGCAATTCATTATATATGAAATGTTTATGATTTCCTTTTTTTTTTTTGAGACTGTCACATAATTGTGAAACACAGGTCTGAATTGTTTTTGAAACTTAGCAAGGACCTTATCTAAATTGGAGCACTTAGAAGTTAATCAAGCAGTTATTACTTATATAATATGATATTTAAAACTCAATTAAATCTGTTCTTAAAGAAACAGGACAAACCTATATACTAAACTGTAATTTCTTGAAACTCTCACTTAGTAATGTTGGGACTTTTGTGATTTATGCATGAAAAGACATCGAGGTATCTTGAGGTTTTAAGCTTGATGCCTAAGTAAATTCTGTCATGTATTCGTCATTCCTTTATTGTTCAACATGAACAGTCTTAAACTGTCTTCTTGACACACCTTCTGTCTTCACATGAGCACAATTTGATATGGAGATTTTGTATTCCAGATGATCAGTTCTTGCATTGAATCTCCTTTTCAGACTGCTTTGAGTTGCCTTTTTTTTTTTTGTTAGTTTTGGTTTTGTTTTTGGCACAGACTTTTTGAGAGAATTCGAGAATGACTGAAGTTGCACAATTAAATAGTCTTTAAGCAGTACATTCAGTGCCAGACTTGAAAACCCAGAATGTGTTAAGTTATGAGCATCTATAAAAATGATACCAAGCACAGAATTTTCTTGTTATGTGTTTCAAGATGGATAGGCAATGAAGTCATTTCCTATATGACACATACTTGCAAGCTCAAGCAAAGGTAATAGCTGATATGGTTAAATATATTTCTGCGACGTTTTTACTTTTGAAAATGGGGTTGTCTTTTTTCTTGTGCAATTCAGATGTTTTGTCTCTAGTATTTCTAATTGTAGAAGTGATATCTGACTGATTCTTTGGTTTTTTACTTTGCAGCTCTGAGACTGCGCATGGCTAGTGTAAGATGGTGTATGTTTGGGGGATCAGTAGTTAACTGAAGCCATGAATAGTTATTTTTGTAAAGATTTTTGAAAATAATGCTTAGGACCAAAATACGAATTTTTTCATCCCATTTATTTTCCCAAGTACCTTAAATTTTCTTTTCTTAAATGGAACTTAGGTAACCTGTGTTATGAAAATAATTGTTGTTTCAAGAATTCTCCCTTCATTCGAAGATGTACTGAAGAGTTTGATCTTTGGCTCAGCTTTAGAAAAAGTCTGCTGTTATAATATTGTTCTGCTTTGAAAGCCTTTTTCTGACTTTTTTTAAAAAACCTGCAACTGGTTTGTTCTAGTTGCCTGAAATACAGGAAGTTTCATGCCACTAAATGTCCCAAATGTGTGTAAAACTTTCCATCTACTGGTAATCTGTAGTGCCAGTAAGGGACGAAGTGAAAACCATGTAACTATCTTGTAATCCTTCACAGATATTCCACATAAGAAACTGGTGTGTGTCTTGGGTGTTGTAGTAACTCTTAAGTATTTGTAGTTAACTGAAGAATTCTCTAGAATATGGGAAATTAGTTTGTCGGTGATAACCTTGCTGTAGTCTATAGAGAAGGACAGCTGTATGTAGCTGAACTTGGGTTTTGTAATCTCTTCGCTTCATGGAGGAAAGATCTCTCTTGGTGGCCATCATTACTGTGAAATCATTGCTGTTAATACATTGAATTTCACAGTGTGAATGAGTGTGGGAGAAATCATTATTGCTTGAACAGCATTTTCCATTTTCTTAGGGGGAAAGATGGTGGGTTACTGGAAGCATGAGTTCAGACCTTGATAAAATCTAGCAAACTTTCTTAAAACTCTGTTTTTAAGGTTTTCTCCAAAAGACAAAATTATTTGAGATAAAATATATATTATTTTTTTTTTTTACCTTCAAAAGAAGAGGAAAGTGTGTATGTAATGCACTTGAATGTTTATGGCTGAGCCTTCCGAAAGATGGGCAGCCAAATGGAGAAGTGGAATGATAGAGTATGTGCTGCCCCTGGGTCAGAAAACCATGAAAAAACTGTTGGATTAAACATAGTTATATTAAGAAATTAGAGTTCAGTGATTAAATACTTCTTATTTATAGTTATAAAATTACATTTAGGGGTTTTAGGAATAGAGTTTTGAGATAGTATGCAAATAGAGCATGCCTCAGGTTTACATCACCTCATACAAGGACAGATTTTGTAAACTTGTGCCCCCTCTGCTGGCTAGTGCTCCAATTACAAAGTAAAATACAAGTTAGTGTAGATGAGGTTCTCTCTGATATTCTATTTTGGCCAAATGTTCCTTTTATGCCGGTAAAACTACAGAAAAATCTGTGTGAGTTCTGATTTCTGAGAATCAGCAGTGGTGTTAAGAGTTGATATTTCATAGTACATAGTTACTGTTACGGGCACAGTCAAGACTTCAGCATTTTTTCTTTCCCTCATCCCTCAGTTGAAGAGATTTGGTGTTTTTATGCGCTCTTGTGTGTGGCTGTATTGTTTCTTCTGTAGAGCAATTAGATTCTTATGGTTCTTGGAACTACAGTGGGCTACACTTTGGGCTTCTAAAAGCTGCTACTATCACCTGTCTTTCTGATGGTCATTTTCCCCTTGAGATATAGAGCTCTCTTATTTTGGTTGTATTAAGGGGATCTTTCAGGTTATTTATAACAGGTGATTAATTTACCTGTGTTCTTTCTGAAACCTGTCTGTGGGTGAGGTAGTATTTCCAGCTGCCTATCATGAAGGGAAGGCAGAGCAGAAGTCCTTGCATCTTGGATACTGCAGGGAGAGCTAGAAGATTTCAGTATTATAATAGAAAACATTTGTCCATATTGTAGATGTTTGTGGACTAGCATTAATAGTAAGAATCCTCCTGCTGTCCTGCAGCCATTTCAGGAAAGCACTGGGTGCTTTTTCTTTGTGGTAGTGTAATTTCTGGAATAGGACTTTCATTAGGTTGTCTCATAAGATTACTATTTGTGACTGATCTGGTGTCTACCTTTCCATTAATCAGGCATCAAGGGAGATTTCTGGTTTACATTAAAATCTCTTTTATGACTTGAAATCTTTGTAATAGATTTCAAAACACTTAGCCTGTGTAAAACTCAAGCTGGTTGCTGTAGCTTTCTACCAAAGTGATCTTGAAATACATCTGCTGTACAAATATCTGATCATTTACTACTAAGACAGAATTGCTGCCACTGCAAAACTGTATTACATATTGAAAAATCAACCGCATCAAGGGAATATATCAATCTTTATGGACAGCAAGACAGAGATGAGTTAGAAGCTTCCTTTGTGCATGAAGTTTGTCTTGTCAGATCTTAATCCCTTACAGACAGAATTTGAGTATGTTCTTCAGCTCTTACTCATTCAGGTTGAAGTCACAGAAATCTCTTTGACACTGAAGATGTTTCTGTTCAAGGAGTCAGGTTCAATTCTAAACCAGCCATAATAGGTATCATTTTTATGGTGCAGTTTCAGTCACTTGGATAACACCACGATAAATTTAGAGGTGCTGTATTTTTCAGTCTGGCCACAGAATTATAGAGCTCTTGTGACATATCCTGTGAGAAGTCAGTTTTATCTAAGCAAATGCTGTGGTAGAATTGGACTCTTCTTGCTGTGCCCCCACCCCCAGCATATTGTTCTTGTGTTCTGGTAGATCAAAGTTTGAGTGTTTGTGCTAAGTATTAGTTACGTTATATGGAGCATGGCTTCTATTGGGAAAGCTTCCATTTAAAGACATTCTGCTCCTTATCAGGTAGTAGGAAAGAATTTACTAGTTTATCAAAGTTGAAAGCATATTCATTCCTGAAGTATTATAGTGCATTACATATATGTGCATCATTATGGTGTGTGTCTGCATACATTTGAAAAAATCTTAAAGGCAAAGTAGTTTTTGTGCAATTTTCTTGCCACAATTGATTCACTAAATATCACTATTTTACTAGAATACTGTAGTGATGCCAGTGTATTTGTGACTTGGGAAACAGTTGTGTGAAAGCATAAAATACAATTGGTTCTACAGGTCTTCACAGCTGTATTGATGTTTTGCAGAAATAATAGAAAAAAGTCAAAGCTGCTGAAAATGTGAGTAGGGCAAGTAAAAAGTTGCATGAGGTGCTACAGCTCTTATGTAATTGTATCTCTTTGTACTTGACTGATAGTGTTCTGCTTTGAGCAATGAAGGGGAAAGTCTAATAAAATGTTTACTTATGTCTTAGACACTCTATGATTTTGCTAAAGTGCAACTGAAGTTTCTAAGATACAAAAAGTGAAAACCATGATTGATTTGGACTGTCTGGTTTAGCTTGAAATTCAAGCTCAGTGTTTTGTATTTTTTTAAGCTGTTATCAGTTAAAGCTAATAATTTTGCTGTCATTCTGACTTTTAGATTTCATTGTAAGCTATTGTTTTTGAACAATGGTTGCTCACGGACTCTCATGAGCATGTATGAGAATCTTGGCGTTTTAAATTCTAGAAAAAAAAGTATTGAACTGAAAAACTGATAGAGCACTTCTGCATTTCCTGGTTAGATATCTGAATATCGTGGCATTTAGGGCTGATACTCCTGAAAATGAAAAGGCTCTGCTGAGATAATATAATGGGAGATGGATGTGCAGTACAACTTCTGTTAAAATTTGTGATTTACTGAAAGAAAGTGTACCTTTTAGATGTTTATTATGCTCTCAAAATGTGTGGGTTTTTTCTAGTTATTAGTAATATCTTCTGTTAAAAATATACACTATATTTCACTTCACATTTATTTTCAACTTCTAGCCTTTCTTGGGCATGAAGTTTTAGTATTACTAAATAATAATTTTTTTTACAGTAGTTGCTTGTTGAATATGTTACTTTTAGTCTCTGATTTGGTGTGTTTTGATCATGTTTCTACCCCGTCTATTTCTTGAGGTTTTTCAGCACTTCTGACTCTGAAATGAATAGATAAGTAGGTGCACTGAGATAATAGTAGTCTTAAATCAGTCTTCTCTTACTGCAGGTATGATATTGTATACTTGCATATGTGAGGTCACAGTAGCTCTTGAATTCCTTTACCTGTACACTTAGAAGAAGGAAAAAAAAAAATCATGTGTTAAGCAGTCATGCTGAAACTTGATGCGAAGCTTATTTGGCAATAGAAGTGAATTCTTAGTTGTGAGAGCCTTAACTAGGCAATAATGTGTCAATGATAATTTGATACACTCCTGGCTTGATCTGAGGCTCCCTCTCTGAGAGCATCATTCAAGCTGAGATGGGATGACTGTGATGCCTTGTGAGTGGTGTGAAGCTCAGTGGTGCTCACAGCTCTGTATTTGTTTTGTATTACCTGAGCTACTTCAGCTGGAGACCTAAGAAATGGCAACCAGTCCGAGTTGCTTTGTGATTTGGAACAAGTAGTTGTGAATCTGTCTAATTGTTCAAATGAAAGTGCTCTCTAACAGATAAGTTAGCTTTAAGGCTTTGAATATCTTTCTTGTTCTTTTCTTAGCCAAGCAAGCAGGCCCTGATGTTGATGCTGAGTTTTAAATAACTTTCTTCCAAAAAGAGAGGTGTGGGTTTTTTTGGTGCATATCTGTCTTTGAAAATGTAAATTGTTGGGGAATGAAAAATCCTCCGTGTTACACTACTTGGTGATTGAACAGAATCATCAGCTGGGGGCTTGTTTTCTTAGTACTTTCTTTCACCGCTGCTACAAACCTTCAAAAGGAAAAGCAATTTATTGAAAAGAACTTGGTTTTGAGATGAACAAAACCTCATGGTGATTAGTTAGTTGTCAGAATAAGTTGTGAGCAGGCTTATTATTTACACCCTGTTATGCTGAGCTGCTTTTCAGTGCATTGCAGCATACCTGTGAGTTGCCAAAGAGCTGGTAGTGTACACTGTAACCCACTGTTTCACTGCATATCCAAAATAATTGGGCTGGACGGAATTGATTACCTATGTGTTTACAGTCAATAGTGCTGCTGTGTATTTTGAAGAATGATGTTTCTAAGATGTGTAAATTCCAAGTGTTATATATCTAGAGGAAGAGAAATGGAAAGCAATTTGATTACTGTAGAATTAGATAATTTAGACTGATGTAAAATTCTCAACCAATCATTGGCAAAAGTGCTGCAATTTAGTTAAAAAAAATCGGTAAGTGTCTGGAATTTAATTTTGTGAAATTTACAAAAATATCTGAGTTTTGAGAGCTTATATAAATAAGAGGATTTTTTTTTTTTTAGGAATAGTTGACTTATTACTGGCTTTGTATGCCTTGATAAAGCTGAGGTGAGGAGCAGGGTCAGAAGAGCCTGTGGTGTTCCTTAAAAATTAACGCCATGGAAATTTTTTATCAAAAATAGTAGATCTCAGTAATTGGCATTTTCACTGAAAATCTTTCTTGATACATTCTGAATATGAGTTGGTTATAAGTATGTTGGTGATATTCCTTTTTACAGGGAAAATGCTTGTGAAATGATAAAAATCAGACTGAGGATGAAGACATTCCCCCTTAGACCTGTTTCCTGGGGGAGCTCAAGTTTCTAAACTCTTGTTTCTTCCCTTATGATTTTATAATCATTCTCAGACCTAACTGGTTAAATTTAAGGCTTAAACTTTAGATGGGTAAAATTGAGAAATTATAATTGAGAAATTAAGACTTTTTAAAGATAATGAGGCTATCCAGATAATAGGCGTTGTCAGAGACTAAATTTTAAATAATTTATATCAAATAGCACCACAATATTGACAAAGAGCATTGGTTATGACATCCTAAATCTAAAAATCTTATTTTTATTAAATGTCAATTTTTACACATTTATTAGCAATAAAGTTAAAATATTTTTATGTTCTTTTCCTCTATTTAGAAACTCTTCTTTTAGTAGTATTTCAGTGCAATGTAATTACCTTCCAGCTTATTTTTTGCAGATGGGGCAAACTACTAGTTGGCAAATTAACATACTGTAACTGTTTTTAAGAATTAAATAAGGCAAAATATTCTTACAAAATTATTTTAATTGAATTGAGTGTGTGTTGAGAGTCCTTAAATTCTTTTGAGTTATTGTTTAAATTGGCTTATGAACTAGCTTAGATTTCTTAGGAGAGATTGTCTTGTTTTAATTTTATTCTTTCATAATTTTTGTAATAATGGCATGCTATTTTAAAAGAAAGCAAGATTTTTCACTAAGGTTTTAAAAAATGAGTGAATAACTTAATTTTTTGTTGCCATACCGTAAATTGATCACTGTAAACGTGGTCTTGCCACAGTAGACAATATTTCTGGTAATATTTCAGGTAATATTTCTGTTTTAAGCACACAATCAATAGGTGATGCTTTATATTTAATTGTTCTAAAAAAATGGATTTTCAGGGCCTTTTTCTTAAAACCTGTTAGCTTTCTCCTCATATTTTTAGAGCCAGTTGTAAGCATTCATGAACTACTTAATCTTTATAAGCTGAAATAGGCTGTGGGTGTAGTGGTGTGGTGGTTTTTTTTGTTTGTTTGGTTTTTTGTTTTGGTTTTTTTTTTTTTTTGTTTTTGGGGTTTTTTGTTTGTTTTTGTTTTGTTTTTGTTTTTTTTTTTCTGAAAAAGGAAAACAAGGCTTTGATCTTAGTAAGAGAAGAGTAGGACCTACTAAACAAAATATTATGGTGACTTTTATTCCTTTTTTAACCCTAGCTAGAGTGGAATGTGCTACTTGGTCTTGGAGTTGATATGTGCATGGATTACTTTGGATTTCTCTTGTTCTGGAGGGACAGAAAGCTCCTAGAATATTGGCAGTAGGAAAAGGAAGTGCCAATAACTGACCAAGTCTTTTTGTTACAGCTGGGCTAGTTGAATGTCGTGGGATCACAAGATGTCTTGTCCTTTATGCGTTTGTCTTAAATGATTCATATGGAAAACTTATGTTTCTTAAATATTTGTTTCTGAAGTAAATTTTGCATGTTTGATTGAACCACTGTAATCAAAATGTAACTGGTGCTATTTATGTCAGTGTTAATACATAGAGTATTAGTTCTTAACCCAGGGTCATGATCCCTGGATACTATGCTAATGCTTTACTTGGACACACAATAATTAAATCACACATCAACCCTGCAATAGGGGAAAACAAAAGTAGGGGTTTCGAGGAGACAGTTACTTTCCCTAACAGCTGCTAGTTTGTCAGGATACTACAGTATGCATTATGTGTGAAGTTCTGTTACCCAATTTTGCTGTGTTTTTGTTTACATTTATTATATGCAGATATGTTAAGTGTCTAGCTTTTCATGGCCTAACTGTAAAAAGGCTCAGAAGCCCATTGCACTGTACTGTGTAGTATGTGAGAATACCTTGGGCTTCATTGTTTAGTTGCTGGGTATCAGTGGCATTTAATGACTGAACTGAATGTTATGGATTTGTTATGCCATTTTAAGTGAAACTGCTTTTTTTCCCTTAGGGACGAAACCCTTTTTTTCTGGAGCCAGCAATAATTATTACAGTTACTGATGGAAGTAAATTAACTACTACCAGTGGGATACAGGAAGAGGTAAGGTCTGACTGCTGTTTACAGCAGTGTGTACTAAACGTGGTGCTCAGTAGGAGCATAAATGCTCATTAATAGCTTAAACTTGCATGTGTTTTGCTTTTAAAGTATTTTTTTGCAACAGTACTACAAAAAGCTGATTAACTTCTTACTTACCTCATGTGACAGAAGTCTGTGACACAACTGTTTGGTTGTATCTGTTTAGTAAATAGAGTTTTCTATTTCTATCCAGGGAGTTCATGGCTTTTCAGACACTGCTAGCAGAAGAATTTGATTTCTATGAAATGTGTATGTCTTTAACTGGTCTAGGTAGAAGTTCTTTGTGTGTAGACCCAAGTTAAAGTGATTTCCCAAAGGATGTGGTCACTAGAGAGTATATGAAATGTACCACTTTCACACTGGGTTCTTAAAAATAAATATATAATGTGTATAATTAAATCAGTAGTCCTTATAATCCAAGGTAAGACCTGAAGAAATGTATTTCAAATTAAATCTGTAGAGCAGTTTAAAATCAAGATATTAATATCTTAAATAATACTAGAGTACCTGCTCAGACATCTGGCAAACTCAACTATACTGATGCACTGAACTATTTTAACTTACTGGCTGTTTTGAATTCTTCCCTTAAAAAGGTGGAAGTCACTAGGGATAGGGTTGATCTGGCCAGCTCAGTGCCCATTCCATGCAGTAGTAAAAAAACCCAACCAAATCAAACAATAACAAATCCTTAAGATCATTCCCTTTTCAGGGAAAAAAGTTAATACTGAAAGGTAGGTTTTAAAACTTAAGGACAGGAATCAGACTTTTGCCTGTGCTACACCACATTTGATTATACAGATTAGCTTGTCATACATTGCTGTTCATGAGTTACTCAAATTTCTCCTAATAATCTGTTATATTGCATTCTTACAGCATTTACAGAAGTTGTCTGTATGAAAAGTGATATTTGAGTGTTTTTGTAATGTATCTGATTTAGAGGAAGAAAGTTGAATGACCTCATAATTTTGTGGACTACTAACAAATGAGCATAGCCAGTAACTGAAAGGGAATTCCTGGATCCATGATAACAAGTAGGTTATATGTATAAAAACTTCACTTCCATCATATTTTTTTACCCAACAAGCTATTTTCAGCTTAATCTGGTGATTGAATGGATGCAGTCCAAAACACCAATAGAACAGTGTGACACTTATACAGTCTTCTACAACATACAGTGCTGTTAGTAGCACAGTACTATTTTGTGTAGTCTCTTAACTGTGTTTCTTGGGGAGAAGCATCTTCTCTGCTGCCAGATAACGAACTTGTAAAATCTGACATGGACATTCTGGAATACGGACACCAGGGTGCACAGAGGGTGAAACAAACGACATCGTGGTAGAGGCTGAGAACTGGATGTGTTCAGCCTTTGGTAGAGAAGCTTGTATTGTTTTATCACCACTTGCAACACTTAAAGGGGCAGGGAGCTTGGCTTTTCTTGGAGGTACACAGGGCTGTGATGAGTGGCAGCAGCTGCAAATTGTACCAGAAGTAATTCTGGTTGGATATCAAGGAACTTCAACTATATGGGTGATTGAACACTGGCATAGATTGTCTAGTGGTTGTGGAGATAGTAAAAGCTGAATTGGACAAAGTCCTGAGCAGTCAAAAAGTCTTGGACTGTATAGCCTTCATGTGTCCATTCTAATGCACACGGTGCATTCTGTTACATTTCCTTTCATCTTGTTCGTTATCCGAAATGACTTAAGTAAAAAAGCTGTATTTGTTGTCATAAGCTCTTTTACAGCAAGAGTCGGGATTTCTTTAAATGTGGGTACAGCTTTCTTACCTCAGTCTTGAAGATATTTTCTTTGTCAGGCAACCATTTGGTCATACAGTCACATCTTTAAACTGTTGTAACTTATGTTGAGAAAAAGAATTTTCTGGTTACTGCTCTAATCTAGTAAATTTAGGCTTGGCTCATGAGCAGTGCTGACCAGAAAGTGTGTGCTACACCTAGAGTTGTGACATCAGGCCAAATTTGACACATGATTTGATGATTGTGTAGTTTTGTTCTAGAAATGTAGAGTCTGCTTTAATGATAGTAAACTACTGATTTTTTTGGTAAATAAGCTTGTAAGGCATTGTCTTCTGGTGGAATGGGAAGTGACCAGGGCTCTTACTTCCTGCAAGACAAAATACAAGTTTGAGTGCTTTTCCCTAGGTATGTACTGTGTATGTGCTTCATTCCCAGCAATAGAAGTGATTTTTTTTTTTTTTCCTCTTTTGCCGTAGGTGTACTGGTAGGAACATTTTTAATAGTAGCAAAGAGCAGAGGAACAAAGCATCAAAGGGTGCTTCTGTTTTTCTGGGCTCATTTTTTGCTTTTGTCAGTGTGTGTCCTATTGGTCAGAATTTTTCTTAGTGTACCTTGTGTCCTTTACAGTTACTTCTCAAGTTGGGTTTGCAGAAATTAACAAGAATTAGTATAGTAACACCACCCTGGAGATAGAAAAGTTCATTGCTGTTCTTTGGTTCAATTACAAAGCTTTTCAGTCACTTTCAAATGTCTGTTTTGTTCTTTGGGTTTGACTTTGGGAAGGCTTTTCAGAGTTGGAAGTGATCATATCCCACTGGCTATGACAGGTGTTTTTACTTCTTACCATCGACTAAGGCAGTATATTTTTGATTCTTTTAAGATATATGTACAAGAGAACCAACAGAATGTTGGTTTGGGTTTTTTTTTTTTTTTTTTTTGAAAGCCTGTGAAGCCAGTATGGAACCTGGAGGCAGGTTTTCTCAAACCTTTGTTATTCTATTGAACATTTGTATTCTTACCCATTAAATCAGTTTATCACTGTGGGAACACTGTCATTTGCCCTAATGTGAAGCAGTCAAGCTTAAGCCTTGTTTCCGAGCTCTTGCTGAATTCTTCAGATGTTCTGTTCCTTTGTAGATTTTATTATGGGTTTTGCAGATAAAGAGACTTACCTGTTTAGTGCTTTGTCTCTTGTATGCAGTTCCTCAGGTTGAAGACCAAAATGATTGTGCAATTATCTCCACCTGCACAAGTTAGTAACACTTTCGGTTCTGTGCCTTCTGCTAGTGCTTTCTAATACACTAGTGCTGATGTACTAAAGAATGCCAGTATCAGTTCTACATTCAGCAAGACTTGTTGACCAGACCCTTCCCTGGACTCACTTGTCCCAGTTATAACTTGAGGAGGGTATGGGCTCATACTGTTGGCAAACTATCATTAATTAGTTGGTCTCATGCTATGGATTCCTGATGGAGTGGCTTTTGCTTCTGGTCTGATCCCTCAAATCTGGTGTTAGCCCTTTCTTCATCTTTCCTTTAACAAATGTTTGATTTCTTGAAGAGATTTCTCTTATTCCTCTTTATAGTATGAAAAAAATCATACTTTTCCAGTTTTCCAGCTGCTGTGTTCCCATGTCCTCCTTCTACACACCCTCTGTTTTAAGAGGAAGCATTAAACTCCTGTTTGCAAGACTGAAACTGGGTTATTGTCCTGTTGATACATGAGCAGTGCTTCTTGGTTTCTGTATGTTGCTATTCCTGTGATCCTTCAGTTACAAGAGACTCTTACAGGAGGAATCAGTGATTTTTGTCTTCCTCCCTGAGCTGTTTGGCATTGTCACATTGATCCTTCCTAGGGTCAATCATCTTGCATCCCTGTTGTAACAACTGCAACAAGTGGCAAGGTCCTGCTTACTTTCAGGAATAACCAAGACCTGTAAATGCTCCATTATACTGGAGTTCCTCCATTAGAAATCATAGTTCCTCCAGTTAGAAATCTAGACTTGAAAAGAAAATTTTGCAAGAAGTGTGGCAAATAGCATTAAAAGCATTTTCCCATTCTTTCTCATCCTTATTATTCCTGTTAGTAGCAATTCTGGGGTTTGCAGCATTTGACACAGCTCTAAAGCTCTTGCTATGTGCATTTTTGATGTGTAACCATCAGCTCAGTGAGCACTTGCTCATGGTTAATGCTGGCATTGGAACCACGGAGTATATCCATGGCATTGACATGGTATGTCGGTTGACCTTGGTGTCTCTTTGTGGTCTTAAGTTATCTCATATGGAAGAGCAATTTGTGGCTTTCTATCTGTGTGTTACAACTGCATGAAAAAAGATGGGAAAATGTAATGCTGTTGATAACTATAAGTAGAGTTTCTCAGTCTATCAAGAGCTGATTTTCTTAATTGGACTTGAATACAGTTACCCACCCTTAAGCCCTCTAAGGGTAAAATGCAGCATTTGCTTGGAATGTTAGATGTGTCTTGTCTTTCTATGAGTAGCAGAAAAGCATGCAAGGAAGATTGCTTGAAGGTAGATTATTTTTTTTTAGATGGAAAAAGAGAAAGTGACTGTCTCTATATGGATATTTTTATTCAGTGCCTGATGTGTAACAACCTTTTATGAGATTTCCCAAGATGGAGCTGGCTGTAATTATCTGTGTACTAAAGCTCTGGCAGTGCTGGTGCTGCCCTATTTTAATGTATGTGCAGTCTCTGCCAGAAGATGGTTACTGTCTTCAGTTCACCAAGTTCCATGGCAGTGCAGAGTGCTCTAATGCTTATCATTGTCGTTTTTCAACCTAGGGTCTCTAGTATCCTTTCTTAATTATTTTTAGGATTTTATACTGTGCTGCTGCGTATGATTGCATATATGTAGGTAGAAGCAAGGACTGAGAATAAACAAAAGAGCTGCTCACCAATAACAGAGTTCTATAAGATCTCTTCAGTACAATGCTGTCCTCCACTCCCTCTTGGTTCTTGAATATTTTAGTGGTTTTAAAAGCAAGCAAGAGGGGAATAAAGTATACACTATCTTATAGTGGCACTTGGGCATGATAGGGTTTGTGTGTGCTCCTACAAATTAGTATTGAGTCAAAACTGCTGGTTTCTAGTATTAAGGTGGGAGAACACTTTTGTGTGATGTACATACGTTGTTGGAGACCATTGCTGGTAAATAACCTCCCTTTTAATAATTAAGTCTACCTTTTTCTCAACAGCCAGTATGAAAGACAAAGAGGAAAATATGTGCATGCCTTCATATTGAAATGTGCACAGGGAAAGAAAGAAAATGCAAGATAGAGAATTCTAGGCTCATTTTCTGCTAGGTATGCAGTTGCTATAGTAATACAATACCAGTTTAAAAGAAAAGCTAACTGGAGGTGAGAAGACAGAGTTACTGATGTCTATGGGGAAATGAGGTGGCTTGAATCTATAACTTCGCTAGTATAAATGTTAAATAAAGGATGCTAAACTGGAATTAAATTGTGAGAAAGTGAGGGCATTTGACTTGATGATTGATTTGCATGGTGTCTTTGAGTTTGGAAACATTTCTGATAGTAATAATGTAATGGCCTGCTCCTGAGTACTGTTGGGTTTTGGGGTTATCTCTATATAACCAGCTGAGCCAAAGAAAGCTTTCATAGCTTGAGATAAACTGAACTCAGAATTGTGTTGGTCCAGAATCCAATGGGATACTTTATATATAGTAAAAGATGTGTATATACTGCCCGAAGAAAACAATGATGTTACATAGGTATGTTTTGCAGATCAAATATACTCTTAGGAGCTAGTAAATCTTCCATTTATTCAGATCTAAGTAGGACAGTTTGAATGGCATTCTGTAATAGCCACAGGTGAGGATGATGGAGTGCTTGCAATTGAGTCTTCTTGCGGTCAGGATTCCAGGCTGTTTACTAACAATGCAGCAATTCTTGTAACTGAGTTTCCTTTTCTCAGGCAGTCTTTCTGTGAAAAGGAGAGAGATGTGCTTGTCAATGAGTAATAAACAAGGTAGATAGCTGAATTCCCTTTGACCAATTTCATATGAAGGATTTGGGGAAAATAGTTTTGTTCTCTCATGTACTCTGTGCTTGCATAAGCAAAAACAAAAATTCAGGAGGGATCATCAGGTGTGCTTAAAAGTCCAAAATATTGTGGCTCTTGACAACATGTTATGAGCGGATTATGTTTGTTCCTAGCTTTGAGATTGTACCAATAAATTGATTGTTTTTCAAACATGAAGACCTGTATTTTTCCCAATAAAAGGTGTTTGCAATTATGTAAATAGAAATAGATGAGGTGGCTGGTGTGGACATCAGGTTTAATGCTTTTAAGCTATCTCTTAAAAATAAGCAATCAAGAAAAACTGCTTGAAGTGTACTACAAATTCCCTAGCTAACAACTATGAACTAAAAATGATGGGAATATATAATGGGTGCTTATGTGGACTTGCATCAAGTTTTGGAAAAGGTTAGTACTTTGTTGCTGGCATTGAGCTGAGATTGAGAATTGGGATTTTTTGAGTGCTGCATGAGAAGTGTTTAAGGAGACATTGAGTTTGCTGTAGCATTTGGGCTTAACCCTTGTATTTGGTGCAGTTAAGGAACTGTTTGCAACACTGAGTCATTACTTTGGGGATTTTTTTTTTTCCTCCTTAATGGCTGCAGTGCTCCAGGTGAAATGAGAATTTTGCTTGTGCTAACATTGTTATCAGCCAGGGATCTATTGAATTATCTGGAACTTGTAACTGTTACAAATTTAGATTATCTACTCAGGGCCTCTGTAGCTGAAGGTGTGAGTAAGCTGTTTTTCCCTGCTAATCTCTGTGAGGTATCTGGATTCAACAAGAGAGGATATAATCTTACAAATGTCTTTTGCTGTCCCTTAGAAACTGACGCACCTTTTCTTGTTTCAGTTCACTAGTTGTAAAATTCCAAGGATAGCAGCAGTTTTATATGCTCTCTTATTCTCTGGCTGTTGCTGTTAGTGATTAATAAATAATGTCCTGACCATTGCTATATTTTTACTGCATCATGTTCAAAGTCTGACACTAGAATCTCTTGGCTTTAATTCACAGAAAAGACAGTAAAAAGAAATGCTCCCACATATTTAGTATTTTCAATATTTTGAACTAAAACTTTTGTGTAGTTTTTCCCAGACAGAGGCAACACAATGGCACATGGCAAGCCATTCTTCCTTATATGGGTAGCTGTGGCTGCTGTTATCTGTTACCCAAAAGTGAGAACTAATTTTGCATTTTAGTATTGATGTTAATTTTAACACCAGCTTTTCACTTAAAACACAGACATGAGTTTAGCTGAGGCATATACTTGAATTGTGTAAAATCTGCCTTCTAGTTCTGTAACAGAACTACTATAATAGTTCACTTAAAGCTAAGTTATTTGGAGTAGGTAATCATGGCAGCTACACCTGAGTTACATTTCTTCTGGGTAATCTTAGATTAACATTGCCTTTTCATTCAGTTATGCTTATCTTGAAGAACTGAGGAAAATACTGAACTGAGAATGGGCCCGTTCCATAGAAAACTGAACAAAAGAACACTCCAGTGAAGCAGCTTTTACTGCTGAAATTCTAAAGAAAATATTTTAGTAATTCTGAAGTTTAGATCAGTTTTTAACAGTGGTTGTTACTACTTGATTTATAACTCTAAACATTATGTATCATGTTGCTTTGAAATGTTTGAAGTCTTGATTGAATAATGGGTGTTCTTGCTTGTCATGTACAGTACCTGAATAAAGGTATCAATGTGTGTGGAGAGATGTGTGCTTATATAGAGTGAATTGCCATTGCTATGGGGCCTGAATTTTTGTTTCTTTCTAAAGCTATGCCTTCACAGATTTAAATTCCTTTTCAGCTCCATTTACCTCTCAATTCCCCTTTACCTGGAAGTGAGTTGACTAAGGAACCCTTTCGATGGGATCAGAGATTGTTCGCTTTGGTTCTTCGTTTGCCTGGCATTACAGCACCAGAATCGGAGCAAATGACAGGAGTACCAGTGGATGACTCTGCAATCACACCTATGTGTGAAGTCACAGGAGGTGAGTCATTACTTAAAAAATGTAAGTGAATTTGGTTTAGTTCAATTAATCATGTGATTCGATGTCATGGAATAACTATTTCCAAGTTCTTACAGCACTTGTAAAGACTCTCAAGACTCACTAAATGAAACTGAAGACACTGCATTAAAGCTATAGACAGTGTAACCATCTAGGAAGTATGAATCTACTCTCTTTGAGAATTTTTTAGAAGAGAACTTTCTACTGCACCTTGGTATTGCAATTAGAAATTGTACTAATTGAGTCTGTTCTGCAGTACAGTTTAGCTAAATTTTTGTCATATTGTAACCTAAAGAAGCCAAAACTGAAGGAAATGTTTTGGTTGTCTGGGGTTTTTCCCTCCAGAGCATGCAGAACATAATATAGTTCTGCAGAATTGACACTTTTCTCTCAGTCAGAAATCATGTTCTTAATCTTTTAGAAATTATATTCTGAGTCAGACGCATGCATTGGTTTTATCACATTTTAAAAACTTAATGATTTTTCTAATGCATCAGAAGGGTTGTGATAGAGAGCAAACAAAGGGATTTAAGAAGTATTCCAGAAGGATTTGATTCCTCTGCTTTCTGACTGTCTGTGGGCTGTACTAAAAGCACTTTGACTGAAATTCAGGGATAGTTAAGTGTTAATGTCACAAGGGGGAGCCCATTTTCCGTGAATGCAACTAGAAATTTGAATTAGTCATTAAGGGTCTAAAATCAAAACCTTTCTGATGGGGTAAGTGTCCCTGCTTTACCAGGCTGCCTTGGTGTTTAAACACCAGGAGAAACTTTAAATCAATGATCTGTACTTAATTCAACATGTGTGGTGGTTGAAAAGTTTTAAATGATCCAAGTTAAAATAAGGGCAGAAACACTGAACAGCCTTAACCTTAACTGTTTTGTTGTAGGTCGATCATATTGTGTGTGCTCTCCAAGAATGCTGAATCAGTGTCTTGAGTCGTTGGTGCAAAAAGTGCAAAGTGGAGTGGTAATAAACTTTGAAAAAGCTGGACCGGACCCCTCACCAATTGATGGTACTTGACATACCATGATGGTACTGGTATCAAATAACAGGGATGACTGTGAATATAATTTAGTGAAGTTTAATGTAGGGTTTGCCAAGACAAAAGGGCAAGTGTTGCAGTTTCAAAGACATTGCTACAAAAAGGACCTGCTAATTCTGAAGTTCTGTTGTGTTTCAAAATACTGGCTGCAGTTGCTGAACACATCTACACTTGTTCATATTACTCAGGTAGTATTAAATGCAGTTATTCATGTCAGTCATAGTTGAATGGGTTCACGAGTTCTAAGCAGTGGTTTTCAGCCAGCTAGAAATGCGAATAACTTGTAGCAAGACTGGGGGTTTATACACTTACCCTTTTTTGTTCAGTGCAATAAAGTGGCTGCACTAAGAGTTAAAATAGCCAATACAACTGTGCAATGTTAACTTCTCATTCTAAATGGCTTAGCTAGGTTCCTCTTTGGATGTTACTGGGAAGTGTTTGTAGGCTTTTTAATCTTATTTTGCTACAATAAAAAGCTAGTCCAGGAGTATTATTCTTGTATATCACTTTTTTAATGCATGGATTTGAAGGTTATCTGTTATTTACAATGGAGGAGAAAGGAACTGATGACTTTGAAAGGCTTGAGATAATTGGCTTTCTCAGCTATGATCCTGTGAACTTTGAGTGCTTATTTGCTTTCTCATAGTCTGTGTTTTTGCAGAAATGCTTACTGACAACCATCTGCTCTTCTTAGAAATAATATTAACTGCGGGAAGAGCTTCCCTGGGGTTATAGTTCTTGAACTCTTCCCAGAAGTTATTTAATACTCTACTTGAGTTTTAACATGGTTTTTACTCGTGGACCCTTTTTCTTCTGTAGATGGGCAAGTGGAGATATCTAGACCCTTTGGACCCCAACCTTGGCACAGCTGTCACAAACTTATTTATGTCAGACCAAACCCTAAAACTGGGGTTCCTATAGGTCATTGGCCTGTTCCTGAATCCTTTTGGCCGGATCAAAATTCTCCAACGCTGGTACGTACTGAAGATAAAGCAAAGGGGTTTGTGCATGTGGGAATATTCCAGGACTTCCCACTCACTGATATTTTTAAAATCTCAAATTACGTATTTCATTGTAGCAACTGTAAAAGCATTGTGACCCTAGAAAGAATGACACACAAAAACCTGTGTTGCAGTTATCTCTTATAAGTTATCGATGAGCAAATAATACTGGGGAGTTTACTTTTTAGTAACTTCGAAGCATTAGGAAACTGCCTAATGAATTAATTGCTTAGGTCTCATTAACAATAACTATGAATCTTATACTGAGTAGATTTCTTAATTGCATCTGTTTTTGAAGAAGCTGTATCACTTTAGTTGTCATAGCACAATTGCATTTTAATTGTTGTGCAGACTTATTAACAGTGGAATGCTTGTGTTTAGCCACCTCGCACATCTCATCCTGTGGTGAAATTTTCCTGTACTGACTGTGAACCAATGGTCATTGACAAACTACCTTTTGATAAATATGAATTAGAACCTTCACCATTGACCCAGTTTATCCTGGAAAGAAAATCTCCTCAGACCTGCTGGCAGGTAAGTAGAGTGCATGCTGAACTGAAGTTTTTATAGGATGCTGTTTTTCCTAGACTTTATTCTATAAGCAGAATGTAAAATTTCAGAACACAATACTTTTTATTTACACGCAATGTAATGTGGTTTATTGCAGGTATATGTGAGCAATAGTGCAAAGTACAGTGAACTTGGTCATCCTTTTGGTTACTTGAAAGCGAGTACAGCGCTGAATTGTGTGAATTTATTTGTGATGCCTTACAATTATCCAGTCCTCCTTCCACTGCTTGGTAAATAGCACTTCATACAAATTTTCTTATGTGGTAGGCAATTCAAACATTGATGTCATCTAAACAGATTACTGCAATTAATGCAGGTATTCATCACACACCTATAGAAAGGCAGAATCAGTAACTTGTTTCACTTGTCTCCGATTGGCTGACTTTCAGACTCTAAGATTTACTTAATCGTTTTCTCATGTTTTGATCTCACTTTCAATATTTTAGGAGCCGTTTTTCCTAATCTATTGTATCAATGCCAATTCATTTTGATAAATGATTTATTAGGCTTCATCTTTTGTCTGCGGTGTTCATTGTGTGTGTATGTTTAGTTGTATATATATTAATTTACAGGTATTCATTAAAGTTAAGGAACTTGCAATTCTTCAAAAGCTTCTCTTACTAGAATTTACTTTTTTGGAGAAGGTGATGTAATGCTGTCTAGATATGCCTTTTATTTTGTCTCTGCTTCTTATAACCATTAGATGACTTGTTTAAAGTACACAAGGCAAAGCCTACATTGAAATGGCGTCAGTCATTTGAAAGCTATTTGAAGACAATGCCTCCTTATTATCTTGGGGTAAGATGACTAACTGTGTTAAAATTTTTATTTTATAGTTTTCTCTCCACTATGGATGTAGTCCCTATTTCAAGTAAAATATGTATTAATTCATGAGAGAATAGTTAAGCTCCATACCTAGTGATAGTGTTTTCACTGGAGTCCTGTGGGAGGCTTGAGACCTGAATGTTATGAAAATTTCATAATCTCATAATACACTGTGACTTTTATATAGAAATGGTATCTTTGTTAATAATTGATTCTGTATGAATGGCACTATGTTTTAAAATAACACAAAATGCTGCCCTGAGAGTCTTTGTTCTTTTCTAACTGACAACCTCAGGTTCTGTTTGAAATGGATACAGTTAGTTGAAGTATGTATAAAGTTAAATATGACCATAAAATATATTCCATATTTCAGCCTTTGAAGAAAGCTGTGAGAATGATGGGAGCACCAAACCTCATAGCTGACAATGTGGAATATGGACTTAGTTACAGTGTCATTTCATATCTCAAAAAGTTGAGTCAGCAGGTAATGTTGAAGCAAAAGAGCAGTGAAAACTTACTCTAATATCAGGATAATCTTAAAATACTGAAGTTGAGTGTCTTTGAAGGAAAAAAAAAGCAGAAAGATGAAGTCAATACCTCCCCATAAGCAATTAGCAAAAAATAATTTCGGTGTTCTGAATTGCAGGAAAACGTAACATTTAATATAGACTTTATAAACTGGACTATAAAGATAGATATGAAAGTACAAATTGTGATTTATTTATTTATTTAAGGAGCATTTTTACTTGTACAGACAGTAATGTACTTCTGTCAATAGAAAACATCTTGTCATACTTAGATACTAAAGATATTTTAGGATTTTTCAGAAAATAGAGAATCTTACTTTGTGCATCTGAATCAGTGTGGGGTTTTTTTGACTTGTGACATGAAATGGAAAGTGTTCAGTAAATAAGATAACTGACATAATTCAGAATCTGGAATGAGGATACAGATGTAGAAGTGAGAAGTGACTTTTTGAAATTGTTGAATGTGTTCAGAATAGTGCCCCTGTCTTTGACTAGTCTCCTGCACCAGCTAAAGCATTTCTGCCCTGCTACCTCCACTTTTATTCAACTGTGCATGTTAAGCTTTCTGTTCAAGATAATAAAATGGGCTTGAAGCTTCAAGAAATAGTAGTGCCAAGTACTTGTAACTTAGCTAGTGAGTTTTTATGGATCAGGTTTTTACTTAAAACGTTAATATAAATGATTACTTGAGGAAGCAAAGTCCTGAAGTTTATAGCATGTCCTGTTAAATCAGTCATGTTGCTCAAGACTTGGTGAGCTGGTGTCTCAACCTAGACATCTTTAACTCCTCTAGAATGTAATGACATGCACTGCAAACTGTACTTGAATCTTCTTGAACTTCTGGAAGGCCCTGCCAGTAATGACTCACTATTCTCAATAAGTACATATTCAAATTTTGAATAGTCTATAAATTTGTGAAATTGCAAAAACAAAACTGGCAGGTGTATTACTAAATTCCTTTTGGGTCTTTGTTCCGCTGTATTTTGCCCAAAAGCTGGCATTTATGAATATGTTTTATTTTGGTGCAAATCTAACATAATATTTAGGGTTATGTCTGTCTAGCCAAACAGAATTGGGTATTACCATATTTCATTTTTAATAATGTTATGATGATTTGTATTAAGCTTGTAAAAAGTTGATGCCATTGGGTGAGTGATCACAACTATAGTTGCAGGAGAATCAGTCTTGTGAGAGTCTTGTTTCTACAATAACAGCTGAACTCTATATAAGTACAGGTAGATTTGCAGAGAATTACTAGTCAAATTGTGGCATTTTATGAAAATAAAAGCATTGCATGCATATTGGTGCTTAGATACCGTAATGGGCAGCAGAGGAGAAATATGCAGAAGACTTAGGCACAAACTTGTTCACTATATTTAAAATTGTAGTAAGCATTAAGTGGTTATGTATTAAGCACCCCTTAAACGCTCATCCTGGTTATGGTCATCATAGTGTGTTAGCTCGTTGTTGAATCTTGTAGGTAGGAATTTAAAATGAATAAGTCTGACTAATCCTTTTAAGAGCATATTGTCAATTTTATTTATTTATTTATTTCAAATTAAGGCCAAAATAGAGTCCGATAGAGTCATTGGCTCTGTAGGCAAAAAGGTAGCGCAAGAGACTGGAATTAAGGTCAGAAGCAGATCACACAACCTGTCTATGGCACATAGGAACGATTTTCAACATCTGCTACAGGGGATTACTGGGGAAATTCCTCATAGACCTCTAGACCTCAATATGAAGGAGTATGCTGGGTTCCAAATAGCTTTGCTGAATAAGGTAAGCACCACTGTGTGTAATGTTGTTATTTTCAATATACTTCCATTGAAATGCTAGATATTGTTTTTTACATGGCATTAATTGGAACTTCATTTACTGGAACCATAGGATTTGAAACCTCAGACTTTTAGAAATGCTTATGACATACCCAGAAGAAATCTTTTGGATCAATTAACACGAATGAGATCTAATTTACTGAAGAGTACTCGCAAGTTCCTGAAAGGACAAGATGAAGGTTAGATAATAGCTTTTGTCTACCTGTGATATGATTATTACTAAAAAACAATGTAAAAAATCATAGTTCTTTAAAATTTGGATGTCTGTTTCCATTAAACTGCATGATTTCTTAGATACTTTTCCCTTAAATAGCTCATTGGAGGAAAAATGGTGAGGATAGAGAAGATTGCAGATTCACTGCTCTGTCCTTCAGTCCATATGAGGAAACTTGGGCTTTTACAGAAGATTCTTTGTTCACTTTTTTTTTCTAACTTTCATGGATGTATCGGATGAAAAAATCACAGCACTTCTGAATGTTATGATCTCTCTCCATAGAAGTGGATTGTGAGCAGTGGAAAAGTAAGCTAGCTCACTGGGTGCTGCCAGTGTGATTCTTTTGCCTGTTAGGCCAACAACAAATAGTTCAATAGTCTACTAATTTATTTCTTTTTCCTGTATGGTCTGGCACTGCTTTATGGCATCTAACAGAAGATGAGAAGTGGAGAAAATGAGAAGGGTAATGCAAGTGAAAGCATATGTTACATTAGTCCTGACGCTACTTAGGTCAGATTAACATCTGTGCATTTCACATCATAGTACTACTTTGTCAGAGTAGTTGTTCTTTGAGGGGGTTAAACTACATAAAAACTCAAGTTAGGGGTTTTTTCTGTTATTTCTTCTGATACGTGTTTTTTCTGGATCAAGCCTTGGCAGATCTAAAGCCATAACAAGTTTAGAATTGGTCCTATGGATTTTTAAGGATTTGCTGATTACCATGGTCAGAAATCACCCTTGCTTTGGGAAAATGCTAGTCTTGACAATAAATTTTGGGTAGCTAAAACTGGGCAGTTGTGTCAAAGCTGTGTGCACTGTGGCATGACTACTTTGTGTTAATGTGTCTTTTGTAATATTGTTTTAGTTCTGATTTGTTCGCAGGCCATTTTTTCACACATCAACCTGTTGAAAAGTTACAGGACACATGGGAAAACTAACATCCATGCCTGACAACTATTGCTTATTTTCTGTCATGATGATAAATCCACAAGACATGTACTGATTCACTTAAGCAAGTTTCCTGCAGTCAAAACAGTGTCATAAATACCAGTTAGGCAAGAAAAATGGTGTGTTTTGCACACCTGTTCTGTTAATGCATTTGATGAAAGTATGAAGACTGAGGTGTGAAGTGGGTATAAACTGAATTCTCCTAAAGTGAGCAGTAGTGTATATCAATAAACTCTTCTGTTATTATAGATCAAGTTCACAGTGTACCTATAGCACAAATGGGAAACTACCAAGAGTATCTAAAACAAATACCTTCTCCACTCCGAGAACTTGATCCTGATCAACCACGAAGGCTTCATACATTTGGCAATCCATTCAAATTGGACAAAAAGGTGACTTTTCTGTAAAGCTTTCTAAATAAGGTGTGGTTGTGTGTACTGCCACTTACATTGCTCTTCCTGAATAGTCTGTTGGATAAACCCTTTCAAATATTTGTAAAAGCACTGCTTACAAGAGAGCATCTCCGATGTTTTTCTATCAATAGTATTGTATGGAAGGCAGTCTTTATTGAAAAACCAGTGTTATGCCTCTAAATTGTTATAAATTAAATATATTTGTCTCTGTAGTATAGCTAATACCTAATCATGTTTTCTTTACCAAGCTTCCACCAGAAAAAGCTTCCCATAACTTCAGGACTGTCACTCCTGTCCAAATCTTTCCTAGAATTGACCAAACTGCCAATATAATTTAGAGCTCTTGTATTAAATGTGAGTCACTTTGAAGTTACTAAAAAGGAGGTTTGGCCCACTCTGTCTTACTTGGCAGACTGTTGGATAAGGTCCTTAAGCACATTGATTTAGTATTGGGAGGATTTGTTTGACACTTTGGAAGTCCAAACATAATGGCATGTTGTATGTAGCTGCCTTATACATACTAAACATTATTGTAATATCCAATTGTACTTTGTAGTTTTAGTGTAAAGTAAGAATTCCTCCTGTTAATTAATTACAGGGAATGATGATAGATGAAGCAGATGAATTCGTATCAGGACCTCAAAATAAACATAAAAGACCTGGAGAACCAAATATGCAAGGGATTCCAAAAAGACGACGCTGTATGTCCCCCCTGCTCAGAGGCCGACCACAAACTCCTCCGGTTGTGAATAACCACATTGGAGGAAAAGGGCCACCAACACCAATTGCACAAGCGCAGCCTGACCTTGTTAAACCTATTGCTATTCACAAAAGTAAGTGAATCTTCAACTTCAGAGTTTGTTGTTAATTTATGCAAAACTTGTTTGTGTAAAAATACTGTTATCAAATGTGGCAGTTGTATACCTTGTTTTGGAAAATAAAGTATTTAGGTGTGCATCCGGGGTTAATTATGGAAAGTTCATATAGTCCTTCAGACAGAAGTCTCTTTTGTATGAATTCCAAGTATAAACAATGTATTTCCTGTACTAAATGAGGAGACAATGTAAAGAGTGAGAAAGGTGTTCCTCCTTTGCTTGGAAATTCGCATGCTTCATAAGTATCACAATATGAAGTTATTTTGAATTTTGCTCTAATGCAGTGAAATCTCTTCCCTTATTGTGGAGTTGAGCTGCTCTTTAACAGTCTTGCTCACTGTTTAGTACTAAACGTAAGCTTGGTCAGTTAGATTTAATAGGAAAAGACACCATGTCATGAAAGCACATCTTACAGGTGGTTTTTATTGGTAGTTCCTAATTTCCTTTTTTTGTAATAAATATGTACTTGTGATTTTTTTAAAAGCCATTAATTGCCAGGAGATGTAGTGATGGGCTCAGTGTTCTAACCCACAACAAGGTTTTCTTATATCTGGTGTGTACAGTAAACTATACAAGCTGGAGCACAGTTTTAAAAGAGTCTAATACTGATCTGACTCACGGACTTGTATCAAATGAGAATGTGAAACTGGCAAGTGTACTCTTTGTTTTTTCAGCATCAGAAACAAATAATGAAGTTGCAAATAATGATGTCATTGAGAATCACGTTACAGACCCACTCTCGTCAGATGTTTTCCCGAATTCTGCGGATTCAGAGTTTTCACTGTCTTCTTTGCCGTTCAATTCGTTGGATCGACCAGCAGCTCATGGAGATGTAGTAGTCCATGAGCATTTAGGGAATAATTTGAATGTTGATGGGTTTTTGGAGAACCATGAGGAATCAGGTAGTAAAGAACAAAGTACTGAAGAGAACTTGCCAATATCTTCACCCAGCAAAGGGAAAAAAACAGTTCATTGCAGAAGTTCCAGAGAGATTAATATAGAGCTAAGAGCACAAATTATGAAAGAGATACGAAAACCAGGAAGAAGTAAGTATGCAAAATTTCTTTCAGATGATTGGCATGAAAATTAAACAGAGAATTGATATTAGATTGCCATTTTAGAAATGTACTGAACCATAAGACTGAAGCAAATACATTTAAAGCTGAAAAGGTTTGTTTTAAAAACTGCTAAAAACTTCCTTTATGAGTGACTAAATATTGCTTTATTTATCAATGTTCATGAAAGCTGTGGGGTTTGTATCATCAGTATTAGACTTAACTTGTTAGGTGTTCCAGTATTTCCCTGAACTGCAACATTCTGTGTTTTTTAATGTTAGTTTTCATTAAACAGTGTGTCATTAGTGTGGTTGATAGGAGATACAGCCTGAAAGCTTACAAAAACTTAAAGTCTATTGCATTTCACTCAGATCTATTACAACAGATATCTGTGTAGGCATTTTTAAATAACTGATTTCTCTTTTCTTTACCTCTAAGAATATGAAAGAATCTTCTTTTTACTGAAACATGTACAAGGAAGCTTACAAACCCGACTGATCTTTTTACAAAATGTTATTAAAGAAGCTTCAAGGTAGGTAACTGAATCATATTAATCTTATGAACTGCACCATCTAGTGCTATATATAACTGCTTGACAACCATGCAGTTACTTCTTTGGAAACAATGCACTACAAGTAAGTAATTCCCTATGAAAAAAAAGAAGGGCTTAAGTTTCCTGAGATGTTGTTTGCACAAGCTTACCTTTTCCCCTCAGATTTTGTCTTAAAAATTTTGCAACTGTAACTGTCAAGTCACTGTAAACATAGATAGACAATGGGATAGAAAGAGTAGGTAACTTTAAAAAATCAGATTTCAAAGTTCAGGTGTGAGGATACTGCTAATTTGAAAACCTGATGGAATTGCATATTACTGTGAGCTGAGCTTTCAGAAACAGTTGAAATTAATTATTCTGCATCAGCACAGTCCTGTCCTAAAAATAGTTTTGAGATCCAGGTATGGTCTGGAAATATGTGTTTACTCTTTACACATATTTAATTCAGATATTATAGTCCTGTGTGAGACTTTGAAAATGGAGGTAGCTTTTCACTGAAGAAGAGACTTGCTGGGGATTTAAACCCTGTATTGTTATCACTGTAACTCACTTTTTCTGCACAGCCTCTTTGTTCCACCCATCTTATGTTGACACTCTTTCTGCAGTCTTTGGTAGTGATTGAGTGTTGCTTTTGGATGCATCAGAATTAAATTCTGTCTCCTACCATAACCTACAGTTTTCTCTATCTAGTGGTGGAAAAGGCTGGCTTTTCTTTGTTTCTGTTTTTTGTTGTTTGTTTCTGTTGACTGTTGTTAAACTTCAATTTTTATTGATTTGAGTGTAGGAACAGATTCATCTCCCTCTTCCTCTTCTCTTGTTGGTTATATTTTTATATTGTGATCAATTTATCCACCTGGATAACACTGCCTACAAACTCTATGCACTTCTTTGCATCCTTCCTTATCCAGTCAAGCAATCAAATTTAACCCATGTTTCCTGCAGGAAACATCTCTAGGCCTTCCAGAGTGTCATCACAGTTTTGTTTTGTTAACTGATAACTGACTTTCCAATGCCATGGAATGCAATTCAAATGTGGGATGACTGCTTTCTTTCCCTGCTCTAAGAAGCTTCATCTCTGAACACAGGCTAGGGAAAGCTCTGGATCACTTCAGCAGCAAAATGTGTTTATAAAGAGCCACATTCGGTTTTGGTGGTTAGTCCACTGTAGTTGTAAGGGGAGAGGAAGATTTATAAAACAATTCCCAGCTTTCAGCTTCCTTTGGAAACTGACTGGCCCACAGTTCCTCTTTTGGCAGCAGAAAAGCTATCACTTTTGAGAGGCAATGAGGAAAAATGGAGGGGAAGCAGTACTTGAATGTGGTGTGTCTTTCGAATACTGAGGACAACTGTAAGAAAGATGGGTAAGAGGCCAGAGCATGGATATTTACTGACATAGCAGTTGGGAATGGGAGTTTGTTCTCCCCATAGTCAAGCTAGGATTGTGGATATTGCTATAATAGGGAGATCAGGGCAGATACCATGTCTCTGTGAGCCAACAACACAGACCAGGATGCCTGACTAGAACCTGGAGGCTTTTGCTGGGCTTTAGTGAGGCCAGAGGACTGAACTTGGTGTATAGTTCAGAATGTTTTCATTGCTGCCTTAGCTGTGAGCACACACGTGGCTACCTAAGCATTGGTCAGAAGTGGCTTCTCAGGCTCGGAAATGCCAAAAGGGGAAGGGTTATCTGGAAACAGCAAGGAGTTTTACTTGTTGAGGCATGGGGTGTAAGCCAAGGTGACAGAATGGGCCTACTGTTCAAATTTATTCAATTTATATGGAACAGAACTGCAGAGACTCCAGATGTATGATTTATGCCTGTATTTCTCTTTAATTTTTCTCAAAATCTCATTTGTATTTTTGTCAGGAAGTCTGCTCTGTTCTGTGTAATGGCTGTTCCTTCACCAGTACCAACTTCACTAATCTTTTGTGAATGCACCATGAAGGCATGCAGATAATTCCTAAAAGTTGTTGACAGCTTTAGGATTACAGTTGTTTTGACATGTATTTTATTTCTGTATTTCAGAACTACATCTGGAAGCAGCAAACACTTAACTCTCTTTTACCTGGATTTATGAGGGCTGAGTGATGTTCAGCAGTGTGCTAGGATAGACTGTAGTAAACATAGTTTTGTACTCATAAAATGGAAAAGCAAGTTAGCAGTTTACCAAAATGTTAGGAGACAGCATATATACATATGAGGTATGTGTAGTCTCACCATGTGCTGATCCTAAAGTAATAACTGAAGCTTCCGGAGTTCAGTACAAGTTTTCTGAGTGATGTTTCATGTATTACTGTGTACATCCATTATCATGTTTTCTTTTAAATACAGGTTTAAAAAACGAATGCTAATAGAACAGCTTGAGAGTTTTCTGGAAGAAATCCATCGCAGATCCAATCAGGTCAACCATATCAACAGCAGCTAAGAAATTGCACACAAGAGAAAGCCACAGCAGGGCACTGCTGTCCTTAATTGCATTCATTTTTGACATGCACTCTTATCTCCAAGTTCCTGTACCTGAAAGAATGAGAAGCTGCTCTATAAAATGATGAGAAGAGTATCCGTCATCTTTTTTTTTTCCTTCTGTTATTTTTGTAATGTGAAAAATACTACAAGAAATTTTTATTTAACTAAATGGAGAACTTCTTGCTTGTCATGGGCATAAGTGTCACTTTCCCTCAGGTTCTATTTTTCTTAATCCAACCTTCAAAACTATCACCTCTCAAGGTTGAACTTTGCCAAAAAGTTGCTTTGTAATTTTCAAAAAAAAAAGCACATACATTAAACAAGGTAATGTTTTGTATATACAGTTATTTTGGATATATTATTGTAAGTTGTATAAATGTATTTTGAAATATATTTAAGAAAAGCACTTTTGTTATTCCATCAATAAAATCTCTATTTTAATCTTTGTGTAGGACTGAGTACAGTTTTTATTGGAGTGATTCATTTTGCCTTCCCTTCTCAGAGCTTATGTATTCTGGTATCATTGTTAAAGAATTAAGTAGTTTTGTATTACTGGGTATTCCATTAATCAGAGAATGGGTGAAAGAAAGGTAATGCTGAATTGCAACTACATTTGGATGATATCTTGTGTACTTAGCCCTTCACTTTTGTGGTGTTCTGTATGCCCATTTGCAGCAGTGACAAACTTCTCAGTTTTATTGAGAGATAGTGGGGTAAAGCATGAGTCAGTAGTCTTTGAGAAAGGCTGTGCAGGGTTTTCCTGTGTCAGAAGTTTTTGTGTTTACAAGTGCAGGAAAAGCCAGAAGGTGCTGCTGCTTGGACATAAAACATCACTGATTGCTTTACTGGCCTTGTCTTTCATCAGTGCTAGATGACCCCTGAATTTCTGGAAAGCTTTGTTTGATTAAGTGGGAGCTAAAACAAACAGTCCTCTGCTTTTTGTAGAAGTCAGTGATTTGCAGTCTTCACCCAGAATCTCTGGGCCTTGGGTTCTGGTGCTTGCACTGACTTGAACACTTGCTATATCCCAGCTTTTGCCAGGATCATAGAATCATAGAATTAACTGGGTTGGAAGAGACTTCTGATATCAAGTCCAACCCTTGATCCAGCCCCACTGTGATTACTAGATCATGGCACTCAGTGCCACATCCAGCCTCAACTTAAAAACCTCCAGGGATGGTGAATCCACCACCTCTCTGGGCAGGCCATTCCAATGCCTGATCACTCTCTCTGTAAAGAACTTCTTTCTAATATCCAACCTAAACCTCCCCTGGCACAGCTTAAGCCCGTGCCCTCTTGTCCAGGATGCTGAAAAAACCCTTACATTTTCTAGATGCTTTTGGCTTCATTCAGTGTTCCTTGGGAGTGTCCGTTTTACGTTGTATACACCTCAAAGGTAGTAAAAGTATTAATGCTACTTTTTTTGGCAATAATGTTTGTTTGGTAACTGATTGAATGGATGTTCCTGCTTCCTATCTGCTCTGACTGGAATAGGCTGCCCAGGAAAGGGGTAAAATCGCCATCCCTGGGAGTGATCAAAAGTGTGTAGATGTGGTGCTTAGGGACTTGGTTTAGTGATAGTTTTGGCAGTGCTGGGCTAATGGCTGGACTTGATATTAGACACCTTTTCCAACCTTAATGATTCTATGATTCTGTGCCAGTTTTGAAATAGCCTTTCAACTTTATTTTCTTTTCACAGAATCTTGCTGTTTGCTTGATACCTTACTATCTCAGCTGGATTACATCTATCTGGGGTCAGACTGAACTTCAATTTTATTCTTGAGCTTTGACTTCAGGACAGGGAAATGAAATTGTACTTGAAAAATAACATCACAAAACTTTCTTGTAAGATGCTTTCATTTGGATGACCTACATACTCAGCTGCCAAGCTTTTTAGCCACGATGAAGTTAAGCAGAAGCTGTTGGCCTATGCTATTAAATATTTAAGGGGCAAAATCTCTTTAGTTTTTTTTCAAATGTTTATGTGCTTACTGTCTTTACTGTAGTTGTGGTGCTCATGATTCCTAGACAGCTCTAAGTTTCCAACAGTGTGTACAGTGTAATAAAGTAGTGGAGGGCTTACTCTCACTTTTTCTTGCAAAAGTGTTACTGCTTAAAGCAGTGTTTAATAAATACATGTAATGTAGCCTTTAATTTCATTGGAGGAATGCTCACCACAGGAGGAACAGAAGACAGTGTAGTTGTTTAGTGTTATCATGAAGGATTTGTGACTCTTCCTATAAAGAGTATTGAACCTGTAAATGAAAACAATGTTATTTCAATTTGGGAACTCACTTTCAAAGTGTAGTTCAGTTTAAATACATAAACTAAGCATGAAATTAGCAGATCATAGAATCACTTGTTGCTTGTATGGAAAAACTGACTGCAATTGCACCCTTGTTTATAGAAGAATTTGAACATTTCTGTATTTAAAAACAAAAAGACCTTTCCAAATAGTTGTTAACCCCTAATTTAAAGTTTGCCAAAATCTGAAACCTACCCAAACCATTGGCTAAAGATTCACTTCTGAACTGAGGAAAACAGAGCCTGAATTTGTTGCATTGTGTTCATGTTTGTTACAGAAGAGATTATTACAACCCCTTGAATGAAATCACTGCCTCAGGTATACTGCATTTGTTGTTTGTATTGCTGGTACCTTGCCTGTCCTTCAAAGGGAATGTGTTCAAACCTGAAATTCAGATTAAAAAACTAACTTTTTAAATTATTTTGAGCAGAACTATGCTATTTTAAGTCTTGGAAAATATATTTCTACTCTTACTAGAAGATTGATGCAGTGAAGACTCTTGGTCTATATAAAGATTGATTCTGAACTTAGGGACGTAGTGAGTTTTGAGCACCTCTAGATAGGTTGGTAAAATATATTAGCAGTCAATCTTGTTTATCCTCCCCTTCTCATACCTGAAAAACTTGTCACTAAGTCTGAGCAAACAAAATGACTGGTGTTAAAAAGCTAAAAGTACAGAAATGTACTTCTGATTTTGATTTGATTGGAAAGAATTTTATACTTCACATAAATATCCTCTTTTACAATATGATTTCCTTTCTTTATATAACATATATTGTAAACCGAGCCATTTTATTCACCAAAATCAGTTTGCTCTTAATCTTTGCTCTGTCTATGTCTCAGGCTTCATAGATGAGCTTATTGCTGCCTTTTTATTTTAAAATTCTGCGCTAGCCAAGTAAACATACTTCTATTCATTAACTGGTAATGATTGCCAAAGCATATTTAAAACAAAATGTCCACCAAGGTAGTGATTTTTCTCTTTAAAAAATAGCTGCTTGCATTGTGTTGTTGAAAGGTCAAGATACGAGTTTTTAAAGCAGAGTATTGCATACACAGGTATTCACTAACTGAAGAGTGTGTTGCTTGGAAGCAGGTAAGGATAATTGTTCTCTCTGGTCTTCTCGCTAGGCCCCAGTGTTTTACTTAATGCTCTAAGCTACTGTGTTCCCTGGAAATCTAAACAGATGTGATCACCAGTTATGAGAGAAACTTGGTGGCTTGAAGGATTTACTTAAGCTGCAAATTTACTGCATTGCTAAGAATTGTAAGAGCAGTTGGAGATGGCCTTAGGCTTCAGAGGAACAAATACCTGCTAAATGGTGCATGATGCAATTATTTAGTATTGCAAACGAGCTATATGGTGTTTTCTTTTGGCAGAGATTCTGGAATAATGTGATTGGACATCTGAAATGAGACAATAATATTGAAGCTAAAGAAGCACTGTGATGTTTCACTCTCAAGACATGCTCTGCAGTTTTGTTTGTTTGTGTTTTGGGTTGGATTTTTTTTGTTTGGGTATGAGGGTGGTCAAGAAAGAAAGTTACCAGTTGCAAAAGAAATGCCTTTTTTTATGGCAGAAGTCTGTTCGCTGTTTGGCATCAGTATAGGCATGAGTAAGTTGCATTCATAGGGAAAGATTTCTATTTTAACTACTTCCAGTGTTAATCTAGCCAGTTTGTAATTTGAATAGCCCTGTGGAGTTCAGTCCTTAATGCTGAAGCATTTAAGATCTGTAAGATCTTTCTAGTGCTTATAACTGTTGTAGAAATCTCTGAGCTTCTACTGCATGTCCAGAGAAGAGGCTAATCTTGCTTCCCTGACTTCTATGCCTGTTGTGCCTTCTTTTCAAGGAAATTTGGCTGTATTCTTTATGCTTTAAAAACCCAACCCCCACTGTTCCCATGTTGGATGAAATTTCCTGGATTGAAGAATGGCAGGCTATTTACAAAGAACTTGTATTGATTTCAGTGCTACTTGTGAAGGATTCTGCTCCTGAAAGGCAGAGCATGCATACCTGTATTAGCTTGTCTCAGAAAAAATGTGAAGGGTCGATCTGCTTTGAAAATAGGTGTTCGAGACCTTTTTAGTAATACCATTGCTGTAATACAACAAAGAAAACATTAGTAAAATGCATCCATTTTCTTTGCATCTTTTGTACAGTGCCCTCAAGCTCTGATGTTCAGTACCTTGAGTTTTGAATTGCTCCTCTGCTTTAACTATAAACCAAAAATTTTATCCAACAGTGAAATCAGTCTGGTTGAATTAATGAGTCCAGAGTTGTGAGACCACATGCAGGTGATTACGTGTATTTTGATGCTCAGGTGAGTCCTTCTGGCTTTGGATTTCAAAGATAATGTATTTTTTGATGTTGTTGCAGCCCTAACTCTGCTGAGGTCGTACCATGCTATTGCTGCACCTGTTAGCCAGTTCCTGGCTATGCTGTTCTAATGAAAAAGATAAGCAAGGCACAAACGTAGTCCCTCTCCTAATTAGGAGACATGCAGTAGAGAAGTATTTGTCATCCTGGAATTTCCCTTGGCAGAACTCTGAACAAAACCAAAATATCCTGAATCTCAAGTCATAACTGATTTTACCCTCTCTGTGGGTTAATTATTAAATAAAGAATCCTTGAGAATTATGATGGCTCAGCTACTATTAAAACACATCTTCTTTAAATAATTTCTTCCTTAGAGCTATGGTAGTATTGAGAATGCATTGTCAAAACATCCCAATACTAAAACCACCAGATTTGGATTATTTTTTGAGAAGTTAAAACAATGGAATTAATTTGAAGAGTCAAGTAAAAAAAAAATTTGAAGACACAGTAAAACTAGTTTGAGAGGCAGTGTTTTAATGCTCCTAAAAAAGTGCCTAGTTTAGCCTTTCAAGCCACTGTATAACTAGATCCATAACTTTTATAGTAAACAAATATATTTTAAAATCCACTTCTTAGCTTAGTCTGACTGGAGTTAAGGGAAGTTTTGGCATTGATTTCAGTGGGGTAAAGGTTTATTACCCTTATATCAAAGCCATCTAAAAGCTTTTTTGTATAGGGACTACCAGAAAAATTATTAAAACTAAGAGAGATGAAAATGGTTTCAAAATTTAAAACTACAGCTCTGCAGAAAGGTTAATTGATTACATCAGGTTTTTGTTGTGCACCCACCTGTGTACTACACATGTTGGATTCAAAACTGTTTCTGGAGAAATTCTTAAAATACATCAACTCAACTGTGCCCAGGTTCCTTTTGGCATTGTGACTGTGGGATGTTTGAGTGAGGGAATGTGCACACTGCAGTGATGTTCACTGCTCTATGTGCCTCTTGAATTCCTTCCTGGAAGCAAGGAGGAGAAGTGGGAGAGACTCAGATCTTGCTCTGATCCAGAGTCAAAGACCACCACCCATATTTGCATTGGGCCTGTGGAGCACGTCTACAGTCGGCACAGCGCAGGGAAGGAGAAACGTGAGAGGTGGTTAATGATCACCCAGCTGCCATGCTGATGACTGAATGGCTGGAGGGCAAGTTCAGCTTCTTCAGAGAAGGAACCCAAAGGGTTTAGGATTACAGTTGCTTTCTGTGCTTGCTTGGATCATCTGAGTCTTCCAAAGACAAAACAAGAGAAGCAGAGGCCTTCTTTGATAAGGCTCATGTGACCAATAAAAAAAAATAAAAGGGGGAAGGCACAGCTCATTAATTTTGGTTCCTCTGCTTTATGTAAATTGTGTGAAGGATTTCTACTGAGATGTCATTCAGCTGATGAAAGTCATTTACTGACTGTAGTCCATAGGTGAGATTTTACTCTGAATCTCCCTGTTCACCCAACCCCAGCTGCTCATGTGGAAATGATCCTGTACCAGAAGCTACTGCATGTAAAGGTCCCACTTCAAAGTATGTAAGAATCAGGCCTTCGTAAAACTTTCCCATCGTTACTTTTAGTGCTATCAAAGAGATCATCTTCAAATCTCATAGCAGTTCAGGCACTATAGATAAAATATTACTAACCTTTTCTCATTATTTGTTTTTATGATCTGAGTAAACATATTTGACCAACAGAAAAATAAGTGGTTTATTCTCTCAAGCAGCATTTTCCCTGGTTTGATAAAGTTGTTTTTCATTAGAACCTTTAAATGTCAGACTGAGATAAAAAATTAAAGATTCTTATGAGCATTTACGAAGGTAAAATAGAAGTATGTTAAATAAAATGTTTAAATTGGGATTAGGCATACATTAAATGCTACCGTGCTTGTTTGCTTTATTTTAAATAAAAGTCTAGTAGTTCATTTTGTAATAGGCTCCAGAAGTTATGTCTGTATATTTGATTTACCTGTAGCTCCTGATGCCTTTGTACCATCTTCTGTTATTTCAATCTCTGCTTTGTGAATAACTTCTGAAATATAAAGACTATCTTGATCTGCAAAAAGTCATGTTAATATTAATAGTTATTTTCTGAATTCCATTACAAACTTATTTTTAAAAATAATCAGAATGCTTTTACCCTTTTTCCCGCAGAATCTAAGGATCATATGACTGTTAGGTATTTTTAACCATCTTTGACTGTTTTCCACCTGTATGGACAATAGTGGACTGAATGCTGAATGGGAGTTACAAGTTTGAGAGGTCTCCAGGTTGTGGTGGAAGGTAATGTTACATGGTGAAAGTAGAAACTAATTAACATCGTGAGGACAAGGCAAGAACTGAGGAACCATTGAAAGGAAGATGGCAGAAAAAAAAATGCTCTTCAGGAAGAAACAATGGGACTGTGACAAAAAATGGAGCTTGGAAAAAAAACTATTTCAGAAAGCTACTGCGGAGGGTATTACAAGGCTGCTTCTCTCCAGCTGACTGAGGAGGGCAGAAAGCAGGGAAGATTGGCAGACTTTTTTTTCTTGTCAAATACTTCTACAAGCCTCATCCTCTGATGGAAGCCACCAGGATGCGTACATAGGAAGGAAGCCGCTAAATTATGTTGTTTATGGAGTTAATTTCCTCCGAGCATGTATCTTATTTAAATAGATATTAACTTTTATAAAATACATCCTTGTGCACTTCATCAGTATATTAATATTTGCTTGCAATAAACAAAGCAGCAGGCTTTAAGAAAAAATTAAGCAGTAAAACTATTTTAATGTGCATCTGTTTGCAGTCTGAGATATAGAACATAGCAATAGAACATTGCTATGTTCAATTTTAAAGGTGGCATGAAAAACTCCATGAGAAATGTGCCTTCTGAGGTTCATCCCAGGAAAGTAATTTTTCTGTAAGAGCAGGTTTGAATTGAAGGAATTTCAGTTATTCATTCTCATGCACAAGAATGTGAGCTGCTCTCTAGCCTGCTCTCACTCTGAATCTTTACTAAGAGCAGAAATGACTAAGGTGAAGTTCTTTGTGTTGCTGGAAATAGTCAAAGGAGAAAGAAAATGCATAATTTGAATTCTTTTTGTATTTAATATTAAATAGGAGCAAAAATTTTCCAAGGAGCAGGCTTCCAAAACCAAGAGTTTAATCATAACACCAGTATTTTAGCAGAGTATAACTCCATCCACTGGTCACTGGATTAGCAAGGTAACAAAGCCTGGGCATATACCACTATTGTTTGTAGTGTCAGGAGCTGAAATACAGACTTGTTGGTCCAGCATCCCTAACTGTTGAATAACTATTTAAAAACACAAAACAGGATGCTTTAGTACAACTTACATTCCTAAATTTCTGAATAAATAACCATTTTCCAGGCCTATGCCATCTTGACAGTTTTAATCTTAGAGGAAATAAAAGGAAAGTAAGCTTAAGACCTGAACAAACCCTGTCCTTTTCAGGTTCCTCTTTTCCACAAAAAGCTCAAAATTTTGTCAATTGCCACTGATAAAGTAGAGCAGTTGAGTGTGATCTGTGTTTTAGAGTTGCACAGAGAAAGCAGTGCAACTAATTCAGAAGACTCAGGTATACCAAATCATTTAAAGATGAGAGTCTACCACTGTTGGGTCAAGGATCATTTTGTATTCAGTCAAGCCTCTTACCTGAAATGCCTTTAAAATTAGCAGTGATGGGATCAAATGCGTCTCTAATTCCCAAGGCAGAAAAAACTGTCTTTAGGTCAAAAAGGCTTTGAATACTGAACCTGAAATTATTATGATAGATTTTATTTAAATGCAGGATTTTCATAGAGTTAAAAGCGTAACAGATGTAATTTGTTTCAAACCTTTCCATTTCATCCATCTGTTCCTGTATGAACCCAGTGCATGCTGTCTGATTAAGTGTACTTTGCAGAAAAGCACCTCATCTTCACCTGAAGATGTTAACAGAAGGAATCCCTCCCCACCATCTCTTGCAATCCGATTGCCTTTCAGTCTTCTTGACATGTGAACTCTGCATTTTTCCAAGTTTGGCTATAGCAAGTGGCACTTTGAAACATTTGCCAGTGGTTAGCTTGGAGAAAAAGAATATTAATATATACACAGTTTCTCGGTGTTTTATTAATGTGATGAATGCAGTGTAAGAGATGTGTGATGAAGCCCTTCCAAGCTGATCTAATAAGTACAGCCACAAAAGGCTTCCTGCACCTGATTCCTTCTGCTATGCAATTTCATTGGAATAGATGGTAAAAAATACCTGCAGGGTGTGCGTGTTTATTAACAACAACAAATGACTAAAGTGAAAAATAAATGACGTGAACTTGGTTTGTACATGGAAAGATGGGTATGACTATGAGGGTAGGGGTGTGCACAAGTTCTTTGTACAGTGCCTTTTTACAGTACACTGACAAGTTTAAAAAACACATGATAGTGTGTCTTTACAAGTTTACATATTTTTTTTCTCCCTTAAGCAAAGAGGAAAATGGAGTGTGGGAAAGGTCCAGCAACATATCTCTTTTAGATCCTTAAAGGACTCTTAACCCCGAACAAATTTTAAGTAAAACCTTGTAGAATCAACTGAAATACTTAGTTTTTTTAAAACAGTACAGAGCATACCAGAAAGTCTTGTCATTCCCAGCTCACCTATTTGTGGCTTAAGAAAGGCCATCTCTGATTGTGAGGTGAATAACATAACAGAAAGCATGTCACTTGGTTTTGCTCACACACTCCTCATGAAGGCGCTATCACATGAAATTCTGACAACTGAAGTAGTGAAGCTATCGTGCTAACATTGCTTACCTAGGTAAAAAAATGTCCATCTTTGTTCTCTTTAAGCTGTTGGCCCAGAGGGTTATATCTTTGGCAGAAAGGTGAGACTCAATCTGGGACAAAGGCGTTCTTTTATGGTTGGGAAGCACTAGGAACATGCTGAGTTTCTCCCCCAGGTAGGGTAACTCGACCACACTGAAAGCCTCCAGAGCTGCAGTCTGGAACTGGCCTGTGGGTGGGCAAATGTAGATCTCATTTCATTATTGAAGTGGGAACACTTCCCCCCCGCCCCCCAAACCCACAACTGTAGCTGGGGTCAGCAGACAGTTCAGAGCAGCTGTGGTAGGATTTAAGGAGTTGTCTGTAGTACATGGGTTCTTGTAGCCAGCTCATGTTGCTATTAACTCACAATAGTCTCTCCTGAACAGAGCTGATGGTGAGAGAGATGTATGTATATTGGCAGAAAAGTGCTAATGCCAGTAATAGTACCCGAAACACTGCCTCAAGAGGGCATGGGTATTTTATTACTTTCTCATATAATAGCTGTCCTCCTTGCTCAGAGTTTAAAAAATATTGCCAAGGCACTGACAATAACTATGATGACTCTTCCTGCAATGCATGTTCTTTGACTAAACATGCAATTTTATAATATCTTTCACTAAAATTTTAGTGCTGATGGAAGTTATAAAAACAGAAAGAAGTATCCTACTTAACTGAAATCTACTTTGCCTCGTGTTCTGTCTTTGTGACCTTTAAAAATCAGTTTTAACCTTATTTCAAGAAGCAAATGGTTATATTAAACAATAGTTTATGCTTATTTAAGCATCATATTTTAATTTGGTTCTACTCCTTCTTCACCTGGCTGTAGTAGTTGTATCTTCAAGGTGCTCACACTTGCTGAACCAGGGATTGTAAATAACAGAATATATGTAGCTCATGTTCATAATATCTAAATATTTGGCAATACATTAGTACAGCTATAGGATGGCTGAAATACTTAGTGTACAATATTTTGTTAGTTTTTGCAGATATGGACTAGATAGGATTCATAAAGTGTTGATTATTCTGCTAGATTAAATCTTAGACTCTTAGATGAGCCCTCCTGCCTTGCAACATGGAGAGAGAATTGCTCTGTTAAACCAACTCCCAGCATGTGGATCATTTGCTAGGAAAAGATGTTCTGGTTTCTAATGGGCAAACAAGGAAGATTTACATTTGTAGTGCAGTGGGCATGAGTGGTTTAATTTGCAGGCATGCTGATAGTTTGAAGTCAGTACATTCTGTGCAAAGGTTATACAGTCCTTATTTGTTAATTAGAAAGAAAATCAAAGACTTTATATTATTGAGTCAGAGCATTTAGCGTTCCTTGCTTGAACTGATTTTGAGCATCCCATAAGGATTATACATATGCTAAATTAGAATTCAAATGTCGTTTACAAATTGCTTGGAAAAATGAATATGTAAAATAGCTGCAGTGTTTAAGAGGCGTGTGTAAACAGTAATGTTGACATTTTCTTAGAGCAGCATTACTTGTCCCCAGGCTGGTTTGTTCTGCGTAGCAATGTTAAAAGGATAAACAATGTTGTAAAAGCTGCAGTTGATAGTAGGTTACAGTTAATCTTTCTCACTCTGTGCTTTGTATCCTGGTGGGAGAAAGCTACTATCACTTAATAATGACAGAAAGTTATCTTGAGTCTCTGTTTAGTTGTACTGAGCCAGTCTTTTGCATTTGTTTCAAACTGATTTGTTAGAAATGTTTCTGTCATTTTTAGAGACAAAGAGTGAATTGGCCCAATCAAGTCTGACAATCAGCAACTTTTAAAGGATGCCTTTCATTTTGCCTTTTCTTAAAAGTCTCTCCAGCTGCAGAAAGCTCACATACTTCAGGCTGGATTAGTATTTTGGCTAGCTTTCCTTTTCTGTGCAAATAATAAGTGCTTCAGCTACCTACTTAAGGACAATAGGATGGAGTTCTTGTGTTTAGGCAAGTGGTCAAATAAGAACTAAAAATTTCACATCAAGTTTGCAAGGATTCTGGTGCAAATATAGGGTCAGACAATGCAGTTCAGCTGCTGAATTCCTGGTCATTGCCTTTCTATGACTATACCCACTTGTATAAGCACTGGCAGCCTCCTGACTTCTGTTGTTTTGGACCCCTCATTTCTTTTTTTCATTCTACTAAAAGAGAAACTTCAGAGAAAAGGTCCATTCTTAAGGCAATAGCTGTGTTTAGGGAGCTTCTTTTGCCATGTGCTTCTGAAATACATGATGCTCACCAAGTATGTTCCCAAGTAACCTGTTTATCTCTTAAAGAAATGAAGGGTAAGGCTATTCAAGACATCATGGGTAGCAAACCCTTGCCATGGGCTGGTAATACAAAATCACCCAGGGCTGAAAAATCGAGTTGATATAGTAGTTCATGTTGCTCAACAACAAGGAAGATGAGGTGTAGGGTTTTGGAAAGGGAAGCTGCACTCCTCAGTAAAGTAATTTAACTTGTGAAAGGTTCGAATGTAAATAGGATTGGAGTGCTTCAAGTCAGAGGTGTGAATGCAGTCAGGAGCTGGCAGTCCCAGCAGGAGGAAGAAGCAGTGGTGGGCACACCATGAGTGTCCGGGAAGAAGAGATGGCACAAAGAAAGACATAACTGTAAGGACAAACTTGCAAAGACCAGAAGAAATGTTTTATTAACCAGGTGAATTATGGTTCAGAGATAAAAAGGCATAGAAATAATGAGCTGCCATCTGCCTGCTTGATGTGACTGTTGCACAGCAAAGGAAAATGTTTTAGCCATATAAGCTATTAGGTATTTTTTAGATTCATGCCAATTACTTGTTGGTGCTGGTAGCAAAGAAGTAATCTGATAACAGAGCAAAAGATAATGGTGAGGTTCCTAATGGAAATGAAGAAAGGAGTAATTACACTATCAGAGATGGAAACAAAGTTCACATTACTTCACATCAAAAGTTCACATCACATTAGAGAGATGAATAATGATCTGGGGCCTGGATGACCACCGCCCAAAAATATGAGAAGAATTTGGATGTAGAATTGCAAACGAGCAAAATTTTTAATAGACTGTAATTCAGTTGTTTCCCATGATTGGAAAAAAGGAGTCAGTTTATAAAGAAAAGAAAGTAATCTGGGAAGTTGTAGAAAGTACTCTGGAGAAAAGAATAATCAAATCACAGAGGGAAATAGAAAGTGAGATAAATTGCAATATAAAATAGACTAGCAAACAAATCTATAAACTTTTTTGCTTCAATAACTAATTTGATAAAAAGGCATAGATCCAGCCATCTAGTTTTAGATAGAACAGTAAACATAATTTCACTGTGGCACTATTTACAGGTAAAAGTGATGGCAATTAGAGCAGGCAAAGAAAAGCAGCGCACAGACGCTTGAAGCAAAAGCGGGGCTCCCAGGTTGAAAAGAGTTACTAGTGGCTTTCCAAAGTATTGTCCACACTGAAGACTTTCATCAAAGACAGGGATTTGCCATGATGACTAGAGTGGTAGAAATCAAATGGTGGTTCAAAAACATACAAAAAAGGAGATACATGCATGTGGAGATTTCCCTCCCCTTGATTTACCTGGGACTCATCAGCTGGAAAAAATTGCAAAAAGGAGAAAAGCCCAGGTGGGGCCAACCTTGAGTAACCACTCTGAGCTGGTTCTGCACTACACTATGCAAGGTACTTTTAGGAAGACATAGAAATACTAAAATAATTTTGACAAGCATGAATATAGCTTCATTAAAAGTGTTGTTTACGTTCCTGATCATTCTCAAGAAAGATTGATTTAGATTTGGAAAAGTGCAAAAAAAGAACTAGTAGAGAATTGGAGCCTGGTTTTTGAACAGCTTAGAAGAGCCAGCTTCTTCAGCTTATCTGACAGGAAATTGAGAGGCAGCTTGGTAACTTGCAAATAACATTTGGGAATAAATATCAAAGCTGAAGAGAAACTAACTAAAAGCTGGCATGATGTTAAGAGATATAAATTGGTCTTGAAAAAATTTGGACTTGGAATGAGGAAGGTTTTTACCCAAGTGCACTTCTGAAATTTAGGGTAGAAGGGAAAGGAGATTTTTATATTTTGAAAGAGATTGTATGGCTAACTGGCATAATTCCTGTAGGTAGAAAATTAGGCCTGCAGCATAAGTCCTCTTGTCAGCAACTCACATACATCAAGCCTTTGAAAGTAGCCTACACTGAATTCATATAGTGTAAAAATAAAAGTTTGACCTATATTTATACTGGTTTAAGTCCATGCTGAAATCATGCACTGATTTGGTTTAAGTACCATAAAAAATTATCTTTTCTTGCAGAATTTGGCCCTGAAGATCTGCAGTTTTACCCTAAAGTCTTGGAAACAGGCTGTGACTAGAGACAAGAAGGGCAGGTGTGTAATGCTGGTGTTCCTGGTTATGCCATCCTCCCTCTGATGCTCACACACTCAAACAACAAGCAGGGATTAGGTTGAGGGGCCAGAAAATTTTTTACCTACCCCACAAATCCAATTGGCTTGATATGATTTTAGTCTTAACTACCCCTCTGTCATGGGGTCAAATGTGCTTCCCATGGTCCTCCTTTCTGAGGCAGCTTTATTTAACAAGCTCCATGCTATTGTAAAGGACTTTCTACACTGTGGTACTCTCAGTCTCCTATGTTCCTTTCTCCTGGTCCATTATCTTTGTGCCTTTTTGTTGTTGCTACAGCTGACAAGTTTGTTATGGAGTGGTGAGAGGTGTGTTGATTGTGAAGAATGGGACAGGGACAGTAGATATTTTAGGAACCATTCTGAATGCAGCATCTGTTTAGTCAATGCCTGGGATTATATGGAGGAGTCAAGTTGGCCACCTAGGTGGTCTCTTCATTTGACGGGATTTCTTCTGAGACTTCTCTAAGCTGGGAAAATAACACTATCTTAGTGTGTTATTTGTGGGAAATACATAAATAAAACTGCTCCGGGTTGTACAATAGCTCAAATCTGGATTAAGGACAGTTACCGTAGTTAACTTCGGCTGTATGATGCATTGTGGGCACTTTCAGGGTTGAGCCCTCTGATGTGGTAAAAGGCAACATCTGAGTGTCCATAAGAGAAAACTTCTTTTGCCACATGCTTCTGAAATACATGATGCTCACCAAGGCAACCTGTCTGAGCGACGACCCAGCAGTCTCCAACGGCACGCCACGCACATCCCCATCTGCGTGGAAAAGAGACAGGGAGATGGATACACGCCATCCTAATTGCCCAGGCCTAAAGGCCAGGACTGTGTGACTAAACAAAGCAAGTCAGGACTGCTCTCCATCCCTAAGGACAAGAGGCAAAAATCATAAGGCACCATTAATCCTCTACCTTCCCCTCCCCACATGTACCTGGACCTCATCTGGATTGCCTGCTGGTCCATGCTCTCCCCAGAACTGAGTTTGAGTTGGGCAGTGTTAAGGGTCAAAGCTGTGCCATCACTGTGCTACTTGCTGAGCAGTGCAGATAGGAACAGCCCAGTGCTCAACACCATACCCTGGCTCCAACTGCTTTTCTAGGTTAAAAGTGCCCAGGTTTATCTCAGAGTTGTTCATCATTAGCACCAGAAATACCTTATGGCATGATTACAGATTGCTTTATGGAGCAACTAAGTCAACTGGATCTTATATCCTAATTTTCCCCTTCTCCTCTTTACTTATCAGTTCAACTGATCCTGCTTTGGGTATCTCAAAGATTTCTGAAAGAGTGATCCGCTTTTAATTCATTGATACTGCATGTGAGCGCTACAATATGACCTCCCATTTTAGTACTTGCTTCTAGAGCAATACGTTTCTGTCATGGAGCTGGATCACTTCCTAGCATTCACTTGAGAAGGACAGAATTCTTTTTTCATTAGTTTTAACAGCTTTAATGTGTGTATTTAACATTAGCTCACATGTTGCTGGCCAAATTAACATTCACATAAGTTGATGGGGCAAATCAGGGACTGATTTGCTCTGCTGCTTTTAAAAGACTTTCTTTTCCAATTATTTTTTTCATTAACACAGAATTTAATTTCATTACTTTTCTTGCTTATGTAGAAAGTAAATTCTTTTTATTTCCCATTTTGACTTTTTAAACTCAGAATCTGACTGCTGAGCTTATGGCCCTCCATGTTCCCCATAGCTCCATGAAAGCATTCAGTGCCATAAACATGGTCCCTGGGGAATTTGGCTGTTCCTCATTAAAAGTGAAAATGCTGCAAAGGATTGCCATTTTAAAAATTAGAGGAGCAAGGCCAAGTGGTTACCAGCTTGATACTGCAAGCTTATACTCACAGGTTCAGACCTATTCCCACTCTTTCTTCACATTAGAAATGAGTGTCAGCACAAGAATTAGATTTTCTGGCCTTCAGCCTTGGTTTGGACAACGCAGAGTGCGGCAAAAAACCTGTACTTGGTTAAATGCAATTTCTCCCATCACTCTTCTTTTACATTTTATTCCTGTGTGTTCTTGTGGGTTGCTATGTTACCTGCAAGGTTACTGGTGATCCATTCCTGTATTTGGGCCGCGGTTCTGTTGGGGTCAGTAAAGTTGGTTTGCTGCAGGCTGCTGTTCGCCCAGCGTGCAGCGTGTGCAGCGAAGTGGGGCAAGAGCTGCACACCAGCATCCACAAAGAAGGAACATGCCAGCTGGACCACCGTGCCTTGGCTTGAGTTGGTCACTCCCTCATACACCGTGCGCAAGAAGTCCTGCACGCTTTGATCTGCCAGGCAAGAGAGAGGGAGAAACTGCAACTGCTGTGTTGAGGTTAAGGATTGCCCCAGGGCTCCGCAGCTCTCAGCTCCAGTGCTGACACTGGTGTCCTCTGATTGTTGAAGCAACATAACAATGGAAGCACCCTTGTCTTTATGGAGTGTTACTGTTAAGTGCTGCTGCTGAGGGCGGTGATGCTCTAGGCGCTCTTCATGTTGCTGTAGAAATCACTCTAGTGCAGATGTGTCAAGCAGCTGATCTCACGTCAGGTTCACACCTCTCTGCAAACATGCTTCTGAACAGTTCTATAAGGTACATTATTTTTTGGTCTTGGGCCATCTCTGGGTTCCCATTAGTGGGATCTAGTACCTCTCTCTCTCCTTCTCTTGCTATTATCCACCTATCCCAGGAAAGGCATCTCCCTGACAGCCCCAGGTCAGTCTCTGCCCCTCTTGGCCCCTAGCCATTGTTTTGTTTCTTGAAGGATGGCGTCCCAAACTGGTCCAGCATTGCTGATGAGCCCTGGCAATGCTAAACAGAACTGATGGTTGCTTCATGTGTGTTACAAGCGACTTGTCTATTTATATAGCCCACAACAATGTCTGGTTTTTTTGAAGGACAATTGTATTTCCCATTTAACACTATTTTTTGACTCATGGTTCCCCAATTTGAATGATTGATTATTTCTTGTAAATGTAGAATTTTACACTTTCCCTCACTGAATTGTGTCCTATTCAGTTCACACATTTCTCTGGCTTTTCTCTGGACTATTCTAGTCCTCCAAAATGCTTGTAGCAATTACAAGCTCAGTGTCATTCCAAAATTCAATAATGTATTCTCTGGTTTGCTGTCTACTAATGGAAATAGTTGAATAATGCCCTGGTCTCCTGTTTCTGAAAAGCTCGTAGTTCAGCAGTGGTGGCTTCTATGGTGGATACTTAGTTGTGAGCCCAGAAGGAACTTAAGTCCTGAAAACACAGAGAATCCTGTCTTTTTAGAATCACTAAGTTCCCATAGACTCCCTTGAAGGGTGATTTAGGAGCCTTTATTTTTCTCAATTGGAATGACTTGTGATTGAATGGTTCATGACAAAGTGACCTCATGAGGCCTGGGACTCTCACCCCATCCAAACAATGTTTATGGGGTCTGTATCGAATCTTCTCAAACTTCCTGTGTTTGCAGTTCAGCCCCTTTCCTGTATATCTTGTTGTGTCTTGGAGGAGACTTGCCTATGTCCCTATAATAAAAGTCTTGTTGAGATTGCTACTTGCCTTTAAGACGTTTTCAGGTATAACTAAGTTTTCTATGTGGACAGGGAAATGTTTGGAATACTGCTTTTCTTCAGCAAGACATCAGTGCCTTTTGGCTTTGTGGGATCACCAGGACCTTTCTGATTTCTGTGGGTGTGGGCAGAGCAGGAGGGAAGTCAGACAGGACCGTCATCTGGGACATGGGTGTTTTGGGGTGGCTAACCAGGGAAGTGAATCCCACATGGACTGACCTGTCCCAGGCTAATCAAGGGCCTCAGGTCAAGGGCAGGATCACCATGAGACTCCAGCTGCCAGACAGGTCATCAGGAGACTTCTACTGCATTGTTTCAGATTCTCATGGGGCAAAAGGCGAGTTTCACATCTAATGATTTCTACCACCTGAGAATCCAGTGTATGTTTTCTGACCTAATACTGCTACTTTAATAACCTGGAGGAAGACTTATCACCTATGGGAAGTTTGGTATTAAAATTTGGTTCTATTAATCTTTAAGGGATAAAATATTGAACTCCTTGAACAGATGTCTAGAAAACTCACATAATCTGAGGTGTAAAGTGCTTTCCTTGTGTGTTCTGCATTAGTATGGGAGCATCTGGCAAGCTCTCTGGAAGATGTGAGAAATTAAGGATGGCAAACTGGAAGTAGATGTGAATGTGAGGGGTAGTATCCCAGACTTGTAACTTCCCCAAAGTGCTTAGCTAACCAAAGTCCTGAGTTCTTACTTGGAGAACAGCTAAAAGTTGCCTTAAAATACTCTATTGTTGATAAAATAAATCATCTAGGAGAAAGCATTTTAAAGCATGTCATTTTGTTTGTGCTGTCTAGAGATACATCCCTTTATGCATTGTTTTTCTTAGTATTAGAATAAAAGTGAACAAATCTTCCAAACATTGAAAGAAGATTACAAGTGCATGCAAGAGCAGATTCTCCGTGAACAGTGAATAAACCATCAGTGTTTTCATTGTTTTCAGCCTGCTGAGGTTTTAACCTCATCCTTCGTTATTGTTTAGGGCAGACCAACAAAAACATTGATGCAAACACCTAGTTGAAGAAAGGGGTTTTATCACATATGCATGCCCATATAATTTGGTTTTACTCATCTGATAGGAAATTTCATCTAAATATTTGATTTATTTATTTGACTTATTTATTTGATTTAGACCATTTGAGGAAGTGGTTTCCTTCCCCATTACTGGAAATATGGTGTTATAACCAATAGCAATAGATCCCATCCTACTTTATTTTCACATTTATGCATTATTATTACAGAAAGCCAAAACTCATGTGGCTTGTGCCACAGACAGCTAAAATGGAGATATAATGTCTGCTTGTTATGATGTGCCACGTGAGAAGAGAGCATAAAAGCGCTAGCAAGTCATTAACAACCTCTGCACTTCTCTTTATTACATTTTCTGTGGAGATCTGTGCTTGAATTTCACTGTGATATGTTATTCTTTAAGGTTCTTTCTTTATAACTGAACCCTTAATGACCACAAGTATCAAGCAAAGCATAACCTTTGTATGACTTAATGTTGTTTAGGAACTGAAAATTTACTTTGAATTTACTGAAAATTTACTTGAGAATTTATTTATTTACAGAAATAGGAGTCTTATAGGCAAGAGTTCATTGTATCAGCTGCTCATAATATAGATGCACTGTTCCTGTGTCAGTACATGTAGCTGATGGCTGTATCTTGATTTATCAGCCAGAGTTAGCTCTTACTGCTGTGTTGGTTTTGAATATTAATCTTGTACAGAACGGTGATGGTAACTAAGTCAGGTTACAGCACAGGAAGATGAAATTACTGTAGGTTTTATCTTTAGTTTTTATTCCTTGAAAGTGAATTTTATGCTGAGAAATAGCAGTGTCATGTCTATACATAAGTCTTGTATATAAGCTGCAAATTTTGAAGATGAGGCAGTCATTTGCTTTTCATAAACATTCTGCCCATAATGTAAAATAGTTTTTGACATGTGATGTGAATGGTAGGATAATCCAAAGCTAAAATGAAAACAGCATCCTTAAATTAAGCTGACTTAATGCTGGATTTAAAGACATCTGTCTTTTCCACATCCCTTCCAAATTCCCAGTGAGTTTTATTTTCGCCTGCTTTCAGGGAAAGATGCAATTGCACCATCCATCTGTCAGTGTGTATCTCTGTCTGCCAGTCTCCTTCTGATAACTTTTCATCTTTTTGGCCAATAACATCGTAAGTCTTAAAGATAATTCAACTTCTACAGGTTTCATTTGTTAATGGATGGGAGAGAAAACAACTCTCCTCTACCTGGGACCTCTTTGCAGAACACACAGGGGAGAACACAGCAAGGTGGACACGATGAACCCCTAGGAAATCTGGAGCAATTCTGCTGTTCATGGAAGTGGCTTTTCTAAATGTTTTGTTCTGTGAGTAAGCACTGATTTAGTAAAGTGGAACAATAACACGTATATCAGCTACTCCTTTGAGTTTCCTTTGTCCAGATGATACCTGCCTATCAAAGATGGAGAAAACACCCCTAAACTAGATCTTGCAGTGAGACAAAAAATGGAAGTTTAGTATGACGTGTCCCATTTCTGTCTCCTTATTAAGCTGTGAATTTATTAAAAAATGTAAGACAATAAGTATTTTTTTTAAGCAGTACATACCATGGATGTTGTATCCTAGGGCATCCTGCAGCTCTGTAAAGGTATTTCCTTGTGCTCCAAACTGCAGCAGCTCCAAAGAAACAGCCACACTTGCTGGAGAGACTACCAGATTTGTTCTGTTCTCTGCTTCAGATACATGCCGGTAGAGACTGATGGCAAATTCAGTTTTCAGCTCTTTCAGCTCATCATAGGAGATGCAGTTTCCTTTGGTTAAGCAGCAAGCAGACAGGATAAATGCAGAGAAGAAAATGGGCAACATGAAGGCAAGCTGGGAACACTCTCCACCAGCTAATCGTACCTGCAATTAATAACACAGATATTTTTAGGAAAGTAATAGGCTGAGAGATAGAGAAACCTTCTCATTCCATCAGTGCTGAGATATCACTGGCAATAGTAACGATCACTATTAAAATACTTGTCCAGGTCTACTCAGTATCTGTTGTCATTAAAAAAAAGAAAAAAAAAAAAAAAAAAAAAAGGGGCATGCTGATGACTGTGTTGACTGACAAAGACTGAATTTTCCAGAATGCTGCAGCATATAGGATGGTTGGACATTACAGAGTCCCTTGTCTCCCTTGTGTGGAGACAAAGAGCCCCTTGTTAAAAAGTTAGCTACCTGCACACATGGTGACTGCACTGAGGTGCAGTCTCCAAGCTGCTGAGCACCTGCAGCTCCTTTCTGTCCCCAACACTCCCAGAAGAAAGGCCACCCCTCATGAGGTGCAGAAGTCTAACTGGAGGCTCCAGTCTGGGCTTTAGATCTGAATTTGCAAAAGGCTGGCTTCAAATTTCCCCACAGATATTCCTCCTATGAAATTTATCCCAGTGAAAATAAGGTTGTATTTGCAAAAGGTTCTGGTGCTTGCAGCACAAAATCATCATGTCGTATTTTTTTTTTGAAATCAAGCATTGGTCAACTTTATATAAAGAGACACTTAAGATTCATATTAAAAGGAATAATGCTAAAATGACAGAATAGCTTTTCTTACAGAATTTCACCTTCTGAAGATTGTATGCAAGTATATTTTAAAAATTACTGCACCTTCTTTCACCTCAGGATTTTCTACAAATCTTTCTCCATGCCCTTTGCTCTAGAGAACACCTCTAATGCTTTGCATTTACTCACAGTTAGCTCTGTTAAATTGTCTTGCCTTTCTGTGTCCTTCTGTGTGTCTGAATGGAAGCTGTCTATGAACGTCTTGTCTGTCTCCTTCTTTAATAGGTAGTGGAGTAAAGACTAAGTCATGAGACTGCATTTAAAGGGATAGTCAGTGATCAGAGTCTCTGTCGGCGATGTCTGTACCACTCTGTCCAAATTCCTGTAGGCTACAAGCTCTATGGAGAGCCAGGCAAAGCAGCATGCCACTGACCAGCAAATCCAAGGCAAGGAACAAAAAGGTACACATGGAGATAGAGTCAGCAGCTTCCTTGCAAGCCCTGCTCGAGCCTCATGAGACTTGTGACCTGCTGGTACCGAGCAAGGCATCTCCTATCTCTCTTCCCACCCCCCTCCTTCTTTTATATGAATTCCATTGATTCCTCTGCCACAAGGGGGAAGAGAAAGGGCTCTCTGTGTACCAGGCACACAGCTATTTTTTTTACCCCCACTTTGAAAACTTATTCAGAAATCCCATGCAATTAAAATGTCTTTATTTCCCCCTTTTTTTTAATTAATGCCATCCCAAATAGCAAGATTTTCTTTTACTCTTTAGTTTCCAGAAGGAAAGAAACAACAACATGGTGCACTTGAAGGAGATTGAATAAGAAAGGGGTTGCTTTGAGTGGACCAGAAGCAGAAGAGCTATGGCTGTGACTGCTTTAAGAGCAGTTGTAGCTGTTCATGGCTTTCTTCGTGTGATGGGGTTAAAAATCCTCCCCCTCACATTCACAGGTTCAGCCTCACAGCTTCACAATGCCAGTTAAAGAAAGATCTGGGCTTAAAAATTAATGTAAAACTGCAGTTTATTGGTCTTCACAGAGTTTGACACTATATATACATATATATATATAGTTACTTAGCTATTTTACAACATACATTCCTGTTGGAAGAAGACATTGGGAAAAAGTTCATTACAATCAAGCAATAATTTAGGTGCTACTGCTTTATTCTTAACAGGTAAGGAACAGCTTCACAATGGACCCAAATGAGAATGAAGCAATGGGCCTCCCTTCCTCTGTACTTGTGCTGTTCCTCTCTTTCTGCTGTTTTGAGAAGACATCAGAACAGATATGGATACTGAGGTCTGTTTTTTAAGATCCTGGGCTTTAGACCACATTCCTGCTAGGACCAATGAAGGGGAAAAGCTTGGTTAGTCGCAGTCTAGTACAACAGGCAAGGATGTTGCTTTTGCTAGAGATTTCAATAAAGTATCCTTATGCTGAAAATTACATTTGAGCTTAAGGGTTTGGCTGAATGAGGACCTCTCTGTTGAAGTTATCATTAACAGTGTCCACTAGACTGGAGTTGTATTCAGAGGGAATGAAACAGAGACCACCAAGTGATTTCTCAAAGGGCTCAGAGCTGTCAACAGATAAATTAATTGCGGTCACTGGTGAGAACTATACAGGTGGATTTGATATGATGTTCCCAGAGGCTCCAAACCTGATAAGACATTTCCTCTGTGCCCTGCTTGATACTCTCCTGTGGAATTATTAAGATTTAAAAGAAAGAGGAGTCCCTGGAGGTTTTAGGCATGACTGTCAAAAATTAGCATTCAACTGCCATTTTGCAAAAATGTTACTATCACATTTGTGATATGTATTTATGGAAGATGTAATTGAAAATTGCACTTGGTATGAATGTTGTGTAGAGCAGCTTAGTTTCAGTGGGAATGGGTACTATATGTTCTGGGTCTTGTCTCATCACAGAGGGGAACTTAGAAATTGGGGAGTTTGTTTCAAATCCTCCCTCTCTGCACGTACTTTAGGAAAGGAAGGATGTGGAGGAACCTTAGCAGCAAAAGTAGTGTTTGCAGACAAGGAGACAGGACTTAATAAAACTAAAGCTGGATCAACAATGTACAAAACAGCCATGGGAAATAAGAAATGTGCTTTACATATAATAAAAAGAAAAGAAATCCTTTGGTGAATGATAAGAAAGAAAGAAGGCAGTTTAGTAAGAAAGAAGTAAGAGTCAGTGAAACTACTGTGACTAAAAAGTAAGTCATAAAATACTGGAGGAAGGTTGTGAATGTTTATCATAATCAAGGTCAGAAACAAAAATTCTCACACCTGTTCAGTTTAGCAACCCAAGTTTAAAGTTTTTATTCCCAAAACTGAGATCCAAGGTTGACAGCTAGGTGTCTGTGGAGAAGCTGGTGCCACATGAGGATGAAAACTGAGTTTGCCAGGTGAGTCTATGGAGCCAGGAACTGAGCTGTCCAAATGAGTGTAGTCTGGGGGGGGCTGCAAATCAAATAAGCTAATTACAGAAATCCTGTGTTAGAAATAGAGGTGTCCTGGACCTACTGATGTAGTAGGGTTGGGCTGCTTTTGAGAGAGGAAGTTTCTGGGTTTTTCTAAAGGATTTCAGCTTTTTTTAGCATCTTCATACCTGCCTGTGTCCTACTTTAGGCATTACATCCTTCTTTGGTCTTAACCTGGCTATGCATCACAATGTACTGAGGAAAGTACTGATACATTTTCTGGAAATAATTTTATTTTTAAGATAACTCCTCAAAGCCAGAAAGGGGCAGAGGTTGCAGCTGTATTTTGAGAAATGGTTTTTCACACTGAGATAACTTAGACTGCCTCTGAGGGAAGGGAGAAAAGGCACATGCTGAGGATGTCTGGAGAAAACACAGCACAGGGGTGTGTGTGTAGGAACCTGGATCACAGAATCCTGTGTCTCTGTGGAGGTCCTCTGAGCATCTACAGATGCAGCTCTGAAAACTGCAGAAGGATCCCAAACTCTCCATTCCCTCACTGAGCAGGAAAACCACCACTCTTTGAGAGGGAAAACAGGAAAGAGCTTCCTGATGTGTGAACAGCCCCCAGACAGGGAGCAAACTGGTGGAAAGCACTGGAGACAAGCCATAAGTGGTGACTGTTTTCATCAATGGATTAGATCCTGTCTGTGTCTGCAGTGAGACAATGCTGTTACTGCATGGGCCCTCGATGTCCTGCGTGACCATGATAGTGGGCAAGGGAACAGACTGCTGAAGCACCCACAGCTGCTCAGCACTGACAGATGCCATCATAAGTGGCTCTGCAATGTCTTGTCCAAAGGAATGAAGAAATAGAAAAAGAAAGATGAGGAAAAGAGAAACAGTCAGAGGCAGCTGTTCTCCAGAACTTCATCTTCAAGGTCTTCATGGGCCAGATTCTACTCAAAGGTATAGGACTGTGAAAGGCAAAATTGGGTCCTGGAGCAGATGGGGAGCTGCCAGAGGACTGTGGGCTGTGGAAAACAGATTCAGGGTTGAGCCTCCATGGCATCAGGGAGTAAGGTGAGGAACTTGTTCAGCCCGGGTAGCACTAGAAGTCACAGGACTCAAATGAGAAAACTGCATGGGTACTAGGGGCAGAGAGAGATTTATTTGGAAACCTTTCCCCACAACCAATTGTTTCTCATAAGAGACTGGAGTTTTCTCTGATTTATTAATCTGTGTTCTAAGAAAATCAAGCCCTAGTTTGGTGTGGCTGCTGAGAGGAACAAGGGAACAGTTCTTCTTTTGGGCTCTGGCCAGTTTGGTCTTCTGCTGCATGGACTTTACACAGTGATCTGGATCAGAATTTGGCCCAGGGAAAGGCTGGAAGATAAGAGAACCAGTTGGGGAGCAGGTTTTCCTCTTCAGAACCCTCCTGTTTGCTTTTAAACTGTGTCAGGTCAGGCTCCTGTAATCATAGAATCACAGAATCAGCCAAGTTGGAAAAGACCTCTGAGTTCATCAAGTCCAGCCCTTGATAATCTTCCTTCCACTCTAGCACAACACTATTATCAGTAGGATTACTATACACTTACTCCTTCATAAATGATAACAGAATTTAATCTTCTATCTGCATCTGGTTTTTGTGTGCTTACTCTCTTTAAAATATAGAATAACCCTGGGGAAATTAAATAGAATCCAAATCAACTTCCTTCCTGCTTATATCTCTCCTCCAGGAGAGAGCCTGCACTGCAAGACACTAGCACATTTGCTCTGTCAGGAAGGTGGTTCTGCTGAATCTCAGAACAAGAAAAATTTGCATCATCATTTTATACAGAGCTTATTCTGCAGGGAGGCAGCTGGCTGTGGAGCTGCAAAACTCCCAGCTGAGCAAGTTCAAGTGAATTTTCTTACTGCTATCCACATGCATATTGTGAAGGGTCACCTTCAAAGAAAAAGTCCATCTGCTCAGTGAGGTGTCATGGTTTGAGCAGACGGGCTTGGTGCCAGTGCCTGGCCAACCAGGACTTGCTAGGAAGGACATACAGTGCAGAATCCCAGAATGAAGCTCCATTCTGCAGCAGAATCCAGACCACTTCTCGCATACCCTCCTGTCCAGCTCCATGTGGAAAGAAGTGCTATTAGCAGCAATAGAGGCTTTTTGGTGGCTCCACAGTCAGAGGTAGTCTCCCTGCCCATAGTGCAGTCAAAATAGCAGAGGAGCACTGGCTCAGGCTAGCTGTGACCAAACTGTGCAGCACTTGGTTCTCAATCCTCTTCAGCCCCTGTGGCTCTAAAGCAAAAATATAACATTTTTGTGAGTTCATTTTTCTGTATCTATAATACTGCAAGTGGAATAACAGAGCAGTGGTTTTACAGTGTCGCCCTGGGAATCAGTGTTTTCTGTCCTGCAAGATGCCCAAGGACATATGAGCACCCTTGGGGATACAAGGGCTGATGGATGGGCATTGGAGGACTGTGTGGGATCTAGGCTTTGCCATGGGGGCTTTTGGGATGAGTCCTGGAATAAATGAGACCTGGACTTTACTAAGTTTTGAAGGCAGGTAGTGGTAGCACGCAAAAACTTAGGCAGTTAGTTAATAAGTGGTGTGAGAAATCAGTGCTGGAGTCAAGGCCTTTTTCAAGTTTCAGGATAAGTATTTCTAATGTGTTATGTGATGTCTTCTGCAGTGGTGCCTTTTTCTGGTGGGAAGCAAAGCAAAGCAAACCGGAGTTCCTCTTCCACTGAATGAGATTAATATCATAACACTGATGAAGTGACCTGTGTTTCCACATGCAGAGAGTGTAGGCTGAGTAAAAGCCCAAATCAAGACAGTTTTCTAACCAACAGTAACTGGTTTTGTTACAAATTTTTCAGTAGACAAATTTCAAAAGGGCTGAGAAAACACAAGAATGAGTTCGCTTCTCTTTTTTAGCTTGATGAAACTTACTTGTATTAAAAAACAAAAAAAATAGGAAGGAAAGCTGATTGAGGAGAAACTAAAGATATTGCACATCCTTATTGTAATGCAAGTAGTTCTTCTATGCATTTCTCACAGGGGAAGATGGCTTAAGGAACTCTGGAGATGCATGAGCTCTAAAGAGATAATCTCAGCTGTGTATATATTTCCTTCAGTGTCACATGAAGGTATTAGAAGTACATCCTCTTCCCTGTGGACTCTGAATGTATGATAAGAGCCTTCTTCAGTGCACAGCAACCCGTGAGGGCTGCTGTCACAGATCAGCTCCTTAGCTACCTGCAGTAGCTCAGAGGTGCTGCATCAGCACATTCAGAGTTGGCTTACCAGTGGGTGAAATGCCACCTCTTCACCCAGATGACATCCTTTTGGAATCTGCAGATTCAAAATGCTTCTGAGAGAGAGACAGTACTCTGTGTGGGGCCTGGTGGAAATTCACACTCAGACAAGACATGCCAGTGAGACAAAAGCAGTGTGGGGAAGAGCATTGTGGCAGAATATTTTCCTCCCAAATGACTACAAGAACTGACAAATTAAATGCATTTGTTGTTGACACAGAATATAAAGTAAGTTAAAAGCTGATACCCCCAAATGCTTATCTAACTGACTATCACCATCTTTCACAGTGCCAAATGAATGATGCCAAGTAAATGACATAGGAAGAGGTCCTCATATGAGTAAGTTGCCAATTGCAGTTTCTGCTGCTGTTATGGCTGAAATGACAGGGAACCAAACAGGAGATGAAAACATGAAGATGTTTATGAAGTTGCAATGCTGACTTCCCATAAGAAGTCTAGTTTTCAAAAAGAAGGATTTGGTTGAGTAGGTAAGAGTTGAACTTAGAGAATGAATAACACAGAAGAACATTATTTACAGAGCAGCTCTGCACAGGCCAGTTCACCAGCTGTGGTTTTACCTCTCCCATGGCCTAAAGTGACCAGATGGATTCACGCTGAAAGCCACATCATTGCTTAAACTGGCATAGTACTGACCCACAGCTCCCCGTCGTTCCACAGATACCCTCCCTTCAGCCTGGGGATCAGATCAGAAAATGAACTGGACCCAACTGAGCAATATTTGCATGACCTCTGGGGCTGCCGGGGCCCACGCAGCAGGAACACCACATCTGCAGTGTGTCCCATTGTGGATTCCACATGTGCCTCCCTGTGCTCGCTGCAGTTTCACAGAAAGCTGTTGCCCTACAGTCTCACCCCAGCTTGTGACATACCCCTGAGTTGGGCACAGAGGCAAGATCGTACGCACTTGTACATGTTGCACGCATTTTCTTATGCACCCATTTTATTGCATCAAAGTTTGCCCGAGCTAACCAAATCCTCCTACCCAGGCATCCCCAATCTAGCATTACAAGCCTATGTGGTAAAATGGCCCTGCTCCACCGTGATAGGTAGGGGAGAAAGGGTGGGTTGATTTTTCCATCTCCCTCTGGTAGCAGGTTGAAACAAAACCTTTATTCTTTAGGAGCTGATCTGCTCTTACAGCTTACTCCCCACTTCAGGTTATAATCCCTTTTGGTGACATCACAGGTAGTGCTACTGCCGCCAAGGTGATGTCACAATGAGAAGCTTATGACTGTAAATGGGGAATAAGTCACAAGAACAGATGACCTCAAAATAAGCTAATATCCTGTTATTATATAAATGTCCCTAATACTTATATAAATGTGCCAGTAACAAAAAATAATAAAGAAAAAAAGGCCCAGTGATCTATCAGTGTATGTGATGTGTGTAAATTTGACATTTTCTCACAGACCTGTAGAACCTTTATTAGTGTATCTTGCCCCTAAAAAATCTTTCTACTAGCTGCTTACCTTTTTAAATCAATCTCAGGATCCTTCCTTATATAAAAATATTATTACATTTAAAATTAGGAGAAAACCACAAAAGTCCTCCATATTTTAACCTACCCAATAACCCCATACATGCTTACGGATGGCTAAGCATCTCAACAAAATATAATTTGCATTTTAGGGTCATGAATGCATTAAGTACTTTAACCATATAAGAGCAAAGAAATCTGTCTTGTCTGTGAAGCTCCTTGGGCTTCATGAGGAATGCCATAGAAAGAGTGTATATTTAAAGCTATCTAATTATCAGCTGTTGTATTTTTATGATAAATAGGAACTAATAAAATTGAAAACTAGGTGTAATTTTATCACAGAAAAAGCTTTATTGCAGCCATAAGAATTATACTTCATATAGTGAACAAAATTCTTAAAAGTTTGAAATAACATTGAGAATCTCTAAGGCATTGTTTTTGTAGATGGTCTTGTCTCCACTGTGCTGCAGGTTTATTATTTTCTGCTGTCAAATATTTATTAAATTTTCTTCTGGAAATTTTTTTATGGATTTTCTTGCTTTGATAGGCTAAGAAGCACGTTTAAATGCCTCTAGGGGTAAATAATTTCACATCAACACTTTCAAGCACAAAGTCTGGATCTTCAGTAGGTTTTTACATTATGCAAGTAGATACTTAAGGTACTTAATACTTTCTAACCTCTAGTGCCCTTTTTACACAGAGACAGGCAGTCAGCAGGGATTAATCTGATCCTAATTAACCACAAACTCTTCTGATATTTGGTCACTGCACAGTAGCATGCTGCCAGGTACACAGAGGTAAACTGATCTGGATTATCTGCCGGTGTATGTGCTTCATGGAGGGAGGTCTGTGCTCTGTGTTGTGGGTGACTTACAGGCAGATACAGCTTTAATCATGGAGTGGGGAGACTGCTGTACAAAGCTGGAGTTGTAAGGAAAGGGGAAATCACTAATTAGAAGGCCTCTTCCTAATGGCTTTCTGTTGAGGTTTCCTTTTTATAGATGGCATTTGTTGGTATGGCACTGCAACATAGTGAGAAGCATGAAAATCCAAAGAGAAGATCCATTTCTTCCTCTTTTTCTGCAGCAAAGGAGCACAATTTTGTACATACGAGTTCTCTTTCTTTTTTCCTTCTGTGTACGAGCATCATGTCTTATGGAGCTTCGTGATTTCATGAGCAACTCTGTGCCTTTACTTGCATGCTGTCCCCCATGGCTCTCATCTTCCCTTACCAAGCACCTGAGCTCTGCCCTCATGCCACATGGAAAGCAGAGCACTGAAGGTCTCCCCAAGCCTCATGGTAGCCATTAAAGCAAAACCAACATGCAGTGAGTAAGGTAGGTATGAGGTGTTGTATAGTTGTGGCTGAACCTTTGTATGAATTTGGCCCACAGGATTAAGGAAGGCAACCCAAATATATTTTTGTGAATAAAACAGGTGATTTATTTTATTGATGATGGCAATGATTAGACTAAAAGACCTTAATTAGAATTATTTACTACACAGTACAGATAGTTTTATCTACTAGTGTAGTGCACTGTTTTTTGAAGCAATGTTGAAACAGTGATATTAAAGCTGGCAAAACAATTACTAAGTAGAGATTGGTGTTACTCACCCATACCAGTGACTTCTGCTCAGCCTTGAGGAGTAACCTTGAGGAGCATGGCCACTCAAGAGAGGAGACTCCACACAGTCCTTGAAGGGGTACTTAAGAAGTGCCTGCCATTAGAAAGTGAGATTTCAGTCCCACAAGAACAAGTGGTAATTTGCAGTTGCACCTTCTGAATTCCTGATGTTGGGAGGTGGACCAGGGTTGGTCCACCAACTGCTAAGGCAACAGAGAAAACTGGGGACACAGGGTGGCTCTTGCTGCAGAGCCAAAAGAAGACCCTGCTCAATGTTAGTGCTGGATACTTGCGGCTCTGGCTCTTGATCTTCCTAACAGTGGCATGGCCAGACCAGCACTTGCCTTATTTGAGGTGATCATTTAGGACTTCTGCACTAGATCAAAGCAGGCTGATAGATCACACGTATGGCTCAGGGAAACAACTTTAAATTGAATTTCATATTCTGTAGTGCTGCAGATGTTCATACAGATGGAAAAAGGGAGGAAGCAGTAGAGCAAAAGTCAGGGGAGAAGAATTTTCCAGAAATGGGATCCTGAAAAGTAACTTACTGATACTGAAGTAGCTAACATTAGACAAATTCACCAAGGAGCTACATGGATTTTCTTCAGATACTGTAGCGATAGGGGCACCTGCAGTCCTCTGGGCACAGCGTGGTTTACCATTGTTCAGACTTTTCCAAACAGTACAGCCAAAAGCTGACTCAGGCTATGGGAGTAGGCAACCATGTACTCTCCTGAACAGGTGCTGGTTTCCAGTGTAGGTTGTTTGCTTTCTATGGTCACTCTTCTTTTTTTCCTTGAAAGTCTGAAGCATTCCTCTCTGAGCTTTTGCTGTTAATGGAGATCAAGAGAGGTAAAACAATCCCCAGATTTGCAGTAATTTTGCCGGCTGCCCTCTCTTGTATCAGTGTGCAGGCTCTGCCTCATTTCCTCATTCTGACATAGCTGGAAAGTGGGAGAAAAAGAGAGCTGACTCCAAGCTGAGCTTTCAGGGATATAATGCAGGGCCAGTTCTTACAGAAAACAAGCACTGCCTTCTCCTCTTTTAAACAGAGGTCTGCAGGAATAGGCATCTGAAAAAATAATATTGTTTTGTTCAGGTTTCTCTGTAGTAAGTGGGACTACATTAGAGCTAGGTTTGGTAACACACTTTTATTCTTATTCTTTCTTTGGGAAGACCAGGACACCATGTGGCTGAGGGTCTTATAGGAAGCCCCACTGAAGGCATGTGCCATTCACTGCTGGTGAATGGCTGCTGGTATTTCCTCTGGAGTTGCTCTCTGTGCACTTTTGTCCAGAGATGCCTTTGAAGATTGGAAAAGCACTGCTGTATTCCCAACCCCTGAGGCTGTATTTTTGAAAACAGTAAATCTGTGTTCTGGAATAAAACAAAATTAAACTGTTAAACTATCTTGTTTCATCAGAAAGATGACGAATAATAGAAAAGAAAAAGTGTTGAAAAGCTAATTGTCCTTTCTGAAAGTCTCTTCTTCAATACACAATGATGCTTGATAGCAGGATCGTAGCATATATGATTCTTGCATTACTATTGCAATTGAAGGTAAAATATTTATTTCTCAGTGTTTGGTTTGGTTTTTTTCCTCTGTGCTTAATGTGTATCTGTTGCTGCTTGGTCTCATAAGAACTCTACTAATTAAGAAAAAGTGTCTAAGGACCAACTAATGAGTGAATGAATCAAAAAATTAAGAAATTGGTTTCCTCTGATGTTTTCTTTCTATTAGAGATAGAACAGCTACAACTGTCTGTAAATGCTCTTAAATATGGGGACATTTAATGTTGCAGTTCTTTGGAAAATAAGACTCTTTGCTTTAGCATTTCAAGAAGAAAAAAAATATTCATAGATTGTTTAGATGAAAAAAGACACAGCTACCAGTTGTCACAGTGTCAAAATTAATTATTTTGGATTGATTCATTTGCCTTGATCTTTATGACCCTCAAGAATTTCAAATACTTCTCAGTCAATCATTTAAATTCCTCAGCTAAACCCCATACCTCATTAAATAAAGAAATAAGGAGGGTCTTGATATGCTTCTCTTTAGGCCTGTCACTCCACAGTCTGAAAATACAGATTATGGCATCCTAAAGTATTCTCAGGAGTTTTTTTTTTAAATAGCAAAAAAATGTTTCTCTGTATCACCTTCTCATAAGTGACACTTTCTTGCTGAAACCTCTGAGGACTAACTTCAAGTACCACCTTCAGTGGTGGAAAGAGGCAGTGAGACGTTAAAATTTACTGGTGACTGTGCTAATGTCACCAAACAACAAAGGATTGTTGGGTGTTGTGATGGCCTAAAGAAAGGGAGGAAAGAGGAAGGGTATACTTAGAAGACATGGAAAAACTAAAGATGTGTGTGAACTCTTTCGGGTGTGTACTGACTTCTTAAAGATATTGGGGTCTAATGGAAGTATTGCAGAATGGAAAGAGGGACTCAAAATATCAGACTTTAGGAGAATATGTGGTGTATACAGTGCACAGATGCTGTACTTTCATCATTCTGGGTGCAAAGCAAAAAGCAAAATGGAGGTAGGCAATTTTTTTGCAGGGCTTCAAAAACCAGACAAGTGCTCCCTTGAAAGATCAGCTAGGACCTTTCCGTTTACTCTGGGATTCCCTGTGTAGGCCATTTTCTTTGGGTTGAGACATCAGTGCTTTGGTGAGCCACAGTAATGTGCATTACAGAGCATATAGTTAACTTAATTTTCTTCTTTCCAAACCACAGTAACTTCCCAGCCTAAGTACTGCTGACCTGTCAGATTCAATGTCCAAACTATGCAAACAGATGAATTTCAAGTGCATCATCCATTTCATTCCATCATACATCTTTACTGATACATGAAAGCCAGCTTTTGCCCTGATCTGTGTTTTCTCATGATAGATAATTTTTCCTGAACATTCAGCATACTTTTGCTCCAGCTTCTTTAAGATGGCTTAGCTGGTTTGCTTTCCACTTTCAGTTTTTCACCTTTCATCTCCTTTTCCCATTCTATCGCAGTGTGATGAGCAATATAGACCAGTATCTGAGCCTGGAATGCTGCCAAAGGGGAAGCTGAAATCAGAGACACATCAGACACCATTTATAAATGTAACCTGAAAAGATTTTGGCTGCAACTTATATCTCACAGTACTGTGCACTGCGATAACTTGAAGGGGAAACACATCAAACACTCTGGCTATAGAAATGCTCAGTGACCACATTTGAACTTAGTCCCCAGACAGAGTCTAGACCTCTCAAGTTTCTCTCCCCCTAGTAGGTAAGACCTCAAGCAGTGTGGTGACCCTTGTCCAGATCTGATGAGTTGCCCCTGTTGATAGCTCCCATTTCCCCAAGACGGCAGGGCAGCACTTAACTCCTTTCTGGTGTCTGACTTCATATCATGCACCTTCATCTGCCAGGCCCTGTGGCCTGTGGAGATGTCCCCGCCATACTCACATACAGCATATATGGAGATATGCTACACCAAAGTTATAAAATTTGCAGATCTGGAAGTGTGAACATCCCTTGGTGAACATCAGGGGAGAAACATATCACTGCCTAATCAGTTACTGAACTCAGCTGAAGCAGCTGTTGCTCTTCAGCAGGACCTGCACCCTTTACCTGTAGTTTTTGTCCTGTGTAAAATCCAGATTGTATGTGCATCTCCAGTGAAGCTTCCCAGAAAAGCAATAATCATTTTAGTGGAAAGATGTTGCTCAGTCCCTGAGATTGCTGTTCCCCAGAGTCTAGTTCTGAAAATCAGCAATAAGAAATAGGATTGACTGTTATTCCTACCACCTTTGGGAGAATTCTTATATGTTATTTAATTTAATTTAATTTAATTTATATACTTTTTTCCAGATAATATCTTTTCATGTACCCAGAATCTTAACTCCTGTATCACGGATTGCAGTCCCCTGTCTGTACTTCTCATCCATCCATATCTTGTATTTTTTTTATGCCAGTCCTTACATGATTGCATATAATTTTCAGAAAATTTCACACTTCTGAAAGTCCATATGGTTGTCAAAATCTTTACTGGTGCCACTTGTTTATGACTGAAATAATCAACACAGATTCACACATCCTTTTTTTCCTCCGTTTTCCTTTCTCAGTCTCTTTAGTACACAACTCCAAGAAGATTAATTCACTTCTCCAAATGATGCCACCAAACTTAACACATCAGCAAAGAAGGCTTGTGGCAAAAATCTGTTCCATCTTGCTGTGCTCTTCATTCATGTCAGGCTGCAAGCTAGCTGTCAGTCCTGAGAGCAGCCAATTTTTCTTTGGACCATCTACCAAAAATCACAGAATCAGAAACCTGGTATGTCTAACAGACAACAAGCCTCCATTGCAGAGAATAACAGAGCACACCTGCAGCTGCATCCTTGTCGTGTCACCAAATGATTCCCAGCAATGCTGAAAGCAGAGTTTTGTCCCCAGCAGTCTGCTAGAGGTATGGCAAGTACCAAATCCAATTGATTTATTAAGGAGATGCTAAAGAGAAGAGTGGGCAGGAAAAGAAAGGAGCCTGGGTCCTGTCCTGCTTTGTGCTGGACACAGAGCTGCAAGCGCAGCCTCAGACTTGGGTCTTGTCTGAAGGGATGAGACAAAGCATATGTCAGGGAACTCATGGAGTGGGCTAAGCAGCAGCACCTCCAGGCTAGTGTTGGCCAAGGAAGAGATAGTGCTGTACTGAGTGGGATTTTTAGGGGCCTGGGGTTTTGTGACAGAGATGGAATGAGCTGAATGAGAAGAGAAATAAAAAAAAAGGGAAGGAAGAAGGAAAAGAAGAAAGGAAGGAAGGGAGGAACAAAGAAAGGAAGAAAGGAAGGAAGGAAAGGACAGGGAAGAGGAGCACCCATGGGGACAGGCAGCATGATAATAGTGAATGTGGTTATATCAGACTGGTGACCTGTCACTAGCGAGGTTCCGCTGGGTTCCAGCTTATTCTCTGTGCTCTTCAGCATCTTCATAAATGACTTCGATACAGGACTGGAAGGGATACTAAGAAAGTTTGCAGATGACACAAAACTGGGAGGAGCTGTTGAGTCCCTCAAAGGCAGGGAGGCTGCAGAGACCTCAGCAAATCAGGGGGCTGGGCAATCACCAGCCACATGAAGTTCAACAAGGGGAAGTGCTGGATTCTGCAGCTGGGATAACCCCAGATGTACAGACAGACTGGGGAATGAGATGCTGGAAAGCAGTGCCACAGAAAGGGTCTTGGCCATCCTGGTCAGTGGCAAATTGAATCTGAGTCAGCAGTGCCCTGGCAGACAGGAGGGCCAACCCTGTCTTGGGGGGCATCAGGCAAAGCATCACCAGCTGGTAGAAGGAGGGGATGGTCTCTGCACTTTGAATGTTGTGTGCGGTTTTGGGTGCCTCAATATAAGTAAGATGTGAAGCTCTTTGAGAGCATCCAAAGAAGGACAACAAAGACAGTGAAGAGCTTTGAGGGGAAGCTGTATGAGGAGCGGCTGAGATCACTTGGTCTGTTCAGCCTGGAGGAGACTGAAGGGAGACCTCATTACACTCTACAACTTCCTCATGAGGGGAAGAGGAAGGGCAGACACTGATTTCTTCTCTGTGGTGACCAGTGACAGGACCTGAGGGAATGGCCTGAAGTTGTGTCAGGGCAGGTTTAGGTTAGATATTAGAAAAAGGTTTTGCACCTCTTTTCAGAGTGTTTGGTCACTGGAACAGGTGCCCCAGGGAAGTGGTCACAGCACCAAGCCTGACAGAGTTCAAGAAGCATTTGAAAAATGCTCTCAGGCACATGGTATGACTCTTGGGAATGTCTTGTGCAGGGTAAAGGAAGCAGTTGAAACAGCAAACCAGCCCATAGTTTCAGAGCAAAAATTGTCCTGGAAACCTGTAGAACGCTGTGCACTCAGGACTGCTGGCAACATGACAGCTCCAGCATCTGTAGGCCCCAGGACTGATGGCTTCCCTCCACATTCACTTATCTCACCCCAATCCCTCGAAGAGCAGGGTACTGCATAGCCCCACATGCCTGGAGCTGGTGCACCATCTGAGGCTAGAAAACAGGAAGAAGGTCACAAATGGATCCTATTTTTCTGCTTCTCTCCTGCCCTTTGTCTTGTCCCAGCACTACTCTGACCCCATTGACGTCTCTCACCTCCCTGTCTCCTAGCCAGGTTGGTGGTGGTGGCAGCCCTGGCAGTGGTTGTTTCTGTTTCTTCCTTAGGCAGTCCCAAAAGTCCTTTCTTCAAAACTCCTGCAGTCTTTACACACGTGGGAGGGTGGGAATGAGCATCCTTGACCCTCCCATGGGAAAACCACAGGGCAGTCAGCTCTTGAAATCAAGCAAGGCACCAAAGTGCCGAGGAGAGAAACTTAAGGGCAGAGGCTGCATTTCTGTGGCTTTACATGGTTTAACAGGGGAACACTGGCACCTAGTCAAATTCCATAAGCAGAGCCACAGAGTAATTAGTTAAGGCTTTGCTTTCTTGTGACCAAAAAACCCCCCAAAACGTAGGAAAAAGTGGGACTCATAACTATGTCATGGCAAACCATGTGAAAAACCCCCTCTTGCTTCTAATTACAACCCAGTTTAAAAAATAATCTGTCCATGCAATAGTACATGTGAACTGCAAAAAGATGGCTGTTAATTCATGGAAGTAGGAGGAATTATAAAATTGGTATTATGTGTTGCATTCTTAAACTGTATCTGTTCCGGGCAGCCCTGTCCCCGAGTTCATTATACCTAAGGAGCAGGAGTTCTCCGGTAGCACTGCTAACCTCACAAGAAGTATTGTCTTGGCAGGAGTTGGGTCATACTTAGCAGATTATCTCCGTACCAGGAGGGCTAAAATTTTCATCAAAGTAAATAGAGGAATTTGTGACAGCCAGCCGGCTTACCATGTTGTGCTGAGGGGCTTGTTCGCTGCAGATGCTCGGCTCCAACCCAAACGCAGCCCTGAGTGGTCTCCCCGTGGGCTTTGGCTGCTTCCTCGCCTGTGGCTACAGGGCAGCAAAAAGAACATGGAAGAGCCTTTTGGTCATCATGCCTCTGGTTATTCAGCTGCCCAGCTTCATGGTGGAAGGAAGGCAATAAAGCACAGCGGCCGGGTGGGAGCACAGCTCGGGCACTGTCAGCAGCTTACGCTGGAATACAGGGCACAGAGGGTACGAGGGCAGGAGAGCACCGAGCCTGAGGGTCCCCCGCCGGGTGCCCTGCAGGTGTCACCCACCTGGGCCGGCAGCTCTTCGCGCTGTCACTCGTGTGCGCGAGAACCACGAGATGGCACTAGCAACTTTTGCAGGCCGGTGGCTTCCCAGCGTGGCACACTAACCCAGGGTACTGCACTGCTGCGATCCCGTCACAAGATCACACAGGCACTCTGCAGTCACGAAGGTGGGAATGGGGTATTTCTCTTACTGACTGATCAGCTTTGGCTAAATCCATTTCCATTGCCATTTCATTATGTTTCATTAAGTCAGCAATTTTCATTTATGACAGGCAGATTGGATTAATGGTCTCCACCTAGCAAGCTATTTTGCATTTTATGCATCATATATTCAGAAGAAAAGTGATAAAAAAGGATAACTGATTCAAACATCAACCATGCCTAATGCTGAGCCACATGAAGCTCTCTAAGACTCTAGATGCCCTTTCTGCAGCTAAACTGATGCGATTTACTGTTTGTAAATTGCTCAAAAGAAAGCAGTCTGAACACTGTTCTCCAGCTCCAAGGCCAGTCTAGCACTGTTTGACACCCTTCAGAAATGTCCCATTGCTCACTAAACATACCACACAGCAGCCGTCCTGGCTTCTCTCCTGGAATGCTGCAGGATCCTTACAGGTCTAGGACAGAATTAACCCATTTTGCACGGCAGGCTGTTATCTGAAATGAAGTGAGGACAGCACTGCAGCCCAGAGAAGAGGTGTTTTTTACAGTATGACCCTGAGAGGCTGAGTTTCATGCCCTGTGGGATGCCCAAGGGCATATGGGACGGCAAAAAGATGCAAAATCTGATGGGACAACAGTGGAGACAGAGGGGCCCAGGCTTGATACAGCCTCTTCCATAGTGGGAGCAGTCCTTGGGGTGAAGGGCACCACCAGGTAGTGTCTTGGCAAAAGCTGCTTGAAGTGGTCCAAAACAGAGACAAGCAGCAATCACATGATCCAGTGTTTGAATCTGTTCCCTGTCCTCTCTCCCACTTCCATTTACCACTGTAGACGTACCCCACCACAGTATTTATGCCTTGGAAGGCTGCAAGGCTTTCCACAACAAGCAGCTGGATTCCTCCCAATTTACCTCACAAGCTGTTGGTTCCTGAGCTCAGGGGGACACAATCCTTCCCAGCTACTGAGGCAACACTGCCCAGAACTTTGCACTGACTTCTAGAAGTGATCAGTGAATTTATCTGGGTGAAGGCTTCAGACAAATGTGTCTATGTCCTCATACAGGGAATGAATTCAGTGCTGTTCATTCCCCTGAATTGCTGAGGAATTAAATTCAACAGGAAATCTGACAAACTGAGGATAAATCCACTGGTAGCACAATGTAGCAGTTGGTCACACAGTGATCTGAGCAGTTTTTGGCTCAGGAATTCTGGACTCTGTGTAAATTTAGCAATTTGCACTAGGCTGAATCCTGGAGGCTGGGAAAGAATGCCACAGGGAGGATTGCTCTGTACTCAAATGACACTCAGGCTCAGATGAGAAACAAGTCATTATCTGAACAGAGACAATTTTCAGGATTTTTTTGGGAAGTCAACATGGTTTTATAAAAGTAAATCACACCTCATAAATCTCTTAGGGGCTTCAGAAGGCATCAACAAATAGGTGTACAGCTAAGAGAGGTTTTCCAAAGTCCTTCATCAAAGCCTCTTAAAGAAACCATGCTGTGATGGTTTAAGAGGTAAGGGTATGTGAATAAAGAGCTGATTAAAAGGCAGGAAACAGAAGGCAGAAATAAATAGCCAGTTCTGATTGTGGAAGGAGGTTTGGCAGTGGAGTCATGCAGGGATTTGTACTCAAGCTTACATTGCTCAGCATGGCTTAAACCTGGAAAAAGGGAGGGGCTTCTTGAGATGGGAGTCTGTTGAGGTTATTAAGCATCCAAGATAGTAAAGATGATGAACAACTGGGGAAGCTGCAGAAAAGTCTCACAATAGACATCAACTAGGCAATAAAAAGGCAGATGCAACTCAATGTAGCTAATTCTAAAATAAATTACATTTTAAAAAATCTATTTTTACATACTTGATAGTAGGGTCTCAACTGACATTTTCTGCTTGGGAGTTGGACCTTGGGGCTACCTAAGTGTCTAAAAAAAGGGTAGCAAGTTCCACTACTGGGGGAAGAACAGAGAACAAAATGGGAAACACCTTCAAGCCACTCTGCACATCTACAGTGCAGCTACACCTCCAAAAACTATGCAAGGCTATGGACTCTCTAGCTCAAAACACATGCAGCACAACAAAAAATTTTACAAAAGGGTAACAAGAATGAACAAAAGCATGGAATGGTTTTCCTATGAAGAATCAATAACTGGATTAAGACTTCTCAGCTTGAAAAGAGAAAATGAAACTGAGGGAAACACCAACATCTTCCAATATTGTCATTTCTTCAGCAGATAACACATAGACAGTTTTAATCTGCTTCCAAAGCCCTTTGTGAGGTGGGAATGTCTTACCAACACCTGGGTAGCTCCATTCTGTTGAGCAGATGGGATGGCCAGTGCCAATGCTCAGGCTGCTGAACCTGCAAATCACTCCTGAAGGACCCTCAAAACTCCCAGGATGCAAAAAGAGATGATTTAGAGATGTTACAGAACGGTTGTATAAACAGAGCTGTCATGGCTGGATACAGGTTGGAAGGGTGGCAGATGGTGATGAGGATTGTGCTCTAAGCAACTGAGCGGCATGAATGCATGCATGTTTGTGAGGGAACACAGGACGAGACAATCATGAGCCCACAGGTCAGGAGAAGCTAACAAAAGGGATATTGTTGTGGGCATCTCCTACAACCCATTCAGTCAAGAAGGAAAGACAGCTTTGAAAAACTGGGAAGTGATTTAGGACAGACAAGAAGAGTTCCTGTTTTCTGTAACTGGAAAAACTTGCCGGTTGGAAAAACCTCTGTCTTCACTCACAAGATCTGTGCTCAAGAAGTGTTTTGCTAGGTCTGCCACATGTCTCTAGTAGCAAAGTTTCAAGGACAAAATTAGCAATCACACTATAAGACTGAGTCAGGGATGCAGTAAGCTGGACATGAACAAGTCCACAGGGCTGACAGTGCAACAGAAACCGGCCAATGTAATTGTGAAAGTGACCTCTACCAGTTTTGAAAGATTGTGGTGACTGGTGAAGTTCCAGATGGCTGAAAGAAAGAAAATGTCATAGCCCACTTCAAGAATGGCAAGAAGGATGATCTGGGGAACTACAGGCTGATCAGTCCTCAGTCCCCTGGAAGTTTACCGAGAAATCTTCAAAGTCATTTCCACACTCAAGATGGACAGGACGATGATTTGGAAAACCCAACATGTTGTACTAGCAGTAAACAAAACTGATTGCCACCTTTGATGAGATCACCTCATTGATGGATGGAGAAAGAACAGTGAATCTAAATTTCCTCGACTTTAGAAAGACTTTCAATATAGTCTTCACGGTATTCTGGTCACCAAAATGTAGACTAGATGTGTGGACTACAACATGGGTAATAGACTGGATTGTCAGACTTTAAGGACATTGGACAACAGCTTAAATTCTAACTGGCAGCCAACTGCAAATGGCATTCTTCTGAGGTCAACACTCTTCAGTTACAGTGCTGCTCAACATTTTCATCTATGTCTTGAATAAGGGGATGAAGTGCACCCTCAGCAAGTTACCATATGACCCCCAGCTGGTGACTGATACACTGAAAGGCAGGGCTACCACTCACAGAGACCTCTACCAGCTGGAGAAAGGTACCAGTGAGAATTACACCAGTTCAATAAAAGCAGATAGAAGCCCTGCACCTGGCATGGACTAACTTGGTATGACAGCACAAGCCAAAGCACCTACTAGGTAGGGAGCAGCTCTGCAAAAAGAGGTGTTGGGATCCCGGTGAACAGCAAGTTGAACATGATTAAGCAGGGCACACTTTCAGTGATAAGGCCAACAGCATACTGGGTGGTACGAGCAAGGAAGTTGCCACCAGGTTGACAGAAATTATTCTTCCTGCATACCAAGCACTCCTTAAACCACATCTATAAGGCTGTGTACAGTTTTGGGCTCTTCAGTACAAGAGAGATATTGACAAATTGGGGAGAGTTCATACGGTCAGGGAGCTAGAGTATATGATGTGGAAGAAGAAGCCAAAAGAGAAACTGCAGTCTTCCAGCACCTAATGGGGGATTATAGAGAAGACAGAGACAGAATATCTCAGAGGTACAGAGTGAAACAAGAGGGAAAGATCACAGGTTTGAACATGGCAAATTTTGACTGCAGACTAGGAAGTAATTCTTCACCATTACAGTGGTTAAGCACTGGCACACATTTCCCTGACACTGTGAAATTGCCACCTTTGGATATTTTCAAACATGACCAGACAAGGTGCTGAACAACTTGATTGAACTTCAAAACTTTGAGGCTTGAGCAGCTTTGTGCCTGCTATTAGCAGGCACTTTGGACTAGACAACCTCCAGAGGCCTCTTCCAACTCCCAATGTTTCCACAACTCTGTAAGTGACATACAAATATATATAAACCCCATAATGTTAAACCATAAAACCATAAAAACTAAACAAAGCCAAATCTACACAGCTTTGCATATACAATGTAACGCTGACATGCAGACATGTTTCATGGAGGGAATAAAGAAATGTATAATAAAGAAATGTATAGTAGGTAACACCACACACTGATGGAAATAAGAGGGAAGGACTATTATGAAGACCAATATATATCAAAAAATATCATTCAGCTTTACCGGAGCAAATGATTTAAAACACCTCAGTGAGAATCAAAAGACCCAGTCTGCAGAGGCAAAGCTGAGTCCAACATAATATTTTTGCAATGTTTATTTTGTAATTATCCCACTGACATACAGTGCCAAAAGCTGTAGAGCTTGTGGCACTGCAATTATTTTTGAAGCCTAGTTAAAATACTGTGTCAGTCTGTAATGCTTCATAAATGAACACGCAGAAGAATAAGTACAATTGACTTTTTATCTCTATTTTATTTCACAGAAGAAATGCATTCTGGGGTGAGGAGAAAGTTCAGGGAAAGCCTGCAGTTTTTATAGGATATTGTTCATAATTTAATCAAAACAATAAGTAAACGCCATGAGAAGTGTGCATATTCAACTAACTGAAGAGATGAGCCCCTTCCTAAATAATGGAAAGAGAATTAATGAAGCCTACCTTCAGTGAAACATGCTTCATAATTTTTTGTTTGTTTGGTTTTGTTTGGTTTTTTTTTTGGTTTTTTGGTTTTTTTTTTTATTTGTTTGTTGTTTTTTATTATAGACAAAAAGTTTTCTGTACACTATCACCTCTGTTTTTCTTGACAGTAGGACACTCAGTTTTTTACAAAATTTGGTTACAAATACCATCAGTGTAAACAATTAAAACTTTCATTTTTAGTTAGGCATCAGTACAAAGAACAGAAATACTGGGAGACAGAACCAGCAAGACAACATAAATTCAGAATCTGTGGAGACTCATTTGGTTTTCTTTCCATTAGGATTAATGTGCTAAAATCTGGAGCTGGGATGCTTGTGGAGCTGCCAACTAATACCACACATGAACCTCAGGACTGACACTTGAACTATCCTGTACTTCTTTGTAGATTTCCACTACTGGTGCTTCCTGCTGTGTGAGGCGACGTAACCCAGATGTGCCTTCTTCTAGTGGCATACCCTAGGTGGAAAGATGTTTCAAAGCCTCCTCTTCATTAAAAACCCCAATCAGCTTTTGTCAGGAGTTTGGGCGTTGGTGTGGTGCCAGGATCAGACAGATATATCAGCTCAAATGAGTTTTTTATTTCATGTTCACATCAAATCTTATCTGTATTATTAAAATATTGTCAAAAGGCTCTTTTTTTTTTTTTTTCCAAATAAGGAATACTAAATTTTTAATAGATTTGAATCAAATTTATCCTGTTCTTTGACACATCTGGAAATAGCTAGTGTTGATAAAATGTCTGTCCTAAAATGTCTGTCCGATAAATATACAATGCTATTTCATAATTTATTTTTGTACTACTACCATGAATATGACACAAAATAATGAAGCATAAATTTAAACCTGTGGAGCCTGACTGTCCTAGGCATCACTGCTTGTATGGTGAATCGCAGGCTGATGGAAAAAGTGGCTAGTCTGACTTCACAGTGTATTTTGGCAGGGTACAAACAATAACATGGAAGGGGACTTTAGGTAAATTGGGTTCATGGTGTTCTAGGGGGGATTTGATCTAAAGGTCATGAAAGTCAGAGGAAAGACTGTGTGGGCTCTGAAGGAGCATAGAGACGGTAAACATATGCACACCATGGCAACCCCTTATTAGTGCTATTTTTGGTCCCAGAAGGAGAACAGTTTACCCCCAAAATTCAGTAAGTTTACACAGTTTTAGAGGGCAGGAAAAGGCTGATAATCTTCTGTGTTCTTGGAGCTTGAATAGATTTCCCTGTTTATTCATTGTGTTTAGCACGAAAGATAAAGTCTACCCCTGGTACATGCTTTGATACTATCTCACAGAGGGGAGACTTGATGTCTTTTTCCCTGTGTGGAGAAAACAATCGTAAAAGGAAAAAGCCTTGAGGAGTAGCACCCCGACTCTTGAGTATGCCTCTGGCCTTTTCTGGACTGGAGGAGCAGGTTTATTGGAATTCCTCTTCCTCCGCTATAAACATATACTCAGTTTCCCCTAGGCTTTCTTCCAGAATTGTTTGTAAAAACTTTGTGCTTCTTTAAACGGGCCAGGGAAGCTGTTCCACTTTTTGTAACTATTATTTAGAGTATGTGTGCTTTTTTTTTCCCTTTTCTTTTTCTTTCTTTTTTTTCTTTTTTTTTTTTTCTTCAGAGCAGCAATTCTTTTGATTAAAATTACTTAGTAATTTCTCCAAAAATGAGTTTTTATTCCACACACCACAATGCCATCATGGTAGGTCTTCAGCATCTATACCTATGTACATAGGCTACATCCATTATTATACATACACATTTTTATATGGTTATTTTCTCAGTGGCTAGACCAGAGCTGCTATCAGTGATACTTCTTTACCAAAAATGTGACTTTTCAGAACATGCATGATGAAATCTGTTTATGTGACCTAAATCCTAGAGAAGGTACTTAGCTTTTTACTTACATTTCTTTTTAAAATACCAAATTACCCAGAGCAAACCAGGTTATCAAGAATGTGTATTTTAAAAACATCTTTTGAAAGCTACTAAAATTTGACTTGTTTTCCCTTTGGAGAGAAGTATTTGAGAGTAAATGTGTTTTACCCAGAAAGAAATATGCTTGCACTGGAAATATGAAGAATAAGTTTCTGCATTAATTGTTTTTTTTAACACAAAAATAACAACTCTTTAAAAAAACATGGAGCTGTCATACATTTGGTGTAGTAATATATGAAAATGCTGGGTTAGCTTTCAGTAAACTGTATATTGCCTGAGTTAGAAGTAGCAGACATAGTTTACTCGGGTTACCCTGTCTACAAAAGTGGTTTAGACAACAGCCCAGATGGCTCCCTTCCAACTGGAAATGCAGGGCTTTTTGTATGGAGGGGTTTCAAAATGTTCTTTAATGTTTCCCTTTTGGCACTTGCTGCATCTGGTCTGTCAGAGATACAGTGGAGCTTCCTCTTCCCTGGGGAAGGAGTGAAGCTTCTTCAAAAAAATTCTATAAATACATTGGCAGCAAAAGGAGGGCTCAGGAGAGTTTCTATCTTTTGCTGGATGCAGAGGGTAACAAAGTGTCAGGGTATGAGGAAAAGACTGAGGTACTTAATGCCTTCTTTGCCTTAGTCTTTATTACCAAAACCAGTTTCCCCTAGAACATCCAGCTACCAGAGCTGGAAGTTAGAGACAGGGAGCAGAATGAAGGCCCCATAATCCAGAAGGAAAGAGTTAGTGACCTGCTGTTCCAATCAGACACCTATGATGTGCCTAGATAGGATGCACCTGAGAGTAATGAGGGACGTGGCAAAAGAGCTTGTCAAACCACCTTCAACCATTTACCAGCAGTCCTGGTTAAATGGAGAAGTCCCAGCTGCCTGTAAATTAGCAAAAATAATGCCCATCTACAAAGGTTGCAAGGATGATCTGGGGAACTACAGGCCTATCAGCCTGACTTTGGTACATGGGAAGGTCATGGAGCATATCATCCTAAAGGCACATACAGGACAACCAGGGTATCAGGCCCCCAAGATTTACAAAAAGTAGGTCCTGCTTGACCAACCTGATCACCTTCTATGATGAAGTGACCCACTTAGGAGATGAGCAAAAGGCTGTGGATGTTGTCTATGTAGACTTTGGTAAAGTGTTTCACACCATCTGCCATAGCATTTGCCTCAAGTAATTGGCTGCTTGTGGACAGATGTACTCTTTGCTGGGTGAAAAATGCGTCTGGATGGCCAAGGCCAGAGAGTAGTGGTGAATAGAACTAAATCCATTTGGTGGCTGGTGACTAGTGGTGTTACCCAGGACTCAGTATTGGGGCCAGTCCTTTTTCACATCTTTGTCAATGCTCTGGAGATGAGGGGATTGAGTGTATCCTCACTCAGTTCACAGAAGACACCAAGTTGGGCAGGAGTGTGAATCTGCTGGAGGGTAGGAAGGCTCTACAGAGAGATCTTGACAGATTTGGGTCAGTGGACTGAGGACAATAGTATGAGGCTCAATAACACAAACCAAGTGCTGGGTCCTGCACTTGGGTCACAACAACCCCAGGCAGAGCTCCAAACTGGGGAAAGAGTGCCTTGAGAGCTGCTTGGTGGAAAAGGACTGGGGGTTGCTGATTTGCAGCCAACTGGATATGAGCCAGCAGTGTGACCAAGTGGCCAAGAAGGACAATGGCATTGTGGCCTGTATCAGCAATAGTGTGGCCAGCAGGACCAGGGCAGCAATTGTTCCACTTTACTCAGCACTGGTGAGGCCTCACCTCAAATCCTGTGTTCAGTTTTGGGACACTCACTACAAGGAAAGACGCTGAGGTGCTGGAGCAAGTCCAGAGAAGGGCAATGGAGCTGGGGCAGAATCTGGAGCAAAATCTTATGAGGAACAACTGAGGGAACTGGGGCTGTTTAGCCTGGAGAAAAGGGAGGCTCAGGGGAGACCTCACTGCTCTCTACAACTACCTGAAAGAAGACTGTAGTGAGGTGGGGGTTGGTCTCTTCTGCCATGTCTCAAGTGCAAGGATGAACAGAGACTAACCTCCTCCACCAGGAGAGTTTCAGATTAGATATTAGAAAAAATTTATTCACTGAAAGAGTGGTTAGGTCTTGGAATAAGTTGTCCATGGAGGTGGTGGAGTCAGTTTGTGGAAGCATTCAAGAGGCAGCTGGATGTAGCACATGGGGATATGGTTTAGGGGTGATTATGGTAGTGCTAGGTTGACACTTGGACTAGACAGTCTTGAAGGTCTCTTCCAATCTTGATGATTCTCTGATTCTCCCCCTCCTCACCACTGCCAGGTCTCAGAGGTTAGAAAGAACAGCATTTCCTCACAGGAAACTTCTTGCCTGACTCTACTTGAGATGTACTGCTGGTACCCACTGTGCTTAGAGCTGCCTTTGGAACTTGTGAGAGGGAAATAAGACCCCTTTCTTCTCCCATCTTTCTTGAGTTAAAGGAATTTCTCAGAAAGTTAAAGCAGTTTGGTATCACAAATTAATCTTCATTTTCTGCCAAATTAAAATGGAATACTAATGTCTTTTCTGGCATTTCTTTCACCACCAAAGGGCCAGTCACAGAAAATATCCACCTGGCAGTGCTGTGGAAAACCCTCTGTGCTGATCATCTCCTCTAGTACAAGGGTAAAGGCAAGCTCAGATTGCTTTACTGTACCTAGTTTGGGAATACCCATCTCAGAGGGTTCTGAGTATTTTCTTCCAATATTTAACACATTCTGCTGCATCACCTTCTTCTCAGCGAGGAACCTTCCATATGCTCAAAGTGGACCCACTGCTGCCATTCACAAGTAGAACACATTTGCCCTGGAAGGTACAAGATAGAGAAAACCTCAGATGTAAAATTCTTCCTCGTTAACAGGTGAAGCTGGGCAAGCATGATTGTCCAGAGAACATGGAGCTGCTCTCAAGGACTCTTTGTGATGCTTGCTGGGAGATGCAGATGTGAAAGAGCTGGAAGACCATTCAGAAAGAGAATGCAATGAATCATCAACTGACTCAAAAGTATTGCACACGGCTGACACAGGCCTTCTACTGGTGGCTGCCTGTTTAGCCTTACCGACAGTTTGTTTCTGTGGGGGAAGAGAGTCTGCCAACTCATTCCAAAATCCATTAAGGGCAGAGTATGCAGAAACCACAGACAGGTCTGAGAAGGACAGCTTCATCCCTGTATCCACATCAGTCTCTTGGGCACCTTCCAAGTCATCAATGTTGAGCTTGTGGCTGCATTTCCATGTTTTTAACCTGGTTGCAGTTGACCCAGTATTTAAAAAATGAAATGGTTCAGTGAAGTGAAATGTCTCTGATGCTGAAGAGGAGTTCACCGTGGGCAAGCAGAACAGAGACTTGCTTCGTTGAAATGACCATGAAATGCTGGAGGCACTGCTGGATCTGCGCGTGAAGTCTCCCCCATCACTGTGTCTCAAGTCCTGCTGGGAGAAACCAAGGTAGTGACCAAGGCCATTCTTGTGATGTACCTTCTTTTGATCCATTTCTTGTGGTTGTTCAGAGACAGTTCGGTGGCTCTGAGGAAGAAAGGCTGGCAGAGTGGTGAAGTGGGAATCTGTTGACAGAGATGGATACGGTTGCTTGTTCTGCCTTGCAGACTTCCTACACCAATTGTGTGCTTGCTGTAGCCGGGAGAGGGAGAAAAGAAGATCACATTAATACAGAATTGGCAGTTTTACAACCATAAAGTCTCCATTGCTGAGTTGTTACTGCAAATAATTACGAAGCAGACTTCAGTTAGTATGCTTGCAGCAAATGTCTCACTTCAGTAACAAAGAGAAACCACTCTGCCAAAATCCCAAATATTTACATAAGGAGCCTCAAAGACAACAAGAATAAATGGTAGAGAAGCCCTGCCTTGGGGGCTGAATTACACTAGCTTTAAATTCTCACTTCCTATTGACTTGTTCAGATTCATTCATATTCTCTTTTATACATTACTGCCTTAGTGGACAGCCCAAGAACAAAAATGAATAAATGGAAGATGTATGTTACCAAAATGATAATTTCTCATTTCTTCCTTACTGTGTTTTTTTTGTTTGTTTGTTTTGTTTTGTTTTTGTTTTCACCCCTGAAACATCAGAAAGCCTTCAGCAAGCAAGCTCATTCTCGGTCTTCCCAGTGGAAATTTACTGCTTCTTTCAACTCTGTCACATTTTCTCTTTCACATCTGGTTAGCTGAGCAGTGTGCCCTAGAACACATTTGCTCTGTTAACTAGCTCATAGTGACATTATGCACAGACATATAATTTGCCTGTAGGCATGTACATTGAAGACTGAAACTGATGGTTATGATCTGAATCTAGACCTGAATCTCAGTCCTAGGGCAGGATTCAGTTGTCTGCCTCAGATGTCAGATACTCAAAGCATTTGAACAGGGAAAGCATCTGTGACAAATGGAGAGCCAATATCCTTCTCAAGAAGTGGCTGGATGCCAGGTGGCTTTCCTATGGGATTAGACACTGATGTGTGGGTAACTGCACTGTGTTCGAGCAATCAGAAGGTTTTTCATCATCCCATTTATTTCAGTGAGGCTTTTAGAAGTTTGCCTTTCAAAAAGTTTAATTTAAATTCTTGTTACTGGAATTTCTTGCATAATAAAAAATGCTTGATCTCTCCCACAAAAGGGACAGAAACTAATGGGAAAAAGTGCAAGATAAATATATTCTTGAAGATAAACAATAATCTAAGCTATGGGACTTGTCAGTAGGAAACAACAGAGGAGAAAGAAAGAACTGGGATTCCTGATTACTGTGTGCTGTTAAAGTGACAAGGCTGCGACAACATGATATGGGGCAGTTTCAAGTGAGTTAAAAAAATCAACACATTATGGACAACACTGCTAAGGCCTCACCCAGAATGATGCACATGACTAAATCACGCCTATGTGAAAAAGAATAAATTTGAACTGATAAAAATGGAGCCACAGGAAAAAAAAAAAGAACAATCTATTAAAAAAACTGAAGCACAAACTAATAAAAGGTTTTTAAGAACAACAGCAGGACTAGAGTCTTACGGGCCAAGTAATGGATAAAGACAGAGCTTGTTCATTTTAGCAAAGAGATTATATGACATGACAGAAAGGGCTGAGACCTGGCAACAAAGGAGGTCTTTTGTATCCTCTTCTCTAGAAGAACTCCATACATCACTGCTTTTAACATCTTACCAGTGCACATCACATTGTCTTAGTGACCTAGATCTGTCATAACCATCTTCTGTTTTTTATTGAAGTGATTTTAGAGGCAAAAAAGGATTTTCACGTAGCAAAAAATGTTTTGCTCATTCATGATCAGTCAGCTAGAGATTTATAGGACAGCCAAGCCACAGAAGTTCACTTAGATGTTGTAAATTAATATATATACATATATCTGTAATGAAGTATAATAATTCATAACCTATTTCTGTGTAATATAGTAAACTGTTTTCCTTAATGCCATAAAGAATTAAGTGAATTAATGGAGAAATAAAGAAACTGAGTACATATGACCCTAATAGAATGACTCAATTTTCAATAAAACATTAGCCAGAAAGCCCTTTAGACCTCTACACACATTATTTTATTTACGCAATACATAAACTAATTTGCTTAAAAATTACTCAGCAAGATAAAAGACTTGTGCCCATGAAAAAACTACCAGCTCCTTCTTAAATGAAGACATTTTTTTGATAACCCAGAAATAAGATTATGATGTGCTGAAAGTACTCAAGCAGATCACCCTTTCGATGGGTTTGTCTAAGAAAACACTTCTCGTTATATTTTGTTTGCATTAATCAAAGGTACAATTTTTTTTCTCTGCAGTAGCTCTGTTATCAGATATGTTATATGAACTCAACCACCATGCTTGGTGAATCAACAGAAGCACCTCAAGAATACTTCTACCTCTAAGACAGAGAAAATCATGGATTGCCCCGCCATGGCTTGTTTTTACGTTATTCCTGTGTTTTTGTAGACTTAGTTGATAATTTAGTAGATCAAGCATCTAGAGAAATCAAGGATTCAAGCAAGTCTTATTTTCCTGTTTGTGAAAAGGTAAGGATGGGACCACTGGTAACAACTTGGACAAAACTGCACCTAAAAACATACAGCTTTTGGGAACAGATCTGTACTTGCACAGTGGAGAGTTCTGTAAGGAGTACAAAAGCCTTGCCTTTACCTTGCACAGATCATACCACCTGTCCACATGTATATATGTGAATATATATATATATACACATATATGTATATACACACATGAATATATCTGTATACATGGATATGCCCTTCACAGGCATCCTGACTAGGATTTAGTTGTCTACTTAATATAGCCAGTGGAGTCTGGAGAGCAATTCAGCTTTCCCTGAAGAAATTCCTGTGTCTGTTTAGGTGAATGGCTTTTTATGTCCTTGGGCTGCACTGAGTACATACCCACCAACTACGGTGAGAACATAGATTGTAGCTGACAAAAAAACACCTGAGGGTAGACATTAGTTTTTAGGTGTCTATGATTTGGAGCTGAACCAAATCCTGCAGAGATGGCTCCCATGTGTTTATTTTGCTTTGGTTTATAGTGGAGGTATTTTGCACAATAATAAAAATCTCATGTATTTAGATGCTGGTAATAATTTCTTTTTATTGACATAACTTCTGACATCTGTTCCAAAGGAAAACCAATTTAATTTTGGGAGTAAAGCACAGACATAAGAACAGCTGTTTTGCACTCTTTCTATTATTTCAAAGCCCTCTAGTTTAAATCAGCTTGTGTTAGTTCTGGATTGTAGATATGCAACACAATGACCACAGGTGCAACCAAATTTTCAGGACTCAAAAGGATGCTTACTTGAGGCATCACCAAAGAGGATGTGAACCCGAGGGCAATACCAGCATAAATGGATGAGGTGAGATGAAACACCCCTGCTAAAAACCCTGCTCTCATGTAGGAACTCTCTATCCAAAATGCAGAGAATAACTAAAAACATAAAGGAAGAGGGAAATGCACTTTTAAGTGGAAGTACTTGGAAGGGGCACCCTGCCCCAAACAGCCAAATAACTTTAAGTATCTGGGCTAAAACTAACAACAATTTACTTTAGGTAAGATACCAGTTTTAGGGTTTTGTTATTTTGAACTTTTTTTCCCTAGCTCTTTTAATGTTGCTATGGTCAGACAGAGGCATTTCATTTTATACAAGGTATTTGCTGTTAATCCTGATACTGAGTCACAGCTTCTAGTCAAGCCTGGTTGGCCTGGCAGAAGGTAACGGTGGGTCAGTGAGGAGAAGGGGGCAAGAACAGCCTGCCTGCGGGGCAGGACAAGTGACATCACTAATACATTTTATTTCCGAACACCTCTGTTTATAAGAGGAATTGCTTATCTCAATAATTTTTTTAATTTTTATTTTTTTGTATTTAAATAATTTCAGATTTTGAAGATCTATTTTCCAATGCTAGTCTTCATTACACGGGCAAAAAAGGGAAATAATAAGAAGATGTTATTTTGATGCTTTCATCTTAGAGCAATATAACTGAAGACTTTCCTGGCTACGAGAGTACCAGGCTGCACAACTGTACAACAGGTAGTTGACAGAAGCTCCATCTCACGAAATACTAGTGAATAAAGATTACAGGCTAATCCTATATTGTAGAGAACAGGATTATGTGGACTAATAAGACTTTTCTATATCTACATTCTCTAACTTGTCAGAGATCACAGAGAGGATTCAGTGATTTAGCCGGGATTAAAACTCAGGCAAAATTAGCTCCTAGTCCTATGCCAAGGCCATTGACTGTGCTCTCTTGTGCCACCCTGGCATGGCACATGGAGTGTTGCATGCAGCCTGTGCCTTCATGTGATCTCTCCTCTTTAGATTTTTGAGGAGGCTTCTCCTACTTCCTTAAGCCTGCCATTGGCTTTGGAAACAGTTGCATCTTCTTTAATTTTCTGATTTTTTTTTTTTTTTTCAAGTCATCATCTTCAGCCTTCTCATGGCTTGCTCTCAGCACTGCCTGTTACCTCCCTGCAGCCTGGCAGAGCCCTGCCTGGTACAGCTATGCTGCCTGCAACAGGCACAAGCACCACAGAGATGCCAGAGATGGGGTCAGTCATATGAAAGGACAAAGAGATGATACAGAGTGACACACTGATTTTGACTGAAATCCCAAATACAGGGATATAGGTTTGTCAGACCTTATCACAGAGATGCATGACAAACCCGGCCATTGACCGAACAGATTAGCTCTCTAACAGAACAGATTTTTTCATCTGGCGCTAATCTGGTGCTCATTTATAATCTCTGCACAAATCTTTGTGAAGCCTGGAGGGATTTAGAGTCTTTGTGTTCTACAATGGGCTGCAGAAGAATTTCATGATGAATATCCGGGAACGCCATAAACAACTTGTGGCGAAGCTTGCAGAAATGTGCTTTTGCCTTGGGCTGCCTGGACCTAAGAGAAAAAAATCCATGAGTGTTCCCACACTCTATTTTAAGTTATCTGCTTTTTAAGAAAGCAGATAGAGATCTCCTTAAGTATTATCTGTATTAAGAACTACCAGCAAGGCTTTGCTGAGGTCAGGACCCAGCCAGCACAGCAATGACATCACCATTTGAGCCCAGATTTTGCCTGCTTTGCTCAACAGGAGTTCGATGGTGTTTGTTTAATTGTATTAAAATCAGTGTGATAGAACCAGGAAAAAAATCAACACAAGAAAAAAATGGCAGAGGTTAGTCCTCTGTACTACCATAATACATCTTACTTGAAAGTAAGACTTGAAAAAATGTATTCAGAAGCACAGAATATCAAAAGGCAAAATACACAAATTTGATTTAAAATTGAATGTACTTGAAAATTATTATTTTACTTTTCCTACCCTACTGAAATCATTATTCTCATGATTTAAAGAAGCCATCTGTGCACTTTATTCTCTCTGCTCACTACCCCTGCTTCCCAAACGTGCATGGCTAGGCCAGTCCAACCACTTATGAACCTTTCTTGCTTCCCACGTTGCACTGCCAGGAGTAACAAGTTGCTTAGAACTTCAGCTGTCTCTGCGTGGATTACACCCACAGGCAGCCAGGAATCTGGACAAGACCTGCAAATCTGGCACTATATTCAGTATACCAGTATTTGGTAGATTCTTAGCTACGCTATTTACATATTCTTCCCACTGCTCTGACAGGAGCTCCTAAGAGCTCCTGCTTCTGGGCTTAGCACTGGTGAAGCAGCGTGGGTGTCTTCCCACAGGATGCAACCACGCTCTTAAGCCTTGCTCCTGTGACAGCCAACTGAAGCTTACCCTTTGCGCCTCAGCTGGTGTATTGCTGCACCCTTAGAGCTAATTTGCCAATGTGGAAAAGCTACTACAACAAAATAATTCTGAAGGGCTTCCTTGCAAATGAAGGAACAGTTTCTGTGGCATTAAGCAGATTTATCTTACCTGTGAATAACTTTGTTTTCTCTTGCACTGACTTTATCTAAGCCCCATGATAACTGCATTTGCAAAATGGATTAAGAACATGGATCAATCTGGCTGGCAAGTATCCAAGTCCCTGTGAGGACACCAAGAAACGCATGGAGGTCACATCTTGTTAGCTTAATCATGGAGGTATATTCAAACTTCAAACTTTAAACACTAGCTGCAATTTAATAGGGATGCAAATCTACCGTTTTTGGTACAGTATTCTGATAATTATGAAGTACCAGCAGATGTGCAGACTGAAAAATACCGGGAAGTCATTGTTTGAGTTACATAACTGGAAAGAAGAGAAAGTAATCGCCAACGCTGTAGTTTGGATAATAAATAATAGCAGCTCCCTGTGAGAAGTCAAAGGTAGATACTATAATTTCCTTGGACTTAGAACAAATTAAAAGAATATAAAGAGTTCACGGATCGTGAAACCAGTGTATCCAACAACCCGTGCTCCATCATTTCCTTCTCCCTAACCAACCATCCTGCCTTGAATTAACCTGCTTGAATCTGCTGGGTGGCTATTATGTAGTTAACCATCAATCTGTACAACTGCCAACTAAAATCTATTTATTGACAGCTTTTTTGTTACTGTGTCAGAACAACCATTTAGTGAAACAGCCTTTTCCTGTTCCTGCTGTTTACCTTCTTGTCTATTTTCCAAGCACAGTCAGAGCCTCCTTTAGACTTACTTTGGCTAGGCACAGATGACCCTACTCTTCCAGTTCCCCTTTGTAAGACAGTCTCACCATTCTTTTGCACTGGGGAGAGCCATTTCCCTGAACCTGCACCTTTCAGAAGTCACCTTTCTGGAGTCCAGAGTTGAAGACAGGAGAAGCCTTTGGGACCCAGTGCATTGGCACAAACTCTTTGCACATTTCTTAGGGGATAGTAACACCACTACACACTAGAGACTGCACGCTCTTTTCTTTCTATGGTCATGTTGCACTGGTGGCTTGTAGGTACCTGAGTACAAATAGGACATTTTCCCTTTGATTTAGTTGTACATCTCCACTTCTGATTGCACAGACTTGCTTAAAACCTGTATACCAGGACCTAGTTTTCATGATTTCATAATTGCCTAAGTTAGATCCAAAGTCTCTGTTTTCCTTGCACTTTGCACATATTAAAGTTCTTTCACTTCACCACTTTTCCAATGTGATAAATTCCATTTCTGTAACTTCACTCCCATTTGCCATTTTGCCCTTCTGTTCAGAATCATCATCCTCACCAAAAACAGAAATGAAAATTAATTGTACTTGAAGGCCACACTTTTGCTCTTTTGATACAAATGGCTAAAATTTTATTTTGACTTTCTTTGCAGGTCTGCTGCTCAGCAAGTCTAGCTTTACCTTTGTACTGCCTGGCATCTGTTACTTCTGAAATTTGGTTTTAAATTAAAAGCCTTATTTAGAAGCCCTATTTTTTTTTTACCCTTCCCTTCAATTTACTTGAAACCAGTGCAAGATCCCATAAAGTTATATCACATATCAGAAATCTCCTGAAAAAGAACAGGGAAAAGGGGATATACGTGAGAGTGGTTGCTGTGTATAATTTTCACGATGACTCTTGTAAGCCTCAGTTTACAAGTTATCTCAGACACGGATATGCCTACAGTACAATCAGGAACCCTAAAAATTGGTGACTGTTTTGCCAGATGGGCAAGAGGAGGCTGCCCTCCTCAGCCCTATGTGTGTTATTCAGTTCTGGCGTGGGGTTTCTCTGAGGGTGGCATCTGCAAAGCAGCATTGAAAGGTTTCACTACCACTTGGATGTGACTCACCAGAACACAGATGCCCTGGATTTTCAGTCCCAGGAGCTACAAATCCTGAGGCACTGCGCTACAGGGGGTTGTACACACCTCTCTGCACGCTGGGAGGCCTGTATAGTGGAAGGATGGAATCCCCAACACTTCTTCCACAGAAACAAGGTAAGACAATCGGACAAGCCACATGAATGAAATTCACTCAAAAATTCACCCTTTGAAATCTGAACAACAGTGTTTTAAAGGTGAGGGTCTGTGCTCCTCGATACAAATATAAGCAGCAATAAATACCTCTGAAGTGCAAGAATGCATATTAACCTGGCTCTAGATTGCCAGATACCCTCTCTGCAGGGCAGGCAGCTATTAAAAGCTTGGTACTTTTTATCCTTTTATCTCCCTTGGATGTGGTGTAGTGAAGCAGAGCATGCTGATACATTGCCCAGATATGGCTCCTACAGATGTCCCAACAAATAAACTCTCTTTCAGGATTTGGTTACAAGCACTTGAGATTAGTTCAAAAGGAGAGTCTGTGGGAAAGTCTTTCTTAGGCTGCTCTTCGGGGTGCATTTCTTTCCTTTCATCACCTCTCTCTTCATCCTGATAATCACTGTGCAAAAGAGAGATGCAGTATGTCACCCAGTGATGCTAGAATATAATGAGTACCATCAGGAATTCTGCTTGTCCTTCATAAAAATCTCATAACTGAGGGCTATTTCAAAACTCCCTGTCAGTTCTGTGCCCATATTTCTTAAAAAACAACACTTAACAGCCATCATTTCTCCAGTTGGGCTCATAATTCCTTCTCTCCTCATTTTTTAAACAGCTACCTCATCTCACATCACTCTTAGCATAAACTGAGGTTGACTGATATCTGGATAATATCAGTTGCTCTTTTCTGATTAGTTACACACACAGAAAGAGGTTTCAGATTTTGTTTAGCAGTACTGCCCTGGCTCTGTCTCCTAGGACAGAGGGAAAAAAAAAAAGAGGCAATGTTTCTGTCTTTGCAGGTTAAGCTTTCCTGCACAAAACCAAGAAATGTGCTTCTGTTTCCCTTTGTACTGAACTTACCTGCAAAAGGATCCTATTTCCATCATGGTCTTCTGTCTGCCACCTGCCTTCACTGATGGGGCTGCACGGGTTGGGCAAGAGAGGCACAAGCTGCCCCACATCTTTTACTCTGAACTCCAGCACTGCTGACTCTGTTGTCACTGGCACCTGGCCCTTTGGAAGTTTCTTTAGAGAAAACTGAATGTCTATTTCCATGTTAGAATAGATAGGAAAAACACAAAAGTCTGCTTTTTTCTGACATACTGGTCTTTTCAATATTAACTCATACAGTTTCAAAATGTCCCCAAAGTTTTCATTCCTGCAGTATATGGTGAAGCGGATCATTTCTTTCCCGTAGTGCACTGGGCGAATGGCCCACAGAGGAGTCTCTGGAGCTAAAGTGTAAAAGTCTTGGCTGCATGGCATGTAAGGGAGGAATTTCCCATGCATTAGCTCTGTGTGGTGGTAATGCCAAGGTGGCCGCTGAAAGGTTTCATGGAGCTGCAAGATTGGTTCTTCTCCATACTCCTCCTGCAGAAACAGAATGATTGCAAGGGCTGGCTGAGAAACACCAGCCTTAACTGGCTTCCTGCGTTTCTTGGGCACTCGTCTTTCCGAGACTCGGAACAGCTGGAGGTCTGGATGGATCCAGGCTAGAAGCTTATCAATGGCTTGCTGAAGAGCCTTGGATTCACCTGGGTCTGTGATAATATGTACACTAACAAGGAATGGGTCTTGTATGCCTTCCACAGAAAGTTCACCTGAAATATATATAAAAAAATCCTTTAGGATTTGTAACCAAGTTGTCAACATTTAGGTGATCCTTAAAGAATACACTGTCCACTCAGTCACAGTGTGCTTTTTTTTTCATCTCTCTCAAGCTCACCTGTATTAAACAACAACAACAAAAAAAAAAATGTACAGAGATACGGCAACCAAGAAAACAATCATAAGGCAGAGAAACTTCATCAAGCATATCATAAGTTACTGTTTCTGCTGAAGTAGCATCCAAAAGACATTAGTGTGCATTTCAGTGTTAGAAAAGAGCTGCTCCATGTAGCTGAGGTAGGAAAGAAAAAAATACTGATGTAAAGTGGGGCTGAAAGGGAGATGAGTGATGTGCAGAATGATCATGATAGACAATGTTCATTCCACCTTGTTTTAATTTGTGCCAACTGGCTTTGGCCATGGAAATTACACCACTGAACTCCACTCTATCACCCTGATGTTGGAATTTTCTTAACGCTCAGTTAAGAATGTTTTGTGTCCCGGAGGAAATTGTTCTAAGAAGTACAGTGAAGTTTGTAGGGAGAGGTAATATCTTTTATTACACCAACTGATACAGTTGTGATAAAAAAAAAACAACAACAAAGCAGAGAAACCTTCAGGCCCATAAGTCTTTCTTCAGAAAACTATATTACTTGTCCCAACAAATCCTCCACTGTTTATATCTTCAGACTATCAAGACTATAATACTACTGCTTCAAGGTTTTTATAAGATTAGGGAAGACTCATAAAAGCAGTAAGCACAAAAAAAAATTACACTTACTCGGGGGAAGAAAGAAACCTCTAGTTAGCCTTGGCAATGTTCACAGGGGCTCTATCTGTTGTTTGTCCCTGAAACCTCTTTGATAACTCAGAAGCAAAGCAATGTCTGGTTGAAGGGCTGAGGAGAAATTGTTACTTCTGTTCTGCTGGAGTTGGATGCCAATAAAGATGCATGTGCATGGTGATCCAAGACAGTTTAATAAATTAGTCATGTAACCTCGATATTTTTGCTGAAATGGTTCCCCTTGTGTGGTGTTCTGAAACCACCTCCATGTCTGAGACCCTGAGCCTAGGCACAAAGCCCAAATGTGTGAAACCTTAGAAAGACTTCCCAAGCTTTTAATTGTGCAGACCACATTTAACAGGGGGATTGTCTTGAAGGCTATTTCCCCTCCTATTAGCAAGCAGTACAAACCTCTCCCTCCTCCTTCCTGGCATCAGAATAACATTCTTGTGATACTTCACCAACTGATTTAAAGGAAAAGCAGCTTTATACGAGTAGTGTATTTTTGTTATCTTTCAATACAGAATAGCTGTAAGACCCAGAGAAAATCTAGATGCAACTCATAGCTTTCGGAACAGAGACGGCTGGTAAACATACCATCAGCCTCAATTTGAAGCTGCAGAAAAATATGGTATGCACAGCAAATAGCAAGTATGCATCTTGCCTAAGGGAGATTATAGAAAAATCAAATAAGTAATCAAAAATCCAATTACAGCGGAGTTCTTGTATCTCTGCGTGGAATGGGTAATGTGGAGTGACTTTGTCAGATAGCCATCTGACAATGGAAGAAAAAAATTGAAGCAAAAAGAAAAACTGTGTCACTATGTGGCTAGAGGTTTGGCTGTGGCAATCATTATGGGTAGAAAATAATTCTTTGAGATATGCCCATGTGGGATAGTCACAGTGTGGGACAAAAACCAAGAGGAGTGTGGGGGGAGGTCCTCTCATGGTCCTTTACATGGGGCAGCAGGACAGGAAAGAAAACAAATTGCAGAGGACAGTGATCTAATAAAACCAAAAAGAAAGTAATCACCATAGCTACGCAGTCATTCATTTTCTAAGACTGGAACAGAAGATGTTCAGCTCTTTTCTCCCTCTGATTCCTTTGTTACACAAATGTTATCAAAGCCTGCAACAAGTGACAGGCTAGATATTTATGCATATAAATGACTGGAGCTCTGAAAGAAGGCTGGGCACAAAAATGTGAAGCAGAGAGCCATCGTTGCTGATGCCTTCTTGCTCTGCATTGAAAAAAAAGTCCCTGAGCACGGCTTTTCTGCCCTCCTGTTGCTCAGCATGGTGCATGGACACTGAATGGCTAAAGCATTTTTCACAAGTAGAGCCTTGTGGGAGCCAGTGCCTACATTAGTATTCTGCAGCCATCACTGCCTGTACCCATCAGCACCAGATGCTCACAGAACCAGCCTCAGAGGCACAGCACAAAGCCATCATTAGGAGCTGGGGTTATACACAGAGCAGGGCAAATCATCTCTTTTTTGAGCTAGAAGCAACTCAGTTGAGGGGGGAAAAGTGTAACAGATCAGTGGAGAAAGAGCTTCAGTTCTATTTTATGTTATGCTTTTACTGTAACACTTTTACACCTTTCATTATGTGGCTTCTATGCTTCTAAAATGGCAGCCCTTTCTATTTGGGTAAGAAAAGAGAAACTTAAGCAGAAATATGAGGCAAGAGGAAACTTTCCCTGAACTGACATCAAGTTGCAAATTGTTTCTATGTTACTAACAAGTCTTTTTGCTCCATCTGACAAGGAAGGAGGGGAAACAACATCATTTCTCATTACATAGTTCAATTTACCCCGGGCAAATTGTTACAGAAGCAAATGAAAGCTCTGCATATGTATTAGCCTTCCTGTGTTACTAGTTAATCCCACAGAAAATATCAAAATGCTGAGGCATCTATTTGAAAATAAGCTTCACAGTTCTCATAGCTGTTACATTTTTTTCCCTTCTATGACAGAGGGGGATTAGCTCTTTTTGAGTTGGCAAGCACTAACTTTGCTAATAGGTAATTACTACCAGGGCTGAGAGAGTATTTTACAATTTTAAACTTTTTACTCTTGTGTTAGGTATTATTAACCACCCATGAAAGGTTAAAGCAGCAGCGCAAATGCTGTGGGGCTGTCAGACCTGATGTCTTAAAGCTGGAAGTAGAAGGTGGCCTGATATTTTACGATTGAGCTTTGTATGGATCCTTCTCAGTACAATATTTTTATTTTGTTGCTGATGTGATACTGCTGAGCAGAGATAAAAGAAAGTCCTGCACAGCAGAAGGGAAGTCCTTCCCTGTGGTTCTTCCTTCTCTCCTCTCCCTGCCCAGAAACCACCATCAGAAAGACAATATGACAGGAAGCAGTGGGTCCTGTCAAGTCTGTCTGTGCCAGCTACCTCATTTCATTTTGACTTCTCTGAAATTGAAGCTGCCTTGGCTAGACAATAGACAGGACAGGTTGCCTACATCCCCTGCTGTGTGCATGGAGAGAGGCAGCCATCTCTGAAAAACCTGTGGAGAATGATCTTTCCTTCCTCATTCCTTTCCTCCCCCCTCACTTCGAAGGGAACAGCAGTGCCTGCAGAGAACAACCTTCTTGGCATTCAGAGCTGCCCAGCCCTTCCCTGGCCAGAGGTGCCCAGCTGGATGGCTACAACAAGGGCTGGTGAAGGGTGTAGAGAACAGGTCTTAGCAGGAGCAGCTGAGGGAGCTGGGCTTGTTTAGCCTGGAGAAAAGAAGGCTCAGGGAGGACCTTGTTGCTCTCTACAACTGCCTGAAAGGAGATTATAATGAGGTGGGGGTTGGGTCTCTTCTCCCAAGTAACAAGCAATAGGACAAGAGGAAATGGCTTCAAGCTGCACCAGTGAAAGCTTGGATTGGATAATAGAACAGTTTCTTCACCAAAAGCATTGTCAAGCTTTGGAACAGGCTGCCAAAGGAAGTGGTGGAGTCACTATCCCTGGAGGTATTTAAGAGATGTGTAAATGTGGCCTTTAGGGACGTGGTTTAGCGGCAGACTTGGCAGTCAAACTTGATGATCTTCGAGGTCTTTTCCAACCTAAATGATTATATGATTCTATGATCTGGTGACACAAATGTCCAAGAGTGAAGTGGGAAGCAGTGGGTTAAGTGCTCTCCTCCCTTAGGGTGGTGGTTGAGGGGCAGTCACCACCTCTGAGAGATGCCGAAAAGACTCAGGTATCTGGTAACACCATTCTTACTCCAAGTGGCCAGGAAGGCAGGGCTCCTGGCCCAAAGCAGGCACACATGGGTGCAACATCAAGTCAGCAACCCCAGCAGCTAGGAAGCAGCTAGACTCATCTGCAAATATGGGGACCTGGAGCTAACACTCTGTCTTCCTGGAGTATGTATGCATTTAACATTAAACCACACAAGTGGCAAAATGTCCCTAGAGTATTCTTCCATGCCACCTGCATAATCCTAGAGTAGAGAATTCTCCCTCTTTCATTTGTTTTTTGGCCCTGGCTCTCTTGCATAGCTTGCTCCAGCTAAACTATGGCCATGATCCAGCAGTCTGGTCCCTCTTTTACACTGTGACACACACAGGTTGCATTCCCCCTTGAACCAAAACCAGTCCTGTCCTTCTCAGAGCAGTGTTCAAACCCCTTTTTTATTGCAGGAGAAGTCACCATCAGCAGGCTAGATGAGATCTGATTTTCCAGGCTTCTCCAGCGGACTAAACTCAGCCTGTAGCAGAACTTAGGAAGGATTTAAGTATCTGTCTCTCTGAAATATCTCTCTTAACTGTTTTGATGAAATAAGGTATGAATCTAAAGACCTCTCTGACTTGCCAGGAGGTATTTAATGAGGAGTTACCTACAGGGTTAGGCAAACCTGGTAAGTATGTGAGCTAGGACTGAATTTGTAACAAAGAAAGATTGTCCAGTCAGACTGGTTCCTGGCCCCAGTTTGTGCTTGGGAAAAAGCATTTCCAAACTTTGGCAGGTATTTTCAATATTCTAGTCACCTACATTTTCAATCTTTTTTTTAGGAAACTCAGAGGACATATCCAAACTAAAAATACTTTTTTTTTTTTTTTTTTTTTTTTTTTTTTTTGCTGACCTGCATTATTCAATTGGGAATCTGAACATTGGAACACTAACTTCCATTTTTCCACTGCAGCATGCTGCTTCATGGGAACCAAGACCTGAACATGTCTTACACTGTACAGACCAGATCCATTTATTGCTACACCAAGTATTTCATTCAACTAAATTGCATGATGCAGTACCAGAGATGTAAATCAGGCAGTGGGAGAGGGTCAAAGCAAATGTGCCAAGCTTCTGGATTGCAATTCCTGTCAAGCAGTACTTCATTATCAAGAAGCAATGAAATAATTCAGAATAGAACATTACAGATCACTGTAATTTTTTTAATTGCTAATCAATCTAAATATTTCATCTGTGGGAATGTAAAACAACCCCAAACACTGTATAAATAATGTAATAAAAAAAGCACTATCATATTTCCAATCAAAATTTCCCTGGATTTCCGTTGCTCAGAAAATGTACATATTTCCTTATTTCAATCACATTTCAAAACACAAAGAAGTGTCAAAGTGGTAGAATTTCTCAGTGAACAGGACCTTCACATTTTATCTGAGTCTAAGGCAAGACTGACCATTTTTGGTGTACTAATTGAAAGACTCATGGGCAGACACAAAGGCAGAGGCTATTTTCATAAACAAGGAGCATCGCTTTATGGGCAGCTGCAACAGAAGCAGTGCTGGACACCTCTGGCACCAGAACCCACTGTTAGGTCATGCTTTGATGAATTATGCAGCATCAATAATCTTTTGAACAAGCAGATGTGACAGATTCACCAGCTCTTCCATTCTCTTTCCCTGCTGTTTAATAGCATCTGACAAATGCAGAGCTGCCGGATAATGTGCATCTCAGCATGCCCTGCTTTGCACACCACCTCAAACTCATGAAGGACATTCATAAGCAAGAAAGGGGATATTCTGCACAGCAAAGCATCAAGAGGAGGAACGTGTTTCGCACTCCCCTCAAAGCAGCATTTTCCTGAGGAGCTGCAATTGAACATTCTACAACGGTGTCAGGACGCTCACTCCTCCATCTGTACTAAGGTTGTACAGACAATGCATAGCAGCCCAGCATACAAACAAGCATACCAAAATGGTCAATCTGCTCCTCCAGTTGCTGTACTACAAAAACAACAACAATATTGCAAAAATAAAGCTCAAAAATTAAGCCCATGTCTGATGGAGATAAAAAGCCTTCTCCAGTAGATTAATATGAACAGCCCTTGAGCATCATTGCCCAACCAACCCTGAGGGAATGAATCTTATCAAAAACTTATACTTAATGTCCATAGAGGCCCTGCATGATCAAGCCAAGGCAATGTAGATGGTGCAGTTTTTGCTGAAACTCCCCAGTGTGCTACAGCTGCAGTGAATTATCATCCCTCCCCCACAAATTACCTTCCCCTGCCCTGCCTAAGGGTAACTGCATGATCAACTTAAGCGCCTGTTGAAAGAGGCCATCTCATATTCTTCACCTCTCCATGCATTCCTGCTCACTCCCTTCTGTTGGCCTGGGCATTTGTGTAGCTACATGTCCTATACTGATCATGCAACAGTATTGATGCTCACTCTCCCATTTGCAGTCATATGGTCTATGGTGCTAAGATTGCTGTCTTGGCCCTCTTCAGAGCCATATGGCCCCCCATCTTCTTCATAGGAATCACAATTATTGTGGCACAGAATCATCCCAGAGAGAGTTAGGTACCTGAAGGATGTCCCTCCAGCAGGAAGCTGGTTGTACTTGATTCCCTTTGTAGCCCAAGGTGAGAAACAGAATCAAACCTTCAAATAAGGCCCATCACTCTCTACTGTACATCCTTCCATCCTGGATACCTCATCTCTGCAACTAAAATGGAGGGTAAGTTGTGCCTATGTGCATACCTTGAAAATCATTCTTGTTCTAGTATCTTATCTTGCTGTACTCTTTGTCAAATGAGAAGTATTTTTGTGATAAGTGTTATGGAAGAAAAACTCTTGAACTATGTGATCATCATATTTTCCGTTATGTCCTCCAAAATCAACTTTGACTCCTTTAGTCAGGTGGCTTACTATTCATGGCAAAGCAAAGAGTCAGTCACTCCTTAGGTCACAGATAAGTTCTCAGTCCCCATTTCCCTCATCTCTTGATTCACAGCACTGCAGCTTTCTTACTTATCCCCTAATTACCTGGCAGTCAAGAAATAGTTCATGCTTGGTATAAAGGGATGTGTGTGTTGCCTGTGGGCTGACTGTCCAGCTAGAGGGTAGGAAAAGAGATCACTTGAACTCACATTACAGTCTTTTTTCTCCATAGAGACAAAAATTTGTCCCACTGCCTTTCATTCAGTTCCAGTGAAACCTGTGGGAATTAATTGTCTCTGAAGAAAGATGACACATGTTCACATCACGTTTCCCTTCAGAAACAGGGTAAAAGGAAAAGCATGAGAATGTCATATTGTGTTTCTGGCTGTGTAATCCTGTGTCCCTGGCCCTCAGCCTTCTCCTTGGTATGTCTGTGTATTTTATCTAGGATTTATGGAGCCTGTAGGCATATGAAAGCAGAGGCTGTGCTTACTGTATATTAAGCACTCAGTAAAAAAAAAAAAAAAAAGACTCCCAGCTCTGAGAAGATGGTATATTGGATCTTCATGCAGATAACCTTAGGAACCTACAGTGGGTGCTTTCACACCATGGTTACAAGGAAGTGAACTGCTTGGCAATTCCTCACAAACATCACCAGATACAAGGATTTTTCTGCCAGTGCTACAATCTTCTCCGTGAGCTGCTTTATTCTTACTGCCTGGCGTTCTCCTCTCTCAAAATATGCTGCTGGCACCTTATGTTACATTGGTAACAGCAGTGTTAGAAATAATCAGAATTCCAATTTAAAAAGGCAACAACCTTATCATCTACTTATCCTCTGGAGGGCACTGAAGCCTTCAATACTCTCCTCCACCAGAGATGAAGCTGCTGACTTGCTGAAAAGCAAGAACCCCAAATGTTGGTGTACTCATACACCTTTACAGATATATTCCTGGATGCAAGCTGCTGTAATTTCCTCTCTTCCCCTCCACACAGTTTGCCACAGTTTGAGAGCTCTCTTGGTGTCTCAGTATGCCCATGCCGCAAAACAGATTCACATGATTTGGCATCCTCAAACTGTCTTCAGCTGTCTTCACTCAAAAGCCACAATCTACATCCATTTGCCCATGTGGGGCCTAAATGTCTTCATCACACAGAGATTAATTCTCACAGGAGACTCAATACCCACAACAGAAACAGCAAAGTAAATTTATTTTGATATCCTGAAGAGTATTCCTGATCTATGGAAAACAGCTGGCAATTGCCATTCTGTGTCTTTCAGAAAGCCCTGAGTGGGGAACTGAAGCACTGAGCTGCTGCTCAGAGGATTTGCCATGTGAGTTTGGTGATGCTGGCAGGAATGCACCTGGGCCATCAGGGTAAGACATGGGACTTCATGTAACAGCCTATATTGCTGCTAAATTCAGTCCAGTGGAGAAATATAGGGAAGGTGCATTAATTATAAATGCTCAACTATGACATTAATTTGTTTTACTGTTATTTTATACTGTATGTAGAATTAAAAAAAAAAAAATCACCTCACTTTTTAGGAGTGGGGGGTAGGGAAGAGAAAGCAGTATTCAGAACAGCTGCAGATTGCCATTTTAGAAAAGTTTTGCAAAGATATACGTCCTTCCCAACCATAAAATCTTCCTAAAGAAAGATACAGAAAGATTGTACTTGGCAAGAACCCAGACACCGATCTTTGGTATAAATATCAAATTCTGCACAGTGTTGCAATGTATAGTAAAACTCCCATCAGTAACCACCAGTAAATCAAAAGCTGTACAAACTGCATCCAACACCATCCTTTTAAAGTCCTGTGATTACAGGCATTGTGTTCTCTTAAAATTTGACTCCTATGTAAAGCTGAGATGCTTTAAAATATGTTTTTTATAAAAGGGCAGAAAGAACATTGCCTTAAAAAAACCCCGAGAAAATACTGTATGCTTGAGCAGCTAACAAATTCAGTCCAACAATAAGCTCCATACCGCACACAATGTACTCTAGTTAACTGAGAGTGTGATTTTATGATGGGCTTAAAACAATTTAAGACTTTAATGCTGGCACTCTTTCCCTTACTATTCCCAGCTAAGTGTTTCCAGTGCTTCCCACATGTCAGGTCTAGATGCAAGTTGAAAGAGCTTCCTGAACATACTGAAAAGAAGTCCTCAGACAAGAAGTATTAGGGATTGTGTCTTCTGGTGACAGTCAGAAAACTGTTTTGGCTATAAATGTTAATTTTCAGGCAGACCTCTTCTTTTAATGAGTTTGCACTTTTGCATAAATATGGCAGGAGCCACAGCAAAACATCTACACTCTAGACATGTCCTAAGAAAATACAGGATGAAACCCTGAGACATGGCCAAGCATTGCCACATTTGTGTCTCTGTAGAAAACAAACAATATTAGCATTACAGCAAAGGACCCATTTGGACTTGACAGTAGTGGAAAATTAGCTTGAGTCTCATACCCTTTTCAGCTGACAGCAGTGTGTGGTTCAAAAGATCTACACTGCACCATCTGATGGATAAGGGTAGCAGGAACAGAAAGCATGCTTTTTTGTCGGTGCTTCATCCTGGTCCTATATGATGGAAGCCAGGAGTGACCTGGTAAATATTTCATGAACCTTTCAGAAATCACAGGTACAGGTTCTTTTTCCCTAAACTACTGATTAACAAATATGTTGTACCAACAAAAGTGAGGCAGGCAGAAGACATCTACTGCTCTAGAATGTGGCACGCACTGATTACCAAACCCCCCAGCTTGCCAGCAAGCTTGCATAAATAAACATTATTTATTTACTTTTAAAAGTTCATATTAAAGGAAATATACCACGATAATGCACTATGGCCATAAAATGAGGAAACTATTTGTTGGCATTGTCAAAACAGTGCACATTTAGTAGAAACTGCCTTAATAGCCTCAGCCTTCACAAGTGTTTTGCTTTTTGACTCAGTGACTCAGATGGCTTTTCCTGTTCTACCCCAACTAGTGCCTCTGAGTCAGAAGTTGCCATGGGACAGATTTATTTTTTTAGCTTCCCTCTTTGGGCTTTAACAATTCAGACAGACATTGCAACAATTTCCAGATCATTCTCATCACTGTACCAGCTGAACCTGGATTTCCTGCAACTGATTTCTCAGGGTAAAACACCCACTAAATGGCTGCCTAGCTCCTTGTGGTTTTCTGGGACAGCAGCAGTAACACTTCCACAGAGCGAAATTTAACCCACATCACCAAATAATCCAATTTAACTTTCTCTGAAATATTTCCTCTAAGTTTTTACTAGAACTGTATGGCACTCGATAGCTCATTCAATCAATGACTTCCTATGCTTCTGAATTATACTTGGTAATAAAAAAAGAGGATGTGTTTGGTTATATGGTTTTGATTATGACTGTGCGCTTAAAAAAGGAGCTAGAAAAACATTCAGATTGTAATCCATACACATTATTCTTTTTTAATAACTAGTCCAATTTTCATTTTGCTATATCTATATGACAGGGAAAAAAACCCCAACTGGATATGGACAGGAAAGACTATACAAAACAACTGAAAACAATGTTTTGATAACTCTGGTCCAGTAACTGTTTAGGGTACGCCTACACCCCCAATACAGAAATTCCAAGTTAGCACTAAGCCAGTGGGAAGTAATTTAACCATGGCACACATAGCTTGGTGCATGCTAAATGATCCCAAAGAGGGAAACTCCGAATTATAAAAAAACAGAGATACATGGCTTACCCCAAGCTGTACAGATTCGAACAGGAACTTCAGTCTTTACAAGGGGAATGGCAAGTTGTGGTCAGTGCCACACACTTGGCATGTAAAAATCAAGTCTAGGTCTGATTTCAAGTTACACATTCTTTTGTGCGCATCCTTACACATGACTGTGCCTGACCTCCAAAGGTCCCTTCCAATCTTAATTTTCCATGATTCAGTACCATACTTTTCTATCCTGTATGCAAACATTTGGTCCTTCATCATGGTGGAATTTGATGACAATCAGCTACATAAACATGTTTTGCTCAGCCAAAGACTGCTAAGTAGCGTGCAACAATTACATTTTCCTTCTTCAACCAGACATAGTGGGAAGCAGCATTGCTCTTTACAACTAGCAGTATAACACAGGCCAGGCAAGATAGGCAGAAGATGTATTTTATTTTTCAGATACATTTTCCACAGGAGCTGACACTTCAGATTTCACTACTATATAGAACACCTGAATTTGCAACGTTGACAGATGCTACAGGCTAAGACTCTACATGATTTGAGTCCAATTTCCTCTTGCATTTTTCCTCATACTTTAATTAGTCTTCCTTTTATAATAACACCTTCTGGAAATACAGCATAATGGTGCCATGCCCACTGTAAATTGTTTTTACAATTGTATTTAATACAGCTCATTGCCAGCCATTGTAAAAGCATCTCAGTTCTCTATGGAAATAAAAAACAATACAGAGTACAGTATATCTTTGCATAGCAATGAAAGAACATAATTATATCCTTATACTCATTAAATTACATTGTTTGGAAAAACAGACTTAGAAAATACCCAGTCCATCAGTGCCTGGGTCAGAATCAGTTAGAACTAACCTAAATTAAAGTAGGCAACTATATTATGAAAATCAAGCTTTATGACAGACTTTTCAAAGCCAAAATCAAACCCACTCCTCTTCCTGCTTCTGGTTAGTTTTCATCATCTTTAATAGATCATTGAAGACAGACAGATTTTGAAACGATACAAAAGTAACAGGAAGCCATTTCCCTGTATGCTGTTGTTACAAGGCATCTTGTGGTGGTTTGACACTGGCTGGACACTGGGTACCCACCAAAGCCACTCTGTTACTCCCCTCCTCAGTTGGGCAGAGGAGAGAAAATACAATGAAAGGTTTATGAGTTAGGGATAGGGGGAGATGAGTCACCAATTACTCTCATGAGCAAAACAGACTTGATTTTGGGAAACTGGTTGAATTTATTGCCAATCTAAATCAAAGTAGGATAATGAGAAGTAAAACAAATCTTAAAAACACCTTTCCCCCACTCCTCCCTCCTTCCTGGGCTTAACTTTATTCCCCATTCTCTACTTCCTCTCCTCCAGTGGCACAGAGGGATGTGGAATGGGGGTTACAGTCTGTTCAACACATTGTTTCTGCCACTGCTTCCTCCTCAGGGAAAGGAGTCCTTCCCCTGCTCCAGTAGGGGGTCCCTCCCATAGGAGACAGTCCTACATTAACTTCTCCAGCATGAGTCCTTCCCACAGGCTGAAGTCCTTCATGAACTGCTCCAACGTGGGTCCCTCTTCATGGGGTGCAATCCTTCAGGAACCCACTACTTCAGTGTGGGTTCCCCACAGGGTCATGAGTCCTGCCAGCAAACCTGCTCCAGTGTGGGTTCCTCTCTCCAGAGGTCTGCAGGTTCTAGCAGGAGCCTGCTATATGTGGACTTCCCACAGGGTCACAGCCCAGGGAGCTGATGCACATGACACTGACATAATGTTGACCAAACATTGATCAAAACCCAAAACAAAGGTCTGAATTTATACTAGCATAGGAACAGAATATCAAACCAAAAATTTATTATAAAAAAAACCTTGCTCAGTAACCCACATATCTTAAATCTGCCAAAACAAACTTTCTTGTGCTTAATTTTTAGAACCAGAAAGTGGTTGAAATTCCATGGGTTAGAAACTTGGGTATGTGCAACATGGAAATAAAATTTTAATATCCCAGCTCTCAGGTTTACCACTAAAGAATATGAACAACCAAAAAACACCCCAAAAGGTCTCATTTGTTTCCTAGCTGCTGAAAGAAAAGCAGGGGAAGAGAGGAAGGTGAATTACCAGCCTTCCAACTGCAAAGAAGGTGAGTGAGCCCTTTACCTCATTGAGAAGCACAACATGAACTAATGCACGCTACAGGGTTTTGCTATCTCAAATACTCTAAACTCTTCCACAAAGGACCATTTTTATGTTTTATTTACCAACTTAGCTGGAGCAGTGCAAATGTGTATCCAGGCAGCTACCTCAGTGCCTAGCTAAAAAAAAAAAAAAACAAACAAAACCAAAACGCTAAATTCCACAATTATTTCTAAGACAACCTGGTTGTATGGCTCCAGAGCTGATTAGGTATGGAATATTTCAAATCATAGAATCACTAAGGTTGGAAAATACCTCTTAGATGAACAGTGCCAAGTCCATCACTAAACCACGTTCCCAAGTGTCACATCCATGCATCTTTTGAATACTTCCAGGGACGGTGACCCCATCACTTTCCTGAGCAGCCTGTTCCAGTGCCTGACTGCACTTTCAGTGAAGAAATTTTTTCTTAATATCTAATATCTTTATCTAACATAAACTTCCCCTGGTGTAATTTGAGGCCATTTCCTCTCATCCTTTGTGAATGTTACAAATCACAAAAGTCTTTCTTCAAAATGTCCACTTCTGGTTTGGGTCTTTCTGAAGAGCTATTATCATAAATGCAAAGATTATGAAGAGGAGGTAATAAGCAGCCCCCATCAAAATTCCTTCTCCCTAGTTGAAAATCATCCCTGAAACACATAGCTCAAAGCAATCAGAAAATAATTAAAATGATGATGTGCAGAGACTGTTGCTTATTGTGCCAACCAACACTAATTAATTATTTCTTTGTGATTCCAACTGTCTGTATCCATATGCCACCTATGGTCCTTATATTTTGGTATTAAGTACTTTGGGTAAAGGTCTCTTTTGTGGGTGTAAAGTGCCTAGTGCAATTCTCTCTCATATAAAATTAGAGATCCCTAATGGTAATTGAAAACTATAATTGAAAAGGTAATTAAAAATATGAGCAAAAAGAAGGTTAATACATTTCGTAGATTAATGAAGAGCACACCAATATGCAAAACATCTTAACAAGACAAAGCCCACTTCCCTCTAAAGAACAAAGGGAAAAATGACTGTACACACCAGAATTCAGAAAAAAATAATCAGCATTTTTCTTCACTGAAATCACACTGCTGAACCTTTGAAAGCTTTAATACTTCAAAATGCAGCATCCAGCAGACATGTTTGCGTGGCCTTTTGGCTCTACACAATAAGAAAAGGCAAAGTGGCACACAGTCACCCTGACAACAGTCAGAGTTCGCACAACAAATAGCTGCTGCATTTTCTTGCAGAAAAACCCACATTCTGAAAACTTTGATACTCTTTCCCAAATTACTTGCTGTACAAAATCACAAATGCTAGATGAATGCTGACAGTAAAAAAGCATTTTCTGATTATTTGAAGCTGGGACACAGAGGCAAAGAAGAAAAGTGAGACGTTGCATAGACCCAAGGCCCAACTAATCCACCAGGTAGGGCTTTGAACTGCTGAAGTAATGCATGATAACTGCTGCCATACGCTCAGGGAAAAAAAGTACTAGAAATAAACACATATACAGAATGATTCCTCCACTGCTGTATAGCAGTCAACGAGATTCTGCTTCTGATTTAGAGGGGTGTAGGGTTACTGTACAACTTTGCATTGGTGCAAAGTCCTGCAGTTTGCTCAGCTGCTGTGACATAGGCATCTGTAGTTAATTCACCTGCTAAATTTTTCTTAACCTTTTCTTGTCACATCTGCAGAAAACTGTTGTCCAGTGAAGTTCATCTAGAAAGACCCCCGTAAAACCAACTTAGCTTATAGTCCTTCTGGTTTAGATAAACTCCACTTCATTAGAACAGGAGCTTCAGATGAAGCAGCTATAGGTAACAGAGATTCTTTGCTTCTTAATTTTCAAGAGTTTACTTTGTGTTATGGTTAGGGCCTAACATCATCATTGATTAGACTGCTTTCTGTAGTGAGAGTTATATCACTCGTTGAATCTTTTTCCCCACAGAAATTAAAAGGTCTAAATCACCTTTCATTCCCAATCTCTCTTCCTCAATAATCTCTTCTTCAAATGCATTATGTACTCACTGACTACCAGTCTCTGACATTAAAGTATTTCTATTTTACTGAAATTCTTTTATATAACTGTTTCTGTTACTCTTGCAATGTCTGACCAAACCAACCCCAAATGTAGAGTTAAATAATGCTACTTGTGAAGCTGTATAATTTGCATTGGAAGCAGAAAAGAGAAAGAAGGAGACCGTCCTGTCTCCTGAATTTGTGTCTCTTTGCTGGAATGATAATATCTTCTTGTACTGACAAATTATGGGTGTTGAAATACATCTGCAATCCCCTGGACATACACTGGACAGCGTGGTCAGCAAGACACTGAGGTGACCACAGTTAACATGACACACTGTAGCTGCCACACAACAAAAAATTCCCCTTAGAACAGCTCATTTAATAAAAACAAAGACTTAAAAATCTAATTTTTTACATTTTTTTGTAAATGTGCAGCAGTCACACAAAGTTGGTAAGGGATCCAAACCAAATTTTTAGATGAGAAACACTTTACTTACAAGCTGTATTCTGAACTTACCTGCCTCTACTAAGCAAATAATTGAGTCACCACCCAAAAAGAGGAGGAAGTTGACAGCATATTCCCCAACCCATTACCCACAATTGTGAGCTGAGGGAGTGGTGGGGCACACATTTGGTGTAACCAGTCAAATCCAATATGCTTTTACTATCATGAGAAGTTGATTGCCTGGATTTTTCCTTCCAATAATTTAAAAAATTTTGTTTGACAGTGGGAATCCAGAAATCTATTTAAATAACAGAATTTAGGAAAAAGCTGTACTAAATTCTCTTTTTCTCTCACACACACAGAACAGATGGAGGAGAGACAGCAAGTTCCCTGCTAGTCACATCAGCTCGTGAGCCAGACATTACAAAAACTGTCTCATCCAGCTCCTGTTGAAATCAATAAAAGCCCTTCACTGAAGACCATGGGAGAGAGAAAATAACCCTCTCCATGCTTCAGCCAGAATGTGTAAATGAGAAAAAACTGACAGCTTTCTTCCCCTCTGATTTTCATGGTTCCTAAAGATCCAGATTACAAAACACAATTTGTCAGCTATGAATTTTTTATGTGCTTGCTTGGCATAAATAAAGCTCATGTTTGGCATCACTTTGCACTTTGACAAGAGAGAGGTACTAATAGCAATGCGTGACTAAGCATTACTGCGTTTCAAAGCTCTGAGGATGCAGTATGTCCTACAACTAAGGAAATGGTTGGAGTGAGTAGAAAGAGGACTGAAAAAGTGCTACTTGTTCCTTAAAAAAAAAATCATTTTGCATTGGTGAAAAATAAATAAAAAAAAAATAAAATCCAGACACCAGAATTCATCTTTTATCTGTTGGATAATTTGAAATTCAACTGGCTATTGTAAACACCTAGAAAGACTGTGACACTTACTAGAGCATCTACGGTCTTTGAAATAAAAAAAAAAACTTGTTCTGAAGTGCTTCACTGGCACATCAGCTTACAATAATTCAAGTATTCCTGCATTCCCCAGCTCTAATGACATTCATCACTGCAAACTCCTTTGGACGAAGGACCCATTCATACTGGCCACACAGTGTCTACAGGTTTTGTTCTCATTTTGCCTTGCATACTTGTGAGCTCCAATATTTATGACTTTACCCATGGCTTGTATTTTGGTCATAAATATTTCATCAGTTTAATTTTCTATGCTGTTTCTAGACATAGATCCAAGAAAAGGAGGAATGGGGGCTTTACTGTGTCAAAGTGAACTCTATCAGTGACATCAAGTTGATGTTAATAAAAATTAAGCAAGCAGAAAAACAGAAAATGCAAGAATCTGCTTAATGAAAAAATCAATGTTATACTCACTGCTGGTAGAAGACATACGGCTGTACTCAGACCTGCAAGACAGTGATTTTAGTTAGAATTTATTACACTGAAAAGAGATCATAAAAAATTACCAAATATAACATTCACTGTATATTAAAACAGTTTAATGCCCATTTGGCATTATTTTTGTGTTGAGAGAATAATTGGAACAAGTTATGAACACTGATTCAGAAAAACTGGCATCTCACATGAATTCTGACATGTAAGAAAAGTGAGTAAAGCAATTAAGGTTTTATCCAGGGCATTCATGCTACCTAACTTTAGGTGTTAAAGCTCAGAAGGCTCTCTGTAAGGAAAAAATAGTTTGCTTCAGGCACAGGTCAGTACTAGAAGTCTTGCTAGACTTTGACTCACCTCTAAATGATGTCTAAATGCAGCTTCGCAGATTTTTTTTTTTTTTTTTTTTTTTTTTCTGGAGAACTGCATTTGAAGAGTAGAATTTTTATAGTTCTTTGGTAACAAATGGCAGGGAAGAAGAAGAAAAAAAAGAGTGCCAAAATACAAACATTTAGATGACAAAGCTTTTTGCTTTAGGAAACCATTTTCCTCCTCAAGACATCTCTCAATAAAACTATAAGTCCATTGGTTATAGTTCAGTGCCTACTGGATTACCCACGAGAAAGTTAAAGCAGTTAAGTATTCTGAGCAACAGTGCAATTAGTTTTTCAGATGCATTAAGCCCAATCTCCTGAAAACCCCATTCTGGGCTGATGAAAACATAGCCCATTTATGTCCTGAAGATTCAGAAACACTAAAGGTAAAGAAAATATACCATCACTGAATACTAAAACAAAACAAAACAAACCCAACCCCACCACAAATAAAAAAAATCCACTTCTGAGACCCTACCTATGACTTCTGGGTGTTTGGGTTTGGAGTTCACAGTCATAAAGCCTCCAGCCTCCCACTTGCTGGGTCCCCAGAACAGACCCCACTCTCCAGAGCACTCAGTCAAAATTAAAATTTCACTTATGCCTTGCAGTGCCCTGAAAATAACAGTTAAAGTGCTGGGGGAGCTGTAACACAGTTCTTGGATTCAAACCTAAATGCTTGTTTTTACGTAATAGTTGCAGCAAGTTTGCAACATTTCTTTAACTTAAAGAAACCGTAAGAGCCTTGACTTCTGAGATGTTTGTGTGGATAACACCTAAGCATATTCTTAGGATACGTTTATGCTCTAGCCTCTCAGGCATCCAAGAGAATAAAGGGCAATCATTCCCACATATCTATAGTATCTGGTTTTGATTTTAATATGGACACATCCCTGCAGAAGAAACAAAGCAATTACAGTCATCCCCATATTTCACAGCTCTGTACTTAGCACTCAGTATTCTACAGATCAGATGCCTGGTTTACATGAGACAGACCATGAGGAACTACCCCCGAGTCTTTTTGCCAAGCCTGCTGCATCCGTGAAAGATGACAATCTGAATTTTTCACAATACCCATGAAAAAAGGTTCACTAATACCATCAAGTACTATGAGGTTATCCTAACTTTTGGAAAAGGTATGGGCAATGCTGGGGAGAGAGTTGCTGATGGGGGCTTGCAGCTCTCCCTCGCTTACTCTCCTTTGCTAATCCTGTACCCCCAGCCGCTTTGATAATGCCAGGGAGCAAGCAAACATCTTTGCCACACTGGCAGAGACCACAGGATTAGGCCAGTAGTGGCCACTATCAGTCACCTATGACTACCTGTTACATAGCACCTTCTCCATGAATAAAGTGCTTTCCCTCAACCAATAGCCTCCAGGACCCTGGTGTAGCTGGGTAAGGCAGAGGCAGTAATAACATTGTTGGCCCAAAAGTAGCCTTGCTGCCCGGTGTGCAGCACCAATTTACACACAAAGACAAGGTATTTCCATTTCTTCTCATTTGCACAAAGTTGCAGCTGGTGGTAACCCACAGGGGGCTGGCTCCCCCATCATCAAAACTTTACACCATTTATACATTGCAGTAAACAAAGAAATCAATGTTCACAGAGTTCCTTTATTGATTAGTGTTCTACCTTCTATTGGTTAACGATTCTCTCACATCTCATGCTAATTAGTCCACATGCTCAGTTTTTCTCTTGAGTCGGTGGGTTTCTTGACTCACTGGGCTGTGAGTTGCTGGCCACAATCTCCTCATTTCCGCACAGTTGCTGAGTTGGCTTTGTTAGATTCATCCTTATCTTGGGAGTTCTGCCAAATGTCCTTGTGGCCCATAAATTCCGCATTCTTTGTGCCCACTATCAGCAGTAAATCCCTCTCCCCAAGCTTTGCTAACCTTCTCCTAGGTCGGAGATCATTGAAGCATGTCAAGCCCCAAACCTTGACAGCGCAATTCTACCAACAAGTAATTTATCTTTTTAACACATCAGCATGAGCAGAAATGGAGGCCTTCTTCTTCCTACTGCTGGGCAATGTACACACATCACTGGTCCAGCTCTGGGCAGGGACCAAGGGGAAGTGATCCCAGGAGCTGGCTGAGGTGCTGTGCAGGCCATAAAACTGCACAGTATTTTCAGCAGCAAGTCACGTCAGTGTCATTTGGCACGATGTATATTTGGAAGGGTGTGAAAACTGTGTAACATGTCACTCCTCATAAGCCCAGAGGCACGCAATATGCATCCAGCTGCCTCCAAGCACCCCAAGCAAGGATTCATTTACTCTGCACTTCTGTTTGAAAACAGCCTCAGGCTGTCCTTCAATGTATCCGTGTTTAGCAGTTGGCAGCTAATTCAAAATGAGTCTGCACCGCTTGTATTTCAGATAGAAGTGAGACAACATTTTGCCTTTTGCTTACTGCAAGTAGTAGCAGCATTCTATTACTTCACACTGTTATTTTATTACCCCAAAGTGCTGCAGGCATATTATAGGACATGGAGAACTAATGAGTCTTGGACTGAGGGAGAAGCAGTCCTTACATGCAGGACTTGAAAAATGAGACAAGAGGAAAAATAAAAAGATGAGGAGTGAGAAAGGAGGAGACAATAGTGTGCTTGGAGACTAATTGCATAGACACATTTTAATAGGCTTCAGAATTGTATTTTTTTTTTGTAATTCTAATATTGTTTAACCTAATATTTAATTCATGTTTGTTGCATAACTGATGTCCACATGATTAAAAAAAACGGATAATTAAGCTCGAAGGCATATGTCAACCTTAGATACCAAAATGAGGACTGCACCCTCACTAAGCTACCTCTATTGTCAATAAAAAGAGAGGTCTGAGGTCTGTGTCTCCCTAATTGTGTCTAATGAAGAAGCCTACAAAAACAACATTTCTAATGTTGTACCATTGGTCACATGTCGAAAACCAAATGGGATGAGTATGAGTCTCTGTGTGTGCTCCCAGGGATGTGAATCACCTTTTGTCCTCCCTCCAACTCCTTTCTTTGTTTTGTATCTAGTCCTTGAGAACAAAAATAACACTGCTAGTAAAATCCTTAATATTTTCAAAACATTAGCACAAATCATTCAGATTCGTGGCATGCGTTGGTAAGTGGCTTACAAAATATTTTTTTTCCTTATAATCACTTATTTAGGACACTAAATTCTGAAGTTAGTATAAGTCTTTTAAGCTTTTCAGACTGGTACACACAACAAGCATTCCCTTTGACAAAGCCATGTATTAGAAAAATTAAGTACTGAAACAAACACCTCCTGGGGCATATAGGCTCTCTGGACATCAAACTACTTTGCTCCTTCCTGTTCTTTCCATTCCTGTTTAAACATCCCAAGTATCAGCTCCTACCAGTTCCCTTGGAAGAGGAATTTCCCATTAGGATAACTTCAGAGTAAAACACTCCTGGGCTTTAATGGTGACAGATGGGGGCTATACTGGGGCTCAGAGGTTCCAGGCTAATTATATGGTCTTGCAGCAAGCTATTTCCTCTGAGAGATGTTAGATTATAAATAAAAGGAAATAGTCATTCAGGACAGAAACTGAACAAATAGAGAACTGTTCTTTTTATAGGCACATAATGAGAAAAAAAATTATCAAAAAGGGTATTGAAACAGTGTGAGGTACTGAAAAGGAAGGCTCATTGATCAGTCAAAAAACACACCAATCTTCAAAGAATTTGTCCTCAATGATCAGTCCACCAGCAAAAAGGAGCTATGAAGGTGCCAAGAGACATAAAAATAGGAATGTAGAAGCTTGAGATAAAGGTGGGACCTTGATACCCATTAGTGCCATTGAAGGATCACAACTGTGTGCTATCAGAGAGAGTATTAGAATCAGGAGCACAAAAGATCCCAAGCAATCCTCTGAGATCAATGTGCACTGCTCGTTACTGATTTGTGATACAGAGAAAATTCCCAAGAGAGGGAAACATCCTGGGGAATACCAGTAAGCAGCTGCTAGTGCAGCTTGCAGTTATTGAGTGTGGTATATGAAAACACTGTTTCTTTGGGTAAGAAGCATGGCTATATTACAGCTATGAATCACACAAACAATGTAGCTACACCAGCACTGCTCTGTGCTTGGGTTCCTTTGGCACACTGATCAGCTGTGGCACAGCATCACGTTAACACAGATACAGCACTGACAGCTAAAGTAATAAACAAATATTCCCAAGAGAACCGTTTGGGACTGAGGTCAACTGCCATGAAACAGTCTACACCTGTACCATTAAAACCTCTTGCCTTCCAAAACATACTGGTGAGTGGCCTGCTGGGAATGATCCCTGAACCATGGTAAGGTGGCAAAACAAGTCCCTGGCCCATGGTAAAACATACCCAGGAATGACATGGGAGAGAGCTAGATGGCCCCATCCAAATTGATGCCATCAACCATTTTAAGTATTCAACAATATGGACAATTCTTTCCTGGTGCTCAGGGACACCCCTACATGCTGTTTAATGCACTGGCATGGCTGGAACTAAGGTTTCTGAGCTGTGCAGCATTTCTTACATAATAAAACAACCGAATATGCCCATGGTCTCCATTACCAGGGCTTCTAATCCCACCCCTCCAAAAGGAAATAATTGAAAGTTTACAATCCCTTCTGCTGCTTGCATCCTTCACTTGTTTAGGATCGATGGAATGGCATCTGCTGGATTTGCATTTCCCATGCCTTCTCTTCATAGAGTTGTTGCAGATTTCACTGTTACATAGTAAGAGCTGTGTTTAACAGCTTCTTTGCCTTCCCTGCCTCAGAAAGTGCTCCAAAGGGCATATGGGAGTATTTTATAGCAGTTAAAGCCCCATGCACAAGTTAGAAGATTGGACTTTGTAGCTCTGTCCTGGGTGTCTTCTCACCAAATTCCTATTAGTCAGATTACAATCAGCTTCACTAATACCAGTTCGATGCAAATCTGTTACCTTCACTGTACTTCTACTCCTGTAATCAAGATGACTGAAACGGAATAACTCAGAGCCACTTGTCTCAAAATCCTTGCTCTAGATTTCTAGTAGAATGATAAAATCAGATGACAGATTCCCATCATGCAGCTCTAACCACTACACTCAGGAGCTTATTCCCAACAGTGGTGTTTGCGACCCCACATGAGAGACATCATCATCATCATATAAGAATGAAAGGTTGGTTGTAGTCTTCCAAAAAGCACCTGATGAGGCAGGGCCACTCTGTGCTTTAGTGAATACACCTGCCTGCACACTCTGTTCACCACTTATTCACAGAGCACTCCCAGCAGAACAGGTCAGGTGTCATGCATCCACACATTCAAAGCCAGGGCCAGTAATCTTCCTGAAGTCCTGGTTCTCTTAATTAGCAACAGAAGAAGCCTGATTTATCCCAAACATCAGACATTCACACCACTGCAGTGAACCGCACTGCTTGCTGGGACCTAGCCATTAGGGTGTCAGCACAGAGCTCATGGCCACCAGAATGTGATTTAAAGTCTGTTTCAACCTTGCTTTCAGTGCTTAGCCCCAGTGCCAGGCACTAGCAGGTATGCTTCACTCCAGTGAGTATATCTGGTTAGATATGGTGCTTCAACCCCAATTCGTGACAAGCAGCTCAACTTTACATTATCCCAATGTCAAATCAGAGGCAAGTTGAGTATCGTGACATATCTGGACTGATGTGTCTACATAAAGTGAAAATCTCAGCAAAAAAACACCACAAAAGAAGCCCCAAGGTAAAAATAGGCCTTGAAAAAAAACGAGCCTTGGTTTGAGAGTTTCTCATAGATGGATGAAATATGTGACAAGAGACTGACATGTCATTTTGAAGGACTACCATACAGATGACAAAGTCACAAGTGTTGAATCCCTTTCAGCTAGAAACACGAGACATGAAAAAAAACTCTCACCCCAACCATTCCACTATTCATTTGATAATTTAATTAACCCATTCTGACTGAGGACATACATGAATCACAATACTCTTAGAATTTTACCTTTAAGTAAGAATCAACCTTCTTTTTAATATAAGCTTCCTTGTCTTCTATTAAAAATCGTATTTTCTACTTTAGAATCTCACACATTTTACAGAGCTGCAACAAAGATTTTTTTTAAATCTGCTTAAAAGATAAGTTAACAGAGGCTCAAATAATTTGCAATTTGGCCAGGATCACACATACAGCTAGTGAGAGCCATAAGGAAAACAACAAACAAACGTAGCTCAGTCAAACACTAAACATAATCTCTGCAAAATTAATTTGAGGAATAGAAACACAGAAGAAAATGTAAAGGAGGCAACAAGCACCGTGAGTATTAACTGTTACTAAAGAGTAATGGAAATATAAGTGGAAAAGTTGCAAATTCAAATAAATTAAAACTTACAACTTCTCAAAACTTAATTTTAAGGAACTTAGTATTATTTTTTCTCACTTGTTTGGTTTTCTTTCCTAGTGAACTACAATTCTGTAAACTTACATATTTCTCCTCCCTTCAATATCTCTCTTCCACTTGTTTTTCCTCTCTGTTCAATTTCTAATAAAAGTCCAAAGAAAGACTATTCTACTCCTCCAAAAATGTCAGGTTTTATAATACAAATACACTACTAAAATTATTACCAGAGTAAGTTATCACCCATATTTCTGGGCTAAAAGTTTTCAGTAGCAGATGAAATTAAGTTTTTATACTAAAACCTCCCAAAATATGTTTCCCAAGAGGATACAATTTGTACAGGTGGAGTCCCTCAGGCCAAGGATGGACAAACAATTTCAAATCTCATTAATAAATAGCCAATATAAACTAATTGGCTTATATGTTCTACACACTTTATTTAGGTACTTGACAACACCAGCTCAATCCATTCTTATTGGATTCAGGAACTGAAAATATGCTATTTTTGTTCATCAGACTCTTTGCCAACCCTATTTACCAAGGCAAATGCAGTAGGAGGAGCATGTTTTCCAACGGATGAGGAAAATGAAGTCTTCAAATTGTAACTGATCTTGCCTTTAGCACAGAGTTTTGCCTGCTTTTGTGGCTGGCAGCCACAACAAAACCCTAAGCAACATATGCCCTGTGGAGTACTTGATGTGTTCAGTTCGTTAGCTGCTGTAAGCAGCTTCAGCAGTACAGGCTCCAAAGAAGAGCTCACACATCATTACATACAATCATTGAAATGACAAGGGCTTGCAGTGCCTGGATTTACTAGAGTCACTATCCACTATTGTTCCCTGACTCGACACAAAACTGTTACTGAATTACTCTGACGGTTGTTTCTCCTTATACTTTCGGAGCATGAGAGCTAAACTTCAAAACAGGTACTTGTTTGGGGGTTTTTGTTTGTTTGTTTTGGTGGTTTTTTTTTTTTTTTTTTTTTTTTTTTTTTTTTTTTAACCATTGAGTAATTGGAGAAAAAGTAAAGCAGCTCAACTGAGCAATAGCTGTGATGGGACTGAGACAAAGGAAATAGCAGATCTTCTGGTGAGAGGGAAAAGCAAGCGCTGTGAACAGTTGGTTTGGTGAGAAAGCTGAAATATAAACACTGTGAAAGAGACATAAACAACATGTTTATCAGAGTTAAATAGCTGCTAAACAGAACTAAAAATAATAATTGAAATGCAGAGACCCATTGCTTTTCAAAATAAACGTCAGTGCAAAGCACTGCAATTATTAATTGCCGTATGTCATTGTTCAAATTCCTCAGACAGACTTTAACACTAACCTCCAGTTTCCAGTGACAAGCATGGGACAGAGATGCTTCATAACATCATCAGCTTTAGCACCTCATCAACACCAGGCACAAGCAGCTGTCATGCTGGCCACTGAGGTCTAAAGGCTAATGTTACCAGCTGGGTCAAATACTTCCAAGTGCCTGTCCCAAGGCAACCCCGTTTTTTCTATTCCAGATAAACACAGCAAATTAAGAGTGACTTGACCCATAAGGGTTTTTTGAGCTTTGAACCAGTCATGAATTCACTGATTACTTTGTCTTCCTTTTACCCAGGTTCCCCAAAGGGGACTAATCATATCTGGAAAAGAGGTATGGATTTTTCCCTTTAAGTTCATGTCACGTGACTTTCACCATTAGGTGTGTCCAGAATAGAAGGTTACAGAAAAAAGTCCTTAACTTCTCAGACTACAGAAGAGATTTAAAAAAAAAATGAATTAATAACTGGATATATGAAAAAGATTACCACATTCAGTTTTCATCTTTTAGTTTTTAATTTGTAATATTGCTAGTTCGGTTTTGGTACTGTGCTCCTGACACCACTGTGAAAAGAATTAGCTTTACAGTTCTGCTGTAAGAAATTAGCTGTGAAAAGAATTAGCTTTACAGGACAGCAAAAGCAAGGAGACCCTGTCAGACAAGAGGCCAAAAGAGATACATCAGACAAGACGCTGGGAGAGCAAGAAGGGAGGAGAATGAAGACACAGGAAAGAACAACCTTAACAGGAGCATGCAACCTTCTTTTGCCCATGTGGAGCCAGAGAAGGAGCAAAAGCTTGTTGCCATTCCTGATAAGATGCCATGACAGCAGCACATAAGACAGGCTGGAAAGCACTTTCCTCTCTCTCCAGCAGAGATGGGCTGAGGGTGCTAGCTGAATAGCAGGCCCCACAGATTACACATGCATCTACGTGAACTTAGGAGAAGCAATCCAGCTAACAAACATAGCACGTCTCTGGCAGTAGGGTCATGAAGTCAGAAAAAAAAGTCTTCCTCCTTGGTTCTGATATGATGCTATAAGCAAAGTTTACAGCACTTCGTAGGCTAGCATTGTGAGTATCGTGAAAAGTATCATGATGAGTATCATGAAAGAAGCAGCTCAATTTCAGGAAGCCTACAAATTTAACTTGTTTTTTTAGGTGGCTCTCTAATGGTTCTTTTAAGGAGTCAGCTCTCTCTGCCTGATGCTGTCTGGTTGTCACTGCCTGAAGGACAGTACAGGTACCTGGGCATGCTTCCAGACTATCCTCAGCCGCACTATCCCTAGGATACGAGGATGGTGGGGCACCAAGCCCTAACCCGTGTGTCTACAGCCCGCTGGGCCCCACCGCTGAGGCAGCACAACGTGCTTTGGAGCTCAGACTTAAAGCCCGTGGCCACGATCTTTTCACGTCTTCCTCCCCACGTGGAGCAGGAGGGAGGTGGAGACCTCCACCGAAGGCGTACGTGAATTCCCGGGGCTGCTCCAGCAGGGTGATGCCCCGCGGCAGGCGCTCTCCCCGCGGGGTCACAGCTGACCCCCAGTCCCGGGATGGGAGCAGGAGAGGAGAGCAAAGGCAAGGAGACCCGGAGCCGAGCAGGATGGTGCCGATGAGCCGGCTCCCGCTGTAGGGGGGCAGCCGTGCCGGGCACTCGGAACTCGCCGCCCCAGCCCCGCCGCTGCTGGGACGCGCTCAGCGGCGGCCGCCGGCAACAAGTGCAGCCCCGGGGCCTGCGCCGGAGCCCCACCGCGCCCCCCGACCGGGGGCAGGTGCGACTGCCGCCACTCACCCGCCCGTCTCCGCTCCCGAGTCCACGCAGTCGTCCTCGCCGCCGGGCTGTTTCTCCATGGCGGCGGCGGCACGGTGGGGAGGGCTCCAGCCCGCCCTCCCGCTGGGAGCGGCGGCTGCCGCCACCTCCTCTGCCGCCGCCGCTCGCCGAGTGCGGGAGGCAGCGCCCGCCGCCACCGGCCGGCCCGCCCGCCCGGGGCTCGGGGCCGCTCCTCCGGCCCGGCCTCCCCTTCCCCGCCCCGCTGCCACCGCCCTCCCGCCGCCCGCTCCGAGGGGAAGGGACCGCCCGCCTCGCCCGCTCCCCTCGCAACAGCCCGGGCCCGCGGAGGAGACCTTCCATCCACTCCCGGACACGGGGGTTAGGGGCTCGTATTTCAGAAACTACTTCAACACCTCCACTCTATCACTTTTGTGTTTCCACGCACTAAAGGTGCAAGTTAGGAGAGTCTGTTTGGCTTGTGGACGTCCTCACTATCCATCCGGTTTTGGACCATTTCGCTGTTACAGCCTTTATATGAAGTCTTTCATTGTGCTGAGCTTTCTCCTGTCTCCCTCCCTCAGTGCTGCCTGGGACTTGCTCATTACATCGAATACAATAATTTTGAAATTACACACAAAACCGGGCAGGGAATGGTTTTCCAGTCACATGAGAATTTCTGTAATGATGCAAAAGGAGCATTTTGAATGCTGCCTGTGAAGAAATGTTCATGTAGGAAAGCTGACTGGTATTGTCAATAACATGAGAGTGCAGAGAAAAGTTGTGGGTGAGCTCCCATATTCTGTTCATGTCGTTCATGCCTGCTTGTTTTGTATTTGGAGGTGAACACCTCTCTTTCTCCATCACTTGCATAAATACAAATATCCACCCATATAGGTGTAAACTAATATCTTGCTCAGCTAAAAAAAAAAAAAATAAACCAGTCTTCCCTTAGTCCACTCATTCAGATTGTGGCAGATTTTACAAGAGCAGGGGGCAGAACTGATTTGTTACCTTGTCTCTCCGAGCTGGGATATCAGCTCTCTGTCTCTTCTGAATCAGCTTCTAGCACAAAACTGGCATGGGGTGCTCTGTGTTCCCTACAATCTAGATATTGTGGGACAATTAAATCTACCCCACAACTGGAAATCTCTTCCACTAAAGTGTTGTGGAAAAAGCTCTGATGAACTGGAATCTTCTCTTCAAAAATCTCTAACAACTACCAAATTTCTAGCATCTGCAGGAGATGGCCACTTGCAGAAAGTGATCAGAATTAAAAAAAAAAGAAGTTTTTGAATAAAAAGATACTTTCTTCTACCTTTTATTATTTGTGTCTTACAAGAAGGAAGAAAACTAGTGAAAATCTCAACATTTAAGACATAAAATTAACCAGAATATAAAAATATACTACACAAAACAATCTTTTGTTGGCATAAGAAGTGCTAAACTGGTTTAGTTTACTACCAGTACTTTTATATGCACCTCTGCATTGCATAACACTGATATTTCTCCCCTCATTTCAAGCTTGCCAGTTGTATATAGTAGCACAAATATTGACATCTAGCATTGTTTAACAGGCTGGGTGTAGTTAATACTACTGTTGTCTCTAATAGTGTGTGGCCCCAGTTCTCTAAAATAATCTGGATACCAGAAGGACCATTGTGAAATCAAAGGAAAAAAATCACCTTGCAAAGAGCTGTCACGGTGCTGTTGATGTATTGTAGGAACAACAACTGAGCACTAAACTCCAAAACGCTTTTTATGAAACTAGTGAATTCCCATTGCTTTATCAGGAGAGACACTGAACTCATGTGCCGTCTTATGGCCTCTCAGCTTCATCTTGAAGTTCATCAAGAATTAAAAAAATCAGAACACAGGAAAGTTGGTGTTTGATCTGTTTTGACTATCTGGTTAGGTTTGCATGCATGTAATTTTGAAAGCGGATAAATGATTTCTTATTTTATGTGGAGGATTTCACATTAACATTCCCATAAATATAAAGCTTTAGGTATGGAATAAGCCCCCTTCATTACAATTTCTTTCCCAATCTTCCCCCAGCAAGTTGTTAAATGCTAGTTTGGAGAGAAGACTATAAATAGGGCTCATACAGTACAGTCCTGGACATGCACCTACATAATTCAGAACAAACTCTTCTATCCTTTGTGAATGGTAAACTGCCCTCAAAAACAATTTACTCATAAAATTAAACTCATACAATTTCTTTTAGGACTGGGACCAAAATGCTGTGCCTGTCTGTCTACCAAGCTTGTTAATATTTGAATCATCGTATTCAGGTAGGAGTCATTAATGTGTTTTCAGACACAGTGTGTCATTAAGAGATTTCCCCAAGGCTACAGAGAGGCAAAACTGAGACAACAATTCAGTTTATCTTGATTCCCAACTTGCGCTTCTATTCTGAGTAAACATTTTCTTCTCCATCACTGCAATGGCCACAGATGACTCTAAGACCCCCAAAGAACGATAGTCTGTGATAGTCTCTGTTACCAGGATTGGACAGACCTGGCTGTCTCTCTGATCCTTAGTCTACATACATGCATTTATTTGGCTAGTGCAATTGTGCTTAAAATCAGGTAATTTCCATTTGCTTTTAAGAGTGATTTCAAAGTGAAATAAACTGACTCTAGCCACCACTGAGCTGATTTAAGATGTAACCAGACTTCCTTAAATATTTGGAAATAGGTTTAGTTAAATTGATACACTTCTGTGTATAAAATTTTAGGTGGTCAGCTAATAGATCTTTTCCATCTCTGACTTTTATTATTCTAGTTAGTAATGTTTAAACATTGGCATGTGAGGGGATCTGGAATAGATTTTTTGCTGCATTTAAGATTAATTTATTCCATCTGTCCCAGGGAGGAAAAAAGAAACATTCAAAGGAAATATATAATTAAGATAGTAAGTAAAACTACCACAAACTGTAGGTTCTCTTATTTATATATTTGCCCCATTTAACTCTGTTTTATTCTGGTCTTTCACATAATTATGGTGAAAAGGAGACTTCTCTGCATTAAATTCCAAGCATTTCAGAGATTTTAATGAATGAGGTGTTAAGGCCTGGCCTTTACTTAGGTTTTCTCTGTAACCTGTACTTTACATTAGGTCCTCCGTAGGGTTTCTCGAAAAAGTTACATTTTAATTACTTTCTTATACTTAGGAAGCTGTGATGTCAGTTTAAAGACAAAGATAATAGTGAAAACATTTCAAGCCTTTCATTTAGCAGCAGTGGTCACAAGAACTCAGACACAAAAGTACCAGGAGACATCTTCAAAGATGCCAAAAAAGTAAAGCACTCTGTTGTCAAAACCAAATGCCAAGGACATGAAATTAATGTTACTTCTGCAGGCAGCTTTCTCCTAGCTGCCTAGAGTCAGATCTAAAATAGGACTTAAGGCACTTAAAAGAGGATGTAAAGCCAATTTTTATGACTATGTTCAAATCTGTTACATGGTAAGTCCTACACAGTGCCTGATAAGGAGATATCTACCTTTCAGAGGAAATTTCCAATATATCTGGTGCTGAATGTGCAAACCGCACAAGGTTAACCATTTCAGTTTGTATCAGCAAAGTCAAGCATCATCCAGCTGCAACCTCCAGCTACTGTAATCTCTGTCCTTGCAGAAGCAAATAGAGGCAGCAGAACCTCCTCCTCATCCATCACATAATGGTCTCAGTAACGAAAACCCAGTGCAAGAGGGTGATAGCTGCAACCTCAAGCTGAAGAAAGGCAGATTGGAAAGCCGCAATATCAACCACATCAGATCATAAGTGGGCTAAAACAGAAGAGGAAGCAAAAGCATCTGTTTCCCTGATGAATCCACACTTGGATTCAAATTTCAGTATCTTTTCTGCTCCCTGAGTTATATCTGCTGGGGTATCATCTTTCGTGTACTAGCCTGAGGATGGAATGTGAGCAAAAGAGTGTAGTAAGGTAGGGAGAAAGGAGAAAAATGTGCCACTTTTCATGTAACTGAAATTCTGGTGATAAGGGCACTCTGTTGGGGGGGAAAGCACAGAATTCTGTTCTTTTCATGCAGCATTTGGGATCTCTCCCTTTTTCCGTGGAGTTCCAAAAAGAAAGGGGATAGATGCCACTGCTGTTCCTTCTGGAATCATGCTATAAATTAGAGAGTCCTCTTAATTTTTGAGAGACAGACCAAGAACCTAGCTTATCAGTACCACAGACAAATTCTATGGATGGGATTTTTCATTCCCAACTGAAACTTTTCAAACTATGCTGTCTCCACCCTCTGCTACCTGACTCTGGAGGCAGAGTCTCACCCCTAATAAAGGGTTCTGGATTCCATTCGTGGCACTTTCTGGATGCTGCAGTGATGAACTTCCTAGTTTACAGAATCTGGCATTTATAGAAAAGGTTTTTTCCTTTAATGGTCCCAGTGGAAATTAGCGCTCTGCAGGTCAAGGCTTTGTTAACATTCACTACTGGACTAAAGACACTGGGTTGTGGTTTAAAAAACTTGAGACAATTGCAGTTCTGGAAGGAGGAAAAGAATTATGGCTTGGCATGTGGTTCAGTCTTCATGCTAGGTCAGCCCTAGCAGCCCTGACTTGCAGACTGGTAAATGTTGCCAAAATATTTGTGGCAGTTTCTCACATAGACTGTTGGGTTGTTGGGATTTTGAAGGGTTATGATGAGGTCAGTTTCATTTGTGGTAGGTCTCAAGCCATACACTCAACCTCCTAAAATTCTACAATTTTGAGGTACAATACAACTATGCAATAAAAATCTGTTTCTTCAAAACACTGACACAAGGGTTTTCAGTGAAGCTTAAGGGAACTTGGTTCCCAGGTCCCACTTTTTTAAGTTTCATTTAAAAACCATAGCATGCACAGTCCTACCAAAGTTCATGGTACAGTACAGCAAGTATGCATTTTATAAGCAAATTGCTCTTTTTTACTTGAATTCTAGTACATTAATATTTTTATGGAAAACTTCTAGCACTCAGTAACAACTGCTATAAAACCTTGACTATTTGGAATCCTTTTCTGTATCATCCTGTAGCCCAGAATTAATGGGAGTACAAGGGGAAGCAGAGCTGTACTCTGTCTGTGTGCAAGCTCCTGGTTGGAGGCTTGACCAAGCCGGGTGATGGAAAGTCCTTTCTAGGAGAGGTAAATCAAGATTACTCTGTATCCTGGACTATTAGAAATTAATCTTGCTCTCACACTGCAACGACCTCATTCAGACAGATCTTTCCAGTTGATGTCATCAGTGGTCTGCTGCATGTAGGTTCCAGTATCAAGACCCAGGCCTGGACTTTAGGGCAGTGGCTCTGTGCCATGCAATACTGAATCGGTCCCCAAGCTCTGTGAGTGCTGATCAGTACTGACATCCTAGATAAAGCATAAGAGGTGAGCCTTTGCTCTAAACCTTGACCCAGCCCTTACTGGTGTGAGGGAACATAGAAGAGCTTAGCACCAGTTTGGACAGCCCTGAAGGTGGGAAGCCTGATATACAAGGGCTACGTGCCACAGTTGTCTGAAGGGATGTGGAGGTCATGCAATTGAATTTCCCTTTTTCTGGTCACCAGCTGGTGACACTGCACATGTTCTTTGGTGCCCTACAAGAGAGAGCACCAGCACAATCCAAAGAGGGCTGTCTCTACCTCCTCTGGGACTGGAGAGAGGCTTTCAAGATATCAGTGGCTGGATATAGGCTTACATATTTGCACACATTTCCAGGTTCTGTTAGCCCACTTGGCCAGAGACTACTCTGACCTGTGCAGGGTGATGGACAGAGTATGTAGTTGTATTCTGTGGACTTGTTGAGAAAAGGAGGCAATGCTTGAGCCAGAATATGAGTTTGGTGATGCTCAGGTGTTTGCATGGTGTCTCTGCTGATGAAACTGTTAAGAGTGTCTTGGCACACTTCCATTAAAGCACAGAGGGAATGTTTCAGTTGACACATTTAAAGGAGTGCTAGCCAGTGTCATGGCACGCCACATGTATGAAAAGTATACCAGGAAAGCAAGCAGTGGACTTGGCGTCACTTTTATGAGGTCAGTGAGACAATTCTGGCTTCTGGTGAGCATTCTGAACCTTTCCTATATACTCAGTGAATGTTTATGATTTTCACACCTATATTCATAGCCATCACAACTCCTACTAAATGCAGTTTTTCATTAAATAGTATGCCTTACAAGGCAGATAAAACACTTATTTTCAAGTATCAATCCTGTACCGACTGGTGCTCAAAGAGGAAGGATTAAGTCCCTATGGCAGCAGCAGTAAATATTACAGCAGCTTTTACATGTACTCTCTTCTGAAGGTGAAAATGATCTTCAGATTTTTTTCCTTTTCAGTTGGTCATGAGAGTAAAAAATTTACTCTGGCAAGCAGCTACATTTAAAACACTGTTTGATCTCCAAGGGAGATTTTATTTCTTAATTCTTCTTACCACATTTTAAAAAATCCAGTTTTGAATTACCTGTGATACAAATTTTTAATCATAAGACTGGCAGTCTGATGGTCCTATTAGGTTTAAATATTTTTACTACAACTCTTCATCCAGTAGCTGTGAATTTTAACAACTGATTTATCAAATGAACAGCAGGAATGCCTGTTTTATGTATATTCTAAACAATGGTAAACATAGTAAAGTAGATCACAGAAATAAAACTTAAACAGTTTCTGCTAGAAGGTATTTGATTCTCTTTCCACTTCTGAGGTCTGTAAGCAAGAGTAGATTTACTGGTGTAGAGGGAGATGTTAAAATCCCATTAGCTCTGGCTGGTGAAGGAGCTCCTGTGTGCAATGGCTTCATACAGTCCTCCTTTCCCCTTCCTCGTGAGACTGAGGCTAAGACTACTATATCCCTTCTTTCATGTCAGGAGCAGCCTGTGTGTATGTGATCTCTCTACCTGTGCTGAGAATATTAGGAGGCAATGACTGCCAATGAATTGTGAGTCATGAGTGTTTTGTTTCTGAGGCATCATTGCTGATGATCAGCATGGGGAGAGGCAGGTGTGAGAGAGAAATCGTGCTTGATATAAATGTGTTTTTGTGGATGTCCAGTTCCTGGAAATGTTCAGGGCCAGGTTGGATGAGTCTTTGAGCAAATGGGTCTAGTGGAAGGCGTTCCTGCCCATGGCAGAGGGTTTGGAACTAGGTGATCTTTAAGGACCTTTCCAATCCAAAGCATTCAATGAATCTATGATTCTACTAAAAACTGGCAAGGAATGATGGCAGAGTCTTGTACAGGAACCATAGAAAAAAAATCACTGGGACTTAAATTGAAATACTCAGTCCCCAAAATATGGGCTAGGCAGTTTCTTCGTGTCCTATCAGAGCAGGCAAATCATTGAAAGAATGTAAACCTTCCCAGTTTTCTCATTCTCCACTTGTACCACAGTGATCTTTTCTGAGAGTTTATGGATCAAATTAAAGGTCTCAAACCTGAAAGCTGTACCATCCTGTGATGGACAGAAAACGTCTCATTCTTATGCTAGTAGCAGAGCTCCTTATCAGCTAACACTCAGCTAAAGGGAGGCTGCAAATTCTACCCTTCTCTCCTGTCCCTGACCATGCATGTCCACCTGCTCATCTTCACACTTCCTGGAGAATTTAAAGAGCTGATCTGATGGAAAAACAGCCCAACCAAAAAAAGAAGTGGTTTATCCTTGACAGATTCAGCTTCTGCTTGCACAGATTCCAGCAGCAAGACAATGGGGAGGGACAGAACAGCATGGCTGGCAGTGGATGGCTCCTCCAGGGCAGAGGACAGAACCACAGCAGCCCAAATTCAATTTAACTTCTGCTGCTGTTCTCAAACTGCACTGAAAGATTTGTAGGACTGTAACTGGGCCAATTAAAAGTATAAAGGGAAGAAACTAAGCCCAAAAATCCATTAGCCATAAAGGATTATTAGGAAAGAAATTTGGATGCTATTTCTGTGGTCTGCAAGTTTTAACTAAAAATTACATAAGTTCTTTTGGCATGTACAAATCAACTTTAAAAAGTAGCTTTGATGTTTAAGAAGCTCGGGCACATAATAGCTGGCTCTGGCATTTTGCAAGAAGTACATAAAATAGCTTAAGACCATTAGTATTTTTTGTAAACTTATTCTGTAGCTTGAGAGCCATCTGCTTATTTCCAGAGTTTATTGCCTCCCCTCTACCTTAGTGTTTGTATGGCTGCCCATCAGTGAAGCATATGAGTGCCTTTCCTTTGAACTGCAGTGCCTCCTGGATTCCCTGGCTGCTCTGCAATCTTCTTTTTTTTAGTGACTATTAGAATAGTTGTACTGGGTCATATCCAAGATCCATCTAGCCCAATATCTGTCTCATTCAGTAGCCAAAAATAGATGTTTAAGAAAAGCATAACTTCTAATGATACTTCCCTGATTTATCTTGAGATGCAACTTTGATAAATAAGAAGGCCAGGGGATCATAAGAATGCATGAAGTGGATCAGAGCATAGGTACACTTATTCCACCTCTTATCATGGTAACAGTTTGGCAATGAGAATATGGCTGATTTGTGACTGCTACACATTCTAGCAGCATTCTAGTATCATCTCATAGCTGGTGCTGGGGAAAAAAATCTCAGTGAAACAAGAAAGCTGTCTTGTTAGCAGTTACACCCTGATTGCATTCCCCATGGAATTCTGCACTGTGTAGGTGACAGAGCATCTTATGGCTGTTGTCCTCAGCTCTGATATGTCTCAGTCAGAGTTCTGTGATGTAGCAAAACTTGTCGATGAGTCTGCCAAAACCTCCACATTAGTGACTGGCAATGCTACTGCCTGAAGCTGGCCTCCAGTGATTTATAGGAATTATCCTGTACACAGATCACCATAGAAGACACATCAAGAGGCAACTGTCAAAGGCTGTCAAAGGCACCAATTGCACCACTCAGGTCCAAGCTATTTGATGCACAAACCTGCCAACAAGTACAAGGAAACCCATTTATATTTAAACATTCTGCCTTTCAGGAAGAAGAAGCTCCTGTTCATCACAGTAAGGTTGAAATGTATCTTCTCTCCATCATACTTCGGTATTATTTGGCCCGGCTCTGCATGGTCCTGCTTAGTCCCACTGGCCCACTGCTTTGTTTCCCTTGGGCCATAGCTGGGATAACAACATCAGTCTGGCTCCTCTCTTGTGGCAGTGGAGAGGAGGAGATATAAACTCTCATTTCTCTCCTCACCATTTATTTTACTTATTCCTATAAAATTTCACATGGCTGATCCGCTGGGTATGCAGCAGCTATGTGATCCAGGGTGGGAGGGCTGTGCTGACATAGAAAGACCCATAACCCATGGAATCACAGAATCACAGAATATGGTGAGCTGGAAGGGGCCCACAAGGATCATTGAGTCCCACCCTTAGCCCTGCACAGGGCTAAAGCCTCCATAGCCCAGGAGAATGCAAGTTGTATTCAAATTTTAAACCACACCAGCTCTCACAGATGAAAGAAAAAGGTCTGTTATTGTACCCACTGCTATACCTGTTTAATAGAGCTCTTACGAAAACAGTCACTGCCATAGTATAATAGGTAAAACCTTTACAGGTGAACTTAGAAATAGTAATGCAAATAAAAGCATTTATTCCAGTAGTCAGGATCAGTTTTTGCAATGCAGATGGAAATTAAATAGAAGAGTTTCTTTCAAAACTTACTTTTTTTCTCTGCTGATTGCTGGATTTTCCCCCAGATTCGGGCCCATGAAGCTCACTGGCAAATAGATCCTTTCAGAGAGCCCAGATGGGCAGTAAAAGGATGACTTGAGAAAAGGTTTCCAAAAGCTATTCTCAAGGCACCTAATATGTAGCAGCTAAAAGAAGGACTATAACACGTGCAAGACACTCTTAATCCAAATCCCAGTAATGGAGTTACACGATAGGCTGCAGCCTCTTGCCTCTTAATTTATGAAGGATCAAGTGGTATTAGAGCCAGTCTGCTATGCATCATTGTCCCAGTTTAAATGGGACAAGGGTCTTCTGCTGAGGATGGATTAGGAGGAAAAGACCCCAAACTTTTTCCTAAGCAATTATTAATCCAAAACTAAGGAGCTTTGATTGAAGGGAAAAAAAACCAAATTATGGAAAAGGGAAAACAAAATAACAGCCCTTTATTAAAAGGTATGTTTGTATTAACAAGAACACAAAAAGAACCCAAGTAAACAACCAAGCAATACTACTATACCCACCAATAATCCCCTTCAAGAACAAAACCGATAGCCCGGCAAAAGGAAAATTTAAAATAGTTCAATTTTTAGCACCCTTTGGTGTAGTTCCAACCACAGTCAGCAGGGGGCGCCGTCGGGTCACTGGAGGTGTAAAACTTGTAATGTCCTGTACCATTCACCAGGTGGCGCTGTTGGGTCGTTGGAAGTGCAGAACCTGTAGTGTCCTATGGTAGTCACCAGGTGGCGCTGTTGGATCACTACAGGAGCAGAGCTTGTAATATCCAGTGCCTGTCACCAGGCAGCGCTGTGGGATCCCTGGTCACTGCCACGTGGGATGGGGAAAACAAAAAAAAAAAACAACAACAACACCCCCCCCCCGGGTATATCGGAGAAAAAAACAACAAAAAAACTGATTCCTCTTCCCCTCCCGAGGAAAAGGAGGAAGGGGGGGGGCGAAGGGGAAGGGGGAAGCGAAAAAAAACAACACCGACAACACAGAAAGTTCTCTCAATGGAAGAAAAACTCACGAACTCCGGGGGGGCCCCGACAAACAGGAATAGTTGGGAAGGAACCGCAGCAGCCAAAAAAAAACTTCCCTCCAACAGGAAAAAAAAACAACAACAAGAAAAAACCAAATGAACCAGCGTCTGCCAGCTCACAGCAGCCTCTCCTCCTCCCCGCGAGCCCGACTCCCCCCCCCACACCTCCTTCCAGCCCACACACCAGCCCCAACCCCTCCCCCTTCGTTGCTAGGCAACTAATGTTCGACCATTAGCGCCCCGGCTAGTTCTTTTGTTTTCACCTAAATGGGTGTGCTGAGCACACACACACACACAGGGGGAGGGGAAGGGAAGAAAAATTCCTTGCTAAAGTCAGAACTATGACATTATCCACCCCTAATTTTTCTTCCCATTCCCATGCCACTATACATCTATCAAATTGAACCCTTTTTCTTGAACTCCATACATACATACATTATTCTAAACTACATACACATTCATAAATATATAGGTACAAATACGGGTACAATTATAGCCTGTTTACCCTAAGATAATATCTCCTTGGGGTATGCACCGGGTTTCTCCATCTTCTTGCATCACCCACCATGTGGAACCAGGTCCTTGGGCAAAGACAACTCCACGAATGGATTTGCCTTTGCTCGAGGCATGGTTAACCCAAACTGTTTTACCTAACATACCTCTCATGTGAACCACTGGGACCTTGTCCCCATCTACAGTGTGAAGGGACTCTGATTGGGCAGGGCCGGCTCGATTGACAGAGCCTCTAGTGTTGACTAACCATGTAGCCTTTGCTAGGTGTTGATCCCAGTGTTTGAAAGTCCCTCCACCTAATGCTTTCAGGGTAGTCTTCAACAGTCCATTGCACCGTTCAACCTTCCCGGCAGCTGCTGCATGGTATGGTATGTGATAGACCCACTCAATGCCATGCTCTTTCGCCCAAGTGGTAACTAAACTATTCTTGAAGTGTGTCCCATTATCTGACTCAATCCGCTCTGGGGTGCCGTGCCGCCACAGGACCTGTTTTTCGAGGCCCAGGATGGTATTTCTGGCAGTGGCGTGGGGCACCGGATGCGTCTCCAGCCATCCAGTGGTGACTTCCACCATGGTGAGCACATAGCGCTTACCTTGGCGGGTCTGTGGCAGTGTGATATAATCAACCTGCCAAGCCTCCCCATATCTGTATTTATTCCACCGTCCACCATACCACAGGGGTTTCAGTCTCTTAGCCTGTTTAATGGCAGCGCATGTCTCACAGTCATGGATAACCTGAGAGATAGCATCCATGGTTAGATCCACCCCTCGGTCTCGTGCCCATCTGTAGGTGGCATCTCTGCCCTGATGGCCGGCGGCATCATGGGCCCATCGTGCTAAGAACAGTTCGCCTTTGTGCTGCCAATCTAGGTCCACCTGTAACACCTCAACTTGTGCAGCTCGGTCTGCCTGTGCATTGTTGCGATGTTCTTCATTGGCTCGATTTTTGGGCACGTGGGCGTCTACGTGGCGGACTCTCACAATCAGTTTCTCTACCCGGGTAGCAATGTTTTGCCATATATCAGCGGCCCAGATGGGTTTTCCCCTACGTTTCCAATTGGTCTTCTTCCATCTGTCCAACCACCCCCACAGGGCATTGGCCACCATCCATGAGTCTGTGTAAAGGAAAAGTTTCGGCCACTTCTCTCGTTCAGCAATGTCCAATGCCAGCTGGACGGCTTTGAGTTCTGCGAATTGGCTTGATTCACCCTCTCCTTCTATAGCTTCTGCAACTTGTCGTGTGGGACTCCATACATCTGCTTTCCATTTACGTTTCATTCCTACAATACGGCAGGAACCATCAGTAAAGAGTGCATAGCGTATGTCTTCTTCTGGTAGTTGGTTGTATGCTGGGGCTTCCTCTGCCCGTACCACTTGCTCCCCTTCTTCTTCTTCTGCTAGACTAAAATTCTCACCTTCCGGCCAGTTCGTGATGATCTCTAGGATCCCAGGGCGATTTGGGTTTCCAATGCGGGCGCGCTGCGTGATCAGGGCAATCCATTTGCTCCAGGTGGCATCAGTGGCATGATGTGTAGAGGGCGTCTTGCCTTTGAACATCCAACTCAATACCGGTAGCCGAGGTGCCAGGAGGAGCTGTTCTTCTGTGCCAATCACCTCTGAGGCAGCTTGTACTCCCTCATAAGCTGCTAGGATCTCCTTTTCTGTTGGAGTGTAATTGGCTTCTGACCCTCTGTAGCTTCGGCTCCAGAACCCAAGTGGGCGGCCTCGGGTCTCACCAGGCACCTTCTGCCAGAGGCTCCAGGAGAGGCCCTTATCCCCAGATGCAGAGTAGAGCACATTCTTCACATCTGGTCCTGTCCTGACTGGCCCAAGGGCTACAGCATGGGCAATCTCCTGTTTAATCTGTTCGAATGCTTGCTGTTGTTCAGGACCCCACTGGAAATCATTCTTCTTGCGGGTTACCAGATAGAGAGGGCTTACGATCTGGCTGTACTCGGGGATATGCATCCTCCAAAAACCTATGGCACCCAGGAAAGCTTGGGTTTCTTTCTTGCTAGTTGGGGGGGCCATTGCTGTGATTTTATCGATGACTTCATTCGGGATCTGACGACGTCCATCTTGCCACTTTACTCCCAGGAACTGGATCTCTCGGGCAGGTCCCTTGACTTTACTTCTTTTGATGGCCAACCCAGCATCCAGGAGAATCTGTATGATCTTCTTTCCTTTCTCAGAGACCTCTTCTGCTGTGTCCCCCCATACAATGATGTCATCAATGTACTGAAGGTGTTCTGGAGCTTCACCTTTCTCTAGCGTAGCCTGGATCAATCCGTGGCAGATGGTGGGGCTGTGTTTCCACCCCTGGGGCAGTCGGTTCCACGTGTACTGCACGCCCCTCCACGTGAAAGCAAACTGCGGCCTGCACTCTGCCGCCAAGGGAATGGAGAAGAACGCATTCGCGATGTCAATAGTGGCGTACCACCTCGCTGCCTTAGACTCCAGCTCGTACTGGAGCTCCAACATGTCTGGAACAGCGGCGCTCAGTGGCGGGGTGGCTTCATTCAGGCCACGATAGTCCACAGTCAATCTCCATTCTCCGTCAGACTTACGCACAGGCCAGATGGGGCTGTTGAAGGGGGAGTGGATCCTGCTGATCACTCCTTGACTTTCCAGCTCACGGATCATCTTATGGATGGGGATCACAGAGTCTCGGTTCGTTCGGTACTGCCGACGGTGCACTATTGTAGTGGCAATTGGCACTCGCTGTTCCTCAACTTTCAACAGTCCCACAGCAGAAGGGTTCTCCGAGAGGCCAGGTAGTGAATTCAACTGCTTAGCCACTTCTGTCTCTACAGCAGCTATCCCGAAAGCCCACCTATGTCCCTTGGGGTCTTTGAAATACCCATTCCTAAGGTAGTCAATGCCCAGGATACATGGGGCATCTGGACCAGTCACAATGGGGTGTTTCTGCCACTCCTTCCCGGTCAAGCTCACTTCAGCTTCCAACACGGTCAACAGCTGTGACCCTCCGGTCACCCCAGAAATGGAAATAGCCTCTGGTCCCACATGTCCTGAGGGCATTAACGTGCATTGAGCGCCAGTGTCAACCAAAGCCTTATATTCTTGTGGGTCTGATGTGCCAGGCCATCGGATCCACACCGTCCAATAGACACGGTTGTCCCGTGCCTCCACCTGGCTAGAGGCAGGGCCCCTCTAATACTGGTCTCTGTCTTGCTCGTCACAGTTTTCCGTCTGCAAATACCGGCGGGAGGTACCTTCTAGTGGGTCAGATCCCTGCCCACGGGATACCGGCACTGCACTCACTTTCACGGACGTTGTTTTTCTCTGGTCCTTAACCTCTTGTACTCGGGCTGCCAAGGCATGGGTGGGTTTCTTGTCCCACTGTCCCATGTCTTCTCCAGAGCCAGCTAGGAAATACCACAGCTCGGTTCGTGAGGCCTGTCTCCCCTCTCTGGCTGGGGGGCGCCTGGTTCTCACTGGTGCCACCTGGGAGCTGTTCTTCTCCATCTTTTCTAGGATTTTCTCCTGTTGATCTTGTAGTTTTGTAGCTATGGTAGTGAGGTTGTTGATCGAGGTCTCTACGGAGGAAACGCGGGCTTGTAGTGATTCTTGGACCATACTGTTGTACATCCGAAGTTTATTTGTTATAAACGCCACTGGCTCTCTCTTTTCCCCAGCCTCCAATGATGTCAGGTAACTGATGTGTGCAGATGGCCCCATACGTATGAGGGTCCACCACATGTATGGTGTACATCTAACCTTGTCGGGATCGTGATTAGCTTGCATATCCCCTCCAAACAGTACCTCCAACAGTGCCATTTCCCTCAGGCGTCGGATCCCCTCCTCCATGGTATTCCAGCTCTTTGTAAGATGGTCTGCTTGGAAGGCCTCTTTGTGAATGAACTTCTCTCTCACAGCATCCAGCAGCCGTGCCCAGAGAGACAGGGGCTTTGATTCTCTCACAAATGCCTCTTCAATGCCCGCATCTCGGGCAATAGACCTCAAGGACCTTGCTTCACCACCATCAAGGCTTATGGCATCACCCGTGGAATCCCAAACTCGGATCATCCAGGTTAGTATGGACTCATTCGGCTGACGAATGACGTCTTCCCGTAATTTCCGGAGATTGTCATACGATAAGGACTCAGTGATGATTTCTGGCTCCGGGTTGGCTGCCTGTGAGGGTCCTGCCTCCTCATCATCATCAACTGGGCGGGCTGATTTGGTCTTATATTTTCTCCTTTGGATAGGTGCAACCTCCATTGACTTGTTTGGTTCCTTGGAACTGGCCTGATCTGGAGTCACCCTTGTATCAGACCTCTCGTTTTCATCTTTTCTTTTTCCCTGTGAAGGCTGCACCATACCGAGCACCTTTTGGTAGGCAACGGCTAAAGCCCCACATGCATCTGCCACCTGCCTCTCTATGGGTTTACCATGACTCCTCTCCCTTGCAGCTATTATTATCTGTGTAGGGTCTGGGAGTTTTTCGAGAGCGAACTTCCATGCTGTAGGAACTGAACCACTTTCTAGAAATTTACCCAAGTCTTCCCATGGCCCATGCCATTCGAAGTTTCCCACCCCTGGGGCTGGCTTCTGTGCCCGTGCCTGGTTAATCATGGGCCTAACTACAAATGTTAGATATAACACCGTGGCACAAGCTTGCACGAAAAACCCCAAAAGGAAAACGTCTCTTACACCTAAAGAGAGTTTAAATGTCTCAGAGGCCGTTGTATTAGAACCAAAGAGAAAATGTAGGAGGGGTTGGGTAAATATACCTCCCTGTGTTTCTCCATAGGGATAGGTGCCATTATCCTTAAAACCCCAAAGGAGACAGTGTAGGCTAGAGCAGTAATATATCCTTGAGAACATGTCCCGAAGGAAAATAACAGGTGCTGAGTTTGCTATGTCATGAACCCAATGCGAGATCTCAAACATACTTATTACAATGAGGGTCATAGTGTCTGAGCTGAAAAACATCGACAGGTGAGACATAGATTTTGGCATAATTATATACCACAGAAAAGCAGCGAGCTTAGACTTCATGGTGCCTACAGGTTCACAAACACGTATAAAGTCACAAAAGGGCAGTTATTCCTTTTCCACTTTTCCTCTCTCAAAGCCCCGCGTTGGGCGCCAAAAATGTCCCAGTTTAAATGGGACAAGGGTCTTCTGCTGAGGATGGATTAGGAGGAAAAGACCCCAAACTTTTTCCTAAGCAATTATTAATCCAAAACTAAGGAGCTTTGATTGAAGGGAAAAAAAACCAAATTATGGAAAAGGGAAAACAAAATAACAGCCCTTTATTAAAAGGTATGTTTGTATTAACAAGAACACAAAAAGAACCCAAGTAAACAACCAAGCAATACTACTATACCCACCAATAATCCCCTTCAAGAACAAAACCGATAGCCCGGCAAAAGGAAAATTTAAAATAGTTCAATTTTTAGCACCCTTTGGTGTAGTTCCAACCACAGTCAGCAGGGGGCGCCGTCGGGTCACTGGAGGTGTAAAACTTGTAATGTCCTGTACCATTCACCAGGTGGCGCTGTTGGGTCGTTGGAAGTGCAGAACCTGTAGTGTCCTATGGTAGTCACCAGGTGGCGCTGTTGGATCACTACAGGAGCAGAGCTTGTAATATCCAGTGCCTGTCACCAGGCAGCGCTGTGGGATCCCTGGTCACTGCCACGTGGGATGGGGAAAACAAAAAAAAAAACAACAACAACACCCCCCCCCCGGGTATATCGGAGAAAAAAACAACAAAAAAACTGATTCCTCTTCCCCTCCCGAGGAAAAGGAGGAAGGGGGGGGGGCGAAGGGGAAGGGGGAAGCGAAAAAAAACAACACCGACAACACAGAAAGTTCTCTCAATGGAAGAAAAACTCACGAACTCCGGGGGGGCCCCGACAAACAGGAATAGTTGGGAAGGAACCGCAGCAGCCAAAAAAAAACTTCCCTCCAACAGGAAAAAAAAACAACAACAAGAAAAAACCAAATGAACCAGCGTCTGCCAGCTCACAGCAGCCTCTCCTCCTCCCCGCGAGCCCGACTCCCCCCCCCACACCTCCTTCCAGCCCACACACCAGCCCCAACCCCTCCCCCTTCGTTGCTAGGCAACTAATGTTCGACCATTAGCGCCCCGGCTAGTTCTTTTGTTTTCACCTAAATGGGTGTGCTGAGCACACACACACACACAGGGGGAGGGGAAGGGAAGAAAAATTCCTTGCTAAAGTCAGAACTATGACAATCATAAAGTGCTCATCACAGCATGTCTGTGTGTAAAAAATGCCACTCCACAGAGAATAGGAAATAAATTCATCATCTCTCTTTAAGTAGCTATTCGAGGAAGCTGATCAGCATGTTCTAGTCTGAGGAATGTTGTTTATGCTCAAAGAAATGGTGTGTGACTTACATGAAATGGTTTAGATACGGATTCTGAGCAAAATGCAAATTCATTAAACCAATGGAACACTTATATTCATTGTCGGAAAATGCAGTGTTAATCCTAAGGCAACACTATTTATTATTTCAATCTGTTCAGAAAATGGTGCTACTATGTAAAAATATTAAATTTAATTTTGAATAGATGCACCTCTTATATGTGTGTGTGCATGTTGGCACTTCTGGGAACTGTTACTGCATAGTATGTTCTGGATCTGTGCAGCAGTTCTTCAATATGCACTATGAACAGCATTTTGTGTTTGCAGGACTGATCTCATAAATAGCTCCTTTTCAGATATTTTCCATGATAATGTTATAGATTTGAAGACCACAAAAAGTCTTAAGAAAAACTTACGAGAAAAACCCCCCAAAGTCTCAAAACTTGTAAACAATTTATTCCAAGTCTATCAAAGGAAAAAGTCAAATACATTATTTTAAGCACTTGCCTTTGCTCAAAGAATGTGCAGGTAAGTTCTACAAGTTATTTCTGCTTGCCCAGAAGTTGCTTCCATAACTACTCCTCAGAAGTTCTGTTTGTGGAGTAATGATAAAGATGCCAACTGTATTCATCTGGGATTTATCAAATAAAATCTCATCCCACATTTAGACAATAACTTTCAATCCTATTCATTTAAAGTTAGGTGTCCACATGTGTGTTTAGGTTCTCACATAAAATTGATTGGATTTTTAATGCTGACTGTCAAGAGGCAATGCACATGCCCTGCATTGTTCAAAATCTACAACTCTTTTATTGACCTGTATGTGAGCCATTAGTTCAAATGTTGATTATAGAGAATAAAGAAGCTTTGAGCATGTAAGAAAGGGATGGAGTGATTAATATAAAAGCAGAGAAAGCTCTTACAGCATCCAATGTTACACCATTCCTTTATTTTCCTCCAGTTTTCATATAATTTGCCATCTTTTGTCCTTTATTTTGGCTCATGTCCCTCAGCAGATTACTTTTTCAAAAGTGTGTTTGTTCGTTTGGGTTTTTTTAACTGCCACAGCTTGGCCTCATTTAGCTCATTTTCAGTGTTCCTACCCTGTTTGTTCATCTTCCTCAAAATGCCACTGTTTTTCTTGATGCTCTCAGAAAGTCACAGCAAAAATTCCTCTTACTATGAGTTTCGGCATCTGCATATTGTCCTCCAAAAGTCAGTTGAAGTTTGGAGAATATTTGGTATAAGGCAGTATAGGATTACAGGGCAATCTGTACTGCTATAAACAAGGGCTATGTCACCTTTTTCTTCCATTCTACATCTACACAAGTCTGTGAGAAACGTGAGAGAAACACGGGTTTCTTTACCAGTGTACTTAATAGCGTTAACTTCTAGATAATGAGGCATGAGTTACCAGCCCAGAGGACAAGCACAGGAGAGATCTTCCACCTGGGGAAAAATTTAAAGGAAATGATTTGTCTGAAAGGAGATTTGAAAGAGTGGAAGAGAGATTGTCTCTCTGTGAAAGCAGGGAGCTGTTCATTGAGTAAAGATGTGTATGCAGTTCCATTTTGTATTTGAGTGAAACAGTGACCTTACCAAGCAGATATTGGACAGAATGAATTTTGCTTAATATTAGGCACTCTTCTGGTTGGTGAAGTAGCTTAGCTGACCTGGTCATCTGTGTTCCTCAGTCAATGGAGAAAGACAGGGGCTTTCAGGGTGATCGATTCACATTGCATGGTGTCTCTCTTCATTATTAAAGAAGAAGCCTACATGTGGGGAGTAGGGAAATTGCATCCGGGGCTATGATAGTATTCTCTACAGATACCTTCAAATTCCTCATTCTTGAAGGACCTTTATAATACTACCTATAAACTGCAGTTAATGTAACTGTCTTAGCACACTGTCTTCTTATGCTAGATAAACATTTCTTGTGGGATAAGATAATTTGTCTGAGGTAGAAAAGTTTCTTTTAGTAACCATTATAGTTACTGTGGTTGCAGTATCATGAGATCACCCACATGAAGAAAATATTTATTGGATTGTTTGAGTGATTGCTTCCTTTCCTGTAGTTTTGCCAAAGTTTTTGGGCAGTGGAAGAAGTAAATGGACCAAAAAGTCTTATTCACCTCCCCACCCACATTGTCAGCCATGATTATATCAGCCGTGATACAATAACACATGTTTAAACATTCTGTAAGTCAGGAAGAATTTTAATGGGTGATAATGGTGGAAGCTTATAGTGTAGCTTGTGGCTAATTTTGCAATGATTGTGGAAAGTGTAGTAGATGGCCCAGGGAACTGAGTGTGGGCTCTAAATTATTTCAGCAGCCAACAAAAAATAGCAGTGGTTTACAGTCCAATAACAATATAGTGATTTATCCGCTGTAGTTTCTCTTCTACTGTGAGTGACAGAAGATCATAGCCATATCTAGTCACCTTGTAGGGGAGGCAAAAGGCTGGAAACATGAGGAAGCCAACTTCCCCACAGAGCAGTTGCCTGGCTGAAGTTTGATCTTGCTGGGGCATTGAGAAGATTGAGGGGTTTATTGAGGTATGTGGCTAGGTAACATTTACACAGTGCTAAAAAGATACAAAGAGCTGCAAGAATGTTGCCTTTGTTGTTTCGCATATGTTAGTAAATCTAAAAGGCTATGAATCCTGTTGTTAATCTGATAGCTTTATCTGCAAATAAAGCTCAGCATTCAACAGCATCCTCAGTAGCAGAATATTTATTTAGTTTATAACAAGAGACATGGCTATTTGCTTTTCTCACGTATCTGGTTATAAGGGGAAACCTTTCCATGATAGTCATCATATTGTTTTTTTGAACTAATTTTAGAACATGCTTCTCAGTTACAACTTGGCTTTCTTTTCTTTTTCCACTCAATTATGAAGTGTCTGGAGGCCAGCCCTCACTCCTCTGCATCTCAGGTTGGCAAAAAGCCCTTAAGCAGAAAGGACCTCCCCTGATTTTGAGTGCCCTGCCTAGGGGACAAGGGCTGGGGTATCACTGTGGTAGTTTTAGTCAGACCCTTGGCTGTGGGCTGCCTGTCTGCTGCCCTGAACAGCACTGGAGACATGATGCTGGAGGACTGGCTGTGTGCAAAGAAACCAAGTGTGGTGGGATCAGATGATACTAATGTTTATCTGAATTTTATTTGGCAACAAAATCTCTAGAAGTCATATGTGTCAGAACTCCTGGAGGCATTCAAGTTACAGCAGCTCAAGAGCTACTTTGTAGTAAGAATATCTTTCTTTAAATGATGGACTTATTTTTCTACTGCTTTGAAGATACACATGGGCAAGAGAAGATTGGGATTACTTCTAGAGCATTAGAAATCCACTTGAGCTTTTGTCAGTGGGATCCTAAGCCTGTATGCTAAAAAGCTATTAAGTGCTTCATTTCCCACTTCACAATTAAATGTCCTTAATGTGACCTCCACTCTTGTGGTGCTGACAGAGGTCCTTGTCTGACATCTTTCCATCTGTTTCTGAGGAAGGAAGATGTTGGAAGGTATGTCTCTTCCAGGGAATGGAGCACAGTACTGAGATTCACCAGCTATTGGGGACACTCCCAATCCAAGTGGACTTACCAGTTCAAGTCCTAAATCACGCTGACTGACGTCATGTAACAGTGCATGAAACAAGGGTTTTTTAAACTGGGTGCAGTGCCATGTGAACACAGACTGCTTTGGGATATGAGCCAGATAATATACAGATGCCTGCCTCCCACCTTCATAGAACTTCTGCGAAGAAAATCAACTCTCCTCCAGCTGAAACTAGGACAGATTTACATTAAGGGGTTCTCTCTAGGCATCTCTAGCTCCTTTAAGCTTCTGTTTGAAATTTTTTCATGCTTATGCAGCATATCACACCCCTAACAGACTAGATAATCTGGCCCTCAGTGCCAGTGAGAAATCAGCATTTGACCTTGCATGAGTGGTCACATGGTGATCATCTGTCTCTCTAATGAGGATGTTCCACCTATTCTGCTCTGTGTTTTCTAGTCCCTCCTAGTCACCTCCTTTTTTATATTACACAGGAACAGGATTACGACTGAGAGTAATTTTTTTCCCTGCGGAAAAAAGAAAAATCTAGAACCAGTCTATAAATAGTGAAATCTGATTGCCCTCATGAAAATAGTCTTCACATATATATATATATTGGGCTCTTTCTCAGTAACACTCAGTAAAAATTTCCATACAATACATAGGCAAGTCCACATGACAGAGGGATATTGTTCAAGGTGTAAGGTGCCTGTATCTACACCTCTGTAGAGGAGAAACAGTAATGGCAGGAGGGCACAGATGTGACATCAAACTTGGCATCATTGATCTTGATCACAAACTTAAAGGGTTAGTGTGGTAAGCTATTATGTAGCCAGAACAGTGGCTGAGGATGACAGTTACCCTGTCATTCCAGTATTGACTCTGTTACAGCTGAATTAAAACGTGGCTTGGAAGAAGGCTGACAGAAACTAAGAAAAAACTCCACAAAAATGGAGGTAAGGAGGAGGAAGAAACTGAGGAGAGAATACTCCTATACTTAGGAAGCTGCTGCAAGAAGTTTAACAAGTTAGGGACTTTTCCAGGGGTGTGAAAGTCATTTGAGATGAGTTCTCACTCACAGAGACCTCATTCTAATCTCTCCTTATGTTCTCATCTATTACCTACATAAGAAAGGACTCAGACACGAGGAGTACAGCATTTCGTATCTTTCATTAGACCAAATTATTTGCATTGTTTTTTTTTTTTTTCATGAAAAATTCTCTATCCATGGCCAGAAAAACCTGCTGAAATTTCTAGGAAGTGGGAGTACTTTGTAGGACAGCTGCCTGCAAGCATGAGCATACAAGGAGAGCCTGACAGTTTTTATTTCCAGAAAGATCCTTCTAGCGACTGTTGTCATTGCTGTTCTCTTCTCTTTGACAGCAAGGGTAAATGTGACCATAGCTCTGACTCCTGGGCACAGAGCAGTCTGCCTGCATCCCCACACTCCAGTGGCTTCATGCCATTAACCTAATTGTATCAGACACTGGAACCAGTGAAGCCTTTAACTTGTATCTCTGGTAAAACTACATTAAACTTTATAAAACTGAGCAATCCAAAAAAGTTTTCTGCAGACACCTTTATTAGTAATTACATTAAGGAACAGATTGTGAATCTACTGAATTTGGTGGAGGTCTAGGCAGTAGCTGGCTTATAAATAGAAGAAAAAATTTAAGCAATTTAGCACATCAAATGACTGTTCCTATGACTGTTATAACTATAGATTAAAATAAATCTGAAATTAATTATGAATTCAAATTATTGTAATCAGAGTGGCATTTTCACCTCTACTCATACACCATCTTCCACTCTATGTGCATTCTCCACTTGCAAAATCTGAGGCATCTGCAAATCACAGAAAACTGAAAATTATTGGTATGAAGAAAAGGTGCTATTTATAGAAGCTCATTACATATTTATTATTTACATTTTTCCATTCACTAAACACAATTCCTGCCACAAAAGGCAGTGATGAAATACAGTGACTCTATCCTTCATTTGTTACTGATACCATTACCATGAGACTTTTGCTTCTTTCCTCCAATGGTTTTTGGAGTAAATGGCACTTCTTAAAGAGACACTGGCTCCCTGAAGAGCATTTTAATTCTGGTTTCATTTTACTCTGGTCACTCATTTTAATTATGGTTTCAGAAATTAATTCAAAGTGTTTTCTGATCGTGTAGCTACTCACAATTCCTATCAGTTGGTGCTTTGAGTTCTTTTCTTTTTTTTCCAATTCAGCTATGACTTCTTCCTTTCCTTTTTCCCATATAAAAAATGTATACAAGCTGAATATTATTAGTTCAGGGTATCATCCTGGCTCTACTGGCTCTGTGCTTTTTGGCAGTTTTAGCTTGTATCAACTAGTGCTCCATCATAAGTTGGGCAAGAGCAAAATTTTTCCAGCTGGCATTAAAGGCAAAGCCAGATATTCTGAGGTAAAAAGAGAACTTAGTTCGGTAGATGTAATTTGTGCTACCCGTGAGTTGCCCTCAGAGCCAGAGGTCTGACCTTTCATTATTTGATGTACCTGCACAAATTTAGCCTCGTATGCCACTGGTGGCCATGCATACCACCTGATCTAAACTGTTCTGCAGTTTAGCACCATTACAGGGGTAACAGTTGTGGTACTGTGTGTGAGAACAACCACAGAGATAAATAGCAAGATTATATCACACATTTGCAATCTTATTAAAAAAAAAAAAAAAAAAAAAAAAATTGTAAAGCAAAAACCAAGAAGCTTTCTATAGGCTTATAAAAGCAAGGCATGAGAATCAAAAATTCTTTTCACAAACAGTCTTCTGACTCTCAGAGCAAATTTCTATAAATTGTTTTCTGTTTGATTTGTCAAAGTGTTGAAATGAATTTGCTGTTTTATAAAGCAGTAGATTTATCAGCATCTGACTTGGCACTAGGAAGCAGAAATATTTCCCATTGATCTCATTGATGTTGGATGTTAGCCATGAGTTTTCTTCAAAAGCAAATTCTGAGTTCATAATTGTGAGTATTCAGAAGTTCATATCCCATTACTGAGAGATACTTCCTCAGTCAGAGGATGATCCCAGGAGAGCCATATATCCTAAACACCTTGAATCTTGGACATAAAAATTCACGTTGTGTTGTTCAGAAATAAGATATAGAAAATATTCATTCATAAGAAACATTTGATGAGTCATTTCCTAAAGCAACAATTGAAAACTCACTCTTCATTCATGTGGCGCTTTCAACCAGAAATGTTGTGGGAAACTCAGAGTACATAGCCCCTGTTTATTTTGTGTCCTGGGACCTCAGTGCTGCACTGGGGAGTTCAGCGCAAGCCCGACAATGTACCACCGGTGTCTACCTCCTGTGCTGAGACTGGTAGGAAGCAGTGACTTCATTCTCTTCCCTTTGTTTATCCAATCTGGTTTCATATCACTAGCAAAGATACAACTGTAGAAATCTCTACAGTTATATCTAATAATACCACCACAGCGGAGAGGTTATACCTTTTATGTACGAATCAATGAGCTATAGAAATGCCTGAGCCCAGCGAATTGTTATCTCAGTATGTGACTTAGCGTGGGTAAAAAGCCAGCTCGCTAAGAAGCTCACGTGTGCAACTGTACGGTTGGGAATTTAACGCAGTAACTCTGGAGGTCAAGGCTTCCATCTAGTGGTAAAATTAGAAGGTGCAAAAGGAGCAGATCCCGTGAATGATGATGGCTGAGATCCCTGTTAGCATCCTCCTTGTTTCAAACCATAGCTGACTGAGGAGAAGAGAAAGACAATGAAAAAAAGTCAGGTAACCCCCAACATCTCCCAGGCTTGGGACACAAAGTTTAATTTAGGCAAGAATGGAATACAGTTCTCTGGAGTGAGTGCTATCTCTTACTTAAAGCCAGGCAGAACATTCTGCAGATGTTCTGGCAGTAGTCTGAGTACTGCATGAGCTGTGAGCCTGACACACAGCCTCAGGCATGGCAGAAAACAAAGGCTGGCCTCTGCACAGTAACCTATATTTTCAGACTTCATTTTTCAGGAAAAAAAAGTGTCTGTCACATAGAGTGAGGAGAACAACATTTTACAGGCTATGAGCATCCTGTCTAGCCCCTCACAATCTTTTTTCTTTCACATGGTTTAGAATGGCTCATAATCCCTTCTGCAAGGACATGCCAATGAAAGAGAACAAACAGAGCACAGACATTATAGGCTTCACAACAATAGTAAACTCTGTACAGAAAGAGGTCCGTGACCTTGTGAAGGCTGTTTTTGCAAAATTAGCCTACCTTTCCCCCTCCGACACCACCTCAAGCCCCTCAAAAAAAACCCCTTCAGCCACCACAGAACAATTCTTATTGTCCAGAGGTATACACATCCAGACACACTGTGGAGAAATCTAAGTGCTTATTTCACAAGCACATCATTAACCATAACTATATTCACTATGCAAAAAATGAAGAACAGTGACACTTGAGTGACAAAAGATAGTGTTCTGCATAATGTTGAAGTCAATAAGGTGAACTGAAGTGAATGAAATTGAAATATCAGCTCAGTGTCTGCTGCCTCATGTTTTCAGACAATTGGATTTCATTTTATGCAGGAAGAATTATAGTTCATTTCCACTGCAGCAAATTCTTCTGGATGTTCCTGTTGTATTTGCTTAGCTCCAGTGAATGTGTTAAAGATCTTTCATGAAGTCTTTGCTGACCGTGTTTTGGCTCACAAATGCAGCGACCTTTGCTTGCTGCCAGCCCTGGCAGCTATTTGATCTGTTATTTTGGCCTGTGCATTACTGTAACTACCACAGTTTCCTGGAGATGCATTTTCTGAATAATGGTTTCAGGAAAAAAAAAAAAATCACAAAAGAAATGCTGGCTACCTCAGTCCTTTCCATTTTGATGGCCCCTTTCAGTTTGCCCTGATGCTCAGATTACAGGCATGTAAGGCTCAGCTGTTTCAGTTCACCAGAGTTCACATAAATATTTCCTTCTGTTTCAGTTAACCTAGTTTCTCTCCCTCTGGCCTGACCTGGAGGTCTTGGAGGAAAACATAGTTAGCACCTCTGTATTCTGCCCACCTTGGGTCAAAGGCAAATTCTTCCTCATTTCAGGGTGCAGGTATAGATCCCCATGTTCCTCTGAGCACAGCCCAAAAGGTTTGTGAATTTAAAAGAGTAGCTTAGCCTGGAAGGTATCATTTGGTTTTGCAGATTACTGGAAACACCTTGCTAAGCTGCAAACCCATTTCATCATACATGCCCCATTCTGACGGTGCAGCAGTTGATGGAGCAGACAGCTGGTGATGTACATTCATAGTAGTGATGATATTGTAGGATTCAGTTCTTGTAGGGTGCCATCACAGGTGTAGCTAAAAGGATCTTGGCTGGCTCCTTTTATCCCTTAACATGACCAGAGTTCCTTCATTTTGCAGGTGCTGAAGGAGATGTACTTAGAGATATGTTCAAGAAACTTATAGGAAAGATAATAATCTCCTTTTATTAATTATGTTGTGGCAGCAGAGGCTGGGACAGGACAGGACCATTGTGCTTCTGGCTATATACAGATACATTTTTCCCTAGACATGTTGTGATCCAAGCAGAAAAAAAGTTAACATGCTAAAAAACCCACATCATTGGGAAGTGCTCCTCTGTCTTTCCATTCTTCTTAATGCTCATATGATACCTCAGTTGTACTGAGTCTCTCTTTGTAAGATACCCCAACCAAACTGCTCCTTCTTTGCTTCTCCACTTAAATTAGCCTTTATCGTGTTTTATGGGGTTAGCAGAGCAGGAAGAAGATAAAAATTGAAAGTAGGGATCCAAGACTGCCTCCAAAAAAGTCTATAAGTATTGTGAATGGGCCTTGCCTGGAAATGACTGATATGGTCTGGCAACTCTGTAACTTATCAGAAGATCCAGACTGTCTCTTTTCATAAATCATCCTATGAACATCCTTTGTGGGAAGGATAATAGTATATTAGAATTTAATTGGAATGAGAAACAGATGATCCAGCTAAAGATCAAGACAGGCAGGTCATTTAAATGTTTGCCTTCTATAAACTAATTTGAAGAACTGCTGCTACAACATCCATTACTCATTGAGCTATGATGAAGGAATCTTAGCTATTTATCACATTCACCTGCCAAAGACTTTATTAATGGGTGATGGATGTGACAGGCAACAAGCTAGACATCACAATAATTCTTCAGCCATCTTGGGAACAAAAGGCTCAAGAGGCGAGACAATACCTAATTCAACAAAGACTAACAAAGCACTGAAAGGTCCTAACAGAGTTTCCACTAAAAAGACATGAATTCTTCCAATGAAACATGCAAGGCCAACAGGTTGTCCCTTGACCCCGTGTGACAGAAGACAAGACAAAATTCCCTTGTCGAGCTTGTCACTGAGATGGAGTTCTTAATGATAGCAGGGTTGTTTGAGGAAACAAAGGGAAAGAGGAGGCTAGATACAGCAGGGGATAAGTGTGGTAACCTCTCACCCTCTGAACTTGCTGCCAGGCAACAGCTGTAGACATAGCTCTAAAGCAGGGGGTGTTTCACCTCAGAGCATCTCATTGCTTTGTCACAGAATGTACGCAAAACTTTTACCAACAGTGATGTCAGGATAAAAATTAAAAAATAATAATAATTAAAAAAAGAAAAGGACATTTATCTCATTTATGTAATCATTTCCTATGCATTTCTCTGTACATAAATGGCATTTCTTTATTTTCTCATGCCTGATAGTAATGCAGTCACTGCTTTTGTTGGTCACAGTCCATGCTTATACTGCAACAAAACCTGTCCAATGAATGAATTTTTTCATGTGGTGAAAATTTATGGAGAATATGTGTCTTCTAAGTCAAATGGAAATACTTAGATTGAAATTTAGATTATATGGAAAGATGATGTTCCAGATTTACAAAAAATCATATTCTTCCTCTGATAGAAGACTCAGTGTTCTGACTCAGCTGGTTTTACACATTAGTGTTGTCTGAGATGGCTCAAGCATGTACCCTTAAAAAACAAGATCAACATTAAATCTGACACGGGCAACACAGAGAGATTTCATTGCATTTACATCTAAATCAGATCAAACAATAATCTTTATCTTATTCTTGAGAAAAAGATTTCTCTAGTTTAATGCCTCAGAGAAGCAATCATAGATATTTCAAACATATGGTATTAAAATTGGTCTCCTTTCCCATAATTTGAGAACTTCTTGAGAGAGGAAGAATATCAAGCAGTTGTTTGCAGTTTTGGAGAGGCCGAACTCTTCCAGTCTGTTACCTTCATGGGCTGAAAGAGAAGAAACAACCATTCTTGAGGATTCTTCTTTGCTTTATAACAAGGTCCATTTTTCTTCCATCTTCCCTTTTAGTCAATGAAAAGTAGGAACCTGTGATATTGCACCTCTAATTCTGGATGTTTCTTGCTACCCTCCAAAAGCATTGACATTCAGCACCTAATGAAAGATTTGGGAATGCACCACCATATCATATTTTCAAGTATGTGATCTTTGAAACTTTAAGTGTCATGACAAATACCATATAAAGGTATAAAAAGGTATAAAATCTTGGGATGCTATTTTTTTTTTTTTTTTTAGTACTGAGCTATGGTCAGTACTAAATGTCCACATTCCTACATTTGTTGATTTTCTCTTAAATATTTAAGAGATTGTGTATATTTGTGTGTCTGTGTGTTTTTGCATAACTTCAAGGGAATATATGAAATAGTAAGGGTCTAGGAAGCAAAGTGCTGATGCCTGCTGTGATAAATTGTTTGCTCTGTTCTCCTCTGTTTTGGACTTTCTCACTTAACTATCTCCAAACAATCTACTTTTTGTGCAGCTATATAGACATAGCAAAGTTCAGAAGAGACTGAAAACTACTCTCTAGTTTCTGAATTATAAAATAACACAAGTCTCAGTAACTTTACTATCTACTCATATCTCGTGTGTGGATTTTTTTTCCTTTAAAAGCAAAGAAAGTGTTTTCCTTTTAATTTTTAAATATAATGAAATGTATTATCCTAAATTATATGATACAGTAGCTTTATGATAGAGAAAGAATACCTTGTCATCTACAGTTTGTCAAAGGTTTTCTTCTCTGACATCAAAACCTTATTTTGTTTCAAGGATGATTTGACATTCCTCTGTATCTTGTCACTTGGGTGAAATGAAAGTATCAAGTAGACAGTTTGTATGTATGTTGTCATGTTATTCTGGAGATTACAATGCATTTTGATGAATACCTTACTGTTTAAAAAACTTAAATAAGTATATTAATCTACAAATTTGATTTCAAGGAGTTTTGTTCAACTGGAAATTTAGTTAAACAAAACACATACATTGGATTTTCTAACTTGACTTTCCTTTCCAGTCCTGATGGTTTAGGAGTTGACAGAATGCCGGGGCTAAGTATCAAAGGCAGTTTTGGGATTGATTGGGTGTTGGTCCATGGAATTTAGATCACTCTTCTAGCTACAAAGTAAACAGAAACATTGAAAGCAGTAATGAGAGAGAAAAAGAAAAGTGAGTTTAAATTAAAAATATTGAGTAAATGAAGTCAGATTCAAGTAGCCAAAAGCAAGGTGTGAGCATTGTCGTGTCAAAGTTAGTAATCTTAGATGCCATTAAATATTTAATTTTGTCTATTTGATTAGTGTGGTCTATTTGATCTGCTTCTCACAAGCTCCTTCTTTGGGAGGTCTTTATTTATGATTTAATAGCTGTCCATGAATTTGGAACTTTGAATAAACAGACTATATTTTGTTCTTCAACCAGATTTGCAATTTGATGAGTGTCTGTGAAGAAGGAAATAATTCTTGAATAAGATCTTCTTTCTTAATTACCAGCCATCTTAGATAACAGTAGCATATTCAGTCCACAGCAGCAACACTGGGGAAGAGACCTGTGATCTGTGGTGGTGGCTGAATTACAATTGCCCTGTTATTTACTTAAATAGGGACACTTACAGGTACATGGGGACCAGAGTTTGTTTATAAATAAATCAAGCATTACTCAGGAAACGTTTCAATGCAAATGCCCTATAGGAAAATATCGTAAAAATATGTAGGGCATTCCTCTTCTTGCAAAATGCAGTAGAGTATATCCATTATTTTTTCCTTTACCTTTCTAAATCTAGGGAGCTATTTAAATTATAGTAGATTTTCTGAAGAAAACAAATTATTATTAATTTTTACAGTTGGAGATGAATATGGTCTCACTGCCCATAACCAAACCACAGAATAAAATATTCACATCTGAAATAATTGCAAATGACACTTTATTACTTCAAATGAAATTAGAGTATATAATGCAATTACTATATTGTCTCATGCATTTATTAATAGTTTCTTATTCTAACACCATCATCAACGATGGGAATGACACATATGTTGGCACAGAATGAATGTGGCCCAGTAAGCTTTTTAAAAAATTGAGCATGCACATTTGAAATTGAGAACTTTTTTTTTTTTTTTTTTTTTTTTTAAATTAGTGAGACATCAACTTATGTTTTAAGTATTCAGTTGAAGCAGGGTAGGAAAATCTATGGCTGATTTTTCAAATCCCAGTGTATATAATCAGACCTAATCTTCACAAATGTATCTTCTCCTGTAGTTTTATCAACCAAACCTTGGAGGTTTTTTGTTTGGTTGGTTAGTTCTGTTTTTTTCTTTACCCTGTAGCTCTTTGTAAGTCCAGATGAGCTTATAAATCAATCTGCTATTGAAAAGCAATGTCTGATTCTATTAAAAGTTTCTGAGTGGAGTTCCCATTGACCTTATTGATCCAAGCCTTTATCAATAATTTCTGGAGCTCCCATCGATTTGCTTGAATTACAGGTTTTCTGACTATGAGGTCACTTACGGTGCCTCTCTGAGGCTCCCTGGTATTGTATCAAATCTGTAAACAAAGACCAGTATCCCGTGTAGCAAAATCTAAGTACATTTTTATTACAGTTATTGTGGAACAATCTCATTTTCCTAACTTAGTTAGCAAACTAATTGTCTAGAATGACTATGCCAGATATTTACTTTACTCACTCGGGACAGTACCTTTATATCCCCTTGAAGACTTTTGCTTTGAAAATGAAAGCAATATGTAGATGGAATAATTATTGTTGTTCTATGCTAGTATTGATGACCAGAAACTTTTCCATCTTAGCCAGGCAATTCTGGGGAGAGAGCTCATAATTTTTCATAGTTCTACAGGTCTATGCTACCATAAAGAAAACTTCATCTATTCATCTATCCCTAGCTGTGGGATTGAGTAGACCTTTGTAGAAAATCAATAATGGAATACCCCTATAAAAGTACTAGATACCAAGCAGCTAAATGTATTTCAGAACAACCTCTAGGCTACTTTCAGCTGCAAATATTAGAAGACATAAAAAGTGGCAAAAAGTTAGTTTGCCTCAATTTGTAGTTATATTATAAGGACATTTCAACTTTACCTGTAAGTAAAAGGAACAAAGTGCCTGTTTTAAGATGGTTGTGGTGTATGTTTAGTATCCAGTATTTCAAAGTCCCTGAGGTAATAAGCACAAATTTATATTAGAACCTACTTTTCTTGTTGAGATCCCACAGATCTTAGGATGATTAATCCTTCAGCTGGCACTTCCAGAGGCCTCAGCAGAAATTTGCTCAGTAGGATCTGCATATTTGAAATATTTGAAATCAATTTGATTTCAAAATAATTATTCTTCTCACGCACTCAGTGCTTGGGCAGGGTCATTTATGAAATGATTCATAATCACTCTTTTGAACATGGTAATTTCAGGAATTCCTGATTGCTTTTAAATAGTTGTTGATTGTCTTAGTCATGACAACTGAACACAATCACTGTCTGCTTAACTCTAAAGCATACATCATGTGGTCCTGAAGTCGCAAATACTAGCAATGCTCGAATATGCCAACAATAGCCAATTTTCTCAGTACTTTCAGCCAAAGAACAGTCACCAAAACCACTCTATTGAATGTTCTTGCATCAGTCTAGGAGGAGGACTGATATGGAAAGATACAAATTCTCAAGTTTCTGTCTGCAATATTTTGCTAGAGAAGTACTTTGGAAGAGTGCTTTATTTTACAGAATCCCTCGCACAGGGCATCTTTGTATTGAGTGTAATGGAGCCTGACATCTGAATCCACTTTGTTCCTAGTAGCATCGTGGTATCAGGTAGCTGTAGCCATCTCCTGATTACTGCCGGGTGAAACCCAGAGCGACTTCTTTCAGTAGCTGAACTCCACTCGACAGAAACTATTCTTCCCCGGTCAGACTTCTGTCCCTGTCGGGGCTGATCTCAGCAAGCTCTTCCGAACCCACATCCCGCCGGGCCGCGCCTCGGGAGGCGGACGGATGCTGGGCGGCGGGCGGGAGCGGATCAGCACCACGGCCAGAGCCCGGCGCCCCCCGGCCGGCAGCGGCAGGCGCCGAGGGGGACCCAGGAGCGCCGAGGAAACGCGGAAGAGGGAATTTCTGCCTCCATGCTGATGGTTTTTATGGGGACCAGACGCCAAACAAAAGGTCAAAGCATGATATTTGACCTCCTCAACTACATTTTAAACCCAGGAAAGAACAAAGCTCTTTCACTGACACAAATGGAATAGGAAAAAACACTTCTGCATTATTATCGTGCTCTTCACAATATATTAGACTGAAAGCAATAGGTGCAGCCATAGGCTTGTTTTTTTCTCCTCACTTCAGTAAGTGGCAATTTTTTTGTCTGCTGAGGGCAAAAGTAACAGCTGCTGATTACCAAATCTAGTGTTAAATTAAGGAGCTGAAAGTGAAAGCGTATTAAGAGGAGGAAGTGAGACACTATGTTCAAAAAGATCCATTCTATCTTTCACCCCAACTTTCACAGAAGAAATGTGGCAGACAACATCCCTTACTGTGATGGCACAGGTTCTGCAGTGAGACTGATCCGCAGCACTTCTATGTATGTCCTTGGAGGTGAGCAGGAAAAAGTTAGTGAACCACTAAAGAAATGCAGAAGTACAACCAGCATCGACTCTTGTTTTCAGCCAAAAGAGGAAGACAGAGACTGGATGTACTCTAAGACTCAGGACTGCTTGAAGTACCTACAGGATTTGTTAGCCTTGAGGAAAAAATATCTTGACAACATCAATAATTTGAAATCCATGCATATGGCTGCAGTTTCTCCAGTGTCCTCAAAATCATCCAAAACTGGAAAAAAGTCATTTATTCCACTTCCTTCCAAAGAGTCTTCTAAGGTAATTTGCAAGAACTTTTGCCATGTGCTTGGTCTTAAGCCACAAAGTCATTGAAGCTGTATGACCTATGTTGATTTTCTGATTTATTCGTTTCAGCAAGTTGTTTTTTCACTTTTGCATTTGAAATGTTGCCATATACTTTAAGATTCTTTCTGAGTAGTGTGAAACTAAGAAAGAAAATTGGTCATGGAAAGAAATGCATATGCCTATGTTTGGGAGGAGGGAGGGTAAGGGTTGGGAGAGTGAAAATAGGAAAAAGAAAGGGCTATGAGAACATGGGAAGTATCTGAAAATGTGTTACAAAGAAGCCAGCTCTGACAGACTACTTAAGGGGATCAGAGTTCCCCACTATGATTATTTATAGATGATAATGACTGACAAGTGCAGTAAGCCCTAGATTTCCTGGTAGTCTTTTTATTGACATAAAATTACTTGCACAAAATAATTGTAAATTCATGGAAACAAATAGCATTTTTTTCCTGACTGGTCAGTTAGCTGGTTGGTGCTACATTTAGCATCAGTGCAAACTCTACTGGTAGGCTGTAAGGCATGAAGAACTCCCAAACGTTCCTTTCTCCTTTCATTAATACATTGGTGAGTCATTTCTAGTCAGTGTGTTTCTTTACCCTTTACTGTAATGACACCATAAAAATAAAACTGGAATATCATCTTTGGTGCAGATTATTTACATGTATCCTAGAAAGAAAAGCTTCCTCCTGGTTGCATTTTATAGGTTGTATGTCCCTAGATAGTTCATTGGTTACTTTGACTTTGGACTCGATTCAGCAAAGACAAAGCAAAGGACTGAAGCAAGTGGAATGATCTGTTAGGTAACATGACCACAAGCAAGACTTTGACAGCACATTCACAGGTTACCCAGTCCAGTCTTTAAACTGGATAATAATGGGGATGGTGGAAAGAAGGGATATGTGTCTAACGTAATGATTGGGCCAGGCTGACTTTAACAAAATGTTACTTCCATATTTAGATGTTCTGTCACAGCAGAATGTCAGAATGGCTGGAGCTATTTGTTAAGCTGTTGCAGGCATTGCTTAACAAAAGGACAACACTCATGAGTTTAGGATTAGGTAGAATATTTTTTAGTTTTATGTTTTGTTCCACTACGCATTTGGTCACATTTGGCTTTGTTAGGTTTTATGTCATCTTTTTAATACTTTGAATGGTGACTCTCAGATGCTAGGAATAATAATAGGAAACAAAACTCAGCTCAGTGGGCTGGAGAAGATAGTTTTTATAAAGAAGTTGTAATTTCAGGCCAGGGAAACATCCATAGAGAATGACTGAAAGCTAGGAGAGTGGCCTGGTGGTGCCAGGTGCCAGGAGACAAATCTCAGCATTGTAGATACAGTCTGTGAACTGACTTTGTGCACTGTCACTGCCTTGAGGCAGGGGAGATTTACAGCATGGCAATTCCTTGAAGAGCTGAGCAGTGACGTAGCAGACTAGTACATGACTAACCCTGGACTGAAACCAAGGACCAGGAGGCTGGGGGTTAGATTCTGCACAACAAAACTTCAAGCAGGTTTGTGAATTTCTGAGATTTGCTGCTGAAAATACCACGTATGAAAAATGCCAAAAGCTTAACTTGATTTTGGCAAACAAGTGAATCTCCCACAGTCTAAAGCTAAGAGTGCTGTCACCTGACTGTAGCCAGCTAGCTCTTATGTATGAACTGTGCTGGTACCGACTGGCATTCTAACTCTATGAACCATCCCCTTGGGAACAGACAGGGACATCAGCAAGATATGTCATTCATATGAGTCATTCTTGCCAACACAAATGGCAGGGTTGCAGTCAGGAAGACTTTAAAAATATTCAGAATATTCTGCTTTCTAACTACAAATTTTAGGTTTACAGGTTGCAAGGTTTGTCTTATGACCAGGCTTGAATGGTTTGGTCCCAAATTACCTGTTTGTGTTAAATTACCTGTCATTGGAAATTCACTTCTTTCTTTAACCTGCTGCATGATTTATGGGAGAGTAATTTATTCAGACAACCCTGTCCTCATGGGAAGTTTAATCCAAAGATCCCTGTGACCTAAACCACAAGGCTGACCATGGATTCAAAATGTGCCACTTGGGTCTAGTGGAAGAAAAGAATAGAGAGATGGGTCAGATGCTGGAAGCACATAGGCATTTCTTTAAAATGTCATTTAACCAATAAGGGCTTAGTCATAATAGCACTCACTATTTTCAGTAGATGTGTGGTAACAGCTATCTTTTAGCACTTCAGAGGATGTCAATCAACCCATAATGTCAGGAGGGGAATCAGTTTATCTCTCTGCCTCCACAGAATAGGGAAGAGGCTGGTCCTTCAGAGATGTGACATATACGTTTCCCTTGCTTGCAGGTTTGAATCCCAAGGTAGCAATTTTCTGACCTAGTATTGCAGCCTGACAATACACCTAACTTGGAATGGCAAGGAAAATATATGTCCTTTTGTTAGGTAGAGCCTGGGAGGAATTTTTCATCCCATATGGATCTTCAGAATTGCTAGCCAGGGTTTTATGATTGCTTCAGCATTTATAGACTACATTTGCTTTTTTATCAAGACAGGTTCCTAATTTTAAACCCTGTGGCTTTCCTGTGGGAATTATCACAGTGTTGAATGACTCATATTTTAGCGCACACCACCCTTTTCCATTTCAAAAAGACTTTAGCAATTTAAATCTGGATTCATTTTACCTAACCTAGGCATTTAAATAAGATGCTTAAATTAGTAACCAAGTTACCCCACAATTCCTTTTCAGCTAAGGGAAAGAGCTGCCTGCAGAGGAGGGTTCAGCCTACTTAAGGCCTGACTCATCTTCTGAAGGTACTGGAGCACTGCATTAATTACAGAAGGAACCCTGCATGACTACATTTCTAATATGTGTCTCATTAGGTGCCTAGTGCTAGGCAGAATAAATTTGGCTACAAAACCCAGCTGTCACTTAGTCACCTAATTAAATAGCCTGATACATGGATTCTGAGGGATTTTATAACACAGGGCTAGCAGTGCTCAAGGACAAAATGTTTGGTGTTGAGCATGTAATAAGATGGATGTTTGTTAGACTGCTGTCCTGCTTTCTTTGATGGCTACAAACTGTGGAGTAGTCTGGACCTCCGTTTTTTTTCTGACAGTCTGGAATATGGAATGAAATAAAATATTTGCATCTTCCTTATGCAATTTGCTCATTAAAAAGTCATTGTTCCTAACTGTTAGCTAACTTTTTTACCCTTTATCTGATCAACAGGCATCCATGGAGAGAAAAGGCCCACAGTCCAGTTCAGATGTAAGGGAAGCAATAGCTTTCTTTGACTCGGTCATTGCAGACCTGGATTCAGAGAGATGGATGAGTGTTCCTGATGTGGATTTGCCAAATGTGGATGTTGATTTTGATGGTGAGTTGCAAACCAGACAAAAATTATGGGTTTTGGTGCGCAGAGGGTAGAGGGAAGAGTGGCATTGTGCAATCTTGTTTATTTAATGGACACAAATGTCCTCTAGCTTTTCTTCCCAAATGTAGGACCATTCCATGCAGTATGTGAAACTGCATTAATACATTGCTTGTTCGCTGTTGAATGGGTGCAACTATCTTACGTGCAGTCATTTCATGAGCAAATGTAGCATATGTAGTGCTGGAATAGTGTTTGCCTTCTGCTCGGGGCTGAATTCCACCCATGCATCTCTACCCCAAGCTGTCTTTGAAGGAGAACTATAAAAAGTATATTTTTTCTTCATCTGTTTTTCTTTTTTTCTCATTGAGAAATGGCTGGATGTTTACTTTCCAACAATCAAAATGGAGATAATTTAGAGGTTAGGCTAAATAACTGTACGTTTCCAACAGAATGGATAGGATTGCCCAAATAAACAAAGATGTGCCCATCTGAGGTCATCATCTATCCTGTATAATCAGGGGAGAGAAATAGATATTTCTCACCTTTGTTTCGGGCTAAGGGGAGTATCTGAAACAGGCTGGCTTAGCTGTGCACTAAGTGTGTGTGAAGAGACTAGCTCTCACATACATCTTTATGCTGCAGGCAGTGAAATACTAGATAGGATGAATCCCAACTCAAGAGATATCCTGCAGTGAAACAAAGTTAGTTTCATTTCATTACCTCCAGGAAAGACCAGAAAGCACCCTAGTCTCTCACTGTGCATGAAAAAATTCCACTGTCAAACTGTTAATGCTGGATTATTTTCTGTCTTTCAGTTGCTACCAGTACAAGTGAACACAGTTTGCATTCAAATTGGATCCTTCGTGCTCCTCGGAGGTACTCACAAGATACTGCCCAAACTGCAAAGGCTGCATACCAGTCTCAGAGAAACAGCCAGCGGAGAACCACTGGCTCTAGGAAGAGGTTGGAAAGACATCCCATGTACTTGCCCAAAGCTGTGGAAGGGGCATATAGCACTTTAAAATTTAAGCCTAAAACACGTAAGAAAGAATGTTGAAAGATTATTCCCTCTTCACTTGAAAACAGAATATATGAAATAGGATGTGTGATATTTGCCTTTTTTTTTCCCCCCTACTGATCCATCCTTTACATTGTAGAAGTGATGTGTGCAGTCACTGAAGATTCTTTGTGTGGGACATATTTTAAGCCATGGCTATTCCAACTTTGGACTCATATGAGGGTTTAACTTATCAAGTTCATTGTGCCTAACATTACTTCTTTGTCACTCAGCTTGGGGGGAACTCCAACTTGACAAGACTTTTTTTTTAGTGCTGTTATCGAAAGCAGTGATTCAGATTGCCTGTTGCAGTAATTTTTTTCTGACTCTAGTACTGCAAAGCAGTTCAAGGAATTCAGTGATTATGTTGGAACTTTTGCACCAGTGCTTCCAACTTCAGAACAGTGAAGCAGAATTTTCTCCTGTTGCTTGTGAAAATTTGTATGTGCCATTATTGACTCTGTGATCTGAGAATAAAAAGCAGCACAGAGATACAATCAGACTGTGGTACAAGCAGAAAAAAGCTCCAGTGAAGTAATCAGAATTAGAAACTTGTGTTTGGAGGAATTGCTGCTGTGTGTTTTGAAAAAAACAAGCTATATTGTACTCTGTTTGCTACTGGAAATGGTTCTGTTCTTGGATACATCAAGGGATTCACTGCATGCAAAAATATATACAACTTTTTCATATGGTTACACCACCTGCTACTTTTCATCTATTTTAACACCCCACTGCCGAATCTAGACATTCCAGTGTACCCTAGAAAAGCTTAATGTCTCAAGAAAAACGTTTTGTGAATAAATTGGACTCAAGGTTGTTCTCAAGGGCAGAAGACAATTTGCAGACAAAGCCACCACATCAGCTTTAGATTATACCCAATTCTACTACTTCATCATGAAAGACTACGTAATAGGAAAAATGCAGTCTGGAAGTGTTCCTCTTCATCTTAGAGGTGATATGTCTTCCACATGATACTTGGAATTATTAAGACCCATACTCTGCCTATTTGACTGATGTACAGCAGTGTACAAATGCATGAAAAGTAACGAGGAGATAGCACTCTATGGAAACACTAGCTATGGTTCCTCAGCAATACCATTACTCTCACAGTAATCTGAGCCACATCCCCCAGCACATACTTTATCTTAAGAATTTGCTGAGGTGTTTGGGACCAAGCCTTTGCTTACTCTCTTTTTTTCATCTGGTGTTCAGTTGGTGCTTGACTGTGACAGATGGATAGTGGCAGCACTGGTATGACCAGCTGGTAATTCACTAGTGGTTTCTTGTTTCTATGTTCAGTAGTTTTTGTGTCCACAGGCTTGGATGAATTTCCTAAGGCACTGGCCATCAATGTAGCCCATCTGATACAACAAAACCTCCAAAAACCTTGTGTCTGCCACACAGAACATTTGGCAGGTGGTAGTTCTGGGTGATTTGTGTTCCTAGTCTTTGGGAGTGAGTTATTCAGACAGCATTTCTGCCATGAGCTGCAAGTACCTCTGAGAACTTGCTGATCCAGGCCACTTTCTGTCATAAGATAGGAAAGTGCCAAAAAAAACATATGGCCTCCGTTCAGAGCTGACATCTCCTGTTTGATTAAAGCATTTTGATTCCTTTGCTAGTGATGTTTGTGAAGGGGAGAGAAGAATTTTTTACAGAATGTTTCTGTATTAATTCTGGAGGTGCTTTTGCTGCCCTTTGCTTAGTCTGTACCCTCTTGAAAATGACCAGTGTAACCAACTTAATTGATATATATTCAAAAAAAGTTTAAATTAAGATCTAAATTTTGTCTCCCTTCTCTTGGTGCTTTTCACAATAGTCTGTATTCTCTATACTGCATTGTTGCCTTTGTACCTCTCCAATCCTGTACTGGCTGCCCTGAACTGAATGTTGTAACTGTCTTTTTTAAAAGTGTTCTGCTTTTGATGTGTGATCATTTAAGGCCTCTCAGCTAGGTGGGATAGCCAGAGCACAGCATGTTGCAAACACGCTGTAGGTTCTGGTATGCCTCAAGGCTGCAGCTCTGTCTGTGTGTGAGACAAGGGGGACAGCACTCAAATCTGTACGTTTTTTGGAAATGTGTCACCCTGAAACCCTTCTCCAAGCAGAATCTCATGCTGAAGTTGCTGAGGAACATTTTACTGAGTGTGTGGGCATCTTTTTGCTACTAGAACCTGCAACTTGGAAGAGTGCTGACAGAAAACCTCACCATCTTTTTTGAGTTACTATAACAGAATTGGGCATGTGCATAATTAAAATACCAATGAAAAAGAAAGAAGAAAAAGGATTCTAATGTTTTCTGCCCTGGCCTGTGTTTCATGTTCATAGTGCCAAGGTTCTATGTATTGGAGTAGCTGATCTTTTTGCTGTTGTTTTAAGAATGCATTGTGATATGCAGAACCAGACTGCTTCAGCATGTTTGACCTTCCCTGTGACCTCTTGTCTGTCCCTGTAAAACAGAGGCATCTCTAGTCATCTGTCTGTGACAGAGGGTAAGGGTCCCCCCTGCTGTCCAGCACACAAGCTCCAGTGTGAAATTTGTGTTTGCATTTATGAATGAGACAGACGGAGGAAATCAGATTTGTAATTACAATTTGAATCCTGTGATCAATTTTCTTTCATTTTTTTTAAAGGTCACTTCAAGCCAGTTATCATCACAGAAAAATTTTAATTAAGCAAGTAAAATAAACCATTTTTTCTCTGAGAACATTTTCTATCACATATCCCATAAATGCAGCACCTTCCTTTTCCTTCTAGCATATTAACCCTGTATGTTCCTCTCTGAACATGGCTCAGCTCCAGCAGAGCTATGGAGAGCAGCCCCTGCACCTCAGGGTAGGAGCTGAGGAGCTGAGGGTTCAAGAGTCTTACCCTACCTATGCTAGAACAGGCAGTTAAGGAGAAAGGAAGCAGGAGAGAGAAAAGGGAAGCATTTCCATCCCTGATGTTTGCTGCCTCCTCAGAGAAGGGTTTAGCGTGGATGGCAGCACCCTCTGTATTACCTCAAGACCTGAGGCAGAACCATGTGCCTGCCTAACACCAGCTTACCCTAGGCAGTTTTCTGCACACTTTCCAGGAGCAGTTGGCTGCCCTACAAAGTTGCTCCTTGTCTGCTCTGAATTGTTTACTCATGGCTTTGGAGGCAAAGCTCTCTGCATGGACACTAAAGGGGCTCTCTCTGCCACGGGTAGGTCCTCTAAATGACCTTGCTGCAACATGCAGTTATTTTCAGGCATTGCAACCTAGAAATAAAGCACCTACTATAGGTGTTCTGACAGTGCCAACCATACAGAAGAATTACTGATGACCAGCAGAGCTTGGGTATGACCTAGATCTTTTTTCAGAAATTGCTAGTGAGCTCTTTCAGTCATGTCCCCAGGCTGTTATAGCAAAGTGCATCAGCTAGGAGCTCTATTGATCAAGGCCACTGTGTGCGAGTGTTCCCTGAAGCACTGACCCCCAACAGCTCTTTCCCAGGGTGCAGTGGAATAACAGGCAAGATCTTTCGGAAAGCATCTCTTATTTTGTTGTTTCAAATCCAGCTCAGCTGAGGAATTGGGTATATCAGGTTCCTCTAGGTAGTGTCATTGCTGAGCACTAGCTCTGAAGGGGCCCTGGCTATGAATTTCTGTGACACCACACCCACAGCTGTCATTCAGAAACTAAAGACACTGTGTACAAAAAATCCAGCAAGAGAGGTGAAGAAGAGTTGTTGAAGAAATCATGTCCTGGAGGATTCAAAATAATTTTGTCCTTTTGTGTTGAGCAACACAGTGTAATCATGCTGCATGTAAGTGAGCTGAAACCATGAGTGTCTTTGGCAGAAACAGAAGAAATATGGACAGCTAATGGAAAGCTGGCAGCTAGACAAGATGTATGCTCTAGTTTGAATCTTGCAGTGTCATAAAGTTATGAAGAAGGCAGGAGGTTTCAACACTGCATTGAATAATGCAGGAAGTCCTCCAAGGTAATGCGTAGCAAACATAGATGGTTATCTACTTCTCCAGGTTGAACGGGCTGTGTTAAAAATATTACATTAGCATCTAGTGGGTGTCTTCAAAGTTTTCACAGCTGTAGGGTCAGTTTGTAGATCTTTTTGGGTAAATTTAGGCGTTCCTTCTGTTTTATTGTGGTGTAGCAGGTCCACAATAAGATGAAAGCAGTATGAAGTTGGGAGGCTTTTGCCTCCTATTGGGTCTGTAGCTCTGAATTATGCCCATGGTAAAAAGAAACCGAGTCAGTAGAATGCCTCTTGAACTATCTTGAGTCTAACAGGTAGAAAAACCTGTTGTACTGAAAGAATTTTGAGGGTAAATAAAAGACAAATGAGCCCAGCTGCTTTAGACCAGACTGAGAAGCAGAAGCTAGAGTCTGATATTTGATTAGCAATAATTTAGTGAATGTTGATAACTTTTCTAGTAATAGGCTTGTCATATTAAAAAATTGTCTGTCTTTTATAAGGCAAGACCAGGCAACAACACCTCAAGGACTCAGTTACTAAGATACCCTGACCCTTCACAGAAGATGATGTGACCTATTAGAGAAAATACAAAAAGAATTTATGGAATTAAAAGTGACATGTTCCACTCTTTTTATTAAAGTGAGATTGAGAAGGGAGAAATACCTTACTAAGAAGCCTATGGGCACTGATAGGGAAGCACTGCACATGATGCCAAAGTAAAATGTGTGATCAAGCACAAAACTTTCATTAGTAAGTGCTGGGGACTGTAATTTATCTCAGAGCATGAGCTCTTGAAGGACATTTCTAGAAAGGTAGCTAAAACTGTGCCTCAGCCACACGGTGGCAGTTCATTCCTAGCTATTCTGTAGCCCTCCTATTTCTGTGATCAGCAAGAGAGCTGAGGATGAAAGAAAAAGAGAAGTGTTTTGTCCTGCTTCATCAACAGACAGTCAGTGTGAGTATCTGCTATTCACTTATGGGCTCCTTATTTCCCACACATTTGTTTGGCAGTTTCCAATTAACATTAGTTCTTCAAATGAGTTTACTCTTCCAGGGAGATGATTTCCTTAGGAAATAAATAACCATGACATCACAGGGGACACTGAGACCTCAGTAAATCACGTCTGAGATGGTGACCATATACCTCTGACTGTGTCTGGAAACAAATAGACAAAGTAATGTCGTCACCAGAAATAATGCACTCTAAGGCACAGAAAATACAAAAATGGATTAAAAAATATTAAGCAGAGGACTTTAAGATTCAGCTGTTCAATCTTGAGATAGGCCTGCGCTCAGGATTCTGACCTGATTCTGGAGTTCGTTCCAAGGCTCAAGAAAATCAATATCTGAGTTTTCCAACATCTTGGGGTCTGTAAAACTGTTATTCCAGAAACTGCTAATCCAAGCATTTCCGCTAGTCAAAAGCTAACCTGCTCCTGCATCTGCTGCTGCTGTGTATTCCAGGGGATGTTTATATTTAAGGCATGCACACTAAACTTCTTGAGATGTTTTCCTTTGTTTTATGACAAAATACTAATTTATGGGAGGGGGTGGTTGGGTGGGAAGGAACATGTCTTTGTGCTGGTTATGACTACAGGTCAGCAAAGGCAGATTTCATTTAATTACATGGCTCTACAGTCTCAGTATGTTCAGATTAATAAGGCTCCCTGAATTATTAAGACTCAGCTGTAACATCAGCACTGGTACTGCTCACATGCAGGCTCTCAGTCTGTGCTTGCTTGTGGTTTGATGTGTGACACTGTGTCTTTTTTAACTCACAAACACGGCATCATCATGTTCAGATAATTGTATGGGCAGCAGCAAAGGGAGAAGAGGATTGATCATCAATAAAATACTCTGTGCTGTTTCTAAGTTAGAGCTAGCTTTAGTATCTCTTCACTGAGAGAACTGGTTCATAGCACTCTTACCCTTCAATAGCTTCACTTTTCAGTTTCCAATGTGCAGAATTAATTTTTGCTCCCCTCACTTCAATGATATAGGTCATTGCTGTGCAAGGAAAGCGAACAGTTCAGTGCAAGCAGAGCTGACCTGTAATCACAGTTGAATAAACTGAATGAGTATACTTGGGGTGAGATTTTACACCTTTAGTGGTGTTTTCAAATGGCATGTAACTAGCATCAGTGGGAGTAAAGTGACTCTGACAATTGCACTGGTGCCTGATCGCTTCTGGAAAAGCTGGTTTGGAGCCAAGCTTGAGCAAACACAGCTCCACTTCTTGGAATTAAATTAGACTCATGAGAAGTCCAGAATTACCCCAGTCTGTCTGCCTTTAAGCCTACCAGCTTTAAGCCCTTGAGTGGCATAACTCTGAGAGAAAGATTTGTTCCACGCTTCTGACAGATTTCTGCAGTCCTTGCTGCTCTCTTCTTGCAGGGCTGTGATTGTTACTGATGTTCGCATTTAATGTGGGCCCTAAGAATTTGTTGACAATGTTCCTGGAAGTACAATTACTCACAAAACCAGAATTTCTATGAATGCTGTGTGAATTTGAGAAATGCTGCAGCTCTTAGACAAGTATGTCCAAAGGCTTTTACACAAATACCCCTCTGCCAAGGAATACTTGCACATGACAGCACGGTGTTCTCCACAGACAAGCTGTTGTGGCAACATACCACCCCACTTCCTGTTCCTTAGGAGAAGATTTCAGACTTGTTCTACCCTGAAGTGAGATATGAAAGATCAGTCTGATCTCCTTCACTATGGTAGATCTGAACAGAAAATGTAAAGAAATTAAATAATCTAGAAGAGATCTCAGGATGAAGAAATGCAGTGCAAATATTGCCTTTTTAAACACTATATTTTAAACACTGCCTGTCTTTCTACTTCTGACATGGTCTGATGCCTTGTGATGACAAAGATCAGCAGGACTTGCCAAGTGCAGTTGTTATGTGATTTGTGGAGAGAACCTGATCAGCTGAGCATCTGGACTGGCGAAGGACCACACCTGGGTGGTTAAACATACCCTGAGACACATAGAAGTGGATGGCTGCTCTAGAACACCACCACCACTCAACCCCAATATCTGATCGACTTCATGTTCTCGCCTTGAGACACTCAGTTCAGATTCAGCCCAGCAACAATACTTTTTGTTTTGTTCAGAGCAGAACACCCTGCTCTCCTGGGAAAGAATACGTAGAAAGGTGAACACTGGGGGTTATATTTCTTAGTGGATTTCTCAGTCCTATGTATCATAGGCTTTAGACATTCAAAACTGATGTACTATTAAAAAAAAAAAGTCATTAAGAAACATAAAAACCTCACATCTGATGTGCCAGAAGAGCAACAAGCAAGAAAAACTTGGTTGCTATGAAGAGGCAAGAGCACCTTCCTTGTAAAGGCTGCAAGCAGCTAGTCTAACCTTGGTGAGCTTCTTTCAGTGTCACTGTTTAAGATGAAAACATGAGGTGAGACAACAAAAATTCAACAGAAAGCTTTGAAAGTCAGATAAAAAGATAAATTGCTGTCTGGTTTTCCCAAACAAAACAGTTGCCTTTCATTCAAGTCTGATATGAGATCTGTCAATTTCCTCTTTTTTATTCTGTCAATAGTTTAGCTATATTGGTTTTAAAAGGATTCAAATTGCCCAGAGAGGATTTTCTTGTAACTGTCTTTAGTCACACTCTTGCTTCCAAATTTATTATGTTTTCTTTATGGAAACTTGAATTACTGATGGGAAGAATTTAGGACTGGGGGTTAAAATGAGCAGTTTTATGTACTACACAACCAAATGTAAACAAAAATGAGGGCATTGTGGGTTTTTTTAGGGGCTTGCCATTAAACTTTGCCACAAAACTAGCATTTTGTGAGCTTCCTTTTCTCCCCTTTATCCCATGAAGCATCATATGTTAATGTTTTCCCTTCCTATGGTATGGATTTGTCAATTCATGTCTAAAATCTCATATCATAGTGACCTTCAGTAAAGACACCTGGGGAAAAAAAAACATCGAAATTAAGTGTTTTAGCCTCCAGAAGAGAAGTACTGGTTCTGGGTGGGGATTTTTGTAAAAGGGTCAAAGAGGGTTAAAATCTGACTACATGGTGAGAATAATTATCAATAGAACTGTGGTCCCCACAGCTCTGCGCTTCACAATTATAATTAATTCTGAGCATCCTGTGCCAAAATTCAGTGTTGAGTCATATCTCCATTGAAGTTGAGTGGCTTGTGCTCAGCGTAAATCGGGAAAGCACTCAGAAGAGGCAAAGACATCTCATTGGTGACAGATTCCCTTGCCCATGAGGTTAACAATGCCTTTACCTATTGCCAGGTTTACCTTTCCCCTCTGGGATTTCATGGGTTGAGTATCATTGAGCAGACTTGTTCCTTTGGACAACCTGGGTCAGAAGGCAGCAAATGGCTGACAGAGACCCACTTTGCTCAGTGGTGACACACCACCCCCTCCCAGGTGGAGTAATCCATGAGCCAAGGCCACACTGAATGCCAATGATTCTTTGAAGGAGGTGGCACTGATTGGAAGAACTTCTTGAACCAGCAAAGAGGCCTTTGTTCAAATAACCCTACGTTGTGGCGTGGGCTGGGAAATACTCCATTAGGAAACTCATGAAACAGCACCTCTCCGCAGCCCTAATTCATGGACAGGAAGGATGATTTTGTTAACAGACCACAAAAAGTACATTTGTAGTTCAAAAACCATCACAGAGTTCGTAGTGTGTTATTAAATGAGCCCATTACTTTGGGGCATGTTCTTGTTCAGTAGAAATCTTAAATAACAGTGCCCTGGCAATGGACAGCCTAACAGTGGTGATACTTAGGTTACAATGAGTAATGAGGTTTCTCACTAACAAGTTTTGAAACAACAGTTTCAGTGCCTGCTAGGTGGTTTGCACAGCACACAGTTCTGTTCCTCAGGAAGGAATTTCCATCCCAATCTGCATTGCTTGCCTTAATTATTAACATGAAGACTAAACACAGACAGATGGCAAAATAAACTCTGTTAGGTTGGTGTGAATCTGAAGTTCCTTCCACCAACATAACTGGGTGCAGATATTGAGCCAAAACATAAAAAAGCTCTTGATGTGAGTCAGAGATGTCACAGTTTGCACAAAAAAAAAGATCTGAGAGTCAAGTTCTTGGCCTGTGGGGCCCGTATATCAAACCAGAGTGGATGGTGACATTTGTAGAGATATTCTGGCTCTTTTCAGAATGCACACACATGCTTAAGTTGGGCCTCACACTCATTTTTTCTGGATCTGGCAGCTTGCTTTCTATGCTGAGCCAATAGTAGTTTTGTCTTTCAGCTGTTTACTTGTGTTGTGTCTGCAAGCTCGCCAGAAACACTCAGGATGTTCTGCCTGTGCTCTAATTTTCTGGTCTCAGCCTCTGAAATGGTTTTGCATGCTGTGTGTTTTATTTCTCCTTTTCACCCTACTATAGATATATTTCTCTGGTAGTGCATTAATGTCAGGAGAACAGAAAAAAAAAAATTAATGATAGATGTAGCCAAAATACAAAAGGATGCAGAGAAAGTGGACAGACTAATACAAGCATTTTCTATTAGATATGAAAAAAAATACAGACATGTGAACTCTTCTTGACAGGGTGCATGGGCTCACACTCAATCTGTATAACTCTGCCTGCAAAGACTCTTACCAGCTAAAGACTTACTCATCTGGTACAAGCCATGGCTCAGCTCCCTGTGCAGTCACTGGAGGCTCATAGCCCTTCATGCAGGCTATTCATCTGGGGTGTAGAATGGGTAGGATGAATCACCTTCTGAAAATACTTTTTTCTCATAGACTATAAAGGGCTCTAGGCAATTAGCTCTAGATTACAGCTCAGGCTACAAGCATGACTTCTAGCAATCCAAAGTTACGTGAAATGAACCGCAGATGTTTTCTTTGACACATGTATGGTATCTCAGAGCAATGTGCTGTTCAGCCTGTCTCCTACCCAGAGCTGCTAAAATCCAGAACTGCTTAAATCCAGAGCTCTTGATCATAAGTGGAAAGGGGTTATATACTTAGGCACACTGTAGGTAGCCTGAATATACCTCTGTCCCTTCCTCTGCAGTTTTCATGCTGCTTTGTTGATGTTTACAGGGCCATCAGAAGAAGATTGAAAATTAAATCAATGTCAGAAGCTACACTGGGGAAGATGTTTGAATTTACTGCTGGCTGCTTTATGCCATTAGTATGAAAGATCTAGAAAGCAATCACGACGGGACCTGTCTTTACCAGGAGTTTCACTAGGAGGATAAGAGGGACATTTAATGTAGGGAAGGGCACTAAGGGATGAGCATTCAATCCTGAATGTTCCCTGCATAGAGGAAAATATTATTTATCATAACACAGTGGCATAGGTCAAAGTTTCCAAAACCTCTAGTGATTTTAGGTGTTCAGCTTAAAATACTTTGGGATTAAGTCCTTTAAGTATTTCAAACAGGGAATCCAAACCCTACCTTTGAAAAGTTGTTGTTAACCACTCATCATGCTATCTCTCTTTCCTTCTCAGCCTTTCCCTGCTCCCACTGGGCCAGAGACTCTCATACAGGTTTTTGTAGTATTTGATACACCAGGACCAGGATTTTGTCTAGGCCCTGAGGGAGACAGGATACACATACTCTGAGGAATGATTGGTGGTGGCCTCCTGCCTAATTTTTTAATCTATGGCATTTATTGATCTTCTTTATTAACAGAGGAGGAGAAGAGAGCTCTGCACTGAGTTGCAAATGCTTAGGATAAACAAACATAAAGAGATAAGACATTCTAAATAGGTGAGACACTCAAAAGAGATAAGGCTAAAGGAATACAGTTTCTTTCCTTGCATTTCTGTTTGAGGAACCATACCTCCTGGACAAAGGATAGATAGCATGCCCTCTGTGTTCCCCTCAGTCCACCACTCCAAAGGCCTCTTGACAGGGATTGATTCAATGTCTCTAATTTTCCTTGGAAACTGCTTTTATAAAATCAAGAAGTTTAGAGAATACTGGGCCCTGCTTGCTGACTCCTCTGTGCTCAGCCCTATCACTGGCAGGATCATTTTCAGAGGGAACTAGATTGGATGATTTTCTCTATATCTTATGAGTCACTGTGCTCTATATTCTTCAGAACCCGGGCAGGAGTCCAAACATCTTCATGGCCTGTGTTTGGATGATGATGTTAATTCGAGTCACACATTCGAGTAAGTAAAGACATTTTGATACTTCTCTATGGCTTAGAGAGCACAGATATCTATCCCAGTGCCTCCTGATAGATCTTGCTGTCATAACAAGATGTTGGATTGTGGCAGATCTGCCTTTAGCCTCTCTCTGAACACAAGAGGGAATCATTTCCCATCCCTGTGAGGATTTGTCCTGCAGACACAGGGTCTTTCACTTGGGTGTGGTGAAAGAACATGCAAAGGACATGTGCATGTACTCTACTCCTGCCCACCACCTTTGCATGAGACTAGGTCCCAGGCCATTCCCTCTGATGCCAAAGTGGACCTTCCAGCTGGCTAGATCCAGCCCTCCTACAGATAGGCTTCACTGGGCATCAGCACACCTGTGTAAAACCAAGCAGTGCCATGTAGCCCCCACTCAGATTCAGACTGTAGACACTGAAGTTCAGATGTCTGCATGTCATTGTCCACACTTAAGTTAGAAGCCTAAGCTTTAAGACGATGGAGATCTAGTCAATGGATCAAATGGAGTCTACAGTTATTCAGCTGATCAGATGTAGACATCTCCTGCAGGAATGGAATAACTCCACAGACTCTGTTCACTCATTCATGAGTTGCTCAGCTCAGATGCCTTTAAGCCTATCCTAGAAGTTGTCCCTACAGAGTGATGGAGAAATGGGCACCACTGCTCAGCACATAGAGAGCACAGCATCTCTGTGTGAGGAGGCAATGCCTTGCTCTCTGAATTCAAGTTTGCACAAGATCAACAGCCTTCCCCATTTCTCCCTGTAGACAACTAAAGCTCTTGATTTTCATTAATAGTATCTCAAAATATTAATAGAAATCTCCATGAAGCAAACGAAAGGGCATGTCTCGTTCCAGCAGGTCAGTTTAGTTTCCTGATCTTTGCTCTAGACATATCTCTTAGGTCAGACAGGTAAAATGCTGATGCCACAGTAGCTGATATGTCCAAGATATTTTTAGTGTCTGTAAGTCTTTGGAAATGCTATGAAGTTCTGCTGTGAAATAAATGCATTATCTTTTAATTTGGAAAGGAGGACAGACAGAGCAATGCTTCTTCACTGTTATTTTTCCAGGAGAGGCCTTTGTCATGTCATGCCAGGTAAGTGCTGTGTCACCTGTACTGCACCTGCCCAGGCATGCCCTGACTGTCTTGCTTGGAGGAAGACTGAATCGAGGACACCTGCTGAGGCGGAGTAGTCACATGCAGGAATCCATAATGCTAAATACCTCCGTTTTTCAGCTCTGGGCCTTCTCCCTGTTTTTCCCCTCTGAAATGGCAGTGTGTTTCTACATGCCAGGCTTTGGGTGAAATGGATGGTGAGCAGTTACACGACCAGCACATCTGGCTGGTCTGACCAGTAGAATGGTGACAGGCTTCTTGGCTAGGCTCAGAATAGTACTCCATTTAAGTACTCCCTTTAAGTACTCCCAGTCAAAGCTAGGAAAGGCTGTAGAACCAAGCGTAAGCTACCTGTGAGCCACATGTGTGTCTAGAAATACTCTGCATTGAATTCAACACACGATTTGCATTATCTATGCTTAAAAGTGCTTGAGATCCAAGATCTTGTTTGGTTTTTAAGACCCTTCTACTTGCAGAGAGACAGCCCTGGTTGTTCATTTGAAGATCAGGGTTTACTTTCTGTGCATGTGTATGTATTACTGTGAGCATGGCGCTGTTGAGGGCAGGGGGAATCATATTAGAATATAATGGCTGCTACTTTTAGTCCTAAGGCTTTAACTTGATCATATCCAAGTAGCAATGGTTATGCAGCTGGTGCCTGTCTGCAGTGACAGATACTCTATAAATATCATAGACAGAAAATAATTAAGATAACATTTAAAGGGTTAGATGAACAATGTATTTTTTGGTTTATAATTTTTTGTTAGGTGTGTGTGACACAACTTTCTTTCCCAGCTTTTATGAATATAATTACAAAATTGCCTGGTGTTTCCATTTCAGAAATTTCACCCATTATCTTCTTTCCAGCCCCCTAGCCCCCACCACATGCACATATAAGCTTCACAATTTGAAACCTCTTTACTCTGAATGAAATTCTGATCCTGATGTTGAATTTGATTCTTCTGATGTAAATCTGGCATCATGCCTTTACTAATATTCCTTGTGATTTACAAAGTTGCAGGAACACGTCATTATTAAATCTCATTGTAATTCTTCCTTATGTGGCATATTTTATACTTTTTTTTTTTTCCTGCTGATGAGCTAGGTAACATCAAAAAGGTAGGCTGAACCAGAGGGAAAAGAGAAAAGATGTTTCATCAACAAACTTTTAAAAATGGTGGGATTTGACATAGAATAATTTACTTTAATCATGTAATCATAATATGAAGCTATGACTGCTTTTAAATGAGGCAAGATAGAGTCTGTTTCCAGAGTTCTTCAACAGGGAAGTGCCAATGAAAATTTTCTATCAAGAAGAAGAGTGTAAAGAGGGCGAGAAACATGTACTATCTCTTGTGCTGCAGAAGTTTAACAGCCCAAAGAGGAAAAGAAGAATGGACACAAATTCAGAAAATGGAGCCTTTCGTAAAGATAATGAAGTGCATTCAATGATTTACAGAAATGAGGAAAATTGCTTACAATTTTCTCTGCCACTTTGGCAATTTTTTCATCTACCAGAAATATTTCAGCAATAGCACCCATTATAGCATTGAAGTCTAAAGAGGGATGGAGATGGATGAGTTGGATTGTCTTTTATCTTGCCATTCACACAGGGCAATTGTCTGTGTGCTAAATCAAGGCAAGTGACTGTATTTTATACAGGTGTAAACGACTCCAGGATACTTCTCAAGTGTGCTTCAACTGTCATGTTTTGGATGTCTATTTTCAGATGAGATGAACTGCACTGCAGAAATGCCTGTTTCTTCTTATTGACTATAAAGGGACCCTGGGGTGACCAGCTCAGATAATAGGAAAACATAACAAAAATGAGTAAGAGAGAAATTGAGAAAAAGTGTATGAGCAAGTAATGAAAGAATGCATCATCACTCTTTCACAGGCTGAAGCAAAATGAATATTGCATGCACCACTGCCATCTCATGTTTAGTAAGTGCTTATCTTTCAGCTCTTGTGTTAATCTGAGTGTATCATGTTAAAACAGTCTACCAAGATGATTCATGTCATACACAGGAACATGTGCACACTCACATATGTTCTTCTCTATGCTGTTCCCTAGACAGCACAAGATGAAGCTTCACAGAAGATAAAGATCTGTTCAATGTTGTTATGAAATTGAGAAAAGAAATCCTGCTGGGATATTGTGCAGAGTGTGTGAAATTAAGGCAAGGTGAGAGAACATCCTCTTTATCTCCTGTACAAGGATCAGAATGAGTTATGGGTCTCAGCAGTACAGACACTTTCCCATGAGGGAGACAGGCTGCTGAATATAAATATTGTAAGCAGTGAGTCACCAAAGGTGATGTCACTGATTTATGCAAGGATTGCAGAGTTTGGATTTGGTGGGAGAAGTTTTCTTGTCTAAATGCAGCCAGACCGTGATATGCAGTGATGATATTTTCTTCTGATTGTCGCAGACCTTTTACTTAACTTATGTTTGTGGTGCATTGGGTTATCTGCTCAGGAAAAAAAATATGTATTCTGTGTCTTCCTTTCTTTCTTTCAATTACTTTGTGTACATTTGTGCTGAAAGAAGGTTGGTTTTTCAGCAGTTATATAATTGCTGCTATTGCTTACACAATTAGAGGAGGAGACAAGAATTGTTCCATTAGCTTTCCAGAGAAGCGTCAGAAGTGAAAAAAATTCAACACATCTTTGATAGATGGTTTATGGGACATTGACGTCTGGAAGGATGACGAAGGGGAAGAAATGGTTTATTCTTTGTCAGAATGACGAATCCTCAGATTTTAGATATGCACTGTTGATCAGTGTCTACTACTACCACTAATGTTTATACACATATACACACATGCACAGACATATATGTGCACTGACTAAAGAAAAGATCCCGGTTTCAAGGATCATTGATCTAGAACGTGTCAGAATTCATGTATAATACATATCTGCACATATTTCCCAAATGTGATACGGTTCAGTGTTTTGGGGGAACTGTCTTTGGCTTATTTTTCCTCGTTTTGAACTCTTCCAGACATAGGATTTCGGTAGGCTGAGGCAGCCAAGTTACTGCCATTTCTACGAAGGCACATGAATTGCAACTATTGCTTTTCTGTGTTCCTGGGAATATTTGCAATGAAGAACGAGTCATCTCACAGGTCACTGGAGAGAAGTAGTCTCCATCATTATACAAAGAGATTTTGTATAGCAATAAAAAAACTTGTTTGCGTTATTGTGTGCAGGATCTTTTTCTGTCACATTTTCACAAAACGTGTATTCTGGACTAACTACGAACTTCATAAACCACGTTGTGGGCAGGAATTCGGCCTTGGAGAGCAGTTTCAATATGATTACTAAGATTTTTCTGATGTTTTGTTTTTTTATTTACTTTAGGAAATTAAAATTAATTTTATCATTTCTAGTTTGCATGTGACAGTTCCTGGTTTCAGGCAGGCAGATTTCATCTTCCTTGTGACACTATGCAGCTCTCCCTTGGAATGTGAGTATAAACCTGTTGTTTTTACTTTGGTAAGGTTGTATTTACTGGACTAAGACGATGTATGTGCTGAAAATAATCACTTTAAGGCTGTTTCATAGAAATGTTCCAAACTATTCATTAGCTTATGCTTCTTTCCTTACCAGAATAAAATAGCTAGTCAAATTTTCAATTAATTCTTTTGATGAAATGTATAATGAGAATGTATGTGCGGGTAAAGCAAAATGAAAGTTCACTGACATTTCCTTGAAAATCTGAAAATATAGCTATTTTCTATTTTCCCATAAAAATCATCCCACGAAAAAAATTTACAAGTTTTTACAAATCAGTTTTGTTAAGACGTTTTGTTTTGTGGAAATAAAAATAATTCTTCATTAATCAACTGATGCTCTGGGACCAGTTATTACTGATAAAGAAGGTTTCTGAAGGTACAAACAGAAAGGCATCCAAGACCTATAGCGAGGCCTTTTTTTCTGAGCATTATTTATGCCTCTCAAAATTCTCCCCATGGTCTTAGTGTCTCTATTTTGTCTTTTTATGTTCTCTTACAGAGAACTTGTAGCTTACTTTTGATCCTGTTTATCCAGAGAAGCTTCAGGCTGGAGACAGAAGATGCTGCTGTGCATTTGCTTTTCACTCCATCTTCCCTTCCCTTCCCTTCCCTTCCCTTCCCTTCCCTTCCCTTCCCTTCCCTTCCCTTCCCTTCCCTTCCCTTCCCTTCCCTTCCCTTCCCTTCCCTTCCCTTCCCTTCCCTTCCCTTCCCTTCCCTTCCCTTCCCTTCCCTTCCCTTCCCTTCCCTTCCCTTCCCTTCCCTTCCCTTCCCTTCCCTTCCCTTCCTTCCCTTTTAATTTTTCCTTTCTCACCATGGTATCAGTCTTTCCTGCTCTGCCACATTCACACACATCTGCAGACACACACTGTGGCATTATCATACATTTCTTATGAAAGAGGGCTTTTTAAATACTTATTCATAAATTTCCTTCCCTCAGCTGTGTATCAAGGAAGCAGATATGAATATTCAGGAATTCACATCAGACATATCCAAAAAGAGGACCCAGGGTCCTCTTTAGATAAGCATTTTGCTGCCATCCATCTATGAGTTACTTTCCCCATTTTCAGCAGGAGAAAATGTATTTGTTTTGAGAACTTTTGTTCTCAAAAGCAAAAGGGGGAAATTATTCTGATGCATGGAGAAAACAGTCCACACTGAAGCTCAGAAGTATCTTTCTACTTGCATCTTTGTGGGGGAAATCAGGGAAAGAAGAAGATTAAAAACCCTCAACAAACAAACTCAAACCCAAACAACACAAAACTAACAAACAAAAAAATCGAGCAACTGAAGATTTTTATGTCTATATGTTTTATATTTAAAAAATGTTATATGGAATATCAGCTCTCCTGGAGATTGTTTTTCCTGTTAGCACCCTCCATTCCCAAGCACCTGAGACCCTAAGTGTAATCTTTGGGTATGATCAGGGGCTTTTTGCATGGTCATGGCTGCTCCCAGTGGAAACTTTAGTGCTGACTTCAGTGAAAACAAAGAAGAGTTGCCAATGAACACATTAAAGAAATCTTTTCATTAATGCATCATTACAAACAATCTTAGCTCCAGCCTTGTTCTTCTTTTGAAATGTCTTGTCCATGTTCCCATGAAAATAACAGTTGCTGGAAAAATGGCTGGAAAACCTTCAAAGTGTTTTTGATTCTCCTCCATGAAAAAAGTCCTGCATTTTTTGTGTCATAGGGTAGGGACTGGAGATAACAGATTGCATCAAGGATAGGATATGTTTCCTAGAAAGCCTTTTGGGTCTACAGAGCTCTTCCTAGATGGCTAGTTATGGTCTTCTCATATTCTGTGGCCAGGTGCAGCAGCCAGACTCATATCGGAGTCAATTGTCTACATCCAGGGCATGGAAAAAAGGAGAGAGCACAGTGTTTCCAATGAATGAGATATAGCTCTCTGTGTGTAGGGGGGTGTGATGAGCAGAAGACACAGCTGTACCTCAGCCTGTGCAGAAGGCTTTACTCAGTTGTTTATACCAGCCTGTTTTTGCAGCATTCTTTCCAAAGAGTCTTGGGATAAGTACTAATAGATGGGTCTAAAAAATATTAACCATTGTTAGATTGTGTTGTTTCTATCACACACTAACTCATGGTTTGGTTACATGCAAAGGAGAAAAATGTGTGTGTTGGTAGTGTCATTGACCCATGCTTTTGTTAAAAGGATGTGTGATCTGGATGGAATCCATGCAATGTATAATGCACTTGTGCCCCCCAAAGCTTTGCAGCTTGGTGTAACTAGAGGAGCTAAAAGTGAAAGTCCTTGACACTGCTCTTCATGATGTGAAAAGAAACCTATTCCTGATGAACCAATGACACCTGGCAGAGACAAAGCTTTCAAACCATCTGGAGAGGAAAAGTGGAAGAGATCCCAGAATTTGGAGGCAGAAAAGACAGACAGCCTGCTGTATGCCATACTGCAAAAGCACATTAGATTAAGGAAGCTTAAGGAATCGGCTTAAGGAAGGGAAAAAGGTGGATGAAGACATTGCAGGTTCTTTTCTTGTCCTCTGCTTATGGTTCTCCTAATATGTCTGGTCTTAAACTTTGCAGCTCCCTTTATAATAGTGTATTTACCAGAGCAGTTCCAAGGTATCCTTTTTCTCTACATAATGAATTACAGCACCCAGAGCATACAAGTATCATCAGGGACACTGCAGCTACGATGATGGGGAACAGATGGCTGCACATGAAGAGCAGGCCTTGCCTGAGAACTCCAGCTATGAGAGTTGCATCATAAATTCATGCCTGAGTACCACTGATACAAAACTTTTTAAAAGATAACCCTGTTATGAAGCAGTAGAAATCAAAGCAGGAAAGGAGAACATTTCTGGCATGTGTATTTCTTGGTCTTCAACCTGGAATATACCAACTCAGTATAGTCCCATACAAAACTTGCTAAGTAAGCCCTTTTCAGCCACTCCTGTTAGAGGTGTCTGACTGCTTCTTGCTTAGCACACATAATTTACTGCCCACTTTGCATATGTTTATTTGCATTAGAATTCTGAGCTTCAGTGTGTCTGCACAAAATGGTGACCCTGAATTTGGAGTTACTGCTGCAAATTTATGCCTTTAATTCTCCACTGAAAATAGGTGTTCAGAGAGATACTGTGTTTATGGGTAAACTGAGAGGCACAAGAGTGGTTTTAAATTCCTGGGTCCAGATCCATACCTCACCCTTCCAACTCTACAGTGCACTGTCTCCCATGTCTTCCTACACCAGCTCACTGCTTTCAATAGTTAGGAAAAATCACTGAGTGGAAAGGGAACTGAGATACTTTGTTAGGAGGTCCCCAATTTGTCACTCCACAGCCCACATCAACAGCACAAGCACATAAGTTTTCTTTGGTTCTAGCCTGATGTTTAATATGAGGCTGTGGGCCCAGAACTCTGTGGCTCTTTGCTCTTGCACTTCTTCAGGAAAACCCATTCTAGAAACAGGCACAAAATAGAAATTACCCAAATTCTGTCCAATGTGGCTGAGGATATTAGAATACTCAGGCTAGGAAGTTAAAAGAAACTTTGAAGTTGAGATGTCCACACTTCAGTCAGTTTAATTCAGCTACCAAACAGGGGAAAATGGGAATCTTTCCTATCCTTACAAAAAGCTTTTCCTCAGCTATTAAACCAATTAATAGAATTTTGGCAAGTTACAGAAATCTGTTGTCAAAGTCTATTACTGACTTAGTGAAATAAGAATAGAAGCCTTCATGGAGAAATGTACATCTAAGAGCTGACTTCTTCCTCATGAGAATTTGATTCCTGCACAGTACTCTTCAGTGATGTTATGACAATCACAAATATCTGCTTTGCCTGGGAGCCCATCCAAATGGTGGATATGATGAATTCATTGTATTCCAAGTTTGATTTATTTGGCAATGTCCATAGAATCTATAAAGTCAATGTTTCTATTACTGCTTTCTTTGGTGGGTGACTTGTGTGTGTGTGTTTTCTGTTTGTTTGGCTTACTGCTATGATGAGCTTTCTTCCGTCTAACCAAACAGAACCTAAAGTGATCTGAAGCAAAACTGGATCAATGCTTGAACAGAGTTCCTTCAGAACTTCAGACATGAGTTCTTGTAAACACACTTTTTCTCTTTTCAATGCTTTGAGATAAGAATTTAGAGATCTTTTCAACTTCCCTTTCACTCACGCATACTAAAAAAACCTCAATTAAAACTTTGTCACTAGGAAATCTTTGAAATTATATTTAAAAAAAATTTCTTATCCATGCTAAGGGCAACTACTTATCTTTCCAATGGCTGAGCATCCATGCCTTCAATGAAAAAGGAAGCAATTGGCACCTCAGAAGACTGGGCTATTGTCTGAGTCCTTCTCACCTTTATGGGAGCTTTACTATTAGCTTCAATGAGTCATAGGAATTGTGCAATTTCCTGCTCTCCAGATGAAACAAGAGGAGATAAACACCTGATGGCTGTAGGCATCACAGTTCCAATCACAAGCTGTGCACTAAGAGCAGTTGGTCTTGCATTTGGTATGGGAGTTGCCTCTCAAGAGATCATGAACCCCATGGTTGAGGAGTCCAGTCAGGTAGGTAGGATTGAAACCTTGCTTTGAAACGATTCTATATACTCATACATTTAAGTAAGACTTCAAGTTCCAGTGAATGTCAACATACTTGCACTTCAGGTTGATACTAACATTAAATACTATGCTGAATTCAGGCTGTAGGACTCTACTCTTGCAGTAGGAAGAACTTTGCAGTCCAGAATCCAATAATGCACTAAAACATGCATTCAAGCACAGTCAAGAAGTCAGTTCACCAACAATTTAGAGAAAGAAGTACTCAGAAACAATCTCTGTCTGTATTGGTATTTGTGTTTAGGGATAGGAAGAAAGTAATTTAGTAACACATGATAATTGATGTAATGATTTATTTTTTGCACTTGTTCCTTGCTTATAAGAGCTGTTTATGTAAGGACACGTATGAAATTGTTAATTGAAAATACGGAATTTTACAGCTCTTTATTGGCCAGCTAGAAAAGCATAACATTAATTGTATATACACAGAAAACTGACTTTAGCACACTCTGTTGTGAGGAAGAGAGAACAGTCCAGTGGAGAGGTGCTCAAAGTGATGTTTATCATGGATGCAGTGGGGCAGTAATGCCCTCTTCTCTTCTGCCAATTGCTGTCACCAATGTAACAGTCACAAGATGATAGGAAAATAACTAAACTGCTACAATCTCAATCCAATTCTCCTTACAAACACGGGCCTCCCTGCCATCAGTCCAAGGCTATAGCTTTGTTTCTTCAAGGAAGTGCACATGTTCCTACAGAGGAGTAAGATGTTATTTAGGCCCTAGAATGCAAAGTGGGGACCAGCCTGTTTGAGTTTCTGTGGGGCATGGTTGTTCAAGGAGGACTACTCAATATTCTAGGTAGTGACAATGAGAAGCTGATAATGATGTATTATACTTCCTTTCTGATTCTTAACTATTGACCAGAGTTGGGATCTACTCTGGACCAGTGCTGTTAATGAGAAAACATCCAAGTACCACTTGTTTGGAGACACTGTGAAAGCTTCAGGGACAGAGAGTCACAGTCTTCCCAGGAGCATCCACCTCAGCTCAGCAGCTTTCAGGTAGGGAAAAAGAAGTGCAGATGGAACAAACTTACCTGAGTATTTTCCTCCCAGTCACTTTTGGCTAGAGCAATCATACAACAGGGTTCATTTTGTAATTATCTACAGGAGGCTATTTTGGAAATTTCATTATGGGCATGTCCCTCAGATCAGTCAAATCAGCATGAGTCAGTGGAAAAAGTAGGTGCTTTAGGGGGATAATCCAACATGTCTAAGAAAGACATCAAGGGAAGCTGTAAGTGGAGGTGTGAACAGTGCCACCCACCCACACATACCATGTGAACAGAATTATTTTCACATTACTTAATATTTCCACCCACCACCTAAAATCCAGGTGTTTAGATGAAGGAGCAAGATCCTTCTAACCCTCACCTTGTAAAATTCCTAGCAATTGCTTTACTCTCACAAGAGTCAGTTGTTGGCAGACAGATCCAGACCTCTCGGCAGTAGTGTGCTTCCCTGCCTGGACAGGTTTCCATGGGCTCAAGGCCTCTCAGAGCAACAGGGTGTACTAAGTGAGGTAATAACCTGGAAAGGGTGTAACATCACTGCCTTCTGTGTTTGGACTTTCTTGCTGGCAGGCTCTATTTCTCTTTCTACTTAGGCTTTTACCTGGAGAAATATGATCTACATAGGATCTAAAGAATCCTTGAGCACCTTAGACTTGTCCTCTCTAGTGCTGTTTGGAAGGAGTTCTGCGAGATCAGAGCATTATAGCAGTGCTACATGAGGGAGAAAAAAGTTGGAACCAGGCTTTCTGTGGATGTGCAACAAAGTGAAAGCACAGAATAGAGAGGTAAAGAAGGCAAAATATATAGAGGATGCAGAGAAGTTGCTTGGGCACCTAAACATGAGTTCTTTGCAGACACATATGAATTTTGTGCAATAATTGAGGTAACTCCCTTGAAAACAAGGACTTAAGATTTACACTTAGCCGTACCTGCAGAACAAAAAGGAATCTATTTCCTAGTAGTCCTGATTCTGGTTTCCTGTTTTATACTCAGGGCGTCCAGCAGGAACATGTTGTCTCTGATTTATGATTCACACATTTTTATTGCTCATGGTCTTTCAGAATAATTCACAGCTAAAGCAATTTTTGGGGCATCCAAAAGAGCAATGCTTAAAAATAAAATTTCCATGACCTGCAGTGATTTAGTACCTGGCACAAATCCTAACCAACCCTAAACTCAGCAATAAATAACTTACAAGTACAGCTTTCTTACTGTGGCATTACTTCCTCCCCTAGTGAACAAATAGGGTCCGACTCTGCATTTCCCACTCAGGCAAAATTTCTGTTGATGTTAGTGGGACTTTCACCTCAGGAGTGCAAAGTCTGGTCTGCAGTTATCATAGTAGTGACATAGTGGATTGAAGCTGCTCTGCTCTGCTCCCTGATAAAACTGAGGTTCTCAGCTGGCTCTTGCTTACTAGTCACACTTGCCATCACTTCAATGACATAAGGGCTAAAGTTTCTTTGTCTCAGTGATTTTGATAATTTTTGAGAGAGTCAGTGGAAGGGGGAGAGGAGAGCCAGCAAGCACTCAGAGGTGGGAATAGGGTAATATGTCTTGAAATGGTCTGGGTGAACCAGTAGACAGACATGCAGAAGGACGAGGGACCAGGCAAAGAGTTTTGCAGTGGATCAGAAGCACAAACAGAAATTTTCTGTGGGGTGTAGGAGAGGGAAGTTTGAGGCATAATTTAGGTTTAGAAACATGACTCAAATGTCTGGTTTTGAGCCCTTTTCCAGCCCCAGGACATGGACATGGAGTGCCCCCCCACCTTCACATGCAGCAGCCTGTACTTGCACAGACAGATGTGTCTCCTTGAGCCGTGCACACACTACCTTCTACCACTCAGGCAAAATCTGTAACTAAGATATGTCTACCCCTGAGAGGAGGGGATTTCACTACATCATGTGCTTAGCAACTTGTCTTTGAAATGCCCATGGATGGAATGTTTACTCCTACCCTGCAGTAAACAAAATAAATGTCAGCAATGTACTGTGAAGAGTCTCATAACCCTCAGTCCAGTTGCAAACACACTGCCTGTTTGTTAGCTCATATATCACTGCGGGCAGGGATGAGACCTCACCAAAGAGAAAGACTGAAATACTGACAAAGCAGGAGCATCCGTGGCAGAGGGTGAGTCAACAGGATCACTAGCAAGATGAAAAGGCTATTGTTTCTGGTGAAGACAACTGTTTTGAATAGTTTTCAACCTCAGGAGTGTGAAAACAGTAACAGATTTATGAATTCTTCCTCAGTGAATGCAGCCACCAGCCTTTAGCCAGCACACGTGAGAAGCACAGATCCTACATGCGCTGAGCCTGCTGGGGATAGTGCCAGGATTGAGGAGGACAGCTAAGCTCATTTCCCACTTTTTGTGCCCAAACTACATATGGTAATAACAACATGAAGTTGGAGGAACACGATCAGATCAAAGGTCCATCTAGCTCAGCATTCTAGCAGGAGCCGATAGAAAATCCTTAGGGAAGATCTTTAAGAATGGGAAATGCAGAGACTGAGGCTCTGTTTGGCATCCTGTTCTGGCTTCTAGCAATCAGCAACTTAAAGGCTTTCTAGGCCTGGAATTGTGTCCAGACCACCAAGTTTAACAGCCACCACGGACTTACCCTCTCTGAATCTGTCTAATCCCTTTTTGGACTCATTACTCCATAGCTCTGTGATAGCTGCACACACAAACCCAACTTGGCAACTACACGCACGCCTTTGTGTGGATGTGAGGATCCAAGCAAGCCTGTACTCATTAAAGGAAAAGAAAATGTAAGAAAGCCTAGCCCTTAAAAGCCTTTCTTCCCTCTCTCTTTTGAGTCCATGGTTTCCTGGCTCCTCAAAGCACTACTGAATGTCAGACCTGCTTTTTTCCTCCTCTAAACCCTTTTGGAGGCAGATGTTGCAGGAAGCCTGGGCAGTGAAGTGGTCACTGTTATGCAGCACACTGATGATGAGCAGCTGCTCACCACAAGCAGCACTGCCGGCAGTGAGTACGTCAGAGGCATCTTATAAAATGGTCCTGATACTTTATTTCACAAAAGGGGAGGTGGGCTGAGGATGATCCATATGAGCCTAGTAAAGCCATCATCTGGATGCTATAGCAAATAGCTCCTCAAGGGCCAAATTTCTTTTCTACAGCATTTATATGCTCCACTCTTCCTGATGACCCTGTGAGAGAAGGAACTAAGTCCCTTTAAAATCTGTCACTTTGGCTTTGCTACTGGAGTCCCCACATCCTGAATAAGTTACCTCATCTTGAGACACTGGAGGAGAGGTAGAAGCTGTGGCTTTATTTGCTGACTTGGGTTTGTACCCAGTCCCTAGGGCAAAGACTCATTATTGCCAGTGTCAATACTATGCTCCAGGCTGGTAAGATTGCACAGCAGCAGTGGGATTTGGGAGCGGGGATTTAGGTTAGTGCTAAACCCAACCATAGCTAAAGGAACTCAGCATCACTACTAGGTTCCCACCACAGGAAGCCACGCTTAACACCAGATTTCCAATTTTGTGCTATGGAGGACCCACAAGTTGAAGCAGTTTTATAATCTGATTTGGGCTCGCTCTGAACACTTCTACTGAACACTTCTTCCATTAAATACAGTACTAATCTGGCCTGGTCACAGCAGAGTTCACACCTTTATTGGTTGATGATGAATGACTGTAAGGGTCATTTACATGGTGTAGAACAAACCATCACCTGCCTCTCCATTAGCCCTTTGCCCTGCAGCAGCCTCGCTTCAACATCACAAGTCATCTCCATCACTGCGTTTTCAAGAGTGTTTTTGAAGACTTCAGAGTCTCCGAGAGACGTCGTAAAATTGCCATTGGCTTACCTGGGAAAATGATCGTAGAAGAGTCAGAAAGTTCCAAGGAAAAGAGTGGATCTAAGAATGCGGACACTTCCTGCTTTGACAATACCTCTCCCTCAGCTCTGGTCTGCTGGGTGATGGTGACAAAACAGAAGAGAATTGATCTCTGGGCTTTGCACTCTGCTTCTTTGATCTGATATGGTCCTTCAAGCCACCTCACATGCATTTGCTGTGCATGGTTATGCTCCACTCCACCTATCTTCCTCCATCTTCCACAAGAAAATTTCTGGCACACTTTTGCCAGAGGTTTTTGGTTTTGCTGATTTTGATATGTGACCTGCAGTTTTTGCGACACAACAGATGGCAAAAGAAATCAGAGGCAAAGTAGCAGCTCTTTCAGACAGAGCTGGATACAATGCACCAGTCCTGCCAATAGGAACAAGCAAGTACCACAGGACAGCACACACATGGAATCATCACAGAGTCGTTGAATGGTGTGGCTTGGAAGGAACTTTATAATCTAATTCTACTGCCTCTGCCATGGGCAGGAACACCTTCCACTAGACCAGATTGCCCAGTGTCCTGTCCAACCTGGCCTTGAAGAATTCCAGGGATGGGGAATCCACAACTTCTCCAGGCAACCTGTGCCAGTGCCTAACCACTTTCACAGTAAAGAATTTCTTCCTAATATCTAATCTAAACCCAACCTCTTTCAGTTTAAAGCCATTTCCCCTTTTCCTATTGCTACATATCCTTGTAAAAAATCATCCTCCAGCTTTCTTGTGAGCCCTCTTCAGGTACTGGAAGGCTGCTAGAAGGTTTTCTTTTCTCCTGGCTGAACAGCCCCAGCTCTCTCAACCTGCTTTCATAAGCAATCTGCTCTAGCCCTCTGATCATCTTTGTGTCCCTCCTCTGGACTTGTTCCATGTCCTTCTTATGCTGGGGTCACAGAGCTGGATGCAGCACTCAAGAAAATGTCAGCTTTACCAGAGTTTTCTCCTGGGGTGGCTAACAGGCTAGATCTGTTCACACTGAGTACTGTTAGGAGATTTTCCTGGCACTTTTAAAACTTTTTTAACACCTCTTTTTGTTCTCTTTTTATCTGCCAGCAGCTAGAGCCAGTTGGCTTAAGGGAGAATGAAAAAACAGAACAATGAAGAGTGGCTTTCCAATTAGCAATGGCAATGGACATCCTAGGATTAGTGTTTTGTCATAATACATGGAAAATAAGGAACAATAAATTGCAGAAAGCCTGATATTGAGCACTTTAATGAAAACAGATTATGAGTTTTAGGTCCAGATTTTAGGAATGCCAATACTCTGTAATAAAGGTAAACATAAGTGTTCGGTGCTTTTGCTCTCAAGTCCCAAAATGAAAAAGGATGAAGTATTATTACCTATATTTTAAAAATCAAATACAGTCTAGAGCCTTTGTCTTTGGCTGCTGATACGAAGTTAATGATGAGCTATAATGTCATGACACAGTGACTGCCCTTAAAAGAGGAAAGGGCCTCCAAAATTTGGTTTGCTAATATGACATTTGCTGAGAGACTATTTTAATAAAAAACATACAGTATGAGGGTAGGTGTCTACAAGCTTGATCTGAAGCCACAGTTCAAGTCCACTGAGCTGTATAGAAGATTTAGAGCAACACTGACCAAGGATTTTGGCTCCCTATCCTTGACTTCATTCACAAGTGAAGCACAGCACAAAGTTAAGCATGATGAGCTAGAGGTCTAGTAGTAGGTGACCCATGTAGCACTTTGGCTAAGAAACTGAGATTGTGTTGTCTTAGAAAGTCTGGAACAGCAAGTACCTAGGAGTTATTACTTACAGCTATAGCAGAGATTTTCTACCTGAAGTCTTTGTGACACATAGAGACCAGGAATGCCCTTTGTTAGCAGACTTAAACTGACTATTAAAGAATTGAGTAGAGCTATGATTTCTGGCCCTGACACCTTCATCTCATGGTGATGGGTTCTGTCACTCCTTGATGCCTGCACAGACCCATCTGAATATTTTGCTGATGATTTCTTCCTTTCCTGCCACAGGCATTCCTAAGGTCAGACCCTATAAACAACTTATGGTAACTTCGTTACTCCTTGACACAATTTAGCCCCTCTACTGTCCGAGCACCAGACACCTCACTGAGCTGCGTAAACATCATTTGATTTTGCTCAAGGGAAAGTAGAAAGACAAAATTACTTGGCAAAGATCAGGACATGATCAGGAGAAATCTAGGCCTCTCATCCTCCAAAATCCCTTCCTTTCTCTTAGGTCATTTGTAGAAAAGGCTCCATAAGCACTCTCAGGCCTGTTGTTGGGAGATAGAAGAGTACAAAAGTGCTCATGGCTCCTGCAGAAGTGGCAAGCACTGACTCACATAGTCCCATCTCCATGAGTGCATTTTTACCCTCCCTGACTGGAAAACAAGTGAAGGCAGTGCTGACCTATGGCTATCTGTTATTATGGCCTGTTTTAGCTGGCTGTGTTAACCACATTCACACAAATTCCAGAGCTATGTATCCTAGCAATGTGACCCAGTCCACAAAAGGTCCCGTAGAGGTACCCTGAGGGGTGTCATGGCCTGCACTAGGCTTGGGTATCCAGCAGCATGGCATTTACCTGGCTCAGGTGAATGACACAGAGAAGAGAGGACAGAGGGAAAGTCCTGATGCCATCTCATCTTTTCATGCTTCTGGAGATGCAGAGATGGGTTTAGAGAGGAATAGGGTAACTGCGACAGGGCTTATGGGCCCTGATGGGGCTGGGGAAACAAGAAACCTCTCAATAGCACTATGGTAGATCATAGCAAATCCCATGTTACAGACCAGCTCAATGGGACAGGTGAGAAAGAGACAAGCTGTGGTTGGATGGCCACAGATGTATGGTGAATAAGCAGCCAGTGACAGGAAGGAAGAAATGGACTCTGAGCTTTAGAAAGGAGAGAGCTTCTAGCTATTTGTTAAGTTTTATGCCTGGTTGTGCCATTCTATGCATGTGTTAAATGAAGCAAAAGCACTTGTGTCTTCTGGCATCTGGTTTTAGGGCTACAGTACAGTTGAAGGATATTCCAAAGAAGTTCTTCAAGCTCTTACACAACTTATTAAAAAAAGAGCTTGGCCTCCTATTCTTGGTTATCTGTGTCCAAATGACACAAGGGGAGAGGATGAGGATTTCATAGTCACCAAATTGTTCACTTCTTCTTCCTAAAGGGAAACACTTTCACCTCCAGGGTTGAAGAGGGGTATTGGTTTTGAACCTTAGGGATATTTTACTTAGTTGGATACTCTATTTCTATATCCTGCTCACTGTCCTACCACTATGAACAGAGAACAGGTGATTAAATGTTTGTATTATTTATGCTAATGATAAGAGTTGGTGGCTAAGTTGCATTCCCTCACAATGTTAAAGCATGAAACCTCTCCCCTAGGACTCCCAAGTACCTTTTCCAGTTATCAAAGTCAGCATGTCAGATGGTCAGGGGATAGGGCAAAGGCTGTAGCCTTAGACTGCAGGAGGGCTCATTTGGAAGCTGGGGACCTGCTAAAAGGACACCCTTCAGCTGTTTTTTGGCCCCCAGGTGATAAGCAAGCTCCTGACAAATGAGGCCAGCTAGCTGTCCTTTGAAAGGGGTCAGAGAGTGGAACTGCAGATGTGACTCCAGGGAGACAGGGCCTTGAGGGGGAAGCCAGACACGGGATTTCTCTGCTCAGTAAATGAAATTTGCTATGTTAGCACCCAGCAAATGTATTCTTGACATTTCTGTGGTAGAAGCCAGGCCATGTATGGAGGCAAGGGACTACAAACCTTCTGAGCAGAAAGGAGCTGCTTAAGTCCACTGAGATGTTCTTTCCCTAGGAGAGCTGAATGAGCTCCTTCCAGCTATCTCCCTCCTCCATCTTATGGACCATGTCTAATCTTAAAAGGACTGGCAATGAGTGTGCCTTTATTAAGGCCACTAAGAATTACTGATTTTACACTTGGGGAGGAGACTATGCATTAAACTGAAACAGAGAGAAAGAAATTCCCAATATTCAGTAAAATGAAACTATTAATTCTGTCTGATTGCAGCATTTGAAGTGACCCCAAACAAATGCTTTCCTTCCATTGCCTTGGGGCTTTAGAAAAGGCAAAGAAGCAAAGAGACACAGTCAAAGGAGGAAGGCTAGGTGTCCTAGCCAAAGCCATCAAGAGTAATGATGCCTTTCTCCTCACTTTGTGTCTGAAGGACTTAAACAATAATGAGCAGGGGCTCTTGCCTGGGATGTGTACAAATGGGCTTCAAACATTTGGTCTGCTCAGTTCAGACTAATGAACTTGTATTGACATCTTATGAGAAGATGAGAAGTAGTAAATGAAGTAAATGTATAATGAGGAGGACTTGAGACTGGAGCCGAAGGAAGTGAAATCCAGCTGTGGGCAGAAAACACCCATCTTCTTTTGCCTGACATTGAGAATGACCAAAACCCATAAATGTGTCAGGAGAGCTTTGACCAGGATGCTGGGGAGAACATCCTGATCATGGGGAGATTCAGCTGGGGAGTCCCTGCGCAGAACCGTAAATAAGGCAGCAGGGGATATGAATCTATTGCCTTTGTGCTAGGTAATTAGGGCAAGTTCCAAAAACAACCCCTTTTTGCAAAAGGGGCCCAAATCCCCCTGAGAAACCAACTTCTCCAGATGGAAATGGTCTGTATCAGAAATGTCAGCACGGAGTATAAATAATGCTGGTGGCCACCCCCTGTTGGCTTTTGGCAAATCAAAGGTGTGCCCAACCCTTCATCTCCGAACTCATTCCTTTTGTCAGCATTGCAACAGGTACAAAATGTAGGACAAGCATAACATGGGAATTTACTGAGCCTTTGAATAATCAGTATGATGACACATCCGTTACCTAGACTCACAGGCTGCTAACCATGTCATTTACTTGGGCTGCGTGTTCTGCCAAGTCCACATAAATCATCAGTAGAAATGAAAATGCATTTCCAATTTTTCACATGAATTACAGTCACGGCACAGGCTTTCTTATATTTTGCTTCTATAGAAAATACTTTTCTTTTTTTTTCCATTTTGTACCCGGCAGTTTTCATCCTACACATTATGTAGACAAATAAACAGCCCCACAATCCAGCCAGGGAGGTTAGCAGGCTTGATACCATGCTGTGTCTAACTGAGCCAGTCTTTTACATATGTTATATATTCACCTTTTCTCTGGCATCTGCATTGCACTTGGGAAAATACTTGCACGCAACGGGATGGGCTCTGGGGAATGGAGAAACATTATCTAGCACGGGAATACTCAATTAATTTTCAGCAAGCAACTTTTATAATACATAACATACACTTAACATAATACACTTTGGTCGTGTGCCAGAGATTCTAAATGATTAGGCTGTATCAATTTACTCTTGAAACACTGATTAAAATCTCAAAACTTTCATAGCAAATGATGCATGAACCAGAATCTGTAATGTGATGACTGAAATATTGCTATGTCACAGATTCATCACACAGCCTTTCCCAATCCACTCTCAGTTTCAGCTGGCCTATTAAATGTTCTACTCACACGTCCTAGTGATCAGTGTTTTTCTCCTTCTCTGTCCCCCCTCCCCAACTCTCTGCCTCTTGGAAAGATAATAGCCAGGCCTTAATTGAAGCAAACAGGTCATTAAAATAGTAATTTTGTAGGCATTTGCAATGACAGACATTCATTCACTGCCAAAGACAAGAAAAAGAATCAAGGACTGGATATTCCATGCACATTAATTCTACCACAGACCGAAAAAAGTTAAACATTCTCCTTACTTCTTACTATGAGAAATTTCCATTGGGAACAGAATTTAAACAAGGAAAAATGAAAAATAACTAATAATCTCTTGCCCTGTGAATGGTGCCCTAGCCTTGAAGCAGGTCTTAACAAATGGTGTCATAACTTCTCCAATGAGAAGGAGGACTTTATCTCCTGCTTCTTGGTGCACAGTCACATTACTTTTACAAACTCTCTGTAGGACAATTCTCATCACAGTGTCACTAAAATGCACTTAGTTCTCACTGGAATCCAGAAACTCCAAGCAAAATAGCCTGCTGCATGAGGTACATCGTCCAACGATGATGCCTGACCTAGGAACCATTGTACAAGAGCTTTTGTGAAATGATACTTTAGCAGCAAGCCAACACCATAAATCTAACATTGGGTCTCAAATGTCTGTTAAGATAAGTACACTTGGAGTTCTTCAAACTGTCAGCTACCTTAGCTGTCCAACTGCAGTGTCTCCAGGGAAGAGTGATGTGTGATTCAGACAGTCTGCTGGTGAGGATGTCCTGACCTGCTCTGGCAAAGGAAAGCAGGCATCACCCTGAAGGTAGGCATCTGAGCCTGGACTCATCCCATTTAACTTCAGGCCAAGTTGAGAGTCATTACACTAGCACTTTTCCCCACAGTCTGTAGGTCAAGGCACAACCAGACTCCTTGTCAACACTCAAGTAAAGACACATTTCTGTCCCCAGTGATCTTGGAGGAAATGGCTCCTAAGTAAGTGTTCAGTTAGATGCCTAAAATGAGATGAGGTGACATGGATCAGGCACTAGCCTGGTACAGCTGCCATACATGAACTGCCTGTGTGCTTGAGTGCCAAGTCCAGTGGCAGGTTAGGACCAATATACCAGGCGCTGACTGGCATCACATTAACATCTTAAGATACTAGGAACTAGGGCCCTGGGGACATGACCTCTGCTCCAAGTTTTAGGGGCCACATGAGGGAGGGAGAAATCAGAGGAAGAAGCACATCACCATTTAAAGGTACAGAGTAGATGCCTGGCTAGAACCAGTGGCAGTCCCCCGAGGCTGCCCTGCTCCCAGCTGGCAGTGCTCTCCACTATGCTTTCGGCATGCTTGAACCCGTATCCAGGACCTTTCCTGGGCCATCACACACTTCTGTGTTCTTTTCAGAGCTTTTACTCTGCTCCATCTCAAACTGTATATATTCAAGGAGGAAAAAACCCTAACTGAATGAGATCATTTTTCTCTTCTCATCTCAGACATTCAGCCTGCTAGCCAGGGTTACTGGAATAAAGCAAGGAAGCTCTTTTTCCATAGCAAGCCATCTGGTTGACATAGACTCACACTGATGCTAATCTGTTGGTTTCTTTCTTTTTATTAATTTTTTTTTTTTTCCTGAGGAACACTTCATCTGCAGCTGTAAATTCAGACCTGCTCCCTCTGAGTGCAGAGCATTCATTTTGCACACATATTTATTACCACATTATGCCCCATTGTAGGTGTCAGGAAATCATTGTTATCTTTGGTGTGTCTACGTTATTCTAATGTCAGGGATGTACTTTCAAATGGAAATTAAGCAATTATGTTTCACATGGGGAAACCTGACAGACGCATAGATTTTTACACCACTGGCAATGTCGCTGTCACAAAAGCAGACATTGTTCTCAGTGGACTGTCAAAGAAATATAATGTATTTCAAGAGCAAAGCGTGAGAGGGAGGGGAGCAAGAAGGGGGAATGTGGGGTAATTAACTGTGTGATTTGAGTTCATAGATCACAGAGCTGTTTAACTTCAAAATGCGGTAGCGACATGACAATTAGGCTACTTAACTCATCCTTGAAAAGGAGGTTTCCAGTAGCCTTTTAAAACGCAAATAAATGCTTTCAATGCTATCTTTAACTCCACCCTGGTGAAACCAGGATGCTACTGCATGTTTACTATTTGTACCGCTTATTTAGGCACTGGTTTAATTAGCTATCAAGACGAGTGCTGTAGGAGCAAAGCCATGCTGGTTCCCAGTTTATTGAACATCAGCCCTCTAGCTGAGCTGTCCAGGTGGTGTTCTTGGGGCAGGGAGCTGGGGGGATCCTTCACTTGTAAGAAACGTGCTGCAGGTTGGTGCCACACATGAAATAGGGATGGGTACCTTCTGCTCGTCCCCCGTGGCTCTGTTGTTGTAATGCAACACACAGTGCTGGTCTAGAGCCTCATGCAGCACAACCCGCCTTCCCTCTTCCTCCTCCCACCTCCCCCCAGTTATTTTTGGTTTGTTACGGGCTTTATTCAGCAGTCTTTTGTGTAACTCTCTTCTGCCCTTGGTCATTAGCTTCATACTATTCCCTCGGGTGTAATAGACCAACAGCAGCCCAAAGCCAGCAGCCAGTGAGCTCAGGCAAAGGGCTGTACTCACGCCCAGTTAAATTCAACAGGAATCTGGGGGCCAAGGAAGAGAATATCTTAAAAAATGAAGTATTTTTAAAATGTTTCAATCAAATACTCACCAGTAAACAAAAAAGTCTGTTAAGAAGCCCAGTGGTGTATACTAATAACTAAGCTTTGAGCTAAATGGATTTCTAGACAAGATCAAAAAGCACTTAGGACTGTTTAGGGAGAATTTATTTGTTTAATGGATATTTTAGATAGACAAAGCCTGTAGCCTTCACTACAGCAAAATTCTTGCAGTTGAGATTAGAGAGGAACAACTGACGATCAGGACTTCTGTAATCCAGGAGCTGCATAAACATAGCTGAGGAAATGGGTGCTGCCTCGAGGAGGTCATATTAAAAATACAAGGCATAACAAAACCACTGAGGCGGGGTGGGGGGAAGCAGAGATTTCTATCCTTCCTTCCCTCCATGAGGCAAAAAAGGTGTTCATATATTACCCCAGGTCTCAGCAGAGTTTTGGAGCAAGCAAAGAACTGAACCCAGACTTTTCAGATGCCAGCCTGGACTTTTAAGCTCCTCCTCTGGTTAGTCTCTTCATCTGTGTGAAAGGAGAATAAAGCCCACAGCTGTTTGTTTGGGTCCAGCTGGCTGCAGGTGTCCCAGGTCTGCTGCTCCTAGAAGTGCAAAGCAGAAGCACTGGCTGGCACCTGGACACTTCTGAGGAGACCCTACTCCATCTCCCCAGCCCAAAGAGCCTCAGCGGGTAACTGTGCCTAATGCCACCCATACCTCTCAGGCTGGGAACCAGTGTTGGTATCATTTGCTTCAGGACACAAACCCTTTTGTTCCTGTCTTCTGCAGCTCCCTGCTCACTCTTCCTGCCTATTCCCTGACCCTGGTTGCAGGCTCTGGTTTTAATTCTTTTCCTGGTACCCCAGGGAAGGCACCCCTTATTCACTGAGACACACCCCTCCTCATTCTTCCTCCTGTCTCATTTATTTCATTTGCAGTTCCCTGCAGAAGATAAACCACAGGAAACCTAGAAGCCCTTCTTGAATAGTTTGAAGATCACTGGACCAACAAGTGCTGCTTTAACACCAGGAGATTAATACCACATGGCTTCTTCAACAAGAGGAAAAAATCAGTGTCCCATAGATTAGGTGAGAACAATGAACCAACAAGCCTAAACGATAGACATCCCTGTAGGTGCAGAAGGGGCATCAGCATCAGCTGGGCTTCTGTCAAGCAAGGCTGGGGTGGAGGGACACATGACCTTTTTTGGCCCTCTACAAATATACATTTTACAACAACTTGGCAAAATGCCCAAAATGTTTCCTAGGAATATTTGTAGCTGGTAGGGTGCTAAAGAAGAAAAACAAGTTAGCGACAGTGTCAGCACAGTGGGACAGAAGCAATCCATGCAGTGCTGCCAAGCCTAGGTGTAAAGAGCGCAGGCCGTCCCAGGAAGCAGTGAATGTGAGAAAAAAGCATGGTGTAGGCCCAGTGTACTACTGATGGACCACCCACCCCACTCACAATTTTGTGGTCAACAGGGAGAATGTGAGTCTTGGATATTGAATTGCAAAATCCACAGTAGGATCCAGATTTTGAAAAATTCAAACTTGAGCAAAGTAAGTTTTACAATGAAAGAAACCAGTCTATTCAACTTTCCCAGAAAAGCTAAAGGGTGACACCTTGGGGTACAGAAGGTGGTTATGTTCTCCACCTCACAAAGGAGGAAGAAAGCAAGCCCATCTCTTCCATAGAGGAGCTCCATACCTCCAAACAGCTCCTTCACAATAATTCCTCTCTTCATCTTCCCTGCTTTGTTCCTGAGCTTGTATCAATCCATCACAACTCTCTACTTGGGCAAACTGTCCCATAATGTCTTTATACCAACAATGCCGTAGTGTTGTGGCTGCATGCAGAGCTCTAGTTCCTCCTGCTTGTTTCCCAGACTGACTGTATTTGTGCAGTTATACTTAAGGCAAGTGTCCCTTTGCTCTGCTTTATCATTTATGAAGTCTATCTTTTATCCAACATGCTGCAGACCCTGCTTTTGACCTTGCACACTGCTACCCCGCTTAACTGGGCCATCCTCATCGCTTTCCTCCTTAGTCCTTTCTAGTTCAGCTCTCCTTACCAGGTTGGCCAGCAACCTGGTAAGGAGAGCCGGGTTGGAAAAGAAGCTTTTGCTCAACTTTGTCAGGTCTCAGTCTTCAAAGTGGGTTCCATGGTTGTAAATGCCTCATTCCTATTGACACCAGGTGTGCAACTTGGAGTTGACCCATTGGAGCTCTGTTCCTCCCCAAGCCCTGCCTTCCCCTCACGGAGACCAGGTATTGTGAGCATAATGGCCTAACTTCTGCCAACCTAAAAACATGTTAATACAAACTGTTAGTTTAAGTACAGTGCTTCCAAACCCCAGGTCAGAATTTAGCTACACAACTCCCTTTCTGCTCAGTAGGATTTGTGTGGTTACACTTTGGCAGAGTTGAAAATACTCACACACACATAGAGTAGAACATATGGACACAAGTATGAGGACATCTGAGTATGTCACTGCTTGTGGTTATTCTTGTAAGTCTACTGGGACAGACACCTCATCTCTCAATGGTCTTCAAATCAAAGTAGGACATTTTTGTACACTGTAAAAATAAACAGTCTTCTATGAAGAAATGCTGAAAAAGACCCTGGAAAACTGGACCCAGAGTCTTTTTGATCCTTGCTACTGGCAAACTCATTTCTGTGGTGTTTTTCTCTTAAAAAGGTCTGGTGAGATTTTCTTCTTGTCATGGAGCAGCATGTCCATTCTAGTAAGTTACTGCTTTTTAGTAGTTGCCTGCTATCTAGTGGTTTTACAAATACCACTGACACAAGGAAAGAAGAACGCTCACTGCACAACTCCCAGGCAAAATGACAGCATGGAAAAGTGTTGAATCACAGCCCCTTTTGTTCTCCTGTGCTATCCAAGCTCTCTCTTTGTCCTTCCTATCTCTGCTCCTTTATTTCCCATCTTCACAGAATCACAGAATTGTTAGGGTTGAAAGGGACTTCTGGAGATCATCTAGTCCAACTGTCCTGCCAAGGTAGGGTCACCTAAAGCACGTTACACAGGAATGCATCCTACTGGGTTATGAATGTCTCCAGAGAGGAAGACTCCATGGCCTGCCTAGGCAGCCTGTGAACTTTTTGTCACCTATTACCTTCCTGCAAAAAAACTCCAAATCCTCTAATCCCTGTAGGAGATTATTTGGCCCATGTTGCTTGTCACTAACCTATAGCCCTGGAAGGGAAATGTCAGTCTCTTCAAGTCCAGCATATGCTCACAGGGACAGTGTGCTTTGGAAATAAAATACACATCAAACAATCCCCCCTGAAAGCCTCGTCTCTGCCAAAGCTGCACTCTCTAACCAACAGGCTGGGAAAAAAGAACATAGTACACTTCCTGCAGTTCTGTGGCAGCACATCCATTACACAGAATTACAGAACAGCCCAGGCTGAAAGGGATCTCAAAACTCATCTGGTCCAACTGTTCATGGGAAAAGGAGCCTGGATGAGATTATCTAGCACCTTGGAAACCTCCAGAGATGGGGACTCTACCACATCCCTAGAGAGGCTGTTCCTAATGTGAAAAATTTCTTTCTGTGTCAAGCTAAAACTTATTGCCCCTTGTCTTCTCCATGTGACTCCTGAGGAAGAGCACCTGAATTATCTTCTTTTTGAAAATTCTCTTCACCATGAAGGCAAGACCTAGCTCCTTCCGTCTTTTTTTTTTTTTTTCTTTTCATAGATGAAGTCATCCAGCCCTTTGATCATCTTTGCGGCCTTCCTTTAGACCCTCTCCAGTATGTACACATATTTCTTGAACTGTGGGGACCAGAACTGGACACTTTGCAGGTGCATCCTGACAAATGCTAAGCAGAGATGATCATTTCTCTATCTCTGCTAGATTTCCCCAATACATTTAAACTTACTTCCTCATTTCAATCTCATTCCAATTCTGTCACTACTTCATCTGCTTAGAGCTGGAGCTGAGCACACACTTATGGCTGTGCTGGGTGTGGAGCACTTGCAAAGGTTAAAATCCTGTCCTGGCTGGAAGGAATGTGCATGACAAACCTCTCCTTGATTTCATGGATCTTGCAAGCTGGCCAATTACCTTGACACTTGGTAAGTTATCCTGGGAGCAACTATCCTGCTAAAACCCCAGAATATGTTTTTTTTTTGCTAGGCTTCTAGTATAACCAAACTCCAGGAAGGCCAGAAGTTAAAATTTTGGTCTTACTAAAGGCAAAATCATACCACAGTAGCACAAAAAATGTGAAGGCTTTTGTTGGTGTTTATTCCACAGGGCCTAGCCTAAACCAACATCCATGATTTCCATCTAAAGAACAACTTCCAGACATCAAGATTCGGGAGCCTGGGCCAGGACCCAGTTACTCTGCACCACGTTGTCCACCTCACACAGTCTTATGAACCAAGTGGTAATCTCATATTGCTTTTCCTGAAATTGGAGCAAATCAGTGCTTTTGCATAGCTCCAGTCTCCAAAGAAGTATTCCTGCTTGTGGAAGGCATATGGGAATTCAAAGAAGTTCAGGTTGAGTTCACTGGATTCAGTTTTAAATGTATTTTTCTTTAAACTGTAATCTTGTGAGCTAGTAACTGTCACACCTTACTGTGATGAGGTAGGGAGACATAACTCACAGCTTACTGACTGAAGGCTGAGGGACAGAGAGTTGAAGCACACTTGGATATACTCTTTCAGTTGAGCCTTAACAGCTTAAACAGTTACGACCCTCTGGCTTTTGGTTGCTGTTTTAATTTCACACTGAAAGCCTGAACGGGCCTCACACAAAAAGTCACAGCATCACAGCCAGAGGGGCAGGGGGCAGTTAGCAGCTGAGAAACAATAACTGGAAATTAAGGGGCTAAAACGCCTTAAAATCAGTCACAAGAATACATCTGGAAAGGGGAGGAGAGGCCCAGATCAACTTACGTACCTTAACTGCCTGCAGATAAAGCAGATAGTGTCCAATTCCTCAGTGCTTCTCGTGTGCTGATAGAAAGGTTAAAGGCACCAGACAGCGAACTGCAAAATTGCTGCAAACAAATGTTGCCTTCTCAAACACAGAATAGTAATTTGAAGGCCGGGGGGGTGGTTGGGGGTGGGAATAATAGGGCAAAATTTCCATGACTCTTTTAGTGGGCTGTAAGGGAAAACAGTATGGCAATAGTGCAGAATATAATCAGTAGGGTGATTCTCAACAGAACAGGTTTAAAATTAAGTTTATTATGGTTTATAAAATGAGGAGAGAGAAGATAAACAATACTCTCTGGAAAGCTAAGGAGATCTTGAGAGCCTGATTTATCCTTTTTAGCCTAGAAGCTAAATTCAGTTCCTCAAATACAGGACTGCCTCAAATTCTTGGAGACACAGTCATGCTGAAGAGAGCCATCTACAAATTCTATGTGCAGGCATACAGAGAGTCTGGAGTTATTTCACGGTACATGGAAAAAAGCTACAGCTCAGATGGACCATTCTTCCTGTAATGCAGAAGTCATATTTTCAGGATGCTCTCTGTTAATGACAGAGAAGCTGTCCAGAGGTGCAGAGAGACCTAACTTTCAGGTGGTTAAAATGAGGTTGGAATGACTCCATTATTACTTGATTCAAGGAAGCTTGAGTTATCCCTAGCTACCAACCTCTGTGACCATTTTGCTCAGCTTCTCCAGCATAGGATTGATTACAAGATCAGAAAAGTGTTTAATTTCTTTTTTTACATTCATTCCTGCTAAATCAAGTTTGAATCGTTTATGAAGAGCCACCAGCTGCACAAGGAATTCAAGAGGAAAGAGCTGGTGGTTCCATTCACAACCAGGGCCAGCTTCATTCCTTTGCAGGGTTGCAGAGAGCTTTGATTTTGGGTGTTTTCATGAATGCAGGTGTCTGTTCTGAAGCTGTTTGTTTGTCTGGCCTGAAGTCAAGGGCAGGTGGGGCTGAATCAAATTAGCATCTGTTGAAAAAGAATCAGGCCCTCAGAGTCAAAAGACAAAGGGTGAACACAACAATGAAAATAACCCCAAATCAAAAGGCACAATTAAAAGCAGAACTTTTCACTTTATTACCTCCCTTTTAAAAAACTGATGAACCTCACTGGGGCATTATTTTCCCTGAGATACCACTGCTTGCTCTGCAACTCTCAGGGTACACAATGCATTTTAAAAGGGAGCTTTGGATAGGTTAGGACAATTTGCAATGTGAATGACCCTAAAAGACAACAGTTGTGCTCAGAGAGGGTACTAGAGAGCTCAGCTAAAACATTTGAGCTATGAAGTTCTGTAAAGATGTAAAGCAATGTGCTGTTTTCCTCAGTCTTTGCAATACCTTACGAGTTGACTTCATTGACCTACGAAGTGTAAATGCTATTTCATGTTTAAATACTTGCTGGCCTAGTTCTTTGTCCTTAGCACTGTTACTTCTGTTGCTTCAGGTAAGTGCTGGTGAGTGATGGGTATATGAAATGGTACAAACCTTACTGCTTTTCTTGTTTGGTTTTCATTAATACAAATAAACCAACTTGACAGCCAAATAAAATACCCATCACCTTGCTTTGCCCCTTGTCTGGATTTTATAAATAAAATGGCAATAACTCTCCTAACAGCCTTGAAGCTTCATGTCAGCACTTAGTATAGTATCATGGTGATACTGGGATAATGTTTTGGCAGAAGAACAGCATTTCCCTTGTGTTTGATTAACTGTCTGCTATAAAAAAAACCATGGAAAATAATTGTCTATCAGTTTTGTGTAAGTCTGTGATGGAGCATCTACATATTACATACGGGATGACAAAGAAGGTGTGATACATAAAAAATTACATAAACATCACATCATTCTCTTTGCCTTCAATCTTCCTATCCCACCATCGCTCAGAGATTCATTACCACATTCATGAAAACGAAAATATCCGGAGTATAGAGGCCAACAACTGTGTGTACACAGAAATGGGTTTTCTTTAGAACATCTGATCAGTAACATCCTCAAGGATTACCCTAATTGCTTCACTGAATCTGTCTTAATGAACTTTTAAGATAAATTAATTATCTAATTTATCTTAGGATTCATTATTTCTGTCAACTCAGTCTAAGAATTACTGACTACTTTGCGGAACCTCACAGTATTAGTAGCCTGACTGCACTGCACTTTTCTTTTAGTTTCTCTGTGCTATTAATGAAGTAACAATCAACAAATTATTTCAAAGGCATTTATTTCTTTCTTGTATATGATTTAATAATAAAATCTTATAAAAAATGGAACCACATTTTACTGAAATATTTCATCTTATTCACATATCAAGTATTTTCCAATGTAAGCTAGAAAAATAGAAATTTCACCTTAGACCCATTTAATATTCTTGCCATACTGCCTAGAAAATAATGTTAAAATAAATATTTTTTCCTTTAAAAGGGAAAGTGCATATTGCTTACCCAGACAAGCAAGTAAGAAAAACAATTCAGTGCAAATTTGTAAAATAGGCATTCAGATTACCTTTCCTTTCATATATGATTTCTATATAGTTAAAAGTTCATGTTTTTCATGTTCTGAAATAGAGTTGATCAGAATCAGTTGAAAAGAAATTTGAACAAGGTATTGCCTCTGTCTTAGAATTTAGTTTTCAGCAATGTCATAATAAACTCTCCTTGGAGCTCTCCTTTACTTGAAGTTACGTAGAACTTGCCAGAGTGGATGTAAAATATCTACTTCTTATCTAGAATGCTTTACAGAACATTTTGGTCATTTGCTGTAGGAGTTGGTGAATTCACAGAAGTACACAGTCATTATCTTCAAAATCCTGTCAATTATTAATTTTAAGAAGTTTTCTAGTAAAGACTTAGATATTAATGGAAGTTTGATAAACAGGTACTTAAGTTAAAAACATCAGACTGCATCTGACACAGATCTCAGGCTCTCATTAGCATCTATTTTCTGCATGTCTTATGTAGACCCAGGTTGACATTTTGGTTGACGCTCAGTCCACAGAAAGTGTCTCTTACATAAATAGAAAAAAATTAAAATTACATCTTCTTTTTACCTGAAGGATTACATAGGTTTTGGTTTAGTTCTCAATACAAAATGTACATGTTACTTTATACACATTTATAAGGTTTCAATCCTTAGAATAAAACAAGTAAAATAAAACATACAGCTTCACCATCTGCCTTTCTGAACACACAACCTACTTGAAGCTTTAGCACTTAAGAGTCAGACTGTCTGCACAACCTGAGCTAGGTGACACCTTCTTTGGATAAAATCATGTAAATCAAACTCAATGAAGTTATTTCAAAAAATGTAAATGTCCTAAAAAAATAGAGTTAACATTTTTTTTTTTTTTTTTCATTTTGGGTGATTCTATATCTGAAAATCAGACTTCTAGTCCAAAAATGCCACTTTGCTAAATTTGGATAGATTCTGACAAAGAAAGAAGGAAACTGCATACAACATATTTTGCTATACAGCTTCTAAAACTTGTGATTATGTCCATTAAAATATTAAAAAATGAGTAAAAAAAAAAAGGGAAATTCATTAAAAATCAAGTATTTAAGAGTTGATCAAGTTGGTCTGACCTTGCAAAATATTTAGGCATGTGCTTAATTTTAAGCATACGACTCATTGTGCCAAGAGAGATTTTACGGTGAACACTAATGCACAAAAATTAGACTGGCTCTTCCACTTCAAGATAAGGATGTATATAAGTGCTTTTCTGGATATGGATCAGGATGCTCAGCACCTAACAAGACTTTAGGCGCTGATCCAGCAAAGCACTTATCCATACGAACAACACTGCTGACTTTAGGATCACTGCTCATGTGCTTAACATTAGGCATGCTCATAAGTGCTTTCCTGGAAGGGCCCGATAGACCAATAGTGTCTAAGCTATAAAATTTGAAGCAGTCTATGTTTAACACACCGCATATTTAACAATGTTAATCTGCTGAGATTTGCTTTTTCTTGGAACAGGGCATGTCTAATTTTGAGCATTTATTTTCAGAAAGTGCGTAAAAAACCCCTTTAAAAGCAGCTTTGAGATTATGGCAAGTTAAAACAATATTAGCGAGTCTCCTTATGCTCCTTTCATTTCTTCTTTGTGTGTCTTTTTGCAGGCATCTACAAAAGAAGGAGAAAACCCTAGTCATAAACATTATTCCATTCAAATAAGCATCCACCTGAAAACAAGCATTACTGAATTCTTACACATTTCAGATCTGAATGCAAATTCTGCCGACTATGTCCCTTTTCCCACTGAAAATACTGAAATCACCAATTGCCTCTTCTACAAATGGAACTAAGTTTATTACTTAAGACTGAAAATGATGTACAGTTTGACCCTTACATATCCCTAAGTCAGTGCTTGTATTTCCTTATGAAGTTTTCCATGCCCACTGATGTCAATCCATTTGCTATGTGAAATCTAAAAAAGGGAAAACATAAGAGCTGCCTAATCCCCAAAAAACAACTCAATAGATATTTACATGTACATGTTGAGATGTCATGTTAATGCAGAAAAAGAAACAAAGTAAGACCATGTTTCCATAATGGTGCTGGCACAGTGTTTCATACTATGTTAACCAAGAAGAAATAGCAAAGCAGCACTTTATAATGACCTACTGCTACTGCTGGCCAGGCAGAGTAACTATATTTAAATCCTCATTGTGGTAGGAAATATTGTTTTATGTACTTGGCACCATATACTCTTCATAACTTCTTACAGCTACATGTTGAGGAAGTTTCAAAGTTACTAAATGTATTTCATGCTTTCCTAAAGGGAAAAGAGTTTTTGTTTTCATGTGAAAGCTCTAACGGCTTTTGGAAATGGCTTATTTTTTTTGTCATGCACAAATTCCTGTTCAACCAAAAGCAAGGTCACTAATAAAATCACTATTGTTGCAAGTTACAGCATAGCTGACAGCTAAAGTCGAGATGTGACACACTAAAGCACAATGAGTCTATGCACAGAGGAAGAACTCTAGACCTAGTCCTTGAGTGCGGCAGCAGATGTGAAAGTCATATACAGAGTAAGAAAAAATAAAAACTGGTTGTCCAGATCAGAAGTCAGCACAAAGGCCTCTCATCTTTACCAGAGGTTTCCTCCTTCTGTCTCAAATTCTGACCAGAGAAAGTGGGATGTTTTCTTAGGAGGTTCTTGAACAGTTCAGTCAGTGCATCTCCAAAATTTATTTCACAAAACTTTGAACTATTGAAAACCAAACCCCTAAAAATAGCAGATTTAAATATCCTGAAGAGCTTCTACCATGTATATGTTCTACCTCATAAGTTCTGTTTCTAACTTAACTCTCTTTCATTCTTGGTTTTCTAAACACCTATCCCATGCTTGTATGCTTTCTCAGCATCTTCTACTGCTCAGAATTGGCTTTCCATTACTAGATATACAACTCCTTTCTTCTATCAAAACACTCCCTTACATGCTTAATGCACAAAACTTCTCCATTAACATGACAGTCTGTGCCTGTTCTTTTTTCCTTTTTTTTTTTTCTTTTTTTCTTTTTTTTCTCATAGCATTCATTATTTGGCATTTTTGAGTGATGTTGAGGGGTTTCCTTGACTGTCAAATAAGCTGCTGGGCTAGGCTGAAAGTTTTCCAAAATTTAACCCTTCCAGTTCATGGCCACAATTGCTTATTCAGGGCTTAGTACACACTAGTTATTATCAGAGATAATTTTCCAGATATTCTCCTTTATCTGGAATTCTAACCATACTGACTTCCCCATATACAAACTATGTCCAAAACTTCAGAAAACCACCAGTTTGAAAGGAATACAAATCCCAGCAACTACAAAACACATAGCAAGGCTTCTCATTAATTTCTGGTTGGAAGACAATGCCACAGAGCTCTTTAACCTAAGAGACACCACTGAGAGTCCAAGGGTTGTAAAAGGCAGTAACTCTGAAGTAGAAAAATGGCATAAGTTTCTCAAAGGAGAAACCCCTAGTTTCTCTGAAATTCACATTATCAAGGGATATCAGCAGATTCTACTGAGCTGAAGGAGCAAAGAATAACATATTTTAAGAGTATCTTTCAAAAACACACACTGTAGTTGATCCACAGTAATGACTCAGTAAAACAACTGGTGGATGAAACCAAGTGTTATGCAGAACTGGCTAGATCTGTACAAATGATCCCAGTGACTCCATTTCTTTTTCAGTTTTGTGAATCAGGAAAGCTTCAACATCAGCTATCCCTCTAAATATACAGGAATACTCTTTAATGAGGAAAGAACACAGAAGAGAGTGGGTAGGGCATTTTAAGTAACAGTCCAACTTTGTGTTAAACTTCATAAAACTAAACCTTATCTAAGACATTCACAATTTAAGCTTTTGAATCCAGCTCCAAATAGGCTTCTTAAAAAACTCCCACCCATTTTTGCCTTTAAATCAATATTTCCCTAATTATTTTCATAAGGACCTCTTGACCTTGGAACTAAACATAAAAATATCCCTATATTACTATGTGCTAAGAGATTTATCATCTAAGCCAAAGAGATGCCATAACTCTTTAAAGATTAAAATTTACACAACAGGAAAATACCAAACCCCCTTAAGAAATGTCCTGAAACCTAATCCAACTCTTGAAACATACAGCAAATACAACAAGCACAAGTTTGTTACACAAAGCACTTTATTGCATTACATGTACATTGACATTTATTGCAATTCGTTTCTAGCATACTGAAAATATCCCAAATCCCAACACAGACAATATCTTTGCCTCGATAAATTGCCACCAATGACAATGCATCAGCATTACATCAGCACTTAGATTTGTGTCAAAATAAAAATGTAACGATGCCATCCCCCTTTCATGTAATATTGGGTAAAAAACTTCAGAAAATCACAAAAAATAATGCTCCTTATGCATCAAAGGAGGGCATGTTTTCAAGCCCAGCATGAAGTGTGATGGAGAAAACTCTCTGGTGGCCTTGACTTAGAAGAAGTACGCTACCATGGTAAGCTTTGCTTCTCAGCTCACCATGTTAAAGCATCTTCCTGACCCAGGCTGGAATATCTGCATGGTACTGCCTTGCCCCACTAAGGCACCAGAGCACCGTGTCATGCTGCCTCTTCATCACATTTCACCATGTAACTAGACATACCTTGCATATGCTATACTAACAAAAAACCCCAGGAGACGTCTTTAACTTAACGTAAAAACAACCACTGTATAAAACTCTTTCAAGAACAAGTCTTTATTTTGATGCTTTAGGTTTGGAGCTGAAGAAGGTAGAAATGGATTTCATTCCGCTCTTATCAACTTTGGCCAGAGCCTTCTGTGCTGCAGACATCTTGGTATTTGCCTGTTAGTGAAATAATAAACAAAACCAGTTAAACAGCATCTCCACAGGGGGAAAATACATGCTACAAACTCCTAAATACAGAAGTCAAGCAAGAAGTTGAATCACTTTTTTTGTATATAACAGTAAAGATAATGTTATGCAGGCTTTGAATTGCAAGAGAAAAACCTTTAAAAACAAATTCGAGCTTATTGAAAATGAAAAATACTTGTCATGAATTACTTAACCTCAGACAAAGACAGAAAACCAATTACAGGGACAAGGAGGTGAAACATCTTTCCTTTCTGCAGAATGAGGTATCCCAAATCAAATGTTTACTTTGGGATAATCCCTGAGTGTACATTAAGTGGAATAATGCATGCAATATAACAGATGCATACAGTACCCTCCAACTCAATCTCACGATTATGCTGTCAGCAGGCTGAATTACAGACTTGCATTACAGATGATGAATAATTCACACTGATTTACTATCAAAGACTCTAGACACAGTGAAATAAAGGAAAAAGAGATGCAAGAACTAGAAATAAAGAAAGTAACTAACATTTGCAAAGCACTTTTGAGGCCATTGGGACAACTTCCCAGACTTCTACACCTAAAACACATTTTATGAGCCAAATTTTATAGAGCTGACTATTTTAAACATTATGTTTTAAATCTCTAGCTGCTTTCCCTATTAAGAAAACTTTGCACTGACCTTTCTTTATGATATTCCTCAGTCTGCAGGACTTCACAATTACAATACTTGGGATCAGCTAGATGGTTATGGATAGGATGGAGATACGCAGCAACAATATGATTGCTTATGTTACTCTACAAACAAAACCACTGCCAAAGTATTTAAAAAAGAGTAGTACACTGTACAGAGTCCAAGCGCTATCTTTTCTTTCCCAGATTCTCTCATCAATGTGCTTCATTATTTCAGAAGTAAATCATATTTAATGTTAAAATGAATTATCTTTCCTCAATTTAAAGCTATAGGTATATAAGGGCGGAAGGGGGAAACATGAATATTTTTAACTATTTATCACCCTCATTTAGGGGGCAATCCTCTTACTTCAAAACTAGAATGTGCACTGAATAAAAAAAATTTAGGGGATTTGGAGGGAGGAAGGAATGCATCTGTCACCAGCTGCTTCTCTTTGCAAAGGGATAACGAGTAGTCAGCATTAGTCTGAAGGTCACAAGACCAGCACAGTGGGCCTTTTTGGTTCCCAGTGGATTGGAGGAAGATTCATTTTCTTTGAATGTTCAGAGAAATAAGCCAGTACAAGCCTCACAACTTTGGCACACAAATACAGGATCTATTTCTTTTCACATCTCTGTTGCTCTCCTAGGAATAGTACAGTGGCAGGCACCACTGGACTCAGATTTGAATTGGCCTCCAAACTTGCTTTGGAGCTGGCAATCAGTAAGTTCTGTGTTGATTTAACTTCATTAAGTTGACATAAGTAAGTGCACAAGCAATATTTCTACATAAAATAAAGCCTGTCTTAGCATCCCTTGGAACGTAAGTAAATGCTGCCATCTTTGTTTCTTTTTCAAGTAACTGAAATTTAACAGTTGCTATCACTAAGCCATAGGATTTCTCATCTAAAAATGTGGAAGAGCTTTGCAAACATTAGCTGAGCACCTTAACATGTGGCTAAGTCTGCGAGGTTCACTGGTCAAATAGAGCCGAGCAGTAACAGTATAGAAGAGTTCAGAATGGGAAATTAAAAGTGTCAAAGTCAAATTAAACCTGAATGCAAAGTTCAAGGAGATGTAAGTTACAGATATCAGATAATTTTGTATTTGTTTTTCTGATGTGCTTTGGAGGAGAAAGTTAAGCACTCTGTGCTAATACTGGATATTAACCTATGCTTTAGCAAAACATGCATGAATTCAAGGCTTGCTTACCTTTTTGGTTTTCATATTGTTGCTGTTAAGTTTAGTATAGTCTTCTTCTGGTTCCACAGGGACATCTGACAATTTCTTTTTCTGAAATGTTAGAGTGAGGAAGTTGCTCTGTCAACCACTTTTACGAAGCACACACATGGAAGTTCAAAGCTTTGGCTTTAAAATGTAACCACAGCACCAAAACAGGACTGGCAATCAACTGAAGAATCTGCAGCAAGAGTGGTATATTTCTCTTTGCAATCATCTTCTCGATAAGTGAATACATACCATCTCTCCAGCATTCAGAAGAGATCATTCAGTGCCATGAGAAGCATTTTCTTCCTAGCCTTCTGAAGAATGACTTTTAGAAATCAGCCATGATTGGGACTTTGATGTCAGTCTATTAAGAGAACTTTATGGAGCAGCTGTTGAAAGTTAGTGCCTAACAGTCAAGGAACCTAGACTCTGGTCCCCATGATTCCATGGAATTGTGCAGCAACTCCAGTGTTATTGATTGCCATCTGCCAACACAAGTGGATGATCATCTAGTCTGCTATTGGTTTCTTCACAGCCTTTAGAATTAATTAGTCTCTACAGTCTGGCAACAGTGAAACACTGACACAGCACTGCTGACTGCTTCATCACTTGAATCCAATAGTATATTAAGAAGTTTGTGCATGTGCTGTGTGCCTTCTAACTTCAGAAATAATGCAAGTGAACGTTTCTTGGTACTTCACATGATCAGGCTGTAAAAATGAATATTTCTTTCCATAAACTATGAGCATGTGTTTAGTTTAAAGGTGAAAACTTTCTGGTATGTTTCCAAAAGGGGAAAAATAAGTACATAGTATTTTACAGCACTGTATTTTTATTATTATTATATATCTGATATTACTACCCTGTCCTTAATATCCTGTGAAATCTAGACTGTGGCCTTCCTAGTTTTTGTGCCAAAGAGAGTGATTTTGCAAGCAACTTGGATGGTACCATACACTTTAGGATCCTGTTTTATTCATTTTGTTTATGGTGCTTGTGATACCTCTCTCCCCCTCCCTCTCTCTCTTTGGCTCAGAAGCCAGGTCTGCAGCTTAGATTTCTCTGCTCTTAGAACCAGATCCAACTGCAGCCTTTTCTTTTGATTTCAATGGAATCTGGATCAGCCTCTCTAGGAGGCTATTTACTGTGCTGTGATTACATTTTCAAATGACAATCTAATGAATAATCACTTTTCTCCTCTTTTTGGAATCTGATAAACAAGTTTTTAAAACTTACAACAAAAATGTTTGCATTTCAGCAAAACATTTGATGTTTAGTTGTAGCAAAGCCTACATGTTCTTTGTAAATGTCTCTCATCATCTGCCAATGGCCAGACTCCCTGCGCTGACAAAATGGACAGTATGACAATTACAACACAAGATCAATGGCTTACAATTAATACAAAGAACATGCAATTTTGATTTAATCATTAAATCACGAAGTCCAGACTGTACCCAGCTTGTTCTTACTTTTCAAAAGAGAGAATCTGTTGTTGCTTTTCTGCTAACCATGGGAAATCTCTCCTCCCTTCAGATTTTAACATGAATTCTCAGCATGCAATTACATTAGTAAAAAAGGAAATACATGTTAGAACCTTCTTCTTTGGCAATAATCATATATTATGTCTGTCAGTACACCTTGCCCTCAAGAAAAGAAACGTCAAAGCAAGGGAATAAAAATGGTCTGATGTTTTAGTATACAAGCCTACCTTGCTCCTCTGAGACTGTAAAATAAAGTGTTTTAATCTCTGAAGATGCAAAGACTTAGAAACATCATACACACCCTGGTCAGTGCTCTGGAAGTTAATCAGATCCTCAACAAGATTTCACTGCCCAACAACTGAACAGTTGTAAGCCTCATTTCCTCCGTAACCAAAGGGCTGAAATAAAACTATTTTTAAAAATAGATTCTCAGAACTATCCCAATGGTATAAAAGCTATTCGTACATAATATGGAATGTACATCACATGAAGTTTAATACAGTTGTAACATGCTTATATAGCTAATGAATATCAGTTGGCTCCTGATGTGTGCATAATATTTCTTACAATACTTAAAGATAATTCTTAACTGAATCAAAGGGCCAAGTAACTGTGCAGCCAGAACAACTGTCCAGCCAAATGGAAATAACATATCTATAGATATACATTGGAGAACAAATGCTATTAATAACAGTAGGGCTCTATTATTCCTGTATGTGCTAGCTGACATGCAGCTTAACAGAACAGTCACTGAACCAGCCAGGAATGAGGTTATTTTAGATCTTGTTTTGGTAAGCAGCAGGGACATTGCAGAAAGGGGCAGTGCAGTAAGTAACCTAGTTTCAGGAGACATAAGGTGCCTCGGTTTAAAGTACTTATGGAAAGGATAATCAAAAGTGGAATTCTTGGTTCTAGGAGGGCAAACTTTGCAAACCATATGCCTTACTTGCCTAGGCAAAGCAAAGGGACTTGATGTGTGAGGAGGACACTAGGAATGCAAAAGAAAAAGAAGTGATTTTGGATCTTTTACTTCAAACAAGGTGAATAATCTTGAAGGAAAGAACTTCTCAGACTAAACAGTATGAATGTGCTTCCTTGCTCACACAGATGCACACGTGTTTCATCACCCCTCCCCCAAAAAATCCAACTGTTAGCAGAATTCTACAATGAATGGGGGAAAAAAAGAGAGAAGAGAAGAGAAGAGAAGAGAAGAGAAGAGAAGAGAAGAGAAGAGAAGAGAAGAGAAGAGAAGAGAAGAGAAGAGAAGAGAAGAGAAGAGAAGAGAAGAGAAGAGAAGAGAAGAGAAGAGAAGAGAAGAGAAGAGAAGAGAAGAAAAGAAAAGAAAAGAAAAGAAAAGAAAAGAAAAGAAAAGAAAAGAAGAGTTAAAAGAGAGTTGGTTTAGGGGTCAGGTAATACTGGGATTAAGTGAGAGCTGCCAAAAAGTCAAGCTGAGTTAGACCTTGGAAAGGAAATTAAAACAAACAGTACAAGGTTGTTTGGCCACAGAGGCATAAGGGGAATTAAAAAAGAAAAAGTGAAGCTGCTATGCTGTAAGAATTGGATAGATATTAAAGTTAATCTACGAGTGGACCCAAAATGGAAGAAATCCTTTGACTCAGTAAATCATTTTCAATAAAGATTAGGAGGTTAAACACAGGGGCAGAAAAGAGAACAGAAATCACTCTATTCAAGACAGAAGTAAAACTAAATATGCTGACCCTGTTGGGAGACTACCTTAGAAATCACAAGACCTGGCAAAGCCAGGCAAAACCTGGCAAATTTTCTATCAGGTAGGGACCATACTGTTGCAGAATAGCCAAAGACTCATCTATATGTAAGAGGAGGGAAAATGTGAGAGAAGGCCTCAGGAGAACAGAGGGAGGAAGAAGAAAGAATAAGTAAAGATAGAGAGTAAATGAACCACAGAATCACAGAATGGTTTGGGTTGGAAGGGACCTTAAAGATCATCTAGTTCCAACCTCCTCTGATGTGGGCAGGGACACTTTTGACTAGACAAGGTTACTCAGAGCCTGATCCAGCCTGGCCTTGAACACTGCCAGGGATGGGGAATTCACAATTCCTCTGTGCAACCTGTTCCAGTGCCTCACCACTCTCACAGTAAAGAATTTTTTCCTAATATCTAATTTAAACCTACCCTCTTTCAGCTCAAGGCCATTCCTCCTTGTGCTATCATTACATGCCCTTGTGAAAAGTCCCTCTCCAGCTCTCTTGAAGCCATCTTTAGGTAGTGAAAGGTCTCCCCGGAGCCTTCTCTTCTCCAGGCTGAACAACCGCAGCTCTCTCAGCCTGTCTTAGCCTGAAAACTAAACATAAGTAATGCCTACTGACTTATCTTTATTTTCTCAAATATAACACACTTTCTGGTGACAAGAGGACTTGACATGGTGCCACTTAAGCAACTGAAATTATAGAAAATAAACACTGCATAAGAATGTTAAGGTAGGTAAGAAAGTGGGTAAAAGGGAAATAAAGGAAAGTAATGCAGAAAGGAACGTCACTGAATCAGATGGAGATTACTAGTGGACTGCCACGAACAGTACCTATTCAAAATGTTCATTAATTGGTAATTAAAGATAACAGAATGCTAACGTTTGCTGAATGTACACCACTGAGTAGTATTATGAATACCTAAAGAGCTTTTAACACTGAAGGAAAAGCCTGGGAACCTTCAAGACTGGAAACATTAAAAACAGACTAAAAGTACAGAAGAAGTAAAACGTCATGTACACAGCAGCTAATTGCATGAATTTCTTGTAAATCTGAATGCTGATCAAGTAAAAATTCCAGTGGAATAAAAAACAACTGTCTTAACTGTTCACAGCATGACTGAGAGCTATCTGGTACACAACACATCAAGGCAAACAGGATTCTAATCTGTAATGGGACAATGTACTTCTAGTTAAGACAAGAAGGGAAGAATGCCATCATACTGTATGGAGGTTTTATCAGAAATAATTATATATTATTCTGGTCACCTGCTTTGAAACAATTGAATTAATCTTGGAATAGGTGTAAAGAAAAGTTTCTGCAAAGATGACGGAATGGAGAACCCATCTTACACAACCAAGCTGGCTTCACCAAATGAAAACACAAAGGATATATGTTTTCCCTTTACACATTGAGAGAACTAATGTTAGGGAGGGAAAAGAGCCATTTCAATTTTAAAAAAACAATGATAAAGTTAGCACAAAAGCATAGGGGAATAAATTGGCCATGAATAAATTCAAGGTGGAATTTACAGAAAGGTTTCGGAGCATCAGAGGAATGAGGTTATAGAACACTTTTCCAAGAGAAGTAATGGAAATAAAAAATCCTAGTGAGACTTACAGTGAAGAATGGTCAGTGTATGAGAGATTATCCAATATGGTTGTCTGGGAATCCATGACCCAGGAGGTCCCTTTCAGGGTCCTCATAAATTATATATGAAAGAAAACCTATGAGGTCATATTGTCCCTTCAACCTCAATAAAACTATAATCAGCAAAACACATACGAAAAGACTGCTGACCAAAACCAGAAAATATGTCTCTCTCTTTCCCTCCCCTTTTTTAAAGAGGAAAACCAAGCAAATTATTCCATATAAAAAAATATGAGTTACCTGGTAAATTTTTTGTGTTGTTTTAGCTTTCACAAGGCCAACTTATTTATTGTACTGTACCCAGTGTTTGGCCTGGCCTAGCTTTAACAATAATTCAGAGAAATTACCTTACAACACAATGTATCTATCAACATCTTAATGTTCTCCTACCTTCAGTGGTGGCTCTGGTGCTGAGCTTCTGAGTTCTGGGAGCCTGCAGAACAAAAGATTTTAAGTTAATTCTTTATAAATTAAGACAGATGTATTGCACAACCTGAAGTCTGTAATTCCTTCCTCACAAAGGCTAACTTGGCTATCAGCTGCTAACACGTGGCAAGCCCTTGCAAAAAAGCAGCTCATGGACTCTGTATTTCTGACATATGCCACTGTTCAGATGTGGGGCTTCAAGCTGCAAATTGCACACTTTTCCATGGGCCACCATAATAGAAATGAACTGAGGAGTAGGTGCAGGGTCCCAGTGATGCTCCAAGCAAAGGCTCCTTATGGCAGGGAACAGCAGGATGAGGATGCTGGCTCACCTTCCAGATTTAAATATAAATTACCACAGGTGTTAGATATGTGAAGTCAAACCCCAGCAGCACTGAATGAATAGGGAAAAGGAAAGAGAACTGGACATAAGGACTCTACTCCTGGTTCTGTGCTCGTGCTTGACCATTGTGGACAAACTGCTCTAACTCCTTCGATTTGCTTCCTGCTTGCTTTAGGATAGGATACATTACTCAGGGTTTCATGATGCAACTATGATAACAGACATATCCAACTTAAATATTACATCTCTCTCCCAGCCCATGGTCCTTAACATCATAGGAAAAACAGAAAGGCACAATCCGCATTTGAAAAATCACATTCAAAGTGTGGCAATAAAATCTCATTGTGTCATTCACTGAAACCTTGATGAACAAATCTCAGTATTCACCAGAAATCACCCAAAGGACATTAACACATGCCATATAAAACTGTCAGCTAGCGGGAACAATACTTACCCTAAGTATTTTAACAATTCCTTACTCAGATCTTCAGGAATATATTCCGATATTAACCCATGGGCATACCGTACATAGTCTTCAGGAACAGGGCAGGGAATAGAAAGGAGAAGAAAAAGAACATTCATGTTACATAGTTAGGTTGCTTTAGCCTTGTTGCATGTGCTACCACGAAGCATAAGGTTGAATTATTAGTAAGAGGCTTCTAATGGATACACTGTGATGCTTCTCTGTGTTGAGTAGTTTATGTTACATGACACTTGCAGGTTTATTTAAAAAGTAAAGACTTACTACACTCACTTTGTCAGCACATGTTATTAATATCTGCTGTATGTACTTCACAAAAGCCATTCAATTTCTGAGAATACTAGATAGCCTGTATTCGAAGAAATTAAATTTTAAAAACCTGCACAAGTAAAAAGCTGACTCAACAGAACATGCAATCATTAATTTTAAAGCATCTGGATCTTACAATTATTTGGCAAGGGCTTCAGTACTAAAGAACATTTTCTGGCTTCAACTGAAAACAATTAGATGAGACAATGAGTCTATTTCAAAGTCTTGTACTTAATTTTCAGTACTTTATAGAAAATGCCAAGGCCTATCTAAACATCACTGGCAAGACAGGATAATTATCCGTGGAAATATGAACTACTAGAAGCTGTTTTCAGTACAGGGCACTCCTGCTATAAATGTTTTTCTGAGAGACTGGGGAAAAAAGTGACCCTTTTATAACATGAAGTCCTAAACCAGATCTTTTCCGGTCACGTTCTACACAAGCACTTACTGATCATGGGCTGGATTTTTTAAACTTGCTGTTGTTGAGGCTGCTAGGGAGTAACTGCACCCATGCACAGAAAGCATTAGCCAGACAGACAGTAAGTTAAAATCTCGCCTCTCAATTCCAACTACAACAGGCCAGCTTTATCTGCTCATATGCTTACACACTTAAAGAGCTCAGAGTGGCAAAGAAATATTTCTTTAGTGCCAGAGATAAGTTTCCCCTTTTTTCCTTTTTCTTTTTTTTTTTTAATCTAAAAAGCCCAAAGGAAACTGGCATTGAAACAGAAAGCATTAACAAACTGACACCAGCATACACATTTCAACTGTATTGACAATAAATTTCTAGTATTGCCTATCTGCACTTCTTCTTCCTCCACTGCCTAGATTCATCAAGGATTTGTCACTTTCTAAGCCCACTTTAGGGTCAGGAGAGAACAAGAAATAATTCCAACCCAAGATAATTTCACCTCAGCACTTAATATGTCCAACTTGCTACTTAAAACTATTCCTATCATTTCACTCTTTGCATTATGACACTGAATGGTGAGTCCAAGTCAACTGCCATTATTTTGTAAGAAAGACAAAATCCTCTTTGCATTTCTGCTTTGAAGCAGACTTCTCTGAGTTCCTTTATCAATTTAAAAATACCACTGTTTCTCTTCTAGGGAGTTTGCACTCTCACCCATGTCTAGCTTTCTTATTAACCTTCTGTCAAACATCAGGAATACCTGCACACCTCCATTCTTCTAAATGAAATATTCAGGTCTCATATGTTAAACTTCTTCTATTTCCCTATTTGTACTCATTATATCCTCCCATAGTTTTGCCCTACAACTCTGTAGATGCTAACTTCATTTACTTTCTATTTATAAGGTACTGAAATTTCATAATACCCCTATGAAAACAATTCCTTTCAGAAGTAAATTGCACTGTCACAGTAGTGAAAGGATTGGACAAGAAAATTTGTCTTACTAGAAATAAGTGTTGAGTAATGTCCATTTGACTTCCTGTCATTCACCTTGCCACATACAGTGGTACTACCTCCAAAACTCACCTACTTTAAATCCCAGCACTCCTTATTTCAATGCTGCTCTCTTAAATATCAAAAACCAAGGCTTTTAAAAAGGCTGTTACATCCATGTCACTGTAAGTAAGGAGTAAGGTGGCAAAACCACTGTAGATGAACTATTTAATTACAAATTTCTGAGAAAAAGTATTTAAGCATCATCAAGATGGTTACTGCCAGGACACTTTTCCCTTTCTTCAAAAAAATTGGGTTAGGGAAAAGGATGAAAAGTTACTGTAAAGTTAAAGTCACAAGTTTTGCAGCTTTGCCTCTTTTTAAAAAACATATATTACAATATCTGTTCTATAAAACTGTCTAGTTGCCTCTTAAATCTCTTTTATGTTGTTTCCTTTGATATCATTACTTGGTAGCTCATTTTCCACTTTGTCAGCAAGCTGCTTTGTTTCTCCTTAATTTTCAGCAGCATGAAGACTTCTGAAAGTCTTTGTAATAAGAAACAATTTGCTTTTGTTCATCTTGCTCTAAACTTTTCTTGGAAATTTTCATTAACATTCAAAGAATTTGAGTCCGTTTTCAGGTTGCTCTCTAGAACTTCACATCCCAGTAACATTAAGGACATTTCCCCTCCCCAGAAAAAAGGTGACAAGAAGCAAACAGGATCACACCAGACTGGTAACTGGACTGTCAATTTCAGGGCAATTTAATACACATATTATTAAAGCTATGCCCTTAATAATTACATATTTGTGCATTCTGTATACTTGTCACAAAAAGTAATGTTTGGACCAGGAGCTTTTTCTCTGTGACTATGGCTTTCCAAGATCCCTTCCCCTTTTTGAAGAATTCTATGAATGCTAACATGCCAATGTTCTATGCATCCTAATAAAAACAGAATTAAAAAGAAGCATGTTCTAATACAGAGACACTTACTGGGTGGATACTCATACATATTATAAATATGTGTCCTATTGTCTAAGACAGTCTCTCAGTTCAGCAAAGCACTTCAGTATATATTTCACTGAGAAAAAATGTTTTCTTTTTGAACTATGGAGAAGTTAAGTGAACCCCAGCTGAGACCTACTGTTAATTACAATGCCATCTGATGAAGATACCAAAGAACTTGGAAAAGCCAAGGCAGACAGCCACAACATATATGGAATTTTCTCTACAAGGAATAAATGTACTGCAAAGGCCAATTTCAATACATTTTAGTTTCTAATCATGTGTTGTATCTCCACTTATGCAACTTCACAAAAATGGAATTCATTACAATTTAGTTTTAAGTTTAGTTTTCTTACCTTCTTCAGTATCTGTGATCTGTTTACTGCTGATAAATGTACTTGCAAGTACCCTTTCACCTACCGATATATTGTTGCTTTTAAGTGCTTTCACTGTTTGATTAACCTATAGAAAACCAAAGAATGAAACGTCTGTATCAGAATTGTTATGCACATGTTAATGCAGTGACAAAGCTCTTGTAATTTTGTTTCAAGCACATAAAACACTCAAGTTATGGACTGTGGTGAAATTTAATATACATTTGTAATGACTAGCATATGAGTTCAAAAAAGCCCAAAGAAAATAGCACGTCTTTGAAATTGTTGCCTTGGCAACACAGCACCAGTTTTGTAGCACCCTAAGATGAACTGAGCTACTCAGATACAACAGCCATGATTATACAGGTGAGAAATACACCTGCTCAGAGAATAGAGAATGCCTGAGCTCAGATGGATTGCAGTAGCAGTCCCGGTGGAAATCAAAGATTAAAGACTTTACTGAGCACTGCTATATTGGATCCAACAGAGAGATAACTGTCAGTAGAAGGTATTTTCAACAACACGAATGGGTACCTGTTGAAATGTAAATAGGCAGGTAATCATTGAAAAATAGGTATCCTTATGCTTTATCACTGCAGAAAATAGACCAGATTTTGTGCTTGTATTGATTAATTTAAATGACAAGGTTTCCCTATATCACGTGATGCATACCATCTTTTTCTACAAAGTGGTATCATCATATTAGGGGCACGTGTGTGTGAATAAAATGAAATTCACCTTCTTTATACCAAAACACAGACCTCATAAAGCTTAGCTTTAACACTATTTTATTTCTGGCATTCTGTACAGACCTCTAGAACAGCACGATTGGATCAGGATAACAGCAACCAAACAAGGACCATTCCGAACAACTCTGCCAAAACTTCGGGAAACACATTTGTAGCACAAAACCAAGGCATTTCAGTCCAGCTGTAAAGCATGGCAGAATTCAAAAGCTGTAACATTCAAAGCTCTTCTCCATCCCATCTACGCAGGGGATGAAGCAAATGATGAAGCCCCTAACCTTATGCAAAGCCTACAGCAACAGCTGACAGCTTCTTCTGTCTCCCCACACTCCATGAATCCCTTTCATGGCCAGCCTCGTCAAAAAGAGAAATGTAACTAGCTTGTAATACCTCTAACACACGATCACATTCCCAAGCGTGACAATTTTACTGCAATGTCTGTCCTTCTTGGACAGGACACGTACCTTGAACTGAGGCACACCACATAGCTCAAATACAGAAATGAACAAGCTAATAAATAAGCATGTGGATTTTAAACATAAAGCAAAAGAGAAACACAATACCTTTTTCTTTAACCACTTCAGTGTCTTCTCTTGGCTGTATTTATGGAATTTCTGACTGCCAATCTCTGAGAAAAAACAAGTAAGGGGAAGAAAGTCATGTCTGGTATGGATTGCATTTTCAATACATTTAAAATCTCGTAAGTTGTAGATACAGCATGAAAGTTAATTTGCGTCTTGGACATGTTTGATATCAGGGTAATAAGTTTCAAAAATATTGGAAACACAGAAAAATAAACAAAATAAGCTGATATAAGTCTGAACAATTTGAAAATTTTTTAATTAGGACCTAATCCAGAAAAGCACATATTTTATTTATTTATGTGTAATCTTGGGCTGCCTGAATTCACTGAGGCTCTTCTCAAGCCCTTGTAGTTTGCCAAACCTTCACTGCCCTATGTCATCAGCTTGGTCATTTTAACTACGCAGTTCACAACACAAAATGTTGGTTCCCAACTGCGTTTTATTAAAAAAACCAAAACATATTATCTTAAATCTTTAGTTATTGAATTCCAGCACCTTATAAGAGGCTAGGACAGTGAGTTTATTACTGAAGACAAACCATTCACCCTTTCAATAAACACTTTTCCTATCAGTTCTCCCCTCTCATGTCACAGAGTTACTGAAACAAGAGTTTTACTTCTATACTCCCTTTTACCTAATTAAATATAATGTCAAAAGAAAATACAGAATTCAAAATAGTGAAACACACTCCTTGTGGGAGAAAGTACGTGATTCACTCATGATTTATGGAGCAACACAAATTAACTCAGTGATATAAGAATTTCAGAAAGTGCTTCCCCTGTGATAACTAGGGGATAATGAACACTTGCTATTCACACGTGATCAGTTATCTGGAGACATGCAAGTTCACAATTCTGAGGCAAAACAGAGAGAAAATTACAAAGGCTCATGAAAATTTCAGCATAGAAAAATCAGTATTAATTCACAGAAAGCTATATTTGGGAAATGGAATGAGATGCCTAATAAGATTACAAAGGAGATTGTGGAACCCACTGTGTTTCAGTCTTTCCTTAACAGGTATTTCAGTAAGTTTTGATCTACTGTACACCATTCCCATAAATACCTACATCTGTTTCATGCCATTTACTGATACAGTGTCATATTCCAACACTCAGTTCATGAATTTCATTCTCCCCTTGCAAACAACAACATATTATTTATGATTCCTTCAGCATTTCCTTCTCTGGGGTTTATCTTGGCTCTTTCAAATTGCATACAAATAGTGAACTATTGTGTGCTCTTTCTGTATGCACGATGGAGAGTATGGAGAGGTTGAGGAAAGCCGTTTACAAGACAAAGTTTAAATCTGTCTCAACAATTGCAGAATAGCAAAATGCAAAAATTCTTCAGAGCAAAAATGAAAAAAACCCACTAATATACACTTTGCTTCATGATAAGTTGCAGGTAAAGTAATTATCTGTGATATCGCTGGCTGAAGCCTTTAGGACTTAGAAGCTTTTAAACAGCTCTGAAAGATAAGAAGCAGAAAATGGAGAAACGCTCTGGATACTTGAACCAGTATCCAGCCTTTGCTTCTCAAAGGACTAACGTGGTTTGGGTTCAACCACAGTGACTATGATTTGTGGATTCCTCTCATATCAGAGTTCGAGGAAGGAACGTTCTCTGGGCACCATCCCCCAACCCATGCTGAAAAGTAATTCTAGTCTGGATTCCCAGGCAAACTCCCCCACAACAGCATGATTCAGAGTGACTCAGTTAGGGAAAGGAAATGCAGAACTGTGAAGCCATTTTCATTAAAACGTGAAAAATAATTACACTGAACCCTTTAGAGATCACTTTGTTTGAAAATATTTTTTGTGCCTGACAGTTTTGACTATTAAACTCTAAAAACTGACAATATTTGAGACCTCTGAAGAATTAAAGTGAGTTATGAAAGTCACAAACTGCTGACAAAAGGATTCAATATTGGAACGTGGATTTAACATGTGATGCACATTTGATATTGGTGAGAGTTAGCGACTGTTTGATAATATGAGTATATATTGGAAAGCCTTTTGTTCCCTAATGTGTCTGGTGCCTATAAAACTGGTCTGAGACATCTGGAAAGATTGGGTCTGAGAAATACAGATGGAATATAAGTGGTTCTACAATTAAATAATATGTTCAGCGATCGGGTAATCGCTATGTAGACTTGGAAGTTTCCCTGATGTATTGTTGAGCAAACTGCCTAAAGCACATTTTAACATCCATTTTCTCAGTGTTTTCCATAACTCTGAAACTCATATGGCCCCTTTTTTCCTACCTTCTGGGAATACAAGCTTGGCAATATCATTTAGTTATTCTAATCAGGTAAGTTTTCTTGGCTCTTCATGTTAATCACATCAGACAAGATTACAGTGCAGCTTTTGCCTTGCAAAATGAAACAAAGAGTGACACTCTAGAACTGGAATTCATAACCCTTTCTTAAACCTTCTCTACTTTCTATCCAGTGCAAACAACCTGCCTCACCTAGATTTAGTGAGCTGCAACACACCCTCTCCCCAACTAGGAAAGCAGGTAACCCAGAATTTAATTTAGCTAAATGAATTTTCAGTGCCCTTCAACACTGAGGCCAGGGAAGGTGGATTTTCTGCTAATTCAGTAAGTGTGAACTGTGAGTGTTCTGGGATAAGAATTTGTTAGACAGATGTTAAATGTCTTATGATTAAATTAAGAGTGAAATAATTATGTTGTTAGGTTCTGTCAAGCAGAACAGAGCTGCAGAAGCCTCGACACAACAAATACATCTTGTCCTAACTCCTTAAACAAGAAAGGCTACAAAGTGGACAAGTCTTAAGAGCTAGAAAAGAGTACTGTAAGCCATAATATTGGTATTTTTTACAGGCAATAAAAGACATGAGAATATGAAACACGTAGAAGTGGATTAAACAGAAGGGTGATCTGTGCATGACAGGCAAGCAAGTGCCAATGGGTTTGTTGCCTAACAGTACTCCTGGTGTTCTAAAAAAAGAAAAATCCTAAGAACAAATCTCACTGTTACTTTGAACCCAACCCAAACCTGAACAATTAAAAAAGCACGGCCATGCAGGTCCATGCAGAGGAACATCCAAAAACATCACATAAAGCTGATGTGTGTATGTGCGTACAGCTCTTACGTGCATAAAATTTTTACCTCACATTTCAAAACAAAGCCCAAGAGGTGAGCATAACTTCTTTAACAGCTAATATCATTTGCTGGCAAAACAACACAAATGTGTAAGTGTACAGAATACATTACTGAAAATGAAAAAACCTAAGCAGTAAAGCATCTCCACTACTGTCTAACAAAATACAGTTTATCAGAGGATGCTCTGATGGATAACATCTGCAAATATAGTATCAGAATAGATACAAAAGTTAGATAAAGATACAAGATATTGTCTATAGCAAATACTTGTTTTGTTTCGGTTTTATTTTGCCTTCAAGAAGGGAACAGAAATACTGCCCAAAGGCTGTGCTGTTGTTTGGAGTAAGTGCCTCTTCAGAAAAATAATCCAAATGTTGTCCTGTGTTTCTATGCAGGCTTAGGTTTGACAACCAAGAAGATCTGGCACCATTTTTCACCTTCTCATATGGGAGACCAACCTGATCTCCTTCTATAACAAAGTGACCCACGTAGTGGATGAGAAAAAGTCTGTGGATGTTGTCTACCTGGACTTTAGCAAAACGTTTGACATTGTCTCCCAAAGCATTCTCCTGGAGTAGCTGGCAGCCCATGGCTTGGACTCTTTGCTGGGTAAAAACCCATCCGGATGGCCAGGCCCAGAGAGTGGTAAAAAATGGTGACACATTCACTCACTAGTGGGATTCCCTGGGACTCTAAACAGGCAGCAGTTCTGTTTTATATCTTTACTAATGACCTGGATGAGGGGATTGAGTGCACTCTCAGTCAGTTCACCGAAGACACCAAGTTGGGCAGGAGTGTTGATCTGCTTGAGGGTAGGAAAGTTCTGTAGTGAGATCTGGACAGGATGAATTGATGGATGGGCTGAGGACAACTCCATGAGTTTCAGTAAGATAAAGTGCCAGATCCTGCACTTGGGTCAGGACAACCCCATGCAGTGTTACAGGCTGGGGGAAGAGTGGCTTGAGATCTGCTCAGCAGAAAGAGACTGGGGTCTCTTTCTGCAATCCTGGCCTGCATCAGAAATTCTGTGGCCAGTAGGACCACGGCAGCAATTGTCTCTCTGTACTTGGCACTGGTGAGGCTACACCTTGAATCCTGTGCTCAGTTTTGGGCCTTTCACTTCAAAAAGGACATTGAGGTGCTGGAGCATGTCCAGAGAAGGGCAATGGAGCTGGTGAATGGTCTGGAGAACAAGTTTTAAGAGAAGCAGCTGAGGAAACTGGGGTTGTTTAGTCTGGAGAAAAGGAGGCTCAGTGGGGACCTCTACAACTACCTGAGAGGAGGTTGTAGTGAGGTGGGGGTTGGTCTCTTCTGCCATGTCTCAAGTGAAAGACAAGAAGAAATGGCCTTAAGTTGTGCCAGGGAAATTTCAGATATTACACAAATGTTCCTCACTGAAAGAGTGGTTAGGCATTGGAAGAAGTTGCCCAGGGCAACAGAGGAGTCACCCTCTCTGAAGAGGTGTCTGGATGTGGCACTTGGGGATATGGTTTAGGGGTTACAAGGACAGTGCCGGGTTGGCACTTGGACTCAATGATTTTGAAGGTCTCTTCCAACCTTGATGATTCCATAATTCTGTGCACAGAAGTTTAATAGTTCTTCTCTCATCCCTAGCTATTTAGCCAGTGTTAGACAAGTTGTAGGGCACAGCAGCCACTTTAAAGATTAAAAATACTATTTACAAGTACTTCTCACTTCATGGGAAGGCAAAAGGGGTTTTGCAGTTCAGATGCGCCTGTCTTCAAGATGCTTTCTCAAAAGTCAGAAATCACGAAGAAAAAGATTCTTTGGTCCCAATGATACCAGATGTAACTAAATGTTTTCTGAAGGTTCTTTCAGAAATCTAATATTATTCTGTAATTATGTGCTTATAGAAGCACATAATTGCTCTGTTGTTAAAGTGATCATTTTCAATGGAAACATACCCTGCCCCAAAGTTCAAATGCAACTGTCCTACACTGCTTCATATGCACCATATGATACTGGAAGTACTTAAACTTGTGCACCAAAGTTTTCCGGAAAACTCAAGTTTCCCCACCCCCCTCACACTTTATTGCTCTAGACAACTAGGAAGAGGTCTGGTCTTTTACTTAGCAGGCTTTTTATTCTTCCATCACCTTTCCGTAGCCACTTCCCAATTACCTATAGATCACCTAAATACTTCTTCCTGTATATTATCAATAACAAGGGTCAGTTTGCTTCATGAAAGCAAAGTTCTAACATTTCTAGCCTTTAATCTGTGCATCTCAACTCTTTAGAGGAGCTCTACATGCAGAAGGGTCAGACAGCTTAGCTGTTTTGCACTTGGTGGCATCAGGAAGTTAGAAAGCATAAGGAAAGTGCTCTTTAAAGGACTAAATATAAAAACTGAGGTCTTGCGCCTTTTGCAGGTCTGCAAATCTGCAAAAATTACATAATGCTCCTTCCCCTTCCCTAGAAAGCACATATTGTCCTCAAATAAAATGAAAGACCCCAGGCCAAAGGGAATTCTGAGCATATAGTTGAGGAAACTACATAGAGAATAGATACTTCGCTAACGTTTTCCATTTAGGTTTTCTCTCTCATACCCTCATGCATCCCAATCAACTTTTCTATTTTAAAACAATTAAGTCTTTGAGATCAAACCCACAACACTAAAATATGCAAAGCTAGAAAAGCTGTGTTTTCCTTTCTCCTCAGCATATTCGCTCTTCTCCATCTTTTTCCTACTTATTGTTTCAATCCTTAGCAAAAAAGGGTAAAAAGAAGTTAAATGGACAGTGGATAACTTCTATGTCGGACCATCCTACACTAAATAAAGAATTTAGAGAGATGCAAAGTTCTCATCCAAAGTCAAAGAAAGTTCACAACATATACAATAATGTCTGATCAGTTTATCATTTTTATGATGCCTAGCAACAAGACTGCACAAGTATTTTACAGTTGCAGCAGATAATCTGAGATCCACACATTACTATTCACAATACTGCAATGACAACTTCTAAGTCCTGGCTTCTGTTTTTAAAGTAAAGCTTGATCCAGCTCCTTGGGTGTTTGGTAAAGCGAAAACCAGTTTTTAAATCTATCTTGTCATTAAATAACTTTAACAAAACCAGTCTTTTTCTTTGCCCCCCCCCGCCCCTTTTTTCACCTTTTTCTTCTGTTACGTGCTGTATGTACTGTTTAACATTCTCACACTTCAGCAGCAATGGGCAGCTAGGGTATTCTGGGTCTAGCACAACTTGATCAAGTGGCTGGAACTTTCCTTGCTGCTGAAAATACATCAAAGGGATTACAAAAGCATTATTATAATGTTAAGACACATATACAAGCTACACATATACAGAAATACATATGCATGCAATGGCCATAGTTTTAAAATAAAGGATTTAAAGAAGATTGTATTTTGAATGGTAACACATGACACATTCAGAAACTGATTACAAAGAGAGCTATAAATATTTATTTCAAACCAGTAAATACCTGCAAAATGCTGAGCTCTTTAAATACTGCATTTAAAAGACCAAATTTAAAACAACATGGGGAGAAACTAATGTGAAGTACAGTGGGATTTTTTGGAAGATGACATAAGACACAGTAGTCAGTGTGTGCCAATAGTGTTTTAGACCAAAACCTGTTGGATTAAACCCAGTGTCATAACTTCCATTGAAATTTTGCTTTTTCTTCCATAAAGATAAATCTCAAAGGAGCAGGGCAGCTTCTGGAACACAGTATTAACCTTTCACCTCTGCAAAGTCAATTCCAGTTTGGCCAGAGTAGGGATATAAAGCGATTTTGGCACAACTTAAATAGTCCCACACATGACAGAACCATCAAACAAATTTTGCCATTGCCAAACAATGTATAATCATTCAGCATGGTTTGGCATAACTGGCAGCCTCCCCTTTGGAAAGATCCTTTAGCGCATCAGTACAAAGACTCTGTGAGCGTCTCATCCTTAGAGAGTGCATGGTCTCAGGAGCCAAGGCTGAAGTCATTATACTGCTCGGCATGAAAAAAACCCACTTGCGTATATTGCTTTCATTATTAATTAATTCTCTTGCTAGACGGTCAGAGGCTTAAGAAAAGTAACCAACTATTAAAAAAAAATCCCAAACAAACACACAGAAAGCAAAACCAGAAAGTATTTAAGAGGTTTTTTCTCCTTAAAAATGAAAAGACACAACAACAGTGACAAAAAGAAGGTTATGAGACAGAAGAATAAAGCTGCAATAAACTCGTTCTAATAGATAACAAAAAAAGAGGAACATTTCCATTTTATTTTGTGCCCTTTTTTCCACAGGCAGTTTATAAGAAATAAATCAGTAACTTTGCCTATGCCTTTTGATGTATTTCAGAAACTTAAGTGAGGTTTTGCCACATCCATGATAAATCAGTGAAGCCATTTATTAATTGCCCAACTTTTGGATACTTGATCATCCCACTGGTGTTCTGTGATACAGCATCTCTACACATACTGCTTCTAAAAAGGCAATGTTTCCTTTCAAGTTTAAACTTCAAAGAGAAACAGTTTTCCTTCCTCCTCCATAGCATCTAAATTCTTCTTTCTTTTTACCTTATTTCCCAGAATGACCATTCTACTGATGCCTCAGAAAGGACACTAGTTTGTTTTACTCTGATGACATCTCATCATTTGAAATTCCATAGTGCTGGGACAGGCTTTCACAAAGGACAATAGAGAGTCTCCTCTTAAAAAAGGAGGTGATTAGAGCTTGTTGAGATTGCAAGCTGATTACTGGAACTAAATTTACTGACCAAAAAACTTGATGCAAACAAAAATACTTCTAGTCATTAATACAACTCTGCTTTAAATGCAAATTAAATTTCCATTATTATGGAAGAGCCACCCTTCATAAAATTAACATAGCTTCTGCAGAAATGAAGTCAGAAATGATGTTTTCTTTTGAGAATTCCAGTCAAAAAAATAAAGCAAATAAATAAGGCTTACCTCCTTGTCTGCCTTTATGAGGTAGTAAAGTATCAGAAATAAGGGGTCCATTGGTGTAACAAACAGCAGGCGCCCATCTAGGTGACAGACATGTAAAAGTAAGCTTAGTACCAAGGGGTATAATATATTGACATTTTCAGGTTTTAGGATGTTTTCTATGAGTGTGAAGAGAATTTTTTTTCAGTAAGTATCTATATATTTCAATAAAATTCCCAGGAAAATTCAATTTGTAATTTTATATTAAAAATAAAGAGAGAGCTCAATTCTCAACCCTGACAAACCAAAGTGCAAGCTCCACTTCAGGTCTTCTGGCTTCATGTACTTACTCTGAGTTTTGCCTTTTTCTGGACTATATTAAAAACAGCAAAATTGAAACTGCCCTCTATTGGCAGATTTGGGGGTAACAGAAACTTGGTTTGGGATTCCAGACAGATTCAGTATACTCCACCTCAAACTCTGCGCAAGACACCACTGTGCTGGCAGAAGAGACAGGCAGGACAATAAAGAAATTCAAGAACTAGTTAAGTTAGAGCTGCTTCTTATCTGTAAGGGAAGAATCTGCATGCAGTCTCCTAATGGACCAAAATAAACTTAATCAGAACAAATGGCTCAGTACGTTTCATTCAAAGTTACACACAAAGGAAGAACTCGGTCTCCCACTGAAACAGACACCTCTGCCCATCTGGAGTTCATTGCAGGACAGTGGCTTAGTCAGGCTTTTTGTGTAATTGCAGATCATTGGAAACAATGGATCATCAAGGAAATTCACTAATGAGACTCAATAATTGATGACAATTTGACATTAATTAGCAAACCAAAAGTAAATAAATGTAATTTTTTTGTTTTAAATCACACGATTAAGATAATTAAAGAAAAGGAAATCCTATTATGATGGCCCTAAAAATAATGAAAGATGGAGTGGGAAGAATGGGATTTGGAAAAAGCTGATCTCCAACCCAACATCTGTAGTACTAACATGATGCACTGTGTGAGGCAAAGAAAGCATCAGGACTAGTTACAAACATGAAAGCTTTGATAATAAAACTAGAAGGAAAAAAACCCCATTAGCCACTTTCTCAAAGCTTCCATTTAAATGTTCTCCACTGAACCTCCAGAAAGAGCTATTTTTGTTTGTTTTAAAACATTCAAACTCAATAGAAGTGTATAAAGATCTCTACCCTTCTCTGCAGATAACGAGATGATTTGCTTTAATTGCAAACACACAGCTTCTTCATGTTACAGATTCAGATTGGTCAGGCAGGACCTGCCTCTCCTTAACCTGTGTTGGCTGAGTATGATCCCGTGTCCTGACTGTTTCAGAGATGTAGCAGCTCTAACATTCAGGAACAAATTTTCCCCTCGTATCTTTAAAAGAAAACTGAGGCCATGATTCCTTGAAGCAACTCTTTCCCGAGGGCCAAAATAAAGTTTAGAAAAGGGAGAGGGAGAATACAATGTGGACCTAATTGGGAGCAGGGAGCAGACCCGGTCTGCTGGCTCACCTCCAAGATGGAGCAACGAAAAGCTCACAGACCTACTACTTGCATTGCTTTATGTGCCTGCAGAGGATGTTTAAAAGTTAGCACACACTTTGGGATATTATCATTAAAGAAAGCATATGTCTGGTGTGGTTGCTTTTATTTATTACTATAAATGGTCTTTTTTCTAATGGAAAGGAACAAAATAAATATACCCTAATCTCCTGAATTAATACTTACTGGTCTGTGGACATGTTGGCAGAGGAACACTACTACAATGACATCCTTACTGAAAAATGATTATGAAAGTTGTCAGAAGTCATTATGTAAGGTTCCTCCTCATTATCAGAAAGGCATGTAGGATCAGAGAATGTTCAGGATGGTATAGACAAGCTCACTTCAGACCAAACACTGAAATGGCAACCTCAGACAGCAGGCCTATCCTGAGATCCCAGCACCCACACAGGGGATTACAGAGGTAATTAAAAGAAAGCAAGTCCATACATTCCAACGCGTGGACAAAGCCCTCAGCCCTGGTTAAACCCATATGGCAAATGAGTCTATCAGAAGGTGGGGATATGACGCAGAATTTCTCAAACAACTTGGAAAAACACCTGTAAACTTACTAGAAGAGAGAGGGAAGGTCTATATACAAACATTAGTTAAAGTTGGGGGAAGGATACATTATGCAACTCACCTTGTTGAACAGTCTGACCTATAAACCAGGAACGACATTCCTCGTGAAAAGCTTTTACTTCAAACAGCTGCTGAGCACCACTATTGAATAAGTAAAGGGTTGCTTCCCCTGTTGAAAAGAAATCTGGTTTGTGTTTGTAAGCTTTCATAAAAATCAAAAGAATACCCAATATGTCTGAAGAATGTGCCTTATATACATAGAGACACACAAACATACACACATTCTACAGAAATTCTCTACAAAGAAAGCTCAGACAAAAAACACTATTATATACAGATGTTCATTTACCAGCTCTATAAACGAAACTGAATTTGAATCAATAAATAAGATGTGTGAATAGTTCATCTTACAACACAAAGCCTTTGATCCAAACCCAAATCAAAATCACTCAAGAAATCACTTCTTTCTGTACTGAAGGGGGAAGGTAGAAAACAAGAAAAGTCCCTCTCCTTCCATCATGTTTGTCTTCAAGATATCAAACTCTGGGTTAGAGGAACAAAAGTAGGGGGTTTTGTACATCAAAATGAATTGTGATGACTCAGTAGGGGTAGACATACCAAGTGAAAAAGGAAGCTAGAAGAGGTTGCTTTGAAGTACCTATCAGAATCTTGATAGCCTGGAAAGGAAAAGGTAAGCTTTATTTTAGGTCACCCCATAGGACAGATCTGCCGTCTCACATTAGTTTCGGGTTACAAAGAAAAGGTGACAAATACACTTCAAAAAGGATTGGCATTTTCCTTATCTAAAATGGGAAATTGACAGAACTGAAATGTGGGCCACTGAAATGTGGTCAGCGAGTCCATTGGTTGGACTGGTCCCATCTTGTTTATCAATCCATCTTCAAGAAACAAGAGCAACTGCAACACGGCTGTCCTGCCCAAAACATATAAATTGCAAAGCTGCACTGACTTGCACATTATGGGTTGTCTCAGAAAAGTCTCAGTGTAAGCCCTCTAAGCTGACATCAGCACTGCAGACATCCCCAGGTGCAGAGGGAGGTCAGCTAAGATGGGCAAACACATCACTTCCCAAAAATTACTTATAATGCATTTTTCCCCCCTTTATCCAAAAGGCTGACCAAATGTTTAACCTCACTTAAGGATGTAATTTCAGTTCTCCGATAATTTTTCTTTTGTGGAGAGGAGGAGAGGAGAAAGGAGTAGATATAAGGGGGAGCAGAGGTTTCAATCATTACCATGTGCACCCTCAACAAGGGTCTACACCACAGTTTGATCAACATCAGACATCAAACTACTCACAGAAGTGCTGACTGAACAACTTAAGACTCCTTCCAGTGAGTGTGCTAGCCAAATCCAGTGGTGAACTACACAATCTTAGGAAAGGGACCCTTCTTATTGACTAATTGCAGCTCCTTAATTCATGTCTTTATGTTAAAAGGATAGTCACCACAGATTCCCAACAGTATTGTTAGACATAAACTCTAAAGGATAGAGAGAAAACCCAGGCAGCTTTACTCGCAACTTCACCAGTGTTGAAATGCAGCCTGAATTACAGTTTATAGTGTTTGAAAGGGATAGCAATTTTGTCTTTTTTACCTGTCTATATATAGGACCAAGCATACTTTTATTTAATAAAGCAGTTAGCATGAATTCTATAATGTGCTGAGTCCTTCAGTGCATATTTATACAATATCTGGCATCAACAATTCATCTGTTAGACCCAAACATAAGGAAAATACATTATGTTCTCAGTCCTTCCATTTTCAGACCCTATATTTATAATAGGCTACGTAACTGAAAGTTTATGCAGGTCTAAAAATAAACTCCTGTAAATTCTAAAGGAACACACCCAGGCAATCACTGCACTTTAGGTTTTCCCCAGAAAACTCTTCCAAGATCTCTGATTCTACAAGGTAAACAGATCTCTTCATACACAGAGGAAAACAAATTAATATCTACACTTTTAAAAACATTAACAAACTATAAAGCCAATATGATACAGCAGAAAAAAATAACACAAGTGGAAAATAAATATGGCTTTATATTCCCACTGTAAATCTGAGAAATTGAAAAACAGGTAACATGATGAGTAAGTGACTTCATATTCTGTATTATTATTTTTAATTATTTTCCTCTTTCAAGAACTAGTTACTACATTGTGACATTAAAATGTATCTGAAGACTTTAGTTACACATCTATATGCATGTAAATACATACAAGTACAAGCACTGAATTTAAAAAAAAAACAAAACAAAACTTAAATCTACAGAAAACAAATGAGCTTAAGCAAAGATAAAAACCCAGCATGAAACATGTTTTTCAAACAAAATACGTTAACCCTAACAAAGGTTTACTGCAGGTTTCTGTTGCAGTACCTCATACTCCAAATATTAATTACTCACATAATAATAAAAAAATCCTTGACAAAAAGAACAATCTCACTAGAAGAAAGTAACTGTGGGATGGTGGTGTCACTGTATCACCTGCATGTGCTGGTCTATCCAGAGTATTTTGAATTCAAAGTGCCTCATCTTTGATTAAGGAGAAAAGAGACACCATGACGTGGACCAGGAAAAGAAAATTAGATTTAAAAACGAACAGACTCAAAAAGCTTCGTAAGTATAACTGAATCACTTCTTCTAACTCTATTTATTTTACAGCATAAGATGAATGCCATTAAGCCTAAACTGGGATTTAAAAAAGTGCCCAGACTCAACACCCAACACTGTAAACTCCCCCAAACTAATGCACTTAAAAACAGAACTTAAAATACACATCTTTTTTGTGCTGCCAATATTCCTGGTGAATAAACAGTTCAACCAATTAAAATTATAAAAGAAATCCTAAATGTTTGCACAGCATTAACTATCTGGCATCACCAGCAGTATCTTTGGCACACAAGACTTGTACGATCATCATTATTTCAGCTTTGCAAAATATGAATCTTTCGGTGGTGGAGCAAATCAACCAGAATATTAACTGGCTTGTGTCACAATTCCAGAACTTGCCTGTGCTTGGATTGCGCAGTTTTGTAAACATGGGTTCACTGTCAGGTGTCTTAGGGGGGTCAATAGCAGCCTCTGTAGGGGGAGAGAAAAAAGTTGTGAACTTGTAAATTGTGAAGTATTTCACATCTGCTTCTCCAAGACATTCAGAATTAATGGGATTGACAGTTTTTGGAAACTCACATCTGCCTAAAAGTTGCATGCCTCAGCCCAAACTCATCCTACCTGATCAAGGCACCTAAATTATGATTCCAGACTTCCTGGCACTCTCTATCTGTCACAGGAAAGATATGCACCTGGGGATGATTTAGATTTTGAAAACCACTTCCCCCAAGAGAGCCTTCAGGCAAGAGAGCTCCTAAGTCTGACATCCCAGTTAAGTGAGATGAACTGATATGCTGCCCTGATTAGTCACAAAGACAAAGAGAATGCTTTGGTAAATTAGGCCAAGCACAATGTGGACATTAAAAAAGTGCAAAAGGTAAAATACTTATGGGAAGAAACAGTGATGCTTTAAAGCTTTCAGGAAGTCAGATTATGCAGGAATTGTCTGACTAGTTGATACTTCTGCGAAAAATAGGCACACTTGTTTATCTGTTGTGTATAAACTTGAAAAATAAAGAGCGCACTTAATTCCCTGCACGGGCAAAAAGCTGAGACAATGTAACACCCCTGGCTTAAGCTTCTGACAGTTGTTCCCTTTTCAGGGTCTGAGCAAAAAGAAGAAACAAAGCAGAACCCTGAAAGTATAATTTCTCTGTGAAACTGAAAAAAAGGAAACGGCTACCACAAGGATGCTGATTCAAGTATGAAAAAACATCTATAACGATCTCCAGTTAATTACATTCTATCCAAGTTCTCTTTGTATGGAAACGCTAACTTACATTTATGAAAGCAACTTCCCACATCTCAGTGAAGAGCTCCATGACAGCATCATCTTTCTTAGCTTGAACACTGCCAGTTCTGTCCCAATTTCTTTCATACAAACATTCATCAGAGCACGGAAAATTACTAAAACATTTCAAGAACGTAATCAGTATCCAGACCCCAGAGAATGGACTGACAGGGATCATACTGAGGTTTGTGTTACGGTGCTGCTGGGGAAAGTGGAGAGGAGCAGTGGAGGCAGGCTGAATGGCTGTTCAAAGGAAGAGAAGTGCCACATTGTCCTTCCCCTTTCAGCAACATCCAGCAGGTTTGTGGAGAGGGAGCTAGTACAGTTATGTTCTATGGCAAACAGGGAAGTAGGAACAGTACAACCAAAAGTAGCTATCCTCCACTCTGGCTGAAAGCCCCAACACACCTGAAAACGGCAAGTGCACTTCTCACAGGCTGTTCACTGGCGCCTCAGTGGCAAAGAAAGCCCCAAAAAACTCTTATCCTTCACATCCACTCCTGGTTATTCAGCTGTGTCACAAACAGAAGTTGCCCAGATAAAGGCATAAGCATGACAAAAAGCAACTGCATTTAGTGATTAAAGTGTTGGAGGATTAATAGTTCTCAGAATGGTTCAGAGAATTTAGTCATTTTCTTCACCTAAATTTTTAACTATGTCTTCAGGTGGCTTGAAAAAGTGCTTCAAAAAGTTTCAATATAAGTGGAGGGATTTTAATGGAAAAAGTCCGTATTTGCTAACCAGACTTGCTTCATATGCTGATACATAAACACACGGTTGTCAAGCTACATTTGCCCTGGCAAAGGCAAACTTCAAACTTCCAGAGCTGTGTATATTTCAATTCTTGACCACAGTTTAACATTACTGTATTTTTTGTTACTTTTTAAAACACTGAAGTGATTAATGATAGTGAAAGAAACACACTGCATGTGTTTACTTTGATGTGTTTCACATGAACATGTTAAAATATACACACTAAATGTGAGTTTCAAAATTTAAAACAAAAAGCAAAACAAAAAACCCCCAAAGGAACTTTTAGCGCTCACTTGCTCTGCTTTCTTCATGCAGATTTATGAACACTGGGAATGAGTCCAGCTGAGCCCTAAGCTGCATCTTGCATAATGTGAACAATTAAGTCGACAATCCTTCCTCATTTGCTGTTTTTTACGAAGCTCACATCTTTATTACGTTGAGATGTTCTCTTCCTAACCTTCTAGTACCACACTGAATTCATCTATCTCTGCTAAGCCTGGAAGACACCTGTAGGTATGGATCACTTACTGTAACAAACCCAAGGGATACACTGTCCCTTCTCTTCCTCATCAATCCTCTGCCTTCCCAATCCAGATAGCCCCCCATCATCCAGGCCTGCCCCATGCTATTCCAGGCTCAGCACCCTTTGCTCTGCCCCTTTGGATACATGGCCTGGCCCTGCAGCTGCCTGGACTCACTCAGAAGCTTTTCCCCACGTGAAGAGCAGCACAGCTCTGCCATTTGGTTCTGTGGTCCTTCCCAAGCTCCAAGAGGTTCCCCACTGCCCAGAGGACAGCAGGGAACAAACCCTAATGAACAGTCCGAGTTGCAGGCTTCAGTCCCAGTACCTCATGCTGATGGGATCAGAGTATATGTCACATTCTCCACACAGCTGCCACAGAACATGGTACACCTGAAGGGACATGAATACAGGAAGAAGGGAAGGACTGGTCAAAGGCAAAAGCGGTTTCTGTGAGTTTCTGTAACCTTCAGTTTCCTCAAAATGTAGCCAATATCCCACTCCATTTCCAGGGGCATCTGAAGTATATTTTTGTAGATTAAAAAAAGAGGCAATTGGGAGAATGCCTGCTTGGAAAACTGGATGCAATATTAACATGGCCTTAAGGGCAAAGAAGGCCCTATTTATCTGAATTTAAACACTTCATGACTAGGAAAATGCTGAGCAAAGGATTCTTGACATTAGGTGTCTAAACCTAACTAGTGTGTGTTCTGGCCTTTAGCCAGGAAAGGTAACTGGACTTCTTTAATGCCATTACATTTGTCAGTCCTTGTATTTCAGCAAGAATCTCTTATATCTAATAAATATAAACTTCATAAAAAGCAGTACTGTAGCCATTTTCTAGCAAAACTAAGAGTTAAACTAGTTATCTTTCTTTTTTTTTTTTCTTTTTCAGTGCTAAGGTTCATGTCCAGACAAGAAATAATCTTACAGAAAATAAGCAGACAAAAGGGACATTACAGGAGGAGTTTTTTTGTTAAATCCTAAAGGAAAATATTAGATAATTGCCACTGTGCTTATGGCAACAGTTCCCATAGCTCAGCCCTGAGAAATATGTTCATCTACAAGAATAACTAGGGAGAAAGGTAAGACCTTTCTGACTGAACAGTAAACTCTTTACCAACAGTCCTGCCACCTAGAGCTGCAGGTGACACACAGTCAGTACAGGTCAGCTTAGTTATATGTGCCAGTACAGCACACTTTTCTTCTAGGACAACATAACTACAAGGATATAGAAAACTGATAGAAGGATACAGAGGGGTTCAATTAATCCTGTCTTAATGAGGCATCTCAATCAGCAAACCAATCTTTAAATGGCCTGGGAAGACACATGACAGACACTTCCAGGAGGCAGCTGAACCCACCTAAAGCTTAATGCTACCTATACCATCCCCTGCAAGTGTACGCCTCTGTCTCTGTGGATCTTATAGGCACCTCCAGCAATGCAGCATGAATCCAGTTCCACTACAGCTATACCAGAGGAGGGACTTCTGAGGTAAGCACAGTGCAGGACAATTAAATTCCAACACTGGGCCAGTAAGTACCTCTACTTTGCTCAAGTTACAGTAATTCACAATTAACCAGATCATACAAAGCTCATCTAAAAATGTGGGTGATATACCTATCAGTTTGGAGTCTGCAGACACATCCTCAGAGTCCTGAAGCTGAGCTAAAGAGACTGTAGAAGCTTAAACGAAGCTTTCCATTAGAGAAAAGGAGAAAAGCCTATTGTATTTCATGGAGGTCAGACATACAACCAAGCAAATTCTATAAAATATATAAACAGAACAAAGTGAAAATGAACCTGTTAAAGGATTTCTGGCAATAATTTCTTCCACAATGGAGAGATATGAGGCACTAATGAATCTGGCCATTAAAACAAAAAAAAATTAGCTGGTACAGCAACATGAATAAATTGAAAAACAACATAAACCTCTCACTAACGTCTATGAAACTGCTAAGGATGATGCAAAGTCTATTTACCCTTTTTTTTTTTTAAAAAAAAAAGCCTACAGAATACTATATATAACAAACTAATATCATGTTATATGGAATTCCCATGCAAAAAGCTGCCAGCCAAGCAAGCAAAAAGGCTGTAAATATCTGTCAATTGCGTAAGAGGAAAAAACCCTCTGAGAGCACAAATTTCCCAACCACCACCACCCTGCAAAAAACCAGGATTATTTAAGTCTGGAAATATAAAGTTAAGATTTCATTTAAAAACAGATATTAAACCATACGTCACCTACACAAGTCTTTTCCATTCCCTTCTTAACTTCTAACTATGCATGAAAGGTGTGTCAGATGGAGACGTTATGATGGAGCCCATTAAACAGACATTTTATGGAAGACTTTAAACTATGTAGCCTAAGGGTACAGATAGGTTAGAGCTAATAAACATTTTATTTGTGCTCTTTTTAGAATTTCAACCCTGAAGTAAGTGGCTTTAATTCAGTGCCCATGTGCTTTGTCATGCAGCATGCTCTGAAAAAAAGCCTGGTGAAAATTAATTAATAAATCCAGCATTTTGTATCATTCAAGTCTTTTTAGAATTTTTGTAAGTTACAAGGTAGTTATAGGCATAATAAATGAATTCAGGTATGCACAGATTGAGGATACAGTTCCACGAAGGGCTTCAAATGACCAAAAATCACAGACCACTGAAAAGCACAGTCCTGGGGTCCCCAACTCTGCTCCCTTCTTCTGCATCTCTGCTGCTTCTTTCATTCTGTTGCTTCTTTCCACCAAAACTAGCAATATTGTGGCCCCACAGAAAGTCAGCTCGATTCACTGATCCAGCTCTGAAGGAACCAGTCACAGTGAGGAAGTAATAATTTTCAACCAGATCAGTAAGCTATTCTCACTCACCATACATGATCACCGGAAAAAGGGACAGAACCCATGGCAAGAGCAGATGGCATAGAACATAACCTACTTCATTTATGACACTTGATATGTTTTGCCAGTGTACGCTAATTAGAAAATGAGACTGTATGTGATTTTACAGAGGTGAGAAAGCAGATGAGCCTCAAAGACTACATTGTTGCTTCCTTGGCTCACAATACTACCAGGGGAGTATTGAACAGCACACAGGTCGGAGTTCACTTCTGCAAACAGCCTATTTTGCAGGTGCTTACATAGTGGGTATGGCTTTGCACTTGAACACAAATGATTTTTGAAAATATCTTCTTAGTTGTTACTCAGTTATGTAAACCACCTTACTCTTTTCTTGACCATACATAGTAGTAGCTTCAGTAAGAGGACTTTTGCCATGCTTGTTGTAAAAGACAGAATGGTTATCAGCTAGGTAATTTATTACTAGGTGCCCTAAGGAAATAATGTTTAATGTGACCTAATTTGCACCCCTGAAGTCCTTCTGGCTCTCACTTTACTTGAAAATTCTACAGTAAAACACAATATCTAAAAATGGCACTGCTTTCTATCTTGAGCACAACTTCACTCAGAAATGCTACTAGACAGTTTGAATATCTTTTGCTCCAGGACACAGCCATGCAACACAACTAAACTTATGCCTGAGAGCATCTTTTGGCTTCCCCTTATGCTGGCACAGTTCACTTCTTAGGCCAAAAAAAAACATGTTCATGGACTCACTGACAGCAATGGCCAGTATTAATTCATCCATTACTGATGTTTAGATGCTTGGCAGAGCATGCAGATTTTCAGCTGAATAAAGTAGAGGTCAATCTTGAGAAGTTCAAAAACTGGTTATCACTTGAAAGGATAAAAACTACAGACTTCCCTTCTCTATATTTATAGGGTCAACACTGGTGCAGCTGTATGACTGGCTGAATCAGCCCTATTCTAATGTGCAGAGAGGCCTAAGTTGGCATCAGATGGTTTCTTCCAAGCCAGATGGAAGAAAGCAGAAGTAGGAGATGGTGTTACACATTAAAACATCTCTTTTCGGTTATTTTATTTGCTATGCTTCCTTCTGGCTCCCTAGCTTGCCAGTTATATCTGCTTTATTCACAGCTGAGCTCAGTATGCCTTTTAGGAGATGACATGTAAGAAATAGTGCAAATTACCTGCAGGCAAAAGGCTTTGTTCGGGAGATGCAAATGCCAATTTAGGGGGAGGTTAAGTAAAATATGCCTGCAGAGTGCTAACTTCTATAATAAGCATATCCACATTCACCTTATGAGAAAGGTAAATAAACATGTGTGCATATTTTATATAATCTTTCTGATGTTTTTACTCAGCTGTTTAAAAAATGGTACATATTTGCATATTGTAATCAATATTTCTGAGTTCATTACCTAAATTATTCTGAAAGTATTAATGTTCAACTACCTAAAAGCCCCGTAGAGTGATTTATTTTGTAGCAGATATATTGAATTGTTTTTTAAACACTAAATAAAAGCATGTATCAAAGTGTAAGGTGCAAGAATGGAAAAAAGTTAATGTGAAACCTGTCTACTTCTGCTTTTAAAGCAAACTACTTTCACACATTAAGTATTCCACCGCTTCTTTTGCTATGACATCTTCTCTCACTATGAACCAAAATTTTCAAGTCAAATGCTTCCTCTGTTATTGCACAGAGACAAAAGTTCCTTAGTCTCAACTGAAAGGACGGAGGATTAATGTAATGTGTGCTGATGCCCTATGGTTTGGCATCACAGTCCCGTTTATTTCTGCCTCCATTTGACTTTTGGCATATATGAGATTTGTTCAAACAATTTGCCAAGTCTAATATGAAACTGCTCCTTTTATTTTTGAATAAGTAATTCCTAAAAATAATAAGACTGTTAAATTTCCCTCCTCCCTTGCAACCCTTCCAGTTCTATTCATATGGCAGTTCCCATAAAACAATAAAAAAGTTAATCAATTTATTCTTTAAGAACACAGCAGACTGAAAAAATGTGGTCAGCTAAACCTGTCTAGTTCAGAAAGCAAAAAGCTGAAAATAATTTTCAGCATGCAGCTAACCCCTACTTATTTTCCTAATACAAACACAGAACAAAATAAATAAGGCAGTCTTAACTTTAGGTGCAGAGTGGAACACCAGACTTAGAACACTCCCTTCAATTCCTGACCTATTTGCTAAAACCAGTGAAGGATATAAATAGTAGCAGTTCTGACATAACATCTATCCATGAGGAAGCATACTGAAAAAGAGACTGTCCTTCACACCAATCTGTTAAGCAGCTAGTGTGATTTTGGTAAGATCGGTTTGAAGCCATTATGTAAGAATGTTTATTTGTTATACTTAGGCCAGATCAGATCTATGTCGCACATGGTGACTTTACCACAGTATTTTAGGGTTTTCCAAAGCCCTGCACTTAGATTTACACTGCCCTACAATTAGATGGGGTCTCAGCATTATTTCTCAGTCTAGAAGATAATTTCTAATTCTTATGATTTTCAGAGATAACATTAAAAATGGTAGTTCCATGGACTCAGCTTGAAAGGCAAGTAGAAATTTCCTATAAGCACATAAAACCCCTCCACAACCCTCACTGATTCTGGTAGTAGGATCTTTTTAAAAAAGTAAATGGATACTCAGTAAATACAGACAGAATCTGCTCTACTAAACATCTGAGAAACTTTCTACATGTGAGATGGCCAGTTTTTAATCCCCAAGAGCTATTTCTCTTCCCTTGTACCTGTTCAGCAGCTAGACCAACAACAGAAAGCCTGTACAGGAATTTTTACATTCTCAAGGGTAAAGGTGGGTTTGGATACATGGGTAATCTAACAGCCCTGATTATCCAACTACCACTAGATATCCAGAAAAACACAATCTGGAAACTCGGTCATCCAACAAAGAAGTCCATGTGGGCCCTTCAGGACTTGTTAGCACTTTGGTGTCTCTGTACCATGATTCCTCCAGAACTCCAGATTCAGGAGGTCTTCTTAACCATCGACATCAACTACTCTGCACAAAGCAAGTTCAGATCTGGATTTCCAGCCAAGCTAATAAAATCTCCTGGAATGTGGAGCACAGAAACACCCAAGCGAGTCTACACAGAGCCAGCTTGGTCTACCAGGACTTATTAGTTCAGACACTGCCTGAAAGCAGCTGCACTGAAAAGCTGATTCTGGAAATAGCAGAGATGTGTTAACATGGCACAGCACTTGAACTAATAAACTGTTAGTTCTGAGCTGAGTATGCCCCAGGCTAAATCTGGTGCCTGTAAATCCACTCCGTAGCTAATCTGCAACTGGAGAAACTGCCCAAAGAATTTACTCTATTTCAAGCCTAACATGCACAGCTCTACCCTTACCATCATGCCCAAGTTTCTGTCCTCATCACCTCCCTCCATATAACCAATCCCCATATCTATCCTCTTCCTGTTTGTTCATTGTTTACTCTCTTCACATCCGTTTCTCAACCTTCCTTTAAATGTCCATGATAAGGCTGCACAATTTATATCAGTGGCTTCCAGCCATTCTGGAGTGATTAACATGGTTACCACCTTCTTCTCATCCTACCTTCTCAACCAGACGAATACTTACTAACACTTCTCCCCTGACTTCTGGCTTTCCTCTTTGTCCTGCCTTTCATGGTTCAATCCCTAGCAAAGCAACCACTATGCTTATAAAAACAAAAGAATATGATTGTATTGGCATATCAAATTGTCCTATCTCTATGGAAAAAAAAGTATCAGCAGAAACACCATCACAAGAGGTCTCACCAGGCCAAGGGCTGGCTACTACTTCTGAAGGTAAAATTTACTGTCTCACATAGAAGTTGCTTGCCAGTCAGCCCAGATATGATCTGAGGCTCTCCTTTTCACTTCCTACTTCTCTAGTGTGATTCTCTCATGCCAAACAGCCTGAGTCTCTTGGTGTGGCAAAGAGCTGATGAGGGCAAAGACTGTCATTATTAGCCTGCTGATAAGAAGAGTGAACAAGGAAAGAATGCCATAGGAAAGAATGAAGTTAGGCAAAGACTGATTGAAATGGAGCACGGGGAGACTGGCCTGCTGATGGAGCATTAGCTCTGTCTTTCAGCTCAGTCAGCTCTGCTTCCCCTCCCCACCTTCACCCACCTCTACAATCCATGCAAAGCAACTGTTGAGCATGTGGTTTGTAGCTCTGTCCTACCATGTGCAGGCATGAGATGGACACTAATGATCAAAGTTTTACAGTACTGGAAATATGACAGTTAATCACCTGCTATAGAAAGTGACAGTCTGACCCTCTAGAACAGTTCAAGAGGGCTGACATAACACACATCACTGGAAAAACAACCACTCTGACTGCATTTATTCCTCTAGCCAGAATCATGACTAACAAAGAATATGGGCAGTTTCTACCTGACAGAGGAGATTCCTTGCTTCTGTTTCCAAAATACCAAGATCAGTATAAAAATTACAAAATCAGAAGCAAAACTGAAATTTATCTCCTCAGTCGTCATATATGCTCTGAACAGCACAGCAGCAATTTACTGTCTATGCAACGTGTACAGATGTGTACTGAAACAAGGAAATCAGTAATAGTTTTATAACTTTCGATATTAAAGCAGAAAAGCATAGTCTGCTCACTTCCTATGGCAATTAGGAAATTAAATCTTCCTGCTTTTTAGCTAAAGTCTAAATAAGAAAGTCTTTCCTTGTCTTACATGTGCTTTTCACAGCTAAATATTTCTACATGTCACACAAACATTAAAACCACAGTCAGATGCATTCTCAGAATACCACAACAGCTAAGAAATCAGAGCAACAAATGCACTGTTGTGGGGGAACCCAGCTGGTTCTGGGCTCTCTGTAAGCTGAGATACTGAAGATGGAACTTCTATACCTGGCAGAGGGTCAACCACGGACAGTAAGGACTGTAACACAGAATGGGTTTCCTGTCAAGAATGCTGACCTATTGTGTTCAGACATGTGGCTGTGTGTCCAATCATGAGTTATTATGTTTGTAGTAAACCAATGGTGCATGTACATGTGTTACCTAGAACTGTATAAGTAGCTGTACTGTTGTAATAAAGGGAGCTGGTATCCTGAAGCCGTGTCGTGTCCCACCTCAACCCGCGACACACTGTCATTCAGAACTCCAGCTATATCTTTGCCTTGTTATAGGAAGCTGTTATTGAAACTCTAGAAGTCTGAATGATTGACAAATACTGATACTTAAGAAAGCAAGTTTCACTTCCATATTTCTTACAGATCTCAGTCTTTTTTAGACTATGGTATCTAGTCTCTTTGTAGAACTAGTCACCACGTTCAACCATACAGGAACTTTTAAGATGTCACAATCAAAGTAAGATAAAGGGCATATATCCAAGCGGAGATGCTATTACGTTGTGTAGGGTGGTACATATTATCAACCTTGAACACTGTTCTAGGAGACAGACTATGCAGGTGACTAATTCAAACTAACTTAAGCACTTGAAATCCAGATCTTAGAAAGTATCTTTATTTCAAGAAAAGTTTTGGAGCTTCTTACACAGAATGAAATCACACCCTGCTCCTTCCACTCTGCATAGGATAATGGCTGCAGATACAAGAACAGGCTATTTACAAGAAGAAGGTACTGGTGGACTTAGTAACAAACTGCATTAAGCTCACATCCAGAAACAGATCCTGGACTTATTTAAAACAGGTTTTTTTATATATGTTATGTAGCATAATGCCATGCAGGTATTATGAAGATTGTCATACACACTGAATTTTACAGTCAAAGAAAAGGCATTTTCATTATAAATCCAACTGCATCCATCTTCATTCCTAAAAGTAATCAGGTCTTCCTACTACATATTCTGCTAAATGACTGAATGAAAAATTTCTGATACACTCAACAAAGCAGTTAAGAAATGCAAAACTTTGAAAAGTGATACATTAACTTTAAAAACCTCTTTTCTGAAAATAATGTTAAAACCAAACTAAAATCATCAAATATTTCATTTCAGCAGTCCTATCCATATGACTGGCAAGTCTCATCAACTGTGGAGTTCTGAATTTATCAGCCACAGACTTTTTAAAAAATCACTATGTGCACTGAGGTTCAACTAAGGCTTAATAAATTTTCTTACAGGTCTGGAGTGCTATATAAATTTTGTCAGAGCTGTGCTGGCATAATTAGTAATACAAACTGTCTGGTTTCATGAAAGTTACAAACTCTGGCTCCAATCCTGCAAACACTTACTGAAGAATTTAACTCACTGCACAGAACTGACTACTCATGCATAAGCTAAGCATTATTTGTAAATATTTGCACAGTATGGACATCTGTTGGCATAGCCAGTCATCTGAAACAAGATTCAGCTTTAAATCCTAGTCTGCATAGAGTCAATATTAAAAAAAGGAATTCCTCACTTTATAAATCCCTTTCTTAGGCATCAAGCATGTCAGATACCAAAGGGTGGAGCTGAAAAGCTAAAACCAGAGGAAGAGAGGAATCAGTGAAATCACGACAATTGGTTCTGTTTCTCATTTAACTAGAGAAGACTGCTTTTTTAGGGATGAATGTCTCAAGATTGAGCTCCTGCCTTATTTTCAGCCTTTGCTGAACTAAGCTTTTGCTACACACTTCCTTCAGTGGTGCCATTGATAGCATTTCTCACATGATCACAGGAAAAGCTCGTAAAATTACTCCAAAGAGCTCCTCCTTTTCAACTTGTAAGTTTTGGGTGGCCTAAGAAATAGCCACAGTACAAAGCTGGGCCACAGATAATTGTGGAAGTTGCATTTCCTTAGAAAACCAAACGAAGAAAAGTAATCACTAACTCCTTCCTCCTAGTATCTTGGAGTTTGAGCATATCCTGTTTCACTCATCTTCTTTAACAGCAAAACATTTTCTGCTCTGTGAGTTTAAAACCTGATACTAGGCAGAAATACATGTAAAGGAGCAAAGGTATCCTCCCATTTATTCTGCGCTGCCTGAGAGAAACAAAACCTAGTGTTTCAGGCCTTGTGTGTATTACACCTGCGGAGCTGCCACGTGGAGCTCTGTTTCTTCAGCCTAGAGGGCAAGAGCTGAGATCTCACTCTAGCTTAGCATGTAAGTTTCTTTCACAGCTGTGGCTTGGGGCACTAAACCGTTTCCTTCAAAAGATGCAGGAATGTACTAAGGGGATGGAGGCAAGGTGGGCTAGCAGCTCCAGGGAGGGGACAGCGAGGCCCCATCAGGGACCTAAGAGCTCTCTCCTCAAACTCTGTTCCCAAGGCTCACACACAACGCCGTCTGGAATGCAGGAGCGACCGGGCCTTCGGAAAAACCGAATGGCACACGCAAATTAAACAGGGTCCCCGGGGAGGAGAGGGCGGGTGCTCCGCGGGGCCCGGTGTCAAATCCGTGTGAAGCCGCACTCGGGCCGGGGCTGGCCGCACGCAGCAGCCCGCAGACCTGCCCCAGCCCTCGGCCGAGGGCACCCGCCTCCTGCCCGAGCGACGGCACCGCCCGAGCCGGCGGGCGGCGGTCGAGAGGCCGGCGCTGCGGCAGAGCCTGTCCCACCTCGGAGCGAAGCCGCTGGGTTACCTGGTGCAATGAGCACCCACTGCCCGGGGTGCTCCGCGCCCTGCATGCTCCGTGCGCCCCGCGCTCCCGCCGCTCCCGCCGGAACATGGCGGGAGGGGCGGGGCGGGGCGGGCGGCAGCACCGCACTGGGATGGCCGGGGCTGCGCTGCCGCTTCGCCGCTTCCCCTTCCCCCGGCACACGCAGGGAATTGGTACGACCCAGTGCGGGCGGGACCGCGGGCCGTAAAGCCGGTTCTGTACCCCGCCCCGCCAGTGGGGTTGACGGGCGGGGTGGGGGTGGGAGACGGGAGACGGGCGGGTGTGACGTCCCACCCTGAAGGGGAAGGGAGGAGCGGGGTTCTGTAAATGGCTGTGGTGGAAAGGAAGGGACGGGGTCAGAGTCCGCGATTAGTCAGAAAATTTTGTTAGTAAATTACACACTTGGCATGGTAATTGGTGTGTTGGTCGCTGACCTGGTATATAAGCACACGGCAGGGGGTTTTGGATTAAGGGGTAGGATGAAAGGGATGAGAGAAAGGAAGAGATTAATTGAAGAGGGGGAAATAGAAAGAAAGAGAGGGAAAAAGAGATCACCAGTCCTTTTTCCAGCGTCGATCCACCTGATGAGATGTCAACCCTGATTCTAGCGCTGATGGGATGTCCAGGATCTTGGGGGCTGCCGCCTGGGCTTCGGGGGGAAGGTACCTTCTAATGAATAGGTTTCCTTGCCCTGAAGATAGGTTTCTTGCTTTCTATGTAAATTAGTTATCATATGCACTCTTCTTTCTGTTCTGGAAAGGGTTTGGAGGGCTTCAGAGGTCTTGGGTGGTCTTGATCCTCCCACACAGTCCATGCCCACTTCTTGGCCTTGTTCCTGAACTTGAACATACTGTGTTACGCTTTTCTCTAGGAACTAGAACCCAGAAAAGTGGTGCCCTACCTTCACATGGCCCTCTTCTCCAGCCACATCTTGGTTTTCTCACAGCATGTTAGTACCAACAGTCACCTGTTGTCTGCACAGCTATCCAGCTCTTGGTGTTTGAGACATACACATTAGCCTCTTATCTCCTGGGATTCGAGAGCAGGAAGGCAGTGCCATGGAACCCGGCTCAGTGCCTCGTCCTCACCTCCGTGCTCTTGGCCCAGGAATGATCAGGCAGCAGGGCTGATTTCTCACACAGACCTTTACCCTCACACCCTGAGGGCTGGCAGGAAGGGCTTCCTTGCAGGCCTGTCATTTCGCATGGTGGGTGGGAGGTGGCTGTGTTGCAGTGGTCCTTGTCAGACATTTGGGCAACCATCACTGAATGGTGGCTGCCACCTCCCTGTCACTGCCCACCGCTCTGCCTAAAGCTTTGTCTTGATGGGGGTCCAGCTTTTCTGTGGTGTGATGAGTCTGGACCTAAAGGCAGAAATTTCTTTCAGTACAAGAGAAACATGGATCTTCTGGAGGAGGTCCAGTGGAGGGCAGCAAAGATGATTAAGGGACTGAAGCATCTCTCTTATGAGGAAAGGCTGAGGGAGCTGGGCCTGTTTGGCCTCAAGTAGACATGACTGAGAGGGGACCTCACTGATGTCTACAAGCGTCTGAAGGGAGGATATCAAGAGGATGGAGCCAGCCTCTTCTCAGTGGTGCCAACTACTAGGACATGAGGCAAAGGGCAGAAACTCGTGCACAGGAAGTTACACCAGAACATGAGGAAGAGTTTTACTTTGTATGTCAACATGCACTGGAGCAGACTTCCCAGAAAGGTTGTGGAGTCTCCCTTACTGGGATATTCAAGAGCTGCCTGGATGCAATCCTGTGCAATGTGTTCTAGGATGACCCTGCTCAAGCAGGGAGGTTGGACCAGATGACCCACTGTGGTCCCTTCCAACCTGACCCATTGTGTGATTCTGTGATTCTGAAATGCAGAGCCACAGAAGTGATGAACAGATTTGAAAATCTGAGATGAGCAAGGGCCGAAAGCTGGAGTTGTTCAGCCTGGAGAAGAGAAAGCTTTGGCAGGGGGAGGGAGGGTCTTAATCCCTATACCTAAATACCTCATGAGTGGAGTGAAGAGGATGGAGCCGGACTCTTTTCAGCAATACCAACTGACAGGGATTGACTCAAAGGGCATAAACTGAAATGCAAGAAACTCCATTTAATCATAAGAAAATATGCCTTTAGTGTGCAAGTGGTCGAACACTGGAGCAGGTTGTCCTGAACAACCACAGTGGAAGCATTAAAAACCCTACCCGAGCGCTTGCTGTAGCTGTCCCAGCCCTGAGCAGAGGGCTGGACTGGACCCTCACCAGAGGTGCCTGCCTGCCAGCCTTTCTCATTCTGCAGAACTTCAGTCCTACAAGGCTGGACATGAACAGAGCCAGAGTCCTCTCATAACAGTCATCCTATGCAGTATATATTATGATCCTGTTAAATAGGTTCTATACCTCCAGATCACACCATAGTCACAACATAAAATGCTTATTTTCATATACGTGCACATATATGTATATAAACTTGGCTTTACTAAGACAAGACTGGGTTGATGGCCACCTTCCCAGAGATTTAGGAGGCAAAAATTTTGTTATCAGAAGTATTAAAGTATGCATATCAATTGCAAATCTCAAAGTTATGAAACAAATATTAAAAACATACTAACATCTACGCCCCAAAACAGAGCAGAACTAACCAATGTCCGCATATGCAAAACAGCTGAGTTGATGTAAGGCTGCGAAAAGTAATTTCCTGAAGTTTGAGCATATACATTCATAACTGAGATTACATTAATCTAAATTTGTTTTATTTTAATTCTTCTGACTTTTTTCCCCTGCTTGAAGTAAGGCAAGATTTAAGTGCCAAAGACCACGTTGCACCATGTGTTTTGAAGAAGTTCCCAGTGGAATCACTTGTTCTCGGAGTGATTGCGATTTGCTGTGGCATGTGCCTGGATTGCAACATTCGCTGATGGGCCTTGTAAAACTCCCCTCAGTACTTGCGTTAGCAAAGAGAGATAGAAGGTCATGACTGTTCCTCTGTAGTCTGTGCAAGACCACTGGAAGAGCAGAACAGAGCTGTTTGCTGTGTTTGAAGCCTTCTTAGAAGGAAGCTCTTTCATATGGTGCAAGGTTTCTCCATAATTTGGCTTCTAGTCCTGAAATAGACAGCAAGTCTTAGGCTTGGCTGTACACCGCAGAGCTTAACAAAGATCTGGAAAAGCCAGAAATCTGACCCTGCAGGCCTTCAGATGCAGTGTGTATCTGGGTCAATTCTAAAGGCATAAACTGCAGTTGTTCCAGACATCCTATTTCCTCCCTTACCATAGTGTGTGATGGAATAGTATACTAAACAGTGCTGTACATTTACAAAACTGACTTATAAAGTTCACATTTTTCAAAGCACCAATCCATCCTTGTTTAGGCACCTGGTAAGCAAGCTAATTTTCAGAGGTGCTGAATACTCCTAATATCAGTTGAGCTGAATGGACATTCCAGCTGTTAATTTCTTTTGATTTATGATCATCTCCCACAATCTCTACATGTATATTGGCCCTGGGATCTATAACGTCCTTTTCCATGAACTTTCAGATATAAATGTTTTTCTTAGATGCTTTGAAATGCCCCAAATGGAAAATCTCAAATAGGCCTGGAGAAGGCTCTAGAATGACATGAGTTTTGAAATAAAAATAATACATTAATTTATACATATTAAGTATTTAAAACTTTCTGTGTTACTTATGCACACTTGAAATATACTATTCACCTTTATAAGCAGAGGATATACTATATCATTATAAGCTAAATTAATTAGGGATTTCTGTCAGGAGTTGATGATACTAGAGTCTTATTTCCTTAAGAACTACTTTACCTCCAGGCTTGCCAACACTTTTAAACCTTAGTGATGTCACCCAGAAAGAAAATGATGAAGTTTAAAACACTAGACTGATCTGAACGGCTGTGGTGATGTTATTTTAAATACTCAAATCTTAATCTTACACACATGGTTATTGTCATTTGGGTCCATATGACTCATTAAGTCTGGAAAGATAAATGCATCCAATATGGGACTGCATCCAATCTGAGGGCAGTCGTTTTCCACATTTCAGAGCCATTTGATGTGCATTCAAACTTCACCTGCATGCTGTCTGTTCATTCATTTCTGATAGGGCTGCTTCTTATAATCCAAATGTCTGTGCAAATGGAAGCATCTCTTTTTGCCAAACAAAAATTACTTACTTCTCTGCCAAAGAAATACTACCTTTGTCCATCTTCAGCTATGGAATTTACCTCTTCCTCCTCCCTTACACTAGTGTTAAGTGAAGCAACTTTCAAATTTTGCTCAGAGCAAGAAACAAAACAATGTTTAGAAAGAAGTGTTATTCATTGTTAAGTCAAGGTTGTCATTTAAAAGACAAAAATGTTTCCACATGATTATGTTTCATTTTACATTGTTTCAACAAATATGGGCCAAGTTTATCTATTTTATGCTTCAATGGTTCAAGCATTTACATGCATAACTTTAAATTCATTGTTCTGCACATTTAAGGGTCATATATACATATACATATATATATATATACGCAAGGGTTTAGTTTCATTCCAGTAGAAGGCCTATTGATATGTGCAACTTTAGCTGATGTACCAGGATAATTATGATTAATTTTAAATTATCTCGTTTGAAACACTGTTCTCAGTTCATCACTGGTCAAATTATTGTTTGGTTTTATTCAAGACAAAGTAGGTGTGGCATTGAAACAAATTGAAAATATTTAATTCAGTCCTTTTTTCCCTTATTTTTCTTCCTATTAGACAAGAATCACACCTCTTTATCCTCAAGACTAATCGTGGAAACATATCAAAGACTAAAACAACAGATAAATATGAAAACTGAAAAGCCTAATAAAACTGTATAAAGAACATGAATCATGCTTTATTACACATTAAAATAAGCTCATTTAAATGACAAATGGTATATTCTTAGCATAACTTTAACAGAACATAAACCAGTGATGAAGTTTCTTAAGTTTCTACCCAGGCAAATCATAGTCCTTCCTCACTGTGTGACCAAAAATACTCCCTGATTTGACTAAAATGTTAGATCCATGTCCTTCAATTCGAATCATGGGATCATCTCATCACACATGCCTGGGCACAGTCTCATTCTGTGGCAGGAAAAATTTTCAGTTTGGTCACATGAAACACATATGTGCTGGCACATAAGGAGGGAACATGTCCAGTTGTCTTGTCCTCAAAAACTCTAGAGAGCTGGTTAACCCCTGTATTTTAATTCTAGTAACCTTAGAAGGTACTGCTGTGACTCATAAGACCATATGGAGGCCTAACACAGAGATGTCCTTGACTAGAAAAAAATACACACAGGTATTAATTACAAGCCTATAAAACAACGTTTAAATTTCTAACTGAAATTTCAAGTCAATCTGTCAAGCTGAAAAATAATTATTTTAAATAGTCCTTCATGACAGTATTCATCTAAGCAAGAACTCATATTATTGAAAATAATCCATTTTAAGGAAAATAAAAGTATTCATTTAAAAGTGGTCAAGCAATGGTGGAAAAGATTCTAACCAGCTCTGAGCGGAAATCACTTTGTCCTTTGCTCTAAACAAGGTTGTGTCACCTTGTACACCTATAGGTAAAAATTATAATTTTTTGCCTTAATAGAAATAACCTACTGAGTTCCAAAATTTGCTGGTATGTCAGGTCCCATAGCAGTAAGAGAGAGAAAAGTAGAGAGAGCAGAATTAGATGGGGAAATATAGGCACACCCTACAGAAACCATGGGACTCATACTGCCTGATTTTATACTGTAAATATCTAGTTTAAATCTGATTATGTAGTATCTTTTTATAGTTAATGGACAGAAACAGAATAGGATCATGTGGCTTACTTTGTAAGTTTATCTCAGAATTATCCCATCTATCTGGAGGTAGATATCCGAATTTCAGATGTCTCAAATGAAAGGTAAGAATCTTTCTCCATTACGTTTTGGTTTTTCTTCTGTACTGGGAGAGGCCCCAGCTTACATACAATTGTAATCATTACCTCTTTTCCCCCTGTTTTTTTTGTATCCATCACATCCTAAGAATGGATGAGGACCTTATTGTGAAGTTTGCACTAGCAGATATTTATTGACCCAAGTATTCTGGATCTAAGAAATGTTACTTTTCTTGTTTAGTCAACCAGAAAATCACTTGTTGGAGGTGTGTTGCTATAGCAAGCAGACCTTGATCTGTTTATAGAAGCTGCTCAGAATGATGCATACTGATTGAAGAAAAAGTTGAATGAGTATACAGATTGTGAGCTGGCTTGAAATGAACAGTAGCGACACTTTTTTAACGTGCATGATACATTCATCCACTGCAGTAAGTTACTGCAAAATATCCTCCGATTATGACTCAGACACTGGCAAAAAAAAAAAAAAAAAAAATTAAAACCCACCAAACATATGGAGACTTTTCTGACATTTTCAGATTAAAGTTGCTGCATCAGAGGTGTTATAGTAACCATATTAACTCTGCCTTCCTTTACCGCATATTTCAACAAATTTCTCAGACCTATCAGTACAGTCTCAGAAAAACAAATGTCCAGAAAAGCAGAATATGGAAAAAAGCTATCAAACAAACTGTCCAGGTTGGTAAGAAAGAAGGCAACATTTGAGATTGAATGTTACAGTGACCTTATAAGTGCCATGTGATGGTATTATTATTATTGTTGTTGTTATTTTTGCCTGTATTATTGTTGTTGTTATTATCAACCAAAAGTACCTTGACAGTCTTGATGCTGCACTTTTCCTTCTAGAGTATCAATGGTTAGAAATGTAATATCTGTAAGGTAAAAAATGGTGAACAATACCTTTCTATCACATGTACACATGGATACATATACTGTAGATATACCTGTATACACTGACACAACCATTTAAAATATATATATATCTTCCATATAAAATATGCATATGCATGTCTGTCTGTGTATTGTTCTACTGAAGCTTCATTCCTTTGATATTGAGGAACAGATGTCTCAGACATTTGTGCAAGTACTATTTATCCTAGGGTATCCTCAAGTACTATTTATCCTAGAATACTATCCATATAGTTCAGAAATGCCACTTATTCTTCTCCTCAAACATCTTTAAACAGCTGTAATTCCCTTTGATTTTCTGTTCCCATTTCTCCTCTTCGAGGAGTTATCTCTGAACAACCACTGTGTTTCACGGTTTTATTTTTGCCTTTTATTTCCTCCCTGTTTTCTGCTATTAGCAATTCTGTTACTAATACAACACATTCATAATTCTATTATCCAGCAATACTAAGACAACATTCCATGCTCAGAAAGCATCACAGACGTCCCTTATAGTTAATTAGGAATCTTTAATAGTTAACTTCTGCTTTCAGATATAGCAATCTAAACCAATAGACTTATCCTCTTTCAGAAAACCCTCTAGGTGGGATTTGAAAGAACAGAACTGTTTATAGTGCTGTCTTCAGAGAGAGCATTCCATGCAGACCCGGTTTCTTTTCTATCAAATACTGTGTACCAATCTGCTGAATGCCAATGTCACCAAAGATGGTCATTTGTGTGCTGCAAACCCAGCTTTAATCTTCCAGCAGACTCACTGAATTTCTGTCACTGGGGCTGGCATAACAGTCCTCTAGATCAGATAGAAGATCTCTGTCCTCTGCCATTGATAGAATGGGATTGGGAACCAACAGCAACAGAAGAACAATTATGGAAACAGTAGAGGTTTTTGTAGCCCAGTCCCCTAAGAAAGTAGGGCTTAGGTGAGCATATTGTGCATATGTATGCATGTCTCAGTCCTCCCTCAGTAAGTGGTCACTGACTTCAGACACATTTGGTAGAGGTTCATATTTTATGAGAACATGCACCTGGGTTGAGGAAAGAAACACACTAAAGGTGACATTCAGCTCTCCCATCTCTGGACAGCCCATTAGCTCTCTAAAATCCATGGCATTTATTGACTGCAGGCTCAATTTGGTTGCAGAGTGGGAACACCTGGCCGCCCACTTTTGGCTGGTGAGGCAGTGGTCTTCCACAGGTCTTTTGTCATATCCTCTAGCTCCATATGCATGTAGAGGACACCTTGAGGTATGTTAGATGACATTAATAACCTTTCTAGGGGAGATAAAGAAACATAAATTCTAAATGCCTTATCCACGAGTATTTTGATGTTCAGGTTCCACAAGACAGTGGGGTATCAACATCATAGCTAAGATTTCTCACTTTTAATCATTCTTTCATGTTGCTTTCATCTGAGATAGAGTTAATTTTTTTTTCTTAGTAGCTGGTACAGTGCTGTGTTTTGAAGTTGGTATGGGAATAATATTGATAACACACTGATGTTCTAATTGTTACTAAGAAGTGCTAACTCTGAATCAAGAACTTTTCGGTTTCCCATGCTCTGCCAGCCAGCAGGTGCACAAGAAGCCAGGAGGAAACATGGTCAGCACAGCTGACCCAAACTGGCCAAAAGGATATTCTGTACCATAGAACATCATGCTCAGTGTATAAACTCAGTGGAGTTGGCCAGGAGGGGCCGACGGCTGCTTGGGGACTGTCTGGGCATCAATCATTGTGTGGTTAACAATTATATTGAGCACTGCTCGTTTGTCTTGGGCTTTATTTCTCTCTCTCTCTCTCCTTTTTTTTCATTAAAAATACTGTTATTATCATCATTAATATATTTTATTTTGTTCCAATTACTAAACTGTTCTTACCTCAGCCCATGAGGTTGAAATTTTTTCAATTCTTCTCACCACCAAGGCGGGTGGGAGTGAGTTGGCGGCTGCATGGTGCTTAGCTGCCAGCTGGAGTTTAACCATGATACATGTAGGGATGAATATTACTGAAGGCTTCTCAGCTTTGAGTGATAGCATTTGTAAAATGGCTACCACCTGCATGGGTTATCTGATGTCTAACAAGAACTTGAGCGTATGTTACAATCCAAAGGAAAGTTCAGTCACCTACGGAACTCAAATTCATTGTAAACCAAGCTTCACTGGTGAATTTGGAAGTATTGTTATGTTGCTGGTATTCTAAAAGCCAAATATATTAGAAGGGATTATCTGCCTACGCCCATCTGTGGTTATGCATAGAAATACCTCCACAGGGTCAGAAATGTGGGCTGTATAGAGGCTGTGTGAGAACCAAACATTGCTTACAAGTGGAAGCAGGGTGAGCTGTAAGCAGAAGGCACATAAATGAGTGGGTTTAGAAAGGACAAGCAGGTCTATAGCAATTTGAGGCTCCTGAGTTTTATATGCAAGGAGCCTCATTTAAAACACAATACAAACACTGCCCTCAGAAATTAAGAAACGTATTTAAGGCAAGGTATTGGTTCTTCTTTTGCTTACCTGCAATTCTGAGGCCAGGATTTGTTATTTCTGCTGCTAGAGTGGCCAAGTTCCCCAGGACACAGACCTGACTCTTCCATAATTTCTGGTTGTGACACCTTTACTGTAACTGTGAGTGACATCAGAAGAAGTAAAATAAACAGAATTAGAGCATGCCCCCAAACACTCTCCAGAAACCATCTGTATTTTCTAACTGGTAGCAATTCCAGGCATAGTTCTGTGCCAACTAATAAACTCTCAGACACTGCCCCAGCACAATGCCAGGGACAGCAAGACTATGCCCAATAAGTAGTTTAAACTGTGTATTGGGTTTGCATGGCAAGCTTTTGGTAGCAGGGGTCTACAGGGGCAGCTTCTATGAGAAAGAAGCTGCCAGAAGCTTCCCCCATATCAGCCAGAGACAATGCCAGATGGCTGCAGGACAGGCCTGCTGCTGGCCAAGGCCCATCCCAGCAGTGACAGTGGTAGTGCCTCTGTAATAGCAGATTAAAGAAGGGGGAAAAAATCTGCACCATTGCAGCGAAAGAGAAGAGTGAAAATATATGAGAGTAACAGCTCTGCAGACACCAAGGTCGGTGGAGAAGGAGGGGCAGGGGATGCTTCAAGCACCAGAGCAGAGATTCCATTCCTCTGCAGTCCATGGTGCAGACCATGGTGAGGCAGCTGTGCCCCTGCAGCCCATGGGGACCCATGGTGGAGCACGTATTTCCCAGCAACCAGTGAAGGACCCCATCCAGAGAAGGTGGATGTGCCCAAAAGAGGCTTTGACCCTGTGGGAGGCCTGTACTGGAGCAGGCTCCTGGCAGGACCTGTGGCCCCATGAGGATCCATGCTGGAGCAGTCTGTTCCTGAAGGACTGCATCCCATGGAAGGGATCCACATGGGAGCAGTGCATGAAGAACTGTAGCCTGTGGAGAGGACTTAGCATTGGAGAAGTTTGTGGGGTACTGTCTCCTGTGGGAGGGACACCATGCTGGAGCAGGGGAAGTGTAAGTCATCCCACCGAGGATGTGTGATGACAACATGTGATGAACTGACCACAACCCCCCTTCACCATCCCCCCATGCCACTGGCAGGGAAGAGGTAGAAAAATCAGGAATGAAGTTGAGCCCTAGAAGAACAGAGGGTAATTGGTGAGAAATCTCCCTCTGCCCTTATCTCAACCCATGAGCCTTTCCTTATGTTTTCTCTGCCCTGTCCAGGTGAGGAGGGAAATGACAGAACAGCTTTGGTGGGCACCTGGTGCCAAGCCAGGGTCAACCCACCACACAGGACCACCCTGTTTTGGGGAAAGAGTACAGCATCAGCATCATGCTTCTTCCCTTGGGTCCATGGAAGGCACCTTGATTTATTTACTGGTATAGACACTGACATGCTTCATTATGGCTCACAACATGTCAAGTGAGAATTTTTACTGAATAAGTCTACTGCAAGCAGGCTCAACAAGTCAATATTCAAATAAATATTACAAGGCTCACCTATTTCTAGGAGTTATGGGTGAAGATTGCATTGAGATGGCCAGTTCACGCACTGCGATCTTGACATTTCTGGAAGCATAAGACTTATTGCATCTGCAGAAAACTTACTGTACATCTGCATCTGTAATGTGGACAAATAGACTGTGTAACAACTGCAGATAAGTGCAGGTACTGATGCACATATGGTATCCATTTGTCCAGAACTGGCAGCGTGGGTGAAGCAATTGTCATGGCTCCAGATGGACAGCCAGGCATGCAGGAATCCTTAACCATGTTTTTCTTTTTTCTGACAGTAGAAATTTTAAGGTGGAAAAAGGGGTCTTTTCTGTGGAAATATGAAAATACACTCAGATTTCTTTGTTATACCTAAGAATTCAAGGTTTTCAATTGCTTCTGAGTTAATGATTTCAGCTCCTGTACTATATAAAACTTCTCATTTCACAACAGTTTTTCATTTATCTTTTAAAAGTCTCCTGAATTTATGTGCAAAATGAATCTTACTGGTAATCAGGTACTTGATGAATTCTTAGCTTGCTGTTCGTGTTAATCATGAAACTAGCTATACTCTAAGGTTACTTTTAATTCAGACTGAAAATCAGTATTCTCAGATGAATTATATATTGGCTTATGAAGTGTTGTGTCTTCACTAATTCAAGTACATCTTATTTTGTGAGCACTGCAAAAAGATTATACTGTTAATACACATAAAATTTTTTTTCAGCCAAGTATGTTCTCAAGGGGAGTTATAGAAGGCAAAGGGTCCTTGTTGCTTGGAACACCATTAACAGTATTTTGTGACCTTTCTAGTGGATAATTAGAAAAATGCCCTGTTAAGGTTTATGTGCCATCCATAGCTTTATTGAAACAAAGGACCTGTGTGAGATGCTGTTTCAAAGATTCTGTACAGATCAAGAATTGTTGTCTTTGACATAACCCTTATCAAGAACATCATACCAGAAATGAAGAATTGGCAATAAAATATCCCCTGTACTGGATTTGGGAAGTTCCCAAACTGATTACAAAGAAAGATTGTAAATTGATTTAAAATGTGAAAGGGTTGTATTAAACTTGAAGACTGCTGTACTTGTTCCATATCTTTAGAAGTGACTGGTTGAAGACTGACTTGCCCATAGTCTGAAACAGACTTTTTATCATCTGTCTGCTGGACGGAACAATACAGGCATGTTTCATTTATTTAGAATATGGCCAAGGGCCAAAGAAAGATTAAAAATGAAAGCAAGAATCAGTGCAATGGTTGTTCCTGTAATAGTTAGGCATTTGGACTGCAATATCAGCAAATCCGCCCACAAAAGATATATTCCTACAACACAGGATTTGCGTTTTATATTCTGGCAAAGCAGTTGGTATGGTAAGGACAGGCCTACCCACTACTCCAGCAGTTGAATTTGGAATGCATTTGGCATTTACAAGAGTAAACAAAAGCGACTGACATACTTGAATAAGTTGTTTTGTGAGCAGCAGAACTAATGAATGCAAACAAATTCTGAAAGGAACAAATTGTTCCTTATGGATTTCCATCTTTGCTCTTCAGTCTCCCTCATCATAATCCCATCTTCCCTGCCCAGGTCCTTGGCACCATTTGAACCAGATGAGACTCATCATATGCTGCAGCTTACCCAGAGCTGGGGTGTGCTGTTGGCCGCCTGGCCCCAGCCAGCCAGGCCCTGCAATAGCTGAGCTCATCGGGTCTCTGTCTCAGTCAGGGTGAGTTGTCTGAGGACTTCTGTCCTTCAGAAGACCTTCACTGTTTTATAGATGCCTAAGGTGGTATCAAGCCTGCCTAACTGAGGGACATAACTTGAGCTTAAATTCAAGAAAGCCAGGAAGCCAGCCTTATTCCAGTGTTTCTGCCCTACCAAAAGCAACAATAGATCATCTCTGCCTTGCTGAGACTAAACATCTAATTTTTGCAGACAAGGTCTGCTGTCAGAGAGATCCAAAATTATTCACCTGTCTCCACTGACTGTAGAGGGAAACTTTGCTCTAGGAGGACTTACTCAACAGTTTCCTGAAATGCTCAAATTAAGAACTTAAGATAAGACTCCATCTTGAGCCTTATTCTTTCTAATTTGATTGAAACTGGCCATCAAGGTCAGGAGAGAATGACAGACAGATTGCTCCGTTGTGGGAATTATGGGAGGAAAAATAGTGATTAGAAAATGTGTATTTAATATAGTGATTTATCTGCTTTAATATTGCTCTAGATAATCTAGAAAAATACTGTGAAGAGTACAATAAATTTTCATTTAGTTTCATTAAAACCCTTTTTAAATAGTTGAATACAAGTCCAAATCTTTTGTCTACCTGGAACAATTTAATTCAAGAAATGTAGAAGAGTTCAATCTAAGATTTCATTTCAGGTAAAGGAACTGATTCCGTTTTATCCATTTTTAGTGAGTTTAACAGAAGGCTAAAACTTTTTGAACACTTTTGTAGAAAAACCATGCATTACCAGATGAACTCAGGTTTACTAATATACATGTGTCTTCTGAAACCCAAACTGGTGGTTAATGGGATTCCTTAACCTTTCTCCAAAATATGTTTTTAATTATTCCTTAACCCTCAGGTTGAGCAGAGATCCACTCTTTTTTGATTTAATCCCCTTCAACTGTTGTGGAACATGTACAGCTCATTGCAGCAAGAGAGCAAGAGAACTGTTAGTTCAAAAAGATAGTCACAAAACTAAGTCAGTTTGAATAAAAGAAGAAAAACCAGCTGAACCTGTATTGAAAAACTTGACTGATTTCAAGCTGAAATTTTTGTCACATTTGGATAACAAAGAACACACTCTGAAATTAAGTTTTGTGCCTTCTCGCTCTCTTGGGATGAAGGTGGAGTGAGGAGATACTCTGATATCACTTCTGCTGTGTTAGCTCAACCACACATGTGACTGTAAAGTGGATGAAATCTCATAGGAAGCCTGTTTCCAGCTCAGTTGCACAACTGAAGAAGTGAGCTGTTTGGGAGTAAGAATACCTAGTTTCTTTCAGTGAATATCTGAAGACTTTACTATAAGACCCTGAAATTCACAGTATGGAATATCTGTTTGTCCACCCATGCTCTTTTTTTTTTTTTTTTTTTTTAAATTAAGTGCCAGTTTGGCCAGGATATGCATTAATGAAAAGTGCTAAGGAACCTCTAATCACCTGGGTTGCCTTTGTCTGAGAGACAGTACCCACAGGAGTGTTCTATCTTCCTCTGTAAGCAGTGACATTGGGATAAGGAAAAGCAGGTCTCCTTGCTATCGGCAACCAACCTGCCTTCAAAGGGCAAGTGAGTGAGTTCCTTTGGCTTCTTCAATTCACACGCACCGAAGCCTTGCTGCTTCTCTTCCCCAATGTGCAAATGCACTCAGAGTCTTCTATGGTCTGGCTCTAGACCCATCTGCAGTCACATTTTTCTTCACAGAGGTGAAATAAAATTTTACAAGTCAGTTTTGCTTAAGCAGCAGAATGCTTGGGGAACCATCCTGAACTCAGAGAGAGGTATTTCCACGGAGGTACTAAAAACACTAAAGTACTAAATCTATTATCTAAATGTTTCTGAAAAAAGAAGAAAACCTAAGTAATATGGAAACCCCCTGGTTTTATTTGTGCAATATATAATTTGTGAATCATATAGAACACATCTAGGACAGTATGAGTCCTTAAGGAGGATATCTTTGTTCTGCCTTGCAGGATTTCCACATTCAGTGTACTTAAAAGTTGAGCAGTAAACAAAAGCTAACACCTTTTTTTTTTTTTTTTTTGTTAAACTAAGAATTCTATTCTCTACTCTTCAGTGATTTAATGTGGAAATTCTGAGGGACAAAAAGCAGAAAAAGGAAAAAGCAATTGGAAATAAAACCACAAGAAATGAGGAGCATTTTGGCAAAGAGGATGAAAAGATACAGAAAGAAACAGAAAAGTGAAATTTGTCTAGTGAGAGAGAAAGAAGGAGTAGTTGCAGAGAACACCAAGGACTTCCCACCCATGGGACCATATTAGCGGTCAGAAGGAAGCTGCTGTACCCAGCAGAGACCCAGATTTGTCAGAGACCTCGGGGCTGTCTTGCCAGAAAGCAGACCCAACTTCCAAATGCCAATCAAAACAGGGGTAGAGATGAAGAAAGCTTTTTACCTTAAATAAAAAGCTTTGCCTCAAATAAAAACTTTCACAGGACTTTCCCCCTTCTCTTCTACTGCATGAAAAATAGAAAACTTTTGCAGTGGCTGTTAATCTCTGTGTTCAAGGACTTGGTTAGAATGCATCTTAGAGAGCCAAAGGGGGATAGAAACGCAATGACCTTTATTTGTTGTTGCATTTTGGTTTTCAGTTTTTATTAAAAAAACCCAAACTCTTTAGCTTAGGTCTCTACCTAGGTTTTTTTTTGTAACCTAGATATAAAACAGTTTGGCTCCATCTTAACTGGCCAGCCAAACTGTATTACAAGGTCAGGCCATAAACAAATTTAACAACTGTTGTTAATTAAATAGTTATTGTAGTATAGATGGGGTCAAACAAAGGGTATGTGTGGGAGGGGAGGGAAAGAGAGGGCCTAAGTGGCAAAAAGTGGGGGAATCTTGGCTCCTGACTTAGAAGGCGTGAACAAGTAAAAACTCTGTGGAAAAGACCTCTGGGACATAGCAATAACAGTTAGCATTTCAATTTTTGGTGCAAATATTAAGCAATTAATTGCAAAAAACCCAGCTTGTTCTCTCATGTACACTCTCCTATATTGTGAAACCATCTTGGTAAGTAAGACTTGGCTTTCCTCAAGCAGAAATCCTGTACCTACCTCTATCAGTGGTATCACTTCAACAGCATATTAATGCCTCCCCATGCCAGGATGTTGTCCAAATTCCAGCTTGTTGAAAGAGTTGTTGCAGAACGGGAATCCCACTTGGAGATTTGTAGAAGAGCAAAAAGGAAAAAAAAAAAAAGAGGATTACATTTAATTTTAATACTCAGAAATATGCTTTTCTTGTCATGAAAGTGGAACCCCCGCCTGCATGTCTGTAGCCTGCCTTGCATACTGATTTTGTGTGTGCCTAGCTAAAAACGGTGCCTGTGATATGATCTGATTTTGACTCTACAGAGGAAGGCAGGAGGAGCAAAATTTATGTTTCAGGTCTGTAAGGCATTTTAAAGTTAATCGGGTCCTTTGGGCCTGATATAATTTGCGTAAGATTGCTGTTGATGATTGGAATAGCTATTTAAGATTTTTGTTAATAGTCTGTTACATGGACCCAGTGGAAAGATTCCAATAGCAGTCTGTTACTTTTTCCCTGTCACATTCAGGTTACAGACCCTTCACAGATGTTGTAAATAGACATCAATACTAAAAGGGAATATTACACAAATTAAAATCATAAGTGTGCTCAAACTGCCAACACAGACATTTTGTTAAAAACATCTGTCACGTAAAAGCAAACATTTAAGGCCATTATATTTATAACAATTGTTTTCATTTTTAATATGTACTACATGTTTTTCTTTTCTTCTGTTATTATTGACTTGAATACTTTTTCTTGGACTTTAATGCTTATTTTTTCCAACGTTGCTTATGTTCTTGACCATATAAATAATAGTATGGACTTTTAATGAATAGAAATAAATCTCAGTGGTTGGAAATCTAGCAGATATTTGCACAATGAATTAGTCAACTGAGAATCCAACACCCTGTTCTCAAAAAAAAAAAAAAAGTTATCAAATATTACAAACACAAATATTAAACTGGATGTCTGTTCAATTACATCCAGTTATTTAATTCTGTTTTGAAATTAATTTCTCTGGTGAAAAGGATAAATGACATAAAACTATCCTATTCTGGGCCTTTTTAGTGCATAACTGCTGATGCAGCTGTTCTAATTGTACAAGTATTCACTATAACACTGTGCAATAGAGCCTGCCAAAGCTGGACAACTCTTTGTGTGCTTTCTTCCTAGCACACCTAGCACTGGTATTATCCATACTTCCCTTCTCTTTTTCCACTGCTGCCTGCAGTGTCTGAGTACAGCCTCTGTGAAATCTCTTAGCCCAATCTGCTCTAAGCTTGTCTCACCAGTGTTGACCTCCTAGGCTGTTTCTACTACAAAATAAAAGAGGGTTACAAACCATCAGTGCCCTCATTTACCCTGCTTACAGCTCTTCTCTCTTAGGTTTGCTTTGAGGAGAGCTTTTAAAGCTAAGGCAGGAAAGGAGCTAACAGTGTAAAAGCGGGGTGAGACCTTGTGCCCAATCTCAGCCTTGTCTCCTTCCACCAGTAGCAGCCCACCTTCATGCTTTCTAACACTGCAAGCTTGTCTTAAGAGTATGTAAATGCAAAAAGTTGTCACAATGGAAAGGCTTTGCTGCTCATGGTACAACAGCCTTGGTCTGGTTAAAATCAATACTTGCTATTTTCTTTATTACCTGTGTTCTGTAAACCACTTAAATCTTTAAGTTCACACTTAGTTTTTCCTTAAGTCAGTGAGATATTTCTTGATATAAGGCATCCATATAATTAGACACAGTTGAAGAACTGTTGCAATCTCTTGAGACTGTTTTTTGCATGGCACAGGGGCTGTGCTGAGCCTTTACAAATGTAAATAGAGACACAGCCCCTGATGTGGTGAATTGTTAAACCAACTCAGACTCCCAAAGAAAAGCCATGAAAAATGTAAATACTGGCTTCTGGTTCCACTCAAAAATTGAGCAGATCTCATGCAGAGAATATGAAGATGTTCTGTTGTGTAGGACTGAATAAGCCAGGCCCATAGCATCATAGAAAATCAGTTGGAAGAGATGTCTACAGGTTGCCTGGTCATCCAGTCTAACCTCCCTCTTGAAGCAGGACTGTCAGCAGTGCTAGAGACGCCATTAGTCTGAAAGAATACCGTGATTATTTTTTTCATTGCTATGTGTCATATTGTATCATTACCCTTTAAAAGTGTTATGCACAGCTTCTTTGGAATTATCCTGCATGTCAGGGTCAGGCCCAGGTGAGTCAATAAAGGCACTATATGTTAAAAAGTACCATTATTAATAAAGCCAAAACCAGAAGTCGTTGGGCTTCACTGAGTTGCTGAAGCACACTCAAGAGTCAGACAGTAAAGGGTTTCCCTGTAGCATCCCGCTGCTGCTGCATCAAGGTTCTTGTTTACTGTTAAATCCTGTCATAACTCTCTGCCAGCGTGTGCAGATGACTCTTTATGGAACTAGGGAATCTCAACTAGACACCTTTATTTAGGCACCTGAATGAACTCTGCTGACAATAGTAAATAGATTTCAGCTGACTGTAACAGGAGCTTACACAACATGCTCACCTGCATGTAGACACCTATAGGATCCAGATCCTACCTTGAATGGCAAAGTAGGAGATTTCTGAAGAAAAGCTTTGAACACTGTTTTGACGAACAGTATGTTCATTACTCATCTTTATTGTGAAGATACAGATCCCATATCTCTAATGTTTCGAATGAAATAATGAGGAAGGCATCCTATATGAACTTGGCCTCTCAGTCTATGCAGTAAGCCAGCCTTACACACCTAAAACATCAGAATTTAAGCTTCTCTCACATTTTCTTCAGGGTTTCCATGCTGTCTAACTAACACTTAACTGTATAATCATTGTAATTCTTTTATTTGAGTATTTAATAATATCTGTTCAATTGTATTATGTTATTTTTCATTTAACAGAAGATACCTGAGAGAAACAATCAGAAAAGATAGTGAACATGCATAAAAAGAATGAGCTATTACAGTTTTCCCCTCAAAAAATGACATAATGTATTTTTAGGATTTTTCAGAGGGAAAATGGGAACACAGTGGGTCACAAATAAAATGTTACTGTCAGCATTGCTGCTTTTATGAACTGCAAACCAGAACTACCAGGCATTTGGACAGTGTGTAAATAAGAACCATCAGCATCAAGACACTGAACTGACAGATTCTTGTAAAGCACATAACCCCTAGGTACGTGACCTGCACAGGATCCTGCACTGGAAAAATATAAAATTCCTCCTATATGTTACTTGCTCTGTTTTCTGCTCATACTAGTTTTTCTGAGTATCTTACTTCAGGATGCCTAATTTTCTGTGCTCTGCATTAGTTTAGGCAATCATTCTCAGCATATGTGTGTGCCTTATTCCTTTATTTCATCTCTTTTGCTCTGTTGTATGAATTCTGGTAGCATTGCTCGTCCCTGTTCTTTACAAGCTTAAAGGTGCATTTATCTACATGTCTTTCTAATTTAAGGACAAATTATGCTGCTCTCTAGAATTTATCAAGTGTGTCAGTAAAGATTTCAGACAATGAGTTTAGGATGCATGTACATCCAAAATAGTTATTTAGAGCTACAGGATAGGACTCTTCTGGGCAAATGAATTGGAAGGTTTGGTAGGAAACAAAATGTGAGGCTTTTTTTTTTTTTTTTTTTTTTTTTTTTTCAGAAAGAATGAAGTAATCTAAACTGAGAGGTAGATGAGGGACAATGTAATCCATATAAGGATTTGGGAGGGATTTTTGCTGTAGGTGATTTAATTACATTGCAGCTTTACATTGCTGAGACAGAGGTGAGCTACCATGGGGAAGAGACAGCATGCAAATATTAGCTGCAAATCCAGTCATACATCATCTCTCGGTAACTCCATGTGCCCTCTTGTCTTGCAGAAAAGTGATCTTTTGAAATCTCTTGCGTCCCAGCCAAAGACAGGTTGAAAAGTAACAGTCTCTTGAAACCAGAGGGGAAAGGCTGTGCTGGGCCAAAAGGCTGGCAAAACACAGCTGCTAACTGCGTGCACTGACAGGTTGGGAAAACATGATGTCTGGTCTTTGGGTTTTTTTCTAGGTCCTTCCAGACCTCAGAAGAAACTTTAGTTGCCTTTTCTGAGTGCTGGCTGAGATCATCTATGGATAGGTTTTCACAGTACCCAGTTTATATCCTACTTCAGGCACTCCTTGACAAAACACAATTTTGTAAACACTTTGTAGCATGCTGCCTTTGTGTTTGAGTGTTGCATCTATGGCTGATCTCTTCCTTTGAGCATACAGCTGCACAGGAACCTGTATTTATCCTTATATTCACTATGCTTTCAACTGTGTTCAGCTCTTACAAGTGTCTTCTATTTGTTATTTTTCTGTTGAAGCCTTTGTTTGCCTAAGTCTTTGATCTCACATATCCAAACATAAATATTCTCTGAACATTGTACTCAGATGGCCAGAGGAAGGAACAGTCTTTGCAAATATGCATTATGTCAGTATCTCAAAAATCAGGCAAAGTCATGCTCATAAACCCAAACGTTTTCCTCTGTTTATGAGACAGTAAGGAGTAGGGAAGCTTCTTATCACTGCACAGAGCAGCTCTGCACAGGAGAAGGGAGGACCCAGAGAAAGGTCAGTCCTGTGCTGGTGAGGTACTGTGGTTATATGGTGGGGGTAAACCAGGAGGGCAAGAAAGTCACACAACCCTTTTCCAGTCTCTTCCCCAGCAGAAGTCTGAGGTCTCTTATAATCCCCATACCGTGGCCTTGGGGTGAAAGTGGACAGTGAATTAAGGCCAGTGAGGTGTGGCTGGGGAGAGCTGTGTCTTCTGGGTACTCTTCATCGTTGCTACTAGGGGGGCTCTTAGAGCCAGCAAGGTCTTTGGTCTCCCCAGCAGAACAGCTCCCACACTGAGTGAGAAGGTAGGGATTTGGCTTGTGCAACTTACTTCTGTGCTGTAAATTCTCTTGAGTGAGAGACAGAGTTGCAACACTACTTAAAAATGCCTGGACACCCTGGGAACTCTGTCAATGCTATGGCTGAGCTGTCGTTTCATAGGGGAGAATCAGAGGATGGGCTATGTCAGCCTCATGCGTTCTCCTGTGGCACATTTATGCTTTCCAGTAGAGTGCCTCCTACAAAGATGACCTCCCAGTTTCTTTGGAATAAACAAAATGAATGTGACTAAAAGACCATCCCCAGAAAATGTTACCCGATTACTTCTGATATGGTAATAAATTAAATTTTAACAAAAGGAATAAAGTTAAATGTATGCATTTTTTTCATGTCCAGAAATATAAGCTGAAAGCTGTTTTGTTAAGGTTCTCTTTAAAACAGCTCATATTCTAGACCCAGTCCCTCCTCTGGCATAAATTCCCACAGATGCCTACGCAAGCATGTCTGCTTCCATAAATTTTGGATCTGTCCCTGTCATTTTAAAATATACGTTTTAATTTTGGAACAAAAATTACACTATCTGTCTTGTCTGGAGAGATCCTAAGTTGCTGGGGTTTATATGTTTTCAACATCTATGCATTCTTTGTATCCATTCACTGGTAAAAGAGGAAAGGGCTCAGTGACTCATCAGAAGGCAGTGTTTGCAGTAAGAAGATTCTAGTAGTTTCCTTTTAGTTTAAAAAAACCCTAAAATATTACTATAACTTGGTTGGCAATGACAAACCCAAAGGGCGTTAGAGAAAAGGACTCTGCTGGCCTTCAAGACTTAAGAGTTGTGGAGGACATTCACCAGCCTATGTGCGTTTCTCCCAGAAGGATATATAATCACAGAATCATGGGGTGGTTTGGATTGGAAGTGACCTTAAGATCACCTAGTTCCAAGCCCCCTGCCATAGTCAGAGGCACCTTCCAGTAGACCAGGTTGCTCAAAGCCCCATCCAGTCTGGTCCTGAACATTTCCAGGGGTGGGGCCCTCCTCTCACCCACTCCAGCAGGTCCATGTTGGAGGCCACAGAACTAGGGGACCTGTTCTCTCACACATTGTGTTTCCTAGCCATGACCCAGCATGCACGACATACTGGGCAGGACCAGTGCACTAGCCATGAGGAAACCAGTTATAAAGAGAAGGTGAACTGTATTTTGGCTGACATTGCACAAATTTCCCAAATATGGCTGCTGCAAAAACAACTGTCAGCTACCTCACGAGTTTGCCACGCAAAGTGGATAAGAAGTTCAATCTTTATTTTTTGTCAGTGTACTGAATGAACTGTCTTTCTACCATTACATATGGGATCCATAGGGGAGTATGTTAGGAATCTGCACTGCCTGCCCATTGTGCCACAACTCCCCTAGAGTATAATTTAATCTCTCTTCTGCCCTTATTCACATACTGCCATTCAGGCTTTCCCTCAGTACCTCATCAATGGAGAGTAAGTGCAGCACAGGATTTGGTCCTTTCACTTTAATTTTTACGGTTTGTTCTTGTATAAACACATTTCAAGGAGTTTTACAAAAGCTGCATAATTCAAGACAGCCTTTGGCATGAAGAAAAGAAGTGAAAAGAGAGCAGAAAAGATCCTTTCATTCTGATTTCAAAATGAAGGAGTAAAAAGTGTCCCAGATATTTGAGATGGGAAGGTCCAGAAAAGACTTCTTAGCAACCCCCTATCTATATAAACTGTGAGACAAATGAGCCAGTATGAAATGCTGTGAAAAGCCACAGTAGCTCCAGTCTGTATTTTTCAGGGTCTCAGAGATGGAAAAAAACCCCAACACTTTTTCAACATAAATCTTGTTGGTAATTTTCTCCTTAGGCTGACCTTCCAGACAAGAAACAGTACTCTGCAAGAAACAACACTGGAAAACTCTGCTTTTGCTAAAAAAAATAAAATAAAAAAGGAACTTCTAATTAATATTGCATTTGAGCCTATTTATTTAGCCACTTAAAAGTTATTTAAAATCACTTGAAAAAATTAATTACAAGTCACTGTAAGAAAATATTAAAAAGTCCACATTGTTGCTGAAATGTAACCATACCATGGTGACTGAGACGTGTTGCTGAATCTCACCTGCTTTCCAACTGCTGCCCTAGGCAGGCACTTGTCTGCCATAGCTCTGTGTATCATGCCTCAGCCCTAGGTGGATGTTTTTGGATACTTTACAGCACCCTATTCTTCTCAGAGGCTGCAGCTGACCAAGACCATTTCTTCCTTACCACATTTTTGAGGCCCAAAACTGAAACTCATTCACCAGTGTATATTCTGTGGAAGTCAAAGGTGAAGTCAGAGAAATATGACATCCATCTGGCTGTTCTGTTGGTTTCCCACTTACCTGCTGAGCTAACTCTTGGTCTGGTTTGGGAGCCCTGTGTAACTAGTTCTCACTCTGCCATGAGTATGACCTACAGAATTAGCTTTACATATATTTTACGAGCTCTGGGGGGAAAATTCCGAGTAAAAGCGGACAGATACCTGGACAGATTCCCAGATCTTTAGGAGGGGGGAGGGAGAAGATTTCTGCAAGTGTTTTCTACTCAGGAAGAGATAGAGTATGTATTGTATCCAGTGCACGTCTTTTTTCCAAATGTTCTTGCATTAAGTAAGCATAACCATCCATAATATAAACTCTAAATAACCCACCACATGGTATGAATCTATAGGTAAGTAAAATTAGAAATGGTTCAAATGAAGTCTGCCAGAACTGAAAGTTTGTTTTTTTGTTTTGGGGTTTTTTTTGGTTTTTTTTTTTTTGGCCTGTAATGGAAGGTAGAAAATTATACTCCTGGACTTTTTACATCTTCCAAATAACTTTCAGTTTGACTATGGGACATTCAGGTGAGTGCAAATACAAAAGATTCATTGTAAAAGGTCCAAAAGCCCATTGCAATTTGAAACATGCATGAATGAAGATCTGTACAGGAAAATTAACCACTTCAACTATTCAAGAACATGATAACATCTTGCCTATATGAACAGGACCAAAACATACATATGTGTTTTACAATCCTGTTAACACATCTAATAGAATCTGTTTCTTTTTAAGCATATTGCCTTAATAGAATCATAGAATAAAATTTCCATACTAAGGAACTCAGTACTCTTTGGTAAGGGACATACCGTAACAGTGGCAATTTAATTGAATTATGTTTTTAAATGCTTACCTGTCCAAAACATATTACATTTCATTAACAGAGCAGCAAAAAGAAAATTAAATTTGGGTTAATTTTCATATTATAGTAATGGATGCTAATTTATAATGACATTTAAAAGCAAAGCATTCTATAGCAAACCTCAGAAAGTTGTCAGTAATTGAGGTGGGTTTTTTCTCATTATAAGGACTATACTGTGAACTACTTTCAGGGTCAGATATGGCTCTGATCTGGGTGGGGGCCTGCAGTGTAGCTACACAAATGCTTCCATGTCATGCTGCTCCTCGCTGGTGATAATGGCAGCACTTTGGCTTGTAAGCACATTCCTGACTTCTGCCATCAAACAGTTTGACAGTTTGGCTGAATTTGTTATCATTATTATTTATTTTTCTTTTCTATTCATATTCTTCACTTTGTTTATAGAAATTGCACATTTGACTGTCACACATTTGATTGAAAAACACTATGTGAAAACAGGTAACATTAGATTTGGGAGAGGATTTGCATGCACTTCCATAGATCTAAGACCAATTCTGCAAACTTACCTAAGATGCAAAGCCATGATGGACTTAATAGCAGTCCATGACAATATTTGCAAAATAAGACCATGCACTGCGCAGGCCCTTCTTTCTAGAGAAATTAGTTTTGTATTTGTAGCCTTTGCAATATTCCTAATTTTTATCTTTGGAAGAAAAACCAAAAACAAAACACAAAGTTCAATACTTCCAGCAAATCTCTAAGGAAACTCCTAACTAAATTATGCAAACCATCAAGTTTATGGCTATGGCTGTTAAACTCAGTGCTGTCTAATTGTATTAATGCTTTAGCTTGAGCTGTAGGAGAGGGACTGAGCCATAATATAATTGGATTAAAATATAGTATGCCCCATATAGAGACCCTGGTCCTCTCCCAGGACTAGATGACAGAGGGATTTGGATGGAAGTGAACAGGCTGTCATCACTTCTTCCTATACTGAAAAACTAACCACACATAAAAGATTTTTCTCCTAGACTGACCCTATTTTTGCTTCACATCTTCATTGTGGAATCATCCAGCCTTTTGGAAAAGGCACAGACTTCCTTCTTCTCTGATTAGGCAACAGTGACACCCTGGAGTTCAGGGAGTGTCTTTTCTGAAGCTTCACCAGCATGGTCTGGTCAACCTCCATACCCAGTGTAGTAGTTACCAGCACTGCCCCAGCTGGAGGGCCTGTGATATGCTTCTAGCAGTGACATCAGTCAGAACTCCAAGAAAAGCTTGGAGTGCTTGAAAAGCACCTAGGCTAAAGGGAAGTTAGAGCATCATCTGAAAGTTGGAACAGATATCATCTTTTCCCGTTTCTGTCAGTTTGGACGCTGGCAGAAGGTCTAACTGGATTTTAGACCTTTTAGACAACCTGACTTTAGTTTACACAGCATGGGACAAGCCTTCTCCCAGGCAAACTGCATCCATGCCATCTTGGCTCAAGATTTCCTGCAGGCGTCATGTGACACACTTTGCCCTCAGGTGCCAGCCTTATTCTGTGTAACCTTTTCAGCTCAAAGTTTCTAAAAAAGTGCTGACCAAGGCTGCAGCCCACCAATGATATTTTTACAACAGTACTGTGAGGTCCATGTCTCATGCCCTGGACTGTTACATAAAAGCATATTGGGAAATTTGACAAGGAAAATCTGCTGGAATAGCTTTAGGGAATGGTATAAGATGGAGAGAAACAAAGGTGGCACAGGCTTGACTAAAACAATGCTTGTGCATTATGTTGGACAGAGCTATTTGGAGAGGTCCAAAATAAAGCCAGGGAGAAAATAAAACAGTAAGTAGCGCTAATGGAGTCTGGTCCTCCTTTCCTTATTAGTGCCACAGAGATACTCAGAGGTGGCATTGCATAGCTGTATCTGCTGCCTGCAATTAATACCTCCAGGCAAGGACAGTCTGCCTGTAAGTCACACTGGGCCAAATGTTCCACATCACTGCTGAATTTAAGCTGTGCTGCTTGTACACAGACATGAAGAGAGTTTATACTGCCCACTGAGTGCCCTGTGCTGGCCTCCCAGCTCGGAGGAGTTCTCCAGCAGCTGGAAGAAGGGTGGGAGGATACACATCAAATTAGCATTTCCCTCAGCTGAAACTGCAATTGCAAATGGGGCAGTCAGTTATCTACCAGAGTCCCACTGGTCTGTATTCCCCAATGGCCAGAAGTTCTGGCTTATATCTACCTTCTCTCTGCTAAGGCTGCTGCATCCCCACGATGTGCATGCCAAGAGTCCAAACCCCTCTTTCTGGCATGAGGGCTCGGCATGTGTATTTGGCTGAGCACCTGATTAGCTGTTGGTGGGTTGATGATGAGGACAGTGCTAAGGTCAGAGGGATGAGCATGAAAGGATTCAAGCACTTGACATGCAAATCCTGAGCTATAATATTCCTTGAACGTACTTTTGTGGATTCAAGAAATCACAGCATTTATGCACTCGCTGCTAACAGCATCGCTTTCTACTGTCTTCCATTTCCTTCATACATGGCTTTCTGAAAGGACTGAATAAAATGAATTATTTTAAGAGTTTTATTAAATAACTTTGGTTTATGTTAGTATATGCCTCAAGATTGTCAACATATGTCCCATTTCTGGGTATTTTAAGCTGGAGTGGGCAAGGCTCTGAAAAATACACATGGGAAACCACCAGAGCTAGCAGAAGAGATGTATTTTAGTGAAAAATGGTGACACTGAGTGTTATCAAAACCAGCCTAAAACCCTTTTCAAAAATATCCGTGATTTTAGCTCAATGGTTTGAAGAAACATTTCCCATTTAAATGTTCTCTGATTCTGTAAATTAACTAGGTTATTCATCTTAGGTCTGTCAGATAAAGAAAAAATGTACATATGATTTAATCCCTTAGTTGGTTTATAACCTTAGAACTCAAGCGGGAGAGTCACAAATCCATGCAGACATGTGAATGCTGACTTTTGCATTTGGATTTCTGATTTAGCTGAAAAATATATAAAAAACTTGTGTAGGCAAACAGCTCCCTTTTGGCTACACATCTGTACAGACTCAAGAGCATCGTATATTTCTGCAAAGATCTGGAATAAATTGTGCTCAATGAATTGGTCCCTCGTATGCTTGTTTCAAACAGCAGACTTGGAAGAATTCATGTATCATGGGAGCATCAACAGCAAAAAAATACCTCTTTGGTCCAATCTAGTGGGAGATTCCATCATAAATGTGGAAGATGGGTAGATGGAAAAATAAATAATTTGGAGGAGGTGGAAATGTACTTACAGATCAATATTAGTAACTGCAAGTTACATTCAGCTTCTCAGGCATTAGTTTTGCATTTCAAAAACTCCACAGTGACTCTGAAGAAAAGTACTTTTGGTGGTTGGGATTCATCTATCTGAACTCAGCCATCTAGAAAGGAGGTACCTACTCTGAGCCATCCATCCAGAAACATCATTTATAGTGAGTTCTGTGCAGTTTGACAACGGAATATGTCACCATGTGAGATTGATTTTTTTTCCATTGACAAAAGGGAAAAGACACGACTCCATTTAAAGTGGTACACTTAAGTTTTATCCAGCTAAAATTAGGAATTTACTACTAAATGTGTACTCAGTAGGCCCCTTACCCAGACCATGAGCATAAATGGCAAACAAGTGTTCAATACTGACAACAGAATTTATTAATGGTTTTGTTTCATCCACATGCCACTCTGAAGTCCTGTCTCAGCCCCTTTTGTTAGACAAACAATGTGTCTTATCCATTTTCTTTAATAGTAGGATATTTGTATGCCATTCTTCTCCCATGAACATAAACAGCTCTCAGCCATCACTAACTCTGAACCAACAGCCAACCTTTCGTTTGACTGCTCAGCTGAGCATTCACCCATATAAACTGCTCACATGTTGCTATGCAGATTTCAAACCTGAAAGTTTGGTTTTCTTTCATGACTGGGATTTTGGTGAGAGCAGGTAAAAACTGTGCAAAGATTTATCATTCCTGCTGTTCACCCAGCCTAATTTTTGGCTCTGCTTCAATCTCTTCGTCTTCCTGTTTTCCCAAGAATGTTTCCCCTTCGAAAGCCAGCTTCATTAATGCAAAGTTCAAAATTATTTAGAGACTCCCTCCCACCTTCCTATCCAGCTCATATCCTCTCTAGGAGCCTTGCAGGTCTGTCCATACCAAGCCAGGTTCCTTTCCAGGCCTGTCTGGTCAGAGTCAGTTCCTCCTCCTGCCGCCTGATATCCTGTGTTCAGCACAAGCTGAAGTCTCTCAGCTCTTTTAAGCTCAATTTCCTCCCTCTGGACTCCTGCTGAATTTAGGTTGCCCATAATGATTCCCAGAAGGTCCAATTATGAGTCACTTGCTCTTAACACGTGAAACATCCTTCAGCACATCTGCAAAGTGAACTGTAGCTATTACAGGTGAGACTGAGCCTGTAGCAACTCCCTTCCATGCCAAATAATATGTATTTGGACTTCCAGAAAAATGTAAATCATTCTTATAGCCCAGCTTCTAAAGACACAGGACTATATTTATTTGTGTTTTTTAACTAATAAACAAGTAAGTAGTCCCACTTATTGCTGGCTAATATTAATACTGCTGCTCTTAGGTTAGTTGTGGTAACAGTCCAATGAACACTGTATATTGGCAAAAGTATCACCAAGGAAAGTAATCTCCTGTCACTTCTTCATGCCTCAAACCATTCCTCCCTATGCGAGGACAGCAGACTCTATATCTGCAAAATTAGCTTTCCCAGGGAGGGGAAACACTCTGAAGTGTTTTTCCTGGGTAGGTTTAAATCCAGATCAACTTCTCACTCCAGTTCTCTGCACAACTACGACGGAGGAGGTGATGCAGAAGCGGGAATTCAAGGCCAGATTGGGAGAAGGTAAGGCTGTGTCTTTCATCACCAATGCCCCTTTATACTGACTTTCAGTATCCACAGAATTACAAATTCCATTAGTTTACCTGATGTTGCCCCTAAGGAAAATGCAAACTGCATCTCTTCCAGAGACACAGAAAATTTTAAAAAATAATTATGTTCTATGGTGGAAACTGTTCTGAGAACAAAATCATCACTTCAGGTAATTGCATTTACTTCAGTTCCTGCCAAAATTTACTTCCTAGATTTTATGGGGAGCTCTTGATGGTAATTTTTAAAAAACAAAGCTTATGTGACTTATGAACCATCAGTTAATAGTTAAGAAAAGTGTATACAGCATCTGAAACAGTTAATGCAGAATGATAAAGCTGTATTTCACTCATCCAGGAAAAATACCAACTATTTCTTTATTCCAACATCAACATATTTACCACTGGGCTGGAGGGAAGACAACACCCTAGGTATACTCTAAAGAATAAAGTTATTTTCACTTGCAGGAATTTTCATTACTTTTACCCTCACAAATACAGCACAGATGTGGATATTAGGAGAAAGCATCTGAAAAGCCATAAAACTGCTACTCATTTTATCATCTGCTTATAGTCTTTTTATGAGAGACTGTCTTTAGCTACGGCAGTGCATTAGTCAGCTGTGCTCAGCACTGACACATCGCAGATGAACTGGTCTGTGTGCTGCTCCTGTGGTGCTCTAAAGCTGATAAAACTCAGCAGCTGTTATTTTCACTGGCTTATGCAGCACATAGTGGGTGTTCTGGTCACTTTATAAATATCACCTTTACACTTCCAAATGCTTATAAGCACATTTATTTCTAACAGAGTATCTCCACTTAGGTGCAGTGTGTATTTAGTTGGTGTTATATAAAAAGGTCGGTTCTGAGGGCAAAATGTCTCCCCAGAATGACACATATGAGAGTGAAAATATTTTTGCTTTTGTATCCTAGGAACATACACCCAAGTGTGGTCAAGTGTTCACCACAGGAAGAGCCACACTGGTGGAAGAGGCTGCAAGGCCCAGCTTCTGTGCCTGGGCCTTGGCTGCAGAGTCCCAGTCCCAGAGCTGAGCCAGCAGAACCAGCCACATGGGTTGTCTGCACCAGGCCAATGCCAAGCCACCCACACTAATTCAGTTGTTCCTAGTTTTGTGAGTGAACTGGGCTGACTCTATGCTTTCAGGAGAAAGGATGATCCCAGATGATCCTGTCAGGGGACACTGACCTGTAGTAGGAGAATGGGAAGAAGCTGGAAAGGAGCAGTAGAAAAAAGAGGTCTGCAAAATTCTGGCCACCATGGAAAAGGATTGAGCTTTCACTTGTCCCTTTCAGTGCAAGACTGATACGCTATAAGGGAGCCAGGTTGAAAACAAACACAGGGAACTGATTCCTCAAGCAACCAGTGGGAATGGACTTTTTTGACAAACAACATTGTGACTGTATATGTTTAAAGTCGGCATACAGGAATGTCCCACTTGCTTTGCTCTTATGATAGGTCCAAGGATCACACTTTCCATGGATACTCCATGGTACTTCTCCCTCCTGCTTCCTCATTGCTGGAAATTCTTTGCCAGAAGTAATTTGCCAGTCTAGAAAGTACTATAAGTAGAGAGCAAATAATTTTTTTGGCTGTCAGCTAGGATAAAGGGAGAGCAGTATATAGTCAGGCTCCAAATCCTTGTTCCCATTATGCTGTATAGACTTTACCTAATTTTTTTGTCCCAGGTCAAAACAGCCCTGGAACACAAGCAGGAGTCCAGCACCTACTTTTCCCAGAATGGTAGGACTACAAGATGCTGTTCTCTTCTGTGGGCTCTTTCCCTAATGAGACACTGAATCCTCTTCTAGCAAAACTTGAGGGCTTGGCATACACTTCCCGAAAGAGCTTCTCAGCTCGTAGTGAGGCCGCACCTGTAAGAGATGAGAGTTGACATCGTTCCTCCACTATGGTGGAGATTGCCCTAGAAACTACTTACTGTAGCAGTGTGTCTTGTAAGGCCAGAACATTTAGTGTGTGTGGTGGGTCAGACTATACATCCATCCTCTGCCCATACCAAGAACTCTCCCAGGAAGCAGTGTGCATGATGAAGTAACACAGTGCAATTGCCCAGAGAGTACTTACTTCCTATTTCTCATCGGTTCCTGGCTGGATTTTGCCTTAAAGCCTAAGGGCTTATATCTTTCATAAGTGTTGATCTATCTCCACAACAGTCCAGAGCTCTCCTTAGCAACGTTCATGAAAAAGAAAGGAAAGAGAAGGGCAAGGCAGGGAAGAGAAAAGAAGGGCGGGGAGGGGAAGGGAAGGGAAGGGAAGGGAAGGGAAGGGAAGGGAAGGGAAGGGAAGGGAAGGGAAGGGAAGGGAAGGGAAGGGAAGGGAAGGGAAGGGAAGGGAAGGGAAGAAGAAAAAAAGCATTAGGACATCCTAATCAAGTTCAAATTAGAACAGTACATTCTGGGAAGACATGTAGTGCGTTTCCTGGAAACGTAGTCTCTCCTGAGCATAGGTGCTGCCTAAGGTCCTGCTCCACCAGGGCCATCCCATCAGCACTGTAATGTGCAACAGCAACTGCAGCAACCCACAGCAGTGCAGAACCCAACCATTCCTGCTAAATACTATTGTCACCAGCTGGAGACAAGGGCTTATGGACTCACAGCCACCTGAGCTTTTTAGAAGTTAGTATCGGGTTGGCTTGGGCTTTGGAGCTAAATTCTACAAAACCTCAGCCTCCCCTTCTCCCCCCTCACAGTCCAGAGACTCAGGGGCAGTGAGAGCATCCCAAATCTATGCCACTGAACACTCCAACACTGTCTGCAAGGCCTCATTGTCTGATAGCTTTAGTGTGTGCCAACTCAAATAAGAAAGAGTGACTATGGCACAGAGGGGGGAAATGGGCTTCTCCCTGTGCACCAATGGAGATGGAGTGGCACGTGGCACTAGCCCAGCAGCCCCTCCTTACCCGAGAGGCACTGAGCTGGGACAGCAGACTGCTGCAGGTGCAGAAAAGGCATGGAGTTTGAGTCTCCCCACAGATTTCCTATGTTCCTTCCAAAGTCACAATATTTTAATTGATATTTCTTATGAGAATTCAACAGGTGCAACATAAATCCCACGGATTGTGCTGAATCTCACAAAACCTTGACTTTCATTTTGGAAGGACAGGGCGGAGGCGGGGAGAGGAGTTTTTTTGCTCTTTGGGTTTTTAGCCTTGAGCTACATGAGACAGAAAAAATGCTGTATTTGCTCAAAGTGCTGCCAGATTAAAATAAACAGCTATTCATCTTATTTTTCTGAAAGGATGGTTAAGTCATTGAGAAAACCTCATTGACTGTAGAAATACATTCAGTTATAGCACAAGTACAGTGGGGACAAACTTGGCTTTTCCTTATACATCCTGGAGTGGGGAGCAAGAGTTCCTACATCAATTTCTGACCCTTCAGACATGCTTGGCAAAAGCCGATGGGACAGCATCAGTGCCAGGAAGAGAATCTCTGGGTTTATGGATACAATAAGAACCCTGCTAAAAACAGTTAATAGACCTATTTGGCCTAAGTTTTATTTATGAGGTGAAAGGTGCTAGTAACAAAGGTGAATGTCACAACATATGATTTCTTTAGCATTGTCATGATATATCTCCCCTTGGTTTAGCCTCTACTTTACTGATGGCTAAGTACGTGCAGGACTCCACATGGTACATAGTTAAACAACGAGCAGATAGGGAGGCAGATGTCAGAAATAAAGACAGACTTCTACTTCTCTTTTTTTACAACTGGAGGGTTTGTTTGATGGTTTGAAGATTTTTATGTTTTTGTATTAAAAAGTTTTATAAAATGTTAGTTCAGCCCAAAACTTCAGACCACCTGGAAAGACCATATTTCTAGCACTTAGAAAGTGGTCAAGCTGATAAACTGCAAATCTGTGTGTTCTTCTCCACACTCCTGTGCCCATTCTCCGCTATTTCATCACATTTGCAGTTCAGTTTGAGTGCCTGGCACAGGCCCTGCACTGATGCTAGGCCAGTCTGATAGTCCCATATAGGAAAGAACAGATATCTATTTGTTGACAGATAAGTCAACTGATGGATGAGGAAAAAAGCTTTTTTATTTTAAAATCAATACTAGTGGCCAGTATCACAATAATAAAATGCTAACATTGATAATAATAACAATGAGCTTTACTGAGAATATAGTGAAGATCTTTAAATCCTATGATACTAATTTCATTTAGCACAGCGAGATGTGATTTAAAAGCCGAAATAAAAAAAAAGGTAGAAGGGACAATCTCTCATTTCTTTTCATCATATGTAGTAGAGGGGAAGAAATGGTGGTTTTTGTTTTCCACCAAAAATCTGAGATTTTTCACTGGGATGAAAATTTGAAATATCAAAAATTGTTCCAAATCAAAATCTAAAGCGATACAAAACACAAAATATAGACCAACACAAACAAAACACTTATCTTATTCTTCCTTGGTGCCATTTTTCTATACCTTGGCTTAAAAGCAAGATGAAAAAACATTGCATTAAAATAAAATAAAAATTTACAATATATATTTAGGTGTTTAAATGCATTATTCTGATTTTCTAAACATTTTTTCCTGATTTTTAAACAAAAAATTATGAAAATGAATGTTCTCCAACATACAGTGTATTAATCACGAATTTTTGAGAAAAAAACAATTTTTGGGAAATTCCTGCTAATCCTAAGTCATCTTTTCCCTCCTCTAAAGGCCTCATGAATTCTAATACCTGTCATTTTTCCTGTACAGGTTCTAAAACACATCACTATGGGAATCAGCATCATCATCCTCATTTGCCATAGTGGAAGACTGAAGGACTTGCCCCAGGACAAGAAGCAGACCACACATGGAGCTGAAATGATAACTTTCTCCTAATAGTTCCAGCTCAGTGCTCTCTGGTCTTTGCTGTGTAACCAAAAAATGGGTCTCTGAACTGATAGTTTGTCATCTGGGCCTGAGTTTGGATAAGACAGTGACAGTAAAGGCTTTCTCTAAAGATCAGCACTTCTCCAGTGGGAATTGCTGTGAGATGTTCTGCTGACTGACTGAAACAATGTAGGGGAAGTCTAAAGACAGTGGGACCTACTTGGCACGTCCCTCCTCATTTTCCCCTAACAAAGCAGAATAATCTACATTTATAGAATCATAGAATCATAGAAACAACCAGGTTGGAAAAGACCTCTGAGATCATCAAGTCCAACTCTTGATCCAACATTGCCATGGTTACTAGATCATGGCACTAAGTGCCACATCCAGTCTCATCTTAAAAACCTCCAGGAATGGTGAATCCACCAACTGTCTGGGCAGCCCATTCCAATGTCTGATTACTGTTTCTGTAAAAAATTTCTTCCTAATATTCAGCCTAAACCTTCCCTGGCAGAGCTTCAGACCATGCTCTCTTGTCCTACTGCTGTTTGCCTGGTAGAAGAGACCGACCCCCACCTGGCTACAACTTCCTCTCAGGTAGATGTAGACAGTGATGAGGTCTCCCCTGAACCTCCTCTGCTTCAGGTTTAACAACCCCAGCTCCCTCAGCCTCTCCTCACAAGACTTGTGCTTCATCAGCCTTGTTGCTCTTCTCTAGACCTGCTCCAGCACCTCAACATCCTTCCTGAACTGAGGGGCCCAGAACTGGACAGCACTCCAGGTGTGGCCTCACCAGCGCTGAGTACAGGGGAGGAATCACTTCCCTGGTCCTGCTGGCCACACTGTTCTGATGCAGGCCAGGATGCCATTGGCCTTCTTGGCCACCTGGGCACACTGCTGGCTCATGTTCAGCTTCCTGTCAATCCAAACTCCCAGGTCCCTTTCTGCCTGGCTGCTCTCCAGCCACTTTGTGCCCAGTCTGTAGCGCTGCAGAGGGTTGTTGTGACCAAAGTGCAGGACCCGGCACTTGGCCTTGTTGAACCTCATCCCATTGGGATCAGCCAAACTCTCCAGTCTGTCCAGGTCCCTCTGCAGAGACCTCCTGCCTTCCAGCTGATCGACACCCCCCTCCCCCCATCTTGGTGTCATCTGCAAATTTACTAATGGTGGCTTCAATCTTCTCATCTAAATCATCGATAAAGCTATTAAACAGGACTGGGCCCAACACTGATCCCTGTGGAACACCACTGGTGACCTGCCACCAACTGGATGCAGCCCCATTCCCCACCACTCTCTGGGCCCGGCCCTGCAGTCAGTTCCTAACCCAGAGAGTACCCCTGTCCAAGCCATGGACTGCCAGCTTTTCCAGAAGAATGCTACGGGAGATGGTGTCAAAGGCTTTGCTGAAGTCCAGATAGACACATCCACAGCCTTCCTCTCACCCACCAGGCGGGTCACCTGATTATAAAAGGAGATTAGGTTGGTCAGACAGAACCTGCCATTCCTAAACCCGTGCTGGCTGGGTCTGATCCCTCTTCCATCCTGTAGGTGCCGTGTGATTGCACTCAGGATGATCTGCGCCATAACTCTGCTAGGCACTGAGGTCAGGCTGACAGGCCTGGAGTTTCCCAGGTCCTCCTTGAAGCCCTTTTTGTGGATTGGTGTGACATTTGCCAACTTCCAGTCATCTGGGACCTCCCCAGGGATCCAGGACTGTTGGTAAATGATGGAGAGTGGCTTGGAGAGCTCTTCCATCTGCTCCCTCATCACTCTTGGGTGGATCCCATCTGGTCCCATAGACTTGTGAGGATCCAATTGGCTCAGCAGGTCACTGTTTCCTCCTGGATTAAAGGAGGGCTATTCCACTTCCTGTCTCTGTCTACCAGGTCGGGAGGCTAGTTGTCCTGAGGACAACCTGTCTTACTGTTGAAAACTGAGGCAAAGAAAGTATTAAGTACCTCAGCCTTTTCCTCATCTTTGGTGAATATGTTCCCCCTGATGTCCAACAAAGAATGGAGGTTTTCCTTGCCCCTACTTTTGCTATTGATGTATTTTTAGAAGCACTTCTTGTTATCCCTAACAGAAGTGGCTAGACTGAGCTTAAACTGTGCCTTTGTCTCTCTGATTTTCTTTCTACATGACCTAACTATACTCCTAAACTCTTCATGAGTAGCCAGCCCTTTTCTCCACAGTTCTCCTTTTCCCCCTAATTTCCTTCTAAATCTCCCTGTTCAGCCAGGCTGGCTCTCTTCCCCTCCAGCTTGCCTTTTGGCACACTGGGACAACTTGCTCCTGAGTGTTCAATATTCCCTTTTTGAAGCATGTCCATCTCTCTTGGACCCCTTTGTTTTCAAAGGCTGTTTCCCAACAGCCTGAACCAGTCTTCTGAGCAGGCCAAAATCTATCCTGTGGAAGTCCAGGGTAGAAGTTTTATTGATGGCCCTCTTTGCATCCCTGAGTATCAAAACCTCTATTATTTCTTGGTCACTGTGCCCCAGACGGCCTCTGACCACCACATCTCCCACCAGCCCCTCTCAGTTTGTGAACAGCAGGTCTAGCAGGGACCCACCCTGTAGGCTCATTTACCAGCTGGACCAGGAAATTATCCTCTATATGCTCTAGGAATCTCCTTGACTGCTGCTTCTCTGCTGTGTTGAGTTTCCAGCAGACATCTGGCAGGTTAAAGTTGCCCACAAGAACAAGGGCTGGTGATTTTGAGACATCCACCAGCTGCTTATAGAAGAATTCATGAACTTCATCATCCTGATTGGGTGGTCTATAACAGATTCCCACCAGGATATCAGCCTTCCCCCTGATTCTGATCTACAGCCACTCAACCTTATTGTTACTGACTTCAAATTCTGAAGTTATGAAGAACATAAAGCTGAGAGAATGTTACCTAAAGTTTAACTAGGGAGCATATGGAAAGTTTAGATAGAAGTCTTTCAAAGAAAAATAATGAGCAGAATTACAGTAGAAACAGTTGCTATATGGATAAGGCAAAATATTTGACAAGGAAAACATCTCTGAGAAGAAAGCACAAGGGTAGAGCTATTATAGCCTCTGAGGCCTTTTCCCTCAGACTTCTTATTTTATAACATATTTCTAAAACACAACACCCACAACTATTTTTCTTCATCTATCAAAGCATAAAATTACCAGTCCTTTGACCTAACTTAAATGAAGGAAGTAGCAATGTTAGGTTTAATTAAAAACAGCAAATATTTGTACAGCTGTCCCTGGTTTCACAGCACAGAAATAGGTTTAGCATCAAATCTTACAGTTTTAAGTCCTCTGGGAACTATATACAAAAACATATAGGATCCTTCTGGCTGACTTGCTAAAGCCAAAAATGCCTTTTTTTAAAGTTATTTCAGGTGGGGCTCATTCAGCCTTCCCGTTTCCAACACACTGTTTTCCTATTTGAGGGTTTTTTTTTTCCTTGCTTCAAACGGGGTACTCTCAGATTGACAGGTTTGGATGCATTTGATGCATTTTGGAGTTGGGAATAATAGTAATAAAACTGAGGGTAGCCTGAGAAGTTCTGACTTATCAGCAACCTTAGCTTTTTGGTGTAAATTCTTACAGCCAGACCTGTCTGGGCATTTTCAGGGGTCTCTGCCTTTCCATGTGGGTGTCACAGGGAGGCACCTGGCGTGGGATGCAGGAGTATTAACCAGATCCATGCTGAACATCCCTGAAACTGGGAGGGGTCTGGAACGAAAGGCTTTGCTCCGGGCTCTTGCTCTCCTTTTAAATTACACATCGAAACACACTGTAAAATCCTTCAGCACTGAGCTTTATGATGCAGCCTCTGGAGGGCTGACTCCATACACACCCCACCCCCTTGATTGGGCCAGCCATGGCAAGCCCACTCCCAGTAGGGACCATGGGAAGATTTACACTGCCTCATGCAAAAGGGTCAGCATCCCCAAGCTCTGAACTCCCTTGCCTGTTCCTTCAAGGACCCACAGGTTTCAACCTGCCAAAGGCAGCTCAGGGGTGCAGGATAGGCAGGTGGGGCAGGTGGCCACCCTCTGCAGGGCCAGAGATAAGAGGGAAGAAGGAGAGAAGGGGCCTAACTAGGTTAAAAAAGCTTCACTCATGTCTGGAGCAGGAAGGGAGATGGGAAGGCTGATGGTCAGTTTGGGTGCTCTGCTTGTGTTCATCGGGCACCAGGCAGGGTGCATCCTCTGGGCTGCTGCAGCCCTCAACTTTCCCACAGCCCCCCATACAGCCTTCCCACATCCAAACTTCCAGCATCAGCAAGTTTGGGCCAGCTTGGCACAGACCAGGAGAGGAATTGGAGATCTCTGAGCATGGTGGGGCTCAGGAGCTGAAGGAAGAGAGAAAAATGCTGGGGAAAAGCCCTAAAGAAGGAGAAGAGAGTGGAGACCTGTCTCTTAATGCAGGTGAGCCAAGCCAGGCAGGCTGGCCCAGCCAAGGCTGGCTAAATATGAGACACTTCAAGAGACAGCTCAGCACAGCAAGATGTTCCAACTAGTAGAAGCAACCTCCTTACATGTAGAACATCTCCTGTTCCCTCTCCTACAGAAGCATCCTCTTCCTCTCCACCCAAAAGTAAGAAAGAAGCAGATATACACTGATCCTGGGTTTCTGGCAGAAGGGCAGTGGACTGCACCTGTAATTGCATGCACTGAGTTTTGCTAGGAGTGGAAGAGTTTAATTTACATTAATTTTCAGTTAAGTAATTTAAGCTTAAAGCCTGCAAAACAGAAAGCTACTGACAGTTCAGTGTAGTTGCATCACAGGGGTTCTGAGAATAAAACACGTTTTGGCAGGACAAAGGCTTACTGACATGCTGAGTAGCCTGGAAAGATTATTTAGAGCTTTTTCAGAAGCCAGCTTCAATATGTCTAAATTTCTAGAAATGCATGTAAAGTCTTAAACTGTGAAGCTATTCTCCAGTTCTCAAAGAGCCAAAAAAACCAACACAAGATGCAGCGATGACTAGTAACCCACAAGTGAAACATGACTGACCCATAGAGCTCACAGTTGTTCCAAACTGGCACACTATATATCCAGCATATGAGGCCAAATGAACATAAACCTGAAAAAAATCATCCATTTTCCAGTAAATACAATTGTTATGCATATTACCCCAGGAAGAAATCTAAGAAAAAGCCTAAGAAGGTATGGGCTTACAATTCTTACGTTTAGTTGTTCAAATCTAATATGTCTCCTATGTCTTGCTCCCGGTCAATTTACTTTGGAATTGTTCAAAAGGTCTTTGCCATATGTTGGGTCTCAGGTATACCATGTGAAACAAGATGGCAGTCCTTCTAAAATTTTCAGTACCAAAGGTGCATGCCACAGAAACCCCATTAGTAGTGGACACCAATTGCTAGGCCAGGTGAGTTAAAACTAGCCTCTGCTCTTTTTCTTCTACACCAACCTTTCCAGCATAGACCAGTACAATGTGGGAAACTGGGGTACACTGAAGCAGCAAAGAAGTAACTGCTTAAAAGTTTCATCTGGTGGATAAATACCTGTGAATGAAATTTTGATATGTCTTCTGGTTTCTCGGTATCTTGGTGATGAATTTGACATATTGCAGGATAATGTTTTCTTGTGCACTGAGTCCAGCTTTTTGATTGTTGATTTTTTAAAAATGAAATCCAAGCTATCTAAAATCACCAAGAATCAGAAGCAACTTTTAAACATTTGGATCCAAATATTTTCGGTCTCCAGGAATATCCCTTTGAGAGTCCACTAGAAATAAATACATGCTAAGGTGGAAGGGATGATATTGGAAACTAAAAAGAGAGTGTTAAAAAATTAAATGAAATATTTAGACATTATTCTTAAAAATGAGAGAACAGTGACAGGTTGGAGTTCTGCAATTCCAATTTTCCAGTAAAACTTCTTTATTGCTCGTAATTTAAAATAAACAAGGCTAATGACATTTGTTTTTTGCTAGCTTAATGAAATACAGCCATCTCAATGAAAGTTTTATTTTCTTCTTCTTATTTCCCAGAACTACTTTAATATCCACTTGCATGAAAGCATATGTTTAGATACCACTGGGAATACAGTTTCCTTTGGGTTCTGGTTTTCCTAATCTATTTGAAGCTAAGTTAGGGCCTTTTTTCACTGAAAATCCATTATCATGACCTGTTGAGCTCTGGGACTTTCCATCCCTTTACTTCTACAATAAGGGTACATAAATTCTACACTATATTTCCTCAGATCCTGTGTCACAGGTAACCAACGCCTTTAATTGCAAGTAGTTTCACTGATGCAGGTTTGACTTAGAAGTAAATTGGATTTCAAGGGATCCATTTATATTATAACCTGTTCATAAATTCCAATGAACAAGCCTTTAAAAATAAGCCCTAAGCCAGTGAATTGGGCGAAGTCCCTTCAAAATGGCATCCCTGTGATAGGAACGTCTCTCCACTCACTGTTTTTAAAGTAAAGCTTTGGATTTATGTTTCAGAGACACTCATTCATTCTAGTAGTCAGTACTTGATACTTCTCATCTGTTGCTACAGTTATGTCACTTTCAGTTCCCTCTTGACAGTCCTGATTTTCTGTTCTCCCTTAGTTTTGAGGTCATTCTTTTTTTTCTCTTAATTGGTTTATGGTATCAATATTGGTTTAGCAGCTGAACTGGTTAAAAAAGAATCACTCCATAAAATAGTTCTGAAGAAAAAATAGTCTTGAAGAAAAAATAGATTCAAGGAATGGGAAGGACATGCTGAAATATCTCATCCTTTGTAGGTACTGGGAACACTGCTTTCTGCTGCACACGAGTGCTCATTAGACAGTGCTAGTTCTCAGCAGTCAAAAGGGGGATGTTAATTTCTGGTGAAAAATGATAGCCTTGCAAGAATTTGGAGCAAATCCTTTACTATTGATAGTAAGTGTATTGTTACTGATTTTGTAGTATGACTGTAGAGACTGCTTAGCCAAAGGGGAGATGGGACATGAGGAAGGGCAAGGGGCCTCTTTCCCCCATCCTGGGACCCAGGTGACTGCATCACCCTGTTACCTAACCAGTTGATTACTGGTTTCACACCCACAAGCAAACTCCTTGTGCCTTCTGCCTCCACAAAGGCCCCCTGTATTAATGTCTGTGTTTTCTCTCTCCTGTAATTACACGCTGCCAAGGCGAACAGAACAGTCTTTTTTTTTTTTTTTTTTTTTTTTTTTTTTTTAATGGAGATTCTGTATTTTAAGCAGCAATATGAGTGCATTTGAAAAGGAAAAATACAAGGTATGAAAGCTTCCCAAAATAGCAGTGCGCGGCTTGCCCTGGCTGTGCTCAGGTGCAGCTATGCATTACTCCGGCTTTTTGATAACATCCTGTCTCCTGTGCTGAAGTTACCACGGGGTTGTGAGGACAGTACTAAATCAGAAATGTGTGGTGGATTGGACTGGGCCAATCTCAACGACAGCCAGAGGGGAACGGGATATAAATCATGCTAAGAAGTTAAAATAGCCATCCCATTTGCAAAACAGTCATGATATTTTCTTTAAGGGGGAAAAGAAAACAGTGTGCTTAAAAGGTGCCAGATTGGCAGGGTGGGATAATAAAAAAACTTCTGACTGTGCAAGTTTCTCTTGCCCCTGTGCTATGATGCCACTGCTCTGCCTGGCTCAGAGGAAGAAGGTCAGGGCAGCAGGCTCAGCACTCCTACACAAAAGGAGCAGCATCAACAAAGCCGCACATCTACCTTGTAGTTCCCTTGCCCTGGATTCCCATCTGGGTGAAACAGTGCAGTGCAGCCCAGTGGCACCTAATTTGTACTGACGGTGAGTCATATCACTGAGACTCAAGTGATGGCATGAAGGCAGCCCTGCTAAGATTCTTGCAGGCTAGCAGACAAGCAGGGGGGGAGTGCATTGCTGCTGTTAAGCCTTCCCACAGTCGTGCCAGATGCAAGCCTTTTTTTCCTGATCTATTGAGATCCATTCCTGTGGAACAAAATAGAAACTGGAAGTTCACTGCAGGCCAAGCAACAGCACATCATCAGGCATTGCTGAGTTTGACCACAGGTGAAACAGACCTTGGAGACGTCCTGAACCTCAGGAGATCACCTCAGGGCTGGTGCAGCCGGGCACCTCTTCCAGCTGCTCAGCATATCCTAAGCCCAGGTGTTTTTACCCAGAGGATTTGCCCCTTTTGGGTGAGGAATATGGAAAGGGTGGCAGCTGCTAGATGATATTTCTAATAGTAGTTAATAAGCTTGTTTTCTGGTTGCTGATTTCCTGCCACAAATCAGAGATTAGTTCTCAGTACCAAACTAACTCATTCTTCCTTATGTGGGAGATCTGATGACTGATTCATAAATAATGGCTTAGGGGTGGTGGAAATGGGATAAATTGCTTTCATTAAAATTCACATAAAACAGCACCAGAGTCCCTGCTTGCCACCACAGATTGAACAAATGTGCCAACATGCACGTTTTTCATTTTGCAGCCACTGATATTATGAAGTTGTTTCTGGACCTAATAGCTTTGAATGTTCATTTTTTAAAGTAATTAATACAAAGAGTGATCCTGGAAAAAATTGCCTCATCCTCCATAAAGTTATTTGCAAGCTGTAAGCATCAATACTCTTCTGTGAGATGCTTTTTTTTTTTTTTTTTTTTTTTTTTTTAGTACTGAAAAATGCTCAATTTGAAGTTTTTCAAGTGAGGAATTGCTTCCAAGATTTTTCTTGAAGCTCAGAGGAAATATGCTTAGATGACTCCATTTTATTAATATGGTAGTGTTGCACTCCACATGAATCTGCACCTGCTGTGCTAGGAAGAGGCTTTGCAGTGGCAAGCTCCAGAATGAACTACACTAGAGGCTCAGGGGGTTTCTTTTTTCCATAGGAATAGTAACTTTACAAGAAATTATTAACAACTCCACCATTCTCAGTGGTGTATATCTTAGAAGATATCTTCTAAATTCAACTGTTTTAGAAAACAGCTGATGAGAGACAAGTACAGACTTGAGGTGGGGCTTATCTGTCCCATGGATGTTTCCCAAAGACTGAACTACTTAAACCATGTTCCATTTAGAGTCATCAGAGAGAAAGAGGCACTCCAGATTCACTTCATCCTATAATAGCCACCTAAGCAGGGTCAGAAGCATTTGGACAACACTCTCAGGCATGTGGTGTGACTCTCTAAGAGGGTCCTGTGCAGGACCAGGAGTTGGACTCGATGATCTTTGCATGTCCCTTCCAACTAAGCATACTCTGTGACTCCTATTGCTCCCCACTGACCACATGCAGAACCTCTGGGAAAAAGTTTCAGCATAGACATTTATGTACCCAAGGAATGCAACAGGAATTGCTTTCTAAAATGACCATTTTATTTCTCCAGAAGTTGAGCTATCCTGGGAAATTATAGTGGAAAAATATAAAATAGGTCAGTGGGAGTGGAAGCACTGAGTTACCAGGAATGGACATTAGGAGCTCTGGCACTCCAGCCCCTGACTCGCACATTTGGGCTCGCCAATCATGGAGCGAATCCAGCATCTGGACCAGGGCACCGCCACTGCCACTCTGCCTTCAGTGGAAATTTTGTCTACCAGGACGCGAGGAGATTAAGAAAAAATGTTGAGGCTTGGCAGCAGGCCTGGGTCTAAAATTTGAGTATGCTGAAGAAAAAGGCAGCTGTCTGTAACAGCCAGCTGTAGGAATCTGTTTGATGGGTCAGGTTGGCATCTCTGAATAAAATAAAAGATGGAAGAAAGGAGTTTGTATCTTCTCTAAGGAAGCCTTTATAAAAGTGACCTCTTATAAATGCAAAGCAACTTACTGGATAATATCAATTTTATGTTAAGGTTCAAAAATAAAAGCTAGGCCATAAGAAACATCCTGAAACTTCAGCCTACCACTGAGTGACAACTGCATGAAACAGATCCAGAGCAGTGGAAAATTTTAAGCCATAAATTAGCCTTGAAACTAGTAGGCCATGTTGTTTTTTTTCTGGGGGAGGTGCTTTATTACCTCATCTGTCTAAACATATGGATCTTGACAAATGAAAGCTGCAGGGAGGATCTGCTCCTGTCCTGCAATTGAAAATACTTAAAATCAAATTACTGCAAATATTCCTGTTACTCTCTCTTTAATGGCAAAGTACCACAGGAGCTGTTGCTCTCTATCAGTTCAGCTCACAAGGGCTCTCTCGCCTGAAACTAAAACGGAAAGAATTTTTAGCCTGAAACTTTTTCTTTTTCTTCAGTTAGTTACCGGTCATTTTTACTGAAAGGAGATAAATAAGTCAAGGTTTTGTCCTCTGTCATGCATCCTTATGCTCCCATGTGCTGGACACCTGCAAAAGCTAGCAAAACCAGCTTGTTTACTTAGTGCAATTTATTTGACCTTTTAATATATTTGAGTAAGGATTTTATGTCTAAGGCAACTTTACAGAACAGATTTGAAAGGTGACCTTCAAAGAAAACATCAAAACCTTTCTGGAAAAGGAAACTTTGGAAATATATGTGAAAAAGGCTGCTTTTCAGCTAACCTCCTGACTCAGGACTCCCTGGCTTTTTGGCATAGGGACGTACCACAGCAGTGAGTTCACCTTGCCTACAGCAGACCTACAACTGCTATCATACAATACCAAAGGGCCTAAGAATGGGTTTGGATGGTATAGTTTCAGAGCTTCCATTACAAATGCCTTCTATTTTCTGTCTGGGGCAGTCACTCAGCACTGTTTTTGATCTTAACCTTCTTCAGTCCTTCAACTGCAAATCCTTTTTGCCATTGCCATTATGAATCTGAGATTGTCTATCTGAAAAGGAGTTTTTAAAGGTGGTTTATTTGTTAATTTTAATAATAAAGGTGAAACCCACAATAAGTCTGAACTTTCATGCTTTTACGAATAATGTTAAAACACAATTTCCTTTCAGCTTAAATCATAGGCTGCTACTAACTAAAAGAGTAAATGCATCAAGTGAGGGAGGTTAAAGGTGCCAAAATTTGGTATTTACCACACCCTACAGGAGAAGGTTCCCCCATCTCCTACAGCTTGTCCTGAAGGGTTCATTGTGCATGAGACCTTAGAAAGGCATAGGTAGGCTGTGAATGAGACCACATTTGCACAAAAATTTTAGGATTACAGAGCTACTAGAAAACAATGTCTTGCCGCCTTCACTTCCAAATGCCCATTCCCAGTACTGAGATGCTCCTCTATTTGTGCTGACATCCACCCTTTCCGAGAGTAAACCAGGCTGGGGAACCTTTGAAAGTTAAAACTCTGTTTCGGCCATCTGCTCCTACCCCTCTTTTAGGAAGTTGTAGGAGCAGAGGGAGGTAAAAGTAAATGTTTTCTTTCAGTCTTTGTGTAAATGAGCTTAGTACAGGAGCACTCACTAACCTATGCGGCCCAGCTCAATGGCAGAGAGAAGGCAGGTCCTAGAACTTCATTACAGCAGTGTTACAAACTGTTAGGGAACTTGGCCTTTGTGTATGAACACAGCAGACAAGGTGTTCCATAAGCTGCAGCATGCAGTGTTAGTTTCACTGTATTAAGGAATGCATTTCTCCCATGCAGAGGATTTCCCTATCACAGGCAGGTATTAGAGCAGCAGGCCATGCCACCTCTGCATGACTGGGAAGCCCTCATAATTTTTTATGGTATGCAACCAGCAGAGCTGTCAAGGTCACCCACCTCACTGGTGATCCCAGTCCCATCACAGATGAAGGACACTGCATGGAAGCAATGAGCTCTCCAGAGTCTTCTGAAAATAATACTTCCATGAGCTCCTACCCTTACCTGACACGGTAGAGGGAATTAAATTGCTTGAGGACAGATACAAAAGGTCTGTCTTGTAGAAATAATCTTTAAAAAACTTAATTGTCAAGGCCTGGGGAAGAAGGTGCCCTTTACTATTAAGCAGGTGCAACTGCTACCTAAGGCTTCCTGCCAAGTCAGCTTGCAGAAATATTTAATGGTTATACAACATTTGCCTTAAACCTGAAGGTGTTTCACACTAAAAGAGATGAACATTCATGATTATGAAGTTTCTGCTTAGAAAATCATGCCTAGAATACTTGGGGAGCATTATTTTTCACTCCCTTTTGCCTGTGCTTTTAGGAAAGCATTGCATTTAGAAATATCTGTGGTCATATGTCTTTACAAAGAGAGGGACAATTTGTGAAAAACTTCCTTGAAGCTTACCAGTGCTTGAAAGCCATCACTGAGAAACTAATTTATCCATTGGCAGTTTTTCCCTCAGATTCTTATATTCCAGTCTGATCTGCTCTGAGAGAAATCCCACAAAATCCCCTGGCAATGTGAAATAGCATGCTGCTTGCCCCAAGAATGAGCAGGGCGTATGAGCTTTAATGGTCCTATAAAAATAACAGATATCTTGAAAGGTGAATCTTGGAGATTTTATTATAGTAAGAGCTCCTGCTGACTTTATATCAGTGAAGATTTCCCAATGGAAATGGTGTTCCTGCAAAGTAGTGAATAGTCTTCTCATATAAAACTCATACCAAAGTCATGGGAATGTCTCCAGAGGTGCTCTGAAGGAACAAGAATTCATTCTTAAATAATAAGCTCTCAAAATACAGAAATGTGGAGGATGAGAAGACAACAATCAAAAATCTCTTTATTTTCATCACAACTCAGGAAAATGTGTTTTCAAGTACTTTGTTATGGAATGAACACTTGAGAGAGACAGAGAAAATAGTGTGCTTAAGTATGGAATCTTTCATGAGAAGGTATACAAATAAAGACAGTCTGCTAGACCCTTACTGAAATTTGCCACAATAAGCCAACTAACCAATGGAGAGGTGAAAGTGCAGTATCTTCTGTTGAGAAAAGAAAAAAAAAAGAAGAAAAATATGTGGGTCCAGTGGGATCAATCACTTTAAAGCAATAAAAGGTCTTGGTAGATGGTCCAGTGGAGGTGAATGGAAAGCAAAGCAAAACAGGCATTAACACAGTGAAGCAAAGGTATTTATAAACTGAGGTGAAGCATTTGTGAAGATTGCTTTGCAGAGCTTTCTCGGCCCCTGTGACAGTGCAGCAGACAGCATAAAACTTCCATAGTGCCAGATCAGGATGGTTTATGAAGTCACTTACTTCTGTCAAACAGCTGCAGCTGTAATGCTGAGAAGAGGCATTCCCCTCCTCTTTTTGCAATAAGATTTAATGTCTGTGTGATTGCTGAGAAGGAATAACGGCTTGTAAAACTTTTTTTTTTTTTTTTTCAAAGGGATAAATTAAGCTCCTTGTTACTGTGATTTGGGTAGTAGGTGAGGGAATTTTGTAGACTATGAGATAGAAAAGTATCCCTTTACATTGGCTGGAAGAGTGAATTTCCACATGTGATTTTTTTTTTTTTAATTTTTAATGTGTGATCATGAACATCATCAGCTGAATACTTTCCGAGTGTGGTTCCATACTCTGATTGATTTGCCATATTTTATGTTCACACTTTAAACGTTACACTGGTGTCATTCTTACAGCTAAAACTAAGGCTACCTCAAAACACTTACTTATTGGTTCTCAGTGTGAATACAGACAACTGCCCTAGGTTGAAATTTTTCATAGGATGTCTTAGCTTAGGATTCATTTAGAAATGGGAAGAAAAACCATGAAGGTCAGGCCAGCACCAGATGTCTGCTTTCTCTTTTTCTTTTAAGTGTGACTCCCTCCCTCAAGGGAAGAAGGAAAAGGGCTCTGTTGGTAGCAGAACATGGTGGTTTCCTGAAATGTTGTGATCTCCAGGGCAACTCTAAACACAACAGCAGGCAGTAAATGAAAAGAAGGAATGCACAGAAGGTGTTATACAAGTTCCTACACAGGTACTAGTGAGTGTGTATCTACTGGCTATTTTTCTATTGTTATCCTCTCAGAGGAGAGAGACGTGGGCAGCAGAGAGGCTGGGGGAGGAAACCTGGGAGAAGGCAGCTGCAACTGCAGCCCTGAGATCCCCCCACTTTACAGAGCACAAAGTAATGCCACCACCCCTACACACCTTTGGTGTGACAGCCACTCCCTGGAGCTCAGACCCCTTTTGCCCTGGCTGCAAGGGGCTGTTTCGTTACTTCCCACCATTTAGGCAGGTCACTCTCTGTATTCCTACAGTTGTTTCTATTAGTTCGCTCAATCTGCCCTCACACACAAACACCATGTTACAGGGTCTGTGTTCCAGTTCCTTCAGCAATACATTAGCCTGGAGCACAAATAGTTTTATCTCCAGTTTTATTAAAAAGTCATTTAAAAGGAAAACTTCCCAAAAGAATCTCTACAACACTCACTTGTATGCAGCTCAGTGTGCTGAAATCCTCATCTGAAGATCAATAGCAAGATCCCACTGATGTCACCAGGGCTAGAATCTGAGCTGTGCTATCCAGATCAAAGCTTACCTCATCGGTGTTGATAACAAGGTTGGCATCAGGAAGATTCTGAAAAAAAAAAAACAACAAACAAACAACCAAACCCCCAGCTGATTTCAACTCTGTTTGTCTGATCACATGCATGAGTACAGAAAATTAATGACCAATTACAGAGGAGCAAAAGCATTTGGCAGGTTATTTTCTTTTCAAGCTTCCAAGAAACTACCAAGTCCAGTCATAGTTCCATCCCACTGGACAGGTTCCCTTCTGGATGGCTCCAGGACTGCAGAGATCCCTAGCAGGTAGGAAACACAAAGCCCAGAAACTTTGGGGAAATTTAGGCCTTCTGAATATCACTCTTCATGTTTTTTTACAAGAATTAGTGTCCACGCTGAAAATTTCCAGAACTCTTTCTTTCCCAAACATTTCCACTTAAAATGAATACTTTTATTCAAGGTCATTTAAAAAGAAAACATTGTTAAATTCTTTTAAATTCTGGCTAGAAATTTAATAATCCCTTGGGAAACTTCATCTTGCATTAGAGTATACAGTACAGGTTTTCAATTCCTCTCCTTGTCCTCGAGATGACGTTGCAACGAAAAGGGAGGGCAGTGGGTTCTCAGGCCCTGAGTCTGCAAACACTTTGGGTATGGTTTCATGACTCAAAGTGCTCACGTTACTGTGGTTTAATAAGTTACCACCCATCAGCTGAGCTGTGGCAACTGCCTGTGCACATACAATTAGCTCACCCTAATTGCAAAATGTGCAACTCACCCCCTTTCAGGAGATCTGTGCAGCTGCACATTTCTATCAAGTTACCCCTTGGCATGTTTGCAGCTCAAGGTCCTGTTTCATCGTGCCTTAATCAAGATGAAGCGTGGTAGAAGATATGAACATCCAACATGCCCCTGGCATGGGGATTCACAGCCCATCTGGCCTCATGGCTTTGGCAGGCTGGCAGTCCCCCATCAGGGTGAGCAGCTCTCAAGCCAGGGTGAAAGATTCTCTTTACAGTGTATCACGTTTGCTATGCAGCAGGTGAAAATCAGAGCATCAGAGATTAACCTAAATTCTGCCTTCCTGCCTTCAACATATTAAGCGAGGATGGTGCAAGGGAACGTGCTGCCCAAAAGTAGCTGCCCTCTCTTAAGGATAATGCTGTCACCAGCTCGTGCGCCACACAAACTGCCACACTGCTGCTTCCCCTAAAAAAAGCTCAGTTTTTAATCCTAAAATGCTCCACTTTGGGTTCAGAAGGAGAACAAGCACTGCTTGCACCTCTGTGATTTCATATACACATCCCAACAGCCTACGCCAGAGCATTTAAGCTAGTATTAGAGAGCATCCAAAGGAGGGCAGCGAAGATGATGAAGGGCCTTGAGGGGAAGCCATGTGAGGAGTGTCTGACGCCACTTGGTCTGTTTGGCCTGGAGGAGACTGAGGGGAGACCTCATTGCAGTTACAAATTCCTCGTGAGGGGAAGAGGAGGGGCAGGCACTGATCTCTTCTCTGTGGTGATCAGTGACAGGACCTGAGGGAACGGCCTGAAGTTGTGTCAGGGAAGGTTTAGGTTGTATACTAGAAAAAGGTTCTTTACCCAGCGGGCAGCTGGGCACTGGAACAGGCTCAGCAGGAAAGTGGTCTTAGCACCAAGCCTGACAGAGTTCAAGAAGTATTTTGGACAATACTCTAAGGCACACAGTGTGACTACTGGGTGTGTCCTGTGCAGGGATAAGGATTGGACTCAGTGAACCTTGTGGGTCCCTTCCAACTCGGCATATTCTGTCATTCTGTGATCTTTGATTCAGAGCTCTCTGTATACATCTTTTCTGTTGTGCTTTCCAAATAACACCACCCAATTTAGCAAAACTACTGGGCATATGATCCACAAAATTGGCCTGTTTGCCTGAGTTATGTATTTACATCTCCTGCTACCAGGCATTTGATGAAACAGCTTCCTCCTCCTTAGCAGTCCTTTTGGGCTTGGATGACTCAAATCCTTACTCACATGAGCAGTCTTTTCTTGAACATGTATTTTGTTGTTTCAACTGGGTCTTCCTACAGTAGCAGCTAAGGGATCAGGATGTTTCCCACCAGCATGCAAGATTTCAAACATAAGATACACTTGCTACATCAAGGAATTAGTGAATAAGAAACTGAACCAGCAAGGAAACCCTGAGCATGAATGTATCACTGATTCTATATAAGTATTTTCCTATTACACTCTGCACATGAAGCTCAGGCTAACAAAGTAGTCCAGGGAAATAAAAAAAATTACATAGTAATGCAGCAAAAATGTACACATACACCCTTTTCATTGCATGCATAGAACTACTTGAATTTTGTTTCCAAAATCTAAGATGAAATTTGAAGGCTGAAAAAATAAATTAGGAAAAAAGTTAATGATTTTTAATAAATATTTTTTCCTAAATAATTCTCATGATAACTGCCCTGCATTTCATTTTAGATGCTTGAAATAGTTTGAGATTTAAATCAAAATAGAAGTCTGAAACAATTTTTTCCAGAAGGTGTTAGTTTTTGCTCTGACCAGTCCTACCATCTAGGTAACCTTTTCATATCCCTGTAATACATTTCACCTGCAATTCACCTTTGAGCAGCATATCTGTGCCTGTGAATACCTATTCTGAAATTGCTTTAGCCTTCTGAATTCCTGAGCAGCTTCAAACAAACACAGCTTCTTATTTGTCAAATGTTAAAGTGTGTTTCCTTCACAGCCAACTTCAAATACTTGATGCCAGGCTAAATGTGCGATATCTGATGGACAGCCACAGCTAGAAATTAAGTATTTTTAACAATTTTAAGCTGAATATCTCATTCCTTAGAAGTGACTGGCACTTTGAGCCTCTTCAGACAATTCAGAGGTTGCTAAACTTGTGTTTGATTATGTGCAATTTTGCACATGCTACGAAAATGTCATGCAAAGCACCCAAAACTTCTCTCGGAAAACTGATTTTATAAATGCATTGCACCACGGAATGTTCTGGTTTCTCTCTTAGCTTAGTCAGCGTGCAAGGAGCACAGTGGCATAAAACACACAATATAAAGAAGGAATTGTCAATGTACAGTTTTCTGCCAGTGCTTCGACGTGCTCCCTTTTATACAGACATAATGTGAAAGGTTTTAATTCCACACTCTTTGTCGGAAGGCTCCTGCTCTGCTGCATGCACAGGACAGACAGCATTCCCCGAACGAGCACCCCTGTGACACTTAGTGATGCTCGCAGCTCCGTGATTGCCACCCGCGGCTCCGCACGGCTGCTCTGCAGAGGAGGAGCTGTGGCTCGCAGGGATGGCAGCTGAGAGCTGCTGCCCCTTCATTGGGCCCAGCCACAGCGTACCTCGGCTCCAGAGCCCCTGGTGACCCCCTCCCCTGGCCAAGACAAGGCTGGGCCTGGGCTGGCCATCCCTCTGGATGGGAACGGACAACCCCAGGAATGGTCTCAGAAACTGCGTGTGTGCCCGCCTGGGATGAGACAGGATTACTCGGGCTTGGCATTACCAATTTTTCACTTTGCTGCCCAGCTCATAGTACTGTACGTGGGGGTGCGTGACTTCAGTGTCTGGTGCAACACTGTTTCCCCCAGAAGAAAACCAGCAGGAGCTGGTGAGGGAGCCAGGCCAGCGTCCTCCACGAGTCCCTCCGGCGTCGTCGGCGCCGGGCTGCGGAGCCGGGCGCAGCCCCCGGGGTGGCGGAGTAGGGGTGCATCGGTGTCTATTAGGCATCCTTATCCCGGCCCTGCTGCGGGGAGGAGGAGCCCGGAGCACCGCAGCCCGAGCCGCCCTCAGATCTCCCCGCATCCCCAGAGCGCTCCAGGCGGGCGCGGGCGCTGCGCGGGGCCGCCCGGCGGGGGGCGCTGTCGAGTCGCCGTCAGGGCGCGGGCGGCGGAGGTTGCGCGGGGCTGCGGGAGCGGGAGCCGCGCCGGGCCCGGCGGCCCTGCCATGGGTGGCGGGAGGATGAGAAACTGGGCGCCGAGGATGGGGGTGTGTGTGTGGGGTGTGTGTGTGTGGGGGGGGGGGGGGTGAAAATGTGGGAGGAATTCTAAGCGGAAAAAGTGATGCAGCCTCGGAGGCTGCGGAGGAGCTGGGAGGCTGCGGTGGTGGGAGGCGGGGCTGAGCAGCTTGGGCATGGGATGGGGGCGGGGGGGAGAAGAGCAGGGAGACAGGAGACAGGAAAAGGAGAGAAAGGAAGGAAAACAAATAAATAAATAAATAAAAGAAACTTCTCTCTGCATTTCCTGGTCAGTTTTTTTCAGAAGATCAAAATAATCAAGTTACTTATCGCTATCTTTTTTTTAAAAAAAATTGCTATTAAATTTCCATCCACTTCCACGCTATCTGCTGGAATTGAAAGTGCAGGAACTTGAATGCCATGGAAAGGCTATTTTCAAATACAATGTTTTCTGAACTTCCCAAACGCTGGAATACAGCATTGTCAAGGGATAGTTTTGTTTTGTTTTGTTTTTTTTTTTTTAAAATTACATTGTTACTTAGGTGATACTGTAAGTGCAACTCTGCCTTCATTAGTTGTAAGGTACCAGTATAGCACCTACCTCTCCTGGGGAGGAAAAAAATTACATCAGTGAAGAGGAGCCTTAAAACTGGTGCAAAATTGTAGGCTCATCAGCAAGACTGTGCCACTTTCACTGTCCCATGACATCCAACAGGTAAGTTTTGTGTTCAGAGTCATGCTAATTACTCAACACTTATTAGCAGCATAAGACTACACAAAACAGCAGCACTTAGTCTTTCTCATTTTAATGGCTGCTCTGGAAATGCTGAAAGCTTTCTACATAAAATCTAATGAAGGAAAGACGCTTCGTGCTAATATAATAGTCTGTAACCCAAACACTTTACTTCCTTGGGTTATTTTTTTTTTCAGGATATCACATTTTCCAGCTTTTCTTCCATTTGTTTGTATTGTTCCTGGGAAGGCTGTTAGCATTAAGATGTCCAAGCCCTGAGCTTCGTTTGGCCCCTGCCATTGCACACCAGTGAGAGTGGGTGCAGCACTGCCAGGAAACACAGCAACACCCACAAGCAGGAAAACTACCATAGCCACTTTCAAAAAGGATTTGCTAATCATTTTCATTTTACCTTTTGAAATAAGTGGTGGTGAGTCAGGCATGGCATGGCTCCTATAATCTTCACAGATAATTAAGCAATTCATACCTTGTATCTGTGGGTAGACACTGCTGTCAAAAGTCAGGCCTATTTTGGAAGTGGCTGAAGTGCTTTCTTTGGGAAAAAGAACCAACAAAAGAAACAACGACCTCTTGCTTTCTGACACTTTTAATTAAATAATCTTAAATGACAAGACTGTACAGTAAGGAAATTTACTTGTGTAGGCCACTGCTTTTGAAGCTGATGAGACAGCTTGTTGCACGACTTCTTTCATTTCACTGTGAGGAATGCGAAAGGTGAGTGGAGCAAAAACCTCTTAATTTTATTACTCCAAATTGACAAAATACAGCTTTGTCAACTCTGGTGTTACACTGACCTAAGTGTTTCACACCCCAGCAGTCTGAAAGTGTCCATAGTGTCTGTGGCATGGGTTGAAGAGGCCCAGAGTTGAAATGGGTGGATTCCATAAAAAGCCAGAGTCTTGCTGGCACCCATCCCAGTGCAGCATCAATGTCAGATGGAGCAGGAAAAAGTCTTGCTGTCCCCTGAGATTACCATTTATCTGTGTTAACAGGATATTCTGAGTAATACATATGTTGTCTTTGGTTTCCTGAGCTCTTTTAGCATGGGCAGGATTGTCCTAAATATAATATGGAGACCTGCAAGGGCCCCAGGACATCTGGAATTTGAGATGGAAATAAGAAACTTTTGCTGAGGGTAAAACAGGCTGCAGTGTCAAACCAGAAATTTAAAAAGAAATCCAGACTCTGCTATACATGGACATAAATTAAACTGGGGACAAAAAATAATGTTAGACTCATGAAATCCTCAGTTAGAGGTGAAAACCAGTCTTTGTTTTTCTCTTCCCCATAGTGAAGTAGGATGATTTCTTTATAACTGCAGCATCCAAACCACTTTTTAGATTCATGGCTTATTTTTATTTTTTAGCAAAGATGTGTCTCATTCTGCAGTTGAGGGAGGACTTGGTAGCACTTTCCAGGTTGGCTAGTCCATAACCACACAGAAAACTACCACGAACAAATAAGTCTTCAATGTCATGCAAAGGGAGGAAAAAAGGAGTGCAGTTAAGAAAATGCAGATGCAACCCAAATATTGGGAGGATTTTCCCAATTGCTGGATGTTGCAGATGGTGGAAGAGTCCCTCCAGAAAATATTAGTTCACTCTTCATCCTGTCATGTGCTGAACTCTCCTGCACAAAGCAACAGCAGACACTAAAATTAGTCAAGGAATCAAACAGTTTTTGATAGAAAATCGCATTGACCATTTTTAGGTCTTTCTTACCCCACTTTTTTTTTTTTTTTTTTTTTTTTAATGAGAAAAGCAGTTATGTTAAAAACATCATGGGGAGTAATTTTGAACTGGCAGAGAGATGGGATAGATGATTGAATAGATTCTTTCCATCTCCACATTTTGTGATCTATGAACTCACCTTTGGGAAACTTTTGTCATTTCAGACTGAGTTTCACTCCCCCCAGGGTTGTCTTAACAAGGTGGGATATTAAACCTGAGCAGCATTAACACCACCACTGTGTTTTGGCATTAAAAACTAGCAAGATGTTTCAGCTCAAAGAAACCACCACAGAGTGACTCCTACTTGCTTTCTTCCTGGACACCTCCCCGTATTATTTTCATCTGGTGCTTCACCCTGCAAGCCAGTGATACTGTTACCTGGATGTGCGGCTCCACAGCCAGCCTGAGGTTTGCTGCACCAAGTCCCCTGTGACTTCCTTTTGCTTTCCGTCTCCTTCCTCGCAGGCAGAAAGCTCACATGAGGGACACCACTGAAATATGGTGTCCAGTACAATTTCTAACAAAAAGCCACTGCCCTACAGTGGATGGTCCCCTTGCCAAAGGCTGTCGAGGTACATGTAAGCCCTGAGAAGTTCTGCAGCTCTGTGCCGCTTCAAACACCAGGTCGATGCTTAGTGAACATGGCTGTGCCCTCAATCAGTAATCTTACTTAATGGGGCTCATTGTAGTGCAGGGTAACTGGGTGACAAGCATCCAAGTAATTATTTTTGATTAAGGAATCCATGGAGAAATTCACATGAGATCTAATGACTCACAACTCAGTGTTTCTGCAGAGAGCAAGCAGCAAATTAGGAGGGAGCCTTCAAAGAATTAAAGGTATGAAGGAGGGGATTGGTGTCACTAAAAGCAGTCCAAAGCATTTGGTCAGGCATCTGGGAATGAAGGGGGGGAGAATAGTTTGTAGAAGTGACAGTCTGGGGACATAAAGTGACACCGCCAGGCTTGAAGAAAACTCAGGGAGATCCCATCTGAGGAGTGACTGGTTTTCCTCTGGGTTCACTCCCATGTGAGCCACTTCTGTCACAGCACCTAAGCATTGCTTCACCAAGGTTGATTTCTTCTGGGTGGTTGATTTTACTCCAAGCAACTGGATCTATAGCCAGAAGTCCAGGACCCAGAATAATGTCTAATTTAGCTTACAGCTCGGAGGATCTAAGGAGGAATTAACGTGGATATCAGTTCAGGAAAAAACCCCAATAACCTGAAAAAAGAGACATAAGAGGACATTCACCAATTTTAGCTAGAATAGTTTGTCATCCCATGGTGCTAAGGGACAGCATCAGCCTGATATTCCACTGGTCTACAGGTTTTCTTCTTATTAAACTTTCCAAATTAGAGACAGTGCAAATTTATTTAAATAACAGTATGTAATATATAACTATTATTGGTGTAAAAATGACTCCTGGGGCCAAGAAACAATATTTAAAAAGAAACACCCTCAGAAAAGTCTCATTGCATTTCTATTTCTTTTCATACTGGAGCTTTGTGGCTTGGAGAATGGATACACGGAATTTTTACTTATGTGCTCTTTAGCTCCTGCCACAGGTGACTGAGTGCAAGTTCTCCTCCCCAGACCCCAACACAAACAGACTCTGGTGATCAGGAGCCTGTGCTGGTCTTGCCACAGATTTCCTGTGTAGTCTTGGATAAGAAGGTGTCTGTGTACCTCAGTTTTTCCATCTGTAAAATAAGAACGATGTTACGCTGCTTCACTGGTACAGCTAAATTTCTGCTTAAAAAGCATTCTGTGACCTTTGGATAAATGGTGATAATGAGCTGTTTGCCTTTTTATAAGTATCATTTGGTGCGATATAAATATTTTTTTGTATTGTTCATACTGTGTTTGTTTTGTGCAAGTGAACACAGTCCCGATGAAAGCAAGAGACCAAATATTTTTCTTTCCCACATAACTCAACCAGCGTTCCCAAATTCTGATCTCTAACACCTCTGCTATTGCAGTCATGGGCCTCTCTTGAGCAGAAAGTGCTGATCACGCCAAATTCTCTGGTGTTTTGTAATGTGGGCAAACATGCGCCGAGGTTTGGATGAGACCAATAGACTCATTTTCACTTAGGGCCTGCGGCAGCACTGAAACTGGAGAGCACAGAAGTGAAAGGTCAGTGTACCCCTTCCCTGAGCCACACAGCTCCTGTTTGAAAGCAAATGAAAATATCATGCAACTGTTATAATTTTTAATTTTCTTTTTGATAGCTTTAGTGCCTTTCTTCCAACTTCACGCCAAAAGGAAATTTAACTGTTATTACTTTTGTACATTTGCATTGTTCCTTACTTGGAAGGTTTGCTTGGAATAAGAAAAACAGTAGACCTATTACTTCTTTCATTTTTTCTAATTTTGTGTGTCTCAGTCTACATGTAGAGTGTTAGCCAATATTTAGTTGGCTTTCTGGAACAAAGTTGGTGAATATGACCACACACTTTGAGAAAATAAGAGCCAAATAGACACTGACAAGCAATTTAATTACTGCAATCTAAGGCGTGTCTCTAGAGAATGAGTAAAGTGAGCACTTAACTTGGGTAGGCTGGGATCATGTGCACAATCAATTACTATGGCTTGGTAGATGATGAATTAATTGTTAAACCACAATAAATTGACAGTTTATCATGTCTGTGCCTTGAAGGACATGACGATACCCCCTTTCCAGTTCCAAAGGGTCATCTCAGCTGCTTTACATTTGCTCCCTCTGGAGTCAACCAGAGAGGCACACACAAGCAAAGTGATGATCCTACTTACTTTGTGCTCCTGTTTTGGAATGGTAGAAATAAAACTTTTTGATGGCTGAAGTTGGTGAAATGAATCCCACATGAAATACTCAAAATGGCATAATTATCAGAACCCCTCCTTTTCTTGAAGAGGTTTAGCCATTGAATGATAGAATCCTAGAATGGTTTGGTTTGGAAGGGACTTTAGGGGTCATCTAATTTCAACTTCCCTGCCATAGACAGAGACACTTTCTACTAGACCAGGTCACTTAGAGTTCCATCCAACCTGGCCTTGAACACTGCCAGGAATAGGACATCCACAGCTTTTCTGGTCAACCTATTTCAGTGTTTCACCACCCTCACAGTAAAGAATTTTTTCCTAATAATAATATGCATATATAAAACCTACAGACAAGTTTAGCAACGCAATATACACATAAACATCTGAGAAGGTAATGCAGCCAAGCCCTCCTATACTACTACCACCACCCCATTTGTTTTGAGAAAAGCACTGTTGTGGACAACCTGATGATCCAAGGACTGTTTCTCCACAGGTATAGTACTTGAGACAACTGTGTCATGTTTCTAAAGAAGCCATCCAGGCATCACATAAGGAATTTCTTCAATATGGAAAGACAGTTCCAGTTAATACATACATCACACCCTGGAACCTACACAGAAAATCACTGAACCATTGCAAGCTTAAGCTTATGTCTAGCTATTAACTCAGTGCTGCCTTCCAAATGTTTGTCCAAGACCTGATACCCAAGTCACTGAAATCAATGAACTATGAAATTGGCAAGCATTAAAGGAGATACTGAATGGAATGTATTGCGTGTCGCTGCCTCATCACAAGCAGCATGGTAGAAAAAGGGTATCTCAATCTGTGGCAAGGTATACAGATCAAATCCCAGAAAAAGTGATTGTCAAAGAAGGGTGAATCTCCAGAAGTCTGAACGAAGCAGTCAGTAAAAGCACTGAATACTGCTCAGAGAGTTTTATGAAAAACATGAAATAGACTCTGATGAGATTGTTTACAATTTTCTTCTTGAGTTACATAAGAAAGACTGCCAAAAAAAAGAAATTAAAAAAAAGGTTTGTGTTATTCACTGGTACTTCTGCTACAGGTACTCATTACAATGAGAGATGAGAAGCTGCATAAGAAGCTGTTGTGCAGCTTCTGTGAAACTTTAAATTTATTTGACCGAGATCAGGAGTGCAAGTTAACCCTTGTATCACAAACCAACCTACTACGTCTGCCTGCCTGACGTTGCTCTTACTCTTGGTGAGGATGGTCTTTCATTGAAACAAATACAGAAGTTATTGTTACCCTGGGTGTAACATCTTACCCTAAAATAGTTGTACTGTGATTGAAATGAGGTTTTGATCTGGCAGAGTTTATAATGAGCCAAATTTGAGCAGATACAGGCCCAGGTTCCCTTGAGAACCTTGCAGGGAGAAAGCAGAAGACTGTAATGGTGGCCAAACAGCTGAGCCCTGCTGTTGGAATCCTCTGCACCCACTCTTCATCAAACCTCAGCAAAAGTTTACAGAGAACAATCAGGCAATCCCTTCCCTACTCAGCATAGTGTATTTGCATGTGGTAAAGCTTTAGGTGGATTCATATTCTGCTGTAATTGAGGAAAAAACTGGATATACACTCTACTGTACACAGGGTAGGTGTAATGGTATAATCAGAAGAGAGGGACCATGTTTGCCCTCCTTTCTGGATATAAATTGCTCTAAAAATATAACCAAAGCTATTAAAAAGTATCAGTAGGGACAAAAATAAGAACAAATAAAAAGTTCTTTACTGAAGAAAATAAATCAAACGAGCAGGCATGGATTTATCAATGTAAAGGTAGCAAAAGGAGAGAACAGGAATGAAGGAGAGGAGAGCACATGGAAAGAAGTGGCACTTGTCTGCTGGGACAGAGATTAAAGGAATCACTTTATCTCCTACAATTTTTGTCTTGAGAAAAACAAAGTGGCAAAACCCACAGAATTTCTCCAGAAGCTGCCTTAATAGAAACTGAGGTGAAATCTTTGTAGGCTTCAACTCAAGTGTCCCTCAGAGACATTGAGAAGGATGAGAAAGAGTCAGCAATCCATCATGTGAAAAGGTAGGCAAACCTGAGGGCTAGCACTGCAACAGCCGTGGCCATAGAGGAAAGCCTGGAAAAAGCAGACAGAAACAGAGCTCAGATCTGGGGACCTCTGTGATCAGGCCGTGTATCACAAGCTAAAGTGAGTCCATTAACAAAACCCTATAACTTGTTTGCTAAAGTTTTTCTTTAAAGGCATTTTAAAATGGAGAAGAGACATCTCTGCTACATGCTCTTTTCCAGACTTGTCCAGGGGTGAAGTTTCTCTGCCCCAGAGCTTTCTTCAGGGATGCTTGGGATAGCTCAAAGTATCACTACAGAACTGTTTGTGATCTATGGGGTTCTTCGATTTTTGTCCGCTTTGAGAGTTCTATGTAAAATTCAGTGTGGTGCTCCCACTGAAACTTCCCTTTCCTTATTTTTTCCCTTTAGGAACTGCTACTTGTGGACCAAGACGTTGAGGGAACATGACAGTTCTCAGCTATTACTAGAAACCAGTTATTAGACATGAACACTATGGGTTACATTTACGTGGAACAAAGTACTTACAAAAATGCTTGTCATCAATACAAAAGGAAGGCTGGATAATTTTAATACACACGAACACCTTAATTATTTCAAAGCTTCTAGCATACATTTAACTTTGTTGTCTCCTCTGTTTCATATCATCATGCTGTTTGGCACATCTATGTGCAATATCATAATCTTCTATCAATATAATCTCTCATATTATATGTTATTTTCATTCTATTTTTTCAAAATTACCTTTGCAGAAAACTTAATAAACCCCCAGATTTTGGCACCACTGAAGTGACTAAAACTATGTTTATGAGCTGGATCTCATTAAAGGCAAATACAAAACCAAATTGGAAAATTTTTTAGTGTAAGCAGTTTTCAACTGCTAGATGAACAAGGAAAGGTTTGAAGAAATTCTCAAAGTGAAATATCTTTATGTTCTATGAAATATCTCCTTACTTAAAAAAACCTTATCAGATCAGCCTTAAACTTTACAAAAATATTCTCCTTTGCCAAGAGACCACACGTGAAGCTTCAGGTGGGAAAAAAATTAGGCTTAAAAAAAAGAGAAAAGAATATTTGGTCTTCCAATAAAAATCAGCATGGAACTGCTACCGTAGTTTTATTATAAAGACTCATGAAAACATTTCCAGTTGCTCTCCAGTAGGTCTCATTTCCATAAGTAAAACCCCTCTTTATTTCTTCCACAGTTCCTTATAGGTCTTTAAGGAGCTATGAAAAGTCTCTTGCCAATAGGGAATTTCTTGCAGAAATAAAGTATCTTAGGAAACATTTTTTTATAGATCTGGAAACATATTAATGATTAAAAGGCTGATCCTTCAAAGCTGAGTGTTTGCCGTTGCTATTGGCTTCTGTGGAAATGACAGATGCTGGGCAACTTTTCATATCAGATACAATATCTGCATACCTCAACTCTGTGATTGCAACAGGCTTGTAAAAAACCTTAGGGCTTGCCTTCTGAACCACACAACACAGGTCCCCATTTTCAAACCCAGGAGTTTCAGATTCAGGATTCAGGTCCTTAAGATCATGGGATAGACTTAAAATTCAAAAGCTTTTTCAGTCATTATGTGATTCATGATTTTAAATCTCTTTTTGAAGCAAGTTTCTTGCCTTTTAGGTTTTCTCTGCAGAAATCCAGGCTGGAAGTGCACTTTTCTTTAGAATAGAACAAGAGTTTTCTTGCTATCATCTGTCTCTTGCAGCTGGGGCTAAAGAAAGATGACAAACATTTAGTGTCGGTCTACAGAAGATGGCCACGGCTAAGTCATCATCCCTCTTACATGTCTGGTGCTGCGCTGCTGCCTGTTCATCCCGGCACAGCCCTGTGTTTTCTCAACACTTAGCTGGGGACACAGAATCAGAGAAGAAAAAAAATCTGTGGGAGGCAGAGCTGCAGCTGCTGGAGGAGCTTATTTTATCTGTCAGCAACTGTACATGAACCCTCTCTACTGCAGGATAAAATCTGACAGGGAGGCATAAGTCCTGACAGAGAAAGTTTTATGTACATTAAAGTCCACATCAACCTGTCAATGCATAAATGGCCGTATGCAATGTAAGTGATGATTACAAGTGATCCAAAAGAAAGCATTTAAAAACCAAATGAACCAATCCACTACATCAGATCTACACCAAAGCTTCTTGATAAGTTAAACTGTTTTTAAGTCAGAGATCAGCAACAAAAAGTCTGACTGCCAAAAGGCATTTTAGACATTCAGCAGATTTCCTATTAAAATATAAGATAAGAGACCATCAAAATGTAAATAAAAGACCCCAGTCAACTGTGTAAAATTTCTCGAGCGATCAAGGAAAGCATGTCCCGTTTGTGGGACTGCTTCCAGGACCTTCTTCCTCTTTTCCAGCTTTTGTGCTTTTGCGTTTACAGCAAAAACAGTTTAGAGTTGGAACAGCTACATTCAGCATACAGCCCAGTAGTGGCTCCTCTTGGAAGGATATTTAAGTCTCCCTCTTTTTCATAGTGCTCTCTGACGTCCCGGTAGTCATCTTCTGGGAAAGCACCAGAAAGAAACTCTAATTTTTCAAAGAGGAAAATCAGTTTTATGTATTCTGTAAGGCAATGACAATCAAGTCAGTCATATGTCCTCACAACCTTGCCATCAATATAAGACACTGATTTGTGTCACTCAAATCACATTGTAATTGTGGGTCCAAAATGTCATTCTTCAATTACCTGCATTTCTATACCACTGAGGTTAACAGATGTGCTTACTCCAGTGATACATCCATATGAATGTGCTCTCTAGACCTACACACAGAAAAAATGACTGAGGATATTTGTCAAGCTGCCTCTAGGAGTGGCCTCATACTTTTTGGATAAGCTTCAGACAAAAGCCCAAACATTTGGATAATTAAAAATCATCCAGAGCTCCTGGATGTCAAGGCTTTTCTCTCATTCATTTGGAATAAAATTGTCAGTAGGCACAGAACTGTTGTAATGTGAGGGGTAATCAGCCAGGGAGCAGAAATAGGAATCAGATGTCTTTCCAATAGAGCTTGCCTCTCTACCAGCAGTCCTCCAGCGAATCTCTCACACCTGTGGATGAGGGTTACACTGCTGTTACTGCCATTCAGAACTATTTTAATGGTGGATGTATTTTTAAAAGACAGCTCTCACAGCTTATAAAGCAAGGTTTTGGCTCCTGCTAATAAAAAGCATTAATGTACTGTGGGAGGGTGCAGAGAGAGAAAGATTATAATTAAATCTCTCCACTCCTCTCCCTTCTCTAAGGGCTTGGATAAGAAACAGTTCTGCTGGGCAGCCGAATTTGAGCTAAATGAGATAGCTGGGGGAGGGAGCCTTCTTGGTGGTTTCATATAGACTTGCACATGTGGTAGGGCCAGGGAATATTTCTGATGAAAATAAAATTGTTCTGGGCTCAATCCAGCTGAAAATACCAACAGCCTGACGAGCCCTGTAACTTTCATAGGGTTGCAGATCCTGGCTCCTATCAGGAAGCTTGGCCCAGTCACCATAGAAGGCCTAGCAAGCAAAACAATAGTTTTATGCCTAAAAATTGCACATCAGTTTGGGAGAGGCAGGAGGACTTGCATCAACACACTCCCTCTCTCCCAACACTGGCGAGGTTGAGCTCCTTCTTGTACCTTCAGTCCCCTTGATCCCACACCCTGTGAGTACAGCCAAGAACTTACACAGGACCCGAAGCTGGAGCCCATTGCTCCTCCACTTATAAAGAGGGATTGGTGTGTCTGGGTATCCCGTAGGCTGGTGGTGATGACTGCTAATGGTCTCTTGTGGGATCAACATGATTCTCCCCACATCCTCTTGTGTGTTCTATTACTATCATCCTCTCTTGAGTTTAATTTTGCCTTGAAGAGCAAATGTTTTGTTGAAATTATTTATAACTTACATCAAATAATATAGCACCCTTTAAGCATATCACAAGGAGGTCTTTATAAGAAGTGTGTTTGAAAGTATGCAGGTGCCACATACCAAAAAATGCAACTATTGAAAACAGAAGACTAAAAGACCCCAAAAAAACATTTAAAAACTTTGGAAGGAATTTGATATAAAAACCTTTAGGGGGTTAAGTGGGGTGTTGGATTCCACAGCTTTGAATTGCCAAGAGATGTTCCATAAACTCTCAGGCTGAGATGGAAGGCTGAGCTTATGGTGGACAACAAAAGCTAAGCTCGTAAGTTTGGTCAGATGCTGGAAATATGGGCAACAAAAATGCTTTAAACTTAATGCTATAGAAGAAATTCCTGCAGCTGTTTGGATCAGACTCAGATCTCCATCCTCTCAACACTTGCATCTCATCACCTAAAATCACTTGTGGGCCACAACTTCTCATATCATGACAAGACACCTCTTCCAGGAGCAGAAATAGGGGGAAAATGGGCAGAGTCAGTTCGCCTTTCTGACATACAATCAAATACAGCTCCAAAATTTTGCTCTAAGCTTCTTTTAAAGGAGAAAAAGACAAATTCCTACCAACACACAACCCTGATCCTGGCAACTCAGTACCTTCCTTGGGATTATACTGACTTAAACTGCTCTGGAGGAAAAGAAAAACCAGTAGCTACACTGATAACACCCATGGAATGTTATTATCTTCAAAAACTTGTTTTCAAAAAGTTACTGTTTTTCAAAGGCTATTAGTGCCCCTTATTGTCTCTTTAATCACTGATTAAGGTCTTGTACCCACAGCCATTTCATGTAATTTAAACCATCAGTAATTAGTCCCCATCCAAAAGAGTACTTTAAAACTTACATCAACTTTTAAGTATCTGAAGGTCTCGGCTGAAGCCACCACATGGACTGACACCCTGTCCTGTTGTGGCATGGCTCTTTTTCCTGTGACCACAGACTTAACTTGAAAATTTGCTTGCCACTCTTTTTTTCTGCTCTAGTGAAGCTTATTCAAATATTTCAGCTATGGATGCAGAGCAGGCCTGATTCTGTACTTGGGAAGCCACCAAAAATGTTGCTCTTGATTTCAATGTATTCAGAATTAGGCCTCAGCCAGCATCAGAAATCTAATAAGTATGTGTGTGGCCTCTGTTTCCAGAGGCTCTCAGCATCTTGGACTACCAGATCAGTCTCCTTTTAGAAGCATAGATTTGAAGAGTATTTAAATACCATTTATATATGCATGTATATGCACACACTCACACTGCATATACATATAATATTATTACTATTTCACCAAAATTGAGCAAACCTGTTACCAGATCAAGCACAAACCAGTATTATTTTAATGATGGAAATCTATGCTTTTCACAACAGTTATCTTTCTTGAATTAAAGAAAGGCAACACTTTTATCAGAAATATACATAGACATGTAATCCAAATGACAGAGCCCTGCTAAGCACAGAGAGAGATTTTACTCTCAGTTATACTAAATTAACTTCTGTTCAAGATGAAAGACATCCCTCTGATCTTACACCAGGCAAATGCACTTCTTCCGAGTAAAAGACATAAAAGACCTGTCAGAACTCGTGTTCTTCAGTGGGATTTATATTTCTGTAAGTGGGCCTGTTTGAGTTGAAGATGTGTGTACTTTCATAATGGAAGCTATTCTTCTCCCCATAAGTGCAACATATGGATGTAGACATAACTGCATTACGTATAACAATGTAATAAAATGTTTTGCCTGCAAAAAAACATGCAATAAAAGACTTACATGTCATTTTATGTGAGGATATTTGTGCATAATCTGATTCTCACATTGTAATATTTCAATTTTAGTACAAATGTTCTCTTACATCGAAGTGATAGTCTTCATAGCACAGTGATTCATGGGATAAGACAAGAGCCCTTTGCTCTTGCAAATATAATCTGAAAACAAGCTTGAGCTCTCAGAAGAAATGTACTGGTTGGGTTTAGACCCGTGGCTCACTGGTTTGCATAGCATTCCACAGGATCTTGGTAGCATGGCTTGGGAAGATCCAGGACCAAGGTTCCACTGATTTATAGCTTCCTAGAAGAACAGTCTTCATTTAAGGTCACTTTGTATCTTGGCTCATAAAGAACAGAACTTATGTACAATGTGTTCCACTTGTATAAATGGCACCTCCACACCAGATCTTTGATGTGCCGTCTAGGGATATGATGGTTAATTTTAAATAAATGCTGTAGGAAGGCTGTGTCTCCTTCCATAACCCATTGAGCTGCTGCTTTTCCCTGCAGTGTCTCTCCATGCATCACACTGGGAAGCAGCATGTTACCTCCAGATAATCCTGAGAGCACTCTGAAAGTCCCTCTGCCTTGGATCATAAAAGCCACCACTGGATGAAGTCAGGACCATTTTCAAAAAGCTGGGAGCACAGGGCATTGGAACAGGGGTACAATATGAGCAGCAAGGGACATTGTGAAAAGGGAGGGGAGCAGCAAGACTGTGGACACCGTGTGCCTGATGTAAGCCTTGGGTAGAATGGACATATCTGCACACCAGGAAGGAAGTTAGTAATATCATAATGTCTCAGGAATCCTCTTGGAGTGGGCATGGCAGTCCTCACTGTACATATGTCTAGAAATGCATGTCACAGCATGAGTGACAGACTTCCAAGGAGAAGCAAAAGGGATTGATTTTTCCATACTAAAAATACTTTCCTCATTGTAATGCTGGTACAAAATGACACTGTTCTCTCACTATTTACATACTAAATTCCCCCTTTTTCAGAGGGGACTTAAACTTGAGTGACCTGTGGACCCACCATCTATGTACTGAGCCCTCTTTAGTTTTTGTGCTTTTTGGAGAGATTATGCTCCCATGATTTATATAAAGAGTCTACCGTCTTAGAGGGGATTTCATATGACCCCATGATCCCATTATTTAAGTACTAAGATCGTTCTTTTTAGAGGTTACTTTAACCACCATTTAGACACAGCTCAACACAGTAGAGCTTTCCCCGCCAGCGTCAGTAGTGTTAGCTTTTGTTTGAGCGCTCTTCCTCCACGATTAAATCTCAGTTGAATGGCAACACTCCTATTTTTTATAACATGCTCTCAGGATGGCTGCAGCCTCCCACGCTAGTGGCATGTTGAGCAAAGTCCAAACCCAGGAGTGGACATGGCTGCAGGTTATGAATCCCATCAGTCCATGTGAGAGTGCAAGGGCACAGAACAGGGCACAGAATGGTGATGGCATCCTAAATGCTGGTGATGAACTCCTTAAATAATACATGTTCAGGCAAAGCCCCAGATCATTCATTGCAACTGAAAACTGACACATTGAAAAGAACTAACTTTGAAATTAGTATGTGCTTCCATATCTTGCCTCAAACATTTCACATTCATAAACTCTATGAGCTTTGTATGCAGTTGTGCCAGTAGTATAAGATTGAAAGTTTTTGTTTACCATGTTCAGGTAAATGATGCTTAATAGAACTTTACAGAGACTAAATTATAAGGCAGTTTTAAGTGCATGTGGAGACATCTTGCAAATTTCCCAGATTAGAAAGAAAAGACAGAAAAAATCATAGTGAAAAATAATGCTTTTTAGAAGATGAGTAAATCAACCAGAACATTTCAATTTCACCAACAAGAAATGGAAGGAGAAAGATAAGTAGGAATAAAGGAACAATAGTGACAATATATAAGATGTGACAGGAAAAACATGATGTAGACACAACTACGGAAATGTGGAAAACCAATATGAAAAGTAAAGGCACAGGGAAATAAATTGGTCTATTAAATATCTGTCTTTCCATTGTAGAACTGTATAGGTGGATCATGAAAGAAAAAGAGGAAGACAAGAGCTCTAGGGATTTCATAGTTGGGAGATGGTAAAATTTTTATTACAGATGTAGCCAGTGATGTTTGAGATAAATCATTCCATGAGACGCTTCACAAGCAATGGAAGGAGGCACATGCTGCTCACATGGGTATTAGAGAGCAATATACCTACAAAGTCTGTTAAAAATCACCTGTTCCAGAGGAAGATATATCCAAGGTGAACTTTGGCATATTGGTCTTATATTTAAGAGATGCATGATAGATTTCAAGTAAATGAGATGATAGCTTTGTGCCAGGAATCATGAAATCAGATAGGTAACTTTAAATTAAAGTAATGAGAGGTTCTCTCATCTGACAGAAATTTTAAGAAAAAAATGGAGTAAATGAAGTGGAAATCATCAATAAAGGAAGCAGAATAAAAGTCTTTCCTAGTCAGTTTGAAATTCTACTTTTAAATTGTTCTAGATTGATGAGACTTTAAATAACAAAACAAACAAACAAAAAAAACAATCAAGAAAAACCCAGTGGATTAAAGAAATTACTTCATTTGACCCCAAAGAAATATTTTGTTATTCAAGTAAAAATATTCTTACAATAAAGCTGAAACAATCTGAAAATAAATATTTTAGACTAAAAAATTCCAATACTTGTAATAGATCTTAAATTCATTTTAAAAATATGAACCCAATATTTCTCAACTATTTTTTAGATTCTCCTTTTACCCATACGTTTATGAAAACCCTTGTTTTCAGATGTAAAAATTTCAGAAACTTAACATTCTTTCAGGATATATATTGGTCTATTTCAATTTGCATTTTTCCCTGAGAAAAAAAAAAGACTTAAAGAAACTTTTCCCTTAACTGTAATAAAATAACAGTTGAAAAAATATTGCCAATCAAGATGGTTTTAAAAATACCCAAAACATGTTAAACAAATTGGTTTAATTGTCTGATAGTGGCTCATTGCTGAAAATCACTGTAATAATAGATGTAAAACACTTAATGAATGGCATTTGGTTTAATATCAAACCATGCATCTATGTAGCATTGCAAAATACGGAATCTGTGAAGTAATTCTGGAGTAGCTGAAGAACTGAATAATTGGCAGATCCTAAAGGAGCATTTTCAGTGGGAAATCATATAATAATGCAAATGTTTACTATACAAATCTGTGTGAATAAATACTGGTGATTATGCTAGTCTGTATTTCTGTTGGTAATCTAGAGGGGAATGTCAATTACTACTAAAAATGTCTTAATGACATAAAACCTGGTAGAGTGATATGTGATGGTGAGAGCTGGGCAGATGTACAAAATTATATAGCCTGGACATACAAAGAGGATGTGCTTTAATACAGGCAGAACCAATAAATCACCCAATATGAGACCAAGGAAGATAATGATGACCACAGATTCTGGGTCTTGGGAAAGCAGTGTCTCTGAGAAGGATTTGGGGCTCATGGGCAAGGAGTTGCATTAGAGTTCCTGCTGCAATGCTGGAGATAAAACAAGCCCTAAACCTAAAAGGAGAGAAGCAACCAGTGGAAATACAGATTTTACATTTGTATGTAACTGCAGGAACACAGATGTTGGAACATTATGTACAGTTCTGGTTGTCCTGTATTTATAAAAAAGATGTTGAAAAACTGAAGAAGATGCAAAAATTGAGCCAGGAAAAATATTTCAATGCTGGAAAAAAAATTCTGGACAGCACAAGACCGAAAGACCTGATAAAAAAGAGGAAGAATAAGTAACTTGAATGTGCCCCACCTTCTGTCAGTACAAGACACTATTCTGGGACTAAAGTGAAGAAAACTACTGTGAGGAGCAATGGAGAGTAAAAATGAAAAAAATAAAAAAATCACAAGACAAATAAAGCAAATATCTTGGGAAGCCAAAATAAGTTATTGGTCCGAAAGCCTTCACCTCAAGACTAGATGTCTATATGGAAGACTGATTCAGAGAAATTCTAGGTAGACAATGTGATATGGAAGTAATTTAAAGCAAATAAATATATAAATAAATGGAAAATGAAAACAAAAATAAAAAAAATCTGAACAAAACCAAGGCTTATTTTATCCTGGGAAATCAATCCTGGTGATCTAATAGCCTTTCTGGGCATATCTGTGTGACTCACTGACTCTGTTTTTCTGGATAACACTTTATGGAGCATATCCAAGTCTTCCTGCACATCCAATTTACCTTGTTTTGGAACTGAGGGGAGAGATAGTTGTGCAGCTATTGCCAAAACTAACAAGAAGCGTATCTTATGCAAGACAAAGCCTTGCTTGCAGAGAAATTTAAGCTGAAGTGATGTATATCTTCAGGCAAACAGTGAAGTCAAAAACACCCTGGAGCCCATTCTGCCTTTGTTTCCTCACTGGTTTTGCATGGTATTAAATGATGGTTGAATTCAGGGCTGCTGTTGCTCTCCATATGCACATCTGTGCCTTCTCATTTCTAATGCTCCATGGTATTGGTATAAGTTCTGTTATGCTCTTGTCCCCGTTCTATAACAAAGCCATTATCCCTTAGACCTCATTTAAATCTCTCTCCCTCCATTGATTCTTAAAGGCTTTAGTCAGTGTATATGAAACGGACCCAGCAACAGCTTGTGTTCACAGTGGTTTTGCTGCACAAGGAGCTCCAAGCACAACTTGAGTTACTGTCTTCACAGAGGCTAGAGCCTTCAAAAGGCTTTATTTTCTATCCCTACGTTTCTTAACTTGAAGTATTGAACACCGTTTATACAAACCGACAACACAGAAAGGGATTTGGGGATCGTGTCTAAAATGGTTCATAATGTGGCCTTCAAAAATCTTTTTATCAGAGGATTTATTCTATCTATGCTTATGTCAGAGGCTGAAATTTCATTTTCTTCTTAAGAAAACAGACAAGCTTCATTCCTTTTTAGAAGTCCAAATATCCTGGAAAGATAATTAAAAAATAATATTGATTGTACAGACACCTGTGTATAGTGCTCCATCCTGATACTACCAACATGAAAATGTAGATAATCAGCACCATTCAAGTCAGTGGGAAAACTTGTTGTGAGAGGGTAACGTTTGCAGGACCCAGTCCTGTGCAGAGTTTCTTCCCAGAGATATTTTGTGCTTCACTAAGTAAAAAATGTCATCATATGTCAAAGTGAAATTTTGCAGGCCATTGATCTAGAATGTGAGCTAATTCCTTTGGGTGTTTTGGAAAATCAGAAACAACATGTTTATTTAATTTAGAAAAATTACTTCCGTCTAAGGTTGTTTCTCAAAAAACATTCATGACAGCTAAAACTTGCAAACTTGCTGCATATATGTGCCAGGCATAGCACAAAGATAAATAGCTCAGTACTTTGTGATGTGAAATGTTGCTGAACAAGTATTGTGTACTGGATTGTAATAGATCTTAAAGAACTTACGGTGTCCTGGAAAAATAATCATAGTTTTAATGGGCCAGTAAATCTTCACATGGTACTTAGCAAATGTTTCAAAAAACTGTAAAGATTCCTTCTAACAATTTTCATAACTAGCCACTGAATGCTTAACTACGTTGGCTTTTCTAAGACTTGCATTATAATAACATGAAATAAACTTTCCAAAATAGTAAAACATTTTGGTTCCCATGCCAAAAGGAAAAGCCAAGGGCATTAAAAATTAAAGATGACGTGTCCAATCTAGATTTTGACCTCAGCTAAGTAACTTTCATGCTTCTGGACTCCCATGGTCCCCTGACAAAAACAGATAAAACCGTTCTCCCAAAAGCTAAGGGTACACCTGACCTAAATTCTTTCAAATTACAGACTTAAAAAGCAGAAAACCAGATCTGCAAATTATGATTAGTTATTGAATGGCATCTGTTTGTGTTGCTACATAGGGCAGGGTACACTTCACAGAAAGTGTTCTGGGGTTGGTATCTTTGTAGACGGCAGCATACATAAGTTTCATCCCCTGAACTTTTATTGTCTTCTTGTGTGAAAGACATCCTCAGCTTAGACACGTGTGAAAGGGCTTCCTTTTCCCTGCTTTCAGCCTGACTTCTGTTAGGTGAGTTTGACTAGTTCTTGCCCTGTGTGAAAGTGAAAGGCAGGGTCTTGCTCACTTTCCCCACCTCTATCATTCAGAGATTCAGAACTTCAGTTCAAAACTCTGAGGACTTCATAGTGTAGACGCCAGGATGGAATAATTTATGGACAGTTCAATAAAGCTAAAATTAAATGTTATATTTACAATTAAGTGCCAAAGTTTCAGTAAGATTCTTGTGAAACATTTTCATTTTGTCAAATCAAACAACCTTTTCTGTGAAAAAACCCCTGTCTTCTGGAAAATTTTCAAGCTTCTCTGAGTGTTATGCTACATTTTTGGCTCAAGAAGCTCAGTAAGGGCTCTTTATTTTTATTTTAATACAAGGTGTCAAAATTAATTATCAGAAATTTCACTGACATAAGGGAAAATACTTGGGCCAGAGCATTCATTGTTATAAAGACCATTACCAGAATTTTCACACTGTAGTCAAAACCACATATTCATGTAGACTAACTAAATAAAATACAGATTTCAAGCAAACAAGGGTAGAACTCTTGGCTAATACACACAAGGCAATATCTTTTGTGGCGTTTGACTTTTATCAGTTCATGTTGCTCAGCCTTGACTACAGGTATTTTGGACACTTAACTGTCTGCTCATAAAAAGAAGTTGCCTTAGAAATGAGGGAGGTCAGAGGCTTGCCAGAGATTTTGCCATCCCTCTTATAGAGCAATATCTCAAGAAAGAAATGACAAAAAGATAATTTTGTATTCAGTTTCTATATCCTGCCTAAGCCCCAGTTCAGCTGCCTAGCTCCTCCAGGAGACTCTTGGGTTGCGCAGGCATGTTTTCCCCTTCATAAATCCATGCTGACTACTCCCAGTCACTGACTTGTCCTTTATATGTTTGGAAATGGGTTACAGGAGGATTTGTTCTATCATTTTCCCAGGGACTGGGTCGAGGTTGACTTGGCTTATAGTTCCCTAGATCCTCCTTGACGTCATTCTTAAAGATAACAGTGATAATTGCTTTCCTCCAATCCTAAGGAGTCTCCGACAATACACATAATTTTCCAAAGCCATCGGGAGCAGCCTTACAATGGCAGCCACCAGTTCCTCCTCATCCATGGGTAGAGCTTGCCAGGTCCCATGGACATGGTTACATTTAGTTTGTTTAAATGTTCCCTAAACTTGTCCTTCTCTGCCAAGGAAATTTCTCCCTTGCTCCCACCTTTTCCACCAGTTTCAGGGACCTGGGATTCCTGAAGGTATATCTTATCAGTAAAGACCAGGAAAAGGGATTTGAGTACATTGATCTTTTTGCATGTCCTTTGTCACCAGGTCTCCTGCCCCATTCAGCAGTGGGCTCACCTTTTCTCTGGTCATACCAGGTAGTACCTGTGGAAGCCTTTCTTCATCACTCTCCAAGTAGGCTCTAGCTTTCTTAACCCTGGTCCTGCATGCTCAGACAGCATCTCTGTATTCCTCCTAGATCATCTGTCCCTGCTTTTACTTCTTTAATTACAAAGTTTAAACTTCAATCTTCTTAAAAAAAATATGATAGAAAATGTTGTAGAGAGGGAAGAATGAGCCTGACAAGCTTATGGTAGCTCACACTGCTGAAGAGGCACATGGACCACGTTTCCTAAGTGTCGATGGCTCCTGTCATGTACCATGTTGTCCAGCTGAGGAGTGATGAAGATAAAAAAACCTGAGGCCTGATTTTAGCCCAGAGACATCATTCTGTATGTAGGCTTGAAGACTGACAACACTCCAAGGCTTTATTGAAACAATGGCCTGAGCTGAAAGAATACATGTGTGATATGTCAAAGATCACGAAACTTGCAATCTCCTACAAGAACATTGGCTGGGTAATAAGGAATATTCCTCAAAGGTTTGACATTAAAAGTGACACCCGTTATTGTGACTTTAGCTCATGAATATGTCAAGAATTGTTCATAACACCTATTATTAGGCATATAAATTAATCAACAAGAAAATGGAACTTTTTTTTCTTTCTTGGAAGTAGGAAATTCTGTAGGGGAATACTGAATATTGGTTTGTTCTCCTTGAAGACGCTGGATAAAGAAAGGATATAAAGAGGATAAATTAAGAATTTTCGTTTCACTTTAAATGTCTTTTTTTTTTTTTTTTAATCCTTATTCCAGTGCATGTCAAGGTCAATTATTTTTTGGAAATATTCAACAGGAGATAGAGTGTGCTTAACACACATTGGAATAGCTAAAGCACAAACCTAGAAGGGTGCAGACACCACTTAAATCCCTTTCTCAGAGTTTGGGACCGGGACTTGAGCCAAGTGTTTGAACGCCCAGCTGAGCAGCTGCACCAAGTGGCACTTCTCTGGGTGTTGTCTCCTTTCCCTTTGGAGGGAAGCTTGGTCTGGAGCTTTTGAACAGGAGTTCTGCTGGAAAGGATTTAGTTGTATTAAAATTTTTCTTGTTTCAGCAAATAAATAGGCATTTTCCAATTTAAAACATGTGCTGTGGACTAAAGTTCCTGCCTTGCTCCAGTGCTGGGTGTCTTCAGAGACTGAGGAAGGTGGAAGATGCTACACACAGGGAGAGAGGGCCTGTCATCTCAAGGGACTGCACAGCAAACACAGAAGGTGCAACAACATGAGCTCATGATAGGTCTTTTTTGTAGCCATCCAGAACTTCCTGGAACTCATTTGTTGGTGAATGCAGCACTTTGGTTTGGGTAAGACTGTTAGTCTTTGGTTGTTGTCCTGTCCTGAACCCTTGGGAAAACTAAGAACAGGAATATGGGAGTCTGGCATGGTGAAACTTCTCCAGAAGAACAATTACCTATCCAAAGGATTAAGTGAAATTTTGCTTTTCTGCAGAAGTCCAGGTCTGGACATGTTCATGCTGATGGAATAGCAAATTCCTGTTTTGCAATTACATCCAGAAAGAGAAACGTTTTCCATTTACTGCCTCTCCTCCCAGTTGCCCAGCCTTGGATAAGGGTCTTATTCAGTTCAGCCTGAGAGATGGAAGGTAGGGGAAATATTAGGAGTTTCATGGATGAAAAGAAAGAGACGGGAGCATGATGAAAAAGGGGGAAAGGAGGGGAGGAGGAGGTAAAAGTTTTGGCACAAATATATATGTATTCAAACTGTTGCAAAACTAGACCTTGTAGGAATAAAAACCTTGTGTGATGGAAATACAGATTCTGGTATGATTATTTCTTCTTCCTGTGAAGCTAGGAGGTTAAAACACGGAAATGGTAAGTGGAGAAGAATTATAAGCAGAAAATGGAGAGGCTGTCCAGGCACTGGTACATACAAACACACTGGGCAGCTGGCCTGGGCCCATGGCTGTGCCAGAATCCTGGCCAGTTTTCCTTTTTTTTTTTTTTTTTTTTTCCTTCTTGCAAGAAAAAGCACGAGGTTAAGCTGACCGGAGAAAACAAAACTATCACAGCCTTTTGTGGGCAGTAAAGCTGAGTACAGACTGTCATTGTCAGGCTGTGTAACACAGTCCACTTCTGTTGTTTACTTGCAGCAGCGGGTGGAAGGAACTGCTCTAAGTTATGTTAGGCTGATGAGGAGCCAGCAGAAGGGCTGTTGTGGGAGGAGGCTCTGATGTCTTCCTGAACTTTCACTTTTGATTTTCAGCTGAGCTGGAAACATGATTTCATTTTGTTATTTTTTTTTTAGTGCCTGGACCTGAGGTGAGATCCTCAGCTGGGATAAATCAGCTCCGCTTCCCTGTGGTCGAGGGAGGTAGGAGGATGCATAGTGGTTCAGGATACAACCCGCCTTGTTTAGAGACTGGTAAAATTCAGACCACCACATTCATGTGCTCAGTCATGAAGTACGTGAACATTTTTCAAAAGCACAACTTCCCAATGACCCCGAGTGCCTTCAAATAAAGAAGTGCTATTGGACCTCAGTAGTGTGAAAGGAGCAGTTGAAATCCCCGTCTTGCCCAGCTGTTAAACCTGTGTTTGATTTCTGAAAAACCTATAGAGAAAAAGGGTTAAAGGAGACCATACAAGAAGTAGAAGAAATAAATTGAATGCACATGTGCAATCATTATTCATACTAACATTCCCTGTATTACTTCATAACACAGCTGTATACACAAAAAAAACAGTCCAGTTTGGTTTCTTCCTATTTGAATCTTATTAATTTCTGTTTAATGGAACACAAATGTTTTTGCTCTTCATTTTGACGAATGCAGCCTCATAGTATATTTGTTAAGCATTAGCTAGCATGGTTGTGACCATCTAATACAAATGTCTCTGGGCCTTTCATGGCTCCTGACAGGACATCTTTTGAGCATGACAGTTGCTATGGGGACGGGTGCAATGCCTATTTGGAAGGAAAATTGGGAGCAATGCTCATTGCGTCAAAAACTACATCGTGGAGGGAGGGGAGGAGAATGTTTGCTTCTTGTGCTGACACTTAGCTGCTTGTTTTACCCGCCACCCACACACTTCCATCAAACAATATCTCTTTCAAATACAGAAGTCAAAGTTTGCATCTCCTATCATTCCATCTGGAACAGGCAAGGGTTGTGTGAAATGAATATCATCATGCACAAGGCTGAGGCGCTGCCTAGCTGGCTCTATCTGTCACTTCATAACACAGGAACAGTGAGCCCTCTCAGTTTTCCCCCTCCTTCAGCCCTCGGCCAAACTCTTTAAAGAGTTTCTTGGGGCACTTTGGGGACACCAGGGTGGTGTGGGGAGGAGCCAGCTGGGAAAGTGTAACCAGTTAGCTCAAACCCAGTAGATTTCTTGTGGGTTTATACTGGTGAAAGAAGGATCAATGCCTGTGTGTATCACAATTTCCATAGATAGGGAAGGTGGCAATAAAAAACACAAAGACCTTCGTATCCTCCCTAAGCCCCCAGAACACTGTGAGAAGTCAAGGGGAAAAAAACCCCTTCCTGTACAAAGTGAATCCAAGACCCTTCTGTTTTGAGCTTGCTCTTGCCATATATTCCTTAAGTCTACACATTTCTTTCGTTAGAAATTAGCCATCGCTATATTTTTCACTGAGTTGTTCTATTGCCTTAGGCTTTCAAAAAAACCATAAGCCCACACTGAAAAAAAAAACCCCAAGCCCCACAAAAACTGGATAGCAGCCTAACAGTTGAAGGGAGAGATGAGGCAGACTCACCATGATGTCCAGAGTTGAGCAGGGGGTGTTTTCAAAGTGCTCAAATATCTGGCTTTTGAGTGCTAAGAAAATCTTCTTGGTGAAACACAGGAGGTGGCTGCAACAGCTTACTACTACCTGTGATGGATGCACTGTATTGTCAGGATGGGATGGATGCTTGGTCCCTGAGATACCTGCATCCTGAAGGATTGCCCTTACAGTCCTACTTTGCTTTCTGTGTTTTACAGGGATGAGGTGTTCATGGCAGCACCCAGGGGTCTGCATTTCCCCTGACATACAGGTGATCCAGAACCTGTTTAGTGCATGTGCTAGATGTCTTGGAGATACAATAACTTCCCCAGCATCTGGATGAATATAAATTATCTCACATATGGAACAGGGACAGGATGGTGGAGTGTGTCTCTACTTTGAAGAAGCAGAGTGTGTGTGTGTGTGTGTGTGTGTGTGTGTGTGAACGTGACTGTGGGATTTTCACGTGCTGTCAGAACACTTTTCCATTCTCTTCACTGTAAGATTGTAAATGTGAAATGTGGTGCAAAGAAAGAAGCAGCTTTGGTACACTCACTTACATGTTTCCTTGCCATGATCAGTCTGCACAAGTTCTCGCTGGGGACTCTACACCAGAGAGGCTCCTCAACTGGCTCCCTGACTGCAGGCAGCAATTAAGTTCTGAGGTCTATTTAAACAAAAAAAACCTCAAACCACCAAAAACTAAAAAACAACCAAATCTCAACTGTCCCCTCCTAGAAATAAATGCCATTATGTACAGCTGTAACAATTCTCCCTTCCCCCCATTGCCCTGCCCCGTTCAGTCATGCATTGACAGCTGCCTTTAAACTTGAACTTTCTCTAGTCCTGCACAGACTGCTACTGATATTATCATCTCGCAACAGCAGCACAGCAGCAGCACAGCAGCAGATGTTATCTCGCATGGGGAAAGAGGTTTCCAAGTCTGAATGCCAGAGCTGCAGTAGGATCTCCTGCATTTCCTGTGAAGTCACTACCCCCTGGAGTAATGACGGTGATTTTGCACAGGGGTAACAACAGGAGACCCAGGTAGTGTCCGGACCTTGGTACTCTCCTCTCTCCCCTCCTTGTCTTTTCATGGTGTTCACCAAAGCCAGGAGGCCACATTTGAAAGGAGCAGGAGATCCACTGAGTTCTCTTGTTTCCCCCTCATCTTGCCCATCACTTTGATCACCACTATTGGAAGGCTCATTTAGCCCAATTAGAAGATTTATTCTGTGCATTAGGGCAACACTTGTGAAAGTCCAACTTCTTTTAGGGTTCCTGCACAGCCAAGTGCTACCTTCTAGATTAAGACATGACAAAATTTTTCAAGTAGATAATTTTGCTTGTCTAAATACTGATGTGTTTACTGTCTGCTGCATCAAAATATGCAATCGATTTATGCTTACAGAATAATCATATCAATACATATTTTCTCTCTAAAACAGTTTTCCTCTCAGTAGATAGAGCTAAAAAGGATTATAACACATGGAAAAACTAGCATTGCAGCATGTTTCAGAGACAACCTGTGGTATGTGTTTGCCTATGGCAAACAGGAGGCAATTTGAATTAATTTAGCCATCCCTTCCTAGTCACATCTTCCATCACCATAATTTTCCTGGCTATCTGATAATTTTGTTTTATTGGACCTTATGTCCAATTTTTTCTCCAGATTTATGCATGCAATGACATGCATATGTCTCCTAAGTTTTGTGGGAATTAATGAGTATGTCTCTGAAGGAAGAGCTCTAGATCAAAGGTCTATATGTTTGAAAAAGATTTGTATGGAAAGTACTCTGGAGATGAGCATTCTCTAACAGACCAGTGTGAATTTTTGTACTGGCTGAAGGGCTAATTTTCAAAAAAATCAAAACTTAGTTGAAAAAAATAAATTTTCATAGTATCTGACAGAAGTTACTGCTTTATCACTTTCACAATTAAAATAATATTTTCAGAGCTTCCAGAATTTCTTTATCCAGTTATGAAGGAATTTAGTGTTTAATTTTATTTTTTTTTTGTTTTGTTTTTACACAATGTCCTAGCATTTATGCCATCTTCAAAATCAAAGCAGGAGACATTTTGAAAAGAAGATAAAACTTTTCAACTTGCTAAATGACACCTCTCTTGCCCCTGTGATTCTTAAGGATAAATTATATAATAGAATATTTTAATGAAATAGTTGTATGCTACCACTAATTACACATTGTGTAATACTGTAAATAATTAGTGTAAAAATTAAAACCACATTACATTAATTAAAAGAAACAAAATTAAAGAAAAAGAAATTCTGAAATGAACTCTTTCAAATCATCAGATGTTTCTAGTTTCCACTTCATGGAAAATTTCAGCTGTATTTAGTTATGTTTTAAGTCTCTGACAGTCTCAATGGATGTTCAAAATCTCAGAGCAGGAAAATATATGTCATTTCAAAACACTACTATTACAATTCAGTCTGCTCTCTTACAGTGACTCTATTAAGCAGGGAATAAACACCAGCATAAGTGTTTACTAGGAAGAAACTCTGCTTACCAAACACTTGAAATAACTGCTTTTTGTTCTATGGCAACCAGGTTTTGAAAGGAAGATGTTTCATTCTTCCCTGCTACAAACCTCCCACACACTTGTGCTTTCTCTTACTTGCAGTGCTTCACAGAGCTGCCCTTTGCAGGCAAGACTCAAAATCAGCCCTGGCACAAAGAGGCACCGATACCCAGGCTGACCTACAGTGGCCTTTAACCATGTGTCTGCTTTTCTGCCCAGGATCCAGTCTTCCACAGAGCTGCTGTGTCCAACGCCCCTAACTGAAGGAGACTGGAAGATACAGTGGTGGGCTTCACTTCACCTGACAAAATGTGCTTGTGGAGGAGACCTTTCATCCGAGTGAGCCACCATCAACTCCTGTTAGAGCCACAGGACACATGCAGGCTGTCCCATTACAGACTTCTGCTTCCCGAGGAGGAGAGCTGGGTAACAGTGTGACTTCTCTCCCCCGACTATGGTGGGCAGCCTGCACAACTACACAAGTGCCAAAGTCTGCCTGTGCTCAGGTCTGACACACCCGCCATGCTTAGCAGTGACTTGATTTAACAGAGGGGATGAGTGACCAACTCACCTGACCTTTACTGGAAAATGAAAACTATGTCCCCAGTGAAAAACTATCCTTAGACTTTACACAGTCTTTAATGGTGCCATGCTATGAGGTGCTCACTCAAACATCCTCTCAAAAGCAGTTCTACTCTGATATACTTGCTGGATCTGCATCAGAAGATTGCCATCAGAGACTGAAAGCTAGGGTTGCATCCAGACAACACAGCACACAGGTTGTCCAGCTAACCAAAGATATCATTATCCAGATATCCTTGAGGAAACAACTAGGAGAAGACGTGTCTGGGGATAACACATCTGTGAAGTTTCCCTTTCCTGTGTCAAATAGCTGAATAACTTAAGCAGGACAGTGCTCCTGACATGCCCTGGACTACCCACTTTCCCTTCTCCTTCTGTAGCCCTCTCTTCCAATACCAGCAACATTAGGTGTAACTAGCTTTCTTTTCCACAACAGAAGCCTAGATTTATGCAACTTTGTGTATTCTGCTACTTCAGTCTATGTTCTGGGTCACATGCCATTTATACCAACACTGGCATTCCCAGTTAAAGCTGTTCAATCCCTTATTGCATTACAAGCTGGAGGCTGGTGTCCCAGTTACCTGCTACTGAGATAATTCAGCGTCAATCAGCTCCTCTGTCCCTTCTAGCAAATGGAAGTACAAAATCAAACGAGAATAACAATGTTATCCTATTTCTTATCATTCTTTTTTTTTCTTTTACACTATCCAGGTCCTTGCTTTTTTGAGGTGCTCTCTTCTATCCCCCTCCTCCTTCCCACATGTCCTTCATGAATCCAGAGCCCTCTCTATTGCCCAAGGTAAGGTTCCCATGCATTTACTTGCAGTCACACAGGGATTCGATTTAGTCCTCTTTGACTAACATCTAAATTCAGGCCCTAAGTGCTGAAACCTCTCAAAACAGCAGAAGACAGTTCCTGCCTCGTGTCTCCTCAGGGCTGCATCCTCGGCTTTGCAACTCCAATAGTCCAGGAAACTTCACATCGTATCTTCACACGGTTTCACAGGGTTCATGCTTTTCATTCTTAACAAGGACAATGTGTGTTGCCTCAGTCAACATATACACTCTTCTTAGGTTTTCTCCTGTCATCTATTGTGAGTGAATGTTTCAGGATTCCTCCATAAATAAAAGGGCAAGGAATTGCTGTCTTCCTAGTCTGACAAAGAAGGAAGAAAGTAAATAAATTTTTATATAATTTCTCCTCCTAAGAGTGACGCCATGTTTCAGGAGAAAACAATTAGGACAAAAAGCAGAGTTTAGTCCCCCCCTTAGCCTCACAGGATGAATTTCCTTTGCATTTGTTCTAGTCAGGCACATACATAGTTCTTGCAGGTTTTATTGATTTTACATCCTTGCTCATGCTCCTCAATTCATGTGGGCCAAGAACCCCCACTAAAGATACAGATACTAGCAACAGTCTCAAGTTTGATTTCCTCCATGTTCTATATTAAACAAGTACTTTGCATGGGAAAACATTTCTATATTGAGCTCTCATTTCTTAATTCTCTGAAGAGGAATGTTCTATAGTTACTGAAGAATCTTAGGCCATATGGTCCCACCTACATGATCTTCCTTCCAGTTTTCACAGTATATTTTGTGCTATTTAGCCACTTTTTTTTGTTTGCTTGTTTTGCTGTTGATGTACCCACAGTGATCCAACAGCAGCTAGTTCCCTGCTGTTCAACTGTAGAATTGTGACACTAACCATTCTGTGCCTGTATGTGACTGAGTCTAATAGAGGGATGGTCTTTCTTCAGCAAATTGTTCCTCCCAGTTACATCCTCTGTCTCATCTCCCATTATTAGTAGTGTTAACGCTGTTGTTGTAACAACAGCCAGAAGCTTTGGCCTCCAATAAATAAAGCACTGAAATACATTTTTTTTTTCTTTTTCAAAATCCGCTAAGGTCATAGCAAGATCTGCTTTACTTTCTCATCTGCTTCCCCCCTTTATTAAACGAAAATATGTTTTTATGTTGTTAAGTGGAAAAGACAAGTTTGCAAAATTCAGAGAGTGCCAAATACCCTGTGCAGAATTAATTTGCCTGTCCCTGCCCTCATCTGCCAGTGCCCACAATAGCTCCCTGGTTTTTTTTCCATCATAGTCAGAGAAGGCAGAAATTAAGAAAAAAAAAGCACAGAGCAATGACAGGAAAACAGGAAAATCGAATTTAAAACATCACAAATGTGGAAAAATAATACAAGTCATCATCAACCACTAGACAAAAAAGTCAATGTGCTACAACTCTGTTATCCAGCTGAGGGTCATGTCCGGAAATGTTTATGGAACATCCTGTAAATTTTCTGAGCTATTAGAAACTTAAATTAATTAGTCTGAAGGCATGATTAAAGAAAAGATTAAACACTTACAGCAGCATGTTTTATAGAATACCTGCTGTGTGAGGATCACTCCATGATTTGTAAGGTCCAATGTCATGGCTCCTCTGAAGCAAACGTTACTCCTGTTGTTTGGAAAGTGTGCAGAAAGTCAGGCAATTCTAAAATAATTTTTATACTGAAGTTATACCATAATTATAAATAGAAATACATTTAATTAAAAGGATATAAAGGATTTTCTAGTTTCCTGTGTTACTCCTTAGTTTCTCTTACTTTCTGTTCTCTTATTTTGTTTTTTACGTTATAGATACAAATTAAAAAATATGTAAAAAGTAACACAGAATCTGTGAATCTGTCACTTAATCCACAGCATATAAATTCACCATCTTTGGTTACACACTAAAGGGGTTGACTGTGAAGTTATCTCTTATTTGTTTCCTTATTTTAGGTAATCATCTACTGGGTTCTAGATTTATGAGGAAAAAACAATCAACCAACCAACCAACCCCTTCACCCCCCCCCCCCCAAAAAAAAAACCCAAAACTTCATTGCTTTTACTTTTTAAAGGATAGAGCCTTTCACAAAAAATGATCATCAGGCTTTTGTAAGACAATTTCTACAGTGTAAAAGAGCATTTTCAAAAGTGGAAAAGATCATTAGCATGACAATGATGAAGAAATTCATCAAAATTTGGTCAGAGAAGTAATAGAGGATTCCTTGGCCCTGATTGCTGTAATGTTGGGTAATTTTTTTTTTTTTAATATAGGCAAAAACTAGGCTAAATTGGGCCACTCAAATAATATGTTCAGTCCTAAAAATACTTGTAGTAAAATCCAGCTTTGCACATCTGAGCATCCTCCACCAAGTCTAGAGGGAATATTCCCATGTGTAAAATTTACTCAGATTTGTAGCATCAGGACTTACATTAGGAAACAGTGCTGCAGGCCTGCTCGGGGAAACAAAATAGAACAGCTGCACCTAATATGTGTCATTATTATTACTGGTTTAATCTGTCCCCTGTGTAAATAAAATTATGCTAAAATGGTATTTGCCTAAACTGAACTTGAGAAACAATTAACAAATGCAGCTCCAAAGCATAACGGAAACTGGAGGATCCTCTGGCACTGCTGACACATGTGACTGCATGCAGAGGCAACGTGGAGATGTACAAAGCTGGGGGCTCTCCTAGGCCCTGAGGCAGAGGGTGTCCACCTGATGTAGAGCTATGTCTCCTCCTGCATCTCTGGCGCAGTGGGGCAGGCTCTTTCTTACACAAGAATGGGCTTTTTCAGTGATGAACTCCTCCCTGTGTGTTCTCTCAAAGCCCAGGAACCTGGCACTGAGCACACGTGTTTTCTTTTAGACATCCTTCTCCCTAAGCACATAGGATTGCAGGATATTTCCAGGAGATCTATGTGGATCAGTAGTCACTCAAATCATGGTCCACATGGAGCTGGAGGAAATACGGAAAAATTGCAGGCTTCACAGGCCGAGTGCAAGAATAGACAGGTTGTAAAAAGGAAATTTTGAGAGCTATTCCCCAGGAGGCTGCTGTTGTACTGAGTGCAACAGAGGTTTTATGTGAGCACTTAGCACAGCAGCTTTAGCAACCCACAGCAATACAGATAGTATCTTGGATATGCAGGGAACCAAAGGTACTCATGGGCTGAGGATGTGGGCTCTTGAACATCCTGAAAAAAATATATTGGACATGTGAGCCTGTCAGCACGTCCCATATAGCATCATTTTGTTGTGACTCTTACAGCATTTAAGAGGTTGCAAAGAAGTATCATTGCATGTGGAGAAAGTATTCTTCTGTGCAGCTGGGATACCAGGAATGCATTCAGGTCTTGTTGGATATATTCTGGGAAACTTCAGTTTTAGGTAAAAAAGAGAAAACTGGTCCATGCAAAGTGGGAGAGGCAGAGGGAGAAATTTAAAACTCAGAAAGGATCTCCAGTGGAACAGGACAACAGCTTAATCTCCATTGGAAGGAAGGAAATATGAAATAAATATCATAAAACAGAATATTTTTTTATTTCCAGAAACAGTCAATCAGGTCTTAATTAAATTCTTAATATCAGTTTTCAGGAACCATATGTAACTAAGGACACCTTTAAAAAGTGGAGATGAAAATACAGCCCATTGCTTTTATCAAGAAATTGTTTCAACAAGGCAGAAAGGAGCAAATGCAAATCAATTCTGGAACTGTTAGAAACAGGGAGCAAAAGTACTGTGTTGGGAGGTGGGAGCCCCTCTTCTCCACCCCAGCACTGACCAATGCAGTGCTGTACATTGGGGGCTGCACAATTCGCTCTGCCCAGAGTTCTTCTTGACCATGTGGATAATCACGTTCTTCTGAGGGAACACCAGTTGTAAGAGATAAGTGTCATTTCCAGCCTTGCTTTTATGGGACTTTGCACATATGGGAATTTGTTATAATGGGATGAGGAATGTTCTGAGGGGTTATAAGGAGGAAGTCATCCTGGGCATTTCTGACTAAAGTGAGTGCTGTGTTGTCCACAACTGCAGGGATGTTAGTAATCCAGACAGCCCCATCTAGTCCCATGTTCTCCAAAATACTTGGGAAAAGATTCAAGTGGGTCTTGAAGGACCCAAAAAGATGGCACTGAACCTCTGGACAGCACTGTATTTCACCCAGAACCTTGGCTTGGACAGCTTTGGTAGTGTGAGGATATCAGCATGGTGGTGTACCATGGTGGAATGCCTACACTGGTTATGTAAAAATATCCACGTAGGAGAACTGGTGATGAGCATGTCCAGTGTGGTGTCTGGGATGGTCAGCAAAGATTAGAATAATCTTTTCTGGCATCTTCTGCTGGGGATGTTTGCCAGCACAGCAGCTTTTCTCTGCAGTTGGTGTCAGATCCATAGAGAGCCTGGGTAAAGGGCTCTCCCTCTTTCCAGCTGCCTTACTGGATGCCTCTGCTAAACTGGACCCCTAAGCAGGGCCCCATTGTCTTGGGGTCTTGGACAACTGCCAAGAGTGCTCACCTCTTAAATCATCTCCGTCTATAACTATTTTCTTCTTCTGCACGCACTATGGTGTGCACTCAAGCACAAGGCCAGTTCCTAAGACCTTGTTTTATAGCAGTAGACCCTGTAATCAAATTCAGCCGCCCTTCTACAGACTCTCAGCTGGTATTGTGCAGTTTGGCTATTTCATCAGCTGCTTTGGTAGGAATGAGGGGCATATCAACCCTGGGGCTGCTGGAATAGGCTACCTCTCTAGACAAGGGAGGGCTGCATGATGACAAACTTTTTAAAGGAGTTTTCATGTAACTGTTATGTAAGCATGGGTTGACTATTCTTTCCAATTTGTTAAACTTATGCATGATATTCATTGCTGTCATCTTTATGGCACAGAGCTTTAAGGCTGTGACTGGGAATATTGTTACATATTGTACATTTATTTTGTTTTCTAGAGTGATTGGAATGATTAGGTATATATTTTTAGGCAGATCTCATAGAGGTAGATAGGTCTGTGCTGTTATTTTACGTCTACTCTAGCTGGTCTAGTCCACAGCATTTCAATGCCTGCTATTCAATAACACTTATTAAAGTAAAAGGAAAACCTGTGATGGTCTTCCTAAGTACTGTGCCAGGTGAATGGAAAACACTAAAAGTGTCTCGACTAGGTAAGGGATCTTCACACCTTTTGGCACATGTACTACATACACAGAAAATGTAGTGGTATTTTTCCAGCCCTGAGAGTCTCACCCTCTGCATAAACATCAAAGGGAACATACTCGGAATATTCAGCGAGATGAAGAGTGTGAATTCATCACCGTTTCCTCCTCAGCATCTGCCTAAACTAAATATAAGCAGATCCAGAGAGATTACCACTTTAGAAGCAGGGAGGATTCTGCCAAAGGTGAGCTTTCTATTTCCTGAACACTGCTAAGAGGTGAGTAAGGCAGCTCTAGGACTTTGATGAAGATTCTTCCTGGCCTTTCAGCTAGTCTTTGACTGGAGTAACCTTAAAAGGCTGCTGACTCCCTCAGTGGTGACATTAGAAGGCACTGGCAGAATGGTACTGACTTTGCTGTTCCTGCTTTTTGTACAATTGATGGAGGTGAGCACTCCTAGCACTCAAATATGGTGCCTGCAGGGTATCTGTTTTTCATCAGTCATGTAAAATCTATATATAACTGTCAGCTATTATTAACTATTAGTTATGGTAAAATGTACATATAAAACAAGCCATACCGCAAACAGCATATTTGTGATGCACAGCACTTTTTCAGTACAGCTGACAGTCAGGGCCTGGCTGAAGGCCTAAAGTCAGAGCACGAATAGATCAAACTGAGCTGGGACTGTCTGTAAGGAAAAATTGGTAAAAGGATCAAGGGAACAGCAAATTTTCCTACTGTAGAAAAGGAGAGGGTCTCACAAAATGACACAGGGAAAAGCCTCCAGGCCATATTGTACTCACCTGGTTTGCATAGAAAGTCCCTGAGTAACACTACTTGTAATTTATTTATATGGGTCTTCACATATTAGCAATGCTATCCAGAGATGACACAAAGGCAGATGTATAACTGTTCAACAAGTATGATGTGGAGAAGGAAATGTATTGCTCAGGGAGAATGCTCTGACATGGCTGAGACCATGGCACAGCCTTCCTACAAACAGGTTTCAACCTCTCGAAAACCTGTGGCTTCCTTTCCACCCCATCACTATCCCTGAGGGGTCCTTGCCTGCAGTTAAAGAGCTGAGCCTTCTGTTTTGTACAGAAACAGGTCGTTTTGCCCTGTCCTAGTTTCAGCCAAGGGGATGAGGAGGTGGAGCCTGGAGTAATGTGGGTGTGTTGAGGTTGTTATTCTATACCACCCATGTCTCTGCTGGGGGGTGGAAGTAAGGGATTCTCCAAAAAGAGGGAGTGTGACGTTGGGTGGAAGAAAAAGGTAGTACACGGAGGGTCTCTAGCCATTTTGTCCTTGTCTGGGGCAGTAGGCGGTGGAGTGGTGGGGTGGCACTGATGCCAACTGGAGGATTTGTCTGACATTGTTTTTCATTGTCTCAGGCATGGGGAAAAAACACACGTGTGGAAGGGGCAGGGGCCTTTTTGTTCTTTGTCTCATGGCTCTGGCTGCAGTCACGTTGCATGGATGAGCATATTCCATGTAAGCGCCCTCTTTTATACACTGTTCTTATCAATATTGTTGCTGTTACTGTTCATATTCTTATCGCATTGCTGTTTCCAGTAAATTTTGATTTTAACCCATAATCTCTGCCTTTTGTCTCTGTCACCTGAGGGGGTGGGAGGAGAGAAGTGGCTGCACGGGGACTAATTTCCAACTGGGTTTAAACAGCCCCCTTAAAAATCTAATATGAAATGCTAATACAAAAGCAACAACTTTTATTGAGCGTGAAATAATGTCACGGACCAGCAGAACTGCGTGACCACTCCATGGCCACATTCTCATAAAGAAGCCACAACAAGCAACTGAACTGCAGCAGAGAGAAGAAGGAAAGTTGGCTGGCTCTGAAATGCAGAGACACCTCCCCTTCCCATGCAGAGACACAGGAGAGACACAGAGTCAGGTCTCCCAGGGTGTTTGCAGTCAGATTGTGGAAGTCTCTTGTGGCAGCAGCACAACTCTCCTTCCCTTTCCTCCCTAGCGATCTGTTTCTATTTTGACCTATAAGGAGATATACCAAATGAAAGCAACTTTAATTTCTACACAAGCTGAAAGCATCAATTCCAGTAAGCATTAATCAGACCTAGGCTAATACAAGACTAATGAAGTCGTTAACAGCAGTGGAGCCTGATATTAGCTTGAGTTTTGACAGCCTCAAGAACTTCAAAATTATGAGATCACTCCCCCAAATAAGATAGGATGAAAAGACAGCTATTTTCTTTTGAAACACAGTTCAGGCTGCTTTTATGTAAAGTCTACAGTCAGAGTGCATTTTCCAGGTCCTGTATTCACCTGAAACTTTTTTCTCTTTAAATGCTAGCTTCCATGTAATGACATGACCATATAAACTGAGGCTTCATTAAAAAACAAGTGTCATTGCCATACATTTGACAAAATCTCAAAAGCTGACCATGTTGTGACATTGATGAGAAAAGCAAGTTTTCTAAAAAGAGAAAACATTTTGGTCAGTCAGGTTTCTTTTTCCTGGTTTCAATATCTCAAAGATAGGCATGCAGAACAATATATCAGCCCATCTGAAAAAAATAAACTGGAAGCGATGAAAAAAAATAAATGTATCTGATCTTTTTTTTTTCAAACTTTCCCACCACCTAGCTCTAGGTATCACTGGTACCAGTAATACAAAAATTAAGGCCTTGTCCAGAGAAATAGCATTAGTCAATATTAATAAAAAGGAAAGTAGGAACAAAGAAAGACACTAGGGTTTTTTATTATATGTATTATTATTATGTAACATATTAAAACTAGAAGAATTTAATTTTCTGGTTTGTTTGTCCTAGCATGCTTCTCTAGGCTTGTCATCAGTTCCACTGGAACACAGGGAATGTAAAAGATATTTTAATACAAATTACTGAATTTGATTAATTCCATTCTCCTTATAAAATTGTCTGCTGTAAAATTATGTCTAATGTGAAACATTTATAATTTGCTTGCTACTCACAGTATTAATACCTATTAAAACTGACCACAGTAGCATGCACCCAGTTGTTGCAACATGCAAAACCCCACAAGATTTATTTCAATGTGTCTAGGGAGTGCCAAAGCATGAAAATATATTGAAATTTAAAAGGTCGCAGGTAACTATTCTAGAGATTGTGGAGAAAACTGCCAGTCAACTCAGCAAAGCACAGTCAGCTATTTCTAAAATCACAGACTTCTTTTAAATCCATTTTCTGATGTTTCCTACCTGAGTTACACCTGCCAGAGTATTTCTTTAACCTCAGTTTCAAGACTTGTTGTGTTCACAGACCTCTTTAGGCACTGGAAGTTTCACCATATGAAACCAATTAATTTAAGAAAACACATCTATAAGCAGTGCTAAAGTCATCTTGCAAAAAGCTCTTACAAACTGTAAGAGTACTAATTAAAGCCTGGAATCTGACCCCAGAGTTAGAGACTATCCCAGCACTGGCTGCAGATCAGCCCATCTAGCAAAACAAACCCTTTAAGCAGTACCATATGGAAGACCAATGGTCTCCAGTAGGATTGGCTTTTAGAGATAAGATCAGTGGAGAGGCAAACATTACTAACATTATTTCAGTGCTTTGATACTCTGGTGATAGGTGCTTTAAAAAACCAACCCACGCTAACCAACCATGGCAAAATTCCAGCTCAGACCTTTCTGTTGATGGACAGAAGCGATGCTGAAGATGGATTTTCTTTCCACAAAATGGCAAGAAGTGGACAGAGGTCCATGACAGTGAGGTGATAAAGTGACAAGAGCCTTTTCCTCCTGCAGGAATCGCAGCATCTTCTCATAAGGGGATGAAAATGGCAATCATAAAGTGAGCAAACCAGCTAATAAAGATTGTTGCAGGCCTGCTAGCGTGCAGAGTGCTAAAAATTTGCGAACTTCAATCCTTCCTGCATGTAACATGTAGATCAAACTATCTCTTACTGCTTCCAGCTGTGGGAGGCTGAACATATGCTGCAGGAAACCTGCAGCTGCCTGTAAAGGGAAGAAGGCACACAGATGGTGTGTGCACAGATGGAGGGAGCCTGTGCTGACGGCACTGCCCGTCACGCAGCACCAGACAACACACAGAAGCTGCTTGGGGAGAGAGGGACAGCTGTGGGGAGACACCACAGTGCCCTCACGCTGTGTGAGGTTCATTTAGGCATCATTTTGGTGAATTTGGAGATATCACAACCTTGGTCTGGCCCTCTGCGCTGGAGGCCCTGTGGAGCACTTGCTCAGGGGAGCTGCGGTGAGGCCTGCGGGGTGGATGAGGTTTAGTCAGAGGAAAACATGTAAATCTCAGCAGTGCCTAATTTGTGGCTTCATCCACAAACCTAATTCCACTGCAAGGCTGTAAACACATATATGTTTCCTAATCCCTCTGCTCCTCCTGAGCACAGAAAGCATTCTACCCTGCCTGTAAAGTCTCCTCTGCACCTAGTGGCTCCTAATAAAGGGCTGCTTTATGAACGTAATCCCAGAAAATTATAGAATCATCCATTTGCACTGGAGGCAGCCTCTGTTGACAACCAGCTCTGGCTCTTTGAATGGGCTTCACTCTGCTCTTCTCTAAGACCTTCCCCAACTTTCCCCATCAGATCTCTTATGCACCTCTCAGCTTGCTGGTTATTGCAGATCCCACACTTCTCCCAGCAGATGTAGGGCCACTCTGAGTGAAGGAGAACCTAAACATGAGAAAATGCAACACAAAGGACCTTCTGCCAGCCCTGCAGCCCTTAACACCTTGCCTGTGGGAGCACATAAACTATGATGGCTCTCACTGCCCGACTCATTGGCAGCATGTTCTGTTAATGAGATAAACCAGAGTATAGGACTGATAAGAACAGGAAACGCAGGACTACAGGGAATGAAAATATGCTGTGAGTATGAGATAGGAGAAATGTTGCTATCAACACTGATAAATTAACTGTGCCTATCTCTGTCTTATAAAAATGAGGACAGTTGACAAAGGATGGGCTTCACTGCACTTACATTAACAGATCTTCAGAGAAGGGTGACCAAAGCCAAACTGCTTGGGGAATGGTCAGTATGCCATGCTAACTCCCAAAATGAGGAGTGTTTGAGATATTGGTGCCTGGGAACTGAAATTGGTACTGAAAATGTGCCAGGAAAGGCAACACATCAGCAATCTATATGATTGTGTGTTAGGGCCCAGATATCAGTGCCCTGACATCGTTCAGAATATTTGCACATGCTTTGCCTTTGAGATTTGGTCACCATATAGTTGATGTAGTTGACATTTCTACCACTGCAATGTGCTAATTGATACTTTTAAGAATATAGTCTTCAGAATATTGTTGCAGGTGGCAAAACAAAAGGAGCAGTAACTTCCTGAATGAGTGCATTAAACACAAAGATATATAATATGTGGAAGTAAGACATCATCGTTTCTTCACATGCAGCACCAGAGAAATCACTCTAAATGCATATTAAAAGGACAGTTTAATTACCCGGCAAACCTAACACTGGATGAAAACCTCTTCCCTTTGAGTGACGTTCTCCATACATTCTCATAGCAAGGACATAAATACTCCTTGACAACCTTGTGAAAAAAAATCTTGAAAGGGGAACAGAATATAACCTGTAGTGAGATAAAAATTGCAATTGCAGATTAGTCAAATGCTTTCTGCAATCTGGTATTCTGCCTCTGACAGTTGTTAGCACAGGAGCTTTGAAGAAAGGTGCAGACTCCACACAATGTACTGCCATGAAATGACTTGCCAGTGGAAGAGTTTCTGCTTAACTTTAAGAGATGTTTTATGTCCCCGAGCATGACAGTTTATCCCAGTTTTATGACTGCTACATTTTTATCCTTGCTTGTATAAGAGTAGAAGGAATGATTCATGCACATCATTTGGTGCTGCTTTTAGCATTCATGGAGGAAATGCTAACTTCTTCTTACTCCTTTGATTTTTACCCCTGGGGTTGTCATGGGGTTAGTGACAAAAGAGGCAGAGAGAGGTGCTCTAGGTTCTGTTTATAACACAACTAGATTTGGGTAATTTCTTCCAGACTTAAAAAAATCAGGTCCTGAAAAGGGAACTATATGGCATTAGCATGGCCTGCCTTGCTTTTTAAACGTATAACTTGCAGGTTGAGACAGACTTTATTTCTGTTTGTGTTGTGGCATGACACCTCGTGACTTTGATTTAAGTGGTGGAGCAGGTAGGGGCTTTGGTGACTTTCCGCTGGCTGGAGATTTCCCATCAGGAAGCCAAGTTCACCTGCTGGCTTCAACTGTGAGCCTCCAGGCACCTCTAGAATGTTGCTCATTGGTTTGAAGCCTCTCTTGGTGGGTAAACTAATGATGCTCTTCTGTTCCTGCCATCTCCTCTTACCCAGAGAGCTACATAGCTTTCAGTACTCACTGATGTGGTCCCATCAATCCATCATCATTTAATGTGGTGTGGGCCCTGACACCTCCCCCCACCCCTCATGCTGGCTTCCTCACAGGAATTGCAAACCTTATTTCCATCTGCAAGATTGGATCTCTGAGGAAGGAAGAAATGCTTTATGAGTCACCACCCTTAAGAGCTTTACACTTCAAGATGTAAATGTAGGAGGATATTGTTCAGAGGTCTCTCAGTTTGCTCTTAAAACCTGAAAAATCTTGTGTAGAAACCAAAATCATGAATTTCTCTATTTGGCTATATGGAAATGATTATTGCAAAATGCTGATACCTGCAGAACTTTCCATGTAATTTTCACAGTTAGGAAACAAAATATAAAGCCCCTCAGCTCTAAGCTGGCTCAAGGAATGAGCTTCCATTCACCACTGCATGCTTTGCTCTTGTTGGTGCCGGTAAACTCTAAGCAAGTTGTCTACAATATCAAATACATAAATATTAATGACATGTTTTTAAAAAGGATTCCAAAATGCTGGGTACGTCAGAAGGGGAAATAGGTAGAAAAGAAGATGAGAGTGTAGTTCTTAAATGGCTTGTTGCAAAGGGAAAGTCCAGTTCCTAATGTATAGTCCAACTGCCTGGTAAAAAATGACACATGCTCTGGGTTCCATTTAATCTACAGATTAGGAACACTAAAGTTGCCACAAGAAAGGCCAAGCGCATTAGCAAACTAGCACAAGTGTTCCACCCTTGGAAGATCTGTAAATACAGTATTCCAAAACTATCTGTCAGCTCTCCAAAACCTCTGCAGGAAAGGTAAATATGAATAACTGCTAATAACATCTAGAGAGAGTAAACTGGCATTTCTTCTGGGTGATGGCTAGTGACTAAGACCATTTCAACAACTCCTTCTGTGACCAAACTGGGAAAGAGTCTCAGAAAGGAGGGCTAAGAAATGAGAAAAATTAAGCCAATTCCAAACACTGAATTTCATTACTGAAAAATTAGGAGTTTAAAAAAACAATAGTGACTTGTTTTTTTATCTGAATTTGTAGAGATCACTTGGTTGACTTGTTGGATACTTCTACTTCATCTGAGAAGACCCAGTTCCTTTTTCTCTTTGGAGGATTATCAACCACTGAGAATTTGGATGTCAAGGAAAATGTTAAATACTGTGTCTATGATTGATGAGAAGAAGCAGAGGATGATAGTGTCTCTGATTACTCAGCCTTGTGAAACCTTTCTTGCTCTGTTTCAGCCCCCCTGATCTGCTTGAGAAAGTAGCTGTTGAGGGAGCTGAACAGGTAAGATCAGGGGAGTTCAGTATGGATGTTTATGGTGGAGATTTGTGGGGCTATAGCAAAGACAACACATGGAGCATATTAGTGAAGGACACACCCACACATTTTTGGGGTGCTTGCTCTGGTCAGACTAATTTTAAACCAAGTCTCTGACCTTTCCACACAGTGTTGAAGCCACCAATATTTCTGCTAGTTTACCAAGGGAAAAAAAGGGGGAGTTCAGATCTCACAGAAGTGCTGACACCAAGCCTGCCCCAGGATGAGAGGGGTCAGTGCTGAGGGAGAAGCCCATTGATGCAGATAATCCTGTCATGGCATCACCCTTCGTCATCAGCTGTGGTAACAAGGGGCTATTGAGTTTAGTGGCAAGTTGGCAGAGTGCTTACAGGGCTTTGTGCATATCATGTGCTACAGGGAGACGGATGCTAAATCAACTCCTTAAGCTAAACATGGCCCTCAAGCTTTCAATGAAAGGCACCAAAGTCCCCTTTGACCTTAGCATTGCCTTATTGCTGCCTCTGCCAGATGTTACTTAATTTTTGATGAACAGATTTTCAAAATGGCTCAGTCTTGATCATAATATCATATAACTTTTGAATTCAAAGGGACCTTTATAGGTTATCTATTCCAACCCTCCTGAAATGAGCACAGGCATCCTTAACTAGATGATGTTGCTCAGAGCCCCGTTCAGCCTGGTTTTGAATGTCTCCAGGGATGGAGAATCCACAACTTCTCTGGCAAACCTGTTCCAGTGTTTTGTCACCCTCATTTTTAAAAAACCAAATCTTCCTTATATCTAGTCTAAATCTACCTTCTTTTAGTTTAAAACCAGTGCCCCTTGTCCTTCACAACAGGCCCTGCTATAAAGTTTGTCCTCATCTTTTGTACAAGCCCTAAGTACTGAAAGGCTTCAATAAGGCTTCCCTGGAGCCTTTTCTTCAGGCTGAGCAAGCCCAACTCTCCCTGTCTTTTCTCAAAGGAGAGGTGCTCTGGCCTTCTAATCATCTCCGTGACTCTCCTCTGAACCTGCTTCTTATCTTTCTTGTTCTGGGGACTCGGGAGCTGGATGCAGTACTCCAGGTGGGGTCTTACCAGGGCAGAGCAGAGGGGCAGAATCACCTCCCTCGACCTGCTGGCCACACTTGTTTTGATACAACACACAGTTGACTTTCTGGGCTATGACCACACATTGTCTGGTCATGTCCAGCTTGTCATCCACCAGTATCCCAAATTCCCTCCAACAGGGCTGATCTAAATCCCTTCATCCTGCAACCGATCTTGATAGTAGGGTTTGCGGATCCATTGGTCAAGCTTGTAGTAATCTCAAGCTTGATAATCTATATATATATTAGCTACACTTGTCTGTTTCCTGCAAATATGATACTGCTTGATATTTACTTAACTTCTATTGTGTCTGTGAGATACCCTGCCAGCAAACTCCATCTCTGAAGTATCTGCAAAATGTACCCTTGGGTGAAACAAATGTTTTAGATGAGTCGGGACACTTAAGAAACATGCTGGAAATATCCATCCAGGCCTAGTGAGAAGAAAATTAACATTCACCATTTCTTTCTAAATTTGCTTCTTTTATTTTATGAAACAAAGAGAAACTGCAGAAGAAGCCATGAATGAGCCCCGCTGACGCTGCAGGCAGATACTGGACTGCACTTTCTGTGGCACATGACATGGAAAGTGTCACTGCCTGTCCTGATATTCTCTAGTGTATAAAAGCTAAAGGCCTTCCCATGCATCAGGAATCTTGACATAATATAAAATTTTCAGAGACACAAAATTGCAGCAAATTGCACATTAATCTTTCTGAGAAGGTTCCTACACAGAGATGACTAATGGTGGTCTGTGTGTTATAGTGATTTTTTTCTAACTTAGATTCTCCGGTGGTGTTTCAGAAGTTCAGCTCTCATTCCCAGCACTTCACTGTGGCTTGGCACAGAAGCTGCACCACCACCCACTGAGGTAGCCAGGTATGGTACCTGGATCCACACTGCTAATTTCTATGTTTAAAGACCCATCTTCACAACTGTGACAGAGTACATAATACCAATGACAGACAGGGGACCTCAATAACCTGATCAGAAAAAACCAGCATCCTGACCCAGATTTTCCTTGGGCTGTTGGAGGAGGACATAAGCTCCATAGATAGGACGTGGGACCCACAGAGATGCTACAACAGTAGTGGGTCTCTGGAGCACCTGACAGGCGGAGGGGTGTTATTGTTTTTGTGGGGGAATGAGATGCTGGGGAAGGGCATTTTGGGATTACATGATATAGTATCAAACATTCAGGGAAAAACCAAAGGTAGGGAAAGAGAGCTATGAAAGGGATTTGTGAAAGAAAAAGCATGTAATGAGAGTGATAGTAAAGGTATCAAAGGGGCAAGTCATGTGCAAACAGGCAGCTGATCAGCACACTTGTCTGGTCATGCCCTGCACCTCATCAGTACAGTCTGCCCCATCTCCTGATTAAATGCCATTTCAACTCTTCTCCTGGGAGAAGGATCCTATTCAGCATCCATGGGTGTGGTGGAGTCAAAATGCAAAAGTTAAGCAGGGTGGGGGGCAGAGGGACAGGAGAGGCTGTGTTGGTGCACAGCTCAGCATGTTTTCATAATCCAATACCAAGCCAGACTAGCTGGTGAGTAGGATAAGAGGCCTTAGAGCCAGATATTGAGATGCCTGTTGTAGTTTTGAGCCATGCCCTGGAAAGACCCAAGGGTTTGTGAATCATCTGTAGGAGAGAACAAGGGATACAGGGGATGACTGAGAGACTTGTTTGTGTCTGAGCATGTGCAAGGAGGTTTGGACCTTAGGTATCTGTAGTGGTGCCTCAACCACGGGGATTTTCATGGCTAGGTGTCCATGCCTGGAAAACTGGGATCCAGGGGCAGCTGCTGGGCAGACTTATAATCCAACCACAGCCAGTGGAGGGACCAACATTATATGTATGTGTACATTTCCCTCTTCCAGACCTTCATGCAGAACTGCCAGGAAGCAGAACAGGATTAGCCCATCTGAGACACCTCTGTCTGTGTATTTCTGCCAGTGCCCATCTGCATGACTAGCAGTGTGTGTTCATGCATCCTGTGTGAGTGTGGATGTATTCCTGTGGTGGCTATGAGCTCAGCCCCTCTGTGGGACAGACCTGAGGATGCAGAGCTGTTGTTGTCTCACCTTGATTAGGCTGTGTTTGGCAACCCCTACAATAGATTACTTGCAGAGGCATGGCTTGGTTTCATTTTATGTCCATTCATCAGTTTTGCTGAGAAAATATGAAGTTGAGTACTGGCAAAAAAGGGCGTTTGGGCTGATTGGGTTTCCCTGAAAACAAAAGTTGTGTCTGGACTGTAGGGTTAGGTTGAAGATCCCAGATTAGCTCTGCTGACTAGTGTTGCTGGTGTGGCTTGGATTTGAGTGTACTCTGAACACCCAAATAATTACCCAAGGCTCCAATGGTTCGTAAAAAATACACTGAGGTTGTCCATGGTTCCAGTAACCTGCAGCTCATTGAGGTCTGGCCTCATCTGCAGTTAGGTCTCTACAGGAAAGATAACAAGAAAGAAGAAAGGGCCAGTGACAGAAAGCTGGGACAGAAGAGCCTGAGATGAGAGATCCATCTCAGTAGCCTTCCTGCAAGACATGCTCTGCCCCAACAGCTCTTTAAGCCTGTTTCTCCACTTGAATCTACAAAGGAATTAAGATAAAATAACCCAACAATATGGCTCTGTGTGATTCAAGCCACAATACTATGAGTGTCACAAAAGAAAAAAGCCTTTGTTTGTATTTGGCTGGTATTTATGAATCACAGAGGCCACAAAGATTTTCAGTAACCTTTGCACCATCTTTGGTAGTTCACAGATGTCTCCCACTGTGTTTAATTTCAAGTCTGAGCTGCTTTAGCAAAGAGACATTGGGGATGGCAGCTCTGATGGCCTTTCTCTGAACTGGCTTTTACCTTACATAGTGCTTCTTGCTTTCTAAAGCTTTATTTATTTAATTTTTTTTAGATTTGGGGAAAAATGGGTATAATAGTGCTGTTGGGAATTGGTGATACTGCCAACTTGCTCAGTGGTATTTTTACAGCCAGATACAATGACTCAAAAAGGAACAAAGCAAAAATACCCTAAGACCTCTTCCCCCACTCTGTTTTCCCAAGTGGCTGAGTGTAATCTACGCAATAAGAAGTATCTCTTCCAGTCCAAGGAAATATTTGAATGTGATGTGCTAAAGAAGAAATTGAAGACACTGAATAACCTCCCCTCTCCCACTGTGCTGTTTGCTGATTTTATCATTAGATTACTGCACTGTGGTTTTTTTGAACAGCCAAGCTGATACACTCACCCTAAATGACTACACTCTTTTGAATGAAACATCTCTTTGATTCAGAAATAATTTCACCAGGACTGAGGCCTCCTCTTTCAGACACCTGACACAGAGCAGATCCCTCAGCATGCAGTGTCACTTTTATTTCTCTGCAGGTCATGGATTTTAAAGATAGGACTCATGAAAACCTTCAAGCCAATTTTCTTTTTGCATGGACCACGGGACTTACTGAGATCAGTTTGTGCTTCAGATCCAAAGACAATGGTTGGAATAAACAAGATCTTTCTGGAAAAACTTCCAGTATAAACATTTTTTTAATCCATTGTGAGTTGTTCTGATGATGAAGTACTTACAGTAAATTACTTATAATTAAAAATTTATTTCCAACCCCAGCAACTGAATCGTTTTGTATCTATGTCTGCCAGACTGAAACACTGTCTCCAGTCATCTGTTTACTCATAGGTGGCTATAGGTTGCCATCAAACCACCTTCTACTTTGATGGTCCTTTTAAATCTCTCCCATGTACATTTTACAGTTCAGCATATTTTTCTGCTTTGTTTGTGAATAATCTCAAGAATATCAACATCAGTGTAGGATCTCTAACTCCCACCTGCTTCCTTTCTCCCCTAGTTCTCTCTCCCACAATGCACATATACATCAGAAATACCTTTAGATGATGAACATGCCTCTCCACAAGAGCATTTTGAGACCAGAAGTTTGCCCATTTTTGGTGAATCTGGCACATGCCTTGTTGATTCTGTATCACCCTTGGTGCCTGATAAAAATGTTATGCAGTACCAACTCAACTTCCCAGGATCCCCATCAGGCTGACAGCTCTGCAAATTATGTGGGTCATGTCATTTATCATGCTAAGTTTCTCCCACACATCTGGAAGTTCCCCAGTGTGCTAAGATTTATTTTATTTGGCTTGCCTTTTTTTTTGGTTTTTTTTTTTTTTTTTTTTTTTTGTTTTGTTTTGTTTTTTTTTTTGACTTCTGGATACAGGTTACTCGGATCCTTGCCTGACTTCATTATCTGCTGTTTAACCTCCTCTTTAGTTACAACTGCGACAAAAATGATGTGATTGCTCTTGGTTGATATGAATAAATTATTCCTTGGGCATAGGAACAAAAATATTACAGAATAAGTATCTTTTTTACATTTTTTTTTTTCCTACTTGCAGTTGTACTATTTTCATCTCATGATGGACTCATGTCATTGTTAGGATTCTTTATGTTCTGGAAATACTAAAGTAAAATCCCAAATATACAACAAAATACTCAACAGGCAACTTTCCTCAGCTCTGCTAGTCTTGATTCTCCTTGTGATCTGTTTCTCCTTTTATCAATTTTCTCCAAAACATACCTTCTAATTTATATATATTGTCATTAAGCACCTTTTACATTTTCTCTCGGGGTCCACGTAGACATATGAATAAGAAGTTTTATTTCCCTTCTGAGGCAGGCCATTTAATGACTGCAGATTCTTTTGTTGGGTGTGGCTTTTTTGGGCATCTGCTGAAGTATTATCCAATGATTCTCAATCATCATTCAGATTTTTCTGTTAATAAAGTCCTTCTCCTAGTTGAACTTCTCCCAGCATTGTTTTCAGCTAAAACGATTTTTTTTTTCCTTTAGAGCACAATTAATATCCTTTACTGGCTTGGACTTCATTCCATTTGGAGATAACAATGAGTATAATCCCACTGTAATCAGTTATACCCAAGCCATTGCTAATTGTTCACTTTATAATTAGTCTTTCTGCTGTAGTAAAGACAAGATTTAATGTAGGAGATTTCCCAGTTGGATGTAGCACTGAAATTTTTGTCTGTAACATTTGCAATGGTAACATTTCTCTTTTGTTTACTACAGAAATGTGGACTATTTCAGATAATCAGGGTACTCAAAAGATAAAAACACTGACAACAAAAAACCATCAAGAAAACCACCCATGATTCTCAGTAGTGGTGCCAAATCTTCTCCTGGTGTCTTAAGCATCCAACCAGATCATCCTCAGGCAGGACATGGTTCCTCAGTGACATACTCATTGCCACGTTGAGCAGATCTCCAAACAAGTGAAATCCAGACCAGGTGGGTCTGGGAAGAGAAAGTCTATGTTGGCCCAGCACCTCACTTGCCTAGCGAGTCTTGGTAAGCAGACACACAGCCCCATGGTGCCCCCCAAGAATTTTCTCCCCAGCTCAAGCCCGCTTTTCTGAGATGCTTGAGCACTGCAGTGCCAATCTGCTCTCAGAAATATGGCTCCAACCTCTTTCAGAGTGCAGTTGTCTTCTCCCTCTTGATTTCCCCTTGGTGCTTTGCCTTGCAAGGAATAGCACTGAGAAGCCTCCTCCGAGTTTCTCTTCCTTTGTCATAGAGGGCGTTTTTAGTTTGATTTATATGTATATACTATATGTATATGCTATATATATATATGTAGAGAGAGATATCTCTCTCCTTTGCTTCTTTGCCCAGCAGACTTTTCCGCAGTGGAAGACTTTTCCACACAATCAAGAAGAATTCAGGTCGTGTTGAATAAGGATTTTTTTCCCTTTTAACTATTTAATATTTTCTTTATTTTTGTTTGGGTTTGTTTGTTTGTCTGTTTTGTGTTTTGTTCTGTTGTTTTTGTTTTTTTTTTTTTAACTGTGCTGGCACTTGCAGGAGCAGCCTGTGTTTGTGTTGTATGCCATCAGTAGCTGATTCAACAACACAGGAGCACAAACACGCAACACACAAGCACACACCAAGATCCACAGAAAAGGGATTGATGACCAGCTTTCATATCAGAACTGTGATATTTCTGGCTGAACAGCTTTTTTACTCACTTTTTTTGGTACAAAGGCCATAGCATAAAGATAAGAGGCAGCACACTTAGGACATGTTTACAAAGATTAAAACATTGACTTGGCTTTAGTTAAAGTAAATTCTCCTGTTTCCCACTGTGCAATGAAGGTTTACAAAGGGAGGACTGGCAAAGGTTGCTTCATTTTCTTTTCTGGCACTGTCTGTTGGCTCCAAAACAAATGCATGACTTAAACCACATAAAAGGGCATCAAGGTATTAGCACTTTTGAGGAGTTCAGCATCTGACACATTCCTAATCTGCCTGGGTAAGTTTTAGATCTGAGCTGCTGGAATGCCTTTAGAACAACAGGACAATTTAACAAATCCAAAAATTCAAGCTTCCCTGTGCAGACAAGGAGTTACCAAGCCCAGGATTCAGCCTCTGTCTGTTGTCATTGTTACCAGGAGGACTGCCTGCTCCCCAGCTCTCCCCTGGGGCCAGGGAGGTGCAGGGAACCCCCAAAATCATACTGTGTTATAGTTCTAAAATGCTCTATTTTTCCCTAAGGTTAAGACCATAGTAGACCAGCCTGAGGACAAATTTTAGGTTATAAAAGGGGAAAATTATGCAACTGCTGTCATAGCACAGAGACCTTCAGACCAAGAAGGTTAGTCTGACAATACTTTTAAAGAAGCAGCAGAAACCTCCAGCCCTGAAGACAAGATATTACTGAGGGGAAGGTGCTATCTCCTTGGACAGTCCCTGGGAGAAGAGGGTGGCAGAACAACCATAGCATAGCAGGGAGGAGGAGTTACTGCAGGGGATGGCAGGAACACAAGTCCCAAGAGAACAGATAAAAAATAACTATGTAAGGCTCTGAGAAAAAAAAATTTAAAGATCTCAAGTATATCTGGAAGGTTCATATTAATGTATTTGCATTAATCTTAGTGTGACACACTATTCTGCTCTGCTGGCGGAAGGAAATTGTCTTGACTATGGCAGAACAGGAAAGGACAAATGTCATGTCTACCTACAAACAAATGATCCGCCTGTGAGATTATTTATCTCAGAATTTGTTATTACAGCAAATAATGATTTAATAATAGTAAACACAAACAAGGAGAAAGGAAATGGTTTGAAAAACAGCCATTCACTTTTGTCTGGTTTTTGTCCCTGATGAGGAAAACCGTCATTGAAGTCAGCTTTGGTGAGGTGTAATCCAGAGATAGGCACAGTGGGGCCCAAGGGCTGTACTGAAAGAATATTGTATTACCAATCAAAGTGAAAGGACATATGGGCTAGGTGCAGCACAGCCTCTCCCAGGTTTAGTAGTGTTCAATATTTTTATTCATGCCCCAGACGATGGAACAGAGAGGATATACAGATGGCAGCCAGCAGGGAAGGACTGTCAGGAGTTTGGAAGACAGGATTAGAATTCAAAATGATCTTGGCAAACCAGTGTTTTTAAGGTCTAACAGAAAAACATGCCACTCCAGAAACAAGCTTAGAAATTCTTCATCACACCAGAAGGAACTGGCTATATATTGCAGAATGCAGAACAGCTGGCTGGCCAACAGTTCTACAGAAAGCTGTCCAGAGGCTGTAGTGGATCACAAGCTGAACAGCAACTTTGTGTTGTTGCAGAAGAGGGTAGTACTAAACTAGTAATGTGTAAGCAGAATGGCAACCTATGAGACACATAACCAATTTTCAGATCTACAAAGTGACTGTGAATATCTGTGTGCAGTCTGGAGCACTGTTCTTCAAGAAACATGTGATTGAGTTGTATTAAGTCAAAAGAACAGCAAAAGGGCCAATTAGAGGTCTAGAAACACAATACAGGAGAAAATTGTAATCATAGAGTTTCTTGAGAAGAGAGGACTTTCAGCCATGATGCAAAGGGTGGCAAGAGACAGACGTGGACTAATGGAAGGCAAACTGAGCTCAGGAAACACTTTCCTAATGCTAAAAGGAGGTCACTCAGGAACAATGGAAGCATGGTACGTCCACCAGGGTAGCTTTTGAAAGGCTTACTGGAGTATCTGATGTGTAACTGAGACAGGCTGACAGCAGAGGGAAGGTCCCAAAAGCCTATAAATGGGGTCAAATGGCTACATCCCACCCCATTTCCCCAAGGTACACTCAAACCAGAGTTCTAAATCACAAAATTTCCTCTCAGCACTTACCTCAGGACAGGAGAATTCTGCAGTGGAAGGACTCGAAACATAAACATTGCTTACAGTTTCTCAGGATCTATCATCTCCTTCATCACACTGGCTACCGGGACACCCATCCTTTAACACCCAGCTCCCTCTGTGTGATACAGGGATCTTGGGTCAGTGCTAGAGGGTCTGAGGAACTGCACAAGGACATTGCAAGCCTGGGAGGCGTATTCAATGGTCTACTGCCATAATCACTGGGCCAAGCTAATTTCATTAGAAATGGAGGGAAATAAGACTTATTTGGCAAGAAACCATCTACCCCAAATTGACAAACAAGTCAGTCAGAATAAAAAGAAGATGACTAAGGAGATCTCTCTGCTAACCCTCTACATTGTGACCTATACTACAATACATATACTGACTGGGCAAACAAAGTCTCTGGGAACTCTTTTCTTCAGAAACAAATAAATTTTAAGTTAAAAGAATTTAAAAGCAAACTTGGGCTACAAATCTAATGACAACCTCCAAATAAACAAACCAAAGAGAAATTTGTGATTTTTGAAGGATTTTCCCACCTATTTCAAAGCAAAACAATGTTTTAACATCAATATTCAGTCAATATTGCTAGTATATACTGGCAACTATAAATGTTTATCTCACTCAAAAAAACCATCTACATAAAAAAAATTGCAGAGAATCAACAGGTTATAGTTTTGGGGGATTTCAAATGCATGGTGTACAACCCAGTTATCAAAATTCATAAAGGAGTAAGAGTGCTGTAAGACTTTTCAGGGGAGGTAAAATGCATTCTGCTGACACCCAAGAGCACAAGTGTGGCATGGCCAGCTGGGTTTTTAAATGCCTACCATTGTGATTTGCTCCATCCATCAGTCAGTCAGCTACCAGATAAAGTTTCTTGAAGCATTAATTTCTGGCCTTTAATGCTCTTAAGAATCAATGAACTGTTGATTATGGGGGTGCCTCAGACTGTCAGAGGGTTTCTTTTACCCTCATTACATGGCTTAGATATTGGGGGAAAATAAGCAGATAGAACGAACTGAGGAAACATCTAAAGACCATGAAGGGGGTATTTTCAACACAGACGTCTACACAGACCTTTTGCAGAACTTGCAGGCAAGTCTATTTACATTTGGCAAGTGGGTAAATGAACAGAGACATGACATTCTCTACAGGCATTTACACTCACTTCTTTGTTCTACATAAAGAAGTTGCACAACCATGCAATTTTCCACACACAAAATGGATGCAACTGTAAATTCTTCAGGTGCACTTAAAAATGCTGTTAAAAACGTGCATATGACTGTTTCAACATGGAATTCACTGTTCTCACTTCCACTGCTTCCTTACCTCACATCTTTAGCCAGAAACATTAAAAATACACAGAGGTCATAGAGAAGCAGCAGTCTCAGCTCTGAATCTCTGTGTTTTTCTGTGTTTGAATAAAACATTTAATGTTACTTGAGCTGGGGAAAAAGATGGGGGGTTGTGTGTGTCTTAGTAGAAATTAATGTTTTGGTTGGCTGGGCAAGCTCAGGAAATTTCTGCAGTGAGCATGATGAGAGAGAATGTTTGGCAAGATGTTTTCCAACAGCTGGTACAGGTGAAGGATTAGGGGGGAAAATGCTTAAGAGCCTTTTCCATGATTTTCTGCTTTGTACCCCTCTTAGACATACAATCAATTTTAAAGTCATACAAATCTCCTGAAATCCATGGGTCTCTTTCCACTGGCTCAGTAAGATTTGAAATAAATGCTTCAAATGTTGTGCTGGTTATTAAAAACATTTTGACATTCCACCCTACCTCTTAAACACAGCTATTTTAGGAAGAAGAAGCAGATACTGGCCTCTCTACACAGCCTGAACTCAGAGAAACCACCCAGGTGACTCTGCCCATGTTTAGGATCCAGGGATGTGTCAGGGTCCCAGTATGGTGGGTGGTGGGGTGAGCTGTCCCAGTGGTTTCCTCCTTTCTGCACGGGTGAGGTGTGGGGGAAAAAAAGGCCATGAAGGGCACAGACCTGTAAACTGCCTGATGGCAAAGGTGGTATAGAGAGGACAACAAGTTTGGATATGGTGTGCTGGGATTTGTGGGACATGAAGGGTGAGGATGGTCCTTAGCTGGTGCCTTGGCCTAAGGCTCTTTGCTAAAGGCTGTGTGATACAGTGAGAGAGCAGGATAAGGCTTTAAAATTCAGTGTAAGTTCCCTCAGCAATACAGCTCTACTGCATCATAAATGCAGACATGCACACATACACGAGTATTTGGTATTTATAATATAGAGATACTTCGGCAAAGTGAACATTTACTGACTCCAGAATTGCTTTTGTTTAGTTCATTATGAAGGTCAGAATTAGTATAAATCTACACAAATTGAAACAGACTTTTGGCATGGCTCTGATGTTTGAACCAAGTTAATAAAAACAATGATATATAGTATTCGGGTATCATTTAATCTCAGGAATCCATAGTGAGCACCAAGACCAAAATAAACTCTTGCAACACATGTTTATTCACATATTAAGATTCTCTGAGACTGTTCTACATTACTGACTTTCATATGCTTGGAAAATAAGAAGGCTTTTTCATATTCATGCTCAGTGAGTGAAAACACATCACGCAGGAGACCATCTGCTTCTCTCTGGAGTGTAGATCTTGACCTTAACACATTGGGCTGCATACAAACTGAGGGAAAAGATGTATTTGGTTGCTTCAGCACAAACTGAAGAGCACAGATAATTCAGTCAGCATTCAGGGGATACAGTGTTAGTTCATCTGCTATAGCAGCCAAAACTATGGGAGATGATTCAAGTTTTCATCTATCTGCAATGGTACAAATAGTCTACCACAACTGATATGCCACTTTACCCCATTTATACAGGGTCCCTGAGAAACGGAGTATTTTGCCACTGACTTCCCTGGGATCTCAATTTAGCCTGAAGTAAGAAAAAGAAAAAAAAGAAAAAAAAAAAAAGGCAAAAAAAAAATAAAATAAGAGAAAGAAAAATAGAGGCAGCAAGTCCATCTGGAGAGTGGCAAGCTGCCCACTACCTCAGTGCCCACAGTCAGCAACACCAGAACAAAGGCAGGGGAGGGGAGAGCTGTGGTTTGGGTATGCATAGCTTTTGTCCTCCTAAGGGCTCCCCAGGCTCCTGGGGGGATGCAGCACCTGCTTGGACAGCCTCTCTGGAGGAAGCTGCTTTCGCTTCAGTATAAATGGAAAGCTGGAAGGGACAGTGCTGCAACTTCTGTACTACCAGCTCCAAGCAGCTGCAGGATTAAGCTGCCAAAGAGCAGCTGGGTCAGGGTGGAGGAAGGAGCTGCCTTGAGCACATCTTGCAGCTTGGAGAGTCAAGGTGTTTTGGCTGGCAGGGTGGTGCAAGGAGGGGTAGCTTAAATGCTTTTAACATTTTCAAAAGCCCTATTTTTTCCCAGGATGGAGTCCTAAAATGCCTTTTGACACAGGTCCCTGACAGGTGTCTCTCTTGTGAGAATATGCCCTCTTCTTCCTGGGTTAAGACAATTGCAAAAGAGTTTTTTAAAAGGCACTGGACACATGAGGAGAAGAAAGTTTCCATGCTGGAGTGTGCCCATGGAAGTTTTAAGGACATAGAGACCACAATGTGCAAAAAAAGCCCTGATAAACTGCAGGAAATTAATTCCTGACTCAAGGTTCAAAAGCTGAGGCTGAAACAAAGCAAGGTTATCCTAGATGGGGTGATTCCAGCACTGGTAAATACACTGTAGATGGCCCAGGTAATAGCAGGAGAAGCAGAAGTAGTAGCATCATCTTCAGAAACCCTCCAGGGACTTGAAGTATTTGGGTGGCAGTTCCCTGCTGCCACACCTTTGCTGTGTGGTTACTTAAATCAGGCTAAAATTAACTTGAGCAACTTGCACTTTGCGAGGGCAAAATTATTGCTCATGTCAGCATTGCTTCAGGTTTAGGCTGTCATTGGATTAACGGTCTCAGAGCCAAGATACACCTCACCTGTCTTGAAACCACTTCTTTGAGGTCACAGCAGTTTAGCATGATTGTGCATGTAGTGCACAATTAGTGTGCAGGATTAGAAGGGCTTTATGGGCAGAAGAACACAGATGCGTAAACTGGTCGTTTTATCCTGACTGAGAGTAAAGGTGTAACCTAGTCCCAGGATAAAAATTAGGTGAATGCATCTACCAATGTCAGTGAGAAAAACTGCTCATAGCAACTTCCTGCTTGTACCAAGGAAAGAAGACAATTAGATATAGTAAATCCACCAGGTGGTGGATTTTCTTCCTTGTATATGTGCTCAAGCAGACCTTGATGCTTGCCTGTAGTGTGATGAAAAGTCCCATAGTCCTACTTTCCGAGTGTCACAAGAAAAATTATAGCAGGAAAAGACCCCTCTCCTGGTCTCAAAAAGGAAGTCACAGATGCAGAGAGTGAACGTTTTCTTGCACGAGCACTCAAAGTGGCACCTGGGGATCCAGAGAACCACCTCCAGAGAGATAACCTTATAGGTAGTGATTGAAGACACAAAAATATCTTCCAGTCTATGAGAAGTCAAAAGGGAGCAAAACTATTACCTGATAATTGTTAGGGTGAAAGACAGCTTTGTCGTGATAAGAAAACAAAGGAAACAGATAAGCTGCAATGATAGCACAGAGCGTTTGGAGAATAAAAATTATAGATTGGAATATAAACGACCAAAAAGTCTGAGACTTTAGAAAACTCCTGCATGAATGAGATGGGGAAGGCTAGTGTCCCTGTGGGAGACCACTAGAAATATTGTTGTGAAAGCTGCAAGGCAGTAGAGCAACACTTGAAAGAAATCCAGCTATAAAGACCAAGGGATGGCTTGATAAAAACCCTGGAAAGTCTTGGAAAACCACATGTGGCAAGGGTCACATACTGCTCGTCTAATAAGATGTATTTGTGGGGTGAAGGAGACAGAGCAGGAGTGTGCTTCTAAATGCATCTGACCAAGGGGGTGGCATGGAGGACATCAGCCACAAGGGGCTCGGGCATGGGAAAAAATGGAATTTCTCACATTTCAAAGCATCTCCTAGTGAGGAGAGGAGTGACATGGAAAGAGGCCTTGGCTTTGCTGGTAGGCAACATGCCGCCCCTATGCTTGTACCCCAAGGTATGAGGTGTTGCAGAACATGCCCATGCAGCTGCTCAGCTGCAAGCACTGCAGCAGGATGAGTCACCTTGCTGCCACCCCCAAAGGGACAGTGACAAAGGAGAAAGATTGATGAAAACTTTCCAGGCCACAGAGCAGTTCTGAGCCAACTCCAAAGTCATCCTAGTGGTAATCAGAATTAGGTCTCACGAAGGCTCCAGAGCCAGGTTTTGATAACATCCTGTTGCTGTTGCATTATTGAAAAAGGAGGGGATAAATTCAGTCAAAGACTTTGTGAACTAGTTTTGTTGATTTGGTGGCTTGAATCAGTTCCAGGGAAATGGCAGATCAAATGCCTGAATGTGCACAGAAGAGACAGAGCAAAGGCAGGACAGGGTGGAATATCTCCTTCTCCAGTGCAGTCTGAAGAGGCAGAGCCTGCCCATCTGGAGACACCCTTTACTGAGAAAACAGTAGCAGGGTATCCACGTTAAATCAGAGGACCAAATCCTGGCAGAGGTGGCCTGCTCATCAAATGCTCTCTCTGAAGTTATGTGGGCACATTAAAGCTTTCAGCACTTAACTTGGGAACAGAACAGAGAATAAATATCCAGGGGCCCCAGTGTTGTAGCCATGGGGTAACAATGACCCAAATTTTCTTATTATTTTTGTTACTATTTTTTTCTATTGGTTCCTATTACAGCATATGAAGTGTCTGTTCTCATCCTAACAGCAAGGCTGGCTTTTTTTGAAAACCCAGTCCCCCATGACTGTCAGAACTGAGAAGTTGTTCAATGGGTTAAAATTTGTGTTTTGACATTACAGATTTGGAACATTTTTGAGATGAAATGAACCAGACCTGGCAGAGTATGGGAAGGAGAGAGGAGAAGGAGTTAAAAAAGTTACAAAAGTGTAGATATGAAACTGATGAAAGTTAATTATCACAAATCACATTTGATAAAATGCAGAAAGTATTCTTGTTTGGTTTCTGATTTAATTTTGCATTTAGACTGAACTACTAAAAGTGTGGTTTTACTGCAGAAGGTAGGTCAAAGTGTGCAAAAGAATTTAAGAAAGGAATAGGCTTCAGATTACAAATACTGGCATCATCAGTCATTAGTTATAGTGAGGTCTTCTCACTGCCTAGTGTGCAAATCAATTCAGAATAGATTTTGAACGTGAAAAGCAGGGCCTGCTCTATTCTATAATGAGACACATAAACATTTAAGAAAATGACAAGACTAAAATGATCTGTAGACAGCTCCCTGTGGCCAGACCAGTAGGGACATTCAGCATAGAATTAGCTTAAAATTAACTCTACTTTTCATTCAGAGCTGGCCTGGCTCAGAGTCGTTAGCCACCACACTTTGGGTCAGCTGCTGCAGGACCTGCTGAAACCTGGGTCTAGCATTTCAGCATCCTGACCCCCAAAGCTTCTTTCTACAGAACAGGGAAGTTTTGTAAGAAGTCTTTGCAAAATATTTTAATAATGAAAACTTTAAAAATACACAGCTGTTTTGCAAAGCCCTTATAAAAGAGACCCCTTTGAGATCAGCTCCACACAGGCTCTGTAGTGGATGTTCTACCATCAGCATCCTCAACAAAAACATTATGGAGCCTGACGTTCCCTCTGTGCCCCCCTCATCCCATGGGTCCCTTGCCTGGACCTTGTTCCTTTCAGAAGTTGCTGCCTGCTCAAATCTCTGCTCCACCCCCTTTATCTGGGTGCCAGAGGTTAGGCACATTTGCCCTTTGGGACAACCTCCTCATAGGGCTACTTGTCCTGCCTTGCTGTTGCTCTGGCTCAAACAGGACAAACTGGGACTTCATTTGGGGGGAAACCCAGCTCCAGCTGAACTGGGTAATGCTGAGGAAAAGAAGTCCATAAGACCTACAAACACCTGAGCATCTGAGCTCCCACTGTGTTAATTCTGCCTTCCTCCACACATACCAGCATATGTTTGCATGCTGAGATCACTGTACAGGGTGCTGCTGTGCCTGAAACCGACGTATTTGTGGCTGGCATCAAGCTGGACTCCTAGATCATTGTTACTGACAAGTGTTTAGTGGAATCCATTTTCCAAAGTGAATAGTTTATTGGGATTTGAATAGTTGCAGGGAGTTCATTGCTGTAAATAGGGTAGTGCCTGACTAGAAAATCTATTTATGGTGCTTTTATTACTGCAGGGAACAAGGGGATTCAGCTTTTCAGTGTTATAAGTATTTCCCTGAAGTGGTCATTAAAAGAAATAACTCTAGATTCTCAAGCACTGATATCTATACATAAGCTATGTTTCCAGTAAACTTTAACGACAAAAGAAAGCTGGCCAAGGCAGTACATGATGGCTTTCACTCTCCTCCTAGGGAAGCCAGGAGGAATTTCCCGTCAGTTTGAGCAGGAGCTGGCTGCTCATATGCTGCTGTACCTCTTTGCATTAGCACCATAGGTGAGTTAGGTGGGAATTACAAACCTGTCAGGAAGGAGCAGGTGGGGAGGAGCCAGCCTCTTCCAGACATGCACAAGATAAAACTCTTGTTTTGCTCTTCTGTGGTTCTTCAGGATCCTAAACACTAGCAGGGTAAGAACAAAGTGTGGTTATTCTTGGTTGAATTAAAGCCCTATCTAGCTTAGTATCCCATTTCTGAAAGTGGCCAGATGCACTCCTCAGGGGAGAGAACAGAGTAAGTATATACCATCCTCTCTTGAAAAAGCCTGCTGGACTCAACATTCTTCATCCCAGGGACTCCTGCTGGCCCCAAGCCAGGAGAGAAGAGGACATTGTCTCACTGAACATTGTGGTGGGTGCTGATTTGAAGAGCTGCTGGATGAAGCTTTCAGGTGGGCTACGCTGACCTGTGTAATGCTGAGCTGAGAGCAGACTGGGTGTTTTGGCAGGTTTTACTTAATCCATAACTCCTTTCACTTGAAGATGTCAGTCTGAGAGATTTATCTGATCCCTCATCAAGCAAGATGTTGTTTTGTTCAAACCATGAAGGCTGCCTACAGCTCAGGCAGGTTCCCGAGGCTGAAATGGCTAATTTGGGTACATTGCAGCATCCAGAAAGCAGCCTGAAAGGGGTACACAGGGACCAGAATGTGACCTGCACCCTTGAGGATACTCGGGGTGTTGAGGTAATGCCCAGCCCACCAGACCCCCAGGCTAGCAGGACTGCTGTGGCTGAAAGCCAGCACTTTGGAGGACTTTACTTCTCACAAGCACCAGTTCCAAGCCAACCTAGCAGGAGTCAGCAGTGGGCTGACATTCACCCACATCTCCTGTTTTTTTCATAGACAAAAGACTGGAAGAGGCTCAGCTTCATCTGATCCACTGCACTGCTGCAGCAATAAGGAGTATATGACCCCTGACAGATGTTGTTCTCACCTACTCTTGAAGGCAAGCAGAGGAGAGTGCCACAACCTCCCTAAGCAGACTGTGTTTCATCACCCTCAAAGCTGGGAATTTGTTTTGTAATATGGAACCCGAATATTCCTTGCTGCAAATTAAGTTAAATTCCTGTTGACCTTTTCCTGACAGCCTCCAGGAACCAGTTTAATCACTGTTCTCTTTGTTGAAGCCTTCGCATTCTGGAAAATGTATCATGTCCCCCTTTGTCTCTTCTCCTTGGGAAAAACAAACCCCATTCTTTCAACCTTTTCTTGTAGGTTATGTTTTCTAAACCTCTTTTTGCTGTGTTTTGGGTTCCCATAAGGGTGCCTGCTTAATAAAATAGAAGCTTAACTTTACAAAGGTTGCTATGTTACTTGGCACAGCAGAAAATAATAACAAACTGCACTGCCACTAGAAAATCCAAGATAAGATCACAGAGGGAGGGGATAGGATCTCAAGAGATCATCCAGTCTATTGCCTTGCACTGGGGCAAGTTCGAATGAAACAGGAAAATCCCATAAGATTTGTCAAGTCAATGATGACAACTTTCAGTGTACTTTCAGTGGTACTTCTCCAGTTTCCTGGCAGTCTACCCCATGGATTTTATTGTCCTTGTATGAATCCGTTGTATGCTGTTACAACCGTAAAGATTAAACTTCTTAAGGATGATTTTTAAAATCATATATGACTATTGAGCTCTAAATCAGAAAATTGTTTCAGGGAAGAGGGGCACAAAAAGGATGGATTTATCAGCATAGAGATGAAGGCTTTTCTAATTTTGATTTTTTTTCTCTGTTCCTGTAATTAGCTGCTTCTTTCTTTTATCTTTAAAGCATTCAACTACAGCAAATGATGAAATAGAGATAAGACAAAAAGATAACGTGTTTAGAGACCTGGCCTCTAGAAACCCACACAGGGTCCTGCCCAAACCACTTCCTCATGCCCTGTATTTATCATAGGGTCTCAGGCCAGCAAATCTCACCTGACCCAATGCAGTCAGGGTGGAAGAGTTATTCTACAGGCATTGGCAATGGAGTGCATCATGCAAGCCCTGAAAGCAGCGATGTGGACATGCATGCTGGGTTCCTCTGGCTCTTGCTCAACTATTTCACTGTTACCACTGCTCATAAACAGAAATGTTTCACTCCACAGGGTTTCCTTGCATGGATCCTGATGTCATCTCTCTCCCCTGCATAGAGGCAAGAAGTTTTTACCAGGAAAATCAATGCAGGAACGTAGAAAAAGAGGAGTGATACCCTTTTGCTTTAACCAAATGGATCTTTCAAAAGCTGAAGCTAATGAAGACCCACTTAACAACTCTTCATACAGCTCTGATAAACAAAATGTTTCCAACTGGAATTTTCAAAGCTGAACATAATAATATGAAGAGGGAATAAGAGCTTCCCCTTGTCAACTGGCTACTAACAAAAGAAAAATATGAGGAGTGAATACTTAGAAAAAAAGACCAACAGTGCTGTAATATAATTAAAACCATTAAAAATGCTGTACTCTGGTTTTGCTCCCTGAAGAACTGTTATTTTTCTTTTTTAAGCTGTCACCACATTTTGATACCATAAGGAATAAACTAAATCAAGACAAACCTCCATTTTGAAGTTGGAGGATTTGCTAGAAATCGTAACTTAAACTTCAGTAACTAGCAGATGACGCTCAATCAACTGCAGTCATCAACATCTCTCATTTTATTTGTTGACAGTAGGTATTCCTCAGGTTTATTAGCGGTGCTGAAGGGAAAGAAAGACAAATGCAGAGACAAGACCAAGAGAAAACACCCACAGAAAACCTGCAATTTTAGAAAATCAGAAAGGGCCCCATTCAGCAAAGCATTGAACCACATCTAGAATTATTCATATCATACGTGTAACTTAGGAGTATGCAACATTGTGTTTGTTTGTTTTTTTTTTCATTTGGCAGCCCTTCAGACAGAGTTAGGGCAATTTTTCTGTCCCTTGCTATCATATACCAAAGTTTTCCTGACACCATGGAGGTGATGTAATTCTAACACATGAGCAGAGATTCCACTTGCCAGCAAACTGCATAGGGCCACCCTTCTATTAGAGACATAAAACTATGAACAAAGGAGTTATAGAACTGAGCCACCTCATGCATTTACCTCTTTTACTTTTCTGCTTGAGGAAAAATGTAGTCTACTGGCATTGGGAATGGGACTGGAGGGCAATGCACAAAGTAAGGAATAGTCACAAAAATTATGGCAGTGAATTTACAGTCATAAAATTTTAAGCAATAAAACATGCAAAAGAAAAAAGAAAATGGAAAATATATTAACTTTCATTCCCGGTTAGTTGAGCAAAATTGTCAGTTATAATTTTTGAACCTTATGAAAATGTAGATTATTTAGGAAAGTCAGTCAACCTCTTCCCCACCAGTTTCTGAAAACTCAACAGGCAAATTGAGAAAGATGACTAATAGAATACCCTAACAGAAGATTTCTCATTGAACTTGTCACACTACACAGTGACCCAGACAAGCAATACTGGGCATCCCAATAGTTATCTTCCCAAGGGTGAACAGGACTGTTACTTGTACCACTCTGCAGGGTCTCTTGGCGGAGCTGGAGACAGATGCATCAGATCCTGCAAAAACACTTCTTAAGATCTGAAGATACAGACTTCCCTTTCTCACGCTACACCCTCACAAAAGAGAAGATGCACAGAAATACAGGAAATACACGGTGGACAACTCTTTCAATGATAGCGGGATAGGGGCCTTATTATTGACACAACTGTATAGTACCAATACATTCAGTGTATTGTTAGGAGATAAAAGAATAGTTGTAAAAAAATCTTCTCAGTGTGGCCAATTGCCGTAAATTGGCTATGTTTTGGCAGAATATGCTGCAGATTTGTGTTTTGCAGAGAAGCTTCATAGAGCTGGTGGTAGTGTGATAGAATAACAAAAACAGAAATTAATGTTACTGTTAAGGGGAATATAGTTCACAAAGTGTTGTTTCCACAGTTTTTACCTTATGAGAGAAAACCACATTGTTTACCATAAGGCCTTGGTGTATTGTGCCCTAATATTACTCAGTTTGTTCCAGCAAATCATTGGTAGAAGAGACACATTGTTGATCCAGGGGCTACGCACAGATTCCAAGCTGACAATATGAAGACAAGTTTCCAGCTAATACAAATGATCCCTGGCACCAGCCTAGCAGACAAACACAACACACACACTCATTTGGAGATTAACAGACCTGCCCACTGAATCCTCAGAGGCCAGATTTGTTCCCTGATATGCCATGTGGAACCATTTTGGCTGCATCCAAGTACTTGCACATAAGAGTTGCAGAGGAAAACATCCTCCTTTGCTTTTTTTGTTTCCTACCACCCTGTTTTCAGTGATTTCTGGACCTTTCAGCTGAGGACAAGAATATTCCATCAGTAGGATGGGATCTTTTGCCTTGACATTGCCACATTAAACAGGAAAAGGTCTGGACAAGGCACCCAACAGGATCTGAGATCGAATCCTGAAAGTTGTCTTCTCTGGCCCAGTGCTAGAGAGGAACCAGAGCCACTATTTTTTCCATGGGGATAAATCTCCAAATGGTGGTATGAAAGACAGGCCCAGTGATTTTCTCTCAGGGGAAGAAGGTACTAAAGAGAGTTTGTGGTAAAATAGCCTAGCAGAGCACTTTGTGTCTCTCCTGACCGCAGAAGAAATGATGGGGCCAGATCTGTCTCATGGGCCACCGACTGGAGAAAACTGGTTGTGAACCTTCCTTGGATCAACATGAAAGAAGCTTAAGGTTACAGAGTACCAAAGCTGCCAATAGATGAGACTCTTTGATGTTATTTGTGAACAAAAAAAATGGACAGAAACATTTTTAATTTTGCATTAGCATTTTATGTTGTATGGTTTTTTTCCAACTGACTCTGTGATTGCTGATATTAATTAAAGTGAATGGTAGATTATTTTTTAAAGGCTATAATTTAAACCAGTAGTTGAATATAGACTAGAGTGTAACATTCTTCTGCTCAAACCACAAGGTATGCAAGCTGGGAATGAACTCTATTTCTTTCCTGTTGAAGGACAGATTAAATATTTTTTTATTATTTCTAATGCTAGCAAAGAAAGTAAGATTCCCATTTTTCCTTTGATTTCTCTGTACACTTAATTGATGTATTCTACCAAGCTGTCAAGTTGCTTTTAAAACCCATTCTTTTTCATAGAAATATTATCCTCCTTTTATTAGTTTGAGTTGATAAATGAATCAAGAGCCTTTGAGGGTACTGTGTACTGTTAATGGAATACGTCTTTCAGATGCATCCACTGCAATAGAGCTGAAAAAATATATATCATGAAACACTTAATAAAAAAGATACTCAGATTTGTCTTTTACAAGATCATGGGACTTGAGTCTATCTCCAGGGAGGAGTTCCAACATGAGAAAGAAAATACATAGTTCAAAAGCCCATGTTTTCAATTTGTGGCCACATGGTTTAAATTATCCCTGTATTTATTAAGGGCGCTAAATGGGCAGCTTGACTTAGGGGAAAGGGTCATTCAAGTTGAGAATAGTCATGTTTAATCCCTCAGCTAGCTGCAGGTTAATTGTACTTTGAGATGCTGAATATTCTTTACAGAGTGTGTGTTAAAATACCACATGAGGCACAGCTGGAGGGTTTTTGCCATTTACTGTTGGTTTGGGGTTTTTTTACTTCTATATATCTGCGCTGTAAACAATAGAAAGTTTTTAAATGCCTAGTATGGAAGCACAGCAATCCTATATGCCATGCAAAACCTATCATATCACCACCCCTTGTACTTCAGTTTCACACATGTGTGAGCTCTGTGTTTTGTGGTCAGATCTTGATTTCCCTGATACACGGTGTTGTAGATTTTCCTGTAATCAGAAGTACAAAAAGAGAGTAGTGTAAGATGTCTTTTCCCCTTTGTGATGAGGCCTTGAGATAGTGGGTTTTTGGATATTGCATATACTTGTCTGTGAACTTGCTTCCTCAGCATTTCATGAGGGAAAAAAGAAAATCAACCAAAATCCAAAAAGAGGAAATTAGAGCAAATAAAAAAGCATTTCAAAATGGACAGGCAATAAGAATTTCAAAGCTTAAAGCCCCTAAGACATCCACTGACATGAAAACAAGTAGCCGTTGACTATCAAGGCAGTTTATCCAAATGTCACCATCCTTTTATTTTGGCAGTTCATCTACAGACATGCCCTAGAGGGAATTTAAAATACATTTCTTGTTCTATCTATCTGGTAATTCATCTAAGTAATTGCCTGGATTTTGTTCATGCGATGCAAATGGATAGTTGCAAACATCTAAAAGACCCACTGTGTTTGATGCAAACCTGAGACATGTTGCTTGTGTTCTTCATTTGGGCTGAAGGTAAAGGCTGTGGAAACTGGGATGGCCTAGGCAATTACAACCAGTTCCAGTGTTTGAATATTTTCAAGGAGAGAAAAAAAAAAAAAGGCAACAGTGAGAACACAGAGGATTCCTGAGCAAAATCATGTCTAAAGTCACTTTTGAATTCAAATAAATATTTGTGGGGAAGTTGCTTTCCCTATTCTCCTAGCGCTCATAATTTAATTATTGTAGCCGCCAGGCATCTTTAACTTCTGTGACCAGAAGATCATTCTGGGTCTCAGTGACCTTGACTGTTGTAACAAGGAAATATTTTTACAAGGATGGAGTGTTCTTGAATACATTTCTCCAATGTACTGGTGTTTGCAGGCATTTCTCAGCAGACCTGACCTGAAGTGCAAACTAAAACAAAATAGTTCTTTTGTTTCACCTAGAGGTTTATTGACAAACTCCAGAAAAATCATGTTCCCTTCCATCTGCTGAAACTCACCCTTTGTGAGATGAAAAGCTGCTCGTATTCTTCCTGTGAGCACTCCATTATCAGTGGGAATCTGAAGCAAAAGTCTGAGCCCTGGAGGCTTTGAAAATCATCCAGTGGCCACACATCTAAATATGAAGAGAAACATGAAGGCAATGAAAAAGAGCGAGGGGAAAACCACGTAATAACACAATTCATGATATTTCAGTGTAATGTTACATATAAAATTGCTCCTAAAGTTCACTGCAGACATTTGTTGACAGAGTTCAATGAAGAAATCCAGGCAGGTGAGAATTAGTGTTTTTAAAATTCCACTCTTTCACTAACACTTAAAACAATAGTTGTGAAATGCAGGAATTAAATCATCAGCTTGAGAACGATGCAGTCACCAAAATATCTGCATTTTGCAAATGCAAATGCAAATCCTTGCCTTCATTATAGAATGAGAGAATCATAGAAAGGTTTGGATTGGAAGGGATTGTAAAGATCATCTAGTTCCAACTCGTCTGCCATAAGCAGGGACATCTTCCACTAGACCAGGTTGCTCATGGCCTTGAACACTTCTAGGGATGAGGCATTCACCTCTTACGTAGGTAATCTATTCTCCAGTGCGTCACCACCCTTATCGTGAAGAATTTGTTCCTAATATCTAATCTAAACCTACTCTCAGTTTAAAGCCATTCCTCCTTGTTCTGTCACTACATGTCCTTGTAAAAAGTCCCTCTTCAACCCTCTTCTAGACCTCCTTTAGTACTGGAAGGCTGCTCTAAGGTCTCCCTGGATCCTTTTCTTCTCTAGGCTTAACAACCCTAAGTGTCTCAGCCTGTCATGATAGGACAGATGCTCCAGCCCTCTGATCATCTTCATGGGTCTCCTCTGGAGTTATACTGGGGGCCTCAGGTCTGGATACAGCACTCCAGGTGTGGTCTCACTAAAGCAGAGTAAAAGGGGAGAATCACCTTCTTCAGCTTTCTGGTCATGCTGCTTTTGATGCAGCCCAGGATACAGATGGCTTTCTGGACTGCAGGTGGTTATCACTGAATCTTGTTGAGAGAGCTTCTTGTCCACCAACAACCCAAAGTCCTTCTTCTCAGGGCTTTTTTCAGTCCATTCTCCACCCCGACTGTATTTGTGAATGGGATTTCTCCAACCCACATGCAGGATCTTGCACTTGGCCTTGCTGAACTTCATGAGGTTCACACAGGCCTCACTTCTCAAGCCTGTCAAGGCCCCTTTGGATGGCACTCCTTCCCTCCAGCACATTAGTCGTACCAGACAATACAGCTTGGTGTCATCAGCAAACTTGCTGAGGGTGAAAATCCCACTGACCATGTCACCAACAAAGAAGTTAAACAGTGCCTGTTCTAATACTGATGTCTGAGGAATGCCACTTGTCACTGGTCTCTGCTTGGACATCAAGCCATTGACCTCAACTTCTTGACTACGACCATCCAGCCAATTCCTTATCCACTGAGTGGTCCATCGATCCAACCCATTTCTCTCCAATTTAGAAACAAGGTTGTCATGTGGGATGGTGTCTACTGCTTTCCACAAGTCATGATAGATGACATCACTTCCTGTTCCTTTAACCAGTCCTATCTGGGCTTTAGTTTTCCTAGCATGACCTCTGTTTTTTCAGACAGTTTCTCTGTATTCCCCCCAGGCTACTCATTCTTCATTCCGCTCTCTGTAGGCTTTCTTTTTGTGTATGAATTTGTCCAGGAACTCCTTGTTCATCCATGCAGACCGCGTGGTGTTTTTGTCTGACTCACTCTTTGTTGGGATACATCACTCCTGACCTTGGATAAGGTGATCCTTAAATATCAGTCAGCTTTCTTGGGCCCCAGTTCCCTCCAGGGCATGATTCCATGGTACTCTTCCAAGCAGTTCCCTAAAGAGACCGAAGTCTGCTTTCCCAAAGTCCAGAGCAGTGAGAATGCTGTGCACTCTCCTCACTGCCCTAATGATCTTGAACTCCATCATTTCATGGTCACTGCAGCCAAAGTTGCCCTTGAGCATCACATTCCCCACAGCCCCTCTTTTTGGCTAGAAGGAGGTTCAGTGTAGCATCTCTCTTCATTCGTTCCTCCATCACTTGAAAAGGAAGTTATCATCAGTGCATTCCAGGACCCTCCTGGATTTCTTATGCCTTGCTGTGTTGTCTCTCCAACCCAGTTACCTGGGTAGTTAAAGTCCCCCACAAGTACCAGGACTTGTAAATGTGACACTGCTCCTATCTGTCTATAGAGGGAATCAGCCACTCAGGTTTTCTGGTCAGGTGGCCTATAGCAGACCCCTACCACAATGCCCTCTGCCCTCCCTTTAAGCCTAGCCCATAAGCTCTCAGTTGGCTCTTCATCCTTCCCCAGGAAGAACTTCATGCACTCAGGCTGGTCATTAGAGTAAAGGAAAACATAATACCTTCCTCGTCTCTGCTCCCTATGCTTTAAATCATATTGACCTGAATAGTCTATAAAATTTTCAGGGAAGCTTAAGAAGACATTCTGAATACATTCAGAGAAATGATGTGCTTCTCTAAATGCCATATTTTGACTAAGTACAGCTAACCTTTCTCTGCTGAAAACTATCATGTTACTCCTTGAGAAACTGTGGTAGTATAACATAACAAGCGTAAAAGATGCAGGTCTTAGGAAAAAAGTTGTCTTATGTTCTTGCATGGTTAAGGTTATTTTATTGGAAGAGGGAAGAAAAAGCCCCAAATACTGAAAATCTAAGAAAGACAAGAAATAGGTCTTCTCAGAAAATATTTCAGCTATTTTTTTCAAACCTTTGTGTTTGAACAGGTCAAATAGTGACACAGATATCTGTGGGCTCTTATGAAATGAAACAAGAACTCCAAATCAGTTTAGCCTTTATATCTAAATCAAAGGCAGATTGTTCAACAACACACAGAAGGTCTCGACTATCTGAAGTGGTTACTATGTGCTTAAAGGTCTTCAGACACTTTGCACCTAAACCACAAATTCAGTCTGGTTCAGTTTCATAAAGTATGAAAATCTTCACTGAAGAAGGCTTCATTAGCTAATACTTATTGATACAGAATAAAGACAGGCTTGACCTGCTTTTTTTTTTTGCCCTATATGCTAAAGATTTCTGCCACCAGTCCTGCTTTTCCTGAGAAAAGATAGACAACTATTTTTTTTTAAATCAAAGGGAGTGTTTTCACTCAAATGGCGTCCCAGCATATTCATCTTGTTCAAAAGGCTTATCTGACTGCTATGACTAGACAACAACCATAAACACTACTATCAGGTAATAGGAGTCCAGAAAAACTGTAGTGCCCTGGGTTAGTTTGCTGCATAGCTTTATGAATCTGAAATTGAAACTAGGAGATTTCACTGACAGCAAGATCTAGAGTGTTAATTGTACACTTGCAACATCCATTTACTCAGAAAGTTTCAGGCACCTCTGGCAAGATATAAATGCTTACCTCTTCAACCACTAGACTTGTGACCATGCTCAGAGCTTGACTTCAAATCCCTTGAGTCACATCTCATGAAGATTTCAGGATGTCTGAATATTCCCTCAGGCTCCTGGGTAATTATGACCCTATATTTAGTGTGTCAATTAAAAGCCAAAATCATTAGTTTAACTTTCATGCTGTGCTACCAGTTCAAGTATGTAGGTACCCCAAATTCCATATAAGTTTCTATTTAAGGTAGACGACATTACCCTGACTTCCCTGTCCAAGATTAGAGATGGGGTCAAACTGGCCCCATCAGAGTCTTGTAAAGGTATAGACCCTCTGGGTGATAAGAAAGCAGCCACATCTACAAAAATAAGATTAAAATTTTTAATACAAGAAGAATCTTCTATTCTTTTCGCTTTATCTTCAGGTGGTTTCCATGTGATTGACAACAATGCATCTCATTCCACCATGCTGAATTGCAGTATTTTTGAGCAAAATAGGTAAATAATACAAGGTGTCAAAGTTCAGCATTTGAAGGGCTTCACAGTCTATTTCCTACAATGGTCATGAGAATAGGGGATGCCCAGGAGGAAGGAAAGAGGTACAGAGGTATCGAGCACAGACCCAGCACAGCCGAGGACAGTTCATGGCTGAGGCCAGTTGTATGAGGTTCAGCAAGGCAAAGTGCTGCATCCTGCACTTGGATCACAACAACCCCGGGCAGCACTACAGGCTGGGGGCAGAGCAGCTGGAAAGTTGCCCAGTGGAAAATGACCTGGAGGTGCTGGTCAACAGCAGCTGAACAGGAGCCAGCAGTGTGCCCAGGTGACCAAGAAGGCTGATGACATCCTGGCCTGTACCAAAAAAAGTGTGACCAGCAGGACCAGGACAGTGCGTATTCTGTATTCAACACTGCTGAGGCTGCAGCTGAAGTCCTGTGTCAAATTCTGGGCACCTCACTGTAAGAAATACATTAGAGTGCTGGAGTGTGTCTACAGAAAGGCAATGGAGCTGCCAAAGGGTCTGGAGCACAAGTATTATGAGGAGTGGCTGAGGGAACTGGGGTTGCTTAGCCTGGAGAAAAGGAGGCTTGGGAGGACCTTATTGCTCTCTACAGCTACCTAAAAGTAGGTTGTAGTGAGGTGGGGGTCGGTCTCTTCTCCAAAGTAACAAGTGGTAGGACAAGAGGAAATGGCCTGAAATTGCACCAGGGGAGGTGTAGACTGGATATTAGGAAAAAAAAGTTCTCTAAAGGTTTGCCAAGCATTGACATAGGCTGCTCAGAGAAGGAGTAGAGTCACCATCCCTGGAGGTATTGAGAAGATGTGTAGACAAGGCACTTGGGGACAAGGTTTAGTGGTGGACTTAGCAGTGTTAGGTTAATGGTTTTACTCAATGATCTTAAAAGTCTTTTCCAACCTAAACGATTCTTTGTTTCTATGGTTTATTTTTCTGCCAACAGCAACATTAAGGATGGATTTGCTGACTTTAAAAGACTCCAAGCAGCAGTGTGTTTGCTGTCTCATCCAATATTTTAGTCCTGTGTTTGATTACCTTCACTGCAGAGAGAACATAGTAAGTATGTTACAGGGATATTACAGATTTAAGAAATAACCATTAAAAACATTGTTTCTTTGCTAGACCGGATTTTATTTTAAATTTAATTCTTCATTTTGTTTCTCTCTGCGTTTCTGTAGGTTTAAAAAACAGAACAATCAGTTTAACCACTGACTGGGAGTAATTTAGATTGGATCACTGAAGGTCATCAAGCCCAATTTGCTCAAAACAGATCCAACTGGGTCAGATTGCTCAGTGCAGTCAGGCTTTGAACACCTTCAATAACAGAGATATTAAAACCTCTGAGGACAACCTGTGCCAATTATTCTATCAATGTGCACCTGTGTGAGCAATAAAAACCTGTCTTCTCTATTTCCTCCCATTAGCTAATGATAGTGGGACCAACAGCACATCTCAGCTAATTGGTTTGTGGATCCGCAGGTCTTGCCAGTCTTCAGAAACTTGCTGGATTGCCTGTGCCTTGCAAAATTGCTCATTCAGTTGGTTAAAGTCACCTATGAGAATCAGGGTCTGCAACCAGCTTCTTCCACCAACTTCTCACAGACAGGTAAAACTGAAAAATCCCCGTGAAGCAGAAATCACAGTTGATGGGTCTTATGAGCAGTGACCAGTTTTTTCAAATTGGAACATTTTAACTGCAGTATTTTGGCAAACATCTATTGCTCTCTATTCCTTTGTTAATCTACAGATAATAAAATGACAGTGAATGTCATTCATTCTCACAGTTATGCTAGAAATTAATAATAATGCTTCTGATATCTCCACAGGTAATAAATTTACATGTCCATGGCATAAGCTAAGTGTTTAGTATTAGGAAATTGCTTATATAGAATCATAGAATCATTGAATCAGATGGGTTGGAAAGGACCTCTGAGATCATCAAGTCCAACCCTTGATCCACTACCACCACAGTTACTAGACCATGGCACTCAGCGCTACATCCAGTCTCTTCCTAAATACCTCCAGGGACGGAGAATCCACCACCTCCCTGGGCAGCCCATTCCAATGCCTGATTACCCTCTCTGTAAAGAATTTCATCCTAATATTCAACCTGAACTTTCCCTGGAAGAGCTTGAGACCATGCCTTCTTGTCTTAATCTCTTTCTCTCTTTGTTACAGCTAACAAATTTCTATCTCCCAACCCAAAATGTCAATGGGGACAGATAAAGTATTTATCCCCCTTTCTCCCTTTTTTGTATCAGCATTCATAATTTTATTACAGGCATCTATCAGTCAACTTTTACCTCACCAGAAAACTGTTTTGGCTTTTAATAGACCTAAGAAAATACCTCATCTTTTTTTTTTTACTCTATTGGGATCAGATCTTTTTTTCTGTTCTTTATATATTCTTTAATGGTTTATTGTTTCTCTGTGTTACTAGAGAATTTTTTTTTGCTGGTGATGTTCTACATAACCATTTTTTGTTGATGGAATCATACAGTTTAGAAAAACTAGCATGATATTCTTGAACAATTCTCGTTTTTCTCAGCGCCTTCCTACTTAAAATGCATATGCTCAGTCAGTTATGTCAGCAAATGCTTTAAGTTTTGGAAAGCTGTCTCTGTAAAAGTTCCCAATGGGCAGATTTTTGATCAATGCCATATTTCATTTGTATAAAGTAAATCTGAATTGACTGTGATCTCTCATACTTTAGCAACTGCACTATTTTGGGGATCTGTAACTAACACTTCCTCATAAAGCAGACTTAAGTCCACTACCAAGTTACCTTGTACTGGATATGGGACTTCCTGTTTTGCGAAGACAACTTTATTATTTATAGAAACATTAGGGAAATTTGTTATTGTCTGCAGGAAGTCAGTACCAAATGGCTCTCTGGTTGAAGTCATCCATGAAAAGTTCCTTGCTTGCATTTGGACTTCTGTTATTTCCAACATACCCTATAAATTATTAACTGATGTCTGAGGAACGGCTACTTTTATCTCCTAAAATTGTTCCTGGGCTATAAAAGCCTTATCTGTAACCTGTCTTTTGCTCTAAATAACAGTGAAAACTGGGCTTTTGGATTTAAGCAACCTTAAAGATATATCTAGAGAGTAGGAAGAACTGGAGTAGAGAGATAGGCACATTAGATTAGACCCCTGGACACAGCATACACCTTTTTAACAGTATGAGGTCCAGATGCAACTTAGCTCAGTAACCTGGACACTGCACAGGAGACAGTAAGTGTCAACACTGTGACCTTATTAGTTTGGGCCCAGACAAACATGGCTAAATTGCATCTGGGCATTTCCCTTCTCCCCCAGCATACATCCAGCCACCTCAGGTGTTTCTGTACCCAACTTTCCTGGCATTAAAAGCTCCAGAGTTAATGTGGAAGAGGGAGCTCAAATACCTCTGCATGTGTCAGTGTGGTCAAGATTGAAATTTTCCCCAGTCTTCTGTTTTCTGGTTTTCTCTTTTCACTTTCCATCCAAACCCTTGGCTTTCTGCAGCAGAGGCAGGGCATAGCCAAAGACTGAATCAGGAGGGAGAAAAGCTGACTGCACTGACTGTCTCATCTTCCTTCTTCTTTTTACTATTCAGTATAGGCACTGTTTTAAATTATACAAAAATAGCCTGTAAAGCTCTCATCAATCTCACTTGTTCAAATGCAGCTTTTCCACATTAATCATTTACTGTGACACAAGTAAACAATGCCACATGTGTCTACCGCAATAGTGCTCTTACATTACTCATTCAGCCCAAGGTGCATGGGTTTTGCATGGAGCCTCAATCCCTCTTTTATCTCTTAAAAAAATTACTTGAAAAAGAAACCATACAACCACCTTTTCATTTAAGAGTCAAAGACAGGAATATTCAGGGACCAGTTGTTTGCAGGCTAACCCTGCCAAGGAAAGGAAAGTGCTGCATTTCAGCCTTCCTGCACTCATCCTTCCTTTCTCTTTCTTTTCATAAAGACATACGAAGTAGCTCTAGACACTCCTGATCAAATATGGAAAACAAGGCAGCTTCACTGTCACAGTGTGCCACAAAATCTAACTTCACCTGCCTCTGAGCAGTCATATGGCTATACTTCTTGCTGGCTCAAACCAGCTTGCTGTCTGCATCCAAAGACTTTTTCTTTTTTTTTGCTACCCAGTGTAACTTTTTGGTGTAAGAGAGGAGACCATCAAGGAGCTGCTCAAGAAAACCTACTTCCCACTTTTACACTTACTGATATGCTAAAGAGTCATGGATAGATTTTAACTGTCTGTTCATGGCATTGTGCTGTGCCATTTTGATACACTTCATACTATTTTTAATTTTCAAAATATATTTCAGAGTAGAAAGATCTTCAAAAGTGGGAAGCTGATTTCAAACCCACAAACATGCCGTCATGGGGTGTAAATCAGACTCCATCCCCACAAACAAACAAACAAAACAAACCAAAACAAAAAAGTAAAACAACAAACCCCAAAACCAAAACAAAACAAACAAACTAAAAAAAACAAACAAGGCATAAAAACCTTGCTGCCAGCTCTCTCCTGATTCATCCAGCGTTTCACACACGTAAAGCCAATATTTGAGTCCCAGCTTGGAACGAAGACACTGAATACAAACCTCAACTTTCATTCCTGCAGGAGAGGTTTCCATCCCTCCTGTTTGCAGAGGAAAGTTTGAAAACATGACCTGACTGGGCTTGAGCAAGTTGCTGGGGAGGGAGAAGCAGCTGACTCATGATTTTTGCTACCCAGGGATTGCAGTGCTGGGAGACTGGCCAGACAGGAGCAGAATTTGAGACTTTGGAGCCTCATTCATTATTACCACTGTGCTGTTGCTCTGGAAGATGCCACTCTTTGCTGGAATGGAGGCCAAAGCAAAATGTTTTAGTTTTGAGGAGAGGTATCAGTCATGTATCCTAAACAAACTTACCTTGGAGAAATCTGCATTTCTGTGCAACACATACAGAAGATCCCCAGTGCCTCATTCCTCCTGGTAAATGACATTAAGCAGTATTCTACCACCACATTTGCTCACATGTCAGCACCTTTGGAGGTGCTGCATTCTTCTGCCCATTGCATTCAGCAAGATCACCCTCCTAAGGCAAGAATGTTAACTGTAGTAACCTAAGCATCATCATTGCTCACAAACTTTCTCCATCAATGATCCCTATCAGAATAACCCAAATGGGCCCATATATCTGTGTTGGCTACCTTTACACAGAGTTCAACCTCTTGACAAAGCTCATATTAAAAAACCATCAACCAACCAACCAAACAAGTACCCTAGTTTTATAAGTACTTCCTTATTAGAGAGAATCAAAACATTAAAAATGTGATACTAAAGGGACGATTAGATAGGTGCGATGATATGTGAAGTGATGTATAATGGAATACCAACTGACCCCCTTTACCCTCATGACTAGGTGGGAAAAAGCAGAGAGAGAGGGGACAGTGGTGTCAGCTTTATTTCAGATTATGAAGAAAAGAAAGAAAAGAAAAGAAAAGAAAAGAAAAGAAAAGAAAAGAAAAGAAAAGAAAAGAAAAGAAAAGAAAAGAAAAGAAAAGAAAAGAAAAGAAAAGAAAAGAAAAGAAAGAAAAAAAGAAAAGAAATTGAAAAGTTGCCAGCAAAAAAGACCGGATTTCCAGTAAGATTCACTGCTGTCTCAACTCCACTCCTTCTGAAACTGAGAAGTTCATTGTCCAAATTAACATATGTAGAATTAGACCTATGGAGAACACCTGTAAAAGTGCTAAGAATCAAGTATATTCTGTTTCTTTATATATTAAAACCAGCAGTAACATAATCTTGGGCTAAGAAAAAACCTGGCTAGCTAGAAAAAAAATGAAACATGATTTAAACTATTGTATTCTGTATTAACTATTCTGTATTAAACTACTGTAATCACTGTATTCTGTGATTGCAAGAGGAGGACGTAAGCAGGAATGGGTGAGCAGCAAGAAGTGATGCAAGAGGACCAGCTGAGAGCTGACCATTTTACGAAAGTTCCAGCTGCATAAAGCACAAGGGTCTCCATTATTCCTACAAAGCACTCTGTACTCTTAATACTGGCTACATGCTGGATGTTGAGCTACTTGCTAAGGGATCGAGACTTGTTTCAACAAGCAGAAGTATTGTACATGCCCAGGATCTGGATTTCTCCTCACAAATTCCATACAGCTATGCAGCTATCTGGAAGTTGGCTTAGGGTGAGAAACAAAAGAAGTGAGAAGGGGTAGGAAGAAGTAATTTGTGTGTGTGTGTGTGTGTGTTTCTGAGCTTCTGATTTTTTTTAAGGATTGCATTTAGTTTTCTGGCATTTCATTTCTCACTGTTGCCCTGACCTTTGGGTGTGGTGGGCTCTGAGATTTGCCCTGTGTGCCTTTAGAAACACTATTCTCTGAGCAAAATTGCTTTTCCATTTCATTGCGGCATTGTGGTTATGTATTTATTGCATAAGAGAGTGTTATTGGGCAATTTAGGTTCATATTGTGAGTGTTGTCCCTGATGATAGTTTTCTTCTGGATTAAGCCTTTGTGAACTGTTATTTCTCTGGTAGTGCACTAGTGAGCAGCACACCATTCTCCTGAGCAGGACTTTATTTTATCTCTTGTTTTGTGAAATTGCCTATTAAATCTGGGTCTCCAGCTGTAGTTTGTTGGGACAGTTTTGGGTTCTTCTCAGGGCAAGTGGTTTGTCTACCGCCATAGCCTGAAGCACATAGCCTTGCACAGGTGTATTTCCCCATCACTGGCACCCTGGTAGAGCACTTCCAGTACCACAGTGCTCTGTCTAAAACTAATCCAGCTATCTCTCTCTATAACACTTGACTGTGGAACATAAACCTACCTACCCCAAAGAATTTCTTGTAGCTTTGGAGTGGGATAGCAAGGAAAAGAGAGGAAGAGACACAGGAGCTGGCAACGGAAAGCCGTAGCAGATTCCACACAAAGTATTTTTTATGCCTCTTTATCACACAAGGGGCAAAGACACAGTGCTTCTGTTCAATCACAGAAGCAAGCATGAGAAGGGGAGTATCCACATCTTCCAGGGCAGATGTTTATGTTGGGGAGGGAGTCTCCCTCTTTACACTGTGTATTCATTCTCTCATTTTCCAGACTACAAATAAGTGTTCGAGCATGTTTTCACTCAGATGACTATGGATATGAAGCTAATGGTCTTTCAATTCTAGGTCCTTCACATATGTGCCTCACATGCAGTGATCTTTAGACCTGTTAAATGATTTCAGAGTGTGAATCTCTCTGCTATCCAAAAACATACCTTCTGCAAGAAAGCACTAGGCAAGCAACCCAAGGTTTGCACTGGTAGCCTGTCAGTTCAACATGTCCTGAATGCGACATGGGAAATGCAATTTCTAGTCAGTGGATCAGGTCACACCTTGATGAACCTATTCCTTAGACCCAAACATCTGGCAAACTAACCTGTTTTCCATTAAACTGGGAGCATGGGGGTTGTCATTGGCCAAACCCCACGAAGACATCCCTCCCTGTGTCTCCCACACCAGGAATGCCACCTAAGGCAAAGCTTCACCTGCAGCTGCAACAGGAACAGCAACTGTTGCAGACCCATTACTGCCAAGAGGCAGTAAAATCACACATGTTACACCACGGTATTACAGGCACAAATTAAGTCTAGGCTGAGGCCCTTTAAAAAAATAAAAAAGGCCCATTATGTTTAATTTAGAATCTCTCCTTGCAACTACAGAGCAGATTGACAAAACAGACTTTTTAAATTGCCTATGAAACTTCAGTCAATGACAGGATACCAAAAAGACTCTTTTGTGTTAAAGTGTTAATTATTAAAACATGACCAAACGGTAGTTCAATTTACAGCATCACCATTAGAAGGAAGGCTGGAAACAATGTGCACATTAAAAGGCTATATTATATGTTCTGTTACTTGGAGAGTCTCTGAAGTGAGAAAAGACAAGCTGCGGAGCCAAGAAATTCTCCACCAGCACAGTGTTAGCTCTTTTTTTTTTTTTTTTTCTCAGTACAATCTCATTTATCTGAAACGTTACAGGAGGCAAAAATTATTCAGCCAACAGAAGATTCAAATCACCAAAAGAAATCATGGTGAAGCAATTCAGCCAAACATTTGAACAGAATGGACACTTTGGATGAAAATGTCAGTCACTCAGGTTAAGTGGCAGTTCATTATACTTCATCGTTACTTTGTGGCTGCATCACTTGCTCTTTCAGTTTCCTATTCAGTTATCATTTGAACGCTTTATAAAGGATACAACAATTTACAGCAGGTTTCCAAAACATTCAAGAACAGATGGACATGTACTTAGCTATAACTTTCAACATTTCCCCTCAAAAGTGTCTGTTCATCTGTCCTGCCCACTAGACAAGGAAGGGTGTTAGGCTGAAAAAAACAGTTTGCTGACTTAGAGAGTCCTCTGTGCAGTCAGACAAAGAAGAAAGATGTTGAGATCGCTACTCAGTGATTTATTTCAAAGCATCTAAACACCAAACTGAGATTTGGGTTCATTTTGTGGCAGTATAAACCCAGTAAATGGAAACAATCTAATGGGTGTTTCTGTATTGGATTGAGCTAAACATATACAGTAATTTTTCTCAAAAAACTAGCAAGCCATGCACAAAATAGTGAAACAAGTTTAGTAACAATTTATATAATTACCAATTATTCATAACACAAAAAAATGAAACACACCAGACCTTTCAAAAGCCCCAGTCACATCAACTCTTCTGAACTCTCGAGATCTGTGTCACTTACGTTCACCTGGGGATCTATCCTGGAACTGTACACACAATTACTTTTCTTTCCTCAGATTTTTTTGTTTTACTCAGACCTATTATTTACAGTGAGAGAACAAGCTCTGAAACTGTGTAGAGGTGTTTAGGTTAGTGATAGCAAAATGGTGTGAAGCAAGAGAAGAACCGGATCCTGTGACTTACTGAGGGCTTTTTCCCTTCACTCCCATTCTTTATTTAATTTGCAACCCCCAATTCCGTTCATCTTCTTCCATTCCCAAGTCCTTAGTAATAATGCTATTTCCTTAGCTTTTTTCCCATAAATAATTCTCATGAAATAACATGAGGAGAGCCTACTTTGCTAGTGCAGGCCCCCTTGAAGAAGGCCAGGAGATCAATTACTCCCATTGAAATGCCAGGGGAAAAGGAGAATTTCAGAACAGAATTTCACACGACAATTTATAACAACAGGGTGGTAGAAGGAAAAGCACTACTTTGTTGTGTGCTCCCATGTAGAGAAAAGAGTTAAAAAATACCCAGACATCACTGGAAATTACTCTTCTCAACACTTAATTTCCAATTGATTTTTCTGGATGTCCAAATGTTATCATCCTAATGATAGCTACCGTAGCAATATATAGACATATACACTTTTAATTTTACAATTCTGTAACTGTTTTCTATAAGTTAACATGCAATAAAATCAGTCAGCTGTGCCACTAATTAACTGCTTCATTATACTGTGAGACAATATAGAGAAAGTATTTAAAGGACTTAAAATTAATTCTAGTTCAATGGAAAAGAGCTCTAACAAAACTGTTCATTAAGTGTAGTAACTTCTTTTAATAAATGTAGTTTACACTTGATGTAATTTTACACTGCTTTCACATAAAGTGATTATTTAATTAGCAATAAAAATGCCCCCATTGTAATTTTTGTAGCTAATGTTTGCAGAGTATTTCTGATGTTAACCAAGTCTGTAAGTGCCAATAGCATTATTTCAACTTAGTGCATGGTTGAATTAGGATCAGCAAAGAGTACAGTAGAAGTATCTCTGAATAAAAAATACACCTTTGAGGGTGGAGGAGGTAATAACATTTATTTATCCAAGCAGTATTTAAATGAACCTTTTTATTCCTCTCTTCATAATAATTTAACTTCAATTATTAGAGTAGAAATAAGTGACTTGGGAGCAGAAGACATGTTTGAACATGTCCTCAATGATAAGGACAGTTTCCTGATTTCTCAGCAGGCTCTCCACCCAGATTTAGTCCAGTCAGTTTTAAAAATAATTATCTTTCAAGCATTGTACTTCTGAATCTGTCATCCAGCTTTAGGGAACTTTACTGGCCTTCTCCATTTCAAAGAGGCTTTTCTTTCCTCTGGGAATAGGGGACCTACACAAACAATAATGCTATGTATTTGGATGCAGTAAACAGGCAATAATCAGGGATGGTAAAGGCTCAGTTTAAACACACCACCAAGCAAGCAAAATAAAAAGCACAGAAGAAAAATTTCCTCTGCTCTCTTTCAGTTATGTTTTTTGGCACACTAATATTAATTAAAAACACAAACAAACAAACCAACCCCTCACACAACAAAGAACAAGCAAACTCAGGCAACAAAACTCTTCCTTCAAAGTCCCCAGAATGCCAGCACAGGGACAAATTTTCCACTGATGTAGCACAACATAACTTTATCATAGAACAGCACCTATTTACCTTAACTGTCTGTCATATAACCTTCTGTTATATGAAGATGAGCTAGTAAGTCTTAACCAGTGAGCAGGATATTATACTGATTTAGAAATATCCTTTCTTAAGAACTCCTTGCCCTCTTATTTTTTCATGCTGGTTAGTGCCACTTCCTTCAATTTACCTTTGCCAATACAGCCAATGCAAAAATTTATAGGCCAGAGCAAGAACATGAAGGCAAACAGCAATTACTTGTAACAAGAAAGCTTGATCTGTCTCAAGTGTAAAGGTTTTTTACCTCCTGGCTCCCTGAGAAAACACTGATTGTCAAAGGCAAAACTGTGTCTTTAAACACAGCAGATCTTGAGCAAGCAAAGAAACTCCAAGGGGAAAGCAAGAAAGTCAAGAATAAAGTATTATGGAGGAAAAATAGTAGGTCTGGTGCTGTTTAGTCTAGAGAAGACAAAACTGATCGGGACAGTATGGCAGAAAAAAACCCACTCTTCCATGCCATGCTGAATATAGTGGAAAAAGCAGAGCAAGAGCAGAACTGGAATATACTCTAGCTGGTAGGAATAGCTTTTCAACCACAGGACAGGATTGGGTTGGAGACATCTGCCTACCGCAACCTAAGCACAGGACGGGCAAACATCACCCAGGAGCAGCAAAGACCAGATCAGCCCTATGCTTTGCAACTCTATGGAAAGGCATAAGTACAGTGGCTGGGGAGCAAGAGGGAACTCTGCTCTGAGTCAGAGAAACATCTTTTAGAGGATTAAGAGATGATGTAGGAAGTTGAGACTGCAAGTTGCTGACAATGAATACCAGACGGCCGATGTGAAGCCGCCAGCTCATCAAGGACCTGACTCAGCAAACAGCTCTGTTTTCTGTGACCGCCGTGCCAAGGGTTTGCTGCTCCCACACTACATTGCATGCCTCAAAAGCCAGAACACTCGTTTTACTTTTTCTTTTCTCCTTTAAAAAAAAAAAACAACAAAAAAACGGAGGGAAATCCTAGCCCAGTGTCTCCTGTGCTGGGAGGGCAGAAGATAAGTGGCCAGTGAGCTTGAGAAGGGAATTGCGTGACTCCAGGACTCCCTGTGTTTCATGCCCGCCTACAGGCACATGACAGTTATACAGGCCTTTGCAGTCTGTAAAAACAACTGCTTTCCTGTCATCCCCCCACCCCGGCTACTGTGGAAACCCTCCTGGGGCAACCAAAGTGCCTGAACTCCTCTTCTGCTCCACTTGCCTGGTGCTGGGCAGAGCAGCCCTCCCTGCAGCCGAAGTGAGCAGCAACAGGCAGCCCCTTGCCACTTGCCTGCATGGGGAGAGGGAAAGCCACCCAGTGCACAGGCAGGGGTGAAAGAGAAACTAGGAAAGGGCTTTAGTAGATGGTAGAAAATGGGGATAGAATGAGCAGGAAAACATGCTGAGTGGCACAATGAGAAGAAGGGATCAACAGCTGTTGGTAGTTTCCATCTCCCATGAATGGCAAATGAGCACCTAATTTTGCCTCCTTGCTTCCTGCCAACAATGCCCAGATTCTCAGATAGTCTCCTGTTTACACCTTCCACCAGCACATGGACACTTCCTACACACTGGCAGGTCCCATGTTCAATAAGAAGCCTTGGACATGGGTTTGTATTACTGCCTCCATTGTAGAAACAGCTGGCAAATGAGGATTTTCCATGTTGCATGTGAATTCTGATGTTAATAAAGTTTCTCCTTTGAGCTAGAGTGACAAGGCTGCGCAGGCCATTGTTTGAAAGAAAAGGAATTAAAAAGATCTGGAGCTGATTTATTCCAGAACAATTAATTGGGCTGTTACCTGAGGTTTGGACCACAGGGTCCAAGGCACCTCGCAGAGCTGCTGCAGCACCCAAGTTATCAGTGCTGTTAGCTTCCAGGCAATGGATCTGATTCCTGTCAGAAACCTGCCTGTAAATTCAGGGACACATAAAGATTTCCTCAAAACTCCTTTAGCAGAAAAAATGCTTGCTCACCCTCACCAGGTGTTTAATCAGAAAGTTTATGGGTACATTATTTACAATTTTACCTGCAATAGCTGGTCTACTTTTATTATCTATTTGATTTTAAATTATTCATCATAAACTTCAATGCCCCACAGATAAACTTTCAATCAGTGTACCACTAAAGATAAACTATTAACATGTTCCTCCTAAGAAGCAATAATAGGGTTAAGTATTTGCATGGCTCATTTATTAAAAAAATATGTACCAGTAACTCAAGGAGTTTTCAGTTAGTTACTCCTTATGAGCTAGAATCAATCAAGATTTCATCTGGCTTCCAGGCTGCAGTAATTGTCCAGGACAGCTCAGCTGCCCAAGCCTTGGTGCCTGCACTGGGCTGAGGCTGCATTTCATGGCAGCTGAACATACACACGCTCTGTGGCCCTGATCAGCCAAACCAGCAAATCTCCAAACTAAAAACTCAAGAAGAGATCCCCAGGATCCCAGGTGTTTCCCTTGCCATTTAGTGGCATGGTATCACAAAGGCATCCTCAGATCGGCCAGGGCAAGCAGCACAGAGAACCAAAGGTGGGTTGAAAGTCCCCAGTTGCTCAAGAGCACAAAATTTGCCTGAGTGAAAGGTGACATGGCCAAGGAAGCTGTGTCACTGAGTGCACCCTTGGATCTTCCACATGGGAAAGTCCTGCTCAGCAAGCCTTGTCATTGACCTAAATGCAAGCACCAGAAAGTGAACTTCTCTTTCTCTCTCTCTCCCAGAGCAGATTTTTCTTATTTTTGAACAAGATTTATTTGACCAGAAATAATAATTTTTTAATAGCACAATCATACATTCACCATTTTCAAACTGAAATCATCTCAAACTGGTGTTTAGAAGATGTTTCCAGTTAGAGACTGACTCTTTGTATTTATTTATTTTATTAGGATTAAGGAGGCCAAAACCAAGATATTCTATTTTGTATTAAATAAACCATTTCAGGTTGACCCCCCCCTCTCATGTACTTGAAGTATTAAAAAGAAATATGTTTTGTTGAAACAAAGATAAATGTATAAAACACTTTCTGGCCCATTTTTCACACAGCTGCAGTCAAAACCTCTCCTATTCGGATTAACTCTTCCCACTTCTTCACACAGCCTGCCTTATTCCAAGATGTAAAAAACATCTTCAAGTAAATAGGGGTTACCTGCCAACTGCAAAACAAAACACTGGAAAGCAGAAACTAATCTCTTTTTAATCTGAAACAGAAATTGCAAGCACTGAAATTTCAGCATGTGGCCCCACCCTTAAAACTGCCTGTATTGGCTCTGCTTTTGGTAAACCAAGCCACAAACACAGAGCTAAAGCCTTTGGCAACCATATAGTAACGGAGAAAATGCAGTGTGAATGAGGTGGGGGGCTACCTCCTTGCTTGATTTGCTGAAGTCAAAGATGACACAGCTGGAAGACCCACAGCTGAGACCCAGGTCCTAAGGTCTCTGAACCTTGGGGCAAATATTTAGTGACCATTCTTGAATTTTTTTTTTTTTGATTTTATAGTAAGGTAGTCTGTAATGGCATTTACCAAGACTCTACATTCATTGGATGAGTCGTTTTTAGTCCCTCAGCACGTGTTTCATGTGCTGGCAAGAATAAGTAAGGTTAAAATGCAATTCTCTTCCCTTACTTGATATCAAACAAATTGCTGCTTACAGCAGAGGCACCTCAAACAAGGCAAGTTTCCAGGGGCTATTTCTCCAGTGCTGTTTGTACACAGAATATGGATCACTGTGACCGCACTGGTGCAACAGTTATGGCAATAAAGTCCTTGGCCACTGGTATCCAGTTTGCATCCTTTTCATCCTTTTCTTTTTCTTTTTATTTTTGTTTCTCTGCTCCATTTCCTAGGGTAAAGCACCAGATCCTAAAAGACCACTTAGTTTACAAGTAGTCACCCTTTATTACCTCCAGACACCTCTGAGGTCTTTTCCCTTTCTATATCTGTTGCTTTTATCAAATCAGCCTTGTTCCAGCTCATGCCAATTTTCAAGCAGCCCATCCTGTATCCTATCTCCCTTGCTACTTTGCAAAGCTGGCTGTTGATGGGGAGCCACACATCACAACTCACAGGCTAGAGGGTTTTCAGAAGAGAAATAAAAAATGCCTCATGAATGTTCTCTCCTCTGCTGCCTTCTCCAGAGTCTGTGGTAGCTCTGCCTGCTGGGTTAATGGGGCCTCTGGACACAGGGCTCCCACACTGTTCAGGAGAAGTTTGCCCTTTCCCTGATGCTGTGTTCCTACCACAGCTCCTTTGGCTGCTTATCTGCAGTCCCATTCAGACTGGTGTGGCTGAGCCAAAGGTTAACTCAGCTGCTTTTCCCACTGTAGAAAACCGTGACAGGCTTGAGCCATGAACACTTTTTACCATCCTGAATGTTCTTCCACCCCCACATCTTAAAAAAGATACAGTGGAAACTGGAGGAGGTTCAGAGAAAAGCAACAAAGGGTCAGAGTTACAGAGCAGTTTGCACATAAGAAACAGCTAAATGTCCCAGAATGCTTCAACCTGTAAAACAGAAGACCTGGGAGTAGAGGAAAGGGTTCAATACAGTCAAAAATCAACTAATCATGAGAAACACGGAAATCTTGAGTAGAAAATGCCCATGCATTGCTCTTCCCGTGCACACTGTGGAGATCACAGCTGGTGGTTGGATCAAATCCTGTGGAAGATGGTGTTTATCCACAGAGTGTGCACTTGAACTATGGATACTTAGACTGTACATGGACTCAAGGGGAGACTGGACAGGTACAAACCCACTAAAGGTGGCTCAGTGTACTACACACACTTCTGCTTCAGGAAGCCCCTGAGCTGTGAGTGGTTGGATGCTGGGAAAGCTTTTGTGAAAGAGACTTGTGCACTTGGACCCTCACAATAGGCATTCAGCCACTGCTGACCACAGCTTGTTACCAGACTATTCAGACCTTTACTTTGGCCCAGCATAATTTGGTACCATACATTCCTCAGGTAGAATCGTGGTCTACCTTTCTTTCCCAGGACTGCAAGATTATTTCACTGGTATGACATGCAAACACTGAGCCACCAAAGTCCTTTCTCCTCTGTTCCCCAGGGTATGGCACACTCAGTTCCAACAACCAATCCACCCTGCTGTGGATCAAGCCACATTTTTGTGCTTCCTTTTGCCCTTATGTCTACTCTCTGAAGGACCATGCCTCCCAGCCCCTCTGCCATGTCCTAAGGCTGTTTTACCCTGGCCTGGTGTGCCCCAGACCTAACTGAAGACTTGGCAACTACAGCAGAACTTCGCAGGGAGTTGAGAGGAAAGGTACCACCAGCATAGGAGGTGGAGTATGGCCCTGGAGAGAAGGGATTTCTGCACCAGTGTCTGTAAGGACTGGCCAGCGTGTGCAGTTCTAACCCTTTTCTGGACACTCAGCAGTTTTTACCTTGGCTGTTAAAGGCTTGGGATAATGATACCCCAGTGGTGTCTGTGCCAATCCTTGCTGGGCCATCCTGGGCCAGGCAGAGCTGGGCAATTGTGGTCTTGTTGGGGGAAAAACCTTAATATAAGCCGAATTGACACATTTCCTTTTGGGTCAACCCAAACCACTCCATTTGTCCCACTGTGAAATATTTATTTTACTTTTGGAAACACAAGCCTCTTCCCTGTGTTCCTATTCTGTAAAAGGTCTTGTTTTGAAAATGTTTGTGGCACAACTGTGTTTCAAAAGAATTTCTTTTCTACTTTCACATATAGAGATTTTTCTGACTTCAGCACATTTATTAGCTTCCCCCCAGCAACTCCCTCACACCAAAAAATAGTCACTCAGCTGACCTTACCATGGAGTGTCAACTTATCTCTTGCAAAAAGACTACCACATGGTCCCATAGCGGTTTTTATAACACAAATAATCATATCTACAGTTACGTTATGCAGTGTCAGGTATAGATCTTAGACTTCTGAAGCCTGAGTCATTCAAACAAGGGGCAGCAGCACAACCAGTGGTGCCAATGCTCTTGAGAAGTTAATGGTAATTTTAGCCTTGTCTACAAAATCACGTAGGAAAGAGCAGCTTAGTGGAAGCAGAAAACACTGTCCTAATCTCCGCAGCTCCTCTGCTCCTTGTATGTGAGTGCTTTGACCCTGTCACACTCTTCCTCACATTTTAGGAAGATTCTGGTGTTCAGCCATGCATGTTCACACATGCACTAGTTTCACTAAATTATCTTCAAAAGTCTATTTTGTTCAAATTACATTTGTTTAACTAAGTTAACTTTCTTCAGGCCAATACTATGTTCCTGTGTTCAGTCTTTTTCAAGCGTGTCCAAAAGCTCTGATTCTCTGTCAAACATGAGTTTCTAAGAAATTTCAAGAAACTTTGGAAAAAGCTGAGTCTATGTTTGAAACAAACATGCTAAGTGGCTTACCAGAATACCATGCCCAGCCTTGGAGAGATGTCTTAAGATTGTGCAACATATGACCGTAGGATCACAGAATAGCACCATAGGTACTCTAAAGACCTGAGTCCTACAGCATTCACATGGGTCCTATAAAAATCCTGTTTCCTATTCCCATGAAAAGCGCCCCATCAGGAGAAACCTTTTTTATGACACTTCCATTCTCCCCAGAGATTTAGCTTTAATATTTCTTGTTTTCACAAAACTGTTCACCACAATAGCTCACTCTGCAAGTGCACCTCATCACAGTCAGATAATTCATCATTTCTGCTGGTCTCCTAATCTCCCTCTCCCCTTTCACAGATAAACCACATTTAATGGCTGTGTTAAATAACGAGTAGCATGCCAAAGAATATCTTGCATATTCAGAAGGGTAATGTCCAACCAGATTTATCTGTGCCTTTAAATCCCATTTTGAAAAGGTTCTCTTTAGTTAGTTAGTTATTGAACTATTGAATATAAATTTAATAATTTATTTTAGAAGAGGAAAAGAAATTAAAAGTTCTTAGTTTTTCATTGTTTGTCTGATAGGTTAATATTGTCTGATAGGTTAATATCCTCATCATATGATTTTCCTTGGGTGGAACGCTGCATTTTCTCAAAGCATTTGCCCTGTAAACACAGCTCCTAATTTCCCACTCGCAGACATAACCACTCCAAGCACAGGCCTCAGCTCACACTTGACAGGGGCTATGTCAAATCCACCTCCCATCTTATCTTCTGCTTGCTTTAGCCCAGCAAAGAGGCAATGCCATCCCCCTCTGTTGGATGTTGTCCGTGCCTGTGTTCCCACACAGCCAGGGTCTGCCCCACAGCCTGTTCTGCATGGAGAGCAAGGAGCACGCAGTGTTTCGTCCTCACCAAACAAACCCTTGCTGTGTCTACTCAGCATGCCCATATGCTACAGAAACCCCACTTTCCACTACTTTGTTTATTTTTTAAAGCTGAGTCTTTGACCTTCTAGGTAGTAATAATTTTCCAGCCATCAAACAGGCATAAGGAGTGTGGTATGTGCCTGCCACAGCCCCAAACCACAACTGAGAGCTCTGAATACCCTCTGTCATTAGTCCCAAAAGGACGCCAAAGCCAGGCTCAGATGCTAAGCCCTCACTGTTTCAGCTAAACTTATGTATTTTGCTGCTAATTATTTTTCAAGCAGGATGGGATGGTGTGGCAGAAGCCAGATGTGGGGATTGGGTGAATCTGCCTGCATCTTTCACTTAAAGCAAGCCCACCTAAAATACAGAATGGTTTTTTACCTTGAAAGTGGGAATTTATTAGGAGATCCTGTCATAAATAGCAGGGGGAAATTCACGTCCAGAAGGCAAAATGGTTGAAGGATTTCCCCAGAACACAAATTATTATTAAAAACATGCATTTCTCACAAACACCTCCATTTTTTTTCAAATAATATTTTTACAGGTTAATTTCTTTTGTATCCATAATCAACAATGTGTCTCCAACCTCTACCACTCTGATTGCTATCCGCTCCTACCTCCCTCAGACAAGCACATCCCAGTGCTGTGGGTGTATCTCTTCATTGATTTGTTTTCAGCCATGGTCAGTTTGATTTTTTGAGAGATTTTTTATATTTCCTTTAAAGAATATTTCTCTAAGTGTCATAAGACTGTATTGTCTCTTGACATTTTAGCACAGTTTTCACAAGCTCTGATCCCTTGTACACTTCCATTGAACAGCTATTTTGTTCCTCAAGCAAAGATTTCAAACCCACCTACTGCGTTCATCAAACATGACTAAAAAAGTGTGTGATGTCAGGGAAAGAGTCTGATGAGAATTTTTGATGTAGAGATGACTGTGCTATCTTCCTGTAAGACAGAAAAAAGTAAGGAAGTGGATTTTTCTTAATCAGGCTTTTCTCTGTAGCATTGCAGCATGAAATGGTGTCAATTTTTGCCATGCTTTGGAAGGCTGCCGGCTCCCCATGCTACGTGCAGAAGAGCCAGAGCCTCCAGCAGGATACTGCTGCGGCTACCCTGGCAAACCATCTGCAATTCGCCACCTGCGATGCACCACCAGCCCCTGAAATGAGACAGAAATCAAGTTGTGTTGTACTTTTATAATCGCAGATATTCAACAGACAGTTGCATCTCCTGTAAAACACACCGATAATCATGGCCAGCTTTTATGCCTACAGTCCCTGCCATTTTCAAACAGGAATTAGATACCCCTAACTGTAGACCAGAGCGATCACTGCCGACCAGGGTCTGATCTCACTACCCTGCAGTGAATCTAACATAATTCAGTCACTCTCGGCAGGTACTTTGGACTTGCACCAGTGTCACTGTGATCAAACCCTACCTCTCTCTATTTAAAAACAATATTTCAAAAAAGATGCCATAAGTATCTTTTCTCCAGTACAAGCACTGGCTAAGACCATGACATTGGTTATTAGAAACCTCTCACCATCTGGTCATACTTATTTCAAATATTACCATCTCCTCTGCAAAATTTATAGTGTCCTGTAGCATCAGGTGCTCCAGGGGGCACAGTGGAACCAAGCACCACAAGGAACACAATGTCACTACCTGCAGAATATTTTGAGTCACTGCTTAGCCAGGTTGTTGCCCGAGCCTGCACACAAGAATCCTGGCAAGGCTGGAGAGAGAGGCAGAGCCTACACAACTTACACTTGCCTACTTCCATGGAGGAAATGCCCCTTGTATATGATCCAATGCTCAGTGTAGGCTTATTGTCCTGCCTACAAAGGCAAGCTAAGGGATTTGACTGTGTGGGGAGAAAAGGGCCTTTCCTCATTGCTTTAGGAGTATGGATGGAGTATAGGGTACTCTGACTTGACTGGGTTTTACACTTGTTTCTGAGCTAGAATTAAAACTGCCTCAGCTGGAGACTCATCTGAGGGAGCCTTGTGACACTGAGGCACACCAAAGGAGCCATAAAGGCCTCCAAGACTGAAGTGTCCTAAAGACCTAGTGCCGTGCAACTAGAGCAAACCTTAAGAGCAAGCTGTCATCAGAGTCAGAGTAGGGTCAGGCAGCCAGGAGGAAATCAGGCAGATTAACAACAAACCTGTAACTGAGGTGCCCAGATGATAAAATTAAACTAGAAGCAAGTAAAACATTTTAAAACAAGTGATAAATAGTGTAAATATCAAAAGAATTAGAGACCTGAGGACAGTAAAGAGACCATCATAATGAAGTATAAACAGAAATAGGTGAAGAAGCCAGATAAAGTATCTGTCTAATCCTTTCACAACACAGCACCACAAAAGGTCTTAAAGCAAGGCTGGACAAAATTTTCCATCATAATTTCTCTACTGAACAGTGAAAAGAGTATTTTTATATGATTACTCTAATTTGGTTTTTTTGCCCACAACAGCTGCTTTCCATGAAATTTTTCCACATTCTGGTGGAAGTGCCAAAAAACACCCAACCCTCTGCTTTTGGCAACTAAACATTTTCAGACAAAAAAAAAAAAAAAATTAACATTTTTGGTAAGTATTAAAGAATGGCCTGTAGTTTTGAGACATGACTAATCCCTTTGTTGCCAAACACTGAATACTTTTTGGTTTTCCAGTAAAAAGTCTAAATTATCCTCTGTGTAAGGGGGGAACTTTCCAAACCAGCAGCACTTTAAATATCCAAAGAAAAAATTCAACCTCAGTTCCAACCTTAAGGGATGGCCAGTGCTAAGATCTTTGCAAAGAAGGAATACCGGTAGCTGGTCAAAGGGAAAACCAAGCAGACAAACAGAGTGATTCTCGACATGCTGCAAACAGAAATAGAAAAAAACAGGCAATACAATGTGGTGGGTTAATGCTAGCATCAACCAGGTGACCATCAAAGCTCTATTGCTCCCCTCTTCAGTGGGCAGGGGAGAGAAAATACAAAGGATTCATGAGTTGAGTTAAAAACAGGGAGAGATCATTCACCAATTATTATCACAGGCAAAACAGACAACTTAGGGGAAATTACTGAATTTATTACCAATCAAATCATAGGAGGATAATGAGAAAATAAAACCAAACCTTTAAACATCTTCATCCCACTCCAGCCTTCTTTCCGGGCTCAACTTCACTCCTGAATTCGCTACCTTCTTCCTTCTCTCCAGCAGCACAGGGGTATGAGCAACGGGGGCTGCAGTCAATTAGTCAGGAATTGTGTCTGCTGCTCCTTGATCCTTAGTGGAAGAGCTCTTCACCCTCAGACCCTGCTGGAGCAGTTGGTCTCTGTGGGGTCACAAGTTCTGCCAGGAGCCTGCTCCAGTGTGAGCTTCCCACAGGGTTACAGCTTTCTTTGGGCATCCCACTGCTCTGGAATGAGGTCCTCCACAGGCTGTGGGTGGATATCTGTTCCCCCATGGTCCTCCACGGGGTGCAGGGGCACAGCTGTCTCACCATGGTCTTCACCATGAGCTGCAGGGGAATCTCTGCTCCAGCACCTGGAGCACCGCCTCCCCCTCATTCTCCACTGACCTTGGTGCCTGCAGAGCTGTTTTTCTCACATATTCTGACTCCTCTCTCCCACTGCAGTTGCTCTTTCACGGTAACTTTTCCCCTTCTGAACTCTGTTATCCCAGAGGTGCTTCCACCATCACTGGTGGGCTTGGTTTTAGCCAGCGGCAGGTCCATCTTGGACCTGGCTAGAATTGCCTCTGTTGGACATGAGGGAAGGTTCTGGTAGCTTCTCATAGGAGCCATCCCTGTAGCCCCTCTGCTACCAAAACCTTGACATCCAAACAAAATACAACCATCAAAAAAGGAAATAAATGAAGCTGTCAGGCTGGGAGACACAGTGAGAGAATTGGAGCACAGATTGGTGGTTTTATTGTAGAAAGTGTCAAATGATCTGGTTTTGGATGGCTGAGAAGCAGTTTGCAACTGAGCATCTAAAGATTTGGAGACCAAGTAGTCACAGTCTTGAATACTTGGCCAGTCAGTGGCCCTGGCCGCTGCAATATAATTTTTTAATCTGCCTTTGCCAGGGCAGGCATTGTCAGACCAGAAAGGTTTCTTTAGCCTAGTGAAATATCATTCAGTAAAATAAATACATTATTAAAAAAATTTAAATCAAAATCTAAAATCCTAACATTTATTGCAGGAATCTTATATGGTGTTGTATATTAAAAATGGTCATTTAAGAAAACTGTTCTGTTGGACTGGAGCCAACTCTCGTGTTTTTAGTAATAAAATACTTCATCTCATTTTACCTCTAACTTTTGATCTTGCGGCAGGTATCACCAGAAGATGGCAGGGTAAGCCAAGGCAGCTGTAAATGTCATCATGCATTAGTATAGGACCTGGAGTTAATTTAAACCTATTTATTTGTGTGATTCCCTTGCTTTCCTATCACCTAGAAGCTTACTTTACAAATGCAATAGTAGCCTAGGGCTGATTTTTCTCATAAAATTTCAGTTTCAAACACAGTGCTGCAAATGATTCCCAGCAGCTGAAGTGATAATAGATGCCAAGTGGCAAAAACTTCTATAGGAGATAAAAAGCATTCTCTATGGGTCCCCTATATCTTCTGAAAGCTTCATCAAGCCTAAAGAGTGTTAAAATGTAACACATCTCTCAGGATCCAACCTTCTGTGAAAGGTGGGAAAGATACTATTGGAGATGATGGTCTGGTATCAGAACTATGGTGAACCAGAAAAGGTAGGAAGAAAAAGACTCCTGGAATAAAAAAGACAAAGGAGTTGCAGCTCTGCCTGACCACATTAGACAGGGGCAAGAAAGGAAAGTATCCTCCTGCAAAAGAAGAAAGCAGAAATTACGCATAAGAAGTTAAGGTGAGTTAATCAGAGATTAAGTAAAACCAGTCAAAGCCCACTCAAAAATCAAATACTTGTGGTCGGGGTGGTAAAGTTGCACAACATGAACTCAGGGAGGGAGCAACATGTCAGGAAGGGCATCGTCAGAAGTTACTTAGCTCAGCAATGTGGATATCAAATATTTGGTGTCAAAAGTGAAAGCACTCCTCTCAGACAGGGGCGCAGTGGTATCACTTTGCATCACAAGGGGTAGTCTGAAAGCAGACAACATTCTGATGCTACAAGGATTCCGTCTCTGGCTGTGATCTGATGATAGAGACATTGTCATTAGCACGTCTCCACCTGAACTGGGTAAAAATGGTTGATGAGTAAGGGATACATAACAAAAAAGGAAAGGGGGCGGGGAGGGAGGGAGGAAGGAAGGAAGAAAGAAAGGAATAAAGGAAGGAAGGAGAGAAACTCTAAAAAGAATATTTAAAAGTGAGGGAAAACAACCTCACCAAAGGCAGCATAGGAGTGGCAACTAAGGATTCACGTGAAGAGGCTGGTTTCTTAACAAGGATTAAAGGATGCCTGAGAAAAGGAAAGTCTAATCTTCAGTCTGCTCTTCCTTCAAAATCTTTACAAATTCAGAAAGGGTGATCCTTGAAGGATATGGATTCTGTGGGGGTGAAAGTTCCAGGTAAGCATGGGGCAAGCATCATGCTTACATTGCCTTTCTCTTCAGACTCAGTGGAGATGTGAACTATCTGCTCTGCCTGCAAAAAGCCAAAGGGAGTCACAGCTGGCAGTGTCAGAAGAAGAAGGTTAAGAACAAGTGGACATGAACAGAGAAGAGAAAAGCATGATGGGGCATGTGGCACAGTGCAGGGTTAATGGCAAGGCTATGTAATTCCTGAACTTCCTTTGGGACCAATCCCAGTTAATTTACTTTAAAGAAGCTCTTTTCATTTCAGAGTAGTTACTTCTGGTTCCCCTCTTTGTACATAAAGTAATATGGCCTTTTCATTAAGACTGTGCACAAATTTCACTCTCTGTAGTGAAATTCATGTCAGGCTAGAGTGCTGGCTGCAGGTTAACTTCAACCTCATAAAATAAGCATTGCTTATTTTCAGTCCCAGTGCAGAGTGAGGAAAAGTCCCTTCTGTTGGTTTGCTGCTTAAGTAAAAGACATTAATGTAAACTGCGAAATACAAAATCTCGATAGTAAAGATAATTAATTCTCCTTCACTGGCTTGATTTTTTAGGCACTTTTACTTAAAGAGCAGGATAAATTTAAAAGCCTACTTCTGAACTCATTAAGACCAGTATAAATAGGGAGTAACAGCTCATGCTAATGGAAATACACTAGTGTATAAATTAGCAAAACCAGATTCAGTTTCACTTTAACTGTTTTCTGTTGTACTATGTCTAGCTTCACTCTGTCCTCACAGTTACATTGCAAGAGGTGTTGCTGTGCCTTGCACACTTGCAAGATAAGTAAGACTATTAAATAAACGGGGATACAACAAAAATATGAAGTTTTGGAATATTCAGGAAATCATCATTTCCTGGAGCTGAATAAACATTTTAGAAAAAACTCACCCAGCAGGAAATGGAGCTATCTGAAGTGGCCAGTAGGTTCAGAGGCGTTAAATAAACAGAGTAAAATGCCTTGGGAAATAGTTCCTTATGTTTGCTTTCTTGGCTAACAATGTTCATTTTACATTCAGCCTTCAGCACAAGAGACACAAACAAGCCCCATGCAAGATTACCAAGCTGAGTGTAAACTGATACACAGCCTTCCTCATTCTGCAGGCATCTTAAAATGACAGCTAAGGGAGATCACACTGCCCTGCTCCACTCTCAAGCATGTTACCTCTGCATATGAAGAATCAGGCAAGTTAAATATTATCACATTAACCATTTCACTGCTCTCAGACTTACCAGGTTTGCTTATCCCTTGGCCAAGAACCAACTGATCTCCAAGTCATGGGAAACAATACAACCATACATTGATAGAAAAGCCTGGGGCATATTGAAACCTGCTAAGCAGGAGATGACATTAAACTTTAAGTCTAAACATTAGTGACACAAAAGAGGAGAATGCAAATCATGACATTCATGCTTAGATCTTTACAGTTTTCCATCTCAATTTATCTGTTAAGCTGACACAGCATTTGATGAAGGCTGCACTGGAATATCACAGAATACGAGGACCTTGCTACAGTTTTCAGTTCTAGCTGTGCCTCAGGAAAAGAGACTTTTCAGTCCAGACCCTTGAACAAGTCAGATACAGCATGGTTAGCACAGACTATTATAAAGTTTCATTTTTTCTCCCACTGTTCTCTCTCCTTGCCTTGAATTCTGCTGAATTTTCATTCCCTGCTATGAGACTCTAGAGAGAAATGGATGATCTTGAACTCTCTGAGTGGTTTTGAACCAGACACCAAGAACAAGTTTTAATATGTTTTTTACATAGATGTCACTTCTATACCCCAGTAAAATCAATTGGTTGAATGGAATTAGACATTTAATGTGCATGAGAATGTCAGGCTGGGGAGAAAAAAAGTATTCACAGCTTTACGTGTCTAAACAGTTTATTAAATTTACCCTTATTTTCCATATGCCTCAGTTGCTGATGTGTAAGCATGAGGCTGTAATCCATTTACGTAAGGACTTACAGTGTCACTTCCTGCCCAGCTACACAGCACTTGGCACTGTGGGTCCCCAGCATTACTTGTTAATAAAATATTAACACCAACAATGCCCTCTGGATCTGCATCTCACTGCCACTCTGAGGACCAAGAGAGCTGCATTTTCCACGGATATGCTCCATTAATGGAGCTGTGATTTATGGAGCTTCTGGAGAAGAGATGAAAATGTGGGCACGAGGAGAAAAACGTGAGGCTTCCGAGACATTCAGAGAAAGGACAGAAAAAATGGAGGACACTGCGAAGAAACACAGTGAAGGAAGAGCTAATGAGTGAAGAAAAAAAATCAGGGGAGAGATTCGAGCAAAATAAGCCAGAAAAGATACGTTAGGAACTTTGAGAAGAAGCAGAGGTAAGATTTGGAGAGATGAGAGAAGGTGGACCGAGAGAGCGAGAGGAAAAAGTTCCAGTGGCTGTGATAACAGAGCTCTGATGAGGCTTCACACACTTTAAACTGGGCCCCTCCCCAGCAAAACTGGGCTTCCACTGCCAGCAAAATTGTTTCCACAGCTGAAACTGCAGTGCCAGCAAATGTCTGCAATCAGCCATCCAGGTGCTCTGTGATACAAGCTGCACCAGACTCGAGCCATCAAAGCAATGAGAATAAATCTGAGGCCAGGAATTGGGCCCCTGCTTGGCTGCTGCTGTGCAGAAACAAGAACATAAGTAGCCAAAAAAAGACACATTCAAGGTATAACGCAACAAAAATAAGAAACAGACCTTTTGACAGCAGACATGCTAACAAATCAAGTTCATGGAACAATAACCAGCTATCCTGAAGGAAGGACAAGGACTCTGAAAGCTGTTATAAGAGTCCGATATACCATTTGCAGATATTCCATCTATTTCAATTTTTAAACTAGACTTATACTGCTAAACTTTCCCATCTAAGCTTTTAATTAATATTGTATGAACTACACAGCCCGCAGAAATTCAAAGTCTCATCAGTATTCCTGGCTATGTAGTTAATCTCTGGCATCCTAGTAAACACCAGCATGATTTCTCCGGTGGGCCCTTGGGCTGGGCAGGAAAGTGCACCAGCATCACCACTACACCACCACCACTGAGCTGCAGCAGTGTTTCCTGGATGCTCAAAGTAGCCAAAGGCAGGGCACTGAGCAATGCTTGTTCCATAAGTAACTGCACTGACTTTTGGGGGATTATTAATCCAGTCAGTACAAATGAGGGCATGACAATTTGGTCTGATGAGAAAGAGAGAGATACTATGATCTAGACCTATTTTTGTCAAGCGTAGCTCCAACACACGGAGTGCATTATATAGCAAGGCATAGGTGAGATTGTCTATAAACAAAAGAGTGACCCAAATCCCACTGAACATCTCCCCATAGGTCAGTACCAGCAAACAATAAAATCAAGCTGGAAGGTGTGTTCTGGGGTACCACATCCAACTCATTGCCATTGCAAGCAACCCTGTTATAGGGTCTTTTCATAACCACTAATTCACTATTGTTCAGTAGGCCATCAGAGTGTTATCTTCAGCTATATCAGAGATTCATCTTTTTATCACTGACACACGGAGGGTTTTGTGAAGGATTCCAGTTCTTGGACTGGATAGGGAACAACATGACTGCTCACACGTCAGCTTGTCTTGGCCTCTGTTACGGTCTCTGCTAGCACAGGACTTAAATGATCACTACATATATTTAAACACACAATCAAATCCTGGTATGATTTAAATTTATGGGAGTATTCCACATTGGCAAAACTGAACCGAAGCCTTGCTCTGCTAGATGAAGATCATTTTAAAGATAACCACCCGCTTTCCTGGGAGGCTTTCTGCAATCAACAGCTGAATGACTCTGAGTGAATGTAACCAGGCTCACATATGGTGCTCAGCATGTGACTGGCAAGATCCCTGCCCTTGTCTTACACGGAACAGGACTGGGAGGTGGAGAAGATACCGCATCAGGAGATGGTGTTTTCTCCAGCACCCCACAGTGCTCCATGTTATGCTTATGATGTCCTCCCTCTGCTAGCTCCTTGCCTGGGCTGGGCTTGGGCTGGGCTTCACTTCAGCTTGAGGGAAGAGACCCAGGAAGCTGTTTTCACCATTGCTCTGTCTTGAATTCTCTAGCATTGCAAACTCTCCCAGGAAAATACCCTCCTGCATTTACGTCAGCACTCTGACAACACAGAAAGTCTGGGCTACATGGAGAAGGGGTTAATTTAAGCAAACTATTGGGGACAGTTTTAAAGGAGCCCAAAGAGGGATGAGTCTCTGAGCAACTTCACCTTGCATTTTCTCAGTCCATTCTCTAAAACTAGTTTGCATGTTTCCCCGGCAAGGAGCCATGAATCCAGATTGGTTCTGTCAGTTCCCTAATGTGCTTGAAGATGGTGTGAATCAAACACAGGTAACTAAATCCACTTTGCCTGCTTTCAAATCTGCCCAAACACAGCATGTAAAGTCAGGCAGAACACCAACTTGACAATGATTCTGCAGCCCTCGTGATTTCAGAGCCCCATGGACTATGGCCTCTGTGCTCGCAGCCCCCCAGTGCTGACAGCATCCCCCTGCTCTGAGTGAGATAGAGTAAAAAGGAAGGTCTACTGATCCTATCCACAGCTGGAGGCTAGAAATCTCTCTCTTTGAACAGCCAAATCACAGGCAATGCAAAAGGTATCAACCCGTCTCCTGGGGAAGCTCAAATCCCCTGGAAAGGAGAGAAAGGAATAAAGGAAAATCTACCATGAACTCCCAAATGAATTATATGCCTCCTGGGAAGAAGACAGTGTATTTCTTTTTGAAAATCACTAGGCACTAAAAACACCCACCATTTCAAGGTTGGCTGATGAGTCTGTGAACTTTGACCAAATTCAATAAACTGTTTTCATCAAAACAAATGAAGACTGGGGTTTTTTAACTGTCAGAAACAGTTTGTTTAGACACTTTTTGATCATAAGACCTTCAAATTTTTTGAAATATTTAAGTTTCTGGGTACTTATAATCAAAGTAATATAAATAAAGATACATTGGTGTTCGTTAACTTTCCATTCAATAACACAATATTAATGCCCACAGCTAAAAAATGCAAGATGTAGGTTTGATTTCTTCCTCTGGTTCGAGGAGCTGCACTCACATCCCAGAAAACTCCATCAGTCAGTGCTGGTGTGTTTCTGCTGTATCCTTGTGGATGGTGCTGCAGTTTCTTCAAACTAAGTATCCTTTCTGATTAAAAGGCCTGGCTTGAACTAAAGCTTTCTACCCCTTCAGAGAACAGTAGTGACTTAACCAGTTGTTGGTTCCTCTCGGTTTTTCCCAGTACTTTGCTAGCCCCTGCCCATGTAAGAGGCTAAGGATGCTCCATGGAGGAGAGCACTGCCAGGAGGTGAGGATGATCATGCAAAGGAGGGTCCTAGCCAGAACCATATTTGGCAGAGCTGTCTGCATCAACACATCCAACATTTCCTCGCAACCTCGTCAGAGGAATAACCAGGGGTTCCTTTTAATTCAGAGATGTCCAAGCTGCTGCCAACTTTATGAGTTTAGCATTTAATTTTCTTGGCTTTTACCTCCAAGTGACAAATTTTCAGTGACCTTTTACACCAAAGTTCTGGGTTTTTTCAACTTCATTTTGGCAAATTAAAAATCCTGATGTTATTTAGCCAATCCACCCTTGCTGCCTTCGTTTGTCCCATTTCCATTTTATTTATATGTCTGGGCAAAACAGACTGGATATTTCCAAATTACCCCAGGACCAATTGTCTTCACTCTGGATAAAGCACCAAGGAGGCCAAATTGGTCACCACATCTTAAAAAAACCCTCAAACTTACTAACTAATTAAAACTTAAAACTACTAACATCTAGCTTCCAAACTAATTTCATACATCACCATCTGCATTCCTAGTAGATATAGCGGAAAAAAAAAGAATCCATTTGTTTGGCATAAAAAAATTAAAACCCATCGTAATTTTCCAATTTCACATTTTGTAACATGCTTCACTGTATAGCTGAGGGAGAAATCAGCTGAATTTCCCTCATGCCTGACCATATGGTCAGGAGGCAACTACTGTGGGTATAGTTCTGTGAGAGAACTCTTTTGAAGTCAGAAGTCTAAAAGACTTTCAGGGGTTTAAATGCCTTTTTAATGTGGTCTCTTTTCTGTGTGGAGTGCAGTCAACACTTAAAGGGCTTTCTGTGTGCCTTTGAGAAACGCCTTTCTTGAAACTCATTTTTCATCTCTGCCCTGTGCAAATCTGTGCAAAAGCTGAGACCATTCAGTAGATCCTCACATGCTTCTAAGTGTGCTCATCTTAACTACAGTCCTGTGAGGTTCTCAGTAGTTTAGTCTTGATCAGATAATGCAGGTCACAGTCAAAAGACTGAATGTAAGTATCTATTATGAAGGTAACAAAAGACTTCTTTTTCTCCTTGTTCCCTTTTAAGTTAAGGACATCTACTTTGCACTGAACTGATTTTACTTTTCACAGGGTAACCTCATTATATCTTAATTTTGGGGCCATCACTCAGTGAGACTGCTGCATGTCTCAGGCAAGTATCAAGCTTGTAAGAACAGGCAGGACCAGGTCCCTGTGCCCCTCCAGCCACAGACTGCAATCCTCAGGGGCAGGGCAGGCATCATTGCCCTCCAAAACGTGCCTTCTCAGGGAGAGATTGGTAGGCATTGCCTCAAAAAGGGCATCTGGTAGAAGCTGGCCTCAGATGCACAGCATTTTTGAGTAAGGCTTTGTCTTTCCTCCTGCGGTGGCACCACAGCTGGGAGATGGCTGCTTTGTGCCAAAATACCCAAATACCCACCTACCATGTACATGCACACTCTGCTGGGCACCATCGGTGAGGCCCATCATAGTAACTGCTAAGGTTGCTGTAGACCCCCAGACTACAAGGAAAGAAAAAGGAAAAAAAAAAAAAACCAAAAACAAAGAAAAAGAAAAACAGAATAGGGGAAAAAAAACAAAACAAAACACCCCCCCCCCCCACACACACACCAAAAAAAAAAAAAAAAAAAAAAAAAAAAAAAAAAAAAACCAAAAAAACACAAAACCAGTTTCTGGAACACATTTCAGTTTTCATAGTCCTGTCACCCAGTCCGAGTGCAACAGTCAAAGTAATTATGCAACCTTTTAAAATATCACAGTGACATATGAGGTAATGCCACTTTCTACTCAGGCTCCTCTGGGAGCTGCTAGGCTGAGCCCTGCCGTCAGCAGGGTGTTAGAAGCAAGCACTTATCCACCTTCATTTTCACAGGGAAACAGGAGTTCCCAGAGCCTAGACAGGATGTCATGACAGAGAAACACCCCTCTGATGTGAAAGTCTCTTTCATTTCTGAAGGATCATTTAATGAAAAGAGGAGTTACTATAATTCTGATTTGGGTAGATAAAATGTTCGTTATCTGAATGGTTCATGTATGAAACTGGCTGAGACCTGCTGTGAGAGTGTGCTCAGCCATAGGGAAGCATGGAATACAGCTAGAGCTGTAACGTTTTTATAAACTGGTTGCTAACCCCTCTCCACGGATTTTGCCTAAAGTCACCTAGAGTCTCTGAGAAAGCAAACAACATGTTTTCTTTTACTAGACCCAATAGTTGTTATTTTAGCATTTCCTTCATAGTGAGTACATGGAACAAGCAAAGCCTGACTAATCCTACAACCTTTTCTTCAATTCCATTCAACATAGCAAGCCCATCACGTCTTCCTGAACTGGAGAGGAATGAGAAACTGCCCATCTCCTTCCCTCACAGTGAGTGAGAGCCTATCAACCTCATCACTTGTGTCTTTATGATTTTTCTTCAAATGTGGCCCAGGCTTGAAGCTTCCATGAAGTGTTGAGGAATAGCCATGCTTAAGGCATTGATCAACAGACCTAGCAGGAATGTTTAGTCATTCGTCTACCCAGTCTGCTTCAGTGAACAAGGTCTTTGTCCTGTGCAAAGGTGCCAGACGTGTTTAGGCTCTCGTAAACAACTCCAAAATTCAGCCTGTGCCTACACCTGAGCATATGTTTGCATGCAAACAGAGAAGCCTGGACCAGGAAAAGAAAGGAACGGCTCATGATTAATAGTGTCTGGGGACTTTGAAGAGCTGTGCCCCATGAACTCCTTGTTCCCCCAAGGAAACTGAATATTTTTAGATTGGAGAGGGCAGACTTGATTATTTACACAACAACATGTGATTCCTCCCCCCCAAATGTCTCCATGGAGAAGAGATGTCCTCAGGCAGGACTGCCTCTTTGTGTCTGCAGCAAGAGAAAAAAGTAGTTTTTAATACAAGTGAGGAAGAGAATCCAGGCAGCTGAAAGACAGTCACTCTTCCATCAGTTCTTGGAAAAATTATGGAGCAAGTCTTTATGCAGGTCATTTCACTGCACATGAATGGAAAGACAGCAACTGCAAACAGCCAGCATGGATTAACAAGTGATGAACATATCAGTAATCCAGACAGGGGAAGGTAATGAGCCCTCAGCAGGTCTCTTGGTGACACGAAGCTGGGAGGAGTGGCTGATACACTGGATGTTACCTAAGGACTCAGACAAGCTGGAGAAATGGGTCAGAAAAGGCTTCGTGGAATGTACAGAGACAAATGCAAAGCCCTGCACCTGGATAGAGTTTATCCCCTGTGTCAGCACAGGCTGGGGCCAAGCAGCTGGGGAGCTGCTCTGCAGATAAGGACCCTGCTGAACCTGACTTCACACTGTGACCTTGTGGGAATGAGAGCTAAGCACATACTGAGCTGTATTAGAAGAAGTGTGGGCAGCAGTGTGAATAAAGTGGTTATTCCTCTCTTCTCAGGACTTGTGAACATACATGTGGAATAGTGTGTCCTGGTTTGGGCCCTGATCAAAATTAGGGAAAAATTTTTACAGTTATGGTGGCTGAGCACTGGCATAAGTTGACCACAGAAACTGTAACATCTCCATCCCTGGATGTACTCAAAATGCAACTGGACAAGAATGAGCAACCTGATCTAACTTCAAAGCTAGCCCTGCTTTGAGCCGGAGGCTGGACTACAAGACCTCCAGAGATCCCCTCCAGCCTAAATTTTTTCCACAATTCTATGATTTATGATAGCTCTTAGCAAATCCTGTGCCATTATGTTGTAGAAAAAAAGGCCTGTACTTTTACAAGGGGGCATGTTTCAAGCAGTATCAGCACTTCCTATTAAAACTTTGGCAATTGCATATGTCAGTATTTTTAAAATGTTTTTTAACATTGTTGCTTTCATTATGTTCCCCACTTTCAGGAAGAAATAGATTATTAGTAAACACGAAATTTCTAAAATTATATCATAAAAATGCTGGCAAAAAGCTGTGGAAATACATTGTAAAAATAAGCAGAAAAAGTATCAATTTCAGATCATAAGGAGTGGAAAGATCTTCAGAATGTCAAAAATAGTGAAATAATTTAACTAGCTCTGTAATTTCTATAATGCAATAAACATATGCATTACCTGCTGGGTAGAAACCATGAAGACATTTTCCATTTGAATTAAGTGAATTCAATCCCATAATTTCCATTCTTTGGTGCTCATTTTCCTTAAATGATCTCCTGAAAGAGTTTCTTGGCAAATATGTTCCCTGGAACAATTCACTTTAAATAAATGTTGCACACATTGCAGAAAAACCAAATTTCACTTTCATAATTACCCCACATTCTCACTACAAACTGTAGCATGGGAAGAGTAATACTGCATATAACCTATATGCAAGTCTGAACACATGAGTTTCCAGCAGCAAATATTTCTGATTATTTTCTCATAAACACCTAGACAGGTGAAGCTGGCTCTCCCTTCTTTGTTTATGGTTAGGTATGCTTGCAGCACAACGACAACAGTTACTTCTTATGATGTTCCTATCAGTGCTGACAAAAAAGTAACCTCTTTGTATCAAAAAGCATTGGTTTTATGGGAACACCTGGGAATCTAAACTCCTATCTACCTGGGAAACCAAGAGTGCTCTGAAATGTCAGAGATGGCACAGTCCGCACCCTTTACACCTGCATTACTTTGTCGGCCTGCATATAGTGTTGCTAAGACCTAGAGAAACCTAATGTAGCTCTACATTTTCCTGCTTTTTGGGGAGAGCTGAACTGGAGGATCTTTGTAACCTGATTTAGTCTGTATGACTGCATCAAATCACCATGATATGATGACTGTATCTGGATTTTTCTCTGCAGACCCCCAGGCTGAAGTAATGTCGAAGATATGGCAGAGTGCACATGCAGCACATTGTTGGAGAAACTGATCTTGGGAGTTACCTCTGACCAACATTGTCCTGAGACCAGAGGCATATCCTCAAAAGAGAGTTAATAAGGAACAGATCTACATTGCTTCCACCAAAATCACTGCTTATCAGGCTGGCCAGAATTGTGTCACTGCCCTTTCATTTTCTCCTTAATTGTCCATATCTAGATTTTACCTCTTGTCTTGTAGTTTGTATGAGACTGTTCTTATTCCACGTACTAAAATATTTTTTGTTATGAATATTAACAAATGTGCCAGTAACTATGTAATGTCAACACTGAATAATTCTTTCAGTAGATAATAATATGAGGAAAATAATGGAAAATGTTTCCATTGAACAAATTTAATTCAAATGGAAACACATACAGAGCAGACATAGAATTTATGAAAAAACTACACAAAACAAAATTGGGCTTAGATCTTTGTGCAAGAAAAATGGCACTACTGCTGTCAGGTTTCTTCTTTTTCTTAATATTAATATTTTTAATTTCTTTCCCTAAAAATATAATATTTTTATTATTCCCCAGCTTTTCTCTCTAACTCAACACTTATTTTTTATTCTTTTCTTTCCCCAAATATTCACAGCGCGTACCAGGCTGCATTAATAAAATTTGGACCTTCCCTGGATTACTGACAAAGTCAGGAAATAAAATAAGATACGTTTTAGGAACAATCTTTGCAACACCTAAAAGCATTCCAGATTGCTCAGTTTGGAGGACATTTACCCAGATTTCATGTTATCTGAAATGTTTTTAAACAATCTGATTTAATTTTTCAGGTAAAACTTTATTAGACTTAGAGAAATGCTGTTCTAAAGTATAAATGCTGGTCTTCAGCTTGCTTTAATAGGAATGATGAAGTCAATATGGTTATGTTTCCTTTCTCCAGCTGAGACTCTGACCTTCAGTATAACATTTACCTCATTTTCTTCATCCACTAATTAGTCTAGGCTATAAAAATGGTTTGTCTGGCAACATTTAGTCTTGACAAAACAGTGCAGGTTATTGATCATAATTTTATTGTCTTCTAGATGTTCAAAGATTATTTTCCTTATCGGTTGTTGAGTTTTGGATTAAAGTACTTTGAAAAATGGTAATTACTAAGAATGTTAGCTCTTTTGAGGGTTACTAGTGTGCTTATGCTCTCATTCTGGGCATTTCCCAGTGCTTTCATTTTTTTTAAAAGTAATTGCCTATGGTTTGGTAAGTCCTTTAGCTGGCTAAGACAGAGTTCGTATTTCTTAAGCTTATTGTCTTTACCCATAAGTAACCATGTGATGGAGTTCTGCAAAATTAGCAACTTTTTCTCCTTTTTTTTGCAATTCATAATGTATTTTTTTTCCTAAGTTTTCTTTCTTGCATTCATTAAAAGCTGTTAAGGATTTTATTTACCTTATTGATATAGAAGCTGCTGGTTACCAGCTTCTCATTATTCTCAAATCATCACTGAGCAAAATGACAAACCCCATTAGAGTCAATGAAAAGACTCCATGCTGATTTCTGTTGGTGGAAGCTTGACCAGGACCCCTCCGGGTAGTACTGCAACAAAAAGTGTTTGTTATAGTTTCTTAGACGGATTAGAAACAATTTTTCATTTCATGTTAGGAGGATATTTAGATGAATTTTTACAGCAGTGTTTTTTCTCTACTCTCCAAGGAAAAGGTGACTGCTACTCTCATATGTTTACCAGATTTAAATTACTCACCTCTCCTAAGTCCATTAAGAAATGATACATTTTTTTGTTATTATTATTTTGCCAGACAGCAAGAATGCAAGCTTTCCTGTGCTACTCCATCAATTACTTCATGGCTAGAGTGGAAAGGTTGCTGCATTCAGGGGCCAGAGGGTGATTTACTCTGCAAAGTTAGTACAGTAAACTGAATCCTTGGCTTATTTAGCAGAAAGACAGGTATCCGCTAACATAGAGTCAACAGCTTTTGAAAAACTGTCTGTGAAGAAATGACTCATGTTTTGGGCAGCCCCCAAAAAATCGTATTTAAAATGAGAGCCCTTCAATTTGAAGAATGTAGCCAGTATAATCTAAAAGCAGGAGTGACTTCAGTAGCACTTTTGGGAAGTATCAGATTTTCTGATCACTTTGGGAGATGTGGAAAGTGAATCTTCAGTGGTTGCAGTCGTATAATCTCAATTAACTCTGCTATAGTCTTAGATAGTTGTTACAAATGCCAGCATCACTTCATTCCACAAAGGGGACTGTCATCCGGACCTTCCATCCTATTTTAGCTTGGGTTCAAATTTTTTTTTCTCTCTCTCTGTTCTGTGTCATCTAAACTCCTTCTTCAGGAGTTTCCACTGGATAGCTATCGTGAGGTAAACTGAGCAATCCCTTGCAGTTTGCAGCAAAGCACTACTGGTTGTGCTAGGTAGGCTGGGCCATACAGAAGCTAGTAGCAACTCTCCACTTCTGGGTTTCCTCACGCTGAATGCTTTGAACTATGAAAACAGTCTTTCAGCGAAAAAAGCTCCCCAACAAGTTGCTCAGGGGAGAGAGCAAAATGTTCCTATTCAGACCTTAAATGAAGGACAATAGGCCAGGTTGGAAGCGGCTTTGAGCAACCTGGTTGGTCTATTGCAAGGTGTCCCTGCCCATGATAGTGGGGTTGGAACTAGATGATCTTTAGTGTCCCTTCCAACCCAAACCATTCTATGACTCTACGACCATAAATAGCTGAAGGTGTCAGGACGAAGATTCACTGAGGTACATGTTCTTACCGTGCTGCTAGGTTTTATTAATTGACTAATTGCATAGCCTCAGTGCAATTAGTATCAGACAGAATAAATAGTAAAGATAAGATTCATCTGCTTATACTTTAATTTAAGGGTTCTGTTGTTTGCAAGCCTAAATTTGTGGATATAAACATCAAGTTAGTACAGAGGTTTCCTAAGCTGGTACCAGCCTGATTAACAACACTACTATAACTTTTTACTAGCACATTGGATGTGTGCTGCCTGCATGCTGAAAGAGCCCTAAATAACCAATTGATACTACCAGGGCACTGCCATACATGCATCAAAAATAAGATTATAGCCTTCAGCTTACTTGCCCCTTACTTACTTACTTACTCGGATATGTCTTATTGGTTCAATTACTACAGCATTCTCCAGGAGGTACCTATCAGAAACTGAAATAAAAAGCTGTGTGGCCACAAGCAGGAACATTGAAAGATATGATAAAGCTTGTTTCACTGGCACAACTGACCCATGGAACTGCATACATTCTCAAAACATAATAAGCACAAAGATGAAAGAAGAAATTACAAAGTGAAATATTTTTCTTATTAGCACAGTAAGGAAGTCACTGATGAGAACAGACCGCAAAAGATGCATGAATGATGAGGAATGAAAAACCACATTTAAATATTGTATTGGAAAAATATAAAAATGAAATAGCCTTAAGACAAAGATCATTAACAGCAAAATCAAGGACAATTTTCACATAGATTTTCTCCAAGGTGGCAGCTGTTCTTAGGAGCTGATCCAAAGCCTACTGAATTCAATGGAAAGATTTAACTTCAATGGACTTGGGATATTTTTCACTTTTAGCTGAGAGACTTGCATTACACCAAGTTAAAAGAAAGAAGACTTGGCAAACAATAACTGATACTACAGCACAATTAGGGTCAAAAGACCTTAACTGCTGGACCAATTCATCCCTGGTGTGATTCCACCATACCCTGAGGATTTGCAGAGTCACTTTTGTAGTGACTGATAATGCCATTTGTGATTTCCAATGAGTTCAGTTTGTAAGTCAGGGTAGAATTTGACTCAGTGGACACAACTGAACTGTAAAGTTTAGTTAATTTGAATTCAATAGCCCTACTGGTTTAAGTAACAGCAGAAGTTTTTCTTAACACATTAAAAGGCTATATTTTATTACTATAACCGCACAGCTATGAAATACAGCTCTCCAATGATATAACTGTTCTATATCATTTTCTTCCCAACAGCTGCTGGTGGGAATTTCAGTGTTTCTGAAATAAATATGATATACATATATACCATACATGGAGGGAAAGAGAGAGCAATAGGAAATACAATGAACTGACTCAAGATATGTTATGTATTTGCACACATTATTAATGATCTCATAGCTCAGAAGTGGTGGAGGGAACCTGAGCCACTTGTGAATTATGAAAGGTCATCAATAACTCACAGCAATATATGACACATCCATTCAGGCCATCCAGACTTACTCCATGCTTGGATCTGTTTATCTAACACCAGTTTTAGTTTAGTCTGTTCTGTGTGTTGATTTCATAGTACATCATGTAGCAATGAGACCTCTTGGCTACACTCCCATGTAAGAAGACTAAGTTTGAATTGTAAGAGAACCTGAAACAAATTCTCAGAGTATCAGTTGGTTGAACTGAACCACACATATCTACTTCCAGTGACATGTGTGTGAGCATTAAGTAAAATAACTTAGATATAAATATATCAGATTGGTTGTGTGCACGTGCATCTGCAAAAACACTCTCACATTTCATACACTTGAAACTCAAAACTTGTCCTCATGCTTGTTTCTCTCCCTGAGAAACTGAAATAGCAAACATGCAACAGAGATTACTTTGATAGTAATAGCATAAGGCACACAAGTACTACAGAGATGAGCATAGTAGAAGAATGAAATTAATTATGATCCAGTTTTTCACTGTCTTAAAAGAAAGCTAAAAGGCACATTTTATTCTCAGTCATATGTCTGAAACTGAAGAAGTAGGTATAATCCATACTGAGAGAAGGGTATAATTTACCTTTTTTAATTCTAAAGACCGTACAGGTTACTGTTATACATAAACAATATTTGAAAATGCAATTCTGAAAAAAATATGATTTTGAATGGGTTTTGTCCAAGGAATCTTAATAAACTGGTTAGAAAATACTAAATTCTTCTGCTATTTCCTCTTGATAGTACTCAGTCTATCAAACTGACCAGCAGTGCCCATTATTCACTGCCAGAAGTTCGTGGCAATACCCTGGGGCAGAGCTCATTTCTTCCAGCCCCGAGTACCCCTGTGTTTATCACTTCTTGAGCTAATGGAAACTCAGTGTGGGAAATATGTGGCACGTGGCACACCGTGGGGAGCTGTGATGAACACACGTTTTAGGCAGTGCTGCATACTTATAAAGTGCCTAATCCTAGCACTGTCATCACTACTCACACGTGCAAATTCTCAGTACAGATCGGTATCCAAGAGCTCTACAGCAAGACAGGATGCATTTTAGTGACCTACAGATGTGCTTTTTGGGATGGCTGCAATCATTCAGGCCTCTGGATACACACCCCACCTGGCTCAGTATTGACTCAAATGCTACATAAACTGTTTTGTAGTGTTCTTGCATCAATTCGGCATGAAAAAGAAAGTCTCAAGACCAAAATCCTCTGAGCACTTCTCTCATCACATGTGCTGTTTGAGGCAGACACTGAAGTCATTTATCTACACAGTTGTTCTCCCATCTGACAAAAAAAGCCCAAGTCAAAGGGTCTTTGATATCAAAGAAAAATTGATTCCATGCATGCGATTCTTGGTCTTTTCAACTAGTTTAATCGAACTCTCATGGTAAGTCATTTCAGATTTTATACATGAAATAGAACATTTTGTTAATAAACCAGAACACTGCACAAACACCATTTTTGTCAGGGTAGGAAAACAGCTCCCAGGCAAGCAACAACACACAGCAACCCTCTCTACAGGCTGCTGAGCACTCCACATCACAAGGGAAAGTGAGTTTTACCTGTTCACAGCCGAAAAATGGAAGAAAGCATGGTGTTACCTTTTACTGGCAAAACTTTCCCTCATCTTAATGGCCTTAATGTGCCTATCCAGAAGTGACAGGACACCCTGTAATTAGTTTTAATGCTTTCTCCCTCAGTTTTCCATCTTCTCTTTTAGAAAATTTTTTGCCTTTTTCCCTTCTGTCACTTCAAAATTGCCCTAAAATAACTGAGTTATAAAGTTATTGTTAAACTGTTTTCTTTTTTTTTTTTTCATCTTTTTCTTTTTTTTTTCCAAACAGGGCACATAACTCTCAAAGTTAAAATAAAAGCAGTGGTTTTAACATGACAACTACATTCCCTCCTATTGAGCAGGCTTTTCTTGAAGGAGTTGTAAGGACATCCCTGAACCCATGCTTACTTGAGATGTTGTTGTGACTCCTTGGTTTCTGCTGAAGACATAAGACTCAGTCTGCCAGTGTAATAAGGTGGCAGTGCTGAAGACCTTTGCACAGCAATGCAGGGCTCTTTGATGAGTAAGAAGCCAACACCATTCATGAAGAGGCAGAGGAATTACTTCAGACTCATCACTTACATATAGACATTTTTAGCTATGCTAAAGGGCCATCGCAGTTTTATTGTTAGAAGATGGGTGTTTCCAACCTGTGACACCTTTCCCAATGTTAAATGACTAGGCCACAATCAGAAGAGTAATCTGTAATTGAATGAAGATAACAAACCACTGAACATAAGCAAGAAGAAACCATCAGAAGCTGGAGTGAGCGGCGAAGCATAATGTATGATACCCAGAGCTGCAACCCAGAAAGCTCAGAGCTGCACAATTTTATAAATGAATGAACCACCAGATTTAAAGACAGAAGGGATGGTTAGGATGGCTAAGGTTCTGCATAGAGCATTGCTCTGCAACCACACCACTCAAGTAACCATGAGAAATACTTCTCTGATAGTAGGGAACATGATGCAGCCCAAAGACTATGTGGTACTGTCAGTATCTAGAGGCTCTTTGGGACCAAAACAGAGATGTCCAGATAAGGAACCTGCTCAGACAGCGAGTATGGAGAATCAGAGGTTTTACTGACCTAAAACCTACCACGGTGCCAGTAATCTCACTATAGATGTGGCACCATCTGGTTTTCTTGCACACACCAGAAACATCCTCCTCCAGGGCACCAGCACTTACCAACAAACCTCACCAGCTGCCTGACGCAGGGCTCCAACGCTCACCCATCTCTGTGGCTGACTTTTAGCTTTCTGTAAGCAACTGAACAACTGACATCAGAGTGTGAATACTCTCTAGGATGACTGGTTTCCTAAGAGGCTGAGTTACTTCACTGTACTGAGAGCATCATATGGGTTTTTTGCTAAAAGGTCTTCAAATAAAATAACTTCTTTCACATGACTTTCAGAATCTTGTTTTGTCAGCAGAACAAAATAATGTTCAATATTGTTACTTAGGGATTTTTTTTTTAATTATTATGGCAGTAATTTTTCTTCACAACTTTTTATTGCTTTTTCCGCAAATAGCTATTGTGCTTTAAAGCTTTCTCAGTTAGGAGAAGTTGCTAAAAAGCAACTTCAGTTGTGATCCTAGACAGATACTGCTGAGTCATATTTAATTTGTCTGGATTTTGTTGCTAAATATATTTTTTAAATGAATTCCACGTCTTTTCAAGGATGCTGGGGGGAAAGGATGAAAATACAGTACTATAAAACCTGCTGAAATTCTTTGTTACTGTGGTGTAACATGTCACTCTGTTAAATTTCCCTTCTCCCACTACATACACATCTGTACACATTAGGAGGCAAAAGTGCTTTAAAAGTTGGAGAAATTCATGGTTCTGGAATTATCTTACTTTTCTCTTATTTCATGGAGAACATTATCTGATAAATTTCAAAGTGAAACATGAGAGGATCCAGCAAACGAAACATGAAAATATATGTGTCTCTTCTTGGTTCAGAGAAGTTAAACTTGCATCTATCAGGGCTGAACTTGTCCTAGAGTGAAAGGGGAAAGAGAATAAAGAGAGAAAAGAACCAAATGACAGCAAATTACATGGATTTAAAAGGAAGTTGCTAATCAAGTTTAGAAATGTGGGAATGAGTCTACCACTTTCAACATGTAAAAATACACAGTCATCTCAAATTAGGCATAAACCATATGTTTGAGATGTGCAGGTATGTGGCAATTCTACCAGTTGTTAGTCAAGTACAGTGCAAATTTGGCCCCTTGTTTTCAGAAGAACAAGGAAAGTGGATTGTTTATCTGATGGACTCATGTGACAAGGTTGGGGTGCTGGTGTCCCCCAGAATTCATTAGGCTGCAGCTACAAAAAAGGTAAGACTCCAGAGAGAGTTTCACAGGATCAGAGGGAGATTTGTGTGCATAGGTTGGGATGAACATGGCTTTGGGTGCCAGGCCTACATAATCAAGATGGCAGGAAAGTGATCTGAAACACTAGGACTTCCATTCAGAAGAGGCACCTTGGACACTTTGAAAACAGAAAAACTAAAAACAAAAGGCAGTTTGAAACCATAGGCCTCCTTTTTCATGATAAGGGTCTGCTGCCACCTCCAGCTCAGTTGTCACCATTGCTAAGGATCTCCCGACCAGTCTGGTGAAGTAAACACCATGATCTTGAGATTCCAAATGCCTCCGCCTGCACTCCGGCACAGAGTGACCTGAAGGGTAGATCTGAGGCTGAGGCAGGCAGGACCCCTCATCACCCACGTGGATCAACACTCACCCTGCCAGGCTGCAGAAATCCCAAGCGTTACTCGATGGGAAGCTCTTAATCTCCAGCCAGGGTTTACAGTGCCAACTCTACCTGAGATGCAGACAGCTCCCAGGTTCCTCACTAGTCATCTGTTCCTGGAGTTACCATGTCAAGCTGGAGAGGCTCTAAGGCCATGTGATCCTTCCTAGAAAAGTCACAATAGTCTAGGGGCAGGAGGTGTTTGCTGACAGCCCAAGCATGGCCTATGTGTCTATAACCAAAATCTCCAGTGAAAAGATCATGTAACCACACATTTCCCCCAATAAACCTTCCCTGTGACCAGAAGGAAATTACAAAAGGTGAATAAACTAATACACGTTTCATTACTGTTTACAAACAGATATGTCCCAGATATTTTATAAATGTGCATGAAAGAAAGAGTTTTGATCATTTGTGCATTGCACAAGTGACACTAGCAGGAATGAAAACAGGTCCAACAGCCCCGCTCTCAAGATTTTTGCAGCTGAATGGTAAGACCATGTTTTGTGATTATGAATAACAGGGAGGAGAAGTTCTTTCTTCATTTGTACCATTTGCAGTGGTGCCTCTGTGAAAAAACAAGGCAGTTATGAATGACAAGGGCTGTAAAGCAGGACTGCCATGGGATGGAGTAAAAGCAGAGATGGAGATGGACAGTTAATCTTTATAACAATGTTTTAAGTCAGACAAAACAGAGCCTAGGATTACAGTATGGAAAGAGAAGGTACACTCAGGAAGGTCACTGTTTCATTTAACTAATTTGAGGTCAGGGCAAGGTAGGGTAGCTGGAAAAAGAAATGGAAAATGTTCTTTAAATGGGTTTATTAATAATGACAAGGATATAGAGCTGAGAGAGGGAAGAGAAAAACCTTATTCTTTTGACTAGCATTTTCAAACAGTTTCATTTTTACTGAACACAGTAAAGAAGTATTTCTTCAAGCAATGGATAGTGAGGAAGTCTTTAAAGCAGTTTTCTGGGGCATTCATAGCTTCTTCTTTCATGGTTTTCTATGTCCATAACAGAAACAGTAAGGAGCACTGAAGTCTGTACTGGTAAATATAGTAGTAATTTTAATATGCTAAGAACTAGTCTCTGTTCCTGAGGGTAGCAAGCTGTGAGCAGCCCACATCTGTATTACTAACTTCACTTACTCTCCAAAAACGGGTGGCCATTACCAAGCTGCTCATTTGGAGTTTCTCCCCCCCATGCTAATTTTGGACCCACCAGCCAGAAACACTGACAGCTGACCTAAGCCAAATCCATGCTAAGGACTCTGCTAACAGTTCAGCTCTATGGACAGTCATTTTCCCATAGCCTGGAAGCATGGAGCCACCATTCAGCAGCTATCAGTAGGCAGGATGCCACCACACCTCACTTCCAAGACGGATTAGCTTACAGACAAATTTGTATTACCTTAATAATCTTCCCCTCTGCCTATCGTTAAGGTGCAGCAGCTGGACCTCTTTCACCCTGAACTTTTTATGCCAGTGGAAACTTCTAGCATAAGATCCTACCCTAGCTCCCTGATTGGTGATGTAAATGGCTCTTCTGGACCTGAATTTATAGTGAAGACTGGTTGGTCTTTTGGGAGCACAGAACTGACTGGTTCTTGCCATGTCCCTGCTCAGGAGTGGCATCTGGAGGAAGTGGGGAAGGGACCCAGCCAGTGGATCTGCAAGTGTGAGAATCACAAACTTTGAAAAATGTTCTCCCTTTAACAGGGGACAAAAAATGTGACAGCTGTCACCACAGCTCTATCACTGCATTAGCAGTGCTCTTGTCTCTTGTCTCTTGATTTGGGGGAAGGACCTTGTCCCAGTCCCAATCCATGGAGCAGGGGCTCTTCAAACAAAGCTGTTTATTCATATGCTAAGCATTTGGTCCTCCATGATTCATCAAACAAAGCACCTATCAAAGGAGATGGGAGCTTTGCCTGAGAGGACTCTGCAGATTTTTGGCCTTTCATTTTAATGGTTAAGCAGCTCTGAGCCTCGACCTTCAACAGGGCTGAGGAGATTCGTGCAGATGGGAGAATGCTCCTTCTTTTCTTGTGGTAAAATTAAAAAGAAAAAGAAGTTCATACATCATAAAATGTGACAATTCCCAGAGTAGTTCTTTTGGGGCTCCTTCTACCAAGGAGTTGTAGCACTGCCAGGCAAAAGGAGAAATGATCTTAATCACCCAGACTCTAGGAAAACACTATATCTTTTTTGCGAATCAAGTTTAAACAGAAGTTATGCAGGAAGGACCAAGTCAAAAAAACACTTTTTCCAGATGTCAGAAAGATTGAAACACACATCAGGGAAAAAAGCACTATTATGAACTTTTAGCTTGATATATCTGCTAGGTGAAAGAACTAATGCTGTAAAGAAAATGTTTGCGTAGTGCCGCTGAGTCTGCTCTAGACTGTAACACTGGTCAAACAGCACTTTGACCAAATGTTTCTTAGCCATTCTGGTGTTTGAAGAGCAGAAACTACAGGGAGGAGGAGAAAAAGAAAAATCTAAATGTGAACACTAAGTTCTATTTACTGAGATAAAGATTGAAGAAATAGATATGGTATAGAAAATGCTCTTGAAATATGTTCCTTGTTATAAATAAACCATGTTGCCAGCACTTAAATAAAAAAAAAAATACAATCCCTGTTGAGAGTCACAGGGGAGCAATACCATCACCAGAATATCTGCTGATGCAGCTGAACTATGCTTAAGACATCTGCTGAGATGAAACTACTTTGTGGCTGGAGGTATTAGGAAAAAGAGAGTTACTTCAACAAAAAAATAGCCAGTGTGTGAAAACAAAACCACACCAAACTGTAACAGAACGTGCACTTCTACAACTGTGGCACCGCCATGCCATAGTTATTCCATCAATCTGTCTGCCTCAGAAGTCAAGCAGAAGATTGTAAAACAGGCTGATAAATGAAGAAACCTCCCCCACAGCACCACTTTCTGTTGAAACCTCAGATCCTGAGCAGAGTAACAAGATATTAAGAGAAAGTGAGGATCAAAAACTAAATGGGATTTACTGCCAATTTATTAAAAATAAGTGCCTTGTCCACTTAGCTGCCAAAGCTCTGAGTTTAGCCCCCGCGAGGTCTGCCTGAGGCTCCCTGCTGCTGTCATTAGCACCCAGACCGAGGGGAGCAGCGCAGTGCCCAGCAAATGCCCCCAGCAGAGCTGTGACACTGCTACAGGCAGGCAGGCAGGCAGGCAGGCAGGCAGGCAGAGAAGCACATCATGCAGGCTCTCAGCAGCTGTGCCTTATTCATACTGACATGCACCACTTGACCGAGGGTGAGTTTTAAAACAGTTTCCTTAACTTGGAGTGGCTCTCACTTTGGTTACCAAGTGGCTTTACTCTGGCTTTATTGCAGTTCATTCTTCAGTGGCTGGAGCTACACCAGATCAACTGTTTGACCAGTAGATACATAAGCAACTCATTTTAGTAAAACTGCTTTAAAAGCCAGCTTTAACGAAACAGAGGTAGTTTCTGCACACAAACCATACTTTGCCTTTTGAGGGCTGCAGCCTTCCATTTAGATTCTTATAATGAGTACAGTGCTCTGTGCTTCTTGTGTAAGGAAAGTGGGAATTCTCATCTTCACTTTTGGCATGCACTCTTTACTCCTACCTTTTAAAATAGTGCATAATGATTATTAACCATAAGTGAGGGGTTCAAACAATAAGGGACAGACTGGCAGACCTAATGCACCTGTACATTGGAGATATAATTCAGAAATACTGAGGAACAGGTGTCCCCTCCTATGTCCAAATTCTCACTTGAAACAGCAGAAGGTTACCATAAATCACCCTTCTCTTCCTATTCCCTTCCCTCTGATTTCTGCTCTTCCCATCTAAAATTATCACAAGCTGTTGTCTCAGGTGTCACTCAATAAATATCTTCACCCCACCTCACTGTTTTCCACTGATACTCCTCCATCAGCATTTAAAAAATATATTTGCCAGCCACCCTACTTAGAGTTCATATGTTCCCCTTTTCTCCCAGCCTAACAATACTATTTGCCTCAATTCTTGGGTTATCATGGGTTTAAAACATGAGTCAACTCCAGGATTACCTTTTATTCTTTTAGAAAGACCTTAGGGGGCAACCCAGTTTCTCAAACAGTCCTTACTGTTACCTTCTTACCAGTACGGAAGGGTCAGGGCTTTGTGCCCCAAGAGGCATGATGCATTGCACAGCCACGAAAGGGTCGTGAGCAACCAGAAAGAGGATTCCCCAGATAATTCTCCAGCCAGCAGCAGCTTTTTTTATGATGATACAATACATGAAACTTTAACTCCCTGTTAGTGCATTTTAGTGAATTAACAGCTCAAAAAATGCTCAGAGTCCCCTGTTCACATGGAAAGCGGTGGTAGTCTCTCTGATTTACTTCTGGTCCCTTAAGTAATAATTCAGTAACTGAGGTAGCTTTATTAATACATACTTGACAGACAAAAAAGGTAATGACAGTCTTGTCATGACAAGTCTCATGGCTGTTGCTTTGCTGCACTGCTCTTGCTTTCTGCTCCTGTTTACTGGGAAACCTGACTCATCTTCTACTTTTGCAGTACAGAGTAATGCAGAGTTGGGAGATTCCCTGATGGAAGAGCTATTTACAATTTATTTGTAATCAGCAAAGTTCGTACAGGATTTATATATATATAAAAATTCTATATAGAGAGTGTACACACTCTCTCCTTAATCTAAGGAGGTGCTCATATGGTAGCTTTTGCAAAACAAAACATTAAGGACAAAAATAAGTTTCTGTATGGATACTTAGAAGTATCTCCACAAGCAAAATAAGCTGAGAAAGTACAGACTGTTTCTGTCATTCACTGATGAATATGAACTTAAGAAACATATAGGCCATTAGAAAAAGTGTACAAAAAGGCAGCTCTCTGAAGAAATGCAAATACTAGCCATCCTAAAATTATTGAAGGAAGAAAAGAGACATTTGGTATTAAGTGTATACTTTTGTCACATGTGGAGAATAGGTAATAACATGATGCAGATGGTCTGTGTCATGCTTTGATAAACACTTAATAAAAATGTGTCAAGCTCTTCCACTACATAATAAGTGATACACAGGTGGTCTTGGCTTACTGGCCATTTCAGTGGGACCAATTCAGTGGGACTCAGTGTTAAACGTATCTGTATTGCTTGTTCACATGTGTTCCAGTTCCATGTATAGTCCTTTTTAATATCAAATGCCAATCCTGAACATAGAAGGCTTTGAAAATCTATCAAGGAGGTTGTACTTATAGCCTTTTCAGGAGTGGATTTGTCTCAAGAATAACTTATGACCTAAGATTTCTGTTTCGAAACAAATTTCTTCACAGGAAACAAGTGATGTCTGACATCAAATGTTATAAAAAGAGTTCACCTCCTTTCTGAGAATCACTGTAGAGCAGTCATGCAGAGAATATGTACTGCGTTCATTGTGAATAACATACATGCTCATCTCTCCCATTAGACATCATCATATCCCTATGGTGCATTCTTCACTCAACCAATAGCCCAGAGAGAAGAGAAGGGTCTTTATACAACTCATTGCTGCAAACTGGAAAAGTAAAAAAAGCATAAAACAAACAAACAAACAATGCAGAGACTGAGATGAGAAGAATTTCCATGAATGCTGGTCTTTTCCACCCAAATAAGTCTTCATGCTACTGTAACTATTTAACTGATTTTACTTCAAAACGTATGAGCAGATCTGCAAACATTTTCCCCCACATTTTTGTGGTTTTCACCCTTTCAACCCATTTTCTGCTATGGAATTAATTTACAAACAATGTGTGTTGTCCCCCAAATGACTGTATGTGAAGGATACCCTGTGCAATGAGGCATTTCATACCATTAGGGCCACCCAGTCTGCCCCCTGGAGACACGTCCTTCTGAAAACTGTGTTTATGTTTTCATTTTTATATAGTATTTGAAGTTGAGAATTTTCTCTTAAAAGCTTAGCATAATCTTTTCAATACTCCATAGTATATTTCTCACACAAAATAAGAGGAAAAGAAAAGAAATAGGTCTGCATGTATTTTTCATGGTATTCATGTTACAGATCATCTGGTATTACCTTTGATTTTAAAATCCTTCTAGCATGTTAGAATTTTTAAAATCATTTTGATAAAAAAACCTTTGGTCTACATATCTTGATACATATAATAGGAGCTCAGTAGTTCCTGATAATTAAATTACACCATTTTTTGACAAAGGAAACACTTTTTAGCAGCATTGTAGGTGTAGCATCAGTTACCTAGGACTGGGAGGTACCAGGGCAGAGGTGCTGGCAGAAGCTACTGTCCTGAATGCCCATGGCAAGCTGAGGTGCACCTGGCCCCCAGCATTACAAACAAAATGGAAAATCAAGAATCTTTATCTGTGGTTGAGTGTTATCTGAGCCAGTGAGCTTGACATTTTCTAGATTTGTCTCCATGACCAGAACAGGTAAAACTTATTTTCCTTTTAAGTTCGTTAACCACAGCTGGACACTTGTCTTCTAAAACTGGGATTTCAATTCCACCTTGTCCCCAGCTAGTGTCTCTCTTCTCCTCTCCTCTTCCTTCTCTCCTACAAGGCCCCAGTGCTCAAATTTAGGAAGATTTATGCTTGAGTTGCTGGATCTGGCAGCGTTATATTAGCAGCAGAAGGTGGCATTCGAGTAAAGGCCAAAGCAGCGCAGAACTGGGGAGCTGGATGCAAGAGCAAACAGAAAAAAACACCTTCCATAAAGTACTTTGCATCCGAGATGGCTGCAAAATTTTTCATCAAAGCAAATTTTCAGTGAAAATTGTTCTTCTTGGTTTTGGTCACAGACAAATTCTCCATGCGAGGTGTCAACTTTTGCATTTTGTCTCAAAATAAGTGCGGGCTACCAAACAAAAGATATTGCAACAAGCACATATTCCAGTTTTCAGCCAAATCGCATTTGACAAAAATCTGTCAATTCCCAGGGGAGAAAAGAACCTTTTTTCAGCCAGCCCTATTTTATAATCCCACAGTATACAATGCCTATTGTTTTCTGTGTTGTTAAACCGCTTACCATGGTTTGGTATTGCAGCTGGCTGTCAGGCTTGTGTTTGTATACTGAATATCTGTGGCATAGATTGCTTCATCATTTGTGTGTATCAATTCCTCATTTGGAAAGGGAACATACTACATCTTGTCTGTTCAGCTGATAAGCATAGCGACTACTGTCTCTTACTGTGCTTGGGTATAGTGCCACTTAAAACATGTCTCCAGTTTCAGTGGGCACTGATGTTGTGTTAATGTCATGCAAACAATACAGAATAATAGTGTTATTAAATGAGTATCTTCTGATCAGCTCCAGAGAAGGCAGAGAAACACATGCTCAGGTTTTTCTTCCCTGGCGTCATGAAAGCAAATCTCCCTGGTTCTCCGATAGTGAATGATGTCAATAAATCTTTGCATGTCTATGCTGTTTGCTGAGCACACAGTGAGGATAGGGGTATCCTGTAGGATTATTTCTGCACTAGTGATAAAAGTCACATTGATATGAGGCTAACTCAGCACTCATTCCTTCCTGTTCCTCCAACAGCTTCCCAGATTATTCTCTTATTCTCAGTCTTTTTTTTTTTTATTCTCCTCTCTCAAAGGGATTTTATTTTTTCATTGTCCATAGAAATATCTATTTCATAGTGGCACCATTGCATGGTAGCTGCTCTAAACATTCTTGCCATCAGCACATCCAAGCTCAAGTTCACCATGGAGGGGAACTGTATTTGCAGGACTGTTTTCTCTGAGTGCTCTTGCCAGAAGAAACCAGTTTAAATTTATTGTCAAAGAGAGAGGCTGTCATGAGAGATCCAGAGAGGCTTCAGCAGTGCTTGCGTGCCCCATCGCCACCACAAGGAGTGCAAATGTCACTTGTGTGCAGGAGAGTTGAAGGTTCCTGTCTAGTTGGCCCTTCATATGATGACGAAATCCTGAATTCTTAACACTGCCACTGTACAGCACCAACACTGTCTCCAGCTGCCTGTGTCCTTCTGGGCAAGTCCATCACACAGCACTGCTGGCAGCAATCACCAATGCAACACAGCACCATTATCACCACAAAAGATGAAAAGCTCCAAGAACAAAAAGGTGAGAAACAAACTGAGGATGATACAGTCTGCTTACTTTATTCTAGTCTTTGCTCTTAGGTTCTGAAGTGGCTCTTCTGATGACTTCCCCCTGAACCTGAACCCTCAGACATCAAGTCATGCAGGTAAGTAGTTCTGGAGGTGTGTAGGAACAGTATGATTAAGGACTCAGCTCTAAACAGAAACTACAGCAGTTTTGATGCAGGCAAGCATCCAGATTAGCAAGGGATGTTACAGGCAGACAGAATTCACTGCCTTCTCTGTGTATCTCATGTCTACATATCTGTAGCAATTGGCTTTGGTTGCATCTCTGAACTTTTCCTGAAGCACGTAACACTCATGAATCTGCAAAATTGGACTGGAAGTCTCCAGAGAAGAGAATTACCCAGGAGATTTTTAGTATTTCCTGCTTCCAATTGGGCTGGAACCAACACAAAAACAGCTATAACAGTATTTGGCTCTGACATGCCTGGTCCCAGCCAAGAGGCAGGAAATTTAGAGGTATGTAAAGACGAAAAAAAAATGATGGGAGATTGGGGTGAGGAACAGAGCTGAACTTTTTAGAAACTGAAAGGAAAAAGAAGATTAAGCTTGGTCAGTTCTTTGTTTCTGAGACACTTTGCTAACCTACAGGGTTGTGTCCTCCCCTCTGAATAACACCTGGACTTTTGTACAAAAGAATCCCTACAGGCTAGGTTTTGGGCCTTTAGCCCTATTTTATACCTCCCCAGCACAGAATAAAACTGCCAAGTCAGACTGGGATCTAGCCCAGAGTTTGTATTAACTAAATTATTTATTTAGTTGATAATTATAGTCTTCCTGGGCCTGACTCTCTTTACACAAGTACTGTTTGGAGACCTCTACTGAATTCAGAGGAATGCGTAATCTTCTCACTGTTCTTCAGCAGATCTGGCAACAGTTAGAAAGGCTGCAGCAACTCTGCATTATTACAGATCCCTGCACAAATGTCGCACTTCAGACAGAACCACCTATCAAGATAACAGTGGGAACTTGCTTTATGCACACATCTGGAAATGAAGCGTTTAGATGTAGCACTAGCAGATTTTTGCTGCTCGTGACGTCCATCACCAACACAACAAACTGCACTTTGTCAAGGGAAGGGTCGGATTTGCCACATGTATGTGGCACGAGCACAACCTCTCTGACTGCTGTCTGCATTGTACAGTTGCATGCAAACCAGAAAACTGCACCTTGTAATAACAAGCAAGGACTTCAATAGCAGTCACAAGGCATCACAAGAAGTTTATAAGGGGTTACAGCAAGGTGGTCATGCAGATTGCCTGAAAAGCCCTTTGGTTCTGAAGGTGCACAGCAAGGTGCTACACCAGCTTCTCTGGATTTTGAAGCAGTTCATTGCAGCTGGCACCACACCATCAGTGGTCAGTGGAGAGGCTGATGCTCTACAGACTGCCACTGGCTTCTTCTTCCCACTCCAATCCCACTAGAAATTCATGTTCTTAGACCCAAATCTACTTATGTTCTCTATTTCTACCTTTACTCTAGAACTGGGTAATCCAGCATAAACCCACTGCAGAATGCTCTTGTGTGCCATAACTTGGTCTATTAGATACCCTGAGCTGTTTAATGATAGTTCACACTAGGCGATAAAGGAGCATCTTGATTCAAGCTATATATGCCCGCAAAAAGTGTAAGTGCAGCTCTTCCACTGAGGTTATATCATCAGTGGCTAGAGCTGATAGGCCACCAAAGCTGCTGGGGAATTTACTTCTCCAGCTGGGAGAGAAGGTGGGCAAGGAGAAAAGGACAGCTCTGGTAGCTGGTAGCCCCAGGCACCAGCTGCATGCTCAGCCTGAAGCCAGTGGGCAGTGTGGTGGTTGTACTTCTGCAAAGTTCTTACTCCTGGGTCTTCCCTTCCCACAGCCCTTTGATAGATTGGACAGCTGATAGTTCTAGGCTGTGTCCTTTGGTATGAAACTCAGAAATTCAGCCATCCTGCTCTGATGAGTCAGCCCACATGCATCTTGATAACTGAGGGTGTTCTTCAACTCCTGAAGAGAGGATATAATCTAATTACTTGGATAATTAAATTTGTCGTAAATTTGGAATAGTAACAGAAAATTTAAAAACCTGAGTATTTCCCACTAGGTTTCACACACCTGGAAGATAACTGCCTAAATTTTGGGGTTTTAGTCCTCTAATTAGATATATTATATACATCTGAACCCATTCCATTGCGTGGAAAAAAACTTATAAAAATCAGTCTTGAGTGATAGCTTGCTTTAATTTTACAGCAGAGCCACAAAATGAAAATTCTTTTAAAACTTACTCAAACCCAATTTTCATTCAACAGAAAAGGGGCAAGCACTATGAGTCTTTGAACATCATGGGTCAAATTAAAAATGAGCCTGCATATAAAAAGAAATGAAACAAACAAACAAACAAACAAACATGGTTTTAGACTTGCAAATAAAAGAATAAATGCCCTTGGTTTAACCTTCCTGTAGCCTGCTACTCACAATATGTTTACATTGTCACCCAAATGCTTGAACAAAAAACCTTTCCCCCAGGTTCATGACCTTGTCTCTGTTTTCTGTGGTCTTGAGTCCCAGATTCACATTTCAGAAGAACAGGATATAACTCCTACTGCACAAGTTACCAGATTACCCCTTTCGTAGCTTTATTGCATTTTTGTCAAAGAAAATGGACAATGGCTTTGCCTTCATCTGTCTCTTTTTACTGGCATGTTAACTTTGACATCTTTCACCACTTGGGGCTTAAGAGGCTTCTTGTAATTGAGAAAGAACAAGTCTAGCACTTTTTTTCCATGATCCTGTGCATGCAGGTCCCACTTGGTTATCAATGGCAGTGTTATGAAAATTCAGCAAGGCTAACACTCATTAACTACTTACAGGATTTTTTGGCTCAGTGAGTAAATCCTTCATCAGTTCTGCTTGCTTACTCTGCTATCCCATAAGACAGGAAAACTTTGGGGCTAGATGAGGGGTTTTCACAATCCTATACCTTTGCAAGCAGAAAGTCCTGAGGGTTTAGGGTGCATTTCTTGCAAAGACAAGGGGATACAGCCTCTTTATGCCCAACAGTTTTTCCAAAATCAGAGTAAAATTGTGAGTGTAAATGATCCTAAGGACTGCAGCAAAACAGATAATAAATAATAATCTCACCCTACAACATACTCTGGGGCCAGAAAACAGGATGATGATTGTTGCCACTTCTTGGGCAAAATCTACCTCCTTCTCCTTCAGAATACTGGGGTATCAAGGATATAGAACTAGATCTACCAATAACTGGTGTTAAGGGGAAATTCAGGCAGCACCATACCATGATCCCTTTAGCTCAAATTAATCTTACTTAAATTCCAGTTTAGTCACTTTGCACCTTTAGGCCAAAAAATTCTTGGGATCCAGGGAGAGCAAGAAAGACCTTGATTGAGACACGGCAAAGGAATTTAGATCAAATGAAGATTTTTTTTGGCCATGAAGTTTAGAAGTTAAATCCTTACTTGGATGAGGCAAATTGCCATTGAGTCTAAATATCCATCAGCAGTCTTACTTCCCTTTCAGTGAGAAGAGTCCTTAGGCCTGGGCAACAGATTTGCAAATTGTTAAGGATGATAAGGTGAGAGCTTCCACAAACTTAGTAGTACCTAAAGTGTTTCTTTGGCACAGTGAAAGCTGTGGTTATGCCCTCTTCATTGTCCAGCCTTTTCTCTATGCAGAATCTCTACAGTCTGAAACTCCTTCATCCTTCTCATAGCCAATAGCCCTATCCTCAGTTTCATAGTCACTTCATATGAAGCTACTCTATTGCTGTGTTGTCACATGTTTTTCAGGCTTTTGAGAGGTTTGGACTCCACCTTTATCTATGTGACGTTAATTGCTTCCCAAGCAAGGTGACTTTGAGGTCGCATGGCAGCCTAGGTAAAAGCCCAGCTGATAGCTCATATTGTGGAATATGTCTACCCTCCTTGGAGTCTGCTCTGAAAGGGACACATTTGAGGAACCAGAAAGAATAGCTTTTCATCCCAGCTATGTACCAACAGTATTGGAAACACCATAGAGTTGGAGGAAAGTTCACATGATATAAGCCATTGTTTAAACTCTGAAGGTTATATATATAAGACCATATCCCCAGTATGGAGGTTCTTTTACTTAGAAGAATCTGTGTCCAGTTTTAGAATTCCAAAAGAAGTGAAAATGGAGCTAGGAGAATACCTCATAGGCTTTACTTTTGTTAGAGTCCTCTGTACTCCCATCTCATTCCTCTTCAGCCTGCTTAATAGCAGAGCTCACCCTCCTCTTCCAGAGCCTGTGTATACTTCCTTTTCCTCCTTGACGATCCCCATGCTTGCATGGAAAGATGATATGCCCATTCTCTTTTTTGAAGATTCTTTTCGTAGCCCCAAATTCACCCTTTGTATCTTCTACATTTCTTTCTTCAATTTGGACCAACATTATTAATACCAGTTCCTTTATTGACTGTTTTTCCCTTCTTATAAAAATGATAGAAAAAAATGCAAGAAAGTATCTGTCATGGTTTCACCCCAGGCAGCAACCAAATCCAGTGCAGCTGCTCGCTCACTCCCCTACCAGTGGGAGCAGGGAGAGAATTGGAATGGTAAGAGCTGGGAAACCCACGGGTTGAGATAAAGACAGTTTAGTTGGGAAAGGAAAAGCTGTACACATGAAAAAAAAGAAAAACAAATAGTAACTCCCAGCTTCCCACGGGCAGGCAGGTGTTCAGCCATCTCCATGAGAGCAGGGCCCCATCATATGTAATGGTTACTTGGGAAGACAAAATGCCATCATTTCGAGACCCCCACCCTCTGTGCCTGCTTCCCCCCTTTATATAAGGAGCATGATATCATATGGTATGGAATATTCCTTTGGTCAGTTTGGGTCACCTGTCCCCTCCCTGGGAGGTTGTACCACCTCCCAACTTCCCCTGCCCCCCAACTTCCTTGCCAGCATGGCAGTACAAAAAGCAGAAAAGGCCTGGGCTCTATGCAAGCACTGCTCAGCAATAACAAAAACATCTTTATAACATCAACCCTCTGTTCAGCACAAAGGCAAAACACAGCCTCACACTAGCCACTGTGAAGACAATTAATTCTACCCCACCCAAAACCAGCACAGTGTCAAAAACCATAAAAAGAAAAATTTGTCATTTACCAAAATGTAGCATATTCATTTTAGCCCATTTTCTTAGGAAAGAGAAAGTTAATATGTGCTTCATTATTCTTATAATTTCTGCCTCATAACAGAAGCCATTGATTAATTTCAGTAAAATTCGACAGGTCTAAAGAAATCTCAAAATATGAAGTTCCAACAACTCTGAAATTTTATGTAGTGCAGCTGAAGCTAGAATTTCAGTGACCCAGAAAACAGTATCTGAAGAGAGAAGAAAGACCCTAAACAGCCCTTTGCCTATGGAAAAGCTGCAATAAGAGCTGACAATCTCTCAGACCATATGTTATTTTAATAAAACTTACCTAGTTTTCTATTTCCTAGCTCTAAGCCATTTGTCTCATTTATTGGGGTTTTTGGTGGGTTTTTTTTCTCATGTTCAGGGAAAATGCTGTTTTCACTTGTTGTATGCTTTTATTTTCCCTTTCAAAAGCCAAATATCTGGTCATCCCAATAGTCTTGTGGGGAGTTTGTCATGCGTCAAGCTGCACAAACTCACAAACTTGGCCTTAATTTTTAGACCATTCACATACTGATCTATTGTTTCTGCATATCTGCAGGAGTCTGATATCTGGTAATAAATAAAAAGAGATATCCAAATGTCACATATTTCTTAGGGCTGAAATAGTCCTGGAACCGATCCATTAGTAGAGTTAACTTTGCATTATCCTTTCACATTACAGAGCTGAGACCACTATCAATACATCATGCCCAGTCACGTGAGAGAAAGCAGATGCTTGTCATTTCTTTCCTCACCATCTTGCTGGTACATAAATACTGTTCAAGCATTTGTCTCCCCTTTCTCCTGTGCTAGGATAAGAACTCTTTAAAAAGCAAGGTTTGTCAGGGTGCCATGTGTCTGCTATTTTCTCCAACAGTCCAATGCAGTAACAGTCCAGCTGTGCTGGGGTCAGAGACACTGTGTGCAGGAACAAAGGCAAGGTATGAACTAAGATGTTTTTTGTGATTGCTTTAGTCAGGAGCTCAACTAAGCGACTGAGGTCCTTAACATAAATCAGAGTAACATGTAAACTGTTCCAGTCTGGTTAATCTGGTATCTTGCAACCTTCATTTATATCAGCATAATGTGTGCCTCTACTAGAAAACCAGATCATGCAAGAAAAAAGACCCTTGAGAAACAGGGCTGCTAACACATTGCTAAATAGTCAGTGCAGGCAGACACCAACATGTTCAGTGTTGTGGCAGCTGGTCAGCCCATGGGCTTAACCACAACCAGCTGATGTGATGTTAAACATTACAGTCCCTGTCTGTGTTCAATGTTTAACAGCATGTTTAGCATTGTCTTAGTTACCAAGATTCCTAGGGGTTGTGTTTTATCATGATGAAATTTTCCAGTGTGGAAGAGTTCCAAAAGACTAGTGTTTTACAACCACTGGAACACAAGACAGAATATAAAGTGTCAAAGAAGAATAGGTGGGTTTAGCCAGTATGCTTGCCTTGTGGCTATTAAAGAGACCTTCCTCCCACATATGATAGTGCTACAGGTGCAATCCTGGCCAAAAAGATCCTTTATTTAGAAAGGAGGCACTGATAGCAGGTATTTTTCCCTGCAGGGTCCTCCATTCTAGAGCAGCCTCTTTGTATGAAAAACCTCAAATTCACTGACTTGTGGGCATCCTGGCAAGATGCATCTATTTTCTTAGTTTTTATTGGAGATGACAGGTTGAGTGAATCAAGATTGTAGGTTGAGGGAGCCTTTCCCTTTGGCACAGGAACTGTTGCAGTAGAGCAAATTAAGATGCTTGGATTTTTATCCATAGTTATTTATATATTTAAAAAAAATTACCCAAGTGTGTGGAGTCACCTTGACAGGTGTTTTTTAAATAAATGTGGAAAAATAGCAAAAGATAACACATTATGTCATCATAAAACTCCTGTAGTTTGAGTTCTCCACTGAATCTCTTCCCAGATATGTAAGGATCCAAACTATTCAGATAAAAAATAAACTTTGGAGAAGTTTGGACCTGTGTTGACAAGCAAGCTCTGAATCTGCCTCCTTTATATTAGGAAATAGGTCAGCCTTTGATCAGAACCTTCCTGAACTTTGATAAACTATGAGTATGATTCAAAAATGGACCTTTATCTCCTCTAGCTTTCATCCCCTGGACAGATGGATCCTAAGATGACAGATCCTCACATTCTTGGCACAGTTTTATTGCAATCAGTTGCATTGGATCCCTAGATCCTTGACAAAAGCTCCTTAATCAACTTTAAAGTTCTCCTGCCAAATGTTGCAAAAACTATCCAACTCTGCAAAAGTAAACCTCCACACAATACAACTAGCTGTTTCCTGCACCTTCTTTTGCTTAATGAACAACTGACAAAAATGGAAAAGGATTCACTTTCCTGAAACATTAGAGCTAACTGAAGCAGGCAAAATCAGGGAATGTAAAAGTAAGGCACCTCTTACTAGTGGCATGTCATCTTAAAAAGATGATTCAAATTTCAGTGAAAACAAATTATCTTAGAAACATGTTTTATAAAAAGAATTACTGAAACGGAGTTGTTAATTGGAAAAATATTTTCTGGTCTTACCTTTGGCTATGCATAAGAGGACAAACCAGAATGAAATCATATTGATGCTGACATTTTTGAGCAAAACAGGCTGAATGATACTTGGTGGCTTGATCCAAAGCCTGTGAATGACAGGGGAAAGTTGCCCATTCACTGCATCAGATGTTAGATCAGGCCTTACTATTTTAATGCAGTCCCAAGCAAAATGTAAATAAATCTCTTGTTTACTTCTGTAAACTGAACATGTAAGGCCTAGGAACCAATATTTACATATATTTCTTAAATTATTATTGCTCATTACTAACTCTATTTTTGGTTGCTTCTTTAGGAATAAGACCATTTTTCATGTACCTCTGGACATGCCAAAGACCTCTTTCTTTGGGCAGCTCTTTTTAAAAACATTGACTGTTGGACAGTCATCTGATGGAGATACAGCAAATTGCCTGTTCCATTTTGGTCCCTTTCAGCAAGTCAGCTGCCAGTTAAGACTTACCCCAGCACTTTTGTCTCCTCCACTTGTACATCTACGTCAATGTGGCTTCAAATTCTGGAAACCCAAGACATGAAGGCAAGCTCTCGTGAAGAGCAATGATGTTTCATGCTTTTCAGTGGGGAAAAAGTCAGACAGGAGCTGGATGAGAGACTCAGCCACCTTTGATAGTGTCAAGAATAGGTTCAGTAAGGGGAGAAAAGAAGTCTGTAGGCAAAGTTCTCATTTTCTTTTTTTTTTTTTTTCTGTTTAATTAGCATCCTAGGCAATTATGAGAAGGAAATTTCTGATTTATTGAGCCGTTGAGATATTATCAAGGCTTCTATCACAGCACCGTCAAATATTCTGTGGTGTACACAAAAGATATCATCTCCAGAGTAGTTTCAGTAAGTGAAAGGGTTGGAAGCTATGAAAGGTAAACAAGACTCTTGGGTTGTTGGTTTTTTCTTGGCATACCCACACTTACAGTTGCCAAAGAGTAGGCAAACTTTTGTCTCCAAAAATAGAAAGTGATTATACTCTGTCTAACCAACTCTACCCTTAACTGCACCACAGCCTATCACAAAGAGATGGACAGATATGTATTTTGTGGTATTGTTTTTGGAAACTTTCCATTCAGGAGTTTGCAAGAATATTGTGGGTGTGTTGCTGGTGTGGAACTGAAGTCTCATGAGTGTCTCATGGGCTTGTAGAGCACTGCACTATTATCTTTGCATCTTTCCGTGAGCACTGGATTTCTTTTATTCACCAGAATATCACCAGCTTTCTTTAAAGGCCTGAGTCAGTTCCACTGACATCTGTAGGAGACTCTGCACAGACTCCAGTCACAGGATCAAGTCCTTTGCGGAATGATGATCTTTCTCTATAAGATCACCTACAGTAAGCAAAGCAAAAGTGTGGGCAATGGTCTCTACATTCAGTTATTTTTACCTGTCCTCAGTCTGGTTCCTGCGATTCTTCTTCCACATCTGCTCTGCCCAGGCTTTTTCAGCATCAAGGACAAACTTTGCTCTAACTTTATGACTCCTGTGCAATTTTGAATAGGGGTGATATCATATGCCTTGTGACAGGAAGAGCATGAGTATCAGCATGGCTGGTTTGTTGAGGTATTTCTGGCTGAAGACTGAAATTCTAGCCTGCTTTCATTCCACATGATCCCATCAAAGGATGTATCACATCTAGTTCTCAAACTGTAATGGAATAGCCTCCTTGGACTTTATTTTCACCTAATTTTTTCTCTGCTATTGGCTTAGTGCATGATCTTGCTTAAGTCACTCTGTTTTTTCATGCCTTTGTTTCTCACCCCATCATCACCATGAGAGGTCAAGGCTTGGGTCTCACTGAGTCACGAATGTGCTTACAGTATTCAGCCTTGACCATCATTTGAAAATCACAGCAATATATGGGTGATTTCAGGCTTTAATCCTACAGTAAGAGCAGGGTTCTTGGATATATGTTTTCTTTGCAGCTGGATTCTCTGTGTGCTGCTCCTGACACATTTAGATAGGTTTTAAAACCAGAAATTTCAAGGTAGAATACAAGTAGTTTTAATGTGCCTGGGTGCACATTCTTAACTTCTTGTATGCTCTACAAAAGCATCCTAAGCAAGGGCATGTTCAGTCTCTGCCTGTTTGGCACATTGGCAGCTCTTCAGATTCCCAACCAATTTGAATTCATTACCTTAACTTTTGTGGGTCTCTTCCAATTCAGAACCTTCTGTGATTCTGTAATTACAACTAGCACAGTGACATTATCCACCTGGGAGCCCTCCAGGTTTCAGATTCCAATATGCTCTGTTTCATCTCGGTGAGAGGAAATACCCTGTAGCCACAATAGGGCACTGAACTGTGGGGGTTGGGCTCCATGGGCTCATTTCAGTAAGGAAAACTGGAGAACGGCTGCAGGCTACCCCATAGCACTTCCTGGGTGACACTGCAGAATGACAGAGGAACCAGAGTGATTCTGAGTGGTTCCCTCTGCCCCTCTTGGTTCCCATCCACCTCTTCCAGCAGACAAGGCAGATGTTGCAGGCAGATGTGCATGGCTGCTTGGTGACCTGCAAGATGCATAGGAAAAGTGGTCTGGATCTCAGGTTTGTGTTTCTCTGCATTTCAGTTCCCTGCTAGCAAAATGGCAGTAACAACGCATAGGCTTCCTGGCTAGTTTGTTATTTGGAGCATCAATTATTTAGAGATTACATATGTTTCTAATACCTTTGGGCTATTACCCAAAAAGACTGTGCAAATTTCTGAGTTCGAGTCAAGTATAGAATTTATGTGACTAGCAGAGTATGCATAACAATGTTCATGGAGATAGCAAAATAAACCCATGCCAACAACCCAAAGAACAGTCACAATTCTAACCCCGGGATAAACTATGAGTTTCTTGTATTCTCTTTGAGTAAATCTTTCCTATAATGTTTCTCCAAGTTGTGAAAAATAGTCACTCTTTTCCAGGAAAAAAAAAATCTCCCTTGCTAACAAAATTGTGAGAAATACTCAGAACGGCCAAGTAAAAAATATGGAAACAGAATTAAAAAATTACTGTAGCAACCCCCAAGCCACAGGTACAGCTGCTTTTTCCAACTGATATTGGTTCTTTAGAGACTGGCCTTTTTCATAAGTGAAACACATCTTTCTTGTAAATATGTTAATTATCTTTTGACATGCCAAAACTATCTTCCCACATCTGGACTGCCCCAAGCCATGGCAAGGACATTGCATTTTTTCGAAGTCTCACCTACTGTCACGCTTCTTAGGCATAGCATTGCTTTTTCACTGTATTTTATAGTTCTCAATTAGCAGAACAGGGCAGTAAAATATTAGCCAATTATCACACACAAGTAGATCTGCCTTGCAAAGCCTTTTCCACACTCAGAATTGCACTCGTTTAATTAAAGGTGTGTTTAAAAATCAAATTAGTTAAGCTAGTGCAAACACTGGAATGTATTTAAAGTTAGTTTGTATTGATTTAGCTTAATCTGATCAGGAAATGACTTATACTAAATTGATACAGAGCAGATTTAAATAGGTCTGAGTGACCACATCTTGCACCAGTTTAACTAAATAATTTTAAAGCCAATTTTATATGGATCATATCCCACTGTTGTGCCAAGGAGCATGAGCTGAAAAGGGGAATGAAATAACCAGATAAAGGAACCTGATTCAGCACTGCAATACTTCAGTGTAAGTCTACTGTTGTAGAGTTGTAGTTGGCCACAGTATTAAAATTCATAATGCAGCATAGTTTGATAGTGCCTTCTCTAAGCATTTTTTAAGTTTTCCAATCCTAAAACAGGATAAACTATTTTGGAATTTTTTGTTTTTCAGCCCTGTCAGTAGTTCTCAGACAGAATAATTTTTGGAGTTGCATATTTATTTTTCACTTTAAAATTTTGGAAAAATTCTATCATTTCAGACCTAAAAAAAATTATACTAATAGTAAATCTTGCTTGACTCCTTTTAAGAACAACTGCTTTCTAATCAAGCTGGACAGTCTTTCTTTTCTCACACAAATGAGGTAAGCTCATTTGTATTAACAGTGCATTTCCTTTTGTTCTGCATAGGAAAGGAAGAAAGTTGAGTTGTGGGGATAGTGCATTTTGAAATAAAATTCCCCCATAATAAATCCTACAGAAGCTTAGGGTCTGGGAGAGGTTCCTAGTCATTCTTTTATATTGTAAATACTGAGGTTTTAGATTACTTACATAAGTTTCAGTCACCAATAGAGCTGGCTTTAAAAAAAAAAAAAAAAAAAGAGAGAGAACTCTTGAAACAGCTGTAGCACTGTATGAGTCACCATGGCAGAGATGTGAATGTTGAAGTAGGAGTACTGCTGCTCTGCAAGCTTACTGAGGCACCTTGGTGTTGTGTGTACCTCCAGGCAAAAAATTAATAATGTCTGCTAATATTGAAATAAACACCATGCTGCAAAAAAAAAAACAAGCAAAGGACATCAGCGACTTGTTAAATCTCATGGTCACCAGAGCGTATGGGTTAAATAGGCCATTCAGAACTGTAGGCAGACAACAGGAACTGATGCTGTAGGGTTGGATGTGCATGTTGGAGGGTTTGTGGTGACCTGCTCTGGGAGGGAGGAACAGGACATTCTTCAGACAAGCTTGGGCCAGTGGAGAAAGGCAGAAAGATGGGCTTTTCTGGAGGCTTTGCTACAAATCATCACAGATGGTTCTTTCACCCACACCCTAGCAAAAATTGTGATTTATCTCTGGAGGTAGCAAGCATGTTGCCATGAATTACTGCAATTTAAGAAGCTCACATTTGTATTTGGGAACTGATAATTACTTACCATGAAATACAATCTTTACTGTCAGGTGATGATGACATTCTCTTTATCCATTCAGTAACTTTTTGAAGACCCTGCATGAACTCTTTGTGGGGGGTGGAATGAGGAGCACTGGCTTCTCTCCATCACTGCTACCAAAAAACAGGTGTGTATTTTGGCAGCAGTTTTGTTTGGAATATTCAATTCAGATTAATGTCATTTCAACTTCTACTATGCCAAGTGTGTGGTGGTGCCACAACATATACACATTTGCCAACTACGAAGTACAGACCATGTCATTCAGCACAGGAGTGAAGTGATTCTTATCTATCTCCCCTGTGTTTACCTTTCAGATTAAGTCCACCAAAATCAATGGCATTACAAGGGTTTAAAAATGGTGGAGGTGGGAACAGGCCCAAGGGAGGCAGTAGATTATCAGGCGACTTGAGGTAGGGAACTGTGATTTTTTGGTCATTAATAACTGTGTTAAATAAAGATGCAGCACCATTTTCTGGTTGCAACCAGTCAACCTGTTGCCTTCTCCTATACACAAATCTGGGGGCAGCTGGGAGCTGACAGGAGGGGAATGTCCTTCCTTGGGGCAAAACCAGACAAATGTCTCTCCACTCTCCACTCCTCCTACTCAAGGGGACTATTTTATCCAGGGATGTGTGTAAAGCAAGCCCATGTTGTAATGTCTTAGGATACAGATCATTCTGAGATTGTGATTTAGCTGTTTCTTCTTTTTTGTCTAATTCGTGGCAAATACATATGTCATTCCCCTGTATTATTTGTGGATTTCCTACTCTTATGAAGTTAGCACATCATTTAGAAAAAGCCCTTGAGTTGCAGACAGTGAATGCATGGCTTCTACTATTTTTCTTTCCTGGCATGTTAACTGTATATATTGTAAATTCAGTCTAGTGCTGAGACTTTCTTGGTTCCCCATGATATCATCCACAAAACTGTGTAGGAATAGAAGTCTTCTCCATTCTTGTTGCCTGACTGGTTTTTTGTTTGCTCGTCTGTTTGCTCTTTTTTCTTTTTAATCGATGACGTTTAGAATTCCATCTCTTTATGAAAGCATTTTCAGTCTTCGGAAGAGAAACATCTTGAAAAGAGTATTCATGCCAAGAAAAAGAGACTAATTTTATTTTGCTGAATCATCAAGTCTCTCAGAAAAAAATTACAACTCTCATTCTGTGAGAAACTACAGTTGGACAGACTGCATAGGGAATTACTCCTACACAGGTATAGCTTGCTTACAGCCCGGTCAGCCCAGCAGTGCCATTTTCCTTTGATCTTGGCCAACCCTCAGCAAAAATCCCTGCTCTTGGCCAATCCTGTTTTAGTGTCTGCCTTTGCTCTCAAGCCCATTCAGCCAGACACTGCCCTGAGAGGTGTGTAAATATTCAGTTAATAGAAATGTTGACCTCCTCAGGGTTTAAGTCCCTTACTTGAGTTACTCCTTATTGCCTGCACCACGTTTTTGCCTTCCCAAAACCTGACAGTGCCTTCATGGGACTGTGAAAAAGCAGAGCTAGACAGAGAGCCCAGAAGACTGGCCCTTGGATTCTCAGTGACTTCACAGCATGCTATTTGCTGGATGGATGCTGTTATATATGTGAATAGATTATTGTTCCATTCCTGTAATTTTTAAAATTCTCCATCTGCATGGGTTTTTTCAGGCACAATATTTCATATCAAGGTGGCTTTATTGTGCTTTCACTATAATAAAATGTTATGGGGGAGCAGGGAAATAGTTGCCACTGCCCCTAAAAATGTTGATTATTTTCAAACTATATTTCTTGAAGAATTAGTCTGGTATATGCAGTATGTCAGAGGGCAAGTGAACATGTGTCAGGGACAACTAGTATTTAAAACCCATAAAAGAAGTAATTTCTTAACAAAAACGTGAACTACTTCAAAAAGTAAGTTCTGGCTTCTTTTGCATTTTTAAAGCATAAGAGAATCCATCTCTTTTCTCTTCATGCAATATCTCTAGTTTTACCATAAAGAGGAATTTCACTGTCAAAATAATACCTGGAAAAAACTCACAGTGGATATGAAAACCGAGCAAGAAAGAATAGCCTTTGTACTGCTCATTACTTTGCCATACTGACAAAGCTTTGTGTTGTTACCTGAACATCCACCCATTTGATTTTCTCCAAGCGACCTTTTCATGCCAGTGCCTGCTTTAGTGCTGTACCGGTGAAGCGGAGCATCCTCAGCTCCTGGGGCTCAGAGCCCTTCCTCTGAGCCTGGGCACTCCCTCACCCCAATGCTGGGTTATCATCTGGAAGGAAAGCCTTTTCTGTGCATCCCAGAGCTTCTTGGGAAGTGGCAATGTGTTTCTGTGTATACAGTGATTGCTAAATCTAATGGTCTGTTACTTTGCAGAATTTCTCACCAGCTGTAGCTTGCGATTTGTATGACTCTGTTATTACTGGCTCATACTTTATTTTAGGGACATTAACCTGCCTGTATGCTTCTGCCGGTGCCTTACTGGTAACCTTCTGTGCTATGCCAAGCTTGACTCCTCAGTAAAAGACTCTTTGTAAGTCTTCATTTTGAATGTTTTTTGTTGTTTTTTGATGTCTCTTTCTCTTTCCTTCCCTCTCCCATACCCTCTGTCTTTTTCTTTTTCACCCTCTTGGCTTTTGCTCTCTGTTTTTTGCTTCTCTGTCAGACATGGCATCCATACCAGGAGGTGGGTAAGGACATGTCACCTGCAAGCACTGCATTGTCAAAACCTCTCAGTGGTTTGCTGAGAGAGCCAGTGACCAGCTCCCCATCCACGGAAACAACCTAGGCATCAGCCTCTTCCTGAACTATGAATCAGGGCTCCAGCAACAAGCTTCAATTTGTCTGTGGGTTGGAACAGGTAACTAGGCAAACCTCCTCAACCCACCATCACCAGCACTAGCAACAGGTGGGATCTAATTCTCAGGTTGAAACAGAGCAAGGCAGTAGATACAAATCCTGATACCAGCTGGAGTCACTTCAGGATGCTCCCTCCATCCCTCCCATCATCAGAGTTATAATCAACCTGACTCTTTCCTCAGTAAAGCTGGAAAGAGGGGAGAGAGGAGGACAGGTTAGCACTGAAGAGATCAAGCAAGGAATCAAAGAAGAAAGAAACACATAAAGAAGATGTGTGTTGCTACTAATTTATTTACTGTCATTTTTTATTCTATTTACAGTTCAGTCACATGGTAATGATCAACATTTTTCCTAGTTTTCCAGAGCTTCACTGGGATTTTATCATTCCTCAGATCATTCAGCACCTTTTTCATATCTAATTCAAAACATTTCTTTCCAAATTACAAGTGACCTTTTAAGAGCATTTCTCCACCGAAATGTAATCATGTGAGTTGAACATGATAAAAAAAAATTATATGGCCATGGGTAAGGTCTAGAGAACCATATCAAACAAGTAGCACTTTCAGTTAGACATTTGATGCTAAAGGTACCCGACAGCCATGAGGAATTTGATGTTGGATACTTGTTTACCAGGACAAAAATGCAAGGCAGCAGTAGGTCAGCGTCAGGAGGAGTTAGACCTGTCGTGCTGTTGACTTTTTGTGAACCTGGAGACTGTCACTTCTCTTTTCGATGATTTTTTGTCATTTGTTTTCTTTCCTCAGCAGAAGTCATCAAAGCAGGGACATGCATGTTGCAGGCTTATACATTGCCTAAAAAGTGCCAGCCTAGATTAAAGACTATATTACAAATACTATATCATTGTGTCACTGTATTTCAAATCAGTTTGCAAACACAAATTGCCCTTGTTAGGGTAATCCAGGGTTAGAAGAAGGTGTATGGGGTAGAAAGGAGAGCACAGACATCAAGCTCTGCATACTCCTGACTGGCCAAGGAAAGCTCATGGAAAATAAGGCATGTGGTGGGACTCATTGTAGAATTTTTCACCCACAACCTTCATGCTGCTCTCACTTGGGCAGTGACTGAGCAGGACTGGTGGCAATGATTCCCTACCTCCTTGATGTCCTGCAAACATTTCCCACTACCGGGTGATTTCCTCCTGCCTCTTCCTTACCCCTCTTCTCTTTTTCTTTGCCCCTTCTTTATGGGAGCCCTTCTTTTTGGACAACTCTGCTTTCCAAGTCAGCATGCCCTCAATTTCACAACCTTAATAGTTTATGTGCAAAAGCGATATATGTAATCAGTCTCCTAATAAGTGTCTCTACTTCACATCTCTATTCAAAGAAGAGTTCAGGACATGAGACTTTTCACAGAATCACAGAATATGCTGAGCTGGAAGGGATCCATAAAGATCATTGAGTCCAACCCTTAGGCATGCAGAGGACCATCTCCAAGAGTCACACCATGTGCCTGAGAGTATCATCCAAATGCTTTTAGCACACTGTTAGGTTTGGTGCTGTGACCACTTCCCTGAGGAGTCTGTTCCAGTGACTAATAACCCTCTGGGTGAAGAACCTCTTTCTAATATCCAACCTAAACCTTCCCCAACACAACTTCAGGCCGTTCCCTCGGGTCCTGTCACTGGTCACCACAGAGAAGAGATCAGTGCCTGCCCCTCCTCTTCCCCTCATGAGGAAGTTGTAGATTGTGATGGTGTCTCCCCTCAGTCTTCTCCTCTCCAGGCTGAACAGACCAAGTGGCCTCAGCTGTTCCTCATACGACTTCCCCTCATAAGGCCCTTCACCATCTCTGTTGCCAACCTTTGGATGCTTGTTAATATCTGAATATCTTTTCTATATTGTGGTGCCCAAAACTACTCACAATGTTCAAGGTGAGGCCGCATCAGTGCAGAGCAGAGTGGGACAATCCCCTCCCTTGACTGGCTGGTGATGCTTTGCCTGATGCCCCCCAGGACACAGATGGCCCTCCTGGCTGCCAGGGTACTGCTGACTCACATTCAACTTGTCATCAACCAGGACACCCAGGGCCCTTTCTGTGGCACTGCTTCCAGCATCTCATTCCCCAATCTGTCCATACATCTGGGGTTGCCCCATCCCAGCTGCAGAATCCAGCACTTCCCCTTGTTGAACTTCACGTGGTTGGTGATTGCCCAGCCCCCTGATTTGTTGAGATCTCTCTGCAGGGCCTCCCTGCCTTCGAGGGAGTCAACAGCTCCTCCCAGTTTTCTGTCATCTGCAAACTTGAATCCAAGTCATTTATGAAGATGCTGAAGAGCACAGGGCCCAAGATGGAGCCCTGTGGAACCCCACTAGTGACAGGTCACCAGTCTGATGTCACCCCATTCACTGTTACCCTCTGTGCTCCACCTGTGAGCCAATTTCTCACCCACAACATGAGGTGTTTATCCAGCTGTGTGCTGGACATTTTGTCCAGAAGGATCCTGTGAGAGACAGTATCAAAAGCTTTGCTGAAATCCAAAAAGATTACATCAACTGGTTTTCCTTGATCAACTAGGTGGGTTACCTTGTCATAAGAGCAAATCAGGTTGGATAAGCAAGACTTTACTTTCCTGAAGCTGTGCTGGCTGTGACGAATGACTGTCTTGTCTTTCAGCTGTTTTTCAATACCTACCAGAATAACCTTCTCCACAACTTTACCAGACACTGAAGTGAGACTGACAGGCCCGTAGTTTCCAGCGTCCTCTTTCTTTCCTATCTCAGTTGTAAGTAGCAAGTAGCAGGCTTCTGCTTGAGAACTCTCATTTGGGGCCATTCACACACATATATACATACATACAATTTTCTTCTGTCTGTTAGTATTCACGGTTTAAGCTGTTTTTCATCTACAACATCCTCAGTTCCTGCTTGTCCAATGCTGGATTATCTGTCCAGGAAAAAAATCCTGAGCTGTGAAGATTTTCACTTAGTTGGAGAATGTGTGACACCTCCTTTCCTGGTGGGCTCACAGATGTTCAGTGGGGAGCTGGATTTCTGCTCAGGCTGCTCTTCCCAAACCCTCTCATAAGGCTTCTGTACGATACTGTGCCTGAAGAAATTCTGTAGGAACTAAGTGTCCATAACACAACTACAAGTGAAATTGGGATGAATTTGGCCATCTTGGGCTCTCATGGACTGCTCTTCACCCAGAAAACAGGGAAAGAAAATGGGCAGCCTGAGGGAGGGTGCATGGAATTTTTCCTGATTTGGACTGAAATTCATGAGAGATATAAAGATTGCCTTTTTAAAATTTGTTTTGGTTTGGGGTTTTTTTTATCCAAAGGAATAGGCTCTGACCTAGTGGAAATCCCATGACTCAGGAAAAATTGGCAAGACCCTGACATACTTCACATTCCTGATCCATTTGAGCACTGTCATCAGTGCCATCATCACAGAGACTGTTACCCGACTAGGGAAGGGAAACCATACCACGTGGCTTATAGTTAGTAGCATTTTTCAAACACTTTCAAGAGAAATAACAATGTGCTCTAAGAGTTACCAGGGTGAAATATATCAACAAAATTATTCAGTAGGAGTAATTCTTCCAGTACTGTTTACTGTCACACATTAGGATCAAGAAGTAGAAAAGGACATATGGGAGAGAGAGCAAGAGAAAATTAAAAGAAGGAAAATCTTGTCCCACGCACTCAAAAGATGTATCATTTCTGGATTGCTTCAAACTGAAAGGAACCCAATAATTATGATTTCACATTTCCAAGTGAATTAAGCCCAGTCTCACACAAATATCTTCACTGTAGTAATATGCTGCTAACCGTGCTATTCATCCTAACCATGAATACACTGTCAGGAACTAACCTAGCAGACTACTAGCGCTAATGCTGGTTGTGGTTAGCCTTCATGTGTTTAGTTTTCCTTAACCCTGTATCACTCAGGTCTTCATTAAGCCTGTTATTCCTTTTATCTTCTCTTGTGCTCATCCTGACATGTCTTGATGTGTCAAAACCCACACTGCAGGCTTACAAAATGGAAGAAGGTTAAGGGGCACCAGTTAAGAGTCTGATTTTTGTTAGCCTATGAAAGGATGACATCTTGTTGGGTTTTATTAATGTAAACCTGAGCCTGCTCTGGTTTTGCCAGGAACAAAGCTGCTGGATGGCCTTCCAGAGAGCAAGAGTCATCTCCCGGGATAGATGGTCCCAAGTGCCTGAAATGCAGGCAGACCTGAACTCTGTTCCAAACCATAAATGAAGCAAGATTCAACTTACTTGCCTAGTACTTTTCAAGAGTTGTAAGACCTTTCCTTACAATGCACGTTGTGTGTACAGTGGTTTAAGTTAACAGAGCTTAGAAGTGCACAAATCCAGAGAAAGGCTCAGGCTCCCTCCCTAAAGCCAGATCTGAAGAGGCTTGATCACTCCACCCTTCCAATGGATGGACACTATGGAGTGTTCAACTCCTACAAAGCTTTTGTGACCCTCTCTGTGCAAAATGCTGTTGCAGCAAAACTGCTCTTTTAAGATGTCTTGTTCCAAACCAAAGTTCACATAGCAATGAAAAATCTACATGAAGAGCAGGTCCTGAGCACATGCTTAAGTCAATGCTTGCTAGCAAATCTTTTGATGTCAGAGGAATTGCTCCCAGGAGTTAGTCTACCCATGTGCCCAGGCCACTGGGCACTAGGTGTTCATCTTGCAGAAGTACAGGGAGTTCACAACAGGTAAAATCCTGATTTGTATACATTTTATTTTATTTTTGAAGTAGTATGTCAGCTTTTCCAGTGTCTCCCTGGAAAAGGAGATTCCTGTCCCACAGAGCACAACAACAAAAGGAGACACAGAGATTTTTATGCATTTTGTCATCTTTTAATATTATTTTATGAACTGTGGTTATAGGAGTTTCACATCATAGCCATTGCTTGCTGCTTTATTTCTGCTTATCAGACTCAGAGCCAAAACTAAAAGAAAAGCTAGCATGTTTGACATACTTCATCCTGTGCAAGAGAATAGCCTATAACAGCTAGGAAGAAAACACTGAATTTTAAAAAGTAAGGAAAGGAAGGAAAGAAAAGATCTTGTTTTTGTAGAATTATTATTATTGTTATTCGAAAGCCGTGGTACATGACTGAGGCTGAGTGGTGTAGCTGTACATTGCACAGACTAGTGTACGTCTCTGACGTGCTAAACATTGATATCTCCTTATAATGATGTGTTAATGTAAGGGGAGTGATTTTGCAAAATTTTATGCCTTATTAAGGAAATGATTCAAGCCCAGGAAATGTGCGGGTTAAGTACTTGCTTTCCTAAACATGGGTTATGGTGGAAAAAAAGATTTTAGATATTATGTGGAAAAATGCAGTAAAAAGTGCTGAATTAGCCCATTCCATTATGTTGAATTGTTCAGCAATTATGGTCATCCCCCAGCCTAGAAAATTAAAGTATATGATGAAAACCCAATCTAAAGATATCCACCGCTATGCTACCGAAGACATAGCATCTCATGCTTAAAAGTCACTTTGAGCTTCGATGGCAAAACAAAACTTATCTGATTAATAAGTTTAAACCAGCTACACTCCCAGCCTGGTGCTCTTTCCTTTCACTTCTCACACCACTCACAAAAAATAGGAATTGCAGCAAATTTTCAGGGGCTTAAACATGTTATTTGTAAGTGGAAGATCTCGTGCAAAACTCTTAACTGCAAAGCAAGATCAGTCTTTTGTGTTCTTCCTTCCAGAAGGCAGGATCAGGCCACCAGGCAGCATGATGGGGACAGCCCATCTTGCTGGGGAAGGAAAATGTGCTGGGTGGGGTGGACAAAATAATTTTCAAATATTCATTTGAACTTGAAAGCCACTTTGTATTTCACTGTTTTCCCTATGCCATCATGTTCACTCACCACAACTGTTGACAGTGCTGGGTGGTATGTAAATGAATGCTCAAGGAAAGAACACTTTTCACGCACATGCTTGAGCAGTGTCTGCAAGTCCCGTTCAGGATGAATAGCTATCTGCAGCAAGCCTTTTTAACAACGCTGATTTTCTCAGTTCTATTTATGATCTAGTATTTACTAGAGAAATTCACACCTATTGACTATTAGCTTAGCAGCTCTTTCTCTTTCAGCTCTAAAAGCCACTCACTGATCCCTCTTTCTTGCTTTCTCTCAGTTGCCTCTCCCCAGTGTTTAGAAACAGTAACTTTAGCCAGATTTTTTTCCTAAATTTAAAAATAATAATGTGGCTCCTCACTATAAAATGTCTGTCTCCTCCACTCCCAGCCTCCTGGGGTTGCCGTGGGCATGGTCTGCAAATTAAGTAGAGGCACTCAGCCTTCAGCTCAGCTCTAGTCAAACATTAGCTGCAATGTTTGCCCTTGTGTAATCTTCAGCTTTGCATTAATTTAATACTGCTCAGCACTTTTTAACATATTCAGCAAATCCGTGGCACACAGTGTTTTGTGTCTGTATCTCCCCCATCAAACCGACTTTTGATTTTTAACCAAACTCATCAAAGTAAACTCCTTGCATTACTCTTCTCCCTCTACTTTGATCTTTACATAATAAAATTTTTTTTAAAGTTGCTTTATGTGGTATTTCAGCTATACTCTGAGGGGTTTTTCCCCCTTAACTTCAAAGAGAGCAAATAGGAAATTGTTTTAATTTTTCTTTCGCATTTCACAAAAAACATGTTCTAGCTGTTTTTGAGCAGCAGAAGGTAGTAAGCATCTCCCAATTAATAATTCCCAGGTAATATCATGGCCTCTTGGAAGCACAGATCTCAAGAAATTTAGTTCATAACACAAGCAAATAAAATTCTCTTTGAAGATCTGGCTAAAGGATAGTCAGAAACAAAATGAGTACACATCATAATTTTTAATCAGTCTTTGAACTTTCTTCTGATAAAAATGAAACAAACAGAAGTCTTGGAGTGTATAGTTAGAAAGCCACACATCTCCTGCCTTCAAAATTGCAAAATCCTACTGTGCTGGAAAAATCAGCAACTAATGCCACACAACCTAGAGATCTTGCCCCAGCCCTGTTACAGGTAATCCCATCGCCAAGAGGGAAGAGATTTTGTTAAAGCAAAGACTGGAGCAAAGTCAATACCAGACTTGGGGCTTTTAGGCTGTTCAAATAAAGATTCAGCATTACACACCCACCTTTTGACATTTGTATGACCCCCACCACACAGCAGAGTGGGCAATCAGGATGTTGCAATCAGCGTTTGAATTGCATGATCTTTTCTGGACTGGTGAGGCACATCAGCACATGCATCATCCCACCTACACCAGTATTACTAACTCTGCAAGATTCGATAGCTGTGTGTTGAAAAGGTTTCAAGCTCGGTGTGCTTTTGTCATGTGCTGGCTCAGGCAGGACCTGGAGAAGAGCAAGAGGAGATGGAGGCAGTGGGGACAGTTTCCACCTCAGGTCACAATGCCCTGATGAGAAGCTCTGGCAGCAGCAAGGGCACTTAGGCTGCAGTTAGTTTATACAGAAGCACAAAGTCCAAGGAAAAGAGCTGCCTGAGCTCTTTCCACCGCTGTTTCCCCTTGCAGCTGATTTTTCATCAAATCTCCCTCACTGTGCTATTCTCACCCCAAGGACCCGACACGTCTGAATGTGGCCCTCAGGAAGCGGGGCTGCACTCAATCTCTGGTGTGCTAAGTTTAGCCAAATAGCAAAAATCCCAGAGCAAAGAAGGGAAAAACACAGAGTTTTCTGTTCCTTGTACATGAGATAATTCCCTTTAGCTTATTGACACACATCGCTTTCTTTCTTCTTCCATTTAGGAAAGTGTACAATTATGTGTGCGGCCGGGAGCTGGAAGCGCCAAGCCGGTTCTGCTGGACGGTACCCTGCTGGCTGAGTGCTCCCCAGGGACCTCCTTGATCTCCTCACGCCTGTCTGAGGCCCTGCTCAAGTCAAAGAGATTAAGGAAAAGTCAGTGAGAATTTAGGCATGCCTGGCTCCAACAAGCCATTTGCACCAATTCACAAAGGGAAAACCTTGGAAGTGTTTCCAAAAATACAGGCCAGTCTTGTGAGTTAAGGCTGCAAGGGAGCCTAACACACAGACTTTCCGCATAATCAGGGTTTACCTCAACTCTGTTCTGTAAACTCTGGTTTCTTAACAGAAACAGCTCATCACGCTACACCCTGGCTTGACAGACATGCAGAAAGCTTTTGAAAAGAGCTACAAGTAGAACAACCCAGCTGTTTCTTTAATGAAAACTGTTGTTAGCAAACTATCTCATCATTTTCCAAGCATTTTGGGGAGGAAAAAAATAATAATAATTGCATGCAATGGGAAGTTACCAGATTGATGGCATTGGAAAGTAAGGGAGTATCTCAGGCCATGGACAATTACCAGAGTGGACAGTAGCAGCATAACTGTCCCCACAGCCTCTGGTGAGAGAGCAGAGGAGGGAAGCCTGGGCCTTATCCTGGAAACAAGTGAATTATTCAGAACAAGACATTTGCTAGAGTCCTTTTACTTTTTTGTTTTGGTTTGTTGGTTTGGTTTTTACTTTTGGTATAAGGAGTGAATTTTTGCAGGATGCTTATGATTTCAGAGTTTTGTTTCTCAGAATTGTTGAATAACTCTTGGCCCACAGCCCATCCACAAGCTGTTCACATTGAGGTTGCATAGGTTGAAAACAGCATGAGGGAGGTTAGTGCTAGGTGCAGGTTGGGGCTGGATGCCACCAAAAGCAAGGGAAAGAGTTCACACTGGACCACTGACACCCCAGGGCTCAGCCCAAAGGCCAGAGTGATGCCACATTTCTCTTAGGTGAGACAAGGCAAGACCTCTTCTATGGCAGAGCTCAGTGTCTGTGCCACACAAGCTGTTTGTGGCTGCTGTGCTCATTGCTACATGTCCATCCATGCAGTTATGCCACGTTGAATGGGCTGCATCCCACAGCTACCACTGGAGGTACAGACTGCACATGCAGATGTAGCCACCTGGCTCATTGTTTTTCTGTCCCTATCATTTTTGTAGTCAAATGTCAGGATTGAATACCTGCATTCATTTTTTCAGAATTCCCTTGGCAATTGAGCTGAGTTTCCATTACAGGATGACGAACCTGATAAACAGCATCAGCATTAATTCAGATCTCAAAATAAATCAAACATTTATGAGAAACTAAATGCACATTATTTTGTCTTGTTTGATGTTACTACAGGATAGATTCACCAAAACAGTATGAAGAGGAGACAGTGATTCTCCTGCATCAGGATGGCTAATAAATCAAGGGCAACCCAAAGAGGATCAAATTCAAACCACTGTAGGCTTTTCACTGTATTACTGCCAAACCCCGAGCCACCCAGTCGTTCTCTGTCTCAATCCCCAAAAATATCTTTAGATTCAAACACAAAGCTTAATTGTTTATTAAGGAAGTGGTTCTGATGCTGCTGTGGAGGAAAGAGCAGGACGGTTTTACAAGATGCAGTAGGATTTATCTTCATCTCCTCCAGATCAGCTCCCTCACCCCTTTGTTATTTCTTTACCTTTGGTTTAACTCTTACTGAACTAGAAGTCAATTCTCTGACTGTGGACCGGATGGTATGCAAAATCCACCCAGGGTGACCTGATTGTATTGATATCATGAAAAAGATCAGCTTTCCTTGTATTCATAGCCGTGTGAGACCTCTGATTAAACATGTGGCCTTGTTTAACCCCAGCTTTATTCTCCCAATGCAGCTGGTGTAATTACAAACCAAACATATTTTACACTGTGTTGTCGTGTATTGATATATCTACCATTAAACAGAATAATTTCACACATGGAAACTGGAGTGATTTTTGTCCCTTTGAGGATATAAGACTGTGAGCTGGTACCTAACTGTCTATTTTGTGTAATTATACCCATGAAAGCACCACAGAAGTCTGCAGTCACATATTTTGGCTATTCAGATCTTAGTAGCATGTTTATGTGACCGAAGTAATCTCTCTATCATGTCCTGTGGAGCTGTACCTGGACACATTCAGACTAATAAACTACTGATGGCAGAATCAGAAAATTCTCAATAATGGAGCAAGGCACAAAACAACCCTGCCTTGCTCCTAAATCTGCAGTGCTCACATCATGTATATCTTTATTCAGTGATGCAGGATGAGTCACAAAAATGTTAGCTCAAGATATATTTTAAACTCCTGAGCTAGCACTGGCCTGAGAAGAAAATTCTAATTTTGCTTCCTGTGGGCATACTTTTGAGAGCAGATTATAAATCTGAGTAGTGAAAATTGCTCTCTCTTTTTTTTTTTTTCCACACAGGCAGTTTGGAAGATCAGGATTTTTCACTGTAAAAACAGCAAATTGCCCACACAAACAATTTACATGCACACCCAAAACCACAAATCCTAAATCCCATGCTCCTGTTCTCCACCCTTGCACAGTGTGTTGCTTTCTCTTCTTCTCTGGTTGGTCTAAGCTTGGCTTTATGAGATTGTCCATAGCTTTGCAATAACAAATCTGGATCTTTCCATTGAAGGAGAAAACATTCACACTCTAAAACCAGTAGAGCCTGTTCCACTTCTGCCTGAATGCAGTCAGGACCACGTGTTCATTCCGAGTGTTTCAACCAGAAGGCTGTGCTGAGGCCATTTTGAATGTCTAGCTTTGAATGTCAGGCATGAAACAAATTTGTAGAAATCTGGTCCCACTGTGGGACACAAGGCAGTACCAAATAAACTAGCACTTCCAGTGGGAGTAGTGCAGCTGCCTTCCCACGCTGCCTTATCAAGCAGGCCCTGCCTCTGCCAATGAAAATTCTCTTCTCCTGGGAACCCCTTCCCTGCTTTAAAGCCCAGCTCAAGGTGCCTCCCAGATCACCTTAATCCCACCTTCACTCCCAGGTCCCCATCTCCTGTGTCTTGTTTGTCTCTTTTGGAGCAGATCAAGTACTTCTCTCCAAAAATTAAATCCATATGTGATATTGGGAATATCTGATTTCAAGGATTGCTTCTGATGGAAAACACAGGCAAGATGACACCTGCTGTAGTTTCCTACTGCTGCATTGTCTTCCAGTAGTTTTTCAGAATCAGTATCACAGAAGGGTTGAAGTTGGAAGGGACTTTCGGAGATCATCTGGTCTGTACTGCTCTGGTCTCTTAAACATCTTTACAGCCCTTCATTGGACTCTCTCTGCTCTGTTCCTGTCTCTCTTCTACTGAGGAGCCCAGAACTGGACACAGTACTTCAGGTGTGGCTTTACCAGTGCTGTGTAGATGGGAAAGATGAGAACACTCCTATCAAATGCTACCCATGCCTGGAGGTTAGATATCTGTAATGCCTGACTGCTAGGATGGACCCTGTGAAATTTTTCAGGACAGTCAGGCTCTGGACAAGTTTCAGGGATCTTGAAGAGGCCACTATGAACACTTGGCATGAAATATTTGGGTGTGGCATTTGTCCCATTCCAACTAGCACTCTCTCACTCAATTTCTAGACATATTTCAGGGGTTAACATGAGCAAGGAGCTGTTCAGACAGGTGCCTCTTTTCAACAGGTGAAAGGGTCCATTATGAAATGAGCCATTCTACAACAACAAATGGTGTAAAGGACACTTATTTTACCACAATAGAGACACAACAAGATGAGCCACAGCGATGTTTTCCGTCGTCCCAATCCTGAGGGATGTTAGTCCGCATTGCAAAACCCCTGTGAGAGGCAACACATGCATCTGACTTCCCAGCAGACCCATGACACCAGCAAAGAGGTATGCATGTGGTCCAGAGATTGGCAGAGAAGGTGCAGCATGGAGTATACCAGAGCTTGTAAGTGCTGATTCTCCATTACTGCAGGCGTGAATGCAGTATTTCACCTCTAGCCCACCCCACTCCTCTTTCACATAACACATTTGAAATGGGGGGTGGATATTACAGGGGTTTTAGCCAGGCTGTATCAACCTAGCCCTATGCTGCCGCCACCCAGGGCACATTCCTAGGCAGGAGGAAGAACACCAAATTTATTCTGCTTTTTAGAAAATTGTTTCAGCCTACCTTGGGCCCCAGATTACCTTCTGAGTTCTTTCTTCACTGAGTCCTGAGGAGTCTTGGGTGACTACCACCATACCTCAGTCCTTCTAAATAAGGGATAGAGATAAACCTTAGAGATAAAGGCAAAATTTTTGAGTGATATCAACTAGGAAAGGCTCTCTTTCTCTACTACAAGTCCAGACCATGCACTCCCTGCAGCTTGCAGACTAGCTGTACAATTGGTGCATGCCATCCTTTCCACCTTACATCCCACAGGGCGTCTGGCCAGAACAACCAACCCTCTCTGATACTTGAATCTAGCAGGGGTTATATGGCCATGCCTCTCCCTTTGTCTTGGAAACTCAGAACATGCTTGTTTGGAGCTGTCCATGCACTGCATTATCCAGCTGCTTCTTGCAGTGGGGTTTTCAAAATCTGCCAACACTGGCCCTATTCTTCTTCCCTTTAGTAGCACAAAGGTTTTCAAATCCATCATCTTTTTTCATTAACTAGTGCATAATGACATTCAAACAGTATATCATAATTGGCTTCTCCCTTGAGACCCTTCTCTGCCACACACAGATTCAGAACATCTTTATGTTCTTCTAAAAGGCATTAATCTTTATGATCTGACATTTTGGTTTATTTTTCTACCCAACCCCCACCCCAACAGAAACTATCTTCTCATCATAGTCAGGCAAATCTACAGAGGGTTGCCAGAATGTAAACCCAAAATCCAGTAGCTTTTCAAAACATACCTGCTGCTATAGTTGATCTAAATGTTTTCCCCTATTTGAGCCATCTTCTGTAGTACTTAACCTTATGAGCCCATGCAGTACATTCTGCACAGAAATGTGAGCAGCTTACCATTAGGTAACGTAGTCTGATCTCTACCAATGGATGATTTATTTTTCTTTTATATTTGGGAGATGGAAAGGATGCTCTGGTTTTTGAAGAGGCTGTATGGTTTGCTTGAACCAATCTGGTGATGTTGTGTGCAGCCATCACATCCATCAGTAATGGAGTTTGGTGTTATCCTGGGAAGAGGAAGGTTAATTTGCCTGAGTCTATCCACTAGGCTTAGGGGAAGAAGGAGAACTGTGATTTCAGGAGGCTATTCCTATTTACACTGTACATGAAAAGATAAGCTGTCTCAAAACACACCATGCTTCTGCTGCTAAGCTTGGGGAGGTTTTGGGGAGGTTGGATTCAATGGGGCTGGGCCCTGACTCTGCATCTCATCACTGGATGTTTGTTATGCATGTAATGTTCTTTGCTCTTGAAATTTAATTCAAGGTCAGAGAAACTTACCTTCTGTGTATATTGGGTTGAGGCATATTTTGTTAGCAAAATTTATAAGATGGCTTGTTTTAACAGTTGTTATGGTAGATTGATTGGGTAATATTTATTCATGCTATAATTATCTTATTTCATAGTAGTGAATGTAAGGAGGCAGTTAGACATGCTGAAACCAGAATAACTGAATTCAGGAGATTTGTTGCAGGAGGCAAGGTGTTGTACTGTATATACTGTTGTGTCTTGTTACTTATATCAAGTTAAACTTGTTTTTCCAGCTATTTGTGCAAATGACCAGCTACCCAATAAATTACATCATTTCCAGCACTGAATGGCACCATGACATGTTAACTAGGAATTTAAGCACCAGAAAATAATCTTGACTGACTTAAAAGTGCAACTATAAAAGCTCAATGAAAGCTAATTTTCTGAAGCAGGATAGGGAGAGGGATAGGTAGGAAACAGGCAGGAGGAGGAAAGGAGGGAGCAGTGAGAGACAGACAAAAAAAAAGCCCCAAGCGCAGCCAGATTCACATACACCAGTTTTAAAATTCTAAGTCTGAAAATATATTCCCTGCAAATATTCACTTGCAGATTGATTGGTCTCTTCTCTCTTGGCTGAGCCAACTACGAGCACTTTTCATGTTTTCAGGTGACAGTGAACATCTGCTTAGAGATGAACCACAAAGAGCTCATGCAAAATTAAATATGAGCAACTATATGTGGCAAATGCCACCAAATAGAACCATCTCTGTAAAATCAGAGATGCATTCTCCACCTTTATTTTAAACTTTTTGTAAACAGGAGCAGGCCAAAGTGGAAAGAAACAACAATTCAAGAATTATCTTTTTTTTTTTTTTTTTCCAACTAAGCAGTTAAAAACTTCTTAAACCTTTTACATAAGCAAATGATCTCACAAAGACACCATGGTCTGAGACAGTAAGACTAGGAATGACTGACACATGACAGGCACTTGGGCAAGGCTGAGCGTGTCACCAGGCACATTGGCTCTCTAGGGCATCCAGTCTAGGTAGGGTGGAGAGTGCTGGGGCTTCCTGTAGCCCACTGATCCTGGCTTTCTTCATTTAGGGACTCATCTTGACATGACCCCAGGCAGTGAATCCTGCAGGACAAGCACAACAGAGGCAGACTCTTCTCGTGTGGTGGTGCCCCTGTAGTTGGTCACAATGCAATAGCCCATGAATGAAGCAGTGAGAAGTTTCCCTGGTTGAAGGAAAACTCTCTCCTCTCATCCCATATCAGTCCCAGGACCATTTCCCAAAGCCTGTCACCAGGGTTTGTTCCCCAAACCAAGGCTCACTTCAAACCAAAGCTGGTGAAAGTTTTGGTTAATTTTAGCTTAGGAAATGAGAATCCTGCAATTTTGCTGCCAGCTTTCCTGCCTGTGTTTCAGCCTCCCCTTCCTCTCAGTACACACACCCTAATAAATTTTGATTCCAGTTTCAACTAAGATGAAGTGAGGGAATAGAAGACTGACCTGAATTTGCAACCCCAGTGAGGGAAGGGAGTGCCAAACTCAGCTGTTATCCTTGGCAGAGACCGCCCAGGCAGCCAGCACAGCCCTTCTGGCTGGCAACTGAGCATGCAGGCAGGCTACAAATGAGAGATCAGCTCTCTGCTGGAGGGGAGCTGGGGTAAGCCAGTGGTGTCACGACAGTCAGGGCATTTGTAGTCAAAGGATACAAGTTTGTATGAGACAAACCCAAAGAGTATAAAATGGCACAACAGGAACTATTCTTGGTAGTTCAGTCTCCTTTTTATTTTTTAGCACAATCGCTTACAGGAACAGAGATGGCAATAAAATACCTCCTGGGAAGCTCTGGACACCTGTCATGTCTGGAAATAGGGGCAGCACCTCCTTCACAGACTGTGCAAATGATCACCTTGCTTTTGGTCTTCCCCAATTTCTCATCCAGGCATCCAAGCAAAGAGCAACTGGATCTTCTCAATATGCTGAAACGTGGGATGCCTGGGAGAGCCTGCACACTCTGAAGATCCAACCTTGTAGCAGTTGGTTTCCTGAGAATCTCACTATCTGTTTGTCTTTCATTGTCTTTCCTCTGAAATCTGCATGTTCACATGCCACAACATCCTGGCGTGAGTAGATTTATAAGCTTCCTCTGTCCTCCTGTCTCTCAGGCAGCAGGGTGCTCAGAGAAACCAGTGTCACACTCGCTGTCATGACAGACTTGCCACTTAACCACACATGCTGCCCTCTCTGCAGGCAAGGATGGGGACCGCGCCGTGCCAGGTCCTGCTCTTTCCCCCAAGGTTCCTTTCCCCCAAGCTCAGTGTAAGTGAGAGCACAAAAGCTGGCCCTTTTTCAATGCAGTTTGATGCTCTTTAATGGGATTAAGCCAGTTCCATCCAGTGCTGGTTGCTACAAAAGCTTTTTCTCCCTCCTCAATGATGTGTTACATCTTAACGTGTGTGGTCATATCTGCAGTCGATTTGTGAAGCTCTTTGTTCTTTGCATATGTTTTTATTGCCTGGGGGGCATGCAGCAACCAGCCAGCAAGCTTTTGTGGTGCCCAGTTCATTCAATTGTTTACATAGTTAATACACTGCAGCCAAAATAAGAATCTGCAATATCAATTCACTGAAAGTAAAGCTGTGTGACAATCACAGAGCACTTTCAGATTGGCAGGACATAAAGGATGCAACCTTGCCAACAGTATAGCTGAGGTACATCTCATTTAAGTTTAGCAAACTATTGGCATGCCAGCTAGATGTTTAGACCCCTCCTTGATAAAAACATATGAGAAGCAGCACCTTCAAAAGGCAATTCACCCCTCTCCCTTAGGTTGAGAGAAGTACCAAGTAGAGGTCCCTCTGTCATATTCCTCCCCCATCAAGGAATGAGGGAGCCTCACACAAATGGTTTCTCAGTGGCCAGTGTATCATGCCAGGTATCATATTGCATAGGACTGTTCAGGACTCAGAAACCTCATAGTTCTTCTTAGATGAGCCCCCAAACCGCTGTTGGAGGATAGCATATTTGATCAATTATGACCTGAGGTGCCTGTGGACATTTTTCTAGAAGTAGCGTGGAAGTGAAATGCTCTCTTGCCTGCCAGCAGTGGATATATTCTCTTCCCTGGTCACAGACAATTTATCATAAGACCATGACTCAGCAAGCACCCTGACAAAGATATTGGCCACTCACAGGGCACAAAATGTTTCCCAGCACTGGCACACAACACTGCTCCGGTCCAAGGAGCTTTCACAAATGTTTCCTGGTAAGTAATATACAACAACTCAGTTTGAGTTAGCACATCCAAATGTGCTAAATGTGTTTGAAACACTCTACACCAGAATTGTCTGAAATGATTGAAGATTCAAAACAGTCATAGAAATATATTTTTAATAGAATTAGAATTTTTTCTGAAATCTTGTTAATATCATCAGCCATAAAATTCAGGGGGAACATTTATGTCTTACCACTTGAGAAGTGAACTAAAAATTCCTCTACCTGAAAATGGCAATTTGTTTGTGTGATGGCAATTGGGAAAGTTCATCCTTTTATTTTAATATTGAACTCTTTTGTGTTCTGACTCTTTTTTCTGCTTTCTTCTTCTTTTTAACTTCTCTCCAATTTTTCAAATTAAAAAAAAAAAAAAGGAAGATATTAATAAAAAAGTTATGGGATTAATTTTCTTCTTTCATACCTTTTTTTTAATCATATCTACCTTTTCTCCAGGTAGGAAAAAAAAAAAGAAGCATTGTTAAATGATCATAAAATATTATGGGTTTTGTAGGAGATAACAGTGCCTTGCCTGTGTCTGCCTTGTTCTGAGAGCACAGTGTGCTCCATGTTTCAGTGGTGTCCCATCCACTCAGAGGCCTTCTTAGCAGTCCAGAAGAGAGGGGCCTGGTTGTGTGAAAGCAGTTCAGCACCTTCATGCCACCTGAAAGCCCATGGGTGACTGGGCAAGGAGTGCTGGGGCAACCTTGCATGGGGCAGGGCAGCCTCTGCCTCCTCCCTGTTGGGACTGCCCAGCTTTTGGCCGTCTTGGCCATCCTCTGCTGCTGTGGCTAGAGCCCAAGGGCCAGCATTTCCACCCAAACCCCTCTCACACGCACTCTGCTATAACAGCAGCCACTCCAGAAAGCATCCTCAGACCATACAATCTAAGACGTAATAATCCAATTGGAAACTTTCTGGCACTGCTTTTCTACACACTAAATCCTCGATAACAGATTAGCACACCAAAGCCTCTGAGCAAACGTAATGACTCCTTCCATGTGCTCCCTCCCCTCAGCAAACCTATGGCTTGAAAACCTATAAATGTGCTATTTCAGCTGTTTTAAGCAGCTTATCATGATTTTCTGAAAGTCTGGCCTCAAGACTCTGGATCCCCTTCATAATAACATTTAATGCTACCATTATGTAATTGTATCCATTTTGTCTGTGTGGTGGGAATATTATTAAACTGTAATTCATTTCACCATCTTGATGCACTTGGACTTTTAAGTCCAAGTCTAGAATGTAAAAAGCTTTGGACAAAATGGGAAGGGAAGGGAAGGGAAGGGAAGGGAAGGGAAGGGAAGGGAAGGGAAGGGAAGGGAAGGGAAGGGAAGGGAAGGGAAGGGAAGGGAAGGGAAGGGAAGGGAAGGGAAGGGAAGGGGAAAGGGGAAAGGAAGGGGAAAGGGGAAAGGAAGGGGAAAGGGGAAAGGAAGGGGAAAGGGGAAAGGAAGGGGAAAGGGGAAAGGAAGGGGAAAGGGGAAGGGAAGGGGAAAGGGGAAGGGGAAGGGAGGGGAAAGGGGAAAGGGGAAGGGAGGGGAAAGGGGAAAGGGGAAGGGAGGGGAAAGGGGAAAGGGGAAGGGAGGGGAAAGGGGAAAGGGGAAGGGAGGGGAAGGGAAGGGAGGGGAAAGGGGAAGGGAGGGGAAGGGGAAAGGGGAAAGGAGGGAAAGGGGAAGGGAGAAGGGGGGAAAGGGGAAGGGAGAAGGGGGGGAAGGGGAAGGGGAAGAAGGAAAGGGGAAGAGGGGAAGGGGAAGAGGGAAAGGGGAAGGGGGAAAGGGAAAGGGGAAAGGGGAAGAGGAAGGGAGAAGGGGAAATGGGAAGGGGAAGAGGGGAAGGGGGAAGGGGAAGAGGGAAAGGGGAAGGGGGAAGGGGAAAAGGAAAGGGAAATCTAACCATCCAGCACCTTCCATTACCAGTCTGAATTTTTTTCCATAAAAAAAGAATTATCAGTTTTTTAATCACCCCAGTTCTTATATTTCTTATTTTTTACCATATGTGCACAAAGCTCATAGGGCTCCTATTCATTTGTCAGAGCTTTATCCTTTCCTGATATGGGGAGATTCTTCATTATCCTGGTTTGCTGAGTCTTAACTTTTTTGCCAGAGAATTTTTGGAAATGCAATCATGTCAGAGATGGTACTTTTTTACATCGGTTGCCCCCCTCCATATTAAGTGCTTGGCTTGTGGCCAGGCATCTTACAAGTAGCCATATTATTATTGAAACCACATGCTCATTAGTGAGGCTGGCACTGGCTCAACAACCACTGTCCGAGGCTAACATTTATATTCCATTAGATCCCAGGCAACAGGACAGCGTAGCATACAGTTTGTTCAGATGAACAAACAGTCTCAGTTGACAAAATCTGAATCTTAAGCTGTCAGAAATGCAATCTATTTTCTGTCTCCTTGTATGTGGGCTCTGATAGTTAAGGGAGAGATCTGTTTCGAAAGAAAATACTGTACCACTAGCCTATCTTCTTGATTTTTAAATTCAAGGTTTGCAGTGACAGCAGGAGTTCCTGGGCCCTTCTCTAGTGGGTTTAATCACTTTATCCCTTGGGAGGTATGCAAGAGTATTTCACTTAATATACAGGAATGACTCATAATCATTGCTTTTAATTAGGAATGTCCTCTGGGATTTCTGGGAACGGTAGTGTCCTGGTTGTGGGAGGGAAAAGAGACTATGAGGGAGAAACAGACAGACCAGTTCAGACCAGCTTTTTCAATAAATGCATTTTAAAGTGGGTAAGCTACCGCTTTCTCCCATACATCCAAGCCATTTGCTGTGCCCAGCATAATTAGTGGCCCTGCTCTATAGATACTGTTTTCTTTGCACAAACCAAGGATTGATATGAACTACATCTTGCACTGAACCCCTTGCTTGTTTGTCTTTGATAACCACAGAAAACAACACTCACTAACGTCAGAAACCTCACAGGCTGGAAAATGAACTGGGATGTTCTCAGTGTTTCTTTTCCTGCTGGAGATAGCTGCAGATGAAGATCAGTTCCTGATCCTCCTGCTGTAGCAGGTATTACACCAATGGCTGTGTGCTTAAAGTCTCAAGTGCAATATAATATTTCTCAAAGAAGTCTGGACTGACTTAAGTACAGTGATTTCTCACAGCAGTAACCTTATTCCATTAAAGTACTTTCATGCTGGTGACCAGGACTTGCAGAAATACACAGGGCTGACTGCAACAGTTTTTCAGGTCCATACAAAAAAGCAAGACCACCCACCCCCATCTGAACATGAGAGAAAACTCTTTCCTCGGTTTGAAGTGTACTCGTTCTTGCATGAAAGTACTGTGTCCTGTTCCCAGGAGCAGGGATAAAGTTGCATTTATCATAACTTAGAAGAGAAATACAGGCTTACACAACAAAAGGCCATTATAAATTACTGCAGTTCAGAGTTTTATAGAGGCAAGACAAATTTGCAAAGACAGACTACAAGAAGATAGCAAATATGCTCTTTTCTATGAGGAAGGGAAGGGTTAAGCCTGACAAATGACATACTAAATTTAGAGTAATTTTTGCATGTGGTTGCATGTCTAGTTGGAACTAGTCTGCCAAAACTCATTTTACTTATGACCCTTTACAGCTAGCAGAGAAAGAAGTCCATTGTTTTCTTTGTATTAGTGAGATTAAAAACACAGGCCCCCCAGCTGAAAAGGCAAGCACTGGAAGCACTGTCTGAGGCAAAAAGAAGAATTTTTAATTCTTAATAAACCACATACAGACACACATCTATATGTGTGCATCCAACACATGCAAGTATGTGTATTTCCTAGGGGGACGGATCTCATTCCATAAGCAGCTACGTGCCATGTGGGTGAAAACAAAATGAGACAAAGAGGGATGCTGGTCACCCTTACTTCAAATGTTTCAGCAAAGTCTTCCCCTCATAGCCCTCAGGAGGTGCCTCGCACAGAGATTCTGTTACTGCATCTCAACTAGATGTGACTGGGGAGGGATGCGGATGTGCCACTGCCCTTCTGGCTCAGGTAGCAGGCAGCAAAGCAAATGTGTTTGGGACAGCAGCTCTACCTCTCTGAAGCAGCAGCACGTTGTACTGAGTGAGACAATTCTACAGGTGCAGCCAGACAGCCAAGAGGCAAGCTTCCGCCCACTTCAGCTTCGGCAAGCGTCTGCTGAGGATGGGATTGGTTGGATGTAGATGTCTATGTCTGACCTAGTTACCACAGGGCTCATTTGGCATTGGGGCAAAGGGGAGAAACAGATGCTTTTGGAAACATTTCGTCTTACTCTAACACAGAACATCTTAACTAGGTCTTCATGGGCTCTTGGGAGAGCTAGATGACTAACACAGGTGTGGATACTTCTACTCTTGACATCAGCAGCTAGCCAGGATGAATCTTGCCCTGGATAATTCACTGCTCCTCATACTTCTTTGAAAAAGGCAGTCTTTGCCCCCTGACTGCTCCTAATGAGGAGCTGGCCTTGACCCTTCCAAATCTTGCTGTGACTGGCAAAACTACTGGAGGAGCTCCCCCTGGGTACAACTAGCCAGAAAAGGGGTTGGTCTCTCATAAAAAAGAGCAAAACAGATGCACAGCTTTTCCTTGGGGAGCTCAGTGGCTGAGCAGCAGAACTGTAATAACTGTCTCTACCTACACAGCTCTTCAGTTCTCTGTCAATGGTAGAAGTCTAATTTCTCTCAGGTTCAGAATATTTGTCTTCTGGCTGCAGAGGTACAGAGTTAGACAAAGTATTTGGTTTTCCTTTGAGGTCTTGAGAAAAGTCAGTGACATTGAATGAGTCTTTCCCAGACATTGAATTCTTTTGTACACGGAATACTCTCACAGAAACAAGGTAAAGCTGATAGAAAAAAAATAATGTTTTGCATCAAAGCAGCTGAAAAGGTTGGGAAAAAACAGATTAAATGCAGGAGCTGTTCATTTATTCACAAAGGGAGGCAGCAAACTTCACAACTAAATCTGGAACATGAACGATTGCTCTGGATTTGGCTATTTTAATCAGTGAGGTGGTTTTAGAGAGAAGATGGTTTCTACCAGTTGCACAAAAAAGTTATGCTACTGAGAAGAAAGGTCCCTTTGAGACAGACAGTCAAAGAGAGAGAGGTAATTATCACCAATATAACACCAAAGGGTTAGTTGGAAGGAACTGGAAAATTACAATGTGCACAAACCAACTTCTTAAGTACTTTAGGCAGAATTTAGTCACCCATGTCCAAATATGTGATCCACAAAGGATTTGCTTAATCCTTTAGATGTCTGAGAATCTGTAAGTGCTTAAGTTTGGACAGGAAAGCTTAGTTTGGCGTCAACATTTCTGCTACAAAGCATGCCCAATGGAACCATGTTACTGGCTGAGCCAAATACTTTTTCTCCATCTCTGCCAAAGACTGTGAGATTCATGGCTTGTGTCTCAGTTCAAGGAAGATGGATCCAGTAAACATATTCAAAGCACACCTAAAGTTTCCTGATAGTCATGGAAGCTTGAGATGCTTTTGTTAGCAGGGGTGATGATGAGAGTCTTATATAAATAACAGCTCAGCAGTTACCTTGTGATTTCCTCAAAGAACAAGGAAGAGGTAAGTTCCCTTGTCTTAGGGCACTCAGACTCCATATCACCCCATTCCGTGAAGGTATCCTAGCCACCCATCTGTGGACTGCATCAATTGCTTGTCTCCCTGGGAGTCAGGTGGAGCAGCTCCCCATCTCCTGATGAAGGTAAGCCCCCTGTGCCAACAGGAAAATAAGAATTCATGAGGCCAGGAAAAAGGAAGGACAGGCTCTGTAGTCTTTTGGTCTTGACACTTCCCCCAAAATGGAGACTACTAAACTCTAGTTCTTGAAAGATGTAGTACAGCTCAGCCAAACCAGCAGGACTTCTCAGTATACATAGCTGAAGAGTTGTAGGACCATAAGAGCTTTTTTGGCTCAAATTTTGGCACCTAGTGACAGTTTAAATCACACATTAGACATCTACATCCTTCTTTGGATTTTGGCCTAGGGCGCTATAGTTATTTATCCATGTCAGGGGCATCTATGGACCAAGAGGTCTTGGGACTTGTGGACATTCTTGCTGACAAGGACCTACCACGCAGTTAGGTCCTGTCCCTGATGCCTCATTATTCTGTCTTTCCCTTATGCCAAGCTCAACAGCCTAACAAAGTCTAACAGTTGCCAATGGTTTCAAAACATGCTGATGGCTGCACTCCTGAATGCACTGCCACAGAGACGAGGCCACCAACATCTCTCCCTCATCTCCACCCTTCTGAGACACCTTCCTTTCACTTCAGATTGTTGCCAGTGCATGATCAGGGACACCAAATAGTTTCCAAATACATCAAAACTAAGTTCAGCAAACAAAAGAAATGTTTTACTTGTCTACCACCAATTATAGAGAAACTTTAGGGGAGGAGATTTTCTATTTATTCATAGTTAAGATCCCACAGGTGTTTCCCCTACAACTAAATTTCAGTACCTCTTTAATGTCCTCTATTTTCCTGATCTCAGTGATATCCCAGAATAATGACTTTCATAAGTTAAATATCTGTTGTGCAATTGATTTTATAAATTTTAATTTGCTGTCTCAGTTTCACAGTGTTCCCCTGGGATTTTTTTTTTATTATTATTTTTTTATTTTTTTTTTTTTGGTAAGACAAAATGGTAAGAAAGAGCATCTGATTTATCTTCCCAGGTCTATTAACTGTCTTGGATAAGTCTACCATATACTTTTTCATTTCCTCTCTAAATGATCCCACCCTTTTCAGACTCTATTCATATGGAAGTCATTCCATGCCTCCAATCTTTTTTTTTTTATTTTCTATCTCCCTATCTAGTTTTCCTGTTTTCTCTCCAAGGCAGTGGTGAGCCTGCCATTCCAGGCAGCTGGAGGAGTACCATTTATGCCATGACACAGTGGGATACAGCAATCCCAAACTGTGAATTCCATTTTGCATTTGACCCTCCATTTTGTACAGCAGGTTGAATGTGTCTAACCCCGAGCCAGGATGTGGAAACATGCTTCAGTACTGACAAGGCTGTCAAGCAAAGGTATTAGACACTACCAGAGAAAGCCATTTCATAGGAGTCTGGACCCAACAACTGCAATTGGCTTTGAACTGTTGGCCCAAACCCAAAGGAAAAATAGATTTTAAACAGAAGGTGCTGGCATGCCTGGTGGATCTGCTGCTTCACAGTTTCTGCATATGGCAAAAGAAAAGATATTTTGCTTAGTTGGAGATACTGCGCTCAGCAGAGCCATCAGCCTGTTGCCACATGATGAACTACTGGTAGAAAAAACCCCTCCTGTTCTAACAGGCAGACAAACCTCAGATTCTCAAAAAAGGTGAGGTTGTGTGGAGAGAAAGATGGAGTGTCCAGACATTTGTCATGAGGTAAAGTTTTATGGAGACTTTGAAAAAAAAGAAGTGGGAAATACCATATAGCAAAGAAGAATCATCAGACTAGCTAGAAATCGTAAGGGGACTAGAGTTCCTGTGATTTAAGCAAAAAAATTGATCTGGTACAGGTCTGATGGACACTACTTTGCATGGTGGAATCCATTATATTTTGCATTGTAGCTTTTCCTCATACCACCTTTTTCTCTGTTGTTTTGATTTGTTGCTGTTATTTGTTCTTTTAATCACTGCTACACACAAATCTGTCTTTGTAGGAACCAAGGGTCTCCCAGTCAGTCATAGCATTGTATCTTGCTTTTCCAACATGGTCCCTGTGGGAGAACATGTGATGGCCCCGCTCACATGATGTTTCTATCCAGCTACATGCTGCCCTTTCACAGAGGAGTCGCTGTTTGGAGAGTACTGCCCCACCAGATGTGTCAGCATCCTGCATCCGGAGGCTTGGCTGGTACTTGCAGCCTCCCCTGCTGCCATCCCACCTCAGTTCCTCAGGGCATTGAAGGCACCTGTCCAGCTTCGCACCTGTAGAGCGCAGCACAGACAGCTAGGCTACTGTCACAGCAAAAGAGCCAAGGAAGCACAGTTTGGAAATGGGAAAGGGCTCTACTTGAAGAAAGTGGAGGCTGCCACCCACTGAAGGCCTGCTGCAGCTTTGGAAGAACTCTTGAAGCTCTGGGTGGAGCATCACACTGTGCTGGGGAAAGAGATGGCACATAAGGACTGTCATCTGGACACCTAAGGATCACCTCAGATGATTCAACCCAGGAAAGTATTTTCATTCTTCTCTAGATTTTTCTATACTTAATCTGGAGCCTTTTGTTCATCTTGTTGCCTTTTCACATGGTGAAGAAGATCCTCTGAGGACTCCATAATGTTCTAAACCTGTAAGACCCACCCTACCTCCATCTTTGCCTTGTCCTGCCACATCACCTCCAACCTCAATAGTCAACCAAGTGCATGACAGAGAACAACAAAATTGTTCAGCTAGAAACTTAAGGAAGAATAGGGGAAGGTGTCACCTCAAGGCTTCATAAAAGATGAATCAAACACAGAAGTGAAAGAACAAGTGCTCTGGACACTAGGAAAGGCGTAGGCTTAGAGGCTTGAATAGAGGAGTAGAAGTGAAAGCAGGAAGTGTTTTCCAAATAGCAGGGGCAACTGGGAAGGGCAGAGGGAATGGTAATGGATGCCTTATTCCCTGTAGTGGGAAGCTGTTCTTGGCTCTTGGGAGTAGGTTGTGACATGCTCTACACACAGAGTAAATAAATATTTTTTTTCCCTTCACCACAAGTTATTTTCTTTCTCTGTAGTGGGGCTGAATAATTGTTTCTAAAACACTTATACTTAGTGAATGACTTTGACTAGCCAGAGCTTTTTTACTATTTATAATTAGGCTAACAAATTGATCAGTAAATCCTCCCTATTACACACTAAGAACTGGAGACTCCTTTTAAATCACTGAGTTTACCAAATTTAAGCAAGTGAAGAACAACAATAAAAAGCAGGGATAGTGAATGTGCACTTACTTGGAAAATTCTCATTGGACTGTAATTATTTGTCATTTTATAGTTTATAGAAAAAATAAAGCTTTCATTATGCAAGTAAAAAATATGCAGTTTTTCTGTTACTTCATATTTGGTGACACACAGAGTGAAACTAGCTTTTCTGCTGTCCTGTGTTATGCCAGGCAGTGTAAAGGAGAGAGGATCCTGCATCCTCCGGTATGGTTTACCTTACGCGTGAGGGCTGGGAGAGTCCAGGGTAGAAGTTCCTATGTCTGAAGGAAACACCAGGACAAAAAATTAGGTGATGCTTTTCTGTTCGTGCCATTAAGGGACTCATCTTCATGAACAGACAAAAATTGCTGGACTAGAACCATGAAAACGCTGGGGAGAAGAGGGGATGGTGACATTTATGATGATTAACAGTCACCTCAGGTATCTCACTTCAAAATTCAGACCTGTGAAATCCCACTGAGCTTTTTGATAGATCTAGGGGCAGTTTAGAACTGTTTTTTTCTAGAAGTACTTGCTTCTCCAGGCATGTTGTATAAATCCAATGTGGGTGGAAGAACTAGTAATTGTAACTGTACCACTGCTTCCTTTGTGTCCAAGCTCGGTGGGAAGAATATTTATCATGTTTATAAAAAACAGCTCAGAGTACTTTTCTAAAGGAGTTTAAGTTTCCTTGAAGGGAATTCAGAACCTTGATCTGTGACCTGGCCAAGGGGCAATGAGGTTTTACTCCTAATCCCTACAATTCAACTAATATATCCTGAGAGATATGGGGATAGTGCAGGAAGTAAAATTTGTGGGTTTGCTTCTTTCATATGTCACATGCTTTGGGTAAGAGGTGGAATAGGGAATAACACCTCTTTTTCAAATTATTCACTTGCTTTTTTCTCAAGAAAGGATTTGAGAGCCGGTCCCAAAGCAATTATTCAAATTCCAGTCTATCACATCATCACAAGAAAGGCAGCAGGCTTTTCTTCTCCATTTCCAGTCTGATTTGCTAACCTGGAGACTGCAGGACTCATGTTACATCCACAGGATCAGCTTGGCAGAAGAAATAAGCCCTGTGCCCTCAGTACAACCACCTTCACTGCAAGACACTCAAATCTGCTCCATCACAGCAGGAGCTTGCACCAGGGTTACTCACACCCCTAATAACCAGGGAGCTAGCAGGTGTCTCTTATTTCCCTCGACTCTCCAAGATGCTAACTTCTTGGTTCCATCCAGGACAGGGTTAGTTTTTTGCAGTAGCCAGGAAAGGGCATGGCTAGGACTAGAGATTATTCTATACCACCTTTTGTCATTGCCAGGGGTGAAGGAAGGGAGTCTCTTCCCAGCAGAAGGGGTCCCTTCTGGTCAAGTAAGAGTGGCAGAGTGAGAGGTCAGGTAACACCATTTCTAGGCCATCACATATCAATTGTTTGCCTATCTTGTACATGTTGTTATTAATATTGTTGCTGGCACTGTTTGCTTTCTTATCTCGTTGCTGCTTCAAATAAATTGTTCTAATTTCAACTCATAATTTTTATCTTTTGCATTGCATTCCAGTTCTCCTCTCCAGCCCACCGCAGAGGAAGGCAGTAGAGCAAGCAAGCAGCATTTGATTTGGAGTGTCTCAGTGGGAGCACTAAATTGTGGAGTACTATTCTTAAACCACAGCATAGCTGTATCCCAAAACAGGAAGGCTGGAGATAACCAGTGGCCACCCCCAAACTGCTGTGGAGAAGGGCAATGAGTTCCTGCCCTGGTTATTCTCCAGCTGATATACAGTGATTGAATTTTCATAAACTCAAAGTCAGTAGCACCTGGCTCTCAGTTACATTAAAGTTACCTTATAACCCTAGCAATGTAAAGAGGTTCAAGGTGTAATTTATAAGCTAGCTGAAGGTGTTTACTTACATTGTCCTTCATGTAAACGGGAATCAGACTGGTAGGCTTGTGTAAGAAAACACCCACACTTGATCTGAAGGAACAACGACTAGCCAAGAAATCACAAGCAATAATTTTCCTTTAGTAGAAGCAAAATAGCTCATACTCATCAGACTATACAATCCTCATCAGGGGAAAAGAGCTGTAACCAGCTAGTCTGTAATAGAGATTTCTTACAATTTCCAATTTCCAATTTGCAGTTGCTGGTGAAAACTCATACAGAGTTGCCAGATAACATTTATCAGTACATACAATGAAAAAATATTCCTTCTATGGAGAAAAAAAAACTTTGGCACATAGTTTTCTATTAAACTTGATGAGAAAGGTAAGGAGAAAGTGTCTTTCTTCCCTACTGTCTCTATCACACACAAAGGAGTATAAACCTGTTTGATCCAAGAACACTTTGCTTCAACAGTTACCTATTGAGCTAGTAAAGACAATAACAGCATTAAATGTAGTATTTGAGATTTGAGATGAACAGGTTATTTTATATTTTGAAAGCTAAGCAACATAGCTTTACCATGTACAGAACAGACCAGAACTTGGCTACAGCCAGTGCCTTGAGGAATAGACTCCTTCTGGCAATCCAATTCAACGGTGCAAGAAACACCCAACCATCCTAACTGAAAACGGTTTTTCCAGAAAGGTATTACTGGAGAGGGACACACAAAGCCTTTCCAAGCCCATCTTTACCCTGAAGAATTCTTCCTCTATGTCCACTGAAACACTCAATTAAAAAAAAAAAAAAAAACCAAAACCACAAAACAACAACAACAAACAAACAAAACACAAAACATATTATGTTATGTGTGTTCATTACTGTGGATCAAATATATTAGTGTTTTCATAATGTGTTTTACACATGAAGCAATGATAACAATGATAACCTTTTTGCACATACAATCATAAATCTGCCAGTCATCATATGTACGGAAATGAGAAAATATCTACATCTGTACTTAAGAATAGGTTTATCATTATCTCATATCAATTGTAGAACTTCAACAAAATTAATAAGGGGCAGAATAATGCCAAAGCTGCAACATAGGCTTGTCACTTTTGCATAAGGTCCTGAAAATATTCATTCAGTATGGACAGAAATTTGGCAGGACCTGAGTTTGCAAATCCTCTTGCTTTTTGTGAGCACTTGAACATGATACTTTTGTAGCAAGAAATGTTCACCAAAAATCACCTAAAATTAATAATACAGAATAATTGTGCAAAGTCAAGACTTGTAATGGAGAGAAATTGCGTTGGAAATAGATTCTGAATGTTAAACATAGTCGTTTAGGGAACATTCTTTCCATGAAGCCAAAAGAGCTTGAATTTCAAGTATCAATATACTCATGACCAACTGATTTCAAACAAGCAATTATTCATAGAAAACATCTGATGAATCACTCCAAATAAATTTTAATAATGAACAAATGAACAAAAATTGTGGTCAGATGATGGAAACCGTGTGAACAGTGGACAGGAGGTGAAATTTATTGAGTTACTTATTAGGAACTATTTGTCCAGATTTGCTTGCTACCATATAGTAACAGAAAAGATGTAGCAAACACCTGTGGAGCAAATGAAAAAAGTAGACAGAGCCCTTGTCATGTTCTTCTGCCACAAAGCCCATTCAGTCAGAACAGCTATGATAGGGATACAGCTGCTTTCGCTGCACTCCCAGTGCAGAGCAATGTACAGCATGAAGGAAACTACATTTTTTACTTAAAATAAAACCTTCTTTTTTAATGATTTTTTTTATTTTGCCTGTGGCAGAATACAAATCATTTTAAAAATACCCAATTCTCTGAGCAAGCCCTTTTAAAATATCTTTTAAGCTAGTTGTTACAGAATAGCTCAGCTGACTCAGCAGAGTCCTGACAGATTTAAAGTGGGATAAAGAAAATCAGAATTTGGTCATTAGTGGAATTTAAGCAATTTCTACCCAAGTAATTGTTACCCAAGAAAAGAACTGAATTCTGTTGTGAATGCATATGAAACCCAGTTACTTTTGATTGGATGACTAACAGGGAATATATACGCTCTCTCTGGAGCTCATATTCAGTTCTTCAAAAGGCTCAGCATTTCTCACGTTCACTTTCACTATATGGTACCTCTTTCCTTCATCTAAGATTCTTGGCTCTGTACAAGTATCTGTGCATAAGGAAGGGAGATTGTATCACTGCTGACAATAAAACTGCAATGCAAAAATACAGCAAGCACTTTGGCTTATGACTGCAAATAAAACATTTTACTTCAACACACTGAGAACAGATTTATTTTTATTTGCTTCTTTATGAAATGGCTCCCTATACCTCTGCATACCTTTGCACACACATACAGGCAGAATAGAAAAGAGATCATGCTGGTTTTTGGTTGTCCCCAGAACTGCCAGAGTTAATGTATGGTCCAAGAAGAGTTTTCAAATGGAATTTTAACCTTTTCTTCCAACACAGATTCATGGATTTGATTCCTGTCATCACTGAAGCCAGCAACAAAACTATTGTTTATTTCTGTGGGAAAAGGATCAGGTCCCTTATTTGCAATTTTGGCTTTTTTCAAAATAACGTATTTTTTTATTAAAAGGAAATAAATCCCTATCTGCATTTAATCACACAACTAGCATGAAAATGAACTCAATGAATAAAAATGTCAGGAGTGGGAAACTATAGGGTTCTCTCTTAGCCAAGTTTTCTGTCTAAAATTAGCCTGCCTTTCTGGATTTACTGCTGTCATTAAGTGAATGTCCTTTTGACAATAAAGCAGTGCTTCTCAGATTTAGACAGTGTTGTGAAGAATATGATAAAGTGCTCTGTGATGTATGACTTTGATTGACTCGGGGGACCTTACTGTTTCGATGCTGTGGTCTGTTCTTTGTTTGCTAGATGAAGACTTTCTGTTCATTTAATACTCAGTTCAGGACCAGAACTTGGAGAAGGATATGTGTAAAAGATGTAGATTACCTTGTTTCTGCCATGCTAACATGATGAATTATAGTGTATTAAGAAAGTGTTGACACATGTGGGAATAGACTCTTGACAGTCTTGCCAGTAATTAAGGCACATTGTATGTAAAGTCACTAAAAAAGTTGGAGGCTTATTCTTTGTTATAAGGATGTTTTGCCAAGTGGTGTTATTCATAGTCTTGATGGAAAATACTTGTATCTTCAAAATTGTTGTGGTTCGCACAATAATGAAGGCAACAGACTCGTTAGTATGAATTTTTTTAATGTTTCCAATAGCTGGATAGGTAATCATTTTCCTGCTGGAGAGGAAAAAATGTTCTAAGACCAGTGAGTGCCTCGCTGATAAATCACCTGATCACTACCAAGATGGCCACAGGGCTTGAGGAGCTGCTACTTAAGCATAAGGGATTCTGCATCCTCTGCACAAGCGTCCTGAGCCTGCCCCTGAGACCTGTCCTTTACCTGTACCTCCTCGCACTCATGGCCAGGGCCATGAATTCCCAACCTTCGGCTCCCCATCAGCATGCCAAAGGGAGTCTTTATGCCTGGAGGAGGGAGCAGATCAGTACCTTATAGGAAGCTACAGCTGTCCTCTCTGGTTCCCCTGTGGATCGCAGGGGCTCAGACACAGCCTCAGAGTGCTGTCCTCATGCCCGCCGAAAGATGTCCCCTCCTAGCCCTGGGATACTGCCTGTCCATTTCCATAGATCCCATGCAGCTCTGAGGCCCTCATTTCCTCCAAGCCTTATGCTGGTAACATAAGCATATTAATCCATCAGACACCTTGTGCAGGGCATGGCTCAAGCTACCCACATGATGTGTTATATCATCCTACTACCCCATGCTTGTTCTGCAGAAATTTGTCCACTTCTCCATGTCCCAGCTGGATAAACCTATCCCTTTCCTACAACAACTTAAGCATTTAAGCACTACTGCTGCTGACACGAGGCTCTCATGTGCCCCCCAAAAATATTTAAATCTCTCTTTGACTTAATTCCTTTTATCATGAAAGGTGTGCACGTGTCCATCACTTTGAGGGGCAGGGCTCAGCAGGGGAATTAGCATAGTACCAGTTTCCTTAGCTTCCCCCAGGGAGGCTGTTGAGTTCATTGTAGTGCAGATCAGCCCTATCCTCCCTTTTTTGTTTTATGATATTTTGTTTCCTTTCCCTCTGAATAATTTTCTTGAAGACTGAAAAGCAGTCATGAAACTTTTCAGCCAACTCCCTGCTTAATCCTAAGATGTACTCTATTTAGATAGTTTTTTAATGTGTAATGCATGCATTTAGCAGAAAGGTTTTACTCAGAGAGTCGTCATTTAGTGTTTAGTAAATGCTGAAAAAATCGGTCTGCAGAGAGAATTTAGTACTTGATTCAAAATTACACCACTGAAGGACAGACACTTAGAGTGACTAAAGAGAGCTCATAGGCTGGCAGTTACTCAAGCATTTAGTATGAATTCAATGTGAAATTTCTCAGCAAGACTGTGTACAAGTGTGGCTGCTGAATATATACCACCATACTTACCAAGTCAAATGGCACCAATATCAGTTCCAAAAACTCATAGAAACAGACCATTAGGAATGTTGTAGGGCTGTGCCCATGCTAGCACCACTTGACTCCCTGTAAAATGTGGCATGGTAGGATTCAGAATCATCCTCGGATACCTTCATTTATAAAGCAAGTGACAGTTTCACAGACAGCACAACTAAGCATGAAATCTCTCAGAAGACAAAAGTAAACTGGAAGTTATTTCATAGGAGCTTTTGAGTCCTTCTTTCTTTTCTGCCTTCTGGTACACTTTTCCATATCAGAACTTTCCCCAGACTTCCCTACAGTCCTGTGCTTAAGCATGAATCCCAGTGCCTATTGATTTATCCAAAATACTTAGTTCAAGGAATTGTATTGTTTACACTGCCAAGTTCTTTTATATCCCTCCTTCGGCCATCATAGCCTCCGCAGAGTATACCAGCCAAATATATAAACGTTACATATGTTTCTACTAGAGTAACTGGACTCACAATTAAGTCCAATTACTCTTTATTCTCAAGAATTTAATCACATCTATCATGCACATTCAGTAAATCAGAGTTGTATTTCTCTCCTTTTCTTTCCTACCTCACTTGAGATTTGCTTTGACATGCAGCTCCTGGGGACTGTATGAACCTTTCAGTTCTTAAAGGAAATAATAAGGAGAAAAGGATAGAGAATAAAACAAAAGCCCAAATGGTGCAACAGAAGTAGGTGGGGAACGATAACACTGCATCTCAGTACCAGATCCAAGAGGTACCCATTAAATCATGAGGTAAATGAAGATGTAGTTTTTCATTCAGTACAGGCCAAGTCCCATAACAGATTGCAAAAGAGGTTTGTGGAAGGCAAAAGTATAAAAATGGTCAAAAAGAGATTACCTGGATTAGTGGAGAATAGGTCATTCGTGGCTATAAAAATGATGGCTTAGCTGCAACCTGAGACAGACTGCGGGAAGGGCAGCAGGGGAAAGCATCCCTCCAGCCTGCCCTGCTCTCTTCTCTTCCAACTCAGCCACTGTTTTCTCCTGTTCAAAAATCTATTACATCATGGCGACTTTTGGTCTGACCCAATCAATCTGGTAACCCAAAATCTCCTCTCTTTTCAGTATGAAGGTGTTTTTTGGGTGGGTCATTGCACAAAGATGCTAAACTTTTTTTTTTAAATAAAGTGAATAAAACATAATATAGACTGTTATGCTGTGGAAAGGCTGAAGATGTGCTCTCATCTACAGCTCTAGAGTCCTTTTTGATCCTGTTTAACAAGACATAGAAGACATTTAAAAGGTTCCAAATGCTGCAATGAAAATGATTCAAAGAATTAATAGTGTGGGAGGGAATTTCTACAGGAGATAGAAGTAAAAAAATAATAAATAGGATCATTTATTTTACAATGGACAAAGGAAAACACATGTTAGAAATATATAAAAAGTGCAGTGTGTGTAGAAGTCCAAGAGTATGTTTCTATCCGTACTCTTCTGGACTAAAACAAAATGCACTCAATACGAAGAAAAATGCAACAAGTGAGGGAAGACAGATTTGTTTGCAATTCCTAAATATCCTCTGAAGACTACAGCTACCACATATCTTTGACATAAATATATCCATATCACACAGATTAAACTGTTTTATTAGGAAAGAACTTTTCCTGCTCTGTTTATTAAAAAGTTTCAGCCCTGTTTTTACTTGATTTAAAAAAATAATAATGCCATTGGCATTTTTGATTTTTCAAAATGAATTTCAAAATGCAGTTTCAAGCCAAAAAATTTTTAACAGTCAAAGTGAAAGTTAAGGAAGAATCTTATTTCCTGTCAGCTGGCATTGGTTTTCGTATGTTTTTTTTGTCCAGTACTGAGCTGTTTCATTTTTTATGGGAAAACAGATTTTTCTCAAAATGGGCTAAACACAAAAACAACAACACTGCCACAATTTAACTTTCAAAAACTCATTTTTAATTTTGTTTTCAAAAAAAATTAAAATAATCATTAAAAAAGAGGGATTCACGAGGGAAATTTTCATGACAACTGATTTATATTTTGGAAATAACCATCAAAGAGGTAAACACTTTAAACTGACTGTAGTTTAGAATTTTCAGGAAAATATTAGAGGCAGAAAGAACAGTAGGACCATGTACACTGAGAAGTGGTTATGCAGAAGGTAGGAACCACAAATGGATATGTCTCTGTTTATCAGCCTTCCATTAACTGCTGGTTTAATGTGATCATAGAGAATAAGCAGATATAAGCAGACTAAGAACAGAATACTGAGTTGTAAGTAACCTCCAAAGAAGTGTTGCAGATGCTGTCAGTGATTCTGGAATAGTGTGGATGAACTATTAATAAAATACAGCTTAGTGTTTCCTACATTTTTAGCAAGTATTTATGCTTAATTTGGGGGTTGATCTAGTAAACCTTATTTAAGTGAATAAACAGTGTCCAATCAGCAAAGAAATGCTGGTAGATCATCTTCTGGTGCTCACACTTGGACTTTATTGAGTCAAAACTTCAACCGAAGGTAGAAAAAGTTTTGCACGAGTAAAATCTGAGCATGGACTTCCAGGTCTGTCCCAATGGGACTGCTCTCAAGAGTAAGGGTTGAATTGTTATACCACAAAATACCAGCTGTAGTTACGTTAACCAGGATAAGGTTTCAAGGGATATCCAATCTCCATGCCTCAATGTAAAGCTAATCACCAGCTGGACTACAGAACAAATTTCCCCTCTGGTATAATATCACACAATTATATGCATTATGAGGGTTTAAAATCTGGCATTGGCTGTGCTATTGTTGGAACTAGGATAACCACTCCAGTTCCAGCAAGAGGCCATTCATCTGCACTAATTTGTAGGTTAGGGAAGGTTTTAAAATAGGAAGTCTTTTCTTATGCAAATAGGGACATGGTAAGAAACCAAAGGCCTTCGGGCAGCAATCTGAAGCATCACCAGATTACAAAGGAGGAGCTTCAACATGCCCACGCACCAGGGCAACCTTCAAAACCAGGCTTTCATGACACCATAATGTAATAAAAGCCTGAAGGGTAGGTCTCTACAGAGGGATGAGTTTAACCTAGACTTTGTATCCAGCTTTTAAAATACGGCTAGCAACCCTCCAGTCCAGGGAACCGTGAAGAGGAATAAAACCAGAGAAATTAATACTAATAAATTATTCTCCTGAACAACTTTTTTCCTTTCATTGCTTTCCCTGAATTCATACATGACTGTATTTGAAGTATTCAGCAAACTCTTTGTGCAAACAGCGGGCACTTTCACTTTTGATCCATGACTTTGGGTTTTTTCAGGGTACTGGATATGTAAGCCACATGGCATCAATTTGTTTTCTAAGAGCTGACTTTAGCCTAAGGCTGCCCTGGAGAGAAAGCATTTCCTCTCTGTCATTTTGCTTAAAGCTATATCTCTTCTTGAAATCAGAGTCTCTCTCCTTACTGACCAGGGACATGGCTCCTTCCACTCCTTTCAGTTTTGAATTTTCCAGTGGAAAAGTCATTCCCCTGTACAAATCTTGCACATAATGCCTGCTGTATATGAGCTTCCAGCACTCAGCTGTGTTATGCACAATCCCTTGAACCCTCTTGGTACCTAGGACAATCACTTTCCTACATCGCTCTAGGAACACCCTGCAGGACTGATATGAAGGGGCAGGATAGAATCATGGAATCATAGAGTCATTTAGTTTGGAAAAGACCTCTACGATCATCGAGTCCAACCATTAACCCAGCACTGCTGAGTCCGACAGTACATGTGACCCAAAGTGCCATGACTACATGATAATGAACACAAACTCCTGTTCTTCCATCCTGAGCCTTTACCATCACATGCCTTCTGTACACACAACCAAGACCAGTAGGGGTTTCTATAGAAAATACTAATGTACATATATTCCAAAAGTTCTTAAAAGGAGGGGAATCTGGGTCTCAAAGAAGCCAGTACAAGTGGAAGATGCTTAATACGTTGTAGTTCCTTAGGCAATGACTCCAAAACTGGTTTCTAACATACCCCTCCCACACTGGTGGCCACCAGACACATCCTCTGCTGACAAATACCAACATGAGGTACCTTGAACTCAGATACCTTGAATCGAGTCCACAGGACCACAAGCACAAACACAGCAGCTCCTGGTTTAGTAAGTATTTCCTCATGGATCCACCCCTTTTGTTGGAGAGGTGAAAGCAAAACTCTATGCCATCTGAGTGCAAACCATTAACATAGACATTATTTAATAATTTAAAAATTATCAGCAGTCTAGATTTGTCATGGGAAATTTGGGTATTTCACATAGGTAAGTATGAAGATGGTGTCGAACTCCCTTGTAAGAACAGCAGACTGAACTCCAGACACAATTTTACATTGCCCCCATGGTTGTGATTCGAAGGGGAGTATCAATCTGCAGGCCTGCAGCACACTAGTCACACTTCCATCTCCAGCTATTTCTGCTCTTAAAAACTGGGAATTCTTTCTGTTGTTCTTCTACCTACTTAAGGAAAACAATCAACCTTCCAGAGTAACATTTAAATGCAATGGAAAACACTTTGATAGGTGCAAAGAATAATGTAAAGTCTTTAGCAGCCAAGTACCAAAGAATGTACCAAGGACATATTTCCAGCTTATATCCCTAGGGTTATAAACACATTAGACATTATTAACACAATTCCCATAAGTGTTAGAGAATAATCAGAGCAGACAAAAAAGATAAGGTCTTTGGTAGTGATGTAAAATAAGGCTATTTTGCATTTGGGTGGAAAATGTTATATTGATGGGTACGTTGGATGACATTCTGTTCTAATTCAATACTTTATATTCCCAAATTCAGCAGGGTGTTTTTAGACAGCAGCTACAAAGGTTTACCATCTTACACAGCTCTTTCAGTGTAGCACACCCCTGCTAATGTCCAAGTTCAGCATGGCAAAACGTATCAGAAAATGGATGTTCTAGAAAGACAGTGTAGCATGTAATAAACATGGGGAAAACTGTGAAGAGTCCCCAGAGTAACTAACTCAACGGAGAGTGAGAGTGGGGATATTTTATGGGAGACCCATTGGTATTTTTTTTCATTATTTAATACATTTATCTGTGACCCGCTATAAAAAAATCTACATCCATTCCTTGCAAAGGGTGGAGACAACACAAAATCATAGAGTGGTAAATAATGAGAAAAGCAGATCTATTCTACAAGCAATCTGGTTTGTATGTTAACCTGAGCTCGCTAGGAAAAAACCCAACATATTTTACTGTAGAGTTAAACATAGTTCTGAGTATCCCAGATAGTTTGTACACTGAATCAGTGGGCTATATTTTAGAACGGAGACTTAGAAAAGGATTTAGAGGTCATGCCTGATAACTAGCCGAGTGCACAGGAGCTCCCCATGCGATGCACTGACAAAGAGAGAAAATGTGATCTTGTTATTTGCAAGCAGAGGATTATAAAAGATAAGGTTGGAAAGGAAAATGCTCACTGTTCCTTGAAATATTAACGGTAGGAGGGAAGGGCCAGCTCCAATGTCCATATTTTAGAAAATACTATTGACGAACTGGAAAGAGATTGTTAAAGACTTGCAAATATACTTGGAGTTGGCAAAAGCTGTGAGATACTAAAAAAAAAATCTCAATTCATTTAATTTATCCAATAGGAGGATAAATGGTGATTTATCTGTGGCTTATAATAGAGCTGGCTGAGTATTCTGTCTCAACAATGGAAAATCAAATTTCCACAAAAAAATCTATACAGAGAAAATAATGTTAATTTTCCTTCAGGACAAGCAAAATTAAGTAGTTCAGTGTAAGCTACTCAGCTTCTCAATTTTTTTCTGTTCGAGGAAACTTTAAACTTCACCTTTTTGTGAACACATTTATCTGTGGTGTAGGTACCTGTTTTCTCCTACAGGCCAGCCACAGGGTAATTTGTCACTTAATTCAGAGTTGTATATAACATTACAGGAGCTGTAGTCCAGACAAGAAGCCTCTGCATAAGTTGAATAAGGATAGTGTTTGTTCAGGCTGTAATTCCCAGGAGTAATACAGCATTATGGGAAAATATTTGTTTTTAATATTGAACCGACACAAAAGAAAACCCTGGTCAATCAACTTAATATATTCAAACAACAAGGGTCCTACATTAAAGAAAATGATAATTTTGTTTAGATTGGTTTGTTTGTTTTTATTTTTCCATTCTGGGTTTTCTATATGTTAATAAGGGGTTTTTTCTGTGTCATGTGGAGTGGAAACAAATGTTGACAAGTTGCATCTGCCCACTGTGTGAAAATTCCAAATTTCGTTCGGTCTCAGCTAGCAAGTAGCTGTATTATATTTCTGATACCAGGAGAATCTCTGAATTAGCAGACAGAGACACAACATCCAGTAGGTGGAATGTGACACTAGATTAATCCAAACTAGATAAATGCCAAGATTTTAACTAGAAAGGGACTTAAACACTGTAACAATTTATCTAAGAATGGGATAGACTTTCTATCATGTGTGATATTTAAAGATGGGCTATCTGTCTTTCTGTTCTAGCTGGTGATTCAATCCCACAGACTGTGTTGTAATAGAAAATAATCACAAACCCTTCAGCCATAACATCTAAAAATCCAGGGAGCAGGATTGCAGGGACAGAAACTGCTAGAAACCCTCTGTCTTCAGGGCCAGAATAGAGGGATCGTTATGTTGCACCACTTGAAGACCTTTCCTTGTTCATCCATAACACAACTATAAAATTAAAAATTTCGTAGCCATACCCTATAGTTGGTCTGTGGTTTGAAGCCTGACTTAAATATAGCCATCAGAACTGATACCCTCTGCCTTGTGCTTGAAGAGCCTTTTCCTTGCTTTCTCACTTTTCTGATTCTCAGTTCTGAAACAAAAAAATAACCTTGCAAATGACAATTCCTGGACCAAAGGAGGACAAATAAAGCTTCATGAGAATGTTCTTAGATTACAGCTTTAATTAGCATAGAAGTATTAAATGAGAATACTGTATGGCCACTTTGTAAAAAATGGAAGTGAAAATAATGCAGGCAACATTTCTCACCTCCAACAATGTCACACTGTGAGTTGACTCTTGTTTTCTGAAGGATGTTGACATATCAGGAAGAGATGAAAGCCTGCAATAAAAAGAGCAGGATACTTTAAGCTCAAGTTAATTCATCCAGAGAACAGGAAAACTTCTTTCAATAATAAAATAGGCCTTCTTAAGGTCAGTAATAGCAGACTTCATCGACTGACAGCAGCATGCTGAACACAAAGGAAATGTGACTTTTCCTTTTTCTTTGCAATGGCTCAATAGCTTTGTTTTAGCCTGTCAGTCAGCTTGTTTACAAGAAAAGCCCCTTGTGCAAAGAGTATCTTTCCTTGTGCAAAATATTCCAATATGCCAACTGAAATGACTCCACACCACTGCACAACCTGATAGCCTTTCACATGACAAAATGTTGAAGTTACGTATGCAGAGATACAGCAGGGGCTAGTTAAGGTTTCCAGATACACAGCATCTGAGCAGGAACCAGCCTCACTGTAGGTTTTCCCTCCACTGTTGCCAAATGACAAAACATTAGAAGCTCAGCAGCACACAGCACCATTAAACTGACTGATGGCAAGAAGACGTCAGAAAACACGGTCCTGTAAATCTTTCCCTGCAAGCATAAAAAGCAGGTCTCAGATTTCCCTGCCCCCTCCATGCACACACATACGCATGCATTTCATAATTTCCCAGGAAGCCTAAACAAATTGCATTGCATTTGAAGCACTACCTCGCAAAACAAAGCCCTCAACGTTTTATTATTCAAATACTTGAGCAATGTTAATTATGAATTCTCACAACTAATTTCTCCCTTTTTTGAAACACTGTAGGAAAATAACAGTCTCCCACTTTAAAGACATGGAAACAGAAAAAAGAGGCTGATGTCACCAGGGTTTTGAAGACTGAGCTTGTGTGAGATGAAGCTAGGGGCAAAGGCTCACATATCTGGGAAAAACTCTCCCAAACATTCATGGGAGATCTTCACCCACAGCTGAGGAAACAATGAAAACTCAAAATTTCCCGGGTTTGGTCTCACTCTGTGCTCAGCCCTGGCTGCTCTAAAATTAGACCTGTTTTACAGACTTGGCTTCAGCTGCCGCAGGAAGCAGAGGCAGCACATGCCAGTCCTGCAAATTTATTGTTAATAATAATGGGGAGGCACTCCCAGGCTGGGGGCAGCCCCACATACCATCAAAGGCATGGTGGACAGGCCCCACACGGATGCATTCGCCATCTGCAATGACTGAGTGGAGCAAGGGTCAAGCAGTGCAAATGTTGTTATGATTAGCTCTCACAGGGGATTTTTTTCAAACAAGCTGTCTGTTTGTTTGGCAAATCTGAAATGGCCAGCAGAGATGTATCAGCGTCAACAATGCTCTTGTTGGAAAGGCTTTCTCAGACCCACTGTGATGTTTCTAGGAGGAGATGTTTCTCCCTCCTGGAGAAACCATAAACCACTCCAGGTCCCACAGGAAGGTAGAAAATGAGGCCCATTTTCCTGTGAGACCTGACACCCAGTTTAGCTTCAGGCAGAGTTTTGGTTAGTGCAAGCAGTGCTCAAATGAACTTACAGCCCCCCTAACAAGTTAAAAGAAAGACATTTGTATATGAGGCATTTGGTCAACTCTTGCTCATGTTCCTGCTTCATGGTGGACATTGGTAAGACCTGTGAGAGGGCCGGTTGGACCTTGCCCACAGTGCTGCCTACATTGGCAGGGCATCCCCTACACTGCCCAGGGCCCAGACATACACCATGGCATGCAAGGAAGGAGGGGGCAGGCATCTATCAGTGCTGTAGGGCTCCCTTTGCTGCTCTTCACTGTCCTGAGATTTGGCCTCCTCATCTATCATTAGCATTTCCTCCTAGTCCCAGTGATCCCTGATTCATAAGGGGTAGCTCTGGTAAGAAAGGAGGACCCAAAAGATCCCCACACACTATGCTGCTGGAGGAAAACATTTTGTATCACGCTAATTTTGGAAGCTCCATGAAAAGTGGTGTTTCTCCAAAGTCCTTCTCCAAAGCCCCTTCTTACACACCTTCTCCCTGGGGTAAGGCAGCTCCACATTGCTTTTAATGACTTCAGTAACAAAAACATTTAGTTCTTCACCATGAAATAGACTACCATCAAACTTAGAAATTAGCATTTTCTACAGTGATATTAAGAACACATGATGTTGATGGTCCTGGCTGTGAAAATAGGAGCTTTCCTGAGGCTCAGAAAAGAAGGACCAGTTTAGCCTCTGGTCCCCAGAAGCAGCTTAAAGAATCCCCCAGCTCCCATCCCTTTGCTTTAGAAACATTAGTTTAACTGCTAATTCAGAGTCCAGGCACAAAGTGTAAAAAGAATCCCTCCAAGCATTCAGTAAACAATGTCAGTCCCCAAAATAGCTTTCCAGTTTTCTTGTAATGTACTTCCATGCATCATCTTATGTGACCTTGAACTGGTATCATTTCTCACTTGGGAATTTTCCCTTAGTATTTGTTGCTGCAACTCTTGAAGTATGAAGAATGAAGTGCTGGACTCTTACACTCCTTTGTTTCCTCCTTTCATTTATTTTGGGTTTGATAGAGAAAACATATGACTGGATATGCCATTACAGGCACACAATCTGATAATCACTAGTTGATAGGACAGCAACTCCAAAAACTATCTGTAGCCAGTTCATTCTCTTCTTGTAACATCATGAGACTGCAGGGGTCAGGGATAAAGGCACTGATTTTTTTTTTTTTTTTTTTTTTCCTTTCCAGAAATGCTACAGCCTACATCCACCAGGCTCTGGATTTTTGAAAGAGATACTTTGGAGCATTTCACATTCCTTTTTTTGCTTATTTGCAATGACTACATAAAAGCTCTTTACAGAGACCTACACAGTAGGTTGTTTCTGTGGATTTGGGACATACATTCTGATGGTCCTTATGGGTCTTAAACAGATGCTGGTTTTCACAAATCAGTTATACATCTTCCCAAGATGCAGGAAGGGGCTCCCAAAAGTCCCACTATCATTTATCCTGTGGGAAAGGCAAGGTCAGCTATCAGCCACATCCTCTTTGTGCAAGGGGCCATGCTTCTTGGCAGAGGAGATGTTCCATGGGTACTGACTCAGAGAAGCAAATGGGCATGGAGGAGGTACAGGAGCTGGTCTTCCTATGCACTTCCTTATCATCACTCTTTTCAAGGCCTTCCATTACTGTCCTAGTTCCTGTTTTGCTTTTCACTGGTGGGATAAACTAAATAGTTCAGTTGAGAACCAAAGAGGGGACAAAGACCCTAAGACAGACACTGTCCTGTGATGGTAGAGGACAAAAACTCACCAAGGGATGCCGTACCTGAGCCCTGGGGAGGCAGAGAGATGAAGGTCTGCCAGACCAGCCTCAGTTGCCCCTTGACTGGGCTTCCAGCACTTTGCAGCAGTGCTGCAGGGAGGGCAGACAGGGGCTGAACAGCAGCTCTCTGATGAAAGCATCTGTGACTTCTATAAAAGCCAACACTCATGGTCTGTGGTGCCCCTAGGACTCCAGATCCCAAGTCTCTAGTTTACTGTAGGAGCTGTGAAGGACAGCCTCGGGCTTCACAGCAGGAAAAAATACAAGGGATCAAGTATACAGAGACACCTCATAAAGTACCCCTTCAAACCACAAGTGGATTTACAGGAGTTAAGTGAGTGGCCCTCGGGGGGCTTTCACTTGCCTATTAGCACTGGCAAGTGCAGGGTGCATGGCTGTGATGGAACTGTCTACACAACTCCATGACTTCTTTCAAGTGCAGACAAGCAGCAGCAGCAGACAGGCAGCTGCACACACACCTCTGGGCTGTAGTGTGGCTGGATGGGGCAGGGCTGCTGCACCAGGTCGGGCAATAACATCCTCCAATTTTTTTCCACCAACTTCCTTAACACTTCTGTCCTGTACTGGGGACATGCGGGATAAGACAGAGAATATTTGGGACAGCTCACTGACAGCCAGGGATGTCCTCAGCTCTCAAGTTCCCCAAGCAATGTGGGGCTGGGAAACAGGCACATCCCTGTCAAGCAAAACAGCCTTAGATAAGCCTGGAAACAGGTAAAGGCAGAAGGCATTGAAAGAAGAAAAAAAGCCTAGGCAAGAAAAGAAGAAAGAGAAGAGTGGAATAAAAGGGGCAGGGAAGTATAGGGCTGGAGGGTGGAGCTCCTTTGCAGAGAGAGGGCGATGTGAGAAAACTGGTATCTCTGGATCACGGGGGGGTTGCACAGGAAGAAGAAACATAAAGGAAGAAGAAACATAAAAGAAGGTGAAAAAAAGGTGATGAGGAAAGGTAGAAGAAAAGAAGGATCTGGCTAACAGACTTAAAAAATATCAGAGCAAACAAATTCAGGACAGGGGAGAAAAACTATGTACTGCAGGAGCTGAGTAGGGAGCAAAGAGGGAGGAAATAAGCATCCAAATGAAGAGAGATCAAAGCAGGATGGTCCCAAAGGAAATGAACTGGGCACTCTGAAATAGTGTCAGACATAAATAAATAAGACAAGAACATTTGGACACTTGGAAAAATAGGAGGAAAAATACAGTGTGATATACTATAGCAAGGAAAAGAGTGGGGTGTTGGCAAGGGAAAAGAAGGAAAAACAACTAAGAGAGAGAAAAAGAGGGAGCAAGCTGGACAGATCACGCAGTCTGAATGTATTTGCATGCACACTTTGAGGTGTTTGCTCTAATGTGTAGTTAGAACAGCAAAGAAAGTACAGAGTAATGCAATCACATCACTTACATGGCCAAGTGGGGATTTTGCAGGCTGGAAGATATATGCACTCAATAATTGTGGGTGAAAGTAGAGTGGCCAATAATTGCAGCAGTAAATCATAATCCTTTTAATATATTATCAGTTTGATACCCAAGCAATAAATGCATACGCATATGGGCTTTGTGCTTAAGGAAGTGGCAGGAAACTTGACTGCAAAAACAAACGGTGTGGAGAAGCCCAGTTCTCCCTCTCTTTTGAGTGAGAGAGTGTAATGAAATCTACTCTCTGTCTCTCCCAAGTCTCTGTCATGATAGTCATTACCACATTTGGCTGCAAGTTTCACAGCGCAGTTATTTTCTAATGGGAATGCACTTACTACAAAACTGAAATTTTCCACAAGAAGATTTTGATTTTGCTATTGAGAAAAGTCCTATGAGAAAAATTTGAACCAAGTGTTTCATTTTGGGTCACTTCAACTCCAGCCAAAATTTAAAAAAAAACTATATGAAACTTTTTATTGCATCACTATTAGTGGAACCTGGATATTTTCCTTTGGGAATAAAACATCTTTAAAATTCAACAAACCAGTTTACTCCATATTTTCTTACAATCATTGTATCTTAGCTTTGTAGTGGGAAATACTTGTGTGTGCACGTTCATATACATATGCATTTCCTCATATCCAACAAACAAGTGAATAAAATTAAGGGAAATAGAGAGAATAAACAAACATTCAGAGTTTATCCTGATTTTGAGCTGATTGCAAATGAAAGCCATTGTATCAGCACTTTATTAGGCTATCTGTGTATATCTTTTTTTCTGAAGAGATTTTGTGATCCTCTGGTAGGGAGGGAGAAGGGAAAGTTGTTAAGCAGTAATTTAGAACACATCTTGAATAAGAAGCACTGATCTATAGTCTGAAATGATGAAGGGTAGGAAATCTACCCTAACCTTCAATAAGCAGTTCCAGTGATTGTCTTCTTGTTTAAAAATACACTGCTTTCTTTTCATCTGAGGTTGCCTAGTTTCATCTTCCGGTGGTTGGACTTTATCACATGCTTTGTCTGCCAGAGCAAAAGAGCAAACTGTGATCAAATGTCTTTTCCCTATGTACATATTTATAGATTGTGATCAAGTCACCTTTTTAGCTTCTTTGTTAGATAAACAGAGCAAGCTCCTTGGGCCTATCACAGTAAGACATATTTTCCAGACCTTTCATCATTTGCTTGGCTTTTCTCTCTGAACTCTCTCCAATTCATCCAGCACCCTTCTTCAACTGGGGAAATCAGCACTAAGAGCAATATCCCACAGTGATGCCAACAGCAGATGTAGGCTTCCAGTTCCTATTTAGCGGTCTCAAGACTGGCTCTTTGGAAGACAGCCTTTCCCAGCAACTCCTCCTTGACTTACATGCAAACACCCCAGTCTCATCTTGTCTGTAGCTCAGTGGCCACATTCACATGCGGTGCAGTACAGAGGTTTAGGGGTGGTCTCCTCCCAACATCACTTATCCCATGTGGGTGCAGGTCACCCTCCTGGGTTTAATTTGGGGGAACTGGATCCCTGCCAGGGGAAAGCAGTCAGGAAGCTGCTTCCTACATGCATCCCAGCCATTGCCATTAGCGTTGGGATGAATGAGCAACTGATGATTAGTCTAAGGAACTCAACTAATTCTGATTTGACATCAAACACTGTGCCACACGTAGAGAGCCCAGTGTGAGCTGCTGCTCCACTCCTATTCCGCCAAATCGTTTGCTAATGTAGATATGGCTAGTGATATGACTAGTGATTTTGCAGAAACTGACTGAAATCCTACTAAAAAAACCCAAAATCACCACTTGACTGAATTCAGCTTCTCAAGTAATTCAAGCTGTTCTCTATTCATGTCTGTATTTCACTCTGCTGACTTTTTTTCTCTTGCATTACTTTTTAGGAACAATTACATGTAATGTCCAAGACAAACTTATTGAATAGTCAAAGACCAGCTATCACTTGTTTGAGGACACCATTCAAAACATCAAGTAAATGATAAATTTCCACTAGCAATTGTATTTTCAGAACAATAAGTGTGTCAGCATTTAACCCACTTTCAGTGTGACATGACAATTTTATATCTGTACAATTAATATTTATAATTAAGGAAACATTTGTTTTCTCAACCAAATTTCCATCATGTGCCAAGGTAAATGCCTTACAGAATTCAAAGTACCTTACATCAAATATTATTACATCAAATACTATTACCTGTGTTTACCATAATGGTAAATCCTTTTTAAAAATATATCAAGTTAGCTGCATAAACATTTATTAAAAGTTGGGGTTTTTTTTAATTATAGTCTCCTTCACAGAGTTATTAGCAGTCTAACAACAACTTTAATTTCTCCAAGACCAAAGGAAGTCAAATGGAAATGCACGATCATCTTACTCATCCTATATGTGTCATTACAAGTAAGACTGTATCTTTCCAGTTCTCTTAAACTTTCCTAGTGTTCAATGTCTTCTAGAAAACCATTATTTACAGTAAAATGAGTTTCTTGACTTGTTCTTTTCAAACTTGTGGACAGAAGCTGTTCAAGCCTCTCATTTAACATACCTACTTTAGTAGCTGCTGTTAAAACATTTTCTTGAATTATTGTTGTAATGGAAAATACATCATCACTATTGCAGGATTATATATTTTCAGCTGTTTTTTTCCAACCAAGACAGAAAGCTATTCTCATCTTCTCTGTGTTAGTATAAATAATTCTATCATTTCTATCCACTGAGAGAAACACTACTGATAGGTTCTCTTGGTTTTCTTTCCTAATGTACATCAAAAATTTCTTGTCCTGAACTTATATGATTTGTAACTCTGTTGGGCAAACACCTCTGCTTACACTTCTCTTGCAAATTTATCACCATTCCTATCTTCTGATTTAAATGAATTTTTGTTGAGTCACTCTTTCTTCCAATTGTTAATGTGGAGTTTTGTATAACAAAACAGCTTGCATTTCAGCTCTGTTGTTTTGATTTATAAAAACTACAGCTTTTTAGTAAAATGTTCTTAAACAGTTTGCAATTATCATTCACATTTTTCTATCTAAATTCTCCAAGTAGATCTGGCTTATAATTGCTTTCAGCTTTACAAAGCTGGCCTTTTTAAAGAGCAAAGAATCTATATTCGTATTTTAATCTTTTTGCACGCAAATACAATCAAGACACGATCTTTAGCACATGAGCAGACATTTGCTTCAGTCCTGTAATCAGTTTCTCTCTATATGTCAGAACTAGATCAGATTTTTGCTGAAGAAATAAAATCTTTACTCAGTCGTAAGGGAAGGATGGACTCAAGGCTTTGATCCATTGGCAGATACATTTGGCAGAGAAGTTTGGACCCCTGTAGTCCTAGGTGAGCATCCTAACCCCTGAACGATGACCCTTTCAACCCACCCTCCTAACAAACCCAGCCTTTGTTTTCCAATTTTATTCTGCTTTTAAAATAGAGCTTTAAATGCTCCTTGATTGTAGTTAATCTTTGTGGTCAAAATTGTATATTCATTTTCACACTTAGAATGAGAAAAGTATTCCGATTACCTCAAAAAGATATTTTAGTTAAGTCACAAAGAAAAAAATCCACTGCTCATATTTGTTTAATTATTGCCAACCACTTAATATTCTATTTGTTCACATTATCTCACCCGACTTTGGTATCATTGCATGAAACAGACACCTAGTTACCTAACACTGATGGGTCAGGAATGACTGAACTTGTTGGCATAGTGTCCTTGGACAGCTTCATTCTTTACTTGCTTGGGAGTCTGATTTTCTACTAAGCAAAAGTATATTATTCCCTCTTTTAAACTTCTTCTTCATTATGACTTTAATATCCTTCTGGCTATTCAAACCAACCTCTCAATTAATGACTTGTTTGCCTTTCCTGTGAGTAAAATATATCCAAATTTTGCCTTCCTCTGTTCTTAGTGAAGGTAGACAAACATGCTCAAAGCCATCCCTCTATCTTTAAATATGGTCAGCTTGCAGCACCCATCTATGTGTTACTTCCCAGCCACTCTCTTCAGGTTCCCTCCCTCTGCTTTAGGGATTCAAAGGTATGTCCTGGGAGGCCACTTAACAAATTCGGGGATGTCATTACAGAGTCTTTTCCTTTGAATCCAGGGTAAGTTAACAAGACCAGTGGCTTAAAACCTCCTCAGTTTCCGTAAGTCCCTCGAGGTCTATAGTTGCTTCTGTTACCCAGAACCATTCTCTGCTGAACCTACAACACATCATTCATACAGAAGCCCTCATTCAGACATAGTTCTCTCCCTTCCATGAGGCTACATTCGTTTCCAACAGTGATTCTCAGAGATTCTATTATGCATGCCTGCCTAAATGGCTACAGTCTACTTTCAGATGGATAACTTGCACTCATCATCTGTGTTTTTGTCATTTCTGGCTCAGTCCTGCAGCACATCATTCACATGGGGCTACATTGGGATTTAATTGGAAGCAGGTTGTGGTGGGGAAGGCAATCACACACCTGGGATGTGCATCTCTGCTCTGGGATCCAGGTCAGCTACTTTTGAGTGACCTGACTGATTTGAATATGATGGTTTGGGCACAGGAAGCCCAGAGTCTCCAGGGAAGATCCTTCCTGAGACAAATACTCAGTCATGTATGTCTCAGAGATGCAGGCATTAGAAGCACTGAGACTGGATTACATTCCCTTCAATATAATAGTGAAGGCATAGCCAGCAAGATACTCACAAAAACTTCCATGGCTTCATAAATCCCTTCCTGTAGTCTGACACCATCTGTATTTATTGACTTTTAGACATGCTACAAGACCCGTGTGTTGGAGTAGCTCTTTGAGGAGCCTTAAGAGGACTGGTTGATAACCGGGGCTCCAGTGTTTATTTACTTCAGCTTGGTAGAAAGAGTCAATTATGTTGCATTTTGATTTTGCAGTTATAAGTTGGCAGAGTGCTTACAGCCTATGTAGGAGCATATTTTGTTTATTTTAAATATCTGAAAAAAAAATTGAATAAATAAAATGATGCAGCTGGTGTAAGATTTATGATGTCCTGAATTTTCCATGATTTTAAGTGGTTGAGTTTGAACATGACGTGTTAGTCAAGCATGCAGCCCAATACCAGTCTTGTCTGGCTTTTGAAACAAAAGGTCTTTTGTTGTGGTGAATCACAGAGAAAGCTTTGCAGGTCCTACTTCTATGATGACACTTACAAACAAGAATTCCCATAAAGTCCCATTGCCCTTTCTGTAGAGGAAGGGTTAGGATTCATACAGCAGATACATTGCTATCTGTCAGAGTCAGAAAGCCCAACACTGAAAAAAATGTAAATGCTGAATAACTTCAGTTTTTGCATCATTATCCACATAAGGCATCCAATCTCATCATTCAGCAATGAACAGAGAGAACCGTAATGGTGTCTCTCAACACCGTTCATCCAGTTACGTGCCCCATTAATTTTCAGATCAAAATAACTAACAGCAAACTGACTGCCTTCTAAACCAAGCTCAGAACTGAAAAATTCTCCTTGTCCTGGTCATGTTGAGAGTAGATTTACGAAAAATACTCTTACTTAATAAAGTAACCTGAATAGGTACTAGAACACATCATTCATGGTTGTACGGTCCTGTGAATGTTATCTTCAAAGCAGATACACAGTTTAGCCAACTCCTTGCTTAAGTGTTGCAATAAAATATATCCTGAAGTCACTGGGAGCCTTTATGCTGTCTTCAGTAGACATTAAAGTACCTTCTAAAAAGCCATCAAGGCTCAACAGATGAGCTTTTAGAGGCTTTTCTGACTGTTAGGACAAGCTTTCCTTGAAATACATTTTGACTTCAGGAAGGCTCCCTGACACATTACCAACAGGGCCGTGAAATGTTTGTCTGATCACAAATCCTTCCACACCAAACAGAAACCTTCTGATACACTGGATAGCCACAGCTAGGTCTGGGAAACTCTTATGTAAAGTACTTTAGGGTAAATATGGAAATGAATGTATTAGAAAAGAAATGTGTTGGGTGAGTCATTAACCGAGGTAATCCAGGACTCCTTACCCATGTGCCACCATATGCTCTATGTTCTTCCTTAAGCTTATCCTAATGCGTTTTCCTTAAGCTCTTTTCCACTTCCTTAGTTCATGAAATAAAGCAACATTAGCTCTTCTCAGCGTTAACAGATGTTGTGAGGAATTATTTTAAAGTCACTTATATCCTGTATCTCTCTATATCTTTCAGCTCGATTGGAGCAAATTTTAGGAGTTTCTGCCCAGGAGAAAAAGAAACCCCAAACTATAGAGATTTACACCACACCCTTTCTATCATTAAATAAACCTAGCAGCAAGCTAAATCACTGCAGTCCAAGTATTTTTATACATTTTAGAAGTCTTCTCACATCCTCTGTTCTCCCATGAACTGGCAGAGATCCATTTTGGGACACAGTTCATGCACTTTAGTGTACAGCTCTGATTTGGAAAATCAGAGAGTGGTGAAACTTAAGGGCAGAGAGAAGCAATTGCACTCGTCACTCTCTGCCTTACAGACATAATAGCAAATCTGAAGTTTCAGGAGCACAGCAAGAAGATCTAGTGGATGCTGATTTTTTATTATTATTACTCACTGCTTTTCAGTGGTATTCCTGCCCAAGTACACCCCAACTAGAAGAGAAATTGCAATCTTAGTTCAATGGAGAAGAGAAGAAGGCACACATAATGGGGAAATTTTAAAAGTGTGCTTCCCATAAATTCAGTGGAACACACAAAATTTTGGCTATCTACCTAAAGCCGATGTGACAACAACACTAAGAAGCTTTCTTGGTTGGTATGGATCCAAAGGTCAATGAAGGAAGCAGAAAAAAAATCACATATACTTCAACAGGCTGCTGTGTAAACCCCAGCTGTTACAGAAATTGCTGGAAGATACTGCCCAGGAACACTTCATTTGAAGATTTTAATGCTATTAAAAAAAAAAAAAAAAATCCCCCCCAAAAACCACTCAGTGATATCAATATAACCTATGCTTCATGAAACTCTCAATTTCTCCTTTGTAAGCCCCTCTGCAGGGATTATGAAGTAGTCTGAGCAGCCAGTGTGTGTGACACAGATGCTTCAGCAGGCTGGCCCCAGCGTGCAGACTTGGCCAGGAAACAGCACCATTACTACCAGGTTGTCAACATTAGGCTTCTCCAGGGTGGAAAGCAGGGTAGGAAGGAGCAGGCACTGCAGTGAGCACTGCTGCACCCTGAGGCTCAGGCAGCAAATGCCAGGCACTGGGGATCATGCACAGGGCCCTCTCTTTTGATGCAGCTTTTTTGTCTTAAGGGTCTTGATGTGGCAGAGCTGGGATTTTGTCTCAGAAAACCACAGTTTTCGGTGCAAAGGTCTCATATTCAGTTTATGGTCATCAGAGAGTGACGAAACCACCCCATTTCTTTCTTATAATGTTTTCTGTGCTGTGTTAGATTTTCAAAGGCATACATGATCCAGCAATCACAGAAATGCTTAATTGAAAAGGAGTTTATTTAATTATTTTTATTGTTTGTTTGTGATTCTGGAGTAATTTCATATAGTGTCTGGCTCTCTCACATCTCTTTTTTTTCAGAGAAAGCCTGCACTGAAATGGGACTGGGTACAGATCATACTTTCCTTTGATTTAGGCTCCCCACTGTTCTTCCAACATGAACAGCAGGACTGGAGCAGATTCAGGTTAGGGCAGAATTTGGCCCACTGATGTCAGCCATTTGAGTACACATACAATACACTGTAAAAGCAAGTATTAATAAAGACTGGATCGTGAATGTGAAGAGACAGGGCTGAATCATATTCTCATCGTGAATGAGTGATGACACCCTTTTACCCAAACAAAAGAACTAATGTCTACTGGAAGGATAGCCTGGGGCAGTATTGCTTTAGGAGAACAAAGGCACTTGGTTTGTTAGAACATATGCGGTAAGAGTGCCGACAGATCAAGCAAAAAACACAGTTTAGCTAAAGAAGGACATTTGGATCTTCCCTGTGGATGGGACCAGGGGTCTGGCATTTACAGATTACACATCGGGTAATTAAATAGAAACTGGTGACAAAAGTTTGATAACAATAGTAAGGGGGGGAGGGAAGGATCATGAAATACACATTGTCACATGTGGTTCCTGAGGCAGAAACATGGTTCCCACTTGACTTAAAGGCCCATAAGATATGCAGGGAAGCAGTATCTGGTGTGATACCACTGAGTGAGGAAGAGCATTTCATTTCACATGATGATGCCTTCAGCAGAACTTCAGCTAAAGAAAGAGAAACTGGGAAGGAGCAGACATCAGGACAGCCTTTAATTCAGAAGGAAATTGCTTTAAAAAAATCAAATTGCGATTTACATGTCTGTGAGCACGAAGTAGGCGGGACATTTCCTGAGAAACTTTTTGCCTCAGGTGAAAGGCAGTGACGTACAACCCTAGGCTGCATTGTAGTTCCTCTTGGTGTGCCCTGTCACTCTACTTGGCTCCAGCAGCCCCTGTGAGAGGAGCAGCAGGAGCAGAACAGGAAGCTCTCCTGGGCAAGGGCTTCATCCTTCAGGTTATGAAGGATGTCTTCGTTCTCTTGCTGAGGAGCACCATAAATATCACGTCACTCCAGGGAAGTTTCAGTGCCCACCTCCACACCAAAGTTGCAATGCCAGTAACTTCAGAGCATGTGTCTTGGCACCAGGGACAGCCTCCACCTTGCCAAGGAGAGTTTTCTGAAGACACTAGCAAAAGCTGCATAGTTTTAGGCCAACACATATCATTTCTTTTGACAGAAAAGTGCATGGTGTCCTGCAATGCTGACCAGCCTGGTAGGCTGTTGGGTTTGTAAGCCACCCTCAGCCGTTTCATGGCTGGCTGGGTGATTGCACACTTGTTCCTCATGAGCACTTGGGGGGATGAGGGCCCCTGAACACACACCCCAGGAATGCAGCATTTGTATGATTTATATGTGCATTTATCCACATATGGGATACATATATGTGATGTAGCCATGGCCCTTCCCTCCCCTGATGACAACATCGCAGTACAAACATCATGGCATCACTGATGCCAAAACACAAACACCATAAAACAATCATCACGCTATTGGGGCCATAAACATCACAACATCAACCCAATCCCTAACACACTTAATTCATTCCTTTAGGCAATGCTCCAGGAAAAATGACACACCAAAAAAAAAAAAAAAAAAAAAAAAAAAAAAAAAAAGAGAGAGAGAGAGAGAGAAAGAAAAAAGGGAGGGTAGTGTTTGGCACGTGCAGGTGGGGAGTGTGGGCACCTAAATATCCCCTTCCCCCTGGGTTCCCCAGGAGGTATCTGCACTTTGTTAAAACTGGCTCTTCTCATCCCTGATTCATGCATCTCAAATCAGGATAAACTCCTGTAACCACATTAGTCAATCCAGACAGATTCGTCCATTACTTAATGCATTACTCAGATTTCAGTAACAGAAGGTGTGTGATCTAGACTCAAGTTCTTCTATGCCTGGATGAAAAAAAAACACTAAAAGAAATTTGTGGTAACTGCACCTGTGAGACAAGATTCACTGATTTTGGGAATGACGGCTACAACTTTTCTAGCAAGTATTTTAAAAAATACTTGTCTCCATTTACATTAACAGCTTTGTTCTGATGATCATGTCAAAGGCCTAATTGACTAACAACAAGCTACCTCTGTCAACAAAAAGCAAAGGGACGTTTTCTTCATCACTATTTCAGCAACTGGGTTTGATCCTGTGCGGTTTTTCCTACAGTAGCAGGACAGCATAGAAGATCTACGGCTCTTTATTAGGAAACCAAAACACGGGAAAAGCCAAAGTTAAGGCAAAGAAACCATGCCCACTATTTCATGGTTAAATTTGGAGAGAAAGAGAGAGAGAGAGAACTAAAGAGAGAAAATAAAATCTATAGCTCAGTGTTTTGATTTCAACTCCAACTTATCTATCAGAGCTTGTGTGGGCAGAAGCTTAATTTGATTTTCTGCCAAGAAACATCTCCCAAAGGTTGCAGTGGATTTGAAAACAAAGAAAATGCATTTTAAAAAGTAACAAACCTCCTGTGCTCCTTGTCCACTCTTGGTTTGACACCCAGTTTGGGCATTAGTGAATCCCATGAGTCCTCATCCATGGTTCTCAGCAGCCTGCTTGCTGGATGCTCCCTGTGGCCACGTTGGCTAGAGGTATCCTTGCCAGAGGATACAGAGCTGTTTCCTGCTTTGCTGTTGCAGCTTAGGAAGGAAAGTCAGGAAGTGAGTTTGTGGGACTTCATATCTGCAGTCTTGTCAATGTGTGTGTTGAAATCTCCCAGGATGACAAGTCAGGGTATTTCATCACCATTGTCAACAAGGTATCAGTGAACTCCTTTATGAACTCTTTAGTCTGTAGAGGTCTGTAAATGAGCATAAAACTCTATGTTAGCTTTGGCTCAAGTTTCTGTTGTCAGATGAATGAATTCAAACCTTACTCTCAGCCTCCATTAGAGCTGCCAAATCCTATCCAGAGGAACTAGCTGGGGCAGCAAACTGCTTTATCAAACCTCTGTGTCCTTGCACTTAGCTGAACTATTTGCCAAGTGCTGTAGGTGATGTCCTTGCTTTACAGAAAAGATAATGCTCATCTAGGAAGGTTCACAAGCAGCATAGATCCTTTCTAATCCTACTCATCAAGTGACTGGAGACTTCCCACCTTGGAGGACATTATATTCACTCACCAAGGGCTATCAAACACGCCCATGACTGCAAACAAGTTGCATGGGTTAGGGCTTCAAGAGCTCACCTGCACGAACCTGGAAGTACTGGAATTTTTTTCCCCAGTATGCCTGTCTCTGACTGGTTAGTTTCTTTCTTACCTTGCTCTGAAGTCTTGCTCAGCTCAGTGCTTAAGTTGGTAGCACAGAAAATTATCTCTGTTTTGTTTTGGTTTGGTTTGTTATGTTTTGGTTTGGTTTGGTTTTGAGCTGTGTCTTTTTCACATCTCCTGAGATAGCAGAAGTCACTCTAAACCTTTTAAAACCTTTTAATTTCTAAAACTCCATTGTCGTCTAGGAGAAATCACTGTTCCCTGTAGTTTTGGCAGAAATCCTCTCAGAAGGACTCAGTCTATTTGAGGGCACTTTTCTGAGACCCATTCAGCCTGTATTCACATCTTCCTTAGGTCTGCCCAAGGATGCCTTGTGTCCTTTCTGGAGCCCTAGAAAATGAAGCCAACAGCAAGAATGTGAATGTCAGCACTATCCACAGCAACACTGGTAACTAGACAACCAGGGCTAATCCTGGCTAAGTGAGCAAGACAGTGACCATGCTGCTAAGTGAAGAAAAGCACCCCTTTTCTTGCTTATAATACATGGGCTATATGTAAAAATAGCTGCTAGTCAGCAGCAGTGTGTTGTTCACATGTGTGGGCAATATGACAACAAGTTTATTTTCAAGCCCCCTTTCTCCTATTAGTTCCTCATCTTTGATTTTATGTGGGTTATCCAAGGATGAAGGTTATCTGAGGACTTATTTTCAGAAACAGATATTTTTAAAGGGCTGGAGGTTATCTGAGGTTTAGCTTGAAAATAACAGTACTTTGGAGAGTTTGCAGCCCCGCCTAGTATCATTTAGTTGAAGATATGCCCACATGCACAACTAGTCAATTCACTCTGGTAATTTAACAACGCTGTTGAATTCTTCACTGATGCAATGGTTTCATTTGCCAGCTTTTATAAATAACACTTTCTAAAAAATCTCTGTTTACCCAGGACATCCTGGCTAACAGTGTTTTGGCAGAGGGTACTCGTTCCCTCATCATTTTGTAGCAAGACCTCAGCAAAGCAATACACACAGACATGAAGCTGTCAGCCCTTACAGAACTCCAGTTCAAAACACAAGAGTAAATTCTTCCTCAATAGCACTCACTATCAACCCATATTAAACCTATTCTTCACCTTCAACTCTATCCTTCCAAAAGATTCAAGTTCACAGTCTTGGGTTTTATCTTCAGGGCACCCAGTGGTCACAGACTGTGACATCTAAAGTTCACTTAAAGCTGTAGGAAGAAGGGCGATTGACAAGTGCACTCCTGACATATTAAAACTGCCCACAACAGGGCAAAAGCCCATCTGGAAACAGAGGTTTCCTATAGGCAGATCTTAAAATTTCCAACGGACTCATAAAAAAATTAATGGGCTGGATAAATCTCCCTACAAACAAGTACTCTATGAGTGAGTACACACTTGTTTAGCTTTTTTTTTGTTTCTAAAACCACAAAGAAATGTTGATAAAATAAAACATAAACTGGAAAGACTGTGAATCCATGTGACAGACCCTGAGAAGAGGAGGAGGAGGAAGCCACAAGGGGCAGCGTTAGTCACCTGGTTTAATACCAGCTGGATGGGGCTGGGATAACCTGGTGAAGAGACCAAGCTTGCCCCAGGCAGGTTTCACACCAGTTTGTGGTAGTACATCTCAGGCCATGGAGTGAGCTGGAAGAAACTTCTCCTACAATGCTTCAGGCAACCTCCAACACTATAAAAACAGTCACAAACTGAGACCCTGTGTCTCATTACCTGAATGTAAGCAAACATCGGCAACTTGTCTTTTCTATTGAAACCCGTGTTTGCTTTTGTTTTAATTGAGCTGAGGAGAGGACACCGATGTGGTTAGAAATAGCATATTGAGAGGTCAAGAATTCAATCTGTTCTAGAGAGGCCTACTGCTGGTTCTCTTGGCAGGGCTCGTGCAGGGCTGCCGTCAGCCAGTCCCCAGGAAGCATTCTCGCTCGCGGAGCAGGAGCAGTGTGAGTGGCCAGCATTCAGGCTTGGCTGCCTGACCAGAAAAGGTTTTCAAAATGTCAGCTCAGATCAACCTGAATCATTTTCCCAAGGCACAAAGGGATGGAGGGGGAACTGAAAAGTGTCCTGTACTTCTGTTTCACAAGTCTCCATTTAATTTTCAGTTAATGGAATGAAATGTAGAGGGAACAAAAGGCCAGGCAGGTCCTTTACCTCCCCTATCCCATAGCCCAGCTTTTAAAGAGTCCAGGATATGAGTAATCCAAATTCATTTATTTTTTCCCTTTACTGGAGAGATTTGATCCCCACTTCCCCCATTCACTTCCCAAGAGTGTCTCAGAAACTTTCTCATGCCCTTCTGGGCATGACCTGCCAGTCAAAGCCAGCTGGTCCCCAGGGTAGATCAAAGATTCTCTTTTTGAGGTATATGAAGGGGAATATACTCATTGGGACTGGCAGTATGACTTTGGAGCCACTCAGACACAACTGCAAGTGATACCTGGCTGGCTCATACATTTGGTGCATGCTCTTCTGATTGCATGAGGATGTTAGGACATCACCGCAAGATTCAGGAGTGCCCCCTTGCACACAAGCTTCAAGCCCATGGATTCATGATTCACTCAAGATGACTGCAATCACAAGAATGGAGTGTCTTATTTCATCTTGCTTTTTTTAAAAACTTCAACTAGAGAGAGGCAGTCCATTTCAAAGCCCCAGGCTTTGGCCCACTGCTCCTCGTGTCTGAAATCTGATGCCTATGTTTGGTATAAGGCTGGCTGAAAACTGCAAAGACTGAGAATTTAAGCCTCACTGTAGTCCAGGGTACTAAGCAGCAGCATCTAAACAGAAACAGCCTTTTGGGGTTGCTCTGTATGATGCTGAGTTTGTGCAAACCCTTGCACTAGTCTCCAAAGGACAGATATAAAAGCACTTGGAAGGAAAAGGCCTTTCTAAGAGCAAGAGGGGAAAAAAAAAAAGCAATGAAGACAGCAAAGCATGGTGTTGAAGGCACCAGTATAGGAAAGGGCAACATTAGGTGCAAAATGACATTTCAACATGTGTTATGAGGGAATTGTTCAGCATCAAGAGAAGGCAGAGAAACAGACAGATTTCCCTTCAGCAAAGATACCATGGTGCTGTGTTCAGTGTTCAACATCTCCACGCTCTGGGCAGCAACCAGAAACCCTTAATCTTAATGTCAGTAGAGGCACAGAAATGGCTCTCCTAAGTTGCAAAAACAGTCTGGGCTCCAGGGGATTCCCTGTCCCTCTGAGCACTTTGTGCCCATCTGTGTTGCAGATAGCAATTATTATCTCATCCAAGAGAAAATGAGCAGTGTTTGCAAAGAAAAGGCAAAAGAACAGCAGGCTTTGCCAAGCCAAAGAGGGATCATCAACAAAAAGATGGTTGTTTTTCAATAAGGGCCTATTTTTACTAAAATGTGGTAAAATGTGTGTCATTGTGAAGGGCCACACATGAAAACACTTACAAACATTGGCATCCATGTGATATATGGCCTTTGTTCCTATGGAAATTTTGTTCAAAAGAAAAATATGTATCACTGACCCAGTATGTTTTCTTAGAGTGTAATGCTTATATTAGCATAACAGTGTCTTACAGCATCACTACAGCAAAGCTTGTGTCAGCACTTCCATTGCAACTAACCCTCTTCAGGACTGTTTGGATGAAGCAGTATTTTTAGAGGACTGATTAGGGGCAGAGTTTCAGTCTTAATTATGAAAGCATTTGTTTTTGTTAAATCAGAAGATGTCCAGGCTTCTTGGACTCATATTTGATCAATCATAACTTAAATCCTATTCTGGGCAATCGTGGTTTTTGTGGACGGGATTATGGCTATCTTTTCATAACTAGGAAAAGAATCTTGCCAAAAATCATGATTTTAACATTAGCTCTGCAGTATGCATTACTATTCCTAAAGACCCAGCACTTGGCTTTTGTGAACTTCTGAGAAAATCCTATTTGAATTTTGTTTATTTGTTTGATGCTCTTTTGAAAAAAAAAAATTAAAAATCAATTTCTGAGCAAAGACAAGGCACATTAATTTAAAGTTTCCCACACCCCAGATCAAACATAAGAACTGCAAAACTATTCTTTTTGACTAAGATTTTTGGCCTGTAACTTTTCATGGTTACAGGTTGAACGTGCATATTCAGCTTATATATTATATATAAGATATATACATATAAATATATTATTTTCAGGCTTACGCATAATTAAATATATTTAACAAATATTTTCAGCCTTACAATCTTCAAAGGTTTTAGGCCTGTGACAAGATTTGTGACATTCAACAAAGTTAAACTGACAGTGTTAACAGGGTACCTAAGCAAAAAACCTTGCAGTCCAACCTACATCACAACTAGAGAGCTTTTGAAATACGAAGTTTTACATAATTTGGGGGATATATTTCCATATAAATCTCTAAAGGCGAAAGAAAGGGGACAGTAGTAAAATTCATGTATAGTCACTATTGATACTGTAGGACAAGCCTAAATATTTCTCTAATACTCTGTATTGCTCTAGTGGGTGGTAGACGTAGCATGTATGAAGAGCCATTTCACCCTTAGAAATCCTTCATCTAACATCAGGGAGGATTTAATGCATCTTTAATAGTATTTCAAATGACAATCTCAAATATTCTTTAAAACAGAGGAGAGACATATTGGGAGATATCCACGGTATCCTCCTTGCGGATATTCCTTTGGGGAGGAGAATAAATGAACTGTTTTTCCTTTAGAAAGAGGGGTGGACAGAGAGAGATTATTTCTAAGTGAATGAAAAAAAACCAATATTGAGTTCAATTAGTAGATCTAGAAGAACAGTTATAAAACCTACATTATGTTTGTAACACTTGCCACTGCAAAGATACACAACTGTCCTGATAGACCGCAAGAGGTTTTTTGTGATGTAAATTAAAAAACAGACCAAGAAGGATATGGGAACAACCAGCCCTGAGCAAAAGCACCTGTCCCCTACCAAGCCCATGCAAACAGGGGAGCAGGCAGGCTCTCCTTTTTTCTCCTCAGTCCAAGGCATAAAACAAAAGGAGAGGCAAGCTCCAGTCCCTCAGATCTGGAGAAAATGGTACTTGCTATCTCCATAACAGAAAAGAATACGAAGGCATGGAGCTAGATAGCGAGATGTTGAACATGCCTCTCACAGCCAAGTGCCAGGTCTGGGAGGTGGCTGGAAATGCTCACAAACACCCATTTGCCCCCCCTTTCCTCCTCCTTTTTTCCAGCCTTGGCACAATGGTTTTTCTGGGCTGCTTTTCAAAAGTGCCTGTGGATTTAAGGGGAAGTCTAAGCACCTGACTTCAGCAGTCTGGGTTGCCCATCTTGGGTAGTGCAGCTCCCGGGCTGTCTCTCGAAAAAGCAAGCCTAGGTCTTATCCCGCTTCCTTGCAGGGAAAGACTTCAAAACACATGGCTTCAAAATAAAGGGGAAGTACAGACTGATTCTCAGCACTCAGTAATGTCTGTAGCACCTTTACAACTGGCTCCCCTTTAACAACACCATTTCTTGAAAATCCCCGTTCTTTACCCTCCTTGCTTGTTTTATGGCTGTGAATCTCCCTCTAAAATGAAAATAATGCACATCGCAGTCTTCTTTGTTGCAGTGGATTTGACATGCCAAGTATTTTCATGCACATTAATAAAGCAAGAACCAAGAACTGGCACAGTTTTCTCTTGGTTCAGTTTGTGCTTTTAATACTTGTTCTGTGGATGCAAGCCTTACTGTCAGGTCTATTCTTTATGAGATGGAAAGAAGCTCTTCTATTCTTATAATGGGTTTCATTGAAAAGCAAAGCCACTTCTCTGCATTTATTTAAGTCCAGAGCTAGAATAGAGACCAGCATGATGAATTTTAAGCAGAGTTCACATCTGGTCCAGAAACCACAATCAATTTATTGCTGTATCTGAAACATTTTCAGCATCTGTCATATAATATATTTTCACACGTTTCTAACAAGACATTTTCTTGGATGTAGCATAGACAGGTATATCTGTCAGTTCAATTTCATGCAAATGAAACAGAAGAATTTTTGGCATGGTTTGTTATACTGTCTTTGGAGCAGTGTAACTATCATGTGAAAAGGGTATTATTTAAGCATGCCAGAAGCTCAGCAATTTCTTCCAAAACGTGGAACTACTGACTACACAGCAGATTTTAACTTTAAAAAAAATCTATACCTTCCTTTTTTTCCATTTTGATAGAATCCATTATCCAATAAATTTGAGAGCGAGGTGCACATCTCCATATTATAAAACCTATCTTAGCCCGTTCTGAGAACTCTCACGTTTTATGTTAAAGTGGAACCTTCCACTCATGATGGCCATTTAATCACAACTTTGTTCAAAGTTTATTAAAAATTAAATGGCAGAACACATCATATTAAAATTCTTAAGAACTTCACGTTTTCACCCGAACCTGTCATGGGCTTTCCCACACAGAACCACAGATGTATCAAATAGCTTGACAGTATTACAGCCCTATAAATAGGCATGCCAATTTGCCCCCATATTGGCCCCAGTACAACCATTTACCACCTCATTTTTGGCTACATAAACTGCCTCTAAGCACTTTCTCATTTGAAAACCCTGGGGTTCCTGTAAGAGCACTGCATCAGCAGACAAAATCCTGCACTCTTCACCCTTCCACCTGTGCTCACATAAGATCATCCTCAGCCATTACCTCTCTGATGAGACAAATAGAAGGCAGTCAGTGGTCTGTGATAATGTCCTAGTGATAGTTTGCTTGGTTTGTTTGCCCTTTATTATCTCTATTAAATCGAGACAAGATGAAGTTTGTTGGGGTGTATTGGGGTGCACCCACAAGTGAGTGAGTCTGTGCTTTTGCTGTAAGCACACTTGGGAAGTGGGGAATCATATGGGCCTGCTGCATAATAGAGGAAGACCCTAAGATGATTAAATATCCATTCCTATTAAAATAATATCTGCCATGATTAAGGGTGACATTTAGCTCCTTGAACCAAGAAGGAGGGCCATACTTGACTATCAGGAGTAGATAAAACAACACAGTCCCTGCCTGGCAGAGTGGTTTTAGTCTTCTGAAATAGGCTTAGATACTGGCTGTAAAAGTGAGCAAACTAACCTGTGTATGAAGAAAACATGTAAGCAAAATTGGAGGAGGTGGAGGTTTGTAAGCAGTGACTGTCCAAGGCTGTTCACACCAGGGAGGAAATGTGTATGGAGACCACGATGCCACAGGGCTTGGTGGCACCATGCAACAGGACACCGGGGACTGGAGGGTCAAAGCTGAGCAACTGAACCAGGTGTGGGTTTTGGTGAGCCCATACCAGTGCTTGCTTATTTTTTTCAGCGTTGCAGAGGTTTTTCCATCACTACATAAAGAGGAAAATCTTGTGAGGAGAGAAGTATAAAGCAGCACCATCCCCTGCACCCCATGTGTCCTTTGCCTCAGGAATGCTCAGCAGCTTGTTTTCCCATGCCAACATCCAGGTGGGAAGTGGCAGTGTAGGGGCCAAGGCAGGGCAAGGTGGGTGCCTGTTTTCTGGGCTGTGGTTCTTTCAGAGTGGCTGTCACCTCTGAGTTTCTCCCCCAGAAGGTCTAGATAAGGTTTGAGTCACACATGGAGCTTGAAAAAAAAAGTCAACTTGATTTTTATTGCATTTTAATTTGTAATAAATGTTTTATTGACTTTCTTGATAAGCCTGTGGCAGTTTGAAAGTTTACTTTTATGAAGCTGAGTTATCTATCTAACTTAAAGACCTTGTGCTCTTAATAAAACTTAGGAGCTTGATTCATACTATCATTCTTGTTTTATTTTTGCTCCACTATAAATCCAGGTTTGCACAAGCAGATTCTCTCAAGACTTTTTATGTGGGCTTGGTTCCACAGTAAAAATAAATGTATTTCCAGTGAATATGACACAAGAAGCTTGCCAGCTCCTTTGAATAAATTTAACCATTTGACTACTAAACAGCACAGCAGGTGCTGAGCAACTCCATGTCCCACACATGTCCGATAAAAAGTATGTATGAAATTAAAGTGCTGGTGTCTTAGTGAGACATTATTCTTTAAAGAAGCCCATAAAAGATATAATGGTATAGGCCAGCAAAGGGTTAAAGAAGTATATCTCACATTTTGGCATGTCATGAATTTAAAAAAAAAAAAAAAAAAAAAATTGAATTTCTTCTGGAAGAAATCAGGTGATGTCTAATATTTACTTAGAATTGAGCTTTTTCAATATCTTTTTCTAGTTATTTTAGCCTGCAAAGGAGAACACAGTACTTCACCTGTGACTTTAAGGGCTACAAGGTCCCCACTTAATTACAATTTTTAAAATAACTGCAATTTGGCTTTTTGTACCAAGTTAATCAAGTGCGGGACTGACGAGTTACAGAAAATCACCTGTGGAAAGAGCAGATTTTTATCTTTCTCAAAACACTGTGATATGTGTTGCCAAGATTTATAACTTCCCTAGAAGCTAGAAATCCAACTTTCTCCAAAGGCACAGAGAAATCAATGGCTGCTCCGCAATGAGAAAGCCAAATCTATGGAAGAAAACAGATTCTTGAGGAAGTGGAACACTTACATCTATTTACACATCTGCAGTCATTTGGGACAACTGACATTCAAAAAAGAAAATTCTCACATCTTTCTCCCACTTAAGTCATAAATAGTTATGACAAGGTCCTCACCTGTCTTAAATTTTGCTAGAGTGCTGTAAGGAGGTCAGAGGCAGATAGAGACTGACTTGAGAAGCAGATGGAGACAGAGGCTGCAGATGGATGGTACAGAGTGGCAGGAGACAGCTGAAGGAGTTAGCACATCACCTGGCACATCTCGTGAGCAAACATCAGGTGAGCAGGACACCAAGCATGAAATCCTGGCACATGAGTGGCGAGCATTTCTGATGATCAGGCTGTGACTTAGGCTAAGACAGGTCTGAGCCTGCGTCAAAAAGCAGATAAGTGGTGCCAGGCTGTATCAGACTAGAAGCTGCACAGTCGTGTTTCTGGTTACAAGCATTTTAAATCAAAATGCAATGATCAATTTTCTCCTCTCTCCAACTGTGCAGTTCTGCAAAATGTTTTTACTGTCTCAGCCTTAAATATTGATGCTGAACATATGTATAGTATGACAATCCACAGGCATTTTGTACTTTAATTGTGCAGTGATAACTCAGCTGTCTCCAATACCTTGCACGCTGCACTCATTGTAGTTTAGTGTTAAAAAAACTGGGACCCCTGTATTTCTTCAGCTTTTATTCAAGTTGCTGTTCATACACATTATGCTTGTTTCCTGTCACTGAACATCTTGAAGTCATAGGAAATTCATGTGAGTACCCAATTTGTATGTGATGAGCCAAGTTTGTGAGTTAAAGCAAGACCACTTACACACCTTTCCAAAAAATAATATGGTCCATACATCCCCAGTCTCAAAATGTGACATGGCCTACCATAGCCAAAATTATGAATGAATAGGAGCACAAAAGGCAAAAACTCATTGCATGACCTTTGCCAGAAAGCTCCATAAAATTTCTTCCACTGCAGCTTCTAACCAAAATGAAAATTAACCACTCCATCCAAATTTCCCACTCATCAGTCTTGAGTAGGCCAGTTCATTTTAACACTGCCTGAGGTCTGTTTTTTTGTCAGGCTGGATCCAGTCTCAGTGGGTATAGCCCATACATCTAATTCACAACAGAGGATCTGCTGAAGCTGCCTCAGGTTGTAGACCTAAAAGGCTCAAAGGGAAGGACATTCATGTCCATCTGAAACCCAACACACAATACAAAGCAATTTTTTTTCTTTTTTTTTGCATGCTTGAAGCATCAGGACTCAAACTCATGACAAGAACTAAGCATACAATAAGATTTTTTTCATCTCAGTGGCCAAAACTTGTCCAGGATTGACCAAAACCAAATAATTTTCAGTATCCCCACCCAAAGTAAAGTACTCTAAAACTTCAATCTAACAAAAGGTTTATTTCAAACAAAAGTAAATACAAAGTCTTTTGTTTTCCTGGGGAGTGGAGAAAGGAAGAGGAAATACTTTGTTATTTTTCAATTAAGGCTAGGTCAACCTCTAAAAATAGAAATCTCAAAACAAATACAAGAATTATTCTTTTTTCAAATACCAAGTCAAAATGTTTTGATTGTTTTTTCCTTTCCCTCTCAGAAAATTTTAGTGACTTAAAAGTGCATTTTTGAGCAAGAAAAAAAATACAACATTTCTTCCAGATCCATTCTTGAACTGTTGCTTAAAAAAAAAAAAAAAAAGCCCTTTGCTCTGCTGTCACTCAATCTGCAGCTCACAGATGACTGGGATCAACACTACAGCTGGGAGAAGCCTGCAAAATCACTGCGAAACAGTGCACTTTCCAAAGCAACATGGTCATGGTTTTATGTGCAACCAGTGGTTGTACAAGTGTTTTCTGGGAGACAAAGGTCAGAGCTGGCTCCCTACTGCTGTCAGTTTCCTTAGGATCTTCAATTCTTCTGATGAACCTGTTTATTAAAATTAAAAATTTTGGTAAAACATCAGCATACTGTGTATCTAAATATTGAATGCTCCATATCTCTCCCTCTTCCCCTTCTAGCTGGATTCCACCAGTGGAACACAAGATGGAAGTAGGTTTTCTGGTTTTCTCTTGTTTTGCTGACACGGGAGTTGGTAGTTAGTCTGAAGAAGGCTTCTTTACTGCATTAACTCCGAATTAGTTTTGTGAACGTACCTGGCAGTTATCCAGTAACCAGCAGAGAACAGAAATATAGAGAAGGCCTGTTTCTCCTCACTTACTCTGATCTGTGTATGGGCACAGTGGTGCATGTCACACAATGCGTCTGGAAAATCTCATCACTGTGTCAGGCAATATCTATATCCACCTCTGCTCTGCTCAGACGTAGACATATGCAGTTAGAGGAGAGGAATTCCACCCATAGACACTTCCAATGGCTAATGCGAAAAACAAATACAGAAGCATTCCTCTTCTGTAGCGCTCTCTTCACTCAGCTTCAGAAGCACTCCCCATTACCAAATAGTTCATATATTTTATTCAATAATCATGTAATGCCAAAGGAGTAAGTCATCCCAGAGTCCTGAACCTCCAGCTGAGAGATCTAATCTCCAGGCATCAAGGAGAAGCACCCTCCTTCTATGGAGCAACAACTCTTTGTATTGGGTTTGTGTGGCCAGGTTTTGGTTGAAGGGGGGCTACAGAAATGCCTTCTGTAAGTAGCTTCTAGAAGCTTCCACCATGTCTAGCAGAGCCAGTGCCAGGCAACTCCAGAATGGATGGACCAAGGGCAAGACAATCAGGAATGAGGGGAACTCCTTTGTAATAACATGTTTAAGAAGGAAAAAAAAAAGTTATTGGGCAGATGTAATTTCAGCTAGAGAAGAGAGGGGTGAGAATATGTGAGAAGAGCAGCTCTGCAAACACCAGGCTCAGTAGAGGAGAGGGAGAAGGTGCTCCAGGTACCAGAGCTGAGATTCCCCTGCAGCCCCTGGAGGAGACCCATGCTGGAGCAGGTGGATGCCTGAAAAGAAGACTGTGAATCCATGGGAAGTCCGTGTTGGAGCATGCTCCTGGCAGGGACCTGCAGACGCATGGAATGAGGAGCCTGTGCTGCAGCAGGTTTCCTAGTAGGACTTGTGACTCTGCAGGGCACTCACACTGGAGCAGGCTGTGCTCGAAGGACTGCACCCCATGGAAGAGTGACCCATATTGCAAGAGTTCATGGAGAACTGTTGCCAGTGGGATAGACTCAAGTTGGAAAAATTCATGGAGGACTGTCTCATGTGAGAGGGATCCCATTCCAGAATCCAGCAGGGGAAGGACTCCTCTCCCTTAGCAGTGGCAGAAACAACATGTGATGAACTGATTGTAACTTCAATTTCCCATCTCCCTGTACCTCAGGTGTGGGGGTAGAATTTGGGAAGGAGAAAGAGGAGGGGGGAAGGTGTTTTTAAGATTTATTCTACTTCTCATTATCCTGCTCTGACTTTTTTAGTAATAAATTCAGTTAATATCCTCAAGGTGAGTCTGTTTTGCCTGTGATGGTATTTGGAGACTGATCCTTCTCTGTCCTCATCTCAAATCATGAACCCTTCATTTTATTTTCTATCCCCTGTCCACTTGTGGAGGGAAGTGATAGGATGGCTTCGGTGGGCACCTGACATCCAGTCAGGGTCAACTCACAATAGTCTTTCTTCCTGCAGCCTGATGAGGGTAGATGGAGCTGCTGTGCTTTGAGATGAAAATTGTATGCGCAGATCCCTTCACAGTCAGTGGAAATGAACCATGCATCCTACCAGACCATGGTCCTTTTAACATCCAAAGGTATGCTTCCTGTATTGAGTGGTGACACATGCACCACGCCATTCAACCCTGACAAGATGAGAGCAGTCCTGGGAAACCACAGCAATATGACCCTGGGATGCATTAGTGAAAATCCAGTGAAGTCACAGTAATAGCACTTCTAATAATAAAAAACAGGGTGCAAGTTTTGAGGACCTCTGTCTGGGATTTGGACATCTTAATTCTAATATATTTTCTCTTTAAACAACAAAACCCTTAGCTGCTCATTTGAATCACCGGGTCTTAGATTCCAACAATCATCAGCAGATTATGATCTGTCGACTAATCCCTGGGGGGTTGAGAATGAACACCAAAACTTCCAGGCTTTGACAACTCTCACCTCAGAGCGGATCCATACATTAAGAGGTACGTTAATCACCACAAATTGCAGCGGTACTTTAGCCACTGTGAACTGCACAGGAGAGGCAGGTGGAAACATTAGTGTTGTGACCTGCAACTGTTGTAAGGGAATAGTCTGGTCTGATTGGTTTCTGTAAAAGTTTCTTTTCTTTTTGTTTTCCAAGAAAGAAACAGTTTTCCAAAGGACCTCAGCTAGCAGTCATATGCATCCCTCTTCTACTGACTTCTCCAATGCACTCTGAGAAGCCTCTGAAAGCTGTTTACTGAATGACTATTGGAGTTAATTTTGTCCTGGGCAAATCATACCTTCCAAAGCAACTGGGAAGAAGCTATCAGTGAAGTGCTGCTGGAATTGAAACATAAGTCAGCAGTCTCAGTGAAGACACAAAAAATTTATGATCAATTTGTCTTTTTTTTTCCCAAACTGTCCTTTCCACATCAAACCTCTGACATGATAGCAATATAAAGAAAACGTCCAGATCTATAGCAACGTGTTACAACAGAGCAAGCTGCTTTTCCGAGCCAGAAGTCTGGCTCTTTTAGCAAGCACTGCCACTAAAAATCTGTTTTAAAGGCTAGAGAAAGCACACTCTAGCCAACTTGCCCCAGAATGTGAAATCAAATAGACAGTGTAAGATCAGTATCACTAAGGCTGGTGAATAATCAGTGGAATGAAATCTCTGCCCAGCTGCCCAGAAAAATACCCTGTCTATGGAGTAATGCTGTAGACACCCCTGAACAGATGGGATGCAGAAAGGTCCATGACATCTAGAGATGAAAATAGCTTTTACAAAAAAAAAAAAAAAACAAAAAAAAAAAACAAAAAAAAAAAAAAACAAAAAAAAAAAAAAAAAAAACAAAAAAAAAAAAACCTAAGATCACAGACCTGGTTCTGATCTCACCTTGCTGTAAATCATAAGTCACTCCATTTAGGATGGAAGTTTAGTCAAATCAATTTAAGACCCTTAATTTTTAGGGAAGGATAATTACTTTATTCCCTCCTTTCCAATTCAAAGCAGCCCATCAAGCATCCAGCTGGTTGTAGACTGTAAAAGAGCATTTCTCTGGATGAAACCAACCCCTCTCCCTCCTTTAAATCCCCTGCCCTCTAGTAAAACACTTTAATAATGTGTAAGAGCTATTTTTGTTGGGGTATGCCCAGTTGTCCTAGACATAATATAGACTGTCTCCCAGTCCAAAATCAACTCAGGTGGCCACTGTGAAGCTGTGAAGTCAGAGACATGCAGCATGAGAGCACCAGAAGTACCTTTTAAAACAAAAGGTAGGTCTTTCCCCTTTCTGAGTCAAATCACCTGCAGCCTGTAGAAATTCAGCTAGTAAGTGGCTTCCTGGCCTGTTGTTGGCCTCTGAAGACATCTGTCTCTGAAGGGCTCTGTATTTACATCACATACATTTTCAAAACAACTCAATTTCTTTGTGGAAAATTTAAAAAAATTACTCCAAGATATATTCCTTCCTGCATCTGTCAGGGTAATGTTACACATCCTGATCTGTGTGAGAGATGAGCAGGCTCACAGACGTGTCTTGGTTTTGAGCCAGACACTACAACGCTTAGACATGCACCTTCTATGCCCAACCCAGCATCCAAACTGAAATTATAAAAAATTGTACAAAATTCTCAAAAGAACCTGTGTGATTCTTTTTCTCTCACTTGCCTGGTTGCAATAGCATTAAACCCTCTCCAAGTAGGGTTAATTCTACCTTTTTAATTTAAATGAAAATGTTCTCCTTTTCCCATGTGAGCTTGTAAAGTCATGGGAACATATTCTGCTGCCTTCCTGACATAAATCAATGGATATATTGGAGGGACAGGCCAAAAAATATATACATTTCTTGCCCTTCAGCTCTATTTCACCCATAAGCATTTGCCCACATCCTGGAACAGAAGAAATGTTTTCTTTCCATTGAGTTTCCGACTTTCATATTTCTACAGAAGTTGGCCATTACCACACAGTTGATACTAACGACTTGACTCAGAATCTGTTAGGAAGAGAAACTCTTTTAACAGAATGACAATTATAATTCATCCAAAAATACCTACGAACAGAATAAAGTGAAATACGAGTAAATTTTTTTTGAGGATACTGTCTAATACAAACTCCTATGCACTATGATTCTTCTTCAAACGTACCTTCATTTAACAGGTAATCACCAGCTTATTCATGCTACTCCCATTCAGAATATGCACAAATTCATTGCCTTGAATATAACAAAAGACAAAAAACCTATGGAAAACCAGACATCTCTTGGCCATCAATGTGTAAACTGTGATAGTTTATAAATTAAGACTGCAGGAAAGTGCAAGTTTATGATCCTTACTAAACTACAACATACGATAGTTAAGGTAAATGTTAAAAAAGGTATGCTAGAAGGAGAGAAAATCAAAATTCAAATTAGTTGCATGCAATAGGCTGTAAGATATGTCTGTCATTCCTGTGGACCACTGTTCGTCCAGGGGCCTATGAATACATAGTGAACCTCAGGACATGACTCTTTTCCATATGTTTCATAACAAGTATATTTTTGCAAAAATAGTGTTCTCTATTGTGTTATCTTCAAACCTATCTTGAGCAAGCCTACTCAGATTCTAAAGTGCACCCCAATGCGTTCTGCAGCTGGGATTTAGCATTTTTCTGCTGTCAAACGAACCTGTATAACTCCAGCCCCATTAATATGAGAGTGCAATCTTTACTGAATTCACCCTTAAAGCAACCCTCAAAATAAGGGAAGGCCACCACTCCACCACCCCAAGGTAGAAAATGACATCTCAGGAAAATCCTCCTCAGGATCCATCACAGTGCTTAGACAGTTATTGATACTTGAATACCTCCTGCTGGACAACTCGTCCTCACAGTCTCACCTGATTGTCCGAAGGACCCTGCATACTAAAATACCCCTACCACCTCACCTGGTGGTCTGAAAAACCCACTCTGTGCCTAAATAACCTAACAGCTCATCCTGATTGTCTAAAAAATCCCCAATACCAAAGATCTCTTGGGCTTCATAGACCTGTGTAGATACTGCTCAGTTAGAAACTCACTACTGTTGGTACATCACTCAGAAGTGCTCTGCTGAAGACGACCTCTGGGGAGTCTGGGATGGCTCAGAAACATTAGTCCAGACCCACTATCAGCATTGTATCCCATACATGAGACAAAACAACATGTTCCCCTCAGCCATAACCAGCCCCGCTGGCTTTGCTGCCACCTTGCACCTCCTGAGGTCTGCAGACAGCTTACACCTACTACTGACTATTTTTGCTCAATTCAGTCCATTGCTCACCCTCTTGGAGTCCCTCCAATGCTTTCCCAAATCAACAAACATCCTGTCCAGACCTATCCAACACTTGTTAGCCCACTGACAGTTTTTTATTTTCTTGACAAGTAAATCAAGCTTTAACTTTTTTTCAGGCATTTGGCTTCAGTCTTTATCTATAGTCAACAGTTCCCCATGCAAATGAAGGCTCCTCATGCATATTCACTATGTATTCCATGTCTCCAAAAACACTTCTGTCAGAAAATGATCTTCTTATAAGTTGTCCATTCCATATGTTTCACTTTCCTTGGGATTTCCTTCTCTGAGCCAGGCAATACTTCTTTTTGACAAGACAAAAATTTGTTTCAGAAGAACAAAATAAATTTGGGTTGAATTTGGCTAATCCAGTTTCTGATGGGAAAGAAAGGATAAAGTTTTTTTAAAGTGATTACTTTTTTCAAAACTGTATTGATTGTTCCAAATTTGACCAAAATTTAAGAGCAAAAAAAAAAAAAAAAAAAAAAAAAACAACAAACAAACAAACAAAAAAAAAAAACACAAACCAACTGTTAAACAGGAGTGAATGACCTCCAATCAAAAGAAGACATTATGCAGCAAACCAAATGATTTGAGCCCAAGTAGTTTTTCATTTTTTTCTTTTTGCAGAAAATGGAACAATTCCTATCCCAGGCGGGGACCTAAGCCTCTCACCCCTTATTATTTCTGACATGTCCTGAAGACCTATCAATCCTGATGGTCTATAGCAGCACACAGCAGCAAACAAGGCGGTGCTCCTATTTTCCTTCTGCCTGTGTGGATCCATGAGCTGGTCACCAGGACCAGATTCACCCAGCTAACTTCAGAACCACCACTTACCAGCCTCAGGCCATCTCAGAATAATGGTCAGTTCTGGGGGCAATTCATGGGGCCTATTCTGTTCAAGAGACTGAGAGAGATTTACAAATCTGAATGCATAATAAGATGTCAAAAAATCCCACAGCCTGAGATCAGCATTTAAAAGAAATATATTCATATGTTGTCATCAATTTGTCAAAAGGCTGAACACGAAGATGATTGAAGGTACCTGTCATTCTTGGCAATAAAAGTTAATCTTCTATTCTGATTGGCTCTAATCTATGTAATTTCTGAATTGATCTCACATTTTGAAGTTCTGACACCCTTTTTAGCAAGGTGAATGCAAATACTGCTGCACTGTTTCTAGTGTGTCACTGCAGTGGTAACAGCAACTCAGGGACATTCCTCTTTAACTAGAAAGTTTCCATGTAGTAAACAGGTTGCCTGAATTATTTTATTTTATGTTTAATATTATGCATTAGTACTTTGATCTTTTTCTTATTTACCTTGACATTTTTACTTTCCCAGAGATACACAGTGAAATGACAACATGAGCAGTATCATATTGCAAATCTATTTGGATATTAGGGAAGAAGATCTTACTGTGAAGGTGGTGTGACTCTAGCACAGATTGCCCAGAGAGGCTGTGGAACCTCCATCCTTGGAGAAATTAAAAATTTGACAGGAAATGACTCCGAGCAATTTCCTCTATTAGATCTGGACTATTAGAGCTGGACTTCAAAGTTTGCCCTGCTTTAAGTGGTGGTTTGACCACACAACCTTCAGACCTCCTGTCCACCCAAAATTGTTCTATTCACTTACATGTTAATGTCTCCTTAAACCTTAATGGCTGTGGTCCCTCCATTTAATTTTTCAGCTTTTCACAAGTTTTCTCAAACGTCTTCTCTAGTGTCCCAGTTGTTTTGACGCCTTGAGGAAAGACAAGAAATTGTTTAGTTTTGTGTATGAGCCCATTAGGGAAGACACTTGTGTTTCATTGCTATAGTATGTCCATCACTGGGCTGACACCACACCCAGGCCTCACCTGTGTGCAGCTGCCCAGCAGCTGTGGACAGACGGCTGCACCAGGAGCTCTGGTCCCCTATCAATCTACCAGGGCTCAGGAGCTGAACCTCCAACATCTGCCCACATCCTAGACATGCATCACATGTAAACAGGAGGTTAAAGCCACCAGGTTTGGGCTGCCCTCTGGCAAGTCATCAAGCTGAAGCAGTTGCTCAGCAGAAGTTTGAAGGCTGATTTTTTACTGAGAAAAAAATTTCCCACTGGGCATTTGTCAGTGTTCAGATCTGGTGAGAGCTGAGGGAGAGCTTAGACTGAAGGTGAACCAAGAACACAGCCATAGCCAGGCACACCTGGGGACCTAAGTAGTACTACGGAAATTACTTTCTTTTTCCTTAATAAAGCCAAATAATTTATTTCCTGGCCTTTGCACTTTTATTACAAGCTGCTACGTGTAATTGGCTTTGTTTGTTTGTTCTGTAGTTTTATAACTGGACACTTTTGTAATTAAGGGTGTTTTTAAGTGATATGTGTATAAAATTGAAGTGGGCAAGTGGAAAAAATAAACAGAAGGAAAGTTTTTAAGAAGTTATTTGAATTGGCCGTGATGTTCTTCCCCACTAGCTAGTGAGGTTTTAATTAGCATTGAAAATCATAAGCAACTGGAGATGAAAGAGCCCTATTAGGTCATCCAGTCCAGTTCCCTGCCAGTTCAGAATTGTGCCCAACAGTGTATTTCCCAGTGTTTTGTCAAGTCCAGCACTAAGCCTGTTCATTACATGACTAATATACTCTTTTGAAGTAGCAGGAGGGAAACTGCTCACAATCCAGATCCAGGCACTTTTTTACAGTTTATAGCAAAAAAGAATAAGAAAAGATGCAAGTCAGTATAGAAATTTATATGCAGGACTCCACATGGGGTATTTATTCTCATTCTTATAGGGGAGCTCACACGTGGCCGAGTAAATATGAATGATGAACTAAAATGTCATAGCAGGGATTGCGGGAAAAGTGTTTAACTGCTTCACTGAAATGATTCTGAAGGGGCCCAAAAGAGGGAGAAAGGCGGAGCTGCAAAGCCGTCTTCACTCAACTCTTCCTGGCCTAGGTCAGCCTTCATCCCAAAGGAATATCATGCATAGCTCACTTGTATTTTCAAAAAACCCAAGCAAGATTAAAAAAAAAAACAAAAACAAAAACAAAACACCAACAACAAACAAGCAAACAGAAAACCCCTCTACATTATATGCCTTGGGTGACAACTCCCATAAAACAAGCAGCCAGTGAGTTGTCAAAAAGAGGTGAAGATTTCTGATAGACCTACAAGTCAAACCAGAGATCAGAACAGCTAGTTTGAAAACTGTAGTTTGGCAGGTGGAGACGAAAGATCCCTTCACATTCAATAGCAAGGTATCAGTAGGATTCTTTAAAATATCTATGACATTTTTCCAAAAAAATTCCTTGCATAGACTACAACTCTTTATACATCACTGTAAGTAAAAATTATAGCCAGTAAACTGCAACAGCAATCTCAGTAAAAAAGACATCAGCACAGACAAAAAAAAAAATCCAGTTTCAACCCTTAGTCTACTTAAATACAGTTTTATAGACAGAGTTATGCAAACAAAACTTCTTCAATGCAACAGAAAATGCTTCCAGGCAAAAAAGAATAATAATAATAATTTAAAAAAATAGCATAATGTCATAATCAAGAAAAGTAATGACATTGCCTAAAAGACTATCCTGATGTATTAGGTCTGGCTGAGATGGAGTTCACTTCCCCATAGCAGCTCTCACAGTGTTTTGTTTTGCTTTGCGTTGGTAGCTAGAAGGGTATTGATAACATACCAGTGTTTTGGCTCCTGCTGAGCACAGGATCAGCACTGTAACATTCCTTCTGGGAGGGGACACAAGTAGATCAGCTGATCCAAACTAACTAAAGGGGTATTCCATACTGTATGATATCACCTCGGATATAAAAGCTAAGGAAAGCAGCAGGAAAGGAGGCATTTGTTGTTTCCAGTGGCTGCCTGCTGAGAAACAGTTACATGTGCTGAAGCCCTGCTTCTCGGGAAAGCGGCCATCCATCGCTGCTGATAGGAAGTAGAGAATGAACCTTGTTATCTTTTGCTTTCCTTTTGCCTTAATAAGTTGCCTTATCCCAACCCATGAGTGGTTTTCCATCTTACTCTCTCTCCCCTTTGCGCCTAGGAAGGGGAGTGGGTGGGAAGAGCAGGGAGTGGGTGGGAAGAGCAGGGAGTGGGCACCTGGCTTCCAGCTAAGGTCAACCCACCACACTTGGCGAATGGAAAGATGAAGTTAGACATAAGGGAGCAATATATGACAGAAAGGTAAGGAAGGAGGAGAACAAATAATGTCAACTAAAACCCGAAGTATATAAAACTGAGACAGAGGTCTGAAGACATCAGGATAATCTACCCCTAATAATAACAACAAAAGGTAAGTCCTTGCAATATGTTAAAAATCATTCTAGATAACACCTGAATTTCAGAAAAATATATAAGGAGGGAGAAGTGTTAGGCATCTAGTTCTGGCCTATGTGTGGAAAGTATGGTAAATGTAAATAACATATTCATATCATCTCAATATTACAAGAAATATTTGAATCTATCCTCATAAGAAAGATGTTGAAGATCTACTAAATGTGAAAACTTTTGTATGAGAAGTCCCACAGAATGTACCTTTAAAAGTTCTCAGACTTCTGCTTAAGGCAGCAATTGGCTAACTTATATCCAATTTTGATGTTCCTCTGAATGCTGGATCCATGCCACAGGTTTAAAGCATACAGTGATGAACAAAAACACAGAAAGGGCAGCAGCCCATGAGGCATAAGTAGGCAAAATCTGGGTAAATGGATGTAAGTTCTAGGCAAAATTTAAAAGTTAGTAATGAGTAATTCTATCAATAAAGAATGGGAATTATTATCAGTAACCAGTACAGTTTCACAGGAAAGAGGTCTTGTCATTGTAAAAATTAAGTTGGACTGGTGTTTATTAGGTTGTTAAGTGTGCAGCTAAAGCATACATCAACTTCTCTGGTGTGTTTATCTCCCTAAAATTTCCATTATCCGCAGTCAGTAAAGGCAGTAGTAACTGAACCAAGTTCTGCCTTCAGTACATATCCAAAAAATAGTTATCAGCAGGAGAATTTTCTGTAAGGGTGCACCTGATGGAGAAGCCTGCTGTGATCAGAGTTAGACTGTATGCTATTCATCTCGCTTTTCATCAGTGGCTTGGGAGTAATAAAGAAAGAATGTTTTAAAGCAATCAGATGCAGAACTGCACACCCAAGAAGGAATAGAGAGCAATATGACTGTAGGAGAGTCCTAAGGCTCTTTATATTTTTCATCAAATTTTTCTCATCTTCAAACTGTGTGATGATTAGGTCAAGCAGAAGACTTCCCAAAGGAGAAGAGAGAGGAAAGTTCCATCTCTCTTAGAATGATGAGAATATTCAGCTGCTACCTCAGAGCTCATGGTCAGATTACATGTCCAACGACTTAGCACTATGGCTCCAACAGAAGAGGTGTAACAACAGCAAAATCCGTTCAAAAATGCCTTACTGAGGTAACAGGCATGATTCAAGCCCTTGGCTGAGCTTCACCTTCTCATGCTTCAAGGGAGGACCACAATTAGCTTTCTTTCTGTGAGCTCTCTGCAGAATGAGAAAGCTTCTTAACCCTCTCAGAAGTAAGAATGTACCAAGCAGTAAAAAGGGTTTCATGAATTCAATCACTCCATCCCCTTACAAATTATAAAATAGCAAGCTAAGGCCAGAGAAGAGCATGCACCTGGGCATTGCCCACAAGTGGGGGCTGAGATGGTATTCACAACAGACATACATCCAGGTCTGAGATTTAGAAAATTTTCCCTGTATTCCGGCAAGACAGAAAGAATATTTCCTGCAGTTCTGTCATTTTTCTCCTTTAAAGGATAGTCAAATATCAGAGAAGACAATGAAATAATTTTTAAATTTTTTTAAATGAAATAAAAATTTCCTTATTGTGAGAAAATGATAAAGCACAAACAGTTTCCATTATTTTCCTAACAGTTAGAAAAAGGACTGGGGTGGGACTTGATTACTATGTATATGTACCTTCATGGAAAGAAAATGCCATATAAAAAATGGCTGTGCCACCTGACAAAGAAAGGTATAACAAGAACCAAAATCTGGATTCAGATTCCAACCAAATTTAAATAGGAATAAGGCACAATTTTAAACCATTGAAACAAACTACCAAGGGAGCATCAGACTCTGTGTCCCTGGATGTCTTCAAATTCAGGCTGGATACGTTCCTGTGTTCAGTGATTTAGCCATCTCAGGCATTATTTGGCTTAGTAGGAGGCTGACTGGTTGAAATTTAATGGATTGTGACGTACAGGGAGTCAGACAGACTGATCCAATGGTCCTATCTGGCCTTAAATTTGGGGGAAAACTTCAGATAACTAGCAAAACAAGTGCAAACGACCCAGAGGCATTGCATTGCTCCAATTGCAGTTGACTAACTTAAAATAATTTATTATAATCAAATATTCTCTCAATCGCAAACAGTAAAAAGAAAGGGAGAGAGGGAGTTAACCCCTAAGAATATTTACTCAGATTTAATCCAGACAAAAATTGCATCAAACTCTTCAGAAAAAAAGGTGTGCAAGTCTTTTTACAAAATCAAACCTAGATTTTACAAGAAGAAAAATGGCTTACATACTTAAAAGTCCACTTAGTGTTTGGCATAGAGCTATTCCCTTTTATACTGAGTGCTAGCACACTTCAAGGGCACTGAGGATCCGATTACTATCCTACAAAGTGTAGGGGTTGGCTGAACAACCCTAGAGTAACTCAAATACCAGGGAACCTGGCCTATTCCCTGTCTATAAAATACACAGAAAACGATCCCACTCCCTGGCATTTTTTCAGCTGAGACAGCTGCTATAACAACTCAGACCTTTTCAATCTCTGTACAGAGCTCATGTACAACCTCTTCAAGTTTTCAGTCTGGAACCACTTTTCTTCCAAGACCGTTTTGCTGGAGCAACCGAAAGCATTCAGGGAAAAGCTGTTTGATAGCCTCTGGAGGGGTAGCATTAAATCAATGAAGAATTTAAAAGGTGGGGAGGGGGACAGGGGACAGGGGAGTGGGTTAGAAAGATTTACAGCAAAAAACAACATACAGCTTGAATCAGATCCAGGAGGAGCCACAGGGGGCTGGTGCCAGTCATCACTGATGAAAGGGTTTGGATTTGTCAAGGAGAAAGATGCTGTGTAAAAATTGCATTCAAAGCAACAGAGAAATTGCATTAAGGGGCTGATCCCTTGGAGTTTTGCCTGAGCAATGACTCCAGGTTTGTGCACTCAGAGATGCACACCGAACCCTTCTTCATGCCCCACTCTTCCAGCAGCCCTGCAACTCCTACTAGGGCAATGCTCCCTGTGAATCCAACATAGGCTGCAGGGAAATGCTGTGTTTAGAAAATCAGCTGCTTCAACTTTCACTTCTGGATTTAACTGTTTAGCAATGTTTTCCAGCCACTTGACTCCCTCCATCACCCAGCACAGCCAGAGGGCTTAGCCTCTTTGGAGTGTTTCTTTATGTGTTTTTTTTTTGCTTAGTGGAAATTTTCTATAGCTATGATATGACTCAAAATCCTCCCTGTGTGTCTGCTGTTGGGTCAAAGAGCCCCACAGCCCACTTTTGCTTGGGAGAGAGCTCAGCAAGCAGCTGCAAGAACTTCTTCCCATCCTTCTCCTAAATGCTGCCAGCCCCTCAGTGCCCCCAGCACCCACTTCTATAGCATCAGGGAACAGAGAGACTAGCAATTTGTAGTATATTACTAGTAAATGTAGTTTGCTTGATTTAAGGGGCTGATGTCTTCCCCTCTAGTATTTGGCATGGGGATGTTACCCTTGGCTATGCTGACACTCAAGGGCAGAAGTTTCCATCAGCAGCTTGAAATACTTACAATGGAAACAAAAAGGACAGAGTCGATATAAAATCTCCACCAGTGAAATCTGAAGCATTCAGCAAGTAACTGCAAAACATAAAACAGCAAACAGTCTTCCAGTAAGCTGTACACTATTGCCTTTTGACCAAAGCAGTCAGTCAACATTCAGGGCATTAATCTTCCCAGTGGGCTAGAGAAACTAATAATAGTGCCAGGTATTTCTTTGATATGAAAATTGAAAGACTGTGAACAGAGTCTTATTTCATGGGACAAACTACTAATCAAGCACCAGATTTGTCTCTTTTCAGTCACATTAAACCCAAAAATGCTTCACAGCAAAAATGCCTTACAATGTGAGGTCTTCCTCACTGTCTCCTTCTAGGTGCAGTAGCTTCTCAAGTGCTGAGCGATGACACTGAATATGCCCACCTCCCCCCCCCACCCCAGGAAGGACTGGCAGCCCCCCCCATAGGCCAGCTGCTCAGCAGCTCCAAACCCTGCCTGCACACTGGGCATAGGCTCTTGCTGTTTCAGCCCTCTCAGCCCAAAATACACCTCCCCATAATCACTCCAAATTAGAGAAGGCCAGACCTGGCACCAGTCCTGGCAATAACAACCGGGACAGCAACCTCAGCCCCATATGTTCCTGCTCTGCCCCTCCACGCCCCCAGGCTTCTCTCTGCACTGGCTTCAGGCCATCCGGCCTGTCACAGCGATAAATAAACACTGCACTATAAGCTCCCCTTCACTCCAGAGAAGAGCAGGGACTTTCTCAGAGGCCTTCATGAGATGTGAAAAGGTTTTCAGCAGCTGCTGTAAACCTCCAGTATTACTTCAGCTGCAAAGACACATGCAGCACACCTAACTCTTTTGGGAATTTCCATTTATTGCACTATCTAAAATGTCACTCTCATAATTTTCAGGTTTTGGTCAAGAGGGTGAAAAGTTTGAGATCTTCCTGGACTCACCTGGACAGGTTCTTCAAACTAAGGGAAGGAGCTTTAGGTTGGATATTAGGAAGAAATTCTATATTGTGGTGACCCATTGGCATAGGTTGCCCAGAGAAGTTACAAATGTCCCATCACTGGAAGTGTTCAAGTCCAGGTTCCATGGAGCTTGGAGCAACCTAGTCTAGTGGAAGGTGTCTCTGCATATGGCAGGGGGGTTGGAACTAGATGATCCTTTATGATTCCTTCCAGCCCAAACCATTCTGTGATTCATATCAGGTCCAGTTTTGCATGCTCACTCCAGGTTTTGCACCATAGGCAAATGTTTCCCTAGGGTTTGTTAGCTTATTGGGTTGCAGCCATGATGAGAATCGTGCTCCTCTGGGAAAGATGCAGTGCTGTTTCTGCCACAAGACCCATCGCTGTCCCACACTGTGACCTAAAAGAATCTGCAACACAGCTCCAGCAATGTGAGGGATAAACCCAGGCTTTAGGCATGACTTCATTTCTTGCTACTTTTTTTCTGACTTGCAGCGTCACCATTGGCATAAACAGCCTCCACTTCTCCATCAGCTATTTCCTTCTTCACTTCCTCCTGCACCAAGTGAGTGTTTTTCACATTTGTATAGTACTTGCAAGCTCAGAAAAGCTCATCTGACTGTGACAGAAACTCTGGCATGTAGCTTGATTTTTTTTTTCTCCTTTTACTGAACTAATTTTTGCGTGATATGCTGCCAACTTCACTTTCCCTCCTTTCCTTCTATGTAAACAATATTCTTCTTCCAAATATTTCTTACACATTTGATAAAATGTGTTGCATACATAAGATGACTTTGGCTTAATTTTATAAAGAATTGGCATAATGCAATATACTAACTCAACTTTGATTCACTAAAAAAATATCTGTCATTAAGAGCTATATATACTTCTGATTTTAATGTACAGCCATGATTGACTGCTTCAGTGGTAAGTGATGAAGGCATGGCCAAATATAAATAAAAGCTGTACACCACCTTTCAAAGACGTGCCTTTTATTTATTTTATAGGAATGGATTAGATTCTAAAGTTTTCAGGAGGTGTTGCTTTACCAGTGGCACTTCTGCAAGTACAGCAGTGTTAACCTTGGTTCCTTGGCTAGATTCCAGTGTGGTTAATTATATTCTACATACTGTGAAATTCCCACGTAATTTTCAATTAAGGAAGTTATTTGCCACTTCTCCCACTCCTTGAAAATTGTTGCTAAAATATGCTGCTTACAAAATGGCTGCTGTGCTCCATCCCAACAATGGCTTCATGTTAGCCAACACTCATGCATAAAGATAACTTGGATATAAAATAATTTTAGTCCTTTATTCCAGTCAATGTCAGTAGAAATCCTTTGGTCTTGTGCTTCAATAGGCAAAAAAAGGATTGTCAGAGGCCGGGAACATTGAAGATGTCTAAATGTATGCATACACCTCACCTCGTTAGGACTATTTGCACCCAAACTTTAACTCAAATAGTGAACTGTTTGGGAAAAAAAAAAAAAAAAAAAAAAGTCCTATTTTTTGTTGTGAAACCCCAGAGAAGGTGACAGAAGGATTACATCTGGCTGTTAAGGTCTCCCCAAGAAGAGGAAAAATTCAAGCTAACATTTACACCACCCTTTCAAGTACCTCTCCAGGCTGGGGGCCTCTGGCAGTGAACTTTCCTGGCAAGCATATTTCTTGCTGGCTCAGATATCCTCAGGCAGAGCCAGAGTTGCTTTGCCCTCGTCCTGCCTCATGTCTGCAGTGCCCCAGCAGACTCTGGTCTTATTTACCATCCCATCTGCTACCCTAGGAGGTCATTGCTGTTCATGAGGATTGGGGAAGGGCAATGGGAAGGAGACTATTTATGGAACTGTGACCTCATGTCAGTAGCTTGAATTTCATGCCAGATATTCAACACCATGCCTTGTTTAGCAAGTGAAGAGCCTTTAACAACATGGTCAGGTCTATACCATATCACACCCTTCATGGCACTGCACCTTCAGCATTCATTGACAAGGCTGGGTCATGCTCAGAGAGGACACTTCCAGGATCACTGAGTGCTTCAGCTTTTACAAACCAAAAAGGGAAAAATTCCAGTTTGGTAGGGAAGGATGCATGCTGGAGTGTGCTTGGTCAAACCAAGGCCGACCTTGGCCACAGGCTCAGCACACATATCTCCTGCAAGGAAAGGGTTGTGTCTGAAGTCACATTCCTACACCACCATATTCTTCCCAGTCCCTGGCTACAGTGGCTTGTTCCTTTGCACCTCTGCCTGGCCTTAAGACACTGGAGTCTTCATTCTTCCTTTCTAGTCCTTCCAAATTTGACTTGCTCCCTTACTATTAAATTAACACTTTTCACTAGCTCTTCTTTCCCCACTGTTGATACTTTCTATAGTCCCTTGCCACCACTACAAACTACCACGTTTCGCATGTCCACTAATTGTTGGGTGTCCCTGTACTTTTGCATCAGAAACACATCCTTTTGTGAAATAAAATGAGAAAAATCTTTGCTCTCTCCTGTGTTTTTTCCCAACTCTGACTGAAGATTCCTCTGTACTGGAGGAGTAGCTGTTGCCCCTCTTTCCAACAACATTATCTGACACAAACATGGTACTCTGTACACTGGATAGTATGCCTAAGGGTCTCTACCAAATACATCACCCTCCTATCTATTCCACTGTTGTGGTGGTTCAGACCTGGCTCCCTGACAAATGCCCAAACCCTCAGCAGCAATTCCCACACACACACACACCTTCTTCCCCCAGGGCAAAGAACCACGCAAATTGAAAAAAAAAAAAACGAAATCAAGCTAGTTATATAACAATATATATTTTATGTTATATTACAGTTATATACAGTTAAGATGCTATATGCACAGCAAAAGGGAATCCAAACACCCCCTGAAGGGATAGGGAAAGGGGAAAAGGAACAAAGGACACAAAAAAGGGACATTGAGCAGATATACACAATCAAACCCGAGAACTAGTAAAATAACTAGTAAAACAAATCTCACCACGTCCCTTAGAAAAAGCAGGATTGGCAGACACGGCCAGCACTCTCCAAGCCTCCATGTGGCAGGTCAGTGGATGCTGCAGGCCTCAGCCTTAGATAAGCGAGACCAAATCAAGGACCCACTGTTCCCTATCCTAGCTGGAAGAGAAGAGAGCAAAGGCCTCTCCTCCCTTCTTATTTATACCCCGATTTACGTAAAAATCGTATGGAATACTGGGAACAGTGCCCCTTCCTTGGTTACAAACTGATCACCAAGGAAAGCCTAGATTAAAACCATCACAATTGTACATACAAATGTATGTGTATATGACAAATCCTCTGTACTGTAACATCATCTCAAAACTGCCATACTGCCAATGCTGTCAAAGCCTCTTCTTACAGTACAGCTTGTGAGCAGATGTCTCACCCATTCACTTTTGCTTGGAAGTCACACCTGAGCACTGCCTCCCTCCACTATCACACTCTCGCCTCTCGACCCTATTGCAACAGGATTCATTATTTCCAAGATTTTACACAGGTAAATGAAATTATCTTCAGGAGGTGCTGACATAAGCCATCATAGTGAGACAAGAGTGGTGAAGATGCAAACCTGGCATTTTTTTCTACTGACAGTGCCCTCACCATCTCATTTCTTAAAATATTTCAGAAGTAGCCTATTCCATGTCTTTGTCAACATAGGGAAGGTCTCTCAAGGTATTACGTTTTATTTTAGATTGCTAAAATTGAAGTTAGCTATGCCAAAAGTACTTTTCCAAATACAGTCACTGTTTTGAAGGTCAAATTGTTCAATAATGGCCTACATCTGTCAAACAGGGGCACTACCACTGACCAAGTGATAAATTTAATCCATGAGAAAGCTCAGAGCACATAAACTATATTGCTCCCCATCCGACTAAGCTAGAGAGCAGTTAACTCTCTGTGAAGTCGTTATTTTATAACATCTGAAAAAATGTTCATCATAATGATTCTGTGGAGGCCGTTTTAGAAGTGGGTATAATACTGGAGTGCCTGTGGTAGTGACCCCCTGGGAAGAGGCCCTTGTAAACCATTCATAAACAACATTGAGAGGGGGAGCTCTGTGTGTGGTCTCGACTTGATATTGCAACTTTGGGAGCTGAAAAGCTCAAGGTGGATCCATTTCATAATCACTTTATTTGTTTTGAAATCTCTCAGCATCCTTTAAATGACCTTCATAGGAGTATGAGGCAAGAACTTTAATTATTATTGTACATAAATCTAATGCTTATCACAGAGAGGCCCTCAATCTCTGTTGGAACCTCTATGTATTACTGCAATAAAAACAAAGTAATACCCCCACAATTACAAACTGAGTACCTAATCTCTCCATCAGTAAGTCTGATGCTGCCAGCATGGATCACAGAACTGCCCTGGTAACTGGCACACAGTAAATTCTGCAAATGCTACGTGACAGACATCTATTTTGAATATCCTTCTCAGCTCCTTGACTTCCCATGAGTTTCTCAAAATAACTTGGTAAACAACCTGCTAACACGGATGGTGGGAGCACTGCTAAAATTGGTCCCTACTTGTCCACACAAGCCTTGGGATTCCAGGACTTTTGCAGTCCGGGCTTTTGTGGTCATGCTGGGTATATGAAGTGACATATATTGCAGTTTCTTGGCTAACCTGAATTAATGGTGGCATTCAGACCACCCTGCCTTGTAATTTCAAAAAGGTCACCTCAAAGGCCACTGGTGCAGACACAGGAAGAGACGATGTTCTTATTTTATACAGCTACATTGCAGAAAGTCCCAGCAATGGAAGGAAATAACAAATAACTGTTGATCCAATATTTTTTAAGAGTTTAGTTGTAGACGCAGGAACCCAACTTTTCAAACTATTCCCTTCCAGCAATGCTTTATACAAGAAAGGGGAATATTTTGAATGAATTTTTTTATATCTCTCAAAAAGTCTTGCCTGCCACTTCACAGAACAAATAAGGTGTTGTCTTTGCCAGAAGGAGGTAAAATCTCATTTCAAAATTTGTTGAACAAAATGTTATCAACTGAGTCTGTAGAGGTGGAGAAAAAAGAGAGATTACTTGAAGGAGTAGTACGTGGGCCTTGTCACAGCAGGACAGGATATCACCATTTCTTCTAAAAAGACAAATAAAATACCGTCACAAAGATGTACGACTTCTTAAAGATCTGAATGAAAACAGAAGTAAGACTTATTTACTCAGTGGACAGTAAACACAATCTAATCCTTTCCTGCTTATTTTTTTACTGCATAATCAATAAAATCAGGTAGGAAATAAAACCTGTTACAATTTGTTACTATGGCGATTGTGTCTTGCACAACAAGGTTTGACATTATCTGATGGGAGGTTAATTAATAGTTAACTCGGATAGCACAATTACCTCGTGAAACCACATTATTAAACCTCTGGCTGTAACCAACTTGTAACTTGAGAAGAATTTGCTCACAGCTGGCTCTGTCCCATGTTGGAGACTGGGGATTTTAATGACTACTGACTCCTGCCAGTGCAGCCACGTGGTATACATCCAGCATGGAATTCTCCTGGTTGATATCTAAACACCAGTTACATAAACATAGGATTGACTCAAAGAAAGAGCAAACCAGTCCTCCCTAAGCTTTATGGAAGCGGGTGGTCAAGTGAGAACACGAATTCTGTTTTTGCAATTGGTGTGCTTTTCTCATTTACTGATATGGTGCCTCATAGGTATATGATTTGGAAGGTACATCCTCAGCCAAAGCCCACTGGGAAGTCTGTGCTTCTCAGTAATGTTACACCTGTGAGTATTCTCCTGAAGTCCAAAGACCAGCGCACAGAGTACTTGCTGGTTGAGCTGACACAGTTGTCTGTTCATCACACAGGGTTTGTGATCTACCTGTCTCACTATATCAAGTCTCAGCTGATGTTTGCACAACCTCTGACAGAAAAGAGAATGCCTTGCTTCTGAAAACTAGCTAAAAAGTTACTCCTCATAATTTCAGCAGTTAAAGCCCACTTCTAAGACTCAGACAGTTAGTGGACCTACAAAAAAAAGCTCAATACTCTCTGTTTCTATACTGCTATATTTTTCCAGTGCCTGGAAAAAGTCCTGAGTCCTGGAAATAGGGATCACCCCTACTGTTAAACTGTTGGAACAACCTAATTCCAGCACAGTTGGGGCCTGCGTCAGTTAGAATGTCCCACACACATTTTCCAGGTATAGTTTGGGAGCCAGAGAGTGTCCAGAAGCTGGTGTACAGGCAACTGGTGTACAGGCAGCAGACCTGCTCTAAGCACAGAGGTCCTCTGCCCATCCAGGCACTGTCTGCTCAGCCTCATAGGGGTCAGACCCAAGCACGTTTAGCATGATAACACAGACACAGCTTCAACTCCCAGAAGAAAAATCTGGCTTAAAGCTGTGAGAAGACATAAAAAAGAGCAGATATGCTCAGTAATTGATGATAAAAAAAAAAAAAATTTAAACCAAACATTTTCCAAAGCTAAAAAGAAGACTTCACTGAGGACAGAAAAGTCTCTTCATTGAAATGCTACTGAATTACTTTTATACAGAAATATATAAAATTAATTTTATCTTGATTTCAAAAGGAATTTTCTTCTTCTTTTTATTTTTTCGGGTTGATATTTTGTTTTGCTTTCACTTTCTCCATTTCTCTCTGTTCTCCCTTTCTTCACTGGGACAAAAAAAACCAGGGAACTGGAATGAGAAGAAAGGGAGATCTTTGTGGTTCTACCCTCATTTGGTTTTCTTCAGTTCAGAAGATGGTAAGGAAAAATAAAACAATTCTTCTGTGGAAGACGAAACATCCACAACATCTAGCTGTTCTAAAGAAGATGGCAAATGAGAATTGCTGGAAGCAAATTGTAATAGACATAGGGGCTGGGCAGAGAGAGGTGAGGCACTGGAAGCAAGGTTGCGCATAACGGTTGACTGGAGATGAAACCCATCTGGAGCCGACCAGCTGCTTTGGGTGTTTGTTCAAGCTGTACCAACATGACTTGAACAATGAGTCTTATGCTGGTCCAGGTCCAACCTCAATTCTTTATTTCCGTCTGCACGCTCTGGATGTCTGCATCTTTAACAAAAAATAATCATCAAGGTGAAAAGAGGGGTTTAATTTGGCATATGGCACTCTCTAATGGGAAGGACAGAGACAGAGCCTTCTTTCTACAGCAAGGAATTTTGTTTCATTTCTGACTTGGGTAAAAGAGATATACACTGGATAACATAAACAAAGGGGAAATAGTGTAATATTGGTCAATAAAACAGTGAAAGAAAATACAGAAACCTGTGAAAAGATGGACATCAGTGATTAATATTACTCAAATCAATTAAGATCAGCTGAATCAGGAAAGTTACACGTTTGAGATTTACTGCATTTGCTAACCAAATCCTGTCATGATTAGGAGTGATTCAGTTTATATACAGACACTTTTCTAGGGAAATCAGAAGTACTAAACACAATCTTGAGCCAGATGCATTTCATACGGGAGAAAATGCAATATCGTGTGTCAGTGGCAGAATTTGGTCCACTGATAGAACTCTAGCTCACATTTATCCTGATCATGAATTCATTTAATTTGGTATTGCTCTAATCTGACAAAATCAGGGGCAATTCACATTGAAAAAAATTTTTTTTTTAATGTAAAGATAACTGCAAAGCTTCCCAGTGCTTGGCAAAGCCTAAAATAGAGTTAATTTCTCCCATTTCTAGTTTGCAAGTCCATCTCTGAATCAAGCACAGCAGCATTGCTATGCAAACACTTGCACTGTGGCATTAAGAGCCATAGGCCTGAAAAAAAGCCTTAGAGAAAGTGCAAATCTGAGAGATTGTTACACATTTTGCCATTTGTGGCTGGTTGTGCTTACATGATGATTATCCATGCTCTGTTCCAGTTATTCAACTGGAATCGCCAATTGAGATTGAAATCGTGGTCACTCTGTAGCCTGCACCCTGAGAAAATAGAGGATTTCATACTTCACTGCATTTTGTAAACAATTCCTTACATACAAAAAAACACTCATAAAAATTATTTTTATTGATGTAGATTTCAGAATGTCAAAGAGCCAGAGCTGATTAAGTTTCAATGACAGATTTGATAATTTGAAGTCCATTTTTTTCTGTTATATTATTAAGAAGAAAAGCAATGGCTATTATGTCCTAATTTGTAAACACTTTATTTGATGGTTGAGACTGGAAAATATGTAAGTGTTGTTTGTCCTGTCAAAGGCTTTGGAATGGTCTGAAGTCTACAGAGCTACATCTGTTGCTATTTATTGGGGGTGGAGGAGTTGCCCTATTTCTAACACAGTTTATAAAGGAAGAAAAATTTTAAACACAGCAGTTAGAAATTAATAAGGGTGCTTTCTCCTCCTGACAAAAATTAATTTGGTCTTTCTTTGAACTTCCAAAAAGAATATGTATCTTGTAACACAGAAACCGAAAAATGTTCTTCAGTTTTGCATCTAGATTGTTGTTGTAAATTCTTGCAGATGTTCAAGTTCAGAAGTGGACTAACAGCAGGAGAGCTGAGCTCAACCACCACATTTCTGTCCTTCGCGTGTTCTTACACCATGGAAGTGCCTGAACCACCTTCACAGGAGCGCCCAGCCGTTAGCTGCTTTCCCCATCCGCTCCTTATGGGACAGAACCCACATCCAATATCGGGATTCATCCTGTTGCAGTTTTAAGCATAGAGCTGGAAAACCATTGTCTGCATGTTACCTCACAGATACCAGCCATCCACAATTATTAACTTGGTTTTAGTCTCACAACACCTTAGTGAGGAAGGAAAATTTCATACCTGTTGTACTGAAAGCTGAGCCAAGGACTGAGCTGAATACCATCTTAATACCCTGCCCTGTCTGCTATTTGTCAGCTTTGACGGCATACATGCTGCTGTGCCAAGGCCTACACTAAAGCAAAACCCTTTCTTTCCATCTTCCTTCCCTGCAGAACAGACACAAAAAGGGCTAACCCACCACCTGTGCTTTTGAGCACTCTGTGGGTCTGGCAGCCCTGGGATTTTAGCATGCAGTTAAATAAGACATAGTCTTCTTGGGGGGGAAAAAAAGAGAAAGTGTTGGAAATTACTCCGTTCCTAAGGAACAACGTAGAAAGAGGCAGAGACAGAGCACAAAGCAAGTAATGAAGAGGCCATCAAAATTGGCACCAGCAGCAGAAATGAAGAGTTATATGGAGAAGACTTTTGCACCCAGTATTCAAAGCAAGCCTACCCTCAGAATAAAAGTGACAATTTAACAGTCAGAGCCATAGGCATGGGATAGGTACTAAGCAATTATATGGAAATGTGAAGGGACTCAGGGATAAAGAAAAGAGAAGTAGAGTGGCACCACAAACTTTAGCCTCTTTCTAAGTGGCAAAATGTGGCTATAAAGGAAGGAGGGGGTCAGCTTGGGGAAGTAAGACAAATTATGAAGATATGTCTCTTAAGTGTCTTTGCCTCAGCTTCCTAAGATTATGGGTAAAAATTCTTTTGTGATATTCCAGCCCCACTGAGAACCATGGAGCTGTGCTTTCATTCCATCTTTGTGACACACCTCTTGTAAAATGTATAAAAGTGCAGACAAATTTTTATATACTCTGGAGTAAAATTCATATAGATCACATGTTTATTGGCTTTGAAACCAGTAGCAATCCAGCCTCCTGGTCAAAAAAGTCAATATCTATAGCAACAGCAGTTCAAGATAGATTCCTTTCTCTCCTTGCAAAAATGCAAATTCCAGGGTGAAAAAAATTGTTAACTAAAATGTGGAAAAAAATATGCCATGGTAGTGTTTTGTGGGAGCCATAATGCATGTCTCCTGTGACTCTTTTCTCTTCTGCACTCTGAATTTCCTTGTTATGCTGCATTTCCCATGCACCACAGCCTTTGCTTTTGTGGATAGGATAAGGAAATCCCCTATGGTCCATGATATAGGGGTAAGTTCTTCCAACTATTTCCACCTTTGATAGAACTCATTCAGAATACAATGAAAAATTATTTATAAAAACTTCAGCTAACCCAAATTCCAGCAGTACTATTTTTACCTGAAATTATTTCAGTCCTGGTCAATGCACTTAGGCCTTCAAACAAAGCAATAAATAGGAAGCACAAATAGAAAACTGAAGTTTTCAAAGGAACAGTTTCAATGAAATACTGACATTCTGACAGTGGTTGTCATTGTGAAATGTCACTCATCTCTGGTAAGTATTTTGATTTTAGCATTACTAGCAGCTGAAAATATGTGAGAGAAATCCAGCTCAACACTCTAACAAACAACTTGTCTGTCTGCAAAAAACTTTTTGTATGAGTTATTAGACTAATGGGCAATTAAGTTGTTTCAATATAAGAAGTGAGTGTGATTCAATTTCCTTTTAACTTTGTTTTTGCTCATTTTAATTAATTTTTATAATTGCTGCAGTAGTAATGTTGCTCTCACACTGATCATAACTAAAAAAAATATTCCCATTTTCCAGATTCTCAGCCTTTCCTTGGCCCTTTCACGTTACTGGTGACATAAAAAATCCTTATAAATCTAATTCAAGAGACACTACAAGCTGTCCGTCTTGCAAGAATCAAATGACATATTAAAAACTCAGCTCTTGCAGAAACAGCTCCTTCTTTAACTGTTACTATTCTTTTTAGTTTTAAAAACTTTCTCATTCATGTATTCATTGTCACAGACTTGAAATTTCTTTTTCTCATGAGTGATTCCCCATTTGTTTTGTTTCTGCATCACGGTGTCATCTTAGCCACAGAGCTGCCAAGCCTTCCTTTTTTAAGGATCTCATAACCAGAAGGCTTGCAACTCAAACACCTAATCTACTTTATAAGCGTTCAGTATAAAAAATTAGTGTACTAAAGAATTAACCCAGCTAACTATTCCTTTATGAGGAACCATAGACCTCTCTTTCAAAATTTATCGTTAAACCTTTGCCTCCAGAATGAGATGCTCACTTCTTTTATTCCAAATATACCTGTGTCTGTTGAAGAAATCGAGAATATTTTTTGACAGGCATCTGAGAATCCTGTTCCTAGGTTAATAATTCAACATTAAGGGTTGTGATATAATAGACACTGTCACATACTTCTCAGAGGTCATGAACCCACTGTGAGTTAGAGCCTTTAAGTGAAACTGCTTTAGGAAACATGGAGATACGTTTTGTTTCACTTTTGTGGAAAAACTCTCTAATCTGTGATAGCTATGACAACCTATTCTGGACCTATGGATCTGAGCCTCTCTCTCTCAGCTATCTGTTCCAGATCTTGAATATTCTCATAATACACATAAGGGTAACAAACATTAGCTCCATGTTAGAACAACCACCACAATTAAGACTCATTCTTCAAGTTTCACTTTTATTTGTCAAGTGCTTTTGTATGCTTGGGATCAACAGCTTCGAGGTCTGGAAAGGATTTCCCCTGGGCAGGCTAAGTTTGCTGTCTCTTCTCCCGGTGTAATGCACCAACACCTATCACCTTGAGCCACACAATCACAGTGGAATAAGAGGCTTCCTGTTCTCTGCCAACAGCACTCGAGTTTTGACAAGAGGAATATTCCGCCCTGTCCTGACAAGTGAGTAAAATGTGATAGTGATAAACAAGAGATTGGGCATAATCTCTGCGAAATCTATGAAATAGTGACTTGACTACAGAATCCAAGTGTATTTACTCACTCTTTGGAGAGTTTGGTTACTGCCTTTTCAGTCATCGATCACTAATAGAAGTAATAGGGTAAATTAATATGACAACTGGCTCCTCCTGCACTAGCTTGTAGATAACACCCATAGTATCCCTCATAGTGCTGTGCTTTGTATTTGTAGCTAAAATGGTGTTGATAACGTATCAGTGCTGTGGCTACTGCTGAGCAATGCTAGCACAGCACCAGCGCTTTATCTCCCACATTCTGTCCCCCCATCAGTCAGCTGGGGATGGGGGCTGAGACAAAGCCAGGAGAGCTGACCCAAACTGATCAAAGAGATATGCCATACCATATGACATCAGCTCAGCAATAAAAGCTAAGAGAGAGGAGAAGAAGGGTGAGCATTCACTATTACAGTGCTTCTCTTCCAAGGCAACCAGTGCACATACTGAAGCCCTACTTCCCAGGGAGTGGCTGGTCATCACCTGCTGATGGGAAGTAGAGAATAAATCTTCTGTTTTCCTTTGCTTCTGCACGCAACCTTTGCTTTTATTAAACTCCCTTTATCTTGACACAGGAATTTTCCCCATCTCACTTTCTTCCCCCTCTATCCTGCTGAGGACAGAGAGAATGATAGAGCACCTTGGTGGGCACCTGGGGTCCAGCAAAGGTCACCCCACCACATCTGGTTTTCTTTGTGAAAGGTATAGGACTGTAGGCTAAGGAAGTTAGAGGCTGTTATGTGTCTTTCTTGGTTTAAACTAAAAGGTGAGTTATTTTTTGCCGTGTTTCTCCAGTCTCATGCCACTGCATCATTCCTTCAAATATGTTACAGAAAATAAGTAAATGGTAAATGCTATTTCATACCATATCTTGCTTGTAGGTTATAGCAGGAGATGGCATCCCCAAAGGGAGAAAGGCAGAGGTACAACGACACCTCTGCAAAGAAGCACTTGAGCTGTGGGATTTTGTAACAATAATTTAGGTCCTACTTGACTTCCTCTTTTCTCTTTTTTCATTGTGTCCTAATTGAGTCTCATAATTACTTCTAGTTCTTCCCATGGACTAATAAAGTTGCACTTTCTGTTTACTGATGACATGTCAATTTTTCCAGGTTCTAACAGAAAAACATGACCAACCCAATGCTTCCCCAAATAACTATGACATGATTTAAACATTTTGAAGATTCGTATTCTCCAGAGAAGTCAGTGAATTCTGCAGGTACTTCACACCTCTAGAAAGACTATGATGCTTGACTTGAGGCACTAAGGCCAATATTTTAGCAAATGTTTTCACATTGAATCATAGGATCGCTTAAGTTGGAAAATAATCTTAAAATCATCAAGTTGATTGAGCACTGCCAAGTCGACCACTAAACCATGTCCCTATGCGTCACATCTACCTGTCTTCTAAATACCTACAAGTCTGTGGACTCCACCACTTCCCTAAGCAGACTGTTCCAATGCTTGACAACAAATTTGGTAAAGAAATTTTTCCTAATATCCGATCTAAGCCTCCTGTGGTGCAACTTGAGGTTATTTCATCTCAGCGTACTGGTTGTTATATGGCAGAAGTGATCAACCTCCACCTCACTGCAGCCTCCTTTCAGGTGGTTGTAGAGAGTGATACGGTCCCACCTGAGCCTCCTCTTCTTCATGCTAAACAACGCCAGCTCCCTCAGCCGCTCCTCATGAGGCTTATGCTCCAGAACTTTCAACAGCTTCATTGCCCTTCTATGGAAACACACGAGCACCTCAATATCCTTCTCGTGGTGAGGGGTTCATAACTGAACACAGTACTCAAAGTGTGGCCTCACCAGTGCCATGTAAAGGGAGCAGACAGTCACTGCCCTAGTTACTCCCACATGTAAGCACACAGAGCAGTTGCTCAGTGAGATAAAAGGTCAGGTTCACAAGAGGTTGCCTTGGAGCTCTTTCCATCTCTGTAGTTATTTTACAGAAATAGTGTGTAAGGCCTAAATATGGAAAAGATTCTACAGAGTCTACAGAGTCCAGCAAAATTTTGAAGAAGACATCCAATACATCTGAAGAATATGAACATGTATTCTGCTCTTTTTCATTTCACTGCTATCCGTGGTGATATGCTGAGCACAAGTTCAATGTTCATTGACATTGAACAATCATTAATCAAACCTCATAGAGAAATAAAGAAATTGTAGCAGCCCTAAAAAATGTCAAGCTGGACTTCCCCAAAGTTATTTTCTTCCTCTATATAAATCAGAGTTCAGTTTACACTAATTGTTGTGGGTTGAATGTAAAAGGTATGGTTAAGCAGTCACTGAATGTTTGAGCTTATTTCAAATATCTGGACATATTTGGTAAGATTTTCAGACCCTGCTCCATCTCTGTCTCTCCTGCTCTGTGGGAAGGCTGTTTCTTAACAGCTTGACAGCCCTCTCCAGATTTCCCCTACGTTGAGTTGAAGTGGGTACAGGACACAGCTGGGGATCTCAGTCAGCCTTACACTTTCAGGGCTTTAGTCAATCACCTTCCTTACCTTCCCTCCTACACAGATGGCTCATAAATGATAGAGAAATGACATTTTATATCTTAACTGCACTCTTTATAAGAAGTAGTCTGGGAGTTCCTAGTGTCTTTCCCAACAGAAGAAAGAAATATACATTGTAAATACTTTTCCATCACTAGCACTGTTGGGTTTTTTTAAGTGACAGACCATTGTGTCATCCGTATAATCTATAAGATGATCTCTCTTCAATATTTTTTCAGTTCTTGCCCTAATAAAGCTCAAGCTGACTTAATGGAGAAATAAAGAAAGTTCCTGCTGGCCAGTGATTTGTCTACTAGGGGGAAAACATGCAGGATTTTAATTTCCAGGGCTATTGCTAGGGCAACTTGTGAGGGGTGCAAGATGGGGTTGCTAGGAAAGCAACAGTAGGAATATCTTCACCCATAGAAAAACCATAGGAAGGTCTAAATCCAGCCCTGATGCACAGGCAGGAAGGAACAGCATCTGGTCCTTGCATAACAGAGAGTAGCTATCTGAGTGGCATCTTGCACAGAAACCAAAAATGTTTCACTCCGGCTATGCATATCTTGCAATAAATGAATATACTGAAACATGGGTAGCTTGGGTAGTGAAGAGTCCTGTGTCATATGAGACCATTTGTTCATCCCTTCTGCTGGTGCCTTTCTTTTGCTGCTGCTTTTCTTCCTGCATCATCTCAGCTACGGAATGGGTGTGGGCGGGAAGAAAAGGGTGCTCCCCGTGTCTGTACCATTATCCAAAAGGGGAAGTAGGGAGAAAGGAAAAGGGAAAACGATTGAGCCTGTTGGGACCTTTCCATTATCATTACCATTTGTCTTAGTTGTCTACCCAAATGAACAAAGCCAAAAAAATACATCTGAGGAGCGTGTTCCCGCATCTGCAGATTCACTCCATGAATTTGTGCCATTTGTTAAAATCTTCAGTATCTAAGATACTGTTTGTAAAATGGAGCTAGGAGGTGCTGTCCTTTAGAAGGCATTTTCAAAACCTCATATGAAAAGTACTTAGCTGTATGTCTCATTTTTACCATTGCAGCTGTCCTGCTCAATTTATTTCTTCCTGAAGAAAGTGTGCACTACAAAATAAGATAATACATTTTCTTGGCTGTGTTCCTCTAACACATGAATACAGTCCCCAGCTTCACTGAATATTGTAGCAGACAAGCTGAAGACATTGTTTGTAAAGTATTTTTGTCTTAGACAAGCGAAGGAAATTAATTGTTTTTCCATACAATCCCTTAGTCAACAGTGAGCTCATGCACAGCATCAAAACCACACCTCTTAAAAAATATACATATATCATACTTTATGCACATTTTATCTATTCTATACTTCAGCAGGCTGCTTTAAAACCCTGAAAGACTCATAGAATTTGACTGGCTTTGAATTAGATCATAGATATCTTAGCTAACACCTAGCCACTCAACTGCATGAATTTCCATTATTATCTGAAAACAAGAGCCTCTCTTAGAAATGGAAGAAAATTTCATGCCTTATTCTCTACCTTTTTTCTACAAACCCACGTATGTCTGCCTGCAAAGAGCAGCTGCCACATCTCACCCCAAGAACACAGTGCTCACCTGAGGGTTTAAATCTCTAGCAAAGTTAAGAGCTAACATAAAAAGTAGAGAAGAGTTCTCTGCAGCTCACAGTGACTTTTGCTGATCTTCCAAAATTCAGAGACCACGCTACTTATTCTTGAGCACCTGTATTTGATACCATGGCAAATCAGATCTAGATCCAGCAGCTGTGGAAAACGGTGGACAGTGATGAGGTGCTCCATATTGCCACAGAAGTGTCCCAAGAAGTGAAATGCAGAGAATGGAGCGGGACAGGGGCTACAAACCCATCCCCTGGTCTCATAATGTGCTCTGGATATCACAATCTTGATACAGCATTCTTCTATACCACAATGTGAACAGCACTGAATTGTCCCAAGCCTTCAGTCTCATCAAAACATGAGGAAAGCAACAAATTTCCCTTGAAATCCATTTTCAAATCATAGATATTGTAGCTTGTGGAAACACATAAATAGCTGCTTGTGAGTAACTAAGCTGCCACAGCTCCCTGCACCTGAATGAGCAGTGGCATTTTCTGTAAGCATGAAAAAATACCAGGTAAAATATTGAAACCTGGTGCCCCAGTCAGATACAAGACATTGTTTCCAAGGAAATCAAACTTTTGCAGAGCTCACCAGCATTTCTGGAACCTGACACAGTCCAAGGGCACCAACTTGAGATGCAAGCTCCCTTTGGTGGCAGTGGGATGGGCAGAAAGTTTTCACAAAAATGTAAGAAACCAGTTCAAGAAGTAGGCAGTAATTTAAAATATAAGGTTCTAATTAAATCCTTTTGTGACAGAGGCAGTCCCAGACATTGGAATCTGTCTACCAAACCTCTCTTCAGTATGGTGCTACAGTTTCTAGACTACTTTTGTTCTATGGAGGCTCCAGGCCCAAGCAGTATTTTCTGAGGATTGGTCTGACCCTTTGTTTAATGAGGACATTGTGATGGAACAGCTATTGCTGCTGCAGATACATAAGGATAAATTACCTCTTTGGGTTTTTTGAGAGTGTTTCTGTTTATTTTGAGTGTACCTTTGAATCCTTGAGGTTCCTATGTCTATGCAAAATCTACGCATGCCCAGTAGCAAAAGTTTTGCATGCACCTGGTTAAACAGTGGGAAAAGATGGTGGATCTTGAAAGGCAAGGAATTTTTGCCCGACAAAGGTGGTAAGAACAAGCCAAGGCCTTCTGTATGGAGCTGATCTTTTGCATGCCAGCTTTGGGGGTTTTAGTGAATACAATGAATTTTTTTTCTGTAAGACAAAAACAGGGAATATGATCTGGTAGCCACATGGTAAACACAAAATGAAATCACAGATGATACTCTCTTCAGCATTGGTGGACACACTACTAGGACTGTGTTCTTTGCTCCCCTGCATTTTTTTTAACCTCTGAAGAGCAGGCAGAGAAGGTAAACTGGGTGTGATGTGCTCTTCCAGTCAGGAGAAGAGAAGGATTATCAGGATACGGTGGTTGAAAGTGGCTGACCCGCCAGTAGCTACAACAGCCCACTGCCTTCTTTGTGATGAAGCAGCCACTGCATATATATGAGAGGACACCATGGCCTAGAAATGCCTGGCACACAGAGCCATGCCATTACCCTTGCTGAACCACTCCAGCCCCATTCCCAAACCTCCCTTCAGCTCCCAGCACCAAAAAAAATTGCATCATCACAGTTTGGTGCAAACCACACCTTCGGTATTTTGGTCTCCTACTGAGGGATGCATTATTGTAGTGGGTTTACAGAAACCAGGCATCCTGGGAGCAGTTAGCAAGAGTCTGGCAGAATGGAAAAGCTGCCATTTCTCATGGAGTTTAAAATAAGAAAGGGTTTTTCTGCTTTCACCTTTAGCTTTTCTGCTTTTTTTTGCTTCACTGCATACCCACATGAAGACCACAATAACTGCACTTTAAGGAACACACGCTGATCTAATTTTTCCTGCCTATTCTTTCACTTGAGTTAAACTCTAGAGACTTTATCTAACTCTGATACAGGTTTCAATCACAGAGAGCAGTTTGAAGAGACACCTCTTTGTTTGGTTTTTTTGCTTCCCTTCCCTCTGAAAGGGGAGGAAAGGGTAGAGGAAAAGGGTGAAGCAGTGGACAACTTTCACTATAGCTAAGGCAAATGCAGTCCCTTTCTTAGAGCTTATACACATGTAATTGGTAACAGTGCTTGGACCTTGGACTAAAACTACAAATTTCCTCTTATTTAGCCAGTCGTTCCCCCCGAACACCCGCCCAAAAGGTCCTAATCTAAATCAGATCTGGATATTCAGGAAACATACAAGTCACTACAATGAGCAAAACATTTACGAGTCATCCAGAAACTCAATTTCCTTCCTAAAGGAGTAGCACAACAGGGTTTATTTTGTAAGGAGAAAAAAATCCCTTTCTGGTTGCCTACAGTAAGTTTGCTGTCTCTTTGGCTGAGCCCCTCTGGAGCATCCAGGAGCTGAGGACAACTTGTTCACTTCTTAATGACTTTTTTATCACTACCTTGTCCACTTCCAAATGTGGAAAAAATTCTAACATCACACTCCTAACACCAAATAAAAACTTTAGTCATTTCCACTCTCTCAACAATAAAGAGAGAAAAGTGATGATAGTAGAATTTTATTGGCTTTATTTAAACAGGCTTCTTCTCCCCCAACAATACTTTGCTACTACTATAAAACTTTTCTGACACATTACTTTAAACATTAGCACATGGACATGCCAGCTCTGCACTTCAGGAGCTACAGTTCAATGCCAAGAGCTATTAGTCACATTAAGAAATCTATTCACAGTACAGCAGATAGAGAGGAGAGTGTCTGAATCCTCCTGCCTTCAGTGCTGCCTTTTGCCCTGCCACCCTCCCTGGCTGCAGCCAGGCTTGTACACAGGGCAGCTCAGAGAGGTTTTCTACCAGGTGGAAGCATGAGAGGTTTTAGGGAGCAGAAACTTTCTTTTCTCTGGTTTTAAGGTGGATGCTACTGCAGTACTCCACAGGGATTGCTGCAGCCAGCTGAGGACAAGTGATGAGAGAAGGGAAGAACAATGAAGCTAAGCAAACAAATGTCTCGTCTAGGTCTGGGGAACTTCTAGTCTAAATACCTCACTATCCTCCTTCAGTGTACGTGTATGTATTGATTTTCAGGACAAGTGGGGCCTTTCTTTTCAGACCCTTTGACTTCAGCAAGGATTGCACAGCTCTGATGATGACTTGTCTCCTCTTATTAAAACCACTTCTTACAAGTGTCGTCTGTGTCTACATGTTCCTCTGAGTCACTTCTTCAGAGGAAAAAGAAAAATATTTTATGTTTAACATGGTTTGGGGTGATAGGAAGATATCTAATGTTATTAAAAATTGTTATTTAGTAAGTAACCATTCTGGGTGTTTATCTGTCTGCATTTTTCCCCATGTATGGGTAAAAACAAGAGAATCTGAAATGACCAGAGCACTCCTAAGCAAAGACACAGCCTAGACAAAGTAGAATATTCCAGAAGAGACTGAGACAGTGACAGCATCCAGAGGGAATCAAACAAACCATTTCTATGACTGAAGTCTCAACCAGACATATAAAAATAGTAATATCAGTAGGTTGGTTTTTGTTTGTTTCTTTTACTTCTAAAACAAGCCTATTCTCCTGCTGATCTCAGGCAGTGCCAGTTTGTAACATAACACACATGCTGAAATACAATATGGAAAGTGTGTACACACACTGCATAAGAGAGGCTACAATCTGCAAAAGGGAATGTTGCATCCATATATCAATTGAAATAGCCTACAATTCAGGGAGTAATTGTTTTGAAACAATCTCACATGAATTCACCTTCACAAGATTAGAGGCTGATGTCACCAGGAGGGTGAAGTCATCAGCAATGACTTAAGCTAATGGGATAATGCCAGAAAAACTCGATCAGTCTGTTGTGAAGAGCTTAACTCCTTCCAAGCAACAAGGAATGCTGACAACTATTTACCTCTTTTGTTTGCAGCATTTCCTGAGTGGATTTTAGCACAGGAAAGCTCATGGTTGACTAATAGGAAAAGGGAATGAAATCTCCTTCCTGCAGTGCTGCTGGTGATGTCTTTTTGGAGATTTTAAAGCCATATGTCTGAATTCAATTTGAACTTCAAGACAGAGAAGATTTGCAGTAAGCTGTGGGGATAATTTTGTGATGTACAGTCAAGTTCCTGCAGTACTAAATCATGGGAGTAGTCCCTGCTCATTTTAGGTCACCAACACAGTGGGATTCGGCAAAGGGACTTGGGCTCAGCTTTATATTAATTAGAGACAAAGATGTAGAACAGAGGCGTGGCCTGCAGGTGGCCATGACAAGCTTTTACCAGGCAAAAGGCAAGCCAAGTTGCCCATAGCTGCAAGTGGTGTAGCTGACACCAGGCCATACCAGGTAGCTGTGCCAACTCAACACGTGTCGAGTGTTTTCCTGAGGTAATAGCAAAGCACATGATTTAGAGTCAGTGGCATTAAAAATGACTGGAGTCATTGCAGAAAGTAGAGATATTTTTGTCTGACTGTGTAAAGTGTGCTTGTGTGGGAGTGGTGTGAGCTTGTTCTATTTCCAGCCTGTGAATGTTGAGGTGTGATAAGCCCGCTTCACTGCTCATTCGTGGCAAATGGTGCTGGCAGTGCCACTCCCTGGCAACGGTGAGGAGTCTGGACAAGGTAAAAACCATCCGAAAGAGCACTAAAACTAAGAGGAGGGCCTAGCCCTGGCTGCCTCAAAGTTCACTGGCTTCTTCCACTTGGATTCAGTGCCCCAAGGAGAGCATGCAGAAGGATTTGTTGGTGTGGTCAAGTGACCTTTGCCAGGCTGGAGAATGCACGCTGCTTTCACTCCTTATGTCAATATTCTCAATGCACACAATCAGTATGGTACGTCAGGCACCTCATCTGACACTAATAGCATTTAAGAGAGCCCACAAGCCCCATGTTAACATGCTACAGCTTCACACAGCTTCACAGCTGCAGAGCTCAGGTGGGCTCCAACTCTAATGAAGCCAGCTCTGCTCTGCTCTGCTCTGCTCTGCTCTTCTGGAAATAAGATTAGAGCTTGGCCCTCTGTCTGTCCTAAATGTTTTTCATTTTCTAAAGCCAAGTATTTTCTTTAACCCCCCCCTTACTCTGCAGCACTCTTACAACTCACTTACTTTGAAAAGCTTGAAAGAGAAAAGGAAGGGCAGTCATTTTTGCATTCTCTCACAAAACAAGTTTATGTTTTGGGTTGAAATACTGAAGGTTAAATGTTCAAAGCTCCTCTAACAGTATGCACTGGTTGAATTATAAATATGAAGATACACAAGTCCAGCCAACAGGACATATCAATCCTAAAAGACCTTAAGTAATGATCTTTTCAACATGGCTCAGCTGGTAACCTGTAGGCCAGATGTTGCTAAGTAGGTTAACTCATCATCTTTTCCACAAAAGAGTTAAGGGACAGCTCTTTGGACAACAGGCAGAGCCAAATGTCCCCTGTGCCTGCTCAGATCTCAGATCTGCCACCACCACACATATGTGGGACTGCTGCCTTCTCCTGGAAGACAGGCAGAGAAGCCCAGGCTGCCAGTCCCTCTAGTCATGTCACTGCACCTTTCCATGTCACAATCGGAAGGGGTTCCCAAAAAATAATTTGCAGCCTTTTTGGCCACCGAAAGGAAATCCCCAGCACTTAAGAGGTCTGTGTTTTAGTTTTAAATGGCTTCATGTTTGACAGCATGTTCTTCTAAGCAGGAAGCATTTGTTGAAGAAAAAACCTACAGCTGCAGACAAAAGGACTCTACAGGATTTGAGGGCCAGGTTGTCCTTGTTTCACAGGACCCACACCATACTAGACAGGGAAAATTGAATGGTTCAGCAGTGTACTGCACGTAACTCTCTTCCTTTTCCACGTCACTGTCCATCCAGGCAGATCAGTTTCAAAGCAATTTCTCCACCCTGAAAATAGATTGACTAAGTATGAACTGGTCACAGCTGTGTGTACTGGAGTAGAAGACAACTTCCATACAGACAACTCATGCCTGTTTTGAAGAAATTAAGAAACCATGGATTGAGGTGTAGCTCAGTGTTTCCAATTTCTATTTAGGCCTCATATTCTGGCTTCTTACCCAGACAAAGAATCTGTTGTTCCTGATGGAACTGAAGGGTACACAAAATGTTCAGTATCCTGTGAGACATCTAGCCAAGAAGCAACTTTTGAGCTGCATAACATGCTTGCAATAAAACAACAGATCGGGGCAGAGCTAAGAGTATTGCTGTGGTTTCTAAGGAGTAGGAACTACCATGCCTTCATCCCAAACCCATCCTGACTCCCTATCCAAAGAACAGTGCTCCTGTAGGGCTTACTGAGCTAACACAGTTGGATGCTTTGTCTACAAATCTCTACTTAGGGTCCTAATCAAATGCTATACAGTTAAATGGAAAAAGAGCCTCCAAATTCTGCAGTGCCATAGCTGGGCAGAAGTGCAGTGACCTGAACTCCCCTTACAGCTAGTGAAGGCAAGGGAGCTCCTCTACAGCTCAGCATAGCAAAGGGCTGCTTCAGCCTCTGAAGGTACCTATTTCCTTCCACTGATTGCAGAGGGAGCTGGCGGGGACAGAGCACCTGATGGAGGTGGTGCAGGTAAGCACCTAAAGTTTGCTGGCAATGACCAGCACTTCATGCCCTGGGAAAGCAGCCAGCATGTACTTTGGTCTCACAGACTTGGACATGGGTTGTGGTGCCCAGTTCCTCAGGAGGCACTCTGAACTTTTCCTTCCCTTGGGACCATCTGCCTCCTTGGCTGAAGGGAAGAGAGGAGGTAATTCTACCTCTCTCATTATCCTAGTGTGCCTTATGTAGTGACCTATACTGGAAGCTTATAAAAAATATCAAGACCTTGTAATCCACAAACCAAGTCCTGAAAAGGGAAATTTCTACAATCTTAATTACAATTCGCTGTAGGAGGTCCAATTCTAGCCAGTTCTCCAAGGCTTGTGGCAGCTGACTTATTATTCTAGCATGCTTGATAGAAATACAAAATTGCATATCCTTCTTTGTAAGATGACTTCTCGGGCTCTGGCGCTCACTGGCTGTCAGTGGATTATATATTGGATTTTTCTGTCAGCATGTAATAAAAAGGAAGTTTAAAAAAAAATAAAGCAATACATGAAAATAATTCCATTCATATTAGGTATTGTAAAACCCACCATCTAGTTTTGAGCTGCCCATGTATGGATAACTGAATGAAAAGTAAGAGTTCTTCAACCCCTCACAGAGCTATGCAAGGGCTGGCCATTAATTTCAATTTTATGCTACCAGGGAGAACTGGGGATTTCCTGCTACCAGTGGTGCTCACACACTGTAAAAGATCAGCTCTAGATTTTGGCCACCTTAAATACACAGAGCTAGGGTAACTGGCAGGAGAAGCTTACACAGTGCATTCTCCCAGGGCATCCATTGGAAGGCTTTCTCCATGCTGACTAGCTGAGGTTAGCCAGAGAAACACCGAGAAATTACTGTGGGGATATCTTTCTCTTCCTCCTCCTTCCTCACTACCTCAAACTCCATATAACAGAGCAGAACCACAAATGTCTGTCTTAAATGCCTTAGCAGTGTCCTTCTCAGCGATTGCTATTCACTATGTCAAGTTATTTAACCTACCAACAGGTGACATTGTCCAGTCTTCACCAAACAAACCCCCCACATACACACTTCAGCAGTTCTGGTCTCTGATGGATCCAACAGGATGCAGTGCATATTATTGCACATCATGCAGCATGAAGGACGTCTCTTTTGACTCCTGCAATCATCTGCTTCTCAGTGCACACATCATACAGGAAACAGCTTTCACAGAGCAAGTAAAACTGCTAACATGTCTGCTTGAGAAGGCAGCACCAAAATGGTTAAGCAAGTCAAAAGAGCTACTTTGCTTATAAGATTTTAGAGACCTGGAGTGAGTAGGAGACCAGCCACATTTATCTACCCTCTGACTCAAGAGAAAATTGTCAATTATTTTATTAGAATATGCCTGAATTAACAGAGCTACTTAAAAATTATCCACAGCTCATATTGTATCGAGATAACCTGCTCTTCAGTTCCTTGGTAAACAAAAAAACAAAAAGTAAGAGAATCATTTTATACTGAGTAAAAAATTATTAATTTTAAAGTGCAATTTAATTCCTATGTAAGTATTTAAAGTTAGGTACCTTTATAAACAAAATGCTATTTTGGAAACAAAAAACCATTCTATTTAGAAAACAACTTTTACGATTTTTAAGAGGAATCAGCTCTTTTTCAGCCAAAATAATTTGATGAGCTCAACACAAATTTTGCCAGCAGCTTCAGTAACCCAAATCTGCTTTTTTTTTTTTTTTTTCATATAAATTGAAAGACCAAAACATTTCACCCAGCTCTGGTTACAGCTTTTGTCCTGAAAGACATCCATGTTTCACTTTCCTGTGTTGAATGTGTCATATTTTTCCTCACTTGCTCTTTATATCTTTCATGATATAAGGAATTTGAATAATAAACACTGAAAAGAAGACCTTGCTATTTGTTATCTGATCTTTAATCCCAGCGTTCCTCTTTGTACATTATGTCTAGGGAACTATGTTTTTCAAAAACATAAGGGAAACTCATCTGCTAATCTGTCAACAAGCCGTTCATCTGTAATGTCTGCTCTACATTTGTTTTGCTATGTCACTATGCACTGAATGTTTGATGCAGATGTTTTGACACAAGTGGTAGAGCAAAATGAAATTTGTTGTTTCCTACTGACACCACCCTCAAAAGAAGATTTATTCAAGCAATAAAATCTGCCCTAATTTTTAAAAATAACAGAGTACTCCATGATGATGCATGACTTCCCTATACCTCCAGTCAAGGTGTTGCCTTGCTGTTTTGAGGAAATCACACTAGAAAACAATATTAACACTAAAAACCTTTTATGCCTTCTGAAACCGCACAGCAGAGTGATTTGACTCTCATTTCCATATTCACGTTGGAATTCAACGCTCACCTTCTGTTAAAGACAGGTAGAAAAAATAATTTGCAAAAGGCACCTTCCAGATGAGAACTAACCCAAACAGTCAAAGCCAGAACTGAAATGCTATGTTCCCATATGTTGCACCAGTAATTGTGCCAAACATCTTGCCACCTGAGGATGGATGGAAAGACATCTGCTTCCTTTCAGGCAGCGCCTTACACCAAGCTCTGGGCTCCTGCTCACACAGTCTGCTTTCTTTAACTGCTTCCACTTCAGGAGAGGGGAAGGAAAAAAAAACAAATCTCTCTTTCCAGCAAATATTACATGGGCAGTGTGACTCATATAGAAATGTTTGGTAGGACATGCAAAACCAAAGTTTCGGGTTCAGATTATACTGTCAACTGGTCAGTAGATATTTCAAGGGATATGTAAAGGCACGTGAAGTCAAACCACCTGGGTGTTACTAGGTTGCTGGATGGCAACCTGATGCAGTTTTTATTGAGACATCCCACTGTATGTAGGAAAGGGCCATGGCCACGGCCACATCACCTACTAGTGGATGGGATCATGGCATGAGCAAGCGGTGTGCAGACATGGATGGATGCTTGTGCCTGACTCCAAGCCAGCCGGTCTTCCTTCCTTCCATCCATCTCCCAAGGACAAAAGCCATGTCTGAGGGCTGTGCTCAGGAGTCCCCACTAACAGCAGGGCTGGCAGGTCAGTTTGGACTTGAGAACAAACTCGGCCCCATCTGCTTATGCGGTTGTGCAGGCACATCATAAGGTTCGTTCATCCCACTGAATTTTACTTGTGGGCCCCTTCAAGTCACTGGGTTGAGACAGGCTCCTCCCAGGAGCAACACCCTGCCTTAAGGTCTAAATTATTTCAAAGTAGATCACATTCTGGAGCACCTCCTTCTCTGCAGGCTTTCGAAAACTCCTACCAACTGTCTTATACCAGGTGTCTAAATGTAGATAGAATCAGCTCAGCCATAGTGCCAATACCAGTAATTTTTTTTTTCTAATGTGCATTGCTAACCCTCTTCATTGCTAACCTTCGTCACTGCAAAAGGATCCTTGAAAATATTTTGCTTTAAATTTACAATGGAGAGAAACATGTCACAGTCACACTACCGAGCCTGGACGAGGTACCCCAGAAATCATCCAGGAAAGAGCCTTTAAGTATGAGAAAACCCTCAACCTGTAGAGGCATAAAATAAATTCATGACTGTGAAGATGATGCCACCTGGACTGCTTCCAGAGGCATGATGACCATCATAAATTCTCATGTGGCTGCCGGCCAACAACTTGCAGCTGAGGCAGGTTTTCTGGTATCCAGCTGGGAGGATGAAACACATCAGGAGAGGCAGACTGGGAGTAGGGGAAACAAGGAGAAAAAACATGGGAGCAAAGGACTGATGACTTCTAGAACTGAGTCTCATTGTATGACTGACTTCAGTAGCTAGAAGACTCAGCAGTACTTTTACTGCTTTACACCAATTCATCCTCTGATCCAGACCGGCTTTTCAAGTCATTCCCTCATCACTGTAAGCATGACCATGCTTGACTCTGATCCATTTCCTATTTTTACATCTACATTTCCTCAGTATGCTCATCACACGAAAAATGAACCTGAAGTCAAAAAGCCATTTTCTGAAACCACTGTGTTTGTTGGACAGTTGCAGAGAATGAGACAGCCTCTATTTCTTCTTCTTGAGCTAAGTGACTACAAGGATAGAGAAGGAGTATGTGTCTTGATAGGAATCACTTAGGAGGTTTTTACTGTAAAAAACATAATCTGAGACCTTGAAGGAAGAATCAACTTTCTAGCTGCATTACCTGTGCCAGCTGCTCTCCTGATTTATATGTATGACATACAAGGGCTGTTAATATCAAATATGTCTATCCTCTTCATACAACTGTTATTATTGCAGCTTATCCAAGAATTGTACATTAGCAAGGGAAGGAACCATGATTATCTGAAACGTGATAGCAAGCACAGCTTTTCTGTTCAGGGATTTTTAGTCATTTTCCCATCCCAAAACCTGGTCTTGTAATTTTGGACGGCTCTGTGGATTTTCGGTTCCCTGTCGCATTGCACAGTTCAAGGTAGCAAAATTAAAGAATTGCTCTGGCTGCTTTAGCTGTCTCCGTGTGAGAATGACTTGGTTTCAAATCAGAAAAATCACCACTGCTTCATTAAAGAGAACCATCTCTCTGAGTGCTAAATTACTTAAAGAGGAAATTAAGAACTAGCAGATGGCACAAGAAGTTGCACATGGCTTTATAAACACCAATTTAATCTGGTTGACTTTTCTCAAAATTAACAAAGACACCAATCATGTAAATCAAGATGAAGTTGTTCCTCGCAAATGAGTCCTTTCCTGTATGCGTTTGAACACTTTGGATTTGCTTTGCATCTCTGGGGAAAGAAGTATTAAGCATCAGGAAACATCCCCAGTGTCCAGGTGTGCTTTCACCAGAGTCTAGGGGCAAAGGAGAATGGCTATGCAGGACACAGTGCTTTTTTATAGGTCTTCCAAATAATGCTAATCTTTTTTCCTATTGCCATGTTGCATTGTAGACTCCTGTCTACAGTGCCATTCTCTGACACATCTTTCAGCACTTCCCCTCCTCTTGCAAACCTTCATTTGCAATCCTTTCTCAGTGGCTGCTTCACATAATTCATTCCATTTCAAAATTCTCTCTCCATGCATCAATGGACCATTAGGGTAATTTTTCCATTTGCATAGGTCCAGACAGATGCAAGTTTCTAATTCTTCTGACTGAATGAGTACATCCACTTTAAGGTTTCAGTTTGGATCAGGAGCATGCTTTGAAGTGAATCTCAAGGTTGTCCCCACTTGCTTCACATCACAGAATGGACTCAGAGCACACAAACTGGATTCCTTTCAAACAAAGCTGTTGCAGAATTTGTGTCTACGGAGCCAACCTGCTCCATCAGCTAATGGATGTGCTATGAATGGCCCAGACTAGAGCCAGTGCAAAGTAAACCTCCCTGAAGCATGCCTGGTATGGATGTCAAGACCTTAGCCACGAGTCTTTTGCTTTACAAAACTCCTGTTGGTCTGCACCGCCTGCTAATACAGATACAGTCAACAAATGCTATAGGAAGCTTAGGCTCAATTCTAAGCCTAAAATCTTTACAACGAGTATAAAGAGAACTTACTTAAAGTAATAGAAGAGATGTCTGGCTGGTGACATATAAATCTTATCTTTGTGTGAATACAGTTAACCTGCAGGACAAGCGTTCCCAGAAGCACAGCTTATTTCTCACATAACCTGAATTTACATTTGGTCTTTTACTAGTATAAATATTTTAGTAAAACAGGCCGGATCACAACTCTCACAGTTTTTATGGTAAACTTCTAAGTCTAAACTGTTCTCAGAGTGAATGAGATTTAGTCCTTCATCCACAGTCTGTGACTGTCATAAGACCATTGCAAAACTGATCTGCTGAAGCCAGAGATCAAGGCTGGGCGCAATTTCAGAAGGATGCTCCTTGCTGGAGGAGAGACAAATCTGTAACTTCTCCTAGGACCTCTGAAACTACAGCGATTAGGGAACAGGTGATATGTATGCTAAAAATTTAAAGGTAAATGTCATTCTCCTTGCAGCTAATGGAAAACTCAGCATGGGAAAAAATTCCCCCTTTACCTTTGGGGAAACCAGCAGGTGTGATACTTCCACAAAATTAACATTTAATGAAATACTCACATTTAATGTACAAGAGATATATTGTTATGTACAACGTGACTTTTGGGGTTGGGCCTGCTTACCTTTTCACTGGTTTAATGCTGATGTGATGCTAGCTTGCTATAATAGAGCTCCTGATTTACAGCACTGCAAGTGTTAGAAGATCTGTCTCCTTAGGCGTATGGATATTTCAAAAGGCGAGTCCAATGGGTAAACAGAGTTACTCAAGGATAATACCGATGTCTTTGAAATACGTGTCTTGTTCTATTTCTATTATAAAACAAAAATTACAAAGAAAATAAAAGAAACAGCTCCATCCCCATTTACAGGAAGATATTTTACATGATGTGACACCACTGGGAGCTGGCAACTCTCTCTATTCAAATCTATCTAACACCTTTTCAAAATCATTCCCTATATTATTGCCATGATGCCTTGTGTTCCAACAAACTAGGGCTCTGGTCTAAGAACAAGTTCCTCTTGAAAAAGACAGTTGTTAATGTGGAAGCTCGTATGTTCACAATGTGCTTAAGGGCTTTCCTAAACTGAGCCCTAGAACTGGTGGAAGAAGACATAGAAAATCCAGCGCATTCATTTCTAGAGCAGACATCTTTACTGCACATTAGCATACATATTTGCTCATCAGCCCCATTCACACAAATGTATTTCTTCACTTCAGTGTTATTATTTATGCCAGTGTTCCTATGCTCCTATGGGCTCCCAGCCAGTAAATTTTGCTTTTCAGTTCAGACCAGTTTCTTTGCCTAAAATTTCAACTTGCCAAATTGGAGGACAGAAATAATAACTGATGGTCATCTGCACTGTACAAATACCAAAGACCAAAATTTCACACAGAATAAAATGAACTTTGCATGCACCAAAAGCAATATCCAAAACACTTGGTAAATGTTTGCTCTACTGAAAATTACAGTGATTTTCCAACATATTTTCAAGCAGATAGCGGGACTATGTTAACATCATTTACTCATGAAAAAACATTTAGCTGTTCTACTAAGGTTGAAATGCCTTGAATACTGCAAAAATCTTTTCCATTTTGAAACAATGTTCATATAAAATTTGAGACCACTTGGAGTGGGCCTTGTCTGCTGTAACAACTTTATACAGTGAGTTTGCACCTCCTTATATTTTGTTTTCTATTATTCTTATGGATTATTTGTATTTTGGTGATTTCAAAAAGCCCCAGGAGTGGTCTAGGACCCCATTATGTGAGGATTATGCAGGCACAGAAGAAGAACATGCACAGCAATGTTAAAAGTAATCTGCCAGTTGCTCTGTATCTGAATATGCTGTATTTGGAAATTACTTTGTAAGCATTTTTTCAAAGCATTTACCACTCAGATAATGCATTGAAATACCTTTGTGGGGCTTTACATGACAGCATGCATTCGTATTAGACACAGTAAATTTAAAACTCTCTCCCATATTACACAATAGCATTAGGTCCTTTGAGCTCTGTTAGACAGTCTCAAGACTGTTGTACTTCTGCTAAGCATTTTTTAAAGCCTAAATGAAATAAAATTATGGAAAGAACTACATACTCTTATAATTTAATTATATATTTGTGTCATATTAAACTATGACCAGGATTCCTAAAAAAAATCAGACTCAGAAATAATTCATTGTTTATGATTCACACTAAGATGTTTTATCATTAGCACTGTGCAGATCAAAGAAAGAATATGTAGAAAAGCTGGAGAGTGTTTCTTTGCACACTGGAATGAGAGTTTTGTGAACATAAAGCACAAGAGAAGCCTCTTTATTTAGATGCCTGTTTAGTAGCTGAGTCACGTACATATTGCTGGACATGAAGGAAAGTTTTAAAACAGCCTGACAAAATCTTCACTCCCTGGGGTATTATTTTTTTAATTGAAAATATCACCAGTGTTCCCATTACCATAGTAAAGGACAGGCAGTGAGTTCTGTACCTTGGTTGGCATATGTCCATGATAATTTTGAAGAAATGCTTTAAGATAACATATCAAGCAGAAAATAAGCAATCGAGTGGCTCTTCCAATTTTTATGCAAGTGTGTGCCTGCAGTGTTCCCTGTTTACGTGTCTCAGCCCTTCTCTGCCTCACATGTGTGTTTCCCCTGCACAAGAGGCAGCAGTGCCATTGCACACTTCACTAGGACGGAGGAGGCAGACAAAGCATGATGGCGCGGGATGCCAAAAGCCATACCTGCACCCAAAACAAGGACGGGAATCTCCATTCCTTCCACTTTCTCCCCCCTCTTCCCCGCTCTCATCCTCACAGAAAAGGGTAGATATCCTCAGTGCTGGGGGTAGTGCCTGCCTTCCCTCCAGTGTCTCCAGCCTGGGAGAGGATGGGGCTGCAACAGGGAGGGAGACCACCTCCAGCTCAAAATGATGAAACCTCCAGTAGTGCATGTCAGTAAGGCATGGGGAATGAGAGGACACCGTGATGTGAGGGTAACCCTGACCATGGGTACCTGCCAGGATGCTGAACTTCCCATGATGCTTATCCCCATGCCAGGTCCCACCCAAAAAGGCCCTGACTCAACTGGGAGGGATGCTTCACTACTAATAAAAAGGCATTGTATTTGTAACAAGTTCTGCTTACCTCTGTAGCATAAGAAGATCTGGAAGAGCTCAGGCCAAATGGAGCAGGACCCCACTGTGAAGTCGTCAAGGACAAGGTGAGACATCCTTTGCCTCGGGACATCTGAGTCCGCAGCTTTTCTGGTCCCATCTCTTTCACCCAGGGAACTAGGTCTGTACCCACATTTCAACATGTGGGAGCCCTGAGGATTTACACAGGTAAATGATGATAGATTGTCTTTTACTCTGTACTCCTTTTGTAATAACACCCAATGCACACTTTCTGATTGCTAATAAGCAGAGAGCAAATGTTAACTCATTTCTGAGAGGCAGAAAATTAGGTAGAGACCTTTCTGTACATAGCTGATCCTACTTTTCCTCTTGTGCCTCACCTTGCAGTGAATTCCTGGTCCCTGCATATCTACCCTTCTGCAAGCATTGCCTCTTTTTCATGACTCAGTCACCCACATTTTAAAATCTTCATGAAAATCTTCTCAGCTACCTTTAGTTTTACTATCCTACTATCCTACTATCCTTATGGGTGATGGTCCCTTGGTACCATCCCTTTTATTAGATCATTTATGAAGATGATGACGTATACAAGTGCCTATAGCTACCTTCAGGTAGCCTTTCTCCGTTGTGTAAATGAATAACTTCTTCCTTGTCCTTTTTCCTATCTTATAATCAAACTTTAACCTGGATCTCAAATCTGATTCCATTATAGCTGATTTTTTTGAACTGAATTTTTTGAAAAATTTCAATCCACTATTTTAATCAGATAACATGTAGCTGCTGCTTGCTTGTGGACAAGAAACCCCAACTTTCTGCTTAGGCTGTAACAAGAGTCTTGAAAGAAACTGCACTTTTAAAACAAATGTTTTTAAGTTTTCTGTCTTCATATAGCCCCTGGGGATATCATAACAATAAACAAGCAAAGCAAAATTTTCACTTTGGCCTGAAGTATGGCTTTCAACTTTACATGAGCCAAGTTTTGTGAACTAGTTTATTCTCCCAGTTATGTCAGCATGCTGCATAGATGTCTAGTTACCTGATTTGTGGGGATAATCAGGTACTCAAATGACCTAAACTGTGCAATTACTGGTGCTGGCAGATTACATATGGAAAACTAAGACCAGGCCATAAAAATTTGATCTATTGTGTCCATAGTCATAATAAAACCGTTATGGTTGGTGATTGATTACAGGAATATTAAAATGCAGAACAAGAAAAAAAAAGCTGGTTTAACTCGCATTGTATTCTTGTGTATAGGGAAAAAATGATTGCCGTTATCTTGACATGTTTATCACTTTGAGGCTGAGCCAGTCGTTATCGTGTGAGTTCATTCTGTCCCATAGCTGACAAATACTATCATATACTATAAAAATCATTATGGCTCACTTTTGCAGCCGTAATAAAACGGGGAAGCAAATACAGTAAGCATTTATATTTAGGACTTTAGTCCTAGCATACATCCAGTAAAACTGTGACTTAAAATTTAGACAGAAAATGAGAGAGATTCTAAACTTAGATGCATGGGTTTTATTCCAGAATCGGTCTCAATGGCAACCACTGCCATTTGTGTAAGAAAATGAGAAAAGAGAAACAGAGGCAATATAGTGACACCACATATTGCTGATCTCATTTTTTTGCCAAGGACTCATCTGTATTTTTTTGCGTTTTTGCTTCTTTCTTTTGGAGTGAGTCTTGGAGGTTTGAAAGTGTCCCCTGGCTGCACCTCCTATCTGAATTTTCTTGCCATAGTACATTTTGCAGCTACACTTTCTGCAGAAGCGTTCTCCCTCAGGGCCTTCAGCTCTGAGCACTGCTCCATGAGTATGTGCAGATTGCTGCCATGCTGTCAGTGTTTTGCTCAAACCTTAACGCCCCAGCTGTCCCCACCACCCAACACTTATGTGCCTCTGGGTTGTGCCATGCAACAAACTGCTCCCATACCAAAGGGATACCAGGCTACAGTCAGATACTGCAGCCAGGGATAGGACAAACTTGGCCTTAGAGATGTCTGGTGCTTGTACATTTTCCCTGTAGACATGCTTCAATTCAGTGGTATGCTCAGTCATACCTACCACAACTCCTACGTTTGTAGAAGTGATGTGAGGTTTGTTGTACTCCTCAGTTATGCTCCCCAACCCAATCAGGTACATCATTTTGGTGTCAATTTGCACCTCCCCCTAAGAGTCTACTGCCCGACTTCCACCCTTTAGACTGAGGAACTAAAACAGTTGAGCAATATCACATACCCCACGTTTTGCTTTTTTCCTCATTCCTCGTGCTTGAAAATGCTTGAAATATCTCTTGTTTTTGATCATAGAAACTAAATCAGAAACATTTTACACTCGTCATTTAGCTTTCACAGCAAAAAAGTCAGATCAAAAGTGTAACATGGCTGTGGACACCTGTAACATTAGAAGATGCAGATGCCCTTTGCTTGCATTTAGAAATAGACAGGTGTGCTTCAGGAGGTGAAAGCAACAGGTTTCACCTGTTTTTCTCATTTCAGTATGTGGAATTTCCAAAATGTAAAAGCATTCCAAGCAAACAGTGAAGATAAATAGAAAACACTGAACTGTAACAAGGGACTTCAGGGCCCATCTCAACACTTCAAACCAGTGCCTTCATGGACTCACATCCCATCAAGGGTATATGTGAAAACTGGTTTGGTCAGATGACCAAATTCAGCACCATGCAGGATCAGTCAGTTTGTTAGTGAGTTGGCACCCTTGGAAGACCCAACCTCATTTACCATGAGCTGGAAGAATATAAGAAAAATATCATATTCAGGACACTTCTTCCATGCTTAAACATACCCTTCCCAGATGATTCACCAAGGCCTGTATCAGTCAAATTCTCTTAAAGCCACCATCACAGCTAATGTTAATCTCCAAGACTGATATTCTTATGGAAACAAAATAATGACAAATAAGCACCTGTGACTGAACAGTCACCCCTGTAGGACTGAATTATAACTGCCTGATGACTTAAGCTACTCCCTATATGCATATACTGCCATGGTACATTATGGGGGCTGTAGGCAAAAGTGAGGAGAATGACTCAGGATGTACTACCTCCTTGTACTCATTTTGTTTATGTTAAGAGGCAACAGTCTCCATAGCCTTTATATTACCTCTGGGAAGCTCCTAGAAGCAATGATGAGAACAGGGCCCAAAGAACACTAGAACAGTGTAGCTTAAGCTACTGAGGCTGGTACCAACAATAGAATCCAAAGAGTTTATGCCTGTTTCTCCCATATCAAGGAAAGATGTTACTTTCAGTCTGATAAATATGTTGATAGTCTGCTATTTTAAAACCCTTTTATTTCACCTGCAATCTACACTGCTGGAAAACCAAAGACTTGGTGTTAAGCAATTTAACCATCTATAAACATCACCTGTCCGAGATCCTTAGCAACAAGATCCATGAGTAGAAAATCCAGTTAGGTAGGCTGAGTAAATACATTGCTGCAAAGTACTGAAGGCTTATCTGAAAAGTAGAAAAGAATCCCACTTCAAGAGAAATAAAGACTTTTACAGCCTACTGCATCAACCAGTGCCAGAAAAGCTAGCAAGGATCAGCTCCCAGCATCTCATCCAGTAACTGTTTGTTCAGAACAGCTTTTAACCAGAACAAAACAAAAAGTACTTCTAAGCTTCTTTCCCCTTTTTTTTTCCTGTAAGCTTCATTAATATAACCACATGAAATGCTTCAGCCTTGACTGGCAAGTTTCTGTATTGATTGGCTTCAGAGTCTGATTAGATAAGACAGACACAACTAATGAGAGCTATTAGAAAAATCTACTGGAGTATTATCTGCTGAGATAAGCTCCCCAAACCCCTAAACCAGTCTATTTAGTAGATCTTTTGTCTAAACATATCCAGATATTGCTGACAGTATTGTGCACAAACAAAACATGGGATACTAGCAAAAGGGCTTTGTAAAAAAAAAGATGACTACTGTCCTGGAGAGAAAAGAAAGGAAATAGCCTGGACTTTAAATCCAGAAGTAAGAAGTGAAAGAGTGGCATTAACACCTGCCGTTCCTTATCTGTAATCCAAACTCTCCCTCAACTCCCAAAATATAAAAAGGAAACTGTAGGATAGTTTTGTTAGATGCCTCACATCCCATCAGACAGACAACATTAGCCATTACCTCCTTCAGAGGAGCAGCTGGATATTGGATGCTTTGTCTGGCAAAAGCGCTTTTCTTAAGCTGTGTGCTTACTTATCTTCTGTCTTTTTCCTCTATCATGTTATCTTTTAGCTATTGTACTGGATATGCCCGAAGCCCTCCCTCAGTTTTCACACAGCTCTTTTGGAAGTGAAAATTCTTGCTGACTCAGTAGGGGTTTCTGCTGATTAAAACCTAAGTAAGAGAGGGAGGGCAAAGCCAGGTGTTTGTGCTTCAGCCTCTCCCTGCTCAGTCCTCATCTGGGACGCACCATTCCAAATCTCTGTATTTTCCATAGTGTGAAAATACGAGTTGCTGGAAGTGATTTGCAGGTATACATGTCCTTTTATCATTTATCATTTTATCATTTATCATTTAAGGCAGATGTCCAGGAAAGTATCCAACCCAGCCTTGAGCTTGAGCATCAACCTGAAATAATTAATAAGTCTAAAGAGGAAAAAAAGGTGCTTGAATAAAATGTGTGCTTTGAATTTCCTCAGAGGAGGTTGCCTGGGAAAAGCAAGAAGCATTCCTCACCCTGCTCCAGTTCACACTGACAGGAGGTTAAGCTGCAGGGATGTCCCAATATACTGAACTAGGCAAGGGGTTTGCAGAGCTGTTATCTGTTTTAAAATAAACATTCCAGTGTGTACTGTTATAATATTTTGTCCTGTTCTCGTCATTTAGGGAAAAAAAAAAAAAAGGCTTCTGAATAGCAGTTTCAGGGGGTATTTGTGCAACATCTGACTCACAAACAAATATACTATATTAAAATATATATATATATTATTTTATTTTTTCTGTTCATGTTTTTATCTCAAGATGACTTTGTATCCCAAGAAGGCAGCTGCTTCTCGAGACTCAGGCAAAAGTCTGATTATTAGGCATACATGGAAAGTCATTCTTCCTTTTAAGGCTGTCATTGCACCAAATAAAGGTCTCTCACCTAATATCTTAAGTTCAGAAAGTCCAAATTACCCAAGAAAAATTTCAAATTGTTTAAGAGAGAATTCTTTCTTTCCCTTCATTAATGGTACCGCTTGCCTAAAAAAACCACAGTTTTCTGTGCATCCCAGAATCTGCTCAGAAGCCTTATGGCACCAGATCTGGAATGCTGATGTTCCTTGCAGAGGTCACAAAGTACAGTCATGGTTTGGATTTTTTATGAGGATTAAGTAGTATATGAATTCCTTAGATAACAAAGCAGCAGCAAAGCCAAGTGAACTTCTGTGCTCAAAATAAGAGTGACAGGAAATAGCCAACTGGCTGTGTAGGAGTTTCCTACCCTTGGCCACCAACAAGATCCAGGTAGCTGAGCAGATAGGCAGAGCTCTGTTCCCATTTGGTTCCTAACACAGCAGCAGTACACATTCAAAGCTGCTGTTACCTTAACAATCCTGTAATAAAAGTTCTGCCTTCCATGCCAGTGCAAAGGTTATCAGCTTGTTCCTGAAACACAAATTCACTACGAAACTTCAAGAGGGCTGAAACGACTGAGGTGTTTCCTTCACAGGTGCCAAGGGGAGAGGGCTGGTCTCCATAATGCCAAGCAGCTAATAAGGGGGCCAAACTCCAGCCTAACATTTTCTTTTGATTTATGTGTGCCACTTCACACAAGTTATCATGTTAAAAGGAGAAAGTCTATTGGAAATTCCAGGGATTTGTATCTCTGCCTGGATACCTCTCAGACTTGGAAATGGGAGCTCCTTTGTGGGATCATGCATAGACAAGTCACTAATATGAAGCTTATCTAGGATTTTGTCTTCTATCTAGAGGATGGGCAGGTTTTTTTACCCCTACTGCCCAGGTAGGGGTAAAGAAAAGGAGTATCCAGATGCTAAGATGAACTCACAAATCAGCATGTGGATTTGCCTACTCACTTTGATGCTTTGGCAGAAGCTGGGCAATCTGAAAACTTACTGGTTGTAGGCTCTGAGTCTTTTAGAAAAATCTGCCCCTTAACACCGTGTAATTATTGAATGGTTTATAATTACCTACGGGTTTAACAAACAAAGACTAAGGATTTCCTTGGCTACCAAACTTTGAAAGCTGATGTATTTTTTTCCAATGACTTATTTACATATGAGCTGCAAGGTTCAGCTCTCTGTGTATATGATTTATTAATGAGACAAAAAATTTCAAATACAAATTTATGCAAAACCCAAGAACATATAATATCCTTTTTCTAAAATTTAAAGCAATTGGTAAAGTACTCAAGGACTTTGCCCCTTTGACATGGATGAGTCAGTTCCAACACAATGCATTAACAAAGAGTAGTTTCATATGCTGAAACTGAGTCAGACACTACAAAAATGAAAAACACCTTATACTCTGTGTCCAGGAGTGCTTTGCATCCTGAATTGGACAGAACAAATGAAGAAGAGAGTCTGTCAGCAATATTTACTCAAAAGAGTAAAAACTGAGCTGAAGTTAAAATTGGCTCAGCAGATAGCAGTTAGTAGTAGGAGAATGGGAATTACATCAGGTCATATTTAAACCATGTATCCCAGGATGAATTCATTCACAGCCAACAAAAACAAGACTCTAACATTCGTTCTCGTATATGCTAAGTGCTCTAAGAGTGACTAAAAAACTGTTTGTTGAAAAAGCAAGGCACCACTGGACTTTGTTTTCCTTCCAGATCTGTATTCTTACCTAAAGTTGTTGTATTTATTGACACTATATTCATGAGTTGCTGCATTTGGGCACATTGGGAAAAAACTGAACACATTTACTACAAGGTGTGCTCCTTCCATGTGGAAAATCATCAAAAGCTCAGAGACATTTCACGTCTGACGGGGGGTGTCTTTCACTAAGTTGAACCAAACCATGAAATGAGGAAATGTTGGTAGAATGTTGTTCAATTGTAAATCATCTACAAATGTGAAACTGTTCCGTGTTAACTGTGGCGCTGCTTAAGATAATATTTACCGATGATTTATCTCCTGAAGTCACATAGGTAATGATTATGTTTCCCTCATTTCTGCACCCTCTTTGTAAAATAAAATATGTTCCCTGAGAACTTTCGGTGTATTGAATATTGTCTTTTCTTACAATTATCCTGGTTTACATCTCTATTCATTGACATACTTGGATTCTCATTGACAGCAATGAAACTAAGATTTGATTATGTGCTTTCCTGGTATATAGTATAGACCTCCTATACATATGAAAGATGCGTGCAATGGAAAGTGCATATTCACATTTGTGTTTGTCCTGCTTGCTGTATTCAAATACAAAAATTAATATAATGTTCCATTGTGAAATGCAGCTATGTGAATATCACCTGTAATATATGACAGGACAAGGAGGAATGACTTCAAATTGAAAGAGTGTAGGTTTAGATTAGATATTTGGAAGAAATTCTTTACTGTAAGGGTGTTGAGGCACTGGCACACATTGCCCAGAGAAGTGGTGGATGCCCCATCCCTGAAAGTGTTCAAGGTAGGATGGGGCTCTGAGCAATCTGGTTTAGTAGAAGATGTCCCTGACTATGGCAGGAGGGTTGGAACTAGATAGTCATTAATGTCCCTTCCAATCCAAATCATTCTATGATTACACCTTTGCTCTTACATTGAATTCTGGAGCTAAACTGCTTAGCTGAGAAATAAAAGTTGGTCTTCATATCTTGTAATGCTGTAAAGTGAAAGATCAATGTGGACTTTAATTATGATGTGGAGCTTTTGACTGAAAACAACTTCTTTTGAGAGGCAAGAAGGAATTTCTTTAGCATGTTCCATTCCAGAATGGGCTTGTAAGACAGGAGTTAACCTGAATAAATTTGCTCAACGTGAGCAGTAATTTTCCTGGAGCAACCTTAACCCTTTTTGCATTAGAAGTTGTCTGAAAACACCCAACAATCAAAGGAAAATACAAGAATCACATCAGTCAATCTCTTTCTTTTAGAATGCTAAAGGCATGGAATATTTCCAGAACTCTGTCCAAATCTCTAAATACTTAATTTTTACTGAGTTCTTACTGTGACAAATTCTGTTTGCACTAAAACAGAGTTCATTCTGTCAGTTGTGTACATCACACACACAGCTGCAGGGATGGACTGTCAGTGAGCACCTGAAGACACAGCTCTGTCTTTCTACACTTATTTCTGTGTTTTATTAATAATGTTGTGCTGTGGCCAACAAAATGGGAAACAGGCCGGTGCACAGCTTTGATGGCTAGCCTGGTCTTCCTATGAAATTTGGGTTAAACCCTCTGCAGCTTCTGGTGCAAGAAGAAAATGGATAGTCTCACAGCTCAGGCTGTTGAACTCTAAAGAACTGGATCTATCCCTGCTGCAGCAGCTTTTCCGTGCAGTGTCAAATTAATGGAACCAAACTTGTCACTCAAGTTCGCTAATGACTTGCACCCTTTTTTACTGCATGCATAGCTTGGTAATCAGAAGTCCAAAACATTACTCGCTCACAAACACACATGAAGCCAGTCTAAAAATGCCTGAATATATCTCTGTTGTGTAATGCAGGCCACAGCAAAGGCAGGCCAGAGCACGGGTTGCAGAAGACTCAGAGTCACACCTCGACTAGTGAGAGTGAAACAGCCACTTATACACTTATACAAAAGCCACTCTTCCTTGAGGAAGGTGGCCCAAGAGAAGAGTACATTGTCTGAACCGAGGAGGGCCAGCACACACTGACCAGCATTAAAGGCAGTGATTGATTTTGCAACAGCTGCAAAGGTCTTCTTAATCAGACTTTTGGTACACCATGGCCTCTGCATTTGAGTCCATCAGCTGAATGTTTCTCTCTCTTGAGCAAGAAGACTGCTGCGGAGACTGTAGAAGGTGACAGATGGAGAAGTTGTGCCTTGATCTGTAAGGAAAATTCAGTCTTCCTGTATGAACCCGGCAAATATTAGTTACATGAAACTGAAAATGGCCTTGTCAAAGATTGAAACTGACCGCCTTTCACTGCATTACCTTCATTCTTCCCTAGCCATAGGAAAATCAAATCAGAGCTGTGAGATGCAGAATTTGCATCCTACTTATGTGGGAGGGACTATTATTCATAAAGGCACAGCATTTAATCAATATGGCAACAGTTGTCTCCCAGCTGTAATAACTTACGTAGCATGGAAAAAAGTAGTCAGACTCCCAACTGATTCAGGCTTTGAGAGTGGTTTGCACTGAAGCTCCAGGGCCTCCATGGCTCTCAGATCTTTGCCAGTGCCTAATCAAGGCCTTTATCTTAATCAACAAAGCCACCAATGGATTAAAACAAACAATATCTCCATGACATGCTGGGGCAAGTCTGACTTATTTGGACATGCAATAACAACGTCAAAACTTTTCTACCATAACCAGAAGCAGGGAGAAGTGCATAAAAGCTCAGATTTTAAAAGGATACTATTAAATATAGATATGAAAAATATAATTTAGACACCCCAAAAGAGCAGCTTCTTAAGTCCCACAGCAGTGAGGGCTGCAGCTCCCTAGTGTGTGGAGACTGGGTCCCTCAAAGCAACATTACCTCATCATCACTGAAAAACTAAAAGGAAGGTCAGAACAGAAGAAAAAGAAGATGCAAAGCTTACATTTTTGTAGTGAGTCAAATGATCAGTAAAATCAAAATATAACAAAAGTACAATTCCCCAGGGTTCACTAGTACAGTTTCTGTATCAGAGTCAAAGCAGGATCTCATCTTGGCATTTAAGAAGACACTAAAAATGAAAGCCCTGCTATCTACTCAAGCTTTCAGGAGAATATCCAAAGGGTGTAGCTTCTCAGCAGCACCTTAGTGAAACAGCCAGTACTTGACATCCCACTGAGAACTGTCAGCTGCACCATTTAGCCCTGGGACTTTAAAGAACTGCATAAATTAACAGGGTGTAATTGCAAATATGGTCCAAGAACAATGTGAAATAAGTTCTTGTTGAGTCTGAAGTGGGGTTAGGATGACATGTTTCCCTGACTCCTGGAAACAGGGGGAAATTTTAACCATTTATTTCCATGGCCAGGCTGTCTTAACCCAGGATTTAATCATATTCCTGCAGTTCCCTGTGACCTGAAAACTTTCATGCAGAAAAACACTGCAAAACCCTTCTTTTGCTTTCTTTCAGAAGAATGGCTGCTAAGCTACTAGCAGCCCATTACAGAACCAGTCCCTGCATAGGGAAAGCAAGATTAGGCCTTTAATGAATACTTTATCCGTGGGATTGATTTTTGGTAACAGAATCTCTTTTGGTTATTTTTTTATTTCTATTTCTTTTTTTTTTTTTGTTCTGGCGTGTTTTCCAGGGTCTGGATCCCATATTTAGTTTCTTGAACTTCTCCAATATTCGTTCTAGCCATCCTGGTTGTCTGCCATGAGTATCGGTTTCCTTCCTTCTAGTTAAGAGGGCAGGGAAGGAGGAAAACTGTTCCCAGCCCAAGCAAAAGTGCCACTCTGGAGATCATTCAGCGGGTTGCACAGCCTGAGAATGAATCACTGCTAGCAATGCTTAAATCTTCCTCCATTTCTCACTTTTCCTCTTCTAGGGAGCCAGGAAGAGGCTGCTACATTTAATGTGTAACGTGCGAAGTAGAAGTAAACAGTTAAGATTAAAATTACCTTGATTGCTACTCAAAAGCCAGGCAAATGTTATGACATAATGCTTGTCAATTACTGGAATTACTCATCTTTAACAGAAATTACTGGTTTTTAGTAGATTTTAAGTTAATTAAACCACATAACCCATGTAGCAGCTGTAGCTTGCTTCCCACAAAGTGACAACTCTTCTCTCCTGTACCTCTAAATGACTAATAGTGATTGCTTATATTTTCTCTTTAGCCCATGCTTGCTCTAACATGTTCATTCTCCATCTGCATCCAATGCTTGGTGGTTTTCCCCAAGAAACTGTCTTTTCTGAATATGACTTTTATCTTGAAATCTTACTTGCAAGCACATCAGTTTTCTTTCAGATTATGCTCTCAATAGTGTTGTAGACCCCTACATAACCACCTTAAATACATGGAAATCATAGGCAGTGCCTTAACCTTCCACTTGCATTTAGTCCTTCATAAAAACCCATTCTTCACTACTAAAGGCGTACATTTAGGAACACAGTGATGTAACAACCACAGCCACTACTACAGAGTCACCACCAGAACATGGTCTTTCAGGTCAAACATGGACAATAGCTACAGCAGTTTGTCTTTGGTACCTCTGCTCAGAGGGACTTCGCACTTCCAGTCATAGGCTCAGTCCTGCCCCCACTGGCTCTCGTAGGAAGAAGGTATAGTCTCAAAGGAAGAAAATATGCTTCATGTCTCATCTTTCAAGGGTCAGTGCTTAAACTCACAAATATGTCCTCTTTGACATTCTAATCTCTGGTTGTAAAATGGATTTAGTGGTTTAACATTAAAATTTCAGGCACAGTTAAGGAAGGAATTGAAAAAGAGTTAATAAGCAAAATAGTTTAACAAAGTTTGGCAGAGAAAATTGAAAAGATCAAATGATCTCCTGGTGAAAAGAGTTTAGCCCTGGATTTGCCAGTCTTTCCATTAAAAACTCTCTTATTTTCACTTTGTTTTTTTTAGTTTGATCAGTTTTAGTACTCCTGGAACTTAGAGACTTTCAAGCATGGGAGAAAGCCAGTCAAATTTCAGCTAATTGTTTTGCAAGCTTTTGCACTTCTGCAGTCATGTCTCAGACCTGACACGCGATACTCTTGCTTTTTAACTCTTGGACCTCCATTGAACATTTATGGACAGTCATGGCAGGTGGTGTGGGTCTCCGTGGTGGACACAGACACATTAAGAAGTATCAAAAAATTGCCAAATTCATTGTTGGTGACCCTACACAGCACATAATGAACTTGTGTATCTAGAGGAGGTTGCATTCATGTCTGCATCTTCCCTTCTCTCTTTGTTTTCTGAGGTTTGTGTCCAGGGTGTTTGACTGAAGCATATCTCAGGGCAGGATCATGAGAAGCCAGCCTTCTCATGATGCTAAAATGTTGGCAGCAAAAGCCTCCCTAGCATTAGATCACTTCTGCCAACACATCCCTTTTGTCTCCAAAAACACACAAGCACAGAAGGAGAAGCAGGCGAGAGACCTGACCTAGGCTTGGAAGCACATCCCTTCGAATGGCTTTCTGCAGAAGCATCTGTGCTTGCTGAGACAAGATGAGCGAGCATGGAGCCATTCTGTCTGACTAAGCAGAAAAGAATAAAAACAACTGAGGCCTCCAAACTTGCTAAAAACAGCAACTCCCCCACCTTTTGAAGACAGAGTCAGCACTAACTCCTACACTGACTCAATTCCCTTGACATAGCTCTGCTTCCAGCCCAGCACCTGAAGACATCAAGCTATTGCAAAGAAAGTGACACAAAGTGTCTCTTGACACTCCATATTTTTGTTAAATGTAATCATCAGGTCCTTTACACACAAAAAAATTAAGTCATTCATTGCTCTCTGTGCAGTGGACATCTGGCCACAACATCTCCCTGTAGCTCTGCTCTGCAGTGACTGCTTGAAAAATCATGCTTATTGTTCCACACCATTCTAATGCACAGTCGTATTACATTACAGGAAACCACAATAAAAGGGATAATCTCCCGCCAGGCCCCCTCCAAAGTGACTGGACTTTTCACATATAGCCAAGTTTACTTAGGTACATGAAGTATGCCAATGCATAACAGCAGTTATGTCAGGTTAATGAAACAATCAAAAACAATCAAAAAAAAAATCTGAACACTCAGAGGAGATTGAAAGCTTCAAATAATTAAAATTCAAGAAAGTAAAATAAAATCTCATTTTCAAATGCAGAGATACTGGAGGTCAAACACTGTTGGCAAGGAGATTTTTGACCGGGACAAACAGAGCCCAGAAGCAGATGTGCACCTTCTCTATTAAGCAAGACACTAGATGCATTGTTTCATCTGTCATTTGCTTCTTGGTTCAAAGATACAGGACATCCTAGCTGCAGAAATGTGTCAGTGCAGCTCTGAGACTGGTCTTCAGTGCATTGGGATGCAGAGAAGTTAAAAAAACATAAACTTGGTGCCTGTACAGGAAAGGTGGGACTTAATGTCGTTTTCAAAGCTTGGACAAGAGGGGTGAATGAGATATGCTGGAAAATAAGGGTCATGAAGGAAAGTTCATGAAGCAGGTTGATATAGTGATATCAATGAACTTATTTTGGGTGATCCTGCAAAAACTAATAGGAACAATGGAAAGGTTTAAGGGAGGGAGCTGCAGGGGTCAGGACCATAACCACACTGAAGTTTTAGGGAAAGCAAAGACACTTGTCTTTGCCACATTCTCGTTTCATTAACTTACACAAACAGAGGCTTTACAGGGAGTCTGGACCTAAGACTAAGGATCAGTTCAGTAACACAAGGGGGTGTCAGAAAATATACAAGTAAATTTAGTAACGAGACAACTGTGGTAATTGCTTGCAAATTAGCAAATTACACAAACACACACACACATATATATACATATATATACATATATATATATATGTATAGCAGAAATTTTCCAAAATAAAATCCTGCAGAACTGGAGGGCAAGAGTATGCTAGCTAACACAATCTGTTTCAAATACTGTTTCTGAATTACTCATTTTGCATGTTCAAATGTGAAGGCTTTCAGAATGGATGAAAAATTTCATTTATTCAAAGAGTGTCATGATGGGATCTTGGGTGTGGGTAAGCCCTTAAATCATCAACCCATCACATTTGAGAATCTTTTGTCTATATATTTTTCAACATCAGAAAGAGGCCATTCACTCCTGCTTCCTCCCACACTAAAAAATGTCTCTTTTCTTTTTTAAGAATTTTTTTTTAATGCTATGAAGTTTGAAGAGAGACATAAAGTAATATCCTGTTAAATAGCCTGCTCTCTGCCATGTATAACACTGTTCATGTGCTGGGAAAATAAAGTCCACCATCCTGTATCTACACCATATCCTGCCTTTCTTGGCAAAAGAAAAAATCTGACTGGCATATCTCTGCAGCCAAAAATGACAGACATCATGGCCACTCCATTTACTGTCAAGAACCTGCTGAAGCCTTGGGGAGATAGCAAGCCCATAAATCATATGGGTCTTTTACAACCATTAGAGACAATTAAAGATGGAGGCAGTTTGAAAGAGGTGTGCAGAGCAAAGCAGGGAAGATATAGGAAGGAGTGAGAGCCAGGGAGAGAAAAATGCATATTTTGCTCTTTCATGAGGTGAGTGGGTAGGTGTGAGTGCACATGTGCCTCTACCCCCTCCTGAAAAGCAAAGGAATTTCTGTCCTGGGTGCCCAATTACAGCAAGAGCCAGAAAATAACTCATTGTAAGTAGCGCATTGCACCAGGCAAACCAAACCTCTTCCCAAGAGACTGCTCACCTGCTAGTGTGCAAGCTGGAACACCCACCTTCCTGTACGGTCTGACTGCCAGCCCTTGGTGCTGCTTTTGATGCCTCTGGGAAGGCCTATTTCCCAGTTTTTCAGTCCCTCTTCTCCCAGGGTCCCCCTCAGTCCTGTTGGGGTAACAAGCATCCTCCACTGGGCACCACTGGGCCCAGTGGTGCTGTGAGCTCTCAGAGCCACAGCAGGCACATGTGGCCACTGCACTGCACTCCTAGAGAGAGGCACAGGTGCTACTGGTGCCAGGGATCACACCTTAGTGCTTCAGGAAGGCACATAGCACCAACAGCACCATCCCCCACAGAACAAAAAGGTAGAATTTGAGGGGGTTGTAAAGGGTGCTGCTTACAATGGATAGCACCCATGCACTTGCTTGTCTCTGAGCCTGTAAGCCAGTGGAAAAGAAAAAAAGGCCATCAGGAGTTCAACGAAACACTGTGCTTGCAAGGGCAAGGGATAGAAGGGGCTCTCATTATCCTAAAGCAGTACTCTACCTCTAAGGAGATGAACAGCCAAGACCCTTCTTTTGCTCCCAAAGCACTCAAGTCACTGATAGCCCTTGTCTAGAGTACTGAATATCCAAGTATCACCATGTAGTGGAAAATAAATGTTAACTCAGTTTACACTCAGATACCTATTCTGGGAACAGCATGGTGTCAGCCTTGCCTCTTTGAGAGAGCAACCACAGCAAGAAGGGTGACAAAAGCTACATGTGCAGGGAGAAGAGAAGACAAAAAATAGTGAGCGCACCAAGAATTTTAAACACAATATTTGCATCCAAGTTTCAGTTCTGAGGCATACCCCCTGGTAAGTGGGTGCAACACCAGCCTCTGATCTAAATGCAGTGTGCTCTATTTTCTTTGTAAATTTATCTTGTATTCTGGCATATCTGCTTACATTTTAAAACTACCTAAGGAGTAAATAATTTGCTCTTTTCAACAGGCATACTGGGAGTTTCAGTCTGTTACCCATTTGCTTTAAATATCAGGCTGTAAAACTGCTTGGGTTTTTGGCTGACATCACCGTTAATGATGCGCTGTGCCTATTCTCTGGTTATGGAGGAATTCTCACATTATTTCTGGGGAAAGTTAATAATGAATGTTACTCAGAACAAATCTTATGTTTGTGGTTGACTTGCTGCCAATGTAGGAAATCGTGTTACAACCATTATCTCACCCTATCTCCTCCCTCACCAGCACAAAGTTTTAATATTCATTCCAATGCAATCTATATCTAAATAAGCAGTTCTTATTTGGTTTTGCAATCCCTTTAATAGTGTCAATGTGGCATTTGTACTGGAGGAAACCATCCTGGCAACTCATCTTCCCAGGTTTTTTGGGGACACCACTTTATTTCTTATGTTCAGCTCTATGCTCTTCTCTGCTTTGCAAAATTTCCTGCAGCAATTCTCATCAAATGTAACTGCCTTAAATGTGATCATTTAAATAAATTTATTTACACTATTTTAGCCCCAGAACACAGTGAGAAACAATGTGTGCAACACATAGGTCATACCTGTCACACTGCAAACACCTCATAGAGCAAAGCAGGGCAATTTGCTTTCACATCTTTAATAACAGAGCCTGTAGGAACAACAAAATATGTCAAGAATCAGAGTGTTGCAATTAAGGTCTTGTTCATGCTAATGGGTGGAATAGCATTAAAAATAGTCTAACTGACTGCATTCAGGCTCTGTTCAGTGGCTGCCTTCACATGTGGGATCCAACCCGCCAGGGCCTTCAGAGCTCTACTTTTCTCTGATGTGGTTACCAAACAGTGGAACATTTCTAGCATGACCAAAACTTAGTCATGCCTCAGTAACTTAAGTCAGATTACATGTCTTCAAGCCTGAAAGTAGTTTTGAGGGGCACAATTTCATCCATGCCATCCATAAAATGTAATTTAACCCTGTTTTCCAGATCAATTTGGATGTTGTGGTGTTGATACATCACCTACCCTGCTTATGTGCATGGTGTTGTTGAATAGGCCATAAATCTTATGGCTGTAGCCATCCAGTTATGGCATGTGGGAATTTTCCTTTAAAAAACCCTCTCCAGTGTTAGCACAATGGAACTTGTATTCCCCCCACTGTCAGAACCAAAGCTTTTAAACAGCTACATAATACAAGTTACAGGGGCAAAACCACTATCTACTTTTACGATGGAATGTGATCGGTGTGTGAAAGGTCCGTATGATGTGGTGACAACAGCAGAAAGAGAAGGGACCGAGTGACTCAAGCTTTCCTACCAGGCCCCTGTTACTGTGAGGGTTCCCAGGGGCTCTTCTCCTGCTATTAGATAACACAGTTCTTTCCACTGACGTGCAGTTATGTCCAGCTCAATGAAAACTGAGCTTGTTCCTTGATTCACTCCTCCCTGAACCTCAGGTGAGTTATGGCAGGGAAAAAAAAAGACACTCCTTTTAGCCCTCACCTCACTGCCTACATGCCAATGGCAAAAATCAAGTCCAGAAAACAGATTCTTGATGACTTAAGAGTGGCAAGAACTCAAAAGACAGACAGTAAGAAAGCAGAACATCTCCCTGAATATGATCCTCCTCCATGACTATCCTTGGAGCCTCTACATGTTACTATTGGAAGGTAACTTGATTTTTAAAATCCTGGTCCTATACAGCCAAAGAAAATAAGAGGCTGAAGCAGATTCAAATATGTTGATGAAACACTGCATCGGCATATACAGAATCATGCATTAGACGAGTGTCACTAAGGTCACCACCTGGAAGTGGCAAAGTTCTGCCGTTAAAAAGCCAATTCACCTTGAAACAGTAGATGGCATAAAAGGAAGTAAAAAATTAAATTTAAAAAGCCTTGCAATCTTATTTTACAATTTCAAGATGTTTCTTGGACCACTGGTTTTGAAAAGTGCGTTTGTGGTAAGTGAGATGTGAAGAGGGATGAGTGTTTTTATAGCCAAGGGCAATAGAGAGGGGTCTTGAAAAATGGAAGATGTGATCCCACAATGTATTAAGCAGAGCAATTTTTACACACAGAAGGTGCTGGAACGGCGAACCATAAAGAGAGAGAATTTAGTAAGTTACAACAAAATTGTCTTTAATTTTAACTACTTAAAGGCCAGTGGTACACAAGTTTTCCCTTTGTTACACGGGAAGTGTACCACTTCCATATACAAAAGGAATAGACTTTGAAGTAGGTGTCCATGATCAGTTGGAGTAATTTTAACTTTTTTTTTTTTTTTTTAATCTGTGCACAGGAGAGATTAAAGTTCTAATCAGTCCCTTGGAGGGCACATTTTTCTGAAGAGTAATACATTTTTATGTGTGGCATGCTGGCACCCAACCCACCTTTTATTCCACAGAGTGAGTGTTGTCTGGAAGTTTTCTCTTGGGATGCTTAGCACCACCATTTCTGTATCAGAAATCCCCTCTGTCTCAGCAGCCTGATCCAGCTTCATGCCTCCTATCCTCTCTTACTGTGTTTCTCTAGTTCCTCATTCTCTTGCGCCTTTATCTTGTTAGCCAACTTGCTCTATCTGCCCACGGAATTCTCTGCCTGATGAAAACCTCCTGCACACAGCTTTTCCTGGTCTCAATGCTTGTCTGCTCTCAGACATGTAGACATAATACAGTCTGAGAAGATCAATTTCTTCTTTGAGGTCCAGTCTTATCTCCCAGACAGTGGTTTATGCAGTGGGTTCCCTGGGGAACTTTCCTCTTTGCACATGGAGCCATTCCCTTAGCCAAATGAATATGGCACAACTCCAGACTGCACCATGAAGACAGGAAGGAAGGATGCACACCCCGGAGGGTTTCTTGTGCACTTAGGCATCTACTTCGAAGCATGAACAGAGGCTTTACTGCTGGTGCAGCTCCCTTCCCAAATGGGTGAAATATCCCAATCTCTCAGCAAAGGCCATACACAGATAATTTGGCTTTTCTTTCCCCATGTCTTCAAGGTGCACTGGGGCATTTCATAGCTGAAGTCCAAAGCCCTGTATTTCTCCCTCACCAGCATCATACTGCTATTACCAGACCCTCAGCACTGTTCCCGTTGTGGGCGGCGTTCATGACCCATTGACTGCAGCACAAGAACATCAACAGTTTGTTCTTAGGTCTCCAGGGAAAGGAAACAGAGAAGAGGTATTGCTTTGGCCTAGCTCAGTGTGGCTTGCTCCATTCTTCAGAGACATTTTCCCTCTTTTGCAAGTTCCCTGTGCCCTTTGGGAGCTCTGGAGTGTAGCTTGGATTCCAGTTGCTCAGGGCTCTTTCCCCTGCACCGTGGAAGTACAGTCCTTACAATGGCTCTGAGGAAACTGGTGCCCTGCTTTGTAGCAAGCAAAACGTGGCCTGGAAGGTTCAAGCCAGATGCAGACCTCTTCCAATTTGGAAACGTCCACATCTGGAATTTGATTAAGGGCCATTTCTTGTAATTAACTGCCCATGGCTGTAATGATAAGAACTTGGAAATAAGCTGTCTTCCCTGCCAGGAGCAGGACCGTGGGCGCAGCTCACAGGGCAGCAGAGCAGCTCGGTGGTAGTTTTCGGATCCAGGAACTCCTGTTATAGGGTTGTCCTACTGAGAAGAGGATGGAATAGCTGGAGACATCAGATGCTGATGTGGGACCTTCAGGGTGTGGGATCCAAACCAGCCATATTAGTTTATCTTGCCCATTTACACATGCCTGAGCCAAATAACTACCCTTCCTGCTGCACTTTCCTCTCACACCATCCAGCCAAAGATCAGATGTCTTTCCTTCATGTGGCACCAAGTCCCCCATTCCACCCTGGGTCATCTGGCCCTCCCTGAGCAGAGACCTGGCACTCATGGCTCAGCCCTCCAACTTCTAGGGCAATGATGTATCTTCGGGGTGCCTCCTCCTTCTACCTTCTCCAGCAAGCCACACAAATTACCTCAAAACCTCAAATTATTATCTTCACCCTCTCCCTTTCCAAATAACATGACTGTTTCCACAAGAATTTAGCTGCAGAGATATGATCTTTTCACAGTTTTCCTCTAGAGGGACCCACACCTTGATTTTAGTTTTATTAGCTCTGATTAAAACACATTTAATTATAAAGCCTCACTAAAACCCAGCTGCTAACCCTATGGAGATGGCACAGTAATCATTCTGACCACAGGCTGTATTAAAACCAAGGGTAGTCCTGGGTGTGTGAGGAATCAAGACAGGACTGCTGCAGTGCAACTACTAAGTTTTAATGAACCATACAAAGCAAATGTATTTGTGTGTTTAGTCTTAAATGTAATTAAATATTTCAGTAGCAAATTAACTGAAGAAAACAAATCAACCACATGTTTCCAGATACTGGGTACATAAACATTAAATCATTATAAAAGGCATATGAAGAGGAAAATGCAAACATTATGCAGATTTTAATTTCTTCAATTATTCCTAATTCCCCTAGAGCCCTACATTCATTCCCAGTGATTGCAGACAGACTAATCACTCAAAGCAGGACACCATTTAATAAGATGCAGCATCTGAAACCCAGAGTTTGCCACTGGTCCTGTGTTTGCACTGTCGACACGATGGCACTGTCGCCTTGATCAAGATCCTCAGCCACAGGGGACCATGGTTTGCAGCTCCCGTGTCTGTAGGTACCTAGGTGATGTGCATTTCACACTGCTTTGCAGTCTATCTGGGAAGATCTATCCATCAGCATCTGCCTTCTAAAGCCTTCAGAGATCTATTTATGTAACTCCCTCTCTGGAGGAAAGGTGCTGGGAAAGAAGCCAACAATAAATGGAGTGGGTGTGGGAAAACGAAAAATAAGCAAGCAGAAATACTACATGAAAGAATGACCATATGGTTTAAGCCACAAGCTATATAAGTCTCAACTCTAAAGTTATGTCTGATAACAGATTCTGCAGAGTAGGTGCGTATGGCCAGAAGCTCTGCGAAGAGGGTCCCAGTGAGGGTCAGGTGTGGGAAACAGATGCAGGATCAGAGACCTCCAACAAGCACAAAGCAATCCAGAGCAAGCCCAGAGGCAGCTCTGCCTTTTCCCAGCCAGCCATAGACCTGCTTTACCCATTCACAGACAACACTCTGCAGCCAACACCTGCCATGACATCCATTCACTGGCCACAGTATGGAAGAGGAAAACAAACATCACTCAAACCTATGCACTGATCTGCTTTGAGGACCAGTATTGAGTAGACCAAGGTGTTGATTCTGCATCGAGAAAACCATACACACTCTCCTGTCTCATTCACAGTCTTAAGGTCACTTCAGTGATCTCCAAAGTGACTGTCCAAGCAGATGTGTAACACCTCTCTCATTCAGTATCACGTAATGTACAGCCTGGGACAGAATTTAATGGATAGCAACTGTATTTCAAAAAGCAAATTAAGATATTTGCTATTCCAATTAATCTTTAGTGCAAGGGCTTCAAAGCAGCTCACTGATCTGGTGCACACAATGGGACACGGGTGTGGGAAGTGTTCCAGCTCACTGCCCACGCAGTCCCACCAACTACCTGGTGTTCAGCACCCAGTGCCTTTCAGAGGGTTGGAAATGCTCACATAAACTGAAGCAGAAATTAAAGCAGACCCAAAAGGGAACATTTGAAATTGGCGATGTAGTCAGTTGTTTTGGAAAAGGGGAGTAATTTGTCACTTTTTAACCTGTACCTAGGTGAAATCATGTGGATTAGCTCTCTTTTAAAGCAGGCACCCTAATTAATTAGTTCCGGCATGCCAATCCTCCAGCCTAGTGGTGAGAGGGACTCCAGGATGACAGCAGTCAGTGGAGGAGTTAGCTGCTTTGAAGGAAAAAGCACTTTTTTTACTCAAGACAAGGCACTGAGATACTACTAAAATAACACCTTAGAGAGCTACTGCAGGATGAGAGAAACTGACTCAGAAGAACCAATTTCCCTCCACTGACTTCAAAGTGACCTCAGATTTGGACCCTACCTGTTGTCAAGGGGAATCCCACATCTTCACAGCAGAGCACTGCCCTGAAACACTCATACTGTGCATGAAGTCACACTGGCACAAGCCTGTCTCTCATGTAAAGATACCTGCTTATCATCTCAAGCCACGTTTCAAAATAGGTTCCTAGTGTTGCCTTAACCCTTAACCCATAAAACTGAATCAGAATTGAAAAGGCTGTTCCAAAAATCCATGTCTACCAACCTCTCAGCTTGTACAGGTACCTCTACAGAGGGTCTTACACAACTTAGCAGCAGCGCTGGAGGTGAGAACAAGGTGGACAGACTTCATCTTACATCCCAGAACATTTGGCAAGACAGTGCGAAAAGGATGAAATGGGAAATATTTTGGCTATGCCAGTTCGTGTCCATGGGAACAGTGTGTACATGCAAGTCATTTATCATCCTCAAGCTTCCTGTGGCAACTAGCAACCATATAGTTTGGCACATGATAACAAAAGGAGCATGGGGCAGATCAGACTCAGGGACACTGTTATGTGCACAGCATCTGTGGAGCAATGCCACATTTAAAAGGAATAAAAAAAGATGAAGAAATAGCTCATCGAACTTAGAAAAGGGGTGGCAGAAAAAATGAATGTCACTTTTCAAAGGCCATCTCTTCTCATCTAAAACTGATGTAAGCAACGGTAGCAATTTCTAAAGCAGGCAGCTCTGCCTCTTGCAAAGATGGGTCAGAGAATGGAAATCTGAGATTGATGCAACCATTGTATATGATAAACAAACCAGTACTACCCAGTCTCTTTGTGCAAGCTGGGTTTTGGGTTGTTTTTTTTTTTTTGCTTTCATATGTCTTCTTTTTTTGTCAACAGGATTAAGTGCAATTCTTGTCAGATACTTTTTCAGCAGGAAATGGAATTTTTAGTTGTGGTTGTTCAGTTCTATTTATCTTCTAAAAGCAATTGTTTCCCAGACTAAATTTCAACTTTTCATAAAAAAAAAAAAAATCCTTAAAACCCCAAAGCATTTTACTGGGTTAGGTTCAAATACAGCTCAAATATTGAATATTATCCTCTCTGAGTTGGACTAACCTATTTCAAGCTACCTCTTCCCAGTGTAAGGTGACCTATGTAGGGAGATACCAAGGCACCCTGAGAGCTGTGGCATGGCAGGGTTGTCTGACCCCTAATGGAAAAGTGAGACATCATACCTTCAACACTGTCTTTAACAACACCATAATTCCCAGGCAGCACCAATATGCTATGCCACAAACTAAAACTATCATTTGCAGCTGAAAATAGTCACATTTTGATTTTTCACACCTAGTGAGGTCCTCTAGAGGGGAATATGATGTAGTCCCATGCAAGGGCATGCCTGCTCTGTGTAATACAGTGAAATGCTAGAGTTGGTCCCACCACAGTGCTCAGTAGTGCAAACTTATTTAAGGTCACTGGTGGTGGGGCAGAGGAGGGGAGAGAAACATATTTGCTCACAGTGGAGATCATCCCAGGTCAACTGCAGGGCCTTAGGGTTGGAAGTGGGCAGGACATGGATACTAGCTGGAGGAGGCTACAGTGGAGTACCTCACACAATGAAGATGTGGCCACCAGCAAGGAACCCCCCTTATGAGCCATCAGACTTCTCCTTGTTGCAAGGCTGTGTTTCCCATCCTCTCTGCACTCCTGCACACAGCCTGCTCTCCCAGTGAAAACTTCTGTCATCCACTTGGGATTGCCATACAGACCATCACTGAAATCCCAGTGTGCAGCTCAGCTCAAGGGTAATAGTATGCATGCCACTCACTGTTCTTCAGAGACTGCGGGCACACCCTGCCAAGTCAAAAGGCAGAACACCAGGACTACTTCTGGCTTGAGGTCCTACACATGGCAGTAGAAAGTTTCACCTTTCCACTGAAAGATTTCATTTCCTGTGCCATGTCCATGTCAGACATCATGTCAAACCTCTAAATTCTCCTCTGGGAGTTTTCCTTAAAAAAAAAAAAAAAAGTGTAATTTCTAGGAGGTAGGAAGCTATAGACTGCTGTCTGGTTTGCTGTGTATTTTTAAACTGCATGAAAAATGTTCTGGATGGATACAGAATAACAATACGTAAGCCTGAGGCATCAGATGGTTAGAAAGCTGCATTCTGTGTGTGTGCACAGATGTAGTTCATTGTAAGGAACATGTGACACCACACAGCAGTTCAAAGTAAAAGGCTGGTACTAATTACTATGCTCTTAATGACTTCATCCATCAAACCATAACATGTTCTATAATTATACATCCCAGTCATATGACAACCAAATGCCCAGCCCCTATATCACAGAAGATGGTTACACAGCAAAATTCTCTTTTGATTACAAGCAAAAAATTTCAAAAATAAATGCATTTTATGTCATCTGAGTCCTAAAAATCACTTTTTTTTAGTCTTCTGTGAGGAGAAAAGGTAAAACATTGAGGGTTTGGAAGGAGAGAGGTTGCACGCAGATAAGGCAGGGAGGCTCTAAAGGAATTTGCAACTTTTCAAGCTGATGTCCACAGCCCATGACTTGGAATGCTTAACACCAGGTAGACATGCCTTGGCCCAAGAGAGTTGTGCTTCTCCACAAGGAGAGTTCAGTGGTGTGAATAGCAACAAACTGTAACCAGAACTGTCTCATGGCAGGCAGTGGTCTCAGCATCTTCAGAGGCCGCAGTAGGGGAGAGGGTAAAGTTTATTTATGACAGATCCTGAAATTCCCTGCAGCTGCATCAGGGCTTTCCCAGGGTCTGGGCACCATCACCTGTTCATATCACCTCCATCTGCACCAGCACGACCCATATCTTGGCTCTTTCCCTCTCTAGTATGATTGCACTTAGCACATCTACCATCAACAGCTACCCTCCTCCACAGCAAAACAGCATACTCCAGTGCACACACTTCTCCCCTGGAGTGAGATTAAACTCTGCAACAGATGCTGTTCACACTGCTGCGTGAACTACAAAAAGATGTTCTGGTGCTAGAGCAGAGGAAAGTAGGGGTCTGTCCCTCAGTTTTCTGCAGTCTTTGCTTCATTCCCTCTCAAGATCCATCCTCTCCATCAATCACTTCTGCCCACAGGATAACACCCTGCTCAGTGGCACAGCATAGATGGGGGTAAGTATAATTCATCCACTCACCATTTGTGCAATTGTGACTTCATGCATTTCCTGTACACATGAGAAAAGGGAGTTTCCCACGTTTTCATTTACTATTTCACCACTGCTTTTCTTCCAGATTTGCCATGGAGGGTGTTATACAGCAACGTAAACAATAATACTACAGATAATACAGAATATATCAGGATGGACATCATATTCCCGAGCTAATAAACCGTGAAGTTAATATTGCACAGATATCCCTTGACAGACAACCGCAAGCCCCACAGCTGACTGCTGGCTGATCGAGGCTGCAGTGGGTCCATATGCAGTGAGCTCTCCTGTCCTCTAATCATGACAACAAAACAAGTTTTGTTCCCACCTTTCAAACCCAACTCACAAGAAGAGCTGACTCACCTATTCAGTGTTTCCCTCATTCAGCTCTACTGAAACTCCAGGGAGATTATCCCTCTGGTTCTAATATGCATCTCTAAGCCATTGACTACATATGCTTGTTTGAAAGACACACTAGCACAGGGATGCAAAGCACCGTATGTGTTCAATAGTTTGAGAAAACAACAGGTTCAGGAAAAAAGTGGTCAGGAACAGACAAGGATGCATCAGATGGGTTCTTGTTTCCCAGATCACCAGAAAATTACTAAATTTCCATGACCAGATCTTGTCCCTAATTTGGGAGAGATGCAACTTCTGGGAAGGGCATGATGCAGACCCAGTCAGACAAGATGAACAGGTAGTCTCCAGAAAGCATTAAAAAAATACAGCTATATTGCAGGATATCTTACTCTTTGGCAAAATATATGCCACGTATTGTCAGGGTCACAGGCACAACACTAGTTCAATAAATTTCATCAATCAATTCCCAGTTTTTCTAGTCCATGGGTTTTTACACAGATGTCGATAACTTTTCAGCAACTTTAGCCAGATACCTGCACTCCTGATTCGGAGATGCAACTAACTCATAATACAGAAGCAAACAAATGGCTGTATCAGCATAAAACAGTGCTTTATTCCAGGAAAAATGGGAAAAAATATTTTGTTTTTAAAAAGGACAAAATGTACAGTTCTTTTTTCTGTTAGAATTTCCTAAATTTTTAGAGTATTTCACAATTTAATCATTGGCATAAAACTTGCAGTTCATAACTATGAAAACAGAAATTTTAAATGTCGTTATTCTAGTAGTAGGTAGTGGGAGTACTTACCTCTATGGGTTTTTCTTGTAAAATTAATACAGCTGCAGAGAAAGACCTATATAAAACAATTCTAACATATCTGTTATTACATTTTTGCTGAGTGTGACAGGGTCCAATACTCATCTTGGTGGTATTTCTGTACTGATATATAACATAAAGCCTTCAGAGTGCTTCACTGTGCTTTCCTTTCCTATCTCCACGTGCCATTGGCAGTATTAACTGCAGAGCCTCCTGGAGCTTCTAGATCAAGGTGACCCTCTCCTGCTTCACTACCATCTCTCCACCTCCTGGCTGTCTGGAGCTTCATCAGGACAGTTGCATATCCCAGGGCCTCCTCTTCTCCTTCTGATTGCAAGGTATTTTCTGTGGTCATGGGGCACACAGGTTGGTGGAGCTCAGTTACCTTGTAGCACTAGGGTTTGGTCTGCAGAGCCTAAGGCCACTGCATGGTTTGCTTATGGCTCTTCTGATTAAAACACATAGTTCAGTATGAAATGGGGCAGCACAGGAATCTCCTGGAGCTCTTGAAAAGGTTTGGTAGTGAAATAGCATCTCAAAAATATTTTCTTCTTTTTTCCCCCGATTTATTTTGCCCCAAGCCATGCCCTACACAGAACAGGGCATTTCTTGAGTGCCATCATTTGCTGGCTGTCAAGTGGCCGTTTATTTCCACAGGTCAGTGCCTGCTTCTGGCAACTTCTCGCTCCTGTATCCACAGGTCTTCCTTATGGGGGATTTTGTCAGAAGTTTAAATGGCTGAAGTCAGCATATCTCTCCTCCTACATACCATATTGTTGATGTCACAGAGAGGATCAATATGTATAAGCTCAGGAAGAACTGTTTGCACCTAAAGGAGTCAGCATGGTTAACCACAGTGACCTGTTTCTGCACAGAAAAAAAGAGCTGCCGTCTCACACCAGGCCACAAGCCACTCCAGCAAAGTGACATACTGCCACTCCAGATGGCACAGTCCAGGTAGTGAGAAAAATTATATTTATAATATAATATAAATAATATATATAATATGTATTATACTTGCAGTATATAGAGGGCATTGGTACCTGAGGAGACACTGCCAGGTGCCACCATCTTGGTCCTGACTAACTGCCAAGACTAAAGCCTCTGATAAGGCTGCTTTAGTCACACTTACATTGGATTTTTCTTAGGCTTATCCTGCACCTTGTCCCTTTTTGCATTCTATGCCTGAGCAGTAGCAATCAGGGCAGGGTTGGATGCCTTTATCCTGGGGTCTCTTCTGCCCATGTCACCTCACTGGAGCCATGAGCTATCTCTGGTGGTTTGCACCAGGCCAGCACAGCCAAGAGTTCATTGCTGTGTGGTCTTTGACAGGAAAGGAGATTGTTAAGGTCAAGCTCTCCATCAGTCAGCAGTTTGAACTTATTGTTGTGCTGGGAGCTTTGGTTTTATGCCTTCAAGGCCTTGCACAATGTTGAAAATTATATTCCATTGGCATCACTTTAGATGACCTTGGCAACAGGCTGGGCACAAGCTACCTTGTGCACCTTCACAAAAATAATCTGTGTCCCTCAAAGCCTTGCAGGTTGTTCAGCTCCCACAGAACTGTTATCTTGTCTCTGCTTATTGCTCATCTATGTCCCGCCTTTACCTCAACTGGTGTTCACTGGGCTCATTTACATCCACTCTCATTTTCTAATGAATAGATAAACACAAAGAGAAAAGTGTTCATAGAATGTCCCTCTAGCTAAAACATTCTTTATTGCTCCCATTCAGAAAAGTCTAATTTACATAGGGAGTTTTGCACAGCTTACTTTGGTGGGGTTTGAGTTTGTTTGAGTTTCTTAAATATTTAATCCAAGGTAGTAAGGCACTCTGTCTACATGGAAAGCAGCACACAGTCCTCCCAAAACTGCTGCCCTCCACTGCTGTTTTCTATCTGAAAAAGGGAGGAAAAGAATTTCAAAGAAGAGACTACTAATTCGAAAGCAGTAAGACAAAAAAGGAGGACCAAGGACAATTGGAAAGAATTACCTCACCCCTCATCCTGCATGTGTCATCCCTCTCCACATCTCACTTCTTATTACCATTTCCACACCAACGTTTTCTTCTTGCTGGCATGGGACCCACCTGCACTTGACCTACATCAACAAACAAGGCTTCCCCCTAAGAGCCCGTAGGAGGTTGATCCTGGCTGGATAACAGGTACCCACTAAAACCACTCTCTCCCTCCCCTCTGCAACTGGACAGAGGAGAGAAAAGAAAACAACGAAAGATTCATGAGTTAAGAGCTGGAAGAGGTCACTTACTGATCACCATCATGGGCAAAACAGACTCAAAGTGGGGATATTAATTAAATTTATTACTAATAAGATCAGAACAAAAGAGTGAGAAGCAAAATAATCTTAAAAACACCTTCCCCCCATCCCTCATTCCTTCCAACTTCTACTTCCCCCCCCCCCCAACCCCCGCAGAGCAGGCAGAGCAGGGAGTCAGAGAATAGGGGTTACAGTCAGTTGTTGTTTCTGCCACTGCTCAGGGAGAGGAGTCCTTCCCCTGCTCCCATGGGGTCCCTCCCATGGGAGACAGTCCTTCACAGACCTCTCCAACGTAATTCCATCCCACAGGCAACAATTCTTCATGAAACTGCTGTTCTGTGGGTCACTTCTCCATGTGGTGAAGTCCTTCACAAATAAACTGTACCGACACGGGTTCCCCACAGGGGCTACAAGTCCTGCCTGGGAAAAGCCTGCTCCAGTGTGGGCTCTTTTCTCCATGGGCTGCAGGTCCCCAGCAGGACCCTACTCCATCTTGGGCCTCCCATGGCATCACAGCCTCCTTCAGATATCCACCTGCTCCAGCATGGGCTCCTCCATGGGCTGCAGGGGGGTCTCTGCACCCTGATGGTCCTCCACAGGCTGCAGGGGCACAGCTGCCCCACCATGGTCTGCACCACGGGCTGCAGGGCCTCAGCTCCGGTGCCTGGAGCACCTCCTGCCCCTCCTTCTGCACTGACCTTGGTGTCTACCTTGTTCACATGTTCTCACTCCCCTCTTCCCTGGCTGGAATTTTCATCTGTGCAACAACCTTCTGTTCCTAAATATGTTGTCACAGAGGCATTACTATTGCTCCTAATTGGCTTGGCCTTGGCAAGTGACACGAAGTCCGTTCCAGAGCTGGCTGGCATTCTCTCCACCAGACAGGGGAAGCTTCCAGCAGCTTCTAACAGAAACCACCCCTGTAGTACCCTCCCACCCCGCCAACAAAACCTAGCCACAGAAACCCACTACAGAGCCCATGAGGACACACCATGTTAGGCACACTTCTCAGCTCCCAGTGCCTTTCCAAGGCACCTGCAAACACTACCTGACCAGATTCACAATGAACAAATAGTCAGAAGAGTTTAGAAATGCTGGGGTAAGCTGGAAACCCATGAACTGGACCAAAAGATGACTCACTAGCCACACTGGATATAGACTTGTTTGCCTTTCAATAAAGAGACTAATAGAAGTGCTCTCACACAGTCAGTCTTAAAGAAGAGCATGGTCACATTGCAATAGCCACAAGTTTACTTTGTTTTCATTATCACCACCCAGAGTTAAACACACACAAGAAGACTGTGTCACAGAGAATCATCTTCTATAAAAAGCCTGTTTCATAATAGGTGACTGTATTATCTTTCCTGCCTTTGCGGGTTGAGAAAAAGGGAACTTATCACCAGCTACACTGTCTCCAGTATGACAGGCCAACATACAGATGATATTTCACTCTGCTTAAGAGCAAATCCATATTTCTGTCTAATATAGGATATGAAAGAACCTTGGAGGAAGTTGCCAGGCAATGGCCTCAAGGGAGGGTCATTTTTAAGGCTAGAAACAATAGACTTCTGTACTTAAAATGGGGCAAACCTCCAATATGAGATGAAGGACAGGTACAATTGTGTGTGTATGTGAATATGTGTGTAAACAGATACACACACAGACTCAACAACACAAGCATGTGCTTAGCTTAACATATCTATCAAGAGTTGTAGCACTGCATTTCACCCAACCGCCACTAAAATAATTTCAAAAAACAACAAACAAGTATATTAAGATACTTAGGAAGTTTAGCAGGAGCAGTTCAATAACTGGCATCATTAAATCTTTACATTTCTGGCTGTCATAGTTGTATCAACAAGCAATGTGCTGCCACCAAAAGGGGTTGCCTCTATGGAACAACACAGCAGAGCTCACATGATCTGTGGATCAGATGCTTATACAAGGCCAATACTGACCCGCTGCCCATAAAGCCAATAGGTGGAAATCACAGAGAGTGAAACAAGTACACAGAAGTGTCCAAGCTGTGGTAGTCGCATGTCTTGTCCAAGTTGCCAAGCAGTGACTTCACATTCACTTCTATTTCCCTTCCTGAAGAAAGTGCAGCGTGTGTTAAAGCACAAAGGCAGCCAGCTCCTGCCAGAGCCCTCTGTGCCTGCCAAATTAGCAGAAGGCAATGCATAATTTTAAACTAAGAACAGTGAGGAATAGCCATAGCACAGGGCAGATCTTCCTCCCCCTTACATCTCCATACTCCTTCTCTCTAAGCAGGCTTCTCCTTGAGGGGAGAGGGGAAGAGTCTGCTCTTCAAAATTCATAAGGTAAACACTGAAACCCTGGGTTGCTGTTTTTTGCAGTGAGTGCCCAGATACTAATATATTGCTACAGGGTGATATGTCTGACTTGTCTTAGATATGATTTTGGCAGTGAAATGAACATCAACATTTAGGCAGAATGAATCCTACACAAGGCCCCAAGAACCAGAAGACACTTAGCAATTTCCTTTGCTTCCACAGCTTGGAAGCTCTTGTTCTTGATCCACAGACCAGTCCTTCTTTCCTTGGCTTCATGACACAAGAGACATCTCCTTTCTGTCCCCTGTCTTGAAGACACAAAGTCCCATCAGTTTGTGCAGGACTAGAAGGAAGTATGCAACCTGTAACTACTGCTCCCTGTTTTCAAGGTCCAAAAAAACATTTTAAGAAATATAGTGGGTTTCCTGAATATAAGAAAATGGTTCCTTTCAGCATATTTGAAACAGGAAATGGTATCATCCAATAGACATGGGCCAGAGGTTAAAAATCAGCATACCTGAACTCTACAATTAGTTTACTAATTATCAAAGATCAACTCTGAAGCTCAGTTTCTTTTTCTGTAAACTATAACTTGTGACTTCAAGTGTTTAAAATAAATGCTTCTAATACTGTTAATGAAAGGTGACATAAGGGAAAATCTTGTTGATCTTATACTGAAATCAGTTTCTTTTCCTTGAACATTTCTTTCCTAATTGCCTCTAGACTTCATTGAGTAACACTTTGAGCTACTAGGGAACTCATCATGTGAGCCTCGACAAGAAGAAAGCAAAGAACCTACTGTGATAAAACACAGCAGGAAAAGGAGAGTGTGTACCTTCTTTCTTTCTTTTCTGACATTTGCTTTTGGGAAAGTGTGGGGTGGTGTGCTGGACATCTGAGGAGAAAAAAGAAATTATCATGAAATGACAATACTCCTTTTGAACAGGAGTAACACTACGCTATTTAATTTATTTGAAGCTGTAGGCAAATGCAGAGTTGGAAGAAACAGGAACCACAGAGAGCTGATTTGGCTTTGAAAATTTTAAAACCCTTGCTTGCAAATAAGTTTGGGGTTGGGGTTTTTGTTTCGTTTTGGTGGTTTGTTTTGTTTTTTTTTTCTCATTTTGAGTTTTTCTTTTTGGCATTAACTTGGTCTCACAATCTGTGCTATGATAAAAATTTTTACTGAAAGATCTCAGAACTGAAGGAGCAGTTCTGGCTCCTTGGGTTTTACGTGTGTAATGCCTAAATGAGGAGCTGTGTGTTGTGACAAATGCCTCATGCATGCCAGTTGACTTAGAAAAGGTGACTTGGAATTTTTCAAGTTCAGTGTTTTTACTCTTTTTACAGTTCTCAGTTCTTATCTCCTCCCCCTCGGCGTATTTCCTGTTTCCTCATCCTGTAATAGTTATGTACACTTCAACGGTGGATCAAACACCTTTTGAGCTCTTGTTGTCAAGTTTTATTAACATTTCCCACATCATTTCCTGTTTTGATACTGATACCCCATCAAAGGTCTGTAAGAGTGGGCAGCATAGCTGATCAATACCAACCCTGAACTTCTGGCAGATCATTCTCTTCATAGACCATCACCCATTCTAAATAATATTGAAATGATAGTGTTGCAAACATAAATTTAGTAGATATTCAAGGAATCATTTCACCCAACAACAGAGTTCAGCCAGCTTTGAGGGAGGTGCAATAAACTTTAAATATATCTAGACTGGACATGGACCTAGTCCGGGGAGTAGCAAAGGAAGTTGCACATGCCTGAAAACACAAGGGAGAGGTATGTCAGTAGGCAGTCATTTCATTTCATGATGCCTTTCACCAAAAAAAGACAAAAAGTCCCATTTTGTTTGTGCAGGCTGGAGCACCTCAAAATCAAGTCCCATTTCTGAAGTTATGCTTCCAACAGTGCAGTACCCCAAAGAACACTGAAGACAGGCACTAATAAATTTAAGAGAATAAATAAAGTTTCCACCAGCTTCAAAGCCAAAACTGCAACAACAAGCATTTTGCTTGCAAGCATCAAGGCCTACTAATGTAATACTCAGCATTCAAGATGCCCCAGTCTATAAGTATGTCATGCCATAGGAAATTGGTCCATCAGGACCAAGTTAGCGAAAAGCAGTGACTTTATGGAGGTTTTTACATTGTTCTCCCATGTAATGCCCTTGAAAAATACAGCAATATTTTGCTACAGAAATACAAAATATGAGTGTCAGTAGCAGGGAACAAATCTAGTGCTTTGTGTTAGCCAGCAATATTAAAAGCAGCGGACACATCAAGGCACATTCTGAATATGTCAGACAGTGACTGAAAGCAGTAGGAAAAAGAGCCTGTGTTCTCCCACATCAAGCTTTAACGGGGTTTGAGGGAGGGGAGTGGAGCTTTATATGGTTAGAGGATTAAAAAGAAATCATAAGAGAAAGCCATTCCAGATCCAGTATATTTGTGTTTCTAACCAGAAGTCTGTGTTAAAAAAAAAAAGTAACAGAGAAGTGTGTTTTTCACAATTTTCTCTTTGGTGTTTTGCTAAGTCTGTTACTTCACAGGATGTTCTATTGTCTTCACTGCCACAATGAACAGAAATACCCTGCAAGCCACTGTGGCTCATACAGTGCCTGGTGACATGAAAGAAGTGGTTTTGCTTTTAATACTAGCAGACTGAAAATCAATATCTGACAGCTTTGCCACTCACACCTGGCAGGCAACCTCCCCAGTTCAATGAGATTTCAATGTTAAGGAGAAAAGCCACTAAGTCAACTGCCTCGAGGTTGGTATTTGTTGGACTCCTGAAGTCCTCTTGCTAAAGAAATTCCAAGATTCGAATGTAATTGTGCTTTTTTGGTTCCCAAGGTGTTTTCTATGAAGCTGGTGGGGGTGGAAAGAGGATCACTGACTTTTCAAAGTTTTATTTACCCTGCTGGAACCAAGTTATTTTTCCAAAAATATTCATGGCTGAGATTACTATGTAGTCACGGTCTAGGACTACAAGAGAAAGAAGCAAAGCTTTTTTGGAAAAGCTGTTAGCACACACCAGGGACTTCACAAAAATCAGCAGAAATCACTTATTTGCTCTGGTGATCTTAAATGAAGGCCCATCATCAGAGAACAGGAAGTCCAGACCTTGTACAACAAAAATTAAGATCTCTTTTTTCTCCGTAACCCAATAGAACCTGGATTTCCCCATTCCCCATGAAGCAAGGCCCTGAAAGAGTGGTAGGTAGGGATGGGAAAAGTTTCATGTCCAAAGCTCTGGGACTACACTGCAAGAGAAAGGAGCAGACACAGGATTATGTTTACCTCCACCAAGATCTATGACCACCATCTATCTACCTCAGCACCTATAGCAAGGGTCAGCTTAGGTCATAGTGGGCTTTTCCACCTGAGGGCCTTTGGGGAGATAAGAGCAGCAAGTCCTGCTCATGTCAGACTTTCTTTCAAGACAAAAGCAAAAGATCTTTGTGAACAATAACTCCGATAACCTCTTGAAGATCCAAATCTGCCTTCATGGACGTGTCCTCCCTACCAACTGGCCCACGAGTTGGCTGGGATGAATCCTGCCCAGAGCTTCCCCAGGGTACAGGACCCTGCAAGGGCCGGGCCGACCAGCCCAGGGGGACATCCAGGATCCCCCTGGGCTTTATGGAGACTCCAGGATGGAGATCAGACAGGGCGAGGGGACTTCCAGGAATCCTACGAGTGAGAGTTAGCTCAGACCTCTGCACTAACAACAGTGTCACCTTACCTCAGCTTCACTGTGGAAAGAAGACAGCCTATCTGAGGAGCATATGCTGGAGAAGACCACCCATCACCATTATGCAAATGCACTTCTCCTGATGTAAATCTGTCCTGGGACACACTGCTTTTACAAGCATCCCCATCAGTCCTTTATTTCCACACCATGCCTCCAAGTATTAAGTCTTTTTTAGCTCATGGCATGTCTTTTCCCAGAAGCTGCCTGGCTCAGCATTTTCCTGCAGCCAAGGAGCCATCCCTTGCCTGGGTCAGACCCCACAGCAGGATGGGGTGAGCAGTGGTCTCTCTCCCCAGCATCTGAAACTAGTATAGGGTTTGCCTCAGCTCACAAAGGTCTGTGATGCTGAATGTTTTGCAGATGACTAGTGGCGTGTATCCCAGACGAGCTGTTGGGTTTGTTTGCTTGCCCTTCTCACTGGTCGTGCCTGTGTATGCTACAGCCTGCTCCAGTTTGGAACCCTGAATGCACAACAAAACTCTAAAGGAGGGGTGAGATGAGCCAAAGTGCCAAAATAACTCCTCTATGGGAGCGAGATTGCATTCAGTTTTTAAGACAGCTACGTTTTGCAAGAGGATGTTAATGGTATGGGAGGAGGTTAGTCTTTGTCACAAAATGTCAGTAAGCTTTTTATACAACCACCAGAAAAAGTCTTTTTGGGGTTTTTTTTACACCTACAGAGTCTTATATGTTGCCTTTTAGACACCCCAAAAATTCCCCTTAGCACTTTTATCATTCAGCATCACTCCAGAGTTTAGTCAGCCAAACCATACCCTTTCCCAGTGTTAGATAAAATGCATCTTGAAAACAGCTCAGACACTAATATCACATCATCCTAGAGCTGAGCCACATGTAAAATCTCTATCCTGTTTTTCTACAGAGATGAGTAAGATTTTCCTGTGTAATTAATATATAATATCTTTCTGTGCATTTGTGTAAATATATAGAGCAAAGATGTCACTGCAAAGATAACAATTTCCCAAAGCGCTTTTTGCATTCTTTCAAATATGGTTGTTTTACTTGCAGTTTACTGCATTTTAGCTGTGTTTTGACATTTGAAGAATTTTCACCAAAAATAGACCTTGTACTAATTACAAAACCAGACATAAAACTCATAGTAATAAGGAGCAACAGTAAACAACAGATGTACTATTTATTGCATATGTTTATTACATATTAATGTAATAGACTATTTAAGTAAAACTGAAATATTTCTAGTGCTTAATTAATGAGACTAAAATATATTGTTTAAGTTACTTGCACATATTTAACAGAAATAATGATTATCATTGAAATATATTTTTTGACAGATTTTGCCATTTTCAGACATATCACCCCCTTAAAGACAATAAATCTACTTCTATAAGTCCCGCATATTGTGAAGAAGTCTGCAAATTCTGTAATAATAATCAGATAAAGAATAATTTACAAAACCATAAGAAAACAAAGTCTTAATTGGAAGAAGCCCATTATCATCAGATCTGCAAAGAATTGGGAATTCCATCAGTCTTGGATTCAATCCTTATTTAATAATTCGACACTTAATTTAAAATGATCAAGCAGACCAAAATACTCAATTTATCAAGTGTTTTTACAGAGTAAGAATTTCCTCATGATAAGCTGAGATACGGGACCTTATGAAACAGCATGTTCTCAACAAACAACAGAATAAAATTCATGAGTCACTGATTCATGAGCAGCAAACAGGGGGCATGGAAAGACCAGAGTATGCCAAAATATGGATAACTAGCTCTACCTAGGCTCGTTAGTTTTGGAGAGGAGGCATTTGCTCAAATGCGTTCATTTATAGTGGGAAGCTTTTTCATGTTACTTTTCCTTGGGCTCTCCTATCAGTGTGGTTCTTCTAATCTTTTACAGGAATAGCAGTGTTTTTTAAGCATCATCTGAAGCACTGGAGCAGGAAGGTCACAGGGAGGCTGTTTGGCTGGTTGGCATAACTAAGCAATGCTCAGACTACAAGATACTAACTTGGCTCCCCTGCTTTGAGCATGCCTAGCACTGGCCTTCCTCCTCTTCCTTCCCGGTTTTAGCCAGCCCTTGTGCCTCCCAGCTTGAAGTTTTCATATTCAAAACAAGGCTGCTTTCAATCGCAGCTGCATCTGCAGTAACCATGACACCTGTTCAAAGCAGTGCCAGCCCTTTCCCTTCTGTCCTTTGAGTGGCCTTCTGCAAAGCTGTACAGCCTATTTATGCACCCCAGTGCATAAGTACTACATTATCCCCCTTTACTGACTGTAGGGCACATTAAGGTAACACAAGGTAACAGCTAGCTTTCTGTTTTGCTCTAAAACCCAAGCAACTACAGCTAGAAAAACAGCTGAGCAACCTACCATTGCCTTGGTTCTTACCCTCTGTTCTCACCTTTTTAGGATTCATTTAGTTCTTCATTAACAGACATAGGCATAAAACCACTTGTGTGCCCTATTGCTGCAGCCCACGTGTGCCAACAGGTTGCCGTGTCCCATGGCACTCTGTGGCTGGGAGCGCCCCACCAAGGGCAAGTTCAGGCATGCAGCCTGACCAGATCTGCCAGAGGAGTACCATGTGGAAGGGAAAAGGGAAAGTGCATTTCTCAGGAAAGGCTTGGGAGTGTGACTTTTTGCCAGCTTTGCTTTGAATAATTAGCTCTGCTCAGAAATGCAGGCTGTGCTGTCAATAGTGAGTTGTCTGGTTACACACACACTGAGGTTGTCTCCACATCTGCCAGCAGCATCCAAGATCCCAATGCAAAGCACTGCTCTCCCACTCAGAGTGGGGCCGTGGCCCTTCTGTGAGGCCAGACCCTGTCCCAGGGCTTGGCAAAAATGCAGAGATCTCTAGACAGGGCAGCCAGCAGGGAGCAGGCAAGCACATGGAGTGCCCACTGTCATCTTCAGACTGGAATCCGTTGCAGCATCTGACAAACTTTGCCTGTGCAAAAAGGCCAGATTCAGAGGCAAAAGCAAAAAAAGCCCTTTTATTTCAGAAAGGCAGTTCTAAACATTTCCTTTTCTTCTTCTCCCCCACCTCAGTACAGTCTCATCCCCAGAGTAAAGGTTAGAGAAGAGGTCCTGTTCAGTGGGACATGCTGCAAGCACAGGCACGACACAGATGTCTTCTCAATGAACAGCATCTGCCCTACTTGTACCGCAGTGTCGCACAATCAGATGAGTCTGTGTCATACAGAAACTAGGTTAAATGAAAGGGGTGTAGCTCTGTGAACCTTAATGTCAGCATTGTTTTGCACACTCTGGGTCAAGACTGGAAGGTTTTTATCCATTCTGGTATAGAGAGGAGTAGGTCCACGGGAGACTTTTCTGATTAAGAGGTAAGGGAGAAAATTGGGATATGAGCAGGCTGCTGATCGGGAAAAAGAGACTATCCTGAAAAATAAGCCTTATCAGCCTAAAAGTGCTTCCTTGTGTGTGTGTTGTACTGTGGTTTTAGCTGCCCCACTGAAGCCAGCCTTCCCAAAGGACGTGTTGGAATCACAAGCCATAAAGCTGCTGATACCCCAGCTTTTCAACCGATCTAAGTCTCCCTGTCACAGTAATAAACACTTAAAATAATAAGCAAATTAACACATTGTGCTGGGGGCAGGTGATTTCCCCTCTGGTGTAGGCATGCTCCCCATCCCTGGCCCCTCAACTCTCATGTCTCCTTTCTGCCCAGGGACAAAGACAATGTTCCCAAAAACCATGATTTGCAATGTCCAGGAACGTGATGCACACTGACATTAAAAATATCGTTGTGTTAGAAGATGTGGGAGAGCCACGAGCAACATGAACTACAACTCTGGTCAGGTTATTCATTGTTAACTCCTACATGGGCCAGATCTTACTCAGCAAACAGAGGGCAGGGGCCCAGGCTGTGCTTTCACAAGAGGTTCAGCTTAGTGAGAGTGAGAAAGGGTGCTTTATTCTTTGTGGCAATGAAACAGTACACAGCTTTCTCAGGTGATACCACACCTGCCACGTTTTCAGCAATTGCCATTTACATTGGGAGAGCAGGGAGAGGGGGTTCGTGCAGCCCTGGGCCGGTCTTTAAAGTAAACATTGAACATAAAATGTGACATAAAGTTTATCTAAACAAAAAGTAATTTGTAAGGCATCAGGATATACTCTCCCAAACAAATTTCTGGTGGTGGACATAGGTTGGGTCAGTAACTTGATTTACATTGTCTGTAAACTCAGGTTTTATTACAGGTGAGATATTTAAATGCTGCTCATTCAAGCTGAATGCCAATGACACTGTGCTGGAGTATTTGTTTTTCCATGTGTATATCCATAGTGTGGCCATCAGCACCAATTGTGGTTTTCATGGTCTGGGTTACACTTTGTCTTTGCTTTCCGCCTCCGAATTGTATCCTCTTTTTCTCCTGAAAATCTCCTCCTAAAATGCTGCTTAATACATCTAGAAAACAAGAGGAAATTAACATCATACAATTGTGTTTGAAGCCCAAATACCAACTAAAAATATTCTGCAATATTAAAAACTATGTTTACAACGTGATAACAGTGTGTTCCCCAGTGTGAATGGTACTAAAATCATAAAAGCAAACACCTTAGGCCACCTCTATGGAGCACAGCTCACAGTATTGGTCCTAGGGGAGCATGAGTACTCCTGTGCTCTGCCGAGGAGCTCTGGTATAACATATCCACTGACCTGCACTTGAACCTACCACTTGCTGTTTTCCTCTTATAATCTAAATCTGGAAATGTGCTGTCTGGTCAGTAGCATACTACCAAATCATTCAGCTAAATGCTCTAGATGCCATAAAAGCGTGCCTGTGCTTGCAGTGCCATAGAAAACGAACTTGTAAAATATAGCCCGAGCACGGCTCGCAGCCACCGGTATCGCAGCCGGCACATGTGCTGCTGCGAGGCACCTTTGTAATGCAGCCAGGCAGCAGCTGTGTGCATTGCAGACATTGTGGGTGGGTGGCTGTCTGCGTGCTCAACAGCTGTCCCTGCCGCCACGCCAAGCCAGCACCCGGCCTTCCCAGAGAGCACCCTGGTCTGTGCTCAGCTAGAGACGAATTTCAGAGCACCCTGTGAGAGTGGTGCTGCTGCTCACACCCACCCTCCTCAGTGGGGTTTTGTGGGACTGGGCTGCCTCCACCAGCCGCAGTCATGGGGAGAGGCTGGTAACCCAGGGTGCAGAGTTCACCTCTGGGTAACTCAACTGGCTGCCACAGCTGTCTTCGCAAAAAATGACTGCCTACACCAACTATTTTGTGAACATATTTGTGTTAAAAAATAACAGGCAGTACACTGCAGTTTTGTAGGTTTGTGCTTTTTATTCCCCAGTCATGAAGTTCAGTCAAATCCAAAAGTTTTGGTGAGCCTGCACATTTCTGCCTTTCAGCAAATCCTGCGTGAGGACCCTGGTTGCACTAAAGCCATGCACATGTTCGTGATTTCAGCCTCTGCAAAGGACTCTCTTGATCCCTCCATAAACCTTCTTACATTATGCCATTGTGTGAGAATAGTAGCCTTTAGTTTTTGTCACCAAAAAAAGTTCAGAAGCCTTCATTTCCAGGTCTACTTGGTCTGCCATCAGTGGAGAGATTCTCTTGGCCACATTTGTAGAAGTTCCTGGCTTGTGGTGTGAGGGGGCTGGGGCAGGCAGGCATCTCAAAAACATGAACCATTAGAACTGCATCTTCTCACTGCAAGTCAGAAACTGCTGTAGCAGCTGTAGAGGCCACCAAAGGCTTGAATAACAGCGAGTCCCAAGGATACTGGCAGTCAGAGGGAGCAAACTGCGTGACCTCACCTAAAACCACCTGAAATCACTCTGCATCTTTCTGCTGACTTCAGTGATCTTTGCCTCCCTCCCTGAAGGAGTAAAAAAGATCCCCACAGATTAAGCAAGATGCATGAACAGTCAGCCATAGCAGTTTTAAAAGTGTATACTTATGTTTAGATACCTTAACTTTCTACAGGAGTCTGACGCTCTCACAGGTTGGCTTCTCGGGTGTTTCCTGGTTTCATAGCAGAATCCCCACCAGGCATTTCAACTGATCCTGTGAGCAGGGAGCACTTTTCACTGTGAATTTGTTTTTTTCAGGCTGTATGTTGCATTGACACTTGAATAACATTAAGCAAACTGTCAACTTTTCTTAAGCTGTGTCCCTTCTAAAGCCTTTAAGCAGGACCATACACTTTACTCATTCTGATTAAAATGCTGGGTTTTTTTTAAAGACGCACAATATGCAGGGAAGCATCCACTGTGCAAGTGAAACCTTTTTCTTTCCCAGGGTAACTGGCGAGCTCTACTCAATTTTCCATGCTGGTGGCGTGCTCTGGCTGCAGAGGCAGGGCTGTGGCCCTTTAGGGAACTGGGTGGCAGGGTTGGGCACACAGAGGTATGAACTTTCACGTCTATTTTGGGAGTGCACAAAACATGAATGGGGGTCTGATTTTTAAAAATAGGATCTTCTTTACAACTGTCAATACCGAAGCTCCAGGTCAGGACATGGGGATCACAATGATGCAAGTGAAGGTTAAGCAGCTTCAGTGCAGGACTGGGAAACCATAGCTCTAAACCTTTCTGCAAACCTTTCTCTGACTAAAAAGAGAATAGGACTTCTTACAGAATTAATGACATACTGGAGAGGATTTTTCTAGGCTTAGAAGAGCGAGGGAAGATGGGAAAATGGACAGGATTTTTTAAAATCATTGTCTGGGTTTTTTCACACCAAAATATTCAGCCTTCTTTTTTCCTCTCTCTTCATGTGATCTGCTGCACCCAAAGAGAGGCAGGCACAGGTTAGGTCTTGGGGCCAGCTGGGCAAGACTTCCTTGTTGTCTGGCTGAGGTCTTTTCTCAGCTGTGAGGCTGCTCTACCTTACATAGAAGTGTCTTTTAAAAGCAAACTGAGAAGGGGAAAGGAAAATGGAGTTACACAAAGGATTTCTATCCCACTTGCCCCCTCTGACCTAACAGCAAGGAGAGGCAGACAGAAGAGAAAACAGAACTCAGAGGAGCCTCAGCAGATGCTTTTCTGCTGTCTCAAAACACTCTTGGCATTTCCTGGTGCACTGAAGATATCTCAGAGCTAGAATCCAGTGGCAGCACAGACACCTTGTGTCTCAGGGAGCCTGACACCCGTGCACAGCTTTGTGATACTGGGGTTGCTCCACTTAGATAACAGCAAACAACAAACACCAGTACCAATGCTTCTAGCAGGTCTTCAGGGCTTGGCAAAGGGGACAAAGGTCTATTTTGGTGACCTCTTTATCCCTTGAAGAGCCAGCTAAGAAGCCAAAAGAGAGAGGTAGGTCTGTTTTTTCCAGCGAGGCTGGTGGGTCAATGCTAGAAGAAAAGCGAATGATAAAATACATATTATATGAAATTATCAAATCCTAAACTGTATGATAGGAAGTGTCCAGAAACAGTTATTTTCATTACCCACTGAGGACCATCTATCTAGCAACTGATAGACTTTGGAAGCTGTTTCATCAGTGCTTGCCAGACACCCACTTCTCTTATCAGACCTTTGCTCCCAGGGAGCACCGGGCTGGGAGAGCCCTCCTATGCTCACAACTTCTTCTTGGATCACAATGACTTCTTTATATTTACAAAATCTTTATTAGGCTCCAGAGGCCCCAGATAAAGACAAAAGACCATAAAAACGTTCATAAGAGGTCAGACCAAAGGCCCCTCTAGCCCAATAACCCATTTCTAAAGCTGACAATAGCAGATGGGAAGAGTACAGGATGAGGGCAATCCTATAATAAAGCTACCATGATATACTCTGTCAGCCTCCAGCGATTTGGAGGTCAGGGACTTACTGACCCAGATGTGGTATGTTTGTGTTTGAAGGCAGAGAAGGATTTGAACCTCTGTTTCAAGCATTTGAATGCTACAGGAAAAAAACACTTAACTCAGATGGTGAGGGAAATAAATGTTCACTATAAATGCAAAGCTCGTGGAAGCAGATCAAAAATGCATTTCAGAGCCCAAGACACTACCTCCAAGAAAACACTCAGCTTTCTGAGGCCAAGAAGCATCTTTTAGCCTGAGAGGCTTTGACTGCTCACCCTTTCTGGAGCAGCACTCACCCAGACCTCTTCTTCCTTCCAGCTGATCCTCCCATGAGAAAACAAGGAGGATGAGGAGCTTTCAACAACATGTAGGACTGGGACACCTGAAGCCTCCCCATTCGATAATTCAGTCAAACACTAAAGGTTCTTCTAAGAAGAAATAGCAGGTTATGTATGTGTTTCCTTCAAGCATTAGACCAAAACAATATCTCATACTGGAATGTGGTGGGCAAGTGAATTATTCACTGGCCAGAGCACAACTACTATCTCAGCTGTAGTTCATGCAAGGAAGTACCTAAGATGTTGAAGTCAAGGGGTCATGATGGTGGCCCAAATGCAGGCCAGACCACTGGGCAGTGCCCATACAGTTAGTGAGTGTGTGCTGACAGCACCTCGGGACCACGCAGCTGCAGCAACATTCTGCTGTTTCGCAACTGGCAGCATTCGGACCCCAGTTGTGAGGACAGCCACCACAACGAGTTTTGGCAGCAGCAACAACAAAAACAAGCACAGATCCCTTTGCCACATGAAAGACTGCACCAACCTTCATTCCCTTGCAGCCTTTCTGCAGGGCCCCGATGCTTACATGATAGAACAACTGTACTTCAGACCTACCCCACTTTTCTCTGTCAGCCACCACATCCCCTACTGAAATCATTTCCTGTTTTATTTTTAAGAGTGCTGCTGTCATCAGCTGTTGCTGGCATGGGGGTGGGGATGGGAAGGTAGTTTCTGTCCAATGAGCCAAATAACCAGATATCACTTCCTTCCCAAGGTGGTTTTTACTGTTGCTGCTCTGCAAGACAGCATGGTGGTGGTGGGAACACCCTGAGGGAGGGTGATGCTTGTCACTTTGTAGCATCTCTCCTGGAAAATCAAGGAAAAAAGACAGAGAGAGAGAGAGCCGCATTCAATGCTTGGTCTACAGATCTGATGCTTCACATCCTTGTGGTGCAAGAAAAAAAATGCTGCAAAGGACAAGAGTACCTGTTTGAGAATGAGTCTTTGTAATTGAAACAGAGAGGCAACTACAAATCCAAATTCTAGTGACAAGAGTGATAGCCAGAGTAGCTGTCCCCTCCCCTTAAGGCAGTCATAGAAGAAAAAGTCAAAGAAGGGAACTTAAAACTGAAAATGGTGTTAAATGATACTGCTAAGCTGCATTATTCCTAGTATTACCTTTGCCTCTGGGTCCCAGGTTCATGCTCAGTTCACACTGGGACAAGTCTATTGGTCCATCATACTCTCCCGTGAGGATTTTTTGTCTTAACAATACACAAAGCAAATGGCATGGTTTGAGTGAGATGAGAGTCAGACCAAAGGCAGAACTGAAACTGGTGACAACTCAGCTGCTGGAAATTATTTCACAGACTCTGGAACAAACTACTCATTTTCACTAGAGGCCACTGTGCAGCACAGGATCAGCCCTTTCCACAGGGCCGAATGACCAGCGTCACATCGTGGGCACCACTCAGGAGAGGCGGGTATGTTTTGTTGCAACAAACTGATTTCAGAAAAGCCAAGTTTTTGCTCAAAGGAACTTTTTAAGAATTTACTAGTGATCTCTTTCTAAAGGCAGAGTAACTGCAAAATTTAGCTGCCTTTTTTTTTTTTTTTTTTTATGCCAGAACTCATGTAATTTTCATGGCTGTGAATCAGATCATCTTCATTCTTGCGGCATGTATTTCACTTTTATGAACGTTAATTTCACTACATTTTTAGAGTGGTGACTTTAGCCACAGCGTGGCTGCTGCTAAGTTCCCACGGCTACCAGTAGGACTTTTATGTGGGAAATCTGTGGGCAGCAGGGAGCCTCCCTGTTTGTATCAATATGAACTTCCCAAGCACATCAGACTGACATTTTCTCAGCCCCAGAGTTGGAGCACACATGCTCTCACTTAGAGCTCCCTTTTCCTAAACTGAAGGACATGTGTGATCATTTTAATTTTGCCATTTTTCTAGCTGGCCTTTTGCGTACACAGAAATCCTGCACAAATTAGGTTTTTTTCTCTCCAACCAGCAGAAGCCCAATCCTACAAACTGCTGAGTGCCAGTTGTAAGATGCTAAGGGACTTGAGCGAATACCCAGAGATCCTGGTATGGAGCATCCTTCCAGTTTCATGGTCCCAGCATTCCACAGCCCCTGAGCACTGCAGAGGCTCCCATGTTCCCTCTCCACCATCAGAGATCAGGCTGTTGGTGCTGGCAGGTCATCACTGGCACAGCCGTCTGCAAGAGTTTCCCAGCCACTCACTCAGAGGCTAAGCATTCCAGAGATGACCAGACACAAACACATCTCCTGTACTTGCATACTGAAGCACTTTCTGCAGCTGGGTAATGAGTCAAAGAGCACATTAGAGACTGATTTTTTTGTTGTTGTTCTCAGAACATAAAAATGTAGCAGTAGGGCAATGGGTGAATTGTATAGCTTCAGCTTTCTTAGAGATATAATATTGCAGAGAAAAATCAGCCATGGTGGGACGCTGTGTTCAGTCAACCTTTAGAGAAGGCCGCACAACCCACAGACAAACCAGGACTACGCTCAGTGATTGTATCTCACTCTTGCTTCCTATATGCAGAACTGCAACCACAGTAACTGTGGAAAGGTTTCAGGTCCACAATCACTAATGATAGGCACCCATACTCAGGCCTGTGAGGCACTGGGAAGCAGGGAAGCAGAAACCTTCATTCAACTTTTTATCACTTGAATAAAAAAGGCCGATTTCTTTATCAGTGAGAGGCGCTCCAACTTTGCACAAAGCTGAAGCCAAAAGAAATCTCCAAGCCCTGATCCTTAAAAACACTCACAGCTCCCCCTTTTTGATTCAAAGTGTTCAACTCTTTTATGAACCCTTCCTTTGCCAGCTGCTGCAACTTTCACTCCTTGTACCTGGCTGCAGGTGAAGTCCACGTCACATTGCTCTAGGCATGTTCCTCAACATCACGCCACGTGTCCCACATGAAGACAGCAATATTGTGAAATATACTGCTCTTCAGCTTGCAGTGAGAATGTCAACATATAATTTAGAGGGCTTGAAATGGAAAAGAAAATAAAAAGCTGAAGGTAGTTTTTACTGTTGTTGCAGCCAAGATAGTCTAGGGCTGTAAGTGTGGTGAGGTTTGTGGAAAGAGGCAATATCTTTCTCAAGACCAACAGATATATTTAGGGGAAAAACAAGATAACCTTTCTGTAGTTCAAAACTATCACTTCTGGACTTTTAAATCCTGTATGTTTCACTGTAAAACCTGGAAACTGTTTCTCCAAGCAAGGCAGCCGTGCTTGTCAAACACCCATGACCCAGAGTGGCAGGAATGACCTCTCCAGCCCCTTGCTAAATGGGAACTTCAGATATGCCACATTTTGGCAGCGTTTTATTTAAAAGTCTCAAGACAATAAGCTTTTTTTTTTATTATTTTTAGGAATGGAAGCACTGGAGAGTGTACAGCAGAATTCAGAAGCTGCGAGGTGGACCAGGAAGATTTATCACAGAGGGCTTGTGTACTTCTCTGACATCAGGATAGCTTTTTATATACCTGTTACACGATGCATTGAGCCATCTGCAATCTCCTTTATTCTTGTTTTCTCAGATAATGAGACCGGTAGCCCATCCCAGCCATGTTTCAACCATCTTTCAGTGTAAGTCAGAAACATGTAGAGACACCACAACTGGAGCAAATTACCCTCTGAAAATCCTTAACAAGGGCTAGTGTAACCACTAGTGCAAGAACACCAAAAAGATTTCTCTGTTGTCTATAATTTATCCCTGTTTTGTAAGGCAGTTTCAGTGTCTGCATGGGCACATCTGCATCTTTTCCCTTTGAAAAGCTGCTGAACTCCTTTGCCAAAAAAAGCCAAATATCTCAAAGTTACCAGCATTTCTAAAAGCCCCATGAAAATAATTAGCCAAACAGAAGAGAGGATACCCATACACAAGCTCTACAAGCACTCAGGCTGAAAGGGGGCTGTGGTACGAACCTTCATGTTATCATGACCCCTGACGCCCACTGCAGGGGGAAGAAGCTTTGACACCTCAGTAGGGAGAATGGCTTCAACACCACTTTGTGCTCATCTGTTAAACAAATCCACTAAGTTTCAGTAGTCCTGATGTTTGAAGGATGTGGACATTAAGGGCATGCTCATTTTCAGGGTGTGGGGCTACAGATGTGGTTTTGCTGGGGGCCTCTCGGCTTCACCCCATTGAGTCAGCAGCCACCTAATCACTCTCTACTGACTCCCTGACCTCAAACAACCACTGTCAATCCCGCCAAGCATCTGCAGGCAAAAGACATGTGGAGGTGACCCAAGTGTTGGGCTGGTGAGAGGGGCTAAAAAGTAAGAAAAGTGCAGAAGAGGGAAGGGCAGCAGCATAAACAAGGCAGAAGAGAAGGTGGGGGGAAGCAGAAGGACAAAACTTTGGTCTCACTCTGCAAAACTTGTAAGAACTTCTTGGTGTCGAGTCATACGAAGGGAAAGTGGGTGTCTCTAGAGACACAGTAAAAATGAGATTAACTCACCTACTAAATTCTCAGTCATCCTCCTCTTCTAACCACTGCCAGGAAGTATGAATAACAATCTAAATTTAAATAGAACAAAAAAGAAAATACTATACAGCACGACTAGTCCACAAAGAAACCATGAATTTGCTCTTTTAATAATTAAAAGTGATCCAACAAGTTTTCCAAAGCAATCATCTCTTGTTCATGAAATAAAAGACTATCTTCACTGACCGTGTATGCCAAGTGTGCTGCATTATCTGCCCAGATAATTGCATTATTTTGCCCATTTGGAAGAAATTACATTTTGTGAGAGTGACAAAGCAATTCCCCAAGTGCCGGTTATTTCTCTGCTTAGAAAATACCATGTCAAATTATTCCATTCATGGAAGAATTTAAATGCTTTAACTACCTACTTGCTCATATTTTGTAAATTATGGAAGAAAAAAATGTTCGTTGCCACTACCAGCATGAGATGAATGTTTTACTGCATATGACCAGGCTTGACAAAATTTCCACTCCAAGCCCATGAGAGTTCAACTTGGGACATGCCTTACAGACTATCCTTTTTTTTTTTTTCACTTTTCACTGTGCAGATTCAGTATACTCCTACAGCTCAGCTAATGCTCAACATGCTTTGACCTTCAAAACCATATTTCTAGATTATCTTCACTCTTGGGTCTTCTTAATGTGTTTACTTCACTGAATATTACAAATATCATTAATATCTGTGTCTCAAAAGCTCTTCACCAGATACTGTCTGAAATGCAGCTCTCTCCAGGAGAGACACTTTATTTTTAATCCCTTTCAACACAACTTCTTCACACAAGTCAGTGAGTGTAAATACTATGAAAAATAAGTAAAGGTGGTAGGAGTGAGTTTGCAGACAAAACCCTCCATGAGTCAAACTGTGCCCCAGCTTCCACATTAAATCGCACTGATAGAGGTGAGATTGCGTGAATGCCACGGAGAGGGCTTTGGTTCATTAACATCTGAGAGAGTTTTTCTCAGACACGAGAAAAAGATCTGAAGTCCATTAAAGCCTTTCAAACACTTTGGACTTGGCTTTGAGAAAGAAGGGCAGTTGCTGGTGTTGAGTTTGATTGTGTGTATTGACACAACCCAAGCCATTGAATACTCGGTGCTGCTGCAATGGAAACAAAGGAGGAAGCAGAGCTGACGGGACTTCTGAGAAACATCACAAACCAGTTAACCAGACAGGAATTGAACAACCTACCAAGCCATATGGAAAGAGGCTCATTTCTAGAGATATGCCACCTACAGCCATCTTGTCTTTCAGTGCTCCAGTAATCAGATCCATACATATGGATTATGCTACTGGGCAAGAAAAAATATATCCTTTAACAATGTCCATAAATTACAGGCAAGAAAAAAATATATCCTTTAACAATGTCCATAAATTACAGACATAATCAAAGTTTAAAAATGCTTCTGTTTCTCTACCACTAAGCACAGCAGCTCTTGAGTAAAACTTCATAGTGTATTGCTTATTGTGCATCATACTGAACCTCAACAAGTCTAATTTCATGTTAAAATCATGAGCCTTTGCCTTTTATCAGAGAGAAAAAAGGGAAATGAGCACTCTCTTTTTCATGTTTCAGAACAAAAGTATAAGCTTTGAACTGCTGTATTTGTGAAAGAAACAATCATAGCCTGTTAAAACAAGTTTTCGGTACTGAAAAGGTTAACTAATTTGGTTTCCCCGATAAGTTTATCTATGATCAGAACTGAGTCATACAGAAAACTCCTACAAGCTTTGACCTTTTACTTGTATCCCACACTGAGATAATATTATACTTAAAATGGATATCAATAAGAACTTTGTTTTAAAAAGTATATTTAAAATAAATTACTTTTAAATAACAGAAACTGTTTTCAATTAGCCCTGTTAAAGGAAATCAACTAGAAAGTTATGTATGCTTTTTTATTTTCTTTATATAAATTATACCCAGGAGTCCTATGATAGCAGCACTGTACAAACTATGCACTACCTTTATATTTATTTCTTATCAAAATAAACTTAACAAATTAGATTTGTTTTTACAGCACTTTATATCCAATAATGACAATGTTGTATTGGTCCCAGGATAAAAACAATGAAAGTAGCAGCTGAATGGTATTTTTATTAAGAGTTAACAAAAATGTCTTGTGCAAACAGAGTATATAAAGAAAATTAATTCCATAATTCCTCATGATGAAGGCGTCCTTCTCTTTTTTCTTTTTTTTTCCTCACAATATCAGTCTCATTTGGAAAGATCATTTTGAGGGGAAAACTTTAAATTTTAGCATAACTTACTCAGCAAAATGATATGGCTGAACTTAAACACTGCTGACTGCTAGGATTTAATATTAGAACCTGGCAAATGTTTTGATAACTTAATACTTTTTAAAAGAAAACTCGTTTGTTAATGAAGATTTTGGGAGTTCAGAAGAAATATAATCTAAAAAATAACAGAGTTAAAGATCAAAGAGATGTTTCTTCTTTTTTCCATTTTTTCCATTTCCTCTACCTTAAATGGGTTCCTCCATGCTAGCATTTTAGAGGCCTTTTTATTGCTAGTAGATTCAAATATCTCTGAGATATTCACTGTACAGCTCAGCAAGAGTCCAGGTTTTCCTCCAGCAGTGGAAAAATGGCAGGGCTAATAGTCTGGGATTTGTTACTAAAAATGAGTCCTTATTAAAAAAAAAAAAAAAAAAATTAGAACATTGTTTAGAGCATGTGGTTTGCTGCTATTAAGTTAACAGTGGAAAATCTCATTACTTTTAAAGTAATTTTATTTGTGGTGGGATTGTTCTCTAGGCTGAAGCAGATTTTCTCTTAAGTGGAGCCTCTAATCCTACCTTACAACCTTATAGTCTTCTGTTCAGCAAGTCACTCTCTGCATAGCTTGGCTAGATACATGTTTGAAGTCAAGTGTTGAATTAAAAGGAAAAAAAGGAAGAAAAAACCTGCATGTGACTCTGGGGCTGCCAGCAGGCACCCATGTGCCATCTTCTCCAACTCTTGCTCTGACTAGTGGAGTTTTCCAACAGAGGTCTTGGGTTAAAGATGTTAGCAGTGCTAACAACGTTTCTGCCTCTAATGAAAGATTAGATGCTGCTGAGTGCTCTGACAGGACAAATTAGAGGTTGGGCAAATTCTACAAACCAGCTCCATGCAGGAAGCACCATGGAGAAGTAGGGGTGAAAGATGGGTGTAACATGACCTGGTGGCCCAAGGGCTCTGAAAATCAAAGTGGCCAAACAGAGAAGAAGAAAACAGAAGAGTGTTCAGCTTTCCAGTTCAGGTTACTTTTCAAATTTTGGAAGCAATTAATCTGACTTCTGACTTTTCATTGAGGCTACTTTATGATTTACAGCAGCAGAGAACCAAATCTTCAATTTGAGGGGAAAATAACACCAAAACAGAAGCCTTGCTTACAGCTCGCATGCTATATATGCACATATATATATATCCTACTTACAAGTTAAGATGACTCAAATCTAAACTCTCATGGTTTAAAATACCAAGTGAGATTCAGAGTCACATAATATTTGTGTTCCAGCAACAGCCCAACATATGCTCACACCATATAAAATTCACTCTTGTGCAGAAGTGAGCCATTGTATTGTAAATTCCACTCATAATAATTCTCATGTAACTTGTGTGAATCAGTCTACAAGCTGTAGTTCAAGATACCCTTAGAACTACAACCTCAGCCATTCCCCTTGCACTTTTACCAGTTCACCATGAAAAGTTGATATGTGAATAACCAAAATACATATGCACAAGATCACTGATTATTTGTCATTTTTTTATGAAATATCACTTTGGCCAGTTTAGGTTACCTGTCCTCCTGGCTATGATCCCTCTCAGCTTCTTGTGCACTTACTCACTGGCAGAGCACGAGACAGTGAAAAGTCTTTGATTCAGAGTAAACACTTCTTAGCAACAACTAAGACATCAGTGAGTTATCAACATTACTCTCATACTAAATCCAAAACACGGCACTGTATCAGCTACTAAAAAAAAAATAAAATTTAATTGTATCCCAAATGCCACCAGGACAATCTCACTGCAGTTCGTCACTTTGTTTCAAGCCTGTTACACTAAAATTTTACAAAAACTGAAAGCAGAGCAGAGGACTGTTCACCACTCCACTGTGAATAAGAGCACATTGGAATGAGGGGTCTGATCTTCAGAGGCATATGAGCTCCTGCAGCTCCCACATCAGGTAGGAAGAGCAGTAGGTGTTCGGCAGCTCTGAAATACCAGGTTTTGAACTTAAAAAACATGAATCCTTGAATGACCTCCAAATGACGAAGTGGTTCCTGTCATTTTGGGACTAGGAGCCATGTAGAGCATTGTTAGAGATTTGGGAAATGATTTCTCAGTGCTGGATACGACTGTAAAAACATACAGACTGGAATTTGGGTCTTACCTCATATCCCTTGTTTTACAAATGAATAAAAGGTAAATGTAACTAACCTGGGCTGAGAAAATTTCATCTCTTGCATATGTCTTAAGTATCAGCCAAACAGAGAATGAAGACAAGAACAGAGGGTGAAGCCTTAGAGCTGTGGCACTCATCTGCGCCACAGGGTTGCGAAACCAACTCATTTTTGACATCTCACACACGTGCAATTGGAAAGTGAATTTGCAGAAAGGGTTTATTTCAAGAGCTGAGTGAAACTAGCTTGCTCAGTTTGCAGAGGTTTTGTGTTAACTTTCTTATATTTTGCTGCATACAGTTCTACACTCCAGGACTTTTGCTTTGAGTTTTAGCTTCAAACAAAGCAAAACTGATTGTAAACCACTGTATTTTGAAGTTTCATGTTGAAACTATATCTCACTTGGAAAGTTTCGAAAGCCAGAGTGCAGAGTACTGGTAGCCTGGGGTAGCTCAGCTCAATGTTCAAGCCAGAGACAAGATCTTCCTACATGTAGTGATATTGATACCTAGCTTTTCTGTGCAGTACCATGTCTGTATGAAATACTCAAACACAGCTAATTTTATGTAGTTTTCTTCCAGGAATAATAGACGAAGCTATCCCAGAGCTGTCAGACTAAACTAATGTTAATTAGTAGCAAATTAGTAATTGTTATTTTTAATAGATTTGCTTCTAGCTAGATCACATAAGATTATTATAAATGCTTGTTTAAACAGAAATCCAGAGATACAGATAACACTATTTTCTGCTAAATGAATGCTGGTTGCTTACCTGTATCTTACCAAATATGATTTGCCAGAAGCAGCATGGTAGTGTCCAGAAACACCTTCCTGAAGGAAGCTTTCCTTTATTTTATTCACTTTCCACATTTATTTTCTTAGCAGCCCTTCAGCCCACTGGTTAACACACTGGATTATTCTTAATGAACTCGAAAAATCATTTCTATCTGATTATCAGACAGCACTTATTATCATATTTCCATGATCATCATTTAACTTTCCACTACATTAATAACCAAGACTGATTTTACCTAGCAAGCAATCTAAAACCTCTAACTTGACAAAAATATCCTGTGCTTATTTTTTTTTCTAACCATCAAGGAAGGTCACTATGACAACTCTAGGTATCGGCATTTCTCCTGTGTGATTCACTTACACCAAGCAAACCCTCTAGACCTACATTTTTCCTTTTTTGAATTTCTGCTTAACCAATAGGATTAACAGGTCCCCTTCTCTGTGGGTGGTGATAATGTCAGTACACCACTGCCCAAATAACCTTTCTCTATAGGGAAATGCTAACATTTAATTCTTCAAATTTAAACCACATGTATTTGGGCCTCATAACAGCACTCTGTATTACTGCCTTTTGTTATTAATTTGTATCACTAAAAATCTTAATGAAACCAGTTGTTGGAAATTTTAAGTGCAGTAGACATCTAAAATTTGCGTATGAGCTAAAATATTTAAATGATGGCTAAATATTTTACCTAATCATTGTAAACACATTTTCAGAATTACTAATCACACAACTCTGTGTATGTTCAGTGTAAGTTGTGTCTCAGAAGGGCTGTTCTTTTCAGCCCGTTTCAGGGGACATAAGCAATGGCTTTCAAATGGTTTCTATCTCTTACCTTCACCTTATCCAGAAATAAAAAGTGTCATTTAAGTGCTGTCTACAGGAGACCTCCACCAAGAAGAGCTAATTATGTGTGCATTGGCCACATTCAGTTTCCCTCCTGGTATTCTCTGGAAGAGGCACTGCCACTGTATACAGTCTTTGCATATGTTGCCATTGGGTGACCACAAATATACAGCTGCCAGTGTACTAAAAATGTTGGTATTTGGGACAAATACTCAGGGACATCTTGTTCAAACAACATGAACCACAGATTCAACGGTTTCCCCAAACTGTTCCTCAATAAAATTTAACACAACGGCAAATATTAAAAAACTAATAGACAGATTAACTCTAAACCTGCAATTATATTAAAAACTAGGGGAGAGGGGAGTGTAGAAAAGTTTATAAAATTTTAAAGTGTTTTCTGTGACCTCTAGAAATGAAACAGTTTATGTAATGGTTATACACATGATTTAGGTAATATTTACATAGTTACATACTTATAATCATTGTTTTAATTAAACATTTCATGTTTTATCATATAGATGCATTATTTAATACATATAAAACTGTAAACCTTTATGTTGCAAATAACAGAGTTTAGATACAAGCACATTATCTGTAGGAAAATATTTTTTAAAACATATACCAACCTACAGGTACAAATTTCCACTGCCTTTTTTTTATTTAATTTTAATTCTGTAGCAAATTCAACTTTATTGTTCACTGCCTGAAATATACTCTAGTCCTCTGGACTAATATTAATAAAAGGAATGTATTTTCCCCATCTGTCTGGGGAGGGCTACAGGGGCTGGCAAATTATATTAAAAAAAACCCAGGCATCTGAGATGTTTCCATCAACTCCAGAGATATTCCGGGTGCTTAGGTTGTAGCTCTCCAAGGCTTCCCATAATGTGCATTCTTTCCCATTTCACAATCTTTCAATCAATTCTCAATCCATAAGCTTTTATTACATGTCCTGGTATTTGGTGAAAGCATTAAAAATGCCATTACATCCTTCTTAAGGGACAAACCACTCCCAGTTCACTGTAGGAGTTTTCTTCCACCTTCATTCAAGCTCAGACTCCCAGTGATCAGTGAAATGAATGACACCAAGAGGGTATCTATTTCTTGTTTCAAACAACCTTTGCAGCCATGCTTTGGGAGTTCATCCTGAAAAAGATTGATAAAGACTTAAAAAAAAAAAAAAAGTACATGAAAACAGTTCTACTTCACTTGCAAATGATACAATTAATACTGTACATTACCAAATCAGATTTTACGATTGCTTTCCAAGTCACCCTCTATCATGACCTTTTCTGTAACCATTTCATTTTTTTTTAACTTCTGTAAAAATGGTCCAAATTCCTGTTGATCAGAATGCTAGTAAGTGATTTTAAAAAGCCCATAAGAAAGTGTTCTCTGTCTATGCAATCCTAATTAATACCTATGGTGAATTTTATGCAGAATTAGCTTTAATTTTAATTTAAGATGATTTATGTATTTCATACATATACAATATATAATTTTAATATATTATATACAATTAATTGCCCTTGTTATAAAATAACAATTCAGAAATGCTCAACCCCATGTTGTACAACTCATATATAACTACACTAACTAATATATTCAAGGTTTTTAACTTCCCTCTGACCATCATAAATTGGACCCCAATAACATAAGTTTCTAATTGTGTATGTAATCAGTGCAAGTATTTCTTTTTAATGCAAGTATTTATTTTATTCCTTCTATCCAAGTGCCCTAGTACCTGAAATCACTGCCTTCTTCAGCACATTTAGCTTCCTGCATCATGCACAAAACTGAAGAATCAAGCTTCATTTTGCCAGACTCCCAGCAGTTTTGAATGTCAAACCCCTACAGTCCTGATGAGAAGCCCCAGGACCTTTCGTGGTGCATAGTCTCAACAATAGCAACTCCCAATTCACACAGAGATTCAGCTCAGCCACCGTAATTCAAAACAGATTCTTGATAGCATCCTGTTGAACACAGTAACTCTGTACTTGTTAGATATGAAATTACTTTCCTGCCTCTACGTCCCGTTAAACTGAAACCAAACACCTTAGATGGAATTACCTTCACAGATGTAGTATCTTTAATTTTGTTAAGCATTTGTAGAGGCATATTAACTTTTACAGCAGTTTTTCTAAAGGAGAAATTCAGGTGCCTAAAAGAAGATGCCTGATGTCTGCTAGCGTATCCAGGATATCTGTGCAGGGCTGGCATGATGTGGGACCTACAGAACTTTTGACCTCTGACAAAAGACTATACCTTTAAATTGGCAGTGAGAGACTGGGGGGATCCCCAGGGGCTCTAAAATGGCACAGGAGGTCTATGTTTAGGCACTCACATTTTTTCTAAAATTAGTAAAAGAAAACAATAAAATTAAAAACCAAAAGAGACTAAAAATAATTTTATTTTATTTCACTTAGCTAAAAACATGGGGAAAAATTAGTAAAAAGAAATTGTTGTCTAAATCTCATCCTTTAATGTGTAAAAACCTGCTGGAGATCATCATTGCTTGTTATCTAGATCCTATAAAGTCTGTAAAGAACTAGTCACATTTCCAATACTTTTATACTTTCTGACTTGAAATTTTAGAATACCACTACATTTCAAAGTTAAATACTCAAAGAGTCAGAAAACAGTAATACAGGCCTCATGCAAATCCAAGAATACAGCTTTTAGCTATTTTAGAGTGAAGTTTTTAATTCTAAGTTTAGGAATAATTTTTTCCATTCAGCAACTGCTTGCTTGATACTGTTCACAGGAAAAGCATTGTGACATTCATAGTTAAATAACATCTTGGAAAAGACAGGGCTGCCTGTAGTTGCAAACATCCCTTTGTTGCAAACACAATTTCTACAAATGTAAAATTGATTCCCACTTCTATGTGCTCCTTGCAGCTGAGCCTTGGAAGTTGTTCTCATATTTTCTCTCAAGCAAATTTCCCTTTGATTCCAAGAAGGGTTTTGGTGGACCATCACATCATAGTAGCAAACCATCCTTTCTTTGTAGTAACACTTCTAGAAATGGCTAAGGAGAAGATAAACCTGGCTGAACTAGTCAAATGGAAGATGATAGTTATGAATTTACCAGAAAGAAATCAGATGCAGGGCTAAGACCTATCAGGTGAAGTACTTCTAGTAGGGTGTGGAAGCTGTTGCATTAATGTTGTATACAAGGCAACAATGAAGGATGCACACCTCTACTTGCCTGTTTAAAGTAGATCAGTTTAACTTAAAGTAACGCCAGGGGATGAAAAATGAGCTTCTAGAAGCAAACCATGCAAACTGTATTTGTTCAGTCTAGGGTGCTTGGGCCCAAACCTCTCAGCTACACGCTGATGCAAATGGTAGGGGAGAAAAAACTAATGCAAAAGGACAGTATAGATACAAGGGATCTGGATAAATTTAAAAGAGAGAAAGACAATAAAATATTTATAATCATCGGAGCTGTGATGGGTTGGAACAACTTCTAGTAGCCTGTAGGGTGGGCAAGACACCTCCTGCATGGATTTCACAGTAAGTTTGTTTTTAACAACCAGAAGACTAGAGTTGGTAGATCAGGAGCCCTCAGCAATGAACCAGCAGGGCCTTGGTTCTTCACAAATCAGCCATAGCTCTCTCACTGTGATTAAGAGAAATCAAAGAGTCTCTACATGTTAAAGGAGGTTGCCGCTAATACCCAGATGACCACTTAAAGGAAAGCATAAATGTTATAAGAGACATTAAAATCATTATGAGATTATTTTCTGCTTGAGGCTCATTTATGGAGAAGAAAATTAAATACTACTTTTGGTTACTTCATACTAAATTCAAGTATTTCTACTGATTTCAGTTGCTTCAATGAGATTACTTCATTTACATTGAAGTAAATGAGATCTTAATTCAACATCTAATTCTTTGTTTCCTCTGGGAAGATTGATGAATATCACTGATTTTATAGTCATGGAGGGGAAGTAAGCAGTGTTAAACATGCCACAGAGAACAATAAAAAGTAGAAGATAGCTTTAAGCAGACATTGGTTTGCTTTACCAATTGTCTGCCCTTTGTTACTTATAGGTCAGGACAACTCACTGGACATAGGTTATTAAAAAATGCAGATGAGCCAGCTTTCTTTGGGTTTTAATTTGGAATAAAGTATCCCTCAAAAGCTATATTTTAAGTAAAGTTTTTTTTCTTCTTTGTCACAGCCAAATTCTCCAGTTCAGGAATTTACAATATTTTCCCTTTTCCAGAATGACACCTGCTGGTGGGAGAAGCATGGATGAATTGCAGACACTTTATGGGTTTGATTGCAGCTAACCTGACATATTCTCTGAGGATGCTCATCACCTGTGTCCAGGCCAACTATTGAAAACAAAGATTTGAAAACTGTAAAGGTCCTATAAGGAGTGTGTTGTAGAAGTAACGTATTTTTCCAATATGATTTAATATTTGCTCTTAATAAACCACAAAGCTACTTACTACTCAGACAATGCTTCCATGGTTTTAGTGTTGGACACTAGCCCTATTTTGGGAAGCCCACAGCAGTAAAATGTCAGACTGAGGTGAAAGCCAGAAGGAAATGCTCCCTATTCAATGCAAAAAGCTGCTATGCTGCTTCAGACCCTCGACTGCAAGTAAAACCAGCTGCTAATGCAACTATTGGTGCTTAACATCCCAAAAGATTAGCATCTCAAAAAGAAGTATTGTGCACATGTTCCTTACTCAGTATAGGAGGACACAGGCACAAGAGACAGAAAGCAAGTTGTACCTTTGCCAAAACTGTCAGATACTGCTCAATACATCAGGCAGCCTTAGGCTCTGTAATGGGCTTCCATGTTCATAGCTCCTCTGCTGCCTGGGTCTATTGCCATAGCCTCCCCTACAGCTAAATTAGAGTCAGACCCCAGCTTTTGGTGCTTCCAACACACAGAAATATTTCTAAAAGTGATTTCCTATGCTAAGAACAATATACAACCTTTTTTCCTTTTTCTGAGCTGCAAACTATCTACTGTCTTCTATTAAGGCCAGTTGAAGATGCTCCGAACCCTGAAGACACTAAAGTTGGACTCTAAACTGTATGTTTTAAACATGACTTCTGAAGAAATTGTTGTGAAAAAAATGCCTGGCTATTATATATATATATATATGTGTGTGTGTGTGTGTGTATACACATTTTAAATTCAGAATTGGAATTCAAAGAAATCTTTTTAATTATTCACAAGAACATAGGCAAATATACAGGCTCAAATGTGTTCACCTTGGGTAAATTATTAATTTATAGGTGTTACTATGGCATAACCTATTTATAATATATAGATATTGCCATAACATCAAAAGTCAAACCTGCTTGTTGATTATGTTGTCTTGTTGATGGTATTAGGCTGCAACTTGGGAGACTCAGCTTCTATTCCTGGATTCATCATTGGCCTCCTTTATGGCTTTGAGCAGGTAACTTCACAAATCTCTTCCTTCAGTTGTCCCATCTGTGAAAAGAAGAAAGCATTGCATTATTTTGAAGGTTAAAAGATTGATTTCCAAAAATTGTTTTTATTTTGGTAAATACAAACACATGAAAAAGTGTTGTGGTTTTTTTTTTTTTTTTGTAAACTCTGTAAACTCAATATAAGGCACATGAGACTGTTTCAAAAGATAGTTTAGATCTGGAGAGTTTTCTTAAACATATTTATTGCAAAGCTGATGAAAGTTTCAGTCCTACCTGTGGTTGTACATACTTCTGTTTATAGTGTCCATGTTTGTCACACATATAATAGTGACTATCAAAACCTGGAAACATCATAACTGCGGTTTATCCTCCTTAACCTTCTTAACAAAGCAATGACTTCATGAAGAGCCCAGCTGCCTCCCAATGCCTTCCGAGTAGTCCAGGGTAAGCACATTGCTGCGAACAGCAGCAGGATGGAAGCAGAAAGGCTGACCTAAACCCCAAATCTGTGCTAGCCTGGACATCCCAAGGTTTGAGCTAGCAGAAAAGCTAAAAGTATATTGCAGAAAAAATAGATCTGCAAATATATTCCTTCTTTTTGTGGTGGAGCCTGAGGAGCTTTACAGAAACATGTTTTCTACCTGCTTCCATGACTGTCTCAGTTCTGTGCTAGAATCCAGCAAAGAGACGCTTCTAATCCCAAAGCGATAGCATTGCTTTTCTTGTAAGATTAGAGGTCAGCTTGAGTTTTGATCTCAGGTTACTGCCCACCCTTAAGCAGTCATTCCAGTTTTTAATGTTATACATGGTGAAGGAAATGCATGCATGGGATAGAAACAGCCTGGGATTCAAATAAACCTCTGCGCAAGGATCAGAGCTCTGAATTTCGCCACATTTTTCTGCTCTCTCACTCTACTTACTGAACTCATATTGCATGGAATAAACTTGAAGTTGGGAATACTTTTCATGCCCCATTCTTTTTATTTCACCTGGGACGTTCTTAACTTCAACAGTTTAAACCTTGCTTTCTGAATCATGAGATGTTTGTGATTGCCATAGACCCATCCCACTTCTTATCCGGCAGCTATTAGGAAACTGCTTTGGACAACAGCACTGCAGCTGCAACGTTTCTAAGTGCTTTCATCACTTCTGGTGATGTGTTTCCAGCATAATTTCCCATAGAAGTCCTCCCATCCCTTCCCCCACCAAGCAGCATATGCGCCTTGACGAGTCACAGCTCACCCAGACTCCCTTAGCTGCTAAACCACACCATGACCAAGAAGCTCTTCTTCCTCAAAGGCATTCTGGCTTCAGCTGACCTCCTCAGGGACAGCCACGGGCCATGCAGAAGTGACCTCTAACATCAAAGTTAAACATTACTTTTAACTGATCCACACAGAAGAAGAAATAACCATAAATGATACCATGGCTTAATTTTCTCAATAGTTTTGCATGTGTAGCTCTTCTTCCTCCTGTAACCAACTTCCTTCAACTTTGGTTGATTCTGTACTTCTAAGAGTACTTTCTTCACATCAAAAAAAAGGTCTTTACCTTCCTCTCTTTGTCTCATGCTTTCTTTATTTGTCTTACATACGTAACTTCTGTATTTGTAAGGGACTTTATCAGCATGTATCTTTTTGTTTGTCACTCTTAGAGGCAAACAGAGAAATTAATTTCCTTCCAGTCATAGTCCTTTGCAGTCAAGTTAAAGTGAACTGATTATCCCTAGGACACAGTAACTTCTTTGGGATGCACAGACACTATGCAGCCACTTCTCAGTGACCAAGTATTTGTCCCACAAGGATGAATACCAGGTAACTTACATAACTTTGGGGAATGTCACTTGCTCTGTATTGGCCTGAAGAGGTCTGGAAGATTTCGATTTACAACTGGGAAGTGTGCCCATTTCTTCAGAGTACTAAAGGCCAGTGAGTGCTGGGAGTCTCCAGTGTGCAAGGGGAGGACATCCAGGGACAACACTCAGAAGTGAACTGCTGTGTAGGGAACCAGAGTTCAGGGAAGTCTGAACCAGCCCATCAGCCTGCACTTCTGTTTGTGGGACAGATGTGATCACAGACACGAGTGCGTGCTACTCTCACTACCCTTGTTGAAAGCTCACTGTGTTCTTTCCTTAGCAGAGTCTCCCTGTCCAGACCACAGGGCAGCAGAGGAGGTGTACACTGTTATTTTCTTTCCCTTGGGAATTGCTAGTGCTATATGGGAGTTTGACTGCCAAAAGTGATACAGACACAGAACCACAACAGTTCCCCTGTGCGGTAGAAGTAAGAAGGTTCCTGAGTGTTGCATATTTTTGTACTTCTACTTTTTGCATTGTCTTTTTTTAGCTTTCCATACTGTCACCCTTTGTCCAAGTTGCTTGTCATTTTATAGTCCTACCCTGAACACCAGAATGACACTTACAGTTCTCCATTTAAAGACATATACTTTCAGTAAAAATGTCATATATTTTAAACTGTGGTAAGAGCAAAGCAAGAGAGAATCCACACTGTGAGTGCCTTCTGCATCTGCACAGGACTGGTAAACACCATAGATTGCACTGGACATAATGTCAGTCCATGTGGAAAAAAAGCATAATTACCTGACCCAAACTAGCAAGTAAACTTGATTAAAGAATTGCTGCTTTGCAACTTTTCTCCTTCTTTCATACAGAAATGTATTTTCTGGGGATATATCAAGCATGTTGCTGTACAGCAGCACACTCTTCACTGAGATCCAGAAAGGCTAGCTGCCACAAGTTGTCACTTTTCCATCTAATCAAAGTACTAGATTTGCATAACATATACAAGGTAGGAGCTTTTTTTAAATTAATTCCACCCCCTCCCCCCATTCCCATTTACTACATAGAAATTACTTTCCTTCAAGATCTCTTTTAAAGCTTTGAACCCCTGAGGTCAGAACAATAGGCCCGCTGCTCTTGTTCATGTGGATCTTCCCTCCCTTCTTACACAGAGAAACCGTGTTCTTGTCAAATGAGCCCTTTATTATTTATGAAATAGTCACACATACGGTTTCATATACCTGTTTTGCCTGAACTTTGGAATACAGTTATCCTAATCCCCTGAACTGCACCCATGAATTGTCCTAAGCTTTTTTCTGTCTTTGGCTGTTTATCTGCCATTTCCATACCCACTCTAAGCCTCCAGACTTTACTCTGTTGCTAGATCATTGTTAGTTTATCCACTATAGATTATAGTTCCTCTTCACAGAACAAGTGTCTTTCTCTTTCCCACATTTTTTCTAGATAAGGAACCTTTTGCTATTTTTCTCAAGCTCCTTTCATTTGTTTTTACTTTATTCCTACATATCCTGCCTTCTGAGACACAACTTTTTTTTCTGATCCCTCTTTTTCCTCTGTCCTTGAATTATCTACCAACATCTTTTCTGTGATGATTACCCATCAAATTAGATACGATGCTTTTCCCAAATGTCTTTTTTCTTTTGTTCGGGATATAAGTTCTCGGTAGTTTTCACATCCGAAACTAAAAACTCTACACCTCCTCCACATTTCAAGCCCATGACTCCTCAATCTGGGATCACTTGAGTAATTAATTCATAAATTTTCCACTTCAGAATCAGGAACTTTTATTACAGTTCTGCTTCTATTTATTCTTAGTGTAATCAGAGTAGACTTGTGAGTACTTGTTTTGAAGTTTCTTTTATTTTTATTCTTCCATAGAAGCCATGCTGGTCCTCAAAACTAAGTCTTAAACAGGATTAGCTGAGAAGTCATTTGGTTAAGAAGTATTTCATCTACCATGTTTATAGCAACCTTGAGAAATAGGTCCCTACTTTTGCACACCTTTCCCAACCTACATCTAGCAAGTCTCAGTCTCACATAGACACATAATTTCCAGTAGATATTTATTTCTCTAATTATACTACAGAGATCTCTGTCCATGTCTAGACCATAAAGATGAACTAAGGGCTACAGCAGCCATCTGGAATGATTTCTACAGGTTCCCTTTTACTAACTCCTCCAAAGTATTTTTGACACATACAAATTTTGTCTTAGGCCAGCAATAAATATTAATAATCACCTTTTTTATTTTTCTGAGAAAGAATTTATGACACACTGGGTTTGTTTTTTTTTGAGAAAGACAGTATACAATATTTCCAGGCCACTCCCAAAGCAATTGCATCACTGGACAGCACAAACCCCAGGGCTGCTGGATTCCTAGCTGTCCTAACACTGGGATACTTTAGAAAAAGCAGTCTCCTGTGAAGCCTGGGGGAAAGATAACCTGAAGGGGCAGCAGCCTGATGACTCAGTAGACTTGGGGAGGCAGACCAGAAAAGTCTGACCCTCCACCAGGAAGCCAGAGCTGCTATCCCACTGCAGGGACAAGGTGGGAGCTGGCTATGCTGGGGCAGGGGAGACTTGGGGGTGGGAGAGAAGAGAATTTACTCCCTTCTAACTTTGGTGGTGTAGCTTTTGTCCATCTTAAGATGTGACTTTATCCATTTCATTATTTATTACCACACCAGCAGTCTCATCAGCCCAGCAGAGACCCAAGGGCTGACTGCTGGGAGCAGTGAGGGCAGAGCAGCAGTTCCTGAACTCAGCTCCCTCTGAGGCTTCAGTGAAGCTGATGCACCCCAGGGACAGCATTTCCACCCCACACAAGTAGCATTTTCCAACTGAGCATGGCCCCAACCAAAAACTTGTGGCAAACTCTTGTCTGCAGCTCTACGAACTCCAGTTACCAACAAAATTTTTAAATCTTTCACAAGCATTAAAAGTGTGAAGCAAGACCGGTATTTCAGCCACCAAATGAGTAATATCTGAAGCAGACTCAACAAGAAACTTGTGGGAATTTTTGTCTAGCATTATTTACTACTTCAAATTAGTAACCAGATCGAGCTTGTTGAGACAGCTGTGCACGTTACACTAACAGGAAAAAAAAAAAGCTGAATTCTGGGAGTCTCTTTTTTTGTTGTAGTGTACTGTCACTCACTTTCACTAACACAATATGAAAATGATGCCTGGGATTACAGTAGCATGATGGAAACTTTCTACTAGTCTTCAGCGAACCTAAGGGAAAACATGTACATATGTGCTACAGATATTACGTGCATTTCCAGGAAAGCTGTCAAAATTGATGACATCAAAAAAACAAGACAATTAGGAAGAAAACTGCTTCATCGAGTTCCTCCATTACTCATACCATGGGGCAGATGTAAGATCAAAACCAAAAGCATAATTTTTGGAAGCCTTTTGAAAATTTGGCTGGATTTCCTACCTTGTCACCTTCATGAGCCATGGAAAGAATGAGCAGTCTGTGATCTTTTGAGAAGGAAAACACAACCTAAAGTATCGATGGGGTTCAGGATTAGGGGCAGACACCGAATTGTTTAATTCAACAACAAACCACATTGTACTTTTCTTATGCATCTGCAAAGAGAATAGGATATGATGAAACAGAAAATTCTCCCTGTGGTTTTGTGTATATCATCCTTGCCACTTTCATAATTAGAGGACATACACTACCATTAAAGTCAATTGCAAAGTTCCCATTGACTTCAGTAGATGTAAACCAGGCTTTAATATTATGCTTTTCAGTTTTCTTGAGGTTTAAACACCTCATAAAATAAATTTACAGATGAACTAGTAAATGTACACTTACAAAGAAACCTCCTAAGGAGTCCCTGAAGCCATATTTTTAAATGCTGCTATTCATTCAGTTTATGTCAGACAGATTAAGGGACTGTCAAACATGGGGGTATATATCAAGAACAGCAATAAGAAATGCTGAAAACCTATACCAGAAATATAATTTCAAAAATACCATTTGACACATTTGACAAAACAGACTTAGAAGAGTGTTTTCTATGATGCGATATATTTCACAAGCTCACAAAACCGTATCTATTTATTTATCTGCCCATCCATTTCACTCATCTGGAAATGAAAACATGTACAGTATATGCAGCAAGTTTTTTTTCCCAAGAACCCTTTCAAAACCACTGACATAAAAATGCAAGAAAAGCTAATTGAGAAAGAGAAAAAGTGTGTAGGGAGAGAGAGTCTAACAGAAGAGAAGTCAGAAATACTGCCATCCAGAACTGACGTTTTCTTCTATAGTGCTATGTGCCCATTGGGTATAATTTTTGATCTCACAGACTTTCCACATGTAAAACTCCAATTGACTTCACTGCAAATGAATGAACTGCAGAATCTAATTAAGCCTGCTGAGGTTTGAAAAACAATCTCATATGCTGCCTGAACATTTCCATGAGGAGGCAAGGATACTGTCCAGCTCTCCAGAGCAGGCTTCAGCTATTCAAACCTAGAGATCCTGTTGTTTGTTTTTTTTCTACCATGCCCTGCCTCATTCAGAAAATACCTTGCATCTTCTCAACAACTGCAGTTAGCATCCACCAATCCTCCTCAGTGCTGCTTTATCTCCAGAACAGATCCACTTTAGATATAGAGAAAACACAGTGCAGTCAAAAAACTGGAGCCAGCGTTTCAGTGCAAATATATGTTGGAAGAATACCGAGGCTGAAGGGATCATTCCGCTAATCTTAATTTTAGTATACTTGTCTATGCAGCTTGAATTTTATCTTAATGAGGTGTTGTGAATATACTTGTTTTTAAAAATAAACTAATAAAAACTACTTTCATTTTGTGCATCATACCCAAAGAAACCTATCAGCTAGGATGGTGCCTTCAGGCCTACACACACTAACAGAGAAATGGACAGTAAAGAATCATAGAATCATGGACCTACTTAGGTTGGGAAGGACCTCAGGAGACCATGTGGTCCCACTCCCTGCTCAGAGTAGGTCTAATTTCACCATTAGATGTGATTGCACAGTGCCTTGTTGAGGTTGTCCAACTCTCTGTGTGCATTCAGGCTGGTGGTGAAAAGGAACTATGCTGGAGGATTGCCAACAGCACATAGACTAAAATTTGGGAGCCTTAAAATGCATTCCAGCTCAGAAGGGACAGGCTCCCTACTCCTGGTTCCACTGCATAGCGTCACTGCAGCTCAAAGTAATATCCAGGGGCAATACTACAGGGGTTGCCTCTGTTTTGGCCTCTGGTGCACCCAGCTGGTGACTGCTCAGTCATTCTGTGAGGACAGTGTATGGAAAAGTCTGATCACGGGAAGGAGCTGTGCAAGGCGGAGAAGATGAAATCTCTGGAAATATTTGCTGTTAGGCTTTAGTAAATCCCTATGGAATATTTAGTAACTGTGGTTTTTTCCATGTCTTGAAACAGTTGACCAAACTTGAAAGGCTTTGTGAGGATGGCAAAAGGCGCATACCTGACTCAAAGGCAGAGAAATGTCTGCCTTTGCTCAAAAAATACAGGGGTCAGACTATTTTTTTATGTAAGCAAAAAATCTAGTCTTCTTCTTATAAATAGTTCAATCACTTTTCAATTCAAAAATTTAAAAACCTAGAGACTGACACTGGATAAAAATAATTTTAGCCCAAATACATTGACATTGGCAAAGCCCTGGAAAAAAAAAAACAAACCTAAAGCAAAATATTATAACAGGAAGAACTAGGAGACCTTCATCATGGCCAGAGCTGCCCATACTGCCTGAAATATTGTTTGTTAAGCACTTTGGAATCCTTAGAAGTGAACAGAACCACATCACTGAAGTTGATGGACTGCATTTCTCTGCTTCCCACTTCTGCTGCAGTATCTTACTGTTAATTATTGTTGTTATAAACCACAGCTGGGTGGTGGGAGCACCAGTCAAGTATGTTTTCCTCTGGAACTAAACTCCAGGAAAATAAAAAATTCTGAATATGCACTGCATCAGGATTAAAGACAAATTTTGAAGTTTGCTTCCAGAGAAAATGCCTGTGCATTCAAACCATATTAATGTAGAGGGGAGGGAGTGCCAAAGGACGAGAGCACTCCACAAATACAGCTGCAATTCCTTGAAGTCAGAGCAAGCAGCTCCTTGCCCACAAGATGAGGTAAGTAAGGGATGTAGTGTAACAGCCTGCATAACACAAATGGATCTTGCAGCTCTAACTATCTGGGCTCTGAGGCCCCAAAACTAACAATATTAAACACATTATACATACAGTTTTTATATTCAGCTTGGATTTTATTTGACAGTCCTAAATCCTGATTTTCTTTAACAGTATTCTTTCTATCATTATTATTAAGGAGGTGTTTTTTTCTTAGCTTCCAGTATGCAATGTCACTAGCTCGTAAGGGATCACTCATGGACTCTCCATCCTATCATACTCAGCAGAAAGTTTGCTACTGATTTCAGAGAAGCAAGATTTCATCCCACAGGAAATCAAGGTAAATGGGAAATAATACTCATTTCATTCAATTAAATAGTAAAGCTCACACATTTGCAGGATCTCAGTCCACAGACATTTCCTTTTTCTGTTAGAAAAATACAGTTGGGATGATATGTAACATAAAGTACAGAAAAAGATGCTGTAGCACTGACTGAGACAACAGGGCCAAAGCTGTAAATTCCTTCCATCAGCATAGTAATCTGTATTTGTAAAAGGCCAATATTGAGCAGGCAGTGAAAACAGAAATGCGTAACCACATCACATCATTCCGGTGCCAGAAACATTCATACTAATTTCCACCATCAAACACACAGTATGATTACTTAAAGGTTTTTTTAACCAATCCTACTTATAAAAACAAAATCCTCAAGATGGTATAACTTCATATTTTCATATTCTCTAACATGAATATATATCAAATTGGCAACAATCTGTACCTTGTGTACAAGTCTCCTTCACGGTTATTAACATGGAATCAACTCCTTGAAGTAAGTAAACACTTATTTTTCTTGGGGTTTATGTTAAAAATTGTAAATTAATCTTTCAAGTCATTTTGAACCAGCAAAACACTATTGACAAAGCAAGCACTGTAGTATGATACCTTTTATTAGGCCAACTTAGAGTTCAGAAGTATGCAAGCCTCCTTGACCACACACAAGTTCATGCATGCAGAACACCAGGCTGGACCCATAAAATGTATTAAACTACTTGCTTTGTCACTACAGATATATATATATATGTGAGGTATGTATATACAATGTGTGTATATATAGTATATATGTATAATACATATATATACACATTTGAAAAGCTTCAGAATAAACTGTTCATTGATACAGGTTTAAAATAACAACTCTGAAGGATTTCAGTGGGTTAGCATGTAAGCTTGCTATATATTAGTGGGTTTAATAAAGAAAATTTAGCAGCACACAAGACAAATCCTGCTTCTGATTTCTAATGAGGTCTAATTCCTACGAAAAAAAAGTCATGGTAATAGTGTTAGCAACCATACGTTCTTTGCTGTTTGTAATAATAACAATGAGAATACCTGGCAAAGATATAGCATGCTGTATCACATCAAGTGCTTTACAAGGAGTAATACAGAGGGTCACTAACCTTGTAATAGCTATGGTATTTCAGGATGCTTTATGCAGGTAAGGCCCATTCTAAATAGATATGTCTCTTCTGCATAAGAATTTAAATGTTTCTAAGGTTGTTATGTGTTCCAGCAAGGTGTGTGCATAAGCTGCTCACTTCTGCTTGTCATCTCACAAGCATGTAAACAGATCACCACCCAGTTTTTCAATGCCTCTCAGTCCAAGTGACAAGCCTTCCTTCCTCAGAACAGAAGGACCAGTTGTGGGAGCTACAGACCAAGAACATATCAGAGAACTGTGGTGGCAGCAACCTCTCTTCTTTCTTTGAGTTCTGGCACTTGTGAAACTCTTTTTGGGTGTTTCATCAGGAGTGCAGTTACACCAGTAAATGCAAGTTGTTCATTGGAAGAGAGACTGAAGAACTGGTGTCCTTCAAACCTTTGGGCTACCAGCACTTGTAGAGCTTCCTAAACTGAGTATCAGTGACTCCATGGTGTCTCTACACCCCTCAGCTACTGGAACTCTACCAGCACATGCTGTGGCAGTACCTTGTGCTCTAGTTGTATATGCCTTGGGATGGGTTGGTGGATCTAATCTGGTGGCATCAAATGTGGCTCTGATAAAATCTGTTAACTCATTTTGAATGAATTTGAAGTTGATGCTACATCTTCTTAGATTTGATCCTGAACAACAAAGGCTGTTTGAGACCAAAGAACATCACAGATTTGCATAAGAGCTTTGTCGAGAAATAGCAGTACGCTCACAAAGGATCAACATTTTGATCCTTCTACTGGTGAACTGGGTCAAGGGAAAAAAATATTGGTAAGTGGAAACACTGATTAATAAGAAATCTGAAACCACCTTTAGAATAAACTTGAGATGTGGCCTCCGTGTTACCCTATCCACCTGAAAATAATATGGAGGATTAGACATAAAAGCTAGAACTTCATTTACCCCTGAGCTGAGGTAATGGCTACTAAAAATGTGGATTTCATTGACAGATGATTTAGTGAACATGATGACAGACGCTCAAACATGGCTCCATTAAAGATAAAAGCAACATTCTTAAATCTCATGAGGAGGGATTTTTTCTTATTGTTAGAGAATGTATGTGAAGACCTTTAGAAACCTAGGAACCACATAATGAGAAAATAACAAAGAATCAGCACTCATAAGTGTCTGGCTGAAGTTTCCACTAAATGGGCTTTGATAGATGATTTTTTCCTGACAACAAAGGCACCAGAGGGATTGTCTGGATTGCAGTTCTTCACTACAACCTATGATGAAAAATACTTCCTGTGGTCAAATTGCAAGACAAGGAGAACACTTTCTCCCTAGAAATGTGGGTTTGTTTGCTCCTCTAGAGTGAATCTAGTCCAGAGATCTCATCTGAGAACATCAATACCATCAGGGCCAAAGGGGAGATTGAGATGTAACAAGGTCCCAGTCATTGGGACATTATGTTCTTCGAAGTTGAGAGTTTTATCGGTGATTGAAAAGGTACTGAAAAACTAAAAACTAAAATTAATTATTCTTTTGCTTTTGAGAGTTCAAACTCCACTGCCAGCTGCAATGCATTGGCTCAGTCAGCCTCAGTGTTTTGTGTCCTCTTCATGTTTGGCATCAATGAGGGTGACTGAAAGCTGTCCTCCCCTTTCTCTGTGGGCCTCAGTGACAGCTGAACGATGCTGCAGTACTGATCTGCAAACACTGGTCTTGGGTGCACTTGATGAGGTGGCCTCAGCCCTCTCATTAACAGGACACTAGAGGAGAGAAACAGGCAATTCTAACATCTGGTTCTTCTCACCATAAAGAAAATGTCAAAACCAGGTAAGATGAATAATTCCCCAGGATTACCTACTCCTCTCCATTTACCAGAAATTTTACCTAAGATATGCTTAGACACAAACATTCATATTGCAGACATCTACAATTAGATTAGAAAAATCCCACCATAAACATAAGAGGAAACCTTGGTGCCTTATGGCACAGATGCACCTAAGAGGTGATATTATCATCATAGTCTTACACATCACAAGCACTAAAATTTGACTCCCGAGTCTTCTCTGGACATTCACAAAGAATGTCAAATGCACATTTGGAAGGAATCTGGCCTATTTCTCAAGAGGAGAACACAGATTATGTCCATCATGTCATACATCTTTCACATATGGGTGGCTCAAAGCCTGAGAATTTCATAAAGCTGACCATTAAAAGAAATTGCACTTCTCTTAACTATTATTTTACTTATTTGCCAACAGAAAAACACTTATGCTGACAAAAAATATAGTAACCATGAAGTACAGTAATAACAAAATATCCCCAATTAATATATCCAAGCAAACACTAGGACAGATCTACTACTTTGCAGGGAAACAGAAGGTAGATAACTGTAAAGTTTGGGACTGCTTTTCACCTTTGGATACAGTCCTGTGCTGAAAAAGTATACATTTTGTGATTTAATAGATTCAAAGAAAAATAAGCTCTTTATCTTGCTTTGTAACAAGATTTCTCCATAATATTTTCATAATTAAAAAATAAGAGTAGGCATGTGAGAGGCAGAGCTGTTCCATGTGAACAGAGATGAGAGAGAAAGGCATAAATGGGGCTCCTACTTCCAGTTTCTACTGCACAAGCTATAAAATTGCTGTAATGTCTTTCTCAGAGAGCTTTATTAATGGCATATTTTCATACTGCCTTCCAATCTAGAGCAGACCTAAAGGCCTCCTTTGATATGTTTACACTGAATTAATATTACTAATGATGAAGGGTGTAAGGAATGATCTGTTGAGCTGACTAAATGTGGACAACTAAATAAGAGTGAGATGAATTGTCTCCAAGCTTCATTGATTGTATTGAATAGTTTGAGTAACTCAGGGGAGATTCAGGTTGGATATTAGGAAAAATTTCTTCACTGAAAGAATGGTTAAGAATTGCAACAGGATGCCCAGGGAAGTGGTGAGTCACCATCCTTGGAAGTGTTCAAGTTGACATGGTACTTCACAATTTGGTTTAATGGGCATGGTTGTATTAGGTCAAAGATTGGACTTGAGGATCTTGCAAGTCTTTCCTAACCTTAATGATTCTATGATCTACGACAGTGGAGCATTTAGACACTCAACTCACATGTGGACATGTACAATTACCTGAAAGACAAGCATCTAAAATCTCTCCCAGGTCCCACAACCCTGACTGACAGATGAATATTCCAGACTAGTTTAGTGATGAAAGAAATTATCTTAAAAAATAAAATTAGAAATGGTTTGAAAATAGGAGACAATTGTACTGAGACAAGATTAAAACTCTATACTTGGGTAGCACATGAAGGATGATAAGCTTAGGAACAGTTCTGAGAAAAAAATAATTAAACTGAAGACTAATCCACAATGTCAACAAAAAACATTCCATAATATGATGGAATGTAGACCTGACAAGAAATATGAAGGAATCCTTTATCCGTTTGGCAGAGGTTATATTGCATGCAGTTTTGGGCACTGCACATCAGGAAAGATGGAAAATAAAAGCAAAACTACAAAAATGGTTGGAGATCAAGAAAATGAAGTTATTCTCAAGCCATTTCAAATCAAGATCCAGAAAAAGTAGCAATGGGCTTACCTTGCAGCAGAACAGATTCGGATTGCCAATCAGACTTGTACACATAAGTTGCACATGTCAAAAAGGACAGTTTTCTAAAATGATTAAACCCCAGAGTTAATCAGTAAACCAGTTTGAGAGGTTCTGCAATCTCCATCCTTGGAGGTTTTAGAAAGCAGGTTAGTCAAGTATCTGTTACAGAGAACATAAGGATATTTAATCTGCCATAACAGAGGGAAGGAGTACACGACCTCATCTGCTCTAGAACTGTTTTCTCTAATTCTGTGATAAAAAGTCACTTCAGAGACTTGCCTTTTACTACGACAGTGTAGCATATCCAGAATTAGGACCCCCAGACTTTTCTCATTTTTTAAAAAACACCAGCCGGTAAGATTGACCTATTCTCAAGACAAAAATAAAATAGATAATAGAATAATACAGCAGTTTGGACCAGAAGGGATCTTTAAGGACCATCTAGTCCAATCGCCCTGTCATGGACAGGGACTTCTTTGACTAGATCAGGTTGCTCAAAGCCCCATATAACATGACCTTAAACATGACTTCCAATGATAGTGCATCCACAGCTTCTCAGGGAAACCTGTGCCAGTGTCTTACCACCCTCATAAAAAATTTCTTCCTTAAGTCCAATCTAAACTTGCCCTCTGTCAATTTAAAACCACTCCCCTTTCTCCTTGCCACTACAGTCTCTCTGTCTTCCTTACAAGTCCCCTTTCTATATTGAAAGGCCACAATAAGGTCCTTCCAGAGCCTTCTCTCCTTCAGACTCAACAACCCAAATTCTCTCAGTCTTCTGTCATAGGAGAGGTGTTCCATCTGTCTGACCATTTCTGTCACCCTCCTCTGGACCCACTCTAACAAGTTTTGTCTTGTACTGGGGAGTCCAGAACTTAATGCAGTACTCCAGGTGGAATCTCACCAGAGATGAGTGGAGGGTCAGAATCACCTCCCTCAAACTTGTCTATGCTTCTTTCGATCTAGCTCAGGATATAGCTGGATTTCTGGGTTGCAAGCACACATTGCCAGCTCATTCTAATTTTTCATTGACAAGTACCCCAAAGTCCTTCTCCACAGGGCTGCTCTCCATTCATTCATCCCCCAGCCTGCATTGGTACCCGGGATTGTCCCGACTCCAGTGCAGGACCTTGCACTTGGCCTTGCTGAAATTCACGAGGTTCCCATGTGGCCAGTCCTCAAGACTGTTAAGGTCCCTATGGATGGCATCCTTACCCTATAGCAAATGAACTGCACCACTTAGCTTGGTGTCATCTGAAAATTTGCGGAGGGTGCACTCAATCCCACTATCTGTCCTTGATGAAGACATTAAATAGTACTGGTCTCAGTATGGACCCTTCAGAGACACCACTCATTGCTGGTTTCCACTTGAACATTGAGCATTGACTGTAACTCTTTGGAAGCGGACATCAGTCAATTTCTTATCCACCTAACACTCCATCCATCAAACCCACATCTCTCCAATTTAGAGATAAGAATGTTCTAGGGGATTGTACCAAAGTCCCTTGGGACTCTGGGATGCATCTCAACAGGTCCCACAGACTTAGATTCAGGTTCCTCAGGTGGTCTCAAACCTGCTCTTCACTTACCATGGGAGGGACTTTTCTCCCCCACTCACAGTCTTCAAGTTCAGGAGTTTGAGAGATGTGAGAAGAGACATAACCATTGAAAACTGAGCCAAAATAACTAAGATCAGTAACTCAGACTTCTTCATGTCATTTGTCACTAGTCTTCCTATTTATCAGGGCAAGGGGTGGAGGTGTACTCCTTGCAAATTTGTAAAAAGTGCATAACTACATTATTGTTGAATCTTTAAATACAAACTGAGCAATTTCATCATTTTTATGTCTAAAAATCACACTTCCGTTTACAGCCAAATAAATTGCATAGCACAGGAAATACACCACGTAGTGGATACAAAACTGTGCATGCAATTTCGTGTAGTACTTTTGCATCTTTTTAAGTTGCCTGTAAAATCTCAGAAACAAAGACACCAAAGAAAACCCTGAGGACTCTGTCATACATAAATATCACTTTCTTTTTCTTCAGTGACTTTCCTGCAGAATAATGTTACCACAAACTCAGAAATATGATCTCATTCTTTGACCTTTTCAAAACAGATGGAACAGGGAATCACCATGAAAATTGCAACTTCATAATCTTCTAACATAACTGTTAAAACTCTGTACCTACTCAGAAACAAGCAGATCATTTGCACTGAGTTAAGGCAATTTTGTGGTATTATATTTCAATGACATTGTGCCCAGGGTTGAAAAAATAATTTGTAATTTGTTCTAGATGGACCAGGCACATACCCACCACTTCTCTGAGGTCCTATGGCAATACTACAGAGCTGTCCAGCCAAGTGATGTTTGGGAGGAGGAGAAGCATGAACATGGCAATTAGCACTTAAAAGCCAAGTGCTCTTTTATATTTGTGGCTTCACCTGCCTATGCTTCTTCCTTCCTGAAATGAATTATCATGTTACTGTTTTCTGTTTCTTAGGAGTTTTTACCAAGCTTTAGAATTTATTTGAATTTCCCAATTCAGTTTCAAGACTAACATTCTTATTTGCATCACAGAACTCTGGGGGAAAAGCCAAGCATATGTGGTGTCTCATGTTCTGCATACTCCTGTAGTTAGATATATGCAATGATGCTTCTCTGTGCCTTGGCAAAACCCCCTTAAAAATTGTTGTTCAGCATTCTGGGCTTTTATATGCCAAGCTTAAAAGAGTAAAAAACATGCTATCAGATTTTAATTATGTGACCCTATATATTAGCAAGGTCATCAGATCTATCAGATTACAATAAAATTCAAATGTCTTGTTTTGGTTTGTTTTTTTTTTTTTTTTGCTTCTATAACCCCCCAAGTAGCAATGTAGAAGCCCATAGCTCTGGGACAGGCACTGTCTTTTGGAACTCCATCAGTGACACTTGCCACCCAGGCCCACAGATACTGTAGCACAGACAATTTAGCTCTGTTATCAGGTCAAAGACATGCTCAGGATTTGTCTAGACAAGGCGCATTGAGAAACTAATCTGGATCAACCAAATGAAGTGAACTATAATATTGGATTTACACTCTAAGTATCTGCACAGGTGTTTAATACTATTTAGTAAATCTGCATTAGAAATCCATTGAGATTAACTCACATGTCTCATAGACAAGAGTTTTGGGCTCAGTGACAGTGGCAGTTTCTTAACAGAAACTCCTTAATGTGAGCCATAAAGCCATTCTCTTTCTTAAGATTTTTTCAGCCAGGAGCAGCTCCATCTAAACCTGCAGTTCTTAACCAGGCAACTAGAGAAACGATGGCATCTATAAGAGAAGTGATCTATTGAGCAGATTAGCAGCTTATGCTTATATTTGGTGTTATAATTGGAGCATTTAGATACTGTATATTTGAATAGTGCCCTGTTGGTATCAAGCTTTCCTAAAATTCATATTAATGATGTGTCCCAAGTGGGGAGATATTGCCCCTTTTCCATAAGAATTGAGAGAACAGAAGTGATTTGCAGTGTACATGATAAAAATAAAAGAAAAAAAAATGCATTATTTAACATTAGACACATAAAATAAAGATGTCTACATCGACCTGTTAGATCATGCTCTACGCAAGTGGGTATTTATGGGTCCATCTCCTCTCTGAAACAGACTACATGAATTATGTACTCAAAGTACCTATTTCTCTCTACCAACCATAAAGAAATGTGATGTCACATGGTACAAGTTGTACCCTTCTAAAAATAAATTACACTAATGTGTATCAAGTTTCCCCTAATATTTGTTTCATCTTGTCATGCCCTACTAAGGATGATCAAGTTAATGACTGTAAGTTTCAGATCTATGGCTTCAATCTGTGACCTGTTCCTCTGCAGGTCATCTGTGCATTTTCATTACACACCTGAATGAAAGTCATATTTTATTGGTCTGTTTTTCTTTTGGTGTACTCCAGTGATCCAACTGTTTTTCTTTTGCTACAAATAGCACCTGAATGTCACTTGGCTCAAACACCACTGTCTCAAAACACCAGACTCACCCATAGAAAAGACAGATGGAAAATGCTCTGGGGCAGTGTCTCACATCAGATTGCTCTAGCAATCCTTCTGCTGAGACTGTAACACCACATTAACCCTGGCAGATGTACTTCAGCCTGTGAGCCCCACTTCTCCAGTTTTATTTCAGATTGGTGTATTCCCTCATAGGCCCAGCCTTCACTTGAACCCACAGTTTGGGAACTGGTGGTCCAGGCCTCATAAAGGCTTGAACTAAGCATATATGGTATTTTCTGGATAAGACTAGGTGGTGATGTACTAATCTAGTTTCCTTCTGCAACAGGATAACAGATGGGAGAAGCAGAAGGTGTCATATCTTGACCATGTATTACATTGACAGGTATTATTCTTCTACCTAGGACAGAGAAACAGAGTCTACAGGAAACGAGCATAGGAAAAGTGCAAACTGGCTGGGAAGTCATTCACTAGAAGCATTTATCAATGGTTAGTTATTGCAATGGAAGAATGTATAGAGTGGGATTCCTCAGGAATACACGAGAAATTTGGGCCTCTTGTATTTCCATTAATAACCTGAATGAGGGAAGATAAAATAAGTTTATTCATTACTGCAGATAATCCCACAGAGACTGATAGCTGACTGGAAAACAGAACTGAGATTATCTTGACAAGTTGGAGAAAATAGTTGTAAAAATAGGTGGCAAACCTATGTAAGGACATATGCAAAGTCCTTTCACACAGCACAAATACAGGCTAGGCAAGACAGGGTAGGACAGCAGCCTCATGGAAAGGAGCTAGGGGAGCACATACAGAATAGAATCAACTGTGCTGCTGTAATTAAAAAAAATTATAATCAAAAAAAGTAAACGCCACAGTGGGATACATTAAGACAGCCTTTAGGAGACTTAAGCTGTGGCAAGGTCATAGCTGGAATACTGAGTTTAATTTGAGATATGGCAAAATAGAAATTTGACGGAGTTCAGAAAAGAGAGAGAAGAATTGTCCAAGGTTAAACAAAAAAAATTACACCTGGTATAGTTTAGTCTACAGATGACTAGAAGACACACCAAGGCAATACTTTCAACAGATTGCCTGAGGGGTGTGTGAAATCTCAGTCCTTGGATGTCTTTAGTAACAGGCTACACATGGAAAAGACAGAGGTCATCAGGGCCTGCTGAACAGGGACAGGTTCAGTGATCTCTGAGGTCTCTTCTACCACTGTTTTCTAGGATACAATCATTCTGCATCTTCTAAACTTTTTGTTGTAAGCAGTTGTGTTTAGAGTAACTGTGCAAAGACCAGCATTTCTCATTCAGCATCCTTGGAGCTGAATGAACCTGAGCTTTTTACTTGTTATAAATTCAGTAAGTCCACTACTTCTCAGAGTTCACTGCACTAAAGCTAAGGCAGTTAGACAGCCTGCTTTTATAATGCTTTCATTGAATAAATTTGCACAGCTGCTACCTAGAGTCTACATTATTGCTCAGCACCACTTTGTTAATTTGGAATCCAGATCTGGTGACTGATTTAGGAAAACAGTTCAGCTAATCCCTAGTGAATAGAAATCCTCAGCCTAAGATTGTATGGCTCACCAGATTCCCACACGTGCAGATGCAGCAGCTGCCTTGCAAAGGGAAGTTAAAATATCAAGCACAAACTTCAGGGGGTTTTCATACGACATGCTTATTTTCCTTCCTCAGAGATCTAGGGCTCCAAAAGGAAGGAGAAGAGACAATTACAAACTTTCCCAGTAGACAATCTCTGTAGTAAGGTGGGAAGTGCATGTATGTATTCTAGAAAGCTCTTTGAGGACAATGATCCTGACAGGAGAACATTCAGGGCTAGTGTTAAAAAAAAAAAAAAAAAAATCTGCTAATTAGCCTTGTCTTATTTCTTCAATCAGCCAATACAATTACCTTGCATACCCATGTGATCTCTATAACCCATATATTTTAAACTATCTCCATGTGATTGCCTTCTGCATGATAAAACACATTCAAGCAGAGTTCTATGAATTACAATTCCTTGGTGAGAGTTTCTGGGAAGGCATTCATTGTTATCCTGTGCAGATTGCTTCCTGCCTGATAGGAAGCCCTTTACTGACCCACAATCTGCTGAGCTTTGGGAGACCACACAAGGCCCATTTCTTCACTCAGACTTGGCATGAGATGGGCAAGCAGCTGGGATGTGGAGATAGGCCAATCAGTCAGACATGTTACATACCATACCTGCTCCTGCAGTAGCCATCCAAATTCAGAAATAAATTAATAAATGTAATGAAAAAAACTGTTTTACTTACAACAATGAAAAGTAATTTCTTCCTTGAAATTATTATTATACAGACATAATAACAGCTTTCAGATAAATCATTCTGAGTGGCACTGCATTAGTGAATGGTTCTACTGCAGCTGAAACTAGTTTCTACTAAAGACAAGCAAAAAACTTCCGCCTATCCACACGCAGGGTAATATTCCTCAACTACGATTCCTTCTCTTGTCATATTTATGAGTTTTGAGAGCACTATGTAAGTTGCCTAGTTATATATTGATTTATATATGACCCTGGATATCTAAGACCTGCTTCACTCTTCTCATCCTTTCTGTGCTCTCCCACCACTCTTATTTTCACTTTCTTCCACTGTTTCTGAGATTTCTTCTTTTTCCTTCCAAATGAAGCTGTATGGAATTAATCTCAGAGGCTACTTTTCAATAGACTTGCAATAGAGTCTCCTGGCAGCGCTTGTTGACAGAGCTTTAAACTAGCTTGGAAGGGGGAACGGGACAAAACCAGGCTCGCCAGTGTTGAGCAATGGCATGGTGTGCCAAAATTGAAGGAAACGAGCACTTATGGGATCCCTCAATCTGCTTCACAAGGTGAAGCCATGTACCACACCTGAAATGTTCCTACACCGATGTATGCAGCATGAGGAACAAATGAGAGGAGCTTGAAGCTTTGTTCCAGTCCCAGAGATTTGATACCACTGGCATAAGCGAAACCTGGTGGGATAAGTCCTGTGACTGGAGTGCCCTGTTGGATGGTTACAGGCACTTCAGGAGGGATAGGCAGGGCAGAAGAGGTGAAGAAGTGGCACTGTGTGGAATAGAAGGATTAGAATGAATGGAGCTCACGGTTGGCAATGGCACAGTTGAGAGCATCTGGGTAAGAATCAAGGAGTGAACAAATAATGTGGATATCACTGTGGGAGTCTGCTACAGACCTCCCAGCCAGGACGGTGCCAACAAATTATTCTTTGAGGAACTAAGGGACACTTCTAAGTCAACTGTCCTTGTCCCTATGGGGGACTTCAACTTGCCAGAAATCAACTGGGAGCATCACACAGCTGGTATAACCCAGCCAGGAGGGCCAACTGTGCCAGGAGAGGCATCAGGCAACCCATCACCAGCCAGTCAAGGGAGGTGATTGTACTACTCTGCTCTGGACTGGTGCAGCCTCACCATGAATATTGCGTGCAGTTTTTTTGGGCACCGCAATATAGGAAAGATATTAAGCTGTTAAGAGAGTGTCCAAAGGAGGGCAATGAAGATGGTGAAGGACCTTGAGGGGAAGCTGTATGAGGAGCAGCTGAAGGCACTTGGTCTGTTCAGCCTGGAAAGGAGGAGACTGAGAGGAGATCTCACTGCAGTCCACAGCTTCCTCGTGAGGGGAAGAGTAGGGGTAGACCCTAACAGTGAACAGTGACAGAACCCAAGGGAATGGCCTGAAGTTGTGTCAGGGGAGGCCTGAAGTTGTGTCAGGGGAGGTTTAGGTAAGATATTAGCAAAGGTTCTTCACCCAGAGAGTGGTTGGGCACTGGAACAGGCTCCCCAGCAAAGTGGTTCCAGCACCAAGCCTGACAGAGTTCAAGAAGCATTTGGATGATAATCTCAGGCCTATGGTGTGACTCTTGGAAATGGACCAGTGCAGAGACAGGAGTTGGACTCGATGATCCTTGTGGGTCCCTTCCAACTCAGCATATTCTGTGATATTTGGGGACGCAGGCCTATGGTCCCATCTGAGCTACCCAAGCCCCAAATAATTCAAGATGGTCTCAGGTGGATGAGAGCTTCATGTGGAAAAACTTTGCCAGAGTTTCTGACTTAAACATACCTCTGGGCAGCAAACTACGTGTTGTGGGTCTGTCTTCTGAAATCTGTATCAGACATAGCCAATGGGTACTAGAAATATGTGTGTTACTTGTGAAAAGCATGGGCCTATACAAAGATGTGTTGACAGTTTAAACCTATATTTCTTATAGTGTTACAAATAGATGTGCCACTCTGTGGCTCTTTCTGAACTGTTAAAAAAAAAAAAAAAAAAAAAAAGCGCCAAGCTGTTACTAAAATAATGTAACTAGCTTTTGATACTTTCTAAATAGCAAATACTTTCTAAATATCATTTTACACTGACAAGACCTCCTTTTCATATAACATTTTATAATTTTTACCTTTAGCTAGATACTGTCATATCCAGACTTCAGGATTCTAGACTTTAAGGTAGTATACAAAGTTCCAAATCAAGGGCTTCAATTCACTGTGAAATACATGAGAAAATCTGGACTCTCAGAAGAGTGACAAACACATAGTTGCAAACTATATGTACTATACATGTGCTAACATTAAACTAGGTAGTGTTAGGTAATACAACAGGCTAGGCATGTGAAGCTTCTGGAATCTCATTTCTCTCTGGAGCTTGCATATCTTGAAGCAACAATTCAAAACTGGTTTGAATTTTAGGCCAGAAGCTAGCATCTCCTGAAGCGCTGGGCATTGCTAGCATGAGTGAGAACTTCAGCAGGAGCAGTACTATTACAGTTGCACATTGCAAATCTGCCCAGCCGCAAACACACACATTTCATTACCCCAACTACTTTCAGTTCTATCTATGCAGGTGTACCTCACAGATATTGAAAGTTTCTTCACACACTAGTCATGTAATACACTAATCATGATGGTTACTCTTCCTTCAGTTCCCTCAAGAGCACTTACTAATTTATGACTGAAAAGTAGTATTAATTAATCTATTAAGAGGAGGAAATACACATTCAGATGCATGCAGAGGAACACTTTTTCTCTGTTTACTCTAATTTACATCTTGATGAGTCAAATCCCAACTGCTACACTGCCAAGTCAAATAAAATCTCACTGTCGATTAAAGCCGTCCCGTGGGATTGTTCAAAACACACATCTTTAATGAATTCTGTCCGCTAAATGTACATGGCCAAGAAAGAACTGCTTTCTGTACCTCTAAGCAAAAGTAATGAAGAAGACATTTTTTCCAGAGCCACTGGCACTTGAGAGCGCAAATCATTTGCAATTTCAATAGATGAGTACCGGTGGAGTAGCCCCACCGAGCTGGAGCGGGGATCGCCGGCGGTGCCGCTCCAAGTGACCCGCATGGGCGACCCTGAGGAGATGACGGGGAGGGGCGGGCGGCGGCCAGGGGTCTTCAAGGGGCGGGGGTGGGGGGGAGGAAGGGGGAAGAAAAACCGAAAGAGGGGGGAAACCACAAGGTTTATTGGATAAAGCTGTACAGAAGGTAGAAGGAGTTGATATTATCAGCCGCCTTTTCGGGCTCTTGGCCAATTTTTACATGAAGAGGTGAGGGATGCGAGCACTCCTTCAACGCCGCACCCCGGCAGCCCCGTGTTACCGGAAAGCCCGTGGAGAAGCGGCGGCCAGCTGTAAGGAGCCCTGGGAGAGCCGCGCGGAGAGCAGACCAGGGTCTGCAGACCAGTCCTTCCCCGCACAGACCCTTCGCAGCGGCCGCAGAGAGGCCGGGCCGGGGCTGGGGCCGCGAGTGTCCCGGTGCGCTCTCGGCTGGGAGCGGGAGAAACCGAAGCCGAGGTTCAGTCCCTCGGCGTCCTGGCCCAGGTGCGGCGGCGGCGGCGATGTCACAGGCAGCTCCCCCCTTCCCGAGCCCTGCCCGGCTCGGCCTCCTCCCGGCGCTGCTTCCTCCCCATCCTGTCCGGCACTGCTCCAGCTGTGCCGGCACCGTCGCGGCACTGTGCCAGGAGGTCCCAGCACTGTCCTAACTGTTTCAGCACTATTCCAGCCCTATCCTAGTCTGTGGCAGAACAGTCCCAGCACCATCCTTACTGTCCTAAGACACTTTCAGCACTGTCTCAGATCTTCCAGCACTGTTCCGAGACAGTGACGGGGCAGTTCAGTCTGCCCCAGCTTTGTCCCAGCACCGTCCCAGGATGTCCCAGAACTATCCTAACTGTTCCAAGACACTACCCGACTGTCCTAGCATCGCCCCAACTGTTCCAGCACTGCCCGAACACAGTCACAGACTGTCCCAGCGCTGTCACAGACTTTCCCAGCAGAGTCGTGGACTGTCCCAGCATAGTGCCAGCTCTGTCCCGGCACTGCCACAGCTCCTCCCGTGGGTAACCATCCCACGAGTCACCCGAGTGCCTCAGGGAGAGGTTCGTCCCCCGTGCACCAACCAGGAGGCACGAAACGGAGGGACTCGGCGAGTGCAGCCCTCGGTGACAGCCCCAGGGCCACAGGAAGGGTTAATCGTGTCCTGGGACACCTCATGGCCACTATCATAAAGGCAAGCACGGGAAAAGGAGCCGGGATCTCTGCGGATGGGACCCACAAGTTACTTTGTCGCCCGGCTGTGGTGTTTGCAGTAACTGTGCGCAGGGAAAGACCAGCAATGCCTCAGCTCCTCCAGGAAAGTCCGAGCACGGACAAACCAGCAGCTCGAGGTGTCAAGATTGCAGAAAATGGCCGAAGACACTTTTTTTTTTTTTTTTTTTACATTTTCGTCCCGGAAAGAAAAACAATAAACTGAGCCCGGCAGATAAACATCTGTCTGATGGTAAATACTGACCAGCAGCAGCAACTGGAGCCGAATCACCAACGCTGCCAGCATGTTAACGGCGGTGTTTAGAGAAGAGAGGGAGAAAGGCGAGATCTCCGGGCTGTGTAACTGCCTGCACGCCCACTGCTTTCACGGGCTCGAGTATCTGCGAGAAAAAAAGACAAGAAGCTGGTGCAGAGAAACAATAATTGAAAAAAAATCTTTTAAAAAAGCATTAATGACTTGCAGAACCACCGGCCCAGTCCGGGGAGCGCAGAACGGGTGACAGCAGGTGACAGTGGAGGTGGAGTAACTAGCCGTCCCCTGTCCCTCTGTCCTGCACAAGGCGGCCAAGTGGGTAGAGAGGGAGTGGGGAAAACGAATCCTGGCCGCAGGGAGACCCCGCTACCCCGCCAGTAAACCTGCGGAAAATGGAGACAGAGTCCCGGCGGTAGCATGGACGGCAGGACAGGCAGTGCTGAAGGAGGACTCCCCTGCTCACCGAGAGTGATGGAAAAGGAAAAACTGAAATTCCCCAAAACACACATGTTTGAGTTTCGGCGGAGCGACATGGAAATGACTGTCATTCACTACCAGGTCCTGAAGGTTTATCTGGCTTTTCGGGGAGTGAGAAGTTACGTTTCGAAGCGGTGTCATTGTTGTTTCTGCCTTTGAGTATTCCCAACACACTGGAAAGTTTCCATCCGAGCAATTTGAACATTTTACAGCAACCACTCTTTTCCCCGGAAGCCTAAATCAGCCTGGGAAGCAAATCTGCAGAGAGCTAGCAGCTGCTCTTCTCCTCGCCTCGTCTGACCAAGAGTAGAGGGTAGGGACGGCTGCAGTGCCAGGACCACCCCCCCCCGGCCCTGCCCCTGCCTCAGTGGGAACTGCGTCGGCATCAGAATCGGGCCCCTCAGCAGCTCGGCATCTTTCTTGGACGAGTAAATAACCCAGAAGTAGCAGCTAACTCAAGTCCAAAAGGTTATAGTAAGAGGAAAAAAAAAAAAAAAAAAAAAAAAAAGAAAGAAAAAAAAAAGGAAGAAGGGAAAAAAAAACAAACAAAACAAAAAATACACACACAAAAAAACCATAACCACAAAATCCAAAACAGTTGTTGCTGCTTTTTTTTCTTTTTTTTTTTTTTCTTTTTTTTTTTTTTTTTTAATTACGGAATTCCAGCTTTTCACAGCAAAGTACTTCTTTGCTTAATTGTACCGTTTGACCTTCTGCTAAAAAGAGGTGATTCTTCGCTTCTTTCTATATGTTAAATAACTTCATATGTACCGGGAGAAATAAAAGTACCATCGTCAAAGAAATAAAGGTGCTGAGTATTTGCATTTGGTATTTTTAACGACGATATTTAAAATGGCATAATTTAAATGTCAAATAGAAAGATAACATATTCGTCTGTAGAACTCAAAGTGCCTAAACTTACACACAATTCTACGCAAAGTTTGACAAGAGACGAAACCCCGCCCCAGTGCCACTGGGGCGGGAGAGGGACAAGGGGACACATAAAAATATGGGCTTCGGGACATTTCCGAGGACAAGGGTGTCCGAAAACGGAACGCTGAAAAAGCTGTCATCGAGGGGATGAGCTGGATGTTGAGCCTGGCACGAAAGCGAGCCGTCACGCAGAGATTTTGTTATTATCAGCGAAATCTTTGGACTAGTGAACGAAACTGAGAGAGAAACTTAATATTTGCGGATGGAGAGAAGCGAGCTCCCCATGCCTATGGTCCCAGTGCCCGGCAGCACCTCTCCGGGCAGAGATGCTCGGTAGTCACGGGGGGGCATTTATGAAATGACACCCCCTGCTTTTGGTCACAGCTCTGAAAAAAAGGAAGTAAACAAAAAAAAAAAATCAAAAGAAAAAAAAAAAAAGGAAAAGATAAGTCCTCGCTGTGACACTGCTTCTCCAAACCCAGGTTACTGTATTTCTTTCGCTAAGGGTCGTAATTATTTGCTGTATATATCCTGTCGCCAGTCAATCGTGACGATAAGGTTTTGAAGCCCTCATTAATTTACGAAGAACAAAGGCACTTAGCAGCTACGCTAGAAAAGAAAGAGAAGACGGGAGAAAAAAAAAAAAAAAAAACCACACCTCGACTCAATTGAAAATAACGATTTTGTTTTTGGACGGCTACCAGGATTTTCCTCTTAGCGTCCCGGGACTTTGATTTAACCTCTGTAACATCTCCTGAAAGGCTACAACCACTCTGCATACACTGCATCGTACCTTTTCGGTCCTGCAATAGAGAGCAGTACCGAGCTGATCGCAGCCTCCCCAGAAAGCTACTTTGTTCGGTAAAAGAAACGTGATGAGGCAGACAGGGTTAAAGTAAACCTTGCAGAGATCCAGTTGCTATGAGCAAAACTCACCCAGTCTTTAACAACCTGGTCGCACACGCTGGATATAGACAACAGTGTCTGAAAAAATAATTACGAAATTACGCTGCTCTAGACACACCCAAAAAAAGTTTCCAGACCGGAAAAAAAAAAAAAAAAAAAAAAAAAAAAAAAAAAAAAAAAAAAAAAAAGCCCCAAAAATCTCAGTAGAAGTGTAGAAGTGACCGGGGTTAACTGATGCTGCTGATCCTTCAGCTTCGGTTTGACACGCAGATCACGTCCATTCTCTCCACAGGTTTCCCCAAAATCTCGCTTTTAAAACCATTCTGTGGGCTTGATCGCATGGAGAGCGATCTGGGGGAGTGGAGGGGACTCCACCGCCCACCCTCGCACCGCTCCGGGGCTGCCCAAGCCCTCTGGAAGCGTTTGAGAGAAGGGCAAGGGCAGGTCAGCGGGTCCTGGGGCTGCCTCGCAGAGCCCGGGGAGTGCAGCCCGGGAGAAACAGCGGGGCTCCCGCAGAACTCCCAAGAAAACAGCCGAGGAAGAGAGCGAGATGCCGGAGTTCCTCCCGCTCTGCTGGAAGTGCAGACGCACCGTGTCAACCACGGCACAGCTAAAACGCTTCTCACCCCCTCTTTCCTCAATCCCCTCTCCTCCCCAGCTATATCTGGGGGAGGTGTTATTGTTAAGTTTGTTTTCTTTTGGGTTCTGGTTGCTTTCAGGTTTTTTTTTCTTCTTCCTCTTACTTTTTCTTTCAAGCACAAACGTCTTCTCTCCACTGCCCTTGACACTTGGGGCTTGTGAGCAAGGAGAGCTCTGAAGTGGAGGTTACCACCTCTCTCTTTCAGCGACACCAGGGGGAATTTTATGGGTTCTTTGAAAAATAAAAAATCAGGCAGGCGAAGGCGTTGACTTTATTTGGTGGTGGTTGGCAGCACCTGCCGAACTCAGAGCCGGAGGTGGCTGCGCGACCGTGGCTCATCCCCACGGTGAGGCAGCAGGGACATACCCCCGTGTCCATCAGCAAATCCAGCTGGTGGGAAACGGGGCTTGGGGAAGTGCCACCACCCATCGAGAAACAACTCTTCCCCGACACCCAGCATCAGAGGCAGCGTTTTCTTGCCCCCCTCCCTGCTTAGGGTCGCGGGGAGATGCTTTCAATCGCTGTCTCCAAATTTTGCTGGTTTCTTAAGAAGGGAGACCGAACTGTCATTGTTGCAGGAAACTCACAGCTGCTAAAAGTTGTCGGTAAAGAGCATCGAATCAACTAACTCCCCACCACTGCTGTGAAATTTTCTTTACAAAAAATAAAGGAAAGGAAATTGGATTTTTCTGTCTCATTATTAAATGCAGTGAGTTGCCGTACTTGGCGCACAAAATCCCCCAAAAAAGTTTGTATAAATATACCAGTAATAATGACAATGTTATCAGGAGAGGTGTGCAAACACGGTAAACGCCTGACCGGAAAATCCAGGCGTTTAGAGCTAAGTTTTGTCGTTTCAGTTCTCCTGCTGATGGCAACGGAGTGTCGATAAACAAGAAGTGAGAAGTGAGGGGGAGCGGCGGGGGGCAAGGCAGAGGCGGCCAGCGCTGCTTTCCAAAGGCGGAGTTTTCTGAGGTCATTTCATCTCGACTCTTTCGTCATTCTGACTATCCAAGGAAACTGACTAGATGATTTTCCCAGTCCCTCGCCTGGCCGGGGTGATGCGGTACCTTGGCGCCCAGATTACTTAAATTAAGATGTTAAAATACTCTGAATTTTTCTCCTAGCGCTGACTGTGCGTTTAATAAACGGTCAGTGTAACTGTCCAAGCTCGCTGCAAACCGGATTAAGCTATGAGGTTTGACAGTGTGAACATATGGAGTTTAATCGCTATTACTTTTATATTACATTACAGAAGAAATATGGAAAGTTGTTTAGTAAGCTTTTGATTGGAACTTCAGTTTCCTTCTCTATCGTAAGAGCAAAGCAGTGTACAACATGCAGTAACTTTCCCCAATAAGGCATCTATTGTCCAGTGCAGGAAACAATCGTTATCCCTTCAGAAAATAAAGTACAGTTCTTAAAAACTTGGGGAAAAGACCTTGTCCTCCGCTTAAACCAGCACTGAGTCAGCAGTCTGCTCGGTCCGCAAACCTGGGCGTAAAGGAAAAAAAAAAAAAAAAAGGCAGCGGTGGTATTCCTGACGGCAGAAGTGAAACCGTCTCGATCCAGGCGAGTTTGTTTGTAAACCCGGGAAGCAGCGAGTCCAGGCGGCGGCGGGGGGGCGGCTCCGCCCGCGGGGTGCGCGGCGGCGGCAGCGGGACCCGCCGGGGCTGGGGCTGCAGCTGCTGACTCAGAACAGCAATGTAGGTCATAACGAGTTTCCTTAAGTTACCTAAGTTCCAACAATTCAGCTTTTCTTTAGAGACTTCCAAAGTGCTGTTGCAACATTTCTGAACGCCGTGACTTTTGCTGAAGCTCAGCCGACGGCTCCGAGCCACCGGGCTGCGGTGGGGCAGCGCCCGGGGCGGGCATACCCGCTTCGGTACTCACTCCTTTCACATCTCGCTTTTCTCATATCTCGCCCATTTCCACCACAACCTTATTTTTTTTTATTTTTACTCTTTTCTCTCAGAGTGTTTAAAAAAAAAAAAAAAAAAGTGCCAACGCGTCGCACTTCCATTTTCTTCTAAATTTTCAGAACAGAAGCAAGCTAATTGACTACCTACTCTCTACTTAGTTCAGTTCTTTCCAGGAAGGCTTATTCACGGTTCACAGTATGAGTCTATTCTTTTATTACCACTATTTACTACTTTCCACCACCAGTCAATTTTTATACCATCAGTTAAAAGGCTATTAAAAGAGCTTAATTTTGCCACGAGTTCTGTATGCAAAAGACGGATCCATCTTTTGAGTGACACTCAACACTGTACGTTTTTGAAATATTTAATTTTCTTTTTTTTTTTTTTCATTATTTCCTTTTTTCTCTCTCTCTCTGTTTTGGTTTGTTGTTTTTTTGTTTGTTTGTTTGTTTGTTTTCCCAGACACCAGAGAGAGGAAAGAATAGCCGCAGTCCCCACGGAGAGCCCACAGAAGATGAGCAAGCGTTGTGTTCAGTCGCAAGAGCAGCGAAGTGGGACGGAGATCTGGCGACGAAGTTGTAGAGGAGAGGAAAGCCCGGCACCAAGGGACACTTCAAGAGAGTAACCACACTAAAGGAATTTATTTTATTCACTCGGAGCTTTCCTCAGGCATTACCTGCGCTTCCCGCTCCTCAGGGAGCTTCCCAGCAAGCAGGGGCCGTGCGTGGGCTGGGGCGGGGCGGGAAGGGGAGATTTCCGAAGGACTCGCACTCTCCCCCAGAAAATCATCATCGCGAAGACATCCGTTGTCCCGAAGCATAAGTAAGAGGGGAACTCATCCACCCATAGACCTCACGAAAACAAGGAGCAGGGGAAAAAAATCCAAACCTCGCCCGATCCGACGGCTGTATTTCTCCTGGGCGCACGCATCGCCCACGAGTCCATCACGGGTGCTTTTAGGACGATCACACAACCAGTGTCACTCACGGTCACACATGCCTCCAGCCTTCCTCCTTCCCTCCAGCTCCTCTCTAACCCCGCAGTGACACCCCAGTGGCCTGGGTGCTACCAAGGGAGGATTTCCCCGTCTAAACACGGAAGGATTTACCAACCGAGCAGGAATCCCGTGGATGTTTCCCCGAGCATGTTACAAGTAGCAGCACCAGCAGACCCACGGAGCCCCGAGGCCGGAGCCGGGAGCGCTCGGCAAGTTTGGGCAAGCCCGATCCCGGCCTCCGCCCGCCCGGGGCACGGCGGCTCTGCCTCCTGGGGCGGAAGGGACGAGCCCTCGCTCTCCAAAAAAAAAAAAAAAAAAAAAATTAAAAAAAAAAAACCCACACCACAATTAAAAAAAAAAAAAAAAAAAAAAAAACAGTTGAAAGGGAAAAGAAAAAGAACATTTCCCCCCCCCCCCCCCCCAGGCTTGCTACCCTGTGCCGTCCCCGCCAGCGGAAAGTTTCCTCCGTACCGCAGCACTCGAGGGCGGTGGCCGAGGTGACCGTGAGCGCTCAGGACCGGGAGGGAAACGAGGGGTCGGCAAAGCTCGGCACCCCTTTGGGAACACGTTCCTTGGAGGCAGTGGAAGGCCCTCCTCTGGTGTTTGCAGTTTTCTTTGTTTACATTCAATTTAGAAATATTGGCCTTCGGCCAGCAAAGCGATGGTTCCCTTCCTCCCGCTCCTTCTCCGGTGGCAGAGAAGAGACTTTTAAGTTTCACGACCCCCAAGTTTTAAAATGTTTTCCTCTCGGCTCCCCAGATTAACCCTTCGGGGCCGCGCCGTAAAGAAAACGGAGCCGGGCCGTGCGTGCACCTGCCCTCCGGAGCTCCAAGCCGAGGGGGTTCGCAACAGGTTCTGCCGGGAAATGGAGATGGAGGGTACCGGCGAGCCGGCGAGCACCGAACCGAGCGGCGGGGCCCTCGCCGTGTCCGCGCCGCCCAGCTCGGCGCGCCTCGCCTCGCCGCCCGCGGGGCGGTGCTGTGCGGCGGCAGCCGGGCGGGGAAGCGCCGCGGTTCTCCCGCCGCCGCTGCCGCTGCCGCGCCGCCCGGTTCCCCCCGTGGTCGCGGCGGCGGAGGCAGCGGCGCCGGGTGGGGAAGAGCCCTGAAGTCGCTTGTACTCGCTGGGCTTGTATGTCCCCCCGCTGCCCCGCCCCGCCCCTCCACCCCGATATCTTCCCCCCACCACCCCTCGGTGAGGAGTAAGTGCCACCGCTCCGCCTTCTCCTTTTCGCAATGTTGACGCAATCTATAAATAGTGGAACAAAAGGACCAACTTCCTCGCAGCTTTGCTGAAACTGCACAAAAAAGGCAACTGGGGGGGGGGAATACACACGGTTATTTTTTGATTTTATTTTTCTCCGGTTTAAAGGCGAATCCTCCCCCTCTTTCCTCCCCCTCCCCCCCCACTCCCCCCCCTACTGGAAGATTTTTTTTTTTTTCCCCTCGCTGTCTCCTATGCTGGCAACGTCCTGCGAGTGGCTGTTTTGCTTTCGCATTGAGAGAAGAGCTTTCCCCCTCACCCTCTCTGCTGACAGTAAGTGCCATTTAGCGGCCGCCTTTTCGGGGGGTTGGGGGGCTGCCTGCTCGCCTACCTGCCTGCTGCTCCAGAGAACGGGCAGCAGGGACCGGGAGCTCCGGGAAGGGGGGGGAGGTTCGGAGGCGCTTAGTGCGGCGAGGGGACAGCGCCACGGAGCGAGTGGGGATGCGCGCAGGGGGGACGGGGCGTGGGGGCCCCGCGGATTTGACTGGGGAGGGCGACTGGTGAAATAAGGTGATCGGGAGAGGGGACGGCTGCCGCTGCCCGCCGAACAAAAGCTGACGCTGATATTAAACGGGCTTTTGTTAAGGGGAAGTGTGTGTGCGTGCGTGTGTGTGTGCGGGGGGGGGAACACCCCGCCCGCTGCAAGTTGCCGTGCGGCGGGAGGGCACCTTAGACTTGTTTACCGCTCGGCGCGGCGCTCACTGGCGTGTTTACCCTTCACACACGGCGCGGGGCTCCCCTCCTCCCCCACAACCCCATCCCTCCTCCGTGCCCCGCGGAGGGGAGGGATGAGCGGGGGGGATTAAGGAGGGGGGCGGGGGGGTGCGCGGTCAGGAGATGTTGATACGATCACGCGTAAAACAACCACCCCCCTCCGGTTTGCAAGTAGGATCGGTGCAAGCGCAGGCAGTCACTGGCCGGAGGGAGAATTACATCATCCCCTGCTCCAGTGATGCTACCTTTCGTGCCGCTACCATGCGCGCAGGGAAACAACCGGGGGCGCGCCTCACACCCACCCCCCCCCGCGCCGGCTCGGTGCCACACTGGAGGGGGGGGATAGGGGGTGGAGAGGCGCTCCCCCGCGTCATTCACACACACACACACACACACACACACACACACACACACACACACACACACACACACACACACACACACACACACGCCCGCCCGAGTGTTTACAGCGCTCACACAGCCGTATTGTGACGTCGCCTGAGTGACAGCCCGCCGCGCCAACGGGGGGGGGCGCGGCCCCCCGACGCCGCGGCAGAACAGGGGCGCCCCGCCCGCTCCTGCCCCCGCTCCGCGCCCCGCGGGCACCGCGGCCGTGCGCGGCCCCGCGGGGAGGGGGAGGGGGGCATGCAGAGCCCGGCCGAGCCCGACACTACACACTTCAAAAGTTAAATCCAACTCACACGCCCCAGCACCAGCGTGGTTTACACGATGCCGATTAGTTTGCGTTTATGACGTTTTATGACGTTTTAAGCGCTTACTATACGCTCGAGAAGGGGTTTCTCGCGGGAGAGACGAGGTATATTTGTAAGCGTGGTGTGTCTGAGAAGTTATACCGCTCACTTGAGTCCGGGACACCCCTCTGAGAGCGAGCTGGGACGCGGGGACCGGTTTCTTGCAGGGAAGCATGCTCCTTAAGTGACACTGGCACAGGGAAATCGTCGGTGTAAAAGCTGTCATATTGGTGGCCCTGGACACTCCATTGTCCAGACTGGACAATAAAAAATTTTGTTGTTGTTGTTTTTGTTTAAAGGGATATATAGATTTAAGCACCGAGGACAAAACCTAGATTCCACACATCGTATGCTTTCCCCAGTGTTACAAGTGTAATGTTATAGGGTTAGAAACTTGTTGCAATATGCTACTGTGTTGGGAAAAAGTGTCTGTAGGGCTTACTCAGTTTGTGAAAATATTGAAGCAGTACTTACCCACTGTAAAGTCAATAAAATTGTATCACACTAAAAACAACAAAAAGTGCTTTACAAACTGGTATTTCTCAAGAATTGTCCGCCAGAATGCAGCAGTGTAAAAATTATTACTAAAACATTAGCCTTTACTTGTTGCAAAATTCAAGTAACCATGAAGCCCTGTTTAATAGTACACACAGTTTTTAATGTGTTAATGGTTTGGGTTTCTTCAAAGCCTACTACTTTTTGAAGTCTGGGTGTTTCTATTTGTGCAGAAAATACACTCAGAAGCTTTGAGCTCCTACTGTTACAAAAGTTAAAAGGAAACAAAGTTGAGCTGCTAAGTCGGCAGTCTGGAATGAGTCAATAGTATCTCCTTTGTCCTGCTAGCTTTCTCTGCTGTGGTGTATCTTTGCTCTATTTCCTCTGCACAAGCAAATGAGGATTTCTACCCTCAGCATATTTAATAGCCTTTACAGAACTCCTGGCTTCTAAATATTCTTACCTACCAGTAATATTCATTCAAATGTCTGCCTTTCCCAGCTGTATACAACAGTCGCGATACCATCAGTGACAGTATGCTCACTTCTTTAACCACATAGATGCTGCCACATTTTCCATTATCTATAATTAATGGAGCAAATTATTCTTGCTTTATTGTAGTAAGCCTTCATTTAAGAAGTGAATATGCCTTCTTAAAGTATTTTATTATCTTGGTTTTTTGTTTGTTTGGTTTTTTTAAAAAAGTTTGGGCCAGAGACATGGAGATGTAGATAACTCCCCTCCCCTGCCTTTTACTTGGGGATTCCCTGGAAGTCTCAAAGGGCAAGGAGGTAACATAGCTGGCTTTTACAACAGGATGACAGGTCCTGACACAGGGTCACAGAGAATCTATGCTTGGCTAGCCCTGTGCTCCAGTTTTGTTTAGCTGGTAGCTAGTCCCTTGAGGGATCAGTGTCAGCTTAAGCATGCTAACTTCTACAGGCAAGGGGTTGGCCAGTGCCCGAGAGCTGTGACTGGCTCCTGCAGGCTCCCTGCTTTTGCTGCACTTGGAGCTTGAGTGTTGCTGCCAGGCTGCCTTTGTGTCTCTGGAGCTTGTCACAGAGAGAAATCAAAGTGGCAACAGTAGAAAGCAAGCCCCAACACTGCCTGTTTTCTGAAAACAAAAGGTAGGTAGATGTACTAGGTGGATTGACAAAGCAGCTTGGGTAGGGATGTGGCTTAATTGACTGAGGCACAGAAACTGGAGCCAATTCCCATCACCATGAGCTAAGTTTCTGTGTACTTCAAACCCACTTTGTCCTCAAATTCTGGCCTTGAATTGATATTATTTGTTCCATAGATCTGCCACACTCCCAGAGATGATAAACAAATGTCAATTCAATATCCCACATGTAAAAGTATTAGTGTTCAGCAATTAAAATATCAGCATATTTTTTCTGTATTACATATGTATATCTTAAATTAACCTATTATGGAACAAGGTGTATATATATATATGCATGTGTGTGTGTATAAATCTATGCACACACACATACCCACCTTCTCATGTTGATAACTCTTTCTAGTTTAACTATCAAAAAGCATTGGAGATTAGATCTGGGATACTAGAGTTCAAAGAAAAGTGAATTTGTATTAACTCACTGGGAAGTTGAAACCTGTATGTTAATATATACAGTATGTAGTTTTTGTTTAATTTTATGTTACAGTATGGAGGCTTTTTAGGTCTGCAAGATCAAGACGATTTTTTTTGTTTGTTTATAAAAGTAAGACTTGCTTATGATTAATTTATCTAAGTATGCTTTTCTTTTGATACTTAAAGTATATAAATGAGTAATTTAGCACATGATTATCTGAATGACCATTCCTTTCCTCTTTCACACTTGAAAAAGATTATCAGTCAACTCCTGCAGTAGTATTGTATCTGTGACTACTCTGACTATACCCTTTGGTGTCTGATACTTTTTAATTTTTTTTGCAACCTAAGTCTGTACTTCACCCACCAGTTCTTTTAAAAAAATGCAGCCCCATAATTCCCAATGATAACAAGCAGTTTTCTCTGGTGACCATAAGGGCCTGCCTGTGCTATGGATTTCTACAGCTTTCGTTTAAAACTCTAAACACATTTATATCTTTTCATTTGTAAAGGGTGTTGCTAACTTGCATTTGGAAGTTTGACTGATTCAGACAGCATAGTTTTCCTGGTTCTGCAAGCAGGCAGTTCCAGTGTTTCAGCTTTTGCACAGTAGCACTTTAACAAGCAGCAGCCATGCATAACTAACAAGACTCTAAGTCCAGTTACTGATTTTAGAAGCTCCTACCCAGCTCTTATGTTATTCAAAGTGTCCATTTTATGTTGTTGCAGCCATATGACAATACTATTAACAGCAGGAAAGTGCAGTAGTTATTTACAATGAATAAGATACCGAGGGGAGAAAAAAAAGTTTAAAAAAATGGAGCCTGAGGCACGGGAAGAAAGCAGCAGAGTTCCAGCTATCCTTTTATAGTAACTGGTGTTTTATGGAAAGTGGTTAAGAAAAGAAAACTCTCTCTTCCTTTCCAGCAGTTAGCCAGTGATGGCATGATCCTTCTAACTGAAGACTGATCGCATTCTTGGATAAACCTTTACGCAGGTTTCATTTTTAGTTATTTGGAAATGAGGAGTATTACTTTCCTCAGTCCCTTCTCTTAAAGCTACTTCTGGATTCTGAGTCTAAGCCTCTAGCTATATTGATAGATGTGTAATAGAACAGTTTCAAATTGGGCATTAATAGTTCATAAAAATCAATATATATTTATGAATATTTTTAAGCACTATAGTAGTTTTCATTCATATTTCTACATGTACAGCTAACATTCTGAGTAAGTATAGATATTATTAATCAGGGCATTACTTCAAAATGTGTACCCAATATACACTTAGCATGGATGATAAAAGTGCTCTCAGAATGGATTACAGGTACAAACAAATATTTTGGAAAATGGAAACAGAAATTAGGAAATCAGTAGTAGCTCATCAGATGAGAAATATGCCTTTAGACTGCATGAAGAAGTAAAAAATAAATATGCTGAAAACTAGGCAACACTAGCTACTGAAACAGAATATTGAAACCACTGTACTTTTTCAGGACTCTTAGTATCCTCATTTCTGGCTGAATGTGGTATTTGCATGAAAATCCTTTCTTATAAAACAGTAAATTTCACAAAGATTCCACTGTATAACAGTGTACTGATTGGCTGTCACAACTACCGACTAAATATTAATTTTGGTAGTCTTTCCAAATTAAATCTATAAACTCCTATAACTGGGTAACTTTTAAAACCCTACCCAAAAGTGAAACTCTCAACAAAAACAATTTCCTGACTTGTACATTGTCCATCCTGGTTTTAAATGATTTGTTTAGCACTTTCTTTAGCTTGTCAATTTTACTTTTATTAGTTGGACAGAGGAATATTAAATAGTCTCTTTTGATTTGAAGTGCATTTCATCTCAGTTTTACAACACTAAGCAGAGTGACAAACACTGCAGACTAACTAACTACATTAGTGCAATCACTTTGGTTTCGTAACTCCTACAAATTTTAATCCCTTACAAGCAATGATTTACATACCAGTGAGGGAAAATGAAAATGAGGGGGAAGCTCATTATGACACTGTAAAGTGTATTTAGTTTCTCCTAACACAGACTAGATTAAACCTGGCCTATGTCACAAGAAATGTGAAGGGTGAGAGCAGAGGGTACCTTCTCATAATGGTCATGCTCAATTAATGCTCTCTTCACTCAATAGAGAAAACCAGACCCAAAAGGGGAAGAAGGATCTGGGCTACTATTCTTTCACCTCTGCTCCCCACCCCCACCCCTTGAGCTGTAAAGAAAGGATCAGGTTGCACTATTTTAAAAGCTGGTGCAGTACGCACACTTCCTCAGTATATTGGCAAGCACTGGGAGAAAATCTCTTTCAGAGCTCCCTGCAGGAGCTCATACTGCTTCATAACATCCTTTAGTCAGCACCGTGACTTATCAACAAAGCTGAGCCTTCAAGTGAGCGATGAAAACTTCTCCCATAAACACACAATATTTTTAGAGACATATACGAACAACAATATTATTGAAATAACTTACCTTTGACACATGGCTTTGAAAGCTTCACACTTGATGCAAGTCATAAAAAACAAACTATCACAATAGGTCAGCACTACAGGTAAAGTAGACCTGTAAACAAATTAAAAAAGAAATTAAGCAACTTAGGATAATTTCCTGAACATGCTTAAATAAACTGGATTGATTAACACATTACAGAATATAATCACTCTCTCTTTTATCCTACTATCGGAGCACAGATTGCTACTTATTGGTCCTTTAGACACTTCAAGTTAAATCATACTGCTGATGTTAAATCTACACCAAGGTAGAAAATATATGGTGTTTTGGCCAAGGTTTGGAATGGGAGTTTAAACAAGCGTCATAATCCTGCCCTCAACTCAGAATTTCACCACTGCCTTTTTGATTCTAAGATAGGGACAATTAAAACTGTTCTACATCTCATTGAATCTAAGAGACAAAATAATGCTTATAGGATGCACTAATGCTACACATCCTAGGGTTATAAAAAGTCTAAAATAGGTAAGATCTGAAATAAGTGTTTAGCAATATTTTGTTTACCTATATTTGTCCTTTTCAAAATATAAAAGTCACAGTTCCTGAGGCAAGATACCTAGTTAGCAGTGACTACTGAATGTCAAAAGGCTAATCCAGCCACAAAGATCTCTCTTAAAGGAGTTCTCATGCTGTATCACATCTCCACATACCAGTCTTCCACACTCTTCACATTAGATATGAAGACCTGAACTGGGAAAGGGCACTTAAAGCCCCATATCTCACCAGGGATCCTCCTGGAGGAACTGTGGAAGGAAGCCATGAGCCTCCTCCTGTTGGAATAGGGGAAGTTTGATGCAGTGGAAGAGTCTGCACAAAGCACTGCTTAAATGCTGGGCTGAGGCAGTTGGCACTCAGAGGCTAGAAGAGCTGTATTATCTGTCAAGAGGCCCAGCAGTGAGAAGGTATAAATCCTGTTTAATCTTGCCTCAGCCACTTCTACCTGAGCTCAGAGAGTTTTACAAGGACCAAAATCTCATTCAAGGCTTAAAAGAAGCTTGAGGTCTATAGATAAAAAGCTTTATATTACACCTAGGTATTACAATTTTAGTTGTTAATAATACACAGTTTCAACACATAGACTGGCAGATTTGCTTTCATTTGAAAGCAAGAATTAAAATCATGACAGGTTGTGTTATATGACAACAAATTTACAAGTAGTAGCAAAACTCTCCTTTTCTCATGCATAAGAGTCATCCTTCTAAAGGGAGAGCCTGCTGGAAATATGCAAGAGGCACATGAAAATGGAGGGAAAGATAAGATGTTTAACAGAAGATGTTGAATTGGATGACTGAAGTCTTCATCAAATAAGAAAGCAGTCTCCTATTTACTTTCTGATGCTGTGTAAATGAATGAATCAAAGCCCACACATTCTCTTGCAAATCATGTCACAAGGATTCTACATGTCTATGCCCCTGAGGTCATGAGTGACCATGTATTGACCTCTGACAGACTCCTGCCGCCTTTCCTTTAATACAGCAAGCATACACCTCTCTAACCACGAGAGGTTATATTGCATATGTTAAATATATGCTATACATTGCATCCTGCCTACCTTTCCTTTCTTTTATATTAGCAATCTATACCCCCAAAATTTCCTATAATCTTCTGTGTTTCTCTACTGCCTTTCTCGAACTGAGAAGTTTCTCAATACTTAAGCAGACGTGTTAAGGAATAAGAAATGCAAAAAAAGATAAGATTATTACAGGGAGAGTCCCAGCAACTTTTCAGAAAAAGGAATACTTTATTTTGAATAAAATAAAATTGTGTTCAACTGAAAGAGGCTCATGTTCATGTTATCACTAAAACTTTTGCTGAAAGGGGAGGAAACAGTAACTGTAGGCAGTAGTTAAAGAGGAAGTTCTGGTACAGTACAGACAAAAAATTTAAGTTCTTACAGTGTACAAAATATGTAATTAATGCTGAACTTCTGCATATGCCTTAAATACTGAGCTGTGAGTGTGGACTGCTCTTTAATGTGTCCCACAGCCTTACTGCTGAAATCTATACAAGGAAATAATTATTACAATAGCATTCTCGAAGCACAAAACTGAGATATTCTTTCACTGAAACTTCTGCAGCTCTAACAAAGACAGTATTCAAAAAAAAAAAAAAAAAGCGCATTCCAAAGACCACTGTAGATGCTGGATAGAGACTGATTCTTGAGTTAAAGACAGACACCCGCTAGCCAAAAGGAATAACTCAAACAAAGCAGAGACTTTCAAGTTTGAGACCTCTAGTTTGAACTTATCTGTTTTCACACATCAGTAGGTTCAGTGCAGTTAGAAATATCCAGTATGTGTAATGAAAACAATCTCTATCAGTGGATACAGCAGGAACAGGATAACATATGTTTTCCAAGCCTAGAGCAATTGTCAAGCAATTACTATTTGTCAAGGCAACACACTTGATAGTCAGGGTCATCTAACCCTTGGTCATCTCCTTCTACCTTATTCTAAGGCAGGTTTCAGTAACTCAGCTGCCCAGCTTTCTTTGATTTGCTCTGAAAGTAATTTGCAGATGCAGGTTTCTCTCCCTACATGCGGTGAGGAAACCGAGGGAGGAGGCGGCAGCGGCAGTGAAGGGTTCCACTTTCTGCACCACGATGGCTCGTATAAGCAACAGCTGCTGGGGTTTTGTTCCAAGACGAAGGAGGGCCTGTGCGGGTCAGAGGGGACTCCTGGACAACTGATTATTAACCAGGACTTTCTAAAGCACTTGCAAGGCCCATATTGTGTTTGTTTAGGACCCAGAACTACAAGTGCATGTTATCAGCAGACTGGATGAATTGGTTTGTGTCCCTGAGTTCAATTATCAATTCTAGCTACCTTTTAAAACAGAAAGGATAAGAGCTTTGTCTTAGCCTATTTTGGTCTGGTTTTACATTTCTTTTTTTTTTTTTTAATTTTTAAAATTATTATTATTTTAAAGGCCCTTATTCAACTAAATATACCTGTTTGGCAAAATACAATTCTTTTTGCTATCCAGATTGTGATTTCATGACTGTACAATTTTTATTCCACCATCTATATAATGAACTTCTTATTCTTAATTTTTACATTTTATAATAGAAAATTAATGGCTTCTCTTTACCATGACTTAGTCTTCCAGTTGTAATTTATAAAAGTGTGTGTGTAGATGGAAAATGGTATTCAATCAAAATGCAGTGAAGAGCCCTTTATTTTCTATCAGTTAAATTAAATAACCATGAATGTACATAACATTTAAGAAAAAAAAGTTATCAGAATGTACCGCATTGAAAAAGGATTCATTCAGCAAGAACTAATCACTGCTAGTTGGTGAACTTAAATGCTTGTTTCTGGCTAGCACGACCTTCAAGACTTTAGAAATTAGTACATTTCATCCTCTTACAGATTTCATTCATGGACCTGAAGAGAACAAATGATATTACCTGCTTTTTCATCTCCCGGTGGATTTTTCAACTTTGAACATAGTAGTCATTAATATAAACTGGATGAGTACATTAAAAGAGAAAAGGAAAAGCTATCAGAAGCAGGTTCCACATTCTGCAGGTTATAGTTCCAACTGCTCTGCCAGTGACTTCCACCCCTTCAGCAGTTTGACTTAATCTAAAACTTCATCATAAAAAATTGTGCAATACAGTATTTTTATTGTGTTATTTTAAAATAATACAGTAAATTTAACCTTAATACTGGCTGCCCTACTTTCATAATAAGGCGGTCGTGTTAAAAAGCAAACATTTAATTTAAATAAAGTGTACCTATAGAATTCATTAAACACATATTAATCATTCCAGAGGCCACACAAGTAACAGAAAACGTGAATTCCTTCCTTTCTTTTTTGTCAGCCACTTGCACTACAGTATGTTCAAACCAGAATGGGTTCCTAGTGTGCCTGTTGGTATACATACAAAGTTAGAGACAGAGCCCTGGCACAGAGGTTTGCCTTCATTTCCTCAATACCTGAGGTGGTAGAAGTAAGAAAACAAACAGGATAGGCTTTTTCTTTAATGCACTGGCTATTCAGGCGCAGATTTACCAAAAGCAGGATGCAAAGGCTAAAAGAATACTATGATGAGCTCTAGATCCTTCCCTGTTCCTCCATCCACTCTTCCCCTCCCCAAGCTCTAGCTGCACCTATGCCTATCTACTGAAAATTGGAAGGACTTCTGGTTAACCAGGGAATTGAACATAAGCATTGGCCACCTTAATCTCTGCTAAAAATAGAGACTTCCCATTAAATTTCCTTGTCCTTACTAAGTGTCTTAGGAGGATAAGCTTACTGTCAGGACAACTTCCCAAGTTTAAAGGAAGAGAAGGGAAGTTATTTCTGAGAATGTCCAAAGGCTGTGATCCTAGCTTGATGTATTTTGGAACATGACTTACAGGCAGGCTCAAAGATTTCCTTTGTAATAAAGAGAATCTGAAGGCCAGCATAAGGAACGAGAGAAGTCACTACTCAGAATTACAATGGTAGCAACAAGTTTCTAGAGAGATGAAAATTAATAAATTTTAGTTTAGGTGAAGGAAAAATTAAGTGAGGAAAAAGAGGAGAAGTAGAAGCATTTCATTAACATATATTATAAAATCCTTGAAATCCTTGAAATACTATGAAAGACCATGAAGTTAGCAAAGCTGAGATTGCAGTGAAAGGAACGAGACTGACTGAGATTGGCAATAGTTGATTGAATTTTAAAGAGGGGAAGGTCCTAAAAGTATTTTGTTTCATTTTTGCAAAGACTGTGAGAAGGTTAGGATGCATAAATAAACTTTACTTAAAGAACACTAGAGAGGTCAGACTAGTTCAGGCCAGGCATACACTTGGCCCATTTACCAATCTACAACAGCTGTCATAAGCCAGTTCTTATCCAAATATTCTCTCAGTGAACAGCAGGCCCTGGACAAGCACATTTGATAATGCCCATAGGTTCCAGCATCCAACTTCATTTCAGCTTGGACGGTTTCCTGAACCTGATGTCTAGTCAGTGACCTTCACTAGATCTCTCTGCCAGGGTCTCATGCAGTCTCTCCTTAGACCAGTGAGAACTTCTTTAAACCATACTGTCTTTAGTTCAATAATGTTGTATTACCCATGAACATGTAAGCCAATATAATTTCTTGTATTATTTGCTTTGAACGTGCCTACCGCCAGTGTGCTCTGATGCACCCTCATTTATTTATTGATAGAGAAGGTGAAAAGCTGATTCCTGTCCATCCTTTTTGTCTGTGATTTTAAAACATTTATTGCTGTTTTGAAGTGGCAAATTTTGGTGTTTGTTAGAGGGGTGCTGTAATTACAGTCTGAAGAAGATTCCATTGCCCCTGGGCTGGTAATCTATTTCTTCTTAGGTCTGCCAATCGACCACCAGTTTGCCTGCTATATGTGGCAGACGTTGAAGCTGCTATTGCACAGAAGCCCTTCCAAGATCTTGGGGAACTGGAAGCTTAGATGGCTCTGACAGAGCCATTCTTTTCCACTGTTTGGGAAGATGCATTAGAGGAAAAGATGCAGTCATGCATATTGTGCTCTTAAAACTCTGCTGGTCTTTCTGCAAGCAGAATCTAAAAACATAGTAGGGAGTGGAAATAAAGACAAGAAAATTTGCCAATCCACAGAAATCATCCCCATTCAAAGCAAATTACTTGCTAATAACTAAAGCTCAAGGAATCAGTGTAAACTCTATCTAAAATATGAAGGAGAAAACTGAAGATAAACTAGTTCAAGCCTCCTCTAAAGGAGAAGGGTATTACTTTTTGAGTTTGGCAGGAGACCTTAAATGGGCACAGTTAACATCATAATCAAACCAGCAGAAGCTTTTGATAGTTTCCTATAATTTCAGTAGGAGAGTCATAACCCATACAGTATACTCCAGTTTTCCCTACTATGTGTTTTACAAGGCACAGAAATATTTCTCAAGCAGATAAGAAAGCCCAGTTTCTATTATTAAAGAATTATACAGATAGGTAAGAGAGGTCTCCATTCTTAAGTAAAAGTAAAACAACAGCCTTTTAGAAATCTTGCTACAAGGTAAGGTATATTGTACCACTGTACAGAAGACAAGCTACTGTTGCAGAAAAAATGGACTTTTAGAGAAAATAGGTAAACTCCACTTAGTGTCAAAGCTGTTGAACAGTCCCATACTACTGAAGCAGAAGAGGTTAAGGGATACTGATGATGCCAGATATTCACACAGAAAGTCTTTTCATTTAGGTTTGTGAGTAACTCTAGTTAAAGTGACTCTATTTGACTCAAAATGTTGCAATATAGTTTCTGTCAGCAGATTTCACCTAAGCAACGCCCAGTCTATCAGCTGTAATCCTACTGGCTTTGGCTGCAGGATCTGATTATTATTTCAGAAGAGTATATCTGGCTAAGCAGGTAAAAAGAATGTACTGAAAGTTTCACAAGACACAAAGAAAGGTAAAAAACAAACAAAAAAAGGCACACAAAGCCCATATTATTACACAAGTAAACAAAATATTCTGTCAGGAGCTCTCAGCATCCCTCTAGTTAGAACAGACATTAAATTGTATCTGTTATGAACAAGCACACGTTTAAAAGTCCCCATTTGAGAACAGTAACTCTGGAAGTTGACTCCCTGCTATGATGGTTAGATATGCTGAAGGTTAGAAAGGCTCAAGAGCCTCTAACATTATCGGCTCTAACCCCAAATGTTGCCTGGTTCTGAATGGCTTAACTCAGAGCCATATGTCACATGAAAGTTCTTGCCCCTCAAAGGCTTGTTGACAAATAGATGATTAATTATTGCATTGACTATCAGCACTTATTTGGCAAGTCCCTGAAAAACAAACCCAAATTTACTTTCTGTTCAAGGCAGAGGGTACTGACTCTGAAATAATTATATGGAGAGAAAGCATCTCCTGGACATCACAGAGATTTTGAATGGGAGCAAATCCCTCTCTGTCACCCAGACCCTTAGTACTTTGAGGTATGAAGGTGACACAGTAGTAAGTGTCATTTGTTCAAAGTTTAATGAGGAAAGGACTTCTTTATGTATCACAGACATCTGATGCAGCATGTACCAGGTCATTGCAAGGCTGTGCTTTTAATCAATTTTGTCCACAATGTAGATAAAGTACAGAATGTTTTGGGAGAGACTATAATTGCTGAGATGTTTTCACTGATCTTAAAAGATGACCTAGAAGCTGATTTAATGGACCTGTTGCTGTTTAGGATCTCTCCTCTGGGAAGTAAAAAGCTCTTGATAATATGATGTATAACAGCAAAACCATAACCAAGTGTTTTAAATCAGTGTTGTTTTTGTAAGTCTGAGAACTGTTGATCATAGAGTTTTGGACTTGTGTGAACTGAATCAGTGATCTGTTGTGGTACTACACCTCAACCCTTTATCTTCTGAGGCAGGCTGTGATGATAGCTACTTTTTCTGGGAGGAGGCAGAGCAAAGACAAAGTCAAAAGGAAATTCCTGCTTATTTCATGACAAAGACTGAAGAGTACATTACATTCTGTAATGTAATCCAGAGTTCCTATGAGTCTTTTCTCTACAGCATGGATCCCTATGTAAAAATAGACATCTTGCAGGCTGGCAGTTCAAAATCCCTGCGGATTAGTGATTGGTTAGGAGATTATGGATACTACTCCAGTCTGAATTTGAAAGAGCAAATGAAATTGCTGAGGCACTGATAGTTGACACTGAACTGCCAGCCCCCTCACCCTTTCGGTAAAGTTGCACAGACAGAAGGCTCTGTCACTGATTTGTAATGGTACATTTGCTTTTGCAATCAGTCGTAGAAGGGAACTTCTTTCTGGTGTTTATTGTTTCTAATAAGCTGGATAGCTTGTTATAGAATAAGAGGGAGAGAAAAGCCACGAGGCCAACAAGTCACTCAGCACTGTGTATGACATGGTACTGAAATACAAAGACAATCGCTATTATCAGGGCTATAAATACATAAAGCACTTAACACAAAGCCAGTCCCTATCAAGGCCTCTGCAGGGAATGCAAGGGTATGCAAGTAATAAAATTGGTCATTTTAGGACCTGGACTTTAAAATACACAAATCAAAGACATGTGATAATGATGATGAATCTTTTTATCCCTTGCTACATGCATGGGCAGCAACTTAAGCTGAGAATCACGTTCCTCTTACCTCCATCAGATTTCCTTGCCAATACAAGTGGACCCTGTCCACTTGCCCTGTCTTCTGGATATGTCCCAGAAGATCAGAATTACAGCTCTTAGGATGCTGAACAAGACAGACTGTCTTAAATCATAACTATAGCTTTACCTGTGGAATTTAGCAAAAAATTGTTTTCTGTTTAAGAGACAGTTTAAGAGACTGTTTAAGAAGGAAGTCTCTCCCTCCCTTACTGTATGTTTCTTCTTAGAAAGAGGAAACATTACTATGGCGTATGTTGCTCTCCAAAGAATCACATTAGGGAAAATCTTAAACCCCAGTAACCTAAGACTCATTTATCCATATATAAAAAGATATATCTAGTATGTTAACTCAAACTGTGTTTTGCTAATGGTCATAAGGGGACTTAATTTATTCCATGAAATTAATTATACTATCACAAATAAAGTTAAGTAAATCACACAGTACATGTACTGCATTATTTCCATCTCTGTGGTATGATGAAAATAATGAAATCATCAGTGTTTGTATTCATGTGGCTATTTAATGCCCCGAGGACAGCGGACATGAAGGTGCCTCAAGCAGTAGTCTGCTGATACCATTTAATGGACTCTGCTTATCCAAATAATTTGTTCTTGCACTCCAGGGGCACATGCCCACCAGCAATGAAATCCATCTACACAACACTCAAAGAAGCATCCGAAAGCATCCCAGATGAGTTATTCATGTTCTCTAAAAAAGTGGGCAATTAATATAACTTTCTGTGCTTAGGCCAGCTTGGGTGGAAAACTGGGCTATACAAAGTAACACACAAACTGCATTAATAAAGTAACTACTTCTTTATACTGTTGCTGTGGCTTACACTGTTAGTTTGTAGAGCCCAAAACCTCAATAAATGCAATTTCTACTTTTCCAAATAAAATATTTTCATAATTCTGACATTTTCTTATTTATTTCTCAAAGCTGGACAAAAATTATCCACACTCCTAAACACTAACATTTACACTTTCCAACCTATATCTTTCTGATTTAGAGTTTGTACTACTTTGTTCAGTCCAATTGTGGTTCCATTAAATATGGGGATTAGATTACATTATTAAATCTGCTAAAACAGAATAGCTCAGAATAACTGCACACCATGTTTTCCCAATTCTACCTCCAATCATATATTCTCCTGCCAAGCAAAATAAATATTATATCATTCCACTTTCCTTGTATGTGCTGTTTACCACATTTAATCAAAGTGCATATATTTTTTTCTTCCTAACCACCCTTTAATTATTCTGTTTCTGAATGTCTTTATTTAATCTGTAAGTAATATTTTTCAAATTATTAAATTATAATTTAATTAACACCTTTGAAAATGGGGGTTAGATCCTTTTATATTATTAGCTCTGTATGTTTCTGAGTATTCATACTACCCAAACCAGATACAGGCACCTTGCTAGAGATTGATTTCTGTAGTAGTTGTGCTGGGCCTCTGAAGATATGCAGAAAAAACTAAATTTCTCATCATAATAAATCCGCTCTGGTTAAGTAAATACTCTCTGTAGTCAGCACATTTTTTTTTTTTAAACTGTTCAATAAAATATTAAATTAGAAAGATTAAACTATACTTTGCATTTGCAACTGTAAAAATTGATGTTTGTTTACAGTAACTATTAAATTAGTATACATATTGAGAAGGAAGTTCTCACAAGTAAAATTACAGAACCAGAGGTTTCAATTATAAGTAAAAGGAGACTTATTATTTTTTCTTTCATTTTTCTCAATTTGTTCAATTGATCTAGGCATCTTGCAACTTAGAACCGTTATTCTTTCTTCACGAAACATCTTGGATTGTAAGTTACTTCTTTGACTGTCATGAGAAGTCAAGTCACATAACTTTCAGAGGCCTTTTTAAAGCAGTATTCACTTCTATCCAGGAATTACACTTTCCTATCCTTGTAAAAAAGTGAGTTAAACATTCTTAAGTTATTTGCTGGACACATTCCTCCAAAAACTTCTCTCACCTATACTGTTTTTCTTCTATATAAACTGTATTAATACAAAGATGTGAGTCATATTCTTGAATAATTCTATTCAAGTTGACAACAATCATTCTCCAGATTGGCTTGTACTATAAAAGTTATAAGATTTTGGAGGTCTCTTTGTAAGTTAATTCTCAAATACCATAAGCAGATACTTCCTACTTTAAAATAACACACAAACAAAAAACCCCACCAATAACAAACAAACCATAAAACCAACCAAACAAAACCCCAAGAACAAACCATAAACCAAAGCCAGGTAAATCTAAATGATTCAAGTGTAGTATTAAACAGAAAAGTTATACTGGAACCCCTTGGTTCCTTATCAAGTTAACAAGACATAACAAGCTACAAAATGAAAGGGTGCTACTTACTTAATCTTCCTCTCTGGGATGTTAACTGAGTGAAAGCTACTTGATTCTCTGTACACAATTCACATTTTTAATACAGCTGCTTCTAATAATTGAAATGTTTCTAACACAATTTGAGGGATGAGGGTACAATAAAATGTCCATTTGCAAATGTTCACAGCCTTTCTTGTCACAGACCCAATACAAGAAAAACAACTGGAAGATAAACACTTTAATTTGAAGACTTTAATTACTGTTTGATATGAACACGTAAGGCCTTAAGCACCTAACAGATTACCACAGTAATAATTATAAACAGTTTTTTCATCACCCTTGAAGTGGAATTTCTTAGAAAGCACAGACATGCTAGCCAGTATTCTGAACAGACTGAGTTCTGTCAGTATTCTGAATAGTCAAATGATCTTCATTCCTTCAATAATCTTGCTCTTGTTATATATTTTATGCTCTAACAAAAGCATATACATGGATTATTCCTGTTTTAATCAAGGCTATGAATGTTGGTAATGTGAACCATACATTTTCTTTAATATTTTTTTTAGTACAGGAAAAAAACTTGAGGTTTGGAGCAAAAATGCAAATGATACTTTCTAATATCACCAACTAATTTCACTTTAGGGTTGCATTATCACAGCATAGACACTAGGTTTCATTTTTATTACTAATAGACTTCATTTACCACTGTAAAAATAGTCTGTTAACCACAGAAAGTAAAATTCACCATCAAAGTTCTGGTTTTAGGAATCACACTTTTTCAGATATTCTGTTGAATAATAAACCTAGTCATCTATATCTTACTTAAAAGAAACTACATGTGTTTTGAATTCAAAATATTTCCCTGTAATATCTACAAAGGTATACATATCTGAGGAGTGTGTGCTAGATAGAACTAGAAGCCAAGAAAAAGGGGTATTGACCATGCTGAAACCAGCTTCCTGACCAGAGAACCAAGCAGTGTAAGCAGAACAATAGCACTGCTTGCATGAACAGGTAATATGCTTTCTCCTTACTGATGAACTGTAAATAGAAATTACATGTATATTAACTTTAAAATTTAAATAAGTGCAAATTAAAATATACAAAGGCATACAAAATTCAAGAATACATCTTTCAGAAAAAAAAAAAAAAAGATACCTGCATTTATGATGATTTATCTGATTTATCATGCATCCGGACTATCTGATTTCATCTCCACATTCCAAACTTACTTTTTAAATTACTTCTTAGTATTCTGGAATATTTATTGTGTGGAGCCAACAGTTGTAAAAGAAGATAGATGTAAGAGCATTTTGATGACAGAAACTTTTTGTCTAATCCGTTCTAAATAGCCAGTGAGGAAGATGCTGCATCACTGACAGATAGGTTGGTTCCAGTCTTTAACTGTCCTTGTACTTAGAAGGATTTTACAAATATGAAGTCTGTTATTTTTGACTGCAAATTAAGCTAAATTTTTTTGTCCTTCCACAACTGGGTACAAAAGAAAATTGATGACCATCTTCTTCACAATGATCTTCAGATGTCATATTATTTTCCCCAGTTCTCTCTTGACTAAACAAGTGCAACTCTTTTGGAACATGCCTTATAAATCTTGCTTTCCAACAATGTTTTCACTGATGTTCTCCTATGCATTCTCCTTTACCTGAACATTGAAATAATTTTCCTTTTTCAGACTTTATTTTAGCACAAATAAAACAATTTTATTCACTGACTTTTATTCTGGCCATTTCGCAGGAGTGTTCTTTGATTTTGCTTTATCTGTAAATGAAGGTACCAGATTACTTGAAATTTTACAGTACTGTAGAGAAGTAGACCTCACAGATCCTTGAAAAAATTACATCTCTATATCTCCCAGTAACTATTCTGGAAATCAGTAATTACATTTTTCTTAGAATCTAGAGTAAGTAATTTTTTCTTACTTTTTCCTTTTCTTCAAAGAACTGTATAAACCAGGGATTTTGTATATCTTCTTAGTTTTACAGTTAATAGCTAAAACAAGAATTATGATTTCTTAATAAATAAGCAGACAGATAGGTAGATGGACAGACAGGAATAAATCTAGTTTTTCATTGAAAATCAAGCATAACAAGGGAGACGACTCAAAGCCTGTATCTCTCTCTATTGTCTCAAAAAAGGTAATGTCTGCTGAAATAGAGTAAGGTTGTTGCTAGTTGAAGTACACTATGGAGTCTCTCTTTGATGATTACACAGTTACTAGTTTGTGGTAAAGGTATGTCAAGCTTTACATTGTTTTCAATGAGTTTTGACTAAATAAAGAAGAAATATTCTGTAACAAGAGAAGGAAAACAAAGGATGCATGATAACAACAGATCAATTTGCAGTGACGATCTGTCTTCACATTTATTACCAAATGCCTGCCTTTAGAGAATCCAGTTTCTTTACTTTTTTTAACCACAGATAGTTTATCTCAGGAATCTTCAAATTATTTCCTTGGAAAGAAGGGGGAAAATAAAAGGAAGTGATAAACTGCTCAGCAGTTTATGACATTTAGCCTAGATTTTCTGCTTCTTTGCTCTATTTCACTTGTGCAGACCATGCAACTATACCATAGTCACATATGAAAGTTCTTCTCAGAAGTGGTTTCTACAGTTAGGTTTTGCTTTTTAATATTCATACAGTTTAGTCATAGGGTACTTTCACAATGAATTCCTGAAATTTAGTAGTTGTTCTTCATAATCTAGTTAATCTATCCATCTGCAAAATGTGCATGATACCTAGGTGTGCTCTCAATAGACTGAGTAAACAAGCTGAAGGGCTCCTAGTAGCATTACACTCCTCCTCAGACACCCAATCTCCATCTCCAGAAATGCATCTACCCTTCAGCCAAACTTCTGAATGCAGTTATTTTCTTCTTCCCATACTCCAGCTTAGCTTCCAGCAGCTCCTACAAACTATGTCCCCCCACCTCCTCAGGAAACATAGAGAGGCAATCCCCCAGAGTGATGACTTAAGCAGGAGTGATGGACACAGAATGTATTCACCATGAAGAGAGAAGCAGTCTATGAAAACTTCTCTAGCAGACAGTTGTACCTGCACTATCTGCCATAAGATTTTTTAGAATGTCTTTTTGCAGAAGTCTTCAAACTACTCTTTTCCTCAAAACAGGAACTACCAGTTCTGGCAGTTCAGACATTAGGTTTAGAATATGTAATGTACTCGGAAAAAAAAAATGGATAACTTCAAGTATTTTGTTTGGATGTTTTATGTAATTTTCTGAAACTATACTCAGAGGCATCCCAGTATTATAACTTTATATAATTCACTTGCATTTCCAAATTACAAGGTCATTATAAGAAAAAATACTTTTTTTCAACTAGGTATGTAATATAAATGACACATTTGCTCTATGTTATTCTTCATCTATGCATATATAATTCTACTTTCTTATACTCTTCACTGAAATCCTCTTGCTTTTTCAAATGCAGTTTCTATTACTGACAAAAATATAATCCTAGTGATGTCAAAACAAGCCAAAGGTACAGAATTGTACATTCATACTACAGAACTGATTTTTCCTAACATAGTTCCCTACTGTGTGTTGCACACCTGAATGATGGCAATACAATAAAGCCAGAATAGTCAGTTAGTTCCTCCAGAAAAGCTGCCTCCTTCTCCAAATACTAAATCAACAGGCAAATTTATGCTGAATACTTGTTAGGATGGTCTATTTTCTTATCAGTGTTCCATTAAGAATAATTTCCTATTAAAATCTATTTCCAAACACCTACTTTCAATCTTACTTCTCAAACTCTGGCTATTTTCCTTTGATTTATAGCACCCTAAAATTTTGTCCAATTTATTTCATTTCTGTCCTTTATGTCCTCAGCACCCACCAGAGTAGCTGATATCTTCTCAGAATCTGCATGTTGTTTTTATCTGAGCAGTTTATTTCCTCTCTTTACCTCTGAGTGACTTTAAAGATAATACTCAACTGAACCCTAACAGATCATATTCCAACGTTGTCTGACTTGCCACATTTTCCTTTCCTTTTTTATTTTCTGTCTTCAGATTACAGATGTTAATCCCAGGTCACAAAGTAGTCTATGAATGTAAACTTATTTTATCTTTTTGTGCAGTTTTTTCTGCACAAGGTTTTCCACAACCTATAAAGTCAGAAATTATCATGAAAATAACTAGTCAAAATACGACCTGCAACCTAGTATCAATTATATCACATACTGAAAAACTGTCCAGGCAGTACAGAGATTATACTAATCCAAAGACATTACTGCAAATACTTTTTTTGAAAACTGTATAAATATTCAGTGGAATCCTTACCCCATTATGTGCATGATGAGGTGACTATTTTATATTAAAGCATGTCCACTTCACCATTATATCCTTCTTGAAAGTCTCAGAATAAAACGCTAAAGCATTAATGCATTATATTTCAGGCTTTTATCCTATGAGGGGGTCCACGCAGGTGGGACCCGAAATGCATTTTAATAATGAAGTAAATCCATTTACTCAAATGGTCCTATAATGACTTCTTTATTGTAACCTTGCTTATCTTAAAAAGAATATTCACTCATCTAACTGGCTTTAAAGTTTCAATTTTAAAATACTTTCACATCAGCTAAGAACTTTTTTCCTTTTTATTTTACTCTGACTTTCTTAATTTACCAGATTTTAATATATTAGATTTTTTATGCTTTCTTCCCTTTTAATTGTCATACATTATACCCAAACATAAAATACAGCCATTGACATTTCTGGTCTGAAAGATACCTATAGGTTACTGGTTTTCATGTCATTGCATTTTTTATTTGGAGCAGGCTAGTACAGCTGTAATAATTGCCAACGGGATGTAGTGCATAAGGTTACATCTGCGTTACTGAGCTAAACCTGGCTCAGGCACATGCTTGAGCTCTATCATGTGATAATCCATGCCATTTAACTGCTACCATGTTCTTTGGTATGCTCCTCACCTAGGCCAGCAAGCACTTAGGTAAGACACTGAAGGATTTGGGGAATAGCTAGGGTTAGGGAGTCTTCTTACAGGCAGTATCAACAAGGCCACCCTGGCCCAAGAGAGCAAATGGGTAGCCAGGCAAATGTGAGTTGTAATTTGCTAATGACTCTTGACTGGGTGTGGAACATTTTGTTTTCTAGTACAGATGTGATCTAAGAAATTAAATGCCATCAAAAACAGGTAGAGTGCCGCCTTCTGATTCTGTTACCAGACCTATGCAAAGGATTTGAGCTGCTGGCATGGGAGAAGGGTAGACAAGGGTTGACTGTGACTTTCTCGTGGCAGGCAAATTCTCAGCCTGTGAGTAGGAGTGGATCTTGGCTACCTTGTGCTACCTCCAGTGGGCGGAACAGGGGTACAGGGGTACAGGATCTGGTACTTTTCTATACTTTCCACTACTGCTTCTGTTAGCTGCCTCTTCAACTATCTTTTCAAAAAATTGTTCCGATTTGTAGACAGGGGTCTTAAATTTCCTTTTATTCAGTACTATTCTCCTGGAAACAAACTAAAAATTAACCACTCCAGAAACTTGAAAAAATCTGCTTTCTAGTGTTTCTTTAAAAGTCTGACATATTTTCAGAATATATTACCCAAATGATACTAAGTCAATAATTAGGCTCTCTTAGACAGCATCATCTGACCCAAGCTCTCCTTCCATTTTATCTTTGCATGACAGCAAGCCTAAAGTTCCCATTTCCACTTCTGTTTTTGCCTACTTTATACTTCACTAAACATTTATTTACAGCAGAATCTTCCTCTTAGTCTATTCCAATGTTACTGCTGAACCAGCTTTCTGCTATTACTCTTCAAACCCATTACCTTCCCGTCAGTGATTTTCACGATATGTTTATGTTTTTTTCTGGTCTTTCTATGAAACCAGAACATTTGTACAGTCATAAGATCTTAATTTTGGATCTAGTATCTCTTTTTTACCTGATCACTATCAGATCCAGGACTGAATTAAGTCTTAGTACTTCTTCCAGTTGTTTTAAGTACTATACAAAAATATCCTCCTGTAACCTACTTTGAAACACCTCTTGCATGTAATTCAAATACTTCTTTTACAACTTTTCATATATTTTCATACACATAGTAACATATCTATATAGAATATACATATAATATGTCTGTATACATATATGATGATCATAGAGACCCTCATAAACCTAGAGAAAGGCAACTGAATTAATCATTCCACAAAATCTTAATGCATTTTGCATTTTCCATTTTCATTTGTGAAATTATTTCTGTGTCTGCCAGCCATGTGAACTGCAAGACCTGCAAGCAGAGTGGTTGTTTTATAAATTATGCTTTCTCTCACCTTATATGCCTTATATAGCAACTGATAGTTATATTCTATTTATGTCTTAGCCAGACTTGTTCGTAATGCGATCAAAGAACATTTCCTGGAATTTGTAGTGGTACTGCACCTCTCAATACCACCTGTACCTAAGCTGTGTTTATGAACAGAAAGACTTATTCTTTCACAATTATTTCCTGCAGGATTTTATCGATGAAGTATGTTTTCATATCTTGATGTAGCAATTCACTCAACTTTATTCTCCTCTTATGGATGTTTCCCTGTGGTTACACTTACTCATTTGCTGAAAAATCATTCCTGTTTTGTTAGTATTTCCAGTTAAGCTTTCCTCATTGTTCCTAAATAAAATAAAGACTTTCTAACTGATTGTTTTAACTGAGACATTATCACTCAAAAATTGCAAATCAAAAATATACAAAGTATATTATTATCTTCAAACTACAAGTCTAAATTTTAGATTAGTAGTACTATTAAACAAGTAGTACTAATTAAACAAGTACTGTAAAACAACAGTTTTGTAACTTAACAAGTTATATCAATACAGTATTCCCAAAACTAATTTTCTAAAACTACACTAATTTAAGTCAGGTTCATGTACTTCCTTCTAACAATAATACACCATTGTTAGAATTGTATTATTTCTCATGATGAGTAAGGCCTCATTCCATAACTACTCTGCTGTAAAATGAATACGACTATTTATAAGGGACTATTTCAGGATTTGTATTGCATTATATAGTTAATAAAAAGGACAAATCTTCAGTAAGCAGTAGTGACTTAACTGTATGCATGCCAATTTATACCATTTGAGGATATACCCCAGAAAGTCCTATCAGATTTTACATAGTTTTTAATATTCTTTCTTTTTCTATGGATAATTTCATATAGTTCTTTTTTTAAAAAATCATTGCAGTTGATGCAACTTCTGGCAAAAATCTTCCTGCTACTATTGTTTAACACAAACTCTATCCTTGGTGTAACTGTTTTAGAGATTCCAAATTACCTCTGCTTTCTAATCCTTGTCTGTACTGTCATCCTCATGCCCAGTAAACAAATCTGGCAAAGAAGGTGCTTTTTTAATGCCTCAAAATTATGCACAAGTCCTGCCTGTAACTACATTAATTAAAAAATTTTAGGCACCATAAATTACATTCTCAGTCACATCTCCAATAATTTTCTAGCATATTGCTATTATTACTACTGAAAATTACTGTAAGAATCAGAAGGGGCTTCAGAGTTATTTTACCCACCTAAAGCCAAAGTTCTGAACTGTGCGATGACAAGCACTATGTTTTATCATGGTATACCTTTTATTGCAATCCAAAGAATTCACATTATCTAAAGGACATTTAGTATAGCTAATAAAATATGTAGGTAGCTACTCCATAGAAATAACTTTAATTTATTATTTCTGCTATAACAGAGTGTGATTTTCAAAAATTCTGCTGATTTTATGGATCTATATTTTTTAGGGTTTTTTTTTAAACTCCTTATATTAATATCAATACAAAGCACTCCTTCCACTAGCATTTTTCTTTATCTGCAAATAAAATCTGAAAACTTCTGCATATTATTTATGAACACAGGATGTTTGCTTTTATTCAGTTGCTCTTTTTAAGTTAGCATGCCTATATTGAACAAGCACCATAAGTCTTTATTTTTACAGGAATGTTTATCTCTATCCATAATTATTATTCCATGGACGTAGGAAGCATGGTACTTTGATCTTCTGAAGGCACATTTATCATAAAGAACTTTAAATGCTGTCTCTGAATTGTTAAGTTTATTCTTTTCCTTACTGGAAGTCCTAAAATAGCAGATCCATCCAGTGTTTAGAAGTATATATATTCTTGAGTATATAGGATCATGCTCAAGGCAATATTTTAGGCAAATGGATGCATACATACTAGAACAAAGGCACCAGTATTGAACCAAAAGAGTTAGGAGAGTCCAGTGTAGAAAGGAACCAGAAACTTAGTTTAATAGAAGGAACCAGACTTAGTTTAACAGTTTAAGAGAAGGGGAGAAGACAGAGAACTCAAGAGAAGGATATAAGTCAAGAAAATATTACCATAGGGAGAAAGAAAATAATTTCATCTTTTATAAAGGCATACTTTACCAGTACCCAACTTCATAAAACTCCCCCACTTTCTGCAAGTGAGCCATGTAGGAATCAATTGTTAAAATAAAGACTAATGCTGTATTTTATTAAATCTATATGTCTTTAATATGGATTTTATACTCTTCACATTGATTTCACATTTCTACAAACATCTTTAAATCACAATTACATTAGGACACCAGCACATTTTATATGAAGGCAGAAGAACAATATTTTTTGACTATTCAAAACCATAAAAAAATTAATGAGTGCCATATTCTTCTTTTTCTATGTCTTCACTACAGTACTATCAGTCCCACAAAACACTGGTATCAGCATCAAAGGAAGGGTCAGCAATGTTTCACGTCAGAAGTTAGGACAATACTTTCAACATGGATTGTCAGAGAGGTAGCAAGTGAAAAGCTTCAGAAGGCATGGTAGCTAAAAAGAGTCAGGAAAAGAAAAAAAAACAGGGAAAGATAAGATAATAAGATCAAAAAGGACAGGAAAAACAAAATACACAGAAAATGGCAACCATAACAATTGTGTTTATTCATATTAGAAATAGTACAAGAATACTGACAGAAAATGTGAGGAATAAGGCAGCCAGTCTTAAAGAGGTCCAGAGAAAAGACCTAGTACGTTATGAAATGCTCAGTTATTCCTCACTTAAGGTGACAGCCCACTCACTTAACTTTAGTTTGAGCCAGTCAGTTCAGAGCAGGATTCCTGTGAAGTCAGTAGACTGAAATGGGCACCTCCAGAGGGCGATTCATCCCATCTTAATATATTGGACTCTGAATCACATAGTTGAAATGTAATTAATTTTGTGAAGTTCACTAGGTATTTACAAACCTAGCAGCATATCTTCAAGCTGAATACTTACAGTAACAGCATCTGGATTAAAGTGAGATACAGCATATTTTCAACTTCCTTTAATCTGAACAAGGAAAATTTACAAGTGACTTTCATCCACACAGACCATGTAATAGGTTTGTGCTGCATAATATTTTGCTACAGAACACTATTTGTGTGCATTAAACTGTGCATAAAAATGAAGACCGACCCTAACAAAATAAAGGAAGTTTGGTTTTTCTATTAGAACTAATTAAGCACTTCTGGGGCTTTATGTTTATCCACTGCAAATAAAAATTAAAGCTTGATATCACTGGGATTCTATATTTGCAACATTCACAACATAGCAGTAAGGGCTGATTATAAAAAATAGCATGAAGTCTCTTATTTAGAACTTATAAAGGTTTTATGAATGAACATGAATAGTACAGTTATTTCAGTTTTTCAGTATACAGATCTTCACTGGGTACCCTTAAAAACTGCTGCCCAGTGACACAGATGTGGCACAGGAACAGGAAACCTATCGCAGAGCAATTTATAGAATAGTTCTTATGTAGACCTATCTGTATCAGCAGAAATTATTACACTACATTCCAAAAAGTAGATGTTACCATTCAAAAATTAACTGTGAACTGGCACCATAAGGCCTCTCCTTGCTCCACCCATTTTCCACTCCAGTCAGCAATGGGGCAGTTTTAGAGGGGATGTACATTTACTGCTGTACATCTGCTCAGACCTCAGTTACACTAAAGTGTTACTCAGGTGGACAGTTAAGGTATTTTATGCATACCACTGGGTGAATGTAAGAAAATGGGAGGTCCTTATCTCTGTAGTTAAAAAATAAACGAGTTTTGGGATGGTAAATCATGAAGACCATTTATAGTCACTGTGTGAATAATAGTTAATTGCTCAGTTAAAAATACAAGATTTCCCTAAATGTTTACTTTGCTATAATACCATATATACTCAGAGGAATAATGCAGTAACTAACCACATAAATGAACAAATTACAGAATTAAACCTTTTTTGGCAATTTCCTAATTTATTTTATTTTATTACAGCTTATGGATGAAATCCACGTACTGATGTCTAACCTGTTACAAATGGCTATGTAAGTAATCCATTGTTCTACAACTACATTTGATTATGAATGGATTGACTTTGCCTAGTTCTGCTGAACAACGATTAATCAGCAGTTTCTATTTTCAGTTTCAGCATAATTACAATTAAGTTTTACATACAAATTTTTCCATTCCTAACTGTTACTGCCTGTCTGCCTGCACTCTTTCCCAAATGCTAGAGAGTAGAATTAACTGAAATACATATTAAAAAATGGCCTTGATTTTGTCATGTCTAATAATGGAGTTTTTAAGAGCTAACCTGGGAACACAGAACATTGGAGCAAGTCATCATTTTCTAGTAGAATAATGCATTTTGTGATTCAGGTTGGCCCTGAAAGTCAATTTAAAGCCTTTCTTAGAAGAGACCATGTTAAAATAAAAATTCACAGTGAGTAAAAGTACAACTCAGCACATCAGTTAGTCAGAACGCTGAAGTCTCGCTCTGTTTTCCATGCAAGCACAAAGCATAATATATCTGAGCACTAAATACAAAATATTAGTGCAAACACTTACCTGACTCCTCCCTTTTACCCTATTATTTCTACTGTGCTCATTACGTTTTTCTAATCTTTTTTTCTGTAAGGGAAAATAATTTCCCCCTGCTTTTTCCTGCTCACCTGCACAATTTCTGAAATTTCAAATTTTAAAAGGGCTATGAATCAAATCCTGGGGTGAAATACCAAGTTCTGAAAGGTTTTAGCATGGCTGAAGATCAGTGGCTTAAATTTTGAGTGTTTGTGTTCTCTCATTTCCAACAAATACATAAATCATCAGAATAAAGTTCAGCAATGAAAATCTATTTAGGTTACTGTAGTTGTAGAAAGAAATCACCATTCTGTGAAGAGCTCTGCTCATATAGCAAAACATAATGATGATTTTTATTGATTTGAACTATATCATCTCTGATACCTTATTTTTATGCTTGGCTGTTAAGAGAAGTGCACATCCACTTCTCTCCTTTAGCAGCCATTCTAAATGATGCACTGAATGTTTCAATGAATGAAATTATTTATGCCTTTAAAGACTTTATAACCACCTTATTATATTTAAAATGATATAAAAATATAGTGTTGAGACTACCATATTATACACAAATATAAATATTTTCTCTCCTGTAACAATTCCTAAACATTTATTACCTGCATCCACTACATAAATTTTTAGATGCCAGCTCCTCTAAACACAAAATCCATTGTTAGAATATTTTTTCAAGTTGCTTAAAAGCCATAATACCAAATGCTGTTTCTCAGATAGTATCAACATTTGATGTTTCACTGACATGGTAACAGGAAGTCAGCTCAGTGTAAGTTACTTTGTAGAAGATAGTGCCAGAACTTCAAGGTGTTACCTCTCAGGAATCATGAACTCCTGCAGTCTTTAAAGATAAAATGACACATGACAAGCAATGAAAGTAATGCCAATTTTTTGGAACCAACATTGACTAACTAAAAGAATGATCTCTATATGCACTATAGAAATCTGCCCAAGAAAGAAACACCGGAATAGTTTTCTACTAGAATAATGTACCCTCTAACAAAAAGGAAAAAAAAAGTATGCTTTATTTTACTGTTGTTACGGTCATCTTGGTACATAATTTATTCCTATGGTCACATGCTGAAAGGACAATTAATTTCTTTTAATTTGAAACTTGAGCAGAAATCATGCATCTTCTTAGCTAAGTTTAGTCATGGACATAAATACGCAATCATAATCAATAGTAAGAAGCAAAACTGTTAAATAAAAGCTTAAAACTGATCAAAATATCTGTGACAAAAAAAACCCACTGCATTTTAGAAAAGCCTTGCATTTAAGGGAATGCTCTAGGACATTGCTTTCAATATTTTTGCTGACTCTTTAGTCTTCACAAACAACTTTCTAGGGATCAGCAAAGTAATAATTAAGAAAAGCAACTATACTGTTCATAAGCTTCAACCTATCTCCAGCAAGTGTAATAATCCACTGAAATTAGTTATTTATTTTTAGGAAGGTCATAGATCACAGAAAAAACGTAAATCAAAGGGACCAGGGTTTAGAAACCTGAGATTTTTTTTTTTCTGCTGTCTAGTAAAACAAACATTATCTAAAAGTCATAACTCACCATGTGGAAAAAAAACCCATCACATTCTTATGAGTGTTACATGAAGCAGGCAAAAGGAACAAATTAATTAATCTGTGATCAGCAGATTTCAAATGATGGGGCATGTCCCAGTTGAAGAAGGTGCAAACTGTATGTTGGAAAGTAGAAGCATTATTATTTTTGTACCCAGAACTTCCATAGCATCTCATTTGAATCCCTTTGTATTCACTGGTGAGGCCACACCACCAATACTGTGTTTGGGGCTCCTTGCTACAAGACAGACATTGAGGTGCTGGAGCACCAGAGAAGGGCAATGAAGCTAGTGAAGGGTCTGAAGCACAAGTCTGATGATGAGTGGCTGAGGAAATTGGGGTTGTTTAGCCTGGAGGAGGCTCAGGGGAGCCCTTATCACTCTCTACAACTACCTGAAAGGAGGTTGTAGCCAGGTGTCTCTTCTCCCAAGTGATGAGAGGAAATGGCCTCAAGTTGTGCCAGGGGAGGTTTAGATTGGATATTAGGAAAAATTTCCTTACTGAAAGAGTTGTCCAGCACTAGAACAGGCTGCCTGGGGAATTTAAAAGATGTGTAGACATAGCGCTTAGAGAGATGGTTTAGTGGTAGACTTTGTGCTGTTAGGTTTATAGTTAACTTGATGATTTTAAGGGCCTTTTCCAACCTAAATGATTCTATGATTCTGTCCTAAGATTTGTCTGTTTGCATCTGCAGTACGGAACCCCATACACAGGAGGCAGAAGTGTAGCAGGACAGAAGAGAAGCTTTAGATAAGAGAGATTCATAGGACCATTTGTACCTTTGCGTATAACTGTTCCTGGAGCAAGCAGAAAAGTAGGTTTTCCATTCAAAAGGGTCATGTGCAGGAACTGGAAAAGAAAGTGAAGTTCCAGAAGACATGGGGAAGGGTGTAGCTAGGGCAGGTGTGGAATGAGCAAGAGTCAGTTAGAGAGCTGTAGCCATGTTTAGTAGTAAAGTGACTTCCAACTGATCCCAGTATATCTATCCAACTGTGATCTTTCCACCTCTTGGAAAAATTCCTTTTCTGATACCTATTCCAATTCTTCATTCACATACACTCATCCCCAGACCTACCTATGTACCCCATCACTGCTTCTGTACCCATATGCCTCGTCTAGTCTCATGAATCCCACTCTCTTGTCACTCACAGATGACACCAGGAAACCACCTTTATCTACACTGTAATAGAAGTCACTCTCTCCTCCCTTACATGTTGCTTTCTGGTACAAGACAAAAATTCCCCTCTTCTAGTAGCTCAAGCCTGAGCAAAGACAACTTCAGAATCATTTAGGTTAGCAACAGTTATTTAGCAAAATAATACAAAACATGCACAAATCCCCTCATTTTCCATATATGTACCAATACATGAGTAAGAAATACGGAACACAAAACGGTTAAACAGAACATGGTCACCTGCCAACTTTCTTTAGTCCCTTTTAAAACACTACTGTCAATAACATTTGTTTCCAGTATTTTGTTTAAATTTCATAAAATGCACTATAATAATTTTAAATAAAACAAATTATTTCTTCAAGATAAACATATTTATACCATTTGAATACAGCTTATAATTTGGTGTGTCTAAAATTTGACACTGCCATAATTCCTGACATAAATATGCACAGTGTGTTGGAAAAGATAACATCTCGACAAATTACTTATGGATGTGCTTGTATGACGCTCAGGACAATAGGAAGTAAGGTATGTCAAGGGCAATTAAATACAAATATTTTATGATGCTGGAAAATTTTCAATAGCAGAAAAAAAGTGGTAAAAGACACGATACGAAGACAAAAAAGCTTTTTACAATGTAAGATTACCATTCAGGGTAATTAGAAGAAGTTGGTCAAATACAAGACATGCTAATACTCATACGGAAAGTTTATGTCTGTTAATAATGACAGAACAGAAAATTGTAAAAATCTCTTTTTCTGCATTGAGAAACCAAATATTAATTCAAAGATGAATCTATATTCTAATCTAGTGGAGTGGACAAGTTTCATCTTTGTCTGATGAGGATCCAAGACTTCCAAAATTATACTCACTTCTCAGGAAACTAAATCTACTAGCCAGCAGTATACAGGAAAAGTCAGGCTAGTGAAGAATTTTAAGGGATACTCAGGGATAACACAAAGATTAAGAACCCCACAGTTCTGTTACTAGGGAATGTGTGATGGTGCCAGAAGGATTAATGCTACCAGGCTGCTCTTCTTGGCTCCTTTCTGGGAACCTCTTGCTGTTGTTTCTGGCAGAGAGGCATGCAACCAGTCTAAAGCTGAGAAAGCGGGGCATGCTTTCTACTTTTTCATATACCCCAGTACAGCAGTTCCCATCTACTTTGGAATAACAGATCATTATCAGTCCTAAGCATTTTTCAAAAACTACCACACACCCACCTGATAAAAATTTTAACTGGAAACCCTATCTAAAGCACTATTAACTATGGGTTATCCTAACAGGTGTTCAACTCACCACAGCCTTGGAGTCCAGCAGGGGTTTGCAGACAACAGCTTGGAAATCATTCCAGCTGTTCCAAAGGTACAATGATGTCTTCTACTCCATCCCTCTGGACCTTCTGCTTGCTGTGTGAAACACTTCTGCTTCTTTATCTGATTTCCCACGGGAGTAATTTTAGGGCCTGCTACTGCTTTAATTTGTGAAGTAGCAGCAAACTGGTATTTTCCATTGCCCATAGGTTTGTAAAAAGAAGTAAAACTGATCTGCCCATCTGTAATATTGCTACTGCCAGATAAAGGAACAGACAGACAATAAAAAACATCTATGGATTTAAGAGACTTATTTAGAGATTTACTTATTTACAGATAAGCTATAATTCTGCACAGGTTAGATTTTTACCACAACTGGTTCGTGATAAGTGGAGCTTTCAAGACCAGGAAACTGTTGGGTTTTGTGCACTTGAAAACATGCATCCACAACACTATGGTAGATAAAACTCTTATGCAGCCTTTTGTCATCTTAAAGACCACCTAAATGAAACAATACAGTGACCAAAGGCCTTTTGTTTTTCTCTTATGAGAAACTAGGAGTTACAGTTCCCCATTAAAAAGAGATTTATAGTCCCCCTTCCATATATTCATGGTTTTAGAGACCTTTTTCTCATTACCTACTCCTCAGTCAACATTCTTCCAAACTGAGGAATCCTGATCCATTTATTGTCCCTGCAGCAGAGTTATTCCATATCTCTTAGTCATTCTTTTCTATATCATATACAGTTCTCATCAGTGCTCAAACCTGACCAGCACGTCATTTGAAACCTCTGTTTCAAATACTATTTTGTCACTTTTTGCTAGCATCAATTTTATACAGAATGATTTTAGAAAATTATCTGGAGCTGCTAAAATCCATGCAAACCCCAGTCAGGTGGCTTGAGAGCCCTGGCATCTCACAGCAGCAAGATACTGCTGATCAGTAAGAGTGATATTGCAACCCTGTGGCAGGAAGGACTCCAGGTTCAAAACCTGTACTTTTGGCTCATTGAGGCTGTGAAACTCTAAGAAACAGAGAGAAAGAATCTTCTCTTCAATTTGCAGCTCCTGCTGTTAGAAAGAGCAGCTACAAGTCCCTGCCCTCCTGAGTGGCAGAACTGGTCACAGCCTGCTGAGCTCATAGTTTATGGTGTGATGGCTGCTGTAATCCAACAGCCACTGCCTCTCTCTGATGATAGATATGACTGAACAGTGGGGTCAGCAATATCTGGCCACTCTGACAGCCAAGGCTCCTGGATCACCACAGGTCCTGCTGTGAGATCCTTCTGCAGCTCTTCAGGGTCAACAATAGGTCTCACTCCAACTGTGAATATTTTCCTATTATCACCTGCAATCTATATCACTTTTTCAGACTGTTTAGGAACAGGTGGACCAGAAAAACTGCCAGTACGAACCTTTGTGGGGTGGCAGTGTGAAAACTGCTCATTAGTCACTATACTGTTCCTTATCTTCTAACACTTTACTAATCCACAAAGAATTTTAAGTGACTCTACACTTCATTTTGTTAACAGTCTTTGGTTACAGAACTTCTTAAAAACTTTCTCACTCTTTCCTGTGAATCTGTTGATTCCTTCAAATAACTTGCAAAGCTCTAAGACAAAAGTACTTCTAGATCGCCTGTTACACCTATCCACATTCCTATTAATGGTATTGTTTATCACATTTACCGGCATTTTGTCTGTCATGGTAGCCAGATTTTTTAGTTCCATTAGTTCATGACCATCTCTAGAGCCCTTTTTAAAACTAGGGTCAAATTCATTATTTTCCATTCCTCTGTTATCAAGGCTAATTTAAGCGACAGATCACAAAACACAGTGCATGGCTCACCAATTTAATTTCTGAATTTTTCTAGGACTACTGAATGTACATGTTATTTGGCAATATATTAATGATTATTCAATCAATTTGATAAAACACCTTTTATTGCTATTTCAAATCTGAACTATTCTTTATAAAAAATTGTTTCCATGTGGGGATGTCCCTAATCTCCATCATAAATCTTGCCAGTGCAATGAGTTCAGTTGTTTCTTTCTGTGATGGCTTTGTCTTCAATATTCTCCTTAACAACAATTATCTCTTAAACTTACCTCCTTACTAACAAAATTTACACCTGAAAAAAATAGGGTTTCACTTTTAATTTTAGCCCATTGCATTTCAAAATCTTTTTGTTCTGCCTTATAATAGGTCTACATTTAACTTGCCAGAATTGCGCTCTTTTCTGCTTTGCTTGCTTGGATTTTAACTTTTTTAAAAAGCTCTATTAATTTCTAGTATTTTCCTTTATTGTTGAATTCTTATCCAACTGGGTTGGACTCAGAAAACAAAGCCCCTGTGAATTTTTTAATATTTATTTAAACTGTACCTTCATTAGTATGCAAGTCTTTTTTACACAACACTGGGCCTTTTTTTCATTTTATTTTAATCTTTTCTCTCCTACAAGTGTGATAAACTTGAATATGATATCTCACTACTGAATAGTTCTTCTATTTGTTTTATGCTGATCTTGACCAAATCAAGGGCTGTCTTCCTCTTCTGGATTCTCTACCTCGTTTGCCCAAAAAGTAGTTCTTGATGATATCTAAATACACAGCCTGTGCAAGATGGTGTAATGTAGTAGAATGTTAAGTTTATCCAGTCTATACTTATATTACCAAGGACTCTTGCTACAATCAAACTTTTGGGTTGTACAACCTCTCCAATCTCCCACAGTATTTCACAACAACTGTCTCCACCCCATAAACTTATTAAACCCTTATTATTAAACTTCTCCTATTCAGCTACAGAACCACTTGTAATTACATTTTTTTGTTTATTCTGATAAAATTATTTGACTATAATTTCTTTGGTACATACAGTACCATTTGTCTGCATAGTCTAATCTACCATCTCTATTTCAGCCAGGCACTAAACATCTCATCATCTCTCTATGACCTATACACTGACATTTCATTGTCCCTTTGAAAGAAAGTAAAGGGTTACATGCAGACTCTCTTACAGAAAGAGGGTGACATACCTGGGGAATTTCTAATGGAATTCATCCTTAACATTATCCTCAGGACACAATGGAAACAGAGCACTGTGAGATAGCAATGTGCCAAGATACCAAATAAAAACTAGTTCAAGTTCCTTCTCAACAGAAATCAAATGGTATTTGAAAAAAAAGACTGATAAATGGCACAGTTGTGGTTATTCAAGATTTCTGTACCAAGAGATGCTGTGTCAGGAAGGGAATGAACTAAGGATGCTATGGAAGTATAAAAAGTCCTTTAACCTTCTGCACACACTGCAGAACTTTGTGATATTTGCATTTACTTCCTTATATGAGAAGGGAGAATCTGTTCTTACAGCTATGGAGAAGAGAAGAGAGGGATGCTTTCAGGATATAATGTCAGTAGCTACTGACTTGAGTTTGACAGCTGAGAAGGCCTCTGGGGCTAGCATTTTTTCTGTTGGCTGCAACTCACTTCTTTCCCTTTTGTGAGGCCCCTAGTTGGAGAACCTTCTTTCTGCATTAAATATGACGTGACATTAGGCACAACAGAATCCAACAGCTACACTACAGCATCCAGCGGGTATTCATTATTATTTATTTGTATTACCATAAATCTTGGAAGGCCTCACCCTGGACCACTTCACATTATGCTGGACCATGAATAAACACAAAACAAAATATAGATGTGCTTAAATTCTACGTAAAGAGACAACAGAGAAATTATGGCAGAGTACAAATGCAGTGACACAGTACTACTGTGATATGTGTTGGTATTAATATACCTGCAATATATCTGTTGTCTAGTGAGATTGTTTTAAGGTTCACAAAAGGAAGATAGTGAACACTTCTGTTTATGAAGAAGTCAACCAATACACGAGAGGCAGCCGAGGAGAAAATATCCAGTGTGGTCTGAAAATGTAATGACTGAATGATGGAAGTTGGCATCCTATGTTGATCAAAACCAGAGTCAAACTCTTGATACTGAAGGAGAGGTATCAGGTAGAAGTAGTCTTGATGGGCCTTGAAAATAAAGACACATATCTTATCTTTATTGCTTTAAACTGAAGGAGGAAAACGAAAATACCAAAGGAGTAAGTTTGGAAAACGATATTTACAGTAGCGTAGCACTTAGACTAGCTAACAAACATGGCAAGGCTGCAATTTGTCAAGGCAAAAGTAAGAGATTTTCCAAGAAAGACATGATCCATGAAAAACCTGGCTGAAAAAATAAAATTATCTGATGGAGAAGAATGACCATCCTTAAAGAACTGGAAGAAGATTCCCAATTGCAGATTTACAGATTTACTAGATTTGATGACAAAACAAATGATAGCATGACAGTGTCTTTCATAGAGGATGCAGAGAAGTTTTCTGAGGGCATCAACCTAAATATGAAAAAAACTACTAACAGAAGACCAATAGTTCTAACTGAAAAAAAAAAAAACTGAGAGCACTGCTGAGGAAAATTTTCATGCATTACTTCTTATTAGGACTGGAAAACAAGAGGTATATGAAACACAAAACATTGTTTTTCCCATAAATACTGTGAAATGAGAAAATTCTTTCATGTCACATTTATTACTAACTTATTACAGATATCTGTGCTGCCATGTTTTGACTTTCAAGGGTTGAAGAAAAACAATGTTCATGAAGTTAGAATATGAGGAGGGCCTCATTCGACACAAAGACATGCTACAATCCAGTTTGAAGACAGGACAGTGATGATACAAGCCAAACAGCAGCAGAGAAAAAGATCTCACAAACTTACAAGTAAAATGCTTAATGTTCAGGCACATTCCTTTGCTCTTTCTTCTCAGTGCACAGAAGGAAACTTACTCTTTGCTGTAGTACAGCATTTCAGCTCTTGAGGTATTCTCAAGCCCACAAAATGTGTAGCTGTGCAGCAAATGCCCACTCCCTACATTCCGAAACATCATCTCCTTCTCTTGTTATCTGATTTCTTGCTTTTTTCTTGGTTTCAGTCTTTTACAGCATCACAGCATAGGTTAAACCAAAGAAGCAATCAGATCATGTGCTCAACAACAGAGGTTAGCAGCATGGAGTAGTGGAGAGCTGGTACAGCTCCTCCTGTAGCAGGAGACAATTCAGAGTTCCTTTTCTTCCAAGCATTTGTAGCAGCACTACTGCAGGCAGAACAGAGCTGTGCCCCAACACTATCTCCCTCAAAGTACTGGGAAGTTGCCATTATGGGAAGGAGAAGCAGTCACACTTAGGTGATCTGCCTATCAGTGGTGATGAGTGAAAAATATCAGATACAGATGAAACATCCAGAGGACTCCTCATACCTCACTCACTGGCATGTCACCTTCCTTCCTTTTCTCCTCTGAAACTAGATCTATTCTGAAGTACTTCTTTTGGTCTAAAGCACAGCTAGAGAGCTGTGTTTAGATTGGTTTGGGGTTTTTTTGCAATCACCTAATCTCCCTCTGCTTTTCTTTCTTTTACTCAATTTAATGCAAGTAAGAATATATGGCCAATAGGATCAAAAGGTAAAATCAATAAACATTTTTTTAAATTATGCCAATCAAGATTGGTTTTTTTGCAAAATGAAACATCCAGTGTTCTCAAATCAGAATTTTATTGCATATTGAGAAATCTGCATTTAATTTTATATTGCAAAATCTCAAAAGAATCACTATCAAAATTTTTAAACTAGAACTCTGAAAATTCCTCTTCTGTAATGAACATAAAATTGTGGTTTAAGCGCTGTAGAAGGTGATGCATTTCAAAATCATTAAGTTCTGTGTTTGAACAAGAAATTACAGCTTTTGCTTAGCACTAATTTTATTTGGCAACCCAGTGTCCTCTGTTCTTAGTTGTAACTGTGACCTTGAATCCCCAGTTTATACAGGTAATTCACAACTAGTCAATGCATCTTCTTCAAAATTTCAAAGTCCTTATTCTTCCCTCCAACAGAAAATGAAATAAAAACCAAAGCAAAAAACTTAGAAAAGCAGTTACCAAACGTTTTAAACTTTAATCTATCATATATTCAGTGCAATTAAAAATACCAATAGCTATGCATTTAATTCTCCTTTCAGGTGTATTTTTGCCATTCAATTTCTGGGGGTTTTTTTTTGTTTTCTTTGGGGTTTTGTTTTTGTTTTCTTTTTTTAATTGGAGTCTTTAGCCTGCTTCTGATCCAAGTCTGATTTCTTCTTTGGTCATGCTCGTTCTTCAAATTACTTTCCCTTCATTCTGCTCTTGTGCCAAGCAATAAAAATAATCCGGTCCTCCTAAACCTTCACTCATCAATTACTGTGTCCTTGCTCCATGAGAAAGAATCCCTAATTGTCCTTACACACAACTCCTCTAGATGTTTACAGCCCCTTGATAATTATTCACTAATTCAGTAACATTTCCAGTTTTTCCATTTTTTTGACACTAAGACAATTGAAAACATTCTTGAATTTGAATACCAGAAAGCAAATACAACATCATAAAAAGGGCATAATTTACAATACTCCTTTTGTTATACAGGGAAACCCCTACATATAGTTTTTTCTCATTTGTATATAAAAATAGGAGTTAAAGCAATGACTGTACCCATAGCTACAGGAAAAGAACTTCCTCCTAAATCCAAGCATAGATATTTATAGTTATTTTTTGGGTGAATCCACTGATATATGATATGGGTAATACGTAGTTCCTGCCTAAAACTTAGCTAATCAGCATATATGATCAAATTCACTCATAATGCCAGCTCAGTTAAATTTAACCAAGTTACACTGACAGGAGTATAAGTGTATATTTATTAAAATGTCAATGTTCAACCCAACAAGACAATTATGTCAGGAAATCAGTTTGCAATATTTACACAACTATTAGCAATATAAAAGGTTTTATAGAGCTATACATTTCAGAATGTTTATGGGTGAAAACACAGAGCAAGTCAGAGACATGCTATTCTGAAAATAAAGAAAATAAACATATTAAAACTCTCTACCTAGTTGCAGTATAGAAGGACTTGAGGTTTCCATGTTGAGTTACCCAAGAACAATGAAATCCTTAACGAGTATACTTTATACATTTTCTAAAATGAACTGAAGTAATTTGACATGAGTCAAACCTCTTGATTCACTTTTTTATCATCATAAGATTGTCAACATCAGTACACACTAACTACTGAAAAAGTCAATCATTTCAATGTACTTACAGCTGAATTTTCTCATGTGACCAACTATCCACAAAGCCTCAGTGCCATTAAGAAGTTTTGAGGAATATAGTATTTGGTACTGCCAAAAAAACATAATTAAAAGAATGCATGTAAATTATAATCATTTTCTAATTAGAAATGTTTTATGATTACTTCATGTCTAAAATACATACATTATCCCAAAAGGCAGGCTCCAGAACAATCAATGATACACTGACAGAATTCACAGTTAGAAGTCACAGTGGGGTCCTGATCTTGCAACTGAACTTTCACAAAAAGAACCCCGCACTACTGCAGAATCTCCTGAATTTCAATAGGGCCCTACCCACACATAATCAATTACAGTCTGCCTATGTGGGAGTAACAACAGCGAGAACAGGACCTGTTCCTCCACACACCTGCAAAAATACCAAGATTAAAAAAAAATAAAATTAGTAACGTGCAGCAAAACCTATTGATAGCCTGTTTTATCACAGCATTTAACACATAATAAAGGAGTTCCATACATCTCTAAGTTGCATATTATTTATAGGAATTTTCAGCTCATTCTTCAAAGGATGTTGGCTTAAAATTGCTTATGGATTTTACATGTAGTGGCAGCACATTATGGGAGCTTTTACTGATACACACTTGAAATATAAATTTTTAATTATTATTTTCTAAAACTTAATCATCCTAGTTTCTTTGGTCTATTATGCAAGTCATTTTTTAGTGCTTAAGCCTTCTTAAAATCTGTCCCACAACACCCATTTTAGGGACATAGGATAGGCCTGTGAATTTATTGAGGTGTGCACAGTATCTGACCACATAGAGAAGCATCCAAGACCAAAGTCTTTGAAAATACATAATGAAAAGCAGTTTAGTGTTAGTCATTTTTAGACTAAAAAGGAGAAGATTTTTGAAACAAAAAATCCTCATGAAAATCAGTGATAATTAATTGTTTGCTAGGTTTAAGCACTTAGCAAACAGTGTTTAAAACATAGGAAGCACCCAACATAATGTTAAACAAGAATATACCACCATTTTGCTGCTCACACGAAACTTAACATTCATGATTTGACCCTACTCTTCTTATTTAAACATTCATATTGATGTTTAAAAGGAAAACGCTTTAGGTTACAATGTTTTTATATATTATAAACCATTTAAAAGCAGATTAGCCCTGGGTTCCATTAAATAATATTTAACTGGTGACAATGCAAGACTACTGGTAATAAGGGTTATAAGAATGACCAATAGATCCTAGAAACATGCAGAAAACATTTCTTCATTCCTTTTAATACAGATAGCATTTGGGAAACAATGATATTTGAAAAAAAAAAAAAAAAAAAAAAAGAAATCTAGGATCAAATGAAAAGATTTGAGAATCTAACCGAAGAACCAAAATTTTCATAAAACAGAATGCAGGTTTGGTTTGAGGTTTTTGGGGGGTTTTTTTTGGTGATGATGAGTTGGTCTCCTCTTGGCTTTGATTTCATGAAAAAAACAACAGTAAAATTAGCAGAAAAAGGAAAAGAGTATCACAGGTTTTTGTTCCTTGCTGCCAGGTTGAAAACTGGGCGGGAGGAAAGTTGAAATTTCAGGATGGTTACCTTACAATAATGAACTGGCAGTGTTTCTTCTCATGTTACTGCTTTTAAATTTTACATTTCATATGCATGACTCTTAGGCTTCTGCTACTCTGAGAAATTCAACTGTTTCTAGAGAATACACTACAGCACTAAGTTCTGTTTAAAAAGTGTAATATCTTGACCCCTGTCTAACATTGCACAGAAAGTTTAAAAGTATCAGACATGTGCCAAATTAGTGCGCCTACATGGTGAGTGAAGCAGTACCTCTGGCAAGTGTAATCCCATTTCTCACTGACTGAGATGAATGGACAGACTAGACCTTTCAGGACAATTGTGACAAAATCATGCAGCTACAGATTTAGCATTTCCCAATTTGCAATGCAATGTGGTAACCTGATGCAGCTTGATCCCAATATGGTTTTCTATCCCTATATCTAGCTCCACATCTTTCTTCACAACGGAAGTTAATTGGAATACAATGCGTATTTTCTGTACTGTTCCAAGAGTGTAGGTTGTAGGATGGGTCAGGGACAGATAGCAGCAGTCTAAATTACAGTCAGTTTCTGGAGAGAGCTGAAAACACAGTTTTACTATTTTGACAGTCTAAGAGTAGCTCAGAGGTAACATCCAAACAGTCAAAGAAATTAAATACTGAAATTGTCTCAACAGTTCCCTTCTCTGACATGGACAGGAAAAACACGTTTCTAATCCAGGTACAGAAACTACCATAAAATGGAATGATTCTCAAGTGGTTTGGGAGACTAGAAGGCCCTGGCAAAACCAAGTTTTTTTCATGACTAGCAGAAGTAATGAAGTCTAGCTACCTATCAGCATGCTTGTAGGTGCCACCAACACATTTCTTCAGTAATTCAGACCTGAACCGAGCCTGGCTGTTTTCCCATTCCTTTCTTAACAGATTTCTTCAAATTCCAGCTTCTGACATTTAGGAGAACAAGAGGCAGCTCACAATGTGGCTAGGTCTGAACTACACATGTGTTGACTGGCAGACCAACCAAGCATGCCGACCTGCAAGTCAACAAGTTGAACAGAACAGAAAATCTCTGAGTCCGTGCTGCAGCTTTTTCTACCCTGGGGGCACTAATTTGAGTCCCTTCTCTACTCACAGCTGCTAAGTTTCATTCAAATTGCAGAAACTTGACTTTGTGACCTCTAACTCTATATCAAATAGAGCTGAAATTAAGCAGTGGATTCAAAAATTATTAGGAGATAATGTGATCCTATATATCTTGTTTTATTCAGAAACTAGGCATGAAAACACTGTAGCATAATCACTGGGAAAATAACTAATGATTCTTATGTCACTTACTGTTTTCATTGAGGAGTTACACCACAGTCAGCTATAACAAAACAGATTTTTATGTGGTGATAGCATAAACAAATCCAGAGAATGTGGAGACTGTTTCAATAAAACTGGCTTTGTTTTGCCACAGTGAACAGGGCCCTAAATACAGGTTGCTTCATAAAAGTGAAAATTTAACAGAAATACAATTCTTATTTTTTTTTAACTTACCAAGAGTATAACTGGCTGCCCTTCACGGAGATCCCTGCTTCTCTTCCAACTCCATGCCGTCTTTCCTAAGGCTTAAGAAAAGTTCAGTGATACATATTTCAATGAAGCAGTGCCATAAAGTCTAATTCAGTGTACCTGGACTATTCAGTCTATTCAGTATACCTGGGCTTTTGTAGAGTTTCTGGTTGGTGTGGTTTGTATGGGCTTGCTTTGTTTTGGTTTAGGTTTGTTTTTTTTTAATAAATACAGTGATTTTTAAAGCAGCACCTTAAAATTCTGATCTCACTGCCTGGATGCAGATACTGGTGTTCCAAATTAAGGAATAATTTTTAATAATATGCAAATCCCAGTTCTCTTCTCTATACATGGCATCCACAATGCTCTGCTTACCCTTTCTATTGATACACCACTAAATTTTGACTTGTATGTTTCTCACCAAAAAGACATACTTGAAATCAGAAGATTTCATTTGTAGCTGGATTCCAGGAACTGATGAAAGAAGGAAAGAAAATGAAAAAGTATAATGACCTCCCTAAAACTCCAGTAAAAAGAAGAGAGGCAAAGAATAATCAGTGTGGAAAAGTTAATAGAAAACTGGACATTAGAGGAAAGGTTTGCAGGACAGAATGGGTATAAGAAGAGTCAGGGAAGTGAAAGTGATTCAACCAAAAGAGAATGGAATAAAAGAAACAAAATTATAATCTTAGCAGAGTAATGAAAATGAGCTTTTCAAAACTGTTTTGAGATTGGCCCATCTCTTCTTCTACTGCAGTAAAAGAACTACATCCATTCAAAAAATGCTTTAGGAAAACCTTAAAGCCACTTACCTTGAACCATTTAACTTTAAGCATTTGGAGTATCTAAACTCTGCTCAGCTAAACAACTGAAGTGCTTAAATTTGAAAATAAATGTAATGATATTGTAATCATTCACTGTGTCAATCCTATTGAGCATACATTCAAATCTGAGCAAATCTGTTACCCAAATAACATGCAGACTCACCCTTCGGCACTAGTCTGGATCCAGCCTACTGGTTACCAGATGGGCAAAGTCAAGTACAAGACGTAAAAGACTACTGTGGATTCAGACTTATCTCTCAAAAGCCATATTCATGCAAGTATTTAAACTTAATATAAGATTAATTGTTTGATGCAGCAGAATGTAAATAGTTAAGTGCTTAAAGTTAATTCAAGAATCAGCCCCCTAAAAGAAAACTACAGAAAATGTGGCTGAGAAAGAACAAAGAAACGGATTGTTGAATCTGTATTAAAAATAAATGACCTCTGGGTTACATCTCAATACACTGTGCCTGAAAACTGCTGCTACTTTCTGGCTTAAGTATTAAAACTTGTTTTTAAAACATGTAATGGTAAAGAACCCCATCAAAGGTTAAATTAGTTCAGTGGTTGATAACAGTACTAAAGTAATTCTTAACATAGGGTGTAGTTCAGATATTGGTATAAAGGGTTCACCACTTCTCCTGACTATTTAAACACACCGGCGTTTCCAAACTCAATTTGGTTAACAGCTGGAACAGGGTTAATAACCCGTATTCCAACAGGAAAAACTGGAAATCATAAGCCACTAATAAGGTTCTGTCCCTTTTACTTCTTACTCTACAATAGTTACTAAAGGGAAACAGATATTGAGCCATTTGTTGAAATACCAAAAAAGGCCTGGGGCATCTCTCAGCATCTTCTGTGAAGTTCTGACCACTTTAATCTGTCTCCTGAACTGCATTGTGTGCACTCTTATTTTAAACTGTCACCTATCTAAATTATCACAAAGCCCAAATCAACGCTCAACAACTATATTCTCACATGCAAGCCCCTGCTACTATTCCATCCTTTATCTATAGTTAAAAAAAAAAAGGAAACTCCCTATTTTTATGATATATGTTTAATAAATCCATACATATAAAAATCATTACTTAATGATTATTAAGAAGAAGATTAAAGACCTGATAAGGCAGTGAATTAGAGAGAGAATGAGTTCCTCTGTAGATTCAGTTACCTTTTCTTAAAATGGCTAAATAAAATAATGTTTTGTTCTCAGAAGAACCATGAGCACTACCAAAATTTTATAAATGTTGTAAAGCTCAGAGTTCAAAATTTCCCAGAAACTGGGAAACTAGAGAAGCAAATGAACAACTTTCATCAAGTTGTCTTATAAGAAATAAATTGAATAGCAAAAGAGCAAACAAATTAGTACTAGCTAAGAGCATTTTCAGATCCTTCACTCCTCCCTTCATTTCAGTAGCATTTCACTTAAATGCAGGCATACATGTCTGCAAAGTTTAAGCTTCAGTCTTTCAAACAGCTTCACATATCTGAACCTCACTCTTCTAAGTAGTGCTGCTGATAAAACTACTCATGTGAACAGTGTCAAGAACCTGCAAGAACTAAGGTTACAGAAAGTAATAAAGAAATGAGTTAATGAATGCAGGGTATCATTAACAATTATTTCTGAAAAGTAAAAGACAGCAAGGAAGAAAGCAAAGCTTGAAAAATTAACAGCTGAAATATGAGGGGTGGAGGAGAAATTAGATTATGGCCCCAGAAATTACCCTACAAAAATTTAACTTCAATACCTTTAAAATAACAGAATCAATGCTAAGCAGAAAAAAATAATAGAGCATCCCTAACTTAACAGCCATGACAACCACGCTATTTTCTCACCATTTGATGAGTCCTCTTCAGTTCAAGGCTGAAGTTTATGGGTACTGTGGAGAAGATCACTTGGCAACTGCTCTGCTGTAATTAATCCATGAATAAAGAATATGCTTCAGTTTTCACAGATACCAAGCCAGCACTTTTCACAACCATTAAATCCACAAAAATATTAAAACATTTAGAAGTTACAGTTAGGCCATTTTAGCAAAACTTTGCCACAGAACCTAAGTTTAATACCAAATCCTTCCTTAAATCCTCAAGGACATCTTTGTTATTATGAGTCAGGCCTATAGGTATGTTGCAGTCAATATTAAAAGATGTGAACAAAATATAGTAAATTCAACCTTTTGACAACTACATCATTAGTTTTTATGCAACATTCAGCACTTTAGTGTCTGAAAAAAAAAGTTAAATGGAAAGTGTGCTATTGAAAAATCAGGAGGTAAAAAAGCAACAAAACCCCAATTTTATTTTTGATCTGCAGGTTCATAGGAAGTCTAATAAACTATATGCAAGTTCTAAGCCAGCACATGCTTCTTGCAGTTTTTACAGTCTATAGAAGCATCCCTAGATAAGGTCTATTCTGGCAAATTCAAAACTTTGTTTTCATTGTACAATAGTCAATTATGTCCACTTCAGTCCTTTCTAAATTACAACGTCTATCGCTGATAGCAGACTGAAATTGCAAAAGCAATCCCAAATCCTTTATTTGTCAGGGCAAATCAGAAACTGAAGGACTACAGAAGGAAGTAGAACACTCACACATGAAAGAGGATGTCCAACTACAGTTAGTAGATTATTAAACTGAAACTTTAAACTTCAAGTGATACAAAATTTACAGAGGAGGCCTGAAGGGAGGCTTAGGTGAACCTATAACAGGTATCTAGAAGGCTGGATGAAAATCAGGGGCAAGGCAGGGCTCAACTTAGAAAAATAAATAGAAAAAAATTCAAACTCCCACTGGCTGTATGCCCACATACAATACAAACACAGAAATACACACCAAAATAATATGTAGGTGTGCAATTATTATAATTATGTGGGTGCATCTTAGTGCCCCCAAACTTGTCTAACTTACCTAGGAACTGATCCAGATGAAATGGAATAACATGCAAGAACCCAAGCAAGCCAAAGAATCTAGCTAAAAAGTTACATGGTAATGACACAATGCCAGTTTTCATTACAACAAATTCCTCTAATCCTCACAGTTGTAAAATAAATCTTAGAAACACATAGCAAGGTAATTTGTAAAGCAATGCATGCCTGAGTCAGAAGACAGCCTGCAGCTTTCTAACCACTCCTAGCTATGAGCTTCTGTTCTTTCAGCAGATAAGTACCATGCTTTAGTTTTGCCACCTCTCAGCTGGACTAGACAATTCAGTATATACAAGCACAAAGTGTGCTGCATATAGGAAACTGTACAGGAAGCTGTGGGGATGTCAACTCAGCAACATAGGTTATATTATAAACTGCTCTCTCTAATGATTTTCTCTAGACTTTTTATTTACAAATTCAGGGTCTCAAGATCCTCCAGGGCCTAAATCCAGGATTCCTAAAGAACGGCCTAGCCTACTAGGTCTCTAGACTGGATCCAGGTGTCAACAGTTTCCCTCATCAACACAAGAGAACCTATGCAATGAATGGGAAAAAATGCTCTTATTTCCAGAGACAAAACTTTCAAAGGGCTGGTCCAAGTTTAAGGAATGAAAGTGCCTAGAAGCTAAGAGCCATCAGAAACCTAACTGCACCTTGCCTGAAAAACAAAACATGTTATTTCAGCCTTGCCTCACTAACATGAAGACATTATGTTATGTATGTGGGAGAAAAGACAGATAAAATAAACTGAAAACATTCAACTGTTTTCAGCACATACTCCTTCCCCTGGCAACAAGAAAATAGCTAATATGACAAAAGCTGGTCATGTCACTTATTATAGTATGAGGAGATTCTCTGACAATTTAATGGCACTCTCTGAGGAAAAGAACTGAAACAGGACAGACACTACTAGGTGGTGTTCAGATAGGCCTGTAATGAAAACTGCATTAGGAAAGGAGTCCACTATAGAAACTGCAGCTTAACCTTGTATTTGCTGCCACAGCAGAGAAGACTCTAATAAGCCCAAGTGGTTTGGGTTGGAAATTTGATCTAAAGAATTGACATCACTTTTGGTGAGGCTCAAAATCCCTTTTTCTCCCTTCTGTCTTCAGCTGTGTTCCTGCTGTGACTTTTTGGCTTCAGTAGTCACTGAGGAAACAAACTGATCATCCTCTGCCAGGTGCTACAGCCAGGAAATGCAAAACCCACCTCGTATTACATGGATTTTTACACTATAGCAATTGCTTTTCTCACTTCTTCTGATTTTCAGTTAAATATTTACCCATTCTGATCCTCAAATTATTATAATTGTGCATTATTTAAATTAAGAGATATGCATGGAAGACAAACCAAAATTATTAAATTAGGTTTATGTTTTGGGCAGTCCTAAGTAATTCTGAGAACAATGATTATGTAATATCACCATTAGCTTCTTAAATCTGAAATACAAAAGCATAATAATGAAGAAAACTACTCAGTGTGCTTACACATAATAATATATATTTCAGTTTGTATAGGATTGGGGCCTATGTGCATTAAGTATGGCATCTGAGAGCAAGAACCAGATATTAGAGGATGTAAAAATTTCACTTCCATTAAAAACCTTAATGAAATGACATCTGAAAGGACAATAGTGTGAGTCATATTAGAGAATACCATGTATCACAGAAACAGTGTATCATAGAATATTGACATACTATCTTCTACACCTTATTTCTATACTACAGTTGGAAAAATGGGTGAAAAATAATAGCTAGAATTATTTTAGGGCAAAACTACACCTCATCTAAGTAAAGAGAAGTGGTATCACCAGCATCATGTCTTTTTTTTTTTTTTTTTTTTTTACTGTTTTCACTGCTATTTCTAGTGCAAAGTTTTATTTTCACAAGACCACAGCCTTCAGGAAAAAAAATTAAAAAAATATTTCTTTTCAGTTGAAAGGCACACTTTGAAAATTTTGCTAAGGGTAATTTTATTAAAAGAAGAGCAAAAATGTTGTAAATACACTGCAAACCATTTGTATTTCCTCCTTACTAATAGAATGGCTTTACGAACTGAAGTTTTTTCATCTGGCTCATTTTCACTGAGAACCTGGTTTAAAAAATTAGGAATTTCTTTCTTTAGCCACACCAAACTTCAAATCCAAGGAAAATATAATAACAAATGCCTAATATTAGTTATGTGATTACTTACATGTTGCCTTGCACTACTTTTGTCACTAAGGAGCTCCAGAATTATATACTTTCTGAGTAGCAGTAGTTTTCGTAGCCATGACAGTCTTTGAGCCCAAAGGCTTGGCGGTTTCTACTGTGGCAGTTAAAAAAAAAAAAAAAAAAAAAAAAAAAAGACATTACCTCTCCCTTTCAAAAACTTGTTCTGCTTATACTTTTGTCAGTGCAGCTCTAGCAGGGAGCAGTGGAATCATGAAAAGCATTAGGCCCTGAGCCTGCTAACACTCGTCTGCCAGCAGTCAACCGAGTTCAAGATGACTCGCTCACAGACGTGAAGATTTTGAAAGTCAGTGGGAGCAGAGCTCCCAGACGCTCATTATGTACTTTTGAAAAATCTTCCCCGAAGTCATGGGAACAACAGTTTGCAGGTCTCAGGCCTCTGCTTTCTTTTCCCTTTTTTAAAAAGCGCATGAGATTTAAAAAAAAAGCAAATCCACAAAACAGAACAAAACACTGAAGTCAGAAAGCCCGAGGAGCGGCTGGCAGGGATGCGCTGGATCTCCCTGCCGAGGCAGGGTCCGCGGAGCTCCCAGCGAAAGACTCTCAGCAGGCACAAGTCAAGTGCAGACAGCGAGTGGCTCGGGAGGCACCGCAGCCTGCCTTCCTACTGCTGCTTTCGGCAGCTCCCTAAACTCCATCTCGGCTTCCCCATCCCTGAGCGGGGCTGGGACCACTAACTCGGCCATCAGGTACCTTACGCTCAGTCATAGCTCGGACCAGAGGGGAGCGTGGGGGAGGATGCGGCGTGAAAATGAAAGTTCGCGTTTTCCCCGAGCGCTCCGTGCGCAGCCGAGGCGGGAGCGCTTGCCCGAGTTGAACCTCGCTCCGTCAAGTTCCTCCGAGAGAGGGCTTTTTTTTTTTTTTTTTTTTTGTGTGTGTGTGTGTGTGAGGTTTTTTTCTTTTTGTGTTTTTTTGGTTCTTGGTTGTTTGGGTTTTGTTTTTGTTGTTTTTTTTTTTAATTTCAAATGACCAGTGTAGGGCACTCGGGGCCCGCTGAGCCCTGCGATGCGCCCACACAGCCCCGCTCCGCCGTTCGGGGGCTGTTGGCAAGCCCGGGCTGGGGGCGGCCGGGGGGGCTGCCCCGGGGCCCTGCCGCCGCGCAGCCGGTGCGGCGGCGGGAGGGGGATGGGGAGCGGCGGCTGCCAGGCGGGATCGGGATCGGGCCCGCGCGCTGCGGGCAAGCGCCGAGCGCTTCCAACCCTCCTCCGGCTGCAGCGGGGTGCGCGGCGATGAGGGGAGACGGGGAGGACAAGGGGGGGGGTGGTCACGCTGCAACCTGAGCGCTGCGGGAGCTGCGGGGGTCCTTGGAGGCGCAGGGGGGGTAATGGGGGGGGACAACGTGGGAGAGGCGCTGTTCATATTTTCCTCAGGTCCTCTTGGCGCACATCCCCCTCCCCCCGCCGGGCTTCCTTTCCCTACCTTCCCAAAACCCTTTCCCTACCTTCCCCAAGCCCGCTGTCGTCTCCCCCCCACCCCGCTATCCACCACCCCCCGTATCCCCACCGGCGCCTTTACCTTGACAAGTTCGCGGGGCCGGCGGAGGTCTCGCTCCCCCTCTCTCTCTCTCTTTCTCCCTCTCTCTCTCTCGCTCTCCCACACACATCTCTAACGCGCCACCTCTCCCCCGCGGGCCCGGGCTACGGGTGACATTTCTCTCTCCCTCTTTCTCCCTCCCTCCCTCCTTCCCTCTCCCCACCCCCCCCCCCCTTTCCCCATTAGCGGCGGTTGGGTCGGGAGCGCGCGCCGCGCGGGGAGGGCGTGGAGCGCGCGCGGGCGGGCGGCGGGCGCGGGGGGGCGGGGGGGAGGGGCGGCATTGACAGCGAGCGCCGTGTCCGTGCGGCGCTGCCGCCTCAGCCCCCGCGCGCCCCCCCCCGTTCCCGGCATGCCCCGGGGCGGCGGGGCTGGCGCTAACGAATTTGAATGAAGAGCCCTCCGCTCTTTCGGCGCCATTTTCGAGTGATGCCCGATCGCATCGCTGCCGCCGCCGACGCGGGGGAGGCGCGGGGCGCGGGGGCCGCCCGCCCGCCCCGACAAACTCGCCCACCTCTACCCTGCGTTACCCCCGCTTACACCTTCGCCGCCGCGCTTCGGAGCTGGTGTCGCCGCCGCCGGCACAGGCGGTAAGAGCCAGAGGGAGCGGGTGCGGCTGGGGCAGAGGGAGCTGGGCGGGCGGGCGGGAGGGGGAAGCGCGTCTTCGGAAAACGGGGGCAACCTGCGCCCTGCCGCCGGCAAAAGTCACCTCAGGAGCCCGGTGGGCAGCAGGCGGGAGGCTCCCGGAGTGGCGGCAGGTTCTGGGCGGATCTGTCACTCGCTTCTCTCAGCCCCAGCAGCGGGCGGGAGCGGCCGTCTCCTTCGGCAGGTAACCCCGCTCACCCCCGCGGGGCGGCACCGCGCCCGGGCGGGGATCCCGGGAGCTCCGCTCGCACCCAGCCCGGCCCGGAGACAGAGGCGCGGAGGCGGGCGGGGGGCCCGGGAGCCGCGGGACAGCCCGAGCTCCGGAGGGTGCCCCTGCCCCGCGCTCCCGGGACATGACAGGACAGGCTTCCCCTCATCTCCCCCCACCCCCGCTCCCCAGCACCCCTCCCCAGTGGATCCTTCCCTCCCGCCTTCTCCCCCCGCCTCTCCGCCGTGGAAATTTCGGGGCAGCGCTCGGGACACGGAGGCTCCTGCTTCCCTACTCTGCTGCCGCAGCAGCCAGGATGACTTCCCCACTTACATGCACATCTCCCTTTCTCGCCCGCCGCCCCCCCCCGCCTCCTCCTTCCTCTCTCCCCGTGTTTTCGTAAGCTGGATTAATGCCCCTTCGCTCTTTCTCTTCCCCGTCCCTTCTCTCCCCGCCACCCCCTCCATCCCCCTCCCTCCCCCCAAAAAAAGAAGAGGACAACCTTCGGGGTTTTTTTTTCTCCGTTTGTTTCCTCTCCATGTTAGCAGATTAACTTCTCTGTTTAAGCGCTTTCTCCACCTCCCACTCAAGCGCTTAATTTCCCATGTCGCGATACGGAGCCGCCTTTTGCAGGAACCTGGGTGACGGTCGTGCTGCCACATGCTGTCATATTTATCGCCTCTGTCCCTTTGGGTATTAACGAAGGGCCAAAGTACTAATGCACAGGGCTATTTCCCCCCCTCTTAGCGTTAAAACGCGAGTTTCCTTCTTGCACTAGAGGGGGGAAACATAATCCGAGACCATGTGAATCGTGCCAGCTATTTCTAGGTGTTTTTCCTGTCTTCCCACACACCCCAAAAACGAGTAAATACCCTCCCCATAGATAGCCCAGCCTAATACTGTGATCAGAGCTGGCCATTCACCTCCTCTTCTCCGCCTACAAAATTCTCTGTCTCTGTCACCCGGGTCGCTATTTGTCATTGGCTTAGCTATTTTTTGGTGGCTGTTTCTATGTCATTTCTCGGTGGCCAGCAGCTCTCGGTCTCTCGTAGCTGTATGAACGCGATCGTGCTTATTGTGATAGGCGCCGAGATCTCTCGCAGCCTGTGTGCTGGGCGATTCCCCCGCCGCGCACACACACACATACACACATTATATGTGACACGGTGCCTTTTCCTCCACGACGTCGTTTAACCCCCTCGGGGCCGGGTTTGGCGTGGGTGCTCGCGTTTCGGAGTTGCGCATACAGGCTCACAAGGCATCTTTTTGTGGCGGGAGCGCCGGCGGGGACAGCACCGTGCGGTGGGGCAGGGAGGAAGCTCGGGCGCTGCCAGGCCAGCGAGCTCCTTCACAGCCACAATTTCTAAGCGTTACTTTTTATTCCTCTTCCTACTTCCCTCTTCACTTTCGGCCGCCTGACCTTTTTTTTTTTTTTTTTTTTTTTAATTCTTATTTTTAAATATTTTTAATTATTATTTTGTCCGGGGGAAGGAAGGCGTATGGATATTTTTCCCGATGCTGTGTGAGCGGCGGGCGCCCGGGGCTGCCGTCGAGCTGGCGGGCGCTCAGGATGCGCAGCTAACGCAGCATCGGGCCCCCCGTTAAGGCGCCCGTTCAGCGGAGGCTGGACCGGCTGCTGCCCCCCCTGGTTGCCTGCGGGGACGCGGGGCTGGGAGGTTGGACCGGGTCACAGCCTTTCCCCGCTCCTCTTTCCCCCCCTCCCACTGCCCCCCCTCCGTCCCCCCGTTACACCCCCCCGCGCATCCCTCCGCGGCGTTCAAAGCCAGAAGCGGCCGCCTTGCGCTTTGCACCCTGGCCACCGAAAATAACGAGTTAACCGAGGGACGTAGGAGGGACGTAGAGAAGAGTTGGGGTGCAGAAGTGCTGTACAAAAGATTTCTGTGTACATGGCTGAGAGCGTGTAGTCTTAAAGTGAAATGCAAAAACTTAGCGTTTCCAGCATGGCAACTAGATTGTGATTCAAGGTATTTTCTGTGTGATGCAGAAATGCAATAGTTCAAGGAGGTTTTTCTGCCTCGAATCCTTAGTTTCCCTGGATTCTTTTAACCCAGTGCACAAATTATACTTTTTTTAGTAATTTTTTTCCTGGGAATAGCTTCTTATTTTGTCTCCACAATTCATACCTTTGTGCCTTGATAGAAAATTCAGCTTAATCCTTGAAATTGCGATACTAGTAAGATCTTATTGAGATTTAGCACTGATTTCTTTAGATTTGCATGATTACTTTCAGAGTGTTTTCAGAAACGTTTTTAGCACTCAGTATGGGAATGTGCACAGGGCTGTTTCATTGTAGCTCTGTATGCTTTGAAATACCAGGATTTGAAGAGATTTACTCTATTCAGCTGTGGAAGTGTACTCACAAACACTGACTTTCACTTTCAATGAAATAACTGTCCTGACTCATAGCTAATTTGGAAAAAAACCCCTATAATTCAGTATTATACAGGTGCATATGCATTTTTTCCCACTATTCGATAGTCATGTTCAATAGAATGCAATTTATATTTATTTTTCATCTTATTTAAAATCTCTACTTAGCACATATTTGACTACATGAAACAACTGTTATTTTAAGCATTTTTATTTCTCAGCTGCACCATTCCCATATTTTACAATTACATAAAGGTGGGTGTGGCTAAAATGAAAGCATTGAGCAATCTAATATCAATATATAGTGTATGTTAAGTAGGTTTTCCTTTTTTATATTTGATGTACTCCTTATTTTGAAATATTTTGGGTGAAAAAAATCATGTAGCTTAAATAGACCCTTGTAGAGCTGCCTGCATTTTTTACCTTAGTTAAAATGTCAAACATTAACTGGGATTACTTGGCCCTGGAAAACTTACATTTAGAGGAAATATCAATTGAACTTAAAGATCTAAACCTATATAGTTATACTGATCGGTGAAAGTTGAAGTTTTATGCTTAATAAAACCTTGCTTAGATACACCACATAGCATAGTGTGTGTATTAATTTTTTTTCTTTGTTTCTTTTCAAATATCTTGATTCTTAGGAAAAACATCCAAATAAGCTTCAGTTGGTTGGAGTTTGTTGTTTTGTTTTTTTTTTCCTCCCTCTAAGTTGTACTGAAAGTTTCCAAGAAAGTTTCTTTCATTTTATAGATATAAATCTACTGAAACTTGGAATAACTCTTGAGATTTTTTTTAATTTTCAGAAATAACAGTAATTTGAAAGTGTGACTGTGTACCTATGTGACTTTTTAATGTGTTAGGTTAGTATTTTATAGGAAGCTTAATGTAGTAATATTTTAAAGGGAGACTATATATACGATGCCAAGGTATCATGGGGTTCTTTTTCTGTTTGGCTCGTTGGGTTTTTTTGTGTGTTTTTTTTTTTTTTTTTTTTTTTATCCTTAGCTTCTGGAATTCTAAACTTCTTACTATTCCATCTTAAATGTAATGTCATAGAAGGAAAAAAAATTTTGAGTCTTTAATTCTTTAATTATTTTTATGACTAATAAGTCAAATTCTTAGTGAAGTACAACTGGAACTGCATACAGACTACCTGGCTCTGTACACCTTGCCTGTGAACACTGTATGAAGGTGCACATCTCATCCATCTTGAATGTCAAAAGCCATCCTAACAGGTGTATCTACACTTTTTTGTCACACTTTTGCACATGTACAAGCACATGACCTTTCTTTACAGAAAAAGTAGCCACATAACAGTTAGTATTTCTTTTATAGGACCTTACTGGGTTTTGTTATTTTCATTGGGAAGCAATTAACTACTGGAAATGTAAGGGAGAACCAAGAAGCTTATCATTGTGTTCTACGAATGTGCTGCAGGTATTCTGTTTTGTAGATGCAGTCATCCACCCACACCCAAAGGCCTGTTGCAAGTCGTTCCAGTAATTTACATTAATTACAAACTGTCAAAGGTAGAGCGCATCTTGGACTAGTTTTGATTGTCTATGAAAGAAATAGGGAATTAAATTGCAGGCTTTTGTGTACAAACAGAAAAATGTTTTTATCGGAAGGTTTTTAAAACTAAAAATAATTTTATGTACATTAATAAGTGTTCTCCACAGATTTTTTTTTTTTTTTTTATACCTACATATTATTACAAGTTCTAAACACTTAGTATCTAACACTGGAACCTGATCTCAAAAAATTATAATGTTTTCTATTATTGGGAAAGTTTGTTGTTTTTTGTTTGTTGGTTTTGGTTTTTTTTTTTTAAACAAGCTGCCCAAATTATTTTTGTACATAGTCCCCTGTGACTCCTCTCACAGCCATCTATTTTTTAATAGAACTACTAAAGTATTTTAAAGATAGAAAAAAATTGATATGCCCCTCAAATAGAAAGGGGACATGAGATAGAATGGAGAGGTGTAGCCATAGATTTCCACTAACCTCTTTTTAGGTAGTGAAAATGTTGCTTTGCAATTTTTTTGTGTGTGTGTGCTTTATTGACAGGAGTTATGTAGAATTTTCAGGTTACTGATGTATGAATATATAACAAGCTACTTAAGTTGGGTTTCAAAAGAAGTCTTTATTGAAAAATATTTTCATTGTGGATACTGGACAATTTCAGAAATTGTTAAAGTAGGTATAAAAATTTCTGCCCATAGGATATAAGGCAATGTCTGTAGTGATTTTTTTTTTTTAACTCTTTATTGTAAGTTTTTTAAACACTCCTTCTAATGAAGAGGCTTTGGGATACATCTATTCACTGGACAGTTGATAGTAGCACAATTGAGGAAGAGTTTTGATCTTAGCTTTGTATGCTGTATGAGAAATCCAGAAGGTTTGCAGGAATATTAGAGGAGGGTAGCAGACTTGAACTCTAGTGCAGCTAACACTTAAAGTTGGGCAATTTTTTACTCTAATATTTGCATCTAATAATATTTTTAGCATATCATTAAAAGAAAAAAAGTTCTCTTTACAGAGAATACTAATCTTTTTAAATTTATGTAATTTTAAACACTTTTCCATATCTCGGTAATGAACAGTTACTAGTGTATAAGGATGACCCCACATACACACACACTACCACATGCACACAGCAGTAGAAAATGTAATTTATGAACATTTAGCTTTTATTTTGTTAAAGGTTTTTCCAAGATGTGTTCTAAAACTGAAGGTGATATTGTTATATTGCACAAAACTGAAAGACAGGAGTGACTTTCAGTGATCGTTATTAATGTCTAAAGGAAACCACTGTTAGAAATAGGACCCTCCCCGCCCCGTGACTATTTAGTTTGTTTTCAGACACTGCAATGAGTGTATTCAAAGTAAATAGATTATTAATAAACTTCTTAACATTGAATCTGGTTACAACTAATTATTTTATTTATCATGAACTGAAATTCACTTGAAGATTTGGTTTCAGAAGAAGATAATTACACATCGAATGGCTTAGGCTTGTATTTTCATTTTAAATACCTTTTGTAAGTCCAGTTACAATATTATCTTCAAGTATGTTAAATCTCAGTGTAAGCGCAGGGGGGACCACAACTTTTGTGGTTTTGGTTTAAGAACAGAAACTTTTTTTTTAAACGTAAGATAGATAATATGTGGAATACATGAAAATACAGACAAACACTTTTGTCTTGTTAAAGCAAGGTGCTTATTATAGTTCCATAGCTATAAGGGGGGGGTTAGTATTTTCTGGAATACTCTTAAAGAATAAAGAACAGATTTATGGAAATATTTGTAAGCAGGTGACTTGACCCAGGCATCAGCTACTCATTTATTAGGCCTATGATGCGTCTTGTCATAGTACCTACAGTAAAAAAGTCCAAATAAAGTCAAAATATATTTAAGATTTTGGCTGTCTGAATGGGATGTTTCCTCCAGTAGCTATTTGACTATAGTTACTGCCTCTATGAAGTTATACTTTGTTCTTACCTGATCGTGGTTACTTTTTTTTTTTTTTTTTTTTTTTTATTTAATGTCTCAGAGTGTATTATATGACAGTAATTCTTCCAGTATATGTTTTAAAGTAGCTAATATTTGTAGGCTACATTGTCATAAAGGCAATAATGCTACTAGCTTGAAGAGCAAAAAAAATTAGAACTCCTTAAAGAGACACACAAGAATTTAAATACTTAACAGTCAATAGCATATTTTAGGAAATATGACAGCAATAATCACACATCCTTTAAGTAGCTTACTTACTTAAAAACTTCTTTGCTTGTTTGAGGGTGGAGAGAGAGATTGGTAGTGGGTAGGAAGGGAGAACAACACCCCTTACTCTTTTTTTTTTTTTTTTTTCCCTTCTTCATCTTACTTTCATCTTAAAATGCTGCAGGAAGAATGAAAGCAGAAACATGCTAATCTGATTTGTTTCAGGAGGCTTCTGATAATAAAGAGGCATATCACAGGTGTTCCTAATCAAGTCAGTTTGGTTTAAAAAAAAAAAGTATTTTTAAAATTAGGATTTCCTGTAACATAGACAATGCGAGGGTCAAGCTGATGACCTGCGTCTATGTTTGGGGATCAACCATGAAACTCTGGGTGTTGGAAATATGTTATAATACATGACATTTTTATTGCAGGTTTTGACCTTTCAATAGAGAGCTGATTTTGGAGAACGGCTTACTCCTGTGGCTGAAAAACTCTCTGGAAGGTTGATGGAGCATGAGCTTGGTATATATTATGTTAACATTTCTCTTATTTCGTGTGTTCTATATTTTAAAAAATATATACACTAATATAACTTATTCAGATTATTCAAAATAGGCCAGTTCTGCTGGGTTTGTTCAAGAATTTATTATTTGTTAAAATAATTCTTCTTTACACTCCTGTAAAATTATAAAAGACTAAGTAAAAGTATTTACACAAGCTGTGCTCAAAAGAAAATGAAGTGGCCCAAAGTATAAAAAGCTGAGTTTGCAACAGCCTTGATCCATTTGAGTTATATAAATTCTCCATATAGTATTGTTCTCATATTCATGTCTTGGGAATTACTCCAACTAAAATGTTGCTAATCCAAAAACCAAGTATGGATGAAATAAAAAAAATTATTTTTCAATAGCTTTGTTTTTTTGTTGTGAGGATGTTTTAAAGAATAGAATAGAGAGGTAGTTGAGTGCATTTCCATGTAGTGTGTAAAGTTTGTTTTTAAAAGTGTTAATAAGCTAGCTACTTGACAAGCAAAGAGGCAGAAAAGAGAAAAAAAAGTGGTCTTCAGAGCTCTCCACCTGTACCAGAATAGTTAGAAATTTTATTTATTTAATCTATTTGTGGGTAAACAGATATTATATAGTAAAACAGTGAACATATCAAAGTAATTAATACGGACTATGCTACACTCATATTACAAGTCCTGCTTTGCACTAAAAGTACTAATTTGGCTGAAACTGAGAAATCCATTCAGAGTAATCATAACCTATCTACTCAAATACAAATAGTCTTAACTAACCATTTACACAGACAACTGAAATTAAAATAGTAACTGGTCTTGGATTGAGTAAATTTGTTTAAATACGAAATGGAGTAGTAAAAACTGTAAGACTCTATCTTCAGCAGAATATATTCTAGTACAACAAATTCTATGAACATGTTGTGACTTTAGCAATTCCAACTTTCAGCTCGCCTTCAGTTTTTACCCTTAATCAATTGTTTGTCTTCAAGAGCACATTTTTTGTAGGAAGCAATTGTACCATAAAATAGAAGATTTTTTTAAAAAAAGCAAAATTTCAGATTATCCCAGTAACTGCTAATTTCTACCAAGCAAATCCAGTGAGGTGTAAATTACATATTTCTTCACTGTTGTAACTAAGGGCTAGTAGAACTGAAGAATTGCTGGCATTTACCAGTAATACACCTCCTGTTATAGAAGTATTGGAGGCAGACATATTCTGAATATATTTTTAATAAAATACCATGACTTTTGGGGTAGTTAAGACCACCTACCGAAAATTATCAGTTGAGTAATAAAATTTTGAATACAGAAAGTATAGGAAGTGAAACAAGATTTTCTATAAGCTTTGAAGTTTGTGATAAAGTAATTCTTTATTTTCTAGTCCTTTCTTTATGTGATTAAACACAGTGAAAGTACTTTTATTAGGCTATAACTGTGTTTGGGTAACATGCCTAATGTGCTCCCAAATAAAATAAATATTTCAGTTTGTCCAAAAACTGCTCTGAATGTACTGCATTTCTGTTGTTGTTTTTTTTTTTCTCTATTTTTCTCGTGGTTCTCTTACAAAAATAAGGATTTCACTTAACAGTTTGAATTTGTTCTTTTTTTTTTTTTTTTTTTCTGTACAAAAGCAGTTACATTCTTGTTAATGAAAATCAGGATTATATTGCAAGGCAAAGGTATCTAAGGCTCCCTTGTGAGATATTTAAAAGGTGAAAGTTTGATGAAGTGTTCCTTGGTCTGACACAAGTTCAGAGTATTTCTCATAGATTCTTATTCAGCAAAAAAGGTGGTTTCTGGTTCACAACTGTAAATCAAAGGGATTTTAAATTTAGGGCCTAATCCTTCAAACTTTAAAAATACACAAGTAGTCCTAATGACTCACTACCATGAATAAGGATTTGCAGAATCATATTCTCATTAGATGCACACTTTATTTCCTTTAATAAATTTAATATATATTAAAGTATTTTGAACTTTGGACAAGTCTAAATGATTTTTATAAGGTGTAAAGTGTTTTCCAGTAATATAGTAATTACTTATTTATGAGGTCAAATATCTTGTAAGACTGCTGCAGTTGTCAGTTATCATTAGAATCCACTTTTTAAATGTTGATTTGCTCTAGAACACTTTTGTTCTGAAATTTAGCCCATAATAATTTTTTTTTTATTTTCTAGAGCTGTTTTGTACTTGGTAGTCAGCATGACTGTTCTTTGACCCAAAGAGTAGGTGAAACTTTCAAGAAAGGTGATGGGGTGTGTTTTCTTTTATTTTTCTACTCTTAACCTGTGCTATTACAGTTCTTATTTAGCAAAACTACCATTGATTTGGTTGGAAGTTCAGCCTGAAATAAGGGCTGCACTGCTTGCCCCTTAAAAATTGCTGATGTGGCTATTGCAAATTGTGTGCTTGACTTTGTAAATTGTTTTGCAGTTTACAACTTAATTACAGTTAAAAATTGTAATGAAGTTGAAAAAATAGAAATGTACAGACTTCTCTGTTGAAGTGCTTCAGATGTGGAACTTCGTGTGGCCACTTTTACTGTTCCTGGTGTAGGTAAAACACTTGAGGCTCTACAAACCTTGTTGACTGAATCATAATTTGAAATCTGACAATGCATACTTATTGCTCATCCAAAAGAAACTGCAGATTACTTTGACAACTCATTTCTACTTTGCTGAAGTACTTCTCTTGCTTTTCAAAGGCAACTTAAATAATTTTCCTGGAGGAGATATGTAGCTATAAATGCAACCGATACCTAGTTGTTACAACAGATGTAAAATCAACCATTGTTTGAAACCCTGTGATATCTTAGGCATGACTGTTTTAAGTTTTGAAATCCTAAGCAACTGAGTTTTCTGGATTTTGTTAGTTTAAACTAAATCCAGCCCTAACATTATTTTAAAATCAAGTTTTGTATACTCTTAGATTTAAATAGACATTAACTTTTATTATTACATCAGGCATTTAATGAAACATGTATATAAGAAGAATTTAAGACTGGCACACTTAAACATCATTTTTCATTGTCTCTTGATAAAGTGGGCTTGCAAGGCAAGGAAAAGAAAAGCAAATTATATGCAAATTCTTTAGGGAAAATAGTTAAAATGTGCTAACTGGAATATTTAAATGCTTTTTTTTTTCTCAAATGCAAACATATAATTAAGCAAGGTATTTCCCCCGCTCCTTTTTTTTTTTTTTTTTTTTTTTTTAAATTTCAGCAAAAACCGAAGTAGAAATTTATGTAGACGTGTACATTTAAGCATTGGGTGGGGGAATGAGAAACGTAATCAGATTTCTTGAATGTTCAACTACTGTATGGATGGCTTGTGTATCTATCTTGGTTTAGACTGCTGTTTGCATACTAACTTGAAAAAGGGCATGTATGAAGATACTACTGCTCACTGAATAGTGTGTTTGAATAAAACAGTGTTTCTAGCTTTGTTAATTTTGAATTTATTTCAAACAAAGGGATATTCATGGTAAATTTTTTTCTGACTTTGTGTGGGGCAGTTTTTTTTTTTCTTTCTGAAAACAATTGTTTTGTTATTATTCTAAATTTTTACAGCACTATTATGGAAAAATTAGTGCTTTTTATCAAAAGATGCTACCAAGATAATTTACTCAAAGCAAGAAATCAGCAATAATTGTTTTTTAATTTGTGCAGTACTTAAAAATTTTAGTAATATGCAAGTACCTCGAAAGAATTTACACCTTTCCTTTAACCCAATAAATTTTAAAAGCTTGCTTTTTGTTTCCTGTCAGTGTCCTATGGGGTTGTTGTTTGGGGGTTTTGTTTGTTTGTTTTGAGAGTTTTACTGAGGTTGTTTGTTTGGGGTTTTTTAAGCCTTCAGATCAAATATTTTCTTGATTTTATGTGTCCACTTCCTAGTTGACATGAAGAGCAGTTTAAAAAATGTTTTTTAAATTTCCCTTTCTCCCCACTGAAGGAAATAGGTTTAAGTATTCATATGAAAGTTAACATAAACATTTTGAAAGTATTGTGATTATGGACATGATTGTGATCTTCCCAACTTTAGCTGATAACTTTCTACTTCAACATAGATGTAGTATCATATAAGTAATTTTTAGATTTAGACAGGAGTTCCAGTGGTTCTGATAAATGAAAAAATTTGCTTTATAATTTCTGTATTCTTTTGGAGCAAAATTTTCTTTCAGTAGAATGGGTAGATACTGTGGTCTTAAGCATGTTATCATTTTAGTAATTCTGAAAACACTTTACTTTCTCTTGTTGCAAGTTAGTCCATATTTTAGTCAAGTTCAAGAATTAGACAAGGAAGATGCTCCATCTGTTGTGAAACATTGCAATGGCTCTTACAAGGAAGATTTTTGCAGACAAAGTTTTCTTTTGATACTGTAACACTTATGTCAGTATTTTGCACAGGCAAAAAGAACTCCTGGTCAAAAGAATGGTTATATACTGATTACCCTGTCCCTAAAACCAAAAGGCTTTTTCCAGGCTCTCAGGAGAGGGGATAATGATGGTTTTAATGCCAAGCATGGGAGTTATAGAAGCAGCAGTCAAATCTGTACTTTTCTTCACCTGTGTTATCACCTAAAATCTAAAAATATTTTTTCATCTCCCAGTCAGTCAGTATTAGTCAGGGATTTTAGTTCTGTATGACCAGACTATTTTTTTAAACAAAGGGGGTCACATGATCATCTTTAATTTTTTGTTTGTGGAAATCCATAGTCTATATGATATACAAGTTTTATTAATATGTTCACTATACTTCTTTAGGTCCCAAATTTGTGTCCTCCCTAATCAATTCAAGAGTAGAGAAAATATGGTTTGAAATAAACTCTTAGGGAAATGTTTGTCTTTTTCTCTAGAACTACCAGGTTTAAAGTCTGGATCTGCGTCTAGGTTTGGGGTGTAGTTAGGAGACTCTTGAATTAGCAGTCAGAAAATAATTCTTTCCAGGGTATAGTACAGCTAGACTGTGTTCTGTTTTGACACCAGCAACTCTTCTGTTTTCATTAAGGCTTTGATCCCAGCTATATCATCATAATTACAGTGAATTTGGCTGTGAATATTGAACATTTGCTTCAGAAATTGATATTTTTGTGAAACTGCATAAGAAGCTAAGAGAAATATAAAATACAAGAATGTTCATGAGTTATCTCTTAAATTTATTGTCCTTGGTTATTTTTTTTTTCCATTTAGATACACAAACTTCTTGCATTTTGGTGTGCAGTACTTAATTTGTCAATCTCACAGCCTTCTGAAAATGAATTTGAAATGCTGTTCAGGGTTTTTTTGTTTTATTTTTTCAGAGAAATATAACTTATGTTGCTGACCCACTTTCCCTTATTAAAAACCTGAACAGAATTTGTCATTGAGGTAGGAATTAATGAAGGCTAACACTAGAGGGCAATTCAAAGCAGCAGCTTACTCCAGAACAGTTTTGGGTGCCTGTGGCCCTGAGCTGAAAAAGAGGGAGCCTGTGGAGATTTTCCCAGGGTCTTCCCAGTCAAAAGCTGGTCTTTGTGATTACCCTCCTAAATCGTTTATTTAACTCATTTTTCGTATCTTGGAGTGCTCCACTGAATAAGGAGGAAGTTAAGCTGGTTCTAATGCTTTGCTGAATTACAAGTTAAGAAACATCTTCCAGAGAGTCTTACCTCACTCACTCATGCCACTGTCAAAAAGGCATAACTTATTCAGTGGTGGGTTTTGTTCATTTGGAATTTGCTGTCATGTGCTACAGCAAACCCTTTGAAAAATACTAGGGTTTGTGGGGTAAGATAACATTGCACAGAAATTTAAATGTCTTTTGTTAAATGCTAAGGAAAATGGAATACATGCTGAGTAAAATATTTTCTTACAAAATACTGTAAAGTTATTCAAATTAATAAGGCAGTATGAATAATTAATTCCATATAAATAGGAAAAAACAAACCACCTGACAGTCAGGATAAGGCATCAAATGGGTACTTTGTGTCCATAATTTTATTAAAGGAAATATATTATATTGAATGTAACAAAAAAAAATTTAGTTGAAGATGAGTAATCAGGTGCTGTATTTAATATTTAACCAAGTAGGAGGGATCATCTGTGTGTATTGTGCACAATTTAAACAATTTATATAACAGTGCATTACATAATAAATTACAGTTTTCACAGTTGCAATGTTCATTATAGATTTACAGAACATCTTGAATACTTGTAAATAATAACCTGTAATGCAAACGACAATGTTATGGTTCTTGAAAAGGACTCAAGTATTCTTATTTTAGCAATGCAAATTTTCTCATTATATTGAAATGTATGCACCCAGCCGTGTAAATGCTTGTGGCACAGTACAAATTTCAAAACAAAGAGCGTTTTATAAGTGAGTGTGAGTTTATACCTGTCCCTTTATCTTATGTGGATTAATATAATATAATATATTATTATATATTTTATGTGTACTTATATATGAAAAAAACTGTGATTAAAATAGCATGTTTGTTCCTACACTCTGTCAGTTTGTCACATTCTATTATCTTTGCATTCTTTTGCACAACTTACTATAAATGTCCTGAACTTGCTTTAACTGCTTTCAAGGTTTTTTTGATAAAGAATACTTACTTAAAATTTGTGGCACTCTGGCAGTGCCACAATCAATAGAAAAACTACAATTCATTGTTTCAGTAAATGTTTATACCTATTTTCTGCAGGTCTGCTCAGCAACTCCAGTGCAAACTGAAAATATGTAATCTGCTGGCAATGATGTGCCCAACCTTAAGTGATGCTGGAGCCTTTGAAAGAGAGATTGTGTCATGACATAGTATATATAGTCCAACAATGACTGACCTTGATTGATCAGTCAAAGGAGAAAATAGCTTTCTTGGTTCTTAATTTGCAAAATGCACTACAGAAAAAAAAAAAAAAAAGGACCATGTGGAATCTAACCCACAGAAGTTGTTAGGTTCTCTGGTGTTTCGGGGAGACTTAGTTTTCTTGGGGAAATGGGTTTGATGGCTTAGTTGGCAATCATGCACGGTGATAAAGAGGTCTTAATCACACACATGAACTCCTGGTTTTGAGAATGTATTTCTACCAAGTCCATCTGAATCTAGGTGATTAAAGCAAGTGTACACGTAAGCTTTTAAGGAACTGAATCCTTAGTCTTTTGCAGGTAAGACACTACCAATTTAAGAATAAGCATTTTCATGCTAACATGACTTGTCTTTTTTTTTGTTGTTCATTGGCCCTAAATCAAAGAAATAAGTTCTGTCTTTAACATTAAAGCTGTCTTCAGAGTTTTGTTTATTTTAACAAAGCAAGAACAAATGTGTAAGTACCGGCAATGTGCAAACCAATATTGTAATATTGGTCTATTCTGTCTTTAAGCAGGTGGTTTCATGTGGCAGGCTGGAAGAGAGACTCTTTTTCTTCCAGCTTTTGACAAAAAGATGACGCATATGACTCAGAATTAGAAGGGGAAATCTGCCAGTTTGCATCAGTTCCTTAACTTGTGGGCTGCTATTCACCACAAGGAAAATCGGTATTCTCGCACCAGTGCTTCTTGAGAGATGAGGAGTAATCCTTTCCTTCAGAAAGTGTAGGATGATTAGAGTAGGCCTTTCATATGTTACACTAGGCTTTTCCTATATTAAGATAATTTTCACTTGTATTAAATTTTTAGAAAGAAAAAAGCACAGATCATTTTCTTAAATGATACATTTAATAATTAATATAGGAATCAGATATTCTAACAATGCAGATTAAAAGCAAAGGAATCTGTTACATAAAACCTCTATTTTGTTGGCACCGAAACTCATCTGTTTTACATCTCCACAGTAAATAGGTAAGGGGTTTTTTTGTTTTTTTGTTTTTTTTTTAACTTAATTCCACATATCTGAATCTGTAGTTTGAGCTTCTAAATAAGTTAGTAGGACTGAAAAAAAGTAAAAATAGTAACTTTGAAGGCAGAAGCCCTCTGTTTTGAAGGGGAAAATAATTATTTGAAGTCTGAGTTTTCAAAATGTTTTGCTTTAGACCTGCTAAAAAAGATAATGCAGAACTTAGTGATAATTCCAGTTATTCTTTTTTACGGGTTTGGATTATGATGGAAAGATACTTCTTGCAATACTGATACTTGCTCAAGGAACATACTGACATGTAGCCTCTTACTTAAAAAAAAAGTCAGATGCTAATTTTCAGAGATTAATATTGTCTTTTTGGTTGTTGGATATTTATTAGACAGTTTGATAGGGCTAAGAATGCAACTTTAGTTTGGGGGGTTTTCTCTTTTTACCTATTTGTGTGTTTTAAATATTTTTTTAAATTTATGGATTATAAATCTTTTTTCTTAATATATTCTAGTTAATTCAGCATGGTTTTACTTCAAGATTGTTAGTGAAATATTGAAAATCTAGCTTAATAGAAAGCCATAAGAGGCACCCAGCATCCTTATCCTTTTTTTTTTTTTCCTCCAATGGATAAAGTTCCTTTAATTTGAAAGAACTATTGTTGTTGTTTTGAAAAAGCATATCCAAAGTGAAGTTCATTTTCTAGCTGGAAAAATTAAACTCACTGCTTATCAATCTGTGTCAGCTCAGAAAGCACCACTTTATTTTGTATTAGCTCAAATCTGTGAGTAGGGATTCTCATTGATGGGAAATGGGGAACCAAACCGTGAATGTTTTTGAAAGGGTATATATATGTGTGTGTTAGATGGTATCTGTTAATATTAGTATTATTCTATTCATATTTCATGGGGAGGTGGGGAAAAGATTGCTGCTCCTGACTATTTCCTCAGCTACCATCAAATAAACAGTAATCTAAGTAAATAATATGACTAGGAATCTGTACCCCAAAGGTGTTAAGGACACTTGAAACTTCTGCTGAAGTGACTAATTAAATAATGCAGTTGTAGAAATACAGCTAACAACTGGAAAAGTTATAGAAGTTACTGGGAGGTTCTTCTGCTGTTACTAGGGGATTCCCCTTAATAGTTAAATTGATTTCGTCTAACAGGTCAGCCTCACCTTTCAAAAGCCATACTGTTGTCTGGCATTTCATAGAAGTCATGTAGGGATGATGTTAAGAAAAAGACAAATTTACTGTCTGAGCCAGAAGGCAGGCTTACAAAAAAGCAACTCTTTCAGGACACGAAAAGCTCTTTGTTCTGTGGCCTTGGTCTTTTTGTGCTCTGACCCTTATTTTATAGCATTGTCACTCTGACCCTAAATCTTTGAAAGCGGACATGCAGCAAATTTAGCCCTTTACAAGTGGGATTTCATTCTGAGCTATGGGCCTGGTTTTTATCTTTAAGCATTATAATCCCATACAATACTGAGATGTAACAAAATCTAGATTAAAGATTTGTGGTTTGGCAGAGTATAAATAGTTATTATTTGCATATAAGGCAAATTTTTTAAAAAATATATTGCTCTATTACTGTCCTATAATTTATTGCTATTTACCAATTTCAGATAAGACAGCAATTATGTATGCAGTCTAGTTAACACTGACGAATGTATTTTCCACTTTCCCCAAAATACTTTGGAAATTGATCCCGTGCACAGACCACCAGGGTTCCTGCAAAATCTACTTGAATATTCTATTGAGGACAAGAAATGCTTTGCAGTACATTATGGAGTTAGAAGATTTAAACAGCAATACCTGCATGACCATCTTTCATAAAAGACAGTGACAGCTTAGGAGAGCACAGAATTTTGCACTAGGCCTGTGACTGCTTCCTGGGCTAAATCAGCAAGTCATCTGGGAATTTAATAAAACTATTTTTTTTTTTAAGAAAGCTTGAAATTAATGCAAAACTAATAGCTGATATAATTTTAATATTTTTTTTAAGAATCTAATATGTTTAAGAGGAGAACCTGTTTCCCTTTTTTAATAACTTCATCTTTTTAGATGGTTTGTATTGTACAGTTACTGTTGTTTGGAGAAGGATTGTTATATTTTCTCTTTTACCAGCAATGATTCTATATACTTCAGGTTTTGTAAATTTGAACTATAATAGGATACCTTTTATTGGAGACCATGAAGAAAACATATCTCAGCTTTGTTTTTTTTTTTATTTTTTTTCATCTGAAGAGGTGTTAGAAATTTCTTTTAAATACTAATACAGAAACTGAAGATATTTTAAGAGTGGTCTGGCTTGCTTTCTGGTAGATCTACTATATGTAGTTTTAATATTTTTTGTGGTAAAATTGAAGGCTAAGTAACATTTTAATTACTAGTGTGATGAAATATAAAACTTACTTTGTAGAACTTAGAAAATAGCTTCTTCGTTTTTCTTAATTTTGTATGTGTCCTTTCAAGCAGAAAGAATGCTGGTACAGATTGAAAGTGTTCACACAGTTTTCTTGCTGTGTGCTTGCCAAAGGTGCAGGGAAGACAGATTTTTAAAAGTTCTGTGCTAGCTATACTAGTACAGCAAGAGGGATCTGGAAAGCCTTTATGAAAAGTAACTTTTACAAACTCTGTTAGAACTTGGAGAGTGATACACTTTACAAGTTTCCTTTAAAGTATTTCATAGACCAATCTAGTTAATGCATCAGCATCTGACAAAATGCTTTTTAGAAGCCAGGAAAAGTGGTGGGAGGGGTTAGTCTTATACAATTTTATTTTTAAGCTAGAATTTATTCTAAAATATAATATACCAAAATATACATCAATAGTTTTTGTGTACTATATCAGCTTCCCACAGTTCTGCTTTTTTTTTTTTAAACCAACCAGCTGTAAGAATTGTCATACTGTACTTGTTCAAGTCAGAACTGACTACCTTTAGTTTCTTGCCTTTCACTGCATTCTCTTAGCTCTTTATCACTGCAATAGAAGCATCAATATTGCAGAACCAAGTGACTGTCTTCACTTTGGTTTAATTTCCTGACTGCAATGCGGAGGGCAGAGTGCACTTCATACAAACAAATGCAAGCCAGCCTAGTCTTAGGACTAGGAGTCTTAGATTAAGTAAAAAGGGTGTAAGACAGGATTTGATGCTGAGAGTCCTTAACTGCACTTGTAAGTTTCCAGGTATTTTTATGCTTCTGAATTTCTCAATGGTTTTACTTCCTGGTTTTTTATTTTTAGCTGGCTTTGTTATTTCATGTTTATCTTAAGCAGTAGTTCTCCAGCTAGTCTAAATCTGTTTGTTCATGATCCTTGGAGAGATGACTGGACACATGATATAGATTCTCCAAATTTAGTAGCAGTAAATTTCAGTAATCAGCAGTCATCTGCCTCACTTTCATTATTAATAGTTTATATTGCAAACAATGTAGTTCTAGGCTTTTGCCAGGATTATATGGGGGATATATTTGATATAATCAGGAAATAGTTAACAGAGAATCTCTCTTTTTCTTTTTTCTTTTTTTTTTTTTTGTCCAAGTTTGTACCAACCAACAAAATCAGTGCTAGCCGTCTCTGTTTGAATATGTATCTTTGTGTTCAGAAGATCATCTAAAGCATTAATTGTGATTTTTTTTTTTTTTTTAAATACAACTTTGTAATAGGCTTAGAAATATTCACTACTTGGTAGAAGGTATGGAGAGTGTATAAGCTTGGTCCTGAATGACTGTTTCTTTTTGAGATGAAGTGAGGCAAATTTATTGCTGGATTACCATCACTTAATTACAAACAAATAAAAAAACTTCACCAAGAAACAACAACCAAAAAACCCCACATGCAACCCTAGCAAAGAATTTATTTTTTTTTTTTCAAAGTGCAGTCTTAAACATGAATTCAAAATTTCACTGTTACTTCAGGAGAGGAGCAATCAAGGTATATAGTTTATTCTCTTACTTTGTGGTCAAAGGAAGAAAAATTAACCCCAATTAAGTTGAGTGAATTAACTGAATATGCCTGAAGCTAATAATAATAATAATAATAATGTAATAGTAGCCAAAAGTACACTGATATCTTTAAAGTAATGTTTTGAAATATTTTGATTTAATCTTTTCTCCTTTTAAAAAGTACATACATATTACTTTGAAGGCTGCAAACACTACGAATTAGGGAGAAAAGATGGTTCCTTAACAAAACAACAAGGAGGCAGGAGTAAAAATATATAGTTCTAAATCTAACGTAAGAATGAGCAAGAGTTGTAAACTCTGCTGTGTTTGCAGTATTGAGTAAGGATATGACAAATATAAAATAAAATGAAACTATTATTTAAACTGGAAGAGAGGGGTGTAAATAGTGTATTAGAAATATACTACATACACTTTTAGATCTTACAGTCTTAAATTTTGAGAATGGAACTGTTCAGATTTCTGGATTGTGAAGAGTAAGATCTCTAATTCTGTCTTTTGCCCAGATTAATTTAATAAAAAATCAAAAGCATTTCCAGCAAAAGTTGAACTGTCAGTGTGTTTATTCATATTGAGTGGTGTATTAGTGTCACTGAACTGCAAGAGGAAAGCTTGGCAAATTTACCAGCAGTTGTCCAAAAAGCTACACTGCAAAATGTCCTGTCTAACACGAGTAACTTACTCTCTGCATGGAACATACAGAGCAGGACACACTTGTCAGAGATGCTCGGCTTCATGCTGTGCCATCTCAGTGTAAAAACTGTCTCATTTCTAGTTTAAACTTAGGTAAACTGAGAAAACTGAGATACAGAGATGTAATTTTAGTGTCAGTGTTATGAAGGAGACTAGCACTGCTGGACAAATAATACAATGCTTTAGACTGTGCAACACCAAAAGTCTTTCATGTTCAGATTTCTAATTTCAAACTGAAATAAGATTGGGAAAGGGTCGCAATAAAAAGTGAAGCAATAGCCTTGCTTTCATAGTGAATCTGTGTTGCTTTGCATTAATGAGTAAGTAACAAAAGCAGTGGAATATAGCTGTATGCAAATGGTGTTTAACACTATCAGTGAGGAAAATGTTTTGGCCAAGAAGTATCAGGAGAGTGTTTTTATTGTATAAGCAAAAGACGTGAGGTAAATTTTCAATCTTATGTCATGTTGGGCATTTGAGACAACATACAGTATTTAATACAAATGCCTTTATATGTTTTAATCCAAATCACTGACCTCTCTGTCAGATTGCAGGCCTAGTAGTAGCTTTTTGGATATAATATGTTATACAGATATTTAAGAAGCTTATTAGTAGTTATAGTAGCATTTAAAGAGCTTATTAGTAGCTGCAGAAGCCAGAAATTCACTTGTAGCTGGTTTTCATAGTGTCAGAAAGAGACTGAGTTTAGCTTGGTGTTGTCATAAACTCTTTAATGTAAACAACAAAACCTGAAAATTATATTTTATGTTGGGCTTGGTCTTTGATAAATCAAATAAGAAATACTGAAATCAAGGAAAAGCTCCTTCCTTGGGAACACTCTAGTTGTTAAAACAAGCACAAATGCATGCACACACCTTTTTTTTTTTTGTCCTCTTTTTTTTTCTTTTTTTTTTAACAGTTTCAGTTGTTTTTCCAAACAGCATTCCTAACTTCTGTGTAGGTGTGGAGAGCCTGCTCCTATGGAATTTCAGTTGTGCATCTTCAAAATCCTTCTTTAGCAGAGCTCTTGCTTTCAGGGGCTTGATCTAATGGAGCTGCCTGCATACATGATTCCCAGCTTTCACTGAGGTCTTCTTTGTCTGTCTGTCTCTCGGCCACAGACCTCCATCTTAAGACGCAAGGATGGAGGTAGGAGAAGCACTCTCAGTACCATGACTATATTAGCTTTATGGCCAAAACATAGAGGTAAACAGCTTTGTGCAGATACTCCTGGATTTCAGTAGATTTCTAGCTTAGCTGCCAGTATACTTCTTATCTTAGACTTCCTCCTTTCATCCTTGTGTTCCTCAACCCCTTTTCTCACATATACTGCCTTCAATTTTATGTGAAAATTTTCTTATTCTCCTTATAGATAAAGCATATTTTAATAGCAGTGTAGAAAATATATAGTCATGTTAGATTTTTACTTGGTTGGTTGGTTGGTTTGGTGGCATTTCGTAGTAAAGTTAAAAAAAAAAAAAAACAAAACAAAAAAAAAAAAAAAAAAAAAAACCACCACCCCCCAAAACCCTAAAAGAACCCCCCAACCTGGAATCCTGTAATTCATGTAAGGTTTTGTGTTCATATTTTGTATGGATGGGTGGAATTACCTGCAAGTTTTCTTACTAATGTACTTACTGTAGAAAATACTATAGTAGTTCTGCCAAATCTTCATTTTATGGTGAGTACAGTTTAATTTTAGAGGGATTTACTTATGCAACAGAAAAAACACCCTCCATGCTTAAGCTAGAAGCTGAAAACAAATAGGCAATTGAAAGAACAGCATCTAGTTAAACACACAGTTTGCAAATGAAGAATTTGGCCTGAATGCACAAATGAGAAATGTACTTCCAAAGGTATTGAACGTTGCAGCTGTCATATTTAAATAATTTTCTTTCAATCTTTTAAGGTAAATCTACAAGTACAAAGCAGTATTTTCTCTTGCTGGAGAATATTTTTTATATTCTTTTCCCATAAAAGTTAAAATAAATCTCTTATTGCTAGCTAGCATGTTTGCTCACATCTATCTTTGCTTTCCAAATTATCTATATGAGGTGGAGATTTTGTCTTTACCTTTTCCTTTCTTGGCTTATGCCTAGCACAGTTTCTTCAGGGAGGAGACCAACTGTCACAGCATTTACAGTTAGATTTATTTTGACTTTGCACTCTGGTTTTAAATCACCATGGTACTGGGTAAGTTGGGCCTTAATTCAATCTAGTTAGCCTGTTTTAGCTGTCTGATTTAAATATCAAATAGATAGTAAGTGGGGGGAGGGGAGGGAGTGTAAGTGTAAATATAGCTGCACGTGTAAAAAATATACTGGAAATGGCTCTTTGAGACAATTCCTAAAGTTAGCATTCCTACCTGGATAGCTATATAAAAACAGTGTTGCTGCAGCTACCTGTAAGTTTATACTGGCAATCTCACTTCAGTTGGCACAGTTGTGGCCAAGCACTCTTCTAACAGATATTAATTATCCTGCTGTATTATTGCGGGAGCAAAAATAAGAAGGGAGAAAAGAAAAACTCACTAATCTTTCCCTCATGTAGCCTGCCAAACCTTTTTTGTGCTTACAGATAGCCCTGTTAATTTGCAGAAGCTGTTTATCATGAACTGACTAGAAGGCTTATTGCAGTAGAGTGCTTTTGTCATAATAGATTGGTATAAAAACTTTAAAGAAAGCATAAGTCATGTTATCTAGGGAACCAGTAGAAGTATTGCACACCCTTAAATCTCTGGCATACTTTAGCCTAAGAAAATGATACCTGGCAGGCATGTGAACTCCAAGTCTCTTGCTTACTTCTTCAAGTAAAAGTAGCATGGTCATTCTAGGCTGGGGGCTGATGAACCCCTGCTCCTAATAAGAGATAAGTTACTGTTCTTGCTAACAATCTGTTGTGGATTTTTTAAATATATTTTTCCCCTAAAATTAATTACGAAGCACTTGTAAATCTGTCCAAAAATTGCAGTGAGAGTAAATGGCAGAGGTAACAAATGTCTTGAGAACTGAAACAGTAGCTTAGTTTGAAATTGTATCTTATTCTGTTATATATATGAAAGTTTGTTGGGGTTTTTGTTTCACATCCATCTCCAGATGACCAAAAGTTAGATTAGAAAATAACCCAGACTTTTTTAGGATTTTTTTTGAGGTAAACGTCTGTATAATCTTTAATTCCTCTAATCAGACAAACAACTGTCCAGTTACTGGTTTGTGTCCCATTAAGGTATTATGTACATTGACAGTAAAGTCTAGAGCACTGTAAATAAACAGCCAGCTTGGCAATGGACAGATGTTTTATAAACATTTTGCAGTTTATTAATACAGCTGATGTTACTACATGAAAGCTAACATTCAATAAGAAAATTCTGCATTAAGCTCTCAGTGTATGTTTCTATTTCCTTGAAGCATGGTAGACACCTTGGCATAACGTAGCAGCACATAATGGTTTGTGGGTTTTGAAAAGGTGCAGGCCATATTGTGCTGCCTCAAAAATACAAGGATTTCATCACCCTGAAGAGACATACCACTTATGAATTAGTCAATCTTGTAATGCTGATGTCTGTCATACTTTAGCAGCACGTAAATATTGGTGTTAAGACTGTAAATATCTCCAGTATTAACTGTGCTGCTGAAGTAAGGCTTGCCACTTCTGCACGCGAGTCATGGAAAAGGACATTTCCTGTATATCCTATGCCTTTTTGTTGCTACAAATTTGCATGTTGTCTGTTTATGAAGACTTTCTTGGCTTTTGTTTGTATTTTCATCTGTTCAGAAAATATTTAAACTTCATAGTGACTGATAAAGGATAGACATATATAAGTTTACTTTGGTTTACCTGAAAACTGAACTTTTTAAAGAAGCCATCTCAAGCTACACCTGTCTAACAATGCTTTGGTAAGTGTGTTTGTTTATATATTTAAAAACTATAAATATTAAGTTACTTTAATTGTCAGTATTTCTTTAATAAAACCCTTAAAACTGTGTATTCATTTTTACAGCATTTTTTAAATGAATGGAACTGGGAAAATTTTGATCATGCTTTTAGCAAAGAGAACTCACAAAGCAAAAGTGTCTTCCCAATTTTTTAACAAAACCTATTAAACACTTCATTTCTGAAACCGCTATAGACACATAACAGTTTTATTGTTAGAAGTTTAAACTGTGGATCCGACTGTGAATTTAGTAATTTTTTTTCTCATCTTCCACTAAGATTTTTCTCTTACAGGAGAAACTTTCATTGAGATTGAAATCACTGCAGTGAGAATGGAAATTACTTGGGCTCCTTTCCTTTTAAAAGCTGCATGCAAGAACTGTGTGGTGAGTCAAATGTAGACTAATGGTTATGTAAATGTCACTAATTTTAGATACAGATCTGAAAGTGTGTTTCCTTTTAAGATTTTATTTTCTTCACTATCATGACTCAGTATCACTTGCTAATCTAATTTTATTAGCCCTGTTGTATTTTACCATTTAAAATACGCATACCTTCTTCAATTAAGTGCTCACAGAGTCAAGTTTATATATCATATAGATGTTTTAAAAGGAGGAAAAAAGCTTATCTGTGCTGGGGATTTGTTTTCACTTCAGCCTTCACAAGCCTGCTACTGGTGCAGTTGCACAGGTACAAACATGATGTAGATGAATATGAATCCAAGTTTTTATAATTCATAAATTTGCATTATTTGACTGTATAGAATTTCAGCCTAGTGTATGTGCTGCTAAAAATTACCCTTTTCTTGTCTGCTACTGCTGCAGATTTGAACTGTTGAAACTACTGAGGGCTAAAATTTTCAATTTAGTTCAGAACTGAGCAGTTCTCAGTAGCAAAGCTGTGCATAATTAGATAGCCTATGGCTTTTCATAAAGAACACTTCCATGTGTACCCTTACCTATTACAGATCTCTTAAGATATGGGACCAAAATGGGATTGGTTATTTAGAAAAAAATATGCTATCTGGGTCAAAGTTGGATAGCTTTCTCACTGAATTTCTTGAAGTAGCACTATGTTATATTTGCTTATTTTTAACTGCTTAATATTAAAGACCTGCACATACATTTCAGCCGTTTGAAAACTTAGAACTGCTTGGCTGTACTAGGTTCTGTGAGTTATAAAAGAAAAAACATGTTATTCTTCTACTATACGACTTCCTTTAAAGGTCACTGATTTTTGTCAGCCCACTGCAAACTGCTGCTTGCAGAGGGCTATCCATCCTGTTTCTCTTGCAGATCTGGTATTTTAATATATTCAGGATTTTTCCCAGGGACTTGTATGAGTAGATATGAATCTAAGGAGCTGATCAGAAAGACCTGAGAGCATGCAACAAGTAAGTATTTGAGTGGCTTTGTCAAAGTCCAATGGCCAAACCGTGTGTTCCTGACTACTTCATTGTGCCCAGGTAGGCCTTCATGGGAACAGTGGAACAGACTGTTTCCTTCTGTTTCTCAATGCAAACACCTATCACTGGCACAAGGCAGGAGATGGCAGAGAAGGGGAAGAAGCAGAAGGGTGAAGGTTGGACCACCTTGTTTGTTGGCTCTAGCAACTTAGAACAGTTCAGTGACATGATGAAAACACAATTTGAGCATTTGCAGAATCAGAGTTCAACTGAGGAACCGAAGTTCCTGTCAGGATTAAGAAAATTACTTAAAGTGTTTATAAAGGCCTACTCAAATGATATGTATCCTAAACTTTTGGAAAGGATGTTGTATTTCTCACATGGTTCACAGGTGGCTTAAATAATATTAATAGTTACATTTTCCAGGGGTTTGCCTGCATAGATGGTGCCACAGGCTGTGACCAAATCAAACTCTCTCTGCATTGCAACTCTGGGATCCTAAGGATTGTGCCTGATATTTTCAGTTCAGGTGTTTATTTTCTGCTAGGCTTAGGAACTACACAGAAAAAAGATGCCTAATTCATATAAAAGAGAAAGAAAAGGTAGGCCTGCTTGAAAATAAACTGAGACTAGTAGCTGTATAAGTGTGAAAATGTCTAGTGCGAGGAGCATGTCTAAAAATCTAGTGTTGAGTGACTGAAGCTTAGAACTGATATGAGAAAGACAGATCTGATAAACTGGAAAATCTGAAGGATTGAATTGGGTTGGGCAAAGATTTGGGGTTTGTTTCTTGAAATTGGAAGAAGCAGCAGCCTGACAGAAAAGATCTAGCTTGAGGCAAAGAGAACGAGTCAGGCTTGGAGGAAAGGGCTTGTACACTTCATATCATTCCTAAAATTCACTTGAGTATTCTGCACTTGAGATCCAGAAGGGAATGTAGACTGTTAAGTAGTAGCTTTTGCTGTCATCTGCAAAATGACTGTCAATTTCATTCCCCTCATCATATTCCACGTAGAAAAGAGCAAGCTTATTAGTACCCTCGGTTGCTACTTTGTGGATTTTGTTCCTGAAAAGGAATCCCAAAATAACAGGGTAGTTAAGGTAGGAAAGGAACTCTGGAGATCATCTAGTTGAAGCAGGGTCACGCAAAGCAGTTTCTTTAGGGCATTGTCCAATCAGGTTTTGAATATCTTCAAGGATGGAGACTCCACAACCTATCCTGTTGAGACACAATTTCATGTAGTTAATTTTATACCTGTTGCCTCCTGTCCTATCACTGGACACAATGGAGAAGAGTCTGCCTATGTCTTCTTTGCTGCCCCTTACCTCCATCAGCAGGTGTTTGGAAACTTTGATAAGATCACACAAACACAAGCCTTCTCTTCTCCAGGCTGGAAGGACACACAAACACAGGCTTTTCTTCTCAGCTCTCTCAGCCTTTCTTTGTGTGAAAGATTGTTCAGTTCTCTCGTTGTCTTTGTGGAAGTAAATAAAATGCTTCAACTAATAAGGGGAATTAAAATTCAAAGGGGGAAATGTTTTTGTGGGGGCAATAAACAGAACACACCCTGATAACTGTAAAAAGAACATGAAGATCACAAAATGAAGCTGTAAGAAGTTAGATAACTCCTGCTTTAAGGTTCTGCAATCTTCATTTGCCCCCTTGTGTCAGTGTATTATGAAGCAATCTTTGTGATCACACAGAACATTCAACCTAATGATAGGACTGGCCTGGTGTGGGTGCTGGGCCAGGGAAGATGTTTTTGGGCAGTGCCAACAAGAAGCTTAATGCTGAGGAAACACTGGCAGTTCACATTTGTAGGTGAGTTTCTTGGGAGTTGTCATTTGAATTAAAATACTCTGTAATGTTATGTCTGCCGACAGGTCTCCTATCTTGTTAAAGCATACCTCAAACTGTGGCATAGGTAGTTTCTACACCTCAATGTCACATTAAAAATAGGGATAATAGAAATTACCCTTGAAAGGCTGTTGGGGTTTTGTTTAAAAAAACAAACCACTTTTGTTTAGTAGCTGTACTAGAGTACATTTCCTCATGGAATTTTCTATGGCATTCGTCAATTCTGATTTTGGAGGAAGAGGTGAGTATTCTGCATCTTTTGAAGACAAGATCTGCAGTCAGCTTTCCTTGTTACCAGCTCAAGTTGAGAAGCAGAGTTTCCATGTTGATGATTCATGGTCTACTTGCGCAGTCCTGTGAACTCCCAAATACTCTGATTTGTGTCCTGTCTTGTCACTGATTCATTTTGCAAATGTAACCCCTATTATTAAATACTTGTGCCATTTATGAATGTCGTTTCATAAGTAACATCTTCAACCTTCTGTAAAATATTCTCTATACACTGAAGGTAATGTTCACGTTTGAACTTTGGCATATTTGACAATAAATTTACCCGTGAAGACCTATTTTGCAGAAAGAATGAATGAGTTGTACAGTGGTAAACAGTGCATTGTTAAAATTGTAAAGTGACTCAAGACTTCTACAGACCATTGTTCTTCAAATTTCAAAACCAGTTTTCTTGGTACTTACTGCATATGGCACACTTTGCTGAGTGAGAGTGATCTGCACTGGGAATTTAGATACAGAGATCTGAAAATGTTTCAGCTTTTCCCTTAATCATGGTATCTTGTTAAGTATTGAGGGAAATCTGTCCTAGACAGGTAGCAATACTAACAGTAATGATGGAAATCTGAAATGTTTAGACTTCCTTTATCATCTTCATCACAGCCTGTCATAAAAATCACAAGAAATGATAGAAATATATCCAAAGTGGTGAGCTGCTATTTTACAACAGTGTAACTTGAAGCCAAGCAGCAATTCTTCATGTAAGAAACAAGTAAACAAAAAGTTTAAAATGTATTTGAAGGAAAACTTACATCTGAGATATATGTGAATCTCCTTTCTAAGGTAGAAGTTGTGTGTATCAGAATAAAATTTTTACCTATAAAGAGAAATAAGAAAGAATTATGGAAAAAAATGCAGTGGCACAAGTGACAATGCTCATCTTTCTGTGAAGGGGATAAAAATCTTTGGAGTATTTTTCACTTTACATAGTTTATTTCTGTTAGAAGATATTTAATGGCTTTCAGGTGCAATTCTATTTCTTTCCACATTTTATTTACATATAATAGCTCTGTATTTGTTAATAAATCAAATTTTAATTTATCTAATATTAGTTCTGTCTCTTAATGTAAAATTTGAACCTTATTTTTGAAAGTTCTGAAATTAACAAATTAATTATAGCAGCATTTATCCAGTTTGTAACTTCAGTCTAAAGTATACAGTGCTGAGTAGCTAAAGGCTGACTTAGTTTCTGTTGAAAGATAGGAATAATATATCCATATTGTTCTTTTATGCTGTTTATAGCCATAGAAGACAGACATGGGTAGAAAGTTTCACATTTCCCTATGTTTCTGCAGGGCAAGCATGTGGCTTTATTACCCATAAAGGAACCTTCTGTAAGCAGCTTTTACACTTTTAAGTGGTTTTAAAAGTAAAACATTTTGAATCTCTCAACAAATACACAGAAAAACTTCTAGTGTTATAAAATTTGAAGTATATAAGGCATAAATTATAGCATATAAAGTCTCAGATGTATACATTTTAATCTTTTATTGAAAGAAAGGCAAATTAAAAGCTTCAGGGGTTACATTATTGGACCAGTTAGAACAGTCAACAATAATATATGACTGTGGTTCTACAGTCCTGTGATTCTCAAGCCAGACAAGTTTTGGGATTGAGAGCCTTCCTGTTTTCTTCAACGTAGTATGGCTCTGATATTTCCATGGTGGTTTCACTGAATGACTTTAGGTTAGTTTTTGGTATGCTCAGCCAGCTGAATGTGCTTGCTATGTGAGCAACAATGCTGGCACCAAGAAAAGCACCCTCCACTCTCAAGAATGGCAATCCAGTTTTAATTTAAAGTTAATTGCTTAGATCACTGTAAAGAATATTCAGGACCTTATTCTTCCTTTCTTCATCATACTACAGAGAGGCTTTGCATATCTGCTGTTTAAATCAGTATTAAAGAGACTAAAGACATCTTCATCTCCCTCTTTCCTTCTGCAGAAGATTGGTATCTACATAGAAAACCAACACGAAAATGCTCATATAGATATAGCTTCTTAGCATATGGAAACAGCTGCAACACACCTTTCCTGTCATGAAGACATTGCGAAAGTGTCCCTCTTTCCCAACAAGTGATATCTGGGTTTTTTTCAGACACAGCAATAAATACATTAAAACTGTATCATCCATCTAGGTATAATGGAACTTCCGACTCAAAAATAAGAAATTTTCAGTAATGTGAGACAAAGATGGACAAGAGCTCTAATGTTTTGGAGGTATGAAATCTGTTAAATGGCCTGTGTGGCAACCAATTTTAGGAAGCATCTGTGGATGGTAGGTGGTACAGTCAGAAAAAGGATTTCACTGCAGATTCGATAACATCGTGTAGCCAGACAGCCCCCTGTTGGTTGTATTGTTGTGGAGATTCTAGAGAGGAATCGTGCTTGAATTCAGCTATTCATTGCTTTCAACAAGCTGGGGTTTTTTCATTTCCATATCACAAATAGAGAAAATGGAGGGGGGAAAAAATGTATGTGCTTGTAAAAACTACCTTTGAATCAAGTTTTATCTCTTGTGTATAAGAGAAATGTTAAAGCCTGGTTAAATAGAGTATCTGCACAGTTTCTTAATGCCTCTATAGAAGCTTATTTTTAAAGCACTGTAGTGAAAACGTAGAGCAGTACTTTGCCCTTGTGATAGAACTTAAGACTAGCATACTTTAATATCACGTTTACGTTCTTACTAATGCAAAGTATTTAGATAAACTGCTGTCAAGAATGCAAGTAATAGATTTTAAAACATAAAAGTTTGTAAGCTGGCAGTGAACTAGCCAGATACATGCCCCAGCTTTATTAAATGACTGAGACTCTCTTGCAGGTGCATCTATAAGAGCTTCTGCTATTTAACAAGTCAGTTTTACCAAGAGACTTGGGTTTGTTTTTTTTTTTTAATCTTGTTTCCTTTGGTTTAATCTGTTCTTTGTATGTGTTTTAAGTTGCTACCAATGCAAGTAGCTGCATACTTCAGTTTGTGTTTTCCCACAAGCTGAAAAACAAAAACCGTGTTCTTCAATTGAAATAGATACCTAATATATTGGAAAATTAAAGGACACAAATTAGGTATTTTGACTTTTTTTTCTTTTTTAACTCAAAAGTGCTTGTAAAGAGAACCTGGAATCTCCCTTGTAATGGTTATTGTATATCCATGTGATGATGGAATGCTGTGGGTACTGTATGAGGTAGCCAGGAAAGTTTCCAGGAAAGACTGTCTCAGAGGCACAGGGTCTTCTGCTTTGACATAAACAATACAGAGGTGATCTCTTTCTGCATCAGATAAGGCCAAGGTTATAACAACTCATTTCATCTGAGGAACTGGAGTTGTGGCTGAAAATCCATAGCTGCAACAGTGTTAGGGAAACTGATATAAGAGTTAATCTTCTACTACAGTACAGAAGACGTAGCATGATTCCAAGAAAGCCAAAGTGCTTAAGGAATCTTTCTCCCCTTCAAAATGCGTTAAAAAAATCTAGTGTAATCAGATATCTTTAAACTGTTGGCAGAAGCAACAGAGGGTAAGGATACATGCTGTGACTGAAAAAGGGGAATGGGAAAGATGGGGTCAGACCTAAGAGCTGGTTTAAAATTGTCATGACTTGCTAAAAGCCATCAGAAGAGTTTAAGAAACTGGCTGAAACAAGGTGAGGGTACTCTTCCATGAAAAAGAAAACCTGGTTTTCAGAAGCCTAAGGATATTGAAGTTCATATCTCTTCTGAAAAAGGACCCAGTGGAAGTTGAAGTTGCCCACAGATGTTACCCATCTTTCTTGTTAAATCAAGGATATGTGCAAAACAGAAATCACAAAATGGTTTTGTTCTAAGATTGTTGGCAGTGATAGCTATTACTCTTAGCAGATGAAAGCAAGCTGCAGGTAGGATTTCAAAGGGTAGTGGAATTTGCTTTTATTGGACTAACTGTGCAATGCCTTGCAAGTTCCATATTCTTTTCCTAAGATATTTCCTGAAGTAACAGTAAAATGAGGATACAATAAATATAAGTACCCATTAAAGAACACTAAAGGAATACCTTATGTTTCCAGTAGATGAACACTGAGATAACTAAGTATTTCTGAATTGCATCACAGATCTCTATTATGTCAAAGTTCTGGTTTTTATTGCTAAAAAGAGCACCAGTAAAGGTGACTTTAAACTGCTTTATGCTCCTACATTCTCGAAATCTGCTGAAGATGGAAAGCAGAGAGCAACTACGTCTGTTCAACAGCCAGCAAAGGGATTCATCTCTTCCCTCCTGCCATCTACCCTCAAACTGTTTTCTTTTTATTATGTTTGAAGACGCTTTTTGAGTTTCAGGGGAGTTTGTCTGTTTGTTTGTTTTACAGGAGAGTTTACAATCCTCCTCACAAATTGGCAGCATAGGTAAGAGCCTGTTCTAGGTAGAAGAAGATTCAAGTAACTTATCCTGCTCAGAAAAATTGCTGCATTCTTTTATGAGGAGTGGTTACATACTTCATTTCCAAATCAGGGTTAAACTTTAGGGCTTCCTTATGGTTCTTGGAGTATCTTTAATTTTTATTTTGTTTGAACAATTCTAGTAGCTTAGGACATACAGGTAACTTGCAGAGCTCTTACATTGTGTCCCATTATTTTATGCTTAGGCATAAAGCAGCCTGAGAAAGGCACTGCTTTTCTCTGTGAATGTATCTCAGTGTCCTCTAAAACTACAGCTTTTAGAGGCTGCAGCTTAACTGTGAGCAGTTGTCCAGAGCGGTGGACATTTTTAATGGTAATTGACAAAATCCTAACTGTATCTCCATTTTTGGTTTGTTGAGGTTTTTTTTGTTGGTTTTTTTTGTTTGTTTGTTTGTGTTTTTGTTTTGTTTTTTTTTTTATAGTAGAGGTTTTTAAAAATAGCACCTGGTCCTGGTAATATATAATGTTTTTTGTTTCTCAGGCTGCCAACAGGCTCTTCTTTTGAGACACTTAGGCCTGGGGAAATTACTCTGAATCCCCATAAGGCACATCCTTGAGATAGGAATTTCTTTGTCACCCTGTATGTTGAAAACAAATAATTTATATTGTGCTTCTTTACCTTTGTAATTTTCTTTCATTTGCCTCTTGGTATTACATAGACAAAACCAAAGGAAAAAAAACCTTCCTAAATTCTATTATCTTTGAAAGTACTTGGAATTCCTGTGTGTGTGTGTGTTATGCATTGATATACAGATGCTGCTTGCAGCCATCGGTAACTGTGCATCTGGAGCTCTTGAGTGGGACAATGTTGTTCAGCAGCACTTGTGAAAGCAACAACTGTTTCCTTGTGCAAGAGCAGTGTTAATCCTGCCACACTCTCATTTTTTGGACTACCAGTGTCTGCAAAGAGAGCTTTTCATTAGCCAAATGATAGTAGCAATTTTCTTCTTCACTAATCTTTACTAGTGTTTTCTTATTCACTAATTTATATTAACACTTAAAAAAATGTTAAGATGTGGTTTAGTTTAGAAACTGTAGCATTTCTGGTTTGTTGGTTTGTTTTTTTTTCTCTTTGGTTGGAGAAACTGCTTTAGCCTATGAAGAATTCCATGTCAGTGCATACCCCACGAATGAGCACAGCCTCCCTGGCATTCAGATACTTACTGTGTGATGCAGTGGTGTCATTAAAGACTATCTGCATAAGATACATTTTACTTGACTTGATGAGCATCACATGAATATTCTAAGAAGGCTGAGCAAGCAAAACATCTTGCCTCAAGATGTCATAAGTGATACAGGCAGGCACCTGGCCTCTGCTTCTAGTTTGCCTGTGCAGAAACACTTGAGAAAGACCAGAACTTTTTTGCTTTTCCCATTTCTTGTCCTAGGCTGTCAGCAAGCCTCCTAACATGGCTAGACCTTGATTAGAGGGTGACAAGGAACAGAACATTTGCAAAACAGATCCTGATTTGCTTCTACATAAATCCTGAAGAAGTTAAGCATAGCTCAAGCCTGGGAGCACCAGGCAGCCCAGTGATGCAGAATTGGAATTTTTCTGGTACATGGTCTACAGTTCTTGGATCCCTTGGCAGCCATGATTCTAGAGCAGAAATTATCAGTAACAATGACACCAAAATTAATTATAGCAAGGTCAAATCACTTTGGGATGGCAGTGTTATGAAAGTTCAGCAAGGCTAAACACTTGTTAACCACTTACAGGCTTTTTTGACTCAGCAAGTTAATCCTTCAACAGTTCTCCTTGCTTATTCTGCTGTCCCGTTAGACAGGATAACTTTGGGGCTGGACAAGAAGGGTTTGCACAATCCTATGCCTTTGCAAGTAGAAAATCCTGAGTGTATAGTATGCATTTCTTGCAGAGCCGAGGTGATACAGCCTCTTTATGCACAAGCAAAGACCAACCCCCACCTTGCTACAACCTCCTTTCAGGTAACTGTAGAGACCTTCTTTGTTGCCCCAGACAGCCAGCAACAGGACAACAGGAAATGGCCTCAGACTGTACCCAGGGAAGGTTTAGGTTGGACATTAGGAGGAATTTCTTCTCAGAAAGGGTAATTAGACATTGAAAGGGACTGCCCAGGGAGGTGGTGGAGTTACTGTCCCTGGAGGTGTTTAGGAGAAGACTGGATGAGGCACTCAGTGCCATGGTCTAGTTGACATGGTGGTGTTTGGTTGGTCATAGGTTGGACATGATGATCTCAGAGGTCCTTTCCAACTAAATTCATTCTGTGAAAGCTGCCTCCAATAACAGCAAATACTGATACCTAGAGCAAAAAAAAGCTGAAGTTTTCTCTCTGCTGCAGAAGGAGCTACCTTCTGAAAATGAGGGTCTCAAATAGTGTATTATTAATTAATATTGAAAATCCTAATTTAAAATGGTTAGATGCCACAGACATCTTGGGAGGAATTTAGATATGGTGCAGTAGAGAGCATTGATGGCAGTAACAACATTTCTAGAGACTGATATCTTTATAAAAACTATTTCTTTATGGGTTTTTTGAAGCACAGGCTTTGCATTCTCTTTGTATAGACAAAGATATAGATCAGACCCAGCCAACATGGGTTTAGGAGGGGCAGATCCTCTTTGACCAACCTGATCTCCTTTTACGATCAGGTGACCCACCTGTTGGATGAGGGGAAGGCTGTGGATGTGTCTATCTGGACTTCAGCAAAGCCTTTGATACTGTCTCCCATAATATACTCCTGGAAAAGCTGGCAGCCCATGGCTTGGACAGGGACATTCTGTGCTGGGTCAGGAACTGTCTGGAGGGCCGGGCACAGAGAGTGCTGGTGAACGGGGCTGCATCCAGCTGGCAGCCGGTCACCAGTGGTGTTCCCCAGGGATCAGTGCTGGGCCCAGTCCTTTTTAACATCTTTATCGATGATTTAGATGAGGGGATTGAGTCCATCATCGGCAAATTTGCAGATGACACCAAGTTGGGAGGGAGTGTCGGCCTGCCAGAAGGCAGGAGGGCTCTGCAGAGGGATCTGGATAGACTGGAGAGTTGGGCTGACTCCAATGGGATGAGGTTCAACAAGGCCAAGTGCTGTGTCCTGCACTTTGGCCACAACAACCCCCTGCAGTGCTACAGGCTGGGCACAGAGTGGCTGGAGAGCAGCCAGGCAGAAAGGGACCTGGGAGTTTGGATGGACAGGAAGCTGAACATGAGCCAGCAGTGTGCCCAGGTAGCCAAGAAGGCCAATGGCATCCTGGCCTGTGTCAGGAACAGTGTGGCCAGCAGGAGCAGGGAAGTGATCCTTCCCCTGTACTCAGCGCTGGTGAGGCCACACCTTGAGTATTGTGTTCAGTTCTGGGCCCCTCAGTTCAGGAAGGATATTGAGGTGCTGGAGCAGGTCCAGAGAAGAGCAACCAGGCTGGTGCAGGGACTTGAGCACAAGTCCTATGAGGAGAGGCTGAGGGAACTGGGGTTGTTTAGTCTGGAGAAGAGAAGGCTTAGAGGTGACCTCATCACTCTTCAACTACCTGAAGGGAGGTTATAGCCAGGTGGGGGTTGGTCTCTTCTCCCAGGCAACCAACAATAGGACAAGGGGACATGGGCTCAAGCTCTGCCAGGGAAGGTTTAGGTTAGATGTTAGGAAGAAATTCTTTACAGAGAGGGTAATCAGGCATTGGAATGGCCTGCCCAAAGAGGTGGTGGATTCACCATCCCTGGAGGTTTTTAAACAGAGATTGGACATGGCCCTTAGTGCCATGATATAGTAATTGGAGTTGGATCAGGGGTTGGACTCCATGATCTTGGAGGTCTTTTCCAACCCAATCTATTCTATGATTCTAAGGTTGTACACACTGTTCTTAGATCCTCAAGACAAGTAAACACTAGTTTCCAAGCATAGGCATCACAGAGCACAGGTTTTCCAACCATTCAGACCTTCATGCCCTCCAGGAAAGCAGCGCAAGACTTTGCCTCCAGTATAAGACCTGTATGCTTGTCACCACTTGTTTCAGAAGAGCAAAAACCCACATGTGCACGTCCTGAACACTCAATAAGTGATCTAAGAATTGGCATTAGATCCTTCACTCATGGCTTTATCTTGGCGCTGAGGGTAGACAAGAAGATCATCTCCACAGAATAGAGATGATCCAAACCATATCCGCCTGATATTCCACTAGCCTTGTATGACTTCACATGATCAGCTTTTCTATTCAATCTCAGAGCCTAACTCAGAAGCTCAGTGAGAGCATGGATCATGAGTCAGAGGATAGTGAGGCACTGGGAGGAGTTGCCCAGAGAAACTGTGGATGCCCCACCCCTGGAAGTGTTCAAGGGCAGGTTGGATCAAGTTTGAGCCACCTGGTCTGGTGGAAGGTGTCCTTGCCCATGGCAGGGAAGCTGGAATTAGATGATCTCTAAGGTCTCTTCCAACCCAAACTACTCTGTTTCTGTGGGTCTGACTTTCAGTAGCCATCCACAAGACACTGCTACAGCACAGCTTATGAGTACAAACTGTAGCCAACAGAGAAGTCACACAAGTGTTCCTGTGCCTGTTAGTGCATTTTCCAGCCAAGTTCTGCGGGGAATCTCTGAAAGATGATTCTTGCAAATGGATTGCCTTTTGTCCATCCTTTTCCCAAATGTATCCATAGAGATATGGGGACTGCATATGGACACTAGGAAATTTCAGATTGCACTATCACACTTCAAATGTCAAACTCTATAAAAGCAGAAAGCATCATTGGCCTAATCAAGATGGGAGAAGTATCTCAGTTACATTAAGAGCCATGCAGATACAATTTTTTATTTACATTTCTGACTTGGCCATAGTTAATCATTTAAGATACTAATGTGTTCCAGAGATCCACACTTTACTGAGCCATCTTTGGAAAATAATGTTTTGAATGATCATAGGTAGCAAAGAAATATTATATGGCTTAAGGATCAAATTGCAAATGGGGAAAACAATGTAAACTGGTCTGTTCCAGGAGATACATTTCCAATTTATGGAAAATTAGGAATTTACTAATAGGGTTAGTGCTCACCATACTGCAACTGGAATTGAAACAAAGTCCACCAACAGGAAATATCCAGAAAGTACCCAGCAGGCTTGTCACCCCAGTGCTGCCAAAACAGTGCTGTTATTCTGATCTTCAGAGTTTGTCTATTTGACCCCTGAAAGCTTAGCTTCTCTTTGCAGATGTGAGGAATCAGCATGATTAATCCATCTGATGTCTGGATCCTGCAGTGTTTCGCTTCACAGCACATATGCAGAAATTACCTCCTAGAGAAAAATTCTCTTCTTCAGGTATGCAAACTATCACTGTAAGATGTTCTGAAGATGCATTAACCTAACACATTGGGGAAAAAAAAAGTCCCTGTAGTCTCGAACATTTACGTCTCCTGTGTAGGTTGTTCTGTGCCATTTCCATGTTCATATAGCAGCTTTCACCCACCCATTCACTCACCCCTGTGAGATCTGCTTTTCCTTATCCATTGAAATTGAAATTTCTGACAGCTCTGTTAACTGTCCTCCCTCCAATAAAATTAAATTTATTATTTAAATTTATATCAATAAATTTACTGAAATAAGTTATGTGTCTTTGGTCCCACAAAAGCTGTGACTCTTTCCAGCCTAATTTTATTCCTTAACACCCTCTCTCTGTAATAGGAAAGAAGGGAGTTGGCCGCCTTCTGTGGGTCTCTGCCTGCCCTCATCACGTAGCCTTTTCCTCTGTTCCACCAGTACCAGGCTGAGGAGTGGGCTGAAGACATATTAAAAACACAAAGATTAAAGGATAGAAGGATGAGCATGCCTTCTGCTTATTGTTGAATACAACATTGTAAGTAAACCGGTATGTCAGCAATTATTTTATTACTCAGTTTAGATATCACTGGGGAACAAAAACAAAAACCGTAGACCAGTCTTTTCAGAAGGCCCTCAATGAAAGCTACCAACTGCCTTTGAAATTCAAAGAAAACTCAGTTCTTGACTCCAAAGTACTAATGAAACCCCAGACTTGATGTTTCCAATCTATTGCCTTTTTTTTTCCAGTGGAGAATCAGGATGGAACAATGTTGCAATGTTTAATTCTTCACAGTTTCAGCAAGCACTCAACTCACTGCTGTAACAGTTACTTGCTTAGAAAGCAAAGCCCTAAATTAATTTTCTTCAGCAGACTTGTACACATTACTGTTTCCAACTTTTAGGGCTACATTCATCATCCTTCTGACCAGAAAGAAGCCACCAATTATTGAACCATTCTATTAGAATGAAAACAGAGTAGAAATGGAGGAGGGATTCTTGGAAAAATTTACACATCAGATCACACTTCAGGGTGTTATTTCAGCAGAAACTACATGATGGTCTAGAAAACTGACATTCCCTTTTTTTTAAAAAAAAAAAAAGAAAAAAAAATAGAAGTCAGATTTATTTTTATTTTATATGATGACTAGTGATTTACATTTCACCCACCCATTTGAGAGTGTTCAGGGCTCCAGGCATATCTCCAGACAGAACCAGACTATTCAAATCATTGTTGGTCCATCCATTTACTAGTCACAACAAGGCCTTCTGTGACTAATTATGGCCTGACGGCAGCAGGAGAGACAGCTTCAAAGAATGGGAATCTTCAGACGCACTAGCAGTTCCCTTGGTTCCCAAATTTTTTATTTATGTGGATTACACTGAGTTGACAGATTTAACTGGGCTGTTGAAGATATGGTCAAAGAAGCAGAGTCACTCCTTTCCCTTTTATTGTTTTCTGAAGACATAACAGTCATATGCATCTGTCATTAAAGAGAGGAAGTTCTCCATCACTGGACTTCATTTGGGCTTTTATTTGCTGTTTCAGTAGCATCTGGGAGTAGATCAATATAATATTTGGTAGGGAGTTGTATTTCCTCGTGATGCACAGTAAATCTTTTATTGAAGATACTCCCTCTGTTTATTGTTGAAAATCGATAAAAATAAACCTTGTAAAGTTAAAGCCTGGCAATGGTTCAGCACAAATCAGAGGGAAGAAGCAATGAGCCTCCCTCCTCCTCTTGGATAACTCCCAGCTTGTTTCTCAATGAATATTCAGTAACACTTTCCAGCAATCTGGGAACAAATTTAAAAAAAAAAAAAAAAAAAATCAAAGTCATGAGTGCTTTGTTGTGAACTCAAACAGGGCTTCTGATCCACTTTGGTGGCTTTCTGGTACTGAATTGGAATATACCTTTAGACTTATCCACTCCAGAGACAGACAAAAGCACATCAGCCTTGTTCAGCTCAGATTAAAGGAGTTACTGCTGACCATTGGAAAGCTGGGAAACAACCAAAATAGGTAGAAAGTAGGAATAGCCAAATGTGCAGAAAAGTTTCTCCAAAGTAAACAGAAGTAACCACCCCTGGGTGTGATACAGTTACTCCAGCATTATTCTTTCACCCTATGGCTATTATTCCTCATATACAGCCTCTTAGGGAGGACTCTTCTACTATTTCCATGAAACTCAGTGGTTTGGAATTATTTAGTTAAGGGGAAAATTTCCCAATACTGTGGCCAGAGCAAAGAGATCAGTCTTACTATAAATAGTATATCACTCTATAGTATCCATTTCAATAGCTTTATTTAAACATCTATTCTTAATAAATTATACATTCACATGAACACCGGCTGCAGAACCTGTAAGAATGCAGTGACTGCACTTCCTAAAGATACAAACCCCCCCATGAACTGTCATATTGAAATCAATACTCAAGAACAAGAAGGTATTTCACAACAGATTCTCTCCTTCCTGCTATCAGCAGATTACTGAACAATTCAGGTGGTAAATAAATGACATGTCCCCAGAAGAGATAAGAAGGACATGAGAACTTTCCACTGTGTGAAGAAGCAGACAAAAAGTTACTTATAAGCACAAAAAATTAAACAAATCACTACAAAAGGAAATCATCACAGTACAAGAACGGGAAGATGGGAAAAGTGTGGTGCCTCTGTCCCACTGGGATATCCAACAGGCACCATAAGATTGTGCTGGTAAAGCCCCTGACAGGGCTTTATATAATAAAGAATAAATAATATAGAAATACAGGCTGCAATCCAACAATAAAGGAGGGAAAAGTGATTAAAATACAAGAGCAAACGAGGTGTTGTCTTTCTCAGTCATCTGCTGTTTACAAATCCACCAAGCTATCACCTCTTCTTAGATGATCTACTGCTGCCATGCAAACTGCTGCCCGTAAGGGACAGGAGGAAGGTGTTATCTTACCTAGTGATCTGTTTCCTGCTCTGGCAGTCTGCTTGTCTGCTACAAAACCAAAGAGAACTCACTGCTTGCTGTGAGTGAGAGAGGGGCCTGCCCCAACACCGTAGCAGTCCCTTTCTAGCATCTTGGACAATGGAGCAGTTTGCACATTTCTGCTGAATCCAGGGAATAATAAAAAGACAAATACAGCAGTTAAATTTACTGAAATTAGCAAATTTTGCATCTTCCCAGGAAAAAGAAGGGAATTCTCTTGAGAAAGTTGGCAATGATGAAGAAGTGGATCATGTCAGGGATAACAAATTTTGTCATTGGAAAAAGGAGTCTAAATGTGTCAAAATCCCATTCCTATTTAATAAAAAATAGACCTAGATGTGAGCAATCAGAGCTTCTGGCTCACTCACATGTAAAAGCATGACCAAGTCACCTACAATACATTGCTAGTCTAACAGAGATTGTGCTGTGAGGTGTCAGAGTTAACTTGCCTGCCAAGATCTGGGTGAAAGTACTTGGTTTAGCACATAATCTGGTTTTGACCAAGCAGCTTTTCGAATCACTCAGACTTGTAGTCCCCATCAGCCAAATTCACTTCTACTTGTACAGCTGTTCCCTTCCCCGCAAACGCACCAGTGTGAACCACTCAGCTGAGCACATACCACATGGTCTGCTCTCCACTGCATCCCTGCTTTTTGGGACCTCAGAATGGAAGGGGCAGTAACAACATTGGCCACTCCTAAATTCCTGCTCTGGTGCCTGCAGGTTACACTGCACACCTGTCCAAAGAGGGCACAGAAAAACTGTCATCTTGGCTCAGCGATGCTTTGCAGTAGCATAAATAATCATGCAAGGTGGAGGCCAGCTGAAGATCCTCCTAGTAAATCGACACTACTTTTATATTAACTTGTCTTCAAATGAACATAATTTTATCCCTTCCTCCATGATTACTGCGATTTAGTTGTAGCTTGAAGCTACACAATACCTGTAGCTATACCATCCCTGCTTTCATTTTCTGTATGAAGAAATCCAGGAAGGTGCTTTCTGTTGAAGAACTAGCTTCAATTAAGTTAATTAATTCAATTAACCTTCAGTTAACATCACTGGTTATCCTACTAGCCACAACACATTTCTATCAGGTTCTTCACACACACATGCTCTCAAACTTATTTAAGCAACTATCAGTTTAAAAAAAAAATAAAAATAAAAAAAAATGAAAGTGTTGTATAAGAGCCCAGTCATGTTCTCTGCAGGCACACAAGTGACAGAAGGTGACAATTCACAGTTCATTGCTAAGTAAGAGTAAATGCTAGAGGAACTCTGGGAATCCAAGCTTGCTGACAGTCGTGTTTCACTTCAAAAAGACGTGTAGTCTCACAGTATGCCATTACACAAGGTCAAGGTAAAGCATGTACAGTCCTTTACATGACAGGAAATTGCACTGGTATATTTTTCCAGAGCCAAAATAATGCATTCGTAGAATGATGCTGGTGCTGAATAAAAATTAATCCATGAGGGGAACCAAAAAGTGTTCAGCATTAGCCCATCATAAGTTGTTACTGAAATGGTTGTACCAAATATTCATTTTACCAAAGACATGGGTGATGCCATAGGTTAAAACTCCAGGGCTTTTTAAAAATAGAAATATTTAATATTTTCTTTCATTTTATTTATTAAAAAGTAATCCAAACTTCAATTTTCCAAGTGGCTGCTACAGCAAGGAAAATAAAGTCAGTATTCTTGTGGTAGATGAAATAGTGTAACTGTAACTATGAAAGGTTCTGAAACTAGTCTTACTTAGTTTACATCGCTACGATCATCAATCATTTAGGGCATGATGTCTAAATACAGCCTCAAGTCTATTTTTTTAACTTTATCCATAAAAAGTTGCCATTTTTTGTCTTGCATTCTCATTATTACTGGCAAGTTTCTCCACCAACTATATTCACAGTCAACTCACTCAACACTCAACATTATTTTCATACAAGGAGCATAATCTCTGTAGTACAGCAACCTGTGGGGACAGGCACCCACACAGCTGTGTCACCTGAATGCTGCCATCAGAAGTCTGACCTCAAAGCCCACCATGACAGGCTTTCTGGCACAGACCTTCAGAGAAGGTCTCCACAGAATCACAGAACAGGCCAGGATGGAAGGGAACTCAAAAGATCATCTAGTCCAGCCTTTCATGGGCAAGTGAAATCATTTAGCGTCCTCTTCAAAATTTCCAGCACTGGAGACTCCACTGCATCTGTGGGGAGGCTGTTCCAGTAAATGATGGTTCTCACTGTAAGAAATGTCTTACTTCAAGACAAATATGAACATATTGATGTGATTGACCAAAAAAAAGTAAAAAAAAAAAAAAAAAAATTGAAGTGAAAGCATTCACTCTAACATTCCTCAAAATTTATTACATTATATAACCTGTAAGCAGCTTAGGAGATGTAGTCCCATAATCATATTATTCTCAACACAGAAAGCTCTAGAACAAGCAAAGAGGACCTCACTGTTTCCACTGAACTTCTGAACTTGAGTCAAGCTAAAATGCCCTACAGTGGTAGCCCAAGAAAAGAGATGTCTGACAGTGGCACCACCAGTCTGTGAAGAGCCATTTAACTGAAACTCCTCAGGGCAAAAAATATATGGGTCCTACCACCCACCCCCATTATTAAGTGGTGCAAATAAAGTAATGCATTCATATTTTAAAGCTAATGAAAAGCCAGATCCAATCGGTTTTTGAAGTTTTGGGCACCACATTATAAGAAAGATATTAAGATATTAGAGAGTGTCCAAAGGAGGGCAATGAAGATGGTGAAGGGCTTTGTGAGGAGCAGCTGAGGTCACTTGGTCTGTTCAGCTTGGAGAGGAGATTGAGGGGAGACCTCACTTTAGTTACAACTTCCTTGTGAGGGGAAGAGGAGGGACAGGCATCGATCTCTTCTCCATGGAGACCAGTGACAGAACATGAGGGAATGGCCTGAAGTTGTGTCAGGGGAGGTTTAGGTTAAATATTAGGAAAAGGTTCTTCACCCAGAGGGTGGTCGGGCATTGGAACAGGCTCCCCAGGGCAGTGGTCACAGCATCAAGCCTGACAAAGTTCTGCAGGCAGAAGCATTTGGACAGTGCTGTCCAAATGGTGGGATACTTGGGGTGTCCTGCACAGTCCCAGGAGTTGGACTTGATGACCCTGATGGGTCCCTTCAAACTCAGCATATTCTGTGATTCTATGGTCAGCCACAGAAAGCCCAAACAAGCTCTACTGGGCTGTTTGTAGCTTTGGAAAGATGGTGTTTTATCAACAACAAAAGCCAGGTACAAATAACTGATCCCTGAAGTTATTGCTATCTTCTTTCCCTGCCTTGAAGGGAGGGCAAAAGATAATTTATAGTCTCGTTAACTTACCTCTCCCAGTACCTGAGCTAATTTTCGCATCTTTACAAATCTTTGTACAGGGCTAACATTCCCAAGGCTTTTTTAAAGCCACTGCTGCCAAGCCTTCCTTCTAATTGTGCTGCACTTAACAAGCAGTAAGAAATCCTTTGTACTATTTTGATTAAAACTGTACTAACTCTTCCACCTGAAGGACTGTTTGTCGCATTTTCATCCTTTTTATGGTTAAATCTCTAGAAATTAGCTGACCTTTTGCTCACAAAGACCTTTATCATTTAACTCTCAGCACTGAAGAACAGCTTAATGCCTTCAGAGTGGGAGGAGGACAGAGGAGTATTCTACAAGAGACAGTAATGTGTTATTTCACAGAGCCTGGTGATGGCTTCACAAAGCCACACAGCAGCACTAGTCCGGATCTTCCCCTTAGAGCAATTAGCTGCTCTCAGCTAACTGCAAGAGATTCAGTGAGAAGGAGAAGCAATCATCAATCGTCGAGGTTTGAATTCCTCCTCCAGCCACTTCTCCAAACTGCTGGGATGACAGTTGTGTCAAGCTGTTATTTCTTCATGTATTACAATGTTTTTAAAATCTACTTACAGATTAGCACAGAATATAAAAATGATTTTCCAGAAGAAATGGCTGATGCTTTGTGAGTCCCCATGTAAATCTTAGCCACAGAGAAAAACAAAAACCACCCTTGAAAATGCTGGAATCTGGTCCACAAATCCAGCATTGAATCTGTGGTTCTTTTATTTAGAGTTGAAGAGGGTGGAGCAGTAAAAGGCAGGAAAGCAATTTTTTTCCAAGTACTTGAAAAAAAAAAAAAAATTGCTTGTTTGTTACTTCCCTCAATAGTTGCAGTTTCAAACAAGCCAACAAAAAAAGGCCACTAGTGCTGACACACCCCTCTTCCACCTTCAAAAGATGAAAGGAAAAGCCTTTATTTCCCTTTCTGCTTTTGGCCTCCCCTTGCCTGTGCTATCCCAGAGCTCCCTGGGGTTTGGTTCACCGTGACAGTAAGGCCTGCTGGCTTCTTCATCCTTTCAAAACTGTAGCATTCAACCTTTTCTTCGCTGGCGACTGTCCTGGCACTTATGAGGCGAAATCCATCTTTGAGTAAAGTGTCAAACAGCAGGCCTAGCACATTAGTACCATTAATCAGCTTCCTATTATCAGGCTTTATGGAAACATACCTAAAAATCAGAGAACAAAAAATGGCAGTTACAACACACATTAACTGCTTCTTGACAGTGCAGATCAGCACAGCAACCAAGGTTCTGGATATTTTTTAAGTTATTAAGGACAATTGAACTCTTTCCTTCAGTAACAGTAATTCTCAGTTCATTCAGTTACATGTCCAGGAAGAAGCACTTCTCTTTCACACACCCCTCCTATCCTCCTCCAAAACTTACTTTCTTGAGAAAATAGCTATGACAACCTCCATCTCATTTCACTTAACGGGGAGGAGAGGGGAGTGGCAGGTTCTATTTAATGCTGCAACTGTTTTTCAGGTAAGAGTAAATGATGGTCAGTGACGTTCCCATTCACCCCAAGAGCATCACTTGCCAGCACACGGGATTTCTCTCTACAAACAGTGACATTTATTGCAAAGTTACCTGGTACAGCAGGTCTCATGGCAACAAGTATGAAAATCATTTTCACATTGCGTAAAATTCTACCTGATATAAAGTACAGTGTAAGAATCTACCCATACATTTTGAGGAACAGAAGTCAGGTAAAGATACTATTACAAAATATATAAGCTGACAGGGGTGAAACTGTTTCACAGTTCACAGGGAAGTACACCAAATATTTGTGGAAAGCACAAAAAAAGGCAAAAGAATCCATGTCACCACAAAGATTAAGACAGAAATTCAGCAGGCAACATAATCAAACTTGACTTGTTTCATTACTCAAGATAAACTTTTCTATTGATCTGCAGAGGAAAATTTTTACCAAGTCTGAAGAAATAAAAGAAAGAATCAGAAATATTTTCCTCACTATTTAAGTAGCCATAACTTACTCAACCAACTAAAATTAGTAATACATTACGAAGTTAAGGTTTGGCACACAAATATATGTCGCTTCATGAATGCAGAGTAGTTTTTCTTCTACTTGCTTAGCCAAAGAAAGCTAGAAGAAAGATAAAGTTTATTTTCTTTTATAAATAATCAAAAGACTGCTGTGTTGGTTCATATAGTCAGATAGAATAACCCTTTTGGAAATATTTCAATGAAATTTCCATAAAATTCCAGATGTTCTAACAGCCACAGAGGACAAATTAGGTTACATTTTCATATACAGCAAGAGCATGCCTCCATACAGTAGAGACATCCAGCAAAAGCTTGTTTAAAAATGTAAATTGTCATTAGAATACGATACTGCTATCACAAAAATTACTGATATACAGTAATCTTAATAAAAACAGAACCTGGCTCTGAATTCAAAGAAAACCCACTATGGAGCCTATAGTTAATAATCTATCCCTTCTCCCTCCCCTCAATAAAAGGCTCTACAAAAGCTCTCCAGTCCCTGAAATGCTATCTTGGTTTCACTGGTGTTTTTAACCCTGTTTAGAAATTCTCTTTTTCCTCTTTTCCATATGAAAGCCTTTTGGACCATGAGCTAGTGGAGATTTTAGGCTTCCTCCCAGTATTTCACTCCTTTACTTTGTCTCCTTTGCTTCATTTACTCTGTTTTTCATGTCTTCTAAAAGGTCATTGATGCTGTGAAATTTTAAAGCAAGTGAGGATGAAAGGGCAGACAGAAAGACCCAACAGAACTCAGAAACAAACATCAACAATATTTTAGAAAGCTGAAGAACAGACAAATTGGTGTAACAGAAATTAAACTGGGTGTTTCAGAACTAGAAAAAGATACCATTAAACTACTAGAAATAAAGAATCATAGTTCTTTTCTCTCAGACAGTTTCTTTAAAACAAGCTTTGCTAGCACACAGGGTGCACTACCTGAACTAGAAGTCACAAAGACATCTCCATAATGAGAAGCCACACTAGGAGAGTACCTGGCCACAAACTGGTCTCCAGCAGAGTACTCAGTACCACACTGAAAAACCATGTCGTGATGAGAAGGTCTTTCCAAAGGAAGTGGAACGAGTGTTTTCTGAGAAGGAAAAGGGCTGCTCCAGCTCTGTCCTGGCTGCTGCCCTGTAAACACAGTGATCTGCTCAGCTAGTGCCTCCACAGTGGTACTGCAGGAACCAAAGATCCGGAAGAAGGCCTGCATTTCTTGGAGAGAAAAATGCACTTCTAAGATCTCCAGCCTCGGCTTCAGCAAGTGCTCCTGGCTCAGGAGGTCAGCCAGGGGGTGGAGTCCATAGAATTCTGCTTCTCTCCGCAGCCTCTGATAGTCTGAGAAATCAGTTGGTAAGGAGACCTGTAGAGTCCTCAAGAAGTCCATGATGTAACTAAACAAAGCTCCATCTCTGTCCACAAAAAATTCTCCATTCACCAGTTTGAATTCCCGCTCATCGTGGTTCAACATCCGTGCCAGCCTGGACTCAGGGAACTGCTGCAGTGTAGAAGCCCTGGTTACGTATCTCACACCTCCCACGCTCAGAACGACCACCTCTTCATTACTCATCGCTACCTCAGCCACTGAGGAATCATAACTCTTTGATCTACGTGTTTGTGACTTGATCTTTCCTAAACTGCAAGGCAGCTGCAGCTGCAAGAACCAGTGAGTCGTTTTTGCAAATGTTTAGAGTGAGGTGTGGAGCAGCAACAGGATTCTCAGGCAACAAAAATGTAAATAACATGTACAATAGTTTTGTTTGCTGGGTTTGGTTGCTTGGAAACTTTGATTCTTGGAATTTAATGTTTTATTTTTTTAAATGAACAGCTTGCAAGGACTACTGGAATACAGTGAATAGACAGTCACAACTTATTAAACCTTCAGAGAGGCAAATGACTATTCCCAAAGTATGACACACGTTACGTTTGTTTTCTGGAAATGTCAACTCAATGGTTCATTCCATACACTGCTGTTCATAAGACCACTGCAAAAAGAGGTTAGATGTGCTTCAAGCAAGACATTTCAGTATTGTATGCTCCTAAAGAAGGGCACTTTAGAGAACTCAAGCTTAAGGTTCACTTTAAATCACTGTTATCCTAAGGCCAAGTCAATACACCCACAAAATTCAATTAACTCCTGAAACAAGATACACAAAAATACAGTAACAGCAGAAGAACCCATGTAAGTTCAGATGCTAAAGCACTTCAAAGATCAACAATATCCATACATCTGTTACATGACACAACCTGTTCAAGGAATCATCCAATCATTTTTCCTGGTTTTTGGAATTCTGATCTGGGGAGACAAAGCGGGACAGGAGAGAAACTGCTCCACCTGCCATCTCTGCAGGGCTAAAGCTCAAGCTGCCCTCCTGCAGCAGACCGCTGTGTGTGTGTGTTTATGTTAAGGCCACTTTTTAAGAAAGTGGGGCTTCATAGAAATATGGATCTCACAAAACAGCTCAGTTACCCCAACAATTCCACGCTGGAAAAGTAAACTGCAAAGTACGCACTGTCTGCAAAGTACACACTATCTTGCAGCTTGTTCTTATCAACTTCAACTCATTTCTTGTTTTTATGCTTGCCCTGAAGACACATTTTTGTGTAGAACGCATAATCTGAATGCACAAGATAATTACAACATTTGGTTATACAAAAAAAACCCCCACCAAATAGCTATTTCAGTGAGAAGTGAAATATGTTGTCAGACACAAAGTGGCTCCAGACTGTGAATGATGAACGCTGCATTTTGCAGAGGAAGGGCAGTCTTCAGCAAGCCTGTCAATACAGCAGTCACCTCAACCACAACTGCTCTTCCTCTTTCCAACTGACATTCCAGTTAGAAAAAAATATGGTTTAAACTAAGATCTTTTATCTTATTCTACAATTACATTAACATTAAACTAAGTACACAGTTCAGCCCTGTATTTTGGTAAGAAAAAATGATTTCTAGTGAATAATATTCCCATAATCACGACTGAAAGAAGAATCCAGAAGTTAAGTGTTTTCCAAAGCTCCATTTCATTTTCTGGTTTATCAGCGCTCAAACTATGTGAACAGTGTGAATGTTTTGGCAACATTTTGAATCTTTGAATGTTTTCACCAGAAGTCTTAAAGGACCAATTAATTTCAAGAAGTTCTATGTTTTCTTCCCCAGATCTCTCTTAGTTCTTATATTTCAGCAGGGACTTCACAACAGTTTATATTTGCACACAAACTCTGCAACATTATCCAGTACAACCAACGTATAGTTTTTACACTTTTCTCTTAGAAGTGAAGCTCCATCTGCCATCTGTTCCCAGTAAAAGACTGCATGATCTGCTATCTCCACGTTATCTGCCAAATAGGACATGATAATTGTAAAGAAAATAAGACAGTTCAGAATAAATCTGCGTGAAAAGACTGAGGAAATCTTGAATTTGCAAGTGTTGTTTTCCTGAGGCAAGGAGAGTTTGTCCACATCAACTAGTTTTATTCCATTCCACTGGCTGGTATCAAAGCTCTTCATTGTGGAGCTAATGTCCACAGTGGAACAAGGTAAAGGGGTTTCTTTGAGCACCTTGATTTTTTCCCTGAACTCCTGCATCTGTTGCAGAAATATAATGGGTTCAGACACATCTTTGAAGGCCTCTGCAATGTTAAAAGCCATCCGCTGCTCTTGCAGAATTGTGTTCAGTTTATTGATCTCTGGATCATAGGCCTGCATCACTGCAAGCTTCATGGTCTCAAAGTCAGAAAGAATCTCATTTCTCTTCTGTTCCAGCGTGTGCTGCAGCTTCTCAAAGAACTCTTTCACTTTGTCAGAATCTTTGGTCAGCATCTGCAGAGCTTTCCTCTTACTGGTTTCCAAGGTATCCAGCCGTGAGAGGGCATCTCCACAACGCCAAGTTTCAAAGCCCTGAAAGAGGGTTTCAAAAGCCCGCTTCTCCTGGGAATAAGCTTCTTCAATGGAACAGAAAACATGCTTTGTGTGGTCACCACGGGTGGCACAAACCCCACAGATCAGCTGCATGTCTGTCCGGCAAAAAATGTTAAGGGGTTGCCCGCTGTGCACTTTGCACACAGGCATTTTTGGAGTTACTTTGATTTTGTTGTACTTCTCCACAATACCTTTCAGGGAATAGTTGACCTGCAAGCTGTTGACTCCAGCAACAGGAGTCTCCTTCCTGCATGTGGGGCACTTGAAAGGAGACGGCCTCCAAAGCACGTTCCGCACATTTCCCTCGAGAATTCCTTCCAGACACTTTCTGCAGAAATTGTGTGAACAGGGCAGGACTCGAGGATCATCAAACAGGCTACAGCAAATGGGACAGGTGAGATCTTCCTCTAGGAGCTCCATCATATCCTAGGAAAGAGAAGAAAGATGGTAACAGAACTTACAAAACTTATTTCTCCCTCAGGGAGACTATGCAAAAACCAATCTCCATCGGAGACACATCTCGGTGAGAAAAGGATCTATTTTTTTTCCTCCACTATCCTTAAGACAGAGCCTCAGCTGGGATTTTGCAGCGAGTCCCCCAGAGCTGTGGTATCAGGCCAGCAGATGGCAGGCACAAGAATGGTGCACTGTTCAGGCTGAACCTTTTTTTTGGACTTTCAACTAAAAAAGCTGGAAAAAAAAAGGCTTGCCAATCCCAGCAGGGACTCTGAAAGAAAATAACTTACATACTCATAATAACAGTTCAAGACTTACATCTTTCCTCGCTGATGCAATACACAGAAACTGGATTTGCACAAAAGATACCCAGCCAATACGCCCTGCTAAGATTTGATTACTCTGTACTTCCTTAACTCATCCAAAGCTTCCAGTTTCAAACCCCATGCACTGCTACTGTAGACAACACTAAAAGTGACTGAAAAAGCCCAATTTCAGTATTTCTGCTGATAAAGAATTTGGTTCTTTGCTCTACTTGTAAGGCAAAAGGAGAGTCACCATTCACTTTAAAAATTAGGTTTTCTCTTGCTCTTGCAGCATTTTTAAATAGTCAAGTGAATGTGTTACTGTTAAGCTACTCAGCATGAAGTTAAAATACTTCAAATAACAGCTGCCCATAATCCTTGAAAATTCATCACGAAACAAAACTGTTAACCATTTTTACTCATCTGCAATCACTGTTTCCCATTCCATTCTCTCCACCACCAGAATCCATGCCTCAGCAATTTCTTTCTGTGGAGAGGACCTACAGGAAGGTTTATCATGTAATCCTTCCAATTGGAAAGTCTCAGTAAAGGCACCCAGTCCATACCCTTCCCTTGCCTCTAACCAAAGACGTTCTCAGATGCAGACACCTTGTAACTTACAGCATGCTCTTAGAAAACAAAAAGCTAGTAAAGGCCAAAATGGGTGACAGTTTGTACTAGCCAAAGCTCTGAAACACTTAGTTTTGAGCTATAATTAGAAAGATGCTTCCCTTGCATAAATTCCTTCCACATTATACAACATGTATTCATACATACGTAATAAAATTCCTTTTATAAATTGAAAGATGTATCACAAAAAAGCAAAAAAGTGCCTCAAATACTGCTGTGACTACAAGGCATGTGAATGAGCTCTTAATTAGTTTTGATGTAAATACTAAAGTTTCTGTCCCCTCAAAGAAATATAAAATGGAAAATATGGGAGCCAAGAGGAGAGCTGCAAGGGAAGATCCACGCTGCACAGGACAAGAAAAGCAATAAAATCAATACCACTGATTCAAGGAAAGTAAAGTTCACTACAGGGAAGAAAGGCGAGGTCAGTCCTGACTTTCTTTCACTAAAGGCCCAATAGTTCCAGTGAAACTTCAGAGTAAAAGCCATTCTTGAGAGGCATAAGCAAAGCTCCCATGCTTTTCAAGTGAGAAGGAGGGGCTGTCACCATCCAGAAGCAGGCGTAGTCTTCATATCAATTCTCGCTGGGCTGAACAAAGACACCAGTCCAGTGTTAGAGAACTCGGATCCTTTCTTATATAGCCACCTTAACTCCAACAACTAGCCCACTATGTAGCCACAGGAGTGTTACCTAAGAAGCTCTTAACTTTTACAACGAACTTTAACAAGCTCCCAGTTCTTGAAGAAAACTTCTGTGGGGAGTAAGGGGTAGACTATGTTTGCTGCACTTGCCGGGATAGAACAAGAAAGGAGAGAATGAGGATGCAAAAGAGAGAAAGTGAAGGGAAAAGATCCCACATTGGTCCTGCATCCATAGATGGTCCAGATCCAGGGTCAACAGAAGCCCAGGGCCAATCCACTTCCTTTTACAGTTTCCCAAGCATAGGTCCCCTTACTTTTCGCGCCATGTGCTGCTGTTTGTGCATGCGCAGTGAACCCTTTCGAGCCCTCCAGGAAATGAGTGAGGAAATGAGGAACTGAGAGGTTGGGGGTCTGTGGTGGCCCAGGAGCCCCCTTTAGTGAGATGCCTGGGACTTGACCCTTCTCTTGCCACAGGCACACTGAGCCCAAGTCTCCAGGCTGACTTGCAAGCCTGGCAACGAAAGGGAATTTGGCTCAGAGCAGTGCCGCCCTGCCTCCATGGGACCCTCCCTTCCAATCGCTGTGACCTTCCTGTCACAGCACAACAGGCAGAATGTTTGAGACAAACATGCTTACATGTTTGTGCCTGGCCCTCCACAGAGGTATTCTCCGTGCTTGTTAAAAAAAGGAGATTTTGAAAAAATTGCCAACTTTTCTACTCGGGAGTAACGCCATGAGGCAGAAGCCACCACTAGAGCAGGGGACAAAGTCCCATATAAAGGGTCTAATGACTCCATTTACCACTGAAGGTTTTCTGTAAGCCCACAGATCCCACTCAGAAACCTCATTTTCTGCAAGAAGAATCTGGTTTTGAAGCACCTCGATGCTCAAACAAGCAATGTTTCTATTCCATCTTCTTCCTACTGCTAAAAATAATGGGATCACAGGAAGATGATGACTTTGTCCCTATACTCAAGTCTTCCTCTTCATGAATACCCCTCTCTTTCCAACTTGCAGTCACAGCTTTTAGCCACAGTAGCAGCACAAAGATCAGTTTTGCTCATGTGTTAAGAGGATAATAGCTACAAAACCAAAATGGGACTTCTCCATCTTTTAGTAAATGGAAATTCACAGTGCAGAAAGTATTTGCTCTGGTCCATCTCCTTTACCAGGGAGGATTTTACGTTCCAGTTAGGGAGCTGGAAAAGCAGTTTTGCATGTCTGACAGCAAGAATTGCAAACCACTGCAGAAAATGCTTACTACAACACATCCCATCAAAATTGCAGGACAAACACTGAAGACTTTCACACTACTAAAAATACAAAAACATACAGAGAAAGGCTTCATGATCCAAATAAAACTGTCCTGTTGCACTCCAACTCCACTTATCCAATTAAATAATTATGCTTTATAAATATAACCGAATTTCAACACCTTTATATAACATTATTAAAAACGTTGAATTAAAAAAAAAATTAAAAAAACACATACAAAAAAAAGGCAAGTTTACAAGCTTTCCCCTCCTCTTACAACACCAAAAACACCAAACCAAAAATAATGAAGACTTGTATGACTGCTTGGGTCAGGTGAACTTCCGTCTTCTTCAGGACATTAATTTCAGAGAGTAAATTGTCTGTGGATTGACACATCCCTTAGCAACCTGGGATTTGTGTGAGGAACTACAGCAACATTTCAGCTTCTCCATTGAGAACTTCTCTGTGTAACTTCTGATCCAGGTTTGGATGGCCTGGAATTCCCCACTTGTAGCACACAGACCAAAAGCATCTCTGGGTACAAACCCAGCAGATGTCATCCATCAGAAAGGGCAATTTGCACAGTTCTATCATTAGGAAAAAGAATGGCAAAACACATCAAACCATAAATACAAAAACAACCACAGTAGCTTTCTCCCACGCTCCAAAGAGAAATTAATTTAGTATGCTTCTCAGCACAGTAGTCAGGTTTATCAGCCAGCAGCAGACTGAAAGCAAAACCAAAATTTCACCAAGCTTCAAACAAAACAGAAAGACAACTCCCGGATTACAAGTTCCCTGCAATAGCGTGTGTTATTTCACGGCAAAAAAATTTTCCAGGAGCACCAGGCAGATCCAATATGTGCAACCTCCAGAAAGCTAGAGAGGCCTGGAGAAATAAGGAATTTCGGTTCAGTGCAGTTTCAAGAGAGCCGGAAAGGCCTGGAGAAACAAGAGTGCAGTTACAGTCCCATGAACACCGCTTCACCCACAGGGCTTGACAACGTGTCGATGGCGGGGGCTGCACCAAGGGCTCCCGCGCTCACCTCCCCGTGCCTCTGGCCAGGCAGAGGTTCCCTCATTGCTTCTGGTTACACCTCCCTCCGACCCCATCGGGGAATTCCCCCAAACTACGGCTCTCCAGCCGGCCGTCGGCCCTGCTCTCCCCGGGGCTCCGCCGGCACGGCAGCCCGGGGGGCGGCCCTGGGTGTCCCCCCCGCGCAGCACAGCGGGGCTCACGGGGAGGCGGCTGCGAGCGGGACCAGCCGCGATCGCGGCGCGGCCCCAGGCCGGGCGAGGCTGCCGCTCTCACAAAGCCGCGGCCTGCGTGCCCCCGGCCGCGCCCGCCCGTCCTGCCTCCCCCGGGCCCCGCTACTCACCATGGCCGGCCGGGGCCGCGGGCAGCGTGGGGCAGCTGCCGCCTCGGCCCTCGCCCCGCCAGGCGCCGCTCCCCCTCTTCCGGGCCTGCCGCTCCGCCCGCCCGGCCCCGGCCCCTGGGAGCGATCGGTCGGGAGCTGCCGCCCCGCTGTTCCACCCACCTTGGCCCGCGGCCGCCGATCCAGCCGCCGGGCAGGAGCTGCTGCGGCTCTTCCCCCTCCTCTTGCCCGCGGGCGGCGCGGGAAGCCCCCGGGGCTGCCGGGAGAGGGGGCCGGCGGGGAGATGCCGCTTGCCGAGGCTGCAGCCTGTTCCTCCGCCGAGATATATAGGGGTGTCAGATGTTTATTAACTCTCTCAAATTAGACTTCAGGCTGCAGCTCACAGGCATACGTTGCACAGCCTCAGGAAGGGCGCTGCTGGGTGGCAATCCCGCTGAGCATCTTCCACCTCCTGAAAGCTCTTATTAAAATAACAATCGTTTTAAACAGATATCCCTATGTGCTTCCTAAAAGGATGGAGACTCATTCCTTTTTGCTTTAACGCACTGGTTGTACCATTTCCTGCTGGTGAATCTTTTGGAGACTAATGTGGCCTGTCAAACCTCTGCAGGTCTTCCAACCAGCCCCAGGGAGAGGACGCAGGAGGGATCCCACCTCTGCCTGGAAGGACCTTCTAGTTACAGCACTATGAAACTGTGTCTGAAAGTGCTGAAACTGCAGAGAACCTCTTTGATCTGCATCTTTTTTGCAGTCCTTCTGTCCGCATAAGACCTGTCAACACAACAGGTCTCACATCAAGGCCAAACTGAACTTACTTTCAAGTTGGACTTCATGAAAGTCTACATCAAAAACTGTTCCAAAACACATGTACTCTGCCTCCTGCATCCTTCACTTCCCTACTCTGCACCCACTGCAGTCACATCACTCATCAGCACAGGGGGGGCCATTCCTCTTCCATGACTACCCAAACAAGTGGCATCACAGGCCAGACTGTACTTCTATCAAATAAAGCTTCCTTGTGCATCTAACATCTTTTCTGCTTGCATTCCCGCATTTGAGAGCAGTGTCTTCCCACAGAACCATCAAAGACCATTTGTTGAAACTTCAGAGAAAAGTTCTGGCTGATGGAAAAGAGCATTAGTATATCTGTGGCAGTATTTCCCTAATACAGAAACAAACCCAAGCGAAAGCTAGGCTCAAAGGAGAGGCCCAACTTGAAGGGGAATGCTAGAATAAATGTCACTTAGCCATTTGAAGCTTGAAAATACAGGGGTAGGAATTTGGAATTAATTACAAAATACTGGCAACTTCCAGCTTTTCAAGACAAACACCATGTTTGTTGTAAGACAAAGGGATATTTGCCTACTGGCATCTTTAAACTACAGAGAGAACCCAGATCACAGCTCTTCTAGTAAGCATTATAACAGGAGATTTCTGAGACTGAAGCTCTGTGCTGTGGTTCAGTCAGCAACTTCAGAGCTGTCAGCTCCTGTTCTCCTGGCCTGGACCAGCTTTGCCAGGCTCCACAGATGCTCCAGTGAGCTGATTCTACCCACTAAGCCAAGCAGAACGCTATTCCCTTTTCTTTCCCAAGATGAGTTTTCTGCTGATTCAACAAGTTAAACCAGTTCAGTGCAAGATTAGACAATCATTAGGTCTAACATCAGAGGAGTAAGAAAAAGAGGAACAAGATTTTTCCCTTTCCATGGAAGCAAGCCATTAACATGACTCAAGATGTAACAGGTAATTCTACCCTGACAGGCAGATTCTTGCAGGGTTAACCCAAGATGAGACTGTGCTACTGGCAAAAGTGATCATTCCATCCTTTCCCCTTCCCTGAGTCATGCTTTCCTGATGCCTCCTCTCTGCTGGCTCCAACATTCGTGCAGCCACATGTTAGGCTAGATCCACTTGCCAACAGAGCTGAAAGCTAATCCAGTTCACAAAAAAAAAAAAAAAAAAAAAGTTTTCAGGAGGATCAATTTTGGCAGCCAGCTGGTCCCACAGCCGAACAAACACCAGTGCCAGGATGAGCCAGCAAGAGGGCCTGTTTTGGTGGCAGCCTGCACACACATCAGCATAAACCAGAAGTGTCCCCACAGGCCATAATTTCACAAATGCTTCCAGCCAGCTATTGCCAGCGCTACTGCCAAAAGTAACACAGCCTTGCCCTTCGGCCACACCAGCTGCTCATTCCTGGCCCCAGGCACCTGCTGTGCTGTGCTGGAGAAGAACTGATTGATAAATGTAGCTGGAATTAAAAGCTGCCTTCTTTTTCTCCCAAGTTTGTATTCCCCATCAATAAAGCACCTCTGAAGCCATGCTACCAAAGATCTGTCAGATTGCAATTGTCTCCTAGGGTGAAACTCCAAGGAAAGGAGGCAAGTTGTGGGAATTTTACAGTCTTATTCTTGGCTGCAAACCTGCCTTTTACTTCCCACTGAAGGAGGCTAAGGCTTCATGTCCTGTTACAGAGGTGTCAGAGCACACTGAGAGTACACTCCAGTGTCAGGACAGAAACTTCTGGAAGGACACTACTTTATCCAGCTGTGCTGGGACGAGCATACCCTCAGTTTGAGGTGGACAATGTAGTCGCTGTGGGTACCTAAAAACGGACATAAATCTGCAAGAGCTTTGATGCCAATAGCAGCTTGATAAGAAGACGCTGTAAAATAACACAAATAAAGAAACTATTCAAAACAGCCCTCTGTATCAAATACCTTACTCATATATAAACATTTCACAGCTATATCATATCTGACTACCTTTCTTTTCAACAGAAACATCTGGACTTTATTAAACATTCCAAATGAGGGATCAGAGAAAGCAGTTTCTTGTCATTGTTTTATAAAAGCTACTTTTAATATGTGTTGTAGAAATACCAGCCATTAAAATCCATGAAGGATCATCAGCAATTGAAATGATCAACTGCCGTTTCGAGGTCTGAATTTCAGAGACTGCCTTCATATCTGCAGGGTCTCTGGTGACTATTTTAGCAGTAATAAGAACCTCTGTAGTTTTACTTACAGAACTTTGACCCACACCGTTAACTAATATTCAGCACTTTGCCAGATTTTCCTGCAGAGGGGGGTGGAGGGGATCGATGATGAATTCAGTTAGCTCCTCAGCAAAATCTTATTTATTTACAAAGAATGTACAGCCACGTCCCATTTCCTTGCACGCAGAGGAAGCAAATGGGAGGGAGTACTGTGCGGCAGTCCAAGTTTGCTGTTCTAGCCAGGATGCTTGCCCAGAAGCTGTCCCTTGGCTTTTTCTCAGGGCCATACACCACTGCTTCTCCCACTGTCTGCTGGCTCTTGCGTGGTGTTTCCGGTCCCAGACATGCATACAGGCAAACACAGCTGCAACCAATCTGTGCTCTAGCTGCTGCGTTTGCAAGCAGTCCCTAGAAAAGTCTCTCTGACTTTCTCCAAATTGGTGCTTGTTCATACAAGTCAAGCACTTGGCCATGTAGCCCTGTGCCGTGGGCAGTGGTTTCTAGGTTTTAGCTATCTTATGCCGTGAAGGAACTTAACTGCTCCTTCCTGAACAAAGCATGGCCAGAGTGCCTGTCAGTTTTAATGAGGTTTGTGACTGCTCTGGTAGGTTTTGCTTATATGGCATAAAGAGGAGAGAAGTGACCTCCAAAGTAAATAGAACAACAAGGAACCAAATTAATTTTCATATATAATTTCTTCTATGATTTGCCAAGTGTCAGATTAACTGTATAAAACAGAAGACTTCCTACAGAATGCCGATCCTCACAAGAACACATTATAATGAAGATTTCAAAAGTACAAGCACAACCTGTTTTTCATCTGAGACTTTGTCTGTATCATCTTCCAAACCACAGGCCTGACCCTGGGAGTGGAAGGACTGCTTTCAATAAACAAATCTTGATTTTCCAGTCCTGCACCGTCATTCACTTCTGTGCAAGCTGCACAGAGACATTACCAAATCTACCCCAGCCCACATAATAACTACTTTTTTTCATTGGTTTTCACAGGTGTAAATGCCTCCACAAAGCATGTGACAGTGGAGAAGCAAGTCCCAGTGGTTTTACTAACAGGGTGAAGAGGAATTATTTTTCTGAGAACTGATTAGTCAGTTGTATTGTACTGATTACATTGTTGTATTATGTGCTGCCACGACAGGAGAGAGCTGCCCTCTCTCCCACAAATTTGGCATATCAGACAACCTTTCTGAAACATACTTGTCTGCAGTCAGTAGATGTACTTTGCAGGGCTAATGAGAGACAGTTGTATTTTGTGAATGAAGCTCTGAGCTAGAGAATAAAACAAGTCAGTGACAATAATTTTCTTTCAGCAGATCCTCCAAATATATCTGCCTTTGTGAAACGGATGGGAGTGGTCGTATTCCTGTTCTACTAACATGGTTCCCAGACAAAATGTCTCTGCTGCTACCGTTCAAGGAAATAAAGTCAAAACCCTGCAAGCAACAAGCATGTTTAGGCATGCTAAGCATAATTTTGCTTCCAGTGTGGGAGGGTCCTAAATACTTGGCCTCCCCAGTGAAAGAAATGCGCATTCAAGGAAGGCAGAAGCTGAATTAACCCTTGATTACCAAACACAGTGAGACTTCTAAATATTGAAGGCCAGATCTTCATTTCCTTGGGGAAGCTCTTTAGGCACTGTAAAAATTTTGGTGTTCAACTACACTCTAAACAAGCTGACAAGTACATTTACAAATACAGTACTATCCTGCTGGTATTGCTCACCTCATCCTTCAAGAAAGGCATATGAATAAGCCACGTTCCTTACCAGTTGACTTTTGCCTTAGTTCCACCACACCACCGTTGTTATCTGTTTGATTGTGTCCGGCACCAGAGCCTTCACTCAGGGCACACGTACATCTCTGCTGCTGTTCCTGCACATTGTGACACCAAGCCGTCACCACCTGCTGCCAGGGTGCTCTGGGCTCTCCATCTGGAGGGAGACAGGGTGGGCGCAGGGATGAGTTGATCTCCCGAAACTTCCTGCCTCCTGAGCACACAGGTACTGGAGTCAGTGTGCTCAAAAGCAGCACCAGAACGTTTTTCAGCTGTGGCGTGTACTTTGCCCCACGAGTGCTGCAGCCTGCTGGCCTGTAAAACCAGCCTCTCAAGTTAAGAAAGTAGCAGAGCAGGAAACTGGCAGGAAGGCACGGCCAGCCACTGCTCCCCAAAGCCTCACACCCTTGAGCCCAACACATTTGGCAATGCTGACTTCATGTGGCGAGATGTGTTTGTATTGCCAGTGCTCGTTTTGGAGAAGAAAAGACTTACTGGGGCACGCAGAAAAAAATGGGACAGGGCATCATTTGGAGGTTGAGTCTCTTTCTAAATTGGTTTTCCTTCTTGTTTAAAAACTATATTAACATTTGTCATTTAGCATTTACTGTAACAAACCCACAGTGAGTGACAGGCAATAAAAATCCCACAGTGATTTAAATTATGTGAACAACAAGCTACTAGTGAGAATTCCGATGCCCTCCATACGAAATAATTAAACATCAGTTTCCACCTAATATTTACTTTTTTGGAAGTTCAAGATTAATCCCATTTGGCATATTTTAAGGAAGTGAGTTCTTGACCCCAAATTTTTATGGGCTGTAACAGTAAGTCCAATAAAAAAAGGAAGTATATATTAAAGCTGCTCTTAAAATCTGATTGATTTTAGGCACAATTTTGAGAAAGACAGCACTTCACCTCATGTTTCAAGTAAAGGGGGTGAAACTGATACAGCCCATCCAGACAAGTAAGATTATTTCTTGCTACGAAGATTTCTTTTAACAAGGATTTTTGAATATCTGCTTTAACCTCCCCGCAGCCCTCAAGGCAGATAACATTGTACCACATGGGTTACATTAGCTGCATCATGCTTTACACTGTAATAAAATGCTAAGGGAGCTTTCTAGGTAATATGCCACAAAATAACACACCAGCTGAAAATAACGAGAAACAATTTAATTCCAAACTGGTTTGGAGATAAATAAGCTTTTAAATGTTAGCATTGAAAATACCTGCTGTTGGCAAAACATTCTAGATCACCAACTTATGGCACATTTATTGGATATTTTTCTGTAGAGAAATAAAAATGTGAAGTAGGCACAGGTGGGCTTCTATAGCCATCTTATCACTATTTACTGTGTTTGTTATAGCCCCTGTTCTGAGTGCTGTGTGTGACGTAGGGATGCAGAAATGGGTGTAAAAATGCTTGTATAATCCAAAGGCCACAAGATACAGCTTTTTTAATTACATGGCATTCTGCCTCTGTGAAATGGACACAAATCTGGTCCCAAACTGTGTTTTGAAAAAAAAAAAAAAAATGGTAAGTGCAACGCTAGCACGCTGGCTTTTCACCGTGGCAGTCTTCTGCAGTAGAGTGTAACCAAGTAAATAATGAAATACACTCTACCAAAGCTTTTGAACAGATGAGGAAGTACTCTAGAAGCAAACAGTGCCCAAACCACTCAGGGTTAAAGCTTGCTATAGCTGGACAGGTCTGGAAGTTGAGGAGAAAGGGCAGCTCAAAGGTGCACCTGCCAGGCCCGGCTGTGCAAACCTTTAACTTCAGTGAGCCCTGTCTCTTTTGACTTTTCCAAGATAGAACTGAAAAACGAAGGGGGGGGGGGGGGGGGGGGGGGAGGAGGAGGGAGGGAGACAACAGAAATAACTGGGATTCTTGTGACTTGGCGCCGGGAATAACCGACCAGTAAATTTCCACGAAGGAGTTCCTTTCCATGTGTGAAGTTCACTGAGGCGATACCTACCACCTGCCCCTCACGATCAGTGCTCCCCGTGTGCGTGAACTGTCCTTCATGTACATACGTACAAACCGTCCTTCAGGAGACTGCGCCGGTCTCCTCACGAGAGAAGAAAGAAGAGCAGCAGCCTGTCGGCTGCACTCCTTTTTCACTAAATTTCCCCTTTCAGAGGAAAGACGGGGCTTTAACGTTGCGTTTGCTGCTTTTCAAACTCTCGCCGTCCCTCCCGCTCCCCGCCCGCCATGTCGCGCCGGAGCGGGCAGGGCGGGGCGGTGGCGGCCGTTGCGCCTGCGCGGCCCGGCGGGTGCGGCCGGTCATGGCCGCCTCCGTGTTCTGCTGCTTCTCCTGGTGCCGCGATGGCGGCGCCGGGCACATCCCGCTCAAGGAGATGCCGGCGGTGCACCTGGACACGCAGCGCATGGGTGAGCGCGGCGGGGCACGGCCGGCGCTCGGCGGCGGGCGGCTCCCCGGCGGGCAGGGCCGCAGCCCCGGGGCGCAGCACGGGGTAACCGCTGGGAAAGTCGCGTTTTCGGCGACTTGTTTAGCAGGATTTGGCGGTTTTTAGGGAGATGGGAAAAAAAAAAAAAAAAAAAAGCGCCTCTCTTTGGCTTAAACTGATCAGCACAATGAGTATGTGGGGGTGCGCCTCGGTCTCGGGGAGTGTCCGAGGGGGACAGGCAGCCCGACAAGGGTGGTCCGAGTCAGAGCCGAGGGGACGAGTTCACCGATTCACAGAATCAACTGGGTTGGAAAAGATCTCTGAGATCAAGTCCAACCTATGACCGATCAGCACCATGTCAGCTAGACCCTGGCACTGAGTGCCACGTCCAGTCTTTCCTTAAACACCTCCAGGGACGGTGACTCCACCTCCAGTGATGACAGTGAAGATGCTGAAGGAACCAGGCCGTGCAGAGTCTTGTCCGTGCCGCTCGTTTGAGCGTTGTCCTTAGGATGAGCTAGCCACAAAACCGTGCCCAGGCTTTGTTGAGAAGAGCAGTGGTCTGGGCCAGCAGCACCAGAGCTGGGGAAAGAGCTAGGAGAAATGGATTGGATACAGTCCAGTGCTTGAGCATCGTTATTAACAACTGTCTCCCATGTACTTGACCACAGGGCCTAAAGATGAAGTCTTACAATGGAGAAGGAAAACTCCCTTTTTTTCTCTCTGTATTGACAGGCAGGTTTTGAATAAAAGGATTATTTCATAGAATGACTAAACACCTTGCAATTCCATCAGTCATTTCTACCCAATATGCTTTTCCTTCTTGTTGCAGAATGTTTTTACTCCGATGTTAGAGACAGAGTACAGGGCTTTGGTCTCACAGTGAACCCTTTCTGACTAAATTGTAAGTTATGCTTCTGATGTGGTTAAGCAAAAGTTGTAATCAGCATGGTGCCATAAAGCCCAGGAGGTGAAAATTAGATCAGCATATAGATTTTAAATAAATAAACCCTAGTGGAAAGATGAACTAGCCTGTAAACAGCCTTCCTTCTCTTACTTCAAAGTGTGGCCCATCATCATAATTCTTACAGACTAATGAAGCGTGTACTTGGGGCAGAAAGAACAAAAACTGTTTTCAATGTTTAGGACTTTGAGGGCTGCTTCCAGACTTCTAAAAATGTTTTGAAGTTTTGTGGCTTGGTTTTTTTTCTTCTTGCAGGAACAGATGTTGTCATTGTTAAAAATGGCAGAAGAATATGTGGCACAGGAGGCTGCTTAGCCAATGCACCTTTGCATCAGAACAAGAGCTATTTCGAGTTTAAAATCCAGTCCACAGGTTAGTCAGCAAAAAATATACAACCTTAAACTTGGAAGGTATGTCACGTAGCCTGCTGGTGGTCATATCTCAAATGCTCAACACATGCATCTTTTTAATTGCATCCCTGAACTTGTGAACATTGGAGAGTGTTATAAGTTGTCATGGCATTAAAGGAAATGTAATTTTTTTTTAACCGTGACTCTGAAATACTAAAAAGAATGGTAAGTATATTACTAAAGTGCAAATACTAAATCCCCACATTGTTCAGTATGCTGTTATATGCATGTTTTTCAGTGGGCGTATTTTAGAAATGTTTCTTGCTAGATAGATGCTTATGACCCCATAAAACACTGTAGTTATGAATTTTTCTTTTTAATAGTGCATTTTATCAAGTGATATTTGCAGCTATTTGTCTGTATTCCTTTGCTTTTAATATGCTCTGTGTTTGCCCAAGCCAGGGTAACACGCTTTGTACTACCCTTTGCTCTTCAAATCAGATGTGCAGCACTTGTTCCAACACTGCTTTATCTAGAGGAGCCTTTCAGCACCCTGTTTCTTTTTGCTTTTACTGATGCAATCAGCCTCACTAGTGTAGAGAGCACTCCAGGCTTGCCTGTATTCTAGCATTAAAAATCAGCCTGTATTTTTAAAAACAACAGGCAACGTGAAAATGAAGCAGTTCTTTCCCTAAGTGTGTAGTGGGAGGGAAGAAAAATATAAATGCTAGTCCAGAGACAGGCCTTTTGATACCAGCTGGAGCTTGGTGCTGACATGTTTTGGGTAAGGGTTGTTTGCATTCAGTTGGGATTAGAGTGCAGGCAGTGTGAACACAGATCTGTCCACAGCAACTTGCAGTCAAATGAGTAGTTTAGTTTTAGGCTACATGTAACCCCATATCAGTATTAACTTTTTGTATCCTTTATGTTGGGGGAAGAATCCATTGCAGCTGTTGTTCATATATGGTCTTTATTGACACAGATACGGTATCCTTGTTCTTACACTTGAGAAACACGGGCAGTAAACTCTCCTGGTCGCTGTGAGCCATGTCTCATCTATTCCTGTGCCCCAAGGCAGGAGAACTGTAGATGACTTAACAAAAATCTTTGATTTCCAGAAATGTCCCAAAGCAATCTGTTAGGGGTTATCTGTGAGGTCACCCTGACTACTGGAAAGTTTTCTGAAGGATAATCACACTCTTGCCCTTTTCATTCTGGGCATGTAAGTGTTAGAATAAGTTGTTCTGCAATTGTTGTCTTTTTAAATTAATTTTCTTACATTTTTTGCCTCCTTTTAGTCTTCTGGAGATTAAACAGATCCAGTTTGTTGGGGTTTTTTCATTCTCTTCTTCTAGATTTAATTTTTACACTTTTGAGTGGTTTTGTTGTTTCTTCTGCAATATCTCTAATTGCCCTAATTTATCTTGAGATATGATGCTTAAAATGGATGCTCTGCTCCAGCTGCAGCAGCAGTGGATGTCCTTGATCTGCTATACATACAGTATGCCTGCCTTACACATGCCACACGTCCAGTTTTTCATGGCGGTAGGGCCCAGACTCGTGCTCAGCATGTGCTCTGTGATAAACCCCTAAACCATATTCTGTGAACTGGTTGCCAAGCCACTGCTGTATTTGTGCCACTTACTGTTCTTGCTTACCTGCTCTTCTTTGTAATTCATAAAAAGCTGATGCACTTTTTCTTATTTCAGGCCTCTTAACCATTTTGTTAGGATCATTTTAAATCTGAGGGTCCTCTGAAGAGCTTGAAGTCCTGTCAGTTTGGGATTGGCAGCATATTTAATAAGCACATCGTCATGTTATACACATAATTGATGAAAAAAAAAATGCAGAATGGTATCTGACCTTGTGCATTCAATGCAAAACCTCAAACCGCACTTGAGTCATCGTTTTTGATTTGACAGGGTGCTACTGATGAGTAATCCTGGAATAGTTTTCTAACCACTCGTGCCTTCATATTGCTGTAACTGTCTAGACCATGTTTTTGTCATTTGACTATTTCAGTGTTGTATGAGTTTCAAAAACATTACCAAATCGAGATCTATCATACTTTCTACACTTTCTTCTTTTTCCATAAGACTGATCTAGCTAGCTAGTTACAATTCTCTGGATCCTTCTTTTTCAGGATAGATGCCACTCTTGTGGCTGCTTGAACTGGGTCTGGCCAGGATGGAGTTAATTTTCTTCACAGCAGCTGCTGTGGTGCTGTGTTCTAGATCTGCGACCAAAACAATGCTGATAATGCACTAATGTTTTAACTATTGCTGAGCAGTGTTTGCACAGCATCAAGGCTGTTTCTCTCTCTTTCTCACTCTGCCCCTCCAGTGAGTACGATTAGGGTTGCACAAGAGGTTGGGAAGGGACATAAGCAGGTGGATGACCCAAACTAACTAAGGAGATATTCCATACCACATACTGTCATGCTCAGGAAAAAATGGGAGAGGAGGGGATTTAGGGAGGTTAGCCATCTTTTGCTTGGGAATTGGCTGGGCATCGGTCTACTTATGGGAGCTGGTGACTGATTGCCATAGCATCACTTTGGTTTGATTTCTTTTTCTTCTGCTTATTAAACAATTTTTATCTTTAGCCACAAGTTTTCTCAGTTTTACTCTTCCTTTCCTCTTCCTTCGTTCCACTGGAGCCTGTGGGGGGAAGGGAGTGACTGACTGGATGGTGCTTAACTGCCTACCAGAGCTAACCCACAACAGCTCTGGTATTTCTAAGAGATAGTTACTGGTAGTACCATCATGGTACTAGTTAAAATTCTTTATGCTGTCCTGCTTCAGTCAGATAATCTTCAAAAGAATGTTTTTTTTTTCCTTGCCGTGTTACTGTCACATTTTAGGGATTTGGGGTATTGGAGTTGCAACCCAGAAAGCAAACTTGAATCAAATTCCACTTGGTCGGGATGTCCACAGCCTGGTGATGAGAAATGATGGAGCTCTCTACTATAACAATGAGGAGAAAAATAGGCTACCAGCAAACAACCTTCCTCAGGAGGGCGATGTGGTGGTGAGTTTCTTAAGGCTTTGTTACTTCCTCAGCTGCTACTGAATGCCTCTTATTTACAGCTCTGTGGGCATACTGACTGTTTCAGTCAAATTGTTCGGCTTGCATCTCTCTGTGTGTAAAGTGCTGATATAAACTCCCATTGTCTTTGAACGGGGCAGCGGCCTCGATATTGGTGGACTTCACTGATTGATATGTTGGTATTGATATCCTCTGAACAAGGGACGGACTTAACCAGGGTTTGAGAAGTAGTCTTCAATGCTCATTTGCAGTATCTACCTGACAGATAACTCCCATCACAAGGATCCTGTACCGTTTGAGATGGGACCTCCCTGACCAAATAATGTGCTGGAATGCATTGCATGGCTATGCACCATGCCCAGCTGAACTCACAGCTAACTGGTTAATGATTAGAAGGACAGAGCAGAGATGGGTCCTGGGTGATAAATTAATTGGGTTTTTTAGCAAAACTTTTGTAGGGAAAAAGAGATATTAAGTGGGGAGGGTGGTAATGTTCCTTGGGAAAATGATTAAGAATGAGGGAAAATGGAGAGTCCTTTTTTTTTTTTTTTTTTTTTTTTGTACCTTACTATTCAAAAAAAATCTTAAAATGACTTTGTTTATGGAGTTGAGTTTTTAAGGCTGTTATTTCCTCCATGTCCTCTTACAGATGTATTTTCAAAAGTACATGGGAGCAACGCAGTGAAATTTAGACCATTTATCACCACTACTTTTTTGCGCTGTGTGACCTTGCCTCTATGTAGCAGTGGTTAGAAATGTCATCCTTAAAAACTCCAAACAGCTAAGGTTGGCATCTCCGTGCTTACCCACAGATACTATGCTGTTCTTTTAATCCCCTTCTGAAAGTGTTTTTTGGAGAGTTGCAGACTGCTTCAGTTTTTGGTCAACTTGTGTAGCTTCAACTAAACACAGAAAAGTAGCTGATGTGTGACTGCTTACTCCCCAGTTTCCATAAATTTCAATTTATTTGGATTTATTTATAATTTATTTTCTGTCACGAAAATAGATTTCTGAAGTTCTAAATGACAGCACAAATTGTCACACTCAGCCATACCAAAGCAGTGAGAAAAGTCCTTTAGCTAACAGATAAGTAAGTTATTACCCTGTTAGTGTTTGCTTGCTGCTCCGTAGTCAGCATATTTCTAGTGTTGTGTATGAAACCACGGTCTGCTGCTGCAGAGTAAATGAGCTGAGAGACGTTTCTATATGGAAGCTATATGGAAAGATAAACTTGATTCATAGCATCACTGTTTCTTAGAGTTATTTCCATGAGAAGGTATAAACAAGAAGACTGCAAACTGCCTAATATTCAAAATCATTGAAAATCTTGTGTGTCTCTAACACAGTGAAGAACACTTTGGAAATATGTTTTGTAAACTTAGTAAGATGCAATGTGCAGCGCACAGAACTGTGCTGCCTCCAAATTGAATGGGCATTAAGGAGTCCTGACTATTTGAAAATACAAATGTTATAAGTCATTTATTAACTTCTAATTGTTTGCAGGAATGAAGTCAGATTTTCTAGGATGCTGTGGTTTTCATAACCGTGTTAAGATTTGCCCGTGGCTAAGAAAGTTAAATTAAGTAGCAGTCTTATGCGTATAAACTTGTTGATGATTTTTTTTGTTAATTTTCTTTATTTTGTAGGGCATTACATATGACCATGTAGAATTAAATGTATATTTAAATGGGAAGAACATGCATTGTCCAGCTTCAGGAATCAGGGGGACTGTCTATCCAGTGGTCTATGGTAAGTCAGAGATTTTCAAACTGTTTCATAGTATGGACAGTACTCTGTCTTGTGAGCCGCGTCTTCTTCTCACTTTAGTGGAACACACACATCAATTGTTTATTCTTTACAACTACAACAATTAATTACATGAGAATGCAAACCTAGGAAATTAGAAAAGTATATTTTCACCTCATTCTTAATGCTGCTTTGTAGGAAAATAAGCACTTACATTGTCCACATCCAGCAAGCTGGGGAGTTGCTGCACTCAGTCTAAAAGTTGCCAGGTAAAAAGCCTGTGAAGCAGATTTACAAAAAAAAAAAAAGAAGAACAACAGATTTGAACTAATGTAGACTTGTGATCTAATCTGATTTATCTTTGAAGCTTGTCATTTGTGCCTTTTAATTTCACATACTTCATAAATGCATTCAGTGTTACATAGGAATAGAATTGCTGTTTGTATTTTCTTATGACAGTAATAACTTTAATGTAGTGCTGGTACAGCTGCTTGCTGTGTGGTGGTGCAGCTCTTTGCTGCTACACCAAATTTATGCCCAGTTTTGAAATCCAGCAACTGGTGAGCAACTTATGGGAGCTGTTTTGCAAGCAAGCACGAATATAACACAGCAATTTTGAACAGAAAACAAATACCATATCGAATTAATCACTGCCTAGGCGCTTAAAAAAAAAAAAAAAGAATGATGGAAGCTGGAATTTGGCCAAGTCATATTAAAATTTTACTCTTCTAGAAGCTGGTGGTACTTTTGGAGTTCCCAAGCAGTCAGAATTTAACATCTCATCTGTAAGGCAGCACTTCCTTAGCTCAGTGCATAGTTGGTGCTACTCTCTGGGTTGACATGTAAGTTACAGAAACTGATAATTGCTCACCATGTTCCCACTATTACACCTACAGCCATGGCAGAGTTACAGAAGGGGTCAGGTTGGAAGGGACCATTGGAGGTCATCTGGTCCAACCTCCCTGCTCAGCAGGGTCCCCTAGAGCACATTACTCAGGTTTGTGTCCAGACGGTTCTTGAATATCTCCAGTGAAGGAGACTCCACAACCTCTCTGGGCAACCTGTTCATTGCTCAGTCACCCACACAGTAAAGAAGTTCTTCCTGGGGTTCAAGTGGAACTTCCTCTGCGTCAGTTTCTTCTTGTTGTCTCTTGTCCCCACTCTCCTCTCTTTGGCACCACTGAGAAGAGCCTGGCTCCATTCTCCTGGCAGGCTCCCTTCAGATACTTACAGACATTCATGAGGTCCCTCTCCGTTGTCTCTTCCTAAGGCTGAACAGGCCCAGCTCCCTCAGCCTTTCCCTGTAAGAGAGACACTCCCATCCCTTAATCCTCTTCACAAACCTCTGCTGGACCTGCTCTAGGAGCTGCATCTTCAGTTTATCTTTATTCCTATGTGAGCCTCATCTAAGCAGTAACCCCTTCCAAAATAATTTTGCCATTGAGATACTATTAGCTATGAGATGGGGATAATTTTTTAATTTCATGGTGCGTTCCTAATGAACTGTTGGCATATTCCCATTTCTGTCTTGATACATTTGTAATACTGAATTTTTTGAACAGGAAGAAGATACTCCAGGTGCATTGTAGAGCCTTTGAAGTCTATAAATGTAGCCGACGAATTACGTATTTCCAAGCCATTAGAGTGGAAATTGTTTTATATGGTCATGTCGTGATGTGTTCCTAAGCCACGTGATGGCGCTGCTAAAATGCTATGGCAGCTCCGTGTGCAAAATCTTCATGAGCAGCAGGAGAGTTGCTGTGTGGGAACTGATCATTGCATCTTCCCTGTATTTTGGTAGGGGTGTTACATAGCGTGAAGAATGAAGATTACTTTCAGAAAACATTTGGTAGCATGTAGGTTTAGCCTGCTGTAAACCATTTTTTTCCTCAGACTGAGGAAGTTCCATGCCTGGGGAATGCAGTGACCTTTTACTGCCAGGCCCTTATTATCATCTTCCACAAGTGGGCATGATTTCATTGTAATTATCATGTCTCCTACGTAGGGCTGTAACAATTGAAGCCTGCAGACTGCCTTTGTGCGGTACTTACTTTAACTTTAACTATAAATGTCCTTAATTTAATGTGAACGAACAGTTTCTAGTCATGTGAAAGGATTTGGCCATAGAGCAGCATTTACCCTATAGACATGTTATTAAAAGAAACATGGTAGATGAGGCAAACGCGGCGTCAAGTTTGAGAATGTAAAAGAGAAAAACGGACTTAAAGAGTACGCAGCTGTACTTCAGACACTTTCATGGAAGCGAGATGCAAACACTGCATAAGTACTACAGAACTGTACAAATACACTGATATGAATTTTAACTATAGGAGGGAAAACTCTGACCTTGGCTCTGAGATAGCAAAATTCCAAAACACAGAGATGAAGCTTTTCTGGTTTGAACTAATGTTGCTAGCGTGCCAGGTTCATCTCAGAAGTTGTCTTTGAAAGGGATTTTGCTTTTCTGACTGGTTGGATATTTCAGTTTGCTGCTGAAATACAGCAAAGCTTTGCTCTGAAAATACTCTTTTTTAATATTCTACGTTGAAAGTAATGTTGCAGGTAGCTACATTTTGCAGGGAGTCCAAAGCTAGGAGAAGTTTTATAAAAGAACATTAACTTCCCACTTTTCAGAAGCAGTCAAAGCAACTCTCTTTGTATCACATGTTAAAACACATGGTCTGACACCAACCAATGCAGACATCTGAAACCTTGTAAATCTCCAAAACCCCAATATAAACAGCTGAAACTCCAGCAGAATCAGGAAGTGGACAGAAAACTATGCACCTGACGAGGTGATATCCCTGCAGTGTGTATCTGGTAGTGTCCTTACTCTGTAGACTTCTGGAGAAATAGAGTAGAAAATTTGGAGAGAGTAGCCTGAAGCCCTGCTAACACTTCCAGTGAAATCAGACATAGCATTCATGTTGACTTCACCAAGGACCATTACAGACTAAAGTAAACAGAACTCTCTCCTGGGGTATGTGTAGGGCTCTAGCAAATTCACTGAAGAGATTTCTTTCAATTGCATATATGTAATGAATGTATTGAAGAAATTCTCTGTGGTTTGATCATAGGATATAATCTAATAAGATGGTGTAATGTAGGATCAAACTGTAAGTGTTCCTTCTCTAATTCCTTCTTTTTGGTTCTCTTCTGCAGTTGATGACAGTGCCATTCTGGATTGTCAGTTCAGTGAATTTTACCATACACCTCCACCAGGGTTTGAAAAGATCCTCTTTGAGCAGCAAATCTTCTGAATGTCTTCATACTGAAAATTTGCACCCTGCACTGTTACAAAAGCTTTGTCATCTTAAAGCTTCACTTTACTTTCAGGAAACATATCTGTATTTTTAGTAAGTATTTGTGACTGTTGTCTGCAGAATAAATATGTTAACTGCAACACCAGGTAAATGTGTTGCAACTGTGAGTTTTCTGGCAATGTTTTGTGAGTCAAAATGAGTGTTTTGGGGCAGGGTTTTTCTCCAATTTGTACTTGATGCATAAGGAGACTAAGGGATATTACTGCCGTCAGTATTACATTCAGTACTTTGAATGAACTGGAGCTTTGTAAGACGGATAGTTCTTATGCATATGATAGCTACGGAGATGTATAGTTCTCATGACTTTTTTTCCACCAACTTTTTTTCTGACAGAAATGATGTAATTTGTCTAAAGGATGCACTGTGTTTCTAGTCCGTGATCTGGAGTCTCCCAGTTGTGCATAACAACTAATAATACAATGGCATAACTAGCAGCTGGATACTTTTGTTTTGCAAGGTGTAGATTAATCCATTCCCTCAATCTTAGACCAGCAAATACAATTCAGCTATTTCTCCTAGCTTTTCATTTGCTTTTGTTGTGACCAAAAAAAAAGAAAAAGAATATTTTCTAGTAATACTTTTTTGCTGAACCTTAAAAAGTAAACCTAAACACTACTTGTGTTTTTGAGGGCCACCATGCTGTGGTTACTCTGGTAGGAGAGTATAAGTACAGATCAGCTCAACTTGGGTATGCAGAGAGCCAGGTGAAGGGTATGAGATGTTATGGTGAAGCCTTACATCTAAACTGTAAATTAGATTATTCTCTTCTGGAATAGCATATTTAATTTCTTCATGAATCATTTATAAATGGCAAAGACATTGTTCTAAAATGTGATGCCCTGGAATATACATTGTGAGATGCTTTTCTTCCCCTCTTGTCATGTTTAATACACTTCATAGAAGAATTTTTATTGTAAAAAAAAATCTTCGTACTGAATGTTTGTGTTTTGGTTTTGGCTCTTCCTGGGTAAATATGTTTGCATAAACAATTTTATTTAAATATTTTTAGAAATTACCTTATTCTGAAATTTTCAAATATAAACAGCTTTCTCAAAGCCTTTCACCTTAGGATTGATTGCATCTGTTCCTAATTCTGTGGCCTGTGCTTTCCTTTCTTTTAGTCTTGCTGTCACATGACAGTGTTGAGTAGAACTTTTCAGCCTGAAAGGAATGATGCCCTTGTCAGCATTATGGTATAAAATTTGGGAGATTAGAGTGCAGTTTTATCATTTCCCCCTGAAATCTACTCAAATCAGAGTAGGGAATGAGAAATAAAACCTAAATCCTAAAACACCTTCCCCTCACCCTTCACTTCTTCCTGGGCTTAAATTTATTCCCTATTTGCTCTACCTTCTCCCTCTGCAGCAGTGCAGAGGGACGGGGAATAGGGGCTATGATCAGACACGTCTCTGCTGCTCCTTCCTTCTCATGGGGAGGACTCCTCACACCCTTCCCATGCACCAGCGTGGGTCCCTCCCATGGGAGACAGTTCTCAACAAACTTCTCCAACATGAGTCCTTCCCACAGCCTGCAGTTCTTCATGAACCGTTCCAGTATGAGTCCCTTCCACAGGGTGCAGTTCTTCAGGAGCACACTGCTCCAGCACTGGGTCCGTAGGTCTTGCCAGGAGCTTGTTCTGGGTCATAGCCTCCCCTGGGTGTCCAGCATCTACCTGCTCCAGAATGGGATCCTCTACGGGGTGGAGGTAGATCTCTTCTCCACCATGGACCCCCATGGGCTGCAGGAGCACAGCTGCCTCACCATGCTCTGCACCACAGGCTGCAGGGAAATCTCTGCTCTGGCTCTTGGAGCACCTCCTGCCCCTCCTTCTTCACTGACTTTGGTGTCTGCAGGGCTGTTGCTCTCACATATTCTCACTCCTGTCTCCGGCAGAAATGATGCAGTTTTTTCCCTCCCACCATCTTAATCTGTTATCCCAGAGGCACTACCACTGTCCCTGCTGGGCTCGGCCTTGGACAGCGGCGTGCTTATCTTGGAGCCAGCTGGCATTGGCTGTGTCAGACATGGGGGAAACTTCTGGCATCTTCCCACGGAAGCCACCTCTGTAGCCTCCTGCTACCAAAGGCTTGCCATAAAAACCCCATACAGCTTCCACACAGCCTGAGCTTCAGATGTCTGATGCAGCCCTCTAAGTCCCAGGTTACAGTGATTGCCTGGGACCTCTCTCTGAGGCTGGGAAGAATTGTCCTCTGCCCTTTCAGAGATGTGCTGTTTTGGAGAATCCGTGCTGCCAACTGGAGGAGTTCAGGACTGTGAGCAGGCTGCACATCAGAGAACATGAAAGGGAGATAGATAAGATCTTCTCTGAGACTTAACAGCCTGAAGAGTCTCAGGCCCCATGTGCAACAGAGAAGACAGAAATTACTATCTCACACTATCAAGGTAAGCAAAACCTCTGGAGAAGGGGAGGGATAGAAGCTGGTAACTTCTGTCACCAAGAAGAAAGTTCCTGCCACACCTAAGGGCAGCTTACAGCTGCAAAACAGGTTCACTGCCCTCTTAGTTGAAGAGGAGCTGGATGAGCCCTCAAGCAAAGAACCTGGACAGTATCAGAAGTGACTACAGAGCTGTGAGGGCAGTAGGCACAGGCATGGGGGCCCAGGTGGTGGACTCCATCTTGCCAGTGAGGGGAAAAGGAGTAAGAAGGAGAGGGGACTAATAGGACAAGTCAATAATTAACTGCAGAACTAGCGTTGACAATATACCCTAAGATCCTTATAGGCAAGTTGCTGGAAAAGCAGACAGTGAGGTGGACTGAAAACTGGCTGAATGGCCAGGCCCAGAGCATGGTCATTGGTATAAAATTTAGTTGGAGTCTAGTAATTAGCAGTATACCCTAGGGTCAGTACTGGGACCAGTCCCCTTTAATATCCTCATTAATGTTCTGGAAGATGAGGCAGAGCATACCCTCAGCAAGTTTGCAGAGGACACAAACCTGGGAGGATTGGCTGTTATCCCAGAGGGTTGTTCTGCCATTCAGAAGGACCACAGCAGGCTGGAGAAATGGGCTGGCAGGAACCTTGTGAAGTTCAAGAAGTAGTGTGAAGTCCTGCAGTTATGGAGAAACAACCTCAGGCACCAGTACATACTGGGGGCTATCCATCTGGGAAGCAGCTTGACAGAAAAGGACCTGGGTGGACAATGATTTGGACATGAGACAGCAATGTGTCCTTGCAGCAAAGAAAGGAAATGGCATTCTGGGCTGCATTAGCCAAAATATTGCCAGCAAGTCAAGTTAATCCTTAGCCTCTCCTCAGCCCTGGTGAGGCCACACTTGGAGTGCTGTGTTCAGTTCTGGGCTTTTTGGTACAAGAGAGACATTGACATACTGGAGAGAGACTGAAGAATTGCCACAAATGATTAAGGGACTGAAGCATCTCTGCTATGAGGAAAGGCTGGGAGAGGTTGGACTGTTTAGCCTGGAGAAGAGAAGGCTCAGGGGAGTCTGATCAATGCATTTAGATACCTGAAGGGAGGGTGAAAAGAATGCAGAGCCCAGGCTCTTTTGAGTGGTGCACAGTGACAGGACTAGAGGCAATGGGCACAAACCTGAAATGCAACAGGTTCCCAGGACTAGAGGCAATGGGCAGAAACAAATGCAGGAGGTGCCCTCTGAAGATCAGGAAACATTTTTTTCTGTCAGGGTGACTGCACACTGACACAGCTTGTCCAGACTGGTTGTGGAGTCTCCATCCACAGAGGTATTCAGAAGTCAACTGGTCATGTTCCTGGGAATCTGGGTCTTAGGTGGCCCCCCTGGAACAGAAGGGTTGGACCAGATGACAACTGGAAGTCCCCTACCAACTCAACCACTCTGTGACTCTTCCTTGAGGTGACATAGGTGACATTGCTATGCTAGTTGACACATCCGATAATGTTTCTGTAATCAAGTTTGTCAGCTCTTCAAACTTGATTATATATATATACATATATAAATAAAAGGAAAGGGAAGGCATGTGTCCTTTTTCCTTTTGATATCTTTCAGTAATGCCTTCAACAAAGGTTCTTTGCCATGAAAGACTGCTTCTTGTGGAATTATATTTTCATGTTCATGGGGAAAGGAGGAAGTATTTGAAAGAATTCTTGTCACTTTATCTAATTGCATCCAGCAAACAATTTTTATTGAAGACTGCTGTGATTAAGAATATTTAACAGTAAAAGCTGGCACCTTGAGCTTAACAAAGACTTGATTTAAAATAGAGAGAAGGCTATCTTCATCAAAGCTGGTGTTTGAAATGGAAAACATTTTGGTAAACATAAAATACTCAAAATAGCTGCTCCATTCACCAAAAATATGGAAATAACCTGCTTTTATAAATCAAAGTTACTCATTTCTCATCCTAAACAGTGTAATAGTGTGCAATCTTTAAAAATCAGAAAACTTCTTGTTTGATAACAAGTGACACGGGAAAACTCTACAAAATAAGGGAGGGGTAAATAAAAGACTATTACAATCTATTTATTAAAATGCCATGGTTTAGGAATGGTATTCTCCAATTTACTAGTCCCACTAAAACCAGCTGCTCACTTCCCTCTCCTCCTCCCAGTGGAAGCACAAAAGGCAAAGATTGCAGATTGAGATAAGAACAATTTACTGGAAACAGCAGTGAGATAAGAAAATAAATGATAACCTAGCAACAATATCAGTAACAAAAGGTATAAGACAAAAGGTATAACACAAAAAAATAATTTACACAGAAAGTTTGCAACAATACCAATCGAGACCGGCTCTTCCCCACCACATTTTCTCCCCACCAAAAGGAGCACCTTCTTTGCAAAATCAAGGAAGTCCCTTACTCCCATCCCTGGCAATGAACTGAGGTGGTATAGAATAACCTATTAGCCATGCCCACACAGCTTCAGGCTATGCCCCCTCACAACTACTATAAAAAATTATCTCTGTCCTGGCCAGAACCAGGACACCAAACGGAAGGAGTGAAATGAAAGTAAGTTTTGTGGTGATAGTTCCTAAGAGAAGCAGGAGTATGGTTAAATTCATTGGCCACAGAAACAGAATGTGAGTTAACCTGTGTCTCAGCACTTCATTTCAGCATCTGGCAATAAATGCAGATGTTTTCCCAGATGTGTGCCCAGTCCCAACTTTGCCTAAAGAAATGATATGCAATACTCATTTCTAAAAATTGCATTTTTCAGTTAAAATTTGGCAATATATTTACTAGTAGCAAATTCATTTTAATGAGAATGAATCGTACTTCCCAGTGAAATGGTTGAGGTATTTCCTCTAGCTGTACCCAAATGTTTTCTTAGTCTTTGGATGTTATAATTTTGACACCCTGTCTCCTTGATTGCAAAACTTAGTATTGACTAATCATGTATGTTTTCTGAGTGCTTTTGACATTATACTGTGGCAGCAAGATATGAAGTCTGAACCAGACTTCATTTTTGCATCCACAAACTGATGGAAGTAGCAGGGCACATAATACTGGTTGCATATAGATCAGCAGAGTTGTTATTTTATATTAGTGGAACTGTTTATGTTGTGTTGGGGATAGATGAAATCAGGTGGTACTATTCCAGCGAGATTAAAACCCTAATAAGATACTGGAAGGCTAAAAACACCTGCCAAGAGTTGCCTGAAAAGGTGCTCTTCCACAAAAGAATCAGGATACAGTACCATAGATGCTCTGCAAAGAGAAACTTCACGGTGTGCATTGGGTCCCTTAAATGCTATTCAGTGCAGTTCTAATCCGAGGCTGCAAAGACCATTCAGAGATGGCAGGACATGCTATTCAGGTGCAAATGTTCATGAGAATACATACTTCCAAGAGTATTCACGCTGTTTTTCCTTTCTGTGGGCTTTCTTGGGCGTGCACTGCCATGCATTCAGCTGTGTGCAAAAACAAAAGAAGGAACCAGGTTCTAGTAATCGATGGGAATTTCTTAACTTTATCTGAGTTCTTAGATTATTGTTGTATACTCGTTCATCTCTGTTATCAGTTTGTGTTGATGCTGCTTTGCATACTGACAACCAATCAAGCTCATGGCTGAGATAAGGTTTCGCAAAGATCCACATGTGAATCAGCAAAACATTTTTTCTTACCTGTCTCTCTGAATCCAGGTTTAAGGCTCAAGGATCCAGCCCCCCAGGATACCTAAGGTATTCAGAGCCACTGTTGCTTCTGGAAATGGGGTTAACTATTACCTCTTGCTTAGTGAGGAACTGCTTGCATAAATGTTTCCAAAACTATGCCACTAAGGTATTTGCAGGAAGCCCGTGACAGAAGATTTGTAACAAATTTAAGTGCCTCTTCACTTCTTTTCACTGTTCCTTCCCTTGCTTGCTTCCTCAACAAAATAATTCTCAGGTTATAGACATCTTGGATATCATAGAATTATAGAATCACTTAGGTTGGAAAAGAACTCTAAGATCCTCAAGTCTAATCATTAACCCAACATTGCCAAGTCCACCTCTAAACCATGCCCCCAAGTGCCACATCTACATGTCTTTTAAATACCTCCAGATGTCAGGACTTCCCTGGGCAGCCTGTTCAAATGTTTGACAGTCCTTTCAGTGAAGGAATTTTTCTTAATATCCAATCTATACCTTCCCTGGCCCAAGCAGAGGCCATTTCCCTGGGCCAACTGGAGGCCATTGTCCTATTACTTGTTACCTAGGAGATAAGCCAACGCCCCACCTGGCTACAACCTCCTTTCAGGTAGTTCCAAGAGAGTGATAAGGTCTCCCCTGAGCCTACTTTTCTCCAGGCTAAACAACCCCAGCTCCCTTAGGTGCTCCTCATAAGCCTTATGCTCTAGACTTTTCATCAGCTTTGTTGCCCGCTCTTCTTTGGACATACTAAAGCTCCTCAATGATACAGATTTCTAGAAAAAAACAGAAAGGATTAGGGACAGCTCTCAGATGTACTGTGACAGACCTTTGCTTTCCTTGAGTGTTTCATGTAAGCTCTCTGTTGAGGCAAATCTTGGTGGCTTGAATATTGAATTTTTTCGTGTTGAATATTTGTGAGAACCAGGAGTTGGAAGGATGAATTCCTATCTCATCTGGCTTGTGTGAGAGCCCTTTCTTTATTTTACTTCTTTTTTGTTTCCCCACCTGGTCATTTTAGCTTTTTCTAGCTCTTTTTCTAGCCCTGTGTTGGTCCTAAGAAAGCTCACCTGATCTGACTGCCAAGATGAGTCAGCAGAAGAGCTCTTTATCCCTCCACATAGTCCAGACAACTGACACTTCCTGGGAAGAGGAATAATTTCTTAGACACTGGAATTTCCTTTGCTGCAGTCAGAGAGGTGGGCTGGGGATTAAATGAGATTGAAAGAATGTTCTTGTAGAGAGTCATTGCTAAATGCCAGAAATTCCATATGAAGTGCATAAATAAAGCTAAGATCGCTATTCCTTAATTCCAGAACATGTCAAGGAAAAAGTTTGTATATTGTGTATATGTATTTAGGTTGCATTGTGCCTGCAATTTAATTCAAGATAATATAAGGAGAGCAAAAATAGAAGCCAAGTCACATCCATGGAAAACTCTGGCATGTTTAACAGACAAGACACTTCCTAGCTTCAGGAAACATGAAGACTTGAGTCATTTTTCTTGGATGTGCTCATTATATTGGCAAGCAGTACATGTTAAAATCCCCATTGTTGAGAAATCTAAATTCCCCTTTGCCTTAAAATATCTGTATTCAGTATAAAAGGACTTATGACCTTTTCATAAGTGAATAATGGCTGCAGTAGTTCAGTGAGGATTTTGAGTGGAAAAAGTGCTGCTCTTGGCCAAAGTAAACACTGGCAAAATCAAGATAAGCTGGTGGAAGAGGCATTTTTCATGCAAGTTGGTAGCTTGGTAGCTTGTTCCAGACAAAGTCATCTTTTCCTATGTGTAGGATGGAAACAGTGTTTCCCACTACGAAGGGATGTCAGGAGAACACATCGAAGGAATGTAAGGCAGCCAAGACCATGCTCAGACTGCTTGTACCCTAATGCCTGTCACAACTCCATCTCTCCATCGTCTGAGGAATCAAGTCTGAGCAGTCTGAATCACTCATGACTAATTTGAATGTAGTAGTTATAACTCCTAAATTAAGCTCCCTGAGTAGGGAGTGTGAACACACCTTCAGAAGTTACAGTAAAGGGAGGGCCATCTAATTATCTTAAGAGCCTGCATTTTCCCAGAGATTTCTTGAAGAGAGGATTGGGCTGCTTATAGCCTGTTTCTTCACTTCTCACCCAGTTCATGATCTTTTTTCATCTGCCCTAAATGCCCATTTTCCCATTAGTATTGAAACAAGTGATGCACCAGCCATTTTTTTGTTGCAGGCCGACAATTCCAAATTCTGGGAAACAGTCTCTACTTTAAAAGCGATGGTCAACATAATCCTGTCAGCTAAAGCCCCTGTGGGAGATGCATGTCACACAGCAAAAGATCTCTGCTGATGCTGCTTGAATTATTTCCTCAGACAGAGTGAGCAGTAGTGACAGATAGCCATTTTTCCTTTTCTTCACATATTGCTTGAGGTTTTCCTTGCAGAGCCATGCTGGTTGCAATCAGTAAAAAAACAGATCTTGCTGGATGCTTCTCAACAGCATCTGCACACTGAAAGCTGGGGCTACAGGGAGAGGAGCCAGAGCTGGACCAAACAGTGAGGGCAAAACCAAAATCCTCTGCATCTGCTGTGTTTGCTGCTGCTGTCACAGTGGGGTGGGAAAGAAAGAGTCAGTGACTGTAACTAGTGGAAAAGCACACCTCTCCCACTCCATCAAGGACTACAGCTCTACCCTAAGCATTTTGTCACAGGTCACATAGAAACTCTGAATCAGGTGAACCAGGCCAGGGGAGGAGAGGGAAGGGCTGATATTCCCTGCTAGCACATCTGTGCAAGTGGGAAGGAGCTTCTGGGCTAGTGAGTGTTAAACTGTCAAAAACGTTGCTTGTAGCTGCATCGCTGCTTACTGCATTCAGGAGGGTGTTACACTGCTAAAAAAAAAAAATTCCAGCTTTACTGAAATAGCTCTGTCCTCGCTAGACGTGCTTTGCAGGAGAGCACACTGCTATTCCGGTGCTGATAAAGCTGCCCTGTCGTGCAGATAGCCCTAACACTGCTGCTATTCCTCCTCCTCTGCAGAACGGCAGTCATAATATTTCTGCTCCTTCATCCCTTGTCTTCATCCTAAGAGCCAGGGATGTCAGTTCCATCCCGGGGCAACAGCCAGATCCCCCATGTTTGGCTGTCAATTCAGCTCTGCATCCGTTGCTCCACAATGAGCCTCCCACTGCGGGCGGTTGTGGGGGGAAGGTAGACTGTGACCTTGTGTAGCAATGAACTGCTTAGCTGTGCCTTATTGTTAGTGGCTTATTGTTGCTTTCAAGATTGGTCTGTAAGAAAATAAGTTCCCTTTTAGAGACACCTCTGTTTCTGCCCTTTGTTTCTCTTCCTTCCTTATTTTCCTGTCTCTGAATAAAGCGACGCACATGATTTATACCAGTGCAAACCCTGTTGCATTGACGTAGAAGGATCTGCAGCTGCTGGTGTTAGCTTGACTGGTGAATTGCTCAGTGGCTTGGACTCCTCCTAGAGCCTGGAGTCATTCTGCAACTAGAATGTTACGCTGCAGTGGTCGCTGCCCAGTCGCTCTCTCCGGCTGCATGATCTTATCCTCTTGTGGAGTTGTGCTGGCCTGAAAAACATTGGGGGAAAAGTATGATCAGTAATTATGTTGGCTCTGAGGGGAATGAGAATAGAAAAAATAAAAGTCTTCTTTTTGTAGACAAAAGCCTGAAGTCCGTACATTGCTTTCCTACTGAAGATTTAAGAATTCAAGAAAAAGGAGACAGTATTTGGGAAGAGGGTCAAGATCTCCTCTGAAACACACACAGAGGTGTAATTCAGGGTGTCACGTAGAGGTACTTTGGCATAATAATATATTTCCCCCATTTTCAAGGACAGAAGTTACATTAGTAATAATTTTTGGATGGAATATCTGCTTCCACACTTCTCAAGGAGAGAAAGAGGAATGGGGTTTACACAGTACTGGAAGAATGAAAGTGAAACAACTTTTTTGTTTAGACAGGGCCTGATTTTCTTTCAGGAGCAGCAGTTCAGTCTGGGAATGGTTTTGCAGAGCCATGTGTTTCAGACTAATTCTAGGCTTTCAATCTGGGGCAGAGATGGCTTTTGTTATTTTTGGTAATTCCTTCTCTAATGCATTTTGAGGAAGCAAGGTCCTACAATTGAAGTAATTTCGTTTTTCAATCCACTGAGAAAGTAAAATGTTTTTAATTCCAGTTCCAAGAAGCCTAGCTGTATGGCCACATCTTTCATCTCGTAAAAGAGCAGGAGCAAGCTGCCTGCCTTGCAGACTCGCAGAGTGACTGTGGTAGGACACATAAGTCACCCATCTGTCTTGTAAGCCACATAAAACCATCTCTCCTTCACTGATAAGTACCTATTCTTTTCTATGCCATAAGTGGAAACAAAACAAAAATGATGCAAAAAAGAGAGATGCAGACACAGGTACAATTGCATCTTTCGAGGACATTCATCCCAGAATCCTCAAAGAGCTGGCTGATGTCATCACAAAGTCTTTTGATGATTTTTGAATGGTCTTGGGAATCTGGAGAGGTCCCAGCCAACTGGAAGCTGACAAATGTTTTCAAGAAGGGCAAGAAGGAGGACCCCAGAAACTACAGGCCTGTCAGTCTCATTTAAGTGCCTGGTAAAATCGTGGGAAAGATTATTATGGGAGGTAATGAAAACACCTGGAGGACAATACAATCACTGGTCACAGCCAGCATGGCTTCATGAAGGGAAAATCCTGCTTATCAAACCTGATTTCCTTTTATGACAAGATAACCCACCTAGCTGATCTAGGAAAACTGGTTGATGTAATACTTCAGACTTCAGTAAAACTGTTGCTGCTGTCTTTCACAGGATCCTTCTGATGAACACATCATGAGGTGGGTGAGCAATTGGCTCACAAGCTGAGCACAGAAGGTAACAGTGAATGGGGTGACATCAGACTGGTGGCCTGTCACTAGTGGGGTTCCACAGGGCTCCATCTTGGAGCCTGTGCTCTTCAACATTTTCATAAATGACTTGGACACGGGACTGGAAGGGATACTGAGCAAGTTTGTAGATGACACAAAACTGGGAGGAGCTGCTGAGTCCCTCGAAGGACTCAACACTCCCCCAGGGAGGCCCTGCAGGGAGACCTTGACAAATCAGAGGGCTGAGGAATCACCAACTGTATGAAGTTCAACAAGGGAAAGGGTTGGATTCTACACCTGGGATGGGGCAACCCTGGATGTTTGTACAGACTGGGAAACGAGACCCTGGAAAGCAGCACAACAGAAAGAGACCTGGGGGTCCAGGTCAGTGGCAAGTTGAATATGAGTCAGCAGTGCCCTGGCAGCCAGGAGGGCCAAGTGTGTCCAGGGTTGCATCAGGCAAAGAATTGACAGGTGGTTGAGGGAGGAGATTGTCCCACTCAGCTCTGCACTGGGGCGGCCTCACCTTGAATATTGTGTGCAGTTTTGGGCACCACAATATAAGAAAGTTATCAAGCTGTTAGAGAGCATCCAAAGGAGGGATACAAGGATGGTGAAGGGCCTGGAGGCCTTATGAGGAGCAGCGCTTGTTTTGTTCAGCATGGAGAAGAGGAGACTGAGGGGAAACCTCATCACAGTCTACATATTCCTCACAAGGGGAATTGGTGGAGTAGGCACTGATCTCTTCACTCTTGTGACCCATGACAGGACTCAAGAAAATGGCATGAAACTAAGCCAAGGGAGGTTTATGTTGGATATCAGGAAAATATTCTTCACTAAGAGGGTGGTTAGTCACTGGAACAGGCTCCACACACAGTAGAGTGGCAGTGGTCACAGCACCAAACCTGACAGAGTTCAAGAAGTGTTTGGACAACACTCTCAGGCACATGGTGTGACTCTTGGAATGCCCTACGCAGTGCCTAGAGTTGGACTCGATGATCCCGATGGATCCCTCCCAACTCAGCATATTCTGTGATTCTATGATTAGTTGTAGCTAAAAGCTTGTTAAAACTTGGAACCAAAACTGATTATAGTTTTTTTCACTACAGTCTGAACACTGTGGCTGTGCAAGATAAGCAAGGATCAGCTCTGTGGAGCACCATCAGTACTGTGCCTAGGAAAAAGCTGATCTTGCTAAGGAGTTTCTGGACCCAACAGAGTCAGCTGTACAATGACACCGAGCCTTTCTCTTGTGGTGCAGAGGCCAGCCTGGGAGTTAGCTGGAAGAACAAGTCCTCCTGTCAGCTTCACAAGAGGATGATGAGTGACAGCAGCGATCAGGGATTTGCTTCTTCTCTAGCACTTTACTACTACAGGAGGCTGCAGCAGCCAAACCATGTAAGACCCCAGGTTCCTCCATTTCCCAGCCACTGCTCCTCCCACACACACCTCCCTCTGTTGCATCTCCTTGTGGGGCTTCAGCAACATGCTCTACCTGGCATAAAGGCATTATTCTAAATAATAGTTAATAGTCATAAATGTTATTGCACATAGATACATTGTGCCATTTGGATATGTCACTGTTGAAATCTGATCTCTAATGCCCTTGATGATGTCAATGAAGAAAAAAACCTCATTTTCCTTTTTTAATTGCAGGAAACAAATAGCAAAAGGTTGCAAGATCTGCAAAAATAGCTACTAACAACACTATTTGCATTTGTAAGAGGCATTCCTCCATTTTTACAGTATATTCTAATGAATTTTTCTAATCATGGTAACCCCTTCGTAAGTATCCCACAGTGTGGTAGTGGCGTCTTAGTGAGCAAGCTTTGGTGGAAGGTGTTCTGGGAAATAGGCTGTTTTGGGACAGGGTGACCTTCACAACCACATTTTTAGATGAACCTCACAAAAACCTTTTTAAAAACCTCTGTAAATTAAAAGAGCTAATGTACCAGTCTGCAGGTGACAGTGGACAAATTAATGGGAACAAAGGCCACATGAGAGGAAACACAACTTAGCAGATGGTAATTCACACCTATAAACTACTGTATGCAAAAGCTGCGCTAGGATTGATAGCCCTGCTACTTTTTGGTCCGTAAAGACAGAACAAAACCTTTGAACCAATAATGGCTTTATCACCCTTCAGGAAAAGCTCTTGGGGGAACTGCACAGGGGCAGGGAGAGAAGATGAGAGCCAGGATTTAAGTTTAGCAGCAGCACCAAGAAGTCTGGCTACAGATGCCCAGGTGCTACTGCCTCTGCTTCTGCTCCTACCAATACTGTGGGAGTGCAGCTGCATGGCAGTTTGCTTCTGCTTCAGCAATGAAATGGCAAATAATCAGTGAGGAATCTTGCTAAAATGCCAGATGATGATGATGATGATGATGATGATTATTGTGGTTGCTCTCTGATAAACCATAAGCATGCCAGCCTCTCCAGTATGCATGCCCAGTGAACTCAGTTGATGGTAATCTTAAGTGATACATTCCTGGGTGTGCTTCAAGTCTTCACACCATTTTTTTGCTTTGAAAGGAGTAGGACACTTGAGTGGGTCAAGCTGCAGCCTGCCCCAACCCTTAACAAAGTTCAGAGGACTTGTGGTGCTGGGGTTCTTACCTGTGACCTGTAGGTTGGCTCATCGACTCCTCTTCCCTCCTGACATTTGACCTATCGTGGGTAGCAATCAGTCCTTTCCAGTTTTCCTTGAGAGTTTCCCTGTAACTGCTTCAGAGCTTTGATGCAAACACCTTTGTCTGAAATACAAAACAACAGCAGCAGATGCCTTCATAGACAGAAAAAGGCTTGAAGAAGGGCAGAGTAAATAAACAGCAAAAATTAAATGTATAATATTGCCACACAGAGAGGAGCTTTCTCCTCAGAATGAAGCAATTAACATGTACGGACTCATTCTGCTGGGCTGGGAGGAAGCAGGAGGCACGTTATTTAAACAAATTGCCATGTAGCCCGTGATTATCATTAGGATTCATTCAAACCCAGGCATTCAGTAAAGCTTCTGCTCTGCGGCTGGCTCTGTGCTGCCTCTCTATCAGTACCTATTGTTTCATAATCTCGCCATACTCGACGCTTTTTTTATCCCAACCAAGTCTGCCTTGTTTATTACCCTCCCCACTGACTAAGCCGAAGCATATTAACAATGCAGGGTTTCATTCAGCTCTTTTTCTCGTGTTAGCTGAAAGAGGGATGTCTTCTCCCCTAATTGCAGAGAATCTCTGCAGCTTTGCACTTTCTGTATTGAAAGCTTGTTTAGGGGAAGGCACGAGGATATACATAAACCTGAGAACTCACTGACAGGGGAGATAATTGCTCTTTCCCTCCAAGCACGGCAGAGCTCTCCTAAACAGCTCTGCACAGACAAGCTTCTGCATGACAGACGGGAACCTCGCACGTGGCTCACCAGCCATGGGCTCTCTTCCTCTGTCCCAGCCAGATGGCTTCCCTCTGCTCACAGCAGCACAGCTCAGGTGGGCTCTCCAGCACCAGATCTGGCTGTTCCTGGCTGTGCTCTGCCCAGGGGAAGACCCCACATGGGGTCTGTGGTTGAGCAGGTCAAGGATGTGCTGCCAAGGGCAGAGCTTGCCCCTTGCGCAGGCACCTCCATTGTGTGCTTCCCATTGGGAAGGTAGTGCTTTGAGGTGATTCCCCTTCTCCCTTGTGAGAGGATGGGGCTTGTCACCAATATTTTCATGTTTTTAAATTTTTTTCTCCCTCTTGTTCTGATTCAGAACCAATGCAACATCTTTCTGTTGCTTTGGGAGCACTGACTCAACTGAGAAGGAATCTGGCTTTCCAGATACCGGATGGAGCAGCCTGGTCCTCTCCAAGCAGCCCCAGACCTTGCATTACCACTTTCCCTTTGGCACATCTGCCAAGTCCCCTGAGCTCACAATGTCCCGTGACAGGTGGGCTGCAGCACCATGCCCCTGCCCAAGCTTCAACATGCTCCAGTCTCCTTTGGAATCTTCCCTCATCCTTTCTCCTCTTCCTTGAATGTCAGTGCCTCCCAGCATGGGAGCATATCCAGCTTCTGGGCCACCCCATGGACATGCAGACTCACCTCTCTCGCTCGCCTCTGTCCTTCTGCCAGGCAGAAACACACTGCACAAACACAGGTCTCTTCTGCAGTGAGCTGGCCCCCTCGTCTTCCACAAACCTCTGCATGCCTCGTATCGAAACCTCAAAACGATGTTTCCAGGAGGAACTGGTCCCTTCTCCCGAGCAACTTGTGAAGGACAGGAGAAAATAGCTTCAAGTTGCACAAGTGAAGGTTTAGATTGGATATTAGGAAAAACATCTTCACTGAAAGGTTGTGAAGCATTGGAACAGGCTGCCCAGGGAAATGGTTAAGTCCCCATCCCTGGAGGTATTTAAAATACTTGTAGATGTGGCACATAGGGACATGGTTTAGGAACTTGGCAGTGCTGTGTTAACAGTTGGACTCCATGATCTTGGAGGTCTTCTCCAACATAAACAATTCTATGATCCTATGTGTTCACCTGCATTAAATCAGCAAAAAATGCTGAGCCATGCGAACCAAAAATAAATCCAGGTACCTAAGAAGGGTTTTACCTTCAGTTTGAAACTTGAGAGGGCAGCCAGCTGTGCTAACCTAGCCTTCCTGTCCTAACACTGCTAGAGTTAATACATGCAGATGAATCCCCCTAAATAGAGAGTGAGAGAGGAAACTGTAAGAATCAAAATAGAAGTGTTCTGCTATTTCTTTTTTCTGAAGCATGCATGCTAACAAGGATGTCTTAAGTCTGTACTCTGTCCAGAATAGAAAGCCCCAATAAAATATTAATAAAATTGTCTTATCATCACTGAGTGTTGATTTGCCCACTCCACATTTTTGAACTTTATCCCTTGGGAATTTTGAAATTAATCTCCATATTTTCTGAAGTTTCTACGCATCACCTATAACTGAATTTCATAGCAATTAACTCCTCAGGACATATCAATTGTGGAAGGGAAGCCTGAAAAATAAGCTCAGGGCATTCCTAAAGATGAACACTGAGCAACTAATCATTAATCATAAGATGCATAATAATAAGGATGATGATGGCCATTCAAAGACTAGCATATGGCAAGCAATACTGTAAATAGTCTTCACTCAGCCTTTTTGATTTTTATCTTGATACTTGTTTTGCTTCCTGGAATGTTAATATTGAGAAAGAATTAACTAACAGTCTAAATCATGACTCTGTCAGTATAAAAGTATTGTGTTCCTGCAATTAGGGTGCTAAAAAATAAAAATAACTTCCTGGCTTCCAGTTATTTTAAAATATTTAAAGTAAAACAGCAAATAGCCATGAAATCAAACACTCCAGTACTTGTTGGCTGATGTTACCTTATCCAGCCTTGAAGAGATTTTACTTCCTGGGATGAAATGAGCACTCCAGAGTGTTGTTGCTGAAATGGGGGCTGACTATGGTTCCTTTGCCACAACTGATGGCACCTGAGTTCAGCTTTCGCTTCCCAAATTGCTTGTGCAATCTCAGCTCTTGCAAGGGGGATTAACCTGCCACTCCATGGCCCAACATCTTTTTGGGGCCAGTTGGCTCTTGGTGTGAAATATACAGCCCTACACACATCCTGTGATGCTCCTCGTACCTGCACAAACCTGTCGGAGCTCACCCAACCCGGCGTCTCATGACCTGGCATGACCCAGCACGACCTTTCAGGTTATCCATGTTTTCCTGTAAGACTTGAGCTCTGCCCGTTGTCTCCCTTTGCAGTGGGCCACAGCAGTGCCCTTTGGGGACAGCTGTGTGGCACCTCGCAGCCAGTATGACAGAGCCCAGGCCACCGTGTTGGCCCAAAACTATCTGCCCCGGAGGGTTGGCCCTCATCCCTGGCACACTGGAGAGGACAGACAGCCCTGTAAATCCTTGGGGTGGAGGTTTCCAGCTCCCGGGCAATGCTATATTGCATCTAAATAACCATGATTGGGACAGCATGGAGGGACCACCCACGGGAACAAGCAGGGAAGCACAGGGTGGTACCTGCCACCCCAGCAAGTACTGGGTGACCTCTGTGAGCAGCAGCCAGGCAGGAGTTGCTCCAGACTCCCTGTGATTGCCGAGGCTTTGGAGATCCTTCTTCAACTTAAACCAGATTTGCCTTCTTCAGCACAAGCCTAATGGGATTGTAAGCAGTTAAATCCCTGTGACTTTCTCAGACAGTGTAACTTTACACAGCCTTGCCCTCTTCTCCTCCCTTCTATCCCACAGCCTGAAGTTCATATGGTTTTCTTTTGTTTCAGTTTTGGTTTACTGGAAAGAAAAACAATTACTATTTAGCCAGTTTAAACAATTGTCAAATAACCTGCTGTGACCAGACAGAGAATAAAAATGTGGGGGGAAATACCCTTCCTTCCCTTGCCAAGTCGCCATCCAAAGCAATTTCTGCTCCTCCAGCTGATTACAAGTGTCAGGTTGCCTCAAGATCTCTTGGTGATTTTATAGAATGATCCATCAAGGAAACACGTTACACAACTCTGAGCTGAAAGGTTTATCCAGGCAGCTGACAGATACATACAAGCAGGAATACAGCCCAGGCCATGACCCTCTTCTGACAGTGGGGTGACTGCTGGAGACCTGGGATGGACTTCACGGTTCTGGTGACCTGTGAGGTTGGAGCCTCTGCCTGGTCAGAGTACCAGTGCTCATGGGGAGAAAACTTTAGAGGAGGAGGTAATGCTTTAAAGGGCAGCATCCAAGGAAGGATATTAATCCATGGCAGCATGGAAACCGGGAGAAAGTCCTTTCCTTTTGGGTAAACCACAAGTTCTCACATTACTGAAGATAAGAGGTAGCTTATAGTTATCAAACTACGGTAAAACAGTGTGATTTTTGTATAACTTCATCTTTTGTCACCCAAAGAAGAGGTATAAAAATGCAGTAGCTTTTCTCTGCTCCCTTTTCCAGACAGATGTTTGCTGTGTATCAGAAACAAGCCATATCTTCCAATATCTTCCTTGTAAACCCACCTAAAATCCAGCATTGTCAGCAGTTTGCTGTGTCTGTCACCAGGAGACACTCCATACACTGAAACAGTCACGCTGTTGCAAAACCACTTTGGCATATAATCCAACAAGCGTCGCTGCTCATTTAACCTTTTCATTCTGTGTTGTGCCAAGAGCAACCAATGATTTTAAGAGGATGACTTGAATCCATCAGCAGTTTCCAAGGACACTGTCTTCTCTTTAAAACAATGAATTTGTGAATAATGGCCAATAATTTCATATTTTATATGTGCTTTTCTGCTGGGTCGAGGATATTTAAAAAGTCTTTGACCCCAGAGTATGCGCGTCTGTTTTAAGAGGCTGAAGGAGATGGGCAGAGCCCATACCACCCACACTACTCACTCAGTCAGGCTTGCAGTGCAGGCTAAAAGAGACAATTTAATCTTTAATCTTCCCACTTTCTCCCCAGTTTAAATCCATATACCGAAAGCAGAGGGGATGCTCTTATGATTTGGCTTAAATATGCTTCTGATCTGGATAAGCTGAGTCAAGATCAGGCATTTTTACACCACAGCATGTGTTTTCTTAAATACCCTATCATTTCTAGAAGTTGGAGAAAGGAAAGAAAGTCAAGGGAAAAGTCACAGTAGTATAGTGGCAAAGCCATTCCCATATTTTGTGGGGAAAATTACTGTGGGGACCCATCAGAGTGGTCCAAAAGAAACCTCACACCAGCCAAATTCACCATGAAGACACTAAGTGCAAAAAAACTGGTCACAAATGCCCTTTACAAGACTTGTACCTGCTAAATCTAAAGACAAAAGAAAATGGTTTGAAAATTCATTACTTGATCCCTAATCAGATTCTTTTCTCTCCCCTGTGTTGGCTCCCTGCTGCTCAAGAAGAGATTTGTACTACCAGGGCATGAGTTTGCTGAATCCTGCAAACAAAATACTGTAGATGAGAATGTCGAGAGTGTGGGGTCTGCCAAGGTGACAAAAAGGTCCCTGGAATCACCAAGTTCATGGCAGATCATGGAGCAGAGCAGACACTGTGTCTTCAGAGACAAACTGTGGTTAAAACCCATGGGGCACTATTCAGAAAGGGACTGACATGGCATTACCCATTATTTTGAAGGGTACGTAGGAATGGAAAGGCAATGCTCAGGTTAAGTCTGAAACAGTCCATCTTGTGGCCCCTGCTTCATTAGCAGCAGGCATCTGCTGTGGGTCTCTTCTCCATTTTTTGGCTTCTCAAAGATGTATTAAAAAGCCACTCCTTGGGCCATGGAGAGGGCTGGCATCTTGGGAAATCACTGCTGTAATTGACAGGTTTGGACCTACATTTGTGACAGTTATCCAGGTTGCTGCTGGTGTCTGACATGCCCATCATTGTGGCATCTTTCATCACTGTGACTAGCCTTTGCAGAGGTCTCCTGCCAATCTGCCAGAAATGCAACCTGGACAGCAATTAAGGAGAGCTGATGAAAGACATCTGGCCTCTGTTTCGTTGTTTCACTTCTTGGCATCCTTTTGGGGAATGAACTGAAATGCAGATGCTAAATAATTCCCACCGTGAGGGATTCATTGCTATCTTAACACTATAAGTAACTTCCAAAAACTGTAGCTCCAAATAACGTGTGTATATTGGTCAAATATATCCAAGAGGTGAAGTTTTAATAGCTGTATTTGTCTTCCTGCATTGCACTTCTACTAGATTTACAAAATGTAATCGTGTTTCACCGTTTTCCTACCAATATGGGCTTATAATGATCTGCACAGATATCTTGTAATTTCTGCTTTAACTGTTAAAGGTAAACGTAAAAGGAAGGTGAAGAGTGAATTGTCTTCTTTCCTCCTCATAATCAGTAAGGATTTCCCCTCCAGCTTCAGGGCTCCAATACATATTCCCAGTGTTTGATACAACTCAAAAATGTAACTGTAATTGTTAGGCAAGCACCACCAGCACCTAGTGAGAGTCTGAACAGAACCCCAAACATATTAGCTACCAAACCAGATATATACATCTAACTGCATCTCGGTCTTTTGAGTCTCTGTAGTAAGCAAAATATGCTTATTCTGGCACTTTCCCCAAAGCAGCCTACCAGGTTTCAGATATTATAGCCATCAGTCAATGCAGGTTGAGCATATTTGGAGCAGAGGCACCCTGCGCTACTGTCACGGCTGTAAGATTACATTAAAAAGCACAGTTATCTTTTGTAGCCTTGAGCACTGTTATTTCTTCAAACACAAAGAAACCCTACTCCTTTTACACTGAGAGAGCAATGTCAGGGACTCACCAGGTATGCTCTGTGCAACACTGTTTTAAAAAATTAAGATCTGTGGCGCTGACATAATTACCTGAACTCTCACTTATTACCTGGAAGAAGAGAAATCTGGCAGGGACTTCGTCAGATCTGGCACAGATTTTCTGCCTGGGAAGGAATTCCCCGTAGCCAGGAGGGAGGCTTTCAGTTTCTCTTCCACTTGGCCTCCCTCTTGTTTTAATATCAGCTTGCTGAGGGCTGACAAGGGACACGGCAATGTGCAGAGCGGAGGGGCAGGAGGGAGAATGTGGGTCTGCCAAGGAGCTCTGTGAAAGAGACCCACCGAGGAGCCTCTCCAAACAGAGGCCCCCATCAGTACTATTTTTCAAAGTGGATGAAAAAGACTTGCAGAGTTCTGGGGTTTACTGCTGTTGTTTTTCCTCACTGCTTGTCTTCACTTAGCAGCTGGGGAAATACTGAGTCGCGTTGCTGCAGGTTTGCTGGAGTGTTTCTGGGAGGCCCTGGTGGTTTCTCACTTAGTAGCTAGCTGAGGGCAGGAAAAACAGCCTGGGAAAAGGAAAAAATCCCACAAACACCTCTCTCCCTTTTTTCTGTTTTTCACATGGATCCCTTTTCTGGCCTGGTTCATGACCAACCTGCCAATTGCCCCCACTGCCAAACCCCATGGCAGGGGATCTTGGGGAGCAGAACCAGCCATCCTGGATGGGGCTGGCAAAAGGGATGGCAGCCCAAAAGGCAGCATTCCTCTCCTCAGCTAAATAAATTGGTTTAAAATATCAACTTCAGCTAAATTTTAGTAGCCACACTAGGCTGGCTGACACCCAGTTCAACTCAGCCAGATGTTACATCAACAGTGTTTGAATCATCATAAAACTATCTGCAAACAAATGCTTACAAAAAGCTCCCTGCCCTCCTGATTACTCCACACTCACATTTTTTATTCTTACTGTGTTGTCATTGTCATGCTTTAGCTTAGATAGAGCATTGCCAACACTCATGCTGTTTGAGGTTGCACTTTAAATCCACTGCAGTTTGAGTCAAGCAGTGAGATAGGAACTGCATCACTCCTTATAAGTTTTCTTTTCCTGTCCTGTCCTGTCCTGTCCTGTCCTGTCCTGTCCTGTCCTCTCCTCTCCTCTCCTCTCCTTTCTTCTCAGCTATTATTCTCCTGCCTTTTCTTGCCATTGCCTTCTTTTTCTGTTGCCTTGCCTTCTCCTTGCCTTCCCCTGCCCTACCTTACCTTGTCTTTCCTTACTTTACCATCTTTTCTTTTGCTTTGCCTTCACCTTGCTTTGCCTTGTTCTCCTTTCTTTTGCTTTGCTGTGCCTTAATTTCCCCCCCCCTTGCTTGCACCTTACTTTTTGCTTTTCCTTGCACTGGTGAAGAAAACATGAAAAGTCCTTTGTGGACTCACTCTGAAGACAAAGCAAAACTCAAGACTGGCCTAGCTCAGTTCCCACTGATGGAAAACAGCAGCCAGTGAGTCTATTTCCCCAGTGGGTTGGATGTCCTTGCCCAGGATGACTTCGTCCATTGGTAGATGTTAGGGACAAGAATGGCAGTCAGCTGCAGTGATGTGTCCCAGCTGCAGCCAGCTGCCCCATGCCAAGCTTAGAGTTAATGGACCCCAGTTTCTTCCAACAGGGTCCTGGCAAGTCCTGTGCAGAACCTGGTATTGCCCCATCCTGGCCAGCAGGCCATGGGGCCTCAGTCACCTCACCCAAATCCCATGGGATGCATCGAGATTACCTTGAGCCAGATGGCCTGTGAGAGTCAAGCAAGGGGCTGAGGACACTTGCATTTGAGCAAGCTCACTTGCAGCTGGAGAGATGTCATCATAGCAAGTCGTTGTTGTCACCCACTCTGCTGGTTGTGATAGTAAGAAGAGACAATTTGGAGTTGTATAGCTCCAACTGGGAGTGTTTCCCAGCTGCGTGTGCTTCTCAGCCATGCCACAGCTTTGCTCTGTGTCATGCAGAGCTTGAAGTGCCTCAATTGGTGTGACAAGAAGAGCTCCTGTCTGGAGCTCTGCAGCCTCCTCACTCCATGTTTCCCTGCCATGTTGCTGGGTTTTCTTAAGCCCCTGGTCAGTGGTTTTCCCTTGTCAACCCATGTTGGTTTTGTCTTATTGTCATGGCCCTGCACCTGCAAGCCCTGTTATTACAGCCTCCCACAAGAAGTCATGGACACCAGTGTGAGAATAACTTTCCTTTCCCATCTCTTTTCCTATTTCTGTGCTATTGCTCTCAGCTTGCATTAGAGAAACTGACAAAATCATAAAATCATATAACCATTTATAGAATCACAGAATCATTTACATTGGAAAAGACCTCTAAGGTCATTGAGTCCAACCAGCATTGAGTTAGAGTGGGGAAAAAAAAGCTCCCCAAAAGACCCATATACTTATCACGTGAAATTTGTCTGCAAAGAGGTGACAGATGTTACTACAGAGGATACTTAGGGGAGGACACTCCTATGGACATCTACTGTTCCTTCTCCTCCCAGCTGGTCATGGGAGTGAGCTTTCCTTTCCCTTTTGTTTCTTCCTTTTTATTTTTTTAATCTTTTCCAAAAAATAGCTATGACCCGTAAAGTCAATGCATGTCACCAGCTACAGATCTTGTGAAGAAATCTTTGCGCAGGTCCAGCTGTCTCAACATCCTCTACGTGACAACCTGGGTGAGGCTGTGAGCAGCTGAATGCAAGTCAGCAGGTGAGCACCAATGATAAATGATGCCCAACTTGCTGAGGGACTTGGTGCCTGCCGGCTCCTGACATTCCTGCATAGGGATCACACAGGAGGCAGGCTCCAGAAGTGAGGCAGAGTTGGGCATCCAGGAGAGAAGGTCCATGTGGTACCTGGTGACCTGCGGGAAGAAGTCCATCCATGCACAGTCCTGCAGGAACACTCTCAAAGGACAGAACCAAGGTCCATCAGACTGGCAGAGAGCTGTGAGTAAAAAAACTGACCATATAGTTGATTCTTCCTTCATCACACATTATCTTCAAGAACTTTAAGTGGCAACAAAGATGAAAACAAATTTCTGTTCTTAACCAAAACAACTAACAGGGTTTCCTATTTTGATTAACAGCTCTGGTCCACCTGGGGAACACATGAATAAACAAAATGAAGCTAGAATACATTTTTCTCTATCTCTTCTTCTGTGGCACCATTTCAGTGCTTTTTTGCCAGGAAGAGCGATGCCTAGTGGGTTCCCGGTGCACGTCCACCACGACAGGTATCATTAGAAAGCCATTCAAAAGGGGGGATGCAGGCCTGCTTTAAAAAGTGACAATGCAAAAATGTCCCTCCCTCACTTGACACATCTGACCAAGTGAGGGAAGACCTCTATGTGCGCTTGGAAAACAGCTATTTACTTTCACGACTGAAACAAAACCCTCTCCCTGCAAGCACATCCTTATGCTGAGCCTTATGCATACGTGGCATCTGGTTTATTGAGTCAAAATAGCTGTACACATTGTTATTTTCAGGATTTGAGAAGCTATTGCCATGGGGACTGAGGATCCAAATAGATCCTGAGATCAGATCATAGGAGGTTTTAAAATAAAATTGCCATTTCTGCCAATAATCGTGTGAAACCAGCTTCAATGTGTAAGCACAGAGACTTGCCACTTTGGTGACTTCTTAAAAATTGTAGTTACCGAAACAAGGATATTAGATGTTGTTCGTAACAGCCTGGTACCAAATGTGTTTTCAGGATTTAAACACCCAAAACATCTCCTTACAGGAACAGGAGATGGTGGCAGTAGTCAGCTGTAGTGGGCCTGTGTTGGCACCAGAATCAAACCTACAGCTGAATTTTCTTCCATCAAGGCAAACAAAAGGAAGTCTCTCTTGTTCCAGATTCACATCGAACTGCATTTATGACTTTCTTATCTGCAGGAAGAAGATTTATTATACAGAGAGAGAGAATAAATATAAATATATATAAAATGTAAACTTATACCGGAGTAGAAACTAGAACTTGTTTTGCAGAACAGAAGTTATTGGAATCTGCCTCTACTTCTGCGTAATCTCTGCAGTGAAGAGATCTCAAGCTGTGCTATCAGCTCTGGCAAATGAAGCAATGTCAGAGCAGGTTAATACTTTGATATGAGAACACGAAAGAAAATCCGCCTTTCTAAGGATGCTGTAATCAGAGCTGCATTAACCAGGGACAGAAACAGCCTGCTTGGAGTGGGTGCAGGGAGGCACTGGTTGCACAATTGCACACAGCATGCAAATGCATATTGTGTTGCTGGGATCAAGGAGTGGGGGTGGTGGAACCAGAAGCCCCCCAGATCCTCCTCAGTAAACTGTTGCACTGTTTGTCATAATTATTTGCATTAAATTGTCTTTGCTTATACAAAAAAAAAGTCTTAGTCTGAGTTAGTGAACTTAGATCAAATGAAGGCTTTGGTGTCACTGCTATTCCACTTGGAGATACTTCTGTTAAAAAAATGTCTTTTTCCTGAAGTTCAGATGTAAGTCTTCAGCTCTCAGCAACTGTGTTTAGGAGAAAAAGTGTATTGCTAACATGTACCAAAATCTGAAAAGGGTCATCATGCTTTGTGATAGTGTGGTGGGTTGACCCTGGCTAGACATAAGTGCCCACCAAGTCACTCTATCACTCTCCCTTCTCAGCAGGATAGGGGGAGAAAAATAGGACAAAGGCTCATGGGTTGAGTTAAGGATAGGGAGAGATCAGTCACAAATTACTGTCACGGGCAAAACAGACTCAACTCAGGCAAATTAATTTATTGCAAGTAAAATCAGAGCAGGGTAATGAGAAATAAAACCAAATCCTAAAAGCCCATGAGATCATAAGTGCACAGGCCCATAAGCTCTGCCAGGGGTGTCCTCCAGCATGGGCTTCCCACGGGGTCACAGCCTCCTTCCTTCTCCTGCATTTGGTCCCCCATGGACTGCAGAGGCACAGCTTGCCTCACCATGGTCTGAACCACAGGCTTCAGGGGAATCTGTTCTGATGCCTGGAACACCTCCTCACTCTTCCTTTTTCACCGACCTTGGTGTCTGCAGAGTTGTTCCTCTCACATATTCTCACTCTGCTCTCCAGCTGCAGTTTCCCAGGAGTTTTTCCCCCTTTTTAAGTCTGTTGGCAGGCCATGGACAATGTGTCCTGCCAGCTGACAGGAGTGGGCTGTGACAGCAGAGCTGCCTGTCCTCTGCTGAACCTCACCAATGCCAGGCCTGGACAGCACACCCACCTCTGCAGTGTCCATCTTGTGCACACACCGTGACCACACGGAAATGTGTAATGTCATCACCCTGTTGCAAGTGATGCTGATGAGGATCAGAACAGAGGATTGATCCAAGCTCGCTCAGAGTCTTCAAGGTGAAGTCAGATGGTTAGTGACAGGTGGATCCTCCTCATGCCAGAGTTTACAGGATTAAATGCACACTGTATCTGCTAACAGTTGTCTCCTTGATTCAAATGGCCATTTCCTCCTAGATGGAGACAAGTAACCCTAAGCTGGGCCCACCACTCTTGCAGGATGGAGTACATGGGCTGTGACATTCTCCACCTTGCTGCAGTCTCCACAGCTTGCATGAGGATTTTGAGGAGCCCTTTTGCCTTGACAGTGCAGCAAGGCAAGGAATAGGAAGACATAGGGGAAAAGACAGGGATTCCCACACCGGTGGCTGTCACTTCTCATGAGAGACCATTGTCACAGGGCTTGCAGGAGCAGGGCCATGACAGTAAGATAAAACTCCCAATGACGCCAATTGAATTATGTACTTTGAAATATAAATTAAGAGAGCCATCCTGCAGACAGTCACTCCCAGGTCTTCAGGGATCTTTTCTAAAATGCATTCCTTTGATGTCTCCTTCAGGTGCAGCATTGCCTGCTCCAGGAATTTCATGGCCTTTTTTGGCTCTGGGACTGGGCTTCAACCAGTGCACCTCCAGGCTGCCTGTGCTAAAGGCTCTGGGACATGGAGAAGACTGCCCAGAGCCATTCCTACCAGAAAAAAAAAAACAGTGAGCCCATCAGGTTTTGCTTTTTGTGGCACAGCCCTGCCCAGCCCAGCCCAGCCCAGCTCAGTCTCCTGAGCACCTGCATCCCAAGGCCAAGGCTGATAAATTCATGGCTCTGCAAACAGTATCTCAGGAGCTCTGCTTGGATTCTCTGGGCAGGATGACATTCCCACTCCTGACCATCACCTATCTTAAATTTGGGAAAGCTGGTGTAAGTCTCCATGACTGTATGGTTCTGTGGCTGCCTGGAGCACAGACATCAGGAGAAAGGGATGTCTTCAGCTCCAGGTGGGAGCCTGGGCCCTGAGCACATCCCCCTCCTCCTGGGGCTTGGGCTGCCTGGGCCCAAGGCCAGCTTTGACAGTGCAGCTGCCTGGCCTTGAATCAAAGAGCTGTTTGAGAACAAGCTGTGAGAAGCCTTGGCAAGGACTCATTGCCCTTATCTCAGGGACTGCTTTTAAGTAGGGCTCATGCCCTTGGTCTCTGCCTAAACTACATTGCAGCCATCCCCATGCCTGACCATATAACTCACCGCTCAGGACCCAGATGTGACCTGGCACCTGCCTCATCACTATGGTCTTGTCTGGTGATTGGGCTATTGACTGACCTCAGCTACTGTCTCCCAAACAAGCTCTTCTTGCTTGGGTACCACAGCAGCAGGTCCTTGCCCATGAAGCCCCTACTCCATGCCCACCTTACTGTCACCTTCAACATCAGCTCACCAGCTCTTGTGTGGAGCTGCCTGACAGTGGGAAACAGCAGTAGGTGAGGAAATATTACCTACTTTAGGATTTCCTATGGTAATAGTGGAGAAGGAAAGTGATGCTCTGAATCAGAAGGAGCAGAACCTAATTCCCCCAGTCAAAGTGTGGACAAAGATGCTGAGACAGCAACTTGGCTTAGACAGAACACAGGACCTATGAATAACCAGAGGTTTTATAGTTCCTCCTTCACTAACAATGTTTCCCACATTCTGGAAACGCTAGCAGACTAGCCAGCTGCTCCCTCAGTGCTTCTGTTCCTCATCTGCAGATAATGAGGCATTTATAAATCCTGACCCTGGGCTGTTCACTGGTTCTTCCAAAGGCAGCCTCATGCCTCCTTCACCAGCTCTTTGTGTTGCCTCCCAGAAGTGACTTCTTCCAGAAGAAAGGAGAGCTCTCTGGGACTGGTCCCGGCACAGATGTACTGAGGAGGGTCCTCATTTCCCTGAGCCCTGTACCAGTCCCACATCTCCTGACATCCCACTGGAGCTGCTTGTTTTGGCAAAGTGCCATTGACTGTGCTGCCTACAGCAGGATAAGGTGCACTGCTGCAGAGAGGTATTTCAGACTGTCAGGTCTGCTGAGACACCGTTGAAAGACTGGGAAAGGACATCAGAGAGCCAATTTGATGAGGTACATAGCCCCACTGAGCCAGAGGGGGTTTTCTTACGTGCACCATTCTAACCTATGGCTGGAGTTTTCTTCCAAAAAAGCAGCTGTTTTCACCTCAGACTGGAGTCTGGCACAAGGTAAGCTGCCTTCAGGATGGATGACTGGACAACTCAGCCCCTGGCGTGAAAGGGACAAAAGAGCAACAGGACAGCCAGGTGACACCCACAACATACTGTTTTGACACTGGAGGATCCCACTGTACTCTGAGAGAACTGAGATGTCAGATTCATTCTGACATGGTTCATTGAGCACTAACTTTCTGCTGTGAATATAAGAACTATTGCCGGTCAGACCAAAAGACTATCTTATTCAATATTGCATCTCCAACAGTCCCCCATAAGCAGATATATTAAGAAAAGCATAGAAACAAGAAAAAAAGTGATGCTTCCCCCAGCACTTTCCCAGCTTCCAACAGTTTTCAGATTAGGGGTTTCCTGACCTGGGGGGGTGGATCTTTGTACACAGCAACTTACCATCAGCTTCTTTTCCGTGCATGGTACCTCTCAGCTCACACAACATTTCTTGGCAGCCTTTGACAAAGCTGGAGTCTTTATCAGGATTTACTTCACATTCGTTACTAAGCCTTAGTTAGGATTAGGTGAAAACATGACCCTTTTCCCATGAAGACAAATATTTTACTTCAGTGATGGAGAGGGATGCAAACATGCATTGATGGTCTCATCTAAACAATAAACGTATCTTAAGGGGAAATGAGTGTTAAAGGCATTGCTTTAATTTACTTTATGTGCTACTCCTTTTTGTAAGAGAGCAACACCTGATGAGACACTGCTTAGCCAGTTGTTGTAGAGCCATACATACAGTGGGGAGAGCTACAGATGATCAGGTCAGGGACCCCAGCCACACAAGTGTCTGAACCTGCGCTGGTCATGTTCTCCCTAACAGATATTGGAAAGAAAGACATGAAAGTTAACACCTGCTGAAAGTTAGAGAGCACACAATAATTTTTGTAGGAAAAAAGGCTTTCTCTCTCTGCTGTCAATGGTAACACGTGGTTACAGCTGTTGTGCATCCCAAAACAGAAATGCATAGGTATCCCATTTTGAGACGGGCAAGCAACCTGTAATCCCAGAAAAGTGCAAGGATTGTTATGTAAGCTCAAGTTGTTACCTAAACTGTTCATGGGTCTTGTGATTACAGGTTGCATGATTTTAGAGACTGTTCTTGACAGGTTGTTTGTAGCCAAGTCAGCAGCGGTGGTTTAAGCACCTAGCCAGCCACCCCACTCCTCTGCTGGGGAGGCACCCACACCTGCTCCACCCCACAGGTCTTGTTTTCAGCTGCTCATGGCTATGAACAGACACTGAGGAGCTGACACGTTTCATTTGTGTCTCCTGCCTCACCTTCTAACATCCATTAGCAGGGTGGGACTGCATCTTAAAGCACTGCACCTAAATCTCCCCAGTCCTTCTTGGAGGGATTGCCAGCAAGAACATGACTCAGGTTCATTACGTTTCTTTTATATGCTAGTTTTCTTGAAGCTGTACTGACTGGTGGATACAGACAAAATCACTGACTGCAAACCTCTGACTCTGGAACTGCAGGGTAGACTCCTGAGCTGATCAAGTGCACTTCCCAAAATATGGCAATATCACCTCCTGGGTCCATTCCCTTTTGCTGGAGCCAACAGGTCATCCCAGAAACAAGCACTACTCAACTCTGTTCAGTAATGGGACACATGAAAAGTTCTTATTATCCCACATCTTCAAATTACGAAAGATCTTTCCTCCCCATAGCTCTTAAAGCTACAAAGTTTATGTTGTCAGGGCACTGAAGGCACCCACAGACCCCGCTGGCCCTAAATGTCCTTTTTTGTTCCCCTTCACCCTTTCCCATCACTCAGGGGCCCATTTCAGCTCAACCAGTACATCAACCTGCATATTTGGGCCCGGGCTGCAGTGGAACTGGAGACTAAGCACCACTGCAGCATCAGTGCAGCATTACTGGGGCAGAGGGCTGAAATGGCATGTGGGGAGGCTGCTGAGGGTCAGTAAATCCTATTAATGTGCTCGTGGCCCTGATACATGTCTTGCAGGTCTTGGCAACAAGAACACATTAATATATGAAACTCATATGGTGAAGAAGAATGGCCACCCTGAATCACATGTTTTGTTCTATTTTCAAAGTGGCAAAGTACTTGTGTTTTATTGGTGTCTGTTAATTACAGTGCCAAAAAGTAGTATTTGCTTAACTGCATCAAAATGATGTCTCCCTGAGTACATGCAACTTTCATTATCAAGTCAAGAACTCCACCAAGAAGCTTTATTCAGGCAGTAAAACCAAGCAAACATTCATGTAGCTCTGCCTAAGAGGTGTTCAGTTCCTGAGTGTCTACTAAGACTAATGAAATGCACTATAGAAACTGAAAGGATTATATCATGGATAGGAAGGAATGGGAAAGAAAAGACCATTGAATCTGTAAATCCTACCTAGTGGAATGGGTGTAGATTTATGGACTGGTAAATTGAGTTGTCCCAGTCTGGAGACACTTGATTTTTTAGTTACAAGTTTCCTTTTACCTCTCAGATTACTCTGGGTGGTGATGAACAACACTCTTTTCTTCATGGTACTGGTGAGCAACTCCTCCAGAGGATAACTGCAGCACCCCTGTCTAGCAGGGATCATACTGGTATAGCTTTATTGTCCTACCAGGCCTGAGTAAGCCCCAGCTGGCACCTATGGCCACCTTCCTTGGTGGGTAAAACAAAGTTCTCAGCTGCTGAAGACAGCTGGACAGCTGGGGCCAATTCTGCTTCAAAACAGCAAGTGCCAGAGCCTAGAAACCATCTCTGACATTAGTAGTCTTGACAAACACTGGTCACACTGGTCATGCCACTTGTGCTTTGCATGGTACTGGCTCCTTCTTCTCTTCCGAAGCTAGCAACAGTGGTGCAGCACCACCCAGATAAAACTGCTGGGAAAAGGCACAGAGGAATGTACACCGGGAGCCCAAACTACCTGGAAACAAGAAGGATGGGAATGCTACACTGATCCCTTAGATAACAACGTTTGGCATGCAGCTGAATGACAGTGAAGAAGAGCATTAGTCTTCTAGATTTTTACTCATCTCCATCAGGCTGCAAGCCTTGTTTTGCCAGAACTGTGAGTTACAAGTTAAAGTAATCTGAATGATATGAAGAGGGGTTGGGGGAAGGCAATTAAAAAGCCAAGCTGTCAATTAGAAGGAGAGTCTCTAAAAAAAAAAAGGTCTGTGAAAAGCTTATATATAGCCATAAGGGTCTGTTGCAGAACCTGATGTGGTATGAGCTAAATTTGAACATTATATGTTTTTGTTATTTTGGGATTTTAGTTTTCTTGGATACTTTTCTTCCAAAGAAATAACACTCTGCATTATGGGAAGTGTTAGATCAATGTTTACCACTGTCTACAACTACATCACCCACACACATCCTCTTTTCTAGCCTGGAAGTTCAAGCAGGGACTTCGGGGCACTGTATTTGACCCAAGCTGCTGTGCTCAGGCTGTCATCGATTTGGAGGTCCTGGGTCTGTTTGCAGTCTGTCCAACCATCCCCACAGCTGCATCAAGAACTTGGGGAGTGATGGTGCAGTAATTCTGACAGATTGGGGATGATTTGTCAGGCTGGCAGAGACTCTTTGTGCTCTGCATTATGCCATATGCACATGTTGTATGAAGGCCGTGTTGGCAAAGCTTTGGATTTGCTTTTTTTTCAGGTAGGGCTTGCTTGCACAGCAGCCTCACCAAAGGGGACTCAGGGCTTCCCAAAACAGCTGGATTTCTTACGTGCTTGTTGTGCAGCATTTCCTAGGCTGCATACGGCAACGTGACGGTAGTCACTGGGAGCAAAGGGAGGTATGGAGCAGACCCCTGACACACTCTAGACTGGCAGAGCTGCTTGAGGCTGCTTTGTACGTGAGCTCTGCCAGCAGGGTCACTGTAGAGTGTTTGGGGAGACAGCTAACAGCCACAGACCCACTGTCAGGGCTGATCCCAATGAGATAGGGGAGGTGCTGGCTCCCTCAGAAGCACGAGGCCATGGAGGAGTGTGTGTACATGAGCCAGTAGTGTGCCCTTGTGGCCAAGGTGGCCAACGGAATTCTGTGATGCATTGCCAGCAGGTAAAGGGAGGGGATCCTGCCTCTCTACTCAGCCCTGTTGAGGCCACATTTGGAGTGCTATGTTGTCGATGTGAAAGAGACATGGAGCTCCTGAAGCAGGTCCAGTGGCGTGCAACAAAGATAATTAAGGCACTGGAGCATCTTTCTTACAAGGAAAGGCTGAAGGAGTTAAGCCTGTTCAGCCTTGAGAAGAGCTGGCTGAGAGGAGATATCATCAATGCTTATAAGCACCTGAATGGAGGGTGTTAAGAGGATGGGGCCAGGCTCTTCTCAGTGGTGCCAAAGATACAGGCAATAGGTCAAGGGGCAACTGACAGAAACTGATGCACAGGAAGCTCCACCTGAACATGAGGAAGAACTTCTTTGCTGTGCAGATGACCATGCACTTGAACAGGCTGCCCAAAGAGGTTGTGGAGTCTCCCTCACTGGAGATATTCAAGAATCGTCTTGATGCAGTCCTGTGCCATGCGCTCTAGGACGACCCTGCTTGAGCAGGGAGGTTGGACCAGATGACCCGCCGCGGTCCCTTCCAGCCTTACTCATTCTGCGATTCTCTGGTTCGAGGTCCCTGCGGTACGAGCAGCCCCGCCAGGCCCTCCTCGCCGGCCCCGGGGCTGTCCCGCAGGCCCACAGCGCTCGGCGTCGAGCCCGAGCCCCGCGGCCGCAGCGCCCGCCACACGTGCGAGGCCGTCCCTGCCGCGCCTACACGCCCCAGAATGCCGCGCGGGGCAGTGCGGAGAGGGGAGGGGCCCGGACAGGGAGGGGGTGGGGCCAGGGCCGCGGAGCAGCACTGCGATTGGGCGGCGCCTGCCCGCCCGCGGCGTCACGTGCGCCCGCGCCCCCCGCTCTCCCCCCTCCCCAGTCACTCAGCAACGGCGCGCGCGCGCCAGCGCCCCCCCGCCCCGCTCCCCCCCGCGCGCTCGTCACGGAGCGCGCCCCGCTTCCCTCCGCCCCTCGCGCGAGCCGCCGCCGGGAGCCGCCGGAGCCGCCTCGCAGGAGCCGCCGGGAGCCGCCGCCGGGAAGCCGCCATGGCCGAGAACGCCGCCGCCGGCCTGGAGAGCCACCGCATCAAGAGCTTCAAGAACAAGGGCCGCGACGCGGAGGTGCGTGCGGGGCCGGCGGGACCCGGCTCGGCCTCCGCCTCCGCCGGCGGCCGCCAGAGGAGGGGCCGGGCCGGGCCGCGCTCGCCGCGGGGAGGTGGCGGCGGGGGGAGCGCCTGAGGGTTTTTTTTTTCTCTTCTCCGTCATGCGGGCGGGCGGGCGCGGCCGGCGGGGGGCGGGGGCGGGGGCGGTGGCGGGGGAAGGGTTGGCGCGGCCGGGCTGCCCGCGGGCCCCTCCGCCGCCAGCCCGGCTCGCCGGGGCCCGGGCAGCGCCGCCGGGATGCGGCACTTGCTCCTCCCGCGCTCGCCCTGGGGGCCTCCCCGTTCCGCCGCCCGGGACTCGGCTGGGGCCTCGGACAATGGTGCGGCCGCCCTTTGTGCCGCCCCCCGGGGCGGTGGCGGCCTTTCCGCCGGGGATCGAGGCTGCCCTGCCCGCGCTCCCGCGCCCCGCGGTGCCGCCGCCGTGCGTGGAGGCCTGTGCTGGAGCCGGGGACCGCTCCCACGCTCTGATGTGCCGTGTTACGGCGTGCTGTGCCGGCCGATTCTGCTCCCTGTGCTGCCTCGACTCAGCCCCCCTTTTTTTTTCTTTTATTTTTTTTTAGTTTTTATTTCTTTCATTTTGAAATGCTGGTAGGCACATCAGTAATGGTTTGTTGGGCGTCTCCGCCTAAATCGGGAAGGAGCGTGGTGCTCGGTAAGGCTGATGGGGTAGTAGTTTGCTCCTCCAAATTTGAGAGGCGCAGGGTTATTGGAAGCTTATTCCCTGGAGGTATCCCAGAGGTCTTCCGAATCTGCGTGTCGTTACCGGAGACATCTTCAGTTCTAGTCGCAGCTGAAAAGGGAGGAAATCCCAAATCTCGTGTTTAAGTTTCTGTAATAGGAAAGGAAGGGGGAGGGAGCTCTGAAATCAGGCTATGATTGAAATCGGATTAGGAATCGCAAGAGTGAAATCCTAAAAATGTGCCAAATTACTTTGACTTAACCTGAGGCTGTTTTTCATGGTTCTGTTGATTTTATCACTTCACTTTTTTTGATCAATGGGACTGGAATTGCAGTTCTCTAAAAGCACATTTTATATGTTAGCAGAATTCACACTTCTGCTGCTATTGTTTGGGTGGAGACGATTTTATGCGGGTCAGGCTTAGAAGCAGCAGTGTCTTTAAGATGACATTCATGGTGTAAAGTAGTCTTTAATTTTTGTTTAACTCGGTGACAGTGAACCTCTCAGAGAAAATATTGCATGTAAAGAGTATGATAACTTCAACACTTCTGGCTAACATTAGTAAATGTAAGAAAGTAACTAAAAATTGCCCATCCTTCTGTCGAGCAGTTGCTTCTCAGGGCAAGGAGGAGGCGTGGTGGGTTTCTTTTCCCCCTTCTCATCCAGTGACACTCTTCCTGCTGCTCCTCATTCATTTTGTCCTTGTCTCATCTCCCTGTGTTGGTTACCGGCTTTGTTGCTGGTTTCTCAGTCACTGGCCTGAATCCATCACAGCTCTAAACAGGGAAAGGTTAGGTATGTTCGTTCCTAGTGTGAACTGATCTGTCATCCGTGGTTGCTTATATTATATCTTGCCCGAGACTAGGGGAGTTAAATATCTGCCTCCATGGGGAGGAAGGAGGACTTGCCTAAGCTTTACTGAAATTACTTATGCCAGACCAGCTAAGGTAGCTTAGCTCTCATTTCCCCCTGAAGGGGAGCAATTATTTTGGAGTAGTGTATTTGCTGTTATGGTGAAGTATATCCCCCAGGGTTGTCTTCCAGTGTGCTGACTGACTTCCTTTTTGTGGCTGGAGCCTATGATGGGTAGACAGCTCCAGTAATGTTAATATGGTTAAAGCTTTCATCCATGCTTTTGGAAAGGATTAAAATCTAGGAAGCATCTTTCTTCTGGGGGTAACAAACAGATAAAATGCAGAAGTATTTAAAAGCTGTATACCCATGAAGATATGCTAAAGTAAAATTTAGGTTCATTTAATCCATAAAAGATTGGATGTGTGTCAGCATCTTTCAGAACAACTTTATTTGTAATAAATGTATGCATTTTTCTGCTCCACCTCCTTTTTCACTCTTTTCTGATCAGAGTACTTACTTAAAAGTTTATGTTTGAAGTACTCTTCTGAGTAAATTTTATCTAACTTAAGTTTCTGAAAGTAAAAAAAAGTTAAGTTTAGAGTGGAGAATGAAGGAGCACAGCAGTGCTGTATAATTGCCTTTATGTAAAACAGTAGAAGAACTGTGCTTCTCTTGAGCTACTGATACACAGACTGACCTGCTGATTGGACAGTTTGTTTCTGTGTAGTGAAAGTTGTCAGTTCTCCACAAAGTGTTTGTTTTCTAAATCAAACATACCTAATTTCCAACTGTCAGCAATTGAATACACTTGCTTTGCTCCCTGTGCTGAGGTAGAGATCCTGCCTCCAATTTTCTGTACTTCAGAAATCAGGAGGCATCAGTGCTATCATTGTCATTGATCTGCATCTTCACATTCTGTCAAATTCCACCAAAGAGAAGTGAAGTGGTTAGAATGATGGCATAATAAATCATGGTCTGATATGTAGATTATATCCTCTGGAAAATTTAAAATACTTGAAGCTGTATGCTCTCAACTTCAGTTTGAAAAGAGTGACACTTGAGTCACTTTCTGTTTGGAAACAGTCACTGCCTTTGAACTCATCAGGCTTGAACACATTCTTTAGTAATCTTCCTTTGACTTCTATTAAATACTTGTGAGTTATTGATCCCCTCTGGGTACAGACTCTTCTGGCAGACCAAAATACTTACTCCTTTAATTTGTAGTTAACTCATATTTTATTACTGGGTTTGCTGGGCCGTATAATTGTCTTTGCTTTTTGTTAATGCAACTTTAAGGGAAACAAAACATGAGTAAGTACTTTAGTTTTATGTTATGACAGACCTCAGTATTCTGTGCAACTTCTCATTGTGCTTTTCTAAGAGCCAAGAAACAGATCTTTTCAGGAGAAGTCAAAGCTTCTGAATCCTTAACCTGTACAGGTTCACTCTCCCTTTTCCAGCTTCAGGTTTGGGTGGAAGTTTCATATCTTGTTGGCTTCTTTTGTAAGGGGGCTAGAGTTGTTTGTGTAGAACTGGAATTCCGATTTTGAGGTATTAATACTTCCAAAAAGTATTTAGCCCCTAAAAGAGATCAAAGCAAAATCAAATGCCAGAAATTAAGTATTCCTCGCTTAATGAGAGTTTCTGTTCTTGTTTTTATTGGTGAGATTTTTCTATATTTATAGGTACTGACATGTAATTAGCAGCAAAAGTTAACCAGAACCTGCAGAGCTGATCAATAAGGAGCCAAGACACTCATGGCTTCGTCTGGACAAATAACTGCCAGTTTTCTCCTCATAACCTTCTCAATTCTATATTCTCCAGATATGTGAAAGAGCTTTTTTAGTCATTGCACATTCAGAGAGAAGGCTTTTCTGTGTTGGTCATGGGCATGTAGTCTTAAGTCTCAGTGGCTTTTTCCTAAATGTGCAGTACTGATCCTTCCAGTGCAGTGGTGGCTTTACAGGACAAGATTTAACAGTTGCAGTCACTTAATTTGTAACGCTCCTTGTAACTGCTGTGTTTATTTGTTTATGTTGATACCTAAGCTAGCCTAGCTTTTAGAAGACCTAATTTGGACCTTCTGATGTTTTCGGTTCTTCAGCTTTATTCTTTGCCTAGTAACATCCTTCTTAGCCTTTTTTACTCCTCCATCATCTTGTATTAGAAGTGTTGCTTATTCTTTATTACCATAGCAGGCACCCATTTGTTGACTCACAGTTCTGATGTTTAAGGTGATCAAACATTGCAGCCCATTTTTTTTATCAGGATTAGTCAGCATCCCCGCCTAAAACTGAGGAATTCTTGATGAACAGAGGTGTTATAATTTGTAGGGCTGTCTGCATGACTTGCTGGGGGTTTTGTGTGCGATATAATGAGACTGTGATCACGTATGCAAAGCGCACAATAGATCAAAAGTAAAACTTCATTTGCACTCATTTAAAAGAAAACAAACGAACCAAAAAAGTCCCCAAACCTGGTCAGGAGTTAGTGTGGTATAACCTAAAAACACTTTAATGACTGGGATTAAAATTTCCTTTTTGTATACTTGTCTTAGTTGTAAGAACACAAGTCCTTGAACTTCTGTTGCTTAGGCTGTAGGGATATCATTCTGAAATTTGTCGAGGGCTATTTACCAAAAGGAAACATAGCCACTCTGTCATCTTTCATCTACTCCTGCCCTATTTGATTTTAAGGTTCAGACATCCTGGCCACTGATGACATTACCCAGTTACAGTTTTTTGGGGGCAGCTGTGGTACCTTCTGGTCTGTATCACCTCTGAGACCAGGAACTTTGAAAGATACATTTTTATTCTGTACCTTTGGCATCCTGACCCCAAATGAAGCAGAGGAGGAAACGGAGCTTAGCCCAGATCTCCATCATCAGGTCTGGCAGCTTCAGTGTATTTACTGTTCCTGCTTTGCTAACAGTGAGGATCTATTACTTGAGGATGCTTGAATTAATTCACATTTGTTAATTCACTCTGACATTTTTTGCAAGTGGAGGAACGTCACTCTGGGGAGGCCAAATCTGTACAGTCTCTGGGCACCTGAGAAAAGGTACAGGTTGACTTAAAGCCATGTTCCCATCAAATGTCAAAGGCTTTTTGCAGTGGAGGTACCGCAGGTGCGCTGTGTTCATGAATGGGCCAACGTGCTGCTGCTAGCTCATTCCTTCACGCTGTTCTGCACGCTAACTAGTGTTTTTGCTGTCTTCCTATGCTCCTTCAACACTTCGTGAAACAAATAAAGGTTATAGCAGTCCCAGAAATCCTTTTATTCCCAGCTACTTTGTAACGATCCAGTTTCTCTCAAGAGCTCACTTTTACAGATAGGTCAGCTCTGTTTCACTTTGCTGACACAGGAGTGAATACTGAGATGAAGTTGGGCTTTAACTGCTGATTTTAGGTAGTTTTAGGGTACCGTGGACCTGCTGTCTTAATAGGCTCATTGGCTTCTTGAGTCTCAGTAGGTTAAGTGAAAACACAGGTGTCAGGTAGCTTCCTCTTGGGAATTGGATGTAATACAAGATCCAGTACTCTCCTGCAGCTTCTTTTTTACCCTTTAAGACAAGTATATATACTCTTGGGAAAACAGAGATGTGCATTTAGACCTTGGAAAGAATTATGTGGGTAGGAACTAAGATACAGACGTGGGAAGCCTCTTTGGTTGCTCTTGCTCCAGAATTTTCCAAACTTTAGTCTGCAGGTAAATAGTAGAATGCTGTGCAATGTTTGTGACTCTTGGCAGAAAAGAAACATCTGCTAAGTCCACTTAGATGTACTGTCCAATGTTTTCAAAGTTCAAAATCAATTGAATCCACTGCATTTTAAAAGGTTTAAATACACAGATACGTGAGGAAGTCATTGTCTATTTCAAATATACCTGTGAAGGCATCTCATGATGAACATAATCTTCATAAGCTGATTGGGATCTGTGCTGGCTGTATTGAGGCCCAATTATTGCTGTTTGCTGTTGTGATATACCAAGCCTCTGATAATCTTCCTGTAATTACAGAATTTGGTTTTCTTCATTCTTGTGTATTTTTAACACCTACAGCAGTGGCACTGGGATCTCTAAAGATTCTTTTATCAAAGGATCAATTTTTTTATTTGTAGAATATCAAAGTCTGGTCAAAGTTGGTAGTAGTGTAACTGTCATGCTACTTTTAAAGAGCTCTTTAACTACTTTTTGCCTGAGTTCTTTGAGGCTTTCATAATATTTGTACAGTTCCAGCACAAATCCAAGCAGGATGTTTTGTCCTCTAAAACGGTGTTTTATGAAAAGACAGTAATTAGGAGGATGTGCCAGATAGCAGTAAGTGATCAGATTTGTACTTATTGTGGGATTAGAAGTGGAATGAGGCATCTAATTTACAGCATTAGGCTAAAAGAGGCAATGAACTAGTTGAAGGTGATGGTGCATGTCATCAAGTAGTAAAGGCAAATTGTTGACTGAACTAACTCGAAATGAAAAAGTGTAAAACCTGTATCTCTTCCAGGAGTAGAGTCCATCAGTTGTTTCCAAAATACCTGGTGCTGTGAAATTCTGATACTGAATTGGCAACAGTACTCCTGATTACTTTTGTACTAGCAGAAACTGGGCTTTGTATTCCATTTCACAAAATCTGACATGGGTAGTCAAAAGCATTAGTTTCTTCCTGCATCAGAACTGTCTGTCTCTGTGCCTTGGAGTGAACTGGTTGCAAAGCTCTTCATGTTTCTTTAATTTTCTGCTCCCCTAGCTTCCTGAGCCAGCCTTTCACATCTGGAGAAGACCAGTGGTGGCTCAAAGAGGTCAGTGTGAAGGGGAAAAGGTATATCTTGTCTAGTGGTATTTAACTGTTGGATTGCTATCCCTTCACAGTCAGATTAACACCATTTAATCTGCTGGGGAGGCTCCATCCATATTGTTTCTTCTAGGTCTCCTTTCTCAGGTTAAGCAAATGTTACAGTTAGTTTTTGTGTGTGTTAATACAGCAAGTACAGAATAGGAATATATACTGTTCGAATGGCTGCAGAACAGAAAAATTACTATCTTCCCCATTCAAACACCTGTTACTGAATTAGTCATTTCCCTCATTTTCTGTCATGTCTCATCAGCTGAGGACCTCTTCTTGTGCTTTTTTAACTTTGGTTATTGTCAAATCCAGTAACAGGTGGACTTTGAAGGTGGAGACAGAATAAGGGATTTGAAAAATCAGCTTGGAGTAGTAGCATCCTTTCAAGAGTTGTTAGCCTTGATGGGGCTGTATTTTATTGAGTGTTCAAGCTCCACTGCAAGAGGAGAAAGTGGTCAGACTGGGTGCTAGGGTGGCTAGTGGCCAGGTTTTCAGAAATGCAGTAGGGGATTCCTGACCAGGTGCAGTGTCAGATTTCAGGTTTGCAGTTCTCAAAATGTCCTAGTCCTTGCTTTTTCCTAGTTAACTACAGTGTAAGTCAGAAAGTTGGTGAAATTATGCAGAGACACATTGTCACATCTCTCCCAGGTAAGCTAAAGTCACCCTAACCAGCACATACTGTCATTGCATGCAGCTTTCTGACATCAGGGTCTCTCACTTTGATGCACACAAAACGTTAGATGCCATGTTACTGGTAGTGATTTCTCTGCAATGAAAATCTGACTTCCAGCCAGATACAGAGAAGGCTTTCCAGGAGAGGATCCTGAAATGAGAGAACCCTACTACGAGTCAGCAGGATCCTGTTAACTGCTGTTTGTCTGGCGTGCAACAAGAATGTTGGCTGGTAATGTGTGGTGTTCGTATCACTGATCAAACAGCAGTGTGGAGCAACCTTCCAGACAAGAACAGACGTTTAAGATGCTCTGACACATGCAATCAATGTGACAGCCCCTTTGAGCATCCTGAGTTGCCAGCCAGACTGAATCTGGCGGTACCCCTTTGCCAGCAGGGGCATGGCTCACTGAACCTCAGTGCTCCATGTAACCTGTCTTTTACTGGCTTCATTTAGCTGTGAGGTTCAAAGGGGTTTTGTTGAGGTTCTTGTTCATCAGAACCGGACCGCTTTTGGTGATCTAAGTGATTTCTTAAGGCTAGCCAATACCTTTTTTGTTGTAGGACATACAAATTGGAATTTGGAGAAACTGAAGGTATCCTCAGGGAGAAAAGCATGGTATGCAAAATGTTCAAATGATAGAAACACATATCAGTGCTTATGTCACATTAAAAAGTGAGGTAGAAGCATCTAGAATTCCTGATAGTGAAATGATTAAATCAGAGGGGTAACTGACAGGGTTCATAAGATTGTGGGATGTTGCTGAAGTGTGTTTGCTAATCCCTAATGCTCCATCTTCTTCCTGGGTTGTCAGCTGGGTTTGTTGTTTTCTCTTGCATCTTGAGCAGAATGATCTCTTCATAGATTTAATTAGGCAGCTAGCACATGTTAAATCTTTTTTTGCCTTTTGATTATATCTTTCAAAAAACACCAAAGAAAATCTGATTTCATTTGAGCCATGTAATATTATACCAAAAAAGCTTGCTGTGGATGAATATAGCCTAGCTCCTGAGGGACTTGATTTGCTGGTTTTTTCATGGCACTCTGTAAATGTATGCAAACTGCAATTGTTTTCCCATTTTATAGATGGAATAACAGAACTTTTTTCCTCACTTCAGGGAGGTGCTTATAAACACATCATAGATTCATAGAGTGATTGAGGTACTTTGATATTACAGTTGAAAACTGTTTAAGTATCTGAAAAGGGAGTGTCTTTGTTCAAACATAGATTGCTCAAGAAGGTATCTGGCTAGTATTTAGCATAGTAGATTTTCTTTTATTTTTTTTTTTACTTCCTAAGGGAAACTAGTATTAATACTGGGCTAGCCTAAGAATATCTGGTCTTCTGGCATTTGCCCCAGAAATCTGTGAGGCTTTTCTGACCAAACACTTACATTTGTAATTACTTTCTTGAAAGTGGTTATCTGCAATTTATAAAAGCTATTACATTTGAAAGAATATAAGTTTTCATGTTGATCTGAGATCAAAACTTTAGTCTGATATTTGCACCTAGTTATCATGAACAGTAGTAGTTTTGCTCTGTTGTTTTCATGTGCTGTACACAAGTGAATATCTTGTCATTGTATCTTGTCAGTGAAAAATAGTATTAAATAGTAGATTTGGTAGATTTTTGGTAACGTCCATTAGTAAAAAAATGACCCTATGCCTCTGAATTGATCTTCTAGACTCTTCTTCAGACTCTTCTGTTCTTCTAGACTATGGAGGAGGAAAGGGACTCCTGCTCTTTTGCAATGGCAATGAGGTGTTCTGTTTGAATAGACAAATCTGTGTGCTTTCTCTCAATAAGGGAATGGGAGGGATACTTGCATAGAAATTCTAGGAGAGCACAGAGGTGGTGTCATGTCTTAGGAGACACCAAGGAGACAGTGTAGGTGGTTCACTTGTTCTCCCTCAAAGACAGGTTAAGCGCCTGTTTCCAGGAAACTCTAAAACATTTACACTGCTCATGCAATACAGGAAAATAAAAAATATATTTTTAGAAATTTGTGGACTGACGAAAGCAGATTTCTGTAACACAAAACTACCAAATTTCAAATCCGTGTACCGATTTAGTGTGTCAAGAAGCCCTAATCTTCTAACTTCCTAAAAAAGTAGGAATAGGGATCACTTGTAGTTAGACTGTCTTGGTTATCCACTTTCTTTGGTGCTTATTTGGCATATCACAGTATTCAGATAATGCACTGTAAAATTCAGTATGCCCTTCTCTTTACAAAAGATACAAGAGAAGAGGAACTTAATATAGGTGTCCTTCAGACCAGTAGTTTCTTTTGGACTGCAGCATAAATGACCGCACTCCACAGTAAAGTTTTTCGAGGTGAACCCTTGTCAAAAAAAAAGATATCAGTGACTATATTGCCAGTGCTCTTTGGAAATACTACATGGACAGGTTACTTGCTCTGTTAGGACCACCTTGTTTGAATTAATTGATGATTTTCACTGCCTGCCTGTCTGTTGGTTTTGTGCAGCGATGAGTTTAGCTTGGGATGCTGTGGGATTACCTGGAAACTTCAGTTTGTCTTCAACCGGAGTCCATATGGGTGTATTGCAGTCTTTGGTCTGATATCAGTAAAGGTGGGGTTAACAAGTGTTTTGAGATCTACATCTGAATGGAAATGCTTTAAAACTTTTCACTGCATATGATGTCCTTGATTCATACAGTAGCAGTAACTGGAAATCTACTAGATTCTGTTTTCCTTCCCCCAGCTGAGTTTTGATGTCAAATAGAGAATTCCATCTCTTTTGTGCTATATAAAACCAGTAGAAAACGTGTTGATTGTATTCCAGACTGCTTTGTGTCCTTCAGTATTGGTGTAATTTGTGTTGAATGCAGCCAGCTAACTGGCTTCAAGTCCAGTCTCCTGAGGATTGTTTGATATGTCTGTACTTGTAAACTGGGTAATTGGTATATGGGAATTAAAACATGGGTACTCACATCTCACTTCTTTGCTGGTAGTAGCTTAGTATGGAGAATAAACAAATGCAGAGAGGATATTGGGACATCAAATAATATGCTTACAAAAGAGCTGGTAAGAAATAAACACAACAGTTGTTTTTCTGCCAAGATTTTTTGGAGCAGTAGAAGCAGACAATGTGGATGGGCACCTTTGTTTGCTTCCATAGGGCTTTCAGGCAAGTCAGCATTTCAGGCAAGTCAGCATCATGAGCAGCAATAATTGGAGGCTTGTGGCTTTCCATGTTGGCATGAGTGTCTGACTTCAGTGAGTCATTACCCACCAAGTAAAAGAGTTACGGTAGATATCTCAACTTGCTCAGTTTGCTGAGGCTAGCCAGGTTCAGATATTTGAATTATCTTGCCACAGACTGGTTAGCAAAAAGCAGCTGGTCTTAATTTTAGGGGCCTTAAACTGAGGATTAAAAAAAAATAAGTGTGGCAGCTCCAACTGCAAAAAAAACTAGTTTTCCTTTGGTAGTCCTTATTAACCCTGAGGAACATGAGTCCCAGACAGATTATAGTAAAATACAGTAGCATAAATACTGCTCTCCACTCCTAATGTACCTAGTGCTGTGTTTAAAGGTTACAAGCCAAAAGGGAACTGTAATATTAAGATTCTGCAGCACACAGAGAATCTCAACTAGGTTTTAAACCTTCTGCAAAATAATAGAATATTTCCCTAAAAGAGGAGCAAATACCTTTCAGGTCAAATAATAATCAAATGAAATAAAACTGTCTTGGAGTATCAGGTCAGTGTACAGACACATAGTAAGTTTGTTTGGCTGCTTTGGTAGATCTGCTGCTTGTACTGTGGAATCCTTGCCCCCTGCCTGCATTTTTAACTGGGTCAGCATAATTTAATATGGAGCTGTGATAACAAAGCCAGAAGTGAAGTTGTTCTGACTGTGTAGTCTATACCACTGGAAAAAAAAAAAAAACCAACATGTTTTTTTGCAGAAGGACAATTTAGAGCTTATGGGAGTATTTGTTAATTAGGTAAGTCTCAAAATTGGGCATGGGGAAGAAGAGTCTGCCTGGAACATACCCTGGGAGGGGAAAGCTGAGTAATAATCCATGATGTTTGTAACTAAAGGGATAAACTTAGCTGGAAGGGTTAATTTGGACTAAATATTTGGTTTAGTTTGGCATGGATGTCAAATCTTTTTGCATGCCCAAAAGAAATAGAAGGAATTGGTCTGCACAGCATCATTGCTTTTAATTCTTGCATTTGTGATTAGGTAGTTGCACTTAGACCATTGTGATGCTGTCCCAGAATTTCGATTAAGTAGTTCCAGAATTTTTCCTTGCTGTACTGAGATATACGTATAATTCTTGGAGAAGCTATATGCACTTTGAAAGTGTGAAGAGGTAGAACAGCAATATCACCTTCTGTCAGTGTCCCTTTGTCTCTTTATTTTTTTGGCTGGAGCCAGCTGTATCAGAATAAGTAGAACAATATCATCAGTTTAGGCCTCAACTTTACACATACTAATTATATGTCTATGCAAATAAGGAATATTTAGCTTCTAATGTTAACCAAAGATAGGCAGCTGACAACCTTAATCATCTCAGCAATTGTATACAAACAAGCAATTGAATTTTTTTTTCTCCCAAAACCAGCCCAGCTCCTGAGGCTTCTGCATTTTCATGTGCATTGCAGTATTTCATGTTTGTTAAAAGGTGTCAGAGAAGGAATAAGGAAAAAAGCCTAATAAAGCAGTTTCTACAGAAGAGTGGTATTTACTTCATCAATGCAAACACCACCTTTCATGTCTTGCACTTTCACCCATGTCATAAAGTATACAAACTATACTCTAGGGAGTATAGTGGCAATGTAAGTGGGAAGGCATTAGTTAAATCCAATCCAGCTGTTGGAACTGGGCCAGTCTTTTTTTCTTTCAGTTGGGCAGGTGGAAGGAGTCTGGAATTGACTTGCAAATACTAAGCTCTTTGGGTACCCTGTATGTTTAATCAAGCTGCTTTACTATCCTGGCTATGTATTCAGTGTAGCTCTTTCCTCTAAGCATGTATCTTCTGATTTCCCAAGATCTGTTCCTGTAATGTTGAGAGGCAAGAGCAGAAATAAAGGACTTAAATGACCAGTTATCTTTTATTGAGATTTGTAGATGCAGAGAAATTAGAATCAGTCAGTGAAGTTGTTCTTTCATCTCCATTTAATAGCTGAACTTTAAAAGGAACTAAGGGCACATCCTACGAAAGTTCCTGAAAACGTATCTTTTGTGTCCACAGAATAACCAAAACTGACATTGGGCTGTGGTGTTTGTCTTGTCAAGGTGAACATGGCTTTCCCACTTTCTTGGGCTGGCTGGAGGCTGATGTGTGCTTTGGCCTGCAGGAGGGCAGAGGTGGCCAGCTAGCTGGTTGAGGGACAGCTGACAGTATTGATGTTCTGGATGGATAAAAACATCTGTTTCTTGCCTCTCCATCTCTGATGTTTTGTGGACTTGCTCCTGTTGTAATGGAAGTGGTATGAATGTATTGATTAAAACATGACACTCATGAGGTATCCCACTTAATGAGGTGTCCAGTCAGGGTAAGCACCATGCTGAGCTCCCTATCTCACTGTTACAATGGCAGGTAGATTTTACATCATTAAATGCTAGTTATGCTTTAATCTTCCTTCTGACACAATTGGTTTAGCTGAAAGTAGTTAAAACTATTAAAATTAGTCAAATGCTGCAACAGCAAGTGGTAATGTTTTTTTCTGTGCGGGGAATGTACATTATTAAACACCTTGTACATGAAACTTAATTTTTAATTTTGTTTAAGACGTCTTTAGCTCAGCATACCAAGTGCAGTCTAATGACTTGAGCTTCTCACTGTTGTGTCATCCACACATTTAAATAGTTTTGTTTTTTCTGATTTATACTGTAACTGAGGATGAACTTACCAAGTATCCAGAATTTCTTGTCTCTGGAAGTGGTGTACTTAAGGGACTTCATGTTTATAACCAATTAAGAATGATTTTTAGATATGAAGTAAAAATTTCAAGTTAACAGACTAGTTCTGATATTTCACTGTGAATGGGATTGAACTTGCTTGAAATAGTAACAGTGCGTTTAATTCTTTCATAAATGGAAGATTATTCTGATTACTTTGTCTCAGGTGTGATTTTTGTCCTTTTGAGTTAGCTTGTTTTTGTTTTTTTTCTTGTAGTCTTGTATAGCTTTAGTAGGGTTTGGGGTTGTTTGTTTTTTTGTTCTTCCCCCACTCTGGAAAAATACACTTCATTATGTATTTGCTACAGACGATTTTGGAAAATGTTATCTTGTTCTCATGTACAGGTACAGCTGATTGGCTTAGGGCTTCCTTGAATTTTTTATTTTATTTTTTTTTAGTTTGCAGAAGCTATATGTGTTGCCCTTTCAGGTAGTTGGATGTATTATGCAGTTAAACATTTTTTATGTTAAGCAAGAATCAAACTTGTTAGATTTAATTATTTCCTTAGAATCTCAATGTTATTCAAAACTTTACAGTAATCTTTTTAGTTTGTTTGTTTTTTGTTTTTTTTTTTTTTCCCAGAAAGGTCTTTATGGCCCATCTTAAGGCATTGAGTGGCAGTGTTACTGCAGTGCTACTTGTTCTTTGACATGTAGTAAGCATTCTGTGCATGGTTTCATGGATGGTACTAGTGAAGTATGTGTGGGTGAGTGAGAGGGTCCCAAATGCTAAGTCACTGAAAAATAATTCTTTGAATGTGCTGGCGGTATGGGGTACTGTTATGCTGATAATTTAGAATTTCACAGGCCACTGCATTTTGACTTCAAGAGTTCTGTGTAGTTTTGTGTTCTGTCATAAACCAAATATCAACTGAGAAATCAGGAAGACATTTTCCCTTCTCCACAGGTGGCTAAAACTGAGTTTTTTGTAGCTTCTTGTTGAGAGATACCAGAGCTGAAACACTGATCTGGTGAGGGGGGCTGTATTCTGTGTTGCTTCTGCCCATTGAGTGTGTTAAAGGCAGTTTTACAGCGACTGTGGCATTCTTTGATTTATTTTTTTTCCCCCAAGGTCTAGTATCTCTTAAATCTCTTATCTTAGCATTTTTGTGTTTTGTATCACCATGAGACAAAGTTCCCTTGCAGTCCTTAGCACAGCAGTCCTAATATGTGCAGTAATTTTCTTCATTGGCATATGAAATTAATTTCAGATTTGATACTTTGAGGGAGCTAGAGGTTATTTTTCCTTCAAGTGGAAGGTGTTAGGGAGAGATTCTTGTTATGTAGCTCTTTGTATCTGGTTTTGGAAGAATATTCAGAAATTCAGGGTAGAAGTGAGAACACTAAATTATCTAACAACATTTAGTAGATCCTCTGGGTTTTCTTATGGTTTATTTAAAAAAAAAAAAACAAAAACAACAAAATGCTGAGGAACTTGAAATTAGAAATACTGCTCAACATCTATTTTTGATTTCTAACAAGACTTAGAGTACTTGGTGCAGCACTGTGGTTCTGTCAGCCTGTCAAACACACTGGTAAGTAATTGTTCTTTACAGATGGTGAACTGGGGAGAAGCAATAACTTGTTGCAAGAGCCTTATAAACTTAAGTCTGAGTTGTGTAACAATTGAGATGTAATGTTGTAGCACAGCTTGTTAAGTGTTGTATGTTTGTTGTATGTTCTTGTTCCGTAACAGTACATGCTGACTGAGTAACATAATGGCAATAGTAACATGCTGTTACTCATTTTTACTTTTTGCACTTTGTGTACGGTGCATTAATACCCTTGTGTTTAGTAGTGGCCTCACAGTTCAGATTCTTTAGCTGTCATCATTTTTGGGATTTGTAGGATTTTGTCTATGCCGTATTTTCTCTTTCTAATATTTGGAGTCTGTATTATTTATTCAGTGAAATAGTTCAGTTTTGTCTTGGAGATTAGTATTGAGATGGGCTGTTTCAGTGTTACATGAAGTTACTTGTTGAGGTACATTGAGAAGTGCCTGTAGTCAGATGCTATGGATGTCAAACCCTGTATTAGAACCATTGGTAACCTCTTGCTAGGCTTCAGTGGTGTTGTATGTACAGACTTCAACAGATGTTGTCCTCCCAGCTTGAAAGCTGGTAATGAAATCATGGGATTAAGTTGCAGAATAATTTTGCCTCTTCTCTCTGTTTTATCTGACCTGCCTTAGCTTGGGAAAATGTATAAATGTATAAATACTACTGTATAAATGTTCTGTACATGCCTGTCGGTTCCCTACCTTCTGGGGCTTGCAGGTAGTATAAAAGTGTGGTATTCTGCTAACAGCAATAATGCTTCCTTAAAGGGAGGCTGGCAGTGGTTCTTACAACTGCTTCTTTCATATGCTGTTGAATTATAGTGTATGTACTTCTTCTGAGGCTGTAGGAAGGTGCTGATGACTTGCCGTATTTCTGAAATGGTTCATCTGAAGCACAAGCTTTAAATAATTACCTTTTAAGAAATACCAAATCAGGACAAAAAAATTACCTGAATCAATTAAGTCTGTTTTCTGGGGAATAAAATCTGGGCTTTGCCAACCTTCCTGCCCCTCTTACCTCCCTACGGTTTTGCTCTGAAGAGTATGGTTTCTCAAGGCAAGGATGGCTAAATTGTGGACATTCAGAGTCCTGAATCACTGGTGTATCAGTTCCTGCGGATAGAGGAGAAAATCAAGATGGGAAACAGTCTGAAAAAATACCCATTAAGTAGCATCAATAAAACTAACTCAGGCCAGTGTGAAGTGCATACATGTGGTTTTCATGTACAGTCTATAATCGACAATATGAATGGAGTCGAGTCCATGGTCTTAAATACATTGATACGCAATGATCACCTCATACCTCAGGGACATGAAGTGCCGGGTTAGAAATAGTGTCACCATACATCTAGCTGAGAGCAGTGATCATGATCTGGCCATGGCAACCAAGTTTAACTGCCAGAACGCACCAAAGGCTTTTTGGGAACTTCAGCTCCATATATATGTAGTAAGACTCTAGCCCTAACATTGTATCACTGATTCTTGGATGATCCTCGTGACCCTGACAAACTATTATTTTTGAGGATGATGTGCCAGCTGGAGACTCTGTAAGACTGGGAGCCTTGGTTTAGGGGGGGACAGATAACACTCATCAGTTCTGTGGAGTTAAGGCTCAGTAATATCCCAGTTATTCACGTGCTCGCTCTGTGAATGGAGAGGCAGCTCTAGACTTACTGGTGAGTACTGCTTATTGTGCCTTTGAAAGGAGGAAGGCAAAATGTACCAGAGCTACTTTAAAAGAGAAAACACAGTAAGTTTAAAAGGAAATACAAAAGAACAGCTAAAAGGATAAACCCAGGTAGTATGGAGATTGCCTTAAGAGTATAAAAGCACAGAAAATGTATAGTATTGGTCAGCAAAATGTCTATGGAGGTGATAACCTTTTTTGAGGAAACTTTCTAGACAGTGGTAGCTCTCTAGCTGAGGAAATGATGGGAGATTCTTGCACAGTTAATGTAAAAATCATTATGTAGCAGTCAGATACTTTGAAGATCAGCTTGATTAAAAACTTGTAAAAAGGTACTGAGACAGAATTGTTATAGGGTAGGATCAGTGGGGTTGAAGTAATGGAGGTATGAAACAAAGATAATACCCTAATGGAAAAATCTGAGTGAATTATTTGCCTTTGAAAAGAAGCTTAAAGTCTACCCAGTAGAGCCTTTATGGATGGATGACTGAGTTACTGTATTTAGTCAAAGCATTGTTAGGGAAGGTTTTAGAGGAAATTAATTAAATGAGTAGTAATACCTGGGACTGCACTGTGTTTGGTTTTTTCCTAAACAAACAATATTAAGCTGCTGAGCTGTTAAGCACAGCATATAATGTTTCTGAAATCTGCCTTGCTTCCAGAGGAGTTGTAGGTGGTAAATGTTATGGTTGTCCCCTAAAGAGCTTCAGGTTTGGTCTGATTTATATTTTTGCTCAATATAAGTATTCTGGAGTATTTTCACATAGACAAATGAGTAAACTGTAATTAGGGAACAAATCTAAAAGTAGATTGTACCTTGCATCAGTTAAATCACCAAAAGTTCAGATTTGGCACATACAATATTGGATTTTGGGAGAAAAATTCTAATGGACACTCAAGTTGACTGATTTGTCATGTGGTGGGGTACTCCTTAAAAGTTAAGTAGGAATAAAAGATTTGATTTTTGGGGGAGGTGGGGCAGTGTTGCTAGTGAAAAGTTTGGTAAAGAACCTTGGTGTCTAGAACACAGAATTATCAAGAAAAGGAGATATTACAGCCTTGCCTAACTACATTTTTTTCATTGAAATGCAGAGTCATGGAGTCATAGAACAGTTTGGATTGGAAGGGACCTTAAAGACCTTCTAGTTCTAACCCCCCTGCCATGGGCAGGGGACACCTTTCACAAGACCAGGTTGCTCAAAGCCTCATCCAACTTGGCCTTAAACACAGGGCTGGAACATCCTCAGGTTTTCTGGCAAGCCTGTTCCAGTGCCTCACCACCCTCACAGTGAAGAATTTCTCCTGGTATCTTATCTAAACCTGCCCTCTTTCAGTTTAAAGCCATTTCCTCTTGTCCTATTGCTCCATGCTGTGGTAAAAAGTCCCTCTCTAGCTCTCTTGTAGCTCCCTTTAGGTACTGGAAGGCTGCTGTCATGGGGCGGAAGTGTTGAAAAACTTTAGGCTGTATAGTACCCTTAAATTTGACACAGTTATTACGATTATTCAAATATTAAATTCTAATAGAACAACAGACTTGAATAACTGGTCTTTCTAGTTGCATGTGATGTCTTCTTGGGTTTTTAATTTGTTCATGACCTACCTAACCAATACCCTCCCATTTCCCAGCTATCCCATCCTTATCATGTTAAGTTTTTGCAGCAGGCTCAGGTGGTCACAGGTATCAAATGGTTTACCAAAATAATGAGGGGGGGAAATAAGTGTAGTTCTGGTAGATGCTGTAGTGCTAGTGTCTTCTTAATGTAATGAGGACTTACTTTGTAGTAAGTAGTATAGTTCATGCTTGTAGATGTAAAAGGAGAGTTGTGTCTGTGTTTACATGAGTGAGCTGGTTAATCAAGCAGTGGGCAGGAAGACAAGCCTTCCTTACTCTCAAGTCAACCCAAGGTAATGAATTTCAGCATGGAGAAGAGAAGGAGACATTTCTGCAGCCTTCCAGTACCTTAAGGGGGCTTATAAAAAGGAGGGAGAGGGACTTTTTATACAGGCAGATAGTGACAGGACAAGGGGCATTGGTTTTGAACTGAAAGAGGGTAGATTTAGATTAGATGTTAGAAAGAAGTTCTTTACTCAGAGGGTGGTGAAGCACTGGAACAGGTTACCCGGAGAGGTTGTGGATGCCCCATCCCTAGAAGCGTTCAAGGCCAGGTTGGATGGGGCTCTGAGCAACCTGATCTAGTGAGTGGCATCTCTGCTGATGGCAGGGGGGTTGGAACTAGAGGATCTTTAAGGTCCCTTCCAACCCAAACCATTCTATGATTCTGTGAAATGAGTGCTGCTATGCAAACTGGTTGAGAACAGTGAAACTCAATAATGTTTTAAGTACTGCAGTTATGTCCTGTATAGGTTCAAGGTGTGAAGTCTGCTCATTTCTTTTACCTATATTTGAACTTTATCATGTTTGGTGTTTCCTTAGGTGACTGATGGAAGTGCTGGTCTTTACTGTTGGTCTTCACTGGTACTGTTTTGCTCAGGGAGTTATTTGCCCTAACCCAAAAGGAACATGATAGCGACAGTGGAGGTCAGTAGCAAGGATAGGACATAGGAAGTGTTTTAAAAGGCTAATTTTAGTTAGTGTGGGTGATCTTTCTGGGCTGCCAGCGGTCATCCAGCCCTGATTTTCTCTGAATTGCATTCTGATGGTATATGTCTTTTCTACTGATTGTTAAATGAGCCTAGGAGGATTGCCTGTAGTAGGCTAAAATTCTTTTTCAATCTTTTGTTCTCTCTTAGATAAGAGCTGTAGCAGCATTGTCAGGAATGCGTTCTGAGTGCCCAGTATCTTTAGGGAGCGGAGGTTTTTACAGGGTGGTTTTCCTTTACTGTGTTTAGGTTATAGATCCTAAATAGACTTAGTACCACCGTACTACTTTGTTTCCTCTTGCCACAAGCCTGATCTTGTTTGCATTGAGCTCAGTCAACTTCTGTCACTCATGGTTGATTTTGGCCAGATACTGGCATAGGTCATGTGTTTAGGTTGTGTGATCATATGTCTAACCTGGATTTACTGCTGCTTTTGGTCTGCACATATAAACACCTGGAGAGTCATTCCAGTGAAATCTGTGGGGAAGTCAATATTTTCTGCATAAGGGATACTTACTGTGATTTAGGACACAGCTTTCTGTAAAGTGGATAATCTCAAAAAAACCCAAACCAAAACAAAAAAAACCACCAAAACAATCAAACAAACAACAATAAAAAAACCAACCCAAGCGAAACGTCACAAAAAGCAACTTCAGCAGCTTCCTTTGATGAATAACTGCACTTTTGACCTAGAAACAGGTGATTGATTCCAAAACAGAATACTACTTTCTTGACATGCAAATTGTTTTTTTTTTTTTTTGTTTACAGACTATGAGAAGACACAGAAACGAAGTTACAATTGAATTGCGGAAGGTGAGTCTGCTTTTGTTTTATCAACTGTGTTACTTTGCTAATAGTACTCTGGTGTCTTAGGTAAATATTTTGCCTTAAGCTTTGCTTTATAGTCCCAAACTTATATAGAAAAGTTGTAAATTTTTTGATCACTAACTGCAGATTCTATTTTAATTTTTCTCTTCAATTCATGAAGCTCACTACAGCAGAACAGTACTGCTTTACTCCAATGTATCACTTGGAAATAATCCATATTCGGTTTCTGTACCAGTTCCCATATTATTAGAGTGGAGATGTCAGCTGTTCAAGTGTTTAAAATCTCCAAATAGGAAAAGGGAGAGTTTTAGCATTTAGAAAGTGAGATTTATCTTTTGTTTTCTGGAAATTACTGCTTCCATGCTGTAGAGGAGTTAATTTTGGGGTCAGATTTTGGGCATATTGGGTAAATGCAAGCATAGCTGGGAAGATCATGTATATGAGAACTGATCTAGTTTACTGTTCTGCCTAAACAGAGCATTTGTTACACCCTCTTCATTCATTACTCTTCCAACAGCCTTTCTAGGCACCTTCATGACTTGCAGCTGAAGGACCTTTTCACAAGCTAAGAGAAGGGTAAACTTCTATCCGCCTTTGGGTACCATCAGAGTATTTGAGGCCCCTTTAGCTTTATCCTATTGAGACAATTTCAGTTCTTCATCCTTTTCTTCACCTGTTTCCTAGATTTGACTTGTTGCTCCTTCTCAGATCCAAATTGCCTGTATTTTTATGGAAGGGTGAAAGTTTGAAAGGATACAGGCTGCACTTGAGGTTTAAACGCAATAGGGAAAAACAATTCCTAATACAGTATTTCTCTTTTTATCGAGTATGTTGTTGACAGGCACACAGTCTGTGATCTGTTATATCTTTTGTACGCTTCTTAGAGTGCCACAAAGCAAACGTAGTTGTTTGTTCTGTTTGCGTGGTTAAAGAAATACAGATTTAATTTTTGGTTATGTGATTGATTCTTGTCTTCTGAATTGCGTCTGCTTTTTTCAGACTTTCCTATTTTGTTCCCCAGTATGCTTCAGAGCCTCTCCAGCATGGTATCACCCATGTTTTCTAGTATTTTCAGTAATGACTTAATGGAAGTATGTGGTTTGAATATTCTAAATAAAGCCCAAACTCCTTTTGGTCTCCCATTTGATACATATCTCCAGTTTGCCAGTTGAATCACTGACAGTTTGAATGGTTCTTGTTAGGAGTGCACACCCACCCAATTTAATGATTTTTTTTTTTTCATTATTTGCAAACAGAGAGAGAAGACAAAACCATTGCTAAAATCAAAGTGAAGGGTTTGTAAATAGATGTTGATAGAAATCAGCTTGACTTTTTTTTTTTTTTTTTTTTTTTTAGAAATTTTGTCTGCACTTATCACCTGATTGTGTAGGAGCTACCAAAAAGCTTGTGCTAGTATTTTCCTGTGATCCTTCTGTTTATAAGATTCATCCTGAGACTATAGGATATAGTCAAAGAAATCCAGTTTGACCCAGATAACTGGAAAATTATCAGCATTGGAAGTTTATGCTGACATGCTGGAGGCCCTCTCTTTTCAGAACTGATGTTAAACTTGCTGTACAACTGTGAAATCTGTACTGGGAAGAGTCACTCATAGCACTGGGGCAGCCTATGCCTGTTAGCAAAACAGTACTGTAAAAGAGGGCTTCGCTAATGCAGCATATCCTCATACATCTTGTTAAATTGAGATGGAATGAGAGCATTCCAGTGCAATCTTTGGATTGTACTTCAGAGAGAGCTTTGCAGTGCAAGGTGAGAATTTTAATTTTAATTTAATTCTCGTAATTGGTTTTTGTAACAGGTCACAATTTCAGGCCATTTTATTACAGACGCATGGTGGGAGCAAGTCATACACTTAAGGCAAAGGATTGTTCTGTGTGGAAGGAATCCTGCATGTGCCCCTAATACGCGAGTGAAAATGAGGAGAAGGAAGCCTATGAGCTGCTAGTGACTTCTCACTGCAAACTGCACATGCAAAGATCAGTTACACATTTAGAGGAGAAGCCTGAGCGCTGGATGTAGGTCAGACTGTAAATCAAGAGTGAACAGCAGCTGCAGGACTTTTAAATGCAGGAAGTCGTGTTCTTCTGGAGTGTTTGCTGAACATCTACTGTAGAGACCAGAAGAAATGTGCTTTGATAAGAAATTCAGCATGTGTCCGAGTTGTTGGTTTGCAGCAACTGAAGTGGTGCTAGTGGGCAGCTCGTTTGCTGTGGGAACTCTGTGGCAGGTGAGAGGCCATTGCTTCTGGTACAGAATTGAGACTGAAATATAAAGGGATATATTTCATTAAGTTCATTGCTTCAGTCTTGTCTTTACAGCTTACACTGCTACTCTAGCGAGAGTATGCAAAATTCAGGCCATACATGTTGGCGTGACCTTAGTAATCCACCAGTGCCTCTTCAAAACAAAGGGATGTCTTCTCTTTATCCCAGCTGTCCGGATGCTGCATGTTCACCTGCCTTTGAAGGAAACAGGCAAATTGAGTATATTGCTGATCTGTGTGGTTGAAGCACTATGTACTCATGGGTTTGTCTGTTGAATCAATGTGGATATAAATATTAAACGAATGGATCTGATGAAGTTGCTTACATCTCTGTTTTGTAAGATGGAATAAATAAAAAAATCACAGCTTTGAACAGTAGTAAACAATTTCTGCATGCATCAGTGTGAGGTGTTTATTCTCTTGGGATTACAGACATCAAAGTGCATTTGCAACGCATTCTGTGTTTCAAGAATATTTTATCTCTAATCACTATCTTCACACCACAACTCTTATTAAGAAGGAAACTACTCTTTTTTTCCCGTTTTCTTTTCCCAATTACTTATTATTTGTTTAGGAATTGAATTAACAAAACTATATTACATAAAAGGGTAGCAGTAGTCTGGCAGATTTCAGGTTGAGGCATGGGTTGGCATCATGAGCCCGACAGATGACACTCCTGATGGTCAGTTGCCCTTTTACTGATTCCGTATTGGCCTTGCATTCTGTGCATTTTGGGAGTGGATGTAACTACATTTCTAGAAAGATAGTCTTGGTCTCTGGCTATATTGTTTGTACAGCAGTGGGCCTCAGAGCTTAAACAGTGGCTATCTCTTCTTTCCTGACAGACAAAATCACAATGCGAGTCTTGATGATGGAAACTGTATCAGGATTTAGAATTTTAACTTTGTGTAGTGTCTCAGTGAAGTCTGATTTAGAGTGTTTATCACTTCGTTTCAGCATCACAGAAACCTGAAGGCTACTCTGTTAGCAACAGAGACCCCGGAATTAATTGGCTTTGTATATTAGTGTCAGTTTAAAGGGGAGTAGGGTGGATGAGTAATGGTTAGGATTCACCCTAAGGTTCCATGTCTAAATGAAGCCTGTAATTCCACTGCTATGACAGATCCTTTGATTTTAAGTGCTTGGCTCTCCCTGAGGATGAAGTTTGACTTGGGCCATTTGTGTGCTTAAAGAACACACCATTGTGTGCTTAAATCCTCGGCCAGGTCAATGCCATGGTCACCAACTTAGATGCCACCCTTCAAAGGAAGCCTTAGCACTCCTAACCTCAGCAGAAACACAGGATACTGTCATGCTAACTAACTGGAATCCTAGGAACTTCCATGATCTCTGACAAGGTTTATTTTTGGCTTTCTTGGCAAACTCAGCTGCCTCTGAGAGCTCATGGACATGAGCTCATGAAAGCTCTAATTGCCAATTAAATTTGGTGCAAGGCAAAGCAATTATTTGCTAAACAAGTGGTAGATTAAGTAGGTATTGGCATATGTCTTTTTTTTTTACCTCTTTCCCTGGCATATTGTACTTGCTCCTTTTCTAATATTTCTTAAATAAGATTGCATATTTCCATGATAGTGGGAAAAATCTTCTTTTCATTCTCAGGAACTCTTGAGAACGCAAAAGAAAAAAGTCCATATTTTTGGTTTCAGGATAGTGAGACTTGCATCAGTTACGTATCTTTTCCAGTTCAATGTGTATGTGTAGCTTTTCATTCACTACAAATTAGATATTTTAGTCTACCAGTTCAAAGAAGAGCTACAATCACAGGGACGCTGAAGCACTATTAGTGTGATCTTCTGGAGGCTTCTCTAACCAGTGTTAGTAGCACTAATTCTTGGAAAAGAACTTGCGTTTACTCTGCCCTGACTGATTCATTAAAAAAAAAAAATACCCCAAGAAGAAAATTACATTCCTAATGTATTCTTCTAAAGGCTTAGTTGAAAAGGGCTGTGAAGAAATTCTTTGGAGGCTTGCTTGAATCCATTTTGATAAGAACTTGCTTTCCCCTAACTTTAGGAGGCTTCAATCTTTGCAATTTGTGCTTAGGGCCGTTGGGCCACACACTGGTGTGTGCCTGTCTGTGTATTTATTTTTATTCAACCCACTCCTCTTCTGAGACAGATGTGCAGTACCCAAACAGAAACATTGTCATTGTTCTCTGTGGTCACAAAGGTGAGTTAGCATAACTCAAATGTGGAAAAGTTGCCTTTGTCTTCTGTGTATCTGTAGCTATGCACTTTATCTGAAGAAGAGTCTCAGAATCTGACTGCCTTCGGATGCAAGTGACCTAGTTCACTAAGCAGTAGGATATAATTTTAATATCCATAGATAGTACGGTCATCAGATTGACCTTTTCAGCCTTTTTACAGTTTTATGGGTTTTTTTTTTTAATATATCCAAGTGTTAATGAGTTCTGAGACAGTAACTAGAGCCAACTAATGATCTTCTCCCACCCATTAAATAACTTGAATCTTTCCCCAGATTCATATCCAAGATGTGTTACTAGAAAACTCAGACTAGATAACCCACCTACAAAAACTTTCATTAAGAGGAGGATATTCAGTAGAGGTTTTCAAAGCATCCTTTTAACATGATGAGGTTGGAGTGGTAGGCATTCCTTTTTTCTTCATGATGGGCTGTGGCAGGTACTCTAACCCTCCAAAACCAAAATTGGAGATTATGTCTAAGTGAAACCTAGAAGTTCAGCTCAGTCTGTCACAGTGGTAGCTTAAGGGGGATGTCCAGACAACCTGAATCTACCTCCATCACAGGGGTGATCCCTTAGTCTTTTTTTGGATGTAATTGCAGGGGAAAGTGATGCTTTTTGTCATATGTGATTTTAACCAATGGTGGCTAGCATTAGGAACTCTAGTTCCTGATGTTGAGATACTCTTGAAGTTCTGGTTTTTGTCCTCAGACTTCAGATACTTAACTCTCATGCCAAAAGAACTTCTACTGGCTGCTGAGTTCCTAAAGCTTTTTGCCACCTGAAGAAGCATTTTGTAATGGTGTTTATTACCTGAGGGCACAGATTTTCTTATTTCTTTTCCCTTTTGATCTTGAAGCCTCCCAACTGAATTGACACTCTCACAGAGTTTCCCATATGTCAAATGCTGAAAAGTGTGTATTAATTAATATTTTACACCTTCCACAGTTCCATTAGAGTGTCCTTTTGGCCATTTCCCATAGTGCTATGTGTAATGCATCGTAGAACTTGTTGGACATACTCTCTGACCACAAGTTTCTGCTTCCATTAATCATGTTTTTGAACCTCTGAATTTTGCTTGCATTGGTAAACTTTTTTTAATCCTGTGGCCATCTTCCAAGAAGATAAACTCAAGGGGTACCAGGATCTGCAGGATTGGCATATTTACTGTTCATGCAGTCTGACCATCCCACTGTCAGTGAAGCAAATGATGGACATCTGTCATTAAACTGCACAAGAAAGTACACTCATCATATCGTAACTGTTGTTTCTAATAATTTCCCTTTTGAAGGAGACCTGCTTAATTTTTTTGGTGACAAGGTCTTACCCTTCATCAGGGATTTCAGTCTGATGCCTTTGCTTTTGAAAGGGCTGTCTCACCAGGCTTTGAACAGGACAGCTGTGTGCAGCTCTGCTCATTTGTCTTCATTTTCACCACAGGAGCCTGCGGAAGAGGCTGGTGCTATGATTTAGGCAAAAACTTTTTGAGTTTGCTACAGTAGGACAAAATGCAAGCATTTATGGTCATGACAAGCTGTGAATCACCTTTTACCTTATGAAGGGGAGTGATTTAGTCTATCAAATTACTATATACAGGAGTTAAGCTGTCCAGGGATTGGACACTTCTGCAGATGGACAGAGCTATTTCAAATAGCCTTAAAGACACTTTTTAGAACTGGAAGGTTCCATGAACACCTTGACTTCATCAGAAATGCTAATAAGAATAGAAACTTCAAGTGTTTCTCAAAAAATACTAGCCTCTCTGCTTCAGGCTGCTGTGGAAGCTCCTTTATATTTGTTCTTGACAGTTGTTTTTCAACCCAGCCCCCTGCAAACAGTGAGTTGCTGAGGTAATTTTTTCTGGAGCCCATTGCACCGTATGACTGACACTCTGAAGAGGTTGCCTGCACTCACAGAAATTGTAGCAACAATCTGGGGTCAGTTATGTCCTGTGAAGTTCACATCTCTCTTAGGGAGGGCATCTTGGCATTAGAATATACACGTTTATTCATGCTTATTTTGGTTACCATTAACATTAGGACGCATTCTCTTAGGTATACTCATGTTGCCAAAGGAATTAGTTGCATATGCAGACATAGAAGCCTTGCTGGAATGGGAGATAACTAGGCTCTGGGTTAGCTCAGCTATTATAGCCATCTTTAGCATGCAGCTATGAATGAGATTGTTACTCAGTCTTACCATACTAAGATTTCTAATTCTTTTGATGCAGTTTTGCTCTTGTCAACAGACCCTGACCCATAATGGAATTTAAACCGAGATTATATACGTTTCATGGGCCAGAATTTGAAACATTGTTCCTTTGTTCTGGTCTTCACCATTGGTGGCCTCCCAGTGGGGTATCTCCATTCCTGAAAGCTGCAGAACACTTAGTTGCAGTTCAATTTTATTTCACCTCTCCGCATGCTGCTGCCATGAGGAGAAAAGTCCCTAAGTGTCTGTTCATCTGGGGAATCCAGGGACTCTCCTCCAGGTGAACAGCATTCCTTTGAGGGGTGCAGTTTGGAGATGGCTGGTGCATCGATGTACACATAGACAGTTGCTTGAAGGAGACAAGACACTGTTCTGTTACTGCTCCTCTGTATCTATGTGTTGTTCATTTACAACCTGTCCTCCTTCCCTCTTTGCCGAAGTCCCTGGAAGACTTGTAGGGAGTCGTAAGAACTTTAAAAAAGTGTTCATCATATATTCTGTGGCCACAGGCAGAGAGAATTTGTGCATGCCCCTCTAAATACTACTCAAGTAAACTATTTCAGCTAACAGCACTTGTATAGAAGTGCGGTCACTGTGAATAAGCAGGAAGTAGTCTTTCTGAAGTTCCTCGGGTGAAGTGGCATGGAATAATTCAGGGCATTGGCCACTGGTGTGCTCTTGACCTACTGCCTCGTTTGTGGAAGGTGATTTTCCAGCTGTTTGGCTGCTGAAGGCCAAGCAGCTCATTCCTGCTGTTCTGTGAGGATGCTGTTCAATCCCCACAGCGGGATTCTTGCTTTGTTCCAACTGTATTCTCTGCATTGTATCGGGGGGAAGGTGTTGAAGTAGATGACCTTTAAAGGTCCCTTCCAACCCAAACGATTCCGTTCTTCAGCACTGGTAAGGCTGCACCTTGAGTACTGTGTTCAGTTCTGAGCACCTCACTATAAGAAAGACAATAGAGTGCTGGAGCATGTCCAGAGAAGGGCAGTGGAGCTAGGGAAGGGTCTGGAGCACAAGTCTTATGAGGAACAGCTTGAGGGAGCTGAGGATGCTTAACCTGGAGAAAAGAAGGCTTAGGTGGGACCTTATAACTCTTTACAACTACCTGAAAGGAGCAATAGGACAAGAGGAACTGACCTCAAGTTGCACCAGTGAAAGTTTAGGTTGGATATTAGGAAAAATTTCTTCACTGAAAGGATTTCAGGCATTGGAACAGGCTGCCCAGGGAAGTGGCAAAATCACCATCTCTGGAAGTGTTCAGTAAACATATGGATAACAATTCTTAGACTAAACACATTTTAGAATAACCCTGCAGTGCTCTATGCCTGCATTTTCTGAACATGAAATGTGGAAAATCCAGCCAAATATTTTAGAAGGAACAGAACCGGAAGACCCCTGCCTTGTACCACAGTAGTCTGCTGCTAATGACAAGGAAATTTTACCTTTCCAAGTAAATGATTTAATATGAAACATTTAGCTTGCTCCAGCAGACAGTGGCAATAGTTCTGCACTAAAACACCAATTCCTTCAGGCTGCACCTTTTCTGGAAACAGGGAATGTCTGCTGGACCCATGCCTGCTGCCTGCATAGCTAAACCTGCCTCCCTGTACATTCATGCCTGTGTGGGCTTGCTCACCATCATGATGTATGATATTACCTCTGGGTGGGAAGAGGACAGCTGACTAAAGATATCAGGACCTTCTTCCAGCTTCAATCCCTTCTCCTTATGTTGGCTTATTTTAGCGTAACAGCACATCTGATTCCACAGAAGGAGTCATTCATGAGAGGCAGGAAGGAACTGCTTCCTCTGCATGTGGATGTGTATAGTAGCTGTGCATTAGGGAGAAAAGCTGATGTGGTCATGGAGAGGAACTCTGGAAACTGGGTCCAATCCATGCAGTTGCCAAAGTTTGGGCTGTGGCTGAGACAAATGTGGGAAAAGGAGTTGTACTTGAGCAAAGTCAGATTGGTGAGGGTTCAACGATGTTTGCTCTTTGCTTAAAGTGGCAGTGCCAAGTACCTAGTGTGGGAAAATCAGGTAAATATGTCACAGGTTTTTACAGTGAATCCATCTGTCAGTCTGTACCTTCCTGATGCAGTTTGCCTGCTTAACACTATTTTATCAGCATTCAACTGCCTGCTCATTTTCATCTTCCTTCTCTTCCTTCCACTTGTCAACAAAATACCTGTGGTGCTTGTTTGTATGGATGTGTTCCATGTATGCAGCTGTTACTGTACAGCCTCTGGAGAGGCTGCCACTGCTAGTCTAGGTGGTCTTGTGCATTCTGAGGATCTAGTTTCTGTACTTAGACTTGACAAAAATTAAACAATACTACGTTCTGTGGGATGTTGTCTTCTGCATTTAAGACTTATTCTGGTGCTTGGTAATTGTTTTAGTGTTCTCTTGTGTGAAAAAAAAAATCTTGCTTGAGAGCCTTTCCAACTGAGACTGGAGAAGTTGTTTTAAATTCTTTCTAAGATGTTTAAAAAGTGAGCAAGTCCCAGAAATTTTAGACCTGCAGCTGCTGAGGTTTTTTTAATATAAAATAAAATATTGGGGAGTCTTCAACACATCATTCCATTTAAATGCCTTTTTTATATGTTACAAGGTGTGATATAATAAAAATCTCTTTAGTCAGTACTGTTTGGTTATCAGATAACTGGAGACTGAAAAGCCTGCCTTTCCTTGCTAGTATAATAGATTTCTTATTATAGCTGGCTATCCTTTCTTAAAGCTGGTTGTTATTATTTTTCAACATTTTGCTTCATTAAACGAAGAAATCTTCATGTGCTTATTAAAAAACCAAAACTGAAGAGAAAAAGGTGTTCAGATATACATGCTGTGTCATCATCTTCCTTTGCCCCTTCTGTCTTTGTACCTCTAGATGTATCAAACAAAACATAAAGTCTAACACTCAGAAGAGACAGTTTCATAGTTTTGATATAATACTTTTAATACGTTTTAAATTTGTAAAAAAGTGTAAACAACCGATGATTTTTTTTCTTTCTTTTTAAATTAGGGGTTTATGTCTTCAAATTTGTTAAATTAGAAATATTAAATGGGTACTTTACTACTGAAAAGGTAATTTTTTTCATCTATAATTCCTTAAAGTAGCTAAGACTGGAGGTTGTTTTGTGTGAGTGGGAAATATTGCAAGTGCCAGTGTACTTGGAGGATGCTACTTTACACACAAGATGCAAATAGATGTATCCAGGGAGCTTTCAAGCAGGTTTAGCTGAAAACTCATCTTACACTGGAAAAGAATTTCTGTTATGTGTGTCTAAATGTTAATGTCATGCAGAGCTATGAGTATCGTAAATGTCTGTTAGAAAACTGATCCCTAAACCAGAAGTTTTTATTAATTCAAATGTCATGGATTGTCATATGTCTGTCTGTGGTTATCAAGCTGCCATATTCTTACAGCTGAAATATGGTAAATTCTGTTTACCGTTACAGATGCCATTAGGAAAAAAAGGCTATTTTATCTATACTTATATGTTGAAAGGGTCCATTATATACCACCATCCTATACTAATAAACATTAAAAGTGGCTTTATTTTCTGTCGTTCCTTTACAGAACAAAAGAGATGAACATCTTTTGAAAAAAAGAAATGTTCCTCAAGAAGAAAGTTTAGAAGATTCTGATGTTGATGCTGACTTCAAAGCAGTAAGTTCCTTGATTCTGGAATTATTTTAAAACTTTGGTGATGTCTCCAAACACTGTATTCTGTTGTCTTGCAGTTATTTGAAAGCAAATTGATGAATGAATTTACTGTTAAAATGAATTTGTTTGTATTAAATGTTTGAAAAGCCTATAATTTAGCAGTAAAATGACTAAAACACATTTTTTTTCTTTTCAAGCAAAACGTAACACTAGAAGCTATACTGCAGGTATGTTACATTTACTTTTTTTTTTTTTAACTAGAAGTGTGTGTTCTGTGCATTTTGGTTTTTACTGTTTGTTGGGGTTTTTTTCAGAACGCCACAAGTGACAACCCGGTGATCCAATTGAGTGCTGTCCAAGCTGCAAGGTAAAAATAAATAGATAGAGAAACGTGATTTCTACACATTTTTCATTATGAAAGTTACTTACTTTACTTTTACTCCTAATTTCACAGAAAACTCCTCTCCAGTGACAGAAATCCACCTATTGATGACTTAATAAAATCAGGAATTTTACCAATTCTGGTAAAATGCCTAGAAAGGGATGATAAGTAAGTATTCTTTTAAAAATGTTTGCCTTTACTGGAAACTTGCATCCAAAAAATACCTCATTATTTGAAATGAAACTAAGGATTCACAGCACCATATAATCTGACACAGTGGATCACATTCCATGGTGATAAATCATACGTTCTCTAGGCCTATTTATTCTGCCACTGAAATGTAATTTTATTTTTTACAACCTGTTTGAGCATATCCAGATAATGGAGAAAACCTTACTGCATTTCTCATTGGTTTTGAATATTTCAGTCTTTAACTGACTGTTTTTAAGAAACCTGCCTCAGACTTGTTGTCTTGTGTATTTGTGTGAAGGCAGAGAACATGCCTGGTTGTGAACAGGGGGCTTTTCCAGAATACACTCATTATTAGTTTAAGTTTCTAGTTTCTTTCCTTCTCACTGCAAGGTGGGTTTCCTTCTGGCTCTCTGCTGCTCTCTTATGTGATAGTACAACATGGGGAACATGCATGCTCTCTGCTATGATTCTTTATTGGAAGACAAGAGCTTCAGTAAAGAAAGTAGAGAACACTGAGCATGTAGTTGCAAGAATTTATTGACATGTAAGAAAAATGCCATATTCCACAAAGCGTGAGGCCCTTATTCAGATAGATGGAGATTACCACAGCTGAGGTAAATGTTTTATCCTGTCTCTGGTTTCAGGCAGCCATAAATGTATTTATAATATTTACATTTTAATGTATTTATAATATTTCCAATTTCAGTGTTATTTCTGCAGCCATGAGGGCTAGAAACTTCAAAAATGCAATGTGGTATTTTTTGGTTGCTGCAAAAATAGGAAGTGCGAGTAGCTTTTTTTCTAGCTTGTTTAACAAAACAGTTGCTTATAAGGCAGCTGGCAATAATGTTCAAATCAGGATACCATTTTTAAAATGCCTGCCTGCTCTAGAAGTAGATGGTTCAGTGCTCTGAAAATTCTTCGAATTTGAATTTTCTGCTAGTTTTTGCATGATTTACCTTTGTAAATGTTTAATAAGTTTTTAAAAATTGAACTCAACATCCCTAATAAAATCTTAAAATGCTTTGGAAATTAATACACAAAAAAAGCAGGTGTAATAAGCAGGTACTATGTAATAAGCAGGTACTAAAGCATGATTGATGAAGACGAAAAATCATGGAAATGAAAATCAGTCACTTAACGATAAGTATTCTCTGCTCCCCCTAAAGCCAGACTTGCTGTTATGCCAATGACCATAAACTGTAAACTCTCTCGTAGCTTCCAGAATTCTTAACCTTTAGCGTTTGCTTGAACAACAGTTTTCATGGAACCTGTTTTAGTAAATTGCTCTTGGCATAAACAACAGTTGAGAGAGATCTTGGAAGAGATGTTACTCCAGCTTTCATGATATTTGTAACTCATTTTATCTGCATTTAATAAGTCAGATTTAATACAGATATGATGCTGTCTTTTAATACAGGTGCTAGATTTTTCTTTTGTCTGTGATGGAGCAGAAAAATTTCTGTATCCCAGTATACCAGCTTGCACTTGATCTAGGATGTAATGTTAGAAGAATCGAGTTTGTTTGGTTGTTTGAATTTTTTTTATTACAAATATTAATTCAGAATGATAAATGGTTTACAAAAAGTCATAGAATGCAAGATCTCCTTTTTTCTTACAGATTTTCCCTGAAATGTCCAGGTATAGAGGTGGTTTTTTTTTAAATTTTAACCCAGTGGCACTGCTTAAATGTATATCTCAGAGTGGATTCATCTAGTAATACTGAAATGAAACATAAAATAGTCTTCAGATCATGTTTCAACTAACTACTATAAAATTATTTCATTACAGTCCTTCATTACAATTTGAAGCTGCATGGGCATTGACTAACATAGCATCAGGCACTTCTGCACAGACTCAAGCTGTTGTACAGTCTAGTAAGTATTACAGTCTTAGGGGGGTATTGAAGGGGGTGGATATTGTGAGGAAAAGGAAGTATTTGGATAACAAATGCAATTTGTTATAAAACCATTAAAATACTAAATACATGCCTGTCCTCTTTTTCTAAAAATTTCAACGTTTGCTCCTAAACACTAATCTGTTTGTCTCTAAGGATTAATATTAAGGATCCCAGACTTGATTTTCCTATAAAGAAGACAGAGAATGACAGATAATAAAATTAATGTGACAGAATGTTAGTCCTTTCTAATTCTCTTTTTGATTTTTGAAATCATGTACCATTAATTGCTCTATGGCTAAAACTTAAAATAGGAAGTAATTCTTTCTACCTCAAAGGTGTGTTCATAAATCTTATTAAATTTATTAAATATATACACTTATGTAAGGTTGCACATTTAAAGAAACAGTTAAAAAATTACCATCCTTTCCTTGACTGCATGATTAATATATCCTGTACACACAGCATTTGTTGTGCTGCCTTCGTTTCTTGCTTAATCAGACAATGAGAAAGAAACTGAAAAGAGACAGGAAAGAAACTCTAAAGATAATTGAAGATATATATTAATCAAATAAATTTTTCATTACTATATATATCACTTTTATGTATCAGCACACTTATCTGAAAGCAATCACTGTTATGCTAATTACAATGTTTTGTCATTAAACAGGAGACTATAGATAAACAAATATAAAATACATTGTCTGGGCTTATTCATATTCCCATGTTTTATTGGAAAAGAGTAACTCGGTTGTTTGATTTTTTTTTAAGTGTATGAGCCTACCTTTCAAATCAAAATCTGGTTTGTATGTTTTCATAGCTAATAAAATATCTCATTAATTGTTAGATTCTGTACAGTTAAGATATTGGAGCAATAGAATAAGAACGCTTATCAAAATGAGCTCTGGATAAAAATCCAAAGCCTTTTTAAAGAAATCAATATCTTGAGTTTGTTTCAAAAATTCCTGATGTGATTGGGAAACTCTGTTTTTAGATTGCTTTTCTGGTGTCCAAATATCTTTGAAAATCTACTCCCAGGTGTTTTCTTCCTTCTCAACTTTGTTCACTGGCTAGTCATTGTTTTCTTCCTTTGTCGTGTCCCACCGTGTTACCCTGTTTGACTGAATGAATCTGACAGAAAGGCTGTTTATAGTATTAGCTTTGCAAGAAAAAATCTGGAAAAAATCTAAAAAAAAAAAAATTATAAGTAGAATAAAAATATGTACAGCAAAGCTGAAAGCATTGTTGTTACCTGAACAATTACTAGAAGTTCAAGTTGAGATCTGTGTCTCCCAAAATCTGTTTAGTTAATGCTTGAAAAGAGCAAAATGTAATAGAATGATTTTAAAGAAGCAGAAAGCATTTTCAGCTTTACTCATGAAGAGAAAATGAAAGTTTAGTCTTCCCAGCTTTGGCTGGGAGATAAGTAAGGGAAAACAGTTTCCCAGCTCTTCTCCCTTTAGATAAGGGATGGTTTGAGGAAACAAAGCAACAGATCCTTGCAGCTACAGAAGAGGCTGGTGCAGCCTAAATACAAAAGAGGCAGCCTCCTGCAATCAAGAGGGACAGATGGAAGTTGGAAGGCCCAACAAAAGAGACATACTATATACACAGACTAGCTTCTTGGCAGGAGCCAATTTGGAGCAGGAGTAATTAATTTTCTTGAGAGCAGTAGATCAGACAACCTGCAACTCATGCTCTCTCAGGTTGTCCTCCTTCCCGAGTGTTGATATGAAATAATTTAATTCCCAGTTTTGAAAGCATACCAGGATTGCAGTCTTAATATAAACTGCATAGTTGACCCTCCTGTCTGAAATATGTTGAATGCACGTTTGACTGAGGTGTAATCTTGTTAATCGCTGAGAAGGAAGCTAAAATATTGCACTTGAGCTAATGGAAGTGGGATGATTGTTACAAGAAGAGTGAGTGTTCTTAAGCAACAGTGTGCTGCTGTCCCTCCTAGCTTGTCAGTTAGAATCAATTGGTGAATTACTCATCTAGAGTGGGGAAGGAATTTTAGGTTGTCTTTATTCTTCATCGCTCTGTATTTTTCAGGAAGATACATCAGGGCTTTTTGGCTTATTATCACATGTTACATGATCAACAGAATATTGATTCACAGTTGCTCACAGATTGTATTGCAATTTTTTAAAATTTCTGAAGCTATTTTTGCAAGAAAAATACTTTTTAACAGTTTATAAATAGATCTATTTTACTTAGAAAGACTAGAGGATGAGTACGATCATATATAGATTTAAATTGCTGCAAGAATGACTGTGTTTCATATGGTATGGGTTGTCTGAAGGAAAGTAGTGCATGGGAATAGTAGAGGGATGGTTTCTTAGCTTTACTAAATGTATTTAATTCCACAGAGAATAATATCTAAAATCAGTACCTCTTCTTTAATCTGGTATGGTGCCGGCGTTATATAAGAGCAAATTAAAATGTGTCTTAGTACTGGCAGATGGATGTAAATCTTCACTGCATATGGAAACTAACTATAGCCATCTCTTGGGAGGAAGCTATTTTCTTAAAGTCAGGATATGAAACAGGTTTGCACAAGTAGGCATGTCATTCTGCTGGGATCTTGGATACGGATACCTGGAAAGTCAGAATTACCAGGACAAGAAACCTCACACCTGCATACTTGAGGGTCTTGCATTTCACTTTGACAAATATGGGGAAATGTTTAAGTGTGGGGAGCATTGTCTTTTAATAGCTGCCTGTTCTTAAGTCTGTTTTATCCCTTCTTTAGGTATATATGGAAATGTTTAACTGAGGTTTTAAATGTACATCATAATAGAAACGTGAATAAAGCACAGTGCAGAAAGGGTTTTGTATAAATCATTGGAAGTGCTGTGCACATACCATGTTTCAGTATAAGATAAATCCAATATTTGCATTCTGCAGATGCAGTACCCCTCTTCTTGAGACTACTTCATTCACCACACCAGAATGTTTGTGAGCAAGCTGTCTGGGCTCTCGGAAATATTATAGGTAACTCTTGTTGTTTTAATGATTTGAATTCAGGGAGCGTTCCATTTTAGAATTTGACTTTTTAAACATTGGCATTATCGTATGAGACTATGTTTCCTCTAAATTCTGTGGCTTGGTATAATTGTTTTTAATGTGTAATGTGGCCAGAATCATATATGTACCTCCTATTTTTTTTTCTAAATAATAGTATCTCTTGCTATGCAAAATATTAACAGGATAAATTTTATGTCTCCTAAAATATACATACATAACTGTACGTATGTATATTTAATTAAGCAGCACCTAGTATTAGACTACTGGTGAGGAAACATAGAATTTCAGTATCCCAACATGTCATTGCATACATTTCAAGATTTTCCATTTTTAATGTAATTTCTTTTACAACAATTTTCATTTCTGTAGGTGATGGTCCTCAGTGTAGAGATTATGTCATATCACTGGGAGTTGTCAAACCTCTTCTGTCCTTCATCAATCCCTCCATTCCCATCACCTTCCTTCGGAACGTCACATGGGTCATTGTAAATCTCTGCAGGAATAAGGACCCCCCACCGCCTATGGAGACAGTTCAGGAGGTAAATAAAGAATTACAAGACAGATGATTTTTTTATACTCTGGGCTAGAGACCAACTGTATGAATTTATGCATGTTTTTTGTCACTGTGCACATGTCTTGTGCCACTTAGCAGTTGTTAAATGACCCATTTGGTGGTTCTTGCTAAGGCTCTAATAAAGGTATTTGTAATATCTGAAACTGAGCAAGACTGAAGACTGATGAGATATACATTAAAATGGACACAACAAAAAATAACATATAAGAAAGTGTTAACATACTCAGCATTTCAGGTTTTTATTTTTTTAAAAAGGCTACAAATATGATTCTGTATATAAAAGTATTCAAATGTAATTTTCAGTAAAAGCAAATGTAAGTAAACTAATGAATGTAGTGTAGTTTGTGTTTTGACTAGCTGTCAATGACTAGCAGTCAATGCCAAGTCCCAGCCTGAGACGAGAAGCATCTGAAAATCCTTTTAAACTGGTGAACAGAGCAAATGCTGTGTTTACAGAACAGACAGAGTTAGTAAAATGGTGCTATTTGACTAGAACTATAGTTGTAATGTAAATAAAGTTCTTCTTTTAAGATAAATTCCGAAGTGTAGGTAAAGTTTTTGAAGCCACGTGAACTATGATACTGTTAACTAAACTTTAGTGACATTTTTAAAGTGAAACGAAGAACAGAGAAGCTTTTACATGTAATACTTTACTAAATAAAAACCTCTGTTCTAAGCAGTCTTATCACAGCTCGGTTTTATATTTTCTGCATAAGTGATTATAAAAATAAAACTTTAATCCAAGAGATTGTGTGTATTGATACTAGGCTAATGATTTTTATTGTATGTGTGGTAACAAAGCTTTCAAAATAGCAGGCGTTTATCTTATCTCTGTTTGCTTGTTTTCCCTCAAAATACAGTCTGCACTCTGTGTGTCTGAAATATAGTACTGTCTCATATTTTTACAAATTTTAAATATAATACACATATTTTTGTCTGTACTTTGAGGGATTGACCAGCTGCTGGGAAGTGTGTGAATACAATATTGTAATGCAGACTCAAGTTAAATTGTGACTGCAGTATTTGGATTCTTGATTGTACCGCTAGTTTTATTCTACTGTAATGACTGATGAACTTCTTTTCAGATTTTGCCAGCATTGTGTGTTCTCATTTACCATACAGATATAAACGTAAGTACTTTCCAAAGTTTTTGATATTTAGAGTCTTTGTTTTCTCTAGAAAGAAAATGCTGCAGGATTGTGTCTAAGTAGCAAACTTGGTTTTGTGCTTTAGTTTATTCATAATTAAGTAGTAAATACACAATTAAATATGAAGACTAATATAACTGTAGACCCTCAGAACACGAAAAAGAAAGTGCAAATACATTTCTGAAATACCTTTTCTAAAAGTGGGGATTTTTTTATCCTTTACACTAGAAATATGATAAAAAATCCTATCTTGCAGAACTGAGCTCTATAAAATGAAAGTGCAAGCTTTACCATGAGCTTCATTTTAATTCTGCCCCAGTTTATAGTTTTGCATAGACGATATATAATGCATGTGTAAAAAAATACATACAATTCCACATATCAATCAAATATTGTAAGTGTAAACCTGACTTTTGTAACCTGTTGAGTGCCTGACTTACCTGTTCACTAAAGAAATAACATGTGAAAATACATTTAAATAAACAGCAATAAACTATTGTTTTCTGGCACCTTTGACAACCTTCATGTTTATATACTAAACCTTCAGTACTTCCCACATTCCTGCTCCATGGGTTTACCTGTATTTTTCCAAGTAAGGTCCTTGGAAGTGTGGATTTACTTCCTAAAGCCTTACACTGGGACTTCAGAAACAAAGATCTCTGTAACTAAGGATACTGAGCTGCTCTTCTTCTCCTGTCATGATTTTGTAATTCCTGTAGTGATCCTTTAAATTAGGGAAGAAGGAAGTGAACCCTTGTGGTGGGTCTGGGGATAAAGTATAAGGTTGGTGGAACTGTTGTTCATTACTTCCACGCTGTAGTAATGGTATTTCTGCTGCTCTTTTAATGGTGAAGTGAGCTTGGCTCCACGAAATATCTGCACAGTTTAATCTGGGATTTTGCCAGGGTTTTCCCAGTGTAATGAGTGGGAGAGAGCACATGGTGACATTTCAGTGCGTAACTTGGACAAACCTGAAATGTTTGGAAATACATAGCAAAGCCAAATATACTTTTAACCTATAGGCTGTTTTCCCCTGCCAAATCTGAAAGCTTTTGCAAGCAATGATTGTATGAGAGCTTACTGAAGTAGATGTGAGAATCTGTGATTCCAGGTTTTGACTGATCTCAATTAGGGTGTCCGTCATTTTGATCCTGAGAGTCAGGTGCTAGTTTGGAGGTACCAGTCTGGTCCCAGCCTCTCTGTACTGGAGCAGCAAACCTATCTTTGGAGATGAGTCAGTGATGCAGGTAGGTCAGCCCACAGTCCTGTGAGCACTTCTGGCGGCTGCTGCTCTCGTCACCAACAGGGTTGTGGGGCAGCAAACTGGTGAGGCACCATCTCTCACTGCTTCTGCTGCGATAGTGGCTCCACTGCAGCACATTCTGCTGTCCCTGCAGCATAGGAGATGAGGGCAGCAGCAGGCTGTGTCAAGAGAGCATTAGGTCTGTGCTGGCTGGCATCTGCAGCTGGGTGGAAGCAGCCTGTGGGGCAGGACTGTGAAGTCCTTCCTATGTTTTCAGTGCTGCAGTATTCAGCTGTCTTCATAGCTGTAAATTTTAAGTGGGTATCTATTTTAAAAATAGACTAGATCCTAGTACTTCAACAGATAATGTCTTTTGTGGGGTCTAGATTTCTCTTCCTGCAGTTCCTAACATCATCTCTATGTGATGTGATATCCCTCTTTCTGCTGGCTTTGTTTCTGCTTCAGATACTGCCTTTCAATGACTGTAACTTTTGTACCTTTCTTTTTTTGAGGGCTTTCAAATCATCCTTATGAAGTCGTCCATGACTTAGTCTTTATTTTCTTTAGGATACTCAAATTACCCTGCCAGATAGGCATTTCTCTGTGAGTTTTGCTTTGCTTGAGCTCTTGAGTAGTTGCTACCTTACAATATTTGCTAGTTCTTTATTGGTATAATAACTCCTTTTTTTTTGCTGTGGATTTTATTCTTAGTATGAAGGCAGAAAAAGTGCAGTTTCACTTGAGAACTGCACTGGATCAGAAACACTAAGGTGTAGATAGATGCATTAGAGACTAAGGAAATTATAAATTCCATAAGCAAAAGATAGCACAGCTAACAAATTATAGCAGTGCTAAGGAGGCTGGGTTGGTATTTTCTTCAGGAAGTTACTAGCACAACTACTTAACCTGAGCTGGTTGTCTACCTTGTAAATGCAAATCAAGCCCAACAGTTTACCTTCGTGAGATGATGTAGGCTGTCACTTTATGCCCCAAAATGTGATACTTAATTAAAAAGGAATTTGAGAGGACGTGTAGTAGTTACTATGATGGAACAAATGGCCCTATTTTTTATAGTTGTACATAATCTAGCATTTTACTGATTAGGTCTCATCGTAATCATGTTTTTCTTAACTAAATTGCATGCTTTTTCTCCCCACCCTCAAATATATGGAATGTTCACTAGATTAAGTTTCCATTATATGGATTTTTCTGTTCAATGTGTAAACCATGTTCTCTCCAATTTGTAGATTCTTGTGGACACTGTTTGGGCTTTGTCCTACTTAACAGACGGTGGAAATGAACAGATACAAATGGTGATTGATTCTGGAGTTGTACCTTTTCTAGTTCCCCTTCTGAGTCATCAGGAGGTTAAAGTTCAAGTAAGTCTGGTTCATTTGCTCTTGGATAGTCTTTTGTAAGCTATTTGCTAAAAAATGTGCCTTAGAGCATTTATTAGTGGAGTTACTGTGATAAGCATTCATATCTACATTTTGTGCAGGTAAAACTGAACAAAAAGTGTTACCTACACTGGGGGAAAAAGGATTATTAAAATGAAAGAAAACTCAAGCAAAAAAGTTCTGATAAAGTTTTAAGTAAAGTGACAGGGGTGCCTTCCTTTAGGCCTAAAATATTTAATGACAACAGATTTAAACTTTTCTAGAATTCAAGTTATATGTGCTCTTTCTGTTGCTGCGTACATGCTAGTGCATATTCTGTCTGAATAGCTCATGGAAGTTAACTAGTATTTTAGGACCTTTTGAAAGTTAAAATATTTGCAGATGCTGAGTCCTTTTGGTAAAGTAATTTTGTAATTAGCTATGAAAGGTAGGTTGACTGAGCTTATTTGATTCATTTTGAAGACAAAAGGAAACTAAAAGTTAATTGATGTGTGCTTGGTTTTTTAAACCAACCACTGTAATGGGGAGTTTTTTTGTGTATCTGTGCGTTTTATGTGTTTGTTTAGCTTGTACTTTGGATGAGACTTGGCTGTCTTGAAATTTGTCAGACTGGTTCACCTGATAAAAAGGAGTCTCTCCAGCATTCTGTCACTCATAAGGAATTTACTGACCAATGCATAAAGATACAAAGTCCACTTCTGAAAGTCAGCTGAGACTCAGAAAAGTAGTTGTGATATTTTCAATGCCCTAGTGGAAGATGAATGGAGAAGTAAGCAACGTTGGCAGACATAGTCAGAGCCTAGCAGCCACTATTGTAATTGTAAGACAGATCAGATACATGATGGATTAATCATCTGTTGTTTTAATATTCTTTTAATTTCTAATCTATACACTTTTTGAGTTGAGCTGCAGTGCATTTATTCGGTGATGTACTGTGTGTTTCTCTTTTGATGAAACAGTACCCATTTTTGTGATGTAGCTCAGAGAATTAAGTGCTAAATTGCATTTTGCAAAGTGTTTTTTATAAAGAGACATCTTGAAATTATCTTTGTTTTAGCATAAGTAACAGCAATGTCTTTAACATGCAATTTTTTTTCCTTCCCACTTTGGATATTCAGACAGCAGCACTGAGAGCAGTAGGCAACATAGTAACTGGTACTGATGAGCAGACACAAGTTGTTCTCAATTGTGATGTTTTGTCTTATTTCCCAAATCTCCTGACGCATCCAAAAGAGAAGATAAACAAGGTATGATTTGTTTCTTCCTAACTTAATATTTTTGTTGAAGAAATAATGCAGTAACATGTGGAATATTACAGAAGCATTTCTTACAACTATTACTTCCAGCATGTGAGCAATTTTGTATAAAGTTGCAATCTTTGAGGCTGGTGCTTAATTAGGGCTGAAACCAAACATCCATAGAGAGCATCCCTGCATTGGTGTTGATGCCTCATGCTTTCTGGGAGGACTGATGATTTTTGCTTCAGAGTGTGATACTTTTTCCTTTCATTTGCAAAGTGAGTAAGTGGATAACTTCGGTTACTGTTTTCCATAAAGGCTGTTACTTTTGGTTGAGTCTAGTGATTTGTATAAGAGTGATCCAGTTTTTCCACTCCACCTTTTCATAGTGAAGTTTGTTCTCTTGTCCATCTTCACCTTCAAGGAAGGAGGGTATACCACTGCGCTTTTCTGAAAATTGTCCCTGAATCTCCTCTTCTTCCTTTTGGCAGGCGCAGTCACTGCCGCAAAGATTGGATGGAATAGGGAAAGTCAGATGAAACAGTGTGATCAGGGCCCTCTTTTCCAGAGCTATATTTCATGTTATTTACCTTTTTTTTTTTTTACTCATTGTGCCATCTGCCACTGCGAAGGTGGGGCTGGCTGAGGAAGAGGCTTTTTGGTTGAGCTTACATGATTCCCCCAGTTAGTGCATGTACAATTGAGGCGAAATCTGTTTGTGAGGAATCTCTGTTTCTTCAGGCCTTGTCAACTGTGAAGAGCTCTGAAGAAGTTATCTTTGACGGTCAAACTGATGTGATTTATTTTTTCTGCCCTTCTAGCGCTCACAAAAGAATGATGAAGAGCTCTTTTGAGTGCCAAGGAATTGTTTTTATGTAAGAGGAGTCTAGAAGTGCTTTGAATTTTGTTTCAAGTGTATATTGTGAGGGCAAATACAAATAAAAGCAAGATACACATCCCTAAAAAAGTGGAAACCCATTATGTTTTTTTCCCCACAGTGATTCATAATTGGCTGCTTGACACATCTGTTTGACTTTTATTTAAGATTGGAGCCTCTTTGACATGTACTGGATTGCCTTGACAAGTATCCCCCTTTGTAACCAGGAATTTTTAACTTCCATGACATAGATTTTAGCTGTGTGAATGAACCTCCAGAAGGAGTAACTGCTGAGCAAAGTCACAGGACAGTCCTGTCTGATACTTGAATGAGCTTTGTGAGCATCACTTCATGTTTCAGGAAGAAAATGGGATGTGGAGTTAGTCTTCCTTGTGTCATGACAGAAAGCTACTACTGAGCTGTCAGTAGTCAGATTACAGGATAAGTCCTTTTTTTATGAGGCTTTACCACTTTTCCTATTTTCTTTGCAAAACTGATTGAAAGTTTAAAGCGTGTCTGTGACTCCAGCAGTGCAAAGTGGGTATAAGATTTAAGTCAGTATTGCTTCTGATGTACGGAGACACTCCTTAAGTAAAAAAAAAGTCTGGCCCTGTGATTTAATCATATCAATTTTACATTGATTCCCTGCGCGTTTGGCTTTCATAGTGCAATAAAAGTTTGTGTGCTAGAAGTGCTACTGGAGAAGAAGCCTGTTTAATGATTGGTCATGGTATGGTTTTAGGTTTTGCAATGGTTTGGTTTGATTGGGTTCTTTTTTTCATCTGTTCACTGGTTTTTAGAAGTGTTTTGCTTTTTTGTTTTCTCCTATTGTAGGAAGCAGTTTGGTTCCTTTCCAATATCACAGCAGGAAACCAGCAACAAGTTCAGGCTGTAATAGATGCTGGGCTAATCCCTATGATCATACACCAGCTGGCTAAGGTCAGTCAAACTATCAGCTATGCAAGTTGTCATCCTCTTTTTATAAATCTGACATGAGGAGTTTGTGATTTTTAATAAGTTTGACAGATGTTTCCATGCTAATTTTAATGAGCTAATAATTTTATTTTTCAGGGGGACTTTGGAACACAAAAGGAAGCTGCTTGGGCAATTAGCAATTTGACAATAAGTGGGAGAAAAGATCAGGTATGTGTAGTGGGATTTCAATTTGTCACTAAAATGTTGCACATGCAGCCATTTGTAAGAAGCACAATGTTGAAAGCACTTTTTGTTTTTTAATTATTAAGGTTGAATACCTTGTACAGCAAAATGTAATCCCACCGTTCTGCAATCTGCTCTCAGTAAAGGATTCCCAAGTGGTACAGGTGGTGCTGGATGGCCTGAAAAACATCCTGATAATGGCTGGTGATGAGGCTAGCACAATAGCTGAAATTATAGAAGAGTGTGGAGGTAAGACCTTATTAGACTTTGAAAAAATTTGATTTGCTGGATATTCTGTCTTCCCCTCACTGCTGTTGATGTTTACTGCAGCATTATTTACACAGGCTATTTGAGTAAACAAGCAAGACTTTTGTAATGAGAAAAATTACTTTTTTTTCCTATTTAGTTTGCTTTGGAGATGGTCATGTGTTAAAGATGGTCAGTTCTTAAAGGAGTTTTCTGTAGCTTAGGTATTTTTTAGGGTTTTAGGCTTAAATAAGAATTGCACTTTTTCATTTTTTTCATTTGATAATTGCAAATACTTTGTCTTGTGGTAAAACACACAATTCTTGTTCCAGTTCATTGCCTTGGAAGCAGTTTTAGAGTCACAATTTCATCAACAGATCAAAGCAGGATGAACAGTCTTTTTGGTATTGTAATCCAAGTTGCAACACATGCTAATTAATGTATTTAGTAAAGATACTGAAGAATGTAATACACTGGAAGCTTTTCCCTTGTGTTATTCCACGTCCGGTTTGAAAATAGGACTAGTGTTTTAGCTTCTCTGAGTGTGAGGCTTTGTCACCTTGAGTTTGAAACTCATAGGCAACACACAAATGGAGCCACTTCCTTTTGGGGATGCATAGAAAGCACAGTGGCTAAAGCAAAAGCTATGTAGTATAAAGTCTGAAAAAATATAGAGAGTTTTAGCTAAAAACAGAGAAGATTCCATTGTCTATTGTTCATAAAATGGAAGACTCTATGGCATGTAAAGTTCACTTACTACTTCTCTTTCCTCTCAAATAGCTGCTGTGTAGATAATATTTTCAAATGAGCTACATCTATTCCAGTGTGTTTCAGTAGTAATGTTTCATAATTTTTCTTCTTTTCTTCTAAGTGGTAACCAGAAGTAACTCTGGTTTAAATGTATAAAACTCTTCTCCATTTTCTTTTATTCAGGATTAGAGAAAATTGAAGCCTTGCAACAGCATGAGAATGAAGACATTTATAAACTAGCATTTGAAATCATAGATCAGTATTTCTCTGGTGATGATGTAAGTATGTTAAAGATGGGAGAGTATATGCACTGTGCTGTTAGCTTTTTTAAGTACATTATCATTGTTCCTCAGTTACAATTGTTATGAACATATGTTATCTGGAAAGTCAGTTTTCCTGCTCCTTGTTCAGTATGGTTTCCCTCAGTTTGAAGAGTTTCTCTACACCAGGACTTTTCTTCAGCAACATCAAGAGGATTGCTCTAGTTTTGCCTGATAAATTGATGACACTGACCTAATTTTGTCACACTGACCTGTAAATTGACATATAATTACTTGTGATTAGAATATAAACAGTTCTCTGTCTCTCCTTTTTTACTTTCTCACACATCAGTCTTTGGAGGGGGCAGCGGATCCTTACTTTAGGATAGTTTCTGTATTTCAGCTCTGTATTTGGTCAGTTTGGATTCTTCATTGAAAAGAGTCATCAAAACTGTTAACACTTTCTGCAGCTGATGGATCTAGATCATCCAGTATTTTGTTGGATCCAGATTAGGTATTTTGACCCTTTGGTTCTAGCTCTTCCTGCTGTTGGCTGCTTGCAAGGCCCTGAGAAGCACTTCAACAAGCAATTTGAAGACAAATTATCTTTTCTGGGCCATCCAGGGTGCCTGTAGTTCTGCAGCCTAACAGAACTATGTCTTCAATTCTTCTCTTAAATTGAACTCTCCAGATGCCAGCTCTAACTTCAGGACTCGAGAGTTTTCAGTTCATGGGCCCAGCATGTGATTGGGAAGTTACTCAGCAGAAGTTATGATACATGAAAAGTTCCCTATGCCTCTAATGATTCTCTGAGCAGTGTCCTAAAGTCTTCATAATGACTCTGAGATTTCTATGTCTAACTGAAGAGCATAGTCTAGTTGATGTTCATGGAAAACCCCACTGAGGATAGTACTCCCTTTTGTGCATTTACTTTTTACATTAGCACATTTAAATCTATGCCTGATCAGCTGAATATGCCTCCTTCAATCAAGAGCAAGACTTTCCTTCAGATTATACCATTACTATACTTTCTGGAGCTTCTCAAACTCAAAATTGTAAAAACTCCATGATTGGGAGACAAAAGTCAAAACAAGAAACAAGGCAAATTGTTGGGCAGTAGCTGTAAGTAGGAAAATAACCCTTGTTGTTTGAGGATTGGTGAAAAGAAAAAGAAAAGAAGAGTGGGAGGAGAGAGAGAAGAGAGGGAGAGGAGAGAAATCTCCAATTTGCCCTAGGAAGACAAGAGACTGATTATGTTACCCTGCTTGGTAGTGTTAAGATGTACTACCCATGGACTTCCGGATCTTCTGTATTCTCATTAGATGTTACTGGCTGCTTGATGTCCCTTCATTGTTAACTCCATCTGCTCCTTTGCTGAGCCCTGTAAAGTGGCACACGTGTGTACTTGAGGACCGGCACTAACAGCTTCCTGACTTTAGTTTCTTGTATTAAAGGCAGGTGAACTTAGGTAGTGTTACTTTGTAGTATCTCTGCACCAGACGGAAGTGCTGAAACTGGATTCAGTCTTCTCGTGGGCATGACGTGTCCCATGCTTCCTCCTGCAGATTGTTGCTGCTACCAAAAGCCTTAATCTCTTCGCCTCAGTTTATGTATTGTCACCCAAAATAAAGATAAACAAAAGAGTTTAGGTGAGTCAGTTCTGATAGGTGAGTCAGTTCTGATGTCCGCACCACTGCAAGGCCATGTCTCAGAAACCTATTTAGACCCCCCACACAAGGGCTCTTACCTGTTTCAGAATGGCACACGGTCTCAAATGAGGCTCAGAGAAAAGCTGGTGATTTTGAGGACGATGGGTAGGGCTTGAAGTTGTGCATATTGATGCTACTGACTATGTTACTTGCTATTCCTTTAGGCAGTAAATACCTATATTCTAGCAGCTCTGAGGAAGCTGGGTGAAGTTGGCTACTGATGCCTTTTACTCTGTATCCCTAGAGCAATGAAGTGCTTTTGGTTTAAAACCAAATTCAGATTGCCTTTATGACAGCTATATAAAACTACTCTGAAATGAAGAATTCTAAATCCTTCAGATTCTGATAGGAGATACTAAGGACTCTTTTTAGCTTTATATAAGTATTTCTATCAGCTGCTGATAAAAAATTATTTTCATGTTGAAGGGAAACGGGAGAAAGTACAAAACTGATTTTGGAATTCACAACTAGTGATTAGCCAACTCCAGAACTACTAAAAATTGGCATTGAAAATTAAACTGCACAGCTAAAATAGCAACTACTTGACCAAACAGCAGCATGGTCCCTAACCATTATAATTTTCTGTTTCCCTGATGGTACTAGAACAGAGTTAATGTTTGTTCTTTTAAAACATATTTGAGGAATTGAATTGGAAAAAATGATCTAATTTTATTGCTATAGTATTAAAAATAATTAAAAAAAGAAAATACAAACATTTGTGAATCTCTTCTGCACGTACCAAATTGTGCGGGGAATCAGCCTCTCATGTGTTTTTGTTGTTGCATTTTGTAGATCGATGAAGACCCCAGTCTCATTCCTGAAGCCACTCAAGGAGGTACTTACAACTTTGACCCAACGGCCAACCTTCAAACAAAAGAATTCAATTTTTAAGTTCAAAAAAAGTGCAGCTTCTCTTGTCCCACACCAGTACGAAGCACCACCAGATGGCTACCAAGTGAAGAAACAAAAGGCTCCAAGACACACATGCCTCTTCGTTTTGATGCTTCTAAAGCAAGCCATGTATCGGTCACTTTGCAGTTGCCAAACATCACTATCACATGGACTGTAAATGCATATGCATGATCTCTTAAACTGTTTCAGAATTCTTTTTAACAGTCCCAACTACCTTTTTTTGCCTTTTTCCTGGTGCCACATGCTGACAACCGCAATCTGCAGTTTTGTTAAGAATATTCCATAGTGGTGGCACATTGGCTTTCCACGGAAAAGTAGCTTCTTTGGAAAATGGTGCGCTGTGGATCAAGACACTTTGGTATGATGCATACATTTTGGAAGACTTTACAGGGGCCCAGTTTGCTCTGAGCCTCCATCGTCATCCTCCACAAACATATTTTCATATACTTTATGTGGAAGAATAGATTCAAAAATGCAAGCCAAATGAATTTCATTGGTGAAACTGAAATAAAAGTAACTTATAAAAACACAACACTTGGCAATTGATTAAACACTTAAGTTTAAAACAAACAGAAAAACTACTTCAGCTATCAGTAATTGATGTTTGTTCATTAACTGCCTCAGAAACCAGGGTTGGAGAATGAACTGTAGATTTGGACTGGTAAAGCTTTTGCCATTATACCTAATTTTTGAGAACAGCGAGCCCTATTTGACCACTCACTTCAGCCTGTGTGTTCCTGCTGTTTTGAAGTAATCAAATGCTGTGCATGGTATTTTACCTGAGCTACAACCTGTTATGGACTTGAACTTCTGTTTAAGCTGAAAGCAAGAGTCCCAGACTGTAGAAAAAAAATTCTGTCCAAAAATGTATTAGTTAAAAAGAATCTTGCTTTCAACTTTCAGTAGTCAATATCTTTTGTTTTAAATTGATAATTGGATATGGTTGATTTATATTGGGTTTAAACTGTGGAGCTTTCATGTTTACTGTAATTTAGTCTTAAACTATTTTTTACTTAGTAACCAGTGCTTATGATGATGTGGTTGGCAACAAACCAGCAACTACTTAGAAGCGTCATAAAAGCTTCATTCTTGGAGTATTGGAAGAGTAATTCAGAAGTTAGTCTCAAATCTTATTCATGTGATTAAAAACATACAAACTGGTTGATGTGTGAGGCTGTCTGGAAGCTGCCGTTATTCAGCATAAACCTGATGTGCAGCGCACATTAAATAACTTTATATAAGGTATGTGAAGTCATTGCTTTTGGAAAATCGCCTGACCCAGTCACTTTCAAAGGGATTTTGGTATTGCTGGGGCAAAGATCGGTAATTTTGAAATTCTGTAAGCTATCACACAAACTGGTTTTGTTGCTGTTGTTTACTGGGTGTAATTTCCCAATGCATTGATGTGAAGGGATAGAAAAATCTAAACTAATTTAGTTATTGGATGTGGGTTGTATTTACTGTGATGAAGATAAGGACAGATGCCATCAGAGCTTTGTGGATCAGCTGTTTTTCCACTGATGAACAACACATAGCAGGTGTGCATTCATTAAATATATATCTGCCAAGGTGGAGCCACTTTAAAGAGTGAGTTGTCTTGTATCTCAGCTGGATACAAGCGTATGTTTAAACTGCAAGATTTTTACTTGCTAGATAATCTGTTTTAATATAGTGGTTTGGCCTCTGATTATTTATAGGTTTTATAAATTTTAGAATCAATTTCTCTTTAAGGTGGCTCAGATTTTTCAACTCTTGTGCACATAAAATTGAGTTGAAGTTCATTGTGCCTTTTTTCTTTTCCCAAAAGTTGAGTTGAAGCTTCATATGGTAACTGCATCCTATTCACACACTATAGTCTAAAATCTTGAAACTGTGTGGTGTTCGCTAAAAAACTAAACAATAAAAAGTCAAAGTTAGGTAAGGTCACAAAGTTTTTGTGAAATTAGAGTTCCAGCAGATGTTACTGTGGACAAATATTTCCTCCCTTCTAATTCAGTCTAGTCTTCTGTACACCATATAGACTGATGGATACCTGGTTCAGCCTACACGCACTATTATCCTAGAGATTACATACAAATTGATACTGAAAAAAAACAGTTTTCCACTACTGTAAAGATTTGATCTTTTTCTTGCACTCAATGCATTACATTAAAAGTGAACATCGGAGAACTGGGTAAGGCGGGACAAAGCGTTTGCTCAGTTCTTTCTGCTGTGACCTTATCAGCTTTTGATTGGGATTGCACCATTTCATAGTTAATAAAGGAAACAAAGTATATTGCTGCACTTTTACGTTTTCAGAACAGTGTTTAAAATTGCATTGTTTTTATTATTTTTTTAAACTATCAGTTAAAATAGACTAAAACGTTCTTTCAAAGAGGCATCTAAATGTGTTCCTAATTTTGTATATGGGCTTAGGTTTTGTAACCAATAAAAAGCTGCTATCAAATACTATAAAAAAATCCAAGAACTTATTTTGAAGGTTATGGAACTGCTTAGTCTTCATGAATTGGCTTAGGGGTTTTTGTCTTTGACTAGATATTAGTTAGCAGAACTCCTCATGAAAGTTTGAAGTATGTTACAAGAATGAATAAAGTGAGCTAATGCAGTCATCTCTGAAACTGGATACGGAGTTTTATACTTTGTATGAAGATGTTTCCCAAGTGTGTACAGAAAGCTGTGGTAAGTTGGCTGCAGCAGATCCCTGTAACTTGAATAGTGACTTCAGTTCAAAGGTTCCAAGGGGGGCCATAGTGTCAAGGAACTTTCACAGTCATCATCTACCTCCAGAAATGTCCTTTCTGGGCTCCTGTTGCCAGGCTGATTGCTGATCCTGCACTAATTTTAAGCTTGGGACACTGCACAAGTGGGCCCAACTCCTGCCCAGTGTGCGTTGGGAGGGCGTGTACACCCAAACTGGCCTTAGGCAGGAGACTGCCTTCCATGGCTCTCCACAGCTGGGAGGAATGGCCAGAATCCCTCTCCCCACGCACCAGTGACCCCATTGGGATGCTACCTGGGAATAGATTGGAGCCATCAGAGACTTGCATTGTCCAGCAGTCTGGACAATTAGTACAGTCCTGTTTTAAGTATGGGACAGCACCCGTGGAGGGAAACCTCTTGAACTGCTTGGAAGGTGCCTGTGGCTGCAGCTATGGCTTTGCCATCCTTTCTCCGTGTCGGTCGGCTGAGTCGCCTTGAGAAATGCTTCTCCCCATGGGTAGGTTAACTGTGGAATGAGCTTCCAGTGCTGTATTTAAATCTTTACAAATGCTCTTCCAAGGGGATATAAAGGACAAAGATTTCATAAGAACTTAATTCCCATTTCCAAAAGCTGTTTAATCCCTTTGGTTCCTTCGAGCTTTCAGTTGACAAACTGAATTGTGTTGTGTTTTTGCAACCTGTTAATCATCCATTAGGTCTTACCTAGGGGACCTGGCAGACACTACATTGGAATAAATAATGCATTATTTTAAGAGATGTCTTATTTAGAGAGAATAAAATCTTGAAGATACATTAATGTCCCCCGTACTTCTAAAAATATAAACGCTTTCATTTTGTTTGTTTCATCTGCTAAACAGAGAAATGAGTAAGAGAATCCACTGGCAGGCAGATTTTAAATTTTTTATTTTTATCTCAGCGGACTGAATGATAGTTCAGGTCCACTTTGTTATTCTGCTCTGATCTATAATGCCCTCTAGATTCTGAGCATCTTTCAATGTAGTCATTTCCACCAAATCAGCCCCATTGCATTGTGTTCCTTTTATTTCATTGCATAAAAAGTACTCCCTTTTGTGGCATAATTATGCTTCTATTGAAACATATGTAGGACAACAAATTATGCCAGGCCATTAGGAAGCCCTTTTCAGGAAGAAAAGGAAAAAAAAAAACAAACCAATCAGCAGAAAACTGGGCTCCAACAGGCAAAGCCTTGGGAGATTTTGCGGCAGAGGTTTGTCATGATTGCCACCATCAACTTGGTGAGAGCGGGGGCAGCGTGAGCTGGAGCCGCCTGGGCTGCTCAGCTCTGCTGCAGGGCGGGACATTACTTGAGGCTGCTCAGGAAAATTGCTTCATGTTAAGATGCAGAGTTAGAAACTAGAGCAGCTTCCCGCTTTCCTGATTCTGGTTTGTGTGTACATCATCCTGCCAGAGAAACAGTAATGGGCAGGTCTTATCTCTGCTGCTGGCTTGGACCCAGAGATCTCCAGCTGCTGCTGCTGCTGCAGGAAGGAGCAGCTTTCTCTTCAAGTGCTTTCATGATACAGCTTTCTTGAGCAGCATCCCAGTTTATAAAGGAACATAAGAGCTGGGATTTTTCCAACCTTAGTTTTGAGAAAATATATTGGGGATATCGCAGCCTTGTGTATCACACCTAAGAACATTGATACCATGATTCTTTTGTTTTAAAATGAAGGTTGAAGCCTTTAAACTGCACTCTGTCTTCATCTACAGCAATAAAATAGGTGAATGTAATCACGCAACCTCAGAGGAAAAATGGCAAGTTTTGTGAAGGATTTAGATACCCTCCAGGAAGACTCTTCCCTGGACACAGTGGGCAAACTGCAGGAGGAGGTTAGTTTTTGTTTGCTCAATACCTTTAAGTAGGGTCCAGGGACACACAAAGATGTGGAAGATGGATTAACCATCCTCTTTCCTAAGTAGGATCCTGTGGAAAACTGTGGTGGTTGGATTTTTTTAATGTGCTGAAATAGAGCATAAGGGAGCTCGTGTCTGCATTTTAATTATTTGGAGGCTGATAATCTTTAGTGGCTGTTTGTTTGTTTTTAACCCCAACTCATGGAACCAGATGATCCACCATAAAAAATTCTTTGTATGAAAAAGGAGGGTGAAATTGAATTATTTAGCCAGTGGCCTCAGCAAGTTCAGTTCTAGGTTTGTGCAGGGAAATGCTTCAGGAAGGAAGCTGCAGCACTTGCCCTGGGATTAGACCCATCACTGTTCCCTTGTGTTTGATGCAGTTCACAGCTGGTTTTCCCACCATTTCATACTTCTACATCCTGGTCAGGCTCCCTGAAATCTGGGTACTGCCCACATTTTATAATAATGAAAATAAAGGATAAATTCCTTCTGTTCTCCTTGCTGTGGTGACCCTATCTTACAGAAGAGATGACCACTGTGAAGTCTGCCCCTGTCCCTGTAATTGTGAGAGTATTTGACGTTACTTCTCTAGGAACGGTTTGTGCAGTCATAGGTTTTGTCATTTTAAGCACGGCAGCACATAAATCTCGGGGGCTGAAATATGTGTAGGGGGAGTGTTTGGACTTGTCACATTATCATGTTTAAATCAAATAGATAGAAAATTTCCAAAAATGTGTAGCTTTGTAAAAAAAATGAGTGGCCTTCCAGTTTTTGCATCCCTCGATCTCTGTCACGTTTCACATCTCTCAGCCAATGACTTCATTGGTTTAGAACAAATATTAAAAGTAAAAATTTAAAAAAAAAAGGTCAACCCCCCCCCATGTACAGTTTGATTGCTGCTAAAATGCTGCATCTAACATGGAAAAAATCTCTGTCCAAAGGGCTCATTTGTGAACACTGATAGGGAGCTGGATGTGCCAGACACTTAGCTATAATACTTCCAGCTCTTTAATCTCAGTGTTTCAGGGCTCTGTGCTGAAATGTTTAACCCTTTGCTGAGAAAAAGACCCAGTCCAAGGGGAGTATTTAGCAAGGACGCATCTTGCTTCTGCAGCAGGAGGGTGTTCCTTCTCTCCCTGCTATCAAACTGCTGGGGTTTTAAACCCAACCTTATTGTCAGCAGCACAGAGACAAGTGTTTGCACTGAGCTTTGCATGGCTATTGATACGCAGAGAGATGTTTTTAGGGGAGCTCAAGCAGGGGTCTGTGCTTGCAATATTAAAAACTGATGGAAAGGGAAGAAATCACTTTTTGTAGCAGCCACAGTTTTCTCTGTATTTGATATTTTAGTCAACTTTTGAAGTCCTCCAGGAGTTTTACTGACCTCAGTTATGTACTAGTCTAAATTTAACAGAAGAATGATTTGGCCATTAAAGACAGGAAGGGGCAGATGTTAGGGCAGGAAGGGTTTGTCAACAACTGCAAGAGCCACCCATACCCATCCCTGCTACCTGTGGTGGGACCAGCAGTCAGGACACCCTTGTGCTCCAAACATATTCCTTTATTCTGACATCTTTTGCTGGGCTTCGTGTGAGCTCTGCTAGCTCTGTTGCAGGTTAAATGCATTTCAGCCAGAGCAGCAGCAGTTGTTGAGCTGTGGACAGACCAGTGCACATTTCTGCAGCAATTCCTGCAGTGTGGGAATCTTGGTGTCTTGTTCTGGCAGTCTTGCTCCCCAGACAAGTCCCTCCGTTAGAGAGCACCTTGTTCCCAGTCCCTCCTGCTTGCCAAGTGCATTTGCCCAGGCCAGAGAGTGAGTCGTAGGCAGGATACTGCTTCCAAGGAATGTGGGTGGGATAGCAGGGGGAAAACATATCCTTTTGCTTCCAGGTCATTTGGGCAAAAAAGCTGTCCTCCTCACACAGAGCCTGCCATGTCTGTAATCCACACAGCACTAAATCAGTGTGAACGCACATGGAGTTTCCCACTGACCATTCCTGCAACTGACTCTGGTGAGCATCACCAAAGCTGGGATGACAGTCTCCTAGAAAAATTACTGTAGCTTTCAAAAATTACTTTCCCTGCTTCTAAACATTTAAAATTTAAATTTTTATGGAACACTGATAGTTTCTGTTTCTGGGAAGATTGTTATCCTGAAGCTACATTGCAGTATGTGCTGCAGCATCAGCCATGGCTTATTCCCTCAGATTGGAAGTGCTGGGTTGTTGCTGAATACAGAGATGCGTAGTGCTGGGAATACACAATGCTGTGGCCCAAACTAGGTATAAATAAAGCAAAAATCCAGGCAGGACATGACAAAAACCATACAGTCTGACCCGACTTCTTAGTTTTCTTAACTCTATAGTTGATGACTTTACCAAAGCAGCCTGGTTTGTATGTAGCTTTTATATTGCAGCTGAAATTTCCTGCATTGTCCCTGTGTATTTGTTTTGCCTTTTTTTTTTTTTTAACAGATGTATTATTTTTAGTGCTATTTTATCTTTTTTTTTTTCCTTTTTAAAAGGATGACATGACTTTTACTGCAGTACTTGTACTGGCATCATGGGTAGAACATGCAGTCTCAAAATTCGCATCCATTTTGTTGTCAGAAGCTCTTTTCTAGAGCACATCACCTTGCAAGGAAATGGCAAGAAGCTCCATTAAATTCCAGCGCCAAAGTAAGACTGAAATAATTCAATTAGGATGCGCCTCCCATGAGGAAGATGGCAGAGACTGAGAGGTGCTCCTGTGTGACTGGAGTATAGCGGCTGTGGGCTGGGCAGTCAGGGGCCCGCATTTCAGCAGACCGCTGATCAAAGTGACAGGCAAAAGCAGGGCGAGCCAGGGCCAGTCCTGAGGACATCGTAAGCCTGTCAGAAGCCAGTCTGTGGCATTTTCAGCCTCTCTGTCTAGCCAAGGCTCTCATCTTTCCCTGAGATTTGATGCTCTAGGGACTTGTTCTCCTGCAATTTTCCTGCCACCAGCAGCGCATGAGCCCCCATGCAGCAGTGGAGGTGGCTGAGGGGTCTTCAGCTCTGCAAGACGAGGGTTCAACAAGGTCATTTGTTACCTCTGCTGATGGTGTGGGAGGGAAAGATTGCAACGTGAGCAATTTGCTTATGTGGAATGAAGATAGGGTGTAGAATAGAACAGCAAAAATATTGAGGCTAGTTTTTTATCGAAGATAGAGTGGCATCTCACTGAGGGAACTCACAGGGGCTTCTTCCCAGGGAGAAAATACGGAATAAAAGTCTCTCTAAAGGAGAAAGCCTGGGGGAATCAAAGAGTCAAATCAGCACCTTCTTGACAGGATAAGGTGCTTGGATCACCTGAAGCTCTGGGGTTGCCTGCAGCCATCTCCAGCAGGACATGTCCCCCATCCTCCCAGTCGTTCCTGTGTACTGCCTTTGCAGAGCTGCTTTTTCTCCAGAGCATGGCAGACATTGTGCTCATCCCTCTCAGAGCAGCTCTGGAGACTTGGGACTACTTTCCCACTATTGCAGCCCAAACCCTGCTCTTCCTTGTTGAGCTTCCTTGTTTTGTTAGCCATGGGTCCACCCCATCTTGCAGAAATGAGGCATCCTCAGGAATGGTCTGCCATATTTTGCCTCCATTCCCCAAGGAACAGGGAGAAGCTACTTCTCCATCCTTGTGAAATCTCCACCCTGAGGCACATTGTGCAGATACCTCACAACTGATGAGGTGCTGAATTCCTGCTCCAGCCTTGTACTGATCCAAACCTCATGTTTTTGGAAATACTACCTGTTCTGGGGGATGGACTTTTAGCATTCATCTTCATTTATGCTATTATCAAACAAAAGGACTACTCTTAAGTGCTGTCAAAAGCCAGAAAATCATGAGGTGTAAAGTGTGTGCATTTACAAGCAAGAACAGACCCTCACACATTGTACGCCCCCAGGAAATGAGGGCCCCTGCTCTCAGCTGGTATTCTTCTGCCCCAGGAAACCTCCACTTTGGTCTTTCCAAAGTCCTTTCCCTCCATTATCAAAGCTCACATGGGCCCATGTGACTTTGTTCTCTCACTGCAGAAACCAGTGGCTTTGTAACCCCATCACTGTTTGGTTGAAAAGCAAACGCTGCTACTCTGTCTGAGGCAAAGCGGAGCGTTACTGCAGAGCTGCTGATCACCAAGGGGATGTTTTTGTGCAAGTGGTTGTGGCTTGTTGAAAAAAAAAAGCCTCATTGCCACATCCAAGTGTGGTTAGCCAGCACAGGCCAAAAAAACCTAATAAAAATCTGAGGCCTAAGGGAGAATTTAAGAACAGTTTGTCAGCTCTGGGAGCTCCAGGGAGATTGTTTCTTACAGCAATTAGCAGACAAGATGTTAATGGTGCGGGTCTGGTTTAAAGCATTAGAGCTTTGGAGGTGAGAAGTGTCCAGACTGGGTTGGAGCGGAGGTTTGCTGTTCTGGTCTGACCACAGAGAAGCGGCAGCGGCAAGACGGAGTGGGGGGATACACTGGATCCATATCGCCTTTCATAGCAGTTGGTTAATTTATCTGTTTGGTTTCTTTTTTTTCCTTTTGGCAGGAATTTTATACAAGTCACATTGTGTGAAGTACAAGATGGGGGGAATGATGCACTTCTAGACGTGGATGCATTGCTGAAGTCCTAATCCAAATGCCAGCCTTCACCTGGCATTTTTAGCAACGTGCAGATGGAAGGCACAGGGCTGCCACTCAAAACAAATTCACCATGAAAAAATCAAGTACTGGACAGCTTAGATGGAGGCCAGTTAATTAACCCTCTGAAGGCTGAAATGTCTTGAACTGTAGTTTGTCATTGGTCTTAATCATTATTGCATGACTGGTTTTAATACCATTTGGAAACAGTATTTATTTTTTTTTAAGAAGTGGCATCACCTGCAGTTTGCTCCTTGTTTTTTCTTGGTGAGTTATATGGTGGCGAATCTTTATAGGGGGTATTTCAGGGTTTCTTTAAGAGGATGTAGTTAATTTGCAGCTGTCAGGTGTATTAAGCAAAAATTAAGACATTATACTGCATTGTACAGCCTGTGTCTTAAAAAAGGAGGGGGGTTGGAATCTTTTCTTCCATGTTGTATTTGAAAAGAAAGCTCTTCTTGGCCTTTAAAAAAATTCTTATTGACCTTCCTTCGGCCAGGCATTTCCCAGGTCTCTGGCTGCTGCACTACACTACTCTCCTGATGTTACAGCTGGTCACAACTGCCTCTCATGCACCCCGTGGCTGCTCGTTCCCTCTTTAAATAGTTTATTGGCAACCATTCATGCCCTCGCCTTGCAGCCCCGGGTTCTCATGGTTCCCCTGTGATCTCAGGCCATTCAGCAATACTGAAACCCATCAGGGAAGTTCCATCAGTAACTGCAGGACAAATGGCATGTAGGTCCTTCCAAAGACAAAGCAATGGTTCCAAGAGCAGAAATGTGCTAATGCACATTTTGTGCCATGGACTGGCTGAAAAATGGAAGTTGTGGAGTGACCAGGGAAAAGGTGAGTCATCCTTCCTGCACTGATGAGGAGAAGGGGAAAAGGTGACTCATCCTTCCTCTACTGGTTTTAGTGTTGGTTGTTTTTTTGGTTTTTTTTTTCCAGTTTGCTGCTTTCCTTCTCACTGGATGTGGATGGAAAACTTCTTGACAGGAATTAGAAAATAAATCTGTGCTGAGTTCATAGGCTGGAAAAGGGATCGTTGAAGCTGCTTTAAAAACCATCCCTATAGAAATGTTAGTAAATCAGTGAGTAATTAGCTATGCCATTTCATAAACAGTGTGAAACATGACTAAAGTGTCTGGGTGTCCTTGAAAAAAGCAGCAGGACATAGAAGTAATTCCCACTGCAGTGATCCATGCAAGGCAGAGAAGGGATGGGAGGTGCGAGGGTTGGAGGAGCCAATTGCCTTGGGCAAGGAAGCTGCTCTGACATCTACAGGTAAGCATAGATGTTTACCTGTATGGCTCATCCCAATGGAGTGGTGTCTGGGAAGATTAATGCACAATTATGGATTCTGGTCATGTTACTGTAAAGGTTAAGACAAACCAGAGCACCTCTAAAAGTGTTGTTGAACCTCCATCTTGGAGCCATTTAAAACTGCTGCTCCAGACCTCAAGCAACCTGATTTAAGCAGTGTTTTGGACCAGACGTCCTTTCCAAACCTTGCTATCTTATGAGGTGACAACATTTAGCCCAAGGCCACCATGTTCCTGGAAAAGCAGACCATAGTAACAACTAAATACTGATCAGGACAGTTAAAGGTTGCTGCTGAAGCTGTAGGAAGATACTAAGAGAGTCTAGAAACAGGATGCAAGTTATTACAAAGGTGATGAGGGAAAAAAACAGGAGTAAAACTATTCCCAAGAAACCTTTTTGCTTTACAAAGAGAGTGAAATAAATACTTGCTGCTGGGAAAACAAACAAACAAACAAAAAAAAAAAAAAAAAAAGAAGAATCTTGCTGTTCCAAACTTCTCCTCTTGGCTTTAAGACAACCAGTGTTAGGGATAGCAAGTGGATAGACTGATCATCTAGAAAACCTGCTAAAAGGGAATCTTGATCAACTAAGAGCGGGCTCTGTGGTGAATAAGCCAAAGGATACTTTAAATTTGTGAGGATCCTGAAATAAGAGTCTTGAGGATTTTTCTTTAGCTTGCTACTCAGAGAGAAGCTGTGTTATTTTAGAAATTGGTGCAGAGATTGTGACATCTATCACACACTCAGAAAGATGGAAATTAAGTTTGGAGATGCTCTCCTGGCTGAAGTCCATAAGGACAGATGTTTAAGGGATTAATGCCACTCCATGTGGCAGAGGCTATCCTGCAGGATTACCAAGAAAAAGTAGTAACAAACTTCCCTCCCTCGGGCTGGCTGCTTCCTGCAAACCTTTTGAACCAGGCAGGACTTTTGACACTGAGCAACTTAAGTGCTGTGGGGTGAACGTCCTGCAAGCCTTTGATCAGAGCAATGCAGTGCTTGTTAGATTGACTTGTTTTTAACACGTTTCCAATGCAGGATAAAAGACAAATAATTAGAAGTAAACTCTGTGTTGCTGTTTCAGAAATTATGACCCATCATTGTTTTGACAGTCTCTAAACAATGGCATAAATGGGCTGAGTAATGTGACCAAGTGTCCAGAAAAGCCTTATTCCAGAAAACAAGGATGGTAAATCACATGATGCCCCATGAGATGGGTTGCTTTGCCAAATTAGTGCTTCAGGGGAAGTGAGAACATTTTCAGTAACTGGGATATTGCTTCATCAGTTTCAGACAAATTCAGGGTTACCACCATGCCTTCTTCCCCACCTCCCACTTTGCTATTGTAATTTTTAATTGTTGCTATCTATCAAAGCCTGGTGATTACCTGTATTTGCTGCCAGAGTAGCCTATCTTTTCCCTTTATAAAGCACTTAAAAAACACTCATAGGGGAATAGGAAGCCTTTGGTGCCTCTTTTAACCACCAGCAGACAATCCTGTAGAGTCAAATGAAGGCATTAAGAACCACTTAAGAGTAAAACATCACCAGGACAGCCTTTCAGTGTGTGTTGAGTTTAAACCATTGATGATCCCCTGCCCTAGCATACAATTCTCTGTTTTGTACCATGTAAGATGCAAGACCAAAACACCAGCAAAATCAATAAGGAGAAATTTTTTTTTTGGCATGGCAATGCAACACAGTCTTTTGCATTGTGCCTCTAGGACTGGTGTTCAAAAGGGCCACCTGAGTTTCAGAGAAGATGTAGCTTTTTTATGTATTGGCAACTGGGTTGCACTGATGACCTGAATTTGTTCACCTTTGTCTAGGTGTTGTCTGGCAAAACCTGCCTGCTCTGACTGTGACAGCCTCATATCCAACATGTGCGTTGCAGCTTGGTGTGTTAGAGACAAAAAATGATCACCTACAGCAAGCCCAAGGTGGATCAACCAGCTTAAGCTACCTGCAAAGATTTAAAGATGTGGCTTTGTCCTCCTTACCATGCAGAGAGATTTGTCATATAATTAATTATACGATTCAGTGCTGCTTAAGTATCCTCATAACCATGATCGCTTAGGCCAGATCAACACTGGAGCACTGTTTCATAGCACATAATAACTCTGCATTAACACAGCTGACAGAAATGTGGCTTTTTTCCATTGGGAAGGATTTCTTTTATTGAGACCTTCCTACAAATGTCTGATTCTGTTTCTCCACGACTGTCTAAGCTCTCTATTCCAGCTGCTGTCTTCTGTGGAATGTGGCTAATAATAGCACCAGTAGCAGCTGGACGGGTAATTCCTTAACGACTGTTAAATGCTCTGGCATGAACAGAAGAGGGTTTCGCTGTGTATTTATCCTTGGTATTTCTAGGTTGAATATGTTGTTCCTTGAAAGCAGCAGACTTCTGAATAGAAACAGAAATGGAAAACAGAAATGGAAATTTTGTGTTCTATATATCCCCTTCCCCTATTCATTTTGTAATAAAGCAAAGACTACTATGAAATATCTTAATTTTAATCCTGTATAACAATATTTTGGATACAGGGCACATATTTTATAGGTTTTTCCAATGGTAGGCTGAGCAGGATTGGACAAAGACCATCAGTGCTACACAGGACCCTGTCATGAGATTCCAGAGGCATTTTCATCTGCCCCAGAAGAAACGGAATGTGGAGAGACCTTTGGTTACCAACCAGTGCATGTGGAGTGGGATCAAGCAGATTCAAAAAGTCCAAGAGACAGGGTTTTCCTTGGCTGTTCAGGCTGCCATGAGGATAACTGGCCATGCAGACATATTTGTAAGCATCTAAAAGTCAGGTCTGATTTCTCTATATTTAAATATAATAGGAAAATGAGGTACCATTGCAATGAAATCAGTATTTGACCAAAATAACGAATGGAAAAAGAAGGAAACACTACAAGAAATGCATAAATTAATATGTACACATCCTCAAACTGCAATACACCATCAAATCCTGACTTGCTTCCATGATTTGAAGATTATACCTACAGATGCCACACTAAAGCAAATTAGCTGTTTAGCCATTTGAAGTCCTGAGTTTACACTGCTCCCGTCCAGCCATTCCTTTTAGTGTCTGCCTATTTTCCCAGCCAATGAACATGTGATTCATGTTGAGAGAGAAGCAGCGTGGGGCATGTTCAAGCTCCCCTGCTGTGGGAATTACCCCATTTGGATGGCTGCATCTGGGCTGGGAGCTGCAGAAAGAAGAAAACCTCTTCTGTCCCTTGTACATGTCTCTGTTATAATTTGCATATATAATTTATATCCTTCTGGCAAAAAGCATCTCTGCTGAAGCTCCAGACACAAGTGTATAGTGGATGAGCAGAACATGGTGAGAGTGGGACAAGCTGCAGCCAGTGATGAGAGTCCAAGAGATGAGGCCAAACCTGGTCCATGATGGGAGCTTTGCTCAGAGGTTCTTCAGGTGGGTTTCAGTGGTGAGCAGCTGGGTGTTTCACAGTGTGTCCCAACTACAGCTCATTTTAGAGGGTGCCTGGAGGCTGGAATCCTTTGTGACACAGCCGCTCGCAGTGATGAGTGGGGACAGTCTGCTTGAGTTTCAGGTTTGTTCTGGAGCTTCCCTCCTCTCCGCCAGCCCTGCGATGGGCTGCTCTTGGGATAGGGAGCTCGGCTCTGGGCCCCGCAGCAGCTCTCCCAGGATAGCCAGGACTTCTTGCAGGCCCTGGCCGGTGTGGGCACTGCACCCCCGCAGCATCCAGCGGTGCCCTGCCAGCTGCCCCCGCTGCAGCATCTCCCCCAGCTCAGCAGGAGCCAGCGCTCCCGGCACCTCCTGCTTGTTGGCCAGGAGGAGGACGGGGATGCCAGCCATGCTGGGGTGGCTCAGGGCTTCCTCCAGTGCTGCCGCTGCTTCAGACACCCGGGCCACGTCTGTGCTGTCGATGACAAAGATGAGGGTGTTGATGTCCTCCAGGTAGCCAGGCCAGCTTGCCCGCAGGCTGTCTTGTCCACCGACATCCCAGAGGGTGAAGGATATGCCACAGGGTGTTTGCAGAGACTCCACGTTGAAGCCCACCGTCGGGCAGGTCTCCACAGCCTGGCCACTCTTCAGTTTGTAGAGGAGGGTGGATTTGCCAGCAAAGTCGAGTCCCAGCATGACAACTTGAGCATCTCTTTTTTGCCAGCCTTTGGAGATCAGCTTCCCCATCAAGATACTGCTGCAACTGTGGCAAACAAAAAAAATGCAGCCAGAAAAACAGAAAGCAAGCGTATTTCCTCAATGATGTCAGTTAATGACAGAGTGCTCCGTCCTGCCTCTCCGACAGAGCACCTTAGGATTGCTGAAGAAAGACACAGGCAGCTTCCTTTTGCTTCTCTCTGTAGCTAAAATTAGGTGAGAGGTATTATTTATGAGGTGTGGAGCAGAGCCAGGGAGTGATGTTGAAAGCAGCAGTTTCTATACTCCAGCTCCGCTGCCGCTCAATTCCATTTTCATTCACGACCTGAAGTGATTGGTGCAAAAGAGAGCTAACATTTTGCAGGAAGAGGTGGGGAGACGGTGGAGCAAGTTTCCTCCCCACCACATACATAAATAAACGAGCTCTTGCTCATTGGCTTCTCTAGGGGAAATCCACCCCCGGCAGGACAGGACAAGGAGGAACCCGGGTTTCAGACCAGGGTTACTCTGGGAATTTGCTGAATCACAGTTCAAGGATGTGGATTTAAAGCATCTTGAGCAATGAGACAACTGACACTTTTTCTGCCAATCTTATGTTAAAAAGTACAAAACAAATCTCTATATCATCAGCTTTTACTACCTGTTGTGTGAATGGTAATAACAGCAATTTTTAAAAAAATCACGCAAGCATGTTTTTTTAATTTCTCATTGAAATACGACTAGTCAAAATGCCTTTCCTGGGGTGAAAATCCATAAAATCCTTTACATCAAAGTATTTACTACATTTTAACTTTTGTAAATGAAACAAAGTCATTCCTCTGCAGCTAAGAGGAAAAAAATACCCCTTAATAGAAGGGAAAACTGTTTAGCAAGACAGCACCACTTGAACTTTACATGCCAGAGGCAAAAATGTGCTGATGTAACAGCTACCAGACTTGCCTGTGCAAGAGTGGCTGATTACAGCCAGCAGAGTCCCAGCAAAGCCAGGAGTTACCTTCCTTATTGGTTGGTTTTTGCTTCTAAAAGGCTGCTCAGAGGTGTGCAGAACCAAAAGCAGTCGCAGACCTCACATCACAGCGTTAATGCAGAGCTGCCCTCCAGCCACCTTTATTTGAGAAGGAAATGTGATTCATCCCTGCTTCCCTGGGACCATGGGGGAACTTCCAGCACCTCTGTGGAAGATGCAGTTTCCCAGCAATAATCTCCACATGACAGCTCCATGTCACAAGCCAACATTGCTGGAGATGAAGTTCAGCACAGCAAGTGGAAGGGACTGTGGTCAGTGATCAGGTTGCTTGTGGTCACCGAGAGATGTACTTCTTCCTCTGGGGGCAAGATGTGTCAGTTTTCCACCTTTTAAAGGAAGGAAGATGAACGAGAAACAAAACAAACAAGGAGTCAAGCCCAGATAGCCTGCATGGGATTGCAAGGGGTCCTACAGTCCATGCCTGGCAAGACATTTCTGCGATATATGTCTCTCCCGTAGTTAACCCACAGACCTGGCTGGCACCAAGAGCCTCCACAAGCTGTATGCAAGTTGTGCATAAGTCATGTTGCTAGAATCATAAGAGTCAGAGAATACCAGGTTGGAAGGACCTCAAGGATCATCTGGTCTGACTCAACCTTTCATGGCGATAGCACACAGTCTAAAAAAAGCTCAGCACACTGTCCAGACAAATCTTAAAAGTGTCCAATGCTGGGGAAACCCACCACTTCCCTGGGGAGATTATTCCAGTGGCTGATTGTTCTCCTTGTGAAAAACTGTCCTCTTGTGAACAATTGAAACTTCATGAAGAATAAATTGTACTCATTACTCTTCATCTTTTCTATGTGACTCCTTGTAAAAAAGGATTCTCTGTCTTCTCTGGAGCCATCCTTTAAATATTGAAACATGGTGATAATGTCTCCACTAAGTCTTCTTTTCTCAAAGTTGAACAAACCCTGTTCTCTCAGCCTCTCCTCACATGTCAGGCTTTCCAGTCCTTTGATCACCACTGTGGTCCTTCTCCAGCCTGTCCACATCTATTTTGCATGGCAGGGACCAAAACTGAACACAGTATTCTAGGTGTGGCCCTGATGTGAGTAGATAGGGTCCGGCGTTCGGAACCAGGTCGCCGTGCAACACCCTGACAATCTCTGAGTAGAGTGGGACAATGCCTTCTTTATCTCTGCCAGTGATGCCGTTGATGATTCACAAATAGAGTCCAAATGGAGTCTCCCTTTGAACTTCCACCAGCGACATTCTCCTCATCATGACTTCCTCTGCCACAGCAGCAACTGCTCAGTCACACTGACCTGCTTGTCCCCCAAGCACTCCAAGGTCCCTTTCCACAGAGCTGCTCTCTAGCCTAGATCTAGGTAGATCCTGGCCTTTGCTGCACTCCTAGAATATGCTTTTCCTGGTGCAAAGTCTTACACTTGTCTTTGTTGAATTTAATAAGGTTCCTGTTAACCCCCTTTTCCTTCCAGTCTGTCCAGGTCTTCCTGCAGGATGGCTTTCCCTTCCAAAATGCGCACTTCCCTGCTTAGTTTGGCATCATCGACAAACTTCATGAGGGTACACCTGATCCCATCATCCAGATCACTGTCATCAGGCTCAAGGTTAACTCAAAAGCCAATGCTTATTCACAGCATTTGTCACAGAGTAATCTAACAGCGGACATGCAACATCACAAGTGCAATAAATCATACAGTGTATGTTCATGTGTGGTCTTCTGCCCGAGGGTTATCCTTCTGTCCCAGTTCTTCATTTTTTTAAAATAAGTTATATTGGTGTGTGGCTCCTTATTCTGTTTGCTCACCATTATGGGAAAATCTTCCTTCCCATATTGCATTGTACTTTAAGATCAATGTAGTTGGTATTTTTAGACACATCAGTGGGTCAAGTGTTTCTCCTGCCTTTGCTACTGCTCATCTTCTCTGAGGCTTGATAGGTAGCTGTGACACAAATGTGTTTCATGTGACAAGACTGTCATAGTACCATAATTTCTTTTAAGTAAACTAAAATATAGATATGGGAAGCAAGGGTGAAGATTCTACCATTCAATGGGCAACTGAGTAGTTGAAATATGATGTGGTGGAGTCTTGATTGCATCACTCACCTGCTACAGAAAAAGGCTGCTAGGGCACAGTTTTATTGATGATTCCCTTCAGGTTTTCAGTGGCATAGAATACAGTAATTCAAGGGCAAATAAAAGAAACTCTCTATTCCTTTTACTGTTTTCCATGCTTATAGCCTATGTATTGAACTGCAGCTCATTTTCTTTCTTCATGCCAATTATTCCGAATACAAGGTGCAAACTGTGCCTGCGGAGTCTGTTTCACCCACAGGTGTGTTACAAAAGCCTAGTATTTCCACTAAATAATATATAGGAGCAATTGCAGGTCTGTTTAAGAAAGAATGAAAGAAAAGAAAGTAAAGGCAGACAAGATGAGCTTTGAGTGAGTCTGTTGCTGGAGCAGAAAGGCCAGATGCTAAATAATTCAGAAATTGTGTTCAGAGACAAGGACAGCCCTTATCCCAGCTATGTTTTCTGTGGACAGAACAAACGTTTTTGTCACATGTTTCACATCTCCGGATTCTCAGGAGCAAAGGCAGCGTTGTTAATTTCATTTATAGTGTCATAGAATTTCAGTCAATTTATTTCTTTGCTGCTTTTTATGTATACGTCTCCCTGTTTCCTTGATAATCATCACAAAGAGCAAGTACTATAGGAGAGCCAGTACTATAGGAGACAATCCCTCCTCCTTCCTGTGCCTTAAATATGCCAGTAACTGGGATTTTGTCTTGATCACTATATTCACTGTCATTTTTCCAACCTGTGTCACTTTAGAAGGCAGCTCCAGAAGGACAACCCTGAGCAGAGCTAGGATTAACAGGTGTAGACCTAGTCCTTACTGTGAGCGTTCCCCTAACAGCATCTGCTTGGAGCAACAAGTAGATCTCAGCCCAGCAAAGGCAGAGCGTGCCTCCCCATCCAGGCTTGCTTGTGTCTCTGGGAAAGGTCACCAAAGCCACCACTCACCCAGCCCTGCCCATGTTTCCTGCAGGATCTCCTCACTGTATTGTCTGTGGAAGGACCATCAATGGAGGGGATGTTCAGACAGCAGGTAAGGAAGCCTGCTGGGACTTGAAGGAGGCCCTGTATGCAGGTGGATGTCTTGACCTGGATAGCCCACCTGTCTCCGGCTGACAGTCATCTTGAAGGGGACTTCTTCCAAGTTTGGCCCGTGAGAGCTCCTTGCAGACCTGCAGGGGACCACTGGATTTGACCTACACAGGACCCCAAGATAAAATCACAACAAAGCCCAATGCGATGGTTCAGGCTTAGAGAAGTTTGTTTTTTTTCTTTTCTGCATCCTGGTCCATTCCTCTTGTTTTGCCCCTCATTTCTGGCATGCCCACAGGAAACTCACCCAGTACTCTCCTGCTAACAGTCTGCTTCACTTGGCATGTGCCCAGGACGCTGGCTGTTCTGTCAGGGTCAGTGAGTAGCTGTGAGAGGCAGCAGCTGAAGGCAAGCTGCTTCCTCCCGAGACAAATTCCTAGAGGCTTGAAAGACGGCTTAGCATAGTCTGAAAGCAGCACAAGATGGCCACAGGCTTTAACGTGCCCTAGAAAAGCCTGCCTGCAGTGATGTCTCTTGACAAGATATGACTTGAAGTTGTACCAACACCCAAAAGTTCACGGTGACAAGACTCACACACCAAAACACACAGACAGATGTTAAGCACCTGTCCTTCAGGTGCTCATCAAACACTCTGAGGGAGGTGCTAGTACCTCCAGGGCATTCTTGGTGGGGTTGGAAACAGGACAGTGTTCTCACAGCCACACTCATCCTTTGGTCTTTGTTTTCCCCTTGCTTCTTGGGAAAAAAAATTGATGAAGGAAAATATTTTTTTGGTAGCATAACTGGCAGCTGATACGCTGTCAGCTTTGCACTTTTAACAGTTAACTCTTCCAAGTAGGGAATGACTAGCTGGAAAGCACAAGAAGTCACCTCCTATGCCCTCACTGATGCCACATCACAGTTTTACAAGGAGAAAACTTGGCCCTTGTCTATTCTCAGTCCCCATCTGTCTGGCCTGCCGAGATCCCTGTGTTGAATGATGGCAGCCCGTAGAACATAAACACACCCACAGGTGTGAGGTCCTATTCAACACAGCTGGGCCTGGATGTCTGTTTGCTTTACATGTCAGAGCACCCTGCTGTCAGTGAGACAGACAAACCACAAGAGAAAAAACAGAGCTTGTGGTGCCTACCAGTTGCCCAAAGGTGTTTGGCCAGGAGTGTCTGGTTAAGCTCCAAGGAGAAGAGCTTACTTCTGAGCTCTGCCTTGCAGAACAACCTCACAAGTTTCCCCTCACTTCATAGGTTTGGATTTGAAAACTACAGGATGGGAAATCTCATGGAAAGACCTTCCCTACACGTGGCTATGGCTTTCGGCAGCCACCTGCTTGTGATGAGTTCTGCAGCAAGACAGAAGCTCAGCTCCTCCTGTGATTTGGCTCAGTGTTCAAGCAGGCTGAATGAACACAATGAGCTGTTCCTCATACCTGGAATTGTCAAGAGGGCCCAGGTCCAAACAGAGTCTTCGTTTGAACTTCCATGAGTGACATTCTCTTAACTGAGACCAATCCGTGCTGCCTGAAACAGTGTCAACCACAACGTGGCATTGATTTGTCTGTCCTTAGACATCCTGAAAAGACATGGTATGTGCTCCAGGGTATCTGGGAAAGGTCTGATGCTTTTTTTAGTGACCATTTCTCTGTCTTCAAATTCTGTATGCTTCATACAGCCAGGATAGAAAGTTCTTGAGGAGATGTCAGGGCCCTGAGAGCCTCAGACCAGCCCTTTTCTCAGGGAGATGATGCCTGATGCCTGGGGCTGGGCTGCCCCTGCCTGACCCCCAGCCTGCCTGCTCCCTGGCTGGGGACAATGGGATAGGTCCTGGCTGTCAGGCCCTGCCAGGACACCCCCTTGGAAGCCCTCATTGCACTCTAACAGCAAGGTAGATGTGGAGAAATATAGCAAAGATTTTTTTTCCCTCATGATCTCATCCCTTAGCTGGAAGGTGCTGCAGCAGCTGACGAGGAAAGGAGAAATACTTGCCTTATTCTGATTTCTGCTGGAATTATTATGTCTTTTGTATATGACAGTAGAATATTTTTCATAAATATTGTTACTCCAGTCTCTGAATTTTTATTTCCGAAGCTGTTTAGAATTTTACCAGGATGCAGATCCTCTCTGTAGACTCATTTTTTCAAGTGCTGCCCAAATAGTTTGGGGTTTTTTTCCATATAAATTGGCAATGCTCTGTATTCTTCTGTCTATGCCACTTATGTCTTAAATTCACAGATTGCTTTGCAGATTTCTTCCTCCTTGACCCCTAACATCTTAGCTTTATCTCCTCGGGGCAATTCAAAACTAAGCTTCTTTGGCATCCTTGCCTATCCTGACACCATCACTCTCTTTCCTGAAACTATTCCTTAGCTCTTCTTCTTAGAGTTGGTCTCTATCCCAGCTTAGGCCATACACTCATCTATGCTACATACTGCATATATGCCATTTTCACCTTAGAAACTAGTTAAAATACAGCTCTGACTATCTTGAAAGGCTTTAATCTCAGTTCCTCATTATTCTTAATGTTGGTAGTGGGGGAAAAAAAAGAGCAAATATGGGTACGCTTATAAGAATATCCATGTTAGATGTGCCAAAAAGTGGCTTTTACTCCATCCTCTCCCATATCCTAGTATTTGCTCCTGCATTTGTAAAAGACATGAAGTAAGGTCTGGCTTTTTTTGTGTTTTAGTATTCCTTCAGCTGTTATCAAGAGGAAGCTCTACACAGACCGTCTAATGATGCTTAACCATACTGCCTACCTGCAATAAATATAATACAGGTAATACCTTATCTGTTAATTCTCTAGGACATAAAAACTGTACCTTGGAGGTATGCTGATGAAGTTCATCTCTCCAGATTAGTCTGGAGGAAATTCTGCTTTGCAATACACAAATCCAGTTCCCCTTAAGGCAGCCTTGCCTTGTTCCAGTGCCACGAGAAGAAATAGTAATTAAAATGACAATGTAAGCATGGACCTGAAAATGTGCTTTGCACAACTTGCCAGGCTCCAAAGCAACAGTGGAGTCTCACTCTCAGTGCTCCTCAGATTCAAGGGATGCAAGGTTTTGTTTTACAATTTGTTTATAGTTTTTGTCTAAGCTTGCATGTTTAGGACATTTTCTACCAATAAAGGAAATTGACTGAAAAGATAATGAAAATTATCAACAAGAATAAAAGCTACAAACTGATCTTTACTACCTTTCTGTCTGATAACACTGACAAAAGCAAGGAAACCTCATGAAATTTCAGAAATTGCACTTTATCTGTCTGGCCACAGTGTGTCAATGTTTTCCCACACATTTCTCAATGGAGAGCCTATCTGCAGCACAATCAGCTCCTGCCAAACAGATGTCAGAGTGCCAGCTTCGATTTAGGGCAGAACTTAGAGCCCTTGGGACTTTAACACCCTTTTGTAGCTGGATCACTTTGAAAGAGATTTTCTGAACAACAGCTGTATATACGTTTTGTGTATCCATAGGAAGCCGATGGTTAGGGCAGCAGAACTGACATAGAATAAGATGCCAGTTCCATGCAGGTCATATTTAGCTCCAGATTGTTTTCATATCAGATTTAGCTGGCATCATATCCTAGGATTCTGCAGCTGGAGTGAAAACAGTTCACAGACCAATGGAAAAAAATAATGCTTAGTGAAGAGAGAAACACTTCAAAGAATTTTCTTCCTTTAATATCCCTTAACACGTAACTGATGGTTGCCACCATGATTCTTCATTGTTTGTGGTCACTTACAGAGCTGTAGGTATAGAACAGACTTTTTAATCTACAATTGACAATATTATAAATTCCCCTAAACTTGGATTTATCTATGACTGTGCACACCTTTGTGATCTTTGGTTTCGGGAACGTATGCTTACGAATGAAACTATAGATTCAGATTGCATTAGGGTTTGGGATGTAACTCACTCCATGCCATGCTGTCGTCCACTGCAAACCTCGAGTTTTCTCAGTCTGGTCACTAGAGAAAAACACTTCATAGTCACCTGCTACACTTATCAAAAGAGATGTAAGCTGAGACTGTCAGTGCAAGAGAAAGGGTTCAGCATCTGAGCTAACCCACTGAAGTCAGCAACACACGTTATCTGTACACTGTCTTGGGCTACAATTCCTTTTGTTCTACAAAACTTGTCTCTGAATAGCATTGCTTTGCCTGTTTGGCCTATTTAAGTGAATGCTTTCATAACATTTCCAGTCGGTCATAAGTTTCCCAAGATGGATATCAGGTTTCATAACCCTTTTCCTTCTAGAAAAAAAAATGTTAGAGGAGGGTTACTTTTTGTTATTGCTGGCTTTTACAAAAAGCCACAATGAAAGGAAAAGAACTGAAACTAGTTATTTGCAAGAATATAAAATTACTTTTGCTCCACACAGAGCACTTTTTTAGGTGTTTCAAGTGCTTGTAAAGCTCAGACATAGTATAAACTGCCGGCAACCACTGTTTAGGGACTTACTGTACTCTAAAATTAGGATGACAACTAATTAGTGATAACTAATAAAAGAAACATAAAGCTATGTGGATTAAAAAAAAATCAACTGGGGGTTTGTGTTCTGGTACATGTTAAAACAATTGGGTTTCTGAATATGGTAACTAAGCAGGGCTGTCCTACAGAACTAAGATCACAGCTCTGTTTACGCAGCTCCACATTTGTACCATTTCCTAGCAATGCACGAGAGGCCATCATTCTTGGCAGGCAATTCCTTTGCAAAGCCACAAACACAAGCAGAAAACAACTGTTGTGTATGTTCCCCTTCTGGCTCTTTGGGGCTTCCCATGGAGGCTCTGATGACACTCGTCCATGTATCTTATTTCTGCCTTCTCTTTGTGTTGCTCCAGGATTTGCCCAACCTATTCAGCGGTACCTCCCTGGTGCCAGCAGTACAGTAAGCAGCAACTAGGCAGGAAAAATCTCTTTTTACCCTGGACCTACCACTGTGCTTTCCGTGCCTCATATTGCAGGGCAGAATTTCTTCAGCATCATTGATTCTCTCTCAGAGCAACCCATCCACGCTTGATTCCCGGGTTACTGAAATTGATTTTCCTGTTCCTTTTTTTTTTTTTTTTTTTTTGGATTAGAACTTTTTCAAACAGTTTTCTCCTAAATTGACCACCCCCCAAAAGAGATTGATACGTCCAGGGGGCTTGACCCCAGTGCTTTCTGTTTTGGATCCATCAGCTCCCCACTTGCTGCAACCCCCAGCTGCCTTCTGACCCTGTGCACTGTTGGGAAAAAGAAGTAAATTTTGAGAAAAGCGGAAGCCATTTCCTGGTAACAACTTTGTGTTAACAAAAGAGGTCTCTTGGGAAGCCTGGTGTCCAGTCTTCCCTCTCCTGGATCCTCCTGCATAGCTCTGTCTCCTACTTGATCTGCAGGTGTTGAAACAGAACAATAAAGTGACAGGCTTATGCCAATGGTAAGGTATAGGACTTTTTTATACAGTGTTATATTAACACATCTGAAAGAGGACAAGCCGCTATGTGACTGTGTCAGAAGACCCTTAGCCCTCTCTGCGATCTAGCTGGTCTCAGGCATTACAGGCACCAGCCTTAGGCATATCCAGCACAGATCCTGCCAAAGCCCTGACGGGTTCTGCCAGGGTGTGGCCAGGGCAGGAAGCCCGGGATGGACGCAGCCCCAGCGAGGATGCAGAGGCAGACAGGTGCCATCAGTTTGGGAAGGGCATAGAGGTGGTGGAGCTGGTGAAGGGTCTGGAGCACGGGTCCCACGAGGAGCAGCTGAGGGAGCCCGGGGTGTTCAGCCTGGAGCAGAGGAGGCTCAGGGGGCCTTGATCACTCCCTACAACTACCTGAAAGGAGGCTGTAGTTAGGTGGGAGTCGGCCTCTTCTCCCAAGTAATAAAGTGGCAGGTTGAGAGGAAACGGCCTCAAGCTGTGCCGGGGGAGGTTTAGGTTGGGCATTATGAGGGACTTCTCCACCGACAGGGTGATTAGACATTGGAATGGTGGTGGAGTCACGGCCCCGGCAGGTGTTTAAGGATGTAGCACTCAGTGCCATGATCTAGTTGACAAACTGGTCACGGGTCGGACCCGCCGATCCCAGCGGTCAATTCCCCCCTCATCGATCCCGTGGTCCCGTGACGCGCCCCGCACTGCGGGGAGGGGGTTGGGAGGGGCAGGTGTCACCTGCTTGCACACCCGCGGCGCCCAATGAGGAGGGCGGGCCCGGCCACGTGACGGAGCGCGCGCGAACGGTCAAGAGGGAGGGCGGGGGGAGCGCCCTCCCTACTGCTCCCCCCCGCGAGTCACGTGATGCAGCGCCATTCTGCCCCCCCCAGACCCCACCCGCCGTGGTCACGTGCGCTAGCGCCGCCGGCGGCGCGCGCCGCCGTGAGGGGCAGCGGCGGCGGGGCCGGGGCGGGAGCGAGGGGGCCGAGCTGTGCCGAGGGGCCCGGGGGAGCCCGCCAGGAGCCCGCCGGGACCTGCCGCGGCCACCGGGTGAGAGCGGCGGGCAGCGCGGGCCGGGCGGTCACCGCGGCGAGGGGCCGCGGGGGTGGCGGTGCCCATGCGGAGCGGGAGGTAGAGGGTCCCTGCCGCCTCGGCAGCGCTGCGGTGGGCACCCTTAGCCGCGCTCTGCCGCGCCGCCTGAGAGTTCCTCCCCACAGCTCCTCGGGAGCCTCTTCCTTCGTGTCCTTAACGCAGTGCGCGCTTAATGCAGTGTATTCTTAACAGCCTTCTGGTGGTCTGCTTGTTTATTCATTTTTATTTTTCTGGTTTGTGATGCCTCGGTTCATCCTTCGCTTTTGTCACCGGCTTCCCGAAGGCTGCGTGAGATATCCGCTTTGTTGGGAAAAAAAAACCAAAACAACCAAAAAGGAAAAACTCAATGCTTTTTGTTTCGCCTCACCGGGCTTTATATGAACAGCTAAAGCGTTTCTTAAGGTTTTTAGCGCGCTTCTTCCAAATTAAAGGAATATTGTGGGGGGTTTTTTGTTTGTTTGTTTGTTTTTTTTAAAGAAGCTTGCAGAGTTCTAATTCGGACAACTTTTCTAAATTAAATGTCGAAGGAATATTTGCTTTTTTTTTTTTTTTCTTTAAAGCAGCTTGCCGAGTTCTGATTTAGAAAGTCCAAATGACCCGTTTCAGAAAGTGTGTTGTCCTCTATTGACGAAAGGTAAAATGGGTTTTAATTGTTCCAACACACAGTTTGGGATTACGAGAAGCAGGTACTGAAAAACATAAATGGAAATGGAGCGCAAAGTTTTTTAGGAAAAACTTGGGAAGGTGTTTGAAAGATGCATTCGTTCTTTAGAGCCTTAGTAATATTGTTTACCCTTGAATGCGTGTCTCTGTGTGCATCAGATTGAAATGTAGGTATCGCTTTAAAAGATGTCCTCAGTAAATAGCTGTGATAAGTTACAGTAACGGCTCAGCATAAAAAAGAAAAGGCACGTTGTGGTTGTAATTACAGTTTTGTAATTACAGTTTTGTTGTGGTGGATGGATGGATGCCTGACATATTATTCAGGGTTGTTTCCTCTGGGCAGAAGTCGTGCTCAGTAGTGTTCACATGCATGGTGCTTTTTGCTTGCATCTCTCTCAGCTGGTTGCTCAAAGCAGGTCTGATTGTCAGTCACGTTTTGCTTCCCTGTATTGCTTATAAAAGGCATCCAAAAATAAAATTGTGCAGAGGTTTGAACACACGGATTTTGCCATAGAAATCTTGCTTTATGTAAGGTCCAGGGAAAGTAAGTTAAGGCATGTGATTTCAGGGAGTGCGGTATCTTTTTGTTGTCAAGGGGGAGAGCCTTGGTAACATCACTTGGTTCATGCATCTGATTAACGTTAATAGTATGTATTGTTTCCACTTTCTTTCTCAATACTGACATATGAGATTCAAACCAGCAAACATAGACTGGAAAAAAAACGTTGGGAAGATCAGTGTTATGTCTAGGATTTAATTCTTCCTCAGTTGAAGGTGTACTTCAAATTAAAAAAGGATTAAGTGTGCCAGTCACTTAGTATTCTTCTAAAGCCAGATATCCAAGCTTTTGTGTTCTCATTGCTGTTCATAATTCCCATAGACACGTAGGAGAAACGAAGGCCTGAGCCTGCAGTTTCCCTTTGTGCAGGAGTGGGTCTGCCCTGCTGGCATAAACTGCAACATTGGAGCCTGAGGAAAGAGTGAAGCAAACAAACGTGCAATTATGTTCAAACAGTCTTTACAAATAAGGGGATAACCTTTGAGGAGTTAATTATAGTTTTTTTGTTGCAATGACAATTGGTACTGTGTTCCCGGTAGGATGTTGTGTTTAGACTATTGTTCTCTCCTGCATTGCATTGTTTAGCTGAACTATAAACTCTGTAGAACTTTATCTAAAATCATTTTAAAATAAAACATTTTGTAAACACTGCCATTTTGGAGGCCTTTCTAAGTCAAGGATCCACGTTTGCCTGCGTGTATCGCTCAGAGTCAGCTTGCAGGCTTTTTATTTAGAAACAAAATTAGTGAGAAGTTAAATGTGTAGGCAGCAGTTTAGCACAGAATTTTTTGAGGGGCTTATGTCTCTGAAAGCATGTGGCTTTTTAAAATTGTGAGCAGATGTAGATGTCTTTCCCCTAATGCTGATGACTACTCCGAGGTCAATTTCTTTTTTATCACAATATGTGGCCAGTTCAGTTTCTCTCTTTATAAGTCATCCTTTCTTCCTTATTTTTAGCCTTTCTGAAGTTCAAGCAGTCCTCTCTGTTTCTGTTCCTGCTTGGATACCGAGGTTGTTGCATCCTTTCAGAGTTGTCAGAGCCGTGAGAAGAGGTGCTGTTGATGTAAACTCCCTCTGCTGGTTAGTTCTGCAGCAGAAATTAAGCTATGTGGCATGCAATTGTTTACCACTGCATCATGCAGCAGAAATTAACGTTTGAGAAGTGTGACATGCAGTGTTTCTAAAAGCAACCAGAGCACCCAGTTTAAGCTCATGAGCTTTATGCTCATAAGGCTTTTAATTGCAATCAGCCTAAAAGGTGTATGTTGATAACTGAGCCCTTAGAACCACTGTTCCCTTGTTGCATGCAGAATCTGAGCAATAGCTTGAGACCTAATATATTGAGGCAGCTATTAGCATGCATGTTAAAATCGTTACTTGGCTTCTATCTGGTACATTTGCTACTACACTGCACTTACAAACTTCTCAGTTAGGGTGCAGACCTTGCACAGTGGGTGCGGGCCCAGGTGGTTATCAGGAAAGGTAAATAACCGTAGGTCTCTTTGACGCACTGCAGGAAGGGTGAGTGAAGTACGCTGGATTTCTTTATTCTACTGCTTGAAGTGGCATGACTGAAGTCTCCTAGATCATCAGCCTTTGGTAGCAAGGATTTGCCCAGAAGAAACTCTGGACATGCCTGTGTCGTCCCCCCGCACCGCCTTCCCCCTCAGATCCAGGCAAATGTTGAGGATGAGGTTTGAGTGTGATTGGTGTGAGAGGTCAATCACGGTATTGGAGAGTGTCTATTATTTTAGAAAGTATGTTCTAGAGGGTGCTACAATTAATTTGGTTTCAGTTTTGATAACACTGAGCTACTTGACTGACATCTCCATTTACAATCCTTTATTTAAAAAATAGATTCCCCAAATACTTTTATCTCACTGTAGACTTTTTCCCCCCCCCTTCCTGTGTCCCCCAGAACTTTTAATTGGAAAATGAGAAATTGGCTAAGGTGATTAAGGAATACATCTTTAGAGAGGAAAAGGTGATGCTTATGCCTAGGTTGGGCAGTTACTTTCTGTGGAAAATAAATAGTTGAATCAACTTTCTAAGTTAAAATTAAGAAACAGTAGTCCATGTATAAGCTCCAGAACTCTCAAGCTTGTATGTTATTTCGCCTATTTAGACATAAGCATTGTTAACACCTGTTAAGTATTGTAAGGTCCTTCATCTGTGAATGGAGTTTATTGCTCATGTCTTCAACCTGGAAAGGCTTGTGTGCCTGAAAGCTTTTATCTGCTAGTATCTTGTTTTATCTTGTTTGTCTGACAAGATATCAGGTTGAGCTTTGAGGTATGGGAAATGCAGTGTAAGATGCTTAGGTTTTGGAAGTTCTTGGGAAGGTTTTGTCAAAGAAGTGGTTAACTGAGTCATGCAGAGGGGAATAGAAGCCAAGTGGATTAAAGACCTAGTGCAAAGATCAGGAAGGGCAGCGCATTTTAAACTTGTTCCCTTTAGAGTAGAATAGGTTCTCAGGGTGCTGTAAAGCTTGTTAATTTGCTAGGACATTCTCTATCAAAATAACATTTTGTCTTCGTGTCTCAAATTCACAGGATATGTTCAAAATAACTTCAGGGAAGAAAATATTTTTCTTAATATCCTGCTTATGACACGTTTGTGCTTTGCCAGTTGTATTTATATGAAGCAAATTAAATAGGTAAAGTCAGAAGGGACAATTACTTCGTCTGCCCAAAACAACAAGTCATTGCTGTCTCCTTATAATTGATTGATGGTGTCATACGTTAAAAGATTTGCCAAAGTGAGGTAACAAATCTTAGCAGCTAACTAGCCTGTGTTTGTAACTGGACTAGAAATTAAGAAGGCTTAAAAGCATTCAAATCTGTTTAGCTGTGTAGAATGTGCTGTGGTCTCGGCATCAGGTAGACTTTTAACAAATAAGTTTGCCATCTGGAGGTTTCAGGTGTTTTCAAGACCTGTGTCAAATGTGAAATGTAGAGTGAAGTTGGGCTCTAAGTAAGAGAAGTGCCTGTGGAGAGGTGCTGAGTTTGTTGGATCAAGGTTATGAAATTTGATAAGGAAGCAATCCTGCTGGAGTTTTTTTGTGTTGGGGTTTTTTGTGGACATAATTCTGCTGTGACCTTAGTGTTTCTCAACCTTTAATAAAAAGTAATAATAATAATAGAAACAATGAACCCCTTTCTTCCAAAAGATGTCTGCACAGAATAACCTGTGTTTCAGGAGTGACTGCTGGTGTTATATAGTTTCACTAAGCCAAGTCTTGGTTGTCAGCACAGTTTTGAGAACCAAGTATCAGAAACAAAGGGAAAGAGGCTCTCTTGGTGTTCTTACTGTTGTCTGTATCTGATACCCAGGCATTATGAAGAAGCAACCTGAACAGAGCAAAGAACAGAGGGATTGGGTTGCACTGGAGCAAACAGAGGAAAAGGAGATAACTAAATGATGATGAGAGCGTGCCATCTGGATAGAGACTGCACTTCTTACCTGTTGCATGATTCTCTAGCGTTATGGTTTTTACTATTTTATTATTATGTGTCTTTTCACTGGCATTCTGTGGAACTCTCCACCTAGTGCTCTCCCAATTCACAGAACTTGCTGATGCCCCTGAGTGTGGATCATAGGTTGTGTCATAATCCCTTCAGGGTACGAGCCATGTTACAGTTGTCATGTGCAGGATTGAATGCACACTGGGTGAGCTCTCTGTTTGTGCTGACTGTCAGCTTTGCTCTTGAGCTGCTGCAATTGTTCTGAGGAAACTGGTAGGAGAGAGCATTATAGGAGGATGGGTTGTATATATCCATGTTCATGGGAAAATGATCTCTATACCAATGTTTCCAGCTTTAACGAGATTGGCCATGTTTCTAAATAGGAGATTATGACAATTTTACTTACTTTTCTTTGATATATATCACTGTTTAGTTGCACAAACTAAAACTAAACAATAGTTTGCCTTATGCTTTCCTGCTCTGACAAATAGTTTTTGACCATAATAAGAGCTTTTGATTGTACAAGAGATGGCAGATTTGGGTCATGTGCACAAAAGCTCCAGCCTTATTTTTATTTGCAGATTTGACATATACATCAGTTGCTTGCTTACATGGCGTATATAAGTTCTAAGGCTATAAAAAATTTCACAACTGAAAATTTTATAAATTGGAATTCCAGCTGATATCACCTCTGAAAAGTCCCTCAGAATTCCATTCTGCTGCCAGTGGATATTTGCTAGATAACAAATTTTTAATAAGTTTGCTTGTAGAACAGCAGATGTTCGGTTGTGTTGATTACAGTTTACTTCAATACTCTGGTAAGAAAAGGTCTGTTTTTCCAGTGTCTTACTATTGATTTGCTTTTTGTTCACCTAAATACATGAATATGTAATTACATTTTTCATACAGAATAGGGTGTTCACTCTCTTAACCACCTGTCTTTTTTTCCATATAAAGGAACTTACCTTGTTGCCTGTTGATAAAAGTGCAAAATATGCTTTTTAATGTGCTTTTTTCTTTTTTTTGTTACAGCAATGTAATCTTGCTCATAGGAACGTTGTGACACATAGCAGCATCATGGTGGATGTAGGCAAGTGGCCAATATTTACCTTACTGTCACCTCAAGAAATAGCATCCATTCGGAAGGCGTGTGTGTTTGGAACCTCTGCCAATGAAGCTATTTACATAACGCACAATGATGAGGTGAGGCTGCAGTCAGGTGGGAAATGTACTCTACAATTACTTGTTTTCAGAGTCCACTGAATATTTGTAAATAAATAGCTTCTCAAAAGCGTTTTGTGATATTTGTGTTTTTCAAAACACGCTGGATGTAATGTTTAGTTGTACAGTTCCTGCAAATAAAAAGCCTAACTTCCAGGGATGCATGAATCTGAATAATTCAGACTCATGTTGACTTCCAAAGTGTCCTTATTCTGACTCCTGAAGTTGGTAATTTTCACGTGGGAAGTTTCTGGCCCCTGATGGTCTATGATGAAACTGTCCCCAGTTTATGAAGACCTGGGTATTACCACATCTGTGCATACCTGGGTGTAAGTTGTTAGAAGTGAGCATTCCTTTGTTTTTCAGGTATTTGTTTTTGGACTGAATTGCAGTAATTGTTTGGGAACTGGAGATAATCAGAGCACAATAGTACCAAAGAAATTAGAAGCCTTATGTGGAAAGAAGATCTCCAGTCTCAGTTATGGAAGTGGACCCCATGTTGTACTTTGTACTGAAGGTAGGAAATTAACCTTGAGTATAGAAACATAAGTTACTGATTTTAAGTTCCACTTGCATTTAACAGCAATGGATTAAGGTGTAATTGTATTAACTTGTTAACTGGGTAATGTACACTAAGGGGCTCTTGTTAGTCTTAAGTGGATATAAATGGATTTTGTAATAGGTTGCACTTGTAGCATTTCACTCCGTCATTTATGATATAACTCTGTTTTACATGTGCACTTTCATTTCCACAATAAATCTAGAGGTTATACTGTGATAAATGTGTATAAAACAAAGTATGTAGTTTTTTGGGGGTGTACAGATGATTCTTGTAATAGTTTCACTATTTGTTAACATCCTTTCACTTTCATCTTGGTGTTTGCTAATATCTTAAAATTTTGTATTAACTTCTTTGGAATTTTTGGTGGTTTTGATCACAAATATTTTTGCAGATGGTGAAGTGTATGCTTGGGGACATAATGGTTACAGCCAGCTTGGAAATGGCACTACCAATCAGGGCATTACTCCTGTTCAAGTTTGCACAAATCTGTTAATAAAGAAAGTGGTGGAAGTAGCTTGTGGCTCTCATCATTCCATGGCGCTGTCATTGGATGGGGACGTAAGTTGAAACCTGTTCAAATCCTTTAATCTCCTTCTTGAATAGTGTAGGTGACCTTGAAGTTTGAACTTGTCTCTACAGGGTACTTATAAATGTAACCTTTTCTCCTGCTGCCTCAAACTGGGATGTCCTTTTCTTCAGAGCAGACTTAAAAAAAAAACAAAAACAAAAAACAAAACAAACCACACCCACACCCAAAAAAACCAAACCAACAACAACAAAAAACCAAACAAACCCCCCCCCCTAAACAAATGCAAAATGAAAAACAAACCAAAAAACCCCAACTACAAAAACAAGGGAATAAAAGCTTAGTAAACCTTTGTGTGTTTTGTCTGCTGTATGTCTCACATGGTGAGACTGGAAAGCTGTGCCACTTAGAGGTGAAAGAATGGTTTGTAAGGTGAAAAATGTAATTTATTTGCTTGCAGTTCTGTTAGTTAAGGGGTAAACTGAATTGTTTGTATTTACTGGTTAGCATTTGGTTGGTTTTCTGCAGTGTGCATGATTTGCACACTGGTACTGCAAAAGACTGTTACTCTGCACCCCTCTGAGTACCTTTGTGTGTATCTAATGGAAGAGCACTTGGTTTATATCCAAGTCGGCTTTATGCTATTCGTTTACGTGGCTTAAGGCTATGTGTCATGGGAAACACGTACACTCAGTTTCCAGTCAGTCAGATTTGACCAATGTGGGTTGCATGTTACTGTACAGAGGAAAATCTGGTTTCAGCTCTGCATTAACAAAAAAAGAGTTCTAATTTTAAAACCTTCTAACAGTGAAAATGGGAACTACAGTTCTTTTCATTAGGGTAATCTGAGCGTGTCTGTTACGGTTCAGTATGGAATGATAGTGCAACAGTAATACAAAGTATTTTAAGGGTGGGAAAGAGAGATTGGGTTAGTTTCAGTGGTCTGTGTTTTATCTGAAAGAAGATCCTAGCTTGAGAAAGATTTTGTACTGTCATGTTTGACCTGGTTGAACCAGGAAGGGGAGGGTGTTCATGTGTAAGTTACACTAGTGATGCCAGCTGCTGTGTGGTAGCTGCTTGTGATGGCCATGCTGTCTCTTTTAATAAATGTGTCATGCTGGAAATCTCAGTGGAAGTGGAGAAGTTTCTTTCTTTATTATGGAGTTGATATTTGCAGCTTGCTTGCCATCATGATTAGTTAATTTTCTCTAAATTTATCCCTAGCATGCCTTGCAGTAACTTGGTCTGTTTGTGCTCTGTTTTATCTGTACCAGAGTTGATTACCCTGAAAGCAGCAAAATGTGTTAAGCAGATTTATTTACAGCAAGATTTGGCTGCAAAAAGCCCTGTAACTTCATGTTACCTGAAGCCTCAGAGAGACATTGAAGTTGAAAGTGTTTGTGGAAACACTTGACATAATTGGTTTGGACATTTAGTGCCATTTTAATGCACTGCAAATTTAAAAAATTATTTTAATGATAGAATTAAAGGACTGCAGACATTCATACTTGTCTGAGAGGGGAAACTGATTAGTCCTTTGACATTTTGATCTTCCAAGTTTTTTTTACCTCAATATTTTCTGTTATTTAAATTGAGGTCTTTTAAAGAGCATCTTCAAATATTCAGTAGGAATCGAAGATCCAGCAATTAGAAGTAACAAAAAGCAAAGGACTAATGCTTTCTTTAGTTCATATTACACATGGTAAATGAGTTAGGTTGGTGGGTGGGTTTTTTGTTCTTGTCTTTGGTGGGTTGGGGTTTGTTTGGTGGCAATAAATGTAATAAAAACTGAAGGCAGTTTTGTACTGAAAGTACAAAGCTATACTTTTGTGTTTTTTTAATAGCAAACTGCTTCCCTGTATTCTTGACTTTCAGATACAAGGAAACAATATTTTTGCTTGTATTAGGGTTAGTTTGCCACTGGCAACTTTAAACTGGCAGAGATGGTGGTTTTTTTGTTAATGCCATTGTGTACAAGAATGTAGCTACTGTGAAACATGGGCTGAAAAATCCATCTTCTTTCACAGCTCTTGAAAGGTGTGGAAAAGGTATGGTAAATGTCCAGCCATAACCTGGTTTAGAGTTCTGTGAAGAAAATTAAGCTCTAAACTGGGGAGTTCAACTTGTCTGGGAAACAAATGACACTGACTTCTATTCCTTTTTCTGACATCATGAAATTATAATGACAATCACCGTGCTTTTGTCTCACAGTCTGAGTAATACTTAATATGGAAATATGTTGGGTTTTTTTTTGTTGTACTCAGATACTCTGGTTCTGTAGTAAGAAGCTGAAAAAAGTGCAATATTCGTATTTGCTAGATCAGCTTTATTGCTGTTTATATTTTTCAGCTGTTGAAAATTAGTTTAGAGCATTTTAGCTTATTAAATAGGATAGTTTACCCAGTCTTATTCTGACTCCGGGAAGGTTATTATCTATTGCTATCATTACTAGTACCAAGGCTTAAACTGTGTGGTTTTGTTTGGTTGGTTTTTTGGACAGCTGTACGCTTGGGGCTATAACAACTGTGGTCAAGTTGGATCTGGATCTACGGCAAACCAGCCAACTCCTCGCCGAGTTTTGAACTGCTTGCAGGGTAAAATTGTAGTTGGCATTGCTTGTGGTCAGACCTCCTCCATGGCTGTAGTAAACAACGGTGAGGTAAGCACTGCTGGTGGGCTCTCACATTCTCTGTTACCTGAACTTGCCAAGTTAGTGTCTGAATATGGAGAAATGCTGATATGGAGTGCTCAAATCAGAGTTGTATTGGCAGAGTTACACTGATAACTTCTGTGAGGCCACTTTAAGGAAAACGCTGAAATTAACCGGAGTTGCTGCCTTTAAACATTACTTCTTATGGCAAAAACTGCATTGGAATACAGTTCTTACTAAGTCTGCAACTGGAAGAATTTGAGCTGTTGCATTAAGCATGTCTGTCTTTACACTTCAAATGATTAATGAACATAAATAACATTAAAATAATTTGTTAATTTCAGTTTGTTTTTTTAAAGCATGCACAATTAAACAGTTAATTTTTCTACAACAGTATGCTGGCTGATCTTGGGTTTTAAACATGTTGCTTAATTGCCAGCAACAAAACCAGGCTTTTGAACATTGCCCTCATATTGTGCAACTCTTTCATTTCAAATAAGTTTATGGCACTGTCTTGCTTCTAAGTATGAACTTCAATTTTACTGCACATCACCAAACTGAGTGTAGCATCTCTTGGTGAATGGAAGGACTGTAAAAGTCCCTGAGGTTGAGATGAGCTTTCATTGTATATAATTTGTCATGACTTGTCCACCAAAGGAAAAGTTAAACTGGTGACTTCAGTTTAAACTAATCAGCTGATCAGAATAACTAAGTTCGCATTCTCTTTAAAAAAAAAAAAAAATAATAAGGAGAAAGGATGGTGTAAAAGTTAAAGTTTTTTTTTTTTTTTAATAATAATAAGTACTTTCTTAGCTTGTGCTTGATACTAAGTCTTAAATGTTCTGTACTCCTGGAGAAGAGTGGCTGAATTTTGTTTTCCCTTTGCCGTCAGGTTTATGGCTGGGGTTACAATGGCAATGGGCAGCTGGGGCTGGGAAACAACGGCAATCAGCTCACGCCCTGCAGAGTGGCGGCGCTGCACAGTGTGTGTGTGCTCCAGGTACGTCTGACGTGGACGTGGAAATGCATTCCTGCTGCTAGCTTGCACTGAAACCATATCTTTGGAATATTATACCTGCCTTCTAGACTTTGCAGTTCAAAGAGTGAATTTTTGTAGCTCTAACAGATTATATTTAGTGTATTAAAAGTGCAAGTAGGTTGTCAAATATTTACTGTTGTAAATGCCTGGAAAGATTTAAAGTTAACTAGTGTAACCATCAGTGAATTATGCCGTGGATACAAATTGCATCTTTGTTACAAAGCTGAGTGAAGCACCTAAGCAAAGACAAGAAGGGTAACAAAATGTTCAAATTGGGTTCTACATCAGTATTCTAATTAGTCTTTCAGAAGTGAGGGGAGAAGGAAGATAAGAGTTATGAGTGTGGGTTTGATTGTTTGGTGGTTGGGTTGAGTTTGGTTTGGTTGAATTTCTGGGGTTTTTGGTAAGGTTCTGTGGAGTTGCCCGTGATACCTTGGGTGGTTGTTGGCTGTTGAACTGCAGCTCCCATCATTAGAGTATTCATTCCGTACAACATTCAAAATATCTAACTCTGAAAATGTTTCAGAGTGTTGCCAGATGTGATGAAGTTCAATTCCTTGTGTGAAGAGTCAGCCGCTGAAAGTAACTAGCGGCTAAGGAAACTTTGCCAGAGTGCAGTAAATTATTTGGGGGTAATCAATTAAATTAATGAAGTTGGGACTTTTCCAGTGCCTACAGCTAACATACTTGGTGTTAGCTTTAAGTACTGAGAAGTAACACGTTGTAGCACTGAGTGAAAAATGCCTCAGATACTTTAACGTGGCCTAAAGCAGTGGGTTCGATAATTTTGTTTCTCATCTGTTTTGTTTAGTAGTAATGCTTCTACATTTACTTACAGATTGCCTGTGGCTATGCGCACACACTAGCACTAACAGATGAGGGTTTGCTCTATGCCTGGGGAGCTAACACTTACGGGCAGCTGGGAACTGGCAATAAAAGTAACCAGCTAAGCCCGGTGCAGATCATGATGGAAAAAGAAAGGTAATCTTGCTGAAGCTGTTTCTGGATTGATAAGTCTGAGCATGTGTTATGCAGTCTTTAGCACTGGAAGCATGCATGTGAAGGAGTTAGTGGATTGTTTTTCTATTGCTAATGTTAAAAGCATAGGAAAGGATGGTAACTATGTTTACAATAGACTGAGTGCTTTTTTTTTCTGTCTCTAATGATTATTGAACATAAGCATATTTTATATTTACCTGACACTGAATGATAATGAATGATTGTTAGGCTGTTCTATGTATGGTTCCTTTGGTTAAAAATCTGGAGCTATGAAATCAGTAAGCCAAGATTTTGACTTGTATTGAGGCTTATGTTAAAAAAAAAATTAATGAGGAGGGAAAGAAGCAGCACCTTTATAAGAAATGACATATGAGAAAAAAAATTTTTTGAAAGGCTGGCAATAACCACCTGTGAAAACACAACTCATTTTGCAAGGTTGCTTGAGCTAAGGACAATTAATACCACTCTTTATCGGTGGTACCAGTTAGTAGTTTGTAGTTTCGTACTTTCCTAGATTCATAAAAGAATGAAACTAACCCTTGCCAACCCTCTTTCAGCACCCTTATCGTGCTCATGTTTGGGATAGCTCTTTTGCTGTTCACCTGCAAACTGGACCTCAGTCCCGTTCTCTAAGTCTTTGTGTAGATCTACAGATGAATGTACCTTGGTTTGCAAACACCTGTAATCTATAAGTCTCTTAACTTAAAATTTCAAAACAATTCTGATTGTTTTTTCTCCTCCATTTCTGAACTGTCTTTCTGGGAATTCATCCCTATTTGTTGTTGTTTCTCTCACTTAATGTAAAGTGAAAAGATGCACAGTACTGGGAGTGTTTAAGAGCTGAAAAATGGGTGGAGGGAAAGAAGAAAGGAACCATCACAACAGAAGCCACTGAAGTGAGGCTGCTTGTCTGTGAAAGAACTGGCACTAATGAAACAAAATAAAATATTCTTTAAAAAAGCAGTGGAAGAGAAATGCGGATGTTTGCAGATGGATCAACTTTGTTCTCTTGGCAGTTTATTTCATGAGTGAGCTAAGGAGAACTGTTAAGTTTAGTACTGTATGTGAACTCAAGCATGGTATTACAGTAAAACTGGCATTTGTTCAATGACTGAAGGAGGGAGAAAATACCGTAGAACTTCTGCTTGGAATCTGAGGGAGAGATAAATCACTTGAACTTTACTCATCCTGCTTGACTTGGCTCCCTTGGAAACAGTGATATAAGTGGGTGAGCTGTCATTTCCCATGAAGCGTGTTACTGCTGCTTCTCCTGGCCTTTTTATTTATGTAACTCCTTTGTCTCTTATATTTAATGTTGGTGACAGTTCCTTAGGAAGTGGCTTCTTGGGGCTATCTTGAAGAATATTGCACATATAGCTTATAAGGAGCTTTTAGACTTCATTTTTTGTTTCCTGGAAAGGAACAGTTATGAAGGTCAGTGTCCTGAATTTTGATGTTAAGTGGAAGCTTAAACGTGTTACCCTGTACATGTAACTAAACTGTACGTGTACCATAAATGTGTTATATAATAGTACATGTTCTGCTGTGCTTCGAAAGTGTAATACAGTTACTCTAAAAAGAAGAATCTGTTCTGCTAAGGAAAGAAAGTTTGGGGAAGGAAGTAGTTTAGGTAGATAGCTATGATGGAAAATTAATTATCTTTAAAATAGGTACTTTGTGATGTCCCTTGCAGAGATGCTGGAAGATCTTAATGTTGCATAGAAGTTAAGTTGATAATAGTGTAAAACAACTGATTAGTCTTCTATCTCTGGCAGAAATTATTGGTACATATACTGAGAGTGATGTAGATTCTTTCTTTGGTTTGTCTTGAAATAATTTTTGCACTTAAAATGTGGCCTTTGTGCTAAAGTTTTTTGCCTAAAAATATAACTCCTCATGGATATTGTTCTGTAAAGGAACAAATATTTCGATATGTATATTCTTAGACTGCTTGGAAAGCTTTTTGTTTGTCCAGGTTGATCTGTTTCTGGCACAAAAGCATGAAATTCTCTGAATTTTTACTGTGGAGAAAAAACAGGAAAGCATAGCTTTTGTTTTGAACTAAGACTGGAACCTCCCTGTGTTTTGCTTATCATGTGTACAGAAACACTGGCAGTGTCCTTAGGCTATTTTAGTTGGAGCTGGTTTTTCTCAGGTGTTGTACTATCTCAGATAGCAAGATAGGGATTGCTTGAGCACAGGAGAATAGATAAGTGAGGGTCAGCACCCCTAACACTTAAAGGGACTGTGTGAGGTAGGTGAAAAGACAATAGACTTTATTCAAGAAAGAACTATAGCTCTTCAAGGATGTGGAGTTAGGTGTGTGTGTGTTCACCCCTCCTCAAAAGAAGCGCTGTCTGTGTTCATGCTGAATTTCAGTGTTGAGGAAGGGAAACTTAATGGAAAAATAAGAAACTGCCTATCTATAGAAATCAAATTAAAAAGGAGGTAGACAGTATTTATTGGAACATACATCTCAAATACTTAATCTCAAAATGAGAGAGTTTGCACTGTGTCTGTTTGAAAGAAGTTCTGAAAAGTGCTCAGTGACAATCTAGGTAGTATAACTTTCCTGATATTCTTTCCTAACTGGAGTGTTTCTTCTTGAGAATGTGTGTGATGTGCATTGGTTTTAAGGGGGAAAAACAAAACTTGTTTTTTCTTTGTCCATTTCCCATGGCTGTGAAAGAATAGGAGTAATGTCAGCTGATGAGAATGACATTGTTAAAGGAATATCTGATTACAATAACATCTACATGCAATCTGAAAAAGTCATTGTGTGTTTTTAATATGTGTTCAAACAGTATGACAGTGCTGCAGGACGGAAAAATAAGTATGGGATTACAGATGTGTAGTTTGATTGGCTGTTATTTTGGTGAGGCATTTGGAAAGTCACTTGATTCTGTACCTGTAAGTGTCTTACCAGGTTTCTTCTGTTCACAGGGTTGTGGAGATTGCAGCCTGCCACTCTGCTCACACATCAGCTGCCAAGACCCAGAGTGGCCAGGTGTACATGTGGGGCCAGTGCCGAGGGCAGTCTGTGACCTTCCCCCACCTCACTCACTTTGCCTGCACTGACGATGTGTTTGCTTGCTTTGCTACTCCTGCCGTCATGTGGCGTCTGCTGTCAGTAGGTGAGCTCCGGCTCCCATGTGGCAGCCAGTGCTGTGTCCTTTTGTAAGGGTTAGCACAGGATACCTCTTCTGTGGCAGGTTGCTGTTTCAAGGAGGACTGGCAGCTAGGTTTTTTTTTGTTTGGTTGGTTTTGTTTTTTTTTTTTGTCTTCCAAAGAAAACAGTCTGTTTTGGCAGCTAAGGATCCAGAGAAGGGTTAGTAAGACTCTTTGCTGGAATACATCAAGAGTGAACCCTGTTCTTCTCTTGCACCATGAATGCTGTGTATTCCCTGCATTTGAACTGTTTCACCTTCAGCTCAAGACTGGGAAGGAATCCTGGATCATTAAAGATATTGCTAATTCTTACTTGATCCCAAATATGCTATAAATCTCTTAGCTTGGCTTTCCTGGAAAATATGTGGGTGTTTTTGTGTTCAAAACATAAAGATGTTTCATCTTAGATCAGCCACTTCAGTTCACAAGATCATTTAGGAGATCTAATCTGTTTTAATGTTGACAACAGATCCTAATTTTGTTAGTCCCTGTATGAAATTATTTTTGTGGGGGGATGGATCACATCCTAAGTAACCTTTCTCCATAATCAGACTTATCATTGTATGTAGCTTTTCCTAACCCAGCTTCTGTCTTAACTTCTCATTTAGCATGTTATCACATTTGTAGAGGTCCAGGTAACAGCGCCCCATCTGTAGAGGAAAACTTGATAGTTTTACTAAAGAGAGAGAAGATTTGCTTGGAGTGGTCTGCTTCTGAGTAAATCTGTCTTGTTTTATTCCATCTCTCAGTTTCAGTACCTGTCAAGTTCTTTGTTTTTTATGAATTACTACCAGACTGAGTATAACCAGCTATTTGACTTCTGTACCTGCATTTTAATACCTCTTGCCCCTTGGGGAGTCTTCCCTACTTACTTTGATAATCTTACTGAATATTTAAATCAAAGGCATTAATTATGGGGGCATTTTTAATCTCCATTTTCCATATTCTTGTTTTCCTTCCTCAGATTTTTAGTAACAGAGGCTTAAACCCCCCTTTTTTCTCTTGGTTTTTTTTTTTTTTAATGGTGCTTTGTTTTCTTAGCAAGAGCTAACTCTGTGTAAAGGTTATTGTTTTACTTCCAGTTATGATATCTCTGCCAAAAAAATGAATCAGTCAGTCAGGATTGGCTGTGGTAAAGTACAAATATGCAGCCTTTTTTCAGTACTGAACTTAAGGTATTTGGAGTGAAAGTTGATCTGCATAGCTTAAGCTAAGCTGATGACCCAGAAAAAAAAAATCACATGAGCAAATGGAGAGGGATTGGAGCATGATTTAATTAGCCCAGATGAGATGCAGCTTCTGGGGATGATTCATGTAAATCAGAGTGCATGTTCTTTTGTGGCACAAATGTGACTTTTTAGTTCTGAGGAGTTTGTTACAGCAATATTTTTTTTTAAATACTATTTAACTGTCCCTAATGGTGAAGAGTGATTTGTGGATTGTATATGGATGAACAATGTGCAGTGCTGTGGGACACAGGAGACATAGACCGCATCCCATGATAGTGGAAACCCATTTATTTTTCTTTTCCATACTGCAGTTCTTAGAAGCCATATGTCTTGAAACACATCTTTAAGATGCATCAGCGAAAGCTTCAAATAATGGGTTAAATTAGCTTTTTTAAAACTTCAGAGTTCCTGATTAACCAGAAGCCTTAGACAACTTGTGCTGCAACTCTTGTATGATTTCTAGAGACAAAGTGGGGCCTCTGTGGGACCAGTGCCATAGGCCTTAATAGAGAGAACTGTGAAATCTTAGCTTTAATCCCTTTAATTCCACTTCTAAAATTGCTGAGGTCCTGTGTCCTTGGTTGTACCAAGAACACAGTGTCTACTATCTCTTCAACAGCATTGCTGTTGTATTTTGTGTTTTCATGGCTGACTAATAAACTGAGTAAATTGTGTCAGTGATAGTTCATATTAGCAAGCCCTGGCAAGCACCTTACCAACCTGCAGGCTGTATCTAGTCTGCCAGCACAAGGAAGTGACCAAGTGGTGACATGTTTTCCTACTTTTTAAGCTCAGCTTGTGCTGTGTCAGTGCAGCAGGACTGCTGTACCCCATGTCCCAAGTGAGCTCAGGTGATAGTGCAGACCCCCACGATCAGCAGTGTGAAGATTTAGCCGTAGATCCGAGTTTGCAGGTAGCAGCGCTAGCAGTGAGCTGTCTGGAGGCTGGAAATTTCATGTGTGGTGCCCATGTGGAGAACGAGTTCTCTGGGTATTTTGCTTGGTGCTGCATTACATCCGTGCAGTGGAATGGAGTGAGGACTGCTGCCTGGAGCTGTTGTGGAGCAGCACTTCCCAACAAGGAATGCTATTGGATTAATTAATTCTTCCCATATTGTCGCTTGAGCCAGTGGAGCCCTGACATTGATCTGTTTTCCTTGATGTGCTCTTAGTGTAGTCACTAGCTTAAGTTAGTGATGTGTGTGTTCCATTTAGGATGCCTAATGTGTTGTTTTGATTTTTTTTTTTTTTAAATTGTTTCTGTAGAGCATGAAGACTTTTTAACAGTAGCAGAGTCTCTGAAGAAAGAGTTTGACAGCCCGGAAACCTCAGATCTAAAGTTCCGTGTGGATGGAAAGTACATCTATGTCCACAAAGCTGTTCTGAAAATCAGGTAGCGGTCGTGTTTTGCAGCTCTTGTTTGTACAGAATAGCCTCTTCTATATCACATCTTAAGGGGAGGAAAAAAGTAAGGGGTAGGGAGGGGCCTGTAATGTGTAGCATCTGTATATCCATAACCACTTTAAATGAAGTGACTATAAAAGGAGCGGTCCACGTTCATTTTTCACTGAGCCTGTTTGTTGTTCCCAGAATAATAAATTCTGTTAAGCTGATCTGATTGCAAATGTATACATGGATGTTTCTGTAGCATGGACAAAATAAGAATTTTATCTTAATGCATGACAAAGTCCATAGTTGTAGGAACGAAAATGCAGACTGCTGTTCATGATGGGGGATGGTAAAAATCTGTGAATATGGCAGAGTGCTCCAAATACGTATTTCAGGGGGGCTGTAACGTAACATTCATGTGTCTGTGTAACAGTGTTCTAGATGATGTCTTTGTCTCCTAGGTGTGAACACTTCAGAACAATGTTCCAGTCATACTGGAATGAGGATATGAAGGAAGTGATAGAAATAGACCAGTTTTCTTATCCTGTGTATCGTGCCTTTCTTGAGTACTTGTATACAGACAGTGTTGACCTTCCGCCTGAAGATGCAATAGGTATCGTTTGCAGTCCAATTATATTAGAAAGCAGCATCCAGAAAAACTGAGACAGGGGATGCAGAATAAGTGCATAAATATAGACTTCTAGTCTATCCTATAATGCATTTTATTGGTGATTAATTAAGATGTCTTTAAAATGCTCTTGTAGCAAACTTAATACAGCAAAAGTGATGCACATATAGAAATAATCTATGAGCAGCTTTTTCGAGTTTGACAGAGAAACTATTTCTCTGGGTTAAAATACTTACATATTTTAATTGAGTCAATTATTGCTTGGCATAATTACCAAATAATCTCAATAGATCTAATGGGAAAACTTGTACAGCAGAGCAGTTACAGCAGACTGTAATTCAAGCCTATATTTTGATATTAGTAGCATTTTACTCGTGGTGCCTGTTTTGTGGCACTGTTGCAAGCCATTAGGTGTGCAGATCAGTGGAACAGCTCTCATGTTTACAGAGATTAACAGGATTGCAGCATGAGGTAATAAAAGGCCTTTCTTCACATGTAATGTCCATTTTCTGAGTAGTGACCTGCTTGCAAAAATCACATTATAGAGATACAGAAGTTTTCACACAGAACGCGGGTGCAGTTTGTACCCCCAGGAGCATAAATGTTGCTGCAAGAGCAGAGATCATTACATCTAACTAACACAGTGGTGCTTTAATTGCAGGGCTTTTGGATCTGGCTACTTCGTACTGTGAAAACAGACTGAAGAAACTGTGTCAGCACATTATCAAGAGAGGAATTACTGTGGAAAATGCATTTTCATTGCTCTCTGCTGCTGTCAGATATGATGCAGAGGTAAACTTCTAAAGTTCAATCTCTTAAATAGGTGGCTGCTTTCTGACATAAACTAGGGAGAAAGGCAGCCACTTACATTTTTCATATAAGCTCTCACTCACTGTCAGATAATGCTATTTGCCACTTGCAGAATTTGAGAATGTTGGACTTATAAAAACTGCATTTGCCATGAGAGATGTATCTTTTATTATAATTTTTCCCCATAAACCAGTTCAGGGAAGATGAACTATTATGCAGATATTTCTGAGGGTGAAAACACTAACTCATGAACAAGGAAAGGGTTTAAATACAAAGGAAAACACTATGAAAAGCAGGCTTATAAGCCTTCAAGTTACTTATTTGTAAGGCTGTGTGTTGTGTGTGAGGATATAGGGTGTTAGATTCGGGACTGAGTGCATTTGGTTTTGTTTTGTTTTTTTTTTTTTTTGTTGGTGGAGTGGGTTTTTTTGTTGGCTTTTTTTGTTTTGTTTAGCTACAGTCAAATACAGTTCTGGTTTTCACTGTCTGCTAATGACGTGTCAGAATAAGAACTGCTTTATGGGCCTTACAAATGTTGAAGAGGGAGGAACAGTGTGCTGAAAGGGGGGGAAGGCTGGTGAAACTTCCCTGCTGCGTGATGTCTGACTTCGCTACTAGACCACTAACATGCAGCTTTGGGAACTAAAGGGGAAGTATTCCAGGGCTTGCTTTGGCTGTTTGTGTTCAGTGTAGTATCTGCGCATTGTGCTGGCAACTTTGTGATGGGTTGGTTTTTAACTTGCTACTTATGCTTATAAAGCAGTTTTTTGGTACTCAGTAAATCTACTTGTTGCTTTTTCTTGTAGTTAATATCCAGCAACTGGTAGCAGGTTGCCCTAACTTATTTCAGAGCCTTGCAGTGTGTTGCTTGTTTGTTATATCTTGCCCAAAGGGCTGTGCTAGTGTCTGTTGTGCCTTAAGCTCTACTGTGAACAATGATGTCTTTGGTGGGAGTACATCAAAAGTAGAAGATTTGCATACTTTAGCCTCAAAGGACTGTTTGCAGGACAGATCTTCACTGTGTGATTGATTCTGCTTGTAAAGGATATAAGAAATCCAGTTACTATGCTTTGTCTGTACCTTACTAGCTAAATGAAATTAGAAATCAAGTGAAAAGCATAGACCTAAATACTGCTTCCAGGAGAGAATGGGTGACCCTGAGGTGTTGGGATTTAATGAAAAGCTGATTTTATGTGCTGTAATGTTAGCTGGTGACTTGAAATTGCTTGGGTGATGTAGTTCATTCAAGGGAGTGTGGGCCTGGAAGACAACAGTTTAAAGAAGCTGCTTCACTGATTTTAAAATACCTCCATGACATGAAACTCTTTCTTTTGGTGACTAACTGCAGTGACTAGCATTAGGTCAGGGCTGGCTTTTAAAATAATCCTTAGCTGTACCTTGTGCCTTTATTCACCTAAGTCTGTATTGAGTACAGTTTACTGGGAGTGCATCCGTCTGAAAATGAATTTCAGCCTTTTTTTTAATGCAGAACTTTAAATTTTCCGGAGTTACTTACTAATACTACAATAATTCTGTTTATTGTATGCTTCTGTTGCATTGACTTGGAATATGAATTTTTTTAATAAAGCAGTGCAAAATATTCTAACGTGTATGATGTAATTTTCTTTAAAATGCTAGTTAATTCTGTTATTTAAAAAAGCATCAGTGTTCAGTTCTAATAAGCTTGTCTTTTTTTGTTGCACAGATGCCACACAAGTCAAGATCTGCAGCTTCAGAATGCCTGGTTTTAGGCCAGGATATATTTTTATATTATTGTTGTGTCAAGAACTCCCACTAGCACACACAGTTGCTGTAGCTTTCAGCATTGACCTTAAGTGAAAACACAATTAGTCTTTCATACTTCATGTGGCTTAAAGAGCTCTGCAAATTTGTTATGCCTTCCTGCAGTGCCCAGTCTGCTGAGCAGCTGAGGAAGGGTGTGTTCTCACATACAGGGTACTGGTCCTACAGATGTTTAATAAAGAAATGGGAATAGCATGGGGAGTTGCCCTTCTGTAAGGGCTGCGGTGCCCTCCTTTTATAGCAGCTTAGATATGCATCCCAGAGTAGATTCCTTCTCAAAAGAGGACTCGGAAATACTCAATACAAGTGGGAAGTGTCCTGTGGTCAACCTTATATTGACAGTGACTTGTCTCTTTTGTTCTTAAAGACATCGTTTTGATCTGACATCATGTGGGTGCGCTTATGGTTGTGAGGCTTTTTGCCATGTAACTTCAAGGCTCTTAGTTAAGCCCTGAGCTAAGCGGGAGGTCAGGCAGCTCTACAGAAATATTTGAGTTTGTATTATGGAATGAAAGAGTTGAATTTTTTTCTTCATCCGCAGTCATGGTTATATATCATTACCCTGAGATCTATTTTTTTTGGAGTTTAATAGCTGTTAGCAAATGCAGAGGAACATCTTCAAGTGGGAGAATTTAAAATATATATTGCTCAAAACAGCTGATTTTTGTGACTGCAGCTGTAGAGTAAGAACCAGATTTTGGTTACTTCCCTTTGTAATTGCATTTACATAGTGACGTGGATGGGTAGAATTATTATTTTCTGTTGCATTTATGTAGTGACTGTTTGGGGAGAAACCGTTGAGAGCCACTGGGTTAATGTTTGTCCAGTTCTCTGCAAAAATAAAGCATATATGGGCACTTATGCCTGAATAAAATTTTCTGTGATGAAAACACAGATAATAACATTTCTTTTTTTTTTTTTTTTTTCCCTGTTTAGGACCTAGAAGAATTCTGCTTTAAGTTTTGTGTCAATCATTTGACAGAAGTGACACAGACTACAGCATTTTGGCAAATGGATGGTCCCCTGCTAAAGGAATTCATTGCTAAAGCCAGTAAATGTGGAGCCTTTAAGAACTGACACGAGGCTGTAAGTTATGGTGATGGCAGGGAGTCTTTTTTTTTTTCGGTTATAGCAGGGATGCCATAACTGTACGGGTACAGCAAGCGTTGTGTGGTCTCTTGCACCGGAAGATGTGGAAGGCCACATTGAAAACAAATGTTTTCAGTGCTCCAGAGTGAACTGTTGTAAAAATGTCAAGCAGAATATTCACTTGCATTTAACCAAGTTGGATGGTGGAACCAGCTCAAGATTTGAGATGGGGAATGATGCGGGATGCAAAGGATACTGGCTGGTGTTATGGACTTACCTTTCTAGCCTAGGAAATCTCAGTTCTAGCACCGCCTGCTCCTATGTTCAATTTACATTTTGGGGTTAGAGAAGAGTCTGACCTGAGCCACTGAATGATGTCACTTAAACCATTAACTTCCTGGGATTATAGAGAAGCAAATGGCATGGCTATTTCTTACTGCATTTGCATGATTGTGAATGAATTGGCCATTTGCTGTGTGTAATTAACTAAGTGTATCCAGTGCTCAAAGTGTGCAAAAATAATGTATCCTCAAAGCCTAGGCAAGTGACTTTGAGGAAAGGAGTTACTAGCAAAACTAATTGGGAATAAACGTCTATATTTGGGTATATTTTAATATAAGTTGTAATATGTACTTTGTGTAATCTGTTCAAACAATATTTATAATGCTTAATGGAAATAATTCCTTCTTCAGTGACTTCAGATGATATTGGTTCCCTCAGAAGGGAAGGGAAATACTGTACTGAAAGTTGGGTGGGGTTTTGCTTCTAAGTATTGTCTAAACCTAAACTACATGTAATCAAATTTAATTTTTTTGGTACCTGTTCATTAGCAAACTAACTTAGACTTTGAAAAATGTTACAAACTTTGTGTTACATACACTGTATAAATTGCTTTATTTAAAAAACCACCTAAACCCCAACAAAACAACAAAGGAAAACTGCCAACAAAAAACACAGATAAACTTACCTCTCATGCTATATTACTGAATCTTGCTGATTTCACTGTACTTGATGATACCAGACATTTTGACTTTAGAATTGAGCACATTTATTCGTAGGCTCTAATTTAGACCTCAGTGACTGCAAGCTATGGATCTGATTTTTTTTTTCATTAAGTCATCCATATGTGACTGTAACCCTACAGCAGGTATGTATGGACATCTACTATTCTCATCGTGAATTTTTAATAACAGAGCTCCACGTTAATGCACTTTTGTTTTAGGTGGGGGTTTTCTAGGCAGAATTGCTCTGAGTGGCACTCGAGTCCTGGGCTTGGGCTGTAAGCTGGTGTTGCTTCTAGGCCCAGGGAGGCAGCAGGCCTGAACTCCATAAGCAATTAAAATTACTAGTATTTGTTCCAGGGGACACAGCTAATAGTTCAAGAGCTTGTTTTGAATATTGTTATTCTGTGCTTATTGATACCCGCCATCCTACAGAACAAGCTCCCATCAGGAATTCTAAGTGGTCGGGGCAGAGTACAGCTGTTGTAACAGGATGTTAGACTTTTCATGAAACCATGAGGGCAGTGGAGCACTCTGGTGCTGCTCTGCTTCCTACTGAGGCAAGGGGTGGTTAAAGCAGGGCCTGACACTACTCTCCCTCCTTGGCCACATCCTATGTAGCAGCAGGACTAGTGACCACAACTCCACACACAGCTTTTTTGAAAAAATGTTTTATTTTGTTATTTTAGCCTTTTGTAGCTAAACAATGCTTTTCTGTATTGAAACAACTTTTTAAAGGCAAAACACAGGGAAGGTGGATCCTTCCTTAATGGAGAAAGGAAGACCCAGATCACTGTTTGATCCTTTTGGCATTGTACATGTTCTGAGTATAATGCCCAACGGCATTTGGTCCACCCGTAAACACTGCTTCACCACTGCCATTACAGCAGAACTAGTTACATATTGACCAGTCAAGCAAGAATAACTTGGGATTTTTAATTCAACTCCTTCTTGTTCATAACTCAGAAGGCTTCAAGTGCAAGTTCTGCTCCTTTATCTTCTTTGGAAAGCCAAAGCACCAATATGCTCCTGAAAACATCACTGTCTAGACACAGACAGTGAAGCAGCTATGGCACAGCCAGGAGAGGGCTCCACAGTTAAAGTGACTCTTACAAGTGTTCTGTTGCAGCTGATGTTCCCTTGTCTTTGAGCAAAAAGTCTTCACTGGAGGGTTTAAAAAAACCTAAATTTAGTGTATAACACTGATGTACTACACAGTAAAATCTGAAGATGAAGATTTGGAAATTTTAAGAACTTAAAATTATTGCACTGTTGAGGTATAAAAAATGCGTATAAGATCCACTTCTTTCTTCTGTTCCTGTCTTGGGAGTGGGAAATTTCTTAGACATGGACCACATGTGCTCTAGGGTTTCTATCATTAGAAAATCCTAAATATTTGACACCATTAGACAGACTTAAGTGTTATTCAGACACTGTACTAGATGTACTGGCTGTGCTCTCTGGGGTAGGAAGGACTTCTTTTAAGTCCTGCAGTAGCTCGATCTTGTGATCTAGTCTTTTTCTGTTTTCTAGAAGTTCCTGTATTTTTTCTTCTGTTCCTATTACGAAAAAGAAAAGGATAAAAGCCTTTATTCGTACATAACTACTTTTAATTTAAAATACATGTTACATATGCATAAACACTGCAGAGGCTACAAATGCTTAGTTTAAACTACAGTAAACCCTCTGCTTTCTTCAGCAACATCTTTAACCCACCACTCTGTATGCCTTGGCTCTTCATGAAGAGCTGGACCACGTGTTGGAAGAAGGAGCCTGACTGATGCATCAAAGAAAGCACAAAGCAGTGTTTGCATACTTTGTCATCCACCTAACAAAATCCATCATGTAGCTGCTTTTGAGATTAAATTTAAACCATCATTGTATGTAAAAATTATTGGTTGAGTTACTAACCCAGTGCTAACTGGCATATGAACTTTAACAATTTTCTTTTCAGATTCCATTTCTATGGGGAAAAGATGCATTTTTATTATTTAAGATAACATCTCTGAATTACAGTCTTGAAGCAAATTTACTAGCAGATTTTAGCATACAAGACAATTAAACCTAAAAAGAGATGATTTGGACAACTGCATTCAACAGCTCGATGCTCAAAACCACAACTCGAGCATTTAATTCTCCTGCTTCTGGCAAAATTGTTATTGACAGTACCCTGATGGGATTAACCAAGTTGTTTACCTTATTTGCAAAGCTCTGCCTGACTGCATTTCTGCTTCTCTCTGTTGCTTCCATTTTCCTAATGTTAAAGATTATTGAAGTCAGTGAGATCTTGGTAACTCGCCTTGCCAGTATTCAGCAGCATTACCATAACCTTACAGTGTTAAATGCAAGTTTTAAATGAAGCACCTGCTTTGATCAGTCAACAAGACAGAGGTGTTGGTGACCTCTGAGCAGCAAGCTTGGTCTGTGAGCAAAAAATGAGTTTTTTGCAGTGTGTGAGAATGTCAGAGTTCACATTCCAGTAAGAAGGAAAAGACATTTTATACAAAACTGAATATATTTTTTCTCTTTTGGGGGAAAGAGAATGTCTCCAAAGGGGTAGAGTGGGGAAATTATCTCCAGATGTTTATCCCATGACATTTGGAATTACAGAGCCTTAACTGATTAAAAAAGAAAAAAGCAAAGCACCTTTGGCCTTCCACCTTCCTGCTGCTTCTTCCTCTGCAATCAGAAAGCCCATAACTGCTGCTCCCTGTGCATGTACGTGAAAGATTATGTACGTGCACGGTTTTAAGTACACTACCCAAAGTTGGATGTGGGTGTTGGAAACAGGCTCCAGAATGATGCTGGTGCCTGCTGTCCAAGGAAAATTCTGGGTAGCAGATCATTGGTGCCCCATGCTTGCTCTGACTGAAGAGAAGCAGATGGCTCCTTCTCTCTCCAGTCAGCTGACACCAATATTTGACAGCACTTCCCCCCGCCGCCCCCAAAAACCTGTGCCTGCCTCTTCACAGTGTTTAGCAGCTCAACAGTGGACAAATCCAAAATGGAAACAGTCCCTTTCACTGCAGGGGGCAGGCAGCCTTCATGGCACTTCCCTGTGGTACTACGAACTAGCAGGCACGTACTTGAAGAAAAAGTTGGACATATACAAGTGAAAGCTGAAAAAAACCCCAACTTCTTAGAGACTATTTGGATAGAGAAACAAACAAAACACGAGCACGGTGCTAGTAATGCCAAGGTTGCAGGTTCAATCCCCATGGGGGCTGTTCAGAGCTGAACTCAAGGATTCTCGTGGGTCCCTTCCAACTAGGAATGTTCTGTGAGGATGTATTCAGCATTTGGGTGACCTACAGATGGAAGACGTACAGCTCAGACATACAGCTTACTTCCTCTTCTGCCAAAAAGGATGTGGCAGAAATAGAAAAAGCCCAGAGGAACATGTCAGGGGCGGGAATGACTGGCCTATGGCAGTGCTTCCACAGGGAGGCAGATAACAGATTGGAAACCTTCTACCTCATAGAGGAAATGACCTATAGGGAAAGAACATGTATTTCTGTAAAATAAGGAACGGCCTAAGGGACGCGGGCCTGGAAGGGCTGCCCTTGCTCTTCTGTAAGGCAAGTGCTGTGGGACGCTCAGTGGAGGAACTGCACAACATTTTCAAAATTAAGGATCGTGGCCTTTGTGCAGCTGAATTGCAGAATTTGCTGCTACAGTTCCCCTAAAATCAAATGCTACTGAGGAGCTCAAAAGCTGTTGGACAGACAGCTGACCAGCACAGAGGAAATGAATGCTGATGGAGGTATCTTCCCAAGCAGGATGCATAATAGAACTGAAAGCAAAACTAAAGGAAGTCACTTTTCTTTGGAGGAGAGGACAAGGATCTCTAACCTAGAAATCTGAAACTGCTGCTGAGGTGGTAGCATGTCCCATATGGAAGGTTTTACATGCAGACACGTTTGCAGTAAAGCTGCATGCTGCAAAAGAACTCTGTATCCCTGCATATAAAAGGAATTCAGATTAGCAGTATCAACAGTTACACTTCAGAGTAACCTTGCTGTGCTGACACCTAAGGCTTTACAACAGGATTTGCATGATAATGCAACAAATGAAAAAAAATAAAATACAAAAATGGATTGAAGGTAAAGCGTGTTAGATGACCCAAAATCATCAGCTCCAGGGAAATATCAAAGATGACACGGCATTTATACTAGTCTTCCTTGACTTAGTACATCACCACAGAGACTCCCTATCTAAAGCTTGTAAGGCAGATGACATCAACAAAAAACCCAAACCAAAACAAAAAAAAGCCAGTGATTTCCTTCTCTCCCTACAGTGCCACTTTCATTCCTTTCTCACTGGTTCCTTTTAAGAGCTCCTCTTCAATCAGTTTTGGAACCAGCCCTTATGAGTGTTTTTATTGTTTACCTTGAAATGGAGGACAGTGGCATCAGAAAAGAAGAATGTGTGGTACAGGAAGAACTGAGCTGTCGGAGTCATGGGGAACTGGGAGAGGGGACAACTTGTACCCACGAGAATCACGTGGTTGTGTGCACGTAGGTGCCAATATCAAGAAATTCACCTGCCAGCTGAGAAGAAGGTGAAATAATTGATGCAGCTGTGAAAGAAACAAGTATGATCCAAGGTTGTGTCACATGAGGAATTCCAAGCAGGGATGTTTTAATGCCCTCAGATGAGGCACTGGCAGAACCTTGTGTCAGACAACTGCAACACCAGACACTCCCACTGCTGAAAAAGGGATTTAAATGCAAAACTGGGAAACTAAAGGGGGAGCCTGGCTTTTCCAGTCAAGTGAAGGGAAAACAGAAAACACTGCCTTCACACACCGAGCCACAGTGTTAGATAATTAAAGCCCCTTTCACTGTAGTAAAAGCAAAGTTAGAACAAGGCTGCTAACTGTTAGGAAAATCAGAGCAAGAGACTTGCCTGTCTGAAAAAGTTTTAGCCTTGTTGCTTAAAACAGTTGAGATAGGAGTCCAAGCCCTAGAATTTCGTTCCACACTGGTAGTCCCAAGCAACCACTTCCTTGTTTCTGTTTCACTCTTAGCATTCTCACCTTGTTTTTCAAAGCATGTTACAATTGCCACCAGGCCCCAGGTAAGTTCTGCTAGTGTTTGGCTGTTGTGTTTCAGTTAAAGGTATTCGTCTGAACACTTGTCAGGCAACAGCAGAACTGTAACACAGGCAAGCTGCTGAAGAGAGGCTGCAGAGAAGGAACCAAAATAAGCTGCAGGAGAGAGGAGTTCCCCTGAGGCAGAGACCCTTTGGTCTTTTAAAACTGTGGAACTGTTAGTTGCCTGCCCCCTTCAGCAAAATTGGCATACTGTATTTCTAAAGATTCAGATAGCAATGGGGTTTTTTTTTCAAGAGTTTACGTAATACTGAAAAAAGTTCCTTAGAATTTTCATTTTAAATGATCACTTTATCAAAATTCTCAGAAGAATGACTTCAGTGCCAAAACCGAGACCAACTGCTACTGCTCTGACAGCTTTTCTCCACATACCTGAATGAATATTTGTCAGTATATTTTCAAACAGTCCACAGTCAAACAGTGCCATTACTGTCTCTTCATACTCTGGGGAAAGAGATAATTTGATTAAATATTACTGAGTAAAGGCTTACAGAGCCCTACATTAGAAGTAACACAAACCAGTAGTTACTTATTTTCCATCACACTGATTGCTTGAGGTTTTAGGATGTCTTCCTTCTCATACAACCTATATTGAGAAAGAAGGATCAAGTTGTCAATTCTATTTTCTTTTTACTTTTCTACAGAAAATAATTCCCTTTTTTGGTCTGCACCACATGAACAGTCCATTTAAAAAGGAGCAATATACTTAAGTCATATTCCATTCCATTGTGTCAGGACTGTGTGATGGCAGGGCTGACCATACCAATTCCCCCGACAGATCATGTGATGTGGGACAGAGCTATTCCGGTTCAGTATTAAAAACCATCCAAGAATTATGCCTCAATTTCATAACTGAAGCTTCTGTTGAAGCAAAACTCACAGAGTTCAACTGACCATTAAGAGGTTTCCTTTGTGATGCAGACTCTGAATCTCTTATGTGTGCTGGATTTTGTTGCTGCTTCCAGCAGCTGGTGTCATGTCACACACAAGCTGCTCATGAAGGAAGACATATCCAGGTGGGAAATTTCACTTTCCATGCATGTACTTCAGTTACTTTGCATCAAATAGCATTTCTTATGCAAAGGTATTACTCATAACTTTGTAAAACTGAAAGGACAATAGGAGAGGAAGGTTTGAAATTTTATTTAATGGTGGTGTGTTGTGGACAAAGCAACATTTAAACTGGAATTCCCCAAGAACAATGTACTTCAAAGAAGCTGATCAACTGATGAAAATCCCAGATAGGCACTAACAGCCGACAGTTCAGTTGTAACAAATCAGCCAAAGACTTAAAATGTACATACTCGGAGATTTTTCACTCAAAAGAGAGTGCTGATCCCTCTGTGAAGCTGTAAGAGCAACACAGGCTTATAATCCAAATAAAGCCTTCCAGTTGTCTTCAGGACCTCCCTCTTTTTCCCTGCCTGGGAGAAGAGGGCACTCTGAACCTCCCTATGCTTATGCCAGTGGTTAAAAAGGTGGCTTTAAAAATTCAAGTCAGAAGGTCTCACTAGAGCATGCTGAGTTGGCAGTTCTTATATAATGTTGAGAAGTTCCTTGGAATTTTAATTTTAAACAGTCATTTAAAATGTAAAAGGTCATTCTCAGCCCACTGCACAGCTGCAGAAATAAGACAGGATTATATTTAGCACTACAGTATGCCCAGGAAGGTGGCCCAGGGCCAAGCATCTGGCATTCAGATCCGCATTTCTGCTTTGAAAGCAGAGTCCCCCATGAGTCTCCATACCTGTTTCTGAAGTGTTGTCATCCATTAGTTTTTCCTGTGCCAGGTGAAGTGTGTCCAGCATCTCTTCAAATATGTCATCTAGAAGCCCAGCTTGTTTGCATTTCCTGACAAGGTCTATTTGGACTGTTAAAACACAAAAACACACTCATACAAGTGATCTGTAAAGTGGGCTTTACTCCCTTTCTTCAGTAACTAAAACTAAAACTTTTTGGCCAAAATCCTCCCTCCCGTAACAAATACTTCTGCAAATCTCTGGCTCTTCCAGCTACCCAAGCAGCCCTTTTCAATGGGAAAGTGGTCTGGCAAATGTAAGCACTATGCTGGGTGTAAAATTCCTTAAGCTCTACGTTTAGCTTTGTTCATCAAAAGCAAATATCTCAGTAACTCTAATGTGCCATTCATTCCTAAAGACTCCTGGAACTCTCCAGTGCAGGAAACAAGTGATTTGTCTTGCTTGTCTTTCTTTCAGTCCTTAGGACCACATCATGGACTGAGCAGGCTAAAGAAAACAGTGCACAAAGTGAATCAGTATTGGATTTGGTAAAAATTAAGGCTACTTTTACTCCAAATGATCCAGGCATTAAACTTGTTTATTACAGCCCAGTTTACAGACCTACTTTGTCAGATTTGGATTGATAGGGAAATAACTGTCTTATTTTTAATTAATCTCGGAGCAGCAGGTCAGCAGCAAGTCTCAGTAACATCAATGCAATGGGCTGTTCAAAAGGCAAGAGCTGTCGGACAGTTCACAGAAGTCTGCCAGTCTCCATTAAAAACACTACGCTTTACTGGAGATATTTGCGAGAAAAGAAACGTCATCTCACTTACATGTGATGCCCTAAAAGTATTTCAGGATTCTTTATAGATTCCCTGTCCTTTACGCTGATAGTAAAAATTCAGAAAAAAGCAGTAGGCAGCCACCTGAAATACCATGCCCATACATTAAGCATATCCACAGGGAGGTGAATAATCACCACTAGCACCTTCCAAACTTCCAGGTGACAGCAGTATCCCAACAAGCAATTGCAGCAGGAGCTTTGGGGTAACATGAAAAGTGCAGCACTGAAGGATGGGTCCTGTGGTCCATTTCACTGTTGTAATATCCTATTTATGCAGTAAAATACTATATTGCGTTAAGCACCCTATGTACACCCAGGCTTCAAAAGGTGCTGCCCCCACATCTCACAAGACCTTCTCAGCTATCCCACTCCAGTGCACCACCCTGCTGAACTCACCTCTCTCCTTCAGGAGGCTCAGGACAAGGAGATCAAAGCAAAAGAGGACAGATTCCCTTTTAAATTCAGCTGATATGGAGGAGGGAGGTGAGGCAGAGGCACCTCCATTTGCAGGAGACACAGAGCTGAATGCAGCAGCCAGAACGGGGGCATTCTCAGGTGAATCACCAGCTCACATCACACAGCAAGGCTCACTCAGCCAAGCCACAGACATTTGTTTACTGCGCAGTCATTCTGCAAATCAGACTTCTGCTGCCATGCCAGAGCTTGGACAGTCACTCGTCTCAGGAGAACAGTGAAGGTACATTTGCAGCATCACTGCTGTCAGCCATCTCCAAGCTCTGGACTTCAGCATAATAGATCATAATACCTCCTAGTTGCTCTATAAAGTCAGTCTCACCTTTATGCCTGTTGTTTTTTCTTTTCAGTATTTGTAAATGGTTTTCTTCTGCTTTCTCTTCTGTTTTCTGTAAGACAATCAAAACAATATATTTTTACATCATACTAACATTTACTGCTGTTTTCATTATCAGAAAGATAGAAAGCAGCCTGCATTTCTGTGAATAGTCAGCTTCTCTGCACAGCTAGCGATTTTCTTCTTCAGACATTCCATTTTTAAAATGGAAGCAAAAGCTGCTTCAAAGCAAAAACACTAAGAAAAGCCCAACGCTGAAACACTACCCTCCTTAATAATTTCATTTGCAAATAGCAGAAAAGTTAACAAATGTCTATTGCTAACTCCCAGGGCAGATGATGTTTAGCTCCCTAAATGTGACGTTATACTGGGGACGATTTGGAAGAAAAAGGGGAATGTTTTCCTTTGGAAAGGATGCAGTCATTCTCTCCTGTTCCATGTCATACCACAGTACTGTGAACATTTCTTCAGTTCTGTCCCAAAACTCCACCAGTGTAAACACACATTGCTTACACAGTGGTAAACAATTTATCCCACAGTGATAAATCCTGGAACCGCTCAGCTTTTTATTTGCAATGTTTGTATTGATTTCCGAGATCAGTAGCATGGGAGAGGACCAGAAACAGAGCAATACTGTGGGTAACAGGTCAAACAAATCTCAGTTATAATACCAGCTGAGAAATTCTTGGAGAAAAATAACCAACCCTTGTGACAGTACTACCTAAAAGCTGCAAAGATCATCCACATCACCTCATGTGACCTCCCTTTAATCTCAAGACCTGGGAAAGACAGACTATTTTCCCCAAGGAAAGCTGGACACCAATTCCTCTAGAAAGAGGAAATCCCAAACCCTCCAAATGTCAAAGGGAATTCCCCCACACACTTCTGTAGAGCCAAGAGAATCACCTCCAAACTTAAAATAAGCTCTATTTACAGGTTTTCTAACAACAGCCTGTAAAACAATTCCCCCTACAACCAGAGGGATGTTTGCTTGATAGCTCCAAACCCTTGGGAAGGCCATCTGCAGAGTCCAGAACTGCCTGATCTGCAATGAAAGTCTGCCAGGCTTACCGTGAGCACAGTGTGCTCACACAAACAAGTGCAGGTTTAAAAGGCTGACTGACTTATCCAGAGCAGTTTTTTGTGGAAGCCATGTCAAGCCCTAAGTAAACCTGAGGGGTTTAGTCCTTCCAAAGAAATGGAGCCCCCAAAGGGAAGCTCCTTCTGTCCATGTCAGGATCTCAGCCACCAGTCAGCCTGGTTTGGAGGGTCCTACTGCATTTGTGCCACATTACTCCAGGGCAGTGCCGGCTCTGCCTGAAGCGGCTCCAAATGCAAACAGTTTTGTTTTGACAGAATGGCAAGATCCAAACAAGGCAGGTGTAAAGGACAAGCAAACTGCTTCTGTGAGGAAGTCTTTCTCTGAGCACACAGTCAAAATACTTCACTAAATAAGTCCTTTGCTGTAGCAGATGTGGGTTCCTGTTTTAGAACTGCTGAAATTCAGAATTACCATTTCTTCCGTGATGGCAGGAGAGGTCAATGTGTATCTTCTCTTCTTATTAGCTGCACCTAGGAATCAAGAAACAACATAGAAACAAATGCAACAACCTCAGACTGACATCTACACATCATCCAAATTCTCTCTTTTCCCAAAAAGCTACTAAAGTGAGGCACTTTGGGTGGCAAGGCAAGAGTACGTTTCAGCTTCCCCAAATACCTGACATTGCAGTGGAATTCACGTTATTTCCATCCAAGTAAAATTACAATTCTGAACCATAAGAAAAAAGTGCAAATCACTGTAGCATTAGGATATCGCTTTACCTTTTAAACTCAACAGATTTTTGATTGTTGCAGAGTGAACTTATTCTCCCTGGCAGCAGCACTACCTCTAGTGCTAAAAACTTCCAGCAAATTTATAAAAAACTACTTTTTTTTTTTTTTGAAAGACAACTCTTGTTTATGTTAACACACCCTCAAAATTAATACTGCATAAAGAATTATTTTAGGTGTCCCAAAAATATACAAATGGCATTAGGTTTTTCATTGATCTAATAACCCTCCTAGGAAATCTCCAGAAGCAGTTTGACTTGTCACTTGAATATTATTTATGCTATGAAGTGTTTTCAGTGACGTGGTATGAAATCTCTGCAAAATTATCTGCTTTCACTGTGTCCTTTCCATTAGCATGTACCAGCCTCTTGCCAGCAGCCTAACTGGCAGCTTTTGGAAACAGCTACAGTATCAGAGAAGAATAACTCTGGCAAGGAAGACATGGCAGGAGCAGAGAAATCCTGAGAAGAGTTCAACCACCCAACAAAAACTGAGGGTTTTAAGTGCTGTGGGGTTATATGCCCCCTTCCGTATTTAAGTCCAGAACCTCTGGACAGCACTTTAGTAAGATCTTTCCTGTTAGAAATCATCCTGTCAAGAGGAATGAGGTGTCACTGTTGTACGAGGAGGCTATTGAAACAAGTTTGGGCTTTGGGTACTGATGCCGTACATTTGTATTTTTCATGGCGTGAAAGAAAATCATAGCCTCTGACTTGATCCAAAATAAAGCTGCATGGTCTAATTTGTGTTCAGGAGACACAGGTGTAGATACAAAGTGTTCCTTGCATGACATCTTTGACATGTGATGGGATTTTCTAAACTCTCCCTGATATTTGCCATGAGGATGCCTTATCCAACAAGAGGAACACAGTCTAAAGAGCAGCCCAACCCCTCCTGCCCTGCACAATGCCTGCTGCTCTCCATCAGCTTTTACTTTGTCCATATCCAACATTTCCAGTTAAGCAAATGTTTGAGCCTGTTTCCAAGCCCAAACTGCCCTCCTGTCCCTGATGTGTAGAGCTGCAAGGAGACTTCTTGGCCCCTAAGGCATCTTACCTGCTTCCAATCAAACAGCAGAGCCCTGACAATTCAGCACAAGAACATTGTCTCAGCAAAGAACAAGGGGAAGTTCCTTGACCCTATTTTCTTAAAGCTACTGGGGAAAACAGGCCTGGAGAGGCAGCTTGTGCTCCAACACAGCCCAGTGCTGGCTCTGCCTGCCCCAGAGGAACAGCTGAGTTACGTTATTCAAGTTGGATCCTGAAAGTCAGAACTACCATGAAGCCAGAGCACTTCCATCCCAGCTTGTCAGCCTCACTGCCCTGTGCAGACCTGCACACACCTCAGCACAGGTCCCTGCCTGCCCAGATGGAGCACCTGCTACTTCAGTCGATCCCCCAGCTGATTCCCCCAGCTATTCCGAGTGCACGTGTGCATCTGAGAACTGCTTATAAGCAAGAGACCTTTGGCTTGGGGAACAGCTACTCTCAGACAGGTAAGAGAAGCTGATTTAGGAAGCAGGGCAGACAGTGCCAAGAGAATCCATTAACCCTTCAGAGGGTCTCCAAATTAGGTGCCTCTGGAAGAACTCTAGGAGAAAGCTCTGTTCTCAGGGAATAGGCCATACATTGTATGTGCAACATTTGACAACACAAAGACCTTCCAGTACCTAAAGAGGGCCTAAAAGAAAGCTGAAAAATGACTCTGTACTTGTATGTACAAAGGGCACGTATGACAGGACAAGGGGGAATGGCTTCAAACTGAAAGAGGGCAGGTTTAGTCGAGACATTAGGAAGAAATTCTTTCCTATGAGGGTGGTGAGGCACTGGAACAGGTTGCCCAGAGAAGCTGTGGCTGCTCCATTCTTAGAAGCATTCAAGGCCAGGTTGGATGGGGCTTTGAGAACCTGGTCTAGTGGAAAGTGTCCCTGCCCGTGGCAGGGAGACTGGAACTCAGTGATCTTCAAGGTCCCTTCCAACACAAACCATTCTCTGATTCATCTTCATAAGATTTAAACCCTCCTTATGAAGGAGGTGGTCTACAGAGCTAGACCTAATACCTTAATCTCATCTCATACTGGAAACAAAGCAATCCTGGTCCTGTCCAGTACTGGAGCAGGAAACCGCTTGGGAACCTGGACACACCCAACAGACTGACAACCATTAGACCACAGAAATCAAATTATTTTAAGAAGGGAAGGAAGGTCAGAACTCAGAACTATGGATAAATAAAAAGCAGAGCTGCTAAGCAAACTAAGAAGCTGCATTTGGTCAGTGAACCACAGCAATATCAGATATTAAACAGATGTATGTCTGGCTAAGAAGCCCCAAACACTATGACTAAAACTTTAAATAACCCCTTAAGTGGCATCACGGTGGAGCAGGACTTTGTCAAGAAGATTAGTCAAAATTTGCTAGACCCCAGTGGGAGCACACCACTCTCAGCATGAATGCTCACAGTCCAACTGAGCTTCACTTCACAGTAAAGGTTAGTCTAGGACCCACTTCACTTTGAGCAGGGTTGCGTGCATTAGATTAATAAAGTCCAGCTTTGGCTGGTTAATTCAGTGAGATTTCCAGCTACCTCTGATTCAGCAAGGATCAAGACTGCCAAACTAAGCTGCATTTCTGTAGCAGAGGAAGCAATCCTTAAACAGGTTGTATAACACTTTCGTTACACTGAAAAAGTTCTTTGGAATCCTTCAGAATGAAAGGCTCTATTTTAGAAACTACTGCAGTGAATACAGAAGATGCAAACGTGAACGTCTGAACATAACTACAGATAAAATCTCAAGGTGACCTCTTCCATAACAGCCTCTCTTTGCTAATCAAGTGCAAACTTGGCTCTCCTGTCTCACGTGGACTTTACAAGCTGCCTGGGCCTACCTGCTGGAACAGAGTCAGAATAATTCCAAGAAGGATCAGGTCCATGGTGGTTTAAGTCAGCTTTGAGGGAGATTTAGGGAAGATTAAATTTAAGCATTCTTCAACTAAATTTAAACATACTTCAAAAGACCTTCTTGATTTTTGTGCATACATGTGGATCTCAACCAAACCACTCCTGCAAGGTCAGAAATCCACCACTCAATATGAAGGTGGAGTAACATTTATTTTGTTCAAATGAATTATTGACTGTAGGATGCAAACTTTTAGAACAAATGAAATCAATAAAGGCATTAAAGAAACTCACCATAGTGACTGGTCCTATTGCTTGGGTCATGTTTTGGGCAGAACACTCTAAAATTTAAGTTCAATTTTAAGGAAAAGAGAAAAAGTGTTAACAAATATGTAAACAGAGTTATGCTGACTAATTTTAATAGATATTTCCCCATCTTTTCATTGAACATAAACTGAAAGACACTTAAAAAGAATTATCAGAATTTTTGTTCAGCATTACCCACCTAGGAAAGCACCTGCTGTGAAGTCACAGGCCATGCACAAGCTTGCATCTATACTTTTAGAGCCTCGCTGGACTCTCAACACTGAAGCCTTGAATGACCATTTTCATCAGCTCACCCTGCCCAGACCGGCCCACTGTTCAAATCCCGAGTCAGACACACTTCATCTGCTGTGGTGATCGCTGTGTCAGAGGCAACTCTTATTGAAACGTGGTTAATGCTGCCAAGGGGAAACACCACAGAACTAACATTCTACTCCCTCGCCCTGCACCACCAGGCCAGGAACCTCTCCGGCCACACCTGCTCACCAGCCAGCTTGAATTTAAGAGCACTGCTTGATGTGCCACTCCCTTCCCACTGCCTGTGCTGACAAGGTGGTTCTCAAATCCTGAGGAAGTCGGGCACCCTGTTTGAGATCCAGTGGCTTAAAGCTGCTCAATCTATTCCTTAAAGGCTTTAGTGGTATGCAAGCTGGGAATATTTTCACTGGTTCTAGGAGAGCAATGTGAATTCCTTGGAAGAGGTTAAATGCCACAAATATAACTGGAAATATTCCTTATCTTCTGGTTACAATAACATGCAGAGAACATGAACTAGCTTTTATAATATGCCTTTCTTACAGAAGGATCCCAATTCACTTTTTAAGCAAAAACGCCTTATAAAGAGCACGGTTTAGCTGAACTCTTCCTTACAAATCTATTTGCCAAGCCTACTGCTCAAGCCCTTGGAAGCAATTTTTAAAGGTAACTGCATTTACATTACATTTTCTAATTATTGTCATTTTTTTATTTTAACAAAAATAAAAGCACTGCCCTTAGAAATGCAGTCTGTTTCCCTGATAAGCCAGCTTGTTTGCATGAAACGCATTTTTATGCACAAAAAAAGTCAGATTTAGGTATGCCTAACAACTCAATCAGAAAGCTAAGTAATGGAGACAGCTTGTTTACATTCCTGAATTTCTAATAGTGCCCTTTGGAGTTTGTTTTTCTTTCTTTCCTTCCCTTCAGTTCTAGTCTTTCCCAGTTAGAAACAACCCTCCTACACAAAAGAATATCTTATAAAGAACAGACAATATATTTTACTACTCAGGCCGCTTCACTTGGAAGCACCGCCCTACTATCATTTTTGCAAGACAGTGCAATAAATTGTACTTATTTCCCCACCTGTACTCTTATTGGCCACTTCCACAGCACCATATGCCTCCTCTTTTGGCTGCTGCTTTATTTGCTTTGATAATCACTGCTCATCATCACAACAATAGCAACTCAGAATTTAAAAACACCAGCTCTATCTCTCTCAAAGGAATTCTCTCTCTTGATGTGCTTTTTAGTATGTCATATTTCACCATGAAAAAGTGCAGGGGTTGTCAGTCCACATCCACTGTTTTTCAAGTCTACTCTCCAATAATTTCAGGCTAGCTACAATTTTTGCATTTTATTTATGCCATTGATATGGTGCAAAAAATCTTCAGGTTCTTTGAAGCCTGCCTCATTATCTTTCTCTAATCCAGTCCTTTCCCATCCCTCCAATACAGGTTGCTACAGTCGAGTTTCCTGTATTATTGCCATGTAGGACACACAATTAGTCTCACAATGACATTTTTAAGGGTCTCTCTTCCAAACCTCTAAGGTCACCAGCTCAAAAACCCACTAAATCAAACTATATATTCAACCACTGCTCTACCAGTTTCCATCTAGAAAGTCCCACTTATTTTTCAACATCTTGAGAAGTTCAGTCTTCTTGAGCCCGAGTTATCCTTTCTAAAGATATATAATGAAAGCCATTTATTCTGTGATCACAGGAAGCTTCCATCTTCCCAGCTAGTCTTTCATGAGCTTGGCAGACTTCCAAAGACTTTATAAACATAAACCAAACATACCATCTTCGCTATACAGCTGGGCTTACAGCCTTGCACAAAGACATATTCATTTTAGGCTGAGAGCCCTAGTAAAGCAGCCAGGAGTGCAAGTGCTTTGGTACGAAAGGACCCATCTTCCACTGCTACTAAGGACCGCACTAGTCCACCCTTTCTGAAACAAAGTGATTAGATGATCCCCCAGATTAATCTAAGGCTAACCTGGCCTGTGATTTCTCCGGCCTTGCACAGAAATGAACATCAGGGGTTTTATGCACCTTACACTTTACCACAACTTCAGCATTTCGAAAGGTCCCTGAAGTCCCAATTTCTCAACCGCTTCATGTGCATCCCGAAAACAACTTGTTCCATTTGTTAATGGCAACGCAGGCAGCCCAAGGGCAGAGGACACCAGAACTAGCATGATCAGGACAGACACTTAGAATCCATTTAGTCATGTCAATGCAAGTAGTGCACTTGAAATACAAGGTCTTTCGTGGGAATCAAAGTTCTCTGCTAGCACAGGGAAGGAAAATTACCAGAACTTGCCTAATGTGAACAGACCTAGAAGTACTATAGCCTACTAGTGCTCAGACTGCATTTACTGGAGCTTCTGAACAAACAAAAATAGAGAATTTCCATGACATTAATAAAAATCTTGGTCCTTGAAGATTAGCTAGATAGTCAGTAAGGACTGACTGCCTCAGTTTTGGCCTAGTGAACTTTCAGGTACGTTACAGGCTCAAACACTAAACAGATTCCCTCCCCCTGCTGCAAATTTTTCCTGTGAAAGCAAAACGTTTCCCCCGGTGCTTGTAAACAGAGGATCAAGCATCACTTCAAGAGAGGGAAAAAAAAAAAACCTTTAAAAACCATATGATTTTCAAGTCTCTCTTCCCGACACCCCCATCACAACGCTGACAGTGCTTAGTCAGAAAACACTTGGGTAAGTACCGGTAGACTCCCTTCACTTGGTCGGTTTCTATGGCTGCGTCATCGCAGAGCGCGCAGAAGTAGTGGTAGCTCCTGCGGCAGGCTCTCTCCTCACAGCCCACAGTGGCTCCTTTCTTGCGGCAGAAGTTGCACACCTAGGAAAGAAGATGGGATGTAGCAGGTAAATGTCACAAGTGGCTACTGAAAATCTTGCCACGTAAGGCAAACACCCAGTATTTCGTTGCAAGTCACCTCTGTGTAACTGATTAGGCAAGCTCACTCCTGCAAACTCCTATGCTGGTCATAATTTTGGCCACCTTTTCGCTATCTTTGCCTCTACTTTATACGGATACATTTGTAAGATGATGCAAAGAGCCATGTGAGGGCACTGCGTAACTCCCCCAAGTTATTTCAAGACCAACTGGTATTAGTGTTTGTATTTATGTTTTCTAGGATAACTTCATAATGAAAAGAGTTCCACCCAGGATGCAGGGGAGGAGGGCAGCTGAAGACAAAACCAATTACAAAAAATCCCTCATATAAATGGCCTTCCTTCTGCTAAACACAGAAGATGCTTCCCTTAACACTTATGGATTGCATGCCTTTGTTTCAGGCACTGGCTTAGTCCTTTACCAAAGTCTTAGGAAACTTTGACTAAGGACTTAGAGGTCAGGAAAAACCAACCAACCAACCACTTGCATTTTAATACAGAATGAACTAAATTTCACAGAATATAATGCAAGTGATTCTAACACTAAATCTGTAATTTCCCTAATCTTAGTAGATCCAAAGGACCAGATACTTTTATGCTGGTTTTTTTTTAAGCACAGGACAGGTCAGACAATCTTCAGCACTACGAGAGTGGACTAAGTGCAGATTCAGAAACAAACTCCTTACCAGCCGCTTTCCTCTCTTGAGCTCTTTCAACACTGATGCCACATCAAACCTTACATCCAGATTTTCTGGGTTATACTCTTCAGATTCCACAAATCCTGAGGAAAATAACTAAAGACAAAAGGGACAATATTAAGAAATAAGAGTGACTCAGTAACCAGTACAGAAAGGAGACAAAGAGCACATCTTTTCTTCTTGCACTTGCCCTACCTAAGGAGGTTGATTTTCCTGTGTTTTTAATAGGCTTCACCTACGCTAAATACGGAGCCACACTTAAATGTTTTTGCAGTCAAAGGAAGCTCCTCTTCTACATGGGAGATTTCACATGACGTGAAAGTGAACTAAGAAAAGATAAGGTAAGAAACTTATTAAGGAACACAAATGAAGAAAATGTGGCCGCCTAGCCTGCTCAGAGTAAGGAGGAGAAGCCAACAGACCTCCACACCTTGAACATCTTGTTATGTGTCGGGGTTGTGAACTAACTCGCCTCTCATTGGTTTCTGTGTTGCCATAGTTATTATATTGTCTCTTTGGATTGGCTAGCTGAATGGCCAATCCAGTCCTTCCCCCGCAGCCTTTATAAGCTGCGGGAGATTTGAATAAAGGCTCTTCGTCTGCTCTTCGCTGCTGGACTCCCTGCGTGCTGTGTGGTCTCTATCTCCTGGCATAAGGGCCTACGCCGCCCGTCCCTGCCACGAGGGACGGGCGGCGGGGGTAGGGGTGTCCTCAGCCCTGGAAACCTTCACCGAGCAGCCGGCAGGACAGGAGGACCCCCCTAGGAACCCCCGAGAACGACAACAGTTATGTGCTCAGTTGTTCAGACTTACAGCTGGATGCAATATTTCTCCCTAATAAGATTTCCATACAGCCTAATGCTGACAACAGTTGACTGCATGAGGATCATAGGAACATTGTACAAAGCCTGGGAGAAATCCACAAAAAATATAGATACATGCACACTTGGGCCACTTTAATTCCCACAGAACTGCTGAGCCATGACGATGAGTGAGGAAGGAGAAGTTCTTGACAACTATTTCCCAATAATTATATATAGCTAATTCCAAACAAAAGGGAGCTACCCTTTCATCAACTGGCAGGCACAGTCTGTCTGCTCAGAAGGTGACAGCTAACTGCAAAAAACCCAAACAGCACAGATAAGTCTAAGGCAAAGAAATGAGTAAAGTTACTGGCAGGAGAGAAGGAAGGAGAGAGAGAGAGGAGAGAGAGGAAGAAGTTTCAACACTGGGACAACATTAAAGCCTTAATAAAACCGGTTTCAAACAAAGCATCCAAGTAATACTGCAAAAGAGGTATCAAATATTTCTGAAATATTCTGTGACAAAAAGAATTAAACAACCCAAAAAAAGGGTAGCTGAAAAATAAAGATGTAGACATAAAAACTGTGAGAATAAGAAGGCTGGAACACCGAAAGGCAGAAAACTGTTCTAGCAGCAGACATGTCCTGCACTAAATGACCCTCAGCTATATTCTCCCTCTCCTTAAGGGAGAATACAGCATCTGTACTTGATTCTGCGTACCAAGAGCCAGCTCCACCAAGATTCCAGAATAAAGGGGAGGCATTCTGACAGCAAGAAAAGTAAATGTGTTCTAGGATCACAGCACATTTCAAGCTTCACAGATATTTTTATATAATACATTTATGATTTTTATTTCTTATTTTTAATTAGGCACAGACTGGGAAGTTTTTTTACTTTCATGTATCAAGTGTCCATTTTCCTAAAAAGGTTTCAGTAAGTACACAACTTCCTGTGTGTAGATAAGAACTTCCCTCTTATCCAACTTAGTGTCTCAAGAAGACCTATTACTACTAGTAGACTGTATGTGTGCCTAGAACCACTGATCAGCAACAGACACACATGAAAACACCACAAATCAATATGTCCAACTGTGCAGCCATGGCCTCTCCCACTCCAAAATCCTGGCCAAGCCCTGCTGCTTTTCACAGCTTTTCAATCTAATATAAACTTGCTGGTTTGAGTAACCAGCCTTTCAAATCAGACACCACTGTGTCTGATCCACCATCAGAACAAAGAAACAGTAGAAATTTCTCCCTTATCCCTTCTTCTCCACTTGTCTTGGGTAACAACTGACTAAAAGCCACTCACCAGACAATCCTGATGAGCTGCAATGTCTCTCTCTTTGGCAATATACATTACAGAACCAGCCGCTCCTTCTGAACAAAAGGCACACGTTCTTCTCACCATCTTCGCCATTATCCAGAAAGCACCTAGAGCAGGAAAAAAACTGGGACAAAACACAAAGCAGTTGATGCAACTACCATATGCCAAGCAGGACAGAGGAAAGCAGAGATTGCTAGCACTTGCCCTCTAACTGCTCCTTCTCTTACATCTCCTGAACCTTGGTGCTTTGCTCCTCCAGCAACAACTATGAGTAGAACAGGCAAAGCCCACTCTCGGGACAGCAGTGGGATAGAAACCAGCTCACAGGAGCTCCAACTGTTAGAGCAGGAGGAAAAGTGGTTTATCTCTTCTTGGAAAGTCACTAACAAGTCATAAGGGGCAATACAAGTTTTTCAAGCTTGCTTGGCAATATCTGCCTCAACAACAGAAGTAGCCCAGCAAGTCATGCCCTAAGGAATGAAACTCCTTCTACTTGGAGAAGGTCAATGACTCATAACAGCGCTTTTCTTAAGGTACTTTTACCACATGTGGGTCTGCAAGTCAACAGAGGAGAGAAAAACAACTGTCCCCAAACTTCCACAGTGCCTTCCAGGAGTTCACAGAAAACAAGGAAGAAACACTTATTACTTATTCCTTACTGTAAGAAAGATGCAGCAAAGAAGCATGGAAAGGCCTGCAAGTAAGAGGGGGCAGAAGACAGAATCAGAAACGAGAGACTTGAACATTCTCTCTCAAAGAGGTGAAGCGCTAAGAGGAGTGACAACATTTTCTCTATGCCCTGGGATTTGTCCCAGGAACACCTGTTCTCTTTTCCTGGCCATATCCACTCAAGTCTTAATTTTTGTTCTTCACACAGTCTCTCTTTTCGTCCAGCAGCTGCAAAACTTTGAGGCCATCTACTTATTTCACAAAAGTAGTCTACATGCATCTGGACGAGACTTCACGCACATCCCCCACCAGTAGTTTTTAGAGCACCACATCACAACATCAGTAGCAGAAGTTTTACTTTGTGGTTTTTTGTGCAAGTCCACCGCAGAAATCTTCAACAACTTCCTACTCCTACTAGGTGTGATACTCCAAACTGTCCTTTGCTGGAGACGTCACCTCTGACACCACAAACTCCTGTATGACAAGGGGAAGAAAAGTCTGCATTTACTTTCAAGAAATAAGATCTGAAGTTAAATTACCCAAGTGAAAGAAAGGTAGTAAGCTCCAAGTACAAAATCTCATAGTCCAGCAAATCTTGCAACCTTTATCTGGCTTTCAACAGGCAAACTGTTTTCATAAGTTCCCGTCTCCCTTGCATAAAACAGACTGGACAATCCCAAGTGAGAATTGCACCAGAGTAGAAGGGGATTTTTCATATGTTTTCTCCCCTCTGGCTCATGCTACTGAGAGTTTACTTCATCACAACAAGCCACTTTACTTTCACACACACCTGGGGAGTTTTCCAAAACCCCCCCATCCTTCTACCTCTTGTAAGCAAGGCAGGATAGGGACTGATTTCCAATATTCATCTATACAGTGACCATCACAATAGTCTCAGAACTTAAGCATTAAATAAATATGACAGAAACAAACAGAAATATACAGAAATACTAGAAACAGAACAGAAAACAGACAGAAAGAAATTAAAAAGAAGAAGTAAGGGGAGTTTGAATGGTCTAGAATGCAGGAAAAGTTCTCTGCAGCAAGCTAATACCTGGAATTGATGTAGAGACATAGGCCCTGCTCAGGCCCAGTCAGAAGACCCAGCTCTAGGAAATTAGTGAGGAAGAGGCTAAAGATGGAGTCTACAGTCCCTGGTGCTCTTACAGACTCAGAAGAGATCACTCACCAAATAACATCACCGGCAAAACAGACTCAACTTGGGGATATTAACTGAATTTATTACTAATAAAATCAGACCAGGATAATGAGAAGTAAAATAAATCTTAAAAGCACCTTCCCCCTGCCCCTCCCTCCTTCCCAAGCTCTACCTCCTCCCCAGTGGCGCAGGGAGATGGGGTATTGGGGTGACAGTCAGTTCATCACATGTTGTTTCTGCTGCTGTTCAGGGAGAGAAGTCTTTCCCTTGCTCCAGCATGGGATCCCTCCCACATGAGACAGTCCTCCATAAACTTGTCCAGCGTGAGTGCATCCCATGGGCAACAGTTCTCCACAGACTGTTGCAATGTGGATCACTCTTCCTTGGGGTGCAGTCCTTCAGGCACTGCCTGCTCCTCCCCCAGGGTCACAAGTCCTACGCCAGGAAACTTGCTCCAGTGTGGGCTCCTCTATCCTTGGGTCTGCAGGTCCCTCCCAGGAGCATGCTTCAGCATGGGTTTCCCATGGATTCACAGTCTTCTTTTCAGGCACCCACCTGCTCCAGCATGGGTCTCCTCTAGCGGCAGCAGGTGATTCTCTGCATCCCCATGGTCCTCCATGGGCTGCAGGGGCACAGCTGCTTCACCATGGTCTGCCCCAAGGGGCTGCAAGGAACACAGCTCTGGTATCTGGAGCACCTCTCCTCTCCTTCTCCACTGAGCTTGGTGTCTGCAGAGTTTTCTACTATCCTCTCACACACACACACACAACTATATAGTTTTCTACTACATCCTCTCAAATATTTTTACTCCCTTCTTCAATCTGTTATAACAGAGGCATTACTATCACTCCTGATTGCCTCAGCCTTGGCCAGTGGCAGGTCCATGGTGGAGCCAGCTGGCATTGTCTCTTGTCTGATATGGGGGAAGCTTATAGCAGCTTCTCACAGAAGCCACCTCTGTAACCCGCCCCTCCCCCCCCCGCTATCAAAACCTGGCCATGCAAACCCATGACACCCCTACAGGAGCCTTGCTTCAGTTCCTTGCTCTTCCCTAGCTTTCTGCTATGGGGTACTGCCAAGAATAGGACATGGAGGTGAACGAGGCAATAGATCTGGCTGGATCTCCCATGCAAGAAGGGGGAGGCTAAGGGCAGGGTTCCAGTTTCACAGTTTAATTACATTTCACCTAAACAACGTCTTGCTTTTGCAGGGTTTAAGTCAGCCGCTCATGGATTACAGTGGAACCCCAGGATCTGTCTGAAAAGGTACAAATTCCTTGTTCTTTACTCTGCTCTTTCAGTTGTACTCACAACAGCACAGTTCTTATTTCTCCTATTGTGTCTTGTTCAAGTTGAGGAATCTGTTCCTTGTACAGAAGCTGGTCTGCATCTTTGATCACCTCCACCACTTCTCAATCCCTTCTCTACTCTTACCATGCTCCAAGAGGAGCAAGCCATCTCCAAAAGGGCGGGCTACCATTTACACTAAAAAGTCACAAAGTCACTCTGTACCCTTTTCTTAATAATTCTTCATATTCCAATCACATTTTAGGCTGCTGCTGAGCAAAGAGCTGACACTTTCATAAAGCTATTGCTGGAAGCACAAAGCAGTGAAGAAAATGCAAAGCTCAACACGCAATGAGGCCCACAGTGATGAGAGCAGACATGGAAACCGGATGGAGGGCCGGTGGTTTGCACTGCCACAGCATCTGGGATGGATGTGAGGAGGGGTGGGAGCCCCACGGTCTCATTCTTCCGCTCGCTTACCAAGCCTGTACCAACTACTCTTCCTAAGTGCACCATGCAATGCAACCACAAAGAATGGAACATTGGACGACACGTTGCACAGTAATGGTGAATAAGGTATAAAATACCCCAATTCGTACCAAACTGGGAAGGTGAGAACACAATATGGAAACAGTAGGGACAGATCGACAGGTTTGTCCTCACCCTCCCCAGAAGGGATATCTTTCAGTGAGACTTGTGTACTTGGCTACACCAAGTCACAGAATCACAGGATCAACGAGGTTGGAAAAAAATCATTGAGTCCAACCTATGACCAAACGCCACCTTATCAACTAGACCATGGCACTGAGTGCCATGTCCAGTCTTTCCTTAAACACCTCCAGCGATGGTGACTCCACCACCTCCCCGGGCAGCACATTCCAATATCTAATCACTCTTCCTGTGAAAAAGTTCTTCCTGATGTCCAGCCTAAACCTCCCTATGTTTTCACCCAGAACATTAAGCTGTGACTGCAATTGTATTGTTAGTGCTTTCTAGAGCTATTCTGCAATAACACGCACACATCTCAGACAATCCAAAAGAACCTCATATATTGCATTTAATAAACCACACTCGTCATGAACTCAACCAGCTCCTCTGAATGTGACCAGACCTAGAGTTAATTGACTATCCTTGCACTTACTGTCAGGCCTAGAATTGTGGTTTTGCAAAAACTATGTATTACAGTTCCCCAGATCTCTTTCCTAAGTGGCATCAGATAGTGCAGAAGACATCAGCATTACAGTTACTGCTCTGACATATTAATCATATTCCACTTATCGATGTTGGATTTTCATCTCCTGTTTTATAGTCAATCCCTTGCTGTCACAAAGTCGTTCTGTAACCCTCTGCTTCCACTTCCACTGTCACAGGAGCAGGCTGTGGGAACCCAAGGGGACCAATTCACCTACACGAGCGGGAGGCCCTTCCACTGCCCTCCAGTCAGAAGACAGAGATGCAGCTGAGAGAAAGGAACAGTCACACCTGGCTGCTTCCCCTGTACCTGTGCCATTTCCTCGAAGCAAGGCTGTTGGGGTTGGTTTTGTTTTCACAACAGTGACAAAAGGCAAGAAACCGGGAAAGGAAACAGAAAGTAAAAAAGGACAAGGACATTGTTGGCAAGAGCACACTTGTGTCACTTCCAAATACATCCTGCTGAAACATCTCCAGACCCAATTCTGAAAGCATCCTTGCATGTAAATACACATATTTTACACAGGAGGCACAGAATGTCACGTGGCATATCCATAGAGGGGAAAGGAAAAGAACCCAAGTGCCCTGACTTCCAGCAGACCAAAGAAACCCACCGCCCCAGCTCCAGCTCTGTTCTCCTCTTCCCCGCAGCGCAGCGAAGGGTTGGATCTACGGAAGCAGGAAGACAGAAGGAAATGACACATCAGCTCCCCCCCCACTCACCGTGCCCCCCATTTCCGCTTCGTGGGAGAAGAAGCCCAGCTGGAGATGGGACGGGTTAGGGTTAAGGATGGAACGGCTCGACCCAAAGGGGTCCCTCCCCATTAACCCCAAGTCATTACAGCACTAACACACCCAGCCTTTGCAAGGAACAAAACCAAGCAAAGTCTGCCTTTCTGATCACCTTTCACTTGTGGTCACCTCGTTCCAAACGAGGATGCCAAGGGGCATCTTCCACTAGACCGGGCTGCTCAGAGCTCCATTCCACCTGGCCTTGAACACTTCCAGGGACAGGCACCCACAGCTTCTCTGAGCAGCCTGTGACATGGCCTCATCGCCCTCACGGTCAAGTATTTCTTCCGGACACCCACCCTAACCCCGGTGCCGCCTCACGGCCCGCCCGTCCCGGCTCTGCGCGAGCCCCGGCACGGCCCATTCATTGGCGCTGGGGGGACGGAGGCGGCGGGGGGGGGAGTGACCGGCACTCAGGAGGCTTCCAGTCCCACGCGCTCCCCCCCGCCCCTCCCCCCCGCGTGCCCTCGGTGGCACTTACCGCCCGCTCGCGGCCCGGCTCGCGCACGCCGCCGCTCCCACCGCCCCTTCCCCCGCCCCCAGCGCTCCCGCGAGGAAGTGGGTAGGCCCCGCCGGGCTCGGAGCATGCGCGGTGGCGCCCTCCGATGCTCCGCCCGGTGCACCTCTCCCTCCGGGCACTGATTGGCTGCGGCCCCCGGGGCGTGGCCTGGGATCGGGAACACGGGTTCGATACCCGCGCCCGGCGCGTCACCGGGCAGCCGCTTCCCGAGGGCTTTTCCCATGGAAAAGGCGACACCCCGCAACCCCCCATCGCCCCCTCTTCCTCCCCGTTCACTTTGCCCAGAATCAAGAATCAATTAGGTTGGAAAAGACCTCTGAGATACCGAGTCCAACCCATGACCGAACGCCACCAAGACAAACCAGGCTTTTGGGAAAATCTTTATTTGTAACAAATAGTGTTGTACGAGGGAAAAAAAACCACAACCCTTTCTTAAGAAAGAATGTTCTCTGATGTTTGATCTTTGTAAATTTCAAGACTAATGAACAAGAAGGAAGATTCAATCCATGAAAGAGATGGCAGCCAACAAGCAAGATTTAAGTGATATCCACATGTTAGAAAAACAAATTGAAGTTTAGGGCATGACATGCTTCAGTGATTGCAGACCTGGGAGAGGATGTTGACATAGTTTGGAAAGAAGGATGTAGCACTGAAAACGGACAGAAAGAATGCAGAATTGACAGGCTACAAGGACATTTGGCAGAACTCATGAGATAAGGAAGAAACTCATAAAACCAACTCAGTAATTGTGCTGAAATCAGCTCCAAGCGGGTAAAAGGTAATTCTGGCAGGGGGGATCAGAGACCACCGATCCACAGACCAGGAAACCCACTGACCCTAAAGAAAGGAGAAACTGCGAATGCAACTAATAAGTATGAGAAGAGAGAGAATCATTAAGTGATAGAAGATAGAATAGGAATATGGGAACAATGTAACTTGTAGCCAAAGAACACTAATTTCTTTATTTGCTAAAATGTATAAATAGTTAAAAGTTTTGATTATTGGTGTGCGTGTGTCAGGAGGAGCAATTCCCCCATGCACCTTGAGCCAAAGAAAAAGTAATGCCTGCTCAGCTTTCTAAAATACTGAAATTATAGTGTTACAGAGTTTTATTTTCCCAACATTTTCAGTGACAATTTCTGGTGATCCAGATGGAACCCTGCAACCGATGCTTGACAGATTCACAGAATCGAGGACTCCAGTACACACCAAAGGTTTTTCAGGGAGATCCTCCGGTCCCCTGATCTGTTTAGTTCAGGGCATGGCCCCTGGGATTTATTAAAGCATTACTAGGGGGGCATAACAAGGCTGCTGGAAAGTCTTGATGGATTATAGTAAAGGGAACTTGGAAACTAGGTTTTGGGCTAGTTTGCGCATTATGATGGGGACACCCAGAGTGCCAGCCCCACAGAAGGTTAAAAAGTGCGAGCAGGTTTTGCACAACCCTCAGAGTCAAAAGTGTGAGTGGCTGTTGCACATCACTCTCAGAAGGCAATGTAACTGTGTTTTATTATATTCTATGAAGGGTTCTGGTCAATCATCAAAAGGGAGAGCTTTGGAGAAATCATCCCTAGGATGTATTTTGAAACAGTGGAGGGAGGTGGGAGGTGCAGCAGGAGCCTCTCTGTCCAGAAAACAATTAATTGAAAATTATAATAACTGGTGGCCTCTGTACTCTTTGGATGATGGTGAAAAATGGCCAAAGAATAGAACTTTAAGTTATAATACAACAAAAATACTTTGTGAGCACCGATGCATATAGGCTTGGCAGCTGGGACACCAACCATACAATTAACACATGAATAGCAGGTGGTTCTTCCAAGACTCATTTATCAAGGAACAAAGCAAGGTGTGGGTACAAGTTTCACAGTGACCTTTTCCATTGCAGGTAATTTGACTACAAGCCAACCACTTTATTCTATAAATGACAGCCTGAGTGAGCCTTCTTTGAGCTCTCCCTGGTAAGCAGCTGGCTGCATGGTAGTGATCTCCTCGTCAGCTGGGACACCTCTCTCAGTTACTCCCTGAGGCTGGGACACCCCTGCCCAACTGCAGGTCCCTGGTAAGTGACTGATATTGCACATAATCTTGTATTAGAGTGCACTGGATTTTGTAATTGATTTTGTGTTGGTAATTTTAAATCATTATTATATCCTGTGCAGTAACAGAGTTAACCTTGCCATCAGACTTTAAGTAACACTGTTACAACATCTTTAATAAAACCACTTTTTCTGATACCTTTGCTGATGGTTCTTCAAGTGGTATAAGTCGACCTCCAACACCTCCTTCTTTGCACAAGGCTCCAACACATTCAAAGGCCATATACCTGCACGCCCATCCCTTGCTCCACTTCAGAGCCACCTCCTGCATCTGCACTCAGTGTCCCCTAATGTAGCTTGTTTCTCTATTACCAACAAACGACATGGCAAGGACTTCTGTGGTCCCCTTGTCCCATGCTACACATATAGCACTGAAATGAGGTACACTAGATTTCTCAAGGAGTTCTCTGTGTGTCACAAACATAGAAAGGGATGCCTTTTATGACAAGGTAACCCACCTAGTTCATTATGGGAAGCCAGTTGATGCAATCTTTCTGGATTTCAGCAAAGCTTTTGATACTGTCTCTCACAGGATCCTTCTGGACAAAATGTCAAGCACACACCTGGATAAACACATCATGTGGTGGGTGAGTAATTGGCTCATGAGTTGAGCACAGAAGGTAACAGTGAATGGGGTGACATCAGACTGGTGACCTGTCACTAGTGGGGTTCCACAGGGCTCCATCTTGGGCCCTGTGCTCTTCAACATCTTCATAAATGACTTGGACATCAGACTGGAATGGATACTGAGCAAGTTTGCAGATGACACAAAACTCAGAGGAGCTGTTGACTCCCTCGAAGGCAGGGAGGCCCTGCAGAGAGATTTCAACAAATCAGAGGGCTGAGCAATCACCAACCACATGAAGTTCAACAAGGGGAAGTGCTGGATTCTGCAGCTGGGATGGGGCAACCCTGGATGTTCACACAGACTGGGAAATGAGGTGCTGGAAAGCAGTGCCACAGAAATGGACCTGGGAGTCCTGGTCGATGGCAAGTTGAATATGAATCAGCAGTGCCCTGGCAGCCAGGAGGGCCATCTGTGTCCTGGGGGGCATCAGGAAAAGCATCGCCAGCCAGTCAAGGGAGGGGATTGTCTCGTTCTGCTCTGCATTGGTATGGCCTCACCTTGAATACTGTGCGCAGTTTTGGGCACAATATAGGAAAGATATCAAGCTCTTAGAGAGCATCCAAAGGAGGGCAGTGAAGATGATGAAGGGCCTTGAGGGGAAGCCATGTGAGGAGCGACTGAGGTCACCTGGTCTGTTCAGCCTGGAGAAGAGGAGACTGAGGGGAGACATCATCACAGTCTACAACTTCCTCATGAGGAGAAGAGGAGGGTCAGACACTGGTCTCTTCTCTGTGGTGACCAGGTGGTGACAGGACCTGAGGGAATGGCCTGAAGTTGTGTCAGGAGAGGTTTATGTTGGGTAACAGAAAAAGGTTTCTTCACTCAGAGGGTGGCTGGGCACTGGAACAGGCTCCCCAGGGCAGTGGTCACAGCACTAAGCCTGACAGGGTTCAAGATGCATTTGGACAATACTCTCAGGCACAAAATCAAGTGTGACTCTTGGGAGTGGGTGCAGGGCCAGGAGTTGGAATCGATGATCCTTGTGGGTCCCTTCCAACACAGCATATCCTGTGATTCTGTAAACCCAATAAGAAGCAGTCATTTCTCTCCTGCAGTAGCAGAACTTGTCCAGCTCACTTTGCAGCACAAACACAGCTCTGCAAAACTGTTCTGATTAAAGTAACGTCTGTTCAAGATTATTTCTCCCACCAGATCCATCAGGCTTAGGTCTATTTTAACAATTCTTAGCTTCTAGACAGGCAGACTTGCATTCACAATGAATTTCAGAGAAGCAAGTCTTACTAACTCAGCACTGTGGAAGGGCACAGAAAACACGAACAAACTCTTGCTCTCATCAGTTGTGTCTCTGCTGCAGATGCCATGGAGCACAGGTTCTTCTAGTGCACACTGAACTTTGCTTGCAGATGAGAAGAGGGGAGAGGGAAGACCAGGAGCACAGAAATTATCCAGGAAAAGTTTGATGCCTGTTCTTAGGACAAACAGTTCTGATTCTGTAAACTACAAAAGTGGCATTTAAATTTAAATTTTAAAAAAATCAGGTGAAAAGCATTCTCACTGAATGCAATTAGCACCATAGACTTGATCACACTGTTCGCTGTGCAGTAGTCCTGTCCAGCATATAAATCCCCCGGTACAAGGTGTGTTGGCGGTAGGGAAGCTCTGCCTATAAGATTTTTTTCCTGCACTTCTGAACTCCACACTGACAGGAAATCTCTGTCTCTGGCATGCTTCCAGCTTCATAGCCGTAATCCCACGTGAGTTCAGTTCCAGCTTTCACATGTCTAAGAAACAAAACAGTCAATTTGTTCGAATTGAGTGGAACAGTAGTGTGTTTACAATTTGTCACCAACGACTCACATGCAAACCCAAAAACTGTACAGGGCAGGGACCATCACACAGGCAGCTTGTTGGGAGAGAAACAAGATATATAAAGAGTCTCTGACATACACATGCTGCTTGGCCTACCAGAGCTGTACAGAGTGCAAATACCCACACAGATGAAAAGAATTTATCAAGCAGTGCAATAGTGTCAGAGTATAAACAATATAAACAACCTGCTCTTAGACAAAATTCTGGGAAACAAAAACCAAAAAAAACCAAAATAAAACAAACAAAAAAAAGGAAAGCTACATACGTGAACACATCCTAAACGAGAACACAGTTTTGTTATTTTTACTAAGTGCAGTGCATCATTGAAGTCTGAACAGATCTCTAGATATGTTGGTGAAGACTATCATCTTTGGCCTGACAAGCTATGTCTTAATGCAATTGCTCAAAGACTAAGAATTAAACACATGCTTCTCATGAATGAGCTGCTCTGACAGTACATGAAAGAGAAGAAATTTCTAAGGTAGGAAATTCATTGCCCAAAATGAATGCCCAACTAAATACCTGAGACTAATATGCTGAGGTACAACTGATGGAAAAATACAATAAAAGATGAGTATTATAAAGAAGAGAGTAATTCTCCAATGGTTCTCACTGGATACAGTGTAAGGGACATCCAGTGAATTACCAGTCAGCAAGCTGAGAACAAACAATGAGGGCTTTTCAAGCAGCACATTTCAACCAGGGACTTGCTGCCTTAAGATGGTCTGGAGGCCAGACATGCAAAACAAATGAAAAGGTGATTGAGCAAGTTCATGGAAGGTACACAATTAAGCTCAATGATCCAGATGAAGTCCTTAATGTAGAAAACTTGTAAAAGGGTGATGCCCAGAAAATGTGAGAGCCAGTCAGGGAAACTCTCCTTCAACAACCCTTCTCCTTCCTTAAGTGTCTTTGGTGATCCCTGTTACCTCTCTCCACTTGCCTCAGTCCCCACTACACATATCTTTACAGAGTACCTGAGCCAGAAAGTCTCTAACTAAAACAAAATCTTTTTCTACCATATTTCAACATATCGTCTTCACAGTTCTTGGAATCCCCCCAGTGCAATCCACAGCGTCTGTGTTGGTATGGACCAGGGTTGCAAGACTCCAAAGAAGACCAGTGTTCCCAGGAACTGGTTTGTCTGGCACAAATACTTTCCTAGTCTCACCACTGGTACGTGCATCAGCCAGATTAATTCAGACAATTAATCCTTCCACCCCTGGGTGGAAGCTGCCGTCTTCTTGCATCTTACTGGCACCGGCTCTCTGTACCACCCTTTCTATCAGCCACTAAGGAAATACCTGCATCTTTTGCTTTCAGAGCAAATTTTCACCTTTTAAGTATCCTAGCACCATCTTCCTGGGACATGTTGGGCTACACAAAGTCCTGCTTCTCTTGATAGCTGTGAGGAGAAGGCCTGAAGCCAGCTTGTCTGGCCTACAAAGTGTCTCAACCCTAATATCCTGTGGGGTTTAATCCTGCCCCATGGAACCAAGATCTTTGAGACAGAACAGTGAGATGAGTGAATCTTGGCTTTCAAAATGACCACGCTGAGTTAAACCTATTTCTCCACTGAAGAAGATTATCACTGAAATGGACACATCAAAATTAAGCTTCCCCACTTTACATTTCAATGCAAAACTGAAGAAAAACTCATCAGCGACAATCAAGAAAATGTATTTCTTCTGTCTTTAGTGCACAATAAGAACTCACCAATAAGAAGGTAATGTTGTGCTTCATGATCTAAGCATCCCCCCCCTACCCCTCAGCATAATTATGTCCTAATAATTAGGCACTGCTTTTTTCCTCTAGTGCCTTGAATGAACAACATTAAACTCCCAGAAATTCACCTGTTTGTGAAGAATGCCACCCATGGAAAACTTCTGTTGTGAGTCTCTACAAACACGCTTTGTGCAAAGAGATTTGGGCAGCAGCTGTGCTGTGAAACAAGAAATCTGTATGAGAAACAGTGAAACTCTACATCATTGGCTGAAAAACCTATTTTGTGTCAGATATTTGTCACTAGTAGTTTCTTCCTTCCCATCTCCAGCCCACACAGAATGTCTACTACTCAATGCCACTGCCACTTATTTTTGCAATAATTATGTCTCTTTAAAGTATTACTTTTTGTGAAGTTGTCCTCCAGAAATGTATGGAGAAAATTCATCTTAGATTCATAATGCACCACAAATAATCAGTGTTTATCTTGCTGTCAGCCAGGGCAGCAGTGATAAGGAGCAAGCAGTGGATTAAATGATTGTGTGTTGGCAAAGTACCAGATGTGAAAGGTGATTCAGGTGCTCGTAGGAACATGTGTACGCTCATGGCTGCAGAAGAAAGGTTTCTGCAAGATGCATTGCTAATCTCAACACCATATCACCTCTCCAAGGAGGAACAGCAAGGATTTTGCTGTAAGACACATATTCTGCCAATGAAGAGAAATAAGTTATTTCCAGAGTACATGCAGAAATGTCTATTCATCTTAGCTGGAGGTACTTGGTAATTCATTACTATTTATTTCTTGGCAAGTCAAAAACTGAGAGACTTATTTAGTAGACATGCACACAGTAGCACAGACCACTTTCTGAACCTATGATTGAACAGTAGGGAAGTTTTGTAAAATATCACAACACTTGTCCTAAACCAGCACTAACTAGAATTTATGATGGGCTGGGAGAAGGCATGTGGATCAACAAAACCTGCCATTTGCTCTCTGGACCCCCCAAAAGGCCATCAGGAAAAAGAAGTCACTCATTACTGGGGAATACGTCATTCAGGAAGCCGGTGGTGCCAAAAACTACAGCTGGTATGTGGCATGCATCAGCTTGTGAAGGCACTAACAGTGACCCAGCCTACTGTCCCGTCACTTGTGATGGCAGGGAGCACCACATGTGCCTTCCTTGTCATGCACCTACCACATATGTGGTTTATGTGCAAAAGATTTCTAGCTTAAGCTTAAATAAATAAATGACTTATTTGCAAAGACAATGAAGAGAACACATGCAACTTTTTACTTACATTTAGAAAACGACCCACATTTCCTTCTTTTGTGGCATCCAGTACATAAATATTTTCTTCACTAGCATTCTTTGGAAGCATCCCATCTCCATCAGCCTCCTCACAAAATGCATCTTGACTTGACTGCCTGCTATTTTCCTCCTTGCAGTCAGCTTTTAGGGGTATATTATTGGATGGCCTCACAACACATGTGTCATCCAGCACACCTGACTTGCCACAGTCAGCACCCTGCAGTGACAGACTCTTTCTTTTGCATCCTTCACTGTCCACACCAACAGACTCTGTCTGCCCGATTTCCATCGGATGTTCTTCCTTTTGCTCCTGGGTGGATTCTGTCAATGGACATGTAATTATTTTTCAACATCAGTTTAAGGCCAAAGCCTTTCCCTTGTTTGGCCCTGAACTCTTACCCACCCACTCTTACCCATGTCCTCCAAAATCTAACCAGCTTGCTATTTACAAGTCTATAACACAACCGCCCTTTTCCATGCCTCTTGTCAATCCTCCCGCAAATGACTGTTTCCTGCTGTGGTGTCTAAAGCACTTGCTCAAGGCACCTGTGAGTGACCAGGTCTCTCACTCTTCCCAAATCCCACTCCAGACTGATTTCTTCCACATAGCATTATTAAATCATTCTCCACCTTAATTCCCAAGAGAATCACAAACTGTAATTTAGACAGAAACAAGATGCAAGTGCAAATAACATCAGTTTCACACTGCCTCTCCAGCCTGAGGTCCCCCCACCCCTGGATTATATCCTGTTCAATTTTTGTTGATGAGAATATGTACTGGGTGTAACTCAACAAGATCTGCAAGACTGACTTTCCCACAGTTGTATTTGAAAGCTGATGTCAGGAGAGGTTAACATGCTCCCAGATCAACTTTGCAGGCAAAAGACTGCCCTGTACCTGTTAATGCACTGTGTTATGCAAGGCAGCAATAGTTTCTGTACTACTGAGCTCTCTTAAAACAGCCTCCACAACATGTAGATATTGTTCTACTCAGAGAACAGGCCTGCCCACACTGTCTACATCAAAGCCTACCACCTGATGGGGCACAAACATACTAAGAATGCGGTATGTATACCTCAGAAAACCTACTTTCTTTTCCTTTCTTTGTTCCACTGTTTACTTTTGTTTTGCTTGACTGATGAATCTGAGAACTATTATCTTCATCTGAGCTGGCACTGTGCACCTGTGTATCAAATGAAAAGGCTGTGATGTATTGTTGCTGCATGCCACTCTGAGTCAACACGGTACAGAAAGTGACCTCTAGAACTCTAGGGCTGCAGGTTCAAACCTTCTGCACGGCCAAGTTTGAAAAGTTTGAAAAGTTAATACGATCACTGCAATGAAATATTTATCCTAATTTCAAATGATCCTTCAAAATAACCTAGAAGGAGTCCCCCATGCAACAAAACATTTTAAGTAAGTGCGTAAGTCCCAAAAATTTCACCAGAATTCTAAGTTGCTGAACCAAAGCCCAAACATGCTTTTTACAGAGTTTCAATGAAATGAACAGATGTGGCAGGATTTCTCCTCTCCTGCCACAAAAAGGCAACTACTTATGGTAGCTCCAGAATGGAGCCAAATGTTAGCATGACAATCCCATGTGCATTTTGTAAGTGCAATGAATCCAGTAAAACCTAGAGTAAGTTTACCCCAGTTTTCCTCCTTTACACATATTTGCAGGCAACACTTCACACTCAGATCAGATCAAATTCTCCCAGTTCTGCCACTGCATGAAAAAAACACGTACAAATCTTGAGATTTTCCCCTCTCCCTGTTACGTCATTCTTTTGGGAGGCATCATAAAAATATTATCACTCTCACACCCTAATCCTGTAGTTAGTGACAACAAGAGGTGGAGGGGGGAGAATAATTTCCTAAGACTCTCAAGGCTGGAGTGTAAGTGAAGGGTGGAGAAGGGAAGGCTGTGAGAGTAGTTAGTGCTGGTCTGGAGGAACATGTTGAAGGACTGATAATGGAGAACGGATGGGGTGCAGCTTCCAGTAGGGCAGCTTAGCTCACAGTGTGACACAATCTCATGAACAAAGGTCATTAGAACTACCTAAATATACAAGTTGAAAAGGTCAAAATTAACATAAATATTCAGCACAGAAAAATGAATATATTAAAGCCAATTATTATTATTATTATTACCATTTTTAGCTGGTGATTGTGAAAAAAACCTGTTTTTCCAGGTCTTGCAGTTGAAATACTTGAGTTCTTTGGGTGAACCCTGTACAGAAAGGTCAAAAGGAAATTATAAAACACAGACTCACAAGTAACTCTCACAACATACATATCTCAGACTACAGTCTCTTCTCTAAAAGAGATGACATCAGAGCCTGCAGTCTGGCCTCACCCCATGTTCTGTGATTATTTTAAGAATTGAGTACCTAGGCCAAATTCTGTTGTATTTGTAAAAAATCAGTTGTTCATACTTTTTTGAAGGATCGACTGCTTTTACATCGTAACCCAGTTGTCCAGCTGAGAACCAAACTATCTGTTGTTTTACTATTATTACATTAGATCACCTCAAAATAGAGCACCTATAGACAGAGTTTTGCCTTTTTCCTTCTACTACTTTCAACAGTTTTAACAGTGCAGCTTTTAAACAGGAGAGCAAAGATGTTGTGGGTACAAGGGATAGGGAGGGAGACAGAGGGGGAGGGAGGCAATGTACAGCAGGTTTAGAAAATACTTTCCCTCAAAAGGACCTCAGTCCTTCATATAAGGAGAGAGTTGAGGAAGATGGAAAGCACTATCTGGTATATACATTTAAAACATCTAAAATCACGTTTATTTGGATTACATTCAGAGTGCAGTAGAAGACACCCGTTTCAAAACTAATGTTAATATCTGTAAAATGTCTAGCAATAAATAACAGCCCTTATTCAAGAAAATTTTCAATGTAAAACATTTATATGTGTTTTCCTGCCACAAAAAAGAAAATCTTGGTACTTCTTTGGGCTACTGATAATTGCAAGAAATGCTGCTCTTTAAGGCTTTCTTAAGATTTAAACTCCTTTGTAAATTCAAAATGTGCAGAGGCCACAAGAAAATGTGACATTATTACATGGTTACATTGTTTATTCTTTTAAAGGCAATCTGTTTGGGTGAATGACATGTCAAGCCTAGCACACTGATGTCCTCTTAAATATTTCTCAGTCCAGCTAGACTGACTGTCATTTCTTAAGAGGCAGAATAACAATGTCTTTTTGTCTGTCATACTTTTTTTATACAGCTCAGGTGTAAAACAGTTTTTTAATCTCGGGAAAGGAAATTAATGAGATTTAAGGTAGCAGTGCAGTAGAGGCAACTTTGAAACTCTGCTTGCCTACTATTTTTAGTAATGGCACCTAGCAGAAGTAAAACCTAGCTGATTACTTATAATTATGTAATTAGAAAATGATGAATTCACTTGGTCTCCAAGATACTGAAATGCAAGTGAGAAAACAGTAGCAGATATTTTTAAAAGCTTCCATTTGCAATTTCAAGGTACTTCTAAAAGATCCACAGTAATCTTCTACTATGAAAAGAGCAAGAATTTGCAATCATATGTGAATAGTACAAAGAAAGTGTTTACAAAGTAGTGTGGCAGAGCAACAAAGAAGCTCCCAACTTCCTTCTGAAAAGACTACAGCGTGCTATTGGCACAGCCACATGGTTATTTTGCAGTAGTTTTATTTTAGGAATGCTGATAGGCTATGAGACCCTGAGTATACAATGAAAACATAATTCACTGCAAAAGTGAGGTGTTGTCAGACTCCTAGCAGGAAAGCTTATGTTAGAAATAACTAAAGGTTTAGAGACTGGTAGCAAAGGACAGGACAGTTAGAGGGTAATATGTTATTAAACCCTTCATCAAGTATCTTTAAATGATTTATCTCAAGTATCTTCTGTTAATTGTTTCAAAGTTGCATCATGATTAACGCCCTGAACAGATCAAGTACACCAAAGAGATGAACTGGATTTCTAGAAAATGCCAAGTGGTACACACAGTAAGTAAAATCCACATAGAGGAAAACTCTGTCCCACTAGAAGAAATAATTGGGAAATAACAAAGAAGTTCAGAAAGGAAAAAACCCACCCTCATCTGAGGACATTCAGTTCTGCTCTAAGTTATAAAACAGAATTCCTAGAACAGCAGAATATTGATTTTGTTATGCTTAAGTTTTTTTGATAAACTTACAGGGTTGATTTATTTTCACTATCCACGGTTTGAGACAAAGATTCCTGATTCTCAAGAATGTCATGTTTACCAGTCTGCACTAGTTCAATCACTGAATCTGAACAATCAGTATCAAGTTTTCTTTTTTTGGAAAAAACCCCATGGTTTCTGTCATTCACAGCACCCTTCTCTTTCAGCTCTTGACCAGCATCTCCCAATACTTCAGCTCTGCTCATTAATCTGCCTGAAAGCAAAAGAAAAGTTTGGTTTGCTTTTTTTTTTTTTTCTTAATGTTTGTTTTCTTAGATGTCACACTATCATAGGTCAAACTTACAATAAAAAAATACAAGAACATTACTCGAGAAAGCAAAATATGACTGCAGTCTGTGATTCTGTGATGTCAATAGAGGCTGACATACAAACTGAATTGGACATACAGCCCTTAGTACAGCATGCACAGACTTATGAGGTAAAAGCCTGAGCTAGACTTTGCTCCAGAATGTTTTGATTGCTTGTCTGCCACCATTGCACTGCAGAATTCTTCAAGATTCTTCTGTCTGTTTGATCATATTGCAAGTTTAGATTATACTGACCCACTTCTCCTCCAACCCCATATTTCCCTGTTCTCAAAAAAAAAAAAAAAAAATCCAGGGCAGAGGCCACAAGAGAGGGAGAATTATGCTACATGACTTCCACAGGTCACCTTCTGTTACCTGAGTAGGTACAAACAAATGTCCCCTTGTCGATATCATCCAGGCAGCGGACACCCCAGCCTTTCTTCTCAGTGTTGAACACTTGCAGCCTGACTTGAATGCCGTGCTGTACAACTCTGTTCTGACACATCAACTTGTCACACCTGCACAACACACTGCACTCGTAAATTCTGTCGAGTGGAAGAAGAACAAAACACAATATAAAAGGATGCACTATTTAAACAAAGTTTCTATTATTGATTTCCCTCCATAATCAGCATCAGTGGACTGAAAAGATAAAGACTGACTAAAACTGGTTGTGCAGCAGTGCTCTGAAACTCGTGACTTTCTTGATTGCTGATTCATCGATTTTAAGAGTCTGTCAGCCAGATTTTGGTATAAGCAGCCAAGAAAAATAAATGCTAAATTTTTGTTTTATAGGAGTAAAACTCACAGAAGCAGAAATCCCTATGACACACCTCATTCTATGCTGGAACAGATCTTAGCAAAGACAACCTATATGCCTGGACCTCAATGTAGCTGTCATGAGTTTAAAGATTTAACAAAGTATTTCTAAAAGAACTCCTAATTGTGATTTTTTTTTTTTTTTTTGCATTTGTTTCTGGTTTCTCTGACAGCTTTAATTCTGCATGTTAACCACAAACTAACATCACACAGCAAGAGAGAACTGAAAGGGCTCCTTAAACCTGTGGGTTCAAGCCCTTGGCTATTGCAGAAAGCTATTTTGCACAATTCCCCTCCTAAACACTTGAAGTAACTGGCACCTTCTCCAGGCCATATATTAATCCCCAGGAGCTGAATAAGAGAAAGGGCAAACACTCGAAGCATTGGATGGCTTTGGAAACTCTTGAAAGAGTCACACATAACAAAGTCTGGCAACAGCAGCTGGTCAATGTTTCTTTAGGACTCTGGTCACTACACTTTTCTTAGACCTTAATCTAAGATGTGAAAATTGTAGGATTTGCAGTAGAAGAGTTTTGGTTTTCTTTCCTCCTATTACTCAAGTCACATTAAGTTTTTTTTATCAACCTGATCTGTCAGTAAAATTGTGACAAAACTAGAAGGTTTGAGTTAGCCAAAAACTCCAGTTATCTTAATCCTGTAGCACTTACACTACAGGAGTAAAATAAGAGCATACAAATAAAATAGCATTTAATAGTTTGGTCTTTCTTACCCACTAGGAACCGGTCCCTCCAGTCTTTTGTAACGGTATCCATGGGATCTTTTACTACCTGAAGACAGAGAAGTTTTACTACAGCCTCTTGCAGTTAGCTGTAGGCATGCACATTTTGACCTAAAAGAATAAAACATCTCAGAATGTATTTGGAGCAGTGCAAATCAATCATAAATCTAGGTAAGTTGAAATGTTCTTGACTATACACATGCACACTTGTATATATCACCTCTTCTGGCACAGCATTCCAGCCTGTTAACCGCTACTTCATTGCTTTCCTCCCACCTTAGCCCCCAGGAAGTGAAGAATTTTACACTGTGGAGAACTCAAGCAAGAGTGCTTGTCTTCACCTTCGTGTGGCACGACAACTGCAAAGAATCACAGTGATCATGCAAATCCTGAACCCCAAAACTGCACATCAGAAGCATCTCAACTCTTGTGGGACTTTACTGCTCAGTTGAAACCAAATCACTTTAATTACTGAAGCTTCTTTATACCAGGGTGTGATTTCAAGGTCTTATTGGGTCATGGGCAATTATGCTGCACACCAGCACATGCAACTGCCCCAGTTATCAATAATACAAAATGGATCCAACGCCAGGTAACACCTACAGATAGAGATCAGACAAAAAACAGACAAAATTATCACCTAATTCTCATACAGTAACTGTGGCAGGTTCCCACAGAGTGTCTGTAGCCCAGAGTTACTGAGATTTAGAAAAAGCAATGAACAATACTACTGGAACTGCTCAGATCATAAAGGTATTCTGTGACTACAGGGTTTCATAGTTTCTCTTTAGACAAGGGGAAGGAAAGGATGTAGAGGTTGGGAACAGGGTTGTTTCTTCCTCTGCCCTCAGTAACCTTCTAAATTCTAAATGACCTGATCCTTTCAGGCTGTACCATCCCACCTCTAGGATACCACAGTAGAAGCTGCAGCAGAAATTGTCATGTGGAATCCTTCCTTGCCTGGCAGGAGAACAAGCCTTCCTCTGCTGGCACAAGACTCCCTTCCCTACACCTTTTCCAAAGCCAAGAGACCTGCTTGTCAGCTCCACCTGGAGGAGAAACACTGCCAATTTGGAAGAAAGGGAAAGGAACAAAATAATCCACCTGTTTATCACTTCCTTCACTACAACAGAGGGTGGACCAAGAGGAGCACCCAAGTTCTGGAGAAGAGAAAGACACAGTGGTGTTAGTCAACACAGAACGTGGCACAAGACAAATCCCACAGATATTCCAGCAGCGTTGGTCCTGTTTGTTATAGTTTGGTACTGTGCACCTTCCCACACCACCACACTGCTGTTGTGGCATCATGTGCCACTGGTCTGAGATTAGATTTTTCTACTTACTTATCAATGCAGCCATCTGTGCAGTCACATGAGTCTACAAACAGGCTGGAAAAGTTGTTGAGATAATATCCACGTGGCCACGATGACTTCCGATATTTGAAATAAGGTAACCTTGCGTGGTCAAGATTGTTACAGAAGGAGATGGGCACAGACTCGGCTCCATTGCTAATATCACAGTCAAACACAAGGGGTTCGGGATTCTTGGTGTTCCTGCCCAGCAGTACGTATGTGTTGAAGGAAAAGTGATCAACAAATAAGAAATTGCACTTTGTTTCAAACAAATAATTTTGCACATCTCGAAAGCTTCTCAGACTCCGACCGCAAGGAGCTTTGTAATTCACATCCAGTGATTTGGAAAGGCAGTCTGCTTTTGCATGGCGTCTTTGAAAGTGAAACAGGATTGGTATCCTCAGAGGATTTTCACCCTTGTAGGAGCCCACTGCTCTCTTGGCAAGACATGCACTAGAGCACTTGTGGTTCTGATACTGTAGGTTTAAAGGTAAGTGTTGAATTTTGCTGGATGCTTTTTGGCTCCCTGAACATGCTCTTTTCATCTCCTCTTTTCTGCTAGTTGGAGTAGAAGAGAAAAAAAAAAAAAGAAAAAAAAAAAAGAGCAGCATCTTAGACAACCGGTGAAGCATTCAGCTTTTTAGTAGTTTGGTATTTTTAGCATAGGAAAGAAACAGTCCATTCCTTGAAGGCCCAGGGTTTCACTGAAACACTGTATCACATGGTCTTACTCTCCTAACTTCATATGAAGACATATTCAGTTGCATTAAAACAAGAAAAAAAAAAAAAAGGCAACAGCTTCTTCTTAGAAAGAACTTACATGCTAAAACACAGAAAGGACATTAAAAACAAACAAACAAACAAACAAAAACCAAAAAAAAAAAAAAAAAAAGGAGCAACATATTTACTCCCAATCAGTACCTGAGGCTAAATACAGAGGGACTAAGTCACATGCCTGACAATATGCAAGGCACAAGAAAGCCTGAGAACTGCTGCTTAAGTCCTAACCCTGATAATTCTGCTAATACTCATGGATCTTTATTCACAACCTAATGCCCTATTTTGCAGTGTTCTCATGGGGTAAATTAGACAAGTCTATTCAAAACGTCAGGTTTTCCATGTAGGTCAAGTTAAAAACATTTCCACTTTGAAAGCTAGCAGAATTCAAAACTAGGTTTAAAACACTGACTTTAGAAATACAAACTGAAAACTCTCTCTAAAAGGCAGTAAAGAATATGTCAAATAAGGAACTGAAATAAAGATGCTGACCTGTCAGAACCTTCTACAGCCTTTGCAGTGTTGTCATCTGCAAAAAGATGCTGCAATTTGGGTTTGGTTTCCTGTTGTCCATCTCCATCAACCCCATCACTTACTGAAAGAATTGAATGCAAGCAAAAACTTCATCAACTCACGTTTCAATTTATAATTTAATTTAGTTACTAAAGAGAAAATTGACAACATATATTAAAAACAATGCATAGCTATGAAGTACAGCTAACAAAGAGCATGTTAGCAAGTGCCCTACTAAAATATCTTCCGCACAGTTTTCAAAGTGACCAGAAACAACACGCATGTGAAACACATTTACAGATTTCCCTTCATTATTTGAGATAAAAGAATGTGAAGGTATTTCAGCTAGTGGAGCCATGCACAGAATAACTCTGCTTGCAGACAAGCTCAGGTTCATCGGGGCTTACTAGTTCAAACTGGTTCCCTTGGTACACACACACAAACCACAAAAATACAAATCCAGGTGAAAGTTCATAGTCCAGTACCTGAGGAAATTAATAATTACATTTTCCCCACTGTAATGCTAATGGCCTTCTCAGATCTATTTTATTGATTTCAACGGAGGGAATTAAACTTCTAGTGAGTAAAACAAGAAAAAAAATGAACCCACGTACCAAACAAATACAATTGGGATGCACCTACCGTTTGTCAAAGTTAAGAGATCACTTAAATTAGCTTCGTTCACCAGTGCCCAAGCCTGCCAGCATTCTGCGTAAAAAAAAACAAACCAAAGAGGATACTAAGTGTAACAGAAGTAATGATAACAGGGAAAAAAAGGGGTAAATCCACCAGAGATACTTGTTTCCTCATTCGGCTAATCTAGAGTATTGCAAGACTGATACTATTAGAAACCTTTTGCACCACAGACCTTAACAGACACATCTAGGAACTGCAATAAAATTACAGCTCACAGTAGTAGTTTTGGATAAGTGGTGAATACCCCTTGGCTTTTGGAAAGCCTCTGGAATGTTTCCAAGCCCACACAGACTGATGGCCTACAGTGGCAATAATATACATAAAGACAACTTAGTGTGAGTTTCTGTCTTTACTTTGTCATCAGTCTAGTTATCTTCAGGCTAAGAAGAGCCCCGCTTTGTTTGACAAAGTATACAGGCAAAACAAGAAAACGGCAAAGTGCACCTGAAATTGTCTTTTTTAAAAAAGAAGATACTTTTTTTTTAAAAAGTACTTAAACCCACCAACTACTAAGTAATTTAAATTCAGAGATATCTGAATTATGCCAGATATGTTACAGATCTACACAAAACAGGCCACAGCTCCCTTGCAGTCCAGCCTAACAGCTACAAGGATTTCAAACCTTGGTTTGTGGCAGTTCCATTCTTGATCTTTTCCTTTAGCAACAGCAGCACATTTTGCACCTGCTCAAATATGACGTCCACTCTGCTACCTCCCAATCGTGTCCAAAATGTTTTCAAATCACCTGCAATGCAAATTCCTGTTTACAAATCTGTACAGCTCCTGAGAAGTCTAAAAACACGCTTAACTTCTAGTGGACTATTCAAAGGCTCCTGCTCATTTCATTTGGAGGCACTTCTCAAAAACCAGTCAGGACAGCTGAACGGCTTAAGCCTTCAGAAGTCTATTCCTACAGCTAATCAAGAAAGTTAAACAGAATTCAAGTGATGAACTGGAGTGGGTTCTGATGGTCCATGATGCTCCTTCAAGCAACCTTTCAAGCACATCACAAAGGGTGCTGTGGAAGCCTTTCTTCAAATACCAGTAAATGAGTCCCATTATAAATTAATCACCACTGAAACTCACAGAACTGACAAAGGAGAACATTTTCAATTTTTCATTTCATTTTTTTTTAATAGCTGTAACTTCCCTTAGCTACACAGGCTGACTATCCTTTCCCACTATTAGTTTTGGTATGTTTTCTACAGAAAAAAAAAAAATCACGATATTTTCAGATAAAAGCAGTTCAGTAAATTTTGTTCACCAAGTGATATCAGTTGAAATAGTTAATACATCCCATATGTCATGCCTCCTTCCTCCACTAGAAATAGTTATAAAGAACATTTTTTTAAAGACATCTAAGCTACTGGTTCAGAACATACCTTCTCTTTCAAAGGTACGTACTTTTGAGGTACTAAGCCCATTCATGAAAGCTTTTGTTAAAACATTAGCAGTACATCTTTCTCAAGGAAAAGGAAATAGGGTTCAGTGTGTCAACAGATGATGTCTGAAAACAGAACAAGCTCTTTCTCATGGTTAATGTTGCTCTTCTTCAGTGACCAAGAACAAAAGAGTAAGCAAATCCTACTCCATTTCTAGAGGTGGAGTCCACTGTCACAATAGGTTCACATTCTACTTTCAGACAGCAAATCTCGGTTGGCAAATGTGCTGGGGTGACACCTCCCCTGAAGTCAAGAAATACTGCATTCTCGTAAGTCTTGTAAAAAAGTATTTCCTTCATTTTTTACTTACTAGAGAATGACTTCTGTTGCCCAAGGCACCAGAAGCAAAGGCATTCTACCGCAGTACAGTCTGTATGGTTACTCTCAAAAGCATCACAACAGCAGTGAAGGGAGTAACAATCTTTTGTCACCATAACCCCAGCTGCTTATGACACCAGCAGCTAAAAGTGTAATATTTAATATAAACAGGCAATGTCTTGGGAAAGACCTGATTTGGCGCTATCTCTCCGCATAATTTAATGATCTCTTATATTCACAGAAATTAAAAAAATGTGAAAAGGTTAAAGTCCCATTACAAAAAAAGCCACAACAATTTTTGGAAGCCTACATTACTGGTCCAAGAGACAATGCCTGCCCTGTGCCATTCACATCCTTTCACAGTGCATGACAGTATCACAAATTTAAAATACTGAGAAGTAAGAATATTTCATTTTTGTGTTTCAAAATATACATTCAGGAAAAGATCAAAACTGCTATCCTCATTCATTACCAGTTTTCAGACGCTTCAACACATTTAGTAAATTTGGATGATTTTTTGGATTGGTGGATGTATTACTTTGGAGGATGGGTGACAAAACACAGTTTTTTGTTTCTGGACCCTCAGCTATAATCATGCATAGGCCAAAGAGAAATAAAACACGTACTATGTGTAGTGCTCACTCACCTTAGAAATGCTTCCCCAGTTCTCATGCTGGGGCGCCCTGAAACTCTAGCAGCAAAAACTTTGTTTTGCACGGAGAAGCAAAGAATGCATATGAAGTTCACAGTACAATTTCCATTTCAGAAAGACAGATGTCCACATCACTAATCTCTCCAATGTTAATTCTGCCGCTGTCAACTCCAGACAGGAGGATAGGGAATGAACAGACACAGGAAGCATTTACCTTGTCAGCATTCAGAATCATCTCACCAGCTGATGACTCAAGGTGTGGAATGGCATCTGGTGGCAATAGTTCTAAAACTGGCTGGAGGGATTTTCTTTTTCCCCTATAGAATCCTTGTGGCCACATATCTCTTTTTTTTTTTCCAGCTTTGTGCAGGGCAATGACGCTAGAGCAAGAAACAAGCAGCCAAGGTCAGGGCTGCTTACTCCAGCCACTAGAAAAACAACTCGTGTGCATGTTTCCTGCAGTGCTGCTCATTAATGTCTTACACCACAAAAGGCAAAGCTATTGTCTTTCAGTTATCATTTTCATATCAGAAGTTGTGCCAAATATACACTACCTTCCCCTTCCCCTCCATAAATCCAAATTATACTACCTTTAACGGTTTCCTCCCTGGAACTGGTAAGGTTCTCCTCTTCAAAAAAGTCGCGCAGCACTACAAAGTGGTGCAGAATGTACAAGTAAGAGATTGCGTGAGCAACCAAAATGGTTGTAGCTACCCAGCTTTTCAAAATTTATGCAAGTAAACACTGCAGTGGGTATCAGCAGGAGCACTGTGTGAGAAAGCGCTGTGGTGAAACAGTCATCCTCCTTTCAAACGTCATCCCGCACCTTGTCAAGACATAGTTGAGGAACACTCAGATGAAACAAGCTGCATGAGGAAGCTTTTTTAGTCTAGTCATTTCTTACTATCCCTCAGGCATGAAGCTGTCACAGATGGCCCATACATTCCAGCACATTCAGGTGAGCCTACATAATCCCCACTGTATATTAGCTCACAGTCCTTTTTTTCTTTTTAAATCTGTGCTGTCAGTACTACAGCTAAACTAATTGATTTATAGGGAAAAAAAAAGGAAAGCTTCTTTTAGGTAAATACATTACTGAATCTGTTTCTTGACAAATGCAAGATGAAGCAACGTATATCCACTGTAAGAACAGTAAGGAGAAGCAAGGCAATACTCTTTAACAACACTAAAGATTCCAAATTTCCATCATCATTAATCACAGAATCAATTAGGTTGGAAAAGACCTCTGAGATCATCGAGTCCAACCTGTGACCGAACACCATCGTGTCAACCAGGCCATGGCACTGGGTGTCACGTCCAGTCTTTTCTTAAACACCTACAGGGATGATGACTCCAACACCCTGGGCAGCCCACTCCACTCCGTTTATGTTGGCTACTTAATCTTTTCTACGCTAAAACTGAAAAAAAGCACAACCGTTTTCATTAACTCTGGAACAGATACTTCTTTTGGCTGAATGGGAAAACACCTTAAGGGAAGACTGTTTGCTCCAAGAACTGTTTCTCACGAGACCAATGACCGCTCAAAACATACACCTGTTTATTTTTAAAGGCTTACTTCTTTTCTCTTCCATCCTCCCGGGAGGCCGCTCGGGCGCTGTCACCCGCGCCGGGGCAGCGCCGAGCCCAGATCAGGTGGGGGCGCGCCGGGTGGGTCTCGCTGCGCTCCGGCACGGCCGCGGGCTTGCCCGTCGGGCGGGGAGGCTGGCATGGGGCGAGCCTGCTGTCAGGGGCCGGGCGCCGGGTCATTCCCGCAGCGCTCAGGCCCTCGCCGCGTCCCCCACCGCTTTCCTCCTCCTGCTGCTGTTCCCGCAGGCGCCGCAGCCCGCCAGAGGGCGCAGCCCCGCCGGGGCGGCCGAGCCCGGGGATGTGGGCGGGCACGCGCGCGGGGGGGGGGGGGCAAGGCGCGCGCACCGCCGCTGTCTCTGCTACTACTGGCTGCGGCGGCGGGAGGGGCGGTGGCGATGGCCAATGAGAAGAGGGGGCGGGGCCGCGCGGCCGCGCGGAGGCGGTGGAGGCGGGGGGGGCAGAGCGAGGGACTGGAGGTGCGTCCGCCATCTTGGAGGGGGCGGGCCGAGGGGGGGGCGCCGGCGCCATGTTGGGGCCGGGGGGTGAGGGGGGAGCGGGCTGGGAAAGCTTGCTGGGCTGGTTGGGCCGGCGTCGGGCTGCGGCGTCTTCACAAATGTGTCATAAATGAAAACGTACGATAACGAGTGAGCGAGTTGCGTAACTTAACTGCTGGCCGCTGCCTCTCGCCCTAGCTGGCTGTGGCGCTGCCCTATGAAGTGCTAAATCGTCGCTGCCTTTTTCGATTCAAAGTGTGCAAATAAAGGTTTGTGACGCCCTTTAAAATTTTAAGCAGCGCTGCATTTGCAAGTGTTGGCGTTGTGGCTATGTAAAGGGGTTTTTCAGAGGGGCTAAAAAATAACCCGCTCTTAAAAGGCAGTGAGGGTCGTTTGTCATCCCTTGTCACTTCTTTTTTTTTTTTTTTGCCACCACTTTAAACTGTAGAGACGGACATACTATGCTGAAATAATTGCCAAAGGATCTCTAATCTCGTGGATATTACTAAAATATTGGGGAGAAAGCGAGATAGAAGTTTAATTTTTCTGCCGGGAGAACGCTGTATTTACGTGACTTGAAGCTCTGGTCTGACTCAGAATCCTCCAGAAGATTTTGATGTCCAGCATCTGCTTTGGACTTCTAGAAAACCTTTTAAATGTTTACACAGGCATGCCTACATCTGTGCCTGTGTCTGAAGTTCAGCCCATGAGAACTGCCCAGCTCCACAGAAAGGAATGGGACAACTCACAATAACATTGCTGGGAACAGGGTGGCTCAGTGTCACTGATGTGCTGACAAATCTCTCAATAAAAGTAGTAGTTTATGTTTAAAAAGAAGAGATTTCTCCCTTGTAATTATTTATTTTGAAATGAAGCACAAGCTTTTCTTGCTCTTGGAATATTCTGCATTATGAGATGATGCTTGCAGATTAATTACATTGTTAATATATGTGTTTGTGAATACTGAGTGTTTGGAAATTGTACATGAGGAATATACCAAATACAGAGAAGATGGAGCCCAGTGATGGGAAGAAGCTGAAAGAACATGACTGCCTGCCTCGGACAAAAGAGAAATTATGAATATATATCAGAAAGTAGTAACGTATTTTGCTTGTTATTTGAAGCAAAAAAAAATGGGAAATATTACTTTCTTCAAATTAATTACTTAAGGCAAAATTAATGAGGCAGTTTTGAAACATACCCGAGTTTCCTTTGTTTTGCTTTTATCCTGGAACTGTAATATAGGCTTTCTGCAACATAGCAGCAAATTCTGCCCGTGAGCCAGTAAGCTCAGTTCTTCCCAAACTTGTTAGGTGGCAGAAGCTCACAAGAGATGCTGATCTGACATCCCAGCAACCTGCCTGCAGCACTCCTCCAGCAGCAGCGTGAGCTTCCTGGCGCTCTGCAATCTGGACCTGGACTGGCTACCTGCACCCAAAGGTGAGAGCAGCAGTCCCATGTGCTTACACATTCGCTAGCACCTCTTGTTAGGGTGACAACGAAAGGACCGACTGTCGTGGTGAATGGTGCTGCTGATTGAGTTGCTGAATTACGCTCTTGTTACATGGTTCTGTAGAGACTTCAGATGGACAATTTCATAGACAGGCAGACCACAAACAGCTCCTGTGAGTGGGAGGAGGTGAAGCTGATCCAAAAGGAACTCTAGTCTCATCTAGTTCTCTTCTCCAGGGATGTTTTTATCAGCTTGAATGCGGTAGGCATGAGGGTGTTTCCTCAAATGACCAGATAGACTTAGGTGATTTAGAGACACCAGTTAGACTCCAAAAAACACAAAGTAGTCAAAGCCATAGACTTTGGAAAGCCATGGGCATTTGGAAAATGTTTTTTAACTCTCATGCAGCTTTTTGTCTTTTTCTGATGGGCTTGGCTCTTTGTTTTATAGACTCTTTTCTTCCTGAAGTGTCTTCTTCAGTTGAGTACTTCCACCACCCTCTTCTCTGACGCTTTCTCCATTATGCTTCTTAGTGATTTAACTTGCTATTTTATAGATGAGTGTCTGCACTTCATTCTTTCAAAATGCAATTTTAACATAATGTTGTCTCATTACGTTGATTAGTTTGAGTGTGGTTTATATGCAGTCTCTTGTTTTTCACACATCTTGAGTAAGATAACAGAACAGACTACAGGCATTTCTATACAGATCACAGATCACTGCTACTTTACAAATTCATTGCCAGCAAAATGTTTTAGTGAGGCAACCTTTGGTTTATGTTAGAAATTTTTCTGTAACCCATAATTATTTATGAAGAGATGGGCTAATATTCCCCATAGGTACGTTGCTCAGTAATTGGACTCAGCCTATTTATAGGCCCTCAGCATGTTTTGTTACTATGTTTTGTAATTCTTTTGCTCTTGTAGATATATTAGAAGGCTTTTGGATATTTTTTTTTCCAGGCATTAAATGAAAAAAGGGGAGGTTATGAGTCTCTGAGAAGCCTGTACAATGGTTTTATTCTACCTGTGATATAAGCATGTTTGCATTCTTGGCAACTAAAAATCTAACAAATTGTCTATTTGAGAAGTAGAGCTTCTAAAATCATAGGCTGTTACAGTCCTAAGGGAATCTTAAAACACAGGCAGAGAGTGGCTATGAAAAGGAAAGGAAAAATTTGTGTCACTGTTTTAACAATAGACTTCTTTCATGTGGAGGACCTAGATGTCTGTTAATTACTAACTGGCTTGAGGGTTTTGGATTCTGGCCCAATATGCTGAAATTCTTAACCATCCACTGGCTGGCATATTCTTCAAGGTCTGTGTTTGGAAGCTGGTAATGTAATGGGTTTCGTCTTTATAGACTGTTTATGTAGTAGAAACGTTTTCATTTTCAGCTATGTTTCTGTCTTACAGTCTTGGTATTCATTGCCGGCATAGATTCCAGACAGTTGTGTGAGCTCAGAAAGCAAGGGCTGGTTTTGAGGTTAGATAATGTTGGACCAAGTTGAGCAGCATGTGTTGTCTTTGCTGTGCCACAGGCCCACCACAGTGATCAAGATGTAAAACTCTGCCCTCTAATTTTGGGTGATTTGGATCTGAAAGCCTGTGATTAACTATTGCACTTGAAAGGGCCTGAGATCTCTGGAAACCAGGCAGTAGATCTATATGATGAAAGGTACCCAAAATAAATAGAAGGCTAAAAACATTTTTATCATAATTTTTCCATGTGAACATGGCAATATATTTGTCTGAAGTAAATTTTCACTGGTATTTTCTGAAGTAAGGCTAGTAGTTGTACATTATTCCAGCCCTTTTGATGAGTTCTGTTTGTGGGTTTCCATGCCGATTAAAGTATGTGCACCAAGTATTTTCATTAAAAGAAGATGTAGTAGACAAAAATTTCTAAGCAATCTGCAAGATTGAATGAATCTGTGGTGTTCCCACTCTTAAGAGATGTTCTGTGGAGACCTCCACAACTTCCTTTTTTTTTGCCTTTTAGTTTTTAAATCCAAGTGTGGAGGAAGTTGTCCTTGTGGTGCCAGCTGATGGAAGGTTGATCAATTTAGTGCTGGTCTTGGTAGCAGCTGTACAAAGGCCAGGGAGGCAGTACCTGGCATAGAATTGGACATGAACTAATAAAAGCTGTCAAAAAAGTGGCATATGGCAACAACCTGAAGTAATTATTATGTGTAGATGAAATAACCACCTTCAAATAAAACTGAAACTGACTTGCAGAAACAAATCCCAAAACTCCAAAGACTATTGAAGCAGGTATGTTTACTCACAGTGCTGGATGCATGGGGGATAATTCCTCCAATCATACACACCCCCTGCCTTTGTTCAGCTCCTTTTATGCAGGACAATGTTACAGATACATTAGTAGTATTACATATACATTAGTTATGTTACATATGCATTAGCTGTGTTGGCAAATTCCAGAAAACTGGGAGGGGAAATCATTAAAATCATACACCACCCCTTTAACTCCGCCTTGGAACACCCCCTTGGGGTTTTCTGTCGGGGGTCTTTGGGGGTCTTTTGGATGAAGTAAGAAGTCTTCCTCAGCTTGAACTTTTTACCTTTGCTAAGAACTACTGAGTTGGCACTGTCCAATTCACTCAAAACTGGTATCTTCTCCAGGAGCTTTTCTTTATCAGCTTTCAAGGTCTCTTTCTCATGAGCTTCAAAGCCCCCTATCTAAACTCTAAGGTTTTCTGTTCCTGCTGAAGTCTTCAGTATAAAATTAACTATATCCTGTCTGTGAGTTAGCATAAGCAAGCAAGGCCCTATCCTAATTCTACCTAAAAATTAGCTGGTAAGCAACTAAGGCTACAATCTTGTATGATTGCTTTATATTTTGATCACCCTTTATCAAACCCTGTATATATACATATATATAAATATACATATACAGATGTCAGTGTATATATATACACTAAGAGAAATTTGACTAAAACCTTATAAAACAAGGTGAATACATGTTGCAGTGAAGAGGCTCAACAATAGGGCTCTTAACAAGTATATTCTGGACTAAATAATCCTTAATTGCAGCTTCCTGTGGGAAAAATAATTTAGTAGGACAAAAACCTAATTTTTTAGTTGACTGTTTTCTCTGATCCAGTTCAGTGTGCTGCATCAGCACTTGTTTTGGCCTGGCTTTGTAAAATGTGGAACCGACAGTAAGGTGTGAAGAACAGGAGGAGCGAGAATGGGAAGCAATATTGTCTTATAATATGTATTGATTTTGGTTTTGTTAATAAGCATTATGATGGGTCAGGGAAGCCACAGTCCCTTGAACATTTAAAATTGTCAAAGAAGGGAACAGTTTGAATGTCCTATGCTTCTCAGCCCGTCCCTGTTCATTTGTGCCATTGCTAAGGGGACTGGTTGGGTTTTAAAAAAAAAATTACTTATTTGGCTCAGATAATCTTGTCTGAATAACATTTTCCGTTTAATTTGCTGTGCAGCCACTTGGTATTCCTGCTTCTCTCAGGGAATTGGCGGTGGCCTAGGTGCAAAATGAGCATCTGGAAATAATGGATTGCTTTCTAATTTAATTGTTGGTGTCATTTATCCAAATTTAAAGTGTTTGTGCAACTACTTTAGTATGAACAAAGTGGTGGTATGGGCAGAACACTTAACTGTGTCTGGGTTATTGTGGATGGTCTTATCACACAGCAGAGCCTGAACCTCTCTACATTCTCAGTTGTGCTAGACCAAAATCCCCTCCTGCTTTTTTACAGAGAGTGGAGATTAATGGGTTTCTTTCATGAGTGCCTGCCTTTGTTATTACTTTTTTCCCCTGTAAAATTCTTGAACCAAAGGACCTGTGGAACCAAAGAAGCTATGTTGAATGTGTGTGTGACATCCTTTCACTAAGTGAACTGTGGACCCAAACCTTTGCAATTCCTTTTTTCTTAAGGAAAAAAAACCCCTTTTTCTTAAAAAAATTTACTCAAGTGACTCCGTTGTACCAATATGGCATTGCTGTCACAGAAGTGGATACATATGCTGTCTGTTACAAAGTAATACCAAACCAGTTTAGATTGCATAGAGACGAACACAAAGCTTTATTAAGATTAAATGCTGCTAGACACATAAATTTAATGTGTATTAAAAACAAATGTCTACCAAATACTGCTATTTATCTTATTTAAGTGTGCAGAATTGGTTTCTGTCTAGTTTGTGATGAACATGTTACATGAGATGTTGTTTGGTAGTGTAAGTTTCTTTCACTTGAAGTGAAGGATCACTTTTAAGAATGAATTGATTTTGTTAACCAATTGACAGTAAGGTGCTACAATCCTTGCATTAGCAGATTGAGATGGGTGGTTGCAACCTGGCTATAGGGATCAGGAAGAAGGGACAGGACTTTCTTTTTTTAACTGTCTTTGCTGCCACAAATTGTAGAAATATTTTAAAATTGCATTTCCCCTCCTCCAAGAAAATGTTCATAGATGGATGGATTTTTTCCCTTTCTCTTGTTCTTTTAGTATTGTAGTCCATATAGTTCCAAAAATTTCACACAATTTACTTTTGGTAGGTCCCTCCACACGTCCTATCACTTCTCTAAAAGCTTAATTTCTAGGGTAAGTAAGAGGAGTTTGTTTTTTTCCGGCTGTAAATTTTCATGGTGCCCAGCAGGCTGATCCACCTCCCTCTGCAGTCACGTCATTCCTAGAACTGATGCAAGGAAGGTGATGGCAGTAAGGGCTGGAATTCCGGTTTTGACAGCAATGTGTTCCTTCAGCAACTTTATCAGTTGTGAAACAGCATCATTATTTTACAGCATGCGTTTAAAGAAACCCAATTCTGATATCTCAGTAGTGTTTGTGCCTTGTGTTTCCTGTTGCAAGAGACAATAATTAAGAAGAAAGTACGGCTGCATAGCTGGATTTTGGAATGTGAGGGCAGTTGTGTGACAGATATCAGATTATGTGATCTTTGTTAAAGGCCCCGTGTCAGTCTAGCACAAAGGCACTTGTACAAATTTATACATGCACATTTATTGCAGCAAAAATACAATTTGCTTGCTTTTAAGTGTGGAAAGGAAGTTGTGTGGGGCTTTTTAAATAAAGGCACTTGAGATTGCTGAATAGGGAGAGATTAAAATTATGTGGGAAGAGTTCACTTCCAGCAGCTGTAGTGTCCTGAGCATTCAGCTCTTTGTTTTGCCTATTTTGGTATGTCAGCAGGGAGGCACAGCTGTATCAGCTTTCCCTCTTCAAGTGTACCTTTCAGTTGTGTGCTGTCACTTTCTGCAGTTCACTGGCAGTCAGACAGCTCTCCTCCTCTTCTTCAAATAAACAAAATTTATTTTTGAGTACCAATTCATGGTGGTCATTCATTACCTGTTGCTTTTGGCTGCAAGAGAAGCTGTCTGCAATATATGATTTATTTGTTGTTAGAGGTAAGGCACCAAATTGAACTTTATGGGGTAATTGCAGGACTGAAGGGTGGTTGTAGTCCCGTGTTAAGGCAAATATTTTGTATATTACATAATCCCTGGGAAAAGTCTGTGGGTTTGTTTTGGGATTTTTAAATTTTTTTTTCTAACAAATTGGTTTAAGCAAATGAACTAAGTAAGGCTTAATCTTCTAAAAGCAAGCTTATTACTTAGAAATTGTGTTGACCTTTGGTCCTACTCCTCCTTATTTGCAGGTCATTAATAGGTCTTGTCTTTTACATTACAATGCTTAGGTCTATAGATGCCCCTTCAAAAAAACCCCAGCATTAATGTAAGGAGACACACTCCCCTGCAATTCTTCCGTGTCCCATGCTTTTGTCAGGGAAGGGAAGATGTAGGCAGTAATGAAGTGCCAGGAAAACACACACAGAGATGTTACCGATTGTTTTTCCTCTCTCGCTGAACTCTCTGCACCCTGTAAACTGAGTGTCTCCTCATCACACAGTTCATAAGGTCTCATCGCAGTTCATAAGGTCGTGGGAAAGGACTCTGCTGCAAAACTACGTCATGTTCCTGTCTTTGAGGATGAAAAATGTGAGGGACTAAGCAAATCTCTTCTGGGTAATGTGATGAGCTGTTACATCACTAACATACTTCTAGCACTGCCTGCAGAAGTGTCTCTCAAAGTTGGGGAAGGGGCGAGGATGTGAGAATACATGGCTGTGATCCAAATACAAAAATATAGTTGAAGCAAAGGAAGAGTCTCATCTTGATTTAGAGATGGTTCAAGGGCAGGAATAAGTATAAGTAATTTTTATAAAGATGATTAAAGAAAACCGTCTGTATTTTCTTTAGGATCTAGGGCTAATAAGGAGAAGGTCTAAAAACACTGGGAGCAAAAAGAGCAGTAACAAATGTCTGATGGCTGTGCTAAGGTTATCAACAGTATCGCTGAAAATACATAACAGTTGCATACATCTGTAGTGAGAATGAAGCTGAATATTGCAAATAATCATATAACTATGAACAAATCCATCATATTCCAGCAGTAAATAAAGACTGAAAGAATGCTTCTGAAAATTTGTGTTACAAATTTATGGAGACTGAGGAATTTTTATTTTTTTAATGTCCAATGTAAATCTCCAAAATTTTAAGGATTGTCACAAAGCAAATGCTATTCGAGATGATTAATAGAAAACAGATATTATAAAATGTCTGGTATAGTGGTTAGATTAAGGGTTTGATGTAGTCTGGCTAAGAAACTGACTCTTGAGAACATTACACTCAATGAAGAGTAATTTAATTAATATGTAATTTTTTGACTTTCAGTCATTGGATGTTTGTTTACAAAAAAAAATCCCCAAATAAACACACAGTTAGAAGAAAATACAAAATTCTTTCTGACAGTTTTATCTAGGCCATGTGGAGTAGAAAAATGACAATGATGGCATAGCCTCCTGTATTTGATTGAATTGAAGAGCATGTTAGCTGACTCTTCTGAAAGATGGACTCAAAGCTTTCTGAAGTTAATGACTATGGGAAAGGCTGGATGCGCCGTAAAAGATGAGGAACAATATCTGAAAGAATTGAAGTCAATACTGGTTGTAGATGTTGGAAAACCATATCTATACACTTAATGTAGGCAGCAGTGAAAAGATAAATTCCGAGTTTGTTGAAGTGATTTGATCTTGTACCTGTGCAGGAAAAAACGGGGAGCCTTTAAAGAGCATACATTTGCAAATACAGGAGTTACAGTGGCAGGACGCAGGAAGTAAAGCAAAATACGAACTTGCATAAAAGGAAAAAACCCACATTTAAAGTGGTAACTATTTAACTATTGCACTATCTTATTGCTGCACTTTACAGATTCTCCAGCACTTGAAATTAGTGTCAAATTAGCTTTTAAGAACCTGTTCTTGTTCAAGAAGCTGTTGAGCTCTGTAATGTCTCTGATGTCTTGTGAGAACCAGTGTAAATCTTTCAATTTTTTAAAATTCCTTTTATGGTAGTAACAACAATCATTTATTGTTTTGAGAAGAGCAAGAAAAAAATCTATTTCAAACTTTTTTTTAAATTCAAATAAGTCTATAGGAAGCATTTAGAAACTGTCTTCAGTTTTAAAAGAAAAGCCAGTGCTATGTAAATTGTCACGGATTCTTATTACTTGTTACTTTTGAACTTCCTAAGCATGTCATCTGGTTTTTGGTTTTTGGTTTTGGTTTTTTTTGGTTTTTTTTAATGGAAAACCACAAAGATAGTAGTGTGGTTGTTGAGTTAGATGATGAGGTATTAAATAGCTTAAGTTCATGTCTTTGGTTACCTGGCTGCTGTGCAGCTCTTTGGATACAGACCTTTGTGTGCTGAAATCTTTCAATGGAAGTTCTTGTTCTTGTGAAAGTAATTTCATCCCATGATGACAGCTCATAGAGACCGTCTTGCTCATGGAAAGTTGAACTGATACAACTCCTTATGGGTGACCTTCTCACGGGATTCTGCCTGCTCTGAGAAAACAAGCCATTTCTTTTCACTGTTACTTGGGTGGAAACTCTAAAATAGGGAATAACACCAGACATAATTTTATGTCCTTATGAGCACTGCAGTTCTGAAAGAAAGAGTTTTGAGTCTTTTCTCTCTTAATTCCACTATCAGGCCTACAGCTCTGACTCATAAATTCAAGGTCCTGGATGCAGACATACTTGAAAATGTGTTCTGTGGCTGGTCAGACTCAGATAGCATCTAAGTAGAAGTATTACTTTTTAGCAAAAATACTATATAACTTCTCATGTCTGGGCTGATACAATTTGAGACTCCTTTTTCATTTGGGAGGGGTACACCTTCCTCATTTTCAGTGCTAATTGTGAGTGTTTTAGTTGAACAGTAGCAATCTTTTACCCTACAGAAGTGTAGCTGTTGAGGGCAGATAACGTTTTATGAATGCACACTACAAAAACACAGACACAGGAGAAAAATTATCAGCTGTTTCCGTGGGAATGGAGCAGGTATGTGAACTATTAGCATGATAAAACTGTAATTTCTGGAACTATTTCCAGAGGGTGTGGCAAAGTTCGTGAGTATCGATCTGTGTGCTGTGTAATAAAGGAGCTGTCAGATTTCATTGGGAGATATCTAGAGGAGTGATGTTTGCCAGGAAGATTTCCATCAGTATATTTGACCTGATACAACCTATATAATGTAGAGCTTGCCACATGTGTCATGTGGTAAGTGATTTTCTTCCAGCTATCCAGAGCCTGTCAGGCTTCACTGTTGAGGCTACCCAGGATTGAAGTTGAATCAAAGCACACCCAGGTGTCTCAGCTGCTCTCCCTCCAAAACAGGGATAGTCCTGATGACAAGCACACTGCTGCATGCTGGTCCTTGTTCAGGACAGATTTCCTGCACTAAAAAATGCCAGCCAGCCTGGAGCCTTTTTGCTGCCATTTAAGGACTTCAAGGCATGACCCTGGTTTATTAATTCAAACAAAAGGAACTCAGCCCCTAATTGGATACTTTGTAGTTGTACATCTAACAGAATAATTAATTTTTAATCTTAGTTGTTGGCCAGCACAGATGGGTAGAACAGGGGATGGCTTTTTAGTGGTGTGGGAATGTGCATGGATAGGTTTTCCCCACTGGAGAGTAACAGTATTGGACTTCAGAGAGTATCCTACAGGTTAACTGGCTCAATGTAGTTAACTTTTGGCCAGGATGGCTCTTTGGGGAGGCACTGGAGGCTCCATCTTGGGACCAGAAGAATGTGACTAAAATCTATCATAGGGAAATAACAGTGACAACAGGGAATTCATGACCTAATAGGGTGATCGCATTAAAGTCACGTTAAGATCATTATTGTGGGATAAGTGCAAACACCCAGTGTTTCATCAACTGACTACATATCTGTCACATGAAGGCATATATATTTGCAGTCAGACAAGTGATGAATATACTTGTTTGTCAGGAGAAATTACTTGGGGGCACTTGTGAAGATGATATCTCCTTGTGCAGCTTGAGCCTGAAGAATTCCCAAGGTTCCCTATCCCAATCCAGTATGTTAAACTAACACTGTTGCAGGACAAAACTGGTAAAGAGCAAAATGTGAGAAGACCTGGGTTCTCCTCCAGGGGAGCAATGCTGACCACTGGAGATTTTACTGTACAACTCTAGGCAAGTCAGTTTAGAGCAACACTTGCTTAAATATAACAGCCATTTTTCATTAATTACAGTAATCTTTAGGTTTCACTATTTGACACTGGGAAAAAAAACTCTGTAATTCTTCATCTGAAAGCAGCAGTTTAGACTTTTAGCCTAATATTATTCTGGTTTTGGTTCAACTGTTCTGATTTGGTAGGATTCCTAACCTGCATAAGAAGGGACTCAGAAGTCTTTTCTGTCTGACATGGTTTCTGGAGACGTGCATCACACAAACTGCAAGACTGTTATCCCAGGAAAAGGACACAGAAAGCTGGGTACTGCCTAATACGTTTGTTTGGGTTGCATCACTGTAGTGCCAAAGCACCTTATGGTCTTGAATGCATTAATTTTCCCATGGGGAGACTAAGTGGCTTTTCCAAGATCACGTAGAAATATATGACTTAAATAGGAACTGGCTCTTGTCTTCTTTGATCTGAACTCATTTCTTCATCAGTATAACACCCTACCTCTGTGTGGGACTTTCCACTGGTGATTGTTCCCTTGTCTGGGGCAACCACTTGAAAAATATAATAGTTCTAGGGGTGAATCCTGGCTTTGCTGCCCTGAAGAAGTAACTACCTGGAATTCAGTAAATCACCGATGGTTCTAATGTCTTGTTTGATCCCTCATCTACAGGAAATGGCAGTCTCTGAGCTGTCTTGGCTGCTCAGTCTGGACAGTCAGAAGCAATCTTTAGCAATCTGTTGCATCTAAGTATTGCAGACATGATTTCAAAGTCCCCCGAGGAGGGGGATAATACTCTTCTGGGATATTTGATGTGAACAGAGTGGAGCCATTTGTAGCTATTCAGCATGGTGATTCTGGATGACACTTCAGGAAACCTCAAAGGTGCTCACTGCCAGAAGCAGAAGAAGAGTAGAGTGGTCCTGATATATATTTCTTTTTCTTCTTTGCACTTGGTGTCAACTGCTCTTGGAGATAGGATTTAATGGAGCTTTATCTGATCCAGAATGATGATTCCTGTCTACTGACATTCTTTAGGAGTACATTTTAGAGTGTTTATCTTTGGGTGTTTGCTTGGTGCCACCTCAGTTTCCTCATACTAACCTGGGTGTTATAGTGAGTGCCTCACAGGAGCATTTAACTTGTGTTTCAAAGTAAGCCTAATTTTGTTTGTTTGCAAGTTGTCTCAAGAGCATCTGATGAAAAATGCTTTAGCCTTCTATAGTTAGTAGTGGTCAGTAGATGAAAAGTCTTAATCCCTTAATGCCTTCCACCTTGTCAGAGACAGAGCCACACACTGTGTATAAAGAAATTACTATCATCAAAAGACAATTCATCTGCATGGTATTTTCACTGCACATCACCATTTGTGAGATGGATATGCAGTAATACAGCTTTCAGCTTCAAGCACTATTAGGAATTTTAAAGTTCTGATTAGGGATGCTTCACTGTCTCTCACCAGTAGAGAAGCTGTAGGAAACGTGTGTATGGGTTTTTTTGCATAAGCAAGTGTGTTGGAAGGGGATGTCTTAACATTCAGTACCTCATGCTGCCCAACATTAAAAAAATTGCTTGCTGAATTTATGTGGAAACCAGTGACTAAATTCAGTATTTGCAAGAAGACTAAGCACTCTTACTATTGTTTGAATATTTTGGAAATGGGAGATAATAGATAGATGTTCTTACATGCATGAAAGAATTTTTCAGTTGAATGAAGAAATATACTAGCAGTGATGCAAGGACTCTCTTCCAGCATAGTAGACATAAGTGAGGGTTTGTGTGGCCATGCATAGCTTTTATTTGTTACTACTGAATTAGTGGGTTTTTTAGTGTACGGTGATGCAAAATGTAAAATTGGGCCTCTCATGGCACATGTGAGATGAGAGGTTAAAATTCAAGTGTTCAGCGAAGCTCTTTTTATTTCTTCTCTTGAAAAAAGCTTTCCTTTTCCCATTTTTAATTCTGCTAATGGACCTTAAGCAAACAAATGTGGACACTGAAGTAGTTGGCTGTACAGAGCTGGGATAGAAGCTGTTTGGATAGATGAAGGCTTTAATTATATTAAAAATACTGTTCAACCCTTCAGGGAGTTACTGATTTTGGAGGACTAGTTTCTGTTTGCATATGTCCACAGGAAAAAAGCATGATGTTGTCATGAGTTTACTGTTCCTCCCCTCATAAAAACAGGAGTGCAGATATGGTTCTTATTTGTGTTTTATGTTGGGACACAGTAGATAAGGGACAAGATTAACATTTTATGAGTAACTCTTTGGAGTAGACATAAAATTTTAGTATGTTATATTTTTCAGCTTTTGGGCACTAGTAACCTTCTGTTTAGATGTGATTTGCTTGGGGTGGGAATGTGCAAGGAAAGAGATCCATTTCAGCTGATTTTCTCTAACAGTGGGACCGATGGATGCCATTAAAATGAGAAAAATTGTAAATACTCTGGCCTGTACATAAAGAATTAATACATAAAGGCTTCTGGTAGAAACACCAATGTCAGTGCTTTGATTTCTGGAGTGATGTACACAAGAATGCTATGTTCAGTAAAAACTCATGAGCAGTTTATAAGAGTTATTGAAGGTCTTAAAAAAACCACCCAAAACCAACAAAAACAAACATCATCTTAGCAATTGCATTTGCATTAAATGAAACAGGAAGGAAGAGGCAGTACGTGCATAAAAGCGCTAGAGGGAGCCAGGAGGAAGAAGAGGGGGAAACCACTGAAGACGTTGGCACTTTTAGGAATAGCTTACATAAAGCATCCATTTAAATCCTTCTGCTTACTTCAGCTAAAATGCAGCTGCATGTCGGACACTGCATCTTGCCGCTCTCTGTTCTCGCACACTTCACTGGAGAAATTTCAGTGTTCTAGTCTTGAGAGAGGCCTGAAGATTTGCTGCTTTTTAAATGGCTATAAGGAAAACCACCTGCCCCTCCATAGACTGTACCCATTTTTTTGGCCTTATTTGCTATTTGAATGAGCAGCCAAATGTTAATTTGGCTTTTGGTGCTGGTGGCTGTTTTGGGAGGACTGATATACAGGCTCAGTTCTCAGCTTGTCTCCCTCCGAGATTATATGGGGTAGAATGAGAGAAAGTGGGAGGGTTGGTGTATGTTTGTGTTGGGGATCTATTAGGTGAAGAAGAACTTAATTGCATTATTTTGTAGTTTTGGAGCCACACTGCTCTTGCAGAGGTCTGAAGAAAAGGAGTATCTGCAAACTTGTAGAATAACACAGAAGCACGAAGTTGCTGTAAAGTCTCTCATCTTATGAGGTTTTAGAAGTGTTGTTGGGCAGACTTTTTGTATTGCTTTGTCGTAAAGCTAAATGCCTTGAGTTAAAGTGTAACAGCTTTACGATGTAGATTATATAAGTTATTTGTTTTTAGTTCCCCTCCACCCCAATATACTGCCATAATGTTGATATCTTGGTATATGTAAGAGAAGGATGAAATGCTGTGGGGGATGTTCTCTAGTTTTCAGGTTTTGGAGAGTGGGAGAATCTTTTTAGTATTCTAAAGGTTCTCCTTTTGATATTCAGCATTACACAACTAAACCTGTTGCTGCGGAGAACTGAATTTTGATGGCCTGGGGCCTTGGCATTGAGCAATTTGGGGGGAAGGAAGGATGTTGTTGTTGTTATTATTAGAGGCTGCTTAGGGCTTTGGAATGCTGGAAGTAATCTCGGAGGAGGTAGACAGACTGGAAGTGGATGAATAGATAAGCAGAATTAATACATATGCATTATGTGTTTATCATCTGCTGCTGTAATTTATTGCTACCACACTCACTGTTGACATTCCCTAATTTCTCTTTTCCACTATAGAAAATAAATGGAAGGGGCAGGAATAATGGACTGGGGTTTTCTTCTTTTGGTGTTTATTAGATGGAATGATTTTAAGCTATGAAAGCAAGGACAAACATTTCTCAAAAGTCCTCTAACCATGCCTTAGCCTCAGGACTCTCCTCACTTTAAAGGAAACAAATATAATGAAATTCAAATATGTGGAAGCTGGAGTCCTTTAGCGGTGCACAGAGGGGTTTTTTCAGTGTACTTTGAGACTATAAAGCTTTGTTGTCTATTTATAATTACATCATTCTAGATTTGAGATGGCTACAAATTAAGAATAGAAGAAAACATATTTTTGGAAATATTTAATAACTTCTCAGAAGCAAAAAAACCCCAACAAACAGATAAGAGCACCAAGTAATTACAGCTTAATTCCTGTTGAATGGTTCAGGGCCTTTTCCTGTCATCTGGAAATTTACTCCACTTAGGATGAAACAGAGTATTGGAATAGCAGAGAATCTTTTTTTCCCCCTGCCCCTTTAGCTACCCTGCTTTGCACTATTTCTTCTGCTGCAATGCAGGGATGGAGGCAGGTGGGTTTCTTGCTCTCCTGGTGTGTAGAGGGCTCCTATTAAAGCCCTAAAGTATTTCCTCAGGTAGAAGATGGGTGGAGTTGAACCATAATTGAGTGCATATTCAATTTATTCCTCAGAATCAGAAGAACAGGCACACTTATTCTGAAACAGAGGATAGTAATTTTGTAGATAAATTTCTTATGCTTCCAAAGGGCCAGGATACTCAAAATAGTCCATGAATACTTCATGGAACTCAGTGATACACAGATTATCCACAGAGGGGCCTCTTAATGTGCAAGTAAAACAGCATTTTGCGAAATTTCTATCCTTTTTTTGTGATTATTCAGCTGCAGGGTAGCACACACCATAGTTGAACTCCATGGGGCAACAAAAGGGTGTCTTTTTGCCTGTTGAAGTGGTGGTGGATTCACAGTGGAAAAAAAATAATTTCCCACTGGAAGGTAGGTTAGAGGGAAAACAGGTAATCCGTGAAAAACACACAGTGAAAGTACTGGTGTACTTAGATTGTTGTGTTGCCTTAGGAAAAGCTGGTACCTTCAGTAGTAGCCCAAGGGCAGTGTTTATCTTTGACTTTCACTGTGATGTTTACGTAAGGGCTGTGGTATCCGATAAAAAAGAAAGGGCCAGCCCCGGAGTGGGTGTAAGGTACCACACGGGGCACAGTATCCCTTCTCTCCTCCCACCCAGCTGGGTCAGAGCAGGGCACGCATGAAAGGATGCCCAGCACCAGTTTTTCTCCCCACGTCCTTCATGTCATGAAATGTCAGTGTGTGCAGGTTGTTCACATGCTCACCAAGCTTCGTGGAGAAAAACGTTGCTTAAAAGGGCAGCTTATCCTGTTCTGAGCTTGGCATTCACAGCATCCCTAACTGAGGTCTCCCCGGAGGTGGCCTGGTCGTGAAGCCTTTAATTCAGTGCTGGAAGAATGTTTCACCAGGGTTTTAGAGCAGATACTACCACTTGGTATCACTTGTTGCAGTGCTTTTGGGTGCACTAATTAATGCCTGTTCCTAGTGCTGCTCAGGGCAGTCCAAAAACGCAGGGCTGCAGTATCATCGTGATGTTAGGTAAAGTATAAGCACAAATGTTGATGTGCTTTACAGATAAGTTGAGATCACAAATCTGCAGATCTGAGGTTGGGCTCGGCACCTCCTATGCAAATGCAGGAGCAAGTGCAGGGCAGTTAAGGGAGCAGGGGTGGCTTCTGCCCCTCTGAGCCTGGGAGGCACAGCAAATTGCTCTTCAAAGTAGGATTTCAGATGCTCCTGCTTGCTACAGTTAGGAGCTGGGATTGCAAGCGAAGGGTTTCAGCGCTTTAAAAGGTGTCTGTTTCATCTGTATTCCTCTGAAATGAGGTTTCTCGTGCTTTTTTCGTGGCCTTTAATGTAGGCTGTGAATAGCTACTGCAGGTGAGCCCTAAATCAAGATCTGATGCAACTGCAGTGCTGGTATGCAGCGGGGGCTGAGATCAGCTCCCCAGGCAAATGTAGCATACAGAACTATTTTTAATAATGTAGGACTTTGGCTAGGCTTTGCCTGGAGGAAGAAGGAATGGGAGTTGAAACCTTCCCCCCTCGAGCTGGTGAGCTCAGCAGAAGTACATGCTGGGCTCTCATCCCTGCTGAGACTTGGCTAAGATTCAGATGAGGATAGGTTTTAAATCCCACCTTGCAGTGCCCATGGTGCCTGGTAAAGCATCCTCCTTTCCCTGCTGTCAAGGCCTGTTAGACTGCTGGGAGCAGGGGGGTAACACACATTTCCTTTGGGAATGTCTGGCGCTTGCTGAGCAATAGTTGCCAAGAGAGAAAAGTGAAGCATTAAAAATTCCTTTAATTGCATTTTGCTATATTTGTGTGCTTGATAATAGCTAGTAATACTTGTTTCAGAATACTTTAATATATGATTTTTTTTTTTTTCCCCACATCACATTAGCCTTTGAAAAAATCCTTTGGGCTAATGTTTTTCTTCATAAGGATTTAAATTTTGCACAGAGTACAACACAGCAAAGCGGGTTTTTTTATTCCCTCAAGTGTTACTGTGGAAAAATATTCGGATCTTTGTGTTACAATATATAGTCAGGCAGGAAGCAGCTTCGGCGTCTCTGGACAGGACTCTGCTGAAAGATGTGGCGTGCGAGCATGTTGATTTTATTGTTATCTTGTAACAACAACCCAATGTTGGACTGCCTTATTTGCATTCCTAGGAGGACGGCAAGGTGAATAATTTAATTCCAGCAGCCTCCGCCACGTGATAGTGCGAGGACCCGTCAGCGATGCCTCCCCTGCACCGACAAACTTTGGGGAATGGAAACTTACAGAAGGGATGCGAAATCGTCGCATGTCCTCCCTTAACCCTGGAGAAATCTCTCGGCGGAGCGATCACTTCATCCTTTTCTTTTCCACGCGTTCCTCTGACGTGGAGTTTGGGGTGTGTGTGTGAGCCTGTGAGCAAGACGAGCGAGGGAGTGGGAAGCGGGGAGGGCAGTGGGGGAAAAACGCACACCCAGCCACAGAGCTCGTCGGAGCAGGAACAGCGAGGAGCCGGAGCGAGGCCGGGAATCCAGCCGCAGGCAGCGGGGAGTGGAAATTTACAGCTGCTTGTGAGCGCCTGTGCATGTCCAAGTGATCCTTTCTGCTCGCGCTTTTCCAGAGGCTGACGGTCGCTCTGCAAAAGAAGAGCGGGAGGCCGAGTCGTGGGATCTCTGGTCTCTGCCACGTGTGGATAATCGGCGGGGGGGAATAAAGCGGAATTAAATGGGAAATCACTGAAGGCGGCTGCTGGCGGCGTGGGCTGCGGGGAGGCGGCAGAGCTGTCTTCAGCACCTGGCCATGGGGCTGCGCAGGGCTGCCTAGGAGCCTCCACCTTTCCACTCACAGTAAGTGTCAGCCGAGGTGATATCCTTCGAGTGACGGAAAGTTAAGTGATTTAATGAAACTTTTCTTTTTTTTTTCTTTCCCCCCTCCAGTCAACACCAGCCTTTTCGTAATAGACTCCTTGCCTGCTTGTTCTTGGTGGTTACGCTGGTAGCTTTTTATAGCTTTGTAAACTGTGTTACCAGGAGTGGCTCTTTAATGCAGGCAACCCTAAACAATACTCCTCCTGTTACATAAGGCGCTGGCTCTGCGACCAAGCACTCCGTGTCCATGGAATATCTCTGGAAATGGCTTTATTTACAGTGTGGTTTCCAAAAATAAAATATCTGCAATATATCATTTTTTCTTGCTCCTCTCTGCTGACTGCCTGCAGCTGCGGACTGGCTCTTGAGATGCAGAGGAACGGGAGCGTGGCCACTTGCATAAGACAGGGGGAACAGAGATGAAGGGAAGATGAGCGTGCGTGTGAACTGCCAGGAGAAACGGCATATGTAAATTACCCATCTCGGTATTTATAGTCGATAGGTCTTGTCGACCCGAAATGCTAATGCTGTGCAATGGGTGATTCATGAAGTCTTTATCAGGCAGAACTGTAATTGAGCTTAAGGGAAGTATTTTTTTTTTTGTTTGTTTGTTTGTTTGTTTGTTTTGTTTTTGTTTGTTTGTTTGTTTTTTTTTGTTTTTTATTCAGAGCAAAGGCTCTTTCTTGGGCTCATATTAGTAGTAAAGTGAAATTACTACTGTAGAAAATTATTTTATTGTGTTACAAAGCTGTTGAAAGTAATACAGCAGACTTGCTAGAAACATGGTCAAGTAAATGCTGTGTAGAGAGGTAATTTTAGTAATATTGGACAAAAAGCAAAAAAATAGTATTCGTGTTCCTCACTAATGAGTTTAGAGGAAGTCCTATTCCCTCTTGGCTGCTGCCTGCATTATTTAAATTATGTTACCAGTTTCTATTATTTCTGCAGTTATTATTCCTACTAGAAATGGATATTTAACTTGGTTTCCCCTTTACTTAAGTAAATTAAAAGCTGTTAAGGGCTCTTCTGTTAGAACTGTGTATTCTTCTAACACATTAGTTAAAAGACATTCTTCTGCATTTTTGAGCTTATGGGAGTTTTGCTATGGATTACAGTTAGGCATGGAACTAAATCCTTAATCTTTTAGGTTTGAAAGACCTCTGTGGTGGCAAATGAAAATTGGGATCCCAAATATTCTTGACTCATCAATCCTGCAAATTTGGTGGCTGTAAAATCACTGGTTTCCTATCTTTCTAGTTTAATTGGACATAAAGTAATAATCTATTATTTCTTGCCAGTTCATTAGCATGAGTGGGAGAGCCTGTGGAAGGTGCCCTGGCCCATGGCGGAGAGGTTGGAACTAGATGATCTTTAAGCTTTCTTCTAACCCCTAAACCATTCTATGATTAGTATTTTGTTTGCATTGTCACATTATTTCTGATTCATTGCTGCCTCATTCTGGGTTTGGTTGGTAAACACCTGAGCTGTAACATCTGCTCCAGCAGCCCTGTCTCTGTAACCTCCTTCCATCCCCATCTTCCCCTCTTGTGCTGGTACAGCTCTAGACTGTGGGCAGAACTAGACTGGAAACCTGTTTGACATATTTTCCCTACCAAGCTATTATTTTGTTAACCTGGGTCACTTCCCTGACCTGGCTTACCATGTGGTCCTGCAAACAGCTGTATCACCCCCAACAGAGTCTGTAGGCATGTGAATAAATGTGGAGCTGGGTGTCACCATCATGGAACAGTGTTTATCAAACTGTTGCCTCAGTGACCAGCTTGCTATTTGGTGTTTAATTTTATCCCCTGTGTTTGCTGAAAAACTACATAGGATTTTTGTGTTTTATTAAATAGGCATTCAAGCACTTGATTACAAACAGAATAAATAATTTCTTTGAGTGCTTCCATAGAACTACACCACAGCAATTGAGTAAAGCATCACCATGAGTGCCTTCAGTTTCATAATAGTATTAAACAACTATGTGATATTATTCTTATTCTGTAGAAGTGATCAGATTAAAGGCAGAGCTGCCTACTTCTTTTCCATGTCTGATCTTCAGGATGCTTGCCATCTGCTAAAAAAGACATTTGTAGTGATAGTAGGCATTACTGCAATGTTTTGTGGGTTCAGGTGAAGTTTCAGCTAATACCCACCTTCATTCCAGGTAGTGCAACAAGTAGCCAACAGCAAAGCTTATGTTGAGTAAATTCTTGAGTTTTTGGAATAATTTAGTTGCCAAGCAGGGTTGGTGTTCGTTCACCCTAACCCTAAAACTGTCCTCTCTTCTGTTATTCTTTTGTCTCATTTGAGATGTACCTCATTGAGGATTTGCAGGGAAGTTACATGTTGTGTAACCTTGATTCCTTCTGCATATCAAATGGGGAGGATGAATTTGGCTTCTCCAATTGATCATCACACATGGGGACTTCCATCCCCTGGTTTGAGTACATTGCTCTGTAAGTGTAACAACTTTTCCAAATATGGCAGGAGGGATAAGTGAGGAGGGATTAAAGTGCCTCTTCCATGATGTAGAAACTGAATCAGCCAAAATGATAAAGAAGGTGTACTAACTCAGGCCCCAAACATATGGGTCTTAGGCACACTGCAGTGAATGAAAAATGAAGGTCTTTTCTTCCATTCAAGAAGCTCTCATACGATATGAGTTATTGAAGTGTTTTGATTCTGCTCAATACACTGATGAAGGTTAGGAGCTAAGACAAGATGAATGTCTGATACTTGATGGGAAGGAAATCTTTTAGCTCATTTATTTTTGAAAACCAAATTCCTTGTCCGGAGGAGTGTCTGCAAAGAGTGCATGGATAGGCTCACATGCTCTCGCCCATTCTTGCCTTTGTGGGCAGGAAGAAGCATTTGTTACAGAGCTGCTTTACTGAATCACTTCATGGTGGGATGGGCTGCTTAGTAGAGGGGTGTTAGTGCGCGTGGTTTTCCTTCATCGTGCTTACAGGTTCAACTGCATTATAATCTTTTGAGGAAGTATATGATTAAAAGCAAAGAAATTGGGGAGAGTGCCTGTAAGCAGAACTAGATCTCTTACCATACTTTATAGCTTTGTTAAATTTATTTTTTTTTTTAGTACATTCTCTTTATGAGCAGATAATCTGTCAAAAGAGATATTCTGAGGACTGATAAAGCATAGGCTTTGTTGTCAAATGATCTAGGTTGCATTCCTGACACAGCCACTGGTTTTTTTTTTTAAGTGGCCTTGGGTAAATTTTCTAACATTCTGTTTTTCAGCTTCTCCCTTTATAGAGGAGGCAGAGTAAAAGGAGGTATATAGGTTTTGTAAAATCTTAGTCAAATGCTTGTAGAGTTGAAGGCCTCTGAGGGAAGGCATGCCCTTAGTATGAAGGCATATTATGTTACCTTTGACAGGCTATCGAATACCCCAAAAGTTATGTCTTGTAAAGCACATCCATCTCTGAGTTCAATTTGCTGCTTTAGTCTGTATGATTTCTCCCCCCCCCCCCCTTTTTTTCTGACTCAGACTGAAACAGCCAGACATTTAGAAAGTGGTGCTTCAATATTTCCTTTTGGTGCTTCTTAACTCACCTAAAATAAAATCAATGCCATTTTTTTTTTCTCCTGAACAAACATGGAATGACATTCCTTTAAATTATTTTTATAAAAGTAGAGTTCCTGAAATATGCTGGACACTCCAACTCTGGCGGCTGAAATGTCATGTTCATGCTGATGGCAACAGCAAGCTTTGGAAACCACCATTCCTCCTACAGCGCTGCCGGGGCATTTTCCCCATGACTGAGAGAGACAACCTCTGAAGGCAGGAGAGTTGGTCCGGTGAGATACAGCTGTTTCCTTTGGTCTCTCAAGCTCCTCACAAGAACGCCAGTGAAAGAACATCTTCAGAACTAAATGTTTCAGAAGTTGGCTGGTCCCCCATTATGAATTCAGGACTGCCCACAATCCATTTCTGAAGTTATAAAAACATATGTTGAATAACCATTGGATGGAAAAAGTTTTTCTAGAAAGTAGGAAAAGAAAGGGGCTCATTCAGCCCTGTCCCTTGCTGCCAGACAGCAGTGTCAAAAATCCATGAACAGATGCTCTGTAATGTGCCTGGTAGAGTAGGTTCAAAACCTCAAAGCTCCAGTGGGTGGAAACCTTTACATTTTCAGCTGAAGTTTATTCATCAGCAGTTTATAGCCATTTGCTTCTGCATAAATAAAGTTATATTGTTATTTGAGCTAAAATAATGTCTTCAGCTTCCCTGTATTTTATTCTAAGCTTACCAAGGGGAGCACTTTTAGCCTCTTAGACAAGCTGGTCTTCCCGTTTTTCTGGTCAGCCTAGGGTCCTTCTCTCCACCCACTCTAATCTCTGTTGATTTTACTTGACTGCAGGTGTTCAGGATTGTGTACAATGTTCTGCACAAAGTTCTTTCAAGACTGTACAGAGACATGAATACCTTTGTATTTCTGCTGACAATTACTTCCTTAATTCATCACAGATTTGCATCTGTTTTTCTCCTGTCAGTAAAATACATGTATTTGTATATGTCACTGGCTGCCTGTTTTTGTCATTTCTCATGCTAAGTCCTCAGCTTGAAGCAGATAATCATGGAATGATTTTGTTTGGAAGAGACTTTTGAAGGTCATCTAGTCCAATTCCCTCTGCCATGGGTGAGGATGTCTTCAACTAGATCAGGTTGCTAAGAGCCCCGTCCAATCTTATCTTGAATGTTTCCTGGTATCTGGAACATCTACAAATTCTGTTTCTTTTGCCATTTAGCATTATCTGATACTTTCTACTCTTATCCCATTTTTATTATCTTGGTTCTTCACACAATCCAGTTTCTAATGATATTCCAATCCTCTTATGCATTGATAATATCTTTCTATTTTGAATCTCCACAGTTTTTGTGTAGGCTCCTAATTCCTATGCCTATCTAAGTACAATCCTGTCCCCAAACTGCTGTTACCTTCTCAGTCAGATGACATGATAATTTTCTTTCAAGTAATTTGTTTTGTACTATATTCAAATTAGTGCATTTCCATGTTAGATATGTGGATTTTACTGTGCCTTCTCTGTTTAAAATTATATTCATAAGGAACTGTAGTATGAGCTACCTTTAGTAAGCCTGTATTACATTCTTTTCACTTGTCATTCATCTTTGGTTTTCAGTTATTTTTAGAGTGGTTTCTTGAGAGGATGAAGCTTACATGGTCACACTGTCTGTCTCTCATCCTAATTCTTTTCCCATGGTAACTTTTGTACTTACTGTCAAATTTCAGGCAACCTTGACAGAGGGCTAGATGTCTGGCAAATACCAAGTTCCAAAAAATGTACTGAAAATAAGTGATGAAAAGAATAGAGCCTTTAAACCAAATTAGTGCCTCTGCTGAAGAGAAGACCTTCCAAGTAAAAGCTTAGAGAGCAGAGAGCTGATACAAGGAGGAGGACAGGACAGAAATGCCCAGCTGTGTTAAGAACTTTAGCCAGAGCTCTTGCTTTCAATCCAGTCATGAGGAACAAATCTGGAGGAGTTCTTGTTTTGCCACATGCCCTGTAGAATAGCCAGCCATAAGATTAAGGAGTACAACTCCCAAATCTCATCAAAGTCACTTTACCCCTGTTTGCTTCCACTTGTAATTGTGATTAGCACGTGTCCCCATAGAAGATTCCTGCATGGAGAATCAAAAGGGATCATAACCTGCAGCTGCTATTATGTATTTTCTGAAGTGATGGATCACCTGTTGCCAGGTGATGATGAGTTAAAAACTGTAATCTGAGAATCTGTGATTAGGATAATTGTAGGGTATGAAGTAAAGAGAAATGTATTTTATCACTGTACTGTGGTGACTTGGTGGCAAGACTGGAACTATATCGTTGAAAGGTGCTAGCCTTTGTTCCCAACTAATGTTGCAGTTTTATGGAAAAATTAATGATTATTTTAAATACAGACACCCTACTCTAGACAGTTATGTAAGTTACTTTTTGGGACGAAATTGTATTTATAGTCAACATTTCAGTTAGAAATATGAACTTCATTTTTTAAAAAATCTCAGAATCTCTAGCTCAGAAGTACTTCAATTTAAAAATCAAATTTATCTCCCTCTTTGCTTTTCTTTGTGTAGAGTCTTCTGAAAGGGAGAGATGAAGGGAAGACTTCAGCATTCTGGTTATACCTACCCCAACCTGGCTGAAAATACTTCTTTTCTGAAATGCATCTCTCTTGCTTTCAGACTCTCTCTCTTGCATCATCACATCTGCATGCCATGTCTTCAGGGATAATAAAAACATGCAGAATCAGGTCCTTCTCAAAGTGTGTTGTGAATTATTAATCTTCTATTTGCAGCACATGTGGGATTACTGAGTACTTGACGCTTGCTAGCAGCATGTAAACAACTTTATTATATAATATTGGCATCCCAATCTTTTCCAGTGCTTGTATGTAGCTGAATATGCCCAACAGAGTGAGTCGTTAGTGTACCCAGTCTTTAATCTTGTGCTTTGTCAGGCTGAGGTGTGACTTTGCTCTGTTGCAAGTTGGCTGGTTCTGCCAAAGCTTGCAGTTGTGAGCTGCATGGGAGCTCTGCAGCTGAGGGCTCAACCGCTGAGAGTGAAGGTTGTGGGTTATGTAGTGAAAACTGCAAAAATAAAAATGAGTGTGAACTGAACTGTGAGGAGGTTGAAAATGGAAAGCTGAAAGTGGTGAGCTTTCAGACACTGAACTTGAAAATACCCCTGTAAAACTGACCAAGCAACAAATGAGAAGCTATATACAAATTCACCTACTGTGGACACTATAAAAGAAGTTTTGGGTTAAATAAGACACCTAAAAATACTTCTTCTCTGTCATAGAAACTGTAAAGATAATCTGCAAAAATATTTTGAAATGTTTTAGTAAGATGTTAAGACAGAATCTGTATAGATTTGGTTTTTTAAAGTCTGAATTTTGTACTTAGCTGTTTTATATGATTGCTATTTATAGTTGCAATAGAATGTATGTCTAATCTGGGTATTAATTCCATAGGATATCTGGGGATTAGTAACACATGGATGTATGGCACAAATGGCATAATTTTTCCTGATGAACTCTGTAGCATGTCAGTAATAAGAACAAAGCATGAAAGGAGTGGGTTCTTTGGGACCATTGGGTTTTGTTCTTTATGCTGTTGTGCTCATTTAATTCTCTCCTTTAAAACCTCTTGTATAAAGCTTTTTTGTAATTGTAAAAGTTGAAAAATAATTAAAGTGATTTGTGTATATATTTATGTTTTCACAACTAATTTTGCAAGTGTGTGTGTGGAGGAGTTGTGATGGTTTTGTTTTATTGTGGAAAGAGATGAAAGTTTGAGATTATTTTTGTTGCTTTTTTTTTTTTTTTCAACCTCTTCTTCATTACTGTACAAACTGGAATGCAGTACAGAATGGTGCTCTCCCTGGGAAGTGGTACGGCTTTAACCAGAGCATATTCCCATCTGTAGTCAGTCACTGACTTCAGTAGATCTTTATATTAGACCCTCAGCAAAACCCATAAGAATTCACAATTTAGTGGTGTAAGATGAGAAACTAATCTAGTTGGTTTCTTTCATATATAAATACAGTGATGTGGTATTTGCCTTTGTAGCCATACAGAGAAAGAATGTTTTAAATTAAACAAACAATCCATTTTCATTAAAATGCTCAGTCTTCCATTTAAATGTCATGAAAACATTTGTGTTGGTATTTGGACCTGATCATCTCTTCCTTATTTAATTCAGCCAATGTTTTACACAAGTGAGATCTGACCCACGGATTCTTGAAGTCTGTCAGACATAGCAGATAGCTTAAAATGCTTCCTCCCAAGAAGCTTTGGGCTGACAAAGAAAAGCAGCTGAAGAAGAAGAGATGGCAGAGAATCTGGGACCTTAACTTGCTGGCATTTAAAGCTGCTTATCTGCAGCAATATGGAGCCAGTGTAGTCTGACAGAAACCCTTGTGAGAATTCTAGTGGAGCCTGTCAGATACACAGTGTCCAAATATGTTGGACGTAGACATAGACTAACCTGTAGATCAGGTCTTCAGGAATCATCCAGCTCCTGTGCAGGTGCTGAGTAGTTGCTTTCCACATGCTAACGGTGGCTTAAAAGTCCTGGATGAACTTGCAGTAACTGTATGTGAGAACTTTTATCGCTCCACTGAGCAGCTGAAACAAAATGTAGTGCCTGAGGTATAATTTTCTTGTTCATAATGTTTTTGTGTGTTTTTATTGCATTTTTTTATAAACCTTAAAAACTGTTTCTATTTCTTTTTCAATTTAAGGCAGTCCTCTTCTGAAGGAAGAAATCCAGGTGAAGAAAGACCATGCCTTTGTTTAGTAAATCGCACAAAAATCCTGCTGAGATTGTGAAAGTTCTGAAAGAAAACATGGCCATCTTGGAAAAACAAGAAAAAAAGACAGACAAGGTATGAGATAATGTTGTAGAAGACCAATCAGGTTTTTATGCTGGGGTAGCAGTAGAATAAAGGGAACAAAATTATGTTTGCTCACTGCCCTGATTCTGCAGGTGCTTGCCTGTGTAAGTAGCTGGGTGCTGGAATGGTTCTACTGAAATCAGGGGGCTTTTGCGTAAGTAAAATACAACAGATCTGGGGACCGAACCAAAAACACTGAGATCCAGGAGCCTCAGCCAAAAAGAAGGATGATCTCCCACTACTTCAAACAGTAATGCATCTAACAAAACAGCTTGGAAGGCTATTTGAAAACTATTGTACTACTAATTGTTTTAGCAGGGTGACAAATGAGACTGTCAATTAATGTGTAGGTACCCGCAGAGCAAAACTTACTTCTGATGAACTTTGTCCACATAAAACAGCAAACCTGTATGTATCCAGATGTACAGTGGAAGAAGAGATTTCACTGTGTTGATCCTTTACAATGTTCTGGGTGCTAGTGCTTCCTAAATGAGCTGTGCTACTCATATTCTAATTATAGTGCTAGGCTTTTGCTAATATTACTGCTCCCTTCTAATTCTGTGACACAGACCCAAAATACTTTTACCGCTTTTCCAGTGACCACCTGAGAAGATGCTCTCCAACATAAAAAATGCTCCCAATTAGGAATTTTTGCTTGCATAAAATCAAATAATTTTGTTTTCTTTTTGCATCTGAGACTCTGGCCCTCTATCCTATTGCTGTTGTAGAAGTATATGATTTTAATTAACAACAAATTAATTTTAGGTTAAAACTGAATGTCAGTGGAAACAGAAATAGCTGATAAGTGATATTAATACAGTTTTCATAGAGCTGATATTTGCACCTGTGCATGTTTTGCTTCCCCCAGTTGTGCAGGAGCCTGTATTAAAACAATCCCAACCCAAAAGGTAGGCATGGAGCCCTTTGTGCCCTTACTGAAATCCTCTTGAAACTTTTTGGTTCAAAGGAAGTAGCTCAGAGTGTGTTAATTATGTAAGATTGGTCACACGGATTTCTGGGAGGCCTCTGGTATTTGATGTCTCATACTGAAATACCTTCAGTTAACTGAAAAGCACTGAGAGAATTTGACTCAACTAAAACATAAAATAAGTAACTCAATAAACCAACAGAATCTGTTCTCCCCTGCTGAATTCATCTTTTGGAGCCTGATTAAAGAAGACATTCAAAGCAGAAGCTCTAGACTTGGATTTCTTTTCGATTTGCCTTGCAGCATGACTCCTCTGGATTGTGGTTTTGAGAATTTTTGGCTTTGAGCTGGTTTGTTTGCTTGGGTGTCAGTGACAAAGGAGAAGAAATTCAGACTTCTTAGAAAATTTAGAACTTGATGTAAATTTTTCATAAAAGTCAGAACAGCAGGTGTGTGTTTTCCACACAGAACAAAAGATACAGGAGTGTTTCCTTGGCCTATTAGAATGGAAGCAGCTTGTGAACCTAATGACGCTTATTTTACAGGAGGAGGTTGGGTTTCAGGTTTTTTTTTTTTTAATGTACTTCATTGCTATGGGGTAGAGGCTGTACCTGGGGTAAATGAGGGTGATCTGGGGAGAGGAGGGAGGGGGACAGGCAATCCCTTCAGCAGCAAGGAAGAAGGTGAAGAAAGCAGCCTTTTTTTGTGTGTGTATATGGTTTACGTGGCTTGTTGACTCGGGACTTTGTGCTGTGATGTAGAGGAAACACATAGGGCCTTCCTCCTTTCAGAAGGAAAGATGTGAGACTCCATGTTAATGCTACCTTTCATCTAGAGTGTTGCACTGAGCTGTTCTGAAATAAATACCTATTAACGAAAATAGCCAAATTTGTTCTTCTGAGTTTAGGGAAGTAAATCGTAAGGAATATCTTTAGTACTGTGACAATGATAAACTTCAAAAAATAGCTGGAAAAACAATCCCCCCCAGTCATATCTGCTACTATCCATTCAGGTTTGTGGACTTAGTAATCCCATTTTAAAGTGTTATTTGAAATTTTAATTGCAGAAGAACAGATGATGGAGAGACTTTCAATGGCACACAAGTTCTCAAAAGTTAGTAATGCTAATAAGTAACATGTTTTCGTGAGTATGATCAGAGAAATTTAGCTGAAAACAAAAGCAAAGAAAACAAAAGCACAGTGCTGTACTCTGTGCTCTTCAAAGCTTGGCAAGGTTTCTAAATTTACCTCCAGTTTGATTTCCAAAGGGAGAAGAAACGTGTCAAACTTTCATGAAAAGCTCCAGAGGTCTGGCTCCTTCAAGACTCAGAGACCCTGGATATCTCAGAGCTGGTTTTGGACCCGGTGGCCCTGTAAATACAGAAGTTTGGAAAGCAGAAATCTGAAATTTTTCAGATTTCTGACTCCTTGTCTGCTGTGAGAACTAGAGTGGTACTGTTGCGCCTCACCACAAATCCAAGGTTCTCAGAACTTTCAGGATATGACTCCAGAGCATCTCTGATTTTACGTGCAGAATAGTTTCAAACTAGGTCTTGCTTCAGATGCTTAAACGAGAAGATTTATCCTGTGGCAATTTAGCTGTTATTGTAGTGCAGCCATTATGGTATGTGGGTTGAGACAGCTAAAATCTGCTAATACAGGCAGAATTGGCAGGGAAGTGTGGCAAGGCTTGAATTAACTGCAAGGGTAGCAGAGAACCTCCTTGTTTCCTTTCCCAGTTGAGAAGTCGTAAGTATGAGGTGAGGGTGCCCTGGGCAGCTGGGAGCACACAAGGTCAGACAGGGAAAAGCTTGATGCTTCTCATACAACTTTGTGAAACTGTCAGCAGGAACCATCTGTGTCTTGGAAGGGATGTTTTTAAATAATGCAGAAATGATCATTCCTACCAAGCTGTGCAGGACTCAGGTAGAGGGAGCTTTACAGCAGAGCAATTAAGACTTCAGGGTAATGGGGAGAGGGTGGAGGACAGAGCTTGATAGATAGGACCAAGTGAAGATAGGACAGAGAAGCCACTTGTGTAAAAGTGTAAAAGAAAATTATCCATCTTTTCTGTGATGTTTCTATGTACACACATAATGTATGAAAGTTTATACTCTTTCTTCATGATGCTTTTTGTTAGTCATAGAGTAGTACCCATTCAGGCTTTAAGTACTGCTGACTGCACTAGCATCTGTCTTCTTAGATATGGATTGAATTTGACCCAGTTTCTCCATGTGTCTTACTTTTTTTGAAACTATTAATGTGTTTAGTGCTGCCATAATGCTTTTTAATGCTTTTTAAACACTCTCGACTGAAAAATAGTCCAAGTTTGAATGTGTGGTTCTTACTTTAAAGTGTGGGTTTGTTTACTTCCAAAGCTTAAAGCTTTGCCATTTTCTCTGCTACATTCTGATGGTTGATACACCACAGGTTGAGAAGTACCAGCACATGTAGCTCCTTTCTCTCTGAAGTGCTCTTTCTAATATCTTGTTTTCATAATTTTTAAAAATAACATCTATTTTAAAGAAGGCATTGTAGCACTGGCAATTCTAATGTAACAACTGGAAGATTAAGTAGGGTAAGACAGAGCTGAAAAAGTGGACTAAAGCCTTCTTTATCAACCATCCTCTTCTCTTCCAACATCTGAAATAAAATAAGGTGTTCTTGGAGCATGTATGATTGCTGACATCCTTGTTCAGGCTTTGATGCGGTGAAGAAGAATTAATTAAGTTTTATTATGAAATTGTCATAAAAAATTTAATCTCAGTCATGTAGGACCAAAGTGTTCTTGAATTTAATAAAAAAATGCCCATTCTGGAATTAGCTAGAAAAGCAGGGAGGTATTTAAATACCTAGGAAAGGAAGCCTTCAGCATGTAGACTCTCCTCCTTCTTTCTGGCACAAATCCTGTAGCATTTGGAGGATGCATGTAAACAGGGATAAGGAGAGGAGAAGCCCTGATATCAAGTGGTCAGATCTGTTGAACCTGAGGAAGGGACAGCTTGTGACACACTGGTCACACTGCTTTATTTATTACTGATATGTTGCCATGTCTTCTGTTGATGAATGTTGTAACAGATAATTAATAAAAAGGATGCCTGACCCACCTCACAAAAAGAGGGGTGTGACATCCTGACTTCTCGAAGTTTTGTGTTCAGCTGCTGAGTCCAGTCGGCACAAAGCAGTGCAGGTGGCATCCACTACGTCACTGAAGGACATCCTTGAACACATCCCGCTCTTGCTGCTAACCACACACCTTCGGGCGCGGCAGCCTGACTCAGTGCCATCTGCGGTGCCTACAGGTTCGGTAACATTTTCTGAACTTGCCCTGCAGCAAAAGTCTTTCAAGTGTCACAGGCTTTTAATTTAGTGCAGCAAACGGATCTGAGGTTGGTTGAAACTTGGTCTAATCTTTGCAGATAGTCTAGATGGGCTGGAAGATTTGCAGTTTCTGGTGTAGCTGATCCAAGATTAAGGGTTTATTGCGGAAAATGAACCCAAATGCATTACAGCAAGTTCAGGGTGCTGGGCTGAGTGTTTTCCTGGCAGGCAGGACTGCAGGCTGCAGCACCTTTATCAGTGAAGCTAGATGTACAATAACCTGCAGTGTCTAGCTTCTGCCCCTTTCACTTAAATGTATCTAACAAGACTGCTCGTTTAGGTAGGTCACTGTAATCTGTCCTCTGTTTTTCCTCCGTGTGCTGTAACAAATTTGGTACTGTTCAGAAGGGTCAGGAGAGCAGCATTTTTTTAAGGCTACAGTTAAAAGACTTCAAGATTTCTGGAACAAATATTCTCCCAATAAATCCTGCTTTTTTACACGGCAACAATGAAGCCATTATAGGCTCTTGTTCACCTCATTCGCTGCTGCGTTGATGAAGTGTCTGGGGACCGGTGCGTGAGGTGAGGTCCGTGCAGAGGACATGATGTGCATTTGCATGGAAGAACGGTTGCGTGACTGCTGTGAACGCGAATACCCATGGATGCGATTCTTCAGCTGCCAAAGTCAGTTGCAAAATTGCCTCAACTTCATTGCTGCAGACTGAAACCGAGGGAATGAGATAAGAAGGGCTTGGCACCCCTTCCTCCTAGTTCTGTGTGTCCTGGGGTTTTGTGGAGTGTTTCATGTTTCAGCTTTCCTGTTCTGCTAAGGTCTGTTATTGCTCTAGAGATGGGAGAAACTCCAGATACCATCAGGTGCTGGTGCCAAGAGTTAAACCTTCTCTTAAGTCTCTTCTGGTTTGTTTTTATTTTTTAAGGGCCTTACAACCTTTAGTTCTGTCTTAAGTGCAGGATTAACAGTGGGAAAGGAATTTATGTCCAGGTGGGGCAAACCTGTCTTCTCCATTTAATCATATCATCCTTTTAAAAGGTGTTTCCCTGTTGTGCCTGCTTGGCCAAATTGTCCTTGCCAGCTTCCTTGAGTATTAGTCTGTAATGTTTTACTAAATGGCAGACTTCAGGCCACCTGATCCAAATTGTCCACAATTTGTTCCTATGGATCAGTTTAGCATGAAATTGTATCAAGAATAAGTCAGCTGAGGTGATCCTGAAGTTACATAGGTGATGGATTCAGATTCTGCTAATGGCTTTTCTTGGGAGTCCTTACAGCCTGGAGAGAGAGAGAGCTGCATTGGCACTATTGTTTAAGGAGAAATATTGGTTTGAATCACATAGTGAGAGTATTTTTAAACCAGTTAAAACCAACTCAAGGAGCTTTATGCTTTTGGTTGCAATATGTAGCGTGGAGTACTGGCAGATCACTGAATCACACATTGCAGTATTTAACATCACACTGGCAGGCATCTGTGTGTGTTACTGTCTGCTGCTGTGAAAGCGAGCAACAGTTTAGAGAGAGATTTTTGATCTGGAAATATGCTAGGTGCACAAACAGAAGCTGGATGGCCCTATGTGCCATATTCTTATGAACAATAAAGGATTTCTTCACCAGGCATCCTGTATTTTTCTTATGTGTGTTTGTTATCTGAGGTTGGGAAGGTGGAAAAAGTTCATGTAATCTGTTTTTTATTCACTGTTATGGTTGGAATAGCTAGAAATTCGCATTGCTGAAGCTGAGGACTCTTGGTAAGGTATATCTGTGGTGTGCTATGTATGAGAGTTTTAAAAAACTGTAAAGTTTTGATTTCTGACGCAGATCTACTTTGTTTATTTTGCTATATCACACAAGCAGTGTTGCAGATAAAATAGCTTAGCCTTTGAGTATGGAAAGTCCTAACTCATGTAATTATGAAATATAAATTCAGCTTTTGCCGTGAACAACAGATAAGAAGGCTTTGTTTTAGCCTTCCATGATGTTCTTTAAAATCTTGCTGAAAGATTTTGTAACAACAATAAAAAGTATGTTAGTCTTGGAGGATTTCTTTGTAATCCCTTAAAGGAAAAAAAAAAACCCAAACAAACTCCTTACCGAACTCTCTTGTATAATTGTGGGATATAGAGGAAAGACAATTAACTGTTTTACAGCATTCCTTAATAATGCTGAATTACTGCCCTAAGAACACAGTCATGCATTTTGTCCTGCCTGTAGAGAACAGTCCAAAAAACCAGATAAAGCTCAGAAATTGTCTTCTAGATCTGGCCAAGCAAGTTAAACTGAAGAACCCAATATTAAAACTGTGGGAAAGGAAGGTCAACATTGGAGTATGGAAATACTTCAATACAGGCATAGTAGTGTTATCCATTCTGTAATAAAGACTGTAGCTTTGCAACGAGATTGGCTGATTATTACAGGTGGGATAGGCTGTGGAGAGAAGTGTCCTGAGGTCTTTCAGGAAACATTTTTTCGTATAGAATTTCTGGGAATCATTTCTCTGTAAGCTCCTTTCTTTGTGTTATGTTCCCATTAAGTCAACAGCAACAAGACTTTGATCTGTGAGGAAAATAAGCTGCAACAAGTATCTTCAACTTATAAAATTTCCAGCTTTTGGGGTTGACGCTGTTGGTAGGTTTAGAAAGGCACATAAAAGCTGACAAAAAATCGACTTTATGAGCAGGGCAGGTGGAACATGTTTATGATTTGACTTAGAGAAGTTATGTAGGCTTATCTGTGCTGTCAGTTTTCCAGTTCTAAGACTACCGTACATCCTCTAGCCCAGTAGGGTTAGCAGAGGATTGTTAGATTTTCACAAATGCTGTGTTTCAAAATGGACTCAAAATGCTTTTGTGGATTGCTGGTCACTATAAACTATACTCTGTGGATGCACAGTTATTTCTTGTTGGAAATAACTTGTTAGTCCTGTGTTGGATCAAAATAGAGAAGAAATGGACATCACTGAAAAAACTGCCTGTGTTGCACAGGTAGGTCTGGGTTGTGCTCTCCTTCACTCCCCTTACACAACTGTTGCAAATCAACCTTGTAACTCATTGGACACCCAGCTGTGCACCCACCTCGAACTTTGGTGTTCTGTGGTGGAATTGATCCTCCCAAGTCTGGACGCTGTGAACTAAGATGCCTGTAGACTAGAATTGCAAGTTGACTGCAAGTTGCCTTAGAAGGTCAAGATCCTGACATCTTGTGCAGGTTCAGCACTTATGTGTGTGCTGGGAACCAGCTTGCACTTCTTCTTTGCTTTGTTGTCCCTGCCCACAACTTCTGACTGACCGAACTTCAGTGTATCCCACTTTTGACATTTGTATATAATACAGACAAGCTGTTCTGTTTAGGATTGTGTGTTTAGTTTTCTCCTTTTCCCCTTTTTTCCCCACTGTTCACAACAGCTTTTGTGAATATAATGGCATAAATTCCATCATGATTTAAAGGACTTGTCCCTAGACGGTAAAAGGAAAATCCGCTGGAAATAAGATTGTGACTAATTACAAGACTGAGGCAAATGGCTCAAAGTGCTTAGATATTTCCTGAAACTGCTTCTTTTGCTCTATAACTTCTGCTGAAGTGATGCTTGGAGCACTTTGCTTTTGGTGCTGTTGCCACTTGTGGAAAATAAAAAGTAATCTGGAAGTCATAATAGACTTTTGAGTTTCTAGCAGATCTCTTATTTTTTTGTCACTGAAATTCTGTTTGTGGCATTGTTGGGGGGAAGATGTTCTTGCTGAGTCTTTTTGTTGATTTTTGCAATTTTTCCTGAAGAGGGTCAGGACTTGTCTGACTTCTTATGTAGATATGTTTCTGTCATTTCTAGGTATCTGTGTGAATGTATTTGCTTTGTTGTTTGTTTTGGGCAGATCTTGTGTCTTTGGATCTTGGAATGTCTATATTTTTTTTAAGCAACTTTCCATGCCAGAAGCAGTGCTTATGTACTTAAGGTATTATTCTAAAAATGCTTTAAGATTAAGTAAAAATGTCAAAATGGAGGCTAGAAGTGACTGTTAATTTAGGAATCTGTGTTCGGGATTATGGTTTTCCTCCAAACAGGTTGTGAGGGATAGGCACTGAAGAGCAGTCCTGAGATTTGACCAGGAATAGCTTTTGGTGGCGAGTTGAATGTCAAACCATAGACTATCCGGAGGATATGAAAGGGGAGGAAGTTAAACACAGAGTGTAAATTCCACATAGAAAAGCTGAGAAGATGATCAGATGGGATGGCAGATGATTAGAGAAGTGCAGCTCTGGTGCCCAGTTCTACCCATCAACGCCAGCGTTCTGTAGTTTCATTTTCTCACACAGCGCTTTACTTTTTCATCTCCTTTTTGAGAATAAAGCCTAAAGCTCAGCCTTGCAGACATTTTTCTACATATCAGAAAGGACTACTTACACTTGAAAAAAAATTTAATAATTTTTTTTCTTTTAGCTACAGAACGCCAGAGATATTCCCACCCTGCCCAGCAGAATGGTGAACAGCCAAACGTATGGGTTTTTCTTTTGATATGAAAATATTTCCCCAGCTCTTACAAAGATTTCGAGCTTTAGTTTCCAAGATAGCACCCCTGTTGTTAATCCCATCTGTACTCTGTGGGATCTCTCAAGTGACACACCACTAACATTTGAGGTAAAAATAGGCTCTTCTGCTGAGTGATGGTAAGAACAGCAAGATTTCTACTGGTTAAAGTTATCGCATACTCATGCTCATTTACACGCCACTCATGCTGACCTATATCAAATAACAGAAAACTGAGAGCAGGTACAAAAAGATTTGAAGAGAACAGTTTTTTTATGTTGAATCTTTCAGATAGATGCATTGTAAAAGTGGGTTTTTATTTTTTGGGGTAGGGTTTTTTTAGGATTTCTAGGGTTTTTTTACAATTTTTATTCACTATATGAATAAAACCTGTGATTTAAATCAATATTAAAGCATTGGGAGATGAGCAGCAGGTGAGAGATGCCTCTTCATAGCATTGTGGGATTATTTTATGTAGATTGATGAGGTGGTACTTGAAAGCATGAAAGCATTTTTCCTTTCAGTTTATTTGAGAGACGTATTGAAATTATTGATCTGGCTTTAAATATCCATTAATGTCCTGTTAGGTTTTACAAATGACTCTTGGGTTTTCTGTGTGTGTCCTGATTATTTTTTTTCGCCTGCTATGCTAACAAAATACTAATCTCAAGGAAAGGTTTTGCAAGAGATGTGAAAGGCTGCCTTATCTTCAGAATCTTTAACCATCTTTACTTCCCACTCACTGCCAAAGAATCCAGTCAGCCTTGCTGCAGGTCATGCGTGTAATAGATATAACCAGACCCAGGAAGAGCCATTGCCTCCATAGCCCCATGGCTGGAGAAGGTGGTGTTTAAAGCACACACACATGCACATGCAAAAGTAACACTTTTGCTCCACGGAGTCTTTATTTATACGAAGTGGAGCAAACTTGTGAGGAGAGCGTGAGCCAGAGCCACCTTGCTGCAGCCAGCGGTCATTTTGCTTGGGAAGTGGGATGGTGTCATTCACATCTGATTTAAACCTGTTGACTGCCAGGAATGCTAAGCTGTTACCTTTTCATAGGTGAGTGTCTTTTGTTTTCCTGATGTAAACTTTCTGGTCAAGATATTTTGTAAGGTAATTCTTGATTATTTCCTCTACATTAGGTGTCTGAAACATTGCACAGAATTAGTATACACTATGTGGGAACCAAGGATTTATTTTACTTCACTGGGTGACAGCTGTGGAGCTTTACTAAAGCAAATTGTTTAATTTAAAATTTCTCAACCTGAGACTGAAGTGCCTGTGTGCTCAGTAAGCAAATCCCTTGTGGAAGATGCTGGCTCAAACCACACGTGATGAGGAGAATTAGGTGGTGGCAATGCAAAGCTGTCAGGTTTTGGCTGGGTTAGAGTTATTTTTTTTTCTAGCAGCTGGTACAGTACTGTGTTTTGGACTTAGGGTAAGAATAATGTTGATGCTATGGTTGTTGCTGAGCAGTGCTTACACAGAGTCAAGGCCTTTTCTGCTTCTCACCCTACCCCACCAGCAAGTGGGCAGTGGGGGGCACAAGGAGCTGGAAGGAGACACAGCCAAAACAGCCAAAACAGCTGACTCCAGCTGGCCAAAGGGATATTCCATAAATTATGGCATCATGCTCAGCATATAGGGCTGGGGGGAAAGCTGGCCAGGGGCTGCTGCTCAGGAACTGTCTGGACATCATTTGGCAGGTGGTAAGCAATTGCATTGTTCATCACTCGTTTTTTATTATTATTATTATCATCATCATCATCATCATCACCACCTATGTTGTTGCTGTTACTATTTTTTTGGCTTCTTTTCTGTCCTATTAAACTGTCTTTTTCTCAACCCACAAATTCACCTCCTATCTCCTTAAGTTCTCTCCCCCCTTCCACTGAGGGGGAGTGGGCAAATGGCTGTGTGGTGTTTAGCTGCCTGCTGTGTTAAACAAGGACACAGGGGTACGAAGATTTATTTGGGTTATCGGCAGAGGAGCTGGGACAATCCACCAGCAAGCAGTTGATGGGGAGGCAGAACAGCAGCCACCCTGCTGGTGGGAGCAGGCAGCTGGTTCGGCACTTCCATCTGGCCCATCCTGTGCCCCACGTGTGCTGATGGAACCCACTGGGGAGGATGGGGGAAGCAGTGGTGAAATTGCTGCAGCTTCTGCAGGGCAGTGCCTGCTCCACACCTGTAAAGGATCTTGCAGACGCTTGATGGTAATTGCTGTCTTGCCACTATTTTATGCCCGTGTTCTGTAATTGATGGCATGCAGTGTTTAAACTGAATGTATCTTTTGTAAGACCTTCAGGGTACAGTGTGGATGCTTCAGCCTCGGTGATTGTATAAAATAACTAAACCATTTTTCAATAGGTAGCGATCATTGTAAGTATGATTAGAATCAATTTTTTTAAATGCATGTCTTTTAAAAGAAAATAATTTTCCTATTCTTGTTTCTTTTTTTTTTTTAAACAAAACCCGTTTCTGCTGGCGAGCAGGCATCAGAGGAAGTGTCAAAATCTCTGCAAGCAATGAAGGAAATTCTGTGTGGGACCACAGACAAAGAGCCACCTACAGAAATCGTGGCCCAGCTGGCGCAAGAGCTTTACAACAGTGGCCTTCTAGTGACGCTTATTGCCAACCTGCAGCTGATAGATTTTGAGGTAGGTCAGCATCCATAAACCTTATCATCTCCTTGGTTTCAGTGTTGTCAGTGAGCAGAACCATATTTTTCTGAAATCTAAATAATTTTATTGTATTCAAAACTAATTTTCACACGCTGAAGATAGCAGCTTCTCTGAATTGGTCAGTGTCTTGAAAGATGTGGTCATACACTGGCAGTATATACAGTGCATGTGATTTTTTTTTTACTAAAACAAAACCAGTAATAAGATGTTACGATGTGTATCCAAACAAGATAGGAAATGATGCTGAGAATACTGTCAAGGATTGACCTTGTAAGCTGCAGTGATGAAACTCTTTGAGATAGTGCAACTGTCAGACCCACTGTCTCTGAAGAGTAAGTCAAATTTAGAAAGGGTTAAGAGACATGGAATAGAAAAATTAGAAGAATGGGAAAATCTCATGTGGCAAAGACTGAACAAAAAAATTATAGTTTAGTTGAGAGGAAAGGAGTTGAAAAGTCTGTTAAAAACTTACACCAGGGTAAAAAATAAATTGGGTGGCTCTCACTTAATTGTTTGGATTAAAAGAAGAAAGAAATATAAGTTTTTTAGAAGAATTAACCTGAATCTATATGTATCTATTATTTAATTATATATATATGAAAAAATATGTATAAAATTATATATTATGTGGGACTTCTTAACAGCTTTGTTGTTAATGTCAAAAACTTAGTAGACAACTGCTAAGACAACTAAATTTGCTTATAAGTAAGGTGAAGAAGAGTTATAGTAGCAAAGACTGCAGTAATTCAGGGTAGATAAAATCCCTTTTAACTGACGTTTGACTGGTAGGGACTGTGAAGAAATTTTGTCTCTGTCAGGTCATTATAGTATTCCTGTGGTCTACATTCAGCCAGGATAGTGTTCCCCAGGGACTGCTGTTATGAGTTCTGTGATTTATGTGACTCCTGGCTGCTGGTGAATTATCACGAGTGTCCGAGCACCAGGGAGAAATCCCCAGCTCCAAGGAGCCAAAACTCCACCACTGAGGTCTGAAGCAGGAGCAGTATCCAACGTATAGGCAGCAACTGAATGGAAAAATCAGTTTCTCAGAGAGATCTTCTGATGCTCTCAGAGCCCCCTTTTGTGGGAGTTACTTTCTTGCAGAAGTTTTTTCTCCTTATATTGAAGTTATTTTCTTTCCATTTTGTAAATGAATGAAAGGGAGGAACAATGGGAGACTTATGTTTTATTTTTCCCCTTCTTCCCTCCACCCCTAGTAAAGCCAGGATCAAGGACTTATTTATTTATATTGTATTAATTTTTGAAAGTGTTGTTAGTGGAGTTCTCTTACTCTTTTCTCAGGCCTTAAGTTTAGGAGTTTTTTTTAATACTAGAATTTATTGAGAACCTTTTCTTTGTCTTTTCCTTGAAACCTTTGGTTACTGTTGTGTTGTAATTACAAAAATACTCAAAACCCAGCAACCCAAACCCCTAAAAACTTTTTAAGTAAAAAGGAGATGGAGGAGGGAAAGATACTGTTAGCACAGAAGGGACACTACTGCACTTTTTAAAATTACGTTTAAAATAGAGTCTGTATTGCTTTTGTCAGAAAAAACCCATTCTGTATGGACATATTGAATGCACAGTCCTTAAATGCAAGCACTGAAGGAAATACCTAATCTGTTGCTGAATTGTTATCAAAATTTAAATATTTCCAGTTGCAAAATAGATGTTCCCATGATAAAACCTTTCCAACCATTTAGCAAAGCTGTTGTACATACTCTTTTGACAAAACACTAGAAACAAAATGCCATTGAACAAGAGGCTAGTAAGGGCAGTGCTGCTTTTTCTTCATATCCTCACTGACTTTTCCAGTTTATAAACTCTTCTGCTTCCATTTTATTACATTGGTGGCCACAGTTGGTATTTCAGTTTCTTTGTTTAACAAGCAATTTCATTTATAATGTGCAAATTAATTTTTTATGGTAGAAGGCAAAATCATAAATTACTTGAAAATCTGATTTCTGAAGGGAATAATGTTTCTGTAGGTTACTTTGTTTTGTCATGGCTCCCTATCTGCTCCTCAGTGACCCTGTTGCCCACTTGGATCCCAGTTTTTCACAGCTGTACTTCCTTTTGAAGATGTGGTTTCAAAGACTCTGTTGAGGAGACTCACACATCCATCACACATTCACAGAAAACACAGCTTTATTGCTTCTGCCACTCAAGAAACATGGTATCATTTTGGTGATTATATTGTTAAGAAGCACTAAAATTGAGTGTGGACAGGAGCTCAGAATCAAAACCAGACTGAATTTTTAGAAACTTAAAATACTAAATTTATTATTGAATTTTGAAGAACTGAGGAAAGTGCACACTGAAAAAGTCAACAAAAAATGTAGATGTTACTAACTGCATGTAAGGCTAAAGGCTCACAAGCTATATGGCCTCTAAAACAGGCAGTAAATAGCTGCAAGCCTGGTACTGGTGATGTTAGAATCTTTCCCTTACATTGCCTTGAAATGGGAGCTAAGTTATGGGATAGGTATCATACAATTTGCTATTTATATAACACATCCTGGCAGTTTTTTTTGTTCGTGTCTAGGCACTTTCTCTTCATGCTGCCTTATCTTGTGCTTCAGTTGCCATATGTATTTCATTATAAGGCAAAACTGAATTGCAGATCCAAGTAAGAAGTATTTCAAAAGTATTCCTACAATTTTCATACATGGTGGTGAGGGAAGTCTGGTTTGGTTCCCTCCTATCTGCCTCCACTCCCTCCTGTAGAGGAGAGGGAGATCAGCTCTGGCTTTCACCTTCACTGATCTCTAGACAATGAGATATAATTGCATACATATGTATCAATATCTATCTATTTATCTTGTCTCCTCTCTGCTATTGCATGTAATGAGGCAATGCACACAATATTAAGCAACTAATATAAAAGTTGGCATATCAGAGAGGATCACTTCATTTTTGGCCATCTTTACCTCACCCTTTCAACAGCCCTTCCCTGTCTGGATTGGTTTAATCTTGGAGTACCTGCTGAAGCCACTGGGGATCACAGAATTCCAGGCATACGATAAAAGTGTTTTAAAGATGGGGGTGAATGGGATGACTTTATAGAGAATTAGCCTAATTGAAAGGATGTCCAAGGGCAAAAAAAAAGTGATGCAGATAAATGCAGATGGCCTGGCCTGCCCTGATTTGATTCTCCTGTTTAATTCCCCAAGTCCCCAAATCTCTGAGTCTCCAAGCCAGATGGGCTGGAAAAGCAGAATATTTTGTGTTTCTCAGCAGTGATTTATTTGTAGAGGTGAAACCAGGGAATTCTCCTCTGTGTGAAACTGTCTGCTCCTTGGCTTCAAACGTTCAATAAGTTCTCTGCCAAGGAATGTTTGTCCTCCCAAGACAGATCAATGAGCATGTACAGATTACAAGTAACCTTTTGCTTTATCTTGCCCTGTGCATAGTGACCCGCTGTTGACTCAGTGCCTTGGTTACTGGTCATTAGTGCAGCAGTCTGTCTTCCCCTTCCCTTAATTTCACTCATCAATTTGTCTGCTGTTGCCAGGGGGGGAAAGTGGTGGGGGAGGAAGAGGATTTCTAATGCAAGATGTATTGGCAAACCTTGTGGTTGAATAGAACATAATTTGGAAAGACCTTCTGAAAAGCTGTTTGCACAGGGAAGCATTTGAAGACAAAATGTGGTTCTATAAATATGTGTATACAGGAGGAAATCAGGACAAAGTGAAAGATCTTAGTTGTGACTAAAGCAGAGACACTTGTATGAGGGAGCCATTTTATTGGTAGTAATTATTTAATTTTTCATGGTGTAATAGTGGGTGCAGTTTAAATCTAACCCTGATTTTCAGAAATGCAATCACACTTGGTGTTATTTGCATTTAACTAATGCAAAGTTTTAGCCTTGTAGGTCTAGGCAGTGGGGCAGTGTATTAATACTAGCTTGACAACTTAAATTTGGAGGCTATGGGAGCAACAGTACACACTGCAAAAGCATGTTTGACTCAGGGTAGTGGCCTGCTTTTATGGTGTTTCAGTGTTGCTATTTAAAATAGCTAGGGACTTGCTTCACAGAATAAGAGGAATGCATATCCTCATTTAGGAAAAGAAAGATGTAAATGGGAGTGGGGTGATCACTGTCTTCAAAGCCCTCTGACAAAGGAAACCTTCTTGTGGCATTGAAGAAACAACAAATATGAGGTGGTGAGACTGTGAAGAGCCGAAAAATACCCCAAACTAACTTGTTCTGTTTTCAATTTAATTTCTACTTTAAATAGATATTATAGTAAATGGTCATTTTTTCATGTTCTTGTAAGCAAAGACACATTTTGCTTTTTTAACAGGGCAAAAAGGACGTTTCCCAGATATTCAACAACATCTTGAGAAGACAAATCGGCACACGCAGCCCTACTGTGGAATACATTAGTGCCCATCCACATATCCTATTCATGCTTCTAAAAGGGTAGGTGCTTTAATTTTGTTTTCACTAAAGATCATTGATTGGAACATGCTGGCATTGCAGTTGATCTACTTTCTCACTTTTAATTTTTTTTAAAAAAAAAGGATTTTCAGGTCTTGTTCTAGACTTTTGTTGTTCTTGTTTTTTCTTTCATATTGACTTTCTATGTAACTGTATACTTTTTATTGACTGGGTTATTTTATTTGACTGTTATTTCTTTACCAAACTTCATGTTGAAATAATTATGTGCTGATTGTTTTTGACTGCTCCCTGTGTGATGTGTACTTCAGTTCTTGCACTAAACTCTTGTGTAGCATTGTTGACAAATGCTGAGTTTCATTTAGACATTTTTTTGCATTGCAGGAGTGACCAGCAGTGGTGTCTGTAAATAACTCGAGTCAAACTGGACCACTGTGTGGTAGAACAGAGAGAAGCAAAAATGCATTAAAAGAGTAGTTGTGCCTCTGGGACAGACTTCTCACACAGTACTTGTACCCACAAGCAAACTTCAGTTTAAGTTATTAATTAATTCCGTGATTAACTCCACAACTTTCAGCATTAAATCTTTTTCTTTGGTCTTTTAACCTTAGGGACTCAGTGCACAGCTATAACCTGGTGGTTCCCAAGATAAGTTGGCCAAGGAGAGGGAGTAGACTCCTGTGTGGAGAGGACATCAGCTGTAGTTATATTCAGAAGCGTATAAGTGTTGGCCTAAAACACATGAGTTTTTTGTCCCCTTTACTTTTGACTTAAAGCACCTTTTGTTCAGTGACCAGCTTTGCTTTTCCAGCTCTTGAAATCTACTGTTGTCTGCTCAATTTTCTTTTGACTTTGGAATTTTGTTTATTTTTCCCTAGGGAAAAGAGAATATATGTCATTTGGATTAAATAACTGATGTGGAAATAAGTGCATTTATTAGCTGCTTAATTTGAAACAACGTGAGCTCTCACAGTAGCTGTATGGTCACACTGGTAGCAGCCATTCAAAACCTTTTAAACTAATGGTTCTTAAGAGAATGATTTTTTTTTTTAAGTGTCTTTCTTGCTCTTGAGGTTGAGGATTTGCATTTTTACCATTTACTCCATAGCCAGGAAAATACTTAAGCACCACCTAAGATTTGTGCATGACAAGGCTGCAGCCCCAAGGGTAAAATTCCCTGCAGCCAGCCTCCCCTCTGTCGAAGGGGCAGGCCACAACCAGGAGAAGGATAATCACATGTATTTCCTTTGGAAGAGGCCACATTGCAGCACAGCTGAGTAAGGGGAAAGTAACTGGGAGAACTAGTCAGTGCCATGCATCTCAAGAGTGGTGAGCTTGTGGTTGAGCGTGGTGGCAAAGCTCTTGGTTGCTGTTTCCTGGCAGGGCAGGGTGGTGGGAGCCCGGGCAGGTGTCTGGGCTGAGCTGGGTCTTGCTCTTACAAGTGTAGAGATTTGTTGTGATTTAGCTTTGGTTTTGAAACTCTTGACTTGTTTTGTGTTACTAAACGCAGGCTTGCTCGGAAAAGAAACCAGTAAGGTAGTTAAAATGGATTTTGGTTTCATTTATTCATTAAAATTCACCATTTATATAAACCTCAAAGTAGTTGTGTTGGGACAGTAATGATAATTCTCTCCATCATTGTTACAACTTAAATTTCAATTTCCTATATAGATTCAATAATTTTCTTCCCTTTTCTCTCTTTTTGCTTTTTCAGTTTTTCACTCATTTTGTTTTTGCATGTCGTGCATGTATTGCTACCATATGTCTGAGCTTTATTTAAAGATAAAAAATATTTTTGGATCATGTCCCAGATTTTCTTTGGCATCTGTAACAACTAACAACATTAATATGATAGTAAAGTTTTTAGTTATGTATATGTGCTGCTGATAGACATTTTACTGCAAGTGACCTGTCCCAGGGAATGTATTTAAAAGGCATCACTTAGGTGCTTTTTTTAAGATCCCTGCTGCATGCAGCAGCATGTCTGTGTTAGTTTGGTCCTCAGACTCCTTGTTGGTGATTTCTTGATAGCTCTCTGCAGCTCTGCACTGTATCAGAATTGCCATTTCTGGAGTGTCTGCTTAGAAAGTGCTGTTGAATTCATCAGCAGAAGTCCAGAAGTCAGTCCTGTCCGGCCCTGACAGTGGTATCTGAGCAGCTACTGCAGAACAACATAGTGATGTCAAATGTGATGATGCCTTACCTGCCTGTGTCCTGCTGCTGGGACTGTCTAAAAATGATTCTTAAAATACCTGCCTACAGCAAGGGCAGGGCCCTGAACACACAACCTGCTGCATGGCCACAGTGTGCAGTGCTTGTGTGCAATGGGAACCGGGAAACACACACTTTGTGTTAGACACCACCACTTGAAAATGCAACTTGAGGACATGTTTTTGTATTTATTTATTGCTAAATTCATTATGTTGTTTATATTAGATAAAATATATTTATCTAATTAGATAAATATATATTTATCTAATGTTAAATGAAATATAGGAAATCAGAATCTGCTTAAAGGAAAGTGGATTTGGATGACTTGTACCATTCTGTTTTTGTTACATGACATCATGACTTTACCTGGAGAGAAAAGAAAACCCACCTGTCTTTATCATGACTAGAAGAAATGGCCCAGGACTATTGTGAAGGCTTCTCATAGTTTCACTTCTGTTGTATTCAAAGCTTCCTCTGCCCTATGACAGTTCCCAACAGCAAAAGGTTGCACTTTTGTGGCTTAATGCAGGAAGGATCCTGAATCAGAGCTCCCACCCAACATTTCCTGCCTAATACTCCAGTGGCACTGCCAGCTTTAGATAACTGTTCTTACCTTTTAGGCTTCATTTTACTTGTTGCTTGCTTCCTTCCAGCTTCTTGGCTTCAGAAAACATACAGCACATAGTTCCCTACTTTTCTTTTTCCTTTTTTTTTTTTTTAACTTTCTTTCACTTTGGTAGGTTATTTGACCTTCCTGCTGCATGAGGACTTGGTTTAATGGTATTTTATTTTCTGTGTGTGCAAGCTTTGTTTGTGAGTAGGATTTCAAATGAGTAGAATGTCTGGTGCATGTAGAGAACCAGATGTATTTGGGCCATTTTTTTCTTTCTGGCATCTGCATATTGCATTAGCCCAGAAATAACTCTGGTCCCTTGTAACTTGGAATATTTTGCACAGTGACTTCTGAGGACTTTGTTTATGGCACTTGCATTCTATGTGTGTTGTGATGACCTCTTCATATCACAGTGCAGTTAAAGCTTTAATGGCTTATTGGCTGAGGTTTCAGAATTCCCTTTGAGTTTATCCTCGGATATACTAGATTATCCAGGCTGTATAAGTTAATGTCAAAGCAGATCAGAATATACCTGTTTGTTAAGACCTGGTGTCTCCCAGGCTTGATGCCTTCCTAATCTCCTGTTTGAACTCCTCACCTTGTACTGTCTTCTGCACTAACCGTGCAAGAATGATTCCCTTTACACTGAGATCCATCTCTGCTCTGTGTTGCCTCTTTCAACTTCCACAATGAGTGTTTTGAAATATTTCAGGTCCATTGTTTCATTTTCTAGTTGCCCCCAGTAGTTACTGAGTGAGGGTTTCTTTAGGTTGTAAGTTTATCCAAACAGAGAAGAACTCAATGTTGTTGTTTTTTTTCTGCTGTGGAAAAACATCAACATAGAGCGTTAATTGCTCATTAGAAGTGATTTTGAAAAACATTTCTATCGTTCCTGCCCGATGGCTTTGCATTTAAGTGTGGGTGCAGAGAACATGCTAGTTGTGACTGGGCAGCCTGTAAACTTCTTCCAGGCATACTTCAGGAGCCAAACCCAACTTTCCTTGCTTATGTGAACAGCCAAAGGTCTGTAACCCACTTCCAGATAATGGAGCATTTGACTAAGAATGATTCTGTTGATACTTAATGTTTTTAAAAGTTATTGTGTTGGAAACAATGTAATTTGCTTTTATTCCAACCAAAATATTCATTAGCCAACTACTAAATATTTTCCTGGCTGCACTCCTAGGAGCAGCTCTGCCTCCTTTTCCTTGAAAATTAGTATTCCTGTTAATGGAGTTGATGCCTCAGTGGGAAACATCAGTGAATTTCCATTGTCTAAAGAGTTCTAAATTCAAGTTTGCAAATGTCCCAAAATCAAAACAAATAGGGGCTTGAGTGCCTGCATTTCCTTGAGGGTGGGAAGTTTCATTTGCTTGTTTTGAATAGCGAGTCATTTTTCATTAAGGCAACTATTGTTGATAGCAGGTTGAAGTATGCAGCTCTGGTATGCTTGGAAAACACTACCATTCTTTTAAATTGCAAACTGGTGGTAAATTTGAGGGCCCACTCACTTACAGCACAGATGGCATTTTGTGTTTTTCTTCCTTTTTTTTTTAAATTTCTTTGGCCTAGCGATAGGAATTAATTGTGCAAAGGAAAAATGATGCTGATAAGCTCTGGGTGATAATACACAGTTCTGATATAGTATAACCAGTTTAATGAAACAGAGCATGCTTTCTCTCCCCCTGGACTTCACCAGTTTCACATAACCAAAGATTGCTGGAAGAAGTTAATTTTAAGTCTTTCTTGACTGTTGGATTTAATCCTTCCTTTTTTATTTTTTTTTTTAATGAGTTTCTAACAGTTTTGTTTCAGATTAATTTCAGCTTTAAAGAAATCAAGACTTTATAAAAACAAAAGATGATATGAATTGCCTCCCCCCTCCCTTCCTCTCCCAAGATGGAGATGTGTGCTGGCTCCTGGCTTTTGCAGTGCCTGTGCTGTAACAGGATTATAAATTGAGGAACTTGTGTAGTGTCCTGAACAAAATCATAGCCTCTGCAGAGGAGAAGATTGAGAAGAATTTCTCCTGTGTAGACTGCCTTGATAGATTCTTCTTACCTTCCTCAGTAACACTTTCAAGGAATATCCTCCAGAAGAGCAGTGGTAGGTGGTGGATGGCCATGAGGTGTTACATTTTTCTTGGATAAGATGGGGAGCTCAGAGTTAAATCTGAAAAGAGAGATTGTTATATTGTATGGGCTTTACTTTTTCATAAATCTGAAAGGGTGAAGGAGCTCTGCTGAAACATCACACACTCCCCACAGTCTTTCTGTGGAGAGGAGTTATAAAACAAATTTACACCAAAATATGTTTTCACTTGGGAAGTGAGAGGTTTGTGATGAAAAATTGTCTCAGCCATCTGCTCCTTGGCTTTGGGCTGAGGTCCTGAAGCTGGGTACAGTGCTGTGGCTGGGAGCTGCCCTCTATGTGTTGTGTGCCCTCTGGCACGTGTGTTCTTTATGCTAGGAAGTTCCCTGTTGCGAGAAAAGTGCCTGTTTGTTCTTCTGTGTTTTGATATCTTCTGTTTCTTTTCATTCTTCAGATATGAATCCCCAAATATTGCCTTACGTTGTGGAATTATGCTGAGAGAGTGTATCCGACATGAACCCTTGGCCAAAATCATACTCTTTTCAGAACAGTTCCGAGACTTTTTTAAATATGTGGAAATGTCAACATTTGATATTGCTTCTGATGCCTTTGCTACATTCAAGGTAAATTATTCAATACCTGCACCATAATGTTGTGTTAAAAATGGTACTTCATCAGTAGTCATCACTGAGTGTTGTGTTGCTTTGAACTGGGTGGCTTTTTTATCGTTCAGTAAAGGATGTAATTAATTCTTGGTCTGATTGTAACAGGATTCACAACTGTGATCAAGTCTGCAAAGAACCTTTAGAGAAATGTAAACCCATATTTAATTAACATTCTTCATCTTGATAACCCGAGGTCTTTCACGCAACCGTTTAAAACTCAAATTGATCATACATTTACATACAGTTCCTGTAAAGCACATAACCTTTTTCTCTCCCTACCTTCCCTCGGAGGCAAAACCACTGCCCATCGTGACCACAACCACAACAGAAGGCATCCTTTAAAAGTAACTTTTGAAATCTTTGTAATTTTTGCTGTCACTTCTGAGTTCAGCAGTCAGGTCTAGATTAATGCTATGTCTGCTGATTATTTTACAATGTATTCGTAGTCTTACTTTTGTAACCCATGGTTCAGTGTAAGGACCGTGCTGGCAAAAGCTGAGTAGGTGGAAGCACTGCATAGTCTCTGTACAGAGTCTGTTTTGTATTAAAAACGAAGTTGGGTGAAGCCTGCCAAATTTCTTGGAGTTTATATGTGACCATCCTTGTTCCCTAAGGGGCTAGTACAGTCTCTGAGCAAAATTTGGTGCCATGAGCTTAATGTACAGGGAAGATTATTTTATTTCTGAAAAACAATTTAAGAAAGCTGGGGAAAATTCTTTTTAGTTAAATACTCTTCTAAATATAGATGTAACTCCTTTTTTCTTCTATCACTGAGCTCCTTGCTGTCATAGAAACACATTGTTTATTCTTTCTTTGTAAAGCTAATTAGGAACATGATTAGATAGACTTTGAAATAACTGTAAGGATTGTTAGAGTTCAGCTCAGTCATTACACGTATCCTGAAACCTGCTTTTTTTGCATTCTTCAGTAATGACTTGAGCAGGATTACTGATTCAAACCACCAGCTAATCAACAGCAGCATCTTCCCCTTATTTTAAGATTCAATGTTGTGGTTGTCCATTAGGTAAATGTTACAAAAGTCAAACTAGCTAGAGGCACGGACAAGTAATAGTACAGTGTAGGACTCTATAAAAATGCAACATAACTGAGATATATGTCTTCTCTTTGTGGCATTTTACCTCAGAAGAATATTTGTCTCTGGTAAGAAAAAGTGCTCCTGAACTCAGTTTGCAGCTCAACAGAAGAGATTTGCATCTTTTCCCCGGGTCCTGCTTTGAGCATGACAGCAGAGTGTGTTGTTGGTGATAGACAGTCTTCGCCCCAAAATGGAGGCAGGATGGGGACAAGGGTCAGTTAACCTGTGGCAAGGGCTGCAGACTGCTACAACCCTCCCCCCAAAAAAGGTTGTTCACAGATCTACAGCTGTGGAAAGTGCTTCTGTCCCCTGTGAACTGAGTGTATTTTTAGCAGGATTTAAAAATAGAATTCTACATCCTCACATGCACTGGAAAGAGAGGAGTATAAGGGTAGTTCATCCTCAGACATAGGTCAGAAACTGCCAATAAAAAGGCTTGAGGGAAATATATAAACTGAGGTGTTAGGGTTTTGTTTGGGTTTTTTTGAAATTTCCTTTTAACACCTGATACATGGTCAGTTCTGGAAATAAACCAGCTACTCATATCCTATTTGTCTGTTACTCTGAACAGCTGGAACACCAAGAAGTGATGTGGAAATGATTGCATCATGATATATGAAGCTACCTCATTTCTAATAGCTGAAAAATACGTGCTATGATTGCTTGTTGGCTGGATTACTAAACTCATGTTTTTGGTTCTGTTGCCGCCATGTTGGGTTGGTGGTGTTGCCATCGAGGTGCCTGATTCAGAGCTGAAAGCCTTGGATGGTCTGTGCACCAGAGGAGGGCTTAATTAAATTTGCATTAAAGTCTGAGGATATTTATAGTAGGGAAGTATTGAAATTTTTTATGATCTGGAGATGTAGTTCTTAATTAAATTCAGCCAGGTGCACTGCAGAGAGAAAACAGCACTGTTAAAAATGCAGAGGAAGACGCTTGTGTTTAGAGATACAAGTTGGCTGTGGAGGGTGCAAGCAGCAGTTGGAAAGAGTGCTGACTGAATACTGCTGCTCCAGGCTTTCTTGTCATTTTCTGTGAAAAACTCATTTTGGACTGCATTCCATTTGTGCCCCCTATTGAAGGATGTTGTACTTGCCTCCTAAGTGTCCTGCATAAAAGCTTGTGAATCACATGTGTTTCACTCAGCCTTTAAAACGGCTGTCATTGCAGTCCTGCTAAATAAAGGAATGTACTAAAAACATGCACTGGGTTTTGTAGGTCTCTGCTCTCCTCTTATAATTGATGGTAAAAATAAACTATGTAAAGGATTTTTTTAATTTATGAGGATGTGTCTGTGCATCTGCTTGAGCTCCTCATCAGCTTCAGCCTGTGACTGGGGAGGGAAACCAAGGAAAATATGATGAGAAAGAGGGCGGAAACTGCCAAAAAAATGCCAGCCTGAATGGACTTCATCAGGCATTTAAGATTATGATCATTATTATGATCAGTTTTAAAAGAAGCAATAAAATCAAACCCATACTTAAATGCCTCCCACTGGCCACACCATTTCATAGCTATTCATCCAGTAAAGAGATTCTGTCGCTGAGCACCAGCATCCCCATTCAGTGGGAGAGGTTCCTTTAATTTAAATTTGAATTAGTTGTCCTTTTAGCATGGGAGGCATCCCATCCAGCTGTCTGAAAGGTCTGCTACTGCTTGGTGTCAGTAAGCCAACCTTGGGCAGAAAAAGATCTGCAGAAGGGATTCATCCCACCCACCTGAGTTTGCTTCCCCGAGGAGTGAGCGGAGGGGGAGGGAGCATGGATGTCTAGCTTAGACTGGTGACTAGCTTTCATTATTAAATAACAAAATGTATTAGTTATTATATACAGCAGTTGAATTTGAGTCTTCCTTGTTGTATTCTTGGAGATGAGCAATAGCAGTTGATCCAGCTTAGCATAGTTTCCAACTATGAGGTAGTATGTAGGTCACTTTTGGCTTGGAGACCATAGCTCATCCCTCCATAAAGGGTTAGTTTACTTTCTTCCTTTCTCCTAACCTGGTTTAGCATTAGTGCTGTGCACTGTGACCAGTGAACATAAGAAAAGGTGGGAGGAAAACAGGAAAAAAAAGAAAGTGTATTAGAATAGTTTTATATTGATTCTGTTAGCATTAAATGAGTTCTCCTAAAAGTCCTACTAAACACATAATGCAGTGCTGCCTGTAGAAACAGTGTTGTAAATGCCTTCTGGTAGAAAGTACTGAAATATATCTGAGAATCAAGGGATCATTGGATGAGCATGCTCTCTCAGGTAACCTTTCTCTGTTCTTCCCCAGGACCTCTTAACACGACACAAATCGTTGGTGGCAGAATTTCTGGAACAAAATTACGATCCAGTAAGTATCAGTGCTAAAAGAAATTTTTAATTTGTGTTCATGCTTAGCTGGAAAAAGCGTACTTTCAGTAGCAGGGGGTTTCATGTTTCAACATAAAATAGCCACCTATGACTGCAGAACTAAATACTGCTTTTTACTAGAGCAGAATCCTTGCATGATGTGTGAAATACAGGTAACTTCTCTTCACACACCTGGGGACACATGCCAAGATTTCAGGAGAACTCGTACTTTAAAATCAAGTTTTATTCCTCCGTGTGTGCATTGTACCTCCTCATATGTGAATGGAACTGAAACTTTATATGTAGATAGATCATGGGCAAAAACATGTGCACTGTTTGAAACAGCTTTGTGATATCCCAGCACTGATATGACCATACTGGTGTTATTTATAATACTTTGGGACAGAGAAGAAGAGTCACTGAAAGAAGTTTTAGCATTACTGGAAATTACATGTAGCTAAATGAGGGACTGAGGTCTGAATATTCCTGTTACCATCCTAAGGCAATCAGTCCTTTGGTTAGCTGCCATTTTTCACTTTGATTTTTTGGCTCTGTTTTAGACAGAGTTCTGGGGCAGAAAAATTCAGTTGGAGTCAACTAAAATTGGACTGATACAGATCATAGAATTATATTACTATGGGTTATATTCTCATGTTACCTGAGCTATTCTTTGTTTCATTGCCAAAGTGAAAAGGCAAATTTCTTTTAATCTAGTTACTAAGAAGGTTAAATAAAGAGCAGGCTTATTATTGCTGAGTCACAAATGCTGCTTAACTGGAGTAAAATTAGTGTCTCTGCTAATCTTCTCTCTTAATACTGAAGCACTGCACTGGAACAGTCCCCATTTTACATTTATTTAACATTTTAAATTTTTAAGTGTAATTGCCTGAGTGAGCATTTTTTTTCCTTATGATTCTCAGACAGCAGTGTTGGGTTTTCTCACTTGTTTGGTAGATGGTTTGGACATATTGTAGCCTTCTCTCTCAGTCTTCTTGATGACAAGATTCCCTTGGCCCAGTCCTGCAAAAGCCAGCACACACTCGGCTCCTGGTGATCCTCACTGGGCAAATGGCTTCAGTGAGTGAGGGTGCTGAAAGCAGGCTAAGTGGCACCTCACAAAACGAGCTTTTGGGATGCACCATCACCATTTTGGGCACAGTATTAAATCATACACCCAGTCATGACCATGATATGAGTGAGTGGACATTACGTGCTGGACTCACGTGTCCTGGCAACACGTCACCCTTCTGTAAGAAAAGGCTGTACAGACTCTGGATTACTTCTGTCCTAGTTGGCTCATGCCAGCCCCTGTTACATCCAGTCCATATGTGGTATCCCCCTCTGCAGTACTTGGAAGAGGAGTGTTCCTGGGCGTTAACTCACTGCATGATAACTAGCCAAGGAAAGAGGTCTGGCATTGCAGTGAAATGTTAGAGGGTGGCACTGCTGTGGCCTCTGCTGCTCCTCTGGCATGGCAAGGACCAAGAGGAGGAAGGGTGGACATGAATCTGATGCATTTGTGTTTTCTTGTTATTCTAGATCTTTGAGGATTATGAAAAACTCCTTAACTCTGAGAATTACGTGACGAAGAGACAATCTTTGAAGGTAAAGGCTCTGAGCACTTTCCTCCTCAATTTGTACTCCAGGTTATGCAAAATATCAAGGTGTATGTATCGCAATGGAGCAGCTGTTTCTCTAACAAAAAAGAACTAAAAATTGTGATGCTTTTCTTGAAATGCACAGGAGCTCAGTGTCTTTTGTTTTCTGGATGTCTGGTGAAGCATTGGGCCATTTCTATGGAACCAGCCCTATTGTTTTTCATCTGACCTCAAGTCTGTACTTTGGTTCAGAACGTACTCTCTGTTTGGTGCCCCAAGTCTGACACAACCTGTAGATGGAACCAGATAGGTGTGTTAATGTAACACATGGATGAAATGAAGGTGTCTTTGTGGGACAGCTGCACTGCACTTGCTTCTGTCCTAACTGCTCACATCAGCTCTTGTTACACCCAGCACATATGCAGGATCCCTCTCTGTAGTGTTTAGAAGATGAGCATTACTGGGCATTAAGTAACCAACTGCATGATAACAAGTCTAGTTACTTTTTTTTTTTTTTTAAGGTAGTGACATTGAAACCTCTTAAGGAAACATTGAAATATGCTGCTGCTTTCTCTGCATTAAAAAAATAATGTGATGAACTGGAAAAAAAAAAAAAGTGTTTTTTTTCTAATTGTGCCTGTAGCTGCTGGGTGAACTGCTCCTGGACCGACACAACTTTGCCATCATGACAAAGTACATTAGCAAACCAGAAAATCTGAAGCTGATGATGAACTTGCTGCGCGATAAAAGCCCCAACATTCAGTTTGAAGCATTCCACGTGTTCAAGGTGAGCCACTTTGAGCTGTAGAGCTGGCAGTCATAAAAATGTCTTTCAAGGTGGACAAGAGAAAGCCCAGAAAATTAAGGCAAGGGCTCGGGGCTTACAATAAACCTTTGAGAATGTCAAAATTGAAAACCTTTCTATCACTAAACCTCTGGTTTCTCAACCTCTGGTTTCTGTTTGCCTTCCTTCAAGTGAGATCTTAAGCAGCAACATTTTTGGTTTGGGCTGAAGGTAGTCAGTCAAGTAGTGATGAACTACAAGTAGCAAAATACACACCTTCTAAGTAGTATCCAGGGGACCTTCCCCCAACTCTTAGGTCATTTTACCATGTGATTCTGGGTAAAAATTAAAAAAAAACCTAAAAGCTCTACATTAAGACTAAAAGTAGATTGTGTTAATGCTGCACATCAGTGCAAACACTATTTGCTTTTAAAATTTTGCTGTTAAAAAGATTTAGTAAATATAAGCTTGAAATGAGTTTAATCATCCCATTGTTTTGCAGTGATCATTAATGCAGTCTTAAACAATTATCAAACCCAACCGGTGTTGTTTTTTTCATGATGATTAATGTTCCTAACAGAGAAGTTTACAAATTCCCATCAAAAGAGTTGTCTGCTCTGGGACAGAGGGCGAATTGGATTGTTACTATGCAAAACTAACTTTAATTTGGAATGAACACATTAATTTTAAACTATAAACAGAGTTAGTAATGATTTTCAGAAAAGAAATATTGAGCCTGTAAGGATATCCCCTCCCAAAGATGGTTAAGATACCAGATCACACCAAAAAATTGCAAAAAAAAAGTTACATCAGCCTCCAGAAATTCAGGGTGACTTGTTGAGTTTTGTACTTCTGATTTGGAAAAAAAGCTTTCAGATCTTCGGTGTGGAGGCTTAGAGAATGTTCAGGTTCTCCAAAAAGGCTTTTAGTTTCCTAAAAGAAAAAAATCTTCAAGGAAGATTAAAAAAAAATAATCCCTGAAATAAGCAGCTTGGTAAGCTGTTCCCTTGCTGAGTCCCTCCACAGTCAACTGAACCACTGTGAGTAACTTCTACTCTTCTTCCTTATCAAGAGGTATGTGGCTCCAAGATAAGCAAGCAGTCAGGCTCCAAACACTTGCAGACTTTGAGATGCCTATGAGGGGAAGGTATCAGAGGACTGGGCTCTCTTAGCTGTGCTGTGAAAAAATGCCAGATTTATGAAACACAGGAGTTGCTCTTCCTGAATTAATGATAGGCATGACCCGTGCCTTGGGAATGGCTCCTTTCACTTATTTTAAGAGGCATTCAAAAGAACCTGGAATAACTTAAAAGGATTCCGGTGTGCAACCATGTCATGCATTGCTGTTGCTCCCATTCTGCTCTCTCGTTCCTCCCTTCCTTTCCTTTTTCAGTATGTTGCATCCCATTTCCAGTTTGAGTGGGGATATTACAGGCTCAGCCTTGCTTGACCACTAGCAGTTGCTGCCAGGTGGACATAATGCTTGGACCTTGGAGTGCCCAGCAAAACAAAGAGGGAGCAACAGTGACATTGTGTCTCTTCAGTTCAAAGGGAGGGCCAAGCTCTCTCCTGAGATACTCAGCTCAGTGGGGTGGTGTTGTTTTTTTCTAGTGGTACCAATCAGCAGCACTACAGCGGTGCCATGGCATTCCTCACGCTGCCTCACAGTGCTCGTGGTGGGGAAACTGCAGGCTCAGAGCAGAAGCTGATCTGCTGGAAATTGCTCGTTTGTAACCAACAGCAGCACACGGGAGTAATTGTAGAGGTGCAGCAGAGCTCCCCTTCTAGGATCCTTCTCACTGAGGATCTGAGTTCCCTGGATGTGGAAACATTCACCTTCTCCCGAGGGGGCAAGGGTCATTACAGGGTATGCCACAGAAAATCGCATTGTGAATTAGCTTTGTAGAGAGGGTCAGAGTAGATCTTTTCCCTCAGATTTCACTTCCTAAATTGAGTTCTAGCTGCTTGAGAACTACTGAAGGAAATCCTTAAATATTTAAGAGACTGACTGTTTGTGCCCTGTTCTGCAGTGTCCCTGCCTTCTGTTTCTGGGTTTGTGTCCCTCAGTCGGGTTCTCTTGTCACCTATAATAATTCTATGTTAATGCAAATGAATCTTGTCCTCAGCTTTTAATCTCATAAATTTTAAACTGTGCCTGCATTTTTAAGTTATGCTTGCAAAATGCCTGTTCAGTCTTGGCTGAAATTACAGTAGACTAGCCACAGTGATTTGGAATCAAAGGTCTGCTGAGAAGTAGATACTTGCTGCTCTGTCTGAGCTGCCAAGAGATTTGGGGTTAAATTACCTGATTTAGATGTTTCACCAGTTAGACACAGTAGAAATGAAAAAGTGTTTGTTTTGTAAGCATCCAGACTCCAACACTCCCATGCCCCAGCTGACCCAAAAAAAGGCTTATGACTCTTACTCCCTGAGGCAATTTCTAATTATTGATGATTCGAAACTGTAAGAGAGATTAAAATGATGAGTACTTCTTGTGCAAACTTACTTTGCAGGAACATTTTGTGGCTGAACAAGCCAATACCCCCAAGCTCTGACAATATTTCATTCATGCTGGTTGCTTTGGGTGGGAAAATGAAGAAAAACAGAGTGCCCACTTGCAGTGCCTCTTTCCATTCTCCATTGAGGAGATACTTGATCTTCCTACTAACTCCAGCTCCTTCTCTTCCTTTTCCCTGAGCAAAATGGAGCTTTTACCTTTCAGCACCATCCTGAAAGTCTGCAGCTGCTTTGTAGAGCTGGATGTTCCAGGCAATGTATGCATGAGGATTACCCAGTGTTTAATCCTTGTGAAAGGCTAACACACCTCACCCCTTCCCTCCTCCTCCATAAATAATCCAAGGGGATTGCCTAGAGTTGTAGGCTTATAAGAGTCCCTGGTTCTTCTCTGCAGTGAGAGACGCAGTGGAGAGATGTCAATCTTGAACACACACACACTGAGGACTTCCCAAGTATTGGGAAGGGCTCTCCAGCTTCCATGATGAGTTTGTGATATGTTTGATTAGTGGAGCCTACTTGGACTTTGCCTGTTTGAAGGGGAGGCCGAATCTTTCAGACGTAGGTGAAAGCAGTGGAGGTATTCCTTTGACCATACACATTTACAAATAAAAGTTAACAACAACCTCTCTTGGCTTTCACATAAACAATCAGATTATTTTGAGGAAAACACCCGGTAGCAGTGAACTGAGATTATGCAACTTTCTCATTCTTAAGCAGACATTTAGCAAGATACATTTTACTGTTTAAATCTAAAAATAGAATGGGTAGACTGTGTTTTGTGACCTTAGTTTCATTTTTCCATTCTCTTTCATGCACGTTACGAGCTACCTCCTGCAGCTTGCTCTGCAAATGGCCTCACATAATTTGACCGTACCAGCAGTTTCCTCTTGGTATGAAGCTGAAACCACATTTGTGGGGATGTGTCCTCTCTGTTTCTTAGCTGGAGAGCTTAAAGGGCAGGAATTATTATGTGAAGCATTGAGCTACAAGCAACATGAACCGTAAGGCACTTCTGTGTGCAGGTTCCTGACAGTAAGATTGTGCATGACTCCAGAGTAAGTCTTAAAATACTCAGTCCAGGGCATCCAACCTCTTTAATCACTTCTGCTCTGCTGTAGTCCCAGAGGGTGGTAATGCCTAGTTATTAATTGTAAGGAAATAAGGTCAAAGTCTCTAATCATGTAATTTTGATGTTTGTTTGAAGAAATACAGTATGACTTTTAATGGAGAAGACAGCAACCATTCCACTTTGGACAATTTTTAAAGCTTCAGAGTTGATTTTCATTCCAGGCCTTTTGCAAATACTCACAAAACAGAACTGTGCCAAAACAGCTATATTTAGAATTGGAATTTTTATATGAGTGCTCTCTTTATTTTGGGTCTCTGTCTCTCTCAGCTATCTGAATTTAGTGCTCTAGAACACTCACACTTTCATAATAAAACCAGAAGTGAAACTAAATTCTCTGTGGTTAGGTTCAACTTCATTAGTAGTACAGTAGCATAGTAGTAATCTTCCAGAAAGCATTAATAATGATTTCTATTTTAGGGAGTGACCTCCCCCTCTATGACCATACAGAGTTCTGAATGAGGGGGACTCTTTTTAAAGTAAAGTCTCGTGGTGGTCCTACTCCTGGGCTATGTGAAGCTGACCAGTTGATACTGGTAGAACTGATTTTGTTTGCTTAGCTAAAGTATTGAATAACATTTCAGGAATTTTCTGGTCCTTGTATATTCTCTCTTTATGAGTCCCTGCTGACACTGAGCAAGACTGGCAGTCGAGATGATCCTTGTTTGAATGTTCAGTTTGCCAGTTTTGCAAGGGGAAGATTATAATCTATAAATATTCAAGCAGGAAGATAAACAGGATGTGATGACTTCTATTAAACTAAGTTCTTTAATTATTTGCTATGGTAATACCAGTGGTAGGACCAATATGAAATGCTATTTACTAGGTTTACCACTAACCTTGCAGTTCTGTTTGAAGAGCAAGATAGCTTTTACAGGAAGAATTATTTAGATTTCTTCATTTTGAGTCACCCTTCACCTGTCTTTAGAGACAAATATTAGGGAGGCCTAATATTCATTGAAGGAAGATGTTTAGCACTTCAAGGTCAGGCCTTTGTTAATGGCTTGCATTTATATCATCATCAGATCATTTCTGAACATGTGGGTCCTGCCAGTGTACTTGATAGTTTTCTTCTCCTTGTCATCAAGGTAGAACTGAACTCCAAAACTGAAAACTTTTAATGAAGATCTGTAAACAGTTACTTTCCTCATCCCTGCCTGTAGGCTTGTGTCCTGCTTTTCTCAAAGGAAGCTTGTCCTGGTGACCTTATCATAGTTCGAATGCTGGGAGTATCCAGCTTCCATCAGTGTGGTCACCTGCTGTAGGTCAGCACACGGGGAGCTGCATCCTAGGGCAGCTCCAAATGAGAACATGAACTGCTACAGTCTCAACTGAACCAAATATCTGTACACATGAGATTTCAAGATTCCCTAGGTAAAACACAGACTGGAAAGCTGTAAAGTACATTCAGTAGTCATGTATATTCCCAGACCCTTTTCATCCTGGTCTAAGGGGAACCAACAGCAGTGTATCAAAGTTATTTGCAAAGGAGGAGATACTGCTTTCATGTGCTGCAGGCAGCAACAGAACACTTAGTTGCGCGCAGTCCATCAGGTGTAGTGAGAGCTGTGAACTGGCTGTGCCACCAAGGGCTTGGTGTGTCCCTGGTACAAAATTGCCTTCTGAGTACTTGGGACATGGTGCAGGAAAGCTGTTTTTTCCAGAGTGGGTGCTCTGAGGGGGTCCTTGAGAGTGGAGGCTGTTGGTGCTGCTCTTGAGAAGTTTTAAGTGGCAAGTAGGAGTAAAAAAAAGAATTATTTAGGATTACAGCTCAGGGTAATCAGAGAAGGGTGACTTGGAGGCCTGTGTGAATAACTGTAGATACTGTGGTGTCACAGGGACCACAGCCTGGCCACTGGATCAAGGAAAACTTCATAGTATACTTGGGGTCTGGAAGCATTCACCCAGTATGGCAGAGGTTGCAGTTCTTTCTGCAGAGCACTTTGAAGGGACTCCTAGGACCAGCCTGAGGAGGAGGTATCCAGTGGAGACAAAAGCATAGGCAGAGGTTAGGGCTGTTACAGCATCAGGATGCAAGAGTTTAAGAGTAGATGCTTTGCCTCACCTTAATGGAATGAAGAAGTACTCTTACCTTCCTGTTTGGGCAGAAATACTGTTTGGCACTGTCAATGTGTGCTGAGCTCCACTCCTTCCACACATTCTGCTCACGTGGCATTTGATACAAGCGGTGTGGAACATCCCCTTATTGTAATGTGTGAAGCCTAACGGTGTGAACCCTGCCCCAGGCTGGACCAGGTGTTGTTTCTGGGGGCAGGGGGCTGTAGGGCAGGCCCCCAGCAGAGTGTGCCTATTCCTCCTCATGTAGCACAGCTCCTCCCTGTGCAGCTGGCCATGGCCCAGGTTCTCATGTGGGCACGACTTCAGTGGAGATAAATGAACCTGGGGAAGAGCCCCACAGGTCTGGAGCCACCAGCTCCAGGGCCGGGCCAGCGGTGGTGCCCCTGCTCTCGGACAGACAACATGCCATTCTGTGCTGTCAGCAGATGTTTGTTTTCATTCTGGTTTGGACAGGCTTGGAGGGAAACTGGATGCTTTCCAGTTCTGTCCATCCTTAGTTTCTTCTCATCGGGTAGAGAACAACTGAAGTTATTTCTGTCGTTGCACAAGCGCTCAGGCGGTGTTTTGTTGACCGGCCATGGTAACCTCGGTGAGAGCCAGATGTGGGAGCTGCTCCCGGGTTGCTGCACGTGTGTTCCCACTGCAAGCCCCCCGCTCCATCTGCCCCTCCTGGCTGATGTCTGCAGAGCCTGCATCTCTGCAGCCTGAGGTCCCTGAAAATAGAGCTCAGCACCACTGGCCTTTGCGATCAGCCTTAGGTTCACCATCCTCAGCCGGCACTTAACGCAGGGGGAAAAGTCAAAGAAACAGTGTTGCAGCGTAAGGGATCATATTCAGAGATGGAAAACTGCAGCGTTAGGGATTATGGAGAAAAAAAATTAGACCATGGGTAGGTTATCCTTAAAACCTGCTATTGGAGAAGACCAGGAAGCCCCCAGTGCTGGGCTGGCTGTGCCCGGTGAGTATTTGTGTGTTAAGTTACCTCCCTCCATCACCAACCTCCACTGCTCAGCAAGCTCTGAGAAGGTGCTGGGCACACCATCCTGCTCCTGCGGCTGTAAGTTTCCACGCTCCCATGAATGGATTAGGCAGAGGGAACTGGGGCCTCTCACATACTTTTCCAAACCAAAACAAAGCTGGCAAGTCTAATTTTAGGCCTGGTTTAATATGGAAATGATATCAATCCTGACACAAAGCTTTTCCATCCTCCTGATAATTGATTTCTGTGTATTTGTCCTGTGGGTGGAAGAGGCTGAGAACTGATAGCTTGCTTTGGACAGCTGGGTTTACAATCAAAAGTTTTTATCAACAAAGAGCAAAATGAAAGGGAAGCGATGCCACACACGGGCATAGCTTTGCTTCGATTTGCTGTTGAACCAACATGTTTGAACTCCTCTCTGTCTGCCTTGGGACAAGGTGTGTAGCAGCAGAGTACCTGCCTGCCAACCTTCAGCTGACTTGTTTGAAAATAACTTATGGGGATGTTGTGACTGATGTTCTTCTCTCTCTCTCTCTCTCTCTGTCCCCACCCCCTCACTGTCTCTCTGTGCCTGATTTTGTTTGCATGTTAGGTTTTTGTGGCCAGTCCAAACAAAACACAGCCTATTGTGGAGATCCTGTTGAAAAACCAACCCAAGCTAATTGAGTTTCTGAGCAATTTCCAGAAAGAGAGGACTGACGACGAACAATTCACTGATGAGAAGAACTACCTGATTAAGCAAATCCGAGACTTGAAAAAGCCGACGGCATGAAGAACTCCTCTTGTTTTCCACTGTAGACATTAAACTCAGTTGTTAACTTCCTCTGTGTCCCTTAAACACCACAATAGTGCTTGAGAAGGCACAGCAAGTGCCTGGTTTTTATTTTGTCTTTGTTCCTAGATGTCAAGAATATAGGGGTTTTACATGAGAACTAAAAAACCAAAAATCTAGAATAATATATTATTTTTAATCAAGACTATAATTATTTATGTCAGTTTAGGATCTCTCTGTAATAGAAGCTGGTGTGACAGATTTTCATTTGTGCTCAAGAAGAGTGAACCTCTTTGCTTAACTTTATCAGCAAACTCAAGCTGCTGGCGAGTGCACAGGGCAGGTCTTCTGAGGACTGTAATGTTGTTCCTTCACACCTGTCATTGTGACTTGGTTCTAGCGCTGCACACACACACAAGACTGTGAAAGAGCACCTTTGTCTCTGGAGTTAGCTGCACTTTTAGGTCAAGTCCTTTAGTCAGAACAGCGGGAGATGAAAAGGCAGTAAAGGTCACGTTTTTGCTTCATTTTGTATTCTTTCATCTTTTAAGTTTTCTTTTTCCCTAGATCAGAGGTTTCCTATTTAGTGCTGGGGAGCGGATGGATACATCAGCCAGGTGAGCTGTTTCTGCCTGGCTCCCGTTTCCCTGTATGTGATCTATCTTTTGTTAGAGCACAGGCCCATCCCATCGGCTCCCAGGCAGTCTGATGAGGAGCAGCCCCAGGTACCCGGTGCCTGGTGTAACCCCCAGTGGGAAGAAGGCAAGAGCAATCCCCCTCCATCAAGGCTGTGCTCTATTGCCAAAAGATCCTGCATCTACGGAAACCAGCAAGAGCAGAGAATATTGGGTCATGGCCAGAGCTGCTTGGCTGAATTGTGCTGAGTGCTGAGCCCCAGCACCAGTGAGAGAGGAGAGTCCTCAGTGTCTTCCCATCTGAATTCCAGTCCTGTCTGTGCAAGGTGGGGTTGAGCCGAGTTCAGCAAGGCTGAAAAGGCCTCAGCCTGAACCGCTGAGTGGGCCAAGATCCCCAAGCCTGCAGGTGCTTTCAAAGCTCAGAGCATTTACTGGATATGAAAATCAAGAGTGGGAGGCCATTTAACAGCCCCAGGCACCAAAGGCTACTTATAGTCTGGTGTTTGCTGTCCTTGCTCATCCTCACATGAATTCAGGTTCTGCATTAAAGTTGCAGAATGGGAAATTGTTGCACTGCTAATGTTTTAAGTTTAATAAGCTCTGTGGTACAGACAGTGTTTCCCTGGTGTGTTGGAAGAGATTTTTGGGTCTTTTGTTTTCTAGCAGGAAAATGTTACTCTGAGGCTTTATTAGGAAGTGGAGTTTGAGAGCAGGGAGTGGAAATTTCTTGAATTTTTCTGGACAGCCTAAGTTCTGAGTTTTCCTATTTGTTGTAAGACAGTTCTTCAGCTAAAACTCTAGCTAATACTTCAGATAAAAGGTGACACTGAATTGTAAAAACAGAACAAGCGCTTTTCTTTCATTAAACTGTGGTACAGGGATGACTTTAATTTTTGTGCTTTGGAAAAGGGAAGAAGTGGAACAGATTGTGGACTCATTTTTTTTTTTTCAGATGTCAGATACACACAACAAATATACATCTTAGTTGCCTGGAATTAAAAAGAAAAAAAATATTTACAAGCTATTAAAGGCATGATTACTGATCACCCTTTATTTCTATCCCTGTGGGTTTTTTTCCTCTTGCCTTTCTGGGTAGCCAGAGTCCACACAGTGCTAAATTCCTCCCCATCAGCAGATGGAGAGAGATGAGCACTGCCTTTGGAGCTTAATGCACTTCGAAGCATCACTGCTGCAGCCCTGGCTGGCAGGGGGCTGGCGACCCTAGCCCAGTTTGGCCTGATCACAAGCGTTCCAGTCCCGTGGGTGGTGCTCGCTGTCAGTGGTCACTTGCGGGTTGATGAGGGACCATCTCCAGAATCGCAGTCCTCGGAGGCAGTGATTTACGTTTGATCCTATGGGATTTGGAGCCTGAATCCGAAGAGTGCTTGGCTGTGCTCTGAGCTCCTGGGGTGGGGCTGGTCTGCAGGGCTGGTTTTTAACACAGAGACACGTGTCCATTGCCTCAGCCCCTGGAATCACATGAGAACATGGGGCTTCCAGCCGGTGCTCGGAAAAAGCATCTAATGGAGTGTTGCTGGGGAATGCCTGTCCTTGACAAAGTGAATGTGACCCACACAGAGGTGCCCAGAGAGTGAGGGGTCAGTGCTGGGAGCCGCTCTTTTCTGCGTGGCCTGGACATGGAGCACTTGAAGGCATACAAACCTGGCTGTAATATGAGGAGTGAAGTGGCACCCTGTTGTTTGTGTGGGCAGAGATGTGTAAGGCCAACAGGGAACAGGGCGTTGGGCCCTGTCCCTGCGAGGGCAGCCTTTTCCAGGGTGAGCAGTCATTGGACCACATGAGTAAGTGGTAAGAAAAACTTTGAAAAAGGAATCTGTGTGTGTGTCTACAAGAGAGAGAGGAAAAAAGGTGTGGTCTTATGGTAAAATGACATTTTCCAGGCCCCTTGCAGCTTATTTTACAAGAAGCCAGTCCTGAAGTAGATATTGCCAACTCATCTCAAAGTAACTGAGTCTTCCCCAGGCTCAGCTTGCTTAGGTCTTTGAAAGAATAAAAAGCAAAAGAAAGGGTGAAGATGAAATTAAGCACCATAATAATATTTCACAGCAGGTGGGGATACCTCCCTAATTAAATGCAAAGGAGGTCTTGTGTAGTGCGACTTTGATATAAACACAGTTTCCTTTGGTGCATTTCGGTCAAGGTGGTTCTTCTGCCTAAGGGAGTGCTCCCACCAGGAACTCACAATTTATCTGAAATTACTATCTGAGGGAGCTGTGTGGTTGCAGGACACAGCTCATCAGAGTGAGGACAGCAAAGAAGGTTGTAATCCAGAGAGAGAAAGAAGCTGGGGGATGCTTGGTCTGCAGCCTCTCCACTGCAATCCCTTCCCAGCACTCAGGGGAGTTTGGATCGTATGAATGGATCTCTGCCAGCGTGCAATGTACAATCCTGCAACGTCAAACCTAATTTGATACAGCAGAGTGCCCGGAATCTTTAAACCACAAACTTCTGTCCTGGGATTTGGACAGCTTGTGCTGAAATAAGAAAAATCTGATCAGAGGCGGCAACAGGCTCCCCAGAGTGCACTGGCATGTGCGCCAGCAGGTGTGAACTCGGGGGAGGCCACGGGACTCTGGCCTTCAACAAATGTGGGCGTTAGGACTGCTTGAGCCTCTTAATCCTCATTCTCCAGAGAAAAGATCAGATGAGAAGGAAAGAATGACTTGGACCTTGTAATCTAATGATAACAGCACACGCACGAGGGAGAGGAGCTCCAGATCCCATTTGTTCTCTAGCGCATGCTTTGCTCTTGTCTGTGAAACTGGAGCAGGGCTAAGAGAACTCAGGCCTCTTTCCAAAGGGCGCAGTGGTGTTTGGTCAGTAGAGGTTTTTTCCCTGGGCCAACAAGTGCTTCATTTTTCTGTCTGAAGTGGAAGCACTTCAACATTTTGGCTGGAAGCCCCTTCCTGCAGAACGTCTTATGCCTGCTGGTGATAGTTGTTATAAGGCATTGTGACATGAAAAGTAATCGTGCCTTAGCTCTCCCCTTTCTTGACTAAGCATTCTTGCATAAAAATATAGGTTTCCATGGACTGGGTATAAGGTGTCCCAGAGCCTCCAGTGGGAGGTTTGGCCCCATGGTGAGAGAGACTCCTGTGGGCGAGAGGTGCTGTGGCCGGGGGAAGAGAAGGAAGAGAAATCCCTGCACCCCAGCCCATGCTGAAGGTGAGCCTTGCCTGCAGCAAAGGCTCCAGTCCCTCAGGCTCTGTTGTGAGGCCACAAGGTATGAGCAGACCAAGCCAGCTCTGAGCATTGTGCTGGGCAGGGAATGTGGGACAAGGCTAAGGGGAAGCCTAAGCCTAACTGCAAGGTTAGCGGTTTTGGCCGTGTGGTTCAGCTCTAAGCCAAGTGTCTCATAGGGCTGTGACTTGGCCCAGCTTCCCCAGGAACCCTAGGGAGAGGCAGGCCATGAGCCCAGCCCTCCTGACTCATGGTCCTGCTCCACAGCGCCTGCCTCGAGCTGGCCCCTCTTTCCAGGAATGTGAGAGGAGGAAAAACGATTGAACAACCCACCCCTTTTGTGCGGCATCAGTTGCAAGGGACTTTCCAAAGCCATGGTAAAAATAACCTTTTCCACCTCAGGCTGTGTTACAGCAAGCGGCAGCATGGGGACAGCCTGTGCCAGGGGTGCAGCCATGGCCAGCCGTGCCACAGAGGGGAGGCAGCTCCCCCCACGTGGCTCAGTGACCATTGTGCTGGGGAGAGGGCTGGTGGTGTGCCAGCACATCCCATGGGACAGCGGTCGGCCTTGCATTGTGCAGCTGAACACGGTAATTCACCATTGCTACAAGAGCTCTGTAGCTGTTTTCACCACCCTACAACACTGGCACCAGCTGGGAGGGCTTTGCTGCTGAGCCTCGGCCTCAGGAAAGCCCTGCACTGCCCTTGCCATGCCTGAGACTGCAGGTGCCTGCTGTGGTGCAGCACATGAGCCATGGCCTCATGTGTGTTCCATGCCACGTCAACCTCCTCCCTCCCTCGGTGTCTGTTTTGCTCCTTGGTAGTGATGCCCACAGGTCTATGGGATGAACTGTGCCCTTCTTTAGAGCTTCTCCCCCATGTCCAGATTTGGGAATGAAACCTCACTGTCCCATGGCCAAATGTGTAACCTGTGTGTTTTTTCTGCCACGCTGTGCCAGCAGGCACCTCCAGCATGTTGAAGTTTGACAAACAGTTGGACACAACAAGCACCTGACCCCTGAGGTGACAGGTATGAACAGCCTTTTGGCTGCACGATGGACACCAGCCCAGTCACAGCACCATAGCCCAGCTCCTCGCAGTTAAAGGAACAAAACCCACCCAACTCCCCAGTGCAGCTCTCCTGGGGAGAGCTCCATTCACCCTGGTGAATGGAGTTATTTCTTCCAAGGACACAGAGAAGACAGGACCATGTCTTTGCGGCCATGAAGTGCCTTGCTCAACTCTTATGAATAGAGGCCCTTTATTTCCAAATTGCAGGGTACATTGCCTCTCCTAACGCTCAGCTTTGGCAATGCCCTGCAACTCACTTGTAGAACAGCTGGCTTTGACATTTAAAAATACCCCTGTCAAAGCAGAGCCTGCTGCATCTGTTTGTGCAAACACGCAGTCAGGGTTGGCTTCTCAGCAGGCGGCACACCCCGGCACTGCCCTGCCCCGGCAGCCAGCGGGGAGCAAACAAACCCAGCATTTGCTCAGGCAGATGGTCAGATGCCCAACGGGCTCTGTGTGCATGGAAGAAGCAGGAGCCTGCAGGGAGCAGGGCTCTCGAAATCCCATGGGGGAAATGGAGAGAGGCATCTCCTCCCCATTTTAAAGCTGGGTGTGGGGGAAAAGTTATATTCACAGATTGACTTGCCTTGTGCCCCAAGGAGTGTCAAGGGCAGAGCCACAATTAGCTCATGGCACAGAGCAGGTTCTTGCTGTGGGCTGACAGCAATGGCTCGTGCTTCCTGCCCAAGGCTCAAAGGAAAGTGACACTGGGGACCAGCAGGCAAGAAAGCAGGATGTCCCAGGGGATGGTAGGCATTGCAGAGGAAGGAGAGGCATATGTTCATTCCAACAAAAGACCCAGCTCTCATGCTAATAAATAGCACTTCTAGCCATACAGTTAAGCTCCTCTGTTTCCTGCTGGCTTTTGTTTTCTCTAGCTAAATCTGTCTTCCCCCACAATAGGATAGAAGGACTAACGGCAGGTGAATGTACCGGCATTCACACTATCTTACATATGTCTTTCAGGTATTTCTGAAATGACACTGGGGGGAAAGAGGGGAATGTGTCTATGCTGACATTTGTGTGACATCCCTAAGGCCTGGCTCTTGCTGAAGTGATTGTCCAAATGCTTCATGGTTTCCCCAGGCTTTTTTAACCCCTTATTTTATCTCCAAGTTAGAAATTTAGCTGCCCTGGAGGAAAATTTCCTTGCAAAGCAGTGACCTCACTAGAGCCAAAGTAAAGAGCAATGTGGGTGAAGAAGGGGAGAAAATGCAGGCAGATTGCAAAGGCTTCATTATTGCTAATATATCTGCTAGTGCCACTGAGAACATGTTGCATGAGTACATTCAAGCTGGAACAGACCCCATCCCTTCAACAGGGGTGGGAATGCAGTGGTCCTGTAGCTACGGGAAGCCACCCAGTGCTGAGGCAGAGCTTGGCTCCCCAGAAAAGTGAAGTGGAAAATTTCCTGTACAAACAGCTGATACTTGGAGTGCAGAAGATAAATGTCACACTGCAAAATACCCCAGGGAAAAAGCCATGCTCAGCGTTTTCCTCTGCATGTCTGTTCCCAGCCCAAACATGGTGAAGCCTGTGCTGCCGCCGGCCAAGTGAGGAGGCCCTTTATCTACATGACAGACATCTCAGCCACGATTTTTCCTCTTCCCATTTACGAGCTCTGAGCTGTCTCGAGTGTTCTGACATTTACAGTGAGCATCAGCACACCTTTGTCTTTTGATGTTTGCAGGAGCAGAACTCCCTGTGTGCCGGTTGCAGTCACAAAATCATGGAATGGCTGGAGTTGGAAGGGACCTCTGGAGACCATCCTGTCCAATCCCCCTGCTAAAGTAGGTTCACCTGGAGCAGATTGCATAGGATTGCATCCAAGTGGGGTTTGAGTGTCTCCAGCGAAGGAGACTCCACAGCCTATCCGAGAAGCCTGTTCTGGTGCTCTGCCACCCTAGCAGTGAAGAATTTCTCCCTCACATTCCAACACAACTCCCTGTGTTTCATTTTCACCCGTTGTCCCATGTGTCGCTGGGAAACACTGGAAAGAGTCTGGCCTCACCATCCTGCAGACACCCGGCCTTAAGACATTTATATGTGCTAATATAATATTTATAAATAATATCATTTGTATGTGGCAGACCACAGCTGATCACTGGCTCCCCACTCCCGGGGCCTGAGCCCGGCACCCCGGTGGATCCCGGCATCCCAGTGGATCGCGGCATCCCGGTGGATTCCCGTCCCGGGGCTGCCTCCCAAGGAGACATTTCCCTGCCAGCAGCGCCCTCTCGCGGCCACGGTGCAGTGATGCACCTTCCCACGGCGGCGGGCGGGGCAGGCGCGCTGGGGAAATTGATTTAATTGATTGCCAATCAAATTAGAGACGGGGAATGAGAAATAAAAACACATTTTAGAACAAATTCCCCCCACCCCTCCCTTCTTTCCGGGCTGAACTTCACTCACGGTTTTCTCTACCTTCCACCCCCGCAGTGGTGCAGGGGGACGGGGAATGGGGGCTGCGGTCAGGTCACCACACGTTGTCTCTGCCGCTCCTTCCTCCTCAGCGGGAGGACTCCTCGCACTTCCCCTGCTCCAGCGTGGGTCCCTCCCACGGGAGACAGCCCTCCACGAACTTCAACATGAGTTCTTCCCAGGGGTTCCAGTTCTTCACCAACTGTTCCTTCAGGAATAGGCTGCTCTAACATGGATCCCCACGGGGTCACAAGTCCTGCCAGCAAACCTGCTCCAGTGTGGGCTCCTATCTCCACTGGCTTCCCAGAGGTCCTGACAGAAGCCTGATCCAGCACACGCATTCCACAAGGTCAGAGCCTCTTCTGGGCATCCACCTGCTCAGATGTGGGATCCTCCATGGGCTGCAGGGAGATCTCTGCTCCCCCAAAGACCCCGATGGGCTGCAGGGGCACAGCTGCCTCACCATGGGCTGCACTGCAATGTGTCCGTCCTGGATCCAGCTGGCACTGGATGTGTTGGACACAGGGGAAACTTCCAGCACCATCTCACAGAACCCACCCCTGAAGCCACCCACTATCAGTACCTGATATACAGATCCAATACAACAGTAATCCAGATCTATTCAAAATTTTGGTTTCCTAATCTCCAAGGAATGCCACTTAATGGATCTAACAAATTAAAGCCAGATGTTTGAAGTCTGGTTTGCAGACACAATGACTGAAACAAAAAAAAAAAATCTACTGAGAGGACTGCAAAGCTTTTCAGAGTAGTCCCCACATTAAACATGGCTCTGGGAAGCTTGTCCCACTGCCAGCCTGGCTGTGTCCCACTGATTGTTCACTGTGTGTCTACAATGACATTTCAGCTCAAGAGCCTTCCAAAATGCACCCCCCTGCTTACTGCATGTGGCTCCATGACACAAGCCAGTCTTGGAGTGCATTGAGTGGATTCCTTTCACATTAACAGGAAAACAAACTGTACGAATAGCCCTTAATGCACTCCACTGGCTATCAGGCCCGCAGCCCATGTGCTCAGCCTGGAATTGGGTGGAATTCCCTGGGTAAAACCCCTGACGGGTCAGACCCCTGGCATCACCTGCTTCATGCTACAGACTCTTGCTACAGCTGTTGACCTGGATCAGGACAGCGATCCCGCTCTGCTCTGCATGACTGGGAACTGGGACACCTGTGTGCACCCATACAGGCAATCCAAGGCAGCAAAGCAGGAAGTGCAGCAGGGACCAATTTACTGCTGGACAGCCAGAGCTTCACTGACTTTGATCCTCTCCAACCAAGGAACAGCCTGTGGAGGTGGCACCTCACACGTTGCTCCCTGAGGCAGTTCTTACTCTCCTGAGGAAGAGTGAATTAATACTCACAGGCCCAAGGAAGGGGATCCCAGCCCTTCCCTGGGACTGGCAGGAGGCACAGCCTCATGTTGAGACAAATTCTTCAGGCAGCGCAGAGGCAGGCAATGCGGCTCAGCAAACAGCTGGGGCTGCAGGAGCAAAGAGAGCACCGGGCCCATAAGGGGTGTGAGCATTCCAAAGCACTCCGTAATGTTCCTAATAACCCAAAGCACTTAAAAATACACTCCAGTACTTACTGTCAGATTAATTTATTAGCAGAAAACATGTTTTGCTGTAAGGCAGACAATTAACTGAGAATTTCTGTAATTCTCAGTCAAGAGGCCAAATTATTACGGATAGTTAAGACCTGCAATTAAAATGATTGTTCTGAAGTGAATGGAAGAGACACAAAATGCACATGGAAATTTCATACAACATATAAAATATATAACTTTAACATTTCTTGAGTAAATACTTTGTAATTTTTATGTAAGAAAAACATCCTAGAGGTCATTTGCAAAATAAAACACTGCAGGAGATGTCCAATCTTCTGTGGCTCTCCCTAGTAAGCAGACAAGCATAGCAGCACCTACAGAGTCCACAGGCTGAGAGAGAAACCCCATTCACATTGTTCCTGTTGGCCAAGATATTAGCCCCTACTTTGTAGTTCCAGTAAAAGTTGAAGACGTAGGGTTATATTCATAATCAGAGCCTACAGAAATTTGTGAGCCTCTGGAGGAATCTGTAGAATACAGCAAGACACAAATAAAGCCAGGCTTCCAAACCTTCAGACTTACAAGCAATTCCAAGTTTCACAGAAAATTTTATAAAAAAATCCTCTTTTTTAAAAAATTATTAAAAGTAAAGGTAGAATCTTAACTCCTCCTGAAGTGTAGGTTATCGGCAGCATTTACTGCAGCGTAGTTATTTCATGTGCGTGATATTTGACTTGTATCTTGACTACTTCTCTGTGTATCCAGGCCACCTATAATGATTTCAGTTGTTCATAGAAAGACAAAGATTTCACTGATTTTGATACCAGCAGACTGATCAGTATAAAACTTCAAAGGGTATTAAACCCGGCCCTGTTTTTTTCCTTGCTTCTACCTCAAGTAGAAGAACACTACCAATGGATTATGGAAATCAGAAGGTTTCAGTGGGTGGAGTAAGGGAGACTTTAATTTGGGCAGTGATCTGTTGAAAAAGCCAAGAGTAAGTATTCTAACACAAGATGCTTATAAGAAGTGAGGAGGAAATATATCAAAGTAAAATATTTTTGACTTAAAAACCCATTATGAAACCCCAACATTTGACTTTATGCTCATATGAAAGATGCAAACAATGAAAGTATAGAATCCTTGATCAGAGAAAAAAACTGTCTTTCTGAGGTTTGTGCATCACCCGGATCAACAATTTAATCCCCTAGCAGCTGGATCTACTCATCCTAGCTTCAGGACCTGGGTTCCTCAGCACCGGATTACAAGACCCTGTGAAGTGGCAGCTCAGCAATTTCCCCATGAGCTACGGTGAGAAAGCAGTCTTTTGAGGTGTGACGCAAAAATGGACTTCACCATCATGCCCTTAAGTTGACAAACAGGGTCAGATTTTTCTCTTTCACTCTCTACCTGGTCCTGGGAATGGAAGCTGTATGCATCCTGCTTGGCAAGGCAGCAGTGGTGAGAGAGGCCAGCCTCAGAGGAACAGCAGCTTCTCCAGCTCCAGGAAGAGTGAATTCTCATGATGGTAAGAGGGTATAAGCACTCCCTGGTTCTAAAGTCCAGGGACTCAAGAATGAAGCTATACTATAAGCCATGGGGAAGCACAGCTCCTTCCTGCAGCTCCAAGCATCAAGAACTGTACCTTAAATTACAGGACCAGTAGCCAAACTGGGTGAGCACAAATTCCATATAATAATGTCACATTAAGGGTGCTCTGCACACTATCCAATCACAGCTCTGCTGTCTAGTTCCAAGCTTTTCCAATACCTAAAAGAAACAAAGAGAACCTACAGCAGCATCTTAAGACATGATTCCCCTTCCAGGACTTTAAGGAGGGCAGCAAAGACAAAATGCATGAAAGAACTGGAAAAGGGCTGATCATGTATCCTACCAGCAGCAGCAGAAAAAGGTGTTATGGTATTTGCACTTGAGAGCTCAGCAGAGGAGTGAACAGTCAGTCTTGGGGTATCTGCTAAAACAAACAGCTAGAGGTCAGATTCAAAGTAGGAAACAGATGGGAATTAGGAGAGAGACCTCTCAAAAGATGGGTACAACCTATTGTTCTGGTTACCCATTATCTACTCCCTGAAAACTAGCAAAAGCACTAGACTGCAGTTTCACTGCTGTTTTAAAGTCACCCTTGCTCCACATTAAAGATTGGCACCTGAAAAGATTTGGGCTATTCCCAAATACAGATCATGCTATCTAAGAAACAACAGGACACTGGCAATTTACTCACCTCTGTAGTCCTAGAAGCCTGTTAGTGAAGATTAACAAAAACAAAACACTAGCAATCTTCACATTTAGGCAGGGGCCAGTGAGATGCATACAGACAAATGCTTTTAGGCCTGCATCCAGAAGCTGAGAGAAACCAAAGCTAATCTTTGGCTTCATTAAATCAGATGGACAGCACTTGAGGAAGGACACAAAGCAGCAAGGCAAGTACCACGAAACAAAACAGCTCTACTGCTATGGTAGGTGGAAGACAACGTGTATGAGAGACAAGATTGATCTCTGAATCATTTACCTAGCAATGATTGCTATCCCAATGGTTTTGTGTCTATTAGATTGCGAAGCAGACTGAGAAGCAAAAGCCACTTTAAGGAACAGAAATAGTTGCTGGTGATTATTTATCTACCATTGCCTAGAAGATCCCTTTGACAGTTGTATTTGAAGAACCAGGGCTTATTTCTGCATTTTGCTAGCCCAGAACTTAGAAATCCATTCCTTCAACCCATACACCAAGCAAATAAGACACCATTTTACTCTGATCTATCAGCAACAAACTTTCAGTACTTTTTTAAAATGTGTTAACAATGATCAGCCACCCAGTTACTTTCACAGAAAACATAAGCAGCATTTTTTCGCCAGGAGCTTCTAAATTAAAAAGACCTTCAGGTAATTCCGTAAAACATTAAAGACATCATAAATAAACGTATTGTAAAATTCACTTTCCAAACAATAAATAAAACTCTTCCTTATTTGAAAGTGCAAACAGGCTGTATTATAAAAAGTATGAAGCAAGACTGCAGAAGTGCTTAATTATTCAATAGTGACCAAGACACAGTTTCTTGTTTTGGTGCAGCTGGTCATCCAGCGATTTTGTTTTCTGGATCCCATCTAAAGAAAAAAATATGTGTCAAACATTAATACAATAGCAAGTATAGTCTAAATACTCAACACAGACAGGCACACTGGAATAACACTGGGGGTAGGCAGGGGACCGAGATTATCTTCTCCTCACAGAGGCACATGAAGCAGGCACAGCTAAGAGGAACACACTAAGGAAAGAGAGCAACTTAAAACAGTTCAGTGTTGAAAAGCCAAGCATATAATATTAAAGAAAACATTGGAGAAATGAGCCTTGTTAAAGGTTGTCAAACAAAGTACCCCAGGATGAATCTTTCTCCAGCTGGGTCTAAAAACCATTAACAGAGGAAGGGACAAACAAGCCCTAACATTTTCCAGTGATCACTGATGGCATAAACACCACTCTGAGCCCTTCCCTCCCCCCTTCCCCAGCTCATAAGGAAATAGCTAATGAAGAGACTTCTTCACTAACTTATCTCACTACATGTCAGGACGTAGCTTGGAGTACGTGGCTATTCGTGTGCCACAGAAAACACCTTCAGTCTTTTCTAAGACCTATCATGGTGCTCAGTGCTTTGAGTAACTGCCAACTCCCTCTCTTTACACTCTGTATCTTCCTGCTTGTGGCACAAAAATTATTTAGCTGCTATTTCCATGTTATTTTCCTCTCTGGATGAGAAACATTGTAAGGATCGGTAGCTGACAGCAGATGCCTATGGTGGGTTCCTTTTGTAGCACAAAAAGGCTTCAAAAAAAGACTTATCTAAACTCTGTTTTCAGAAGATAACAGCCCACTTGCTACAAAGGGTGCACAGTGACAAGGATTTTGTGATCTTTATATTATACATGCATATATACACACAAATACAAAAGAAGCACTGAAATGTTCTGCAGAACATATTTAAATGACTTGGAGGAGTCCAACTTCTGAAAAATAATGGCACTCTTCATAGAACACAATATAAAAAGTCTTTATAGAACAAAATTTAAAGCATGACCTAGTAGTCTGAAATGATCTATATGCAAAACAGCATGTCAGTGACCTTGATAACCGCATTACTAGGTTTTGTGACATGTGTGCCAATGCCAAGCATTTGTTAAAACAAGCTTGGTTTTGACTTACAGTTAGTTCATCTACTTATTCAAAAAACTCAGAGAAGTTTTCACAGCAAAACGTAACTCATGGAAAACAAGATTAAGGAAGACTAATCAATCACAGAAGAATTCAGGTTTGTTTAAAACACGCTCTTACCGACTTCAGTCATAAAATAAATTAATGAAAAAATACTTACTTTCCCTGGCTGTAGGGTCATGGAATTCAAGGGCATTAGTGTGCAATGGATTTAGTTGCCACTGGTAAAAGAAGAAGAAAACATTTACTTATTCCAGAAGATAGAATAAAAAACAAAGGGAGGAAGGAGAAGTACCCTACAAACCTATACTGTGAGGCATGACTGAGGGTGAGGTGAGAAATGAAGGGCTTTGAGGATAACTAACTATTAAGGAATGTGTAGACATTTACTTCCTCGAGAAGGGGAAATGAGCCTTTTCAAACCAACAGTGCTGCAGTTCATCATGGTGAGCACCGAGTGCAGGTGCACTTGGCCGCCTTCAAAACCCACTGCAGCTCTTTCAGGGCCAAAATTACGCAGTGATCTCCCACATCAGCTGCCATGCTCTGACAGGGGAGGCTTGGAAAACTTCAGAGCGTGAAGAGACCACCTCAAACTACAGCAAAAACTGAAGGGGGAAATCCCCACTGCAGATACAGAAAACAGAGACATTTGGCCCCATCATCTGGCATATGGCACAGCACTTCTCCCCAGTACTGGGACATAGCAACCTCTCAATTCCACTCATCTCACTCGACAGCACAGTGCTCCTCTATGCTAGCTGCAGATGACTGCTCTCTCTGCTCTCCCATCAATTCTGCCCACAGTTTTTAGAATATACTATATTTAGACACTTACTGTAAATTTGCTCACACCCTCAAGTTCACCAAACTTCATATAGGATATGTCTGCTTTCTTTTTTCCAGCATCAACATCTCCTGCATAGATCTGTTTGATACCAGCTCCTTTAATTAAAGGGACACATTCATCACATGGACACTTCGTCACAAATATCATGCTTCTCTCATCTGGCTTTATTTCTCGACACCTACAAGCAGTCAGAAAACAGAATTTCAGAGTTTGTATATTGATGGCTTTGAATTGTGACAAACTTGATAACTCAGAAGAGCTAGTAAAGAAGTGTTATCTACTCTCAGAAGCATCTTATTCCTTACCAAGTGCACAAGTATATAGTGGTATCTGGTTTGGTTTTACTATCTGTGAACAAAACACTCATCCCATGTCTCCACACATGTCATTGTTGGCAGCCTCATCAACAGCTACACTTCTGTATTACAGGTTATAGCACGGTCTACCAGGAAGCAGAGGCAGTAGCTTGTATGTGAATAGTAACTGAAGGAGTGAATATCCTTTAAAAACCAGGTTCACTTGAGAAGTCTGAAGAAACCCCAGGAACTGGATGGTGTTCACACACATCCAAGTTCTATATTATAGGCATAAACAAGACTGTGATTGCAACCCATACTTCGTCACAGTGACATCACGCATTGTCCTGGTGTAGGCTGGGATTAAGTTAATTTCTTCTCAGTAGCTGGTACAGTTCTGTGCTTTAGTAGATTTAGGATTTAGTAGAATAATGTTGATAACACACTGACGTTTTAGTTGTTGCTAAGAAGTGCTTACTCTGAATCAAGTACTTTTTTTGTGTCTCATATTCCACCAGTAACGAGCTGCACAAGAAGTGGGACATGTGACCCAAATCAACCAAAAGGATATTCCATACCATTCCATGCCCAGTATGTAAATGGGGGGAATTACCTAGATGTAGTCTGGCATTGATCAGTGAGTAGTGAGCTATTGTATTGTGCATCACTTGTTTTTTCCTTATTACTATTTCTAAATTATTTAAATTTGTTTCAATTATTAAACTGTTGTCATCTCAACCTCCAAGTTTCACTTTTGATTCTCCTCCCCATTCCACCGGGGCAAGGGGTCGAGCCAGCAGCTGCATGGTGCTCAGATGCCAGCTGGGCTTAAACCACGGCATGCATTTGTCAGGGAATTGTTTCTGAACCACCTCATTCTTTTTGGTGGTAAAAATAATCCCATTTACCTGAATGTCAAGGCGTTCTGCTCCGCATGTATAATGTATCTGAACTTTCTGATTTCACGATCTTGCTGCTTATCATCCATGTGTGGAAAATCAGCATACTCAGATCCAACAGGAAAGGCATTGTAACCACAGCCTACAAAGTACATTGCTCCTGTTCCATCACAGCTTCTCTGCAACAGTAAGCAAAGCACCAAGTTTGGAGGTATTTAAACCAAGTTCTAAGTCAAAGTGCTGTGCACTGTATACTTTCACATTATCAGTTCAGCCAAGTTACAGCAGTTGAAAGAGAGCTCAGCTCTTGCAAACTGCTCCATGTCTGTATGGAGCTTTTCCACTGAGCTCTGTAGGAGCCGCACAGACAAAGTGCAGCATCTCAGTTACGCTGCAGCTTTAGAGGCTTTCCTTTTGCCAAGTAATACTGATAGCAGTGACAAGAAATCTGTAGGTCTTAGTCATTAAGCATTTCTGCAATGTATAAATCTGAAGACATCTGGAGTTCATCCCTGATGTGCCAGAGATGGTGTTTCACCTCTCTCTCAACAGACCCAGTGACCAGTGGGCTGATGAGTAGCAAACAGTGATTGAAACCGAACAAGAAACAAAACAGCAGTAAGAAGCTGACGACTGGATGCTAAAAACAAATGAAGAGTATGTTGCACCTGCATGAAAAATGAGCTTTCCTGGGACTGGTAACATGCATAATCAGAGACATAAAGAAATAAAACCTTTAGGTTCCGATGGGGAAAAGCACCATAACAAAATCTGTAGAAAAATACCACTTTGGTGCAAAAAGGAAAGTGCTAAAGCCAATACAGCATTTCAACTACAACAAATATCCTCAAGAGATTGTCAGGCTACAATTGCACTGAGACCTCTCAAAAAAATTGCTGCAAAGAGGGATCATGCAGAGTAGGCATATGCTGCCCAATCGGCAGCTGTGGCAAAACCTTGCAGCCAGGATACCTGGAATAACTGACAATGACTAGGGAAGCAGGCATACTGAAAGTCCAGGTGGAGATACTGTGGTAGTTACTAAAATCATTTATACTTCCCTTTCTTCTTAAAGCATAACAACGAACCAGTCAGTTACTAAAGCATGAGAAGCGCAAGCTTTCTGTAGTGCTGTGTGTTTATATGAAAACAAAGGTGTATACAGAAAAATAAAAAGTTCAAAGCAAGTGTATGAATTTTGAGTGCAAGAAAAAGTAACTTTTTCAGTACTTACTGATTTTTCTTCTGCCCAAATAATAGCTCCGACTCCTGTTTTATGATCCTCTAAAATACATAACATTGTAGGAGTAAATAACAAATAAAGCAGTTCCGAGTTACCTATACATTAACGTATGACATCCTAGAGCAAGTAATAACATTTATTGTTGCTTTGTGGACAGGAAGAAAAGAAATGCAGAAAGATTAAAAGCTTTGAAATCATGAGTCTCCTGTAAAAGCAGGGTGTGCTTTAACTGCAAGGCAGTCATTCTAAGACTTTGTTGGGTACATTTGTTCAAAAATGCAACAAAGCAACCAACATATAGACAAGAAAATGTGTGCCAAGAATGTATGTGGACAGGTTCACTGATGTGAGACAGCAAACTGATAAAAACCTTCTTGTTGTTTACTACTTAATTTAATTACTTTATTTCTGCCATTCTTTAGGTGTACGGTTCTGTGGTCTGAATTCCTATCAAAATTACTTGTATTTTATACCCAATTCAGAGACAAAACATTAACCACTGGATTTTAGGGTTTGTGTTATATCACCACCACAGGAAAACTAGTACAGAACTTTCACTGCGTGACTTAGAAGGTTTTTATGGAACCTGGAAATCCTCCACAGTAGCTATTGATGAGAGTCTTGACCAGTAAAAACAGAGCATATCAAGGAGACAAAAATGTTTCAGGCTTCCATTGACTGATACTGTAGAACACACTGTTTCTATTAATCATTTCCATCATCCTTAGTATCGCTACCATATTGAATCACTCAAAATGGGTCTTTCCTGCCAATGATATATTTTATGGAAACTTTTTTTATATTCTGCATATTTATTAGTCACTGATGAAGTGACGAAAATAATAATCACTGATTATCATCAGCTCATAGAAAATACCTGATGATCTTGCTCCCCTTATATCCATCTATATAATAATGTAAAGCATCTAAATGTGTGTGGGGGGGCTGCTCTTTGTTTTAATTTCATTACAGGATTAAAGCGGAATAAGAATTTGCTCAAAAAACAGTCCTGAGTCCAGGCTAAAAACCACACATATTTTGTTGCTCCAAGAATAAGTACTCAAGCTTGGCCATTCCATCTTGTTCTGTACAACAGTAGCTGCATAAGGAACTCACAACTGGTTCTGTAACACTTCTGAATTGCACCCAAAAAATGCCATTTCCTCTGCTATTTTTGGAGACCAAATCTGTGGAGGGTACCTGACTTGATAGATTGGGTCTGTGTGTGTGTGTGTTAAGGTATTAGTTTTGGCTTATGCTTTATGTATCTACTCTCTATTTGTTTACAATGGTTTAGATAAAGCAACTATCATCTCTGGAAGACAAAAACACCACTAAGGAGTATCATTAAGTTTTAAGTCTTCATATTCTGTTCTCTGGAAGAACTTACCAGTTTATTGTGTGGCTACCCAGAGAGAACAAAGTAGTGAACAGAAGTCATCTCTATCAAGAGAGAGTAATAAGTATCCTTCCACCCCAGAAGCCTGTATATAAAACTTTAGCATCTGTGCAAAAAACTCCCCCATCAGATATATAAGCACTTCTACTAATAAGATTAGAACTAGGAGACTTAATATAACTGTACTTAATGCCCTACTGAAAGGATATTATTTCACTGCTTTTTTTCTGATGTGTACATAATCTGCTTGAAATATTGGCATTTATTTGATAACAGAAGAATCTTGTGAAACCTCAGTAAAAAGAGCCTCAGGGCAGCCTGAAGAATGTAAATGTCATTCTGTTCTGTTTTCAGTAGGTGTTGGACACGCCGGCAGAGCAGGGTTTGCCAGCACTGTATGTGAAATACCTGCACTGATTTTCCCTTGGAAAGCTTTCACACACAATACTATGTATCCCTGTGGAGGGATTACTATTACTGCTGCACCTCTTCCACACATGTAGGAATGGAGTTGAGCAGCTTCCTCAAGGAAGTATTTGGAAGAATAAGACTGAAATCGGGAACTTTCTCTATTCATGAGACCCATTCTTGCCCCAGTACTGTAACAACTCACCTGTCCGATACGCAAGTAGCCTGGCTTGTATCATACAGTGCCTTGCGATGTCTTGGGGCAAACTCTGCTTGTCTACTTCATTTGTTCTTGGTGATTCACTATTGTAAAATCCAAAGCATCCGAAGACGGGGACACTGGCGGCCACTGTTGCCAAGACCAAGACAAGATCTTTCATATTTTGTCTAAGGTTGGTGAAGTATGGATTTTCACAGAGGTTCTCCAGTCCTATTGTCATCAATATTTGCTTGTGCATTTCCTCATTTGAAATTAGGAATAAGCTTTCATACTCTTTTATTCTCTCTTGTCTGCATGCAGTATAAAAGTCAGTATTACAGTCAGGCTGTGATTTTGCTATTTTCTGAATAAAATCAAACTTGGTGGAAGTTTCTTCAATAAACTGCACCATATAGCACACCAAAGGCTGAAGCAGCACACACACACGAGCACGACTATTTGACTTCAGTCTTTCTACTGCTTTGGCATCTAGCTTTGCATCATCAGTACTCATGGGATTGGACGCCTCGTTCTGCAAGCTGATTTCAGGATCTGCAGGCCAGTAAGAAATCCTGTTCACCCCGGCTGGAAGAGAAGATAATGCAGCAAAAGGAACCATGCAAGTACAGTGGAACATAAAACTCATATTCAATGCACTATTGCCCAATCTTGGTTTTACTCCTCTAAGGCCCGAGTGCTGCCTAAGGTGAGCCTGGACAGAAAAACTGCTGGTAGATACAAGTATCAAGGGGTTATCTGACTTGATAATCAGACTATAGACAAAAATTAGAGTTTCCCAAGTTCTACGGTCTTTGTGAGAGCCTAACTTTGCCTCTTACCTACAACAGCTACATTAGCAACACACAAAAAAGTTAGCACTAATAGACTTTTTTGCTGAGATTAAAAATCAATATTTGCAGAAGGGGTGTGCCAGCAGATCACATTTCAGGAAGTGAATAATCCGGCTTGTCTTTATCTCCCTTGCAAAAAGGAAACACTTAAGTACTCCCTGTGATTTCTCTCTCACAAAAACCATCCTTCCTCTTGTGTCACTGACAAGCCATGGGAAGGCAAGGAAAAATGTAGCAACCTAGGCCTTTTCATCAGGCTTAGGGACGCTCTGGCAAAGTGCAACATGTACGTCAGAATCTCAGCAGTGCATCCCACCCGAGAGGCAAAGCACCACCAATAATAACAGCTGCACAGAGAAACAGGTTCTCAGGAGCAAACCCTAGTGTCTTGACCATCAGCTCCATTGACTCTTTTGAAAAATATCAGTGCAGTCTACACAAGTTTGGGATTGGCATTCACAACTGGGAGAGTCCACAGAGAAAACAGGCTTTCCGATACCATTCACCACGAGCATAACATTTACTCCTATTTCGCTACAGTCATTGCTTACCATTTACAACCATTTTTAAACAAGTTGAACATGGTTTTCTGGAAAAATAAAGATCACAGTTTTTAAGTCTTGATCCGTGTTTAATGAGTGCAATCTGGCCAGCATGCAAGTCTGTACTGGAACAATGAAGACCAATAATCTTCATGTTTTTCACCACAACTAGACCACTCTTCTTCACCTATAGAAAAATGCATTACTATTATTATTATTTTACTTTTCTTCAAATTGAAGACCACAGAGATGTTACAGGTCTTCCTTGGGTAACAGCAAGCAACTAGCAGCAGAGTTCTTCAGTATAAGTTGTAATATGAACAATTAAACAATCTCCGTTACACTTTCCTACACATTTTTTTTTCTCCACATGTGTCTGTTAACACCAGTGCTTGTTTCAAACTCCAAATAGGAATTTGTCACAAATTCCTGATTTTTTCTGGTCATTGTTTTGCCCATAACAAAATCCAGAAGCAGCATAGAAGATTCTGTCAATTATAGCTGAAACCCCCTCTGAATCAGCCAGCATCTGGAAATGCTCAAGAATTTAATTTCTGTCTTAAGCTTGACCATTGCAGGAACCAATAGCTTCTCTAGCTTTATTTCAGACTCTTCTTTTACGGAAATGAATCCTGGTTCTAAAGGATCTTCAATGGAAGAAGTCTGCATACCACAGTCAAGAGCTATTACAACTGAATTCCCATGTATTGTGAGGAAACTGGATACAAGCTAGTTTGATGAAGCTGGTGGAACAGATCTCATTATACAATCCAGCTGATACTGAACACTGTTGCCTTAGATCTGTAAATTATTCATTCAGTTGCTTTGTGGTTACAGAAGCAAGGCTGCACAAAAGCTCTACCTATAACCCAAGAGCCATTCCTTACTGAATTACTAGATTTGAAACTGCTTTTGAAGTCTGTCTGGTGCTGCTCATCTACCCCTCTTTCAGATCTAGCCCCGGACATACCAAACTCTGAAAATTAGGCCTAATTTTCACTCAAGTAATTTTCCTATCTTTTCATGCCCTGGCTGATAATGTGCTATATGGATCTTAGCATAGCAGTATGCTCTGCAAAACGTAGTAATCATTTTAAATAGTGCAATAAGAACTCTGACCACAAAAAGAAACAACCTGTCCCAGGACACTCCAAAAATGCCCCTCTACTTTTAAGTGTAACAGTAACAGGCTGCTATTTAGAAGACCCATTCTCAAGGACAGTTTCTTTTCACTGTCACCAGTTACCTACAAATCCTGGATCAGCAAACATTTCAAGTAGCTGTGTGCATTTCCACTGTATAAGAGAAACGATCCACTACAGTCATGACATTGTAATTCTAAAAGAGTATCTCAACACCATCGACTACATTGACTTTAAAGTCATAAATAGTATATACACAGTATAAACCATTTCTCCTTTGTTATGCTCTTTAAAACACCCACCATTTTTTAGTCCTTGCTTCACCTCTTGGGGGTATACCTTGTATTTCAGAGTTTTCCAGAAATGGCATGCTATTTGGTCATTTTGCTACTTTTCTCCCACCACTGGATTTTTTTCTACTTCTAAGAAATAATTGCAAAAAGTTTACTAGTTTGTTGTTGTTTCTGGTTTTTTTTTGTTGTTGTTTTGTTGGGATTTATTTTGTTTTGTTTTTGTTTTGGTTTTTTTGTCTGGACTATCTATCATGTAACAAGCAGTAAGGTTAAGTTCACTGCAGGAGCTGCTCAGAAAGACCAATTAACAGCAAGTATAGACATCTTACCTGTGATTTCTTCTGTTGTTCAGACGAGGGAAAGAGCTCCATCCAGAGACTCAATAAAGTAAAAAGATTGACCTTAGAAAGTCTTGGCATTTGACCTGTCATTTGAAGGAAAGAAGAAATATTTATTAGAGAATATATATAAAGAAACTCCACATTATTGAACATTGTTTTTCAAGTCTTCTACACCACAGCTGCTACAGAAGCTGGTTCATCAACCCCTTCTGCTGTTTCAGCAGCTAAATCCACACTGTTCTTTTCAGGGCAGTCACTCAGGATGCACACATCTGGATGTGGAGATCAGATCTGTGCAACAAGAGGAAGTAATTAAGCTTTTATTGAAATTCAGTGAATTAATTCTACTAGAGGTGAAGAGCAGAAATCACAGATCAGATCAGATCATCAGATCCCACATAACCTGCTCAAATGGTTCACCGATGGTTACAGAAATCTGAGATGTAGCTGCTGATTCAGCTTCAGGCTCACCACAGAAGAGAGAAGAAACACCCAGGCATGCATCGTGATCTTACACTGACACCTGCAGTAAGAGGGGATGAACCTTTGTGAAACCTTCCAGTTACATCAGTTGAGGAGATCCTGCTTCTGGACTTTTACTAACCGGATTTTGGTTAGATTTCTACAAAAGTTTAAACCTTTTGCTCAGGCTGTCACTTCTGACAAATAACCAGAGGTAGCAAAGAATCCCTCCTTGGACCACCAATTTGCACTGTGCTGTGCTCCTACTTAAAATCTGGACATGGTCCTGTGAGGGCCACTGCTCAGCAGCACTGAGTGTTCCACAAAGGAAAAAGGAGGAAGTACTGCACTACTCGTCAAAGCTTGCACTGTTCCAGATGTGAAGCTGCCTTGCCTCACACTTGGAAAGAAGGTGATTAAGACTTCAAAAAAGTTCCATCTCTATTTCAGGGGTGCTTACAGAGGGCTGTAACGAACACATATTCTTCTGCAGGTCACATGTGTGCTGTTTGACAACAGTATTATTTCTGGTTTTGTCCTCTCCCAAAAACGTTACAGTTTTTGCAAAGGGGGAAAAGGCAGAGGCAAGAATAGAATACAATAGAGGGAAACATTCTTTAAGTAGTTCCAGCAGTTTGGAAGAGATATAATCACATACTAAGATTGCTTGGGTGGGGAAGAGAGTTCATTTAATGACATGCCTGTGAACCAAAACAATTAGGACAGCAGATAAACATATGAAATTCATGACTGAAATACCATTTCCAGACAATATTTTAGCAGCTTTTTTTGACACAGAAGTGTGGGTTTGGAAAGCAAATATAGGCCTGTGAGCGGCACCATCTGATTGCCCAGTTGTTCACTACTCCTTAGGCTGCTCAGCTCTGCTATTCCACTGTACACAAGCACTGGAAGGGGTACAAGGTGTGCTCAAAATGTATATGGCAGGCAGCACACACTATTGTCGTAGCACAAGCATGTACAGTTCCCACATGGCAGGTTAAAAGAAACAATGCAACTTATATCAACTCACACATATACCCTCATGGATTACAATTTGGCATACAGAGTAGAATTAAAACAGAATACACCATAAGCAAGTTTTAATTACTGTTTGTTTTCTTGGACCTAACCTGAATACAAGCTGCCAAACACATGGGAAACAAACTGAAGAATGTGCAAGTTCACATCACTGTTGCGAGCAGACATGAATTTGTAATGAGACGCAGGAGAATATTATGATGAAAAAGGAAAGAGCTGTGGTTACAGTTATTATATCTATGTGTTTGCATCTTCACTCACTTAGGTAGTTAAACACTCCTTCAGGTTCAACTGAGTACAAAGACTACTGATTAAAGTGGACCAGAAAAAAGGCAAAAGATATCTTACAGAATTTAAAGCAAGTACAGAAGATTGGGGAACTAAAGGAATCAGGCTCTCTGCGACTGAGAGTAAAACTAAGTATAAAAGGAGTGCTCTTTTCAGAGCAGGTGCATTAAGCCCACAGCTTCTCTACTTCACACAAAGGTATGATTTTATTCCTCCGGGTTAGGAATCCTGCTTCAGTGAGGCAAAGCATGCTCCAGGGAAAGTATGCTGTGAAGGCTGGTGACAAAAACTCTGCTGCTCCTGCACTTGCAAGCAAACAGGAGCAGGGCATTGCCCATCCAGATATGGCTCAGATACAGGATTATGCCACATTTGTAATGTAGGAGTTCCTTAGTCCAAAGTCTAAAAGGCTTATAAGAAGTGCTTTGACACCATCAAGGAGAAAGATACTGGTGACATCACTCTATTGCCTGGGAAATGGAAACTGAAACCTATTTTCAGCGTTCATCACTTTTGCTTGCTTGGAAGCAGGATTTCCATAAAACTAGGAAGAAACAAAACCCATTTACCCATCAAAGAGACCCCGGCAGCCCTGTCACGGTGCTTAGTGCAAGAGCTATTTAAACAGCACATCTGTATGCACACACTGCTCCCCGGAACCACAGCAATGCAATCTATGAAATCTGTCAGAATCTGCTTCATCTGGGCACTCCCAGCCTCGTGAGGAAGTTGCTCTCTACTAAATCCATACATGGGCCCTGCTGCAGGGGTTAGTGAAAACACCCCTCAGAAGGCAAGCGTTCTTATGCATGTTGCATTTTATTATACTTATCAAATATACATGGTATAGGAGAGGAAAAAGAAATCATTGTGATGGGGGTGGGGAAGCAAAATACAAGCTTATGTTATCAAAAGGCCCTTATGGAGAAGGGTGCTGCCAAGCAGGGGTGGGGGAGGAGGGAGGAGACATATATATACAGATATATATATATACTTTTTTACATATATACGCATATGGTTACATTTATTATATATAAATATATATATACTTTATATATAAGATACAGTATACATAACTGTATACATAAAGTATATATTCTTATATATAGTTGTATATATATGCTTATATGTACTATACATATAAGTATATGCATCCTTTACATATCTAAGTATATATACAGACACACTTTTTATGTACATATATAGTGTGCATATATATAGCATATATAGTGTATATATGCTCTCTCTATATGTATGTATAGGTATATGTGTGTGTATATATATATATATATATCTCACTTTATTGCACTGAGGGACAGGAGCACTCTTTGAAGCAGCAGCGGAGCAGGGGGAAGGAAGGGGGCTCCGAATAGCCCTGGGAAGGCGGGAAGAGCCTCCTGAGAAGAGGACAAACCAGGCGGCTCCGGGCATTCCGTTAAACGCCTGGGAGCACCCGGCGGGTGAGGAGAGACCCGCGGACGGCCGGTCAGCGCACACCCTCACACCCCCCTGTCCCGCTCCGCCGTCAGCGCGGCGCGGACACGGCCCCCTCCTGGCGGGGCAGGCCCCGGCCCGCCCCCTCCCCCCGCAGCCCGGCTCACCGGCCATGCTGTCAGTCTGCGTGCTCGCCGTGGTGGTCGCGCTCGCCCGCGGCCCCGCCGCCGCCGCCTCCTCCGCGCCGTGCATGGGTGCCGGTGCCACCCGCAGCCCCCCGCCGGACCCGCTCCGCCCCCGGGGCGGCACCGCCCCCATGGCGGCCGCTCCTCCCGCAGGGCCGTGCCGTCCCCACGGCAACGGCGCTGACGGGCGGGCGACTCGACCAATGGGCAGGGGGGAGGCGGGGCTTGGCGGAGGCTCCCGGCGAGGGGCGGGGCCGCCCTCGGGATGGGGGTGTCACGTCTGGAGTGCGGGGTTAGGGAATGTGCTGAGTTATAAGGGATTCACAAGGATAATCGACATCTAGCTCCTAGCCCCGTACAGGACAGACCCAACAGTCACACCATATGCCCGAGACGACACACCATGTGTCCAAACGCTTCTTGAACTCTGTCAGGCTTGGTGCTGTGACCGCTTCCCTGGGAAGCCTGTTCCGCTGCCCACCCACCCTCTGGGTGAAGAACCTTTTCCAAATATCCAACCTAAAACTCCTCAGTCACAACTTCAGGCCATTCCCTCGGGTCCTGTCACTGGTCACCACAGAGAAGAAATCAGTGCCTGCCCCTCCTCCTCCCCTCACGAGGAACTTGTAACTGCAGTGAGGTCTCCCTTCAGTCTCCACCAGGCCGAACAGACCAAGTGCCCTCAGCCACTCCTCATCCAGCTTCCCCTCAAGGCCTTTCACCATCTTCCTTGCCCTCCTTTGGACATTCTCTAACAGCTTAATGTCTTTCTTACACTGTGGTGCCCTCACCACATACACCTCGCTGCCCCACTCTGCCCTGCATGGGGTCACCCCTCTGGAGTCACCAGGTGCTTAGACATGGCTGTCGCTTCCCCATTCCCAGGACATCCCTGCACAGCTGCCCCAGCCCAGACCAGCCCCCATCCCCTGCTTGGTGTTTGGTGGCTTCCCATGATAAAAAAGGGATCCGAAGGGCACTCTGGTCAGGCTCCCAAAGCTGGGTCAGCATCTGCTCCCTGCACAGAAGTTGCTCTTGTAGCCAGCTGCAAAACAGGTGGGGGGTTTTTCCATGTGTTGGGATCATCTCTTGTGCTCCCTGCGAAAAGTTTTTCTGTTTTAACTGTCTTGGCTAAGTGTGTGGAAAATCATGTTCCTGTCAGTCATTGCTGCAGCATGAGTGTTCTTCAAGGGAGATGTTACTCCGGCAAAATCCAGCTTTTCACCTGTGCTGCTGGCTTCCTCTGGGAAAAAGGAGCAGAACTTTACCAGGTGGTGTTTTGTTGCTAGAAACTGTGTCTTTCCAGAGCAGATTGATGATAGGGTAATCAAGGCCTTGTCGGTGTAGAGCAAGCTATGAGGATGAATCCTTTTTTAATTTTTAATGTATATGTTGCGGTTGGTCTGAGCAGACCAAAACTCTTCTTCTTGTATGAGCTGATGTTCAGGCTCAGGAAGACTGGCTCTGGGATTGCTACTTTGACTACTCAAAGTGAGAGAAAAGTTGGAAGAGTGTAGAAATGTTGTTTGTTGTTGGTTGTTGTTATTGTTTCTCTTCCTGGTTTGTGGTTTGGTTTTGTTTTGTTTTGTTTTGTTTTGTTTTTTTTTTTTTTTGGAGGGGTGTGTGGTTTTTTAATATTTGCCTTGATTTGAGCCAATAATTAAGGCTCTGTTTGTCTCTTGGACAAGCACTGGGCACCTGAAAGATGAATTAGTTTGAAGAGATTTGACTGCATCTGTTCATGGACTAACAGGTTAAAGAAAGTGTAATTAGAATATATGCAGTATTGATATTTAGTGTCTTTTCTTCTATGAAGATAATGATTTGGAGTTATCCACATAATTACTATTGATTACAAAAGAGGCTGCAGTATGGGATAGCTTCAAGATTTTGAAACTTAATACAAGGGAATTACTTCATCCCAAAGCTGTATGCATTTATAAAGAAACAATGTTTTGTGGAAGAAATGATATATCACCAAAAGTGTTTGAGGTATGAGTTAAAAGTAGATGAAGTCTTATGGTCCCAGGGGGCTGTGGACAAAGTCTGGAGGGGAAAAAAAGAGGGGGAGAATGACTTTTATGTTGGGGTTGAAAAACTTGTTGAAAAGTAAATTCCCAAATCCTTTTCCAGGAAATAATTTTTGAAGAACAGGCTTTCAGAAGGAACCCAGAAGGACACCCAGACTTTTTGCCTTGTTTTTGTAGGTCAAATCTCATGACAGTGCTGGGGAGAAATGAAGAACAGACAAGGTTCTGGCAGGCAAAACTGATGCACAGCTGAGGTGATGTTAACATCTCCTAATTAGTTTGCTGCCTGAGTTTCCCTTTCTTTTTCTTTGGCAAGAGACAATTTTCCTGAAGTGATGCTTGTGGAATTCTAGTGTTGTTCTGAATGTTGGTGCTTGCTGCCCACTGTGCAGCTCCAATTTACACACTAAGACAAGGTATTTCCATTTCTTTCTTCTAGTTTGCACAAAGTAGGGAGCTGGTGGTAACCCACAATGGACTGGCTCCCTGATCATCAAAACTTTATCTCATTTCCCCGCTTTGAGGATTTGGGGCTTGTTTTTAAGACAAGACTCATCAGCCCCATTGTTTTTCATTGCTATCATTACACAAGTTCCTCCTGTAGATTGCACAATCAGCCTCCTAACACAACTTAATGCTATGCAGATTGCAATTATGCAACTGATTATCACAATTATTGTTTGTAGCAGACTTGCTAGCCAACCAGGAAGTGAGAATCCAAAATCATAATATTTTTTTCACGAGCTCTCTTCCATCAAATTTCTTAGATCTCTACTTGACTTAGCAACTTGTTTTATTTCATCAACTTGATGAAATAAACAATAACTGCATGTTGTTTGAATTCAGTTCCTCATCTCCAATCCATTCTAACCCATCCATCTCTAATCCATTCCAATCCATTGCACCATGATGCAATTTGCATATACTGCTATGTTCCTTCATCAGGCCCTGACAAAATTTGGGGGCAATCAATTCCCCATGGGTAATTTTCACTAGATATTTTTATTCTCATTGCAGGTGTAGTCAGACTTGCACAATAGTATGCATTTGCTTACATCCATATTCCCAAAACTAATATTTTACTGTCTTCCAGTGTATGTTTCACCTGTCTAAACAGACTTTCTACTATGGCTCTGTGAGTTCAATTGAGATCTAATGGCAAAATTCCCCAATTGAAAGGATTTTCAGCTGATTTTGGTAATGACTGACATGCTAGAACACTGTGGGTTCTCAGGAATGACTGGAAAAATTGTAGGACTAGGTTTTTCTGGACCATTACAAGGCAACAACAACCTATGGTGATTTCTTTCAATTTTAGCATTTACAGGTTGATTTAACAATAAAAAATCAGTAGCTTTATGTAAATACAATAAAAAAATGGATAAAGGCCTACTATTAGTAACATAAGTCCTTGTGAACAATGTAAATGTTCCCAAGCACTTCCTGCAGTCCAAGTGCAATTCATTTACTATTTTAGTCCATTGTAGTTTAAGATCTCCGACTTATCATGTTATCTTGTTCAGATATCACGGCCCTTTTTACAAGATTGTAATGAATACAGAAGTTGATTCCTTCTACCTTTACAGCTGTGTATGTCTTCAATATCACCTTTAGACTTTTCTTGTAAGGGTTCATCCTTTCAAGTCGATCCAGTGTCTCCTGTTTGAAAGCTGTGGGCAACCTCATCCAAAGGAAGCAGGGGGGTCAGCTGGTTAAGATAACTACACAGGAAGAAGAATATATTCCAATCTGATATTTGAAGGCCGTTAGTCCACATTCTTTTCTAACATCCCAACCATTCCTCAAAATGAAAAATAAATCCACATATGAAATTTCATCCTGTTTTTAATTTATTTGACAAAATGACATTAATTGTAAAATCGTACTAAACTTTAAAGGTCCATGTTCTGTCCAAATTATACTGAGGCCACCACTGATTACAATACCTCTTCATTTTATTTTTTGTCAGGGGATGCCCTGCAATCATGTGCCCTGATCATCAAAACTTTACACCATTCACACTTTTTAGCAAAGAAATCACGATTCATTGACTACAAGTCACATAGCTCTCTTACTGATTAGTATTCTACCTCCTATTGGTTAATGATCTCTCAAATCTCATGTTAATTAGTCCACATGTTCAGTTCATCTCTCCTATGGAGTTTCGTGACTCAGTGGGCTGTGAGTCGCTGGTCACAATCTCCTTTCTGCACAGTTGCTGAGTTGGCTTTGTTGGTTTCTTCATTATCTTGGGAGTTCTGACAAACTTCCTTGTGGCCCATAAATTCTACATTCTTTGTGCCCACTATCAGCAGTAAATCCCTTTTGTGAACCCTTGCTAACCTTCCCCTAGGTCAGAAATCATTGAAGCATGTCAAGCCCCAAACCTCAACAGGGCAATTCTACCAACAAGTAATTTGATTAGAAAGATTAAAATCTTTCTAACACCTGGACATCAACATGAGCAGAAGGGTTTTTTTCCCCTCCTAGGAACTCTGTTAAAAATAATGACTGTTCAGAGGAAGATCTGAAAATGCAGATGCAGTTGCACTTGTGACGTTTCAAGGAACATTAAATCAGGATGCATTTGATGGTGCTTCAGAAGTAGCTGGCCCCAAAGTTTGGACTCTGCCAGTGCAGAAAAAGTATGCCTGTAAAAGTCCTCTTCCCCTGAAAGTTATGGTTCTGGGTGTTTGTGCATGTGCCATGTTTAATATATTTTAATATATTAAAATATATTTTAATTTCTTCATACGCAACTCAGATGTGATTTAATTGAACTGGTATTTTACTCTCTGAAGAGAGTTCCTATTTATGTACTGCTATGAAAGTGTGAAAGAGGTAGAAGGAAGCCAAAGGCTGACATACCACCTCATTTCTGTGCAAAATAAATTTGTTTTGCTTCCTCATATCCCCACTCCTAGGATCTACTGTAGAAGTGATGCTTGGGTCGTGTTGGCTCTCGGAACAGCTGTGGTTAACTGGGAAATAATTCTGACTGCCTCGTGTAGTGGCCAAGTATATCGTTTCATAGTTCAGTGGGGGTTACATTTTGAGACTGTTACATTTTAAGGTGTTTTTTCTTTTTCCCACTGTATTAGAAAATCTTCTTCTCTCACCAGTAGCATGCTGATTCAGACACAATATTTGACTTGTGTGCCCTAGGGTTTCCATTCACAGCTGGGCATGGAGGTGGGGGTTTTGGGGGTCAGTAAGCCCAGAGTAAGTGGACTTCAAATTCGCAGCAACATTCATTTGAATTTGAAAGCCCTCAGTGGACTAGGATGAAAGGATTTGCTGCTCCTATTGGCCTCCCACCAAAAGCTGCGGGTAAAAGCTAGAGGGCAGCTGATGGCAGCATCCCTGTGCAGCATGAAGAGGGTGCTCATTCACTCCAGGATCAAGAGAGACCATGTCATTCCCTAAAATCTGTTGCAAGAAGAATGGCACCAACTCTAATGCAGAGAGCTTCTCTATCTAGAGGCTAAATGCGCTTCTTTTGGCAAGATTACAGTGGAGAAGAGGATGGTAGTAATGAGGAAAAGAGGTTCTTAGACTCGCTGTCCCTTTTATATGTAATTCAAGGCAATTCAGCCTTTCCAGTTAACAAGCATGTTAGCCTCAGAGCTGCAATTCTGAATACTTTACAGGTCAGCAAGAATCTCTGGATGGCCTTTTCTCCTTGAATCAGGCCTGCTGGATAAACTACTTCTCCTATCAACATCTTCGGTTTGTTCCTGCATCTACATCCTGGATTTACAAACCAAATTCACTACAAACCAGATTCATTCAAGAGATTGATTGCTTAACACCCCTTTCTCCCCACTCCTTTTTCTTTAATTAGCATTTGCTAGGATGTCTCATTCCCAGAGGGCTCTCATTGCTGACATATTATGTTTTGATTTGATAGATGAGAGAAAGCTAAAGCTCACTGTGCCAAAATGTCCTTTGGAAGTTGTCACGTCCCTTCTCCTCTCAGACTGCTGATGTTTCCCTTTGTGCAGGTTCCTTGTGATACCTCCAGTGCTACGGAGCTGTTGTGATTGTCTCAGCTGATGAATTTAAGGATCTTATCTTCTGCAAGAATTTAGTAGCCATTCAATTTAACAATGTTTGCAGTGTTCATTCAAAATTTACTGAGATGCTTTTCTGGGCTTTTCTTGTGCTTCTTGTATGGCTGTCAGTACATTTTTACACCCTCATCTTTATGGTATCAGTGGACTGAAAATCTCATTCACCATCTCCACCTCTTTTGGAGTTGATTTTCTGAGTAGATTTCCTGCATTGCAGTTACCTGCTTTACAGTATCTTTCTTTCTCTGTGCACTATGTGTTTTAGATCCTGAAACATGGTTTCCTGCACCACCATCGATGCTCTTAAGGCAGATGACTTTACATCTACCTCAAAATCTTAGCTGGAGTATCATGATAAACAGCAAAGCTGATAATCTGTTTAAAGACTAGAGCTTACTATGCTGATTTCTGGAGTTTTGGATCTTTATCAATCTCTAGGTGTTCCCCTCTGACCATTGGTTTACCCTCTGGATTTAAAAATAAAACCCCTCCTCTTAGAAGATGCTATTAAGCATCACTGTAACAGCTAGGCCCATCAGTTCATATCAGAAATATCTGACATTTGTTTGTACCATGCAAACACAACAAGCTGCTCTTTTTATCTCTGCAAGCCATGTTTAAGGAGTTTTCTGCTGGGGTTAAGTTTTTTTGACAACTCATTAGAAAAAAGCTTTTGCTCTGATGTCAGGTAAAACCAGATACATCCTTTGGTCTCATGAGTCTGTTAAGTATGAAAAAATATCTGTTAGTCTAGTAATTGAAATTACATCAACCAAGCAAACAACTGGGAATTAATTACATTAATGAAAACAATTAAGAGAGCAAAATAAATCCATTTATAATCAAGAAGGCAATTTCTTATTGTTGGTGCATTGCAATGAAGAAGGTTGCATTATTCGGTTGGAGGATAGAGTCTCACCTAGGGACAGTGACATCTGCTGCACATCTGCTCAGCCACAGCTCAGTACTTGGGAGCTTTGACACTCCAGGCTTACAGAGTTGAGTTTGTTCGTGCTCTGTTCTCTGAAGCTGCTGTTTCACTTCTGTGATGGATGTGCTCAATTTCTTGACCAAATTAGTGGTAATTTGGTTCAGTCTCCAAAGGAGGAAAAGGCACTGGCCATATGTAACTGGGCTAAGAACTTCTCTGGTTCCATTCTGTTCTCTGACAACCCCCACAGGGACAGGGGGATGTGGTGAGCACTGATGCATATGGGCTTGGAAACTGGAACACCCAACATGCAATTAACACATGACTAGCAGGTGGTTCTTCCAAGACTTGTTTATCAAGACAAAGAAAATTGTGGTTACAAGGAGTCTCATACTTACTTTTCCATCACAGGTGATTTCAGTACAAACCAACCACTTATTCTATAAATGACAGTAAGGCTGCTTTGAGCTCTCCCTGCTAAGCAGCTGGCTGCATGGTGGTGATCTCCCTGTGAGCTGGGATGCCTCCCAAGGTTACTCCTTGTCTGGGAGACCTCTGACCAACTGTAGGTTTCTGGTAAGTGACCAATATCACACATAACTTGGTATTTCAGTGCACTAGATTTGGCATTGGTAACTTTGAATCATTATTATATCATCTGCAGTAAGTAATAGAGTGAACTTTGCCATCTAACTTTAAGTCTCACATGTTACTTCAATAGAAACACTTTTTCTGATACCTTTGGTGGTTGTTCTTCAAGCGGTCTAATTCCCTACCACCCTAAGAGACCTCAGTCATGTCTACTTTGCTATGAACCTGTCCATGTGCCCAGTCTTTTATCCCTGTTGGAAGCATTGGAGGGTAGGTGTCGCTATATAGTGAGAGTGACTTTATTTAGACTCTGTGAAGACATGGTGTTGCTCTGGTATCAGAAAGGCAATCAGGTTTGGGCCATGTCAAGGTTATACTGCAGGATGGGAAAGGTTAATCCTGTGTCCATGCCCATGCCAGATGCCCACATGTCTGCTGTAGCTGCTGATTTAGATGACCAAAATTTATATGTTCAGCTACTGAGTGACGAACCACTGTTCCAGCAAGCCATATTAACCAACTGCATTTTATACCCATGTTATGCTTTAATCTGCAGTGCTAAGTTTCCTTTAGATATTTGCATGTGCATACACACGTCTTTGCAGTTATGACAGGAACACAAGACTGCTACTGTGTTTTCAATGTCTGATGTTAATTAACACAAATTAACTTTTTATTTGCCAACAAACATTTAGTGGTGTCCTCTACATCAAAATGTCAAGACAAGGTTTTATGTTAGAAACTGTGGCTTGGGAAAAGATAAAAACATACCTTTCAGAAGAGGCTGGTAATTAATTGAGTTATGAACAGCTTTTTCCACATCTGTCACCAAAAGCAGATAGTGATGCCTCTTTCTTCCTTCCTCCTAACAGGGCCAGGTTTGTGCTGACAGCCTGGAAGGTATTGCTTCTGCAGTTTCCTACAGATATTTGGAGTCAAACCCTCACCTGCTTATACTTTCTAGTAAACAACAGCCTCTAAGTCACAGCAAACATGTTTTTCAAGGTGTTAAGCATCCTTTGGCTGTGTTAGGGTTCCTCCCAAATGGCACCGAGCATTAGGAGGGTCCTTTGGTGCTCAGCAACCGCTTTGAGATTGCTCCATGGGCTTCAACATGAGAGTAAGGTCTTGAGCATTCCACACCACCCTGCCCTGTGGGTCCATGACCCAAACTCATTCACAGTCCAACTTCCCTGAGCTCGGGCATGGGATTTTGTTCCTTGTTACTCCTGTGATGAAACTCACGGTTCAGCCTCTTTACAGATTCCTCTTCTGTGGTTGTGGACAGCCTCTGCTTCCACAGGGTCAAGACACATCTTGTCTTCGCACAGCACAGACAAAAAGCAGACCTATATTCAAATTAAGGAACTGGTTTCCTTGTTAAGATGAGGAAAGTCTGTTGCACAGGAGCCACACATTTGTTGGGCATATGCTTCCCTTTATAATCAGTTTAGCTGTAGTCCGGGCAATGCTGGTATCCTTGATTTATAGCAGAAGCCAGGACATTTTTTTGTTGCTTTCAAAGGTTTCCTGAAACTGCTTTGCAGCCTCTGCAGAGCTTCAGAGTGTCGAAACATTACACAGAATTACACAGAGTATTCCGAGTTGGAAAGGACCCACAAGGATCACTGAGTCCAGCTCTTAAGGGAATGATCCATAAGGGGATTGAACACGCTTGCAGAGTCCTGCAGTGCAGGGATACCCCTGATACAACAGCAGGCAGCCACTCAGCCTGGTGGAACTGTCATGGGCTCCGTGAGCTGACAGCAGAGCTCAGTTTCTGAGAGCACCGATACAGAGCCGGCTAGGTTTTGCTGTGGTGACATGCTGCTCCGTGTTACACAGGATATGTTCAATAAGTTCGGGGGTAGGGGTGGGTGGTGTGGAAACAAAGTTACTTTTATCCTTTTGCTACCTTTTATCTCTTACTCTGGACAGTTTAGCTGCCATGTCTGATAACAGCAACTGCAGGGCTCTCCAGAGTGATCTGGGTGCCTCATGTTGTCGCATCAATACACTGGGGGTGGTTCTCCTTTCATCCCAGGTAAATACACCCTCTCATCTGGCTTGCATTTCTGTCACTCCATACTGGTCTTAGTGATTTCCCAGATGATGCCTCTTAGGCTGGTGCACTGTGCTGATTTTGGGCTCTTCACTAACGACAGTGGTATTTGGTGAAGTCTCAAGTTTAGGACACCTGACTTCAGCCCACACTGAGGACTGACCATGTGGGTACGCTCCTGGCTGCACCCAGAGCACACGCTGGGCTTGAGGAAAAAGAGAAGACACTTTGAATTTCTTCTCCTGTCCTGACTTTTTGCCTGAGCTGTGCTTGGTCCTGTAGGCCCTGGGACAGTGCCCATGATGTGGGGAACCTGTGCTAGTGCAGTGGCTACCCTTCCAGGGTGAAATTCCCCACCTTTTAACTGCTAATCCGGGCTGAACTGAGATTTGTTGTGGCTGCTGGGAGTTCGAGGTTGGGTTTAGTGCCCCCAAACCTGAAGGTATGTAAAGCAAGGGCTTTGCGTGGCCTTCATATCTTGGGAAAAAAAAAATCTACACAGCCCTTCTTAAGGGTTAATCTTTTATAAAATCAGCTTACACAGAGTTGGTGTTAAAAACTTTAAACATCATGAGCTCATCCAGGCTCATGGCTGACGGGGACAGGCTGTGGTCGAAGCATCTGGCTTACCACCAGCCCCTGGCAGCCTGGATGAGCCCCTTGGCAAGAGATTCTTGTCACAGGCAACTTCTGAAAGAGAAATAAATGAATCCACCTGGTGAGTTCTGGCTGGAAGGAGGAAAGGGAAAAGGAGGGAAAGCAGATGGTGTTACCGGTGAGAGGAGGCAGATGCCACATGAAGTCCAAAGGTGGAGTCAGAAGTAGCAGGGAAAAGGGTGGCATGCAGATGGGGTGATTTGAGGGGAAGATAAAGCAGATGAGAGGCAGGACAGAGTTGTCAGACTCACTGCCCTCTGTCCTCTCTCTGGATATATGTCACCCCACTCTGGGTATATACCGCTGGAGCTCTGCTGTCCAAGGAGGCCTGAGAGCCCCTAGCCACTAGGAAGGAGACTGAGGTGATGTATAAGGAAGCTCTGGTCCTGGCTGCAGAGGACTGAGGACACTGACTTGGACACACCCAGCCCTAGGACAAAAGAGCAGTGGGTGTTGCTGCTTGGAGCTGCTGCAGGAGGTGGTTCCAACCTCACCTCTGTTAGGTACTTCCCAACTTGGACAGCCATTTTCTGGTCCAAAGCTGGCTTTTCTAAATGCTCTGGAAATCTTAGGTGGCATGCTTGGAGATTTGTGGAGATTCCATGCATAGAAGCACTGGATGGCATCAGCCTTATCATCTGGGGTCACCAGAGGGTTCCCACAGTAGGGGCACTGAGCAGAAGACAGCATTGCTTTTGCTCCCAGTGTTTTGAGGCTCATTTTGAGGTTCCATCAGTGATGTGTGGGCAGGCTCCAGAGGTGTTTGGTCACTTGATACTCACCCAGATACTGTGAGCCCTTGCCTGTCTTGTTATGAGCACTGAGCTGGCATCAGCAATAAACAATAACACAGCAACTGGACTTGAGCCTGTGCAAAATGCTGTGCTTTGCCTCATGAGAAAATGTTTTAAGATCTGCTGGTACAAAGTGCACAAGAGGTTTAATTTCACATCTGCCCTCTAGCTCCTCAAATGAAAACCATATCCCTAGCTGCACAGTCTTCCACCAGTTTTCTTCTGAGCTCCAGGAAATCTCCAGCAAAGCTCAAGTTCAGCATCACGGGAGGATATAGCAACAGCCAACCAGTTTGTAAATAGTTCCCTAAATCAGTGAAATATACTTCTGGATACTAATTTTCTGATAGAATGGGATTATTTTGGTGAAGTTAAGCCTACTCCTATATCAAATAGGAGGGGCCAACCCCAGGCCAAGGCTAAGGCCATATTCAGTTGGTTGAGCTAATTTAGAGCAGTTTGGGTCACACCTGAGTCATTTTATACCTGTTATTTTTTTCTGCTTACTTTGTATAATCTCTTCATTTGATTGCTGGAGATGACCTTAGGCTTTGTGTTCCCTGTGGGAGCAATGAAGCACAGTACTAAATGGGATTTTAAGGGGATGGCCAGAGGGAGAAAATGTGTCACTGCACCTCTCTGTTTGTCAGGCCAGCTGCACATGGCCTTGGAGATAGCAAATCAAAGAGAAGCTTTGAACTTGGAAGGTCTTTATTCATCAAAAGCTCAAACCTCTATAAACCCGTGATGGTGCCCCTCTGGTTAGTTGTCCATTTTAATTATTATTATTATAATAATTATGTTAACAGGGAAAAACAGACAGCAAAGGCATTTTTGATTTACAGGTCAAAGCTAGCAACAGTTGAGAACCTGCTGTATGAAGAGGGCAGGTGACACATGGAGGCTGGGGAGGGAGGTGACAGTCACCTCCCCCTGCCCCGATACCAAACTCCCCCAGAGAAGGGCAAGCAGGGAAAGAGTTGCCCAGTGGATGCCCCAGGACCATCCTGTGCATCCCTGAGTGGGTCTTTGCTGCTGTCCTGGGTTCTTTGACTCATTGGAAGGTGAAAAAGCTGGTGCCACTACCTGTTTTCTGGCAATTATGTTTTGGAGTGGCGGCATTTGGACACTGATGTTTAAATGTTTCAATTCCTTGCAGGAGATGCCCTTGGAAAAAATCCTCTTTGCTTGGTTCATGTGACTTCTGAAGAGACAGGGAAAATAGGACTGGTTTGCATTTTTTGTATAAGTCTTTGTAAATAGTATAACAATCGGTAAAAAACCAAATGCAGATGTTCCACAAGGACCAGAAGAGCCATTTCTTTCCAGTCCAGAAAAACATTTTACTTAAAACTGAGTAGATCATACCTATGTATGTATTTTGTTGATGGGAAATAAGTAATAAACTGAGAAGTGTCAACTTACTGTGTGAGAGGTGCTTTGACTCCCTTATGAGGATCAACACATGGAGATTAGGCTATATCTGATTAAATAGAAGAGAGAAATATTGGTTCTTCCAGTAAGAAATAACTAGTTTTCCATGTTTATTTTAGAACAGAAATCCAATAATTAGAATAGATATCAAATAGCTATTGTCTAATATAGATAATATATATTTGACTTAGAGTCATGATATGTGAAATGGTGACATAGTGTTACCATGCTGAAAAATGCAAATGAAATTACATCAGAGTTGGGGCATCTTATATCCCATGTAGAGTTACATACACCACGTGCAGCTGGTTAATGAATATGAAAATCAGATAGGAAATAAGAAGAGTGATGGGGAGTGACTTTCTGACACTTGCACCAGAGTTGCCCATTGCAACTGCTTTCACTGTTTCCCTTTTGACTATTGTTAGAACAAACCTGGATTGTACCAGCAGGAACACTTGGCTGAAATCCACACAATACGCAAATACATTTTCTAAATAACTCCAGCAGCTTTGTTTATGCCTCCTTAGAGGGACAGCCTAACAGATATGACAAGCTACTGACCTGAAAACTGGTATTGATAAATTTATTAAGCAGTTGCAGCAGCTTCAGCGCAGGCTGACAGGAGGCTGGATGCACAGGCAGCCACGGGCAGATCCTGTACTAATGACCTGTTTATCAGAGACTATCACTCTTCTTTCTCTGTCACAACTGTTTAGACTGTAAAGCTTTCACAAGCTGTCTGCATCAAACTAGTAAGATTTTGCAGATGTCGCCTGCCTCCAAGAAAAGGGCTTCCACCTTAGGCTATGGTTCTTGGGAGGATGTTCTATCCACTCTGTTAAGAACAGCCTGTTCACATGTTTAAGAATGAATGGGTTTAGGTCCCTTTCAAACTTCAGTTGGTTAATTGTGATTTCATGCCTTCATAAGTACATCAAGTCTCCAGAGTCAGTCGTGGTCTGTGTCAAATCACCGATTTTCTTTCCTGTGATTGTCAACATAACTAGGCTTGTACCTCTTTAAAAACCAGACCATCTTGCCATGCTTTCCTTTTTATCATTCCTTCTTTGTGCTTTTCTTTTACACCCCCCTCTCCCACTTCTCTCTCTTTTTAAAATTATAATTTCTGCCTGTCAAAGTTGCTCTGCACCTCTAGTCTATTTTCCCTTGCATTTTATAGCCTGCATGGCATGGACACTAAAGATAACCTGGCTGCACCTGCACAGAGTTCCTGGGAATAAATAAGTCCTTTTTCTTTACAACATCCCTCCTTACACAGCTGAATACCGACCACCAGAGACAGCAGTGCCAGGCCTGGTTAATTCTGAGGAAATACCTCAAACTTCATCTGTTTCCTCAGCATTTGTTCTGGTGGGTAGAGAGCATTAACAAAAAGGCACCATAATCTCACGAGTATCGTTTGCCGCCTGCGTTACTCTACTAAGCAGGCAAAGAAGATATTTATAACAGGGATATGAATGACTTTCCCAGAAAACCAGACCATTTCCACAGAGCCTGCCCCTGGGAGCAGAGGCTTGCTGCTGTGGTGTCTGAGACCAGGCAGGAGCAGCCCAAGCCTGAAGCTCCCTGCAGGAACAGTCACCTCATGAGCAGTTTGCGATCAGTTTGTGAGCCTGGTCCCGACCGAGAGGGACCTGCCCTGGACAGCCAGCACACGCAGAGAGCAGAGCTGTGCCAGGGCTAGAAAAGGGGGGTTCAGGGCAGCAACCCACCAGGGCATTTCCCTCCCTTCTCCCACTCACATCTTGTGCTCACAGTACCTGCACAGTTGCTCTCGGGGAAACTTCTGCCAGTGTTTGTTTACCTCGCAGCGCAATTTGGTAACTTGATAAAAGTTGATAAAAGAAAGCCATTATCAGGAGACCACAGGCATGCACAAGAAGCTCCACGTCCACATATCAACGTGACAAAGCTTTTTTTTTCCCCCTTGGCCTACGTACATTTACAAAGATTACTGTTAATAATAACTTGTCTAAAAAACCCCACAAAATAACAGCTGTTCTTTTATGATAACTTAACATTTTAATGACATCCTGCAGCAAAAGCAAACCAAGCCAAGCCCTGCAGACATCTGATCTCCAACAGTATGAAGCCGACAGAAGAAAAAGAAAGCTTAATATGTATTCAGTGAGATAGCAGACCTTTTCTGTCTTTAGATTTTTTTTTTATTCAGTGACTCAGAGTTACAGATTCTTTGGAGAACTGGTCATATTATGAATACCCGGAAAAGGCTTGGGTTCAATTCTGGCATCTTGAGATCTCTGAGCTAGCTGTTGAAGTCTGTTGAATTGATCTGCACAGGCTGGATCAGTGGGCTGAGGCCAGTTATATGAGGCTCAATAGGTCAAGTGCTGGGTCCTGCACTTGGGCCACAGCAACCCCATGATCATATATCATAGCCCAGTGTTACAGGCTGGGGGAAGAGTGGCTGGAAAGTGGCCCAGCAGAAAAGGACCTGGTGCTGGTTGACAGCGGCTGAACAGGAGCCAGCAGTGTGCCCAGGTGGCCGAGAAGGCCAATGGCATCCTGGCCTGTATCAGCAACAGTGTGGCCAGCAGGGCCAGGGCAGTGTTCCCTTGTACTCAGCACTGGTGAGGACACACCTTGGGCACTGTGTCCAGTTCTGGGCCCCTCAATTCAGGAAGGACATTGAGGTGCTGGAGCATTTCAGTGGAGAGAAGGTAAGTGAAGCTGGGGAAGGGTCTAGACAGTAAGTCATATGAGGAATGGTTGAGGGAGTTGGAATTATTTATTTTTAGGAGAAAAGGAGGCTCAGGGGGGACCATATCACTTTCTACAACTACCTAGAACAGGAGTAAACAGAGAACCAAGCGCAAATGTTGACATACCATCAGTGATGCTCCTGTAAGAACAGTCCCACTTCACAGATTCTGGTCCAGATTTACATCACTACAGCCAGATAAAATGCACAGATGCAATGATCCTCCAGAGAAATCAGTGCTGCAGCTCCTTCTAGCTTTTTCTCACAACCAGCCTCCTTCCTAAATTGTACAGCTGAAGTTTGCATTTAAAATCTTTTGGAGCAGAATTAGCGGGTTGGCTCTTGACTTGTAGTGCAGCGTTACACAGCAGTAAGTCCTGGGCATGGTCCAGTGTGTTTGGTGACGGGTCTCCTTTGTGGCAAGATGGGTTAATTCAGCATATTATTTGCACACACAGTACACAACAGGACACAGTGGACACAGAGCACTAACATCTGCCATACACTACACATCTATCACAAAGAAATTATCTGGAATATCTAAACTTTTACAAATACAGAGGACTGGCTGCTAGCATATAAATATGAGACCTTCTTTGATCACACGGGGCAGAACAAAAGGGTTAAGCCCAGAGGCTGCTGTGCAGTGCAGGTGCTTTCCTGAGGGAAGAGTTTCTGAAACTGCCCAGGAAAGTCCCCTTCATGATTACAAGACCAGGTACTAAAAACATGTACCTCTTCTTCCTAGGCTGTTTAAGTTGGAGGACGATTTTTTTTTTTGTGTCCATCTCCATGAGAGATGGTGTTTTGTAAAATCTCATTTATAAGAAAACCGTTTGAAAAAGGCAAAGGCAGTCTGGGAGTTTTGCCCATTGCTGAACCCAACAAGTGCTCCTTTACAGTCCTCAATGTTATGATTTTTAGAAAATATTAGAAATTGCACAGAAGATACTCAATGAACAACATAGATAAAGTAAACCCACAGTTTTACTGGCAATTTACTGTTCCTTGTCTTTCATGAGTTGAATGAGTTGCACCTACTTTATGGTGCCCGCTTGCTCCGTTAACAAAAATACAGATATTTGCAAATACCTGTATATTCCAAAACACAAACGATTATGAAATACCACACGCCCTAACAAACGTCCATCCTTTTACAACTCTCCTGTGAAAAGGAAGTTTCCCTCCTCAGGCAAGAACACCTGAAAAAAGTGCAGGTTGCAGTCTCAGAAGCTGGTGGTGTACTCATTCCTTGTGCTGGCGCTGGTCTCTGTGTAGCCACTAGCATCTTTTGTTACCGTGTAAGCCCTTTCTGCAGCTCGGCGCGGCAACAGCAGCTTGTAGGCTGCCACCCTGTACTTCTTTGACATGAGGTTGTAGAGGACAGGGTTGATGGATGCACTTAGGTAGAAAAGCTGCAGAGCAAATATGTTAAAGTACTGGGAGAACAGCATCGTCCTCATGTCTCGGGTGTTTATAAATATGATCCTGCCAATGTGGAAAGGCAACCAGCAAATTACAAAGGCCAGAAACACCACAGCTATAAGACAAAATAACACATGCGGCAGTTAAGGAGTGAGTTAACTTTTCAACTGTACAGTTAAGTACATTTTATGCGGCTGATTTTGCACGTTCTTCTGACTGATACAAACGATATGTAGAAGTAATGGCAGTAAATTGTTAGAAAACCATGAAAATGGGAATAGCATCAAGTGTGACTGTCAGTCTCTGGATTAAAAGGTAACCAGTAAAATCTTAAGCTAAACAGTGAGATGAGTTTGCTGAGCAAAATGTAAACAACCAACAGTGGCATAACCTCCGTTTAACATCAAGCACAACAGAGGTCCCCCTTGGCAATGTCTGTAATGCCACGTATGCGATGTCAAAACAAAACTCAGAATAAGAAGAGGTGTTTCTGACAAAGCTCCACAGCAGCTCCTTTCGCTGCAGAGTTGTTCTTTAACATGTTTACATCACCGAAAAAGACCAGGGCTGCACGTCAGTCACCCAAGCTCCCACAGAATCTGCACTATTTGTGGTGGAATGGGATCTAACATAAAGATTTACAGTGTAGTTGGGCTATTGATTTTTTTCCACTGAAGCTCCAACACATATCCCCAGACAATTACTGCTGGAGACAGATATTTTACTAGATGGATCTCTACCCTGAGTCACTGCAGCTGTTCTCCTGGGCTTATGTTGCATTTTAGCACAATGCAAATAAATACAAACACTCTTGCAATAGCAACACAGCAGGAGCAGATGAGAAACAATTAAATAAGTGCATTACTGTATCCATACTTTTAATTACTTTTGTTTATAAATGCATGTAAGTAAAACAATAATTTATGGAGCATTCTCTGTGTTTCTCAGAGTTTAAAAAAAAAGGGTTATAGCCCAAGAAAGTTTACATCTGAAACACACCACACACACAGTGCTCCTGGCTCTTCGAGATAAGGGAGCATTGGTCTGCCTGAGTGGGTTCTGAGGAGATCATGGATATGGGTGTTTCTGTTGGAAAATCTTGTGCCTGTTTCAATGTAAATACCTTCCTCCCTTAAGTCAGCAAAATTCTCTCAGGCTTATTAGTTCTTTTCCTTTGTGATACACTACTTCAATCCTTGATTTACCAATTGATCCTGTGTGGCATTTAAAAACTACACTAAAGGTATAAAGAAAAAAATAGCAAGGGCATTGTTTTTATGCTGCTGCTTAGTCAATAGTTGGATTTCTTTTTTCGTTCCTTTCCCTTCCTTTTGTTTTTATTCCCTTTCAGATTGGTCACTACTTACGAACTTTAAAGCCCTAGAGCAGACTGTGATCCCTAGCCTTCCAGAACCTGATGCTGGGTTAATGCATGGCTAAAAAAATAAACTAAAAATGAACAGCATCCTACATCTTTAGGCAGTGTTAATATGAGTTGTCTTCAAACATAGCTCGTAGGGGTTAAGGTGCTTTTTCTCAGTCTCCTTGGGCAACCAGGGGATATACTCCTACAGGTGCTACAAATGACCACTAAGGAACTCAAACTTATTTTTCAGAAGCAGAAATTTTTGTTCAGAGGTGTTGCTGCCCACTGGAAGGGACTACTGGTGTTAACATAGTTTTACTGAAGTTGCAGACTACCTTATACTCAGTTCTGGCTGGTAAAATTTAGAAAAAGGGTATTTCTACAGAAGGCAGTCGTGCTGCTGGATGTGCAATCCTACACGAGTGAAACCTCAGTTCTGAGGGTGCGAAATCCCTGCCGTGGCAGTTCCCGGGAGCACTGATGGGCTCGGCACCACGGCTGGGATGTCCCCCTATGCTATTCTCTGTCCTGCTCGGGAGCTGCAGGTGCTTCAGCCCTGGTTCTTAAGCCAGCCACGGCCCCCTAGCCCCGGTCCTAGCCCCAGCCATAGCCCAGGGAAATGGCAGAGGGACTCACCCAAGATCCTGACTGTCTGGCGGTGCCCCTTCTGCCGGAGGACCGAGCCGGGGCCCCGCAGGCGGGTGTTGCTCCGCCACAGCTCCCGGCCGATGAAGCTGTAGAGGACGCCGAGGCAGAGGACGGGCAGGACGAAGTAGGAGGTGGTGACCCAGAACATGGTGGCCAGCAGGCCGGACTGCAAGGCCTGCGGGGTGGGCTTGCACTCGCGGCTGAAGGCGGTGTGGTTGTCGGGCTGCTCCACGCCGACGAGGAAGAAGAAGGGGCTGGCGGAGAGGAAGGCGAAGGCCCAGAGGACGCCGACGATGGCCTTCACCCGGCGCTTGGTGACGACCACCTTGGCCTTGAGGGGGAAGCAGATGGCGAGGTAGCGCTCCACGGTGAGGGCGGTGATGTGGAGGAGGGTGCAGTAGGTGCAGCCCTCAGTGAGGTAGTGGGAGAGGCGGCACAGCAGCTGCCCGAAGATCCAGGGCCGGGAGCGCCACAGGCGGTAGAGGTCGAAGGGCAGCCCCAGGAGGATGAGCAGGTCCGAGACGGCCATGCTGCCCAGGTAGAGGTTGGTGGTGGTCTTCATGTCGCGGTAGCTGCGAATGACCAGCACCGTGAGGACGTTGCCCGCCACTCCGAGCACGAAGAGCCCCAGGCAGATGGCTGTGATGGGAACGAGCACCCACAGGGGCACCACCGGGCACAGCCGCTCGTCGCAGGGCGGCCACGGCCACGGCCACGGCTCGCCCTCACTGCCGTTCCCGCCGCCGCCGCGCATCCCGCCGGGGGACGCGCCGTGCCCCGGGCAGTGCGGCTCCTTCCCCGGCCGCGTCCTCGTCCCCGTCCCCGCCCCCGCCGGGGCTCCCGCCGCCCGCAGGTACCGCGCCCCCGCCCCGCCCCGCGGCCCCGGCAGCGAGGGAGGCAGGGAGGGAGGGAAGGAGGGATGGGAGAGGGGCGGCGGGGGAGCGCGCACAGGACTGACCACCAGCAGCGAAAAAGAAGGTACTTTTATTGTCCACAGACTCTTAAAGGTACTTTGCTACATCGTTTCATGTATTTTCTATCAGACTATACAGATTTCGTCTTCATGGAGCCCGACGTTGTACAACCGCAAAGTGATATGTTTGGTAGTGTATCTATAGCGTTTTAAAAACTTTAGAGTTTCTCTTTTTCTTTTATTTATTTATTTATTTATTTTTGGAATGTACAGTATATGAGGTAAAATTAAGATTACATTAAAAACTGTCTTCAATGCAATAATATGCACTGAGGCTCAAATGGCAAATACACTATTAAATGACTATCAAAAATAGGAGCTCATTTGAATTTTACTATGAAAAACGTAGGTCACTGCAGGTTACCCGCAGTAACAAATCTTACCATTTTAGACATTCAACCGTAAGAAATCTCTGGGCTGTGACACGCAACCTCATTTGCACTGCCAAACATGGCACTTTTAAGAAGGTTCTAGAAAACATCAGTTATCGCGGTATCCTGTGGGAAGGTATCAGCCTATACGTACAAAGACAAATTCGAAATAAAATGTAAACATACAGTACATTTTAAAGACAGATCATTCTCGCCACGTGGAGGCCAAGTTCTTTGCCATTTCTTTTTTTTTTTTTCTTTAAAAAATGGAACTCAACAACATTATTCTACAGCACAGATTGTTGGACGTATAAACAATTACAATACATGCCCGTTCTAATATAAGAGAAATTCTTCAGAGATCTTCAAAGCACAAGACAGAGGTTCCTTTTTTATTATTATTAAGACTGACAGAAGTGTTTAATACCATTAAAAATGCTAAACTGAACACAACTAGAAGCCATTAATGATCCACTATCTTGTAACTCAAATAAATTAAAAATAGCTAATTACAAAGTGTATAACAAATAACATAAGTGTGATGAGACAAGGATTTTCTTTTAAAGATAAGTTTCACTACAAGCTTTGTGTCACTGGCAATCATTGACATCTAGCAAGATGTTCAATGGGATACTTGTTAAAGTTCAGTCTGGTCATTCAAGAACTCACAAATGCAAGCTCACAAAACATTGATGAGTTATGCAATTGCAAAGTGCTCTAATGCAACATTAACTACATGCAATCAACAATTTGGTACAGTATCCAAAGAGACATTACATTAAACATTAGGATCTTAAGAAAAAAGCAGCTTTAAGTTTTCTGGTGCAAATTACTACACTTCGTCTTCTGATTTGGTGCCCCAAAGAAAAGAAAGAAAGAAAGAAAGAAAGAAAGTAAAAAAAAAAAAAAAAGAAAGAAAGAAAGAAAACAAATAAACAAAGGCAGTGCTTGTTTCTGGTGGATATGGCAAGTGAATGTTGGGGAAACAGCAAAAATTCAATGAGTTTTATCTCAAAATTCTATTAACTAGCCAAAATCAGAGGGTACAGACATTGGTTTAAACTGCATCCAATCAAAGGTCAGCTTCAGAAATGTGTTTTGCAATTTAAATAATAAGTCTAAGAAGTTCTCTCACACCCTCCCTTCTATATTCAGAACAAGTAAATGAGGCATTTTTGTAAGTAAACATCAAATCCTGGGGGTAAGATAAACCACTTGTGCCATCTCCTTGTAGTCTTTCGAAAATGTCTACTTGCAGTGAAGAACTCCACATTTATCAGGTAAGAAGCTTCCTTCATGCATGCTCTTCCATCCAATTTATTATTTGCTGCCTGAGAAAAGCCCCTTCTGTTTTTCAGCATAAATCCTGCTTCCCAAATAATTAAGACAAATGAGGAGGTAGAAATACAGCGCTAAATTGCTTTCACAGCATCAGATTAATATTGTATACAGCACAAGTTTGTTAGTGTAAGTTTTAAATGCGATCTACACATTCTTCCCTGTTTCGGTAGCAACCCTTAGAAGTGTGGGCCAGGAAATCATCTTTACACTCATGTTTAATGGTCAAACCCTTTTCATTAAACACTGCGTGCCTGCCCCATATCGAGTTTGTACTGCAAGAAGGCATATAAAAAAAAGATTATATTTCTGTGGCTTGCATTTTAATAACATGTGTCAGCCTGTACCTATGACTAAGCGTTTTAAAGTGGCTGAAGAGGTTTGCATCAGTCTCAATGCCAGTGCTAAATGCCTGTTTTTGTAAAAGCAAGAGAACAGAATTACTTTTAGATTATGAGAAAGTAAAATGTAATGGGCAGCATTATAAAATAGATCTCTTTTCTTCACTTTATGACGAAGTACTGAATGATAACAGCAATCAGAATGGAAAAGATAGCAAAAAGTGCAAGGATGACAGCAGCACACACTTGGTCGCTCTGTGACCATTGTGTCCTTGTGGTTTGCACAGTGTCCTTGTTGGTGCTTGCCGGTGGTTCAGTCCTCTGAGAGATGAATAGCACTGGTGCGCTGTAGGGGCCTACCAGGTCCTGGTGACCTGTGGTCTCTTGGCACTGTCGGATGGCACATGCGCGGAAACGGTATTCACAGTTCAGCTGGAGGCCTGTGTATCGGAATGACCAGTCCGGACCCTTATAGATCTGGCAATGAAGGAAAACCAAAAAAGATATATCGAGTAAAAAGTCCTATATACGTATGTATCTCAGTATGGTTGATGACAACTCACCAGTGTTTTACCCGTGCAAAGAAAAATGGGCAAGAAGCTCAAACTTGCAATTTAAATGCCAGATAAACTCTCCAGTCCTTTTGGTGAAACACAAGAACTACATTAGCTTTTATGGAATGATGAATACACACCAAACTCTGTCAGAAGTCCCAGTGTTAAGGTGTTTTAGTGACCCCTTATAATTAGGTATAATATACAATATCATTATCATGGGATTTTAGGCAGTTAACTCTGTATAAAGCTAATTCAATGAGTCTAATACAATCTAACACGCTTTGTTGTAGTAAAGATATTGTGTATTTAAAATATTATAATTTATCCCAATAAACACTTGCAGCAGGAAAGCTGCAAGGAATCCTCTCAGTGATTCTTAATTTCATCATATTCCCAAGACAGATATGACTTATGAGTGTGCTATCCAAAGGTGTCTCAATTGGCTGGTTAACATGAGTTCACAACTCTTCAGCACGAGTGCTTAATTCAGTGAAATCTAAATGCTGGTTTCTCAAATTAAATAAATTTGCAGCTACATAAAGGTCCTGTGAAAGCCAATAAAAACCTCACGTGGGTACAGTTATGGGTACATCAACAGGTACTGAACTATTAGGTGGGTAGCACAGTACAATTTGATTTCTCTCTTTAAACCCCTTCACCCTTCTACCTCCCAATATCCGGATTTCCTTTATTTAACTGGTAACAGGATACAGAAATATCACATCATGCAGGACCTTTCCCTACAGTTACCATACTGTTAGACAGTATTTCACAAATGCAAACTACTGACTATTCAATAAAAGAAGATGGAAATCCCTTCCAATTCTGCTGTTTGAAGAGCTCTAGCTGTGCTTGTGGCTACTCAAGGACTTAGAAAGTCCTTAGTCCTTAGTCCCACTTAGAAAGTCCTCTGACAGCCAGGCAGCTAGGCTTTACTGGAATCTATAACCTAGAGACTTTTCTTTCTGAGGCAGGACAGGTCATCGGAAGTTCAGCTTCCTCAAAATTCTGCTAATTTGGATCATGTGTTTGGTAGTGAGCAAACAGGCCACTGACACACATCTTACTCCAGCTAATGCTACGCCAGCTGGCAGGGGTTCCTGTACTCAGCTGCTTGTCCTCAGTGCCTTGCCAAAAGTTGCCTTTCCCTCAAATGTATTTGCTGAGGTATGTATATGGTTGCTTCCTAATGCCTTTAAGAGCTTAGACTGATGTATATAACTCATACAGCAGATTACTACCTTATTTTGTCTCTAGCATGAAAGATGTAATGACATCAGCAATCTGGACAATCCATCAGGGAGAAGGAGGAGAGAAGAGTGAAATTTTGGCAGGGAAAAAGTAGGAAACAGCTCAACCTTTGTAGTTACAACATGCCCTGCTGCTGAAATGGTCCTATGGTGAAAACACTGAATTATATTAAAAAAAGTTTCTTACAACTGAATGTTTACATTGTCGTAGTAGGGGGCTTTCCTCTGTAGTTCTCTACAAAGAAGTATGACTTGAACAAAATGAAAGCTTTTGTAATATTGTTTACTGCCTTGAAATAGCTCTTGGTGAAAAGAGAACCCTTTGCTCCTTTTCTCCTCAGTCTCAATTATGTACCATTGGTTTAATTTTGTCAGTTGTTCCCATTAATGGATGACTTCCTCACCACTTGAGATGTCAAGTTTTAAACATCAGTGTAACCCACAGAGGCTGCAACTTACTGCAGAATTTATATTACTTAAATCTCCTTTCTATGTGATGATGGGTTTAAGAGATACTACCTTATATTATTTAGTAACAGAAAGTTAGCATGGTGACTAAAAATGTACTGGAACACAATCTTTAGTAAACTAATTTTACTGAACTAGTTATCACAAATAGTACTTGAAGAAAAATTCACATCATACCTGTTTGAATTCTGAGTCTTTTCCCACCATGACCTGAAGACAGTAGATAACTGGATCACCCTTCATGGGCTGCAGAACCTCCCATGTGATTTCACAAGTGTGATCATTTATTCTCTCTATCCTTGGTGCTGAAGGAAGTAAGCACAAAGGTGACAGCTAGCTCTGCTTCCATCATTGTGAAACGTTAATATTTTAGTGACCCGTAAAAGTCTATATTCTACCTGCTATTTTTAGGCCTCAGAGAAACATAACATTCAGAGTCAAATCTATTTTTCCTCCACTGTTTTCTGGAACAACAACTAACAATTCACATAGGTATCTATCGCTAGTTCAGTTATCATTCAAGAGAAAGCAAGGGAAATTTGGTGACCATAAGTGTGCATCATACAAAAAAAAAAGAAAAAAAAAAAAAAAAAAAGAAGGCTGCAATGCTTAAAATTATTCTAAATGTGCAAGGAAGCATTTTCACCTCAGCTTAGTGTAACAGCCTGGTCACTCTCTTGTGGTAAGCAGGGATTCTAAGTATAAACCTTCTTATATCAAAGAATGCATAAATCCTGAGTCTTTAATATTAGGAGTGAATATTTTAGGCCATTACATGAAAGGAGCATTCACCCACTATCCCTACCTGTGCTCAGAAAAGGGCTTAGCATTCTCATACCCCAAATACAACATAATACCAAAACCAACTTGCTATCCCCCAACTCCCCCCTAAAACGAAAAAAAGAAGCACATTTACCTTTCAAGGCAGCTGGAACAGATTTGGGAGTAGTGAAAACATATTCTTGAGAAAGGGGACCTTCACCAGCTTCATTACATGCCTGAATACAAAATTTGTATGATGTAGACTCACTGAGCCTTTGAACTTTATATGTATGACATGGTCCTCTGTATAAGGATACAAACCTGAAAATGGAATGAGTAGCTTATTTTGAACACAGAAAAGGACTTCTGAAGTAGCTACTGTATTGTATTGAAATCTGTTCCCATAACTTCCCAGAATCTAATGAAAAGCCCAGAAACGTTTATTTCAGAGTGAAATAGGGTTCTGGCTACTATAAAACAGTAAGCTCATTTTCCAGGGCCAAGTTTTTATTTCTCATGTCTTTGAAATAAAAATCTTTTGCACAAAGAATACTACAGATTCTCTCTTACTAAAAATGGTCCTAAGCATTTTAAGAAACCCTTCTGCACTTGAAACAATGGCAAAGGACAGCAGTTTTGTCTCTCCAATGAGCTGCATACACTGTTTTTTTTTTCTTGGCCATCTACTCCTCCAATATCTTTAGCTTTTAAAAATTAGGTAACTAGATTTTACCTTTTTCCTCCTCTGTAACTCTCCCACCTAAAAACTCCAACACCTAAAAAAAGTGCCATGAATCCAACTGCTCTTGTACATCATTGCTGGAGATGGGGCCACCCAGACCTGCATAGGAGGCCAGAGTCACACTCGTAGCACACACCAGGTCCCTTTCTGAGAGTTTTGTACACTGGCCACTCTCCTGTTGTAATTCTTGCACAAACTGATCTTGGCAGCTCTTGTTTAATTTTCAGCTTTGGTATCCCCAGGACACAGCACAAATTTATCTCTTCCCGCAGGGGTTGTCATCTCCTTAGGCTTTTTCTTTTCTTTTAAATTTAAAACAGAAGGTACCTGCACGTGACCTAGTCTTTAGTAATGGCAATGAATTTCTTTCCAGTTAAGAGTCTAATTTCTTCTTACAGCACAGCAATTTCACCTAGTAGATCTATTTTGTCTCACTGTCAGGCTAAAGCTACTCAGAGATTCAGATATTGTACATAGTATAGCAGTGCTGCTCATTTTACCATTTAAGCAAGGGTACTTGCTGTACCACCTCAGCTTACACTCTGATTTAACATGAGAAAAAGTATCCCTTAAATAATAATCTGTACTATTTTCCACTAAAATAGTTGCTGCATATAAGGCAACAGAAAGAATTCACCTCTTCAAAAATATTAAGTATATAAAATCCACAACACTGAATACACTTGATACTTTGACAAAGTATTTAACCAAAAGCGAGAGAGAAAAGTGTGCTGGTACGAAACTTTGTGTTAAACACTTCATGTTGAACTGTAAATAAAAAATAGTGAAGTTTTTAATCTTGTACTTCCCAGTACAGAACACCAGAGCCCTTCTTGCCTTGCCAGATGAGACGACCTCCTATGTCTGTTGTAAATTCAGCAAAGCATATGGAATTCTGCCCTTTGCTGCCATCTCCCAAGCATCAAACCACAGCAATACAGGGCAGATTAAAGCGATGCCAAAACCAACCTTCCGTTCTTATCCTCCATTTGAAGGTGGTACTGAATGGAGTCAGTTAATACTTTTGCAGTTCCTTCTCCCCATTTCAGCTTGAGAGTCTGAGAACTGTATGCAGCACATTCCAGGCGAGGTGGATCCGGTGGGAGAGGCTTTGTTTTCAGCTTTATGGTGTGGCTGAAAGGACCAGCTCCGAGACTGTTTAGGGCTTGAATTCGTACTCTAATATTTGGAAAAAGAGAGAATAAATTAATTAGAAGTTAGGTTCTAAAAAAATTCCATTTTTGGTATGACCAAAATGGTCATTTTCATCAATCACATTAAAGAGAGAATATGCTTTGATAGATTGTCCTGAATATGCAGAGCATCACTTTCCTTATCACATTTTAAGGAGCCAGATTGATTAAAAATAAAGATATTCAGATAAATTCGTGTTAGTGAAAAGATGCAAAAGCTTTATCAGCTACTTTAAGAGTGGTCCATCTTCCTCACCCTGCAGTCCTTGTACCAAAGTTTTTGATACCACATTGGAGAGATGAGGGAAGGTAAAAAATCCCTCATCCCCAAAGAAGGAAAATCATATCTTTGAGTGTTACATCAGGTGAGTTCAAGGATAACTAACAAAAATTTGTATGGACTTTCTGGAACAGATCCTAATAATGTGAAAATAAAGTGATAATGTCCACCTCTCTTGCTGTTTTCACCAGTGACACATCTCTAGGCACCTGCAAACACAAGCCATTTTGGGTCTACCTGGAAAGTGAGAGGGGGAAATGAAAAGAAGTCAAAGGACACATAGCAGAGGGGTTTGTAAAACTTGATATTCAGGGATACGTTTTGTTGTTGTTGGTTGGTTTTTTCCTTTTTTTTTTTTTTTTTTTTTTTTTTTTTTTTTTTTTTTTTGTTTTTTTTTTTTTTTTTGGTTTTTGTTGTTGTTGTTGTCTTGTTTTTGTTTTTGTTTTGTTTGTTTGTTTTTTTAATACTCCATGGAAAACAATGCTGGCATTTGGTTTACAAGTGAAAAATTAAAGACTTTTACAAGAAATTTATTTATTTCTGAAAAGAAAAAATCAGAAAACACAAGTCTCTAAATATTTCACAGGTACCCATAGAGAACAAAGTGCATCTAATTTAATTTTGCAGACTAACATTTGCTTGTCCAAAATAGTGTCTAGGTAACTGGAAAAAAGTAATCAAAATAATTAAATTCTGAAACAATCAACCACACAGCTGCAAAATGTGGAAATGCAAATGTGTGTGCAGGCTCAAGAATAAATACTTCTCCTTTGCTACAGTAATATTTAACATTATGCTAATTTATTACAGCCCAAAACCAAGGTTAATATATGTAATTTTTTTATTTGCACAGAGTTGACAGTGTATTCTTAAAAAAAAATTCTGTGAGTAGAAGTTCAGAAATACTACAACAGAAGCTTTTCTTTTTTCAGTCTATTGACACAGAAAGCAACAGTTCTTCAGACTGCCCACATCATTGTTAAATAATTGTAAGACACACAGAAACACTGTGGTCTTACATAAAGCATTAAAAAATTATTAAGGATTCAGAAAACTGCATAGCCAGATGATATCCTAACTACACTGAAATCAGAGTGGGCTTAAATTCTGACCTCTGTGGGACTGGTCAGACTGGACAAGGTCTTTTCTGGATTGATTTTACCTTGTCAAACACACTAGAGGCCACCTATGAAGCAACCTGTCCAAAAAACAGTTATCAATCTGAATACCTAATGTGAATTCAGTTAACCTCACACATTAACCAGACAGAGACAACACTACTAATAAACAATAAACAACTGTTTAATAAACTAAATAATCATATACAATAAACAAACTAAAATAAATCATTCTTGAAAGAAAATAAAATTAGCACAGCTCACCTATTTATGATAATCATCATTACAAAGCTTCATTTTGCTCCATGGCTATGCACTACTAATAATTCTCTCAGTGCAATAATGCAGGCAATAAAAATGTACAAGGAAAACAAACAAGCAGTGCATCTGCTCTTGTGGAAGAAACAGTAGGCTGTCAAGTAGCTGTGCGTGGCGTACCTGTAGGTAGTGTCTGGCTGTAAGCCATCTATAACATAGGTCAGATCCTTCCCAACCGTAACTGGCTGCTTATCTCCAAAGTCTATGCTGTAGCCAAGGATTTCAGATCCATGGTCACAAGGTTCTTCCCAGCTTATAGCAAGGCATGTGGAAGGAGAATAGTGTGGACTTTCAACTTCATCTTCACTTAGTCCACGAAGACAGGTCACAACTGCAGGTACAGAGGCTGGAGTCATACATGCCACTACTTCACTGAAAGGGCCTGCACCTGCAACATTCACTGCCTGTAAATCCAAAGCAGACCATGTTTTTATGGCAGGGTCAATTCCTGTTTCCAGATTTCACTAACAATAGTTTTACATCTTTACCTGAACTCTGCAATAGTATATGGTGGCAGGCAAAAGGCCTTTCACTTCACAGTTGAGCCCAGGCCCACAATAGGAGATCTGCATGCATCCTTCCACGCCACCCCACTCCATTCGATACTCCGTGACATCAGCTCCATTACTTACTGGAACCTTTAAAATGGACATAAATAGTTAGAAGTTTAAATTCATTGACTAAAAAAGAAAAAAACAACCAAACCTCCAAAAAATCAACCAAACTCACCATATTTGTTTTTTTTCAGAGGAATGCTACACTCCCATTTCTTTGCTGGTTTTCAAATCAGTACAATACAAATAAATCAGAATACAATACTGGCTTTGGGTCAGCTATACTACAGACCCACTGTTTATTGTTTCAGAGACTACTCTTTACAAAGTAATTGTGATTTCAGTTGCTTACATACAGATACCATTTAGCATATGGCATTTGGCTTTGGAGCCTCAACAGTCAATGGTAAGAGATGGTCCTCCTGAGAGGGAAAGAGAGTTTGCCCTGGCTGGGTCTCTGGCAGGGATCACAATATGCAAAAGCACACTGGTGACAGTGTCTTTTTCTTACAGATTAAAGGACTCCTCCTTTGGAGCACATCCTGGCTCTTGTGTGTGAAAACTAGGTTGTGAGTACAGTGGGAAGCAGAAAACTGTGCACACTGTCTTTTCCCAAGATAGAGCTGTGAAGCCAATGGGAGAGACATGTAAGTAACAAGACAGAGCTGGACTGAAATGCCTGCTCAAGTAGCCTGTTTTTCCTCACTACCTGCCCTAGGAATCCAAATATAGCCTATAATTTTGGAACTTGTGTGCTTTTAATACCCCTTAGAAATAACAATTCGAAGTATAGCTAAAATCACATGTTGCAGACCAAGATATGAGACTACAGAAAGGTATCAGCAGTCAATGAAGTAATAAAGAAAAAGTCAACCAAAAAGCAAACCAATTTCTTAAATTGTGAAGAAAACAGAAGAAAAATGCTGACATGGTTTTGTAGTAAATATTCCAAGACAGCAATCACACCAGGGTGCAGATAATTGCTAAAAAGCATATTGTTTCCTTTACCCTTCTTTAGAAAGAGAGGTATTAGCTACTTTCAGCATTAGGCCATGTGAAGGTAAGTGACTGAAAACAAAGAGAATTTCTAAGGATAACATTTGATGTTCTTGATTTTTGACTAAAAAGGACACCCTTCCCTTCTCTCCTTAACAATGAGATGTGTTTGGTGAGAAGACTAATGCAGCTGTGGATAGCTCTGCCACTGTCAGGGAAGATGCAATACTTTCTCAGTGTTACTGCTGTTGCTGCTGTAGATGTAATGGAGTTCACCTTAAAAGAAGTAAGGGAATCCAAGCCAACAAGTACAGGGATAACAAAAAATTGGGGGAGGCATTTGATAGGCTGAGGGGTATGGCCACCAGAGGAATTTCCACAAGCGGAATCTGATACAAATTTCATGAAGTTCAACAAATACAGTGGCAAACACAAAGTCCTGGAGCTGGGATAAAAAAATACAGACTGAGGAGCAACCTTACCAAAAAAGAAGGTCTTTACCTGATGAAGATGAACTACATACTGGCTGTATTAGCAAATGAGAAACAAGAAGGCTAAAAGGAGTAATGATCCTCCCCTACTCAGCACTTGTGAGGCTGCATCTCCAGTACCATGTCCTGTCTTGAGTTCCCCAAAAGGAGATGGACATTGATGTTAAGGGACTAAGTCCAGTGAAGGGCCATGAAGGGGGAGTGCAACACACAACAATAAAAAATAGGGCTTATTTGATAGCAAGATGATAAGGCTGAGGGGAGATCCTACTGCTGCCTTAAATTACTTATTGGGAGGGTACAGAGATGAAGACAGTTTTTTTCTTGAAGGTGGCACAGTGACAAGACAAGACTTGTGACTTGCATTAAGGGATATTTTGACTAGAAATAAACAAAGAAAATCCCACAGCACAAGAGCTTACCCAGGCTGCTCTACCAGGCTGCAACATCTTCATCCTTGGACATAAATAAAAATTCACTGGGCAAGGCCCCGATAAACTTGACCTAAATATGAAGTTACCTCCAATTTGAACAGAAGGTTGTACTAAATTACATCTGGAGGTCTACTTGTACTTTAATTACCATGATTCTATAAAGTAGACATTTAACATCACTCAAATTAATCCTACCTGAATGTTGTAAGAGGTTTTTATCAAAAGGCTTTGCCTTATAGATATTTAAGGGGTGCCCCTCTGACATATGCAGTAGGAAGCATGAACACTACCTTCCAGGTAAAATAGTTTAATCTTTTTTGTGCAGTTCTGTAACTCAGATACTTCACTCCATCTCAAGATGCTGAAAAGCTGTGTTTAAACAATATTCCCAGATAAAATCTTTCTTTTTACAAGCTTAATTTTTATCTATTGCATTTTTTAATCAGACATCTAAATTCTGTGGGTTTATAGGAAGTCTGTGAGGCTTTTGCTACATTATTACTGATGTAATTATGTAAAATTAAATCAGGTTATAAAACCAACAAATGCACAATCATCTATTGTATTATGTGGATACATTCTCTCTGAGGAAATATAACCACATTAAAGAAAAATTTTAAGAAGACAATGCATCACTCAGAAATGCAGAGCAGCAGTTGTGGCAAAACTCTTAAAGAACACAATAAGATCTCAGGTACCTGCAGGCTACCAACTTACAGTTGCCATGTAATGGTATGATGAATGACTAAAGTTTTACCTACTAAGTGCTGGATAATAAGGTAATCCCATGCTTACAAATAGGATTAAAATACAGTATTAAGCTTTTAAAGCTGAGCTCAAACATGTAGAAGACAATCATGTTAGAATAAGTGTAACATGGCATTCTTACCTCCCACGACACCTGAGCACATGCAGCAGACCTGCATGCCACTTGAGGGGGCTTGCACTGATCTGGTGGTCCAGGTGCTGTAGTTATTTCACATTTTTCTGAGTAAGGTCCAAACTATTAAAAAGACAGTTGATACAATTACATTGTAAAAACAAAATTACTACTTTTTAAATAACAGTTTACCATGGTAGGGACATTTAACAACAGCCTGAAACTTTGTATTCCGTGTTTATAAAATATATTTCTGTGGACTGTGGATTCAGGATTTATTTCAGTATGTGACTATTCTCCAGAAAAGTTGCAAGGTTCTTCTTCACTACAGCAAATGCAATGTGAATAAATTTGGCACTTCAAACTCTTGGGCAAAACATGGAAGTGCTACCAAAGCCTTATTTTGAAGTTACACGATGGCTGCACTGGAATATTAAACCATTTGTAACTGCCTTTTTATATATATCTAAAAGAAATAAAAGATTCAAAAACTGCTGAGCTATAGACCATTCTTTGTGGGGGGAAGGATGAAAATCAGGACAATGCTTTAAAGCTCTGAGCTGCAGACCTTTCCACAAACAGTGTCAACTCATCCTGATAGTTCTTTATGAAGAGAACATTATTGATCAGTGTAAGCAGCCCTGCCTCTCTGCCTTTAAATTGGGACTTTGGCTACATAATTAAATAAAGCTTGTTCTATAGCAACTATTGATTTTAACACAGTATTCCAAAGAGGGAGAATAGTCTTGTATCTGACAGAACATGTACTCAGAAGCTAAACTAAATGTAAAAATTGAGAGAGTCAGGAAACACTACTGTGTTCTAGAATACCAACAGCTGTAAAAATGAAGGTCAATCAATTTACAAAGCTGTATACAGAAAATAATTTGTTACCTGATTTCACATGAGAACACTATAAAGTTATAACAGTGCTTTAATAAAGTACTTAGCATTTCCTAATAATTTTCCAGTACTGTTATTCAGATAAGAGACATAATTATCTATTTTCTCTTCTCTTCACCTAAAAATCCCCTTCATTATAAACTGATGTATAACTGTCTGTCCCCACACAACAATAAACTATGTGATTCAAATAACTCTGCATTAGGAAATCTGATTTTAAAATTACTGTTAAATAACTTCTTTTGAAAGAAAAGATCCTTAATAGTGATTGAAGTCCCTGGAAATAATTTCATTTCAGACTACCTCCTTACCCCAGCCTTGTTAGCTGCTCGCAGTCTGAAGTTATACATCCTCCCTGGCAGAAGGCTGCCGACTGTGCATTCAACATCAGAGCCTTGGTAAACCTCTCTGTGTTCATCAGTTTCTGCCTGAAACATTTCCAAACCGTAACAGGTAATAGGTGAACCACCGTCTACCTGGGGTGGTCCTAAAAATAAGGAAGAAAGAAAAAATTATTTAATTTTAACACATAACACATTTGGATCCCTTACAGTCACTAATAGTTGTAAGAGAATTACCCCAACGCAGCTGAATTTCTCTTGCTCTTGGTCTACCCTGTAGCCTTGGAGGCTGGCACAGACCAGGAACCACTGCTGGTGTCTGCACCAGTAAAGAATCAGATGCCTACAAAGGAAAGACAGATTAACAAAGGCATCTAGGCCAAAACAAACACTATCAATTATGCCACAAGTAAAGGCAAATAATGAGTCAGAAACAGTATCTTTGCTGAAGTACATCTTCAAATACATGAAGATGCTTAAATGATTTGATGTATTTTTCATAATAGCTAAATAAAACATGCTAAAGTAATAATAAAATATGCCAAATTAGCTTCTGCTTTTGTGTTTTGGTACACATGCAAGGGGTAGAATTGAAAACAGTGGTCAATTATCAGTATAAACCTAGTATAGATGCTTGACTTGTTCAATGTAAACTCATTCTCTTTTCCATAAACTGCAGTTTAATGAGCTCTAAACCCTTACTCTAAGGGTTGTATACTTTCTGTATAAGTACCTTTCAGAAAGCAAAAGTGGGCAGAAAATTCAATCAGAGGAGATTTAAAAAAAAATTAAGACTTCACATTTTTCATCGCTTAGTAATACTTTATGTGCAACAAGCTTTCTCCTCTGATTTGAAGTTTGGGCAAAAATGCATAGAATAACATACAGCAGATGGCACTGGCTATTCTGAATGCAGACAAAAATGAGCAAAGATGATGAGGGGTTTTTAGTTTCAGTGTGATACAGAATGAATACAAAGTTGGTAAGTCTTTAGGTTTACAAAAGAAAAGCCTCTCAGAGCCCCTTTTCACAACGACTTTCTGCCTATGTTCAAGAACAAGTGGATTGGAAGTTCTGCTGGTTTTCAGTTCCTTTGAAATTTATTGTTGCACTGAACAACTGATTCTACTTAAAAAGCAGAATGCTTCTCAGGAGGCATATGTCCATGACAAGTGATAGAGGAGTTAATTACATCTTTCTTTACTGTTCTTCTGTTGGCTTCTGACACCTTCAGAAAGTATTAGGACTTTTTGGAAATTATTTTCTCTTTGGTTCTTAATGTTTATTCAAGTAACGAAGCTGAGCTGTGGGGAAATAAGCTGGCAGAGTAAAAGTCTCCAAGGACACATGCACTAGTGGTTTGGTGACAGCCTTCCTCTGCCCTCTGAGCTACGGTGAGAGGGAAAACACTGCAGCTGAGCCAGCACTGAAGGAGACCAGATTTATTCTTAAGACAAGGTGGCTATGGTCAAGGTTATCTTTGCAGGAGACTTCTAGGTGGAGGAAGAACACATACATTTCATATAGTAAGGGGGGAGGGCTGGATAGAAATGGTCAACACTAAGAATGCAAGGCTTTAAGATTTTCAGGAGACCAGCTGGACAGTGAAGCCCTTCTGGAAGTCTGTAGAGAGCCAGGGCTAGCTTCTTACACTTGATGCTGAGAAGGGAGAGGAATACAGCACACCATTTTAGCACTGGCAGCTGAACTTCACCACAGAACTGACAGTGCAAATGTGTGTGTATGTAATATGCATAGTATGGCACAGCAAATTGTTTGGGAATATTGAAAACTAGGGCAATGTAAATATTTTAATTGTGCTTGAGATAGTGTGAGAAGAGGCTACAGGGCACAACCCTGTAAAACCTGAGTGGAGACTTCCTCCCTTGCTTGCTGGGCTGACTTGGCTACTTGGACTAGGTACTCCACTGACCACAGGGAAAACATTAAATTTACAGAATCATAGAATCTCCTGAGTTGAAAGCGATACATAAGGATCACTGAAGGCCAGCTCCTGGCCCTGCACAGGACAACCCCAAGAACCATACTACGTAAAAGGGCGTTGTCCAAACGCTTCCTGAACTCTGTCATGATTGGTGCTGTGACCACTTCCCTGGGCAGCCTGTTCCAGTGCCCTGCTTACACTGCTGCATTGAGTTAGGCCTTAACAAATGACCTTCTATTAATGTATCACAGAGGAAAGGACACAGTATGTTTCTGCAAATAAGAAAAATCATGTTAAACCAAATATAGTATCAGAAAAGAATATTCACATTTCTTTCTTTAAGAAATGAGCAGAAACTTGAAATACTGTGCATCAATACTGGAACTTCTTTGAGGTTCTAATTATGGCTATTTTGTTAGACACTTCTGCACAATATTTGCTTAAATCTATCTGCTGGACCAGATTTTCTTAAAGAGAGAGAAATTTTATTTAATAAAAATATTAGCTCCTCTTACAGTGCTTTGTCCTCCTTCTCCAACGCAATATACACGTAACCGATAGGAAGAGCCAGGATTTAGCCGGTCACACACATGTTCCCTAGCAGCTCCGCTGTATATTGTGTCCCATTTGTTTCCTGAAAGTTAGAAATAAGTGTGCAATAAACCAAGGTGTAATTTGCCACACTTCAGTACCAGCCACAGCAGGTATCCTAACTTCACTAAATAAGTGTGTGCCTGACATTTATAGGAAAAGAAATAAGGACTTGCTTTGAGTTTCCTGGAAGATCCAACAATTTCATAAATATAGTTTCCTAGGTAAATCTGTTGAAGTGAAATAGCTTCCTTTGATATTCACCCTAACTAGAAAAGAATTTATTTTTAATTAAGTAGTTATTACTGGGCCAGCAAACACATTCAACATCATAACCAAATAAATGGGTAAGAGACAAAAGCAGTATTTTCCATGGAAAAGAAACTTCTAATTACAACATCATTTTGCAGGCTGTAACTACAGTTTATAATTGATAAAGTTTGTTCCTGTATTTCTGAATGACCCAGCAGCATCTGAAATACTGATTTCATTTGCTGTTCTTAAATCAGAAACTCTTTTGCACTCTCTCTCTGTTTTAAGAGATTAAGCAGGGAACCTGAGGACTTTTAATTAAGTCTCCAACAACTCAATACATTGCAGAATTTAGAGGACTGGGAATGAAAGGTAATACACTAAATTTAGCTCACTAAATCTGCATGAAAGGCTTGGATGCATCATTCCAGAAGTGACTTAGTGTGGACATGTGATGGCATACAGAAAGGATAGACTAAGTATCAACAGAACCACAGCCGAGAGCCCTGAGAGGGCTCCCATCACATCTGAGGACAGTGCTTTTTCTCAATCTGACAAAGCACTGGAGAAATATAAACTTTCATTCTCAATATAACTCTGTTCCTGAACTTGAAAAGGTTACATACGAGATCTAGATTTTTAAATATGCAAGATGGTTTTATGTCCTGTTTAGAAATACTGTTCATTTCCTTTCTGTATAGGAGGACAGAACAGCAAACAGCAAAAATCCCAGCTGTATCATTGTTCTCCTTTAATAGTGACAAGTACTAATTTTTCTTTCATCTGTCATACAGACAAAGCTACATGTCCCTGTCTCCTTGCCCTAAAATGTCTAAAATTTCTCCTTTCATTTCCAAAACAGAATACACTTAATTAATAAGTCAAATAAGAAGCATCTCTTTTGACACAGAATTTTGTGGCATCTTCTTTCTAAAGCAAAGGAACTTGTACATAGCCATCAATGTGCCTCTATTGTTTGATGGCAGTCTCTGGCAATACCTTTTCCTGTCATAATACACATTTTGTTCTTCTCATAGGTGCATAGAGACAAAAAAAAAAAATCCACAGCTGAATGCCAACATATGCTCCTAATACTTACCACTTAAGCCTTCAGACATTTCCACAACGTATGTATTTATTGCTGCTCCTCCACTGTCTTTTGGCGGATCTATAAAAACCAGCAATATTCCAACTAAGCAAGATAAATTAAATGGTTTTGTAGCTTTTGGGAAGCATTTACAAAAGGCAAAAATGAACAGCCAGCTGGAGATGGGTGCTTATTTAGATAGCATCCTAGCTCAGGGCAGTGGCAAATCACTCAAAGTCTCCGCTGAGAGAAGCTGCCAGCTCACAACCCTACTGTTCACTCTGCAGACGAAGAGTGTCAAGTGAGTCGCACTTGGGAGATGCCACAGCTAACATTTCAGTCTCAAGTGCTGCAGAAGGCAGTCTGATTATGGATTCGGGGACTCAGACCCTAATGGTCCTGTAATTTGGACTGCAGATAGGAAAAGATTATCATACTGATTTGTACATAAGAATGTTTCAAAATTATTTAAGGAGAGAATTTCAACACCTTAAATATTTTGGAAGAGAAGTCAAGAGATCTATACTGAAAACTTATCTCTTAAACTTCTAATCCATCACTAGAAATTGAGTGCACTATCCTCCCTGGTACAATATTCATGTACAAGATATGAACTTACAGGCCCTTCTTCAACATATAATCTTAATACTGTTTTTTCAAAGAACAGCAAAATTAAAATAATGTGGAAAAACAACATTTTGAACAAACACAAAGACAGTATGATACTTCAACATGGAAGGGTACTCCTGACAAAACATCACATTATGTACATGCTGGATGAAATGACGTTGGCTCTTAAGCAAGGGTTACATTTCATATTACACCTGCTAAATAAAATGAGACGACTTATACGGCACACAGCACTTGTTTGGTTGAAAGGTATCAAATTACTCCCAATGAAAAATAAAGTTATCACATTAACTATCACATAAAAAGAGTATTATTGTTCAACATACTGACTATTAAAGGTCTTATATATAAATATATATTTTAGGTAGCTTTTGATTTACAAATCAGGTATTTTTAATAACTTTACACATTATGTATCATCCATAAAAGATAAAAGTATCTGATTCTGATGTAGAAAAGCAGTCTGGAAAGATGCAATACTGGATCTCCTACGTACTACTTATACTCTACAAGTAACTTTCTTATAATTGATGCTAAAGCATTAAACACACTATTAAATGGAAATAGGTAAGAAGTGACAATAAATAAACTTTTTAATTGTTTGATTTTCTGCTAAAGTACTGCATCACACAGTACAGTTTAACCTTCTCCTATTTTACAGCTTAAGACTGAAAACCCCTGAGCCTAAGGAAAAGTTTCTCAGGATCCTTAGCGAATAAAGCATTTCTCTATTAAAACCAAACACTTTGAAAAGATAGGTTGAACTTTGATCTTCTCTTTCAATAAACATCCAGAATGTCATCCACTTTTTGTGCTGGAGAAACAGAACTTCTTAATGCACCAATTAACACGTTTTTTTAATTATTGCAGTCCCCTGCAACAACAGTCTCTATTAGAATTAGTATATTATTTTCCCCACATAATTACTTATAATGTCACACTATTTTGAATCAATATTTTCCTTAATTCCATGAAAATGGATCATAATAGCTCAGTTGACTGAAGTGTTACTGAAGTAAAACCTGACCTTCTATGTACAAATATATATAAAATATTTTATACATATATAAAATACAGAAGACATACTGTAAACAGAGCTGGACAACATTCTTACCCCAGATTATTTTAAAACTCTGTGCATGAATTTTTCCTTTCACTGTGGGTTTTGAAGGTACTCCAGGTTTGTCTGGACAAGTAATGTATTCCACTGTTTCACTTGGACTGCTTTTCCCTTCTGAGTTATAGGCAATGACCTGTAAATATATATAAAATACTATAAACACACTGGTATCCTATTCACTGTTTATTGTAAGGACAATTTAATTTAGATGTGTATTTAGACAGATAGATACATAATAAATTATAACAAGAAGTTATTTAGTCCCATAGTTAGACAATCACTACACAGAAAAAAAAAATGCATGCAAATTCCCGGGAAAAAAAAACCAAACCTTAAAAAAAATCCCTCTCACATTAGTATAGTACTTTCTTTTACAGAAATACATTCAGAGATTAAAAAAAGGGGGATATAAACTCTTCAGTCCCAAGGAAAACGATGGCAAAGGTTGTCGAGAAAGTTATTACAGGCGTGTGAAGGACAAGAAATTAATTGGATTTATCAAGGGTAAATCACATTTGACCAACCTGAGTGCCTTCCACAATGAAACAATTTGCTCAGTAGATGGGGGAGAGCTGTGGACATCATCTACCCTAATTTTAGTTTGATATGATCTCCCAAAGCATCCATGTAGACAAGCTGGTAAAATACAGACAGAACAGATGGACCACAAGATGGGTGTAGAAAACCTGACAGAATGCCTGGCTCAGAGGGTGTTGGTTAATGGTTTGAAGGCAAATTAGCAGCTGCTCAAGAGGGGATTTCCTCAGCAGCTGATCCAATGTCATATTCTATTCAATATTTAGAAGTGCTCTGGATGACAGAGTGAGTGATGCTCCCAGGTTTGCATATGGCAGCAAACGAGGAGAAGACAGAGATGGGAGGGAAGAGCCACCATGCAGACTTTGACAGGTTGAAAGACTTCATCAAGAACTGTATGAGCTTTGGGCAAAGATAATCTTGCACCTGGGATGGAATAATCCCAGCACCAGTATACTCTGGGGTCTGACTGGCTAGCCAGCTTTTCTTTTTTCAGCTCTGCTGAGAAGGACCTTAGGTGGGAGCAAGCCAAATGAATCAGCAAAGCATCTTTGCAGTAGCAAACAAATTGTTTCATGGGCTGCATCAGCAAGAATTTAGCCAGAAGAGCAAGGGATGTGATTATGCCACTTTATTCAGCACTTCTCAAGCCATGCTTGGAATACTGGGTCCAGTTTTGGTCCTTCCAGTTCAAGAGACACTGGGAAACTGTAGTGTTTAGAAGAGAGGCAGCATGATGATTAGAGGATTGAAGAATGTGACACAAGAAAAAAAAATGGTATTATTCTGCCTAAGAAAATAGAAGTTTAATTGGGAAGGATCTAATCACAGTCTTAATACCGAAAGGATAGTTACAGAAGAGATGAAGATACTACCTTCAAAAGATCTGTGATGACAGGACAAGAGTCAGTAGACACAAAATGGGTTAGGGAAAATTCTAGCTGGATTTAAGAAAAGAAAGTAGTCACCATTAGAATAGACTGCTCAGGGAAATGGCCAAATCTCCATTGCCAGAAATACTGAAATCTCAGCTCAACAGGGCTGAGACAGGGTTGAATTGCCTAACCTAAAGCCCTGCTTTCTACAAAAATTTGACCCAGATGATCGCCAAAACTCCTTTCCGATCTAGACTTTTCTGTGATTCTAGGAAAGGAAATTCTTGCTATTCTTTTTAGTTTAGTAAAAAGCTAAACAACCTAAAAAAAAAAAAAAAAAAAAAAAAAGAAGTTTTTTTGACTTTTATACTTGTTTTAAAAATGAGCAGAATCAAAATAAGAGCAGTTATGTTAGTACAGACTGAGAAAAGGAAATGTGAGCTAACATGTCTCTCAGACAGAAAGTCTCCTGATACAGTTTACAAGGTTAATAATCATCTGCTTGTCTTTGTGCCCTTACAAATGAAGTTAAACAGGCAGTTAGCATTTACCTATTATAATAAGGTTTCAAATGGTTATAAAGCTTCTTTCAAAAGCCTTAAGGAATATTACTACTAATTAAGTCTTTTCCTGTATAATAAAAATTAAAGACCTGATTAACACAACATTTGTTTCTCCTTTATGCCTTGTGAATGAGCGAACAGAGACTTCTGTTTACTGTTTTGCTAATAACAATAGGGAATAAACATTGATTTGTTTTTTATTTTAATGAGAAACTTAGAACATTTAAGTAACTATACATTTACTAGTAATGAGTATGCTTAACATATAAGATTACTTTCAAAGGAAAACTGTGACCAAGTCCTGCAAAAGTTAGTTTCAAGATAATTAGCTATTCATGTGTGGCCATAACAGTGCTAGGAATATACTGTGTATTTTAAATTATTTAAATATTAAGTTATGAAAATACCCCAACCACATCATGTTCAGAAGTGCAAAATACCATCTGAAAAGGAGTATGCTTTAGTGTTAATTCAAACCAAACCAACCAACCCTTAAACTGTTACCCTTCATATTGCAAAGAGAAACTATTCTTCAACAGTTCCCAATTATTCTTCAAGAAATAGTATTTTAGGTGTATGTATGACAACAGCTACCAACATTTTTCCCTTGTAGGCAGAGAGGAGGTTATTCTGACTGTGCCTCAAGTTGCATCAGGGAAAGTTTAAACTGAAGGCCAGGAAAAATTCCTTCATGGAAAGGGGGGTCAAGCACTGGCACAGGCTGCCTGGGGAAGTGATTGAGTCACCATCACTGGAGGTATTTCAAAGATGTGTAGATGTGGTGCTTAGGGACATGGTTTAGTGTTGGGTTAACAGCTGGACTTGATGATCTTGAAAGGTCTTTTCCAACCTAAATCATAGAATCATAGAATCAGATGGGTTAGACAGGAACTCTGAGATCATCAAGTCCAACCCTTGATCCACTACCACCAAAGTTACTAGACCATGGCACTCAGTGCCACATCCAGTCTCTTCTTAAACACCTCCGGGGACGAAGAATCCACTACCTCCCTGGGCAGCCCATTCCAACACCTGATTACCCTCTCTGTAAACAATTTTTTCCTAATATCCAACCTAAACATCCCCGGCAGAGCTTGAGACCATGCCCTCTTGTCTTACTGAGCATTGCCTTCCAAGAGACCAAAGCCCAGCCTTGTCACAGCTACCTTGTTCTGTGATCTGGGATCCAGTTACGATGCTAAAGGTAGAGGCAAAGAAGGTATTGAGAACTTCTGCCTTATCTTCATCATTAGGAACTTGCTTCCTGGTCCTGTTTAGCAATGGGCCTTTGTATGTCTTCCCTGGGCTTCTGCTTACTGCTCACATAGCTGAAGAACCCTTTCTTGTTGTTCTTGACATCTTGGGCCAATTTCAGTTCTAGCTGATTCTCAGCCTTCCTGACTGCAACTCTGTGTGTCCTAAAAAAGTTCTTGTAGTCTTGGATGGCTATTTGGTCACCTTCTCATGGCCAGTATGCTTCTTTTTAGCTTTTCACCACACCCAAGACTAGACTGACCTAAGCTAACTAGTTCAGCCCTCAAGGCTTGTTAGAATGGGCTCAGCAATATGGTAATATCAGTGATTTGCTAATAAATTTTTTGATGATCCCAACTGTGTTTAGACATGTTTAGAGTCCATCAAAGAACCCCACCGCTACACTAAGTAATACTACCCACGTATGTGAAGTACAAAAGTCAAATAAAACCCCCAACTGTTAAGAACATGGACTTATGACCTGGAATTTCAAGGTATCTGCAATTATGTTATGCCCTCACAGAGGTTCTTGTTCCTTCTGCAGAGACAATTAATGAAGCAGGTGCTCAGACAGTAGTTTTAAGAGACTGAAATTGTAAGAAACCGGCATCGAATTCTGTTTTCCTTAGAAAAGGCCCTCTCCAGTTCTGAGTCAAACTCAAGCTACTCTGGTGCAAAAAACCCCACTCAAACATATGGAAAAATCTTACCCTAAATTTATATTTTGTACTGCGCCTCAAATTCTTCACTGTGTAGGTAAGATCGTCACCATCATATTTTGGCTTGAAACCATATCCCTGCAGAATTAAATAGGATCATTTGAAACATCTTTGCAGATCAGAGGATGTAACATACTTCATACAAATAATTACTGTTTCAAACTGTAATTGTTATGCTTTCTGACAAAGTAATGAGTGCACCTTCATTGTGTAAACACAATTTTTTTTTTGAGAGGAGTGAATTCATTATCCATTTTCCAATCAGAAGAGGAGAACAGTAAGAGAAGCATACAAAGGATCCCCACAAATTATATCTAACACTTTCAAAGGGTAGTACAGTATTCATTTTAAAACAAAGATAGTTAGGCTGAAATTACATCTAGAGGGACCACACTTCATGATGCAATTACTTTGATCCAGCTCTTATGAGGCTTAACTTTCACACAGAAATTCGCAAAGCTAGAAGTAATTTAAATGTCTTTGCAGGAAGGAATTAAGGAATTGGGCTTAATAACACTAAACACAATAAAAAAGAAGAAAGCTATGTGGTCACAACAGTGACAAGTCATTAGCTTAATTTCAGAAAATACAGTTGCTTGTAAAATATTCTATCAAAAGTAATAATTATTACACGTAGTACAATAATGTATCAAAAACACACATTAGTCTCTTTTCTTATTGAGAATAAGTATTCTAAACTTACTGAGTTCTCATCCTCCATCTCTAAAATATATGAGATTCCTTCATCCGATGGTGTTCCTGAGGGTTTTGTCCACTGAAGGGATAACCAAGTAACTCCAGCATTAATCAGCAAAGGACTTGCTGGTGTGGATGGGGCAGTGCCTGAGGTATGATACAGGACTTCTTCACTAAAATCACTGTTTAAAACAGACAGTATGTAAACTAACTAAACAAAATAATTATTTTTAGAAAAACTAAATTCTTACTAAACACAGTTATGATAGTTTCTTGTACATAAGCACAATGGGAAATTGCAAGCTGGTACATGCAGAAGACTTAACTTGCCCATGAGTTCGTCAGTAACCAAACATTTCAACAAGGGTAACATATTCATAACTGAAAGATTTCTTTCAATGTTTTGCCAACCAAAATGTTTCACTTTTTCATATTAACTCGGTATTAAAAAACAGTAGAGCTCTATATGCAATAATATACTAATACCACAGTGTCCTTCCTATTCAAAATGAAAACATGAAGATATAAAAGCATATATATGAAGGCCTCAAAACAAATTTTGCTTACGTCTTCCAAGATTACTTTGAAGTACTAGTTTCTCTAGTGAATCGGAAAAATAGAGTAATGGTCTCACTCGATGTTAAGCTACTTTAAGAGTTGATAATATGAAAATCTTATTGCAGAACAAATGAAGTAACGTTTACACCAGTGAATCTTCTAACACAACTGTTAGCCTTATCTGATGACAAGTAGATACACCTTGTGGTGAAAATACAAACAAGTTATATAAAAAGACCTAATGTGAAACAGAGAAATGGAAAAGTCATTAAGCAGGTACTATACTTGCACAGATGATCTAATGTATCCAGCTATACTAAAAAAAAAACAAAACACCTGTTCTCAGGTGGCATTTGCTGCTTCTACATTAGACCTGAAGAAACATTTACAGGCTTAAAGTTAATCTAGGTTTTTTTAACTATATGAAACTAGTGTTACAATTAAACTACAAATGTGTAATTTTAATCTGAAAGCTAGGAATTATCTAAGTGAGCATCAGGAGGCCCTGAAAACTAAATCCTCTATACAGCTCAAACAACTGTACCAGTTAAATATCTCGTGTGTTGGAACTTGACTTGCCTGAAGCAGCACAATATAAAGATACCTCTTACTCAACCTACATTATAATAGCACACGTACCTAAATTTTGGTCTGCATTAAAGTACTTTTGGTAGTTTAAAAAAAAATCAGATCTTGCTGACAACCCATTATCAAGAGTGTTGATAGCACACAAAGTAGACATACCGTCTGTGTGGACATGCAGACTGTCAAATACTGTCAAGCAAGAAGTGAAAAAGTGCAAAACGAGAAAACTTTCTAAATTTGTGGGTAAAGTAACTTTTTTTCCTTGTAAGAAATCACAAGCAAGACAATCTCTGAAATAGAGATTGTGTGATACCTACAATTAACTAAACAAAGGTCAGCACTTTATAGGTAGTCTAAAGAAAGCAGGAAGAGAGGCTTGATATAAATATTATGTGTATCTCTATTTACAACACACTATTGAAGGAGTTATATCTTATGAGCAGATATAAGGTTAAAGACCCCACATCTTAAAAAGGTTTAATGTCTTTACTTGATTGAATCACTCAAAAATACACTGAAATAAACAAAAAGTTCCAGCAATACCCACACTTGAATCACTATTAAACAATTTCCTTAGAAGTACAACAATACTATCCATTTTTAAAAATAGATTTTATTATTCAAGTATTCTGTAGTCACTGTTTCATGTGAGGTTAGAATTAAATTTAAAAATGAGTAACTCAAAGATAAAATATCTGTTCTTGTTGGTAAAATTATTTAGACAAAATTCTGTCTCCAGATGCCTAATGTTCTCAACATTCTTTATAAGGAACAAACAGGCACTCTACACTAATAAGCATTATTTCAAGAGACTTCTTAATTAAATAATACCATGAAGACAATAAAGCACATCTTCACAAGGCTATGAAATACTGATTTAAAAATCTATTCAGCATGATTAGTTTAAGAAGGGTACTTAACTGATCAGTGTCTTCAAAGCTTACGCTGGAGGAATTTGTAATATGTGCAGCTATTCCTAGTGGATACATTTACACTCAGAAGCAAAAGGGGAACAGGAAGACAGCCTGAGCACTGGACCCTAGTTAACTGCCAGCTCCTCCCGGTCTTTATTTATAACAGTTCCAACTAAATCTCATCAAGACAAAGTCCAGGAGAGACTAAAGAGAATAATTAATTACAGGAATATCATCCAGAAGGCAGTAATGTAAAAAAGACTGTCAGAGCACACCAGAAGTTGCTCTAGTCCACTAGAGTGTCTTCTGACAGTGGCCCAAAGCAGGTGCTTAAGGAAAGACATGGGAATAGGCACTATATACAATGCATTCCAAGTACTCTCCAACGCCTCTCAACATATGCCTCAGATCTCCTAAGCCAGTTGTATTTTCCCCACACTTGATAGTCTCCACAAGATTTCTTCTGCCTAGCATGAGTTAGGACTTCAGCTCTGGCTCCCTACTCTTCATGCTGTCCTTCAACACTGTCCAAGCAGGCACTGTTGCTTCAAACACCTCTTTCTGCCAGCAGAAGTACACACAACAAACATCCTCTATTTCACGCTATAAAAAACCCACTCTGATGAGCTGCAGCACAATTTTCACAATATTTCAAACAGTGAATTAAATAAAAAGAAATGCAAAATAGCAATTTTAGGCTAATGGTCAGGGAAACCTAATTTTTACGCCACACAAGACTTCAAGGTCCAAGTGCTACTAGGTAGCGTGGACACCAGCACGCTCTTCTAGAGGTGACAAGCCCCTGGTAGTGTGACTTGTTAGCCAGGTTAATCCGCTTGGCCTGATGACCAAGAAGCATTCCCCAGAACTAATGCACTATGCAGTAGTGCAAGCAGAACTTGAAAATACATTGCTGTGGGTTTTTTTCAAGTTTTTATTTATATTCTCTACTGAAGTCAGATGTCACAGAGTCATAGAATGGGTCAGGCTAGAAGGGACCACAGTGGATCATCTGGTCCAACCTCTCTGCTTAAGCAGCATTGTCCTAGAGCACATGGCACATGTCATTCATTTGAAAATTCAAAACAAAGTTTGGTGCTCTCCAACTTCTGAAAAGTAGTAATTAAAAGCAAGATGCACATATCCTAAGCACTTATAATAAGCTATAGAACTTCCAAAGAATTCTTTGATATGGTAATATCATATTTTTTCTATTTCCCAGGGAAATTAACAGATACCTTAGATAAAGGGACAATATCCCAGTAAGGGGACATGGCACAAGGCACAACAGATACACGTGGCAGTAGGAGTTCTGCCAGACTCACTTCCTGCTCCAGAAGAGTTACTGACTCCTCTTTATATCATCATCACTACAACTCTAAATTTAAGGAGTGATGATAAGTCCTTGAAAACTGCTATAGCAATTTCAGGAACTAACCTTAGGTCTAGCACCATATCAAACCTGCCTGGAACAAAGAGCAGCAGAGAGCACAGTAACGAGGTATCCCCCTGTCAGCACAGCAGCAGCACATGTTGCTTCTAAGAGGGGCTGCAGCATTTATATGGTAAGTGTGCACACACATAGCAATTGTAGTACACAGCCATGCCAGGCCTGAACAAAATGCGCTGTGCTGGGAATCACAGAACAACTGAGGTTGGATGGGATCTCTGCAGGTCATCTCATCTAATCTCCCCTGCTCAAGCAGAGTCAAGTGATTCGAAGGGCACAGGTAACCTGAAAAATTAATAATCTAATAATATGCTGTGAATTAACTAAGCAATTGGACTAGATAATCACTGTAGGTCCCTTCCAACTGAAACATTCTATATTTCAGTTTATTCCAGTTGGACAAAAGACATTTTTCTTTAAATGCCACCATATGTTTTTCCCAAATGCACTTATGCATATGCATTCCACTCTTATGTACATAATATTTACCTCATTCCCATGTCATTTTTGGCTGCTAGCCTAAAGGTGTACCCCATTGCTGGTGATAGTTTAGTGATCCTATACTGCTTCTGTTGACCATAATAACACTGGCAAAACTCTCCATTTCCTTTTCCCTGAAAAGGAATAAATTAATCACATTATTCATCCTGTTATATATGCATCCATCAATCAAAGTAACACACAAATATGAAGTAAACTCATTTTTTAAAATGAAATATAACTCAAGAATCTCCCATATAGTGAGGTAGGAGCATATGAAATCTTGTATGTATGTTAAATTAGCAACTTTTCCCCTTGCTTTCCATTTCCCAGCTCCACAGGGCTGAAAAAAAAACCCCATGAAGCTTCTACAGCTCTGCCATCTCATGGTAGCTGTCCAGGTAGGGACTGCAAGATGTTTGCAGGGGTATAGCTGATCCACCCCCTTTGTACAGAAGAAAGACTGTTACTGGAAAATGATCCTTCAGTGCCAGCTCTTGAACGCAGTATTGGACTACAAGTGAAAAAGCCACTATTAAGAGTGGTAGAATCATGCAATTAAGATCCTACTATTTTATATTCCCCAGGAAAAAAAATTGAGCAATATTCTGATAGTTGCTTCAGGAATTACATATTTGTCACACACCTCTAAACAGAAGCCACAATTTTCATATAACTTAATGTGTACAGTCACACACAACTACTTTAAAAACCTACAAAATTAAAAATACAATAGAAAAAACTTGCTTACTTCATCCCATTCTAAAAGGTAGCTGTGGATTTTGGAACCATTATCACAAGATGCCTGCAATGGGAAAATAAGAAAATTAGAACTCTTAACTGGAAACAAGACCACTTAAGGAAAAAATGTATGTATGGGCCAAACCATGACAAGAACAGCAGAAGGCAAATGACGCTCCCCTTATACAATTGTTTCACTTGCCAAGACAGTCTTAGTTCAGTCTCTATCCAAAGGATGCTTGTTTCACGTTTATGGTTTTGTTTTCTAATTTAGAACTTGAAAAAGTATTCAGGCAGTTGTGTAAAATGCTATAGTATTTTTCTGAGCAGCTGGATTGCAGATCTGCTCAGATTTGAGTCTTTTCAGACAACTTAATTTGCTTTGCACAAACAAGCTTATGTTCAGTGGCAGAGAATCAGTTCCACAGTACAGTAGGGGACTGGAACTTAGTAACTTTATTTGCAAAGGCTCTTTGCTTTTCTATGAATCTGTATCTTCTTACTGAATGCCACATTTAATCCAGTGCACCTATTTCCAGTCATGGAACTGTGACTGAAATAAGTATGTTTGATGAAAATTTTCCATTGTAACGAACTGATATTTTATTGCCAAATCCACAACAATTCTGAAGAGTTTAAAGTATTTATTTTAAAGGCTGTGAAGCACTTCTTACCTTCCATTGAAGAGTAAGAGAATTTTTGGTCCGATTAGTTATCCTGGGCAGATTTGGTGTATCAGGTTCACAACTCGATGTGGTAAAACTCTCTGCTTCTGAAGGGCTCCCCTTTACACAGTTGCATTCTACTTGTACTCTGAAGTGGAAAAGAGTCAGTAACATTTTGCTTCAAAATCTGTATCTATAGTTTCCAGAGAAAACTTAGTATTCAGAATTGAATAACAAAGCCCTGCTGCTTCATTATTAAAATATCACTGTTATAAATAAATAAGTGGAAACATCTTGGTCAATTAATGTGAAAGAAAAGAATCCTTTACTTTGGATGTACATCATTACCATCAGTCAGCTTTAGTCTCATAATTATATTTGAAATATATCTGTTATTAGCCGTACTTTGTTTGGGAAATAACGGTAACATTTTGCAGGCTCATAATCCACTGCAGACATATTAACTGATATGCAAGTGCTTTCGTCACATGAGCACAGTGAAGCTATTGATGCGTTATCAGAGTCTCCTCTGTACTCCTTCAAGACCTTGCTGAGCCTGTTTACCCTGTCCTCTCCTTTAGGAAGGCTATGAATTAACTCTCCACCTACTTCAGAAGAGTGAATTCTTGCTTCTGTCTCAAAGAGAAATGCTTTGTTTTTCAAACAGCTTGTATCCAAAAGGAAATAGATTACTGTCTTCCGGCCTCTCCCTGCCTCCTAAGTTATGTAGCTATGCATTGTGTCTTCCTTGGGTGAACGACACATTATCTTATTCTAATTCACCTATTCCTTTGCAAGAAAAAAAACCAAAACCCAAAAAAACCCCCTTTCCTCTAATCACAGACATAAGACCTGGGTTGCTGCCTTATGAAGACGCAAAAATCATTATCCCTTGACTTCCACAACAGGCCCTGCTAAAAAATCTATCCCCATCTTTCTTATAAGCCCCTTTTAAATACTGAAAGGCCACAAAATGTCTCCCTGGAGCCTTCTCCAGGCTGAACAACCCCAACTATGTCACCCTGTCTTCACAGGAGAGACACTCCTGTCCTCTGTTTTTGTGTCCCTCCTCTGGACCCACTCTAACAGGTCTACATCCTTCCTGTGATGGGGACCCCAGAGCTGGATGCAGTACTCCAGGTGGGGTCTCACCAGAGCAGAAGGGCAGAATCACCATCTTTGACCTGCTCTCCACACTGCTTTTGATGCAGCCCAGGACACAGTCGGCCTTCAGGGTTGCGAGCACACACTGCCAGGTCATTTCCAGCTTTCCAACCACCAGGACTCCCATGTCCTTGGCAGGGCTGCTCTCAATGCCTTCATGCCCCAGCCTGTACTGATACCCCCAGTTTCCCCAACACAAGTGCAGGAGCTTGCACTTGGCCTTGTTGAACCTCATCAACCCATGCCGAACCCATGGGCCCACCGCTCAAGCTTGTCCTGGTCCACCTGGATGGCATTCTATCCCTCAGGCACATCAACTGCACTACTCAGTTTGGTGTCATCTGCTGAGAGTGCACTTGGTCTGTATCACTGATGAAGATATAAGACAGTGCTGGTGCAACAGAGATGCCTGAGGGACATCATCTGGACATTGAGTCATTGATCACTACTCTCTGAATGTGACCAACCAATCAACCAATTCCTCATCCACCCTGAGTCCATCCATCAAGTCCATATCTCTCCCATTAAGAGAGAACAACGTTGTGGGGGACTGTCTCAAATGCCTTAAAGAAGTCCAGAAAAGTGACATCTGTAGCCTTTCCCTTGTCCACTGATGTAGCTACTCCACCACAGTCCACTAGGCTGGCTAAGCTGGACTTCGCCTTGGTGAAGCCATGCTGGCTGTCTCAAATCACCTCCATGTCTTCCATGTGCCTTAGCTATGATCTTCCCAGGCACAGAGGTGAGACTGACAGGTTGGTAGTTCCCAGAGTATTCCTTTCTACCCTTTATAGAAAATGGGTGTGGTGTTTCCCTTTTTCCAGTCATCCAGGACTTTGCCTGGTTGCCATGACTTTTCCAATACAATGGAGAGTGATTTCAAATGTGATGGAGATGGTAACTATATCAGACGATTCCTTCAGGACTCTGGGATGCAACTCATCAGGTCCTGTAGACTTAGGTTCAGGTTCCTCAGGTGGTCCCAAAACTGCTCTTCTCTTACTGTGGCAGGGACTTTGCTCCCCTAGTCCCTATCTCAAGGTCCATCCACTTGACAGGAGTGGGAAGAGAGGTTGCCAGTTAAGACTGAGGCAAAAGAGTTGTTGAATACCCCAGCCTCTCCCTTGTCTGCTGTTACCAGTTTGCCAGTTGTGCTCATAAAGGGGGGATGTGCTTTCTCTGCCCTTACTTTCTGGCTGACATAGCTATAGAAGCCCTTATTAGTCTTTGCACCCCTTGCAAAGCTCAACTCCAAATGACTCTCCAATGTTTAAAAACAAAGAAGGAAGAACACCTAACCACATCTTTCCAATCCTATGCTATTTCTTCTGACCTCCTGAAGCAGCAAATTCTGCTAGAATGGTACAATTACACTGAGCTGGGGCCACACTTTCCAGTGCATATGGGGTCAGGTTCACTGATCTACTGGAGCAAAGAAAAAGCAGCAGAGTGTGACCTTCAGGTGGCCAGCAGTGAGCATCTTCCTGTGCTAGGTACTTTCCTCTGCTGCTTGTGGAAAATCGAGAGAAAGCATCTCTGCCTGGCTCCAAGGACAGAAAAAGGTCACTGTGTTGGCATGAAGCAAAGAGCATGGAGGTAGGATAGGGGTGCACTAACAATCATCTTATGTTTTCCAAAATCAACTGACTGGTCAACTAAGCCAAAAATGTTGATTTGTTACTCAAAGGAGGGTGAGAAATGGTAAAGACAATCTCTGAAGACTTATGTAAATACACAGATCCAATGAAACTTTTAAAATAAATGCACTGAATTTATTGAACAGAAAATGAGATACTTACTTTGCATGGTAATCAGTTGCTGGCCTGAGATCATTTACAGTAACTTTATTTTCTTCTCCACTGTAAAGAGATATAATATTGTTACAGACTATTTCAGAATCCCATACATTTATAAAATTACATATATCATCTAACCCATTCACCTAACATACCTTCTACAAAATCTATTTGCTAACAGTGTAACACTGTTGCTAAATATAGTAAAATGTAAATGCATTTATCTTTGAATTTTAGAAGCTTCTCACATTACTTGTTCTTTTGCCCTGGTGGTTTTGGGGCACTTTTTAGTTTGTTTGGTGCTTTTTAAAAAATAATTTTTATTTTCCTCTTTACTCGGTAAGTTGCATCTATATGCATGTATGTTATTACACAAAAAAACCCCACTACAGTATTGGGGCCTGCAGAAGCTCAGTACAACCTTGCAAAAACAATTACCTAAAACTGTACCTGACTGCATAAACCTACTTGCTAGAGCCTAGTAAACAGAAAAGCCACCTAAGTAACATCAGTTAGTTTGCTTTTGCTGATATCAGCTTACGTTACAAAGCTGATTTCTTTTCCTCTGGTTTCTAGGATAGGAATACCGGGATTCCATGAAATCCATGACGATGATAAACTACCTAGACACATGGCTTTATAATTATTAAAGAGGTCTACACTTTTAAGGCTAAATTTTACTGTTATGTTTCTCAAAATTGCAAAAAAATTACAGAAGACCATTGTGTTAGGAATGAAACAATGAAAGAGTTTTGTTTGCTTTGCTGCTACTATGAGTTGTGGTCTGAGTGAATTCACTTATTTTTTTCATATCATAAGACTGTCTCTTATGGAGAGCAATTTTGGGAAATGGCAGAATAACATTACTAGGAGCAGAAGCATGTGCTGACATGAATAATGATAAATACAATTTGTATTTCTCACTTCTTGCACATCTCACTATTTGAGAACCCATGGTTTCTAATTCATCTGGCTGAAATGCAGCAAAGTGGTATAAAAACATGCCTCCAGCATGTAAGAACAAAGTCTTTACATTCCAATTAATGGCAGAGACTTCAGTAATAAACCAAAACAAATTCTACCGAAAAAGTAGTTAATTTCAAAATAGCAGTTGCACAAAACTGGTAATTATTTAACTCTCTGGAAAACAAGTAGATTTTAAATGAGGTTTTAATCCACATAACTCAATGCAGCAGCAATTAAATTAAAATAACAAACACCTACATGTATACAGTTTTGTACTTTCCATCTTTTCCAGTATTTGAAATCATCACTTCGTAAGTATAAACCTCTGGCATTTCATTCTTGTCAGTGTCTTCTCTGGTGTCACTGGATGGAGGGGACCACATAAGCAGTGCTGTTCTTGCCTGAATATCCGACACCTGCAGAAACACAGCTTTTTGAGATCTCTGCCATATAAGCACTACTTTGCCAAATTAATTAAATAAGAGAGAAGAAAATAATATACCATTAATACCATTAGCAGATCAGAATATTTAAACTCATACAATAGCTACTAACTTATTTTTACAGATGAAATCACGCTGGAACTACAAGGAGTGCCATGAGAAAACCGCAATTCTGGGCACGGGACTGAGGGCAGAGGACACCTCTGGGTACCAAACGCCACCCAGTGGGCTGCTAAAACATGGACTGCAGCGCTGGTGAGGCAAAGCACACCCTGGGACACAGGGCACTTTGTTAAACCATGCTCAGGCACATTTTTCTTTGAAGTCACACAGAGTATGATTTTTTTTTTTTAATACCTTCTTGGAAACTCAGTTTTCTTATGAAATAGATAGATAGATAGATAGATAGATAGATAGATAGATAGATAGAAGGCATGCTCACAAGGTCCATGTACAAATATGTAAATATATATAGACAATATCCTGAAGAATTCCTGTGGTACTGCTCGCCTGCACAGCCCATCCTTTGCAGAAAGGCCTGGATAACAGTTGGTGTGATAGAAATACGAGTATAAGCAGTGTGTGTGAATGCAACACCTCCAACTGCCTGACAAGTATTTGCCCCAGCAGACTAATCATGCTAAAGGCAGTGACCCCCACATGGGTTAAATGGAAATGGGGAATCACAAAGAGACTTCTGAAACACAGAAGTAATCAGCTTCAGAAGTATAAAAACAGAATGAAAACTCGTAACAGGGCCCAAAGATGCTGGAACAGATCCATGATCAAAACCTGGCCTGACAGTGTAAGAAATTGCCCTGCCACCACTGCTGCCTCCATCCAGGCCTGATGGATGCCATGAGTAGCTGCACCTCAGCTGGCATGACAGCAGTTTGGGGTGCAGCAGACACAGACCCACAGCTTGGGTGTGTGCATGTGACCTGGTGGAGAATTTTCTCAGTGGCCTGTGGATTAGCAGATTGTAGGGAACAACACGGTTACACGCAAAGCTACTAATGCACAGTGGAGGAGTGTGACTAGAGGCACCCTCACTCCCAGAAGAGTGGGTGCTGCTTGAAACCCACACGTGCTACAAGGGGCTGGGGATGCTTGTGTGAGCACCTAAGTGCATGCAGGTGATTACAAATCTTTAGGATCTGTTATAGAAGGATGCCTAGAATTTTGTGGGTGTTTATAAATATTGCACTTCTGCTATTGTGGTTTGTACCTTGCATCCACCTACCATTTACAATCATTCACAAATGAAGGGAAACACATTCCATTCATTACATGAAATTATTAGTTTTACAGTATGACTGTAATATATATCTATTTTGGTAATAAGTGCTTTTGAAAATCTATTACCTGAGTATCAGAATCAAAAAGCTATCCTCACAACTGGTGTTTGCAAATTGCTGTGATCTACTGAACTAAAAACCTGAATGGAGCAACTTCAAGAATGAAGCAGAGAGAACATGACTTACTGATAACAAAAACAGAAAAGAGAAAAAAAATTCAAATAATGTGAGCCTCAGTGTCTTGGAAAAAATGTCACTAAACCCTTATGCACTAACATCATTGTGTATCATATCCTGAAAGGGATCAAATGCTAGTAGTACTATACACTGAAGTTCTTGGGAAACACAATTCAAAGTATGGTAAGAAAAATTCCATATTATCTTGATGGGATCATAAACTAGACTAACACTGTCTACAACCACCTCAGTAAAATTCTAGCATTTCTGGAAGTCTTTAGAGTTGTGGGAAGAATCTGATAAAAGCACCCTCTCTGACAATCTTAATCCCACCATCCATCCTGAGTTGCAGAAGGTGGCAGGGTATCTTGAAGGAAAGAAATGTAGGTTCTTCAGGGACCTACTGTACTTCAGGATTAGTAGGATCCATTCTAAGATGATCTGTTCCCATGTTTAGCTACCTTAACAGCCAAATTTTTATTTCCTAATGTCCAGGCATTTCCTAATGTCTCTCTCACTACCAGCTAAAGTCTACTAGTCCTAGCCACCATGGAGTTGAACATTAGATCTTCCTCTCCTTTCTGCAGTCATTTCTTATGTATTTGAAGATACTTAGTATTCAAGTCTCCCCTCATCAAATCTCTGATCTTTCTTGCTGTTCTCTATCTCCTACTGATTCATTTTCTTTAGTGCTTTACCCAGAACTGCACATAACATTCCACCTAATGTTTTGCTAAAGCCCAATTGCCTTGTGCACCTGACCAATTACATTTCCTTAATACATCTTAGTCTATCTTTGATTACACCACAGAAGTAATGCTGTTTGTAGGAGTGAGAGGTGGCATTACAACTTATATTGGGTTTGTGTGGCAAGGTTTTAGCAGGGGGGATGGGGGAAGATACAGGGCTGGCTTCTGTAAGAAAATGTCAGACGGTTCCCTGAAGTCTGACAGAGGCAATGCCAGCTGGCTCCATGACGGATTCACCACTGGCCAAGGCTGAGCCCAGCAGCAACAGTGAGAGTGCCTTTGGGATAACAGAATAAAGAAGAGGTGAAAAAAAAACACAAACCAACCCTGCAGAAGAACAACTGCAGCCAGAGACAGGAGTGAGAATAGGCAAAGAGAAACAGCTCTGCTGACACCAAGGTCAATGAAGAAGGAAGTGGGGAAGGTACTCCAGGCACTGGAGCTGAAATTCCCTTGCAGTCTGTGATGCAGACCATGGTTAGGCAGACCATTCCCCACAGCCCATGGAAGTCCGTGACGGGAGCAGACATCCACCTGTAGCCTGTGCAGGACCCCATGTTGGAGCAGGGGGATTTCTGAAGAAGGTTGACAGCCTGTGGGAAGCCCACACTGGAACAGGCTCCTGGCAGCTCTCCTGTGCCCAGCTGAGGAGGGGAGCAATAGAAGGGCTTTGGTGGGCACCTGGCATGCAGCCAGAAACAATGCACCACAGATCTCATTTGAACATTAAAAGATTAGAGTTTTCAACTCTTTAGTACAGAGAGAGCAGGGAGAGTGGGAGGGAGATCAAAGAGAATGTTACAGACTACAGAGTAACAGACAAAGGACTTTGACTGGTAAAATTAAACTCAAGAGTATTAGTGGAAATCATTACATATCAACAAGGATCAACAGAGAACATGGTGAAATGTTAAGTCTGTGACTGAATGAAAAATTGTTATCCCAAGTTATTCCCCTAGCGCAACGTTTATGGAACTCATATAAAACTTCCAGAAGACTTGTAAAATAATAGATGACAAATGTTAACACTGTGACTGCAACAATGAAGCAGCATTACGTACCAAGCTAAAAACCAGTGACTATGTAGTTTTTTCTGATGTTTTACCTTATGTAAAAAGGCTGTGACTACAGAATATTAAGGGCTGAAGCTTTGTTGTGCCAATTTGCCGAAACTTAAATGCAACAGTCAGCAGAACCAGAAATGTAACGAGAAAAGTATTCATAGAAGCTGGAAATTAAGGACATCCTAAAGGTGCATGAAAAGCCACAGTGTATAAACCCGATATAAATTGTTTGTACATATGCATGCTCACATATGTGAAGAGGGAAAAAGGAGAAGAAATATGTTAGCCAAAAAGATATAGTTCAACAGAATTTACAGAAGTTGTTAAAAACATTCAGTGAAACATAAGAAGCTAACAGGATGTAAGACAAAAGATTTAAAAAAAAAAAAAAAAAGGAAAAAAACGTAGCAGGGAAGCTCCAAGTCAGGCACTGCTCTGTTACTGGTGGATGTAGAAGTTTAAATTATGAAAAATTATTACCATCCCGCATCTGCAATGAGGCTGAAATCCATATCTACCTTATGCAACTCTGTTGCTAGAAAATTTATAATCTAAGTGAGGGATCTGTAATAAACATGGTGATCAGGTTAAAACACTGTTTCCCCATCAGAAACGTACACTCACATTTAAGAAAGGAGTTGCAAGTCTAAACTAGTAAGCCCCGCTGAGGAGCACTGGGGAGTGAACTACTTATGGAACCAGTGTTAAGAGGCATATATTTGAGGGCCTAGGAGAATGGGCTCAGAGCAGAAGAACAGAACAAGAGGTACAACACTTAGCTCCTTGGCAGGGATAAATACTGGAAACAATTTCCAACCCTGTCTCCCATACACCTGAATCTAACTGAAGTTGCCATCTTCTTTTCTGCAACCCCAGAGAGGGGCAGTGAGGAAGTGCAGGGTCTCCAAATATACAGCCTGTGCATGGGGGGTCAGTAAAGTATTAAAAGGTCAAGAATTACTAAAATAAAAATTTCCTTTTAAAAACTTTTCTCTGTTGTATATATGCACTATGGTAATGGCAACCATGGAAATTTCACAGTGTTTATGGCTTAAACAATGTAAAAATGACTGAAGGTCTTTTTTCCACTCTAGCAAACTTTACAAAGAAACAACTTTTCACCAAAGTCCACCTCTCCCTGAATAGGCCTAGTAATTTGGACTGTGACAGGGACTTGAGATAAGATAAGGGTGGTACTATTGTCCAATTATCCCAGGAGAATAATGTATCCATAAGTGTGAGAGACTAGAATGTTAATGGCTCAGACAATCCAGGTGAAAGATGTGCAAAGTAACCACTCAGGTGCTCAGGGCCCATCCAACATCTCAGGCTGTAAGCCGGGTGTGAAAAAGATAAGGAGAGAGGCAAATCCTGCAAGGCAGAGTAGTGTTTCTTTGTCCTTACACAAGTGATTCAGCTGTGATAACTCCCCTCCAGGGAAGCACCAGGACAATTCACACATAGCCTGATTGGGCCATAATTGGCTCAACACCACTGACATAACAGTAATGTCTTAGAAGGTGTCAAAGGCTCATGAAATGTCCCGTGATCCAGTCCAGTATTACAACATCCATTGTAAAACTCCCCACCCCAGGTGGTTTAGGCCCATTAAAAGACACAGGGGACTCTCCTTAGTGCCACGGATGTCACTCAACACACAGGCTTCTTCCCTCACCATCCTGGGCTTCCCTTGATGGACCCAGACTGCAGCCATCACTTTGCCAAGACTGGAACCCTCACCAATGAGATTAGGCCGCAAGAAGAGAATCAATGGGACACTTTCAGAATCCACAGAGTGATGATATTTTTTAATTCTGAATCTGTCTCTCTATCACTCTCTTTCTGTCCCTGCCCCTCCTCCTCCTTTTTCCTATTTCTATCTTTCTCTACCTCACATTTACTGTTAAATAAAATCTGTACTATTGACTTTGCCATATGGTCTTGTTTGTACCTTGATTTGGGCAGAGGCACCTATCAAATAATTTTAAGAACCTGATCATAACAGTTATTCTTAGATTATATCAGCATATACTATTTTAAAACAAGACTCATAGAATAGAAGCAGAGGACAGTAACCAGTAATTTCTTCACTAAGATGCAATTACTTAATATTGTCCTTTATCCTTGATGTTCAATAATATCTCAATACTTGACTTTTTAAATGCTAGCCAAAGTTCTATTATGGAAATACTCAGGAATTCCTGTCAGTTTTTAATCACAAAACACTACCATATTTTCAAAAAAAACCTCTTTTTGAAGAACAAAGATTTAAGATCAGAAGAATCCACTATTATTATGTGCTCTGAGATGCTTTTCAGAAAACTTGGCATTACTTATTATTTTGTATGCTTATTCAAACAGCTGCAATTGATTCTGGTTGCAGCTCTGACCTCTGTGCTTCAGCAAAGCAGAGTACAATACTTGAGTCAGAACCCTAGCACTGAAGAAACAAGAGGTGGGCTTGCAAGAGTGAATCTCTTCATTAACGATATTACACGTGCCATTCTATGATTTGGGTCAAACAAAAGAGCAGTTTTAGCATGTGCAGTCTGGATTGCATTCGCAGTGATGCACGATACTTAACTGTGAGGTGCATCACATTCTAGAAGTCCATAAACAAACACAGAACCACAAAATACGATGTCCTCCTAAGAGATTTACATGCTACGTAGACAACTATCAATACTTAGCCTTCTGTGTCATTCTTCATTTTGCTTTTGCCTTTTCAGGCCCACTCCTCTTTTGCTTGCTTTGTTATTTGGTTAACAGACATGACAGCTGGTGGTGACTCTGCTCAGACGATGAGGACTCATCATGGTGCAATCTGCAGAACCACTCCAATTTACCTCAGGGCATAAAAAAGTTCAAGCCAGACCTCCTAAAGCAGAAGGGTCATTTGGTGGCAGTATCACGTTACCACTTAATACTGCCATGTATGAAAGAATGGGGGATCCATACAGGCAGAAGTTCAAGAAATAGGAATTGGGAGGTAGTAAAATTTATGTATTTCATACTACATGGAACTGAAGGATATGTGTGAATGAAAGCACACCATGGAGACCATCACCTGATTTAGATGTACATGCCCTGGACCTGCACATTGAGACATGGGACAACCCTGGACAGGTCAGCCTTCAGCATTATTCCAGGCTTTCTGGAGCAGGATCTGGTGCAATGGACATGGCACTAGACAGCACCCTGTATGATTATCTGATCATATGACCACCACCACAGCCAGTACTGCCTGTGCCAGCAGTGTTTACCCAGGGAACACAGTGCTGATGATCCATCAGGAACCACAATCCACACAGTGAGTCCTTCAACCAAAACAATGAAAAACATGCAAGAATATTTCTGATGAGAACTACAAACAGAATGTTTGAAAACAATCTCCTGGTTCGCTTGTGGGAGCACGAGGAAAACACTTCCTTGATGAAAGTGTGTGGGTTGCTTGTGATCCTGCAAGGCCTGAGTAAGTAACACAGACTCCTATCACATCACACCACACTCCCCCAAGATGCAACATCACCCAGCCTTCCACCCGCTCACAGCCCTGACTGTCCCTTGACTTCACAAAGCATAAGCCTCTCCAAGTGCTGGCAGTTTGGCCTTTTGCTTCATGTACACCACGTAGTCTGTAGCAGACAACCACTGCCTGTGCCTGTGATGTCTTCTGAGGTCTGCAGAGACCACTTGCAGGCACACAGCTACATACAATGTCGTTCAAGCAAGGACGTGGTAGGGAAGGCAAATGGAGTGCTGGCCTAAAAGGCATGGATGGTTGAGCTGGGGTGGAAGGGAGCGAAAGAAAACACAACAGTACTGGCACTCCATTGCTTTTCCCTATGTCATTAGCAACACAGCAGAAGACCACATCTGTTGATTCACAGTTCTCACAGTCTCATTTAGGAAGCTCAGAGTTCCCTTTGGCAACACAGCCACTAATAACACACCAACTTGGATGGCATTCTGTATGCCCTGTCCACTGACAGAGCACTGCGCACACTTCTGTATTTCTAGTGAGGACAGAAAGGGCCATTCACATTCTCATGTATGAGTAATGGATTAGTTATGCTAAGTTATTCATTAGTAATGAATAGTATTTTTAATAGCAACTGACTCCTTTAAATGCTTTCTGGCATTATCTTGCAGCAAACCTAGAGTCTTCAGATCCCCTGCACAGGTGTCTACTGCCCAACCTACGAGAGCGATAGCAACAGGTGTTTGCTAACATCTGTGGAGATGAGATGCACAACAACAGATAGCAAAACAAAACATCTGCTGGCAGGACTTTATAGGTTCTAGCTGTCAGAAGAAAGATAAGATGTGGGAAAGCTGGATTACATTCCAGATCTTGGACAAAAACCAGCGCTATCAGATGTAGACTGACATTCATTTATTACAACCATAATTTTTTTCTCCAGCTTCTTTAAGTCTCATTTTAATGAACAGTTCTTAATTCCAGTCTGTACTTTGTTTACTCCAGCCCTTTAGCCTCTCAATAAAGTTCTGGTATCTTTGTCTCACCAATCTTCATCCTTCCCATGTGATTTCAGTTTCTTGCTGCTACTGCCTACTACTGTTAACACTGAGATTCACAGAGCAGCCAAGAAGAATTCTGTATAATAAGTAAGTATCAAGACAATTTTAGCTTCATAAATGTTAGCATACTAAAAAGTACCTTGGTTGTTTACAATTCAGAAACTGGAAGATAAGTGAATTTGCTTTAGTGTGGAAAGTTAAAGATGTTTTAAACTTGGGAGAGAGAAAATGAGGTGTAACTGTAAAACAGAAACAGATACATTCTGATTTTATTGAAAGCTTTTGTTACTTACCACTGGCTTGGCTATATTAGAAAGAAGTGCTTCCAGTGCTTTTGTTTCTTCATCCTTTTCTTAAAAAACAAAATCAAAGCAAACAGAAAGTACCCATGAATTTGTGACTTTACAGTGAAATGCCTCTTCAAAATCAGTAACTGCACATAGATGAAAGTATTCACAAAATAGAACACCTTGCTAACTTGCATTTGTTAAGGTAACAAAAAACCAAAAAAGGTCCTGAAGATATTGTTAATATAAAACTATTTCTAAATCTGTCCTATGATTTATGGAATACAGAAAGCCTGGTTATCTTTTATTAATGTATAACTTTAAACCAAGTACTCCTCTGGGGAACTTCTGATCTTGGACGAGATATTTCCACAGATTTCTCTTTGGATGTAGATGCAGTCAAGCTACAGTAGTTTAAATATGTTATTGAACATCATCTGGAAGCCTACTGGTAACACTGCTGGCCTCCCTGAATTGCAAGGGAAAGAATCTAAGGTCTTTTGTTTCAGCTGAAGGTATTGCTGAGTTTTAAAGGACTCATAGTATATAGAAAGTGTTTTATGTACTCTTACACAATATTGAAATTTTATTAATAGAGTACTACTCAGTTTTGATGGTGTGGCCAGAGATTTTTAATTCACTTACCCTTTAGTTTAAACTAAACATAAAGGAAAAACAAAGACTGCCAAAATTCTATAATAAACAGACCAAATCTATTCACAACTTTGTTTCTAAGATGGTTTATGCTGTTGGAACTAATTAAATACTTCTCTGACTTCTGTCTGATGTCTGTCTCAGTATGCAGTTCTCCCCAACATCTCCTGATTTTGCAAAATGAACTTTTCCATTTTTCATGTAAAATACTTTTAAAGAAACCATAACATAATTTTTGTAACATATGTAAGCAACAGAACATTTTATCACCTGTGCCTTGGTAAAGTTAGCTCACAGATAAATACCAACTAACAAAGTAAACTGAGGTCAAGACAAACGTGACTCTGGAACTATAGTGACAAGTATTCATTGAAGTTAGCAGCAACAGTTCCCAACTTCTGACTTCAGGCTGTATCTCAAAAGTGACCTTTGGTACTCAAGTTTTCACAAGGTATCATCTACACATACTTTTAAACAGCTCTCCTAGGCTGAGATTTTCTGGTTTTGATTAGATGTACTTTTGTCACAGTCCCTTTGGTTTACAGCAATCTATTATACATTGTCATAAAATTATCATCTCAAAGCAAACTTCAGCAAGTTGAGAAAAAACATGGTTTTTTTCCCTCAGCATCAGCAGTTACCACTCCCTATTCTGAGAAAACTGTTCTTGGCTGTGATAACAAGCCTTTGATGTGTTCAGAATCTGAAGGGCTATGCCAATGACCTCAAAGTTGCCTAGTGACACATCTTCAGATTTGACAATCTCTGTATGACCAAGACTCAGTGAATTCAGTCTATCTGTGAGATCACAAGTGAAATAAAGATAAATAATAAACACACTCCCTTATGGCAGTGTCCTAGAAAACATGAACTTCCATGGAGTAATGTGAGGACCAGCTTTTTCCTACAAGGGCCCTTCATTACAGAGTACATAGGACAAGCATTATGCAGATTTTATACAACAGCAGTATCTCTTTTAAAAAATATTCTTCTTTAACAAGTTGAATGTAGGTTTCCTGTATCAGACACCTGGTTCTTTCCATGTTTTCTATAACATCAAGCAGGCCATCAATATTCAGTGAGTCTTAAAAACACAAGAAAACAGTAACTACAGACAAAGCAGAGATTTTTCTCTAAACAGTACTGTGAAGTATGATTCACAATATTTTCTCAAATTTAGATGGAGACTTCCATGTCAGTAGTTTTTGTTCTCGGAGGCCCATCATTCCAATGTGATGAGCAAGCCAACTGCCCTTAACTCCACTCTATGTAAGGCAGTGCACTTACAGGCTATTTCTCAACTGCAAGACTGTCAAAGTATGGTGTTCTACAAATGCTATGCTCAGTCAGACACTGAACTTGCATCATACATTTATATGTGTGTGTATATATATATTACTTTTGATAAAACTTACCTTCTACTTCTGTGTCTGTCTGAGAATTGTTTTTTCCTTTACCCAAAGACTTGCTTTTGGTAGAAGCTGTGCTTATACCACCTGCCTCTTGTCCTTTTGTAAGTCCATTATGTTCACTTGTAGGAGAAGGGCATTTCTGAGGAGATGATGGAGGACTGTTCAACTTATCCTTCTGAGTTCCGTGTCGATCTTTTAATTTTTTTTGTAACCTTTCATACGTTTTACTAGATCTTTCATCTCTAAAGTTGGATCTTCCATGAGCAGGCAGAGGATCTAAATGAAAGAAGAAAAAAGAAATCACTAAAACCAGAATGTAATTAAAAATCTATTTAAAAATGCTATGTGTGTTAAATGCGCACTTGTATATAAAATAATATCTCTACTGCTATTTGGAAACTCAAGCGTCCAGCAGGTAACCTGATATACATAAACTGGAAATTAACAACATATGAGGGGAGAAAGTGTTACCTTCCTCTTTCCTACTTAAAAATTATTCTTCAAATGTTTCTATAATCTTCCTTGATCTGTAAGGTACAGCATATAGTAATACAAAAAAAGCACGATACTTTATTCACTGCAAGAGGTTTGCTCTAATGCCAAATAAAAAAATGCATTAGTTTTAAATTTTGGAATGCAAGTAGAGCTCTAATACTTTAATGCTTCAGCAGAAATCAACAGGGAAAAAGCCCATAAAAGCATAAAAACATAGAATCTGTGATCCATAGGGCAATGGGAAGACACTAAAGACAGTATGGCTAAGCCTGGAAAGTGCACCATACCTGTACACAGTCACCTGAGGCATGGCTGCAGTATCATCGAAGACTCATCTCTAAGTTAGAAGGTGGCTTTGGAAAAAAGTCAGTACTAGACTAATGAACATATTAAACTGCAGACTGACAAACTTCTCTGTCCAATTCTAATGCTTGTATTCTATTCACCTTTAAGCTTAGAAAGGGGTTACTGACTCAAAACTAAAACTATGTGCCACAAGGCACCAAGTCTTTCCTCAGTGTAACCCTGCCTATAATAAATGATGAAAGCTTTAAAAACAAAACACATCCTTCAAAACCAGTATAGAATTTGCTCATTTTCAGGTAAGGTGGATCAGTCTGAAAATCATGTTCATTATTTATTATTCCTTATGTGCTAGGAAGTACTGAAAACAAGATCAAATAAAAATTTCCTTGCAAGGATAAAAATCAAAAAATTGAGAACTTCTCAGTATTTTTTCTTGTTTTGTTTTGGGTTTTTTGTTTGTTGGGGTTTTTTTTAGATCAACTTAATTCCCAGAAAGCTTGACAGAGGACTTCTAGATGTGATTTTCACAACCATTAGAGAGCTCAGTGCTCCTGTTAGAGAACTACCATGCTCTATGAGCTTCTGGGGGATGGTTTGTTCGGTTGGTTTTTTCCCTTAAATTTAGATTCCTCATATAGGAGCCTAACTGCAGGCTTTGACTTTTGAAAGCCATAGTTAAAGTCAGAGATGCAGAATTAAAAATTACATCTGTAGCAAATAAATAACAAATTACAGCATTAGTCCTCTAATTTCCTAAACCCAAGGGAATCTTACATATATATTGAAAACAAAGCAAACATAAAACATCCCACTTTATCAATTTTTTTACATTAGCAGTTTAGTAAATTATCACAGACTCCATATTTAAAGAGATATAACTTGGCAGCAGAAATCTAGAAAAATATTATTTCATTAAGAAGTATCCTTTACCTTTTATGCATTCACTTACCACGCTCCAATCTCTTATTTCAGAAAACTAAAAGCAGACAAATGTCATCAGGAAATCAGGAAATTAATAAAACTACAAATATGCACCCAAAGAGTATCTAGCAATGTATTGTTATGAGAGTAGTGCAAGAAATAAAGTACAACTTGAGAATACAAAACCACTAAGGATTCCAGGAAGATCTAAATGTTAGTATATACTTTTCTGACCACTTTGTACATCATTAGTACTTAAGCAACTATATGGAGGCCATTTTTAGGTTATTTTAGTAGCATCATAGAATGCTGAGAAGTCGTGTTTCGCCTCTCCCTCCACAGCTTCTACAACAACCCAGAATTGCTCTTTGAAAGTCTTTCAAGGTCAGCACTTGCCTTATCTAAAGAAAAGCAAGTCTACCAGAAATGTAAATATTAATCTAACAACCCGAACCGAGTTAGGGCACACATACACTTTGCCAATAAACCATATTAAAGGCAGATGTCAACAGCACTACCAAAGACAGTTTCAACTACAGTATTAAGTTTAGGTTAGTGGCACCTGATTACTCAAATTTGACTTCAAAAGGACATTCAATTAAATACATAAAGTTTTAGGAAAAATGGTACACTTTCTTCTGTAATCAATACTAAGATTTCCTATTTCATGCTTCAAGCAGGATACTTGCAAGACATGATCTCTCAGAACACTGCACAGGTATGGATTTAAATGCTGAACCACTACAAACACTTTCTGCATTGCTTTCCTGGGTGAATCTAAAACTCTTCCTGTAACTGAAGTAATCTGCATATTTAATGGATCACTGAAGAGACAAATCAAATAAATTAAAGAACTTCTGGAATAACAAGCTTTGGTAAAATCAAGCCTGGTATCCTCATAAAAAATTTTGTGTATGGCTCCCATTCAAGCTATAAGTCTTGCTTGATAAAGCTCACACAGCAGCATAACAGATGCTGGAAATGAAACAAACATTATTCCCCTTGACTTGGGAAGTTCCCCAGAACTTGCAGTATTTGATGAGCTACTTACCCACATCCCCATAGACTTGTGCGGTGTGATACTGCGGAATGTACTGCGTTGCCATGTCACCAGCTCCGGTCACAGGTGAGTACATGTGACGTGGTGGAGGGGGTATCATGGTTGGAAGAGGAAGGAAGCTGGGCAGTGGGGGATGTGGGGGCCTGTGTATTACTGCATGACCACCAGGATGAAATTCTGGAGCCTGGGGAACCACCACAACCCTTCGAACACCGTTATCCTCAATAACCTGTACAGTGAGAGATGTCACATACCAAAAGAGAAATGTCAGTATGTTTCTACAGATACTCAAACAAAGCAAGGAATAGTAAAGTCCTTAATTTGAGGAAAGGAAAACAGAAGAGCCCAAGAAAAAAGATGTAGGACAATTAAAGGGCTATCTATGTTAAGTGTATTAACTGCAGCAATGCCATTAATTTCTCAGTGTGGTGGGGAAAAATACTATTAAAAAATCCGACTGTAAAAACATCTTATGAACAGCCAGGTATATTTATGGCACGAGCATAGCTTCTCCTTAGAGTACTGCATTTCCACCCTCATTCACATTGCTGTATGTTACACTGCTTCTAGGATTTGTTCTACAGCATAACAACTAGATTGCTTCCTAGAAATGAAATAGTGAGTTAACAGACCTCACTCCGTAAAAATAGTGACAAAAAAGGCAAGCCGTGTCTGGTCATTGTTCTGTTCCCAACACTAACCCAGGAGGCACTGGCCTTACTGCCTCTTTAGCATGCAGCAGCCACTGTCTGCATCAAACCATTAGCAAACCAACTAGCAGGATGACAGTCAGCTCTCTCAAGGCTCCCTCACAAGTCAAGGGAGTTCTAAAAAAATTTTTTCTTCTCCCCCATCCCCCTGCCCGTTAAAATGTCTTGCACCCTTAAGAAAACCACGTACTAGCCAGAAAGTGGGGGCCTTTGTGGCAGACTCTGCCAGACTTTGCTGTGCAGAGGCTTGTGAAAAAATAGCACATGAGAGATGTGATGGGTCTGATGGAGAGCAGGCCTAAAGGCACAAACTGTACAAAGTGCTGAAGCAGAGAATGCTTTTCACTAAATGAGTGTAGGTCTTCAACTAGACCAGAAACAAGGGTCTTCCCTAAAGCACTTCACATCATTATTCTCTCTAAATGCTTGGATCAATACTGGTAAATTCACAAAAATACATGACTGCTGGTGACACCTAGAGATGTCTTGGCATAATTTGACTGGTGTGTATTATGGTGTCAGTAACTTTAGTGTATGGGATGCCAACAAATAAACCGTTCTTCATTTCTTAGCAAAATGCCATAGAATAATGTCACAGCAGAAACTGCAATAAAAGTTTTTGAATTAAACATTTATCCAGAAAAGGGGGAGAAGAACAGATTATCACAACCACACTCAATAGCAGGGGACAATGCAATCCCATGACATAAGTTTTCACTGACATTAAAATAAAATGGGGACATGTACACAGACACCAATGTGAATTCTTGTGCAACAGGAGGAGATCAATAGATCAAAACACTTACTGCCAAGCTGCTTTCAGCTCCACTGTTTAAGCCTAATGGTATTATGCTTGGCTAGATTTAGTCCCATGCCCTTGTGTGAACGCTTCCACCAAGTCCATGACAGAAAGCTGCTTGGAGGATCAATCATTGGTTTTACCACGTCTCTATTTAGGAGTTGGTGTGCACCTGATACAAGCGGAATGGTATCTTCTGCTTTTGTTTTCTCTGACAGCAATCTAATTTGTGTACCCCAAAACTATCCTGCTAGCTGAACCAGTAAGTGAGGTAGGTCTAGGAAACTTTCAGAACTTCACCACTGTATTGAGTGAGACAGTGCTGTAGAGAAAGCTGCATGCTTCTGGTGTAATGGTAGAGTGAAGATCTCTATGCCTATGCAGTAACACTCAGAAGACATAGAAGTATGTACACAATGGAGCTAATCCTACTTTACTTACATAAATAGAGTCGGAAATTACTAAAAATTACTTAAGTGAACACAGCTTTAAAACACACGTATATCACGTGACTTTGAAAAATGTGTTATTTTCAGTATACAGAAATCGTCCCTTATTGTGAAAGAGTAATTTCACTAAAGACAACACTATTCATATATGTGTAACCACAGCTGTATGGTATCCTAAAGGCAGAATTTATTAGCAGCACTAAATACAACTAGAACTTCTGATGTCCAATGAAACTCTGTAAACATCGACATCAAAATGTAGTTTTAATTATTTAAGTCCTTTTTGCTTACAAAAGCCCCAAAACACTGCAATTTATTATGATTTTATGAGCAGATTCAGATTATGTAGGAAGTAGCTTCCATTATAAAACAAACAAGCTACCGAGTTCAACTTGTTTCCCTGGGTCTGCTAATAGCCTAAGCACCTCAGAAATAGACACCCGATTCATAAGAGCAGGGACCTTAAGATTAATAGTGTAAAATTAAGAGTTTGACAAGTCTCTAACTGTGTTTCTAGATCAAACATCCACTCAGCGGTAGGCCTCTAGCAGACAACTACACAGATAAAAACCCTCTAAACAGCAGTAAGAGCATCCTGCCAAGTATATAATTTTAAGTTTAAAAAGTAAACAAGCTCTCTATTATCCTAATTGTGCTAGCAAAACGTGGTTCTGGCATAGGCCTGTTTTGTTGAGTGAACCAAGCAAACATCACTGGAAAACTCACTAAAGACCATGAATATAGGCAGCTTAGAGAGGGTGAATAAAGATGCGCTTTCTTTCAGAGTTTTACAACTACAGTTCCAAAAGAAGATGAAGGAAAAAAAGATCACCTTATGAATTGCTTTTTAGTTATGTGATATAAGAAAAATAAATCTTTAATTCAGTAGTCATCCCCAGCTTCAAACAGAGGACAGTATGCTGTATCACTGCCAAGCAGGAACTGAAGCAGGCAGAAGCATAATAGAACTAAATGAAAATGGATAGACAAAGGATGGTTATGCTGAAGTTGTTCTTCCAGGCTGACAGCTTTAGACATTTAACTGGTTTCCAATTTATCTGAAAATACAGCTGCAGCTGCTGACATTTAAAAATATACTATGCCTGAAGAAACCAGTTAAGTTACTTTGCTGGGACTGCATTATTTTCAGGAGAACTCTTAGCTCAACAGACTTGTCTGATCGCAACACTACTATCAAATCTTCTGGCTCATAACAGGAACTTCCATCACAAATCTCAGTGGCTGCTATATTTTGCCAATAGTAAACACTTCAGAAGGCTTATAAAGGACTGGTTTTCCTGGACTATGGTACTTCTACTCAGATGAAAACAGCAGACTTGAGCTCATCCATGTGTACTGAGCTGAACAGATGTGAGGCACCTTCAGTTCAAAAGTCAGAGCACTGTGTGCTAACACAACACCTGCTGGCACTAACAAACTCCAATGAAAGGTTAATGGACAAGCCTCAGCAAGGCCCAGCCCTTTAGCCTCTTTGCTTCAAGTTGTTTTCAAAGGAAGGATAAATTAATTTAAAAAACATTATTCAGATTGGCACAGGTTACACAACTTTTTAACATGAAGTACTTCATCAACTGAAGTTAAATATTCCAGAAATATGGTAAAATTCAGCATTTCACTTATCTCAAAACTTCTTTCAGTTCTTTAAAAATCAATTTTAATAGGAATCAAGACTTTTTACTATGATCTAAAGATAAATGGATTTTTGTAATTATTTATAATTAATTTTTCTTCTGCCTGTTTGGGAACTCAACTATGAATTACACAGAGAATTAACTTATCAGCCAGCTTTCAACAGATGAAAGATAAAAATCACAGAGTACTAGTCTGCCTACCCTAACAGACTTTTCTTTTGCCAGTGGACAATTTTTTGTAATGCTGTTCAGAAAATTAGTCCAACATCCGCTAGACATTGTGGGCTTTTTGGTTGCATTTTACAAGTTGTAGTCTCTTCTTGGTGTACACCATGAGATGCATGCCAAGCATGCATTGAGAGAGACTTAAATCATAGGGAGTGGCATTCATCTGTCTTAACTTCCAGGTCTGACCTACTAACCCCTAAACTTGTTCTCAGTTGAGGAAAAGAAAGAGACACCATCTAGGAGGCCACACATCTCATTATAATACATGTGTCAAAAATAGCCAAGAGGAATCATCCTTTTAATCTACTTTAAAGTATGTCCAGGTTATCTAGCTCAATTTAATTTTCAGGCATCTAAATTAGGAATCACACAGCAGTGAAAATTGAGAGCCCCATTTTAAGGTAAGTGGTAGAAACACCTACTATATGATAACTTTTTCCCAATGGACAGCTGACATTTTTCCATGTTGTTTGCTATACTTTTTCAACTGACCTGTTTTACTCATCTGCAGGGAACTTCCCAGACATGAACTATGTACATATATAAAAATTATATTGTTGCCAAGAGAAAATATCCACTAACACAGGTCCTACACAAGGAGCTGTTTGGGCCATGTTTGTATTTTATATTCTGAGGCCATCCAAGTACATTAGGAGTCTGAACTCAACGAAGAACTGTGGTTGTTATTGTCATGTACGTAGTTAATATATAACCAAACAGGCACATACACAGCACAAGAAGTCTCTCATCGCCGAGATACCACGGGATATCTCCCCTTGTTTACTTGCTTGATCACAGTGACTCTGAAATCTGGCAAATTATTTTCCTGAATTAGCTATTATGTTTCTACTCCCATTTTTTGCATGAAAAGAAATAAAATAAGAATCAAGTGAAGTGACATACCTGTGGGGCATATCCAGGAGGCACATAAATTGGAGGCACTGAACCATTTGGGGACATCATTGGAACCTGAGCAGGACCTAAGTGGGTTACAGAAACATTCAGTACAGCACCATTTAATAATTTGAGAAAGCTGAAAGAACATACTGAACAGCAAAGGCTCAGTGAAAAATATACAGATAACATGGATAAACAAAGGCAATGAACTGTACTGACAGAATTACAGCAAAGGGCACTCTTTGAAATCTAAAAATCAGTTGAATAGAAACAAGATAAAAAAACCCCGCTGGTAGATATTTCTCTCTTCTCTGTCAATAAGCTCACAGAAGAGCTCATGTCAAATCTTAACAGATGACAAGTCAAAAGAAGTGCCCCAAGATGAAAAGACAACAGAATAGACTTCAAAACAGAAACAAATCAAAAAGATACTTGAAACAAAGTGTAGAAAGCAGATACTATTCAGTTAAGAGTTAGGACAAGTACTTACAAAATTGCTGTTCTGTTACTAAGGTCTTATCACCTAAAGCAGTGTCAGTAGCACAGCAGTGGGAAGTAGCAAACTGGATATTAACTTAAGGTCCCAGGGAAAAAGCCAGTGTATTACCCACTGGAAAGTCTACTCCTACTAACAGGAAAAGGCCCTATACCATGATGATCCTTGTACCCTGCAAACCATAAAGAATGGAGTTTGGAGGCACTTAGATGAATATACTCAATGGGAATGTCTTAAGGTGGCATTTGTAGATAAAGTATTGCCTAGAAAGTCAGATACCTTCAAAGAGCACAGGGATGCTGTCACATACTTGGGTTTACAAAAAGCTTTTGACAATGTCTCTCAAAGACTTTTAAAGAAGTAACCTGCCTCTGGTTAAGAAGGGAAATGATCTTTTCATGAATAACTGATTTAAGAAAAGGAAACTAAGGGAAGTAAATGATCAGCTTTCAAAGTGGCTTGAGGGACTAAAAAAGTCCTACAGGCACCCAAAGAACCTCTTCACTGTATTAAAGAAAACTTCTGAAAAAGAAAATGAACAGTGAGGTGACAAGCTGTTATGTTAGAGAGCTGCAAAAGATCTCATAGTACTCAACGACCAGATGATAAAAAGCCAGAATAAATAGTGCTGATAAATGCAAAGTGATGCACCTGGACAAAATCGTAAGTATAAATTTACAGCAATAACTCACAAATTAGACATAAATAAACATACAATGCAGCTACTACATATATTTTGAAAGAGATACCAGCCAGGAGTTGTTTAGTGGCATTCGCAGAAAGAAAAAGAACATTAACATTCATTACTAACAGAACAGAGAACAAGCAGAAAACATCATTATGCTGTGGTATAAATTCACGCTGTACTTCCAATACCTTGAGCAATATGTTTGTTTCCATGTTCAGAAAGAACACACAGAACTAGAAAAGGACATACACAAAAAAGAAAATTTACACTGGCTTTCTACCTGTTTACCAGGAAAGATTAAAGAGACCAGGATTTTTCCTTCTGAAAATGGTTCTAAGGGCTGGCAGCAGAGAAACAGTAAAAGACCTATCAAGAACCCCCACCTATAAACTCCCTAAAAATGGAAAGATAGATAATTTATAATTTCTCATTTTCAAGAACCAGATATAGTAAATCAGTTCACCAGGTAAGTTTTAAAACAGATAAAGGGATTTCTCATGAAATGTGCAGCTAAACTGTATAAGTTAAATTGCTTTAAAAACACTGCAGAAACTAAAGATTAGGTTCAGATTGGGAGAGCAATTCCGTTAAGGTAAGGGCTGTAAAAAATACAAGTATTACTTTTGTTTCAGGAAGCAAGAAACAAGGAAGTTTTTTCTGTGAGCCTGTCCTGTCGTTATGCTGTCCCCTTTAGTATTTGATACTGGCTTCTATCAGAGTAAGCACATTGGCAGAGGCTTCAAGAGGGGTGTCCTTACATTATTGTGTTTAAAACACACAAGGGAACAGTCACTGAAGTTTAATTATTAAAGAAAAACTGAAACACAATATAATTTGAACAGGTTTTGTGACAAGAGCATAAGGTTGGGATTCAGACACTCTAGAATGCATTTTCCAAATTTCCAATTTAGTGCAGCAAGCTATCAAAAGCACCAATCCATCTTGGTGCAGTTTCAGTAATACTCCTTAAAGGGCATTCACAGCTCCACCTTAATGTTTTCTAAACTCTGTCAGGATCTGCAAATGGAACATTCTAAGTAAATGCAAAGTACAGTATATAAGACTAGCATACCTCATTCTGATAAGTATGGGCTTGACAGAAAAATAAAGGCACCTATGTCTGACTGCCAAGAGCAGGGATAAGGAATGAAAAGCACTCCTTAGAAAAGCAGTATGCAATCCAACTTCGTTACACATGCTATAGGGACTTCTTTGGGATAAGATAAAGAAGTTTTCAAACATACTGCCTAAAAAGAATCACAGCTTTGTTATCAACCAAATGTTAACAAAGAACAGGGAGAGGGGGTGAAGAAACTTTTTAACAAGGTCTTAATTGAATGATTAAGTGAACTGTGTAAAAACAAAGAATATAAGGACTACTGTAAGCTATAAATTGGGATCTGAACATTCCTCTGGTGTTTTTGCTCATCTGAAACTCAAAAATGTTTCAGCAAAAGTTTCTCCTGATTATGAAGTGCTAAAAAGAAACAAAAGTGAAGTGAAAATCAGCAAAACAGTGCTCTGCAGAACTACCTTACAATAAATGCAAAAAGGTCAACAATAATGGAAGCATATTTAAGTTGCTATTCAAACAAATAATGGTTTCAATTCTTATGTAAGAAGATGGATTTTACATGACTTGTATATTGCATTGCTTATTTGCACTTTTTCTATAATGCATATAAAACACTGACACTTTTAAAATTAAGCTCACTATTTTAAACTATGTAAGTTTCAAGCAAATTGAGAACTAAGAGCACAGTTACTTGAATTTTTTACAGAACACAATGCCCTTGGGGGATGAAGGAACTCTAACATGAACAGCCAGTTTCTTTGTGAACTAGCAAGTGTCTGTGTTTGTCTTTTTTGTTTTGCTTTAAGCATAAAAAGAATATTGTTTAACAACCTTTTTAAAGGTTACTTACTTAGCACTTTAATCTCTCTAACAAACATAAAAAAGCAGTTATCTCCAAACCAGTACAAAGGTTGATCAACAAAGCCATTTTCATTACACCCTTAACCTAGCAGTCACAAAAATAAAGACATAAAGGCAATGTATGAACCTGAAAAAATATTGCAGTTGGAACAGAGTCAAATTAGTAGCTTCAAAAATTGCATGCCATCTCTAGCACTTTAAAGTACTAGAAGTAATGAAAATATATTTTGAATATTCAAGAACTCTAATTTACTCCTGATTAGACTTCCAAGTGGCTGTGAAATGAAGTTAGATTGCAGAGGAACATCGAGGAAAACAAAAAGCATGGGACAAAAAGTTGGCAGACTCCACATGTATTTTTAATGAGCATTGGGTTTTACAGTAAAATTACTGATTTATTGACAGAAAGCATATTAAAAGCTGCGAAATTTTATCTATAGATAAAATGGTAACAGGCTATAAAAACATGTTGGTTTTTTCTCCTTCACTAATGTGAAAACCTTGGCTCTCCTTCAGGGAAATAGACCGCAAGAGTAACTGCCATGCTTTTAGATATTGGCTAGGCTGCTCCATAACAAAACCAGTGTGTTTAACCACATGAGAATTACTATCTAGTTAACCAGCAGATAACAACATGAGGAATTAATGTTAAGCAAACATCTAATTTTCTATATTGGGCATAAATGGAATTGACTTCATCCAAATCACTGCAGTATGAATGTTGACGACTTGAATGCGGCAAGTGGAGGTCTCTAAATGGAAAAGAAGTATTGTGGGAGAGAAAACAAACACGTAATTGTTACTTTATTATTGAAAAATGTCTCATCAAACTCGGTAAAGCTTGATTTACCTCAACCCAGGAGACAGATGTTTCATCACACTCAGTTTATTACTGTCCTAAAAATCGCAAGAGAGGGAGGAATATCTCCTTCCCGTATCAATAGCAGGTGAAGTTCCCCAACGTGTCTATTTGAGCAGACTGTAAACCCCCCGTTACGCTCATTACAGCCACCATAACCGTGTGGCAAAATTACCAGCGCTGCATCATCGCTGGGATCGTGACAAGCTGATCTAAACATAGCAACACCTGAAAACCCAAGGACACCGCCACCGTTCGCCTGGCAGATACATCATTTCTTTTTTATTTCAACCATTAAGCATCGCTCTATTTTAAGCGCCTCACAAAAGCGCTCAGCAAAGGTGCACACACCGGATTCCCAACGCCAGGGCCGGGAATGCTCTTCCGGGGCACTCCCCGCCCGGCCCTGCGCTACAACACCCGGGCTCCTGCGGCCTCCCGGCGCACGGGCGGCCTGCTCCCCCTCATGGCTCGGAGCCACCGCGGCCCCGGGGCCGCAGCCACCCCCTCCGGGGCTCGGGAGCGCGTCACCGGCACGGGGGCCTGGCAGCGCTCCGGCTCCTGCCCCTTAGGGCTTTTTTCCAGCCATCGCAGCTCTCCCCCATCCGCCACTGCCGCACCACCGCGGGGGCCAGCCGCCCGCAGCTCTCGTGTTTCACCGCGGCCCCAGGATCCTTACCGCTCATTTCGGGCCGGGCGGGCGCTGCTCCCGGCGCGCCGCGGCAGGCGGGGCGGGGCGGGGCGGCTCCCTCAGGTGCGCGGCTGTGCCCGCTCCGCCCCGCCGCCGCTCCGCGCTCCGCCCTTCGAGGGGCAGCGGCATCCTTTGCCATCTCGGGCCCGGTTTTTACTGTAATCTACCAACTGTCATTGCCTGCTGTGATCCGAGTCATTTAGCTGAAAGCTTTTACGTTAATTGGTATAATTAAGTGCTAAAGAATTACTTCGGCCTAGTCCTTCCAGAGGATTTTCCTTGAGCTGACCTGTTAATCAGTTTACACCTAAGAAAGGGAGTGCTAAAACAGATCTGGTTGCAAACAAACACTTTCCGGAGCAGTGTTTGGAAAGCTGCAATGACTTTGATACTAATCTATGTGGATACTGCAGCTCATGAACACTGCTATACTTAGCATTAGTCTAATGTGAACAGTGATGAATCACTGCTATCCCCAGGAGGAAATAGCATTCAGGATTTACTGCAGCACATTAGGTTAACTATGGCTCTATAACCGAACACCCACACTTTGACATCACACAGGCGATGATATGCATCACTGACGCAAGCACTGACAGGATCAGACACAAAGGCCACAGCAGCTGAAACAATACAGCGCGCAGCTGACGTAGCAGCACACCCCTCCAACACTGACGAGCTGCAGTAAATCAATAGTCCCAGATGCCACAAACAGTTGCACCACTCTGTCTTTCACTTAAGGGCTAAGACTTCAAAGTTTTATTTTGGACTTCCAACAGCTACAACTAATTACAAAAATCAATAACAACCACCACCACCAATGGTCTTGTAAACTGTCCTGGAAAATACTTCCAAGTTAATACTTTAGGTTAACATCAGCAGCTTTACACATACTAGGTACAACATAATAAAAGCAAGCAATAACAAAAAAGAGAAGCAAGCACAGAACTTACTGTTAGGCCTGAGCTGGGGAAGAGGCACAAGAAGGAACTGTGAATGCTGCAAGGATATAGGCAATCAGAAGACTTCGGTTTGTAGTGCTGTCAATTTAACATATTCCTTATGCTCTAAATTCATCTTGACAAAACAATCCCTTCCCTTCCCCCATCCATCTGCCTACTTTTGCCATCAAGGCTGGGGAACAGCAGCTGACAAAGCAGCAACATCAATTTAAATATATTAATTGGCTAAAAAAATAATAATATTAAAAAAATCTATCTGTAGGCAGCAGGCTGGCAAACACAAGGAAACACTGAAGATAAAACATTATCATAGTTGCTTTCAAAAGCAGGGGGGAAAAGCATCAGTTTCATCCACACAGACTTTGGAATAATGGACAAAAGAACAGAAAGCTATGAAGCCACAGTATTTCTAAAGATTACATCCTAATGAGATCCTGATCTTTCCCATGAAACCACACGTACATATTCAGGAGAGAAAGAAAAAAAAAAGGATGTGATATCCCTTCTCACAGGCAAAGTGCAGAGATGACAAGTTCCTATAGCATTTTCTCATGAATACAGCTATCAGTTTTCTTTTAAAATGGCCTCATGTACTTTCAAAGGAAAAAGGTGACAATGGTTTCTGTGTTCAAATGTTAAATGTACTTTTATTTCACCTGTTTCTAAACAATCACCACGGTGCAATTTTGTGATTAAAAAAAGATTGCAAGTCCATGCCTTTGAATGATGCAAACTTCACAACACACAGTTACACTTGGGAGCTTGCAGAAGGATGATTGTAGTTGTTTGAGATACTCCAACAATTAGAGTTTTTATACATACTTTCTGAAGCAATTGTGTGGCACAGTGACCAACTCTATCCTACTTTGTTAAAAAAAAAAGTACTGATGATTCAAAGATGTTAATGTAGAAATACAACACACACTTTGTACTGTGCAGCCTAGACTGGTAAAATGCTCTGTTAAGTTTGCCAGTTTAGGGTAATGATTTAGTAACTATGTGGAAGAGTTATGTCAAAAGGTAGTTTTTTCCCTCACAGTCTCCCAGTTTAAATATCAGGTGAACCATAAATCACCGTATTTCAAAGGAAGTAAAATGTGATATACCATTCTTAACACAGAGAAACTTTGAGGAAAATGTTTTTTTTCTTAGCAGGAAAAATAATCTGCACTCATTCTAATCTAACTGCATTGCATATTTGCTGAGTTTTTTCTTCAAGGAGAGCTTAATTTCCAATGCTGAGCAGTACTGATGTGCAACTTTTTCAGAATAACTTAATATTTGGGCATACTCCTTAGTCATGTTCCATTTGATTCACAACATTCAGAATAAACTATAATTTAACCATCTAATAGTTGTTACCACTAGAATTTATGCTTTTATAACCAGGTGGTTTTGTTTTTTATCCCCATATAAAACCGCAGACCAGTTAGTTAAAAAGTTTAGCACTGCTACTGACATCTACTTGTGGTTAAGAGGTGAAAAGCACAAGTGAGTCTCAACAATTGGCAGTTCTTAGTGTGTAGAGAGCGGCTTCTACAAAAGCGTTTGTTGATCCAGAGAAGACAGATCTTGGAAAGAACAAACACTAACTTCAACTTCCCTGCCGCCCACCACCACCTGCTTGTGCTAAGAATGAAATTGCATAATATAATTATTTGTAAAGGCCTTTTCAGCATCCTGATATTCAACTTATTACACTGAGTTATTTTTTTCTGTGCATACCTTCCTAGCTACATTGCCTTAAAACTAGAATGCAAAATTATCTGGCACATTCTGCTGTTGCAGAGCTGGCATTCAGAACAGCTCCCCTTCCTCTGTGCAGATTTCTTAATATTGCCCCATCCCAAATTACTATACACCCATACACATGTGTATATGTGTATATATATATACACAAACTATGACTTGAATATGACTTATTGAACATTACTTATACAAATACAATGTATTGATTAAGCAAATCAATAGCATTCATGTAAGTGCTGAAACAATTTTACCAGATTCTAGGGTAAGGTATTTTTAAAGTATGGATAAGAGAGAAGACTCTGCGGATTTAAAAAAAAAAAAAAATTGTTTGAGCAAACTGGGATTATTATAATACAAATAGTGTTAGAAACCCTAGCAAAAAATTAATATCAGAGAAGGCCGCCAAGAGACAATTTGGTGACCAACTCAAATTTTTAATTCTATCCAAGGCAGACACCTCTAAAGGTGTACTACTCTGAGTCCCTGGAGCCTAGTAATAACAAGAACTTTAATTTGAAAACCTTCAAGTTGTTTAGATTTCAAGCTAATTATATAAATAAATACAATGTCCATTTAAAATAAAACCAAAGCAGAACAAAAATCATTACCATTATAAGCAGCTGAAAACTTTCTAGTATATAAAATAAATAAGCAGCTGAAATACTTCTAGTATATAAAATAAATACAAAACACATATTTCTTTAAAGGGACCAATTTGGGAGTAGTCATTCCTAACTAGAAGACATAAAAAGAAGTTAGTAGGACATGAACTGTCTCAGCTTTCCAGAAATCCTATAATCCAGTATTCTCCATGAGAAGCCAGAAAGATGGAAAAAATAGGTAAAACTAGAATGATATTGACTCCACAATTAGACTTCTAGGGTGCAAAACCAAGGCTAAATCTTGTTCTTAGTATTAAGGTAAAAAGTTAATGACAACTGCTGATTTTTAAAAAACCCTCACACTCAACAACTCTAACTCACTGAAATTTTACTCTCTAACATGCAATTCCTTGTAATAGGTGAGTTTGCTGTTCTGGTCAGATAAAAAGATCGTCTGTAACAATACAAAGCAATAGAAACAGTTCAGTCCTACAGGACTGCCTCTCTTCACACTCACTGCATACAGTTATTTTTATGCCTACATTTGAGGGGTTCACTTGAGTCCACCAACCAAATTTTAGCAACACTGCAGTTCCACAAAGAAATGTTCATGTATGTTTCTAAACCATGAAATAAATGTTGAAGTAACACTTTATTATGCAGTTTTGTTTCAAATCACAAGTGGAGAAAACAATCCCTGAAGCTGACAATTCAAAAGATGACATTTACAATGTGAAATCCTTCTGTCATGACACAAATAGTACAGAAGAAGCTCCAGGCAAATTATACAGAATCACATAACAAAAGAGAGACATAAGACCAAACTGAAGACATCTGATGTCACACACCTTACTCTTTGCAGCATCTAAACCAAACACTTGGCCTTGCCAGGATGATTCACTGGCTACCTCCAGAGGACAACTCTCTGCTTCTGCACATTTATCAGGGAGTCACCATGTACTGAATGATACAAATCATTAAGCACAAACCATGTGCCCTCAAGCAGATCTCCGGTTCAGGCCTGCTCTAGTCATTCTTCTGTCCAATTTCAGTAGAGTACATCGAGTTTTCTCAGAGTGGATTCCTGCTGTCAGAAAAAGGATTCCTACTGTTCAGTCAGTAGGTAGGCTAAATTCTGTGCTATTCTCAAGCAGACTAACCCCACAGCTTGCTTCTGCCTAGGGGAGTGCTATGAACACCAGACTATAGAATAACCAGGTCACCTTTGCTGAAGATGGACAACTAGAAACTGGAATGGAACACGCTTAACTCCTTTAATCCAAGAGCTTCTAAATAGAAAACACTGAGCAAGCCTTTAAAACAGGAACCAGAACCTAGGACTTCATCAAAATCATACAGTAATTCCCATTACATTGAAGAAAAAGGCAGCATGCTTTTCCCCCTAGAATCTTTTTTTGAGGTCAAGATGCCCATTTCTAAAAGATAACACAGAGAAAAGCCTAACAGAGTATCCCAGAGCCTCATGGCTAAGGGACTCTGCTGGAATTGGGTAGCTAAAAGTTCAGATTCTGTGGTGGTTGTAGAGCTCAGATCTCTTTGGTTGTGGGTGAGTGCCTTAATCAACTTCATTCTGCTGATCATGTTTGCATTTGATGAAAAACTTCATATAGCCCAAGTAAATAAACAGCCTTTCTTTATGGAGAGACAGAAAGGCAACTTTTATATACTGTCTCTATATTGTCTCTGTCTCTGATGTCTGGCTTCTGACTTCCCCCTGCAGCTTTATGTTTTGTACAATTATAGGCATATAGGGAATTCCAAGGTCAAAACAGGAAAAGCAATGGATTCAGTTTGCCTGCTAGGATTAGATTCTGATTCAGTGAGTGACCTGGGCTGCATCTGAGACTTCTACAGCTAAATCTAAGTTACAGCTAAGGTGGAATCAAACATCCTGAATGTGACCCCTTGCACAGTTCTTTCCTGACATACTTTTCTGTCTTTTCTCCAATAACAAGAAAAGCCTGTGAATGGAGGTACATTAGGGGATGCTTTGAAGACAATGGAAATAAAAGTTGATTAAAAAACTACTGGTTTTGAAAATCCTTAACATTGCAATTGATATGATAAATACTTCACCATTTACATTAAGACTTCTGGTTCTGCTAATGACTTAAAGTCCGCACAAAAGAATTTTCATTTTAAAAAACTTTGCAGAAATTTTATCCTGAATTAATTAACCCCAAGAGTATGCATCAAAAAGCACTGATATTCTTAGTCAGACTTAGCAACATAGAAAGGCGCCATGCTTACTACAAATACCTGCAGCCTCTTCTGTAGTGAAATGTTCCTACTATCAAAAATCACTAAATACTATCAAACAATTCCCACTGCAAACTTCCTATTTTACTATTGAAAGTGATTTGAAAGTGTTTTTCAGAATCTGTGTGAGCTAAAGAAAATAAATTAAATAATCTCAGGCTAACTAATAAAGACTTTTAAAAATTGTATTCATCTTTTAAATCATGAGAGTATTCAAAATTTAAAATTTGGTCTTTTTGGTGTTTTATGTGACAAAAGTGCCTTGATTCTCTACAATAAGCCATTTACAGATCCCTTCAACATGGAATTATTTTCTCCAAATCTCAAACAAGTTACCACAAGGGGAAGTATGTAAGCTCAAGTATTAAGTGCATCTATGACAAAGATTTGTGTTGATAAAAAGCTTTCAACATTGTTAATAAATACATCCAGAAAGAAAGTTATCTGGAAAAGCAGTAAGAAGGGACCAGACATAAAGATAAGCCTATACAATTGCAGCGTTCTCTTCAAATTCAATTTGCTCTGTAACCAAATATGTTTTAGTAACATATCCACTGCTTTGGTAGCCAAAATTAACTTGCAGCCAGAAAGAACTATGTTAGGAATCTATGTACCTGTGCCAAACAAGAGGCCAGGGATAAAACAACTAAGACTGAGACATACAAAAGCTGTGATTCCAAATCAGAAGAAAGAAAAAAAGACACATGCAGAGTTCCTTACCATACATTATGCATGCATCAATATATCCCTCTATTAAGAGGCTGAGACGAGAAAATTGCTTAATAGCTGGAAAGCAAATGTGTCTTTTGTGCAGAAACCTTTTCATTGCTTTGCTACTGACTGGATGTAGGAGATCTGAATTATCTGTTGCTGGACCATGAGGGCTCAGGGACTGAAAATACCTCATGAATCAAGTCTATTCACCTGCAGTTGCAGTTTCATTCCTCTCCCCCATTATCATACATAAAGATCCATCATAAATGGATTCTATGTAAAAGCATGAAGACCAATTTTAAAACAGTTCTTTTACCCATGCGTCTCCCACTGGACTGCTGTTCTAGAGCACTACTCACCCACATAGCCAAAAGGTTTCTTATAATTAGACAAAAGTTATTTCACAACCACTTGACAGCCACTAGCTCTGGCATTCATTCATTTTTCTTTTTTTTTTTTTTTAATCCCTGGTGTTTTCTTACCTATTCCAAACAAAACTAATAAACTAATTTTTAGCCAAACAAACCAAGCTCTTCTACTGTTTATATTCATTTTCCTGAATATCCTGATAGTTCTTTTTCATAACACCTGGAATCAGCTTCATTTAATCTTTTGTAATGAGCTATCAAATTACAGTTGAAGTCTCAGCAGAATCCTGTAAAATGCTACTAAACGACCCAAGCTATACTAGCAACAACTGCCCTGATGCATTTTATGATCACAGTAACCGTTACAGATACATTATCCTGGAGATAAGTATTATCTTTTAAGTTAAGTATTGAGTTAAATATTGACATAATACTTTTCTTTTGCTTCTTCCTCCTCCCTATCAAGTTTCAAGTGAGGGGATCCCCATTTATGCATCCCCATTAATCTTATGCAAAACTCTGCATTGTATATAACTGCATTTCACCCAATTCAGGGGCACCATTCAAACAACACTCTTTTAGACAATTAATACATGTTCTTGTTGATCTTTTGCCATTTCTGGAATACAAATTTCCTATGCCATTAGAGTTCTCTCTATAATCAGTTTTTCTGAAACACCAAGTCTTTCTAGAATATCTCATAAGCTGAAAGATACCCAAGTGCACTGGTTACTGAGTGATTAAGAAATGACAAATTTACATTCCAGGGTAGCTGTGCATCATGCTTTAGCATTTAATCTTCTCCTATTTCATCCAGTATTTAGAACCTTAAAAAAAAAAGAAAAAAAGAAAAAAAAAAAAAAGAAAAAAAGAAAAGGAAGGTTTTATTTACTCTGCTGTAGCTCTTTTGAGATAGTGATCACAAAACATTCTGTGCTATGCTTTCAAGGAGACAAGGTAACATGCAGGTATCTGGCCTCAAGACTTGACTGCATACCTCCAGTTCTTTACACTTGCATTCTCGAGTCCTTCTATCTACTTTTTACTGGCTTTCATGTCTCCTAAAGCTAGATCCTACGCATATATAACCTTACCTAACATTACGCTTCTGCACTACTTGTCCAGACCCGGCAGCACAACAGTGTCATACAAGATGATCCAGCACCATACTTTTAATTGCTTCTGAAAAGAACTCCAAATCCAACACCCTTCTGTTTAACTACTGTCACCAATATGAGACCAGATTATTTCCCATCAAAAATAATTGATCCATTTTTCAGTTGAGAGGACAAGGCTCAGCAACTTAGAAAAAAAAAAGTGACAACACACTGAAATTCAACAAACATAATGCACTGCTGGAAAGCTATTATGGGAAAGTCAGTACTCTGGACAGCATTTTAAAACCCTGACAGAGGATGAACTGGAGAAACAATCTACAGATAAGGCTGTGTGGGCATATGAATAGTCTACCATGTGTTATATCTTTGCTAGAAAGGAATGCAAGGAAACTTTAATGTGTATATAGCTGCAATTAGAAGATAGGATATTTCCAAGGTATGTTTTCCTCCTGCTGATGCAATCTTCCTTTGCATAAGAATTAGAAGGGTGTAGTAAGCATAAAAACGTCTTTTACAAATATTTAATTGAAAAAGCTACATAGATATAATTTCAGATTTACAACCAGTATAGAAAAGCACTTGGGCCAGAAGTTAAAAGCAATCAAACTGTCAATAATCAATCTCAAAACCTCATGCTTGCCCTCTGTATCCATTTCTTGTATCCATCTGCAGTACAAATCAGGGAAAGGACTGGAAGTTAAGACTCATACTAGCCAGTCCTCTGCATCTCTGATCAGTATTTGTTGATACTCACTTTCACTTTTCAGCTCTCTTAGCAGGTAACTTTTAAAACTCATTCAAGCTGGAAGAACTTTAACTGGTTCCAGTTGCTCAGACTGCCCTTGTAACTTACTATATATTTTCACTTATTTATGCATTGTATAACCACCAGACGCTATCCAAAACTGCACTGTCACAAAAATGTCACACTCTAATTGGAGACAGTCACTCTGTTTTTGATCCCAATTCAGAAAAAAAAAAGTCTCTTTCGGAAAAAACATAGTTTAGCTTCCAAAATTCCCCCAGTGGGCTTTAGGGACCCCAAGGATCTGCCCGCAGGACAGCTTTATTTGTTTGTATTATCATTTGAAAAATAAGAGTAAAAATTCAGGTAAGATTTCAGATGAAACTGAATTTAAAAGCTAGGTAAGAGTCAAAAATACCTTTTTTTGGTACATCTAACTAAACAACTCTTTGCCTGAGCACAAAACAAGAAACAAAATACAAAATATGTGGAAAGCATAACAAAAAGAATAAATGCAAACTTAAGTACGTTTCATGTAATTTTCCAAATCTACCTGCTACTTAAGAGCTTTACTGAGATGTCTCTTGGCTGCATAAAACATAAGAACCAACTCTGTCAAGAGAGTGGTGCCTTTCAGAGTACTATCTCTTCAAGTGTAAAGCAGCTGAGGATGCAACAGTAGCATTTAACTTTAATTCCATCTTTCCAGAGACTATCTTAAAGGCAAGTTATGGAAAAAATAGAAAAAAAGAGAAAGGCTGGCAACTCTCTGTAGACACTTCTTTCTCCTTCTATTCGTCATCTTCAACTTTCATTCTGATTCATTCTTCATTCTTAGAAGGCTGAAGTATCACTAACTTACATCTCTTGGACCTAGCAGTTCTTTGCCTGTCTCTTTCCAGGAATTTGATTGTTTACACCTGCTTTGGTTGTTTGCTTTGTTTTGTTTTGAGAACTGGCCTGCTAACGCTGTGTTTTAGGAATAAGGCTTTCCCTACTTCAAGACTTTGTCTTAGTCCACCGTCCTCTTGAGGTCTTTGTTTAGCACGATCATTCAACATTAAATGACCTGTCTATATGTCATAAGATTTTTCTAGTATTGTTGAAATACTTCATTAGGAAGAGGCCATCATGGGGAACACTCACTACCCCACTCACAGGAACTTACATCTTATTGAAACTACAAATCCATATTAACTCCTTTTAAGAATTATTAATATAGACTATCAGTTTGACATTTACAGTTCTTACTGCAGCTCTTTCTTTGGCTGCCTTGGAAGGCACATCCACTCTACCTTTGAATACAATTGTCAAGATCATCCAAGGGAAACACAGTATGCACAGTATTTATGAAAATGGTCCATATATATGGCACCAAAGGGAAAGGACAAGTGCAACTGCTGGAGAATGGGCTATGGGGAAAACAAATTGAGAACAGGCAAAGGAGATGAAGCACATCCTCACAGAGTAGCTGATTAATCAAAAGGGAAGGAAAGTGTAGTCAGCTTCTCCAGTAGCCCTAAAACCATTAATCTGAGACTCATCTACAAGTTATTGGGTGTTGTACAGTCACTTGAAAAAATCTAAGGCTCTTTGGATGATATCCTAGGGCACCTGATCTAGACAACTCTGTTTTCTAGAAGGACAACTGGAAAGCCCTTTGAAGCGCAAAAAAGAGCTCCTCTTTGGCAAAAAGAAACAAGAAAGAACAGCACCGTATGTAGCTGTATTTACTATCAGTGAATTTGGCCCTTCTAACTTTGTTTGAAACCTCATGTGATTACATTGTTTCTTAATGGCTTTAAGTGGCTGAACTTACATAGCTTGTAACTGGCCTTTAACTCACATTACACGGGAGCTGTTTATGTTTGTGCACAGCTAGGCTATATGTTTGTAATGGCCTTGTTATCTTCTGCATCTTCTTTCTTTCCCTCATTTGGGTAATAAACTGCTTTAGATGTAAAACAGATTGCTGCATGTCTGCAAAAGGAAGAAGGGGAAAGGAAGTTTTATTACCATGATTTTAAATAAAGTTGAAGAATGTCATGATCATGTAAGTCATGCAAGCTGACAAAACCTCAGTCATTTCACAGACAGTCAAAAAAGACAACTATTAATTTACTATTAATAACACATGTACAGCCATATCTACCAAGCCATGTGCTGCTGATTCATCCATTAGAAAAAAAAAAAAGCTAACCAAGAACAGAATTAGAAAATCCCTGGATTCAAAGTTGGAACATATAATTAGATATAATATTATTGTGAGAAAAGTGTACTTGGACCCACACACACAACTCAGTAGCCTTGCAGACAATTCAGTAGCCTTGCACATGTGAAAATTAAGGAAAGGAAGACTAACCTCCTGGTCTCTTTTCACTGCTGCCTTGACCCTCTGGGTACTCAAGAACTTCTGGCATCAGATAAAGCATGAAGGCAGAGCAATATCAGAACCTGTAAACTGCTGGCATGGCTGTGGCAGCCTGGGCATGTATGAGGAACTTGCTCTGTTTTGAGGAGCTCTGGAAAAACAATGGCCATGAGAACAGCTCCATAACCACGAAGATTGTTTTCCTTCCCAGTTTGTCTGTCACCCTTCACAACTATCAAGTGCTTGACAAGGGTTCACACAATAAGGCAGCCTTGACTACTATTTGAAACACAAATAGGACAAGAGTAAATCAAATTAATTCAAAGCTATTTCTTATTAACAGTAATTCTGTGATAAAAGTCTGAATCCTTTGACAGCTACAGCTATACACCAAGAATTTAGCAACAAAACATTAATCTTACAGGGTGAACTATAAAGAACTTTCCTGGGGTCTCATCTAAAAATCTGCAGCATTCGCCAACAGGTGACACACCAGCATGTACTCATACTGTACACAGCGGGGAAAGAGAATCTAGCAAAAGTTCTTTATGCACATTCTAGTCTTTCCATTTTTATGACACCCAGTACAAAGTCCACTTAAAAACATTGAGTTTCTATAAAATAAAAGCTCAATTTGCTTTTAAATAAACAGATAATGAAATTAAGAAACTTCTTCCTCTATTTAATAAGCAACCTTCACGAATCTTTATTATTTCAATCAATCAGGTTGCATCTAATCAAGATATAGAAAATGCTATCAGTGTAAGTTATGCTAAATGTTAGGACATTAAGTGACAATACCAAGTGAAATGCCTGCATCTCTGATTTTTGATTTAGTTCAAACTGCTACCTGCTTACATTAGGCAAACTTTCTACTTACACTAGAAACCAAGAAGAGATCCTACATGAATTTTCCCATCTTTTCCTCACATAAAGCAAGCAATGCAGGGCTATTTTTTCCCCATCAACAGCATAGTCAGGTAACAAATCAGACTAACTGACTGCAATGCCCCAGCACTATCATAATATTGCCAGATGCAGGCCTGTCAAGCTTAACATGCTTCATACAAAGCTCATCCAACTGATTCCAAACTCGGGCAATAGTAGTACCTGCATCTCAGCAGTTTAAGTTAATACTTCACAGCCTTGTGAGCTAGACATGCCTGACTACAGGAAACCAAGTTTTAGAGTTATTCTTAGCTGCGACTTAGGGTGGTCATTCCCTTCTCACCATGCACCTACAAGTACCCTTCATGTAAAACGAGATATTAGATGGTCACAGAAATGGATGAGCTCGAAGAGTTCAATGCTTGAAGACAAAGACATTCACTGTGTGTACAGCTGTGAATCAACACATCCAAATGAGGCATCTTCAGGATGTAGCCATATTTATTTCAGCTTATAACAGTCAGGCTTTAGCTCCAGAATGGAGACACTTCATTTAGGTATCTAAAATTATGAGTTCGCATGCAAGTTAGGACTTAAACCTCCCATTATAGCAAGTGGAGATCTACTTGGTACAGACAGTGGAGCTTGGAGAGCTATTGAGTGCAAAGTGATGTCAGCTGAAAAGCACTGAGTGTACTACAGCTAGTGACTAAACCTTCACTAGTTTCAAATAGGAGCTTAGATCCAAGGCCACATATAGAAACACACATTTAGACACCTAAAATTAGATGCCTTCAGTATGCAGCTCAAGAACTGATATTTCAAACAAATGTCTCCAGAACCTTCCTAGAGTCAAGCTGAGTTTGCAGCGTGGAGCTTGCAACGCAGTGAAAAAGGGGAATAAAGGAGAAGATTAAAGAAGATACAAGGGAAAATTAATTGATCTATATATACAGGAAAATCAAAGAGAAAAAGGAGAACCTAACTGAACACCTTATGATGAATACAGTATGTTATGAACTCCTTCACATCTTGCAATGAAGTAAGATAGAAGAAAAGTTAGAAAAATGTCTAATAGAAGAATTAGAAAATAGTCAAGGCAAAAAACCTGTAGACATTTTTTGTCTATATAAAGAAACTGAACCTATTTAACACATTTTAAATGGAAATCAATAGCAGAAAAACTATGTTTTCCCTAAAACCCACTACAATCAACATGGTGAAAGAGATCTGAACTAACACCTTTTGTAAAAGGCAGAAGGGTTAAGTCTTTGACAATATTTGCACTCTGTTTATTAGTCTAAGGTATAAAAAGAGCAGGTCCTACTTAAAGTTATTTCAGAATGAGACAGCTCCAAATCAAGCTGTTACAACCATGCTTTGCAGCCACTTTCTGTCATCATCTTATTGCAACACAAAAGAGAAGTACGGCTCCTCTGCAGTCATACTCCCACACAGCTGACCAATACTAACATTCTTATTATTTTTAGTTTGGCTGTAGATATGAAGAAATATAAACATCTATGAAACAATTTTTAAATTGTGTATATTGAAAGCAATTTCCAAACAGAGGAGTTTTAAAGTTAAGCTACTCCAAAACTCAGCTCTGACTCTCTACAGGGACATTCTCAACCAAGAGTTAAGTAGCTGTAAATCACTGTAATTGCTGTGACCCCATACTTCCAGTTGACTTGTCTTAGCTTCCCTCAATGCCTCTTATGAAGGCCCTCTGAATACTTCCGATGGAGATCCTAAAATTAATATGTAGAAGAGGATGCTAACCTAAGTATCCATATCCAGTTTCAGCCTCATATAACATGTTCAGTCTTCTACAGCATTAACACAGAAGGAATGGAGAAGACAACTGAGATTATTTACCATTTAGGCTGGGGTTGTTTTGATTTTTTTTTTTTTTTAATGAACTGATGTATAAAAGTTTATATCTATGTTTTCAGAAGGCTACAGTGGAGAAAAGCTGCAAAAGTATCATTGAAGACGAAAAGGAAGGCAAATTAACTTACAAGTCATCATGCAACATTTCAGTTGAAATGAGAAACAGGGAAATGGAAACAAGGACAAAGAATTAGTTTCTTTTTGGGCTACAGAAAGAAAAGAAAGATTACCTAGAGCAGCTTCCCTGGGAGACTTCAGTAAGCTATTCTTAACAGGAGCAGGAAAACCAGACTAGAACTTTGTAATACACATCCAGGTTACTTGTAAGGAGTTCATTATCCAGGCTCTTAAGCTACCTAGAAGACTAGAGCTGCTCAAAGAGAGAACTCCTGTTAACAGTGTTTTATTGCTTTTGCTAGTTTGTTCCATTGCTATAGAGCTGTGTATTTAAATAAACAGTCTTTTATTTCTAAACCTAGCCCAGTGCTAAAGTAGATATCAAGTAATTTAACAAACAAGATATGGTATTCCTAGAGGTGATGTCACCCTTAAAGTCAACAAATGGGATCACTACTGCAGTGCCAGGTATCCCTGTACGTACTAAAATCACCACGAAACGACAGGACACATTTCCTCCATTTAGCACAGTGATTTAATATTTGATAATAAGCAGAGCTGGTCTTGTGAGAAAATCATCTCCCAGTGAACATTAGCAACTAACAAAGTCCCTTCTGAGGGGTCTGCGGCAAATTGTACAGAATTTAGGATACTCTTAAATAACCTCCAATATTAATAAATTAGTTTTAGATAAAACTCAACATTAAAGCACCAGATGATATGAGAACAAGATAAATCTAGGGTTCTTTTTTGGTTCAAATGTACTTAAATAGCAGCTTGGATTTCAAGATGTTCAGTTTGGCTGCTCGAACACTATCTGTAAACAATCAAAACCACACAAAACCTGACAGCAGAAAACAGTAGATAACTGATTAAGAGCAGCCCTGCAGAGGACTTGGGGATAATGCTGGATGAAAAACTAGACACAAGCTGACATGGTGTACTTGCAGCCCAGAAATCCAATCATACCCTGGGCTGCATGGCCAGCAGGTTGAGGATTCTGCCCCTCTGCTCTGCTCTTGTGAGACCCTCCCTGGAGTACTGAGTTCCTCAGCACAAGACAGACACGGATTGTTGGAGCAGGTCCATAGGAGTGCCACAAAAATGACTGGAATGCTGGAGCACCTCTGCTATGAAGACAGGCTGAGAGAGTTGTGGTTGTTCAGCCTGGAGAGGAGAAGGTACTTGGGGATACCTTAATACAGCCTTTGAATATATAAAGGGGGTTTATGAGGCACTGGCACAGGTTGTTCAGAGAAGCTGTGGATGCCCCATCCCTGACAATGTCCGAGGCCAGACTGAATGGGGCTCTGAGAAACTTGGTCTAGTGAAAGGTGCCCCTGCCCCTGTCAGGGAGGTTGGAACTAGATAACCTTTGAAGGTCCTTTCCAACCCAAACCATTCTCTGATTCTCTTACAGCTGTAGTCACATAGTATTCTGGATAATGGGCAGGTTTGGTGTTGCAAAGCTGAAGTTAATCTTAGAATCAATTAAAGTTTGTGTTTCACTACTGCAGTCTCAGAATTGATGCATCTTCTTTTCCTCTTGACTTCCTTGAAAACACTTTTCAGAAGTATTGTATTTCTTATTTCAAGAGAAAAAAATAGGTTAAGCTTGCTTAACTTTTATCCCAGAGACTAACCTTAATACTGATACTTCATTTAATTTCAAAGCATGGAGTATTTATGACTCATTCTAATTTACATAAGTCTTCTTATTCTATTATGAAAATGGTTATTTTCCTTTCCAGAGACATATAGAACATGGTCTCTCTTATTATGTCAAGTAACATTTAATAGCCTTTAGCTGTAACTTGGGACTGTTATAAAATGTGCTCAAGATGAGTCATCTTCATTCATTTATTCTGCAATAGGAAGGATTCATGAATGAGTGATCTGCAGTAATTCACTTCTACAAAGAGAGCCCATTCATACATTTCAAACCTGGTTCTCTGAATCACCGTAATGTAGCTGATTATTTCATTTTAACAGAAGAAAATTTTGGCTTAAGGAAGGTTTCCACAGAAGTCTGTGTATTTCTAGAATGTGAGAAAATTTTCATAAATTTAAAAGAGCTCTATTGAAAATAAACATTTTGGTCTAACACATGGATACAGAGATATCTTTCTATCTAGCTAGCAAGAAAAGCACAGTGCTTTTGTAAAGTTAGAGACTGACAAATGGTTAAATTGAAGTTGCATCAAGGGGGAGCAGAAGTCATGACTATCAGACAAATCACTATGCAGGCAAAGAAAATCTTTTATAAAATCAGAAAAAATGGCCATTGGCACCCAGAAGTGCTCATTCAAGGCTGTATTTAGGTCAAAATACACACAACAGAAGAACAACTATGATCCAATAGTGTTAACTGCAGAAATATAAAGTAATCACGCTTCTTATTCTACAGAAATTAAGAATAAAATACACACGCTATTTTAAGTCATCAAATGTCCACCAAAATAAAGTAATAGGATTCACTAAGGATAAAAGGTCCCTTAACCATCACTGCTCTTCTGCCATCCTCAGAGACTTCAAACCAGGAAATATTCTCAAGTGCATTTTCACCCAATCTAACTCCCATGGAAGGGGCCAACATTAAGTTCCAAAACAGTCAAGGCTTTACAGATCATCTAAGAGCTATACCAGCAAACAGATGGTAAGTCAACACAAAAACCTGTGTGTAAATGCAGCATTTTCTTCAGAAGGGTGGCTCACAGAAAATGCACTGTTTGCTTCTCCATTAATTAGTGCTTTATGTTTTCATTACTTCATTGATTCAAGGACAGCTCTAAACAGTCACTTTAGTCACACCTCTCTTTCTCCTGAAGAGACACTGACTCATTATTTTCAGGTTGAGAAGTTCTACCCTATGTATAGTATTGCCAAAGTAAGGATAATTCTCTTTACAAATAGAACATCTAACAATAGCAGCACAAAGACTGATGGAGCATCTCAGTGTTTCCAACAGACAACTATATGATGTAAGATAATACAATTAACATTATGGTTAATTTATTAACAATTCACATTGACTTCAGCAGACAGCACAATCTCAAGGTGAACTGACCAGCAACAAAGCACAAGAGAGATCCAGAGTTATCCAAGGAAGCGAGACTTACCAAATCATCCAACTAATGTATCTAGCTATCTGCGCTATTGGGAATCCAGAAGCAGCTCGCTACTTCTCAACTTCCACTCTTTCATTTTAGCACTATACTTACATAATTCTATATATAGTACATTCACAAAAAAGCTGCATATGCGCTTTTGCAGAGACTTCTATGTTAATAAATTCAGAAAAGGGTATAAAGATGAGTAAATATTTACAGGAAAAACTAGATTTGAAAAGTATTAAGAAGCATTTTAATGACTAAATTAACTTCCCACTGATTGCATCTCCACTACATTTCAATCACCTTGGCCTTCTTCATGCCTTTTCTAAAATAAGCATCTCTGTACATTTATCCAGACCATTCTCATTATATATTTCTGCATCTTTAACTTTGATTTCATCTAATAACTGAGTGCATACAATGAAGAAATAAACAAGGAACTTTCTTTCTTTAGAGACAATGCAATAGACTCCTGTAGTTTTAACTCATTTTGCAGACTGGTCATTCATTTTGTAGACAAGTCAAGGGCTAACTATTTTTGAGAAGATGTAGCAGAAAAAAAGGGATCACCAATACCAAATTACTCTCTACAGCTTTCACCATCTGAAATTGTTCACTTTATACAAATCTCTACACAGAAAACAGGACAGCAGACACTCCTCATTACTTGCAATACATATAATGAAAAAAGCTAGAGCATCAAGTACTAAGGAAATTTCTTCTTTAAGCCAGAAAGACCCAACAAAACAAAAGGTGGAAAGATCCTTTGGCATAGCCCTCAAAACACAGAAATGTCTCAAGAGTGGCAAGAATAGACGAGAAAAGCAATATTCACAAGATCACATGCAACACAGATTCTATACCAAGATTAGTGAATGTACAGACATGAAAAAAACTTTATGCCCCCTATTTAACTGCCAAGTATAAACCACAATTTTATCTCCAGGAAGGGGGAAGGACAAGGAGAATGTCTGTATGACAGGAGGTCTGCAAAAGCTCTGGAACTGATCTGAGATGTAGGTTTCTAGATTGCCATCAGCACTTTTCAGGAAAGTTGTAAATACTGTACCTCAGCTCACAGTTAGTGAGTCCCAGGAACAACTGTCTAACAACTGCTCATGCTCACTTTCATATTTAAAGCATGAAGAAATCCACAGCTGAATCAAATCACAATGGTGAGCTGCCTCCTCGGAAAGCAAGCAGGACCAGGCAAGGATAAAAGCTGTACCATGAAAGGTTAGAGTGTATCTATAAAGATATGATCTCAATATTTTTGCAGTTCATTAAACACTTCCTGCTTTGAAGATGATCATGCAAGGAAAGCGCCAATTAATTTCCCACCACTTGATAAATCCCCACCATTTGATAAATCAAAAATCAGAAGCAAACATGCAATACATGCCACTCTCCTCAGTATTTTGTTCAACAGAAACATACATTTTATCTGTTCTTTAACTTGAATTGCAAGACAAAATTCACTATGTTCCCCTCAGGTACTGCCAAGTAATTATTACATACCATGTTTCAAATAAGCCCTATAGAACCATGAGCTGCAACACTGATCCATTTGTGGCTCAAAGGATGAAACAATACCGTGCAATCAGCACAAAGTTTTGAAATATGGTGTTAACAGACATGTAAACTATAAGAACTGTCAATATAAACCTAATTAAGATCCAAGGCCTCCTTTTAATAGGTTATTTTGTAGCCAAAGGACCTGCCTGTGACACTGGAAACCAGACTTTTTGATTCTTCTCAGATTGAAGAGGGAAAGGAGATGAAAATACTTCCTTCAAATTCCCAGAACAGTCTCTGTTGAAGCTGGGCCAACATTCAGAAAAAAAACGAAGGCAGGGTTCACTGGCCCAGAAGATAGAGAGCAAAAATTTGACCCCATAGCTGAATCTGTGGATACTCTCCTATAACACAGTAAAATGAAGTATTCTAAACAGCAGTAGCTGACTGCTCATTTCTTGTGGTACCTCTTCTAAAGATGCCTAATGGGTAGCTACTGACATTCAGAATAGAAAACAATATCCAAACTGACCATTGTTGAAGCTGCACTTGCTAGAACTCAGAAATAATGCAATGTGGCCCATACAGATGAGAAACTAGTAGTGGGAAACAATGTCTACAAGACAGCTAAAAAAAAAAAAAAAAATCCTCCTCAAACCATAATAACTGTAGCTTTTGATTTGAGGTCTGTGCAATAAATGAGGTTAGTCAAAATTTGCTATAACAGCATTTCCCTGTTTGCTTTGCAAGCTGAAAATGTTCCCACCCTTGCCCTCCCCAAGAAATTTAATTTCATCTAATATAAGGAAAAGTACTTTGTTTATGGCAGGGAAATCTAAATCCAACGATGCTTAGCATATAGTCTTTTAGGTCTTTAAACAGCCCTTGTATTTAAAATAAGTTCTGTCAGTCTTTTATTTTCAACACCACAAATTGCCTTTTATTAATCCTGATTCAGACTCAGGAAATATTAAAATAAATTTATCAGCTTTACCTGTAATGCACTGATACTGTCCATCTTCTCTTCTTATTGTAAATGTTTCCCCTGGATTAACTTGCACAAGAATAACCTTAAAAATAAAAGAGTGTTTACAACCATTACACAGGAATATGTCACAGAAGTCTGGTACGTGTAAAAAAAAAAAGTAAAACTTTTTTTTTCCCAGTTAGGAAATATATTATTTTTCACTTCACACTGCTTGCTGCCTTCATCCCACAGAGAAAGAGATAAGAGCAAGAACAAGCACAGATATTTTTAAACAAACATTTTTCAAAGAAGGAGAGCATAACAAGTAAAACAGTACCTATACAAATTTTATTTTCTCAACTGCTTAGTATAATTAAAATCTATTTGTACAGCTTAAATTATTTCAACAAATTGCATTAACTTCAACATTAATCAAACCATTACATAAACTTCTAGAAAGAGGCCTAGAATTCCCAGTGTTTGAATTTTCATCAGCCACCCAACAGTTTTCAACATATGGGAAATTCTGCGTCATTTCCTTCTTTACACGACCCAAGCATGTTTGTACATTCATTAACGATAAAACATTATTAAAAGCCATGACAAAGTAAGTGCACCAGATGCCCAGCATGAAACAATATGTATAATTTTATTTGTGGAAAACTGGCTATCCTAATTTTGCAAATCCAAGCAATGCAGAAATGATAGCAAAGCACACTTATCAGACAAAATAAACAGAGGAAGTCTGACGTACCAAAGAAGAAGCCTGTTGCCATTTTAAATTTCTGTATTCTTATTTGAATCCTGCCCTTCTGTGAGAAAAAAGCTTGTAAACACGAAACACCTAGCTAAAATTATGAACAAACGAGGGGGGGGGGAAGTGGAAGAGCAGGTGCATTTCATAATTTCTGGTCACATCTTTCTTCAGCCTTGCTTGCACATATCTAAATGGAGCCCACATCCTCCTCCTGGTACGAATCAGAGGCAGAAAAATCCTTATAAACACAACTCTTGAGCATTATGGACAAAAATTTACTCTGTTAAACTGCTAAAAGAAAATAAAATTGGTCATGTCTACAAAAAACAAACAAACAAAACTAAAACAAACCAGGAAACTTGAGTGTTACTCATTTTAGGATACCAGAGAGAAATACAAGGGAGAAAAGAGAAGGCAGAAATCACATGAATTCCTCCCCTTCTGGTAGAGCAATTTCACAAATTAATGAAAGGATGGCATGTTCTACTCCAACATAGCTGCAATAGCTTTGATGAGATATGATAGACATTCACATTTTCAAGCTTGGACCGTGTGACTCAACACTGATTTAGCTCAGGTTTGAGCGTGCACTTCAAAAACACTATCTTTAGTTGTTTGATATATTTCTTCTAGAAGTTTTAGGCTCTTTAAGAAGAAACAATGAACTATATCACTATTTATATTTTATCATGTTAATAAATTTTCCAGATTTTCTGAAGTGTGCCTTAATAAAAATTGACTAAGAGTTAGCATTCATAATATAATCTAAACTTAGGAACAAGATATTTTTAGTAATGAACTTCAAATAAGACTTGAAGGTCTTCAGAAAACACTGTATTGCCAGAGTTTATTCAGAAGAGTTTGAAGGTAGTTTTTTAACAACTGGCTATCATCACCTTCAGAATGTGACAAAGGAGAGAAATAGGAGTGGATGAGTTCTTACAATTTCTTTTTCAGATTCCCCAAGCAGGCACAGCTTTTCAAAGACACATTTCATTGATGTAATCTCCCTTCTCTGCTACAATTGAAAGTTTTAGGTTGAAATTTAGACTGGAATAAAAGCACCTAAAAGCTTCACAGTACATGAGAATGTCTTTCCATCTGTAATGTGTGGGTTGGATACCTACATTTGCCCAAGTCTTTTGGCTGATTTAGATACCCAAACTCCTGGGAGGTGCCATTCTGGCTGCAGCTGATCTGCCAATCTGTACCATTTTCAGCTCAATATTCTTGGTCTTCATCATATGAAACATGAGAAGCAGAAAAGCTTTAGGACAATAGCTGGTCCTTGATGCCTGCTTTTAAAGTAACAGGGAATAGGGGTTGACTGGTATTCCCATTTTGTTCCCATTTTTTCTGTGTGACTGCCTAAGGTTGGTAATCTGGGTAATAATGTTGTCTTGGGAATCTGCTGGCTCTCCTCTTCCAGACATCTTGCTGCAGGACATCCAAACGGGAGGCTCCAGCCATCAGAGTGGATCTGAGTGTGGGAACACGTGTCCCGGCCCAGTTGCAGCAAGTGAGGCCTGTGCCTCCTGGTTTTGTTTTAATAGCAGCTTCTCCTGTGTGAGAATCTTTGTTGTTCACTTCACAGCTGGTCTGAGAAGGTACAGGCTCAGCCTCAGTGTGACACAATAAGACTGGCACTGTTCTGCAGCAGCTGTGCTATGAGGCAACAGGTCTCCTGATGTAGTCCAGCTCCACTCTGAAACTCAGGATGCCATCAGATTTTCACATCACTGATGACATCTGACTTCCACTCAAAAGGCTGGGGAGACTCACCAACTTCATGCAGTTTAATTAGATGTCAGTTCTTGGAAACTGGAAATAGAGTCCTTTTTCTCAATGGACAATTAGCTTACTTGATCCCTGGCTGTGTATTTCACTGGCTCCTGCTTTCAGCCTTGCTTTTATGTTGAGCGTTCACATCTGTGTTTTACAATTGTTCCAAGACAGGTTGTATTTGTTGCCGAGTGTGGCAAAAGAGATTCTGAATCAGGGATGAAGTAATTTCAGAAGTTTCAAGAACTGATTGCTTCAACAGTTTTTGTGCTGGGGCAGTGTGTGACCAGCGCTGGTTGCTAGACCAGCCTTATCACTGCTGAACCCTGTGAAGTGATCACAGCTTCGAGAAGGGCATTTCTGACACCACCTCAGTAGATGTGACTTGAAATAAGAAAAATTAAAGCTATGCACAGAGACAGATTGATACTTTTCTGGCCAGAACAGATATCACCAAAGACAGTCACTCATAGGGATTCCCTCTTACCTAATGAAAGAAAGGAAGCAGCACATAATCAAAGATGCAAGAAAATTTCTCTGAAGCAAAATGTAACATGGGTTTTCCACGGCATCATGATTTAGGTAAAAAAAAAATTAAAATCTATGGGTTGCTTGGTATTTATAGCTCATTCATCTCATTCTAGGTGGCTTTGTGCAGGCTTGCACATCCCATCAGCCAACATGCTACTTCATGAACCCTGGCACCAGTGCTTCTGAAAACCAAGGCCTGAGTCTTTCACACTGAATATTCTAGACCTTGGTCTCCTTCCTCTTCTGGGCAAAACATTTATGTTGGCTTAAACTGAGTGAAAAGCTTTGGGAAAATCTGATGGTTCAGACTCTCTTCTTATGCTTCAATCGTTTTGTGACAAATTCTGTTGCTTTACTCACAGCACCTAAAGACTCATTTCTGATGTGCCAGTCTCAGTGGGAGTAACCTTTAACATGGGCACTTTTCAAATGCCATTTCTCTTACTAAATCAACAAAACACTAATTAAGGACTTCTCAAGCTTAACAAAATTATGTGAACTTAGGACACTGAGGCCTTGATCTTAATACAGGTTCTAGAATCCTACAAGCGCTTTTAAAGCATAACCAACCATAACAGAACCTAATAAAATTTAAAAGTGTAATTTCCCAATGCTAACAGAACTTGGATTCAACACGTTTTTGTCTCAATATATGATAAGGCGTTGCCATTAAGAATTTGGAGTACTAGGTCAAAAACTAGTTCTGTGTCATTTCCACTGGGACTATTAATTGTTTCCTTTAAACAGTTATTTAAAGATGATCCATATGACCTCAACACAGTTGCTGATGAAAAACAGTACAGAATCTCTTTCCAGAGATTAACATACAGGCTGACAATACAAGAGTGTGGCTACACATTTATGCTAAAATATTGCACAAATAAAACACAATGACCAGCCAGATGGCTAAAGTTTGAAATACCTATAACATCAGTTGCCAAAGACTGTCAGGGTTTAAACAGTAAAATCTCATACTTTTGAATAGTACTTAATTAATTCTACAAAGGCTATTTTAGAAGATAAATCCAAGCCAAATGAGCAACATACTAAGTTTTGTAGTAGTTTAATTAAATTGCCCAGATTGGCAAAGACCACCCTCCTAACAAAACTAATCATGCCATATATTAGAAAGCTCATTACACTTTTCCTGAAATTGCTGTTTGAACTCAGGCAGTGGCTCAATACCACTAAGAGAACAGGAAATGTGCTGAAGGTCTGGGTCAGCAGTCCATCCAGCCCAGCACTTTGACTCTACTGCATCAACCGAGATGCAGTTAAAGGGGAGCAAGTGAGCCAAGCCACTTCCTGCAGTCCCATACCAGACATTGTTATTGTCCAAAAGTTTGCCTAAACTCTTAGAGTTCACTTATGAATTGAACAGCCTCCACAACTTCCCACAGCAGCAAGGTTTTAGACATTTTAAAACTACCTCCTACTAATTACAGGTTCCCTAGTTTCTCCACTATAGAATTTGCTGAAAAACAGTTCTGAGCAAATTTCACCTACTCCTTCAATACTTTTTTAAGCCTAGGCAATTCCCTCCTCCTTGTCCCCAGTCACTGCAAACTGAGGGGTCCTAATATTTCTGATCTCTCCTAGGAAAACTGCTACATTCCCTTGACCGTGTCAGTGATGCCTAAACCCACATATGTATTTGGAAAGTAAGCAGTGCTCAGGAACATTCCCAGGCGCTAGAACAGTCATCGGCAATAATGATTATGCTGTGGGAGTCCTGAGCACAACAAAGGCTGATGCCAAGGAGCAATCTTCTTCCATATAAAACTGGAAACTATTCCTGGGATCACTCTTACCAGGTAGTTTGCAAGAAAAGATGATTTACTAAAACTGGCTGGCTTCATGACACCTAGCCTCAGTTTCCATAAACATTTGGGGCACACTTAAATTACTAATATATAAACAATTCCTGACAGTACCCTGAAGAAGTTTTACATTTTGCATCTTTCAAGGATTAGTTAAGGGACACACTCTTAAGTAGCTTTTAAAATCTCTTCTTCACCTTAAATCACAATTTGAGCTGGTCTGATATGGCAAAGACATTATCAGAATACAGCAATTTTAAAATATAAAGCTATTTTATAATATTTTTCTCTTCAAAGAATTCCAAAGTAAAATATAATTTTATTGTAACTCAGGTAGCATAATCACTACAGAGATATGCAACATAAGCATAATCCTACAGAGATATGCAACATGGACTTGGACATACTACCACCAACAGAACTGATAATTTAAAAATAATTGCATCATAAGATCTTCTATATGAATTATTACTACATCAGTGTGAACAGGGTGGAAACTATTCAGATCTTGCATCTAGAGAATTAACAGAAGTACAAATGTTCGAAGAGGAGAATGCTCAATGTTTTCAATTTTTATTCAGTAAACTCTTCACTATCAGCAAGAGAAACCACGGGATGCTTCTGCAGGCTGAAGCAGGAACTGAGTTTAATATTTTCTCAAAGTATTTGGCTTATTTCTACCACAGAATAACTGAATTTAATAAAAATGGCTAGAGTCAGAAAAAAAACCTGTAAGACTAAGAATACAAACAACAAAAGGTGGAAGGGAGATCTGTGCAAGGCAGAGCTGCAGCTACCTTGACTCAGAGGGCTGTCTCCAAAGAAAGGAAAAACTTAAGGCCAAATGTTAACACCTATCTCCAAAAAGGTCTAGAAGTAACTTTTATCAGCAAGAAGCAGAGACTGCAGATCCTTAGGGCTATTTCACTCTCCCAATATGGTCACAGCAGTGTCCCTTAAAAGCAAAACAGCAACAATACAAAATATAGCTGATTTATATTTTACTAATCCTTGTCTTTAGGTATAAGAACATTTTCATAAGCAGCCCAAGATTTTGCTTGTGCCAGACAAATACACAGTTAATGTATTACTTCACTGGAGCACAGTGAGGGACAGAATGGAATTTAAAACACAGAACTAGCTAATCTTTTTGTTTTGAATATGTTCTTTTGCAGACTAATTAAAGCCAAAAATCTCATTAACTCCACTGAAATAACAATTAAAACCAAGCCTTCATTATGTAAGATATGCACTTCTACAAGCTCTCTACTTGAACTTCCATCCTCCTAACACAAGTAGCGATGTACTAGCAGACTGACAGGTTTCAAAACAATTTCAGCTGACAGGAAAGAAGGGCAGAATCAGACCTGTGGCATCATCATGCATATTTACGTTACAACAAGAAGGGAAATGTTCCCCTGGTACTTTCAGTGTCAAAAAAAAAAAAGAGATTAACTATAAATAGGCTAGCACAATTAATAACTATTCTTCATCATGTGGTTAGTAAGCAAGAAGGAAATAAACCTATGGATGTTATTGGAAAGAACCAATATCAAAACTGGATTCATCTTGATAAGGACCCTAGATGAGGTTAAGGACTTGCAGAGCAGGAAAACAAAAGCAGATTAGGACTAATCCACAAGGATGTTATTTCCATAGCAGAAACTGTAAATACAAGTAGAAGTCCAAACTATTTCCGTCACTATGGAGGAAAAAAAAAAAGAGCTTATAAGTAAACAGCGAAACAACTCAAAGAGCTCTAAAAACTAACTTCATGAATGATCTCATAGCAAGTCTGACACATTTTTCTTCTTTTGCTCACAATTATACATGTGCAAAAGCAGTTCTCTAAATAAAATGTAAAAAGCTAAAGAACAAAGTTTTCTCTCCAAAAAAACACACGATACAGCCAGTCAAAAACTAGTCCTCAAAATTATTTTGCCATTTCTTTTGATTACATATATGCAGTGGACCTGTAAGGCAAAAGGATTTTATTTTAAAAACCCCTACATATGCAAAATATTGATAGTATTTTTAATTTATTGCTTAGGTTCTAAAAGTTCAAATTTAGTCCAAAGTAAAAAAAAAAGAACAGCAAAAACCAAACACCCAAACAACAAATGATTGCGTTTAGAAATATAGTAGACACTCTTTCACACAGATACAAAACAAAACACATCCAGAATTGAGACAGTTGCTAACATTTTCCTCTACTCTGCTATATAAAGTAATGAAGGCCTTTTTAATTTGGGGAAGTTTTGCAGATCCCATTTGAGTAAGGTTTACGGAAGAGAGTCTAACTTATCCTTACCACATAATGATGATATTAAGCATTATATATTCTACAGCCCAGTTAAAATAATACCTATATTTCTTGAAGGACAGGAGTGACTGAAACAGGTTATAATTCTTCTAAGCCAGCACAAACATCAAGAGAATCAAGTCAGATACAATAAAACTTTATTTACAAGTTTGGCATTCACAGCCACATTTTCAAATCTTTTGTAGCAGGTAACAAACTGTGTTGCTCAAATAAATGCTTTCATATTAAGAGCCTCTCTGTCCACAGAAGAGGTTATTAACTACTCAATGTACAAGAAAATTTAAAAATATTTCTTTTTCCTAATACATGCAGGCTTATTTCTAACCAGCTAAGTCTTAGGTAAAAGACCGAAACTATCATTTTAGAGTTCCTGGGACATGAAAAAGGTTTTTGTATTTGCAATAAAGAAAAAAAGATAAACCTATAAACATAAAGCTCATCCTGTCTCTCCAAAACATCCTTCAGTACCAAGGACTATCAGCCTCCTGAAGGGAAAAAGAAAAAGGTTAAGTTTTTTAATCTTCACTGAGGCTAAAGAAACCTAAATACACTAAATATTTGTGTCATGTGAGAAGTTGCGAGATATGCCCACATTTGGCACTGTTCTCTCCACAGTCTGGCACTGTCTACAGCCACAGAGGCAAGAAAACCAAAGGAACGGGATTGAATTTCAGTGTAAAGGAGTATTTTGAATCTTTTCCTCTCCCTAGACACCCACCACCTCACTTTGAAGGAGAAAGGAACAGAATGGGTTATTTGATATCTTCCTCTACAAGAAATTAGTTACGCTTGGTGAATTTACATATTTTTCCAGAATCAGTGAAATCTGGGACAAATTTTCCAACCAAGTTAAAAGCCTCTGAACATACGTAACTAGAATGCTAATACATCTACCACTGAATATATCATAGGGGAAAAAAACCTCCAAAATCCTTTAGCAACAAAGCTGATTCCTGGTCTGTCATATGTATTAAAATACTAACAAATGTGGGGAAGTAAGAAGGGAAAGAGAAGAGTGGGGGGAGTGTTTATGGGGAAGCTAGAACATGTTACATTAATTTTAGCCATTGCTAAAATTATATATATAAAATGAAGAAATAAGAGTATGTTACATTACAACTGTGGTTAAAGCACACTTCAATATAACCACATAGTAAGAGACTGTTCCTGTATAACAAGAAAGATTACAAGTTGGAGCAAAACAATACTACCAAAAAGCAGAGTTCTGTTTTTCCCTCATTCCAGAGTGGTTTCGTGGGATGTGTGTGTTTTTCAGGGTAGCAGGGAATAGGTTTTTTGTTTGTTTGTTTGTTTTTTCCTAAAACTTCCAAAAAACCGAAAGGGTAAAGTGTTCCAAAATGTTTCCTTGGATCTTTAAAACCCTAATTTAAAGAGAATAAAATCACAAACCATTTCTATGCTAGTAGAAACAATATTATTTTTTGAGTTGTTTTATTAGGAAAGAGGAGAGAGCTTCAGGGTTGTTATGTTTTGTTTTGTTTATTATTAATCTGAAAGCATCTATATTTAGCTTTATATGGTTATAAGTGCTGAGTCAGTAGCAAATGATTGTAAGCAAAACCCACAAATAATGGAAAGACCTTACCAAAATCGTATTTCTAAATGCACTACTAATATACATCAACATGGGAAAAAAAAAAAAAAAAAGAAAAAGAGACAGCAATGATTTGTCTAAAAATACTGCAACTGAAATCAGCTCAGCACTACTCATAAGAAGATTTTTAACCAAAAGGACAAAGGTAAATTAATTTTTGAACATTTTTCAAATTTAGGAAAGCATTGCAGCTAATGTTCTTGGTCATTCTGACTTTAAAAAATTTGACAACACTAAACCTTTTAAGAGGCTGGTACAGCCAAGCTCTCTGTAAGATGTACACTGTGTCTTTAAAAGTCTGTCTGCAACAAGATTTAAAAAGGGTGTATTTCTAGAAAAGGGTGAATATAATACAACACAACTTCCAGGCAGAGCCACAGTTATGGTCTGTCATTAGGGCACGTATTCAGAACAATTACATTTTTCTCCCCTAATAGCTCCAATCAAGATGTTAATTAGCAACATGCTTTATCTCGTAACCCATTTCAAAAGCCTTAGCACTTTGACTTACTGTTGCTCGCATCCTTTTATTTCTCTCATTCAACTGGTGCTACCACAGTGACAAAGGATGAAGGAAGATTCAACAGTCACCACTCCGGCTGCTCCAATCCGTTCCATTCACTTACTACTGAGGTAATCTTCGGTGATGTGTTGAACACTGCCCCCCCTTCTTTTAACAGGGCACCTTAACCTAAATGCCACGCCGGAGTATCTCACTTTACCTTCCTCTATAGCTGTACATCCACGAAGCATGTGGAGGCAGGATGCGAAAGGTGGGATCAATTAACAATATAGTCAGCAATACCTACCTCAAGCCTTCCTTCCTATCAAATTAGCCAACGTACAGTGAGCTTCCTGCTGTACATGAATGTATCATGTCACCATAGCAACTAAATCAACAAATAGCTGCTGCAGCATCTGCTTCTGGATCATCTAACGTCAGTCAACAGAAGGTTCGGGTTTAAGAGAACAAAGCTTCCAAATATATGCCATTTTATAACTGTATTTTTAATCTAGCCTCCTGATTCCCAGATAGGATACACTAACTCGGAATCAACCAACTTCTGACTTCATAATCTGTGATGCAGCTTCTGACTTCATTTTGCAAGTAAGCCAGAAAGAAAGAAGGAAAAGAATACTTTATAAGAGAATAAAAAGATACAGCAAGGAAATAATCAACTGCATTCTAATGCACTCTGTCTCAAATACTGTTACTTTATACCATATATTTATTAGGACACATGAAAAGAAAGAAGTATGTTTCCCAACTTTGCTTTATAATTTACATACATCTGCCCTAAATAATACTACAGCCAGAAATACCTTTTACTAAATATTAATACTTAAGACATTTCAGATGGCTGACAAAGATGGTTTCCCACTATTAGTCTTCACTTAAAAGCTAAACTGAAAACATCCAATATTTTTTTCTGGCAATCTCACATCTGTGGTCCTTAATACCAACAACAGCAGGGGACTACTGGCACACCCTCACCTGAGGAAAGACAGTTACACACATCCCCCTCTTCTTGTGAGAAATTATTCAAATACCACTTATGCGTCACTCTGGTTTAAGTCCTACCCCATAGGCAGACAAGATACACGAAACTGCTTTGAATTGTTCTGGTATTCGGAATGCGACAACATGAGATTACTGATTAAACGTTTTCTAAGATATAAAAAAATTTTAACATTACTTGGGCAGTAATGTCTTCAAAGGAAGTCAGTGTACATACACACGCACACTTTTATATAAAAGGATTTAAAGCTATAGCGTACTCATAACAAAAAAAGTATGTTTCCACTATTTTAACTTCAGGTTATATTCATACTGTTTGATCAGCATGAAATTATTTACCATGTAAAAGCTTTCTAGGCAAAATGTATCAGTTATTCATATCCAGTATCATTTTATTATTAAAAACATCTACTTTTAGTTTTTGAAGCACGTTTTTCCACCCATATGCAGTCTTTTGTTACAAGGAAAATCATTACATCTAGGTTGGCTCCACAGAGTGTGGGTCAGTGAACACGGAAAATCAGACACAGACTCAAGATGTTAACTCTGCCATGGCTCCAACATGGAATTACTGTGATCTGTAGGTTTGTAACCTCATCTATGCCAGAGTTCCCATTTGTAGGACTAGTACAACAATATTTGTAAGTTCCTACATGCTACTGATCAAAGAATACTGCAAGGCTAGAGTGTTGTTATTCATTAGCAGCACAGGAATTGCCAGATGGAATCACATCTGTGGTAGAGCTAAGGTGATGTCAGTTACAAACATGACACAAATCGTTTTTCCATTGATTGTGTATTCAAGATCTGCTTTTTATAACATAACAAGGCTAATGAGGCTATGAACTACTCTTTTCCACAATCAAACCCACTAACGCTTAGAAAACATACTAAATGGAAAAATGCAAAATATCTATGTAACAGGTATTACAGAGAGTATGTGGTTATTAAATACAAACACCTGACATCAGTAAAAAAAGCTAAATTAAAACAGTACTTTAAATTTTATTTCCAAATTGCCAAAGGCTTATGAATCTCATGGCTGTGAAAAACATTACTTTCATATAATTCTTTCTTAAAGCCATCTTTTGTAAGATTTTTCTATTTCCCATCTTCCTTTAGACCTCCTAAAAACTTCCTCTCTCTACATTTATGTTGGCTACTAACCAATAAAGAGTTCTGAAAATTTAAGGCTGAGCTTTGTACTATACCACACCAATTCGCAAAAGACTCAGCACACGACATTTCTGTGTTATCTCTAAGGGAAAGTAATGTTAGAATTTTCTTTTTTTACCTTAAAGTATCTTCTGTTTTTTAGTATCAATGACAGATGAAAACAGGCCTCTCACCGTTATTTATAGAATTGTTCTATAGACTTTGATCTTTGTCCAAATAACATGACATAACAATCTCAACTTCCACAAATTCCAATTTACAGGCTTCCCATGACTACACAATTCTCTACCCTAGCATCTGCTAATATTGATTGTAAGGATCTAACTGCTCTATATATATGGAGTTTAACACTGTCTCAGTGAAGAATAGTAAGCATACAGGTAGTGAAGGCCACTAACAAATCTTGGCTTTCAGGAATAGGGGGGAAATCCATACAGAATTAAATAAGTGTTACATAAAATGTTACAGTAGCAATTTACATTCTTGGGAATTTTAAAAAACAAATCCAATCCAAACTATTTCAGCTTACATAGATAATAGCATCATGTTCAAAAAAAGCAAGAGAAAAAAGTCACCTTTTTGGAGACATGCTCCTAAGGCCTGTGTTTTCAGAGGACAGACCAAGCAACTCTTCATCATTTTTCTAAAAGGCAGCTGACAGATAATAAAATCAGCAAATATTTCATCTTTAACTACTGCTATAAGATACTGTCAGCACCACTGAATGTGCTAAAATGACAGAATATCCCTAGAAGCAACTGGAAACAGGGAGACTGAACAGATGACTAGACAGACTGCTCATTGGCAGTAATGTTCAAAAACTATAGGTTTTAATTAGTTTTCATTGCTTATTGTAGAAAGGCAGGTTGGAAAGATCTGAGAGTTGTTAGGTTTTTCTGTTGTTGTTGGGGTTTTTTATGGTAAATAAATTGTTTATGAAAAGTTTTTTAAATTCTTACTGTACTTGTGTTTCTCCCCCTTCTCTTCATGTGGAAGAGGATCAGCAGAAAGCTGACTGCTAGGAAGAAGGGCAGGGAAAGATGATTTGGGACCTTGTTTTGTAAGAATACAGTTTTCTTATAAGAACCAGTAAAAGAGAAGTGTTAAAATCTTCATCTAATGTTACTGATAAATGTTCAAGACTTGTAAGTATCCACATACAACAGTGTCAATCAGTGTATGTTTCATACTGTGTAATTCTTTATTCTTGAGAAAAACTTATCATTTTCATCTACTTGCTTTTGCTTTATTTGTCTGACCTCTTTTGCATTTTCAGTTCTCACAGCTTGGCTAAGCAAAGTTTTATTTGTCTCATTTACAGCAAACCCAATCTGTTTCATCAGCACTGACACAGTCTGTGGTTAGCAGATAGTGCACAGAAAATTTGCTTCTTAAAATAATACCACTAGTATATCTTTAAATCAGCAAAAGTATAAAAGTAAGCAGTATTTCAAAGAATTTGGATAATGCAACAAACATTTGTGCTTCGAAGTTTTAAGCTAAGCCTTGTTTACAGGGAATTAGAAGGAAGTAGAGTTAGGGGCAGTCACTGAACTCTAGAACTTTCTGAGGCATCTGGTCATGGTCAGTGGTTAGACACATCAACCTCTATAAATAAAAACTGGAAGACTTCAATCAGATAATTCTCATTTCATGATTTGTTGTTTGAAGGCCGCAGGACTTTAGTCTCATAATGCTAAGCAAAAATGGATGAGGAACAAAACTCATACTGCATAGCAAAGTGGTAGCAAGGGCTAACTAATACCTTCCAGGGGCTAGTTCCCTCAGTAGGTGTTTTCCTTGATCAACAACTGCAACAGTCCAAAACAGAATCAGGAAGTAAACTTTCATAGAAGTTTTACCTAGATGCATTGAAAATATAAAACTGCCAATTTAATGTTGGAAAACTAAGTAATTTAACAAAGATTGTTTGAAGTGAAAAATACAATTAAAAAAACCCAACCCCCCAGTTGCTTAAGGTGTTATTAAATATTACACAGAATAAACCCCCTCATTTCTAAAAAAACCCCAAACTAAACTTAAAAAACTGCTGTAATGTACTATATGTGGCATTCTTCAAAGAAAGCCAGATGCTCTGGAGATTTTTCATCTGATTCCCATCAGTTTTTTTACATACTGTATTTCCCATAATAACCCAGTCTTCTTTACAACACTTGTGGAAAAAAAACACTCTTGCAATCATTTCAATTGAGTATCAAAAGTGAAGACACTTTTCAGCTGTACTTCAACTCTATGTACTTCACAACTCTCACACTTTTCAGGCCATACTACCAGTTGCCACAAAGTCCTCTGTGTCGAACAGGTACTACTTGGAGTTTCCCTGTGCAAAAAATGATACTTCTAAAGATTGTCTACTTCCAGGCTCTCTGAATCTGTTGCAAGAAGGTTGAGAAGGGAAGAGTTAGCTTGCTTTTTAGGTCATATTTTCTTTTTAGCTCATATTTGAAACAACTTGAATAGTTGTGTCATTGTTAGAGAGTTCTGCTAGTATTTTCCTTCCAAGGAATACCTCGTCATAACTAAAAATTAGAATCTCACAAACATCATGAAAGCTAGCCAAGATGAACAAAATGAGGTGGACAGTTAAACGATTTTCTAAACATGTCTGAAAGGCATTTATCAAGAAGCAATATCCAACCCTATAAAGCAGATCAACCCTTTTCACGCAGAGGGTGGCTGGGTGCTGGAAGAGGCTCCCCAGGGAAGTGGTCACTACACCAAGCCTGTGTTCAAGAAGCATTGGGACAACACTCTCAGGCACATGGCATGACTCTTGAGGTGTCCTGAGAAGGGCCAGCAGTCGAACTCAATGATCCTTGTGGGTCCCTTCCAACTCAGCATGTTCTATCGTTCTATGCTAACAGCTGAACATTATTTCAGAGAGGTCATAGAGCAACAGTTGATTCCCCCTCTGTAGGTTAAGGCAGAGCCCTTTCAGCCCTCTTCCTGACTTCCTTCACTCTTCTGAAGTACAAAAAGAGGGCCTAGCAAGCAGCAGAGACGCTCTTCTTTCTCTCCCCTATAACCAGTAAATGCCATGAACTTCAGCTTCCCTGCAGAGATCTTCCCCAAGCCAGCCACAGCTGAGCTCACTCTGGCTGTGCAGTATCCTGTAATTTATACAGTTGTTTCAAGGGCCAGTAGGATAACTAGGAGCAAAAGGTACTACCTTCTCCATTTTTAAAGAACTCTCCTGAACAAAATTCAAACCAAATTAAAGTCTGTCATAAATATCCTTTATATCCTTTAAGAACAACCCCCTTCCTGCAATGCAATTACAACAATTAAGAGAAAAATGTAAATAAGCAAGCTAAAATTGAATTCAGATGTAAAAGGAGCATATAAGCCATTGGTTTACAAAGTATTATGGACTAGGAGAGAATTTTATATTTCCCAGCATTGCTTCTGACAGCTCAGATTCCTGTTTGGGAATTTAGCAAGTTAAAATCTCGCAATATTTAAAACTATTGGAAGTGTCTAACATTTTTACCTTACACAGAGCACAAAAGGAAGTGCTAAAGGAAGAACTGTGTCTTCTAGTTATTCAAAACAGCATTTCAAAAAAAAAAAAAAGTTAGAATATTAAGCGTTTCAATAGCACTTCTAATGTAGGCTTTTTTTACCCTGATAAAAAAAGTACCCTATACACTCAGTTTTGTGTAAATTTAGGCATCACTGTTTATCAAACCACTGTCACAACATGAACTTGAGCAGGAAGAGAAATTAAAGTATACATCCTCAACTAGATCAGATTGGGAAGGTTCAGTCAGCAACGGACCAACGGTTTGGTGGGAGAAATCTCTACACCCCAATCCTTTCCCATATATTTTCTCTTCTACTTCAAAAAGAAAAGGAGGAAAATCAAAGCCAAGGGCCATTTTTCACTATAGCACATAAACCTGAGTTTATCTCTTTCTAGAGAATGTAATTCTGGCTGCCCTATATAGTGTATTATTCTGTAACCCACAGAGGGTTAGATGGACTTTGCCCAGTTACAGCAAAGTCTCAATCACCATGAACAGAATACGATAGACTACTTTAGTTGGAAGGGACCTACAATGATCATCTAGTCCAACAGCCTGACTAATTGAGGGCTGACCAAGTTCTTATGCGCATTGTCCAAATGCCTCTTAAAACTCTGACAGGTTTGAGGCATTGATCAGAACTCTGGAAAGCCTGTTCCAGTGTTTCACCATCTCTCAGTAAAGAAATGCTTCCTAGCAAAAAAGACCAAGTTTCAGCTAGCAGAGGGTGTATTCAGATTACTTGTTAGCCAAATGTGTAATTCTCATATATTTTAAGAGTGGAGTTTCTGTAATTAAAAATATGACTTTGCAAAACGGTTACATTTTTGTCACAACTTACAGAGAGATTACAGGAGCCTGTGTGTTCTGAGGAAAGGGAGGTAAGCGCTACGGATGACTTTATAGGTCCTGAACTCTGGCATTCAGATCCTCGCTTACTCAGCATCAAGTCTCCCCTGGTATGGAGAAGGGGAGAAATGGGGACATGCCCGAGTCCAGGACACCACTTAGGCATAACTGTACCCTTCCAAACCTTATTGATAAAGAAACACACAGACTCAGGAACTGGGCCCACTTGCAACAGACTGCAGAGAAGAACTGGGCTGCCTCAATGCTGATAGCTCCAGCCAATTTGCACCTTCTCACCTTATATAAAAGAGGGAAAAAAAAAAAAAAAAAAGTACAGATCTTTAGCCACCTTCCTAAAACATGAAAGGGATCATCTTCTGGACATGCTTATTTCTCCCTACTGACTGTATTAGCAAACTACAGTGACTAACTGACTTAAAATCCAATTTTCACATGTCATCCAATTCTCCCATATGTCAGTTTCTGAACAGATTCATTCAACAGGGGAAATCCTGCCTCAAGTATCTTGGGAAGAATCTACTGTATCAGAGACCAAAATTAACCTAACATTTATATCACGCACACGAAATCCCATTTTAGAGAGAATGGAGGATTAGTCAGAAGTTTTATGAGGATGTTTTATTCCACGAATTTTCATAGCAAATACAAGTAGAAAAGGCTATGAACTACACAGCCTTAACTCTTGTTTCTACACTCATTTTCAGAGAGCAAATATTGAAATAAATATATCTGAATGCTAGCATAAATTGTGCAGTAAGTCTGATGCTGCTTTCTCCTAACCAAAAGCAGCATAGTATTCATACATTAATATATACCAAAGAATTTTGAATCTTCACTTACTGCTGAGGATGATGGCTTCCTCTAGGAATTTTAAAGCAAGTTTTCAATGCATCTGCGATCAAGGATATAGTTTAAATACATCAGAAAAAATTCTGATCTCTAAGATAAAAGGAATTCATATTTAACTAAGACATAACTTCATCCTTCCTAACCAAAAAATATGATTAAGTCAGATAGAGGAAGGACCTAATAATCTTGAATCATCAAAACTCACATTCATGTAGCCTTTTTTTTTTTTTTTTTTTTGTAGTGTTGCCTTTTTAAAAAAGTCATAGCCAACAACCAGTTAAAAACTTCCATGGAAATGATGGTTGCTACACAAAAGTACTAATCAATCCTGGGGAAAAAAATACAGCTTTATAATGAGCTTCAATAAGCTGGCACTGAAGCACTTGCATGCCTGAGAGTTCCAATGGTTCCAGGGAACACACTTCTGGTGCACTTCAATGCTATGAAGCCACTGAAGGATGAAAGAATAATTGTCAACTAAAACAAACTTCAATGAATCTCCAAAATGAGAAGTTAGACGTATCCGCTAATTCAATAGAGCCAAAGAGGAAGTACAAAAAAGAATGACAACAAAACTCAGCCAAAAAAGGCAGAAGCAGCCACGCACATACTCTGTGTTCTATGAAATCAAAACACAGATGAAAGGAAAACAGCACAATATGGAAACCAGGGACAACAGTTACAAGAGTATATGTTGTTAAACAACTTTCAACACGGATTTTTTTTCTCATAGAGGAAAAGATCATGAAACATATGCAGTTCTAAGCTTGATTTTCAGCACCAGGGGAAAAACAAAGCAAGCTGGAACTTGATAATGTACCATATGCTTTTCAGAAGCAGAAGTGTCAGAAAGAAAACTGAGGAAATGCATTTAGCAATGTAGTCTATATCTTCACCATTATATTTCTGCTGTGATGCCCTGTATGTAAACAACCTGAAAGCCAAAAAAGGGGATTGTTTAATTTGTTTTCATACCATCTACTGCTCTGCTGACTGAAGATTTTCTCCTATGATAACAGGATAATAATAACTTTAAGATCAGACATTTAAATATTTAAAGAAGAAATTGGTTTTAGAAACACTGACTTGTAGATTTGATGCTAAGTATCTACTTTAACACGCACAGTATATACACACAGACACACATGCACTACACATATACACATATAGAGTGTGATTTTTGGAAAACCCACTAAGCATCTAAACTTCTCAATAAAGTTTGGACGGTAAACAACATGCTTCCCAAGCTAGAAGTACTACTTTATCCTAACACCTTGCCAAGAAATAAAGCTGACTAAAGGTCAAACACTGTGTGTCCAATTCCCAGAGAAAAGGAAACACTTAACAGGTACTGGGCTACTTTGAGAATGCTATCTACCTTTTCTGGTAATAAAGGACACAGAGGTTATATAGAGATGCCTCACTTTGCCACTGCTAGCTTTAGTGGGAAGGTGCTATAAAGGTCCAGAACTCCAGTGCTGCTGCAAACTTATGTCAGCAATTTACTGTTTCGTTCTGGAATACCACTGGGTGCTGCAAAAACTTTCCAAAACAATTTAACATCAGTGTGTTAAAACAGTTTGAACTCTTGCCTCATCTTTTTCTTTCCTGCCATCAAATCAGGACTCACATAATCAAGCACATCCTTCCTGTCCAGCCTCGACAATAATCAGTACAGAATCACTAAATTAGTATTCCTTACATGAAAAACTCTTAAGCACTTCTGTCCTCTCTCAATGTTTTCTCAGAGTCACTTGGTTTCTATCAGCTCCTACAGATCTTCTCCATATTTCATCCACAACCCTCCTCACCATCAAGATGTAAGTACGTTACCCACTCATGCTGAATACAGTGACAGGACGGTGTAAAAGTAGTACTTCTGTGCTTAACAGAGAAGGAGAAGCCAATAGGTTTAGTGTTTGCTTTTCCTTTTCACTGGTTTTATCCTATCCAGCTAACAGTAGTCCCTTGTTCTGTGGGACAGAGAATATGGCAGTCTCCTACAGCAGCACTGAGTGACACATGAACATCCAGTTTAAGTTCCCCATGTCTTCTGATTGGACACTCACATTCTAACTTGGTGGATTGTTTTGTTCTAAAACATGGTGGAAAGTTACAGCTTTAGCCTGATCAGACACTTCCGCTATTTGAAGCATATGACCTTTCATCTTAACATGTTCAAATATTTGTACTGCTATTTCACATTTACACTGCTAGCAGAACTTCAAGTATTTGAAATAGATTATCTTGAAGATATGAACTGTTTCAGAAAAGTACTGAATAGTCTGTATTCATTTGGTAACTCAGCTATGCAGTATATACAACATAAGTCACCATAATCATCATAATTAATTCTGGTAAGATGCAAGAAGGGGTGAATTGATTTTAAAAAATCCTTAGATGTTTTACAGCTGAACAAAAACTTACAAGTTAAGGATACAGTTAACTAGTCTAACATAGAAAATACCAACATATAAACAAAATAGGCAAATAAAGAATTTTCTACTGTTCTTCAATACCTTTTCAGTCAGGACTGACTATAACTAATTAGAATAGCTACAGACCAACCTATACACTACGAAGATCGAAGAACATATACATTTATTTACATGGACAAAAGAGCTCTAAATTTTGATTGCAGGAACACAATCAAATTCTGTCAGCACTACAGATGAAGTTATAGTTTATGCAATCCAACACCACAACGCTGTTATGAAAGCAACTGGAGAAGTATTTTTCATATTTTAAAGAAGTAACCCCTACAGAATATGTGTAGTGTAGCTAAGCAAACAGACTTTCAGAAAAATTAGCAACTCCATCATGAAGGCAGAAGTCTTCTCCCTTCTTGTAGTTTTAAAGTCACAAGGGGGGAAAAAAGGAATTCAATGAACTAATATTCAGGTTAAAAATATTTTTAAAAAAAGGTGAAAAAGGTTCGGCATTACAGTGTTTTGTACTTGAATACATTATACTTCATTTATATCTATCCCTTTCATTAGCATACCACATAAAACTAACAAATAATTTTAAGACTCTCATAAATAAATAAGCACCTGCCCAATCTTTCTGCAGCCTAAGACTTAATTGGACAACCTTGACAGAGAAAGCAGTCCCTGCAATTCTGGATTTCCCATATTTCAGATATACAAAGTATTTTCTACTGAGTGATGGCTTTTAAATCACCAGAAGCAAAAAGGGTTTCCAGTAAAGTTTCCTGCCACTGAACAAATGCACTTGCTGATTCTTCATGAATCATGTATCAGATGGGAAGGAGGGACAGAAAATGGAAGTCACAACTTTCACCAAACATTGTGGAACACAGACAGTAGACAACATTGTGGTATAACTGCTACTTATCATGAAATGAGGAAAAAAAATTACATTCCTTATTGATGACTGAGAATCTGCTCAATGTTTTCTAAAGATTCTCTTTTTTAAAATATACACGATCACTGCCAGTTCCACTTTAGACAGTAGCCTTTATGAGTTGCCCTTTATTTTTAACAAAAAAGAGCACCAGCAGTATATATGTTGTTTTTCCCTTAAGAAGATTAACACAAACCCCCATGAATTCATTTCTTTGAAGAAACACTTTGCTTGTTTTCCAGTTTTAATCTTACTCGGCAGGAGAAAGACACAACATTTTAAAGAAAAGGCATATCTATTTAAAGTCATATCTGACTCAAAATCTTGCATGATTACAGAGTAAGCTTGACAGCACAGCCTGACAGCCTTATTTCTGTGGAAGGCAGAACAAGTAGTTCAGTCTCAACTACTTTTGAAAGGTCATGGTGAATAGGGGAGGTTCCCAAGGACTTGAAGAAAGCAAATGTCAGTGCAATCTTCAAAAAAGGGCAAGGAAGAGGATTCAGGGAACTACAAGGTGGTCAACATCACCTTCCGCTCTGGGAAGATGAGTGAATAAATCTTCCTAGAAGCCATTTCCAAACACATTAAAGATAAAAAGATGACTGGGAGTAGGCGGTATGGATTTACAAAGAGGAAATCATGCCAGATAAACCTAGATGGCCCTCTACACTGAAATTACTAGCTTGGTGAACAAGGGGAGAGCAGTAGCTACTGTTTATCCTGACTTTAGCAAGGCTTTTGACACTGCCTTCCATTACATCCTCACACAGAAACTGGTAAAGCACAGACTGAACATGGGCACCGAGATAGACTGAAAACTGGACAAAGTGCCAGTCTCAAAGTGTTGTGACCAGCAGTGCAAAGTCCAGCAGGATGCCATCCACTAGTCACCTACCTCAGTGGCTGACCCTGGGGCAAAGAATGTTTACAATCTTCTTTAAAGACCTGGATGATGGGACAAAGTACATCATCAAGCGACACAAAGTTGGGAGGAGCAGCTGAGGTGCTAGATGGGAAGCACTGCTATACAGAAATATAAATTCAAGAAGTGTCCAGGCAGACACTAACATACAAAAGCAAGTCCCACCATTTAAGGTACTCAGTCGCAAGTATCAATCTAGAGATCATAGCTGCTAGCACACGCTGTGCCTCAGCTACTACATTCTACCATAGGGAAAGGTTTATTAACCTTAATAAGATCATATGGTAATTTACATATATAGGTTCCGAACGAAGATGTGATCACGGCAGCTTGTCAACTTGGCAGCTGTTTGGTGCCATTCTTCCGTGAAGAAGTTTTTTCACAATACAGGTTTTCTGCTTCACATCTTTACAAATCTCATCTCTGCACCAGTTCTACCTGCACCCCAACCTCTCACGCACAGCCAAAGCTGCACAAATATATTCCAGATGAAGGATTACTATCTTTTACAGTGTCAATATGTCAGTGGTACTGTTGGAAGGGAAAAAAAAGGAAAAAAAAAAACCAACTGAATTTTCCTTACCTGTTGTGCTCCATCCCCACTAACAATGGGGGAAGTCAGAAGAGGGATTTCACTACTTATAAGCGAAGTGGTGTCCAGTAATGGTGGATGTTCTGCCATCATTGATAGTACATTAATTCACCAGATCACCTGCAAAGAAAAGTTAAACTGATTAAACTATTTAAATATTTCTGAATAATCATCCTTAAAAACAGCCTCAGTTCAGAAACAACAACAATAGCAAAAGAATATTATGAAACCAGACTCCTTTCAAAAGTATGTTTCCACAACAACCTAGCAATCATACAACCCTGAAGATGTGTTTTGTCAACGAGTCAAGCCCTAGTTATAGAGAGAGGGTGGTTTAGACCCCCTCTAGCGGCTGGATTTCAGAAGACGACACATCACAGACCTAGAGGTAACAAACCTGAACCTTTTAACTTTGATAACAAACCAAGGTTTTGTCTAAGTTTGACTGGCACTGCTGGCAAAACGCCTACTGAGGAAAAAAAGAAAAGATAAAAGCAGTTGCCTTAGAACCTACATATATAGTGTTCTTGTTTATATGAAACTGGTAAAAAACCCTAAGACTTACAGGGACACTTGCTTTTTTCTTTTTTTTTAATAATCAACCCACTTTTCCTATTATAATGAATGAACACTTATTTTAGGAACAACTTGTTATTAGAAAATGTCCAAGTGAGACACAAATGAGTAAAAAAAAAAAAAAAATCCGCACAGTCTGACATTTCTTTAGTTTCAAAATGTATTAGACCCAGAAATAAAGCTGTGTCACTCTGATAACCAGTGGTCCTTTAATAGCTTTAATCAGCAGCTAAAACCTGGGGAGGGGTGGAAGAGGTAATGCCCACACACAAAATTATAATCCTCATAACTATACTACAAAAAAGCCCTTGCTAGCACACGTTGTAAAGTTACATGAAACCTGATGACAAGAAAAAAAGCCACAGAGACAAGAGGCCCATGAGAGCAGTGATACACTTCAACTCTGATGAGTATCACATAGCAACATAACAGAAAGCAGGGTTCAGCCGAGCATTCCTTTCAATTACCTTAACAAGTCATAAGTAAGGCATTTTCTGGTATTTTGTGTGTTGATGGTGTATGGAGACTGGATGGAAGAATTAAGACCAAAAAAGCCAAAGATTAACATTTTTCCATGCTGGAAATACATATTACAATTCTAATAAGCTGCTTTTAAAATTTCATTTAATTTTGTTTAAAAAAAAGCGCAAACCCAAACCACTGAGTTATACTGGTTTCATGTACTGTCTTAACTCAATCCCAGTTAGACTCAGTACACTTAGCTTTTGAAATAAAAAAAAAGAATTAGATCAACAAGAATTGAGAAATTGGTATTTCTTAACAAAACAGAAAGACAGATGGAAAAAATTCACTAGGGGTGAATGGCATATTTAGAATTCCCACAAGTTAATCATATTTTGCATCTGAAAACAGTGCTTAACATCAAACATAGACATAAAGATTAGCTTAGAAAAAGCTTGTACAGTATTTTTAAAGCAGAACTGCTTCTCTTAGCCAGTACTTACAGTAGAATGGTAAAAAAAAGTAGGTACAATTTTGAAGTTACACAGCCTGAGTCAGTAATGATACAGGCATTACATGTTTTGCCTTGATATCATCTGGCTAATGAAACTCTCTACAAAGACTTCCAAACTTCTAACACATATATTGTCTGCTCATAAACAGAGATGTTTACCGGTTACAGCATTACAACTTTAAATAAGAAAGGAGTGATAAAATCAGATTAATGACACTGCCTTCAATACCAAGCTCTAGAGATACTTGGTTAAAAAACTGCTGTTACACATTCCTACTTAGAGGCATCTTCTAAAACTCCATCCCACCCAACTGACTGCCCTGCTGTGGGTTGAAAGCTGTAGTACAGTGCTGTCAGTACAAGAGGACTTGCGCACTAACAAAGCACTATAAGCCTCTTGTACAGCTTATACGGTACATATATAGTACATTTACAGGATGGTTTAACTATTCCTATACTGAAGGCTGTCCTGCTGTAAAATTACTAACTTGGAAAAATAACATTCTCATGCTGTTTGAGAGGATTCATTTCCTTTCCTGGTATAGTCTGCAAAGATTTAAGTTGGGGAAGAAAAATCCCTCTAGGTTAAAAAACTGAAACATAACTGTGAATAATAAGATTCATCAACACTTATGCTAAGTCATTTATACCTGCTTAGCCAGGCTTATTAGTCTTTCAAACAGTAAGAGCAGAGTTTTTTATTCCTATCTTACTTTAAAAGCTTTCCTCCTCATCAATCAAATTCTCCAGGCTACAGTCAGTCCCCAACACTTCTGCAGGTGGGCAGAGGGCTGATGAAACTTACTTGGATCATCTTTCAAGCCAGAAAGTTTGATGATAAGCTTCCCAGGATATTATCCAATGACTGTTTAATGCACAATGAATACACAGCCTGGAAGCAGAGGTTAGAATCAAGGCATTGATTCCAGCTCCCACAAGAGCTAAAACCAGGCTTGTTCTTGCTGCCATTTCTTGGTCTTAGAGCTCCGAATATTTTACAATGTTTATCTAAGGTGTCACAGAAAGAAAGTAATTCCAATGTTCCAAGCAATGATGCAACACTCTTCTGAACTAAGCTGGCTTGAATTTCCCCAGGTTTAAGTTGAATGCAGCTCATTATTCCCAAGCTATGCTAATGGCTCATTTCTTATATCAGAAAGCACTAACTGCCTTTATCACACAACATGACTTTGACTGAATTCATAACTTATAATGCACTCAGTGCTATCACCATTTTTTGGGCATAACCCAAAACATGTCTATCAAACTGAGCATCAGTGAGAATTAAACATAACTCAAACTGACTCCAATACAAACATCATTACAACTTCTTCAGGCCTTCCAAGACAGGATTGCTTTGGACATGCCCAACATTTGGTCTCACATTCATTCATTGATAGAATCATCTAGATTGGAAAAGACCTTTAGGTTTATCAAGTCCAACTGTTAACCCAGTCCAGTCTAGCATCAAACTATGTCCCAAAGCACCATGTCTACACATCTTTTAAATACCTCCAGGAATGGTGACTCAACCACTTCCCTGGGCAGCCTGTTCCAATGCTTGACAGCCCTTTTGGTGAATAATTTTTTCCTACTATTTAATCTAAACTTCCCTTGGTGCAACTTGAGGACATTTCCCTTTGTTTTATCACTTATTACCTGGGAGAAGTCGACACTCACCTCACTACAACCTCCTTTCAGGTAGTTGTAGTGAGCAAGCCCAAAAGGCTCCATTGCCCTTCTCTGGACGCGTTCCAGCACCTCAATGTCTTTCTTGTATTGAGGGGCCCAGAACTGGATGCAGGATTCAAGGTGCAGCCTCACCAGTCCAAAGTACAGGGGGATGCTCACATCTCTCATCCTGCTGGCTACTCTATTTCTAATACAGGTCAGGATGCCATTGGCCTTCTTGGCCACCTGGGCACACTGCTGGCTCATGTTCAGCTGGATGCCAACCAGCACCCTCAGGTTCTTTTCCACATGGCAGCTTTCCTTTCTTTTGCTCAGGTATTTAATGATTTGATTTTCATGAAAATTAGGTTTCCACAAGCACCTGAGTGCTTAGGTGGGTAGTCCACCTTTGCTACACAGCCTTCATACCTTAACTGGGACACAACTAAATTCCATGTCTGGATCCAAGTGCTTTGATTTATTCTGGAGACAAAGCATGCTGCTCATCGATAAACCCTGACAGAAGGTACTAGTACTGTTATTCCTGACACCTTCTACAACAATAATAAAAGTGCTACCTGTCAGACTGTGTAATCAATCTAGGAAAAAAAATAAATCAATGTTTTCTTGACAATACAATATTAGATTTCTCTGCTATGTCACTGAACAGTCTCAAAGACTAAGGGTTTAAACTTCGCACCAATGTGACACCACACGTTCATCAAAAGACTTTTCTCCATCAGTAGTCAAGAGGCAGCAATCTTACAAGTCAGCAGGCATAATATGGTCAGACAGTAAGACATGGTATGTCCACCCATTGCAGGGGCATTATTTTTTTTTTTTTTTTTTTTTTTTTTTTTACTATGAGAACAAATAAAAATAGCAATTTGAAAAGAGACAATTACTGCATGGCAGAAGAAGTAGTCAGCTAAAATGGACAAAAGGTTGGCATCAAGATAAGAAATGGTCAATAAACTTATTTTGGAAATAAATTATATCACATTCAATGTAAGGACCTCAAATGGCTGCAGAGCCTTTAGATCAGCAGGTACCAGAAGCCTGCATTCGAGACTTCTGGAAGATATCTACCTGGATCTTTGAAAATGACTTGCAGATACCTTGGGTTCAGAGAAAGTCTCAGAGGTCTGGAAGAAAATTGAAGTTTTTGCATTAAATACTGTATTGTAAAAGGGTAAATGGGACAATCTAAGCCTGTTAGCAAAGAGCAATCTGAGGCCAAATACAAATGAATGTCAACACTGGATGTTATTTGTAAGAATTAAAATAAAAATAAGATTGATTGAAAAAGTTTGTCCAATTAACTTGATGTGAATCTTCTGGTGATGGACATTGCTAAAAAAGGTACTAATAAGTGAACTGGAAAAACAATCCTAAAACCTTATCTGGCATTACACAGCATTTCAATAAAAACACTGAACAGATATTACATGGATTAAAACTGGACAGACAGTACTTAAATATTAACAGAGTTGTTGAGCACCCGAGTTTCAAACAGGAAGGGAAGGTATCAGTTTTTGGCTTTTTATTACAGAACACATTTTTAACCAAATTTAAAGAGAAAAAAACAAACAGAGAAAAAAAAAGGGAAAAAGAAAAAAGAAAAAAGGAAAAGGGAAAGAAAAAAGAGGAAAAGGAAAAAGGGAAAAGGGAAAAGATAAAAGAAAAAAAAAAAGAAGAAAAAAGAGAGAAAAAGAAATAGGAAAAAAGAAAAGGAAGTCAAAAGGAAGTCTAGAAATGACAAACCATGACAGTGACAAGAGACTGAAGTTATTTCACTCCACTAAAATGTCATGAATAGCTTAAAAAGTTAGGCATAACAGAAGATTTTAGTACATAAAGGTAACACTATTCTTTCTAAAACAAAAAAGAATGAACTCAATCCTGTGAAGGGTTGATTCTGACAAGGATAGAATAATAAAAAACGGACAGCCAAACACAAGCTTGCCAAAAGGCTTTATCAGTTATATCAACAGGTTTACCTCTCTTAGCAACATGGAAGATGTTTTCCCTGCCTTTGGCTGCAAATACCTACGATCTCTACTGGAATAACTTTACAAGCTTTTGTCCACAATTTGCTGACTTAAAATCGTTGATAACTTTTCAAGGTGTAGTGTGAGTCAGAACTTCTTGAAAATATTGTTCCATTTAAAAATACCAAAGCAAAATGTGCATACTGTAATTTCAGCCTTACTCCTCATAAAACTGCTCTAGATGATGTAACTGTCCTCCAGCTCCACCTGGTTTCTGGATATACTCAGGATTTAGTGAGGTCTCGGAAAGGGCACAAGAAAAGCAACTTGCATTTGGACAACAGGTAAGGTTCAGCCTCCAGAACCAATACAAACAATTCAATAGCTTATTGTCAGATTTCCTGCACCACTGAAAACTAACAGATGCAGCAGCCTTCAGGAGGGGTAAAATAACATGTGGGATAAACCTACAGATTTATTAAAGGCCTAATCACTGCACCATTCTTGCGGACATACTAAAAGGGACCAGACAAGAAAGAGGACACATTAGATGAACAGAGAGGTAATTCACAGCACAGTTGCTAAGCACAGAAGCAGTTGAGAAGTAATTTGCTACTGGTGGTGCATTAAATGCATGGTTATTTAGAAATCTACACTGATTCATGAACAGCAACAACTGCTGCATGAATAACTATTTCATTTCTTGTCTTGCTACTGCATATACTGAACCAGCAGCAGGCATTCAAAGTATAGTTCAGGATTGCTACTCAGTTGAGACTGTTCTTTCAGAATCTGCACTGAGTTTGTCCTAGGATGAAAGGAAAGTACAGGGTCTCCTAAGAGTTCAACCAATATGTGTAGCTTAACACTTTGCATGAGACTGAAGTTGCAAACTACCTATTCCCCACTACCCCCACCTGAAATGCTATTAATCTTCCTTATCAATATATGAATTTGAAAATACTTATAAAGATTTTTCTGAAGGCTATCAAAGCTGAAACAAAGTGAGGGCATCTAAATTTACTGATTATGATTTGTTTAGACTCCAGGACTTATGCCTGAGAAACCTTTAAGGAATGGATTACACTAAAAAGGCAAAAGGCTAAGCAATGTTAAAGCGCAAAAACAGTGTACCATTCCACAGTTCACTAAGCAAGTTTGCCTTCTTGAACGGTAATGACAATTTAACTCAATCCTTAAATGCCTTCAGATTTGGTCCTTTGATGTTTCTGTGGCATTATTCTCATGTTGCAAAGCACAATATAATTCTGCTTTGTACTCAGTTGTTTGTTAAGGGTTTAAGGAGTATGGTAAGGCTGAGATCATTGGGCAGTGCATTCAGTGCATTTCCTCTGCACATGCAAAGGATCGGTGTTCCCATCTCCAAGAGACTAGCAGCTGATCTTAAGGATAGTCTCTGAAAAACATATCAGCATTAAATCAGCTGGATCACCAAGGTAAAACAACATGAGTCAGCAGCACATGTCCTCTGAGGAACGAAGGCTAACAGAACACGGGGCTGTATTAGCAGAGAAGCACAGTTGAAGAGCTGAGGGAGGAGGCAATTACTCCCCACTACTCAGCAGTAATAACATGGACTCTGAATGCCACATTTGGTTTTGCTCTTCCCAGCCACCTCCTCCTCCCCAGTATGAGATGCCACGAAGATTATTACTGGGCTTAGGCCCATGAAAGACAAGGAGAAGCTAAGACCACTAGAGTAGCCGAGGGTCACTGAGCTAGATCCCACTACCTGAAGGATGCTTGTTGAGAGCCTTAAATCAAACTCTTCTTGGAGGCAATGCTGCAAAAGTACAATAAGTGTTTGGACAACACTCTCAGGCTTGGTGCGATTCTTGGCATGTCCTGTGCAGAGCCAGGAGTTGGACTCTCTGATCATGATGGGTCCCTTCCAACTCAGCATATGTATGATTCTATGACAGGCACATGCTGCACCATTGGAAATTCAGCCTGGCCATAAGGAAAAAAAAGAAAAAAGACATCTTCACAACAAGAGTGGTGTAGCACTGGCCTAGGTTGCCTGAGAGGCTGCAAAAATCTTAATCCTGTAGATCACCAGTCTCCAAAGAAAAGTAAATACACCCCAGCACAAGTCAAAGGCCTCTTTACTGATGGGGTGGGTACATGATCAAAAAATTTGGAGACTAGTGCTGTAGAAATCAAAACCTGACTCTGCAAGGTTCTGACAAAGGGCTTAAGCAGGCAATCTCCAAAGGCCCTGTCAAGTAAAATTCTTCTGCGAATTCCATAACATTAGTCAATCAAAATACAACGCATAATGCCAAAGTTAAATGGTTTTCAGTAGACTGGAACCCAGAGGAAGGACACTAGTTTGTCTCCAAGCTCTAAAAGCTGCCAGATTCTCAATTCAAATTTCAAAGCAACAATAACACCATTATCCAAAACTCAAACTTGGGAAAACATACCCATAACTCTGTCTATAACAGAACTACTTTATAATCTAGCCTTTCTCCTAATAAAAGGAAGAAGGCTGCATTAGAGGGCAGCTATGAATTAAAAAGTTGTACTTCTGTATTAAACATCCTACACAAGCAGGCTTTCCATTTTGGTTGGGCTGCAGGCACTACTCTGATAAATGTAGTGACAGCTAATAATAATAATGCTGTGTACAAGAAAAACATATGGACCACTCCTTTCCTAGAGATTCACTGCTTCTGGTTATTGAGTTTGATACGAAGTATAATTAATTGTTTTTCCCACCACTGGAAGACTTACAAGGCCACACTCCACAATGGTATCTCTGGTGCCTACTACAGGAGAAATTTGCATTGCTGGTTTTTTAACTCAGTTTTTGTGATTTACAGTGCTGCTTCTCTACCTAAGTTATTATCACAACCCTTACAGCAACTTAATACTCTTTCACATCCTAATTCTGTCAAATCTGGTGAACAGACACAAACTTTTATTATTACTGAGAGCTGTTAACAAGAACCTTGATCCTACACAACACAGGGACAAAAGTTTAAGCAAGGACAAGCCAAAAGTGCCTAACACAGAAGGGCACAGTGTAAGAAACAGGCTTAATGAAATCAATACTAAATGTTTCCAAACTGTATATTGCTATTATATAAAAAAGTGATAAAACCAGGACTATCCTGAAGTTTCATACATGTTTCAACCTGTGTCATATTACAGCTGCCAATTCAAGGTTGTCATAAGGTGTGTTTTCCCAGTAGGTTCAGTACAACAGAGCAGGTGTGCATTCCTTCTTCACCTGGGTCTTCCTGCAGCTCTGCTCCTCCAGGAACCACAGGCAAGGCTCATCCTCCAGTCCAGATAACTTCCAGTAAGAAGGAAAGGTTTCTCTGAACAGGAGACAGCACTTCTGAGGTTTTGCCAAAGACCAAGGAATGAATTTACAGAACCTAAAAGACCATAAAACCATCGCCCAATCCTAATGCAGGAAATGCTTTGATTCTGCCTTCTCCAACATGAAGGCAGCAGGTGCACTTGAAAAACAAACATCTTTCAAACAGCTGAAGCAATAAAGCCCTATTTTATATAGATTAGAGCCTCACATCTGAGTGACTCTTCAAGAAGATGCAAGCTACTATTTAAACTTTTCCTGTGATTGAGACATTTAGAAGTAAATACCTTGTCCATTCTTTGGTGGCTACTGTGAGATAAATTTATTCTTTATTATTTCCTAGAGTCCTTAAAACATATCTCCTGCTTGACAATTTCAGACTTAAAAAATTACTATCATAATTCCTTCCTATCTGTAAATTGGCATCCAGTTCAAAAGTTATCAGATAAGAGCAGACAAATACAAGTGCCCAAGATGTAAAAATATGCTAAAATGAGGAAAATTCTAGAATATTCCAATGCAGCCCCAGGGTGAAGAGGAGAGAACATAGAATATACAGCAGATGTTAGTCATATCACTTAATGTAGTACTGGAAAAAGCTCAAATAGAGTGATGCAGCTGGTGTAGAAATGTATTAGAATATAATTACCCAGAGATCCATAAGGTTGTAGCTGAGCTATTAAAAGTTATGAAGCATGCTGAAGAGTTTTGTGTTTTTAAGAATCAGAACTGAGCAGAAGGATTTTATTTCCTCCCCCACCCCCCCAAACATTTACCACATTCTAGTCACACAGTTTCAGATGCGGCAATTACAGTACAGCAGCTTTTTCTTTTTCAGTTCTGAACTAATTATTTCAATTATTATGCAATCTATTTAAAATATATGATTTGTTCAAGATAAAGTATTTTTCCTGTTTTAGAAAGGTTTCTTGGGACACTTGATAAAACCTTTTCCAAAAGAACAGAGAAGTGTTATTTTTTGTTAGAAGAAAGGTGTTCTGGGGACGATTTCTCTTTCACTAATTTGACAATCTCCTTTTAAGTACAGTGAAACTGAAATGGCTATTCCCTTCATTGCTGGTCATAATACAAAACTGCAGATAGGCAATACAGGAAAATTACAAAAATAAAGTAAATCAACAAAGTCAAAGTCTGACATTCACTTAAAAGTGAAGATATGCTAAATGTTTTAATAAGCACTGGAACACCCTATTGAAAAAAAGTATCTACAAGATATACCAAAAATATGGAAATACTTCAGCTGTAGCTCTCAAGTGTTGTCACAGACACTCACTTAACATAATTCTCAAAGTCTGATAAACGTGATACACAACTCTGTACATACTATATTACCACTATAAGTTGAACACCAGAAGTTGTAAAATGAATGCAATACTCTTATGAAAGAAACACTGATTGATGAGCAAATGCAAGTTGCACACGAACAGCCAAAACAGTTACTGGATCTAACTCACACTCAGCAGTCAACACCTGATCTACTCAAAGCAAGAATGGCCAAGGCACACAATGGCAAACTTTAGCACTGCAGGAGTTAAGCATGCTATAGTAAATTAATACTTACTTCAGGTTACCTTCATACTTCAGGCTACGAACCACAAGGATTTAGGAGCAGTTTCAAATGCAGTTCATGCATTCATGCCATGGGTACTATAACCTACACGGGAATGCATAGTAGCTGACTGGAAATGCTCCAGCTGTTCAAGTTTAATGCATTTGTATTTATGAGCCAGCAGTTTTTGAATCTGAGCCAAAGAGGCTAAGTTCTTAATAGCAGTTGATGTAGGAAACTAAACTTTTGAAGGTGAAGAGTATATAGAGAAGAACTAGACACTGAGAAACCAGTCATCCGTAAAGGCACAATATGTTCATGGCACTTACCACCTCAGTTTGTCCAGCACAAGTGTTAAACGCTTGACTGTACACAGCGAGACCAGTGCAACTGAGACTACTTGAGAACAACACATTCTGGTTTTAAATGTTATTATTATTAGATTACTAAAAAAAAAAAAAAAAAATAAACCCAAACCAAAAAACATCCACGGTCCTTATCTGGATGAAGTACATATAACCTGAAGCCATCGCATAAGAAAAATTCAGTGCTTTCCAATTATTTGCCCCTCCCTCTTACACCTTCAAAGAAGTCTAAACCGGTTCTGTAACTCTTAGTAAGTGGTAAGTGCAATCCTTCCACAAATCAGAATTAAAACTGCTAATTTTGCTTGGAACTAATTTGATAGTGTACATTTTACAATTAATGAGTAACCTGTCAGTGCTGGGCACAAACTTACACCTAGTCTTTAGCAGGTACATTAATCCAATGCACTGACACACACTGGGAGCAATACTGTGGCCTCCTTTGTCTTGGAGAACAACTTCCATTTAAATTCTCTTGGGAATCATCCTCAAAAAGAAATGAGGAGAGTGAACTGCATAGTGTATTTTTCCACCATTTAGAAAGATCTGCAATGCAATTTCACTTTATGCTACGTTGATCTGAACTATGGGACTTTCTTGTTTTACACTCTTGTTACTCTCAAGAACTTCCTTAAACCCTCCTAGTTTTATACCAGCTAAATCAGGTTCCTCTAAGCTTCTGCCAGGACTGGATTTCCTTCAGTTTGTTTTCTGAAAATCACATGACTTCAAAACCAACTTGGCCTTTCCCAGTTAACTATTACTCTTGCCTTCATTTCTGCTCAACAACTCGCTTATTTTTTGAGAAAACAAGCAAATTCAATGCCAAGAAACAAGCTACTTCCCCATTTGTTATTGACTCCCCTTTTCCAGAGGCTATGAGTAGCAAAGACAAATTTCCAAAATAATTTTTCATATGATTCCTTTAAGGCAAACTAAAAACATGGATATATTTTTATTACTGCCTGCAACTGGTCAGCGAGATAAATTTATTGCAGAGACAGCTGCCAGTGTTGGAGCTACAAAGAGTGCATGATTCAAGCAGAACAAGCAGCTTTTAAAGAACTCTTATGAAACAGCTTTTTTCCTGTTCACTCCAAAAAATGGAAACTGTGATATCCAAATGCAAGACATAGGATTGATGAGGCTACAAGTCTAAGAGATTTAGAAATTCATCTCCACTGATTCTTTTTGGAAAACCTGTAGGTCTCTGCTTCCATAAGGAATAGGACAACAGCACAGAACATGACAAGTCAAGACAGACATATGGAAACTACTTCTCAAGAGCAAAAATCCACTGAAACGGAAGGTCTTCTGAGGCTTAACAAACACATTTGAAGGGCATTCTTTTATCAAGACTTTAAACTGCTCAAAGTCAGTTCTGCTTAATTGTCCTGGCAGCTCCCACTTGCACCACTGCAAGCAACTGGTCATCAAAGTGATTTAAATAAACTGCAACACTGATATAGTTTAAAATGAATCATATAAAAACTGGTTAGTTTTAACCTAGAACAGTTTTCTCATCAATTTCCATTTTTGCAAATCCACAAATGAATGCCAAGCACAAGAATAAACAGAGATGATGTGCTTCAAGAGGAACTGCTTCTGCCAGTGTCAGTGCATAGCATTCATAAAGCTACAGACTATGACAGTAAAGAAGGTCAAGAGGCATTCACCCTGCCAGGTGCTTCACTTTCCTAATATTAAACGTAACCACAATGGTAGAGCAGTCAAACAGCATCTGAACCTGAATGCAACTCTTGAAAGACTGAATGTGGTATCCATGCATGAATTCTCCAATGGAGGAGTGTCTGCAACTAATGAAGGGGAAGACAAGCAAAAACAAGAGCAGATTCCTCAGATGATATAAGCACTCTCTTCTTCCAAGCTCCACACTATCCTCCAAGAAAAGTATTAGTCAGTCATAACACCATGGGACCAACTAATTGGATTGCCCAATTGAATAAAGAGGACAAAGTTGCTCTCAGCTTCCTCTTTTGCACGTGAAGTTGCAACACTGAACAGTTGTCAATTTGTTAACAACAGTACAGTCACAAAAATCAGACACTGATCTGTTTGGAGCTGTATTGCCCTGATGTACATAATTAAACATGCTGGGGTATTTTTAAGATCTATTGCTTGATTTATGGTAACTTATCCTCAACATTGAAATGTCACCATTCAGTGGAATGTGCATACATACCAATATTATTATATGTGGACAGTGAAGTCATTAGCAAGCCTGAAGAAGGTAAAACAAATTACACTTCAGCTGCATCTAACACTGTTCACTGTCAATAGTCACTACTCACTTCCACAGCTTCTTTTAGTCCTAATTTTTTAGTACTTCAGCACCTTCAATCCATTTTCCACACTAGACTAAAAATGGCTAAATAACTGTCCTAAAGTATGGTCCTCCCCATTTACATTTTTAATAAAATCTATAGGATTTCCAGAGGTGTGGTAACACTTGTGGCTTATGACATTTATTCCTACTGTAGAAAGTCCTCTAACAGCCTATCAATATGTATTTTGAAATATTAATGAATTGTTATAGTCATGGTTCTCTCTCTCTGCCAAGGCATTAATTTCAATCACCAAAGTTCTTGTTAAACCTTCTTATCCATTCAGTTTTTGCTTACAGATTAGTTTCCAGCTACATGCACGCTTTTTGCAGATCACTACTACTTGATTTGCTATCACTAAAATGTGTTCCTTTGCCACAAAGTAAAATTTATCCACTTGCTATTCTGTTGCTTATGTCTACATTTCGTTCTGTCAAGTCATCTACTAGATGCAGTTCTTCCAGTTAAAAAGACAACAAATTCTGAAAACCAAAACCCTACATTTTTCTAACTGAAAGTTAGAGAAGAATTTTTTTTATAATCAAAGGAGTAAGATATGGTACTGAGTATACTATGTTAGCAAGAGAAAATGAGACAACAGTTTGACAGTGGCCCAGGCTTGAAGGATCCTGCACACCATAAACATTGGATCTGTACATCGGGGAAACTCCATCCCATTTACAAGGAAGTATTTACACTTGCAAACTACAGGTTTTTTACTTTTTACTGCAGGTAACAATAAGGCCCTAGGTTTGCTAAGTGCATTTTCACTTCAAATTATTCAAAATCAAAAGCCATTAAAAACTGAGCTTCACAGATTTAAATGCAATGAAGGTACAAAATAAACTCGAAGCAAATTCAGAAAGAATTGTCATGAAGTTAACATTTGTGTCCTGCATATTCTTTTTCCCTCCCAGTTACAGAATAGAGTTACTATCTATCCACAACTGTCACAGTACAAATCCTTTTGGACCTTGTCACTTTCCCTGAGGACAATTTCTCAGACTTTCTTTAATAGATTTTTCAAAACATGGAGGACATTGGTTCAATTTAGTGAATTTTCATAGTTTTGAAACAATATTTTTTTGACACTATATTATAGAAGCCTGTATGTTGCCAAAAAAAGTAAAAGGGCTTGTTTTAGTCCTTCTGGAAAGCAGAAGGCATTTATTTCATCTTAGAAAGTGCTGTGCTTCTCTTACTAACAGATAATACAAATTAGCTCTACTGGTAACACTGGGATTGAAAACTTGTAGATAATTTCATTTTTGACAACTCTTTATGTTCCAAGTAATTAAATATACAGTAAGGTACAACATTTTTCATTGCCAATAAATGCAGAAGTTTTGCAGCTTATCTTTTCATCTGTCCTAAATGCTTTGGAACAGTTCTGGAAGCAAAGGTGGGGTGAGGTACACTGTAGGCACATTCAGTGCTCCCGTTTAACTTCTGCAAACTGCTGTTGGGATGGTGTTTGACACCCAAGATACTAAACTGAAAGAGTGGGTACCAATGTTAACCTAAGTGATGTTTTGACTGCAGAACAGCATGAGCAGAAGATCCACACATCCTGAAAGAGCAAAAACTTAAAGGGACACAAAAATACAAATTATGTTAAGCAAACTGGTAGATACACAGGTAGGTCTGATGAAGCTGAGGGCAACAAGTGTACTCACCCAGACACAAATGGTGAAAGTTTATCTGGAGCCATGAATACAAAGAGGGCAAAGTATGCCCTTTCTAACTCAATTTGAAAAGTGCTGTGAAGACATCACTAATGAACATGGTGTTAAAGTTTGAATAAAGCATTTGGTAAACACAAGGATATTCCATTGGGAAATGGAATATCACTACAATTGGGAAAACAAAAGCATTCTAAACCAATACATCAAAGAAGAGTAGTAACACTGTCCTCTACACAACTGTGCCATCAGAGTGAAGACCAACAGTCTCCGCAGCACGTACCAAAACCAAAACAGACTATCAACCCAGCCAAGAAAGGGTGCATAACATAGCAAGTGAGTATAAAAAGAGTCCAGTGTGAAAGCAACGGCTAAAAATTCTATTTAATTATTGACAAAGAAGCATAGCAAATTCTACCTTAATTTACATTTTGTTAAGGTCATCTATGACAGGTTAGCAAAAAAGTCTGAAGATTTTTCAGTGGTTACAGGCTCAAGAGTATGTGAGCAGCTGGAGTGGGATGAGATCTCTTGGGGGGCAAACAGAACAACTTAAAAAATATTTGTTGCCTCTGAAACTAAAGGTTAATTAATTTAAATGATTAAAGATGACAACCTACAAGAAACATGTAATATTATTAAGTGTTACAGACACTTTCTAAACATCCTGCTACCTCATCAGCCCTACAAAACACAGACCTTGGGATGACAATCCAAAATATTACTGAACATAAGCAAAACCATTGAACCTCATGGGTAGACAAGTTTAAGAAAAAGGCTGATAGTGTTTTTCTATTGGCATCAAGTGAACATCAGCATTAAGGAAGCCCAAAGTTTACTGTATATGTCAAAGAACGAGCGAAAAAAACGGTCATTTCTGTAGCTCAGGAAACATTGGCCCCATGAGCAAAATAAACATTGTTCGTGTTTGCTGAACAGAAAAAGCAGCAGTGTACTCATTCCAAACTATTATCGCTTTCCTGAGATACAGACAGTATCTTTTAGTTAAGCTAAAGAGTTGACATCCCAAGTCAAATCTATTTTTACTTAGATCTGGTCCTACAGGAAAACCAATGGCTCACAATTCAACTCGTACACTATAAACCGCAGCCAAGCTGAATTTTGTGACAGATTGCCTGGGAATTTCCCCAAGCCAACAGTCTTAAAGAAATCAATGATAAAATCTAGAAGTGTTATTGACACCTATAACAGAGAAGAAACACTGCACGTTACCGGTAGATATTTTAGCAGAGATTTAACTATTATCCCATAAAGACTAGAAGGTGGACGTGAAAAAAGCTACAAAGTTGCTGAAGAAAGATAAGAATTCCTCAGGTTCCAGGATACACCAACAAGAAACATCAATGGCTGCAGACAACTCTGGGAAGCGGGCCTGCATCCTCGCAAAAACCATCTTCTCTAGTATCTGTCTGGGAATGAGCAAGACTGCATGTTTGCCAGTTCCACCCAAAAAGGTGCGAAAATATTGACAAAGATGAAAAATTGTACCTCTCCTAAAGTCAGGCTTTAGGAGTTGTGCTTTCCAGTAAGTCCTAAGAGAGAACACCGCAGAAGCATGGTCAGTCAAGTAGTTAAAGTTGCCATAACAATTATGATGGATCTCCTTAAGATATTTTGACCCAAAATGATTACCAGCATAACACTGAGTTAGCCAAAACAGGTCCAAATTCAAGTAAAATTAAATTGCTACAAGGCAAAGAATAACAAAGAAAAGCATCCCAATATCCACAAGACTCACAGCCCAAAGCAAATCAGTTATTAGTCCAGTCATAATTCAAGTTTCTGCAATTTCATTGCATTGTTGCCTATAAAAATCTAAAGCTTCTGAGTTTCAAGTTCACAAACTAGTAGAAATCCCAACTTGAAAAAGGTAGAAATGCTACTTATGGACTGAAATTAGGTAACTTAAGTATTGGGTGCAATGACCTGAGCCTCATGTAACTCCTACATCTAGAGCTTGTCATACAGCAAAAAGCCTCAGAAGATCTCCATCTGCCCTGAAAAAAAACCCTGAGATACTCATCTAATTCTGTCTTAATCTTACCATCTACAGTAGTCAGCCTGTGACTCTGCTCAAAGCAGATTGCTCTCCTCCTGACCAAGTGACCTAAGCAACTGATCACTGAGTCCTGGCCTTTCTGAGGACAAGGATCTGTGTTTCTCTTAACCAAGGCTTCATCTGCCAAAAATCAGAATCCAATGCCCCAGTGTAACTGATATAGCACATCAATCTTCTCCTCCAAAGTCACCAGAAAAAGCATTCTGGTGTAGTTTGCTAAAACAAGTCCCAGATTCAACATATATGCATCAAGATGACTTGTGCACGCTCTGTACACAGACTGAACCTAAAACTAGATGCTGTGTTTATCAGCACCCCTCCTGCTTCCTCATGCTTAGTAGAAACACCAGCTGTTAAGAACTCTATCCAATTTGCAACATCAACTACTACAGAAACTCAGCTACTTCCATCTTTCACATACATGCACAGCTTTCTCCCTACCTGAAAGCTTGCTACTTCCCCATTCATCATGTGATTAAATTTCATAATTATTTGAGACCATTTCCTTAAAAAATAATAAAAGAGGCAGAGAAAAAGTTAACTGATTGTCCTTTCTGAATTTTAAGGACCGCTGAATTGCTGTGATTTTTGTGTTGCTATTTTACAACACAGAAAATAAACACATCTATGGATGCAGATTCACATCATGGCTACAGTTAAATTTCTATGCTGTGCAAAGCAGAAAGTTTCCCATTGCCATAACAACAAAATAGCTTCTTTTAAGCAGAAAGCTGAGCAGGACTGGGTCCTAAAGCTTCTAAAACAGAAGCTACCAAGCACTTAGCAGCAAAAAATTATGAAATTTTAAGACTCCAAAATACTTTAGGACATTAATAATCAGATGTGTATTTGACCAAACGCAGACTTAAATTCTTAAAACAAAGAACATTTCACAGAAATTACTTCATGACGTGAAATGTTCTGGAATAACATTTGACATCCAAGGTGGCTTACAAATTGCCTTTGACAGGGTTAAACTAATGACTAACACATCTTGAGGTGCCGATTATAGCGTCTGCTCCTACCCAATGTATTTATTTTCCCTTATTTCTGCTGCTTATTTTCTTCACTTCGCACAATAAAAAAACGACTGAAAAGTTTTTTTTGCTTTCAGTTGCCTGGAAGCAACGAAAAGTTTCTGTTTAGGTTAGAACCAATCTTGGGCGATGCTCGGGGAGGGAGGAATCCGGCGTAAATCTCGCTGAAAGAATAATGCCTCTGCCAGCACTTGGCGAGAAGATTACCGTGTTCGCGAAGATTGTTTTACCTACACACAGAAGCTCAATCCCTTTAGTTGGGAGTTGCAAGGGAACCTTTACGGCTTAGCAAAACAACAACAACAACAGCGAGAAAGAGGTGTTGAACAGCACCACTTCCTTCTCCTCCCCGCCTGTCACAGCCGGCTCAGCTGTTCTGGTCGCGCTCCGCATCTGCTTCTTTCTCCTTCTCCACCACCGCCTCCTCCCGCGGCCGCCCGGCGCTGACAGCGGGCGGATCCCGCCGCCCCGGCCGGCAGAGGCACCCCCGAGCGGGGACGGAGACACAAAGTTTCTTTGGCGGGGCTCCGCCGGCGGCACCGGCTCCCCGGGCCAGCGCGGGCAGCGCCGCTCTTCAGGCACCGCGGGCAGGTATCGGCGCCGCCCCGGTCCCCTCGCACCCCTCCGGCCGCCCCGCCGAGGGGAAGGGGGCGGTTCGCCAGCAGCGCCTACTCACCGCCATGGCCCCGCGGCTCTCCCGGCTAACGGTCCGCGCTCCGCCGCCAGCGGGCAGCGGCGCCGGGGCGGGCAGCGCCGGCGGGGGAGGTCCCGATGGCGCAGCCCGGGCTAGGGGCGGCGCTTCCCCCACCCCTTTGCCCGCCTACTCGACGTACCTCTGCTCCAGCCGCCGCCGCCACTTCGCCACCGTCTCTTCCTCCCCTCCTCGCACCTGTCACTGCCTCTCGCGGCCACCGCCGCTGCCACCGCCGCCACCGTCCCCGCCCCGCCGCCTCAGCGCTGCCCGCCGCCTCAGCCGGCGGCGCGCGGCCGCCATCTTGGGGGAGGCCTGGGGGGGCCGCGAGGGGGGAGTTGGCTCCGGCGCGCAGGGCGCCTGCGCGGAAACCTCCCGGGGGGGCGGTGGGGGGCGTCTGTCGGAGGGAGGGGCGGTGATAGATGGGGGTGGGGCTTGTGAATTGGGGGCGGGGCCTGCCCGGAGGGGGCGGGGCCTGCGGGAGGGCACCAAGGGAGTGATGGAGGGTCGAGGTCTGAGGTCTGGGTCTGGGGCCTATTTTGTGGTCTGGGTCTGTGGTCTGAGATCTAGGGTCTGGGGTCGAGGTTGCACCTGTGGCCCTGGTACTGGGGCACGGGCTCTGCGCTTGCTTGTGTAAGCTCTGCTCAGCAATAAAGAAAACATCTCTATATTAATCAATCCTGTGTTCACTACAAATCCAAAACACAGCCCCATACTAACCGCTGTGAAGAAAATGAACTCTACCCCAGCCAAACCCGACACATTCCACCTCTTGTGCCATACCATTTACATCATGCCCTGGTCCCACACTATGCAGCACAACTTTAGCCACCAATCTTCTTCCTGTCTTGATATAATACACAGATGTCATTCCTTTAGACAATGGACCACCCTTGTAAAATGTCCATAAAATGGCCACAAAGGCCCGCAAAATGTCTTTTGAGTTCATTTATTCCATAACTTAGGGTTCCATCAGTTATGGTGGTAACTCAGGACAGGAGAAGTAGTGTGGTGTGTGGAGTTACTTGGCGCCAATGTCAGCTCATGTTAAGTTACTGATGCACTGCTTCTTGTAAGGCTTCTCTTCCATTGGTTTGGGTGGTTTCTGCTGTGATAATTCCTGTAACGTGCAACTCGAACCATAGTGCTGGGGCTGAGGCTTGCCTAGGTTGGGCCCTTGCATGGCAGAGTGAAGGGTAGGAAGGGCTGCCTCTTTTCTGTACAGCCATTACTGCAGTGAAAGTCAAAGGACTGAGGTTAAGCAGAGTCCCAGGTGCACAAGAAAGGCTGTGGGCACCTGAGGTGTACCCTGCCTGCTGCCCAAGCATGTAGTGTCCAATATCTGAGAGGAAAGGGGAAGAAATGCACCTTTTCCAGGTGCTTGTGCAGGGAGCAACTATCTTCCCTCAACACCTGCAATGTTCAGCTGGTGTCCTGAATGCTAATTTGTGATTATACTTTGCTTAATGTTTGTCCTTTCAGCCGTTATGGATTGAAATTATTTTACTACAGTATTTGGCTTAATGACCTTCTGCAGCAGTGGACCAAGCAGAATGAGATGTTTTATAAAGTGATTTTGTTAATTTACCTTAAAGTTCTCTGTTATTAAGTTAGTAAGTTGTTATTTCTCTTGCATTTCAGCAGTGTTCATATTTTTATAGCTTCACAGCAGGAAGACAGGTAGCTCCTATCAACAAAGGATTCATTAAACGATGTTTTGCCATCTCCTAGTTGCTCACTATAGGCCCCCTCTCCAAAATTTGTAATTTCAGTGGTGAATAGCATCCTAGACTATGGTATCTCAGATCTGAAAAACTAGAGAGACATGGGCCTGATCAATATTTGGATGAGCTACCTCGTTAGATACTGCGGAAAATGCTGCTGGTGATTCATTCAGTAGCATTCGTCTGTCTATGAGTCAGGGCTGAACAAATGCCACTGCACAGTATTTGTGGGTTGTACCATCCAAGGGCATAAACTGGAGATTTTTGCCAATTGCAGCTGTTAGGAGATCACTGATTTTCATACCTTGTTCCAGTTTCAGTATGGGTTTCTGGAATTAGCCAGCAGTTTTGGTGGAATACAGCAAAGGGTTTCCACAGTTGCTTATATCAGGCGCCACACATTGGTGGAGGTTCCAAGAACAACAGTGGCAGCAGTGGCCATAGGTACCACTGCAGGAAGCCACAGATCCTGGCTTTGTGTCAGACTGCACAGTTTTGAATTGATGCATGCAGCACTGATTGTACGTCCCACCACCCTGGGAGAGAGCATCCCTCATGCCTTCTCCTGGCTTCTCAGGGGTGCTTCCCCCTTACATCCCTTGCATCTGAAATTAAGAAATCTGTGTGATGTTTTGGATGTATGGGTGCAGACATACAGCTGGAACAGGAAATAGATTGGAGTGTTTGGAGCTCTTCTCCCCATCCAAACGCTGGTCCTGGCGGTAAGTAAGTTTGCATTGCATGGCACAGTCCTTCATCTACTTCCTTCATTTTTAGATCATAGATGTATAAATAAGAGTGTATAAAATTCCATTTTCTGCTGGAGAACCAATTAAAGTCACCTGGAAATCCTTCTGAATAATATTTAAAGTGAGTGGAAGGCATTGGGAATCAATATAGTGACCTCTGTGTCTCTTTTTAGGGGCTTGTGAATAAATGAATTTTTCTAAGCCAAAACTAAACTAGATTGGATTATTTACAGGTGTGAATTGCCTATCCTGGCACTTCTCAACGACTGCATTCATCTGCTGCAGAACTTCCCAGAAGGACTCAAGGAGACAGATTTTTTTTTTACAGGTGCACATCCAAGTGCTCATGATGAACATTTATGAAATTGATACTGTAGCTAAATACAGTAGAGGAGAGGTGAGGAAAGAAAAAATTGTATTGCAGAGTACCCTCTTAAGATATAGTTGTGACTGGACAGCAATGCTCTTCTTCTTTGGCTCTCATTTTTTCAATCAAACAAAGTTACTGTCTCCAGACTACTGTGAAGAATTGGTGTTATAACTGTCATTACTTCAAGTTTGCATTAAGTTGTATTTACTCAGCAAAATATGTAGCAGTCTGGTGCTGGGATCAGAACTGAGCAACTCATGCTAGTTTTAAAATGCACATCACTTGATCCAGTTCTCCAATTCTCTCCATCCTTGCAAGATTCTCCATCTCTGGAAACATTCAAGGCCAGGTTGGATGCCCCCCTGAGCAGCCTGATCAAGATGAAGATGTCCCTGCTCATTGCAGGGGGGTAGACTAGGTGAGCTTTAAAGGTCCCTTTGAAACTAAATTATTCTATGGACTATTCTACAGTAAAATGAGAAAAACCTCCAGTTCTAAAGTGAAAATAATGTGGCTTAAGTTAGAGAGTTCAGCAAGTTTCTTACATGTGCATCTACCTTCATGGTGAATGACCTGTTATTACACTTCAGCTGAGTTTGTAATTACCTGTAGCACCTCTGCCAGAAGGGATAACACAGACCTTCCTTGGTAGCGGCAGCTCTGCTGCTGTCACATGGGGCTTCCTGATCCCATAAGGGCAGTGGTTGCCAAATGCGGATCAGCAGACCTGCAGTCATACTTCACAGTGTTTTGTGTACCACCAACAAACAGGTTTGTCATCCAAACTTCATTTGAAATCACTGCTGGGAACATTACCATGGTCTCACACGCCAGAAGGAGAGCAGTTTGGACTGTGGACTGTGAAAGCCATGAGTTTAATAGCATTGCTGTCTTCTACCAGACAAGTACCATCAGTGTAATATGCAGCAATTGAAGAAATACAGACAAGTGTTCACTTTCTAAAACAAGTAACTAATGTATAAACATAAAACTCCCCTAAAATAAATAAGCTATAAGACGATATCAGCTTTATAAGGCGAATGAGGTTTAATTTTGATGTGTTGGTAAAAAATTTGCAGAAAACTTTCTTATCACAAAACTGAATTACTGATTTCTTTATGTCATCTCAGACATACAGGGTCCTCACCTGAGCTGCTTAACACTCATTGTATTTGTCCAGATTTCTTTCAAAGAGGCTGCCAATCAGTATAAATTATTTGCTGGTTTCTGAGTTGTATGAAAGGTTTTGACCTGTAAAAATCCCACCTTAATATCAGAATGATGTATCAAAATGAAAGTTTGATGAGAACTGTTTAATACTAGACATGATTCATTTCAATGGTAAAATATGTGCTAGTAGGGAAAAAGGAATCTGAGATTTAGTTGATATTATCAGCTGTGTTTTCTAAATTTGGTGAATTAGTAGAATTCAGAACACATTGAGTAGTGGCATATAATAAAATTTTTATAATGTTTATAACTGGTTTTTGAAACTTGTTATAGAATAAGTATTGTATGTAATATTTTACCATGCTTTTCTCAAAATGCTGATGGACACCTTAAAAATACACAAATCCACAACTCATTGTCTTCTTTACCTGCTTTTCAGGACATGGATGATGAAGTAAATCATTTTATGACAGGATTAAATAGGCTGAAATTTTAGAATGATGGCACCAAAATAAACGGGAGGATTAAATGGATAAAAATACTAATCCCATCTGAGGCAACAAAATTCAACCATTCAACTCCTGCATTACAAAATTAACTCCAACACAGAATCAAGAATTTGAGGGAAATTGCAGTTTGTTAAATTCAGAGGTTAGCTGGACTCTGCCATTTCCCTTTTACTCCTTTATTTCATTTTCTGGAAGAAAGTCCACTTATTTCAAGGGGATTGCTTTCAGAATGGGGCATTGATTAACATGAACAGATATGGCATTGTGAGCTTAAGATGTTCAGGGGTTAAACCAGACCAAACTCTGTAAAAAAAATTAGGTAGTCAAAAATTTTAAATTTAAGGCAATCTAGACTTCAAAAACATTCACTGGAGCCCAGCTGACAAAGCAGCCTAATTGTGTGGCATTTTTTTCTGATATGTCTATTTGCTATGAGGAAAAGCAAAATAGAGTCAGGGATTACATGAACAAAAAGGAAATACATGGTTTAGAACCCAAATTATTTATTTTACTTTGTTAAAATGGAAAAAAATATGGCACAGACCTACTTGTTATGATGTTACTTTTCAAACTCATGTCAAAAAACTGAATACGTACAGTGAAAAATGCCTAGCAGTTATGTTAACCTCGGCATTATTGCAACTGATCATTTTGTATCTTGCAAATCTTTATTTGTTGAACTGAGCCACTGGTTGAACTGTGATTTTCCCATCATGAATTAAAGCTATGTTCTCATAATATTTACGGCCTTGAAGTGATATTTAAAACAGTGGTTGTAGACACCAACAAATCAGTATTTATTAGCCTCATCACTTTCAGAAAACATTGATGTTTGTTTTGGCTTTGTGAACAGAGATATTTCTGAACTGTCTCTAGTGATCTCCTAGTTACCAGTTGGTTTGTGACAGATAAAGCTAAATAATCAGCCAGCCCTGGTTGTAATCAAAATGTTTACCAGAAGCATACTTTAAATTTGTGCTTCTGCTTGCAGTTAGTTTGAAATACTTTTGTAGCCTTCCTTTTCAAACCATGGTGAAAAGTTAGACATTAAAAGATCCAATGTATGGAAACAGAAAGGCTTAGAAAATTCAGAATTTAAGTGGATAGGTTACCAATCCACATTTATTTAGGACCTTTTTCCTTCTTGAATATTCAGGAATTTCATACCCAAGTTTAGATTTTTCTGGGAGATTTGCTCTCTGGATAAATAGTAGCTTTCATCTAATGTATCACTGAAAGTCAAATACAAATTTTCTAGAAGCTCACCTTTCTTTTGGTGAAACCTGTCAGAGTTTAGTATGGACTGACTGTGCTTAGGACTTTTTGACCTAATTGAGGTCCTAACTGAGCAGCAAGGAAATTACCTGCCCCATTTGAGCAGCTATGCCCCTATTTTGAGGAGTTTTGAGAAGCACAAGATTTCCATTATCTCATCCTGAAATGCTGAGTTTAGGGTTTCTGCTGTGATTCTTTTTTTTCCTTTGAAATACCAGACTCATGTTGTACTTGGAAACAAAGAAGTTGAAAAGGGTTTTCATCAACGTCTTCAAGCTTGTTCAATAAAAGACCTTGCTGTGCAAGTCCTTGTGTAGCATGATAACAGCCTGAGTTCAATGTGCTCAGGGAATAGTAATTAATCTCTTCATTCAGATTTTCCTGTTGGTTTTTTGGAGGTTTTTGTTTGTTTGTTTGGTTGGTTTTTTGTTTGTTTGTGGGTTTTTTGTTTTGATTTTGGTTGTTTGGTTGGTTGGTTTGGTTTGGTTTGGTTTGGTTTGGTTTGGTTTGTGTTGGTTTTTTAGTTGTTCTTTTTTCTTTCCCCAAGAAGTCTGAATATTTAGCACATCGCCAACATTCTTTGTGGTTTTCCAGAAGAATTTAACTGCTTCATGATGGCTTGGAGAAAGCTGGTTCATCTCATATTTATTTCAAGTATTTTTCTTCCAAATGAAGTATTCAGATGATGTGAAAGCATCATCTATATGTTCAGACTAATACTGTTCATACCTAAAAGCTCTATGACAGTGGAAATCAAGTGTACTTCACTAGCTTCAGAATAATAGAGCCATTGAAAAATCTCCAAACTAGGATGAGCACAAGGAACAGTCTTGACTTCTGAAGTTCTGTGCAATAAAAAGCTTAAGCCATGGTTGATGAGGTGTCTCAGAGATGTTAGCAGTGTCAAGCAACTGGCAATTGGTTCCTGTGGCAGGAAATAACAAAGGCAGCTCAGTGCCATAAGCATTAGAAGCTGTTCTGTCTGTTGTTGGAATTTTAGTTTTCTCCTTTTTAGTCATCATGTATTGTGAGTTTGTTTTAGCCCCCAGAGCAAGATATCTTGCTTTTGTGTGGTCTGTTCATTTGGTAAGAATGGTACCAGCCAGTGTGAGCAGGACTTTTGGGCAAACTCAAATATTTAGCCTGTCACTTGGTTAATGTGATTGCATTGGTTGAGAAAAGTTTGGAACGTGCCAGGATGAAAAAGGGGAAAAACCTATGCCACGAAGGGCCATTAAAAACAAAGACACCACCTCTGGCTAAGGAGATTTTTGAGACACAAATTGCTAAAGGATGGGAAAATTTTGTTAACAAGTATTACTGTGCAGCTGCCCCTTGGATTGCTGCTGGCCATTGCTAGAGACAGGGTGCCAGGCTTTTACAAAGAACTGCTCTTCGGTCTGACCTGCTAAGCCTTTTCATCCACATCTGTTTTTATATTTTGTCTGTGCAAAAGAATTGTAACAAAGAATAGGCTACAAAGAAATGAAATTGCGTTGTGTTAGTCTGTAAGGCACAGATCTTGGCCCCAGCCAAGATTTTGTCCAGTTCTGTATACTGATATACTCGATGATGAACACTAATATATGTGAGACATGAGCAGAACGCATAAATACTTCCTATGCTCTTAGATTGTTGGTAGGAAAAATTGCTTAATGAAGTGAAATCCTTTTGTTTACCTTGAAGCATCTCTCTGGTTCTAGCTGCTTTTGTTTTAACACTGAAAACTATTTAATTCTGCTTTAATTTTCCCCCAAGTAGGCTGTAATCTTTCCATGCACTTCAAGCAGAGACAATAAGTAGTTATGTGTGGCTGATTCTGAATACTACTGCAGATACTTCTTTACAAACTAGAAGAGTCCTTGGACTGTGGAAGTGAGCAGCTTATTTTTGCATGTCCCTACAAACAGACAACTGACAAGTGCTTCCTAATAAAGTATTAAGAATAATAAACAAAAAGTACTATAGATAAATAGTCTGAGCTTCTATTTGATATTTTTTCATTCTAGTATTCTTTGAATCCAAGCAAGGGATATGTTCAGTGATGGTAACTCAAGCAGATTTATTGTATGCTGACCTTCCAAATGATAGCAGCCTTGCAATTCTTGAAAGGATCTGTCTTTGAAAATAAGCGCCACACAGCTTGAAATTTTGCTGATGGTGTAAACAAAGCAAAATATATTTTTTTATTCATCATCTTTGGTCTTGTAGCAGTCACTCACCATTCGTTCCAGGGTAGATGAGCACCACTCCAAAGGCCCAGGCAAGTGAGAAGGGTCCAGGGACATAGACTAGTCAGTATGACCTTCTTGCTTCAGTAGATAACCCTTAAGCTCTGTTTAAGCTGAGAAGTTCTACCACTGTCTCACCATGAATTGTGAAAAAAATAGTTCTCTGTGTTTGCAGATCAGATTCTCCCTTGGAAAGATGTAACCCAGAATATGGTGGAGCTCTCTGTGGGCAAAGTGGTGATTTGAAACTTTTGTCTGAGAAATAGGCATCAGCTCCACAAAAAACAGTGATTACCTTGTACTCGTTTTCTTCATGAGTATTTTCTTTCTATGGTAGGTACTTCAGTATTCTGACCACTTATTAAAATATGGACATTTAAAAAATATAGGAACTTCATCATTATTATAACGTCTCTTAAGTAATTCTCTTCCACTTCTTTATCTTTCATCATCTTTTAAGTCTGTCTGTTCTTCATACCAGTAACTGAAGTGAATGAGACATGAATGTTACACTGAAAATGAAAAAATTACACCTCTTTTCAAGTAATGTTTTGGATTTTCATCTTGCTGAGGGTTTTAACGCATGGTCCTTACTACAGGAACATTTATTCTAGAGTAAGCAATTTGTTCCAGGCAACATTTGAGATGTCTGGGGAAATGTTAATTTTGGGTTTCCTGCTAAAAGGTACGTGATGTATGTGATTTTTAACCATTTTAGATTCCAGTCACAGTGTAGCCTGTCATTGAAGACTTGGTTAACTCTTTCTCCTCTTTTCACCCAGAATATTGGGTCTTCACTCTTAGATCAGTCACAGATCCTTCCAATATTGTATCATTTTTTCGTTCCTTTAGTTTAGACACTAATCTTATTTTCAATGTGGTGCAGCCCATCTAATTTTTTTTTTCTATTTTATCTTTTTGACTTCTCTCTGACTTTAGGTGAAAATGGGTAGAGGACAAGTCTGCCCAAATTATCTTGTGTCAGATGCAAGAGTCTCTTCCAATCTTCCTTTCCAATGGCACTTACAGACTGAAGATATAGAATGATGCAATGTATAAATCTTTTTTGTTGCATTCCATATATCTGTAGGGGTTCAGCTCCTCCAGGACTTTCACTAGTTCAACTCCTCAACTTAAGATTATTGTCTTTAATTTATTTCTCCTGCTGGCACAGTGTTCATTAACTGCTACAACCCAAGGTGCCTGAAAAAAAATTCTCTTTATCTAGTGACACAGTTTCAACAGCTTTTGCCCAACAGAACACACGCTTTTACAGCTCCTCCCCTGGATGTTTTTTTGTGCCTGGACTGAGAGCCCACTGAAGGGTATTACTGACTGCTATAGGGAGAACAGTTTGGCTGCAAGATAAGGAAACTAGTCTAGACTGATCTGTCTCAGCATACAGGATAAGATTATTTTGCCTATCTAAAGTTCTGTTCCAATCATTTAGTGCTAATTTATATTTTCAGTGGAGTTCTCTTATTTCTTCAAGGATTTTTATGAGAAGCAATCAGACTCCTCTAGCCTCACAACCTACTACAAATCGTACTTTGTTTGAGATCTTAGGTCCTGTGCTCAGGGCTGTGAGCCTCACTAAAGTAATTTGCTTTCAGTGGAGGAAGAATTTCCATGTTCCTGATAAAGAACTTTAGTGTGCAATAGCTGAAGGATTTATGTTTATTCTAGTATTAGGTGTTTTAACATTTCATACTGCGGAGGCATTTGATGCAAGTTGTGTGTCAAAAAGATGTGGGACTATGTTGGGAATACTAAAGGCTAATGTGGACCATTTTAACATATACTACGTTGTTGCAGAATCAATCAGTGCCTCTCTTGGGATAGATTTGTGCATACCATGAGAGTAACCCCAAAATATCTGCAAGAGTAAACTTGTGGACTGTTGCACTGAGAACCTGTCATACAGTCTTGCACACGTCTCTCAGAACACTTTTTGCTTCTTCGGGCACATTTTTATTGCTTGTAGACAGTCTGCCAAAGGGTCTTATATTTGAGGAAAGTGAGACTATGTCCAGAAGCATTTTAGAAAACCTTGTTGGAAAGTGGTATAGCTGGAAGTCATTGTGTTGAACTCTGATCCTCTCTGAAATAAAAATACAACAGAAAGAAGTTTAGAGGAAGCAAAAAAAATCAGCTTTGTGAGACAGAGACAGAAAGGTCAGGCTATTAGATGATGTGAAGGAACAAACAAGGGATGATACAGTAGGTATAAGCGAAATTTTCCTTAGGTTCTGCAAAAGCATGAGCTCAAGGGAGTTCCCGGGGAGGTTAAAATGGCAATACCCCTCAAACTGATTAAATTTGTCCTCCAAAAAGCACACAGGCTTTCAGAACTCATTACTCAAGAAAATGTTTTAGCAGGAGTTGAATAAGAATTTCTGTGGCTACCTTAAATAGAAATAATATGCAAAAGGTTCTAAAACTTCATGTTCCAGGATGAAAGTCAGCCACTTCCTATTTAGGGTCAAGAAGACACTTCCTCTGGAGCTACACTATTAAGACTTGTCCATTACACGATTTTTTAACTTTCTGTCTCAATCCAAATAGTGTTTCACCATATTTCACTGCTTGGTAACTGCTAGTCCAACCTGTTCTAAATTTAAACAACCTTTTCAAATACCTTATACCTTGCTGCACTAAGATTTTTATTTTTATTTTGTCATGCACAAGCATAAGAAATAAGAGGAAATAGTTTCCCTGCTGATCTGAATACAGATCTACTAACTTGTTTAATTATGAGTGTGTGTGTGGAGACTATTTTCTGATTTCTTTTTCCCTAAAATACTGTAGGCTAAATCCCATCGACACTAGGTAAAAAAAGCCAAATTGAAGCAGTAGTCCCTAATTTAGTATCAGTGTATTGGTACATTTGAGAGCAATAAAACACGCCTACATTTTTTCTCTGGTACTTACCATGAGTGGGCAAACTCCCAATTAATGACATTATTGACTCACCTTCGTGTCTGCCCTGACTTGAGGAGCTAGAAGTGGATGGGACATTGTCAGAATGGACAATGGCAAGTGAAAGTTTCCTGATAACCCGCTGACTGGCCATCGCTCAGTCATCAGTGCAGAAAGTGGAAAAACACAACTAATCCTCGAAGTATGAGAAAATCTGCTGTCATTTTCCACAAAATAACCTCAATCAACTGAAAATTGTTTCAGAGAGTTTTTTAAGGGGTAAAATATTAAGTAAGAGTAGTCTTTTGGAGACAGTAATTTCCAATCTGCCTTAAAAGGCAAATATGAAGTCCATGTATGGCACTTTCCCTGAAATACTTGGAAGGAAGAATCTTGTTTACGAGGTAAGCATCCTCTTTTCCTTGATCCTCTACACCAGATGATCTCTATGATCTCTCCATCACAATGTTGGCAATGGAACCCATATTTTGGGCTGTACGGCAAAGCTGAAGTCATGAAAGTTGTGGTGTAGAAAAAGGCTTTGGTACACCAATAAAGCTGTATATCTAGGTGGTAAAACTATATGGGATTATACATTTTATTAGGTAGAATAATTACAAGGTTGTAGCTATCACTCCATAGTTATCACAGAAGTCTTCCTCATTTTTCACTCTCTTGCATAGTCTTCCATACTTAAGTCTCACTCTCAAGAGTGAATTTATTTTCCACGTGGAACACTAAAATGAACTGCTGAACCATTATGCTGCTTTGAGAAGTAGCATCTCCTTAAAAATACGGAATATATTCCTATGGGTTTATGCAGTCAATAACTTAAAATAGCTTGTGATTACCACAGCAGAGCAATCATGGACATAATCATTCCTACAGAGGGTCTTGGTTACTTTTGAAAAATGCAAATTTTGAAATCAAAGTATCTGTTTACATGGCTGTGCCAAGAAGCCTTATAGTGGTTGCAGATGACATTGCACAGACCTCCTGGTCTCAAGTGCTGAGGCATGGGACTTTCACAGCATTGCCTGGATCAGACTTCCCACAGTGTATGACGTGTCTTCTGGCCTGGGCAAAGATTCTTTCCTGAGGGCACCATGTGGAGCCCACCCGTGTTCTGTGGACCCTTTGATGAAATACTTCAGCTGGTTTCTCCTGGTAGTACCATGTGATTTCCTTTACACTCTTAATATTGTCTCACCTTCATGTTACTGTCTCACTGACTTTTCTTTTTAGAGTCTGGCTATGTCATGATTTCATATGTGTATGTGCATTCGTATTACTTCATCACTTGAAATGCTGAATAAAGTTACCTTTTTTCACACTCAGAGAAGTGTGCTTACCTGGTTTGCATGCACTGGGTTTCCAGTGCAATTTAGAAGCAATGTCTCCTTAGTGTAAAGCAGCACTTCAAAAAGTGTTTAGCCAGGTCATTAGCTGTAACAGAAACTTTTATTTCTCGTTGAGGGTGTTCATTGCTCCAGCTATATAAATAAAGATGCCTTTAATTTGCAGCCCCCTGGAGCAGGAGTTTTGATCCTTTACCTCTGATACCTACTTAGGACTACTTCAGATTAGTAAATTCTGAGAAGAGCATAGATACTATTAATAAATATTTTTAGGTTATTTACCTGCACGGTAACAAATTTTCCATGGAGTGCTGCCTGCTTGTATCCCAGTGTTTGTCACCCAGTGGTTGGTATATCAAGATAAACCCCCAAAAGTGTTTGTTTTCTGAATAACTTTAGAGGGGACTTAAAACGACTAGATGATTTGTAGAACAGCAGTCAGATGATTTGCAGTAAATGAATCACAATTGAAAGGGCAATGGGTGCATAACTGGACTCTGTGAAGGATCCACAAGGCCTTCCTGTATTTGGTTGTCTTCTTCTTTGGAGGATGGAAGCATGCACAAATATTGCTGGAGACCAAAATAAAACTTTTGGGTTCATGTATTATGTTTTTTACTACAAAAAAAAAAAAAAAAAAAGAAAAAAAAATCAATGGGCTAAGTTATTTAATCTGACTTTTAGCTTAGTATCTGTTTATATGGTGACAATTTCCATCTCCACTATTGTCTTTCAGTTATAACATTTTCTTCACTTTTCAGCCAACTCACTGAAGCCATTTGCCATGGAAAGTTTTGAAACATTATTTATGGGTGTATTCTGTCACCCTCAGACAATGTTCTGAGATGATGTAATACATCTGTACGTAATATTTCTGTATTTTTCTATGCTTTTCTATTTTTTCTATACTTCGTCCTTTAAAAATATAGAATACAATAGTTATTTTATTTTGTATTAGAATTCTGTAAGAAGAGATGTTCTATTTCTGACATTTTTAGATTAATTCCTATGGTGCAAAAGGTCTAAATGAATTCTGATCAATTCAATTGAGTGTGTAAGACAACTCCATACTTCTTAGTGTTTCTTATGTCTGGATTTGTGATTTCAAAGTGCTTTTGAGACTTTTCATTGTTAGGAAGAGAAGTTACTTTTTTTAGAGTTCTTCAATGGCTGAGTTCACAGCATGACATATGAGACTCATTTCCTCATTTGTTACTATTTTAAATGTATACTTATCCTCCCACTCTTCCTGAAAAAGTTCTGTTTCTTGTAGATTATCTGCCCAAAAGCCTCTATAAAAGCTAACGTAGCTCCTTAATCTGGCAGACAGTGGGCAGTGCCTCTGAATAATGAATAGGAACAGCTGATGCCTGTGAAGCTCATATCTCCATGGGCATTTAATAGGGGTTCCTGTGTCAATGCTGTTCATGTTCTATGCACCAGCCAGGCACTCAAGGTTTTGTTATGGTCAGTGGGGAAGAATGGGCACTTCTTGGGTGCATTTCATCCACTCTGAAGACAGACAGCTTAAAGATGTGGATGGTTTGTTCTCCAACTGTAAAAGGAAAGTTCAGTGTCCTCTGCCTTTGAGTTTCCCTCATTCTGTGGTCCTGAAGTCAACCCCTGCCTGGTCCCAGGCATAGCTCAAAGATTCTCAAAGCTGCAGTAGCTACCTACAGCTTTAGTACAGCTTCCAGAAGTGACTGGGGTGCAATGCCCAGACATCCTGCTTGGTGCGAATAGGTATTGTTCACCTTATGGGGCTGCATTTCCAGGGTTCATGGATTCTTCTTTCACTCCGAGCTTTGCACCATGGGAATGCTCAAATGTAGAGACAGCTCTGCACTTAGAATATTTTTAAATGTTTGCATGCATTACACTGGTTGGAAGTACAGTGTTTTTTTATCCCACCTGCCTCTTCTTTTTTGTATCAATGCTATTGTGTGATCTCCTGGACTTTGGAGATTTGCACATGTAAGAACTCTTACCCTGGATTTAGTCATTCTTACAAAACTGCAAGCAGCCACAGTGTATGAAGAATAAGAAGTAATGAAGTAATGATGGATAAGAATACTGATTTGCAGAGTGCTATTTAATGCAACTTGCCAAATGTATCTTTGTCTAGGGATTTCATGAAATCCAAAGTTGCTTGTGATGACCATATAATTAAAAGGAAAATGTTCTCTTATCTCGTGGTCAGTGATGTATTGATATGGTTGGCTGTAGCAAATTAAGTTGCATCTGAAATTTTGTTTCCTTCATCCTGTTTGCTGGAAGACCAACACAGAGTGTTTTAATGTGTTTCCTCATTTTAACTTTACCTGAGTTCATTTGATTTCTATTGCTCGTGGTTTGTAAAATCATTCTGATTTTTTTTTAATTCGTTTTGCCTTAAATATCTGATATACTTCCAACCTGAATTTCACAACATTTTATCATGCTTATTTCACATGTAAATCACTGTTTTCTCCTATTGTCTTTTTAGGAAAGTATCAGGAAAATAATATTTAACCTCTGTAGAAAACTGTCTCCTAAGCAGAGAACTATCTTCTATTTATCTTGCAGACAAAAGAGCTACTTTCCAGTTGCTTTAGAGCAGGTGAAGTTATAAAATCCTTCTACCTTTTATTTCTTTTTTTCCTGACAGAATCGTAGGTGAAATAGTGGATTTGGTTCCCAGGATTTTCTAAAATGGAACAATGATATATTTTTTCCTCCTTTAGAGTTTTTATGAAGGACAGTGTCTCCCAGAAAGGGAAAAAAACCCACCCTGCCGAAATTTCTATGCCTCTTCTATGCTTTTTCAAGCAATGCTTCTGCTCAGAGTCTCCCATATTGATTTTATAGTTCAGACTCTCTCAGTGGTAAGTCTATTTGATAGAGTAGTTTTCCTAAAATATAGCAATTAACTGGCTAATTATGTTCTTAAGATTTAACAACTGGTTAATTAAATAGCTGTCCACTACCTAAGTCATAAATGATTTTAATATAAACTCTGTTTTTTCTAATTCATCTTTTCCTTGTTCTGTGTGAATGTTTAATTAAATCAATTCATTTTGGGTATAAATGGGAGACAAGTTATGAGGAATGCATGAGTCCAAGCTAAGCTCAGCAGCACTATGTTGATTGCATGGGGCATGGTCAAAGCTTTCCAGTGATTCTCTTAATACAGAGGGAAAGGTTTGGGGATTTTTCAGAACTCATGCTTTGCTGATCTGAAGAGCTGCTGAAGATATGAATGGAAGCACCAGTACTGACAACAGTCTTGGCTTTAACTGTAAAATAGTCTTTCCTCTTTAATTTTTCCATGCTGGTAGTTTATTTGTGTTGCAGACCCTTCTTGAGAAAACAAACTAGAAGCAGAGGGAATAAAGGTACAGATGCAGACATCTGAAAAAGAGCTTCCTCTTCCCATACAATTAATGAATGAGAACACACCTGAGTATTAGTGCCTTACTCTGAGTTGTCCTTGGGAATGACTTTCCCCTTTCCACTGACTGCCAAGGGAGCTAGGGAGACTGGTTTTCTAATTTAGACACTTAAGTCAGGTACTGACAATTAGTAAAACAGGAATGGTGACATAGTAATTGGCTTGTTCTTATGAATTTGCCTGTGAGATGTGCTCAAAAGCAAATAACTGGCCTGTAAATACTTACCGACAGTGGTGTTGATGAGGACTCATCAAGTTTTGAGCAGGAAGTTGGAGCTGATATATTGGTGCCACCAAACTCTGGAATACTGAATTCACTGGAATTGATATTTCAACCATTGCTATGCAATGCAACAAGACATACACTCCTCCTGTCCTAGCCATCCTGATTGGTGCCCTCTGCGAGGACTTTGGAATGTGTAGGGAAAAGATGCTCTGATTTACAATTTCAGTTTACCCCACTTGCAGAGAAGGAACTCGATTATCTCCTTTATTGCAGGAAAACACAGAGGTGAATGGAAGATGCTACTAAGAAGTGAACATGGAAAGCAATTTGTCGTTTTCATGTCCAAGTCTGTATGACAGTGGTACTTTCTTAATTGAAAACTGTGTTTTTCTTCAACAGAAAAAGAAAGTCTCTCTTTTCTAATCTGCAAAGTTCATTTTGGTTGCTAGAGAAAAGTCTTTGAAGAGACTTTAATGATTACTGAAGTCTGCTTTTCTTGAGAATTTCCCCTGAATCTCACACCATATAATGAAATGGTGGTCTGAGTAACTGATTACTATTAGCTGTTACTGGACATATCCTCATATTTTTCTTGAGATCAGAGGTCCCACAAATGGGTTTACTAGATTTTTCAACTCAGAGGAAGACAGACTGTGAAGGGGTACATCTGAGGGCATGTCTGGGCTGTGCATGGCATTAAAAATCCTTGCCTTAGTCTGTGTAGCTGGATATGTGCACAGAGACCAGTGTGAGGGGAGGCACTAGCTTGAGTTCCAGAAGCACAGCACCTGCAGTACTGCCTGCAAGGTGTTTTGTCCATCTTTTGGAAGCAATGCTGCAGGTGCAGATACTTTGCTCCTGGCTTCAGATCTGGTGTTTTCAGGGTTGATTTGGTGATCCACCAGAATCCTTTGTGCACATATCCCCATTGTGCAGATATATTCTCCTCAGATTTTTATGTAAAACCATTGGGTAGGAGCTAACAGTGACCCATCAGGTTCAAAGTTATGCCTAGTTCTTTAAGAGAATAAAAGAAATTTTGATGGAGTTATCCAGCAACTAAAAAAATATTCACACTTGCATAAAGGAACTTCTCACAGATATTACCAGAAAGAAAAAATAAGACAGCTGGCATAAAACAGTACACAGCAGATTGTCTATAAGCTGCCCTTAAATTTTACTCAAGTCACTTTCTAATCCTACTGCCACCACTGAACTCTGACTGCTATTTTAAAACAAATACATTTGTGGAAGAGGGATCAGCTACTGATCAAGGCTTTCTCTCCCTAATTTTGCATTTGTACCTGCAGGTGCTGTTTTGGCTGTCCTAGCAAGGCAAGATCGGAGAAGCACCTTCCTTATATCCAGGGGAGATTAGTTGCTGGGAGGGTGTACTTTTTTAAAGTAATTTTCTTCCCTGAAGTTGACTTGCATGAGTCAGCCAGACCCAGAAAAGGCAGAGCATGTGGGTGTGAGAGGTTTGCAAAAGATATTGCACTCTCTCAATATTCTTGTTTCTTGTCATCTGTCTGTAGTTTCAGAAAATCAAAAAATTACCTTGTAATGGGAAGCAAAGCACAGTTCTTAAATCTTTCTTTTTCTAGTGTCCTTTCATTTTCTGAGGAGGCTTTCTGGAAATATATGTAGCTGACTGGCTTAAAAAAATTTGAGATGTGGTTTATACAGAGAGGATGGCTTGAGTACCTCCCTCAAAACATGATGTACCATGTTTGGCTTGTCTTGCAGGGAAACAGAGAGATGGGTTTTTGCATCTTCTGTCTGGGGAAAAAGCTCCTCAAGATGTTGTTACTGGTTTGTTTTTTTTTTTTTTTTTTGGGGGGGGGGTGTTACTGTGTGGTGTACTCGGGAGTCTTTGGGAAGGCTTTGAATATTAATTATTATTTAAAGGTCGCCACCTGGAACATGATGACCAGCAGCTTCTAAATGAAAGGAACAGATGCAAATAATCCTTGGTTACCAGACAAGGCCAGTGTAGGTATAAAGGGAGAAATAAAGTTGGAGTGGAGACACAGTGGATTTCCCCGAAGGGGAAAAACTTCTGGAGTATTTTAGCAACTTCACTTGCAATTTAGAAGCATTTTGGTGACAGAAGAATAACGTCATATGGTCAATAACAATAAGTGGGAACAAAAGATATGTTTTTCTCTGCATCCATAGATGAGGAGAGAAGAAAAAGCTTCAAACTCTTGGCTATTTATTTAGGGACATAGTGAATGCCAGGGAAAATGAACTGGGAAGCGATAGTGGAGAAACAGCCTGGAGTGTAGAGTAATGAGAACTGAGTGAAAGAAAAAAGTTTTACAGTGCAAAAGAAGACAGAGGACATGGGTAGGAAAATATGGGAGGAAGGAGAACATAGGAAAAGGGACTTAAGAGATGATTATTTACTTTCAGAGAGGGAAAAGATGAGAAAGAATGAGTGTTTATGGTAGCAGTGAAGAAAGGGGCTAAAACCATAAATAGTTAGAAGAAAAGGGATTTTCTAAGATGAGTGGGTTCAAAGAAGTGTTCTTGGAGATCAAGCAGTAAGTAAATTTAGTAAAATATTAGAAAGAAAAATGTGAGAGTTAAAAAGAAAGTTGCATAAGGCAGAATTAATAAGGAGAGTGAAAGAGAAAAGGAGAACAAAGACAAGGGAGAGAATTTCTATGCTTGAGAAAGTTGATTCTGACCTATTTTGGTATAAAGTGTCTTTAATATATTGGACAGACAGTACCAAGGCAACTTTGTAAGGACCGGGGAAGCCAATCTGGCTGATCCTAGAAGATAGTGATGCTGGCTGAAGCTCTGTAATGGGGAGAGGAAACGGTGGTTCTGAGTTGTCAGTCCCAGCAAGTAAGCCTCACTGACCTTTGCAACCTTCTGTAGGGCTTTTTACCAGGCCCTCTCTGCCAACACAGGGGTCAGGTTTCAGCTTTTAGGGTGCAAAAACAGTGTCTCAGACCACACCTAGAAACCTGGTAAAATCAAATACTGCCTGGGCTCTATATCCTTATTTGCCAAAATGGGATTAAGTGAATAGGCTTACCAGAATGGTATATTTTGACCATGGAGAAGGAAAAAGAAGGGAAAAAAGAATAGAATGGTGAAATAATTTAAATGAAAAGGGCCTTTGCACACCTTCAAAATACCACTGGTACTGCAACCCCCGGCACCTTGCTGGTGTTCTACAGGACTCAATCCAGTATACCAGTCTGTTTTGGACTGAGGAGCCTGAAATCAAACACAGTATTCCACATGAGGTTTTGCAGCAGAGGAAGAGACTTTGGGGCTTAAGTGCAAAAAAAACCCCTGAAGGTTATCAAGAGATTACAAATGTAGTAAAATATTGGAAGATACTCTGTTATTAAACTTTCAAAATCTAGGCATTTCCATGTTAGCATAACTTCTTTCAGTTTTGTGACTCTGATCCTAAGAAAAACACTCTTCTAATAGTCTAAAAGTATGCAGTTTGAAAACGATGTCCTCTTAAAAGGTAATTTCTCTCATTTGATGTTTAACTGCTTCCTTTTCTCAGATTCCAGACGGCTGTTAGGAGGGAAAGGAAGTTTTGACGTATCACATGGCTGATATTATGGAGATTGAAAATCGCAAAATGTACCAGCTAAATTTAGCATTACCTTGTGCTCAACCATGCTGCTGCTTATCTATTAAATAATACAGTTTAGTGTCATATATGAACCTGCTTTTGATCAAAAAAACCCCTCTTACTTGAGGCAAGAGAAAGGTCTATTAAACACAGACGACACAAAATGACTTGAGATATTTGTCTTTTTCGAGGATACTGTTAGAGTGTGGAGCCAAAACTTTGTTCAGAGGCTGCCCTGAGGCCCCTTGGGGTTACATTTTTTTAAAAGGCAGCCAATAACCCTCGCCTCCACAATGGCAAAACTCATTTCACTGACTCATCTTTCCAGTAACAGTCACATCATCCCTTTGAAAACAAGCAAACACAACGACCAAATCCAAACAGTTTCTTTGAATGAAGTGTCAGTGAGAGACTAAGCTTTTTATTTTACCTACTAGCTCTACAGTGACAGAGGTCCCTGTGGGGGCACCTCGAGGGGTGGGGGAATGGACATGAAATAAAATTGTGGTAGGTGCTACCTTATGGTATGAGTATCCCTATACCCTTAAGCAACCCTACTGTTATCACAGGGAACTTTTGCACCCCATTACCCAGTGCATACCATTTGCATTCCAAATACCCATTACATAAATATTTGTTATCCTTGCTTGTTTTGCTACGAGCTGTGTAAGCTGTTTAGGGCTGTGCCTTGTGATCTGGACACTGGGTTCATTCAGCCATGTTCAGTTCCGCTTGCCTATGACTTCTCCCGTGACTTTTGACCTTTAATGAAGCTTCTCTGTACTTCCGCTCACGACTCATAAAATAGAAGACAGGGTTCTTGCTGGCCAAAGAGAAAGCTATTAACCCTTATGAAGATGTTGCATACCCAGGTGGGAGGCTGTATCCAGAGGATTTAGGAAGACCTAAAATCTGCTAGATTAAAGGGCTGATATATTGTGTAAGGTCAGACAGTTCTCTTTGACTGGGAATGTCCCTTTACCAGGCACACATACCCACCAAGCAATGAGAAAAAGGATCTTTCTCCTACAAAAATACTTACGTGCATTAATACTTACATAGTTACAGCAACCTGGTTTAGGGGATGGTGTCCCTACCCATGGCAGGGTGTGTTGGAATTAAATGATCTTTAAGGTCCCTTCCAATCCTAACCATTCTATGATTCTATGATTTACCAGGCTTTCTCTCAAAAAGTTATGGAAATATCCACTTTTTATGTCTCCTATGGTCCAGTCAATAAATTTCTGAACACTATGCTCACAGTAGAAATATTGCAAGTTAGATACAATGTATGATAGGTTGCATGTAATTTTTTGCATAGTCTAATGTACCTGAAAGAGCATCTTTGACCAACAAAAGGATCACATTTACTGCAGAGAGATCAGTAGATGTACTGCTGGCACATATATCTGAGGATGAGCTGCTACATCACAGGAAAGATTTAAGGCTCTTTGGAATCTGGTCATGTTAGTATGATTTGCTCTTGGCCTTGCAGGAGCTGAATGCTAACCTGTCTTACAGAAAGGATGCTGTGAAGATACACTGTTTTTTAACCACCTTCACTAATGCATACGAAAGATGAGAGGGTATCTCACACCATCAGTGTAGCAGAAATCAGTGAGATTACATTTTTTCACTGTGGTATCTACTAGCACCAAAATACAGGACACAATTGCTACCTTCTCCTGAGCTGACATCAGTGTGGCCATTTTCACACTGATATTTCTTGAGAAGCAGAGAGACAATTTTCAGGGTGTTGAGGTCTTTGTCATCATTCCTCTTTTTTACAGATTTTGAATTCTAAGTTCACAAAGTGAGGAATGAGAAACACCACTGAAACATGGAGAGAGAAAAGACATTACTTTTTCAGTCTCAGGGTCTTTCTCAAGATATTTTAGATCAAGATATTTTCAGTATATGGCAAAATAATTGGAGGTGACATTTATCCTTTACAGAAATTTTCAAAGAGGCCTGGCTATTTCCATAGTGCTTACCTTAGAACTGAGCCAGTTCTTCACAGAAGAAAATTTGAAAGGAAAGTTTGTCTCTTTTCGCAGTGCTTATTCATTTCCAGGCTTCAGGAGTGGTTGCTTGAAACATAACAATTTTGCAGACAGCACGAATATTATGTCAGCATTGGCAACAATATATGATATCATTGTTCCTTGGAAGGTGTTTTTTTGGGTCTGTTTGTGTTCTCTTGTGGGGCCCTTTAGTTCCCCACCCACACCTTCTGCCCTGTTTGCTCTGAGGGACAGAAAGATTGATTTTGTCTAATTTTACCACCCACTCTGAAGTTGTTTGTTCATAACTTCTGCTGAGACTCTTTACTTCATGCCGGATTTTGTGAATGGCAAAGCTCACTGTATGTGTGGTGGTAGCTTATATGGTTTATTTAATTTTCCTCTCATTTTTGATCCCTACTCACATATTGGTATGCATGCACGTGTGCACACACACACACTCACATTTTGGGGACTAGCATGGCAATTCAGTGTTCTAATTCTTATCCCCTCTCTGAGCCGTGAAATTTTAACAACTCTTGACAAATCAGTATCACAGGCGTCTGACTGGGAACCACTGAAACTAAAACTCAAAAACTGAAGTTCCAGGTGCTTTACAAACTCCATTTATTTCTGCATTAGGCATCCACATCTCATATTTTGAGGTCATTCCAAAGGCACCACAAAGAGAGACTTCGCTTTTTAGAAAAGAAAATAATGCAAGATTTTTTTGAAAAAAGTATTACATTTGCTTGATAGTGAAATAAAACGACAGAGACTGGAAAATATCTGCATCCAGATCCTGTTCTGCTTCCCTTGGGAAATAGAGGTCATGTTGTATTTCCTGAAAGCCATGCACCACACTGAGAAAAATAACATTTCAGCCTGGTAGTAGTTGCCTATGTGTTTTGTTACAGCCTGTAGAGATTCATAACTACAGCAGCCCCACTCCCTGTGCCCTGGCTTGTAGGACCTCAGGTTAGGCTGCCTCTGACTCCCTGGTGCTGCTACCCTGCTGACAGAATTTCAGGAATCCTCACTCTGCCAGTTTTTGGGAGCTGCCAGACCTAAATAACTCTAGAACTGAATGAGAAGGGAACTGAACTTGTAATCGAGAGCTTTGTGATGTGGGGTCTATTCAGTCTTGCCTTTCCCTAACTGAATTTGGTCAGTACCAGACAAGTTTGTTAGAACTGTCACAGGATGTTTAAAGGGTAAACATTAGTCATTTTGGTGCAGGGCAGTGTGGTAAGACTAATATGAGGCTTGATTCATAACCAGGATTAACAGAGGATACTTTTCAATGAGAAGGTAAAAGGGGCAGCTCTAACGTGAAAGAGTATGCAACATGTAACAACTGTTCCTCTGCTGTAAAGAAATCAATTTGTGGTTTATGAAATTGAATTAAGATGACAGTGCCCATCATCATGTGAAATAACACGTGATGTGGTGTTGGCAGTTGTCTCCATCATGGACAGAGTCTTCATTCAAATGTTCTCTGCTTTATGGAAATCTTAAAGCACATGAAGTTGGGAAAGATGATTAAAAGTCTCTATGCCTTGATATGTTTTGCAGAGGAAGACTTCATGCTAAAACTGCTGGCCTAAATGAGAGATGAAAAATAAAAATTATTTGTTTTGAAGCTCTAGTGTGAAAAATGCAGCAGCTTTGCCCTGTGCTTTGACCAGTTCTACAATGAATGGTGACATTTGACAGGCTTCTCACTGTGAAGGGAAATTTAACACAACTGTGCTGGCGGCTTAAAGGTCAACTGTCCTTCTCTGACATTCCCGTCTTTAGTGAGAGAGCTGGCATCACTGCAAGTGGGAGCAGTCGTGTTCTTCTTGGGGTCTGCCCCTAAATAGCCTTCACTATTGTGCACAGTTGCATGAGTCCATTAACACATCCTTCTCAAATACCCAACATTTTCCTTTAAAGATCATTTAAAGATCAAGTATACTTTAATCCCATGCAATTCTGCATTCCTTTTCATTTTTAATGTGGAAAATTCTTTGCATTAGAAATACACTGAAGTTGCAGGAAAAACTCGATCATAGAAATGGTGGTTGCAAAGGGCTCTAGTCTGACATCCCACTTAAAGCAGGAATATCATCAATGCTGGGTCACATCAGAAGTAGCTTTGTTCAGCCAAGTCTTTGAAGACCTTCAAGGCAGGAGATGCCACTCTGTCTCTGGGTCCTTTTTCCAATGCTGCACTACCCTTCCCAGGAAGAAGCTCTTTATGCCAGAGGCAAGAAATCCCATAGCAATAGAAGATTCCTTTGTTAATAGGATTATTTCTTTGCCACATGTATGGAGCCCTCCATTTGGGACACACTCAGCTGATTGGTAGAAGCTGTTGCCTTTCAACAGTGTGAATTACAAACTTGGTATGAACTTAGATGGCTAAATTCATGCCTGCAAGTATTTGTATCAAACAAATCAGCTGTGCAATGACATCATTAAAACATACTTAGAGCTTCTGTTTGCTTTTCACTGCATAAATAGGTGAGAGTCCTTGGAAGGGGGAGCATGGAATGACTCAGGAACTCACCTTGTGCAGTGCGGAAAGCTTGGGGCTCTTGCAGTTTCTGTTGCAGGGGAGAGAGAGAGGCATCTAACTCCCTGTCTCTTTCTCAGACCTTTCACTGAGCAACTGTTTCCCTACAGAGCAAAAAGGTAGTTCTTCAAACAGTTATCTAACCAGGACTCTGAATCTAAGCTTCCTTGACAACTTTATTAGTTACCACATATCAGCTGAGCTGCCTTTATCTACATACATGGGTAAATGGATGATGTTGTCATCTTCAGCTGTCAGGTGTTGGGATCTAGGGATAGCTAATGCTGGATGGCATTACATACCATGGGAGTGGTCTAGGAGCACTCTGTGGCATCACAGCTCTCCTGCTGTCCCTGCAGTGTGGGGAGGTGCTGATATCTCTAGTGGAGATGGTGATGTCTCTACTATAGGTGCTGGTAGCTCTACTGGTGGATTCTCAGAAGTGTGTTTCATTTCTTGCCCTTGGTTATGATGTGGTGTGGAAATATTCTTGTGCTCTTATGAAGCTGCAATGCAAGAGGGCTGCGTGTTAGTGGTAAGTGAAAGGATGTCTTTGTGCATCTAATCTTGCAAAGTGCTATAAAGTTTGCCACGAAGCTTAATTGCCACCTGATGCAGACCAGTCACTCAGCATGGTCTGTGAGTCTTTGAATTCAAAAGTTCCCTAAAGACTTCACATGTTCTGGCTGGGGAAAAAAACAAAAGAGAGTGCATAACGCAATCTAATATCGCCACATGAAATATAAATTTCCCTATTTAATGTACAAAAATCTCAGCAAGCTTTATTTATTGTTGCTTGCATCTCCATAGTTGCTTCTGCTTCTCCATTATGGGAGGAAGTGCCAAACTGCTTCCTCCGCCTGGCACTGCCTGTGGGGTATCTCCTGCACTTATCTACATAGGAAATAGTGCAAACTCCTTCTGAGATGTCAGACTTGGGGTTTTGCACGGATAAGACTTGCAAGTATTATTGTTTGTAAACAGCAGTAAGGGCTGCTGTGATTTAGCCATCATAGAGTTCAAACCTTTCTATTTTCCCCATAGCTTGTGCTTTAATGCTCTGTGGAAGGGCTGTGCCTGCTCCTGGAGCCGTGTGTGCAATTCTTGTTGACTTTAATAAAAATTGTATTGGGTATCTGAGACAGAAGTAATTTCATAATATTGTTTTCCTTTCTGCCCCATATTGCTGTATTCTGTAGCATCTGTTTAATAAGCTTCTTTCTCCCACTGGAGATTCTCCTCAATCCACAGTGGACCAATGACTGAACTGACTTTTTTCATTTGAAGTATTTTAGCTTAATATTTGGGTCACAAAGAGTGAGATCCCAGCCGTGATTTTGCTTTATAGATGCCCATCTGCCTCTGTTGAATTCTTCACAGGACCCAGCTTGCGGTGATCACCTGGAAAGTACATGTGGTCCTTTTTGAGTTTGTTTTTAATGGCAGGAGAGATGGTTACATTCCACTTAAAGTTAAGTTTTAGACAAACTCTGGAGCAAAAGAAGCTGATCAGATGAAATTCCTCTGTGGTCCACACCATGACTGTCAGTGTGGGCTACAAATGGGGGCTGTGTGAAAACCACCAGTTTGCTTTTCCCTGAGGCACGAGCTGGGATCACGCTGCTATGGGAGCCACTGTAATGTAGAAGAGCTCAAAGATAAAAACTACAGTCCCTGTGCTGTGACCTCTGTGTTTGTCAGGGAGCAACAGGGGTGTTAAAATAGCAGGAGCTGTGGTCAGGTGGCCACACTTGCTGGAGGTTAGTTCCTTGTCACACCGACAGCCCCTGCTTTGCAGCCCCTGCTGGGCGGAATTTGTGCCCAAGGCTTGCAAGGAGCAATTATTCCAGTATTGAGTGGACAGCTGGCAAATACTTCTGTCAAGATTTCAGCTGGGGCTTCTTGGCTGTTTTGCCTAAAATTTTCTCCATTTTTTCCTCCATCAACCTGGACAACAAGGTTTAAGGGTGTTTGTTTGTGTGTTCAGGCTCGTTTGTGTTTTTTTCCTTCTTTGTTACCATTCCTCCAAAAATCTTCTGTCACTGGGAGCCCTAAGGGATTTTTCTGTGCTTCCTTTAGAGGGAACATACATGTAAAATCATGGAGATATAACCACTCTCTGAGACTGATTTTCATTAACTCAGCTGTCTCTTCCCTCAGATGGCAGCTCTTTCTAGGTTACTGTCGGGGAACCAAGCATTTCTTCCACTTTTGTTTCTTCCTTGTCTCTTCAGTGCAGACCCACTGGAAGCAGATGATGACTACAGGGTATCAGAAACCTTTTCAAAGACAGGTGCTTGCTGCCCTGGACATGAAGCAGCCTGGTTTTTGCTGATGCTCACAATGAATGAAAGTTCAGTCAGGAGGACTGTTATGTCTAATAGTTATATCCTTCAATTATAAGAAATCAATTGCTTTTTAAATTGAATTTATTTTGTATGACATGAAAATGTCATTTCTAAGGGTGAGTGGCTAATGAAGCCTTTTCATCCTCCATGACTAATTCAAACTCTGCCCACATCTGTTGTGACTGAACATTTTACCCAGCCACAGTTGCTCAGTGACTTATGTTAAAGAGCATAGGTGATTCATTTGAAGTGCTAGTGACCTCATGGTGGAAGGTTATGCCACAGTTGGCCTCAGCTAAGTGTGTTACAGTAGGTGTGGGTGTATCTTCTGGAACAAGATCACTTGTGTATTCCAGGAGGTAGTGGTAATCCAGTGCCTGCTGTGTGTTTTGTGTCCAGGCAAAATGATGAGAAAAAAGAGACACTTTGGAATGGCTTATGATGGGTAGGGCAAGGCAGGGGATGAGTCTGTGTTCTCCTTCAGCCCTGTTCAAGCTTGTGGAGGCTGCTGATGAAGGCCGTTTGCACTCTTCCATCAGAGAGGTGGAGCTGTGGGAAACATAGACCTTTCTCAGCTTCTGTACCAACTGCAGGCCAGAAACAATCACAGAAGGATAGGAATGCAAAATAATTTATTTTACTAAGTTTGAAGTTTGTCATTACTTAGAAAATAATCAATTTAAAAGTGACCATTTTTAACCTATGGGACAGCTCAGATCTTTATTGATTTGTTCTACTTTGTTACGGATGCTTCCTCAGGTGTTTTACAGTTTAAACTCATAAAGAATGGAGGAAAGCTCTTGTGAACAATGTATGTAATCAATATACACTGAGGCAATAGAACGACTTCCTAGCACCATTTAATCTCAAAGGGAGGGTAGGAGTCAATGACAATACACCAGGCTTCTCTGTTGCTAGCAGTGTAGACAAAAAAAAAATGCAAGCAGGGTCCTCCTACTGAGGGGAAGAGAGAGAAGTGTGTTGCAGGTATGTTCTTGTGGTATATTGGCAGTTGAAATCAAACAAAGAGAGAAGGAGGAGGATAGGAAGTATTGCTGTGTAGCCATCACTGCTCCGTGACTCCCCATAAAACAAAGAATGTGAGAAACCCAGAATTACTCCATGTGCTGCCCAAGGTCAACATCTATGGATAGGACAGAATTTTACGTCAGCCTAAAAAATTATCAAGTCCCACATTCAACTCTGTAGAGGACTGCAAGCATATTGGAAATTAAAAGTATCATTCTATCATGGTCATCTGGCCTGAACAGTCCTAGGTACAGCCCTACATTAGGTTGGTTATGACAAGGGTGCATGGAGCTGTCTTACAGACATGGCAAGCCCCTAATGTGTTTGGTCATAATATTTTAGTGATGCAATAATAACTATAAGACTTTGCCCAAGATTTGATGTTTCTGAGAAACATGTTTATCTAACTGCAGTCAGGCAAACTCTTGATATGAAAGGGCAATCAAATGAAACATCCCTCTCCTGACATCCCAACAGTTTAGCTCTTACCCTTTTATTTTTAAAATTTATTTCATAACAAAGCAAAGCCATTGATTTTCTTAAATCATTTCCCTGACTAAGCAAGGGGTTGTGTTATCTCTGAGCTAGGGAAGCATTCAGTCTGTATTCATTCTGGATGGTGCAATGATTCATAGGCATTATAAAAAAGAAAAAAGCTCCAAGTGAGCAAATTAAGTTAAATTCACACGAATCAGGCTGAGCTAGCTGCTTCAGATCACAAAGATGGTGATACATTTTTCTGTGTTACTGAATTCATGGATACCAGCTTTAAACCTTCCGCATACTCCTAATTTTGTCGTTCCCCGGAATCAGAACCACAGGTGCTTTCTTTGTAATCGTTCCTGGTAGAGCTGCTGGGGAGTAGGTGTTCAAAGTGCAGAAGTAACCGTACAGCTCAGTGCTGTGTCTAAGATCTAGCTTTTTAATAATCTGAAGAGAAAATGGAGTCTATTTATCTACAGATCCTAAGGTGGCTTGAAATCCACCTTAAAACAAATGTAGTAGTTTTGTGGCTCATGCTACTTCCTGACATGGTGGTCTCAAGAATTGCTATTTAGTAATTATGTTGCATAAGTAGCATAATGGGGTTTCTTTATTATCACGAACATCCAGGACCAGATGTGATCCTTTCGTTACTTGATTTTAATTGACTTCACATTAGGAACAGAGCTCACGTGAATTTGCTTCAGGCGCTTGTAATCTAACTTGGGTGTCATCACTGTGACATTTAAAGGATGTGGCAGGAGCGTAACATTGACTTACATGAGACACTCCAGGGGAAAGAAGCGGAGGAGGTGAAGGGAGACACTTTCACTGTGCTCAGCTGAGAAAGGCAGAGTCTTCACATTGTCTCACGCTTCATGGGCAACACTGAGTCAGTCCTGTCCTCAAATATTCCCTGACCAGGTGCTGGCAGGACATGCTCATCATCTTTTGCGGCAGAAATGAATTCCCACATTGGTTCAGGAGAGACAATTACAAGTCCCCTCTCTCAAGGGTCTTAAATGTCACTAGGATGCTGAAATCTGAGAATTGAGTTGTAGCCTCTTGACTTTGAATGTCCACTTGTTCATATGCATATCCCTTGGCAAAGGCCTTATCCTGAGATCTGTATCCATCTAGGATGCCCACAGACTAGGTGTCAGAACCCTGACTGCCTCTGCGCCACCTCTACTGCTGTAACAGTATAGGACACGTAAACAGAAGTTTGTCATAGGTTACTGCAGTAACCAGAGATTTCTTCCGCTTCTAACATGCTTGCTGTTTCATTTGAGGATGAGTAAAGCAGGGATTTCAGTTTCCAGGGGCATGTATATATATAGTGGTACTTGGACTTTTCCTCCCATTTTCAAGAAGCAGCTTCAGCCACTGGTCCAGTCAGCCAGGGCCAATCTCAGGAGCCCACCTAGAGTGAGGGGCCAGCCAGACCAGTAAAAGAAGAAATCTTGAATCCAGCTGACCTATTGTCCCCTCTCTTGTGATCATGATTCAAATACGTCTTTGCCTGCTTGCTAGACAGAGCCTTGTATTACAGTTCCCCTGCACCCTGCCTAGTAAAGGTAGAGAGGAGCAAACCCTCCATATGTAGCTCATCATGACATGCCTTAGAAAACTGTTATACAGTTCAGTGACTATCACAGCTCATCTAGAGAGCTGAGCATATGCAGTGCTTTTCAAGGTTAGTGGGCTTACAGTGTTGTTCACCATTGCTGAGATGATTGTTTAATGCAGATTTAGAAGAACAAATTTTAAATCTGGAACATATTTTCTCACTGCATCTGTATATTGTTATCACGTTGTTGGATGATAATAATTCAATTCACTATAGTTTGCTGAATATTTTTATAAATGGGAAGAATCTCAGTAATGTAATTGAAAAACATTGGAAGAACTTGTCCAGGTTTGTGTACGTTCAGGGGAGAATGTTTCCGCTGTTAGGGGTAAGAGTTGAGCTGGGATGGAATCCTGGAGAGTTGGACTTGCTCTTCCTGCTTCCATTAGGTATATGTGAAACAAGTTAACAGTGATGACTTTATAGGAGTCACCAGCAATAGTCATACATCCACACATACATATGTGTCTCAAACTTCAGCAGCAGTAAGCCTGGGTTTCCAAAATTTTTCTAATAACAGCAAAGCACACAGCAGGATCATGACTCCCTGCAGCCTGCTGTCCTGGACAACTCCTGACCTTGGCTGCCAAAAGCTTGCTCCGACTATGAACTGCTCTGACCGATGCAATATGTGTATTGATAAGCATGGATTTACTCCTGATACATGGCACCTGGGACAGAAAAACCCATGTGACTGCTCAAGATGAGGGCTGACTTGGTAGAGAGCAGCTCTTCAGAAGAGGACCTGGGATTCTAGTGAATCCCAAGTTGAATATGTCATCAGTGTGCCCTTGCAGGGATGGATGCATACTGGAATACATAGCAAGAGAAGAGCATAGCCACCAGATCAAGACAAGAGACTAGTCCCCTCTACTTATCACTAGTGAGATTGCGTATCAATTACAGTGTCCAGTTTAGGGACACCAGTGCAAGAAAGATAATGAAAAGCTGGACCAAGTCCAGCTGAGGGCCACTAAGATACCTGGAGGGCTGAGATTAGACTGGAGAAGACAAAGCTTAGGGCTGTTTTCCTAAGCTAAAAGAGAATTACACAGAAGATATGGTCAGACAGCTCTCTGGATACACAGAGAAAGATGAAAACCAAGTTGGAGCAAAGGAAATTCTGATTAGACATAGGGAAAACTTCTTCAGTGAGGGTGGTCAAGCACTAAAGCAGGTTTCTCAAAAAGCCCAGAAAATCTTTGTCTTTAGAGATACTAAAAACTTAACGAGGCCATAAACCAGCTGATTTAACTCTGAAGATAGTCTTTTGGGGGTGAAGAGGGAAAAGGTCAGCCTGGGTGACTTCCAGAGGCCACTTCAGCCTCTATTCTTGCATGATTCTATGGTTATTTGCTCTTTCTGTTGTCCTGGATGCACTCATGTATGCTGTATTTTGGACCAGTGTATATTTAGGCAAGCTGAGTACAAACCCCTTGGAAAGCAGCATTCCCACAGTGTAAGAGAGAAAAGGCCCCATTCATTTCTATAAGAAGCTCCTCACTGTGCTGAGGAATGGGGAGCTTATGTCATCCTCTCCCCCATCCTCCTCACTGTAGCTCTCTAGCACAGACTGACACTTATATGCTGAGTTTGAAGGCAACGGGCAAACTTGTTCTTATTTATTCTAGAAAGGTCACTTCAGACGTTGCATCTGAATTCTGGGAGGTCCAGTCATGACTCAGTCGTCCAGCTTAGCTGATTTTGGCAGCAAGGAGCCAACTGCATTGCTCATGTTCACACATCCAGCACGAGTGAGTAGTTTGGCTTAAAGCTGTAACTGCAAACCCCTGATTGCCAGAACTTTAGTCTCTCACCTGAGGCCTCCTTTTTGGTTTGACTTGATCCTAACTCAGTCTTTCAGAAACCAGACATAGCAGTGTGACCTCTAATGCCTTAAACCTGCACGATCCCAGCAGCTGGAGAAACTGTTGATCTGCAGCAGACTTCCCAGGAACAGGGGTTTGACTCAGGCAGGGTGTCCATCCAGCATGCACTGGCAGCCCATTCTCCATTGTTCCATCAGCACCAGGCTAGCTTGCAGGGAGTGAAGGTGAGCCAGTGCCCCTCACTGCTGGATGCAACAGGCATCCTCGGCATGGGACACGAGTGATCCTCACATCAGTGAGGTTCAGTGGGTTCAGGCAGGTCTGGCAAGCTCAGTCCCAACTTCAAGGTCTGGCTTGAAGAGACCAGTCAAATCCTGGATGTGACTCCAGTGAAATTTCCAAGTGGAGTTTGTTTATTTGTCATGTACAGTCCTTCCACTGTGCTTTGTGATGGAGCAACTACACCCTGAGCACAACCCTTCAAGACAAGCTACTTGCCTGCACCACCCTGCAGAGTGACTTGGGCATGCTGCTTTGGGCCATTATCTGAGGGCATTTAATTTGCCTAGTCAGGAACAGTTTCAGGATGAATTGATGTTTATATCTGTGAAACACAACCTGAAACCCTATGTTTCCATCAAGGCAATCTGACCTCTCCTGAAGTCACAAATGAGCTTTCAGAGCTTTTGAAAGCAGATTTTATACATTTAACATTTGGTAAAATGAGTATTTGTGGCCAAACTTTCCTATGTCTTTTTTCCCATTTCTGTTTGAGTGCTAGGTAGGGAGGGATTGCCTTGCAGTGCTAAGAAGGAATAAGTTCAGGATTATGTTTCTGGGGAAGCTGCCTGGGGAAGCATAGCTGATACAAACTCATACTGGCGTGGATGAGGCTGAGAAGTCATTTGACTGGAATTATCCCTGTGTTAGACTGGTATTGCTCCATACACAGTGGCAAACAAGAAAATATATGATTAGGAAAGCCTTGCTTTGGGTTTCGTTTTACAATCCAAACCCTCAGCAACAGCCATATGCAGTTTCTGTTTCTTCTAGGTTAGCAAAGTTTTGGAAAATAAAAAGTTTGCAGGCCAACACAATGAACATGGGACCAGCAGCTGTATACTTCCTTTACAATTTTTCTTTTAAAACAGACTGCCAGAAGAGAGGACTTTCCAACACAGCTTCCAAATCTTCCATTTACTGAGTTTACCTGACTTTAACCATATCATGTTCTGAGACCCTCCCTTTAATCATCCTCGTTCTGCAGAGGCTGCTGTCTCCTTCTCTTATGAATGGCTGGTACCCCTGATGATTAACCAACAAATATAATTTTCTCATAGACTGTGTAATTGTTGTGCAGCAATGGAAAGAATAGAATAAAATGGAACTATGACTCAGTGCTTGGCAGGCTGCGGAGAAGGGGGGTGTACAAGAAATGACAAATATTTTGAGGATTTCTGCACAGAAATTCAGTTTTTAAAAATGCACTTAGCTGACACAATTAATTAAAAGATAAAGTTCTTAAGTGCTTTACTAATCTATCTGGGATAAGGGTATAAAGGAGTTTATATTTCTCTAGGGCCGTGCAAGTCTAGCAGTATCTACCACTACAGATAAATGCCTTGGCAGAATTCTGTGATAACCCAGATTCCTAAGACTTTCTAAGTCAGCTCTTTTCCTTTCTACAGCATATAGTCTGCTGATCCCTCTGATATTTATAAATTCAAAATTCATTTTTAATTAATTCATCTCTCATTTCTAAGAACTACCAGGCACATGTTTCCCCAGGTGTATATGCATAATTCCCATTGATTTTAATGGCAACTGGCAATTACAGAACTAAAAAAAAAAAAAAAAAAAAAATAAAATTGGTACTATTTATTAAAAGAAAAAAAAAAGAAGCTTTACTCTGAGAAGACTATGTCTAGAGAAGGCTTCCAAAAGAAGTACTTTATTAATGGAATTTCATTCTGAAAGTTAAAAATCTTCTTTTCTGAAATAAGGATAAGTTACTGGCTGGCTGACTTTATTACTAAAGAAACAAGTGTTTCTCTCAGAACTTTTTCGCACCCTGTATAAAACAAAAATGCCTCCAAGAAGCACCTGACAGTCATTTTTCCTTTCCACAGAGCCATGACTAGAGTTGGTGCCTTTGTATCACTATAGGAGAGCTCAGCCAGTGATGGACTCATAGGGTAAGAGTAACTGAGAAGATTAAGATGATGGATTCTAATCAAGAAAAAATGTCCTGCTGACAAACTCATAATGAATAAAGTTAAAGCAGAAATGCCATGTGAGTCTGTGAGGAGACAGATTAAATATCACTGAAGACTCACTTAAAAAAAATAGAATGGTAGACTTCATTTGTTGTCTTAAAATCATCTAATCATGAAACGCTACTTGCTGTTTGGGTATCTGGAGCTCTGGGACATGTCCTCCTTCTCTGTCATTCCCTGGGATGCTGTGAGCTTGAGGTTATAAACTTTGCTGGGAGTGTCTGCTTGATTCATTCTGATGCTTTCCATGTGTCCATAAACAAGTCTTTGTGTAGCAGCCCAAGGGTTTGCAGTGTGAAGCTGAGCACATTGCCCTTCTTGACTTCCCTGTGAATCCCAGGTTACGCTTCTTGCAACCACAGAAGAAGAAGAAGATCTCTCATGAAGGGCATGGAGAAGAGATCATTTCAAAAAGCTTCTATCCTGGGACAAGTGACTTGTGACCTTGTATGCTGCATCTCTTCCTTCACCCTGGGCCAGGTGAGTGTCCTGGGTCACCACTGTGATGGTGGCTGCAGTCATATTAATTGTCATGATTTGTATGCACTGCTTCTGAAGTCCCCATACACTCAGGTACTGTTCTCATATCTCTTGTATTATATTACTGATCCCATCCCTACATAACTGGGCAGTGTCTCTATACTCTTCCCAGGGTACCTGTCCCTGCTTCCACTAGATATGCATTTTCTTCTTGCCCCTAAAGTTTGACCAGTGTGTCTCAATGTAGCCATACCATCTTGCCTCCCTTTCCTGATTTCTTACACCTGGGGATCAGTAATTCTTGTGCTCTATGGAAAGAGTTCCTAAAGACCTGACAGCTCTGTTCTGCTCCCTTGTTCCTGAGAGCAATTTGCTAGGTGGCCCTAGTGACTACGTCCTTGAACAGCTAGAATTCTGCTCTTCTAAAGTTCAGGAGGATCCTGACTTTATCTTTGCCTGGCCCTATCTCTCAGAACTGTGAACTACACCCATGTGAGATCACTGCAGCTGCACTCCAGTCACGGGATTCGTCCCACCAAGTTTCAGTAATAGCAATGACCTAAGTTTCTAGCAGAACGGTGGCTTTCAACTCCTGCTGCTTGTTGTCCATGTTGTGTGCATTGGTGTACAGGCACACCAGCTGGGCTGTTGAATGTGTCACTTTCTTACAGGAATACCCCTTAATTCCTCTGAGGTGTTTCACTGGTGTTTCTCTGTTGGCTCCTATTACCACAGAAGGCCCTGGCTTATCTCCATAGAATTTCAAGCATGTTCCAGTGTAGCCAGCACATCTAGCAACATGTTGAGGGCCCTTACTAGCACCCTGTTCCTATAAACTTGCTGTGATATTCCACAGCTTGTCAGGCAAGCCTGATATTACCTCCCTCCCCTTCAAGTCTAGTTTAAAGTTCTGACAATGAGTCCCTTTTCCCATTTCAGAAAGGTGGATCCCATCTCAGAATTGTGGTGGAAGCATCAGCCACAGAACCATGTATTAATAGACTGCCCTGTCTGTTTCTTCCCATGTTGGTGCCCACAAACAGGAAGGAGAGAGAAAAAAATAACCTGCGCTCCTGATTCCCTTGTCAACTCTCCTAAGGCCCTGAAGTCTCTTTTCATCATTCTTGGACTATGTCTTGCAGCTTCATTGCCACCTATATGAAGGAGTAGTAATGTATAATAGTCTGAGAGCTGTGACAATGTGGGAAGTTTTTAGTGATATCCTTAAACTGGGCCCCAGGGAGGTAGCAGGTGAATGTATCCAGGTCTTTTTGCTAGAATGAGTTGTCTACTTCAAACCCATTTGTGCAGTAGAAGACAGTGTGAAAATGTATTTTTCATCTTTTATATGGAAATTTAGTGCTTGGAAAAGTCTTGGCATTGCGTTTGCCAACCACTGAATCTATTTGAAGGAGGCAGACTTTATTAACCTTCCAGCTATGAGAACCCTTCTGTAATCTTGTGGCATTGGGTTGGCATTGCTGTTGCTGTAGTGTTTGCAAACACTCTGAATTATATTGAAATACTGAGGGCTTATGTGCCCCATATATCCATAGTGACTTGAATGAGATGCTGTATTTGTATATGTCATGTGTCTCCCTTATACTGAGAACCATGAGTGTGGCATGATGGAGGAAAGTATTTAGCTCTCCGGTATTGAGAACAAGCTGCTTCATACCTTTCCTTAGGAAACCAGTTAGAAGAAAAGAGTTCTGGTTTAAGGGAATTGTATGATTTATAGTTGCAGCTGTTCACCTTCTCTTTGTGTAAGCCCTTGTGCAGTGCACTATAAAAAACACTGGGAAAGTCAATTTTTTCTAGAGTGTGTTTGGAATAGAACTGTGTGTGTGGAAGGAGCAGTTACTAGCACCTGTATGAGCATTGTCAAAGGCATTTCCATCTGGGATTAAGAAATAGGAAAGGTGGATGAGGCTGAAATAGAGTTATTGCTCTTGACTACAAAGTCCCACCAAAACACGTTAATGGAAGTGGCCAAGGCTGCACAGACATCGAAGAGGCAGGAGTCCTTTCCTTCTCTGTAGTTTTCCATGTTTACACACTGTCCCATAGTAAACTTTGGCAGAACTGCAGTCTTTGACAATGCTAGCTGTGGCATTTTTTACTATTTCATTACAAGTGTGAATATTACCAGTAAATGTATGGTGACTGGAGAACTTCTCGGTATGGAAAAAGGTTTATCTGTCTTCTGCCTGAATGATACACACTTATCTTTAAATTTCACTGCACTTTATTATAAACTATGTTTTAATGGTACAGATGTGCTGATCAATCCAAATTGATGTCTATGGTAAGCTTTGTCTTTCTCATTACTTACTTGTCTTCCTCATTACTTCTACCATGTTAGTTAGTGATTGCCTTAGTCATGACTTTTGCCAGCAGGAACTTTAAATACCTACAAATGACTGATGAAGATTCTATATAAAAATTCCCACTACTTTGCACAGAAATATGTATCTGTGTTCTCTTTCCAAGATGCTTCTTTTCCATCTTTGCAAGGAAAGATCCTGAGAATCTCTAAAATGGCATAAAAACATCCTTAATATTCCTATCCCTAAATTAATTTTTGTGGGATCTGATTCTGAAAATGTCAAAAGGAAACAGAGAAGCTTCATACTGTTGCCTAGAACTTTTCTCAAGGGATCTAGATAAAATCAGTATGGACATCTTTAATTTGGTATATTAGGAAAAAGAGAAAACCAAAACCACTGTTTTTCTTCTGTGTAAAAGAGTTTGATCTCTGAGCTAAGATATTAGAAGGCCAATTCCAGCCCAGTCCTCAGGAGGCTCTCACAGAACATTTTCAAGTCTCTGTGAGATGGAGAAAGAGAAAAATGAAAAAAAAAAAAGGAAGTGAGAAACAGATATTAAAAAATGAAAAGAATTATTTTCTAGGCTGATATCTTCTGAATTAATATAGGGAATGATACTTAGTAATATTAACACCTACAATTTGGTAATTTCATTTGTTAACCTGCTATTTTCTCTCTATTTCAGTTAATTAAAAAGAGCAGATCTGACCTGACAATGGTCTCCATGGTGCTTGTAATCACACTTTCCTAAACCCTGACATGCTGTTGTTTGTTATCACATCTTCTTGGGTTTCCCGTTGTTTTTGAAGACATTTTGCTCAATTGAATAAGAGCTGATAGGAGATAACATGCCAAAAAAGGTTGCGTGAGTTTTTGGTCTGAAAACAACAGCAGTGAGAAAGGCATCATTTGGTAAGATTGCTGGGTAAGGGCTTCAGATAAGCATTGCACAGACAAAATACAGGCTGATGAGAACTAAGCTGCCTGCAAATGTTTAGAGCAAGCCAGAGCTGTGGTATTTTTCAAAAAGCTAGCAAAATCATTGCACTGATCTTCTATTCCTTTAATCCAACATAGTAAGAAGTTGTTTTCCAATTTGGGTCCTGATGTATTTGCTTGCGTCACTGTTGATAAAACAAATCAAACAAAGAGTAAGGGAAAAGACCTCTCTGTTAACCCTCACAGCCTTGCAGTTTTTCCTTGACTGATTACAAAGTGATTTCCAAACACTAATTAATCATGTTAAAAGGCCACATATACTGATATTCTGTCAATTTTCAATGCCAAATATCTTTGCAGCCAACAGGCAAGCAGAAGTTAATGAATGGAAGAGATTATGTATGGGAATAATTCACCTGGTAAAATGATGAGCAAGGTAAAAAGGGATCCACTAAGTAGAGCTAAAAAGAAAGACAAAAATTAGTGTTTTCAGACTATATGTCCAAAATATTTCAGGTAGCATTATGGCTAAAGCACTTTTATTACAAAATACATAGGTCCTCATCTGAAACAAAATTAAACTCCAGTTAACTAGTCACAGGAGAGAACAACTCATTATTAGTGGTGTGGAAATGACCAGTGTAAAATTTCTCAAGCTACACAGTGAAAGGCAACTTAACTGGGTGGCTTTGATGCTTTTTCCATACCTGAGATGTCCTGCAAATCCACAAAACTATTAAGCCATGGAAAAAATTGAGTTGGAAAGGGCCTCTGTAGATTATCTTGTCTAATCTCTCCCACAAAGCATATCCAGTTACAGCATGTTGTTCAGGGCCTTGTTTGGATGAGTTTTGAATATCTCGAAAAAATGGAGATGTTAATACCTGCACGAATATTTTTCTGTCCTCATAAGGAAAAGAAGTTTCCTAAAATCTGATTGGAATTTCACTTTTTGCAGTTTATGTCTGTTGCCTCTCGTCTGATTCCTCCACACCTCTGAGGAGAGTTTGCTTCTGCTTTTTCTGCATCATATCATAATGTAGCTGTGGTTAAAAATGAGATACTCCAACCTCTTTCTTCCTCAGGTCTAACAAGCCCAACTCTATCTCCTGTTCCTCATATATCCTTCCATATGCTTCTTCTGGATACCTCCTCCATCAGTTGACTAGAGCATAACTTGGACTCTCAAATTAGGTGTCTAAACACCAACAGCATGAATCTGTGTCAGCCAAGAGAGAGGACAAGTCAGAGGTCTTTGACCATAATTTGAGACTTGTGATCAAAAACTGTTTCAGAAGCCTCAGGGTAAAAGAATGAATGACTGACTCAGAAGAATGCTGTGTTTCATGATGACAACAGAAGACACTCTGCACAAGCTGAAGGGACTCATCCAAACTAAGTTTGTCTGGCAGTGATGGCTTTTGTCTAATTAGGAGAGTTCCACACTTTTGGATCATTTGGTTGGCTTCAGATGGTTAAAGTGGCCACCAGTGAAATGGTTAAGTCTGAAATATAAATTCTAGCCACCAGATATTGTGTTAACAGCACTAAATGCTCATGACTCTTGGACAGCTGTTGCTCTTGTCTGCATAAAGATTTTGTATCCAGAAGGCTGCAGAATCAAAGAGAAATGAAGTAAAATAGCTTCTGAAAAAGCTGAATTATAAATGAGTAATGAGAAGAATGAGGAAAACAATTCACAGTAATTCCTTCTGAACTTGGTAACTTTCTCACAAATAGGAAACAGACTGCAGAACTGAAACTACTGGCTTGTCTTACTGAGATTTGCTCTAACAAGTGACTGTGTTCACTTCTTCCCAGTGTGTGACCAAAAGGACAGACTGGTCTTCCGGAGGAAGAATTTTGAGAAGAGGAAATGATCACTGTCCAAAATACCGCATGGTCATTGCAACATAGCTGTCATGAGAGAATAAGAGGCTGGTGATCAGCCTAGGGGTGAGGTAATGGGGCTAGGCAATTGCCAGATTATGCAGCATATTTTTTTTTCAAGTGACAACTAATATACAGACCAGCATGATTTTTCCCTCTCCATTTTTCAGTCCCTGGAAAATGACTCATGTGATGCATCAAGTGATGAGACAGTGGGAACATGACACCAAAAACAGATTTGCCTCTGACTCTGAAGAGCTTCTCAAAGCTCTGCAGAGGGAACTTGGGTTCAGGCATGTGGCCAGCAGTCACTAAAGATGGGGTTGTGTGGGTTGTTCTGCTGGAAATACAAAGTACAAATTAAAATGGATCCTCTCAGCAGCAATTTATCCCATTTAAACTAAACAGGAAATACTAGTTTATAAAACTGTACAGCTCCCCAAGGACTGAGGTGTTTCAAGGTCCACGATGAACTGATTTTAAAAGTTTCTCCCAAACAAATGAATGGCTAAAATTTTCCAGACCCCAGGCTGAGCTCTGCTACACAGGAGAATTCCATAGAGGACATTTGGGTCCAGTATGATTAAAAGTGCAGTATTCTTGCTCTTCCAAGAACTTTAGAGGAGCTCAGCAAAGCAACTAGTTTATGTAAATTTTCATTTCTTAAAAAAGGTTAACTGAGTTCACTTTAACACATCATATCCTGTGCTTTTTCAATCACAATGAGCACTGACCATCCTTGTGCACAGTTTTATCCGGGCTTGCATGGGGATGGCGGAAGGAAGTAATAGGGAAAGAGTTTCTCCTTTTTTTGAAGTGGGTGAGATACAACAAGGGTGATTTAAAAGGAGAAAATCTGGCACAAAGAGAGAACTGCTTGTGCCTCCGTTCTCGGTGGAGTTTTGAGTCATTCATGCACTGCAGTAGCTAGGGAGCCTGAGTGACTCATACATTGCTAACTATGGAGAAAAAAATGTATTTTCTGAAACATTCAAGCATTACTCACATTTTCACTTAGTATCAGCTGATTCTAGTAGCCTTATTCCACCTTTTGGGATTTAGTACAATGAGTTATATAAAAGACAGATCGAGCTCAAGCTTCCTTAAAACTAATGTGCTAAATATGGCATCAGACACCTTGCCTAGATTATTAAGTATTTTGAACACTCCTCAGTTCAACGTGGAACTTATTATCTTTAACAGGGAGGAGCTGGGGAAATTGCAAAACTCACATTAGAGCTGACTTCAAAAGCTCTGGATAACTATCTTAATTTATATGTTGTGATTTTCATCCCAAAGGCTTCCCAAATATTTTGCCAACCAGTGTGCAGAGCATACCCAGGGATTTGTTCCCCGCCTTTGAACTGGTACAATTTCTAGGATCTTCAGAACTCAAAATCATGGAAACCAGAAAAATTTGAGCTTTTCCAGGCTAAACCAGCCTAGGTCTCTCAACCTCCCTTATATACAGTGTGAACTAGTCACCTGGCCAGCTTGGGAGCCCTCCACTGGGTTTCCTCCACTATACCCATGCCTTTCAGTGTGGGAGAGTGCAAAATCAGGCAGAGTTTTTTGGTCCAAATGTGGTCCCACAAATGCTGAGCAAAGGACAATGACCTCTTCCCTTGACCTCTGGGCTACACTTTTGTTGACACAGATTGGTGTTCACTTTGCCATAAGGACCCATGCTGCTCAAGAGTACTAGGCAGACACATGACATGGGTCAGTGCAGGCACATCGTAAGACTGTGCAATGCAAAGATGGCCAGGAGATGTCCATATGACATATATAAGATGCACACGTGTTAGGACATCTACACATGGTCACACCATCCATAATTTCCTCTACTTTTTGGAAGACTGTCTAGACTATTTTGTAGATCCCTGGAGTAAGACCAGAAGTTTGACATAATCGATTCCCCGATTCATTAGGTAAAAATGAGTCATTTCAGTTTTAGAAAAAAGTGAAATTATGTAGACCTTTTTTGCAAATAGTTTTAAGGTCTATAGAAAAGTGCTGTGTAAGAGCTAGACATCATTTTGCATAGTTTTTTTTGTGTGTGAATGTTGTGTGAAGTAGATCTCTGCTACAAAATTTGCCCCCAAAGTAAATTTCAAAATTCGTGCTGCGTTATTCTAGAGTCTTTAATATAACACTGTGGCCAAGAGTTTAGTATGAATCAAAGGAAAATTGGATATTTTTCTGGACAATGGGAATACCCAGTTTGATTAGCAAAGATTAAAATATAAATAAATAAAATCTCTGTGAGTTCTGGACAAGTTGAGGATCCTCAGTACAAGGCATGTTTGTGCTCTGAATAAATAGGACCAAAAAAGCCATTTCTATTAGAGTATTTCCACAATGATCTGATGCAATTTTGTGTTTCTTCCTCTAGCCTCTCTGATAGCCCTTCTCAGGGTCAAGAGATTTCCCCTGCTGGGAGACTGAAATATTTCACCAGAGACCACTGAGAGCCTCCACTTGTAGTTCAGATTGAGGTCCCATGTTCCATGGGTTACTCAGATAAGAAACACTTGGACAAATCAATGTTGGTGCAGTGTTCTGCTCTCCTTGGCATGTCTAGTCCTGCTGCAGTGCAGCTTTGGACAGAGGCTGAGGTTCCCAGCACCACAGGTGTCCCAGATAAGACAGTTGTAGTGAGGTCAATATTGGTGAACAACCACACTCCCCTTGACATGCCTTTTTGAGCCCCTGTGTCCTTGGATCTATTGCTTTTGTATACTTCTGAAGTCTTGACTTAACCCCAATGGAGGCTTGGGGTTGAGGCTGAAGTCCCTAGTACCATGGGTAGTCAAGATGTGGATGGAGCAATGCTGGTGCAGGATGTGCTCTCCTCAGTATGCCTTTTTCAACCCCATTGTCTGTGGAGCTTGTAGGCATTGTGGTTCTCTGAGTCCAAACCCTAACCCTAACCCTAATGGTGTCTTTGGGCAGAGGCTGAGGTCCATGCACCATGATTGGCCCAGATAAGAAATATATGGAGGGATAAAAACTGATGCAGAGCTGTGCTGCACTTGGCATGCATTTTCTGAGTGCCTCCTTCATGACCCCCTTCTTCTACTCAACAACATGCAACAGCATTTTTCTGCAACTGAACAAGGAAGAACTAGAGGTGTTTAGATGCTGAAGCCCAGAAAAATATGGATTTGTCTCTTTTGATGGCCTAGCAGAGCACACAAGACAATACAGGCGTGGATGTGGACATGAAAAAATCAGTCTGGCTCTGCGTTCTACTAGGATAAGTCAGGCATCAATCACCATAGCTAACACCAGAATTGAACCTAATTCCAATTCATGATACGTGTGCTTAAATGTCAGATTTCCCAAATAAATAGATAGATAGATACATAGATAGAAATATTTATTGATTTTGATTAATAATTTCTAATAGATTGGACTCCTTTTAAAGTCTTGCTAACATTTGTTGAAGCCAGCAAGTATCTGTGGGGTAAAATAGTCCTCCACCTTTAGTGTGGTGATCTCCTTTACTGTGGTGATCTCCAGTGTTCAGGACTGTCACAGGGGAGACATAGGCACCACAAGGGCTTAGTCAGGCATGTTCTGTAATGTGCATATCTCAGATAAAGACAGATGGGTGTTTGCTCACTAGAAATATGTAGGTTAATTCTCTAGCGGAATGTATATATCTTTACCTGATTGCACTTCAAGGGAAATTTGGGTATAACAACTTCAATGGGAATTGTGGGAAGCACTGAAGAGTCAGGTCATAGTTCCTTGTCGACTGAGGTACATTGTTAAGAAATTAATCAAGTCCAGAAATGTTACTAATGAATAGAGGAACTGTGAATGCAGGATGCAGTTCTGTCCCCTTATCTTGGAGCTAGAAAATGTTGAGAGAGGGATGTGAGTATGAAGTGATTTCTGGACTGGTGCACCTCCTCCTTCTTCACTGACTTTGGTGTCTGCAGAGATATTTCTTTCACATATTCTCTTTCCATCTGCAATGACACAGGTTTTTCCCCCTCCTTCTAAAATCTGCTATTCCAGAGGTGTTACCACAGTTGGTGATGGACCAGACCTTGGCCAGTGGTCTTGGAGTGGGCTGGCATTGGCTCTGTTGGGCATAGAAGAAGGGTTTGGAAGCTTCTCACAGGAGCCATTCCGGTGGCTACCTGTGGTCACCACCCGTGCTACCAAAACCTTGGCACACAAACCCTACTTTGGCAGCAGTAACCAAGAAGACAGATCACTTGTCTGATTTGAACCCTCATTTCTGCTGCTCTTCATATATATTTTCCACTTCCCACCATCATTCATGGGGAAGCTGCTTTTGAGGAATGCAGTTATGTAATTTTTCTGGGTGTCCTTGTATTTCTCCTCATCCTGATCCCTTTGTTGGGTATTTCTGTACTCACAGGACAGTTGTAGAGAGCTCCTCCTGGCTGCAGAAGTCTGCCTTTGTGCACGGGGCAGGGAACAGTATCTTGCATAGAAAACAAAAGAAATATCCCTCAGGTCCAGATTGTCACATGGAGTCTTGGTTGGTTAGTGAAAAGGGAAATGTTGTCTGGCCAATCTCACTAGGATTGTTTTCTTAGTAAACACATCCTTCTATTCAGGAAAGGAGGTGGAGCAGTGTTTGGGATCCTTGCTGTCCATTGGAATTAATTCCTTTCACCCACAACATACACAACTTCTGTAAGTGTGTGCTTTTCCACCTTGGACAGATGCTCCAAAGACATAAGGGAAGGCAAACCTGAGTATCTCTGCTGGGGCAGCCTTGGGAGCCCTGGATGGCAGTGTTGGCCAGTGATGGCAGCCCTTGGGCAGCGTGGCGGTGTTCTGGAGTGGAGCAGAGGCTGCTGCTGGCTGGGTGACAGCACATGGCTACCTGAGCAGTAGCTGTGCCCTCCAGGGTTGCAGCCACACCGTGGGGCAGAAGTGGCACAGTGGGGAGTCCTGTTGCTGGTGAAACATGTCAAAGGAAGGACCACAGGCAGTCAAGGCTCATTAGGGCACTCTGGATATTGCCAGCCTTGCAGGTGTTGTGGGACACTCCAGCCACACACCCATACCGGCCCTTGTCTCCTACTGCCCCTAAAGGGAGCTCGGCACTGGGAAAAAAATCAAGTTATCTGCATCTGAGGACATTCAACACCCTATCCCCCTCAGGTGACCAGTGTTGATGTGGTCAGTGGTATCTCAGCATGCAGGTCTTTGGCAGTGGAGACTACTAGTGGAGACCAGGACCAGTAGTGCCAGGACCCACACTGTCCATGTAGCATCACCTCCTCTGCAAACCCGCTGGAGGGCAATGGCACAAAGCACATTCTGCTCTTGACTTACCCTGCGGGCAGCTGTACCCTGCAGTGTCACCAGCCCTTGTGCCCCAGCCATGGGACACTTCACCTCTTTATCCATATCCCCCATTTTCCTTCTGCCTCTGCCCTGCCTTATCCCATGGCTAGGCAGGGATGGACATAACTGGAAAAGGAGCTGTGCAGTGGTCCAGGCCTTGCCTTGTCACATGTCACCAGGCACATGTTGTGCAGGGTTGGGCAAAGGGGAAAGGAAGGCATACCCTTGTTGCTCCCAGCTGCTTCATCTCATTAAGCTTCAGCTTTAGAGTGGAAATTCTGGACCACAATCTGCCATTTCCTATTATTCTGTGCCCGACTTGGCACAATCAAGCCCTCTGTGGCTGGTCTCCAGGAGCTACTGTATGCACCCTATACATTCTGAAGGAATTGCTGGGGAATTAACACTGCTGTTTTCAGCCTGCTGCTGCACTGCATGAATAATCACGGAAAAAATTTGCATTCGTTCAACAGTGTATGGGAATGTTTAAATTACAAAACCCACTTTTGTTTAATTAAAGGGGAAAAAAACTACAAAAAACACAATAATTCATGTTAGGTAGTCTGAGATCCTTAATTTGCTTTAAATGAAAAGGTTGCTGTCAGATTAGGTTCAGTCTAAAAAGATGAATAATTTGTTTGATCACTCAAGAAATAAGAGATCATGTTGCCCAGTAGCTTGTTATTATATTTCAGCAATAGTGTCCTCATCCGAGGTTAACTAGAGTTACAGAACTGACAAAGCACTGAGCTGCTATATCTCTGGCTTTATGTCCTTTGATAGCTACTGCTGAAGCAGAAGACATCCTCACGAAACACAAAAATATGCAGGAATCATTAAGAAAAAACTTTCTCTTGCACCTCTGTAAATAAAATTTACATTTAAGTGAATCAGCTGTATTTCCTACTAAGAAAAAAAAAAAAAAAGAAAAAAAATAAGTAACTTATGAATTCACAGTGGCTAATTATTTTTTGGAATTACTGTATTTTGACTAAAGAAAGGCCTTCAGGGGTAGTTTCATTTTTCTGTTTAGAGAAGAACAGATTCAAGTTAATATGGAGACTGTTTCCTCTCCCTGACTTACTAAACTGTACATTGTAGGTCAGTCACATTCTCATCCCTCAACCAGACAACTGGATCTTGCCTTAGTTAGAGGAAGACCCCAGGTTTAGGGTTTCTGGGTTCATCAGACACATGGGTCTTTGGCACAGGGATGGGTGTGCAGCTCTGTGCCAGCCCATCTTGTCAAATGTCAGAGCTGTGGGACATCAGTGGGAATGGTGCTCCAAACCTGGATGGTGGTGGGGCACACTGGTGGTGCTTGAGAGGAGACCTACCTCTCTCCTTGCACCTTTCCAGAGCAGGATTTGCCCATCAGCTCCCTTCTGAAGGTAACCTTTTAAATGTATTTGTATGAAAAACTGCTGCTCAAGGAATCAAGCAAAGGCTGAAGAGAAAAGTCACTGAACGAGCTAGTACTTCCTAGCACATAAAAAAAGTTTCCTGGTTGTCTTTTCACTGCTATTTCACCCTCAGCCTCACTTTTCATTTAAGACATCATGCAATAATCAAGGATTTTTTAACAGTAATGTGGCCTCTTTCTAACCACAGCACCATTCAGAATGGGATCTCATTGCAGAGCAAAAGTTTTGTGAACTCCAGAAATAGCGCCAGTACCAGGGATAATGAAAGCGTGCAAACCCTGAAACTAATTTGTGAGACTGGGCTTCAGAAACATGGGTGGTAATCCAGCCTTAACATCCTGAGCATGCTGTCTGAGAGGTGTTACACAAATAGAGAAGCACCATTCACACATATGCAGACCAACAGGCCTTTTGCAGTCTGTGTTTCCCAAACATTTGTCTTGACTCTTCTTTATCTGATCTTTTTTTCCTGACTTCATACTATTGTTTTTAACTTAAAATTCATTGGGTGCAGTCGAAGTTCTTGTTTCAATGAATTTGTCCAAGAAAGTAAGATAAATTCAGCTGGAAGTTAGGAGGATGTGCTCAGTGACCAGACAGATAAAGTGTAACTCAAGCTTTCCACTGAGTAGGTGGAATGAAAGAGCAAACCATCCTTGAGGATGGTGTGTGAAAAGGATAACACAAGGCAGTTGCCTGAGATAGCCCAGGCATCCTTTAAGGCCCTATGATTCACATGACATTTGTGTCTTATTCTCAGCTTCTCAAATATATGTCTCCTGCTGTTATTATTTTTAGCTTGGCTTGCTAGAGAAACAAGGCTGATGTGATGAGGCTGCCCATCTGTCTGACTGTCTATTGCTCCCATCTGTCCATTCTCCCCAAACCCCTGTGAACCTGTTTCAGTCCAGCCTGATGGTGGGATGGAGGTATCAGGGTGAATTATTCTACATGTGCCATGAAAATTGGCTGCTCCTCAGGGAAGGACTAATGCAGGTCTTGCTGGAGGGAAGGTCAGGGTGAATCCAGGTGTTGGTGTCCTGTCTATGATAGCATCTGGTGGGTGCTGGACATGTGCTTACTTATCAGGCAACTGGGACACAGGACACTTGAAGCCTGAAACAACAGGTGCTGTCTCTTGCTGTGGTTTGATGTGCTAAAGGGCAGCTGGGCTCCTGACATGCAAAGGCGAGGGGATGAAGGACACATTTCTCAGGATAAACAAGACTTTCCCATGTCTGCAGCTTACTGAGCAACTCCTGCATCCGTAACCCCGGGTAACTACATGTAAAGGATTCAGCTCTGGAGATGAGGATGATTTTGTGTGTTTGCATGCTGTTTGCTGTTTTGTGTGAGCTGCTTCAGACATCTATTTGATGTGACTCCTGAAGCTGTGCATGCCTCTGTTTACACTGCACACCTATCCGAGTGTGAGAGGAACACAGAGTCTCTCTGGGGAGCTTTGCTGTCTGTGCAGGAGCACTGCGTGATCAGTCCGAATCCTGGATTTCCAGAGATGCTGACTTGATCTGTTGTCCACCTTCTCACATTGCTGAGGCAACATTTAAGCCCACAGATAATGTAGTCTGGCAGGAATATAAATGTGTGCTTAAGTTTATCTGCTAGGGCTGCTCAACCTCTCACATTAACAATTCCTCTGCAGGAATGAGAGTTCTCTATGCAGCAGTCTCATGGTTCTGAAAGCTTTCAAGATCTTTTGAGTGTCCTCCCTTCACCAGACTCTCTTACTCTTAATTTTTTTCAAAGCTACATTTCTTTTTCTGCAGGGCATTTCCTTCCTTCTCATATCTTGTATTGCTTTTTTTCAGGTATGAAGGGTGTAATCCCACTCAGGTGCTCCCAGGATCCCCCTGTGAGTGGCGGACAATGAAAAATACTGTCTTTTCATTTTTATGCTTTTTTTTTGTTCAAAGTGACTCAACAGCCTCTGCAGATCCTTAGCTTCCCTGCCAAATGGTGTATCTCCTTTCCATGCCTTTTTAAACTTAGCAAAATAAAGTCTATGTGTTTATCAAGGAAAGCAGTGCAAGGTGATGTCCTAGCAAGGACACTAAAGGCAAAGGTGGGGCCTGGACAGGTAGCTGCCAGAGGGGGACCGCTTGTGCCCTGCTCCTTTTTTGCTACTTCCATTAGGATCCTGCTCTGCAAATGTCACACTTAGTGTTTTGATGCCTACATTTCAACTCCAACCGCGTGATCTGCTTGTCTATAAGCAAAAGACTTGCGCTGTTTTAAAATATGAATTACAGTCATGAATTCACCCCTTGGCTAAAATGCATGTTTATTCCTAGTTCATACTATGAACTCTGTTCCTGCAGAGAGGAAATCATTACCCACGTCAATGCCCCAAAAGGGGAGGGCCGGAGGAGGGAGTAGCACAAACATCACAGAAAAAGCCTAATGTGCTTGTTATGAATAAAATATCTAGCCCAGCTTTAATCATATAACAGAATGTCTCCAAATGGCATTGGAAGCCTGGTTTATGAGGCATAGGACTGATACTTCCCCCTCCTGCCATGAAAGTTTTATTTTAGGTGATAAAAACAAGGAGAAAACACTGAAAAGTCAGGGGAAAGTGGAAGGATGCTTTGCAGCATAAGAGTCAGTTACCATCTGTGTGATGAGCAGCAGAAAAGCAGTTTCACCACTGTCTGACCTCGCTAAAGTTTCATTCCCAAATGTGGGCTTTGCTGTCAGAAAGGAGCTGCTTGGAGGGCCCCGGACAGCCTGCTGCACCAAGGGTAGGTAGAAGGCTGGCTGAGGGCTCTGCTGCTCCCTCCCCCTTGGGTGGTCCCTGCACAAAGAAGGGGTAGGCATTGGAAGGCACTGCCCTGCAATGTGGCTGAAGATTCTCTGTTGCTGGGGAAATCTTCAGCAATTTTCTTCCTGGCACTGCTAGAGGACACATAGCAACCACATGTGGCATCCGTGGATCACAGAAGTCCCCTCCTTTACTGAAAGGCTGGCAAGAAGCATGTAAGTTGTTAGGGAGCAGACTGATACAGATGACTACCACAGCTCCAAGATCTCTATGTCCAGCTGGACAAGGCTGAGTGTGTATTCCCCACAGGTGCACACACAAGCACACATATACAGTACATGCATATGCATGGCCAGACACTCTGAGCTACACGTACAGATGTGGCCAGCACTCATGTAAACACAAACAGCACTGGCAGCCTCATCCCACTCCCCTCCCCGGCAAAGCAGGACGACAGTCTGTAAGTGGAAATTATACATGTATATAAGTGGAAATTATACATATACATACAAAGGGTGTGAATCCCTGCAATAGCTGGGCTCGGATGCTTAACCTGCCTGATGGCCATCTCTGTATCCCAGTCTGTCCAGTATCTGGCATGCAGGCACGTGAGTCCTCAGGGCTGCAGCTCCAGTCTCTCCCATGGTGGCACCCCAGGCATATGTCCCTCTAATCCTGCTTCCATTCCAGATGCTGCACTCAGACTCCACTCACTCACAGATACCGAGCGAATCCCCTCCTGCCTTTCATTTCTCCTTGCTTCCAGGCTCCCCCAGCTGCTGCTGTCTCCAGGATCTCTTGGGTGGGCTAATTGCTCTGGCAGTGGGCTTAGGAGGAGCAGGGCATGGTGTGACTCACCAGAAGTCACGCCAAATTACTGGGCTCTTGTAAGGAGTGTGTGTGCTAGTGCAGCAACACTGGATGTGAATTTTTTGTCCAATGTAAAATCCTTGGGTTAATAAAAACTGTTTTGGACATTATGACTGACATAAGGGATACTGAACTCTCTCTTCCCTGTCCAAGGATCATTTTTATTTGACTGGGAAGGGTTTTAAAAATACCTTGGAGCTGTCTTTTTTGCACAGAAGCCTTTGTGCATCATTCCCAGCACTGTCCCAGCGCTAAGTAGCATTTGTGTTCTTCCTCAGAGCTGTGTAGTTTGTGATGCCTCTTCCCAAAAGCAACCACATCTAAGTGATGGTGGAGGCTTGAGGCACCTCTAAACAGCCAATTCACCCTGGCCATTCCTCAAAGGACAAGCAAGGGGGAACCATCCCTTTCTGGTTTTAATTCCAAAATGTCTTTTTTTTTCTACAATAATCTCTTTTATTTTATATGAAGCTATAGCAAGCTTTGGTAAATTACTTTAGTAATCCATCTCTTGCTTTATTTTCTGGTTTAATGTAGCAACTATCAATTATCTTGTCTACAAAAGGAGATTTTCCCCAAATTGTTTAATAGCATGAAGGAAAAACACTTTAATGGCTCCAGTGCGTTATTTAGTAGGTTTCTGGTGAGAAAATTTTCCACAGTCACCACTGGGTTGTGGTGAGATAATATGGAGCTGGGACAGAGCCTTGGGCCAGCAGTAGCCAAATAACAATGTCCTTCAGTGTTCACTTGTCAGCACTAGCTGACCCTGAGTCTTATCAACAGAGAGAGCTGCAGCAACACTGAACAGTGTCTGAACTAAGAACTTGGAGGTGAAATAAAAGCCAGCACTGCTGACCTCTCTGTAGCACCATTAACTTCTATAGGTAAAGCTCTGCTACAGCTTTCACCCCAAAGGAAATCTGTTGCTGTTTTGTTCTTTTTGCTGTCCTCAAGTCATAATGAGTCAAATACAGCTTTTGCATGGAGTTTAAAGTCAATAAAGACTTTTGTACCCAGAACACCCTTGTCTTGGCTCTCCGATACTGGTCTTGCCTTAAGGAAGACACCTCTGTCTTTCTCTTGGACAGTCTCTGGGGGCTCTTGTTGAACTGCAGTTTCTGATACCTGCATGATTCCATGTCTAGGTTATTTTGGGATCAAGGGCGAAGGCATAAGGGTTTTCCTTGAAGCGTGCCATGCAGCTTGCTGGCCACAGCTTGTACCTTCAGCAGCATGTTGTACTGGCTGGAGCAGCAACACCAGATCCTATTAGTTCATGAAGTCACCAGCAATGACATGCTTCACCCTACAGATCTAGGAGCAACTAAAGAACTTCAGCTCCCTCCATCCTTGCCTGGCCCCAGACCTTGCATCCAGCTGCTGCCTGGAAGGGCACAGTTTCAGTTAATACCTTTCAAATTAGCTGTGAAAATTCATGTGAACATGAAGTTCTTTAAACATCCTGTACTAGTGTTTCCTTTGTTTATAGTCAAATCCATTTCTGGGCTTATTTCAGAAATCAGTTGTTGCATGTGTAGCATCCTTCTTCATCTTAATATGTAGGGAAATCCAGTCCCACACCATCAAGGTTTCTTGTGTTTGCACTATGTCTTTTTTCTATGGCAAGTTTGTGCCTGGATTACTGAAATGATTTCTTATAATTTCCAACTGGGAGGTTAAATCAGTGAGTAGGTTCAAGACTCTGCTTCCCACCTCCTGCCCTTCTGTAAGGCTACTCCCTCACATCCATGCTTGAGTTACCAAAGCAACTCCCAGGAATGACAATTCCTGCCACTTGTCACTGAATATTTGCTGAAGCCTTTCTTAACAATGCATAGAGAAAACTCATTCCTGTCTGGTTTGGTGTGAAAAGAGAAGTGCTGCCAAGAGACGGAGGGTGTGTGTGGGGGGCTTGCACATTCCAGTAAAGGGAGCCAGTACCCACCAAAGGCAGTGTGCTCTGCCAGACTGAGCAGGATATGCCCTGCTGCTCTCCTGCCTCGGGGAATTCCTTGCCATTTGCAAGTGAGGAACTTCTTTTCAAGTAACTGGTCTGTAAAATGGGGATAAACCCACCTCCCAAAGCCATGGCCAAAAGGTCTGGTAATGCTTTCCCTAGTATTTTCAACATGTGGTAATCCCTGGGGATACCTCAGGACCTTGCTTGTGGTATCAAAGCCCATCTCTCTCTCACAGCAAGACCTTCATCTCTGACTTGGTGTGACTGTCTGTGACTCAGCTCCGAAATAGTGTTTTTCCACTGATAATTTTGATAAGTATAACCTTAAACTGGGCTACATTACAGATGAGAACCCAAGAACATTTTTAATCTCCTGTTATTTACTTGTAACATCATGAATCACATCACTGCATAGTGTACATGATATTCCCTGATGATATAATTACAAAGCCTACTATATACTGTGCTTTTTTAATTCATTGTATTCAACATTCACCTTTTAGCAAGACATGCTTTAATTTTCAAATGCATATTACTCAGTTAGAGACTAAACACGGGAATCAAAAACAAGACTCCTGATATAACAGCCACATCACACTGGCCATGTATCTGCCGTGTTTGCCAACCTCCCACTGTAGCCTTTGCTCCCATCCCACACACGAGCAGCACTGAGTAGCTACAGGATAGTGCAGCAACGTGACTTCTTTGAGCTGCACTTTATAATACGTGACTGGAGCTCAGCCTTATCAACTGTAGTGTGCTTACACAAGGAAAAATATCTCTGCGGTTGCTCTCAATTACTTGGGTTTGATGGGGGAGGTCTCAAAGCTGAATCCTGGCAATGCTGATCAAGTTGGAGAGTCTGGGCACCTCACTGGTGCCCTTAGCTCCCTCCATAAGGACAAATACATCAAAGATTTCGAGGAGTGCCAAAAGAAACATTTTCCCACAGTGCTGCTGTCAGAATTTCCCAGGATTGCTGCTCTCAGATGGTCACAACTGGCCTGGAAGCTGGTTCTGTGAGCACCCAGTGCTGAATCCAGCCACCTTCACCTTCTCCTCTACCATTTTTTCCAGGTCAGTCCCAACTCACATTTCTACTATGAAGCTTGCCAGAAGAGGGAAGGAGAGCAGCCTATCTGGGTCCAGGCTGCATGGTCCCTCATGTGCTGCTAGTTTGAGAAAAGTTGCCTGTTGAGGCTCAGTGTTGACTGCAGGAGGCTGCATGTTACTGTGCTGCAGTGGATCTGCTTGGAGAAACACTCCTGAAATGGCAAGCAGCATCATCTCCAGAGCCTACTCCTCCTCCTGCAAGTGGGACCATCTGAGTCTGGGTGGAGCAGGAACAGGCCTGGAAGGCTTCCTGCAAATTCCAGGGAAATGACCTATGCTGTGATAACCTTTGCTGAATCAAGCATAGACGAATAAGCAGCACTCCAATACCCAAGACTTTTACCCCAGGCTTTCTAAAAATTGTAAATTAGTGGTTGGACTCAATGATCCTAAAGGTCTTTTCCGGCTTGAATGACTCTATGAATCTGCTGGGCTCCCAGCCCTGCCTTAACTCTCTCTTGGAAGTTACAAAGATTTGCTCATAATCTCTCTCTGTGCCTCCCAACCTTCCAGGAAGGATGCCAGTAATTTTCCAGACTTGTCCCCCCACCTCCACTGTTTAGCTGACACCACCTGCTGCTGCATCTCTGAGGGGTCCCAGCCACCACAAAGGTGAGTAAACAAAGTGCAGTCCATCAGCAAACTGCCTTACAGGTGCCTTCCCATCACAGAGCACATCCTACAAAGCCTTGAATTTTCTTTTGTTTCCTTTCCTTCTTCCACATCTGATGTTCATACTTATGAACATGCAAATGCAACAGGGAAATTTAGGAAATCTGTTACTAAGGCAACTGATTAGGTGATGATGCAATTACCTTGTTATTTGAAAGTCAGGGTGCTGTGTGTTGCAATAAGCTCCTACCACAGGGGAGAATGAAAGTTTACGTAATGCTTACCCATTCAAGGGAAGCATGGCCCTAAAAATTACTTGCCTTGAGAATACACCAAGAGTACCAGAAGTTAGCAAAATCTGACTGCCTTAATTGTAACTTGAATCAAGGCAAAATATACTTCTTGCTTCAATTCCAACAGGATCAAGGAGGGGGTAACTTACTTTCAGCCAAAGCCAAGCAGTCCACTGGAAAAAGCAGTCCACTGGAAAAAGCAGTCCTGAGACATGAGCAATTAACAAGATATCACCTATAATTACATTTAATTATAAAGAAAAGAAATCATATCAGCAAAGATTCAGGTCTTTGAATCCAAATGTTATACCTAAATGCAGTTACACAGATAACACAGGACTCCAGCACCTCAGTGTCTTGCTTGCAGGAAGCAGCCCAAAACTGAACACAGGATTTGAGGTGTGGCCTCATCAAGGCTAAGCCCAGATGGACAATCACTTTCCTATGTCTGCTGGCCACAATATTTCTGATGCAGGCCAGGATGTCATTGGCTTTCTTGTCCACCTGGGCACACTGCTGGTTCATTTTTAGCTGCTGTCAAGCAGCACCCCCAGGTCCTTTTCTGCCAGGCAACTTTCCAGCCACTCTGCCCCCATCCTGTAGTGATGCATGGGGTTGTAGTGACCCAAATGCAGGACCTGGCACTGTATGTTGTTGAACCTCATACAATCAGCCTCAGCCCATCAATCCAACAATGTAGTTGAGCCTGAGTCAGTTCTACTCTTGTAGACTCCACCATTCCCTGTTTTGACCTCCTGCAGCTCTGCCACAGGCTTCTCTCCTGCATTTTCCTTCCCCCTTTGTGGTGTGTCTTCACACATGCTGTCTACCACACTTCTAAACAATCTTGGGCCCATGCAGCATTTCTTTCACTTGAATGGTGCCCAAAGACTAGGTCTCTCTGCATCAGACCCTTGCTTTTGACCTAAGCATGTGCTGAGCAGTGAAGGGAAGGGTCAGGAGCCAGCACAGATGATGGGGACCCAGTAGGCCCCCAGTGAGGGTGGTATCTCCTGCCCCTTCCTCCATGCCTAAACTCAGCATATTTAGCCTCCTCACTGCCTGATAGCCCAGGATTTTCAGTCCAGGTACCTGCTGTCTGTGTTTCAAGCAGACCTTCCTCCCTGGATGAATCCCGTCAGGTCTGCAGGTGGCTCTAGGACCCCACTCAATCCAGTGACGCATGCAACTTGGCTGTCTCTGTCAGCTCCCACTGTGAGTTTTCATGTTTCTCCACACAGATCTAGCTCCTTCCTACATGCCAGGAGACACATTCTGGGAGCTTTTATTCGCCTCCATGTTCATTATTTTTCTTAGTAAGTTCTCCCACTGCTCATTTCCTCACAGACAAGCCACAATTGTTGTTTTTTGGAATGCAGAAAAGGTGCTGGAAGAATCAATAAAAGTAATGAGATATGGATTTGGAGTGGTAGGCGTTGTCAGCAGATGCCAGCTGTGGCTGTTGTGGCTTCCTGAGGGCTGCTGGGGTAGCCAGAGGCAGGGACCCTATGCCATTGGAGAGTGCACGCTAAAGGAAAAAAAGATGGTGAGAAAGCAAGCCTGCTGCTTTTGGTGTAAGACACCAGGAGCCTTGGAACAAAAGGTAAAAAATCAGGAGATGTCAACCTGCTGTCCTGGACTCAACATTAGCTATTTAACCAAGGTTACTGCCCTTCTGCATCTGCACAGGTGGCATTTGAAGTCATTGTTTTGAATATCTTCAAAAGCAAAAGCCCGCCTGAGTCAGGGCTTGTACAGTGAGTCTGGTATCACATAGCACCACATAGGTCCTGAGATGTCTGCATGGCATCAGTCAGGCAAGAAAACCTGGGCATTGTGTGCCCTACCAGAGCACTCGGAGGTGCTAGTGTTCAAAAACATTGTGGAGAAACACCTCCTGAGGGACCAGGCTGAAAGAGGGGCATCAGAAGACCTACTGATGAAACTTGCTTGCACTACTGCCCAGAAGCTTCCCAGAGCCAGACCAGAGTTCAGAGGATGCCACAGCGGTGACTGCATCACTGATCTCTACGAATGTAAACTTCAACATTCTGTATACTTCTCTCTGCTCCTGTTCCTTGACCACATAGTCCTGGCCACCTCTTGTCTTCCAGGTGTCATGCTGAGAGGATGCCAGACAAAGCTGGCATGTTGCTTCTGTAGGGTATTTAATTTGCAAGTGGTGCCATGGTCCAGGATGAGCTGCTTTTCCCAGGGACAGTGGTGGACTTGAGAATCCAAAAGACATTCCTGCTCCTTCTCTATTGGGAAGGTGCCCCACAAAACTCCCCAAAAAACACAGGGCAGAGGTCAAGAGGGCTGGATACTGCCTGAGGTTTTAGACAATATGCCATGACTTATGCCAGCAGAGGAAAACAACCGCATGATCTTCTATCAGCCATTTGAAATGGACCCTGTATTTGGCTAAATCCACCATATCTGGAATTTAATTTACTGCTGAATCTTCTTCTTAGACTGGGAAGGCAAAGCCTCTGGCGGGAATCTGCCTGCATGCAGATTCCTTGCATGATGCAGTGGGCACCTGATTTGGGGATGCCCTCCCTCCCCAGGCCCAGGTCAGGGCTGGCATCAGCCATCTGCCTGCCATGCACGGTGCTCAGGTGTGTGTTTGCACAGCTGTGTGCTTTCTGCAGTGATTTCCCAGCAGACCAGGGAGGAAAAATGAAAAGTAAAATGAAATTGCAAAACTCTGTCTACTCTGTGGGAAATGCTCAGGTAATATGAATAGCAATGGAGACGAGGCAACCCCCTACTACTTTCTAAATGGAGCCAGCAAGCATATGCAATGCTAGTAAAACTGAAATGATCATCACCTTCCTCTTGAAGAATTCATTCATTTTTGAATTTATTTTCCTGACTGCAATACACTCTGTTATTCCTTTCCTTTCCTTTCCTTTCCTTTCCTTTCCTTTCCTTTCCTTTCCTTTCCTTTCCTTTCCTTTCCTTTCCTTTCCTTTCCTTTCCTTTCCTTTCCTTTCCTTTCCTTTCCTTTCCTTTCCTTTCCTTTCCTTTCCTTTCCTTTCCTTTCCTTTCCTTTCCTTTCCTTTCCTTTCCTTTCCTTTCCTTTCCTTTCCTTTCCTTTCCTTTCCTTTTTTTTAAAATAAATTCAGTATCTTGTACCACCATTTTACAGGAGAGCTTAGAGAGTACAGTTTTACAAGAGATAGTAGCTTGACCACAGCCAGTCAGTACTTAGGTGCTGAAATCCACTATAGCAGAAAGGGCCACAGGAAGGATCTACGGAGAGAAGCAGAAGTGAAAAAGTCAGTGAAAAATGAAAAGAGGGTGAAAAAGTGGCTGGAGAAGGAATGAGGGTGTCTGTGGGTAGTGGTCTCTCATGGGGAGCCTCCCTTATGCTTGTTGCAGTCCAGGCAGGCCCTGGGCTCCCATGAGAGGCATTCAGATGTGATCCCGCTAACACTCCGCTTCTCAAAATCTCCACAACTCTAACACCTTACCTAGGATTTCCTCGGGCTGTCTTTCTGAAATGGCTTTCCTCTGGTGACATCCTTGTTGAATAATATAGACTTTGCAATACGTGAGATGAGAGCAGCTGAATCATGTCTTTCTTCTGTGCTCCCCAAAGTAGGAAGCAGCTCAGGCCTAGAGGCAAAAGCAAGGTTTGCTTTTAAGTACCTGAAACAAGCCTGTTGTCTTCACTGACATTGCCCATGGTGTTTTACTGAGTGCTCTGTCATGACCTTACCTAAATGTTTCCCATCCCAGTTCTCCTGGGACTCAGAGGAGTGTGGAGGGGGGCTCACTGGAGTGCTCCAGATGTGCACATCTGCTGGTGGCATCATGGGTAACTGGGACAGACACTGAGACTCCCAATCCCCCACTGTGCTTTAGGTACCATATGTTGTCAAAGAGGGGGAGTATTTCACCACAGGAACCACAGACTCCCAGCACAGGTTGGGGAACCACATCAACCCGCAGACCACAGGAAAATCCAGGCATAGAACCAGTTTAAATAATGGTGAACAATGTGTCTTAGTTTAAATGAGACAAGGATCTTTTGCTGAGGATGAGTTAGGAGAAAAGACCCAAATTTCTCTTTCTAAGCAATTATAAATCCAAAATTAAGAGGCTCTGGTTGAAGGAAAACAAATTACGGAAAAGGGAAAATAACAGCCCTTTATTAAAAGGTGTATGTGTATTAACAGAAACACGAAAAAAACCCAAGTAAAACAACCAAACAACACTCCTATACCCAGAGATAACCCCTTCAAAAACAAACTGATAAACTGGCAAAAGGAAAAGTAAACTGTTCAGTTTTTGCACCCTTTGGTGCAATTCCAACCACAGTCAGCAGGGGGCGCCATCAGGTCACCAGAGATTCAGAACTTGTAATGTCCTGTATTAGCCACCAGGTGGCACTGTTGGATCACTGGAGGTGTAGAACTTGTACTGTCCAGTAAAAAAAACAACAACAAAATAACAACAAAAAAACACCCTCAGTTGCCCTTCCCTTCCCACACTGGGACAGGAGAGAGGGAGTGGTGGGGGGGCTGGGGAAAGGAAAGGAAGGGAAAAAAACAGCAATCAAATAGAAAGTTCTCCTGGTGGAAGAAAACTCACGATCTTCAGCTGGTTAGAGTTCGCTTTAAGCAGGGCCTGCAGCCAGCAACAGCTGAGCAGAGAGCAGCAGCAAACTCCCCTTCGACAGGAAAGAAAAGAACCAGGCAGTGTCTGCAGCTCGCAGCAGGTCCTGAGCCCACCGGCACACCAGTCTCTCCTCCCAACCTTCGTGCCAGCTACACCCTCAGCCCACCAAAATTCCTCCTCCCCTGTTGCCCCTGTGACAAGAGAAAAAAGTAGACTTTAGATCCTTCATCTGTCTGTTTCCTAGGAGACTGATCTCTCTGCCATTAGTGGACCAGGCCGATTCTTTTGTTCACCTGATAGCTACCTGATGGCCTATGCACAGAGCACACACCACAAGGGGAAGGGAAAGAAAAATTCCTTGCTAAAATTGGAACTATGACACGATGTCATGAACTTCCACCTTTTCTCAATTCAGCTTGAAATTCCTGCCCTCTCGTAGTCCTCCTTAACAAGCTGTTCCCTTAAGCTTTAGCTACAATGAAGAGTTCACTCCTAAAGCCACTGTTTTTACTTCCTAGAGGCAAAGATGACTAAAATTTTTGCATGCTTTCTAGGAAACATTGGCTTTGGTTCAGCTTAGAAGGGCTCTGCGGTGCCTCAGCAGAGCACCCTGAAAAGATGGAGCTCACCATAGGGTCCAATTAGGTTTTTTGCCTTTGCATATTTATTTTCCTGATTGTAATACACTTTTATAGTCAAAAGGAATTGGAGGATACTTTTAGATAGAAATCATTATTTTTATTGTAATTCTTATTTATTGATGGCAATAATTAGGTGTTAATGATGATGGTCTGTCTGCTTTCAACTTTTTATGCTCCTGTAACAACTTCCTTACATACATGGAGCCATGTTGATGCTTACTCTGAAGGGTACTGCAAAACTGTACAGTTATAGGATTTTTGATGTGCATTTCTATACTACTCAAGAGTCAGATCTGGACTGAAGGAGATTAATAGAAATTCACTGTCATTGAAATATCTGCCAGTGCCTTGACCAACCGTCCTGCCCACCTCTGCCTCTTCTATAATTTGTCCCTCTGGTTTTTAATCCAGAAGTTTGCACTGGGCTTTTGTAACAGAGTATTGTACAATATCATGACTGCTTTCTATGAGAAAGTGCTAAACAAATACTATCACAGAATCATACGAGGGTTAAGGTTGGAAAAGACCTCTAAGGTCGTTGAGTCCAACCATTAACCCATCACTGCCAAGTCTACCAGTAAACCATGTCCCTGAGTGTCACATGTACATATCTTTTAACCTCCTTTAGTTCAACCTGAGGCCATTTCCTCTTGTCCTGTCACTTATTACTTGGTAGACTGCCCCCCACCTTGCTATAACCTCCTTTCAGGTATTTGTAGAGTCTCCCCTCAGTCTCTCTTTCCCAAGGCTAAACAGCCCCACATTCCTCTGCTGCTCCTCATAAGACTTGTTCTCCAGACCCTTCACCTTCAATTGCAGAATCACAGAATAGCTGAGGATGGAAGGGACTTCTAGAGGTCAGCTTGTAGTCCATGAAGGCTGGCTGATAAACTAAAAGTGTGATCCTGTTCCTGCTTATGGCAATGTATACCAGGAGTTAAGACTTTCTGTCAAATTTAGGTTGCAGAACATGGCTAGGCCCAATTTGATTTGTTTTGGCAATGTGCTTGTATTGAGAGGTAAACTCCAAAATTTCCCAGAGGGTCTTGGAAGTAAAACTTTACCTATTCCTTGGTGATCTGGACTTCCAATTAGGATAAGACTGATTTGCCTTGCACAATATGAACTCTTATTTTGCACAGCAAGTGCAGTATTACTGACTTACAGAGCCAGAGAAGCACTCAGGCTGGATAGGACCACTGAAGCATATCCCCCACCAAGTTTCTTGCCTGTTTCTTGACTGTTTGTGAACAGTCCAACCCCTTCACCAGGCCACTGAGAGGCATTCAGCTGGATTCTTACAGAAAGTAGGAAAAAATCTGAGCATGAGGTCAGTCTGAAGTCAGGAGGTATGTCAGTGTAGAGAAGGAGCAAACCCAAGCTAGGATCTGAGGTAGATGCAGCCTGGCTGAGAGACCCACTGTTACCTGCACGCAGCAGCAGCAGCACACTCATCAATTGCTGCCAGCAGTGCCAAATCTTATTTTCCAGGTTATCAATCTTACTAGTCACTGTAAAACATTATATAACTCCACTCTACTTGATATTCAGCTTACATCACATCTCTGTAAGGCTTAGGCCAAAGATCTGGGCACATTTTGCAAAATCAGATCCAGCCTGTTAACGGGTGGCCCGTGTTTTTTTGTTGGGGCTTAGTGTGTGCTGCTCCCTGTCTCTGAGACACCATCCCTCATTCACATGGGCTGTGCAAGGGCCATCAGGCATCATCCCAAAAGCCTACTAAAGTGTGCTGCCAAGATTAGTGTAGTAGGCTATCCAGTTGAATGTCTGAGAGAAGCACATATACCCAGGTTACTCAGCTTTGCTGGAGTACCTTTGTGTAGCACCAAGCCTGCAGAAGGACCAGCATTGGCTGGCAGAAACCCAGCTCTTCCCTCCATCCTATGATGTTGGGAGAAATACACAGCCAAGGTGAAGGATAAACAGGGAGGATATGCTCAAAGGAGGGGCTTGTAGTTTTGAAATCCCAGGATAAGGCTGTATGTGTATCAGTGAATTTCTCGGAGTGTCCCCTAGGGCTGCCACACAGCCCACAGGGTTGTTTTTTTGCACTCTGCCTCAGCTTTGCCTAAAATATTAACTCACGTCCATTCCTGGTCCTTCATGCAACCCATAGCCCTCAGTCCAATGCCACCCAATGATGCAGAGCTCTTCAGTTCTCTGTATCTCTTCTCCAAGTTATCCTATTTGGAAATTTTTCAAGAAGCAGAGGGCAAGATGGGACAGTCCAAGAGGCAAGCAAATGAGGACAGCCTTAGTGGGCCTGACCAAAAGTCCATCTAAGCAGGAATTCTGATGATCTGTGGATAGAAGAGGAAGTTGACACAAGAGTGCAAAAATGGCATGAGAGGACCCACTGCAGCTAATAACCATCTAAGACCACAAAAGTAAGAATAATCACAAATCTTCTCACCCCTGCATGCAAGCTGCATTGATGCCTGTTTTTCCCAGCTTGCTGTGTGGGTGTGACAACAAAAAACAATAAAAATGCTAAAAGTAAACTCTCAAAAAAATCGCAATGGAGCTGCTAATGCAATTCTCTCCTGCAGGACCAGCTGGGCAAGGGGACCAACCACACCTGACAGATGAAAGTCACTTTGCCAGGGCACCAATAGACACCATTTGGATCTGGCAGAGATGAGAGTCATGGCTGGCCCTGCCTGGAATTTAGATATGGCTCCTGTTCACAAAATCTGTCCTGCTTGCTCTCTGCTAACATTTAATATCTGTGCAGTTCATGCTCACAAACACTCTAAAGCCCTAGCCAGTCACCACAGGCTAACTCTGCATTTAAATATTAGGGGAGAATAAATATCACATTATATATTTGGGATAAGAAAAATCGCTCTTTGACTTGAGTTGGTTAGATGGGTGACTAGTCAGTATGAATCACAAATGTTGCAGTCCAATACATAATTCCAGATTGAGTGCAGTGTTATGGCACATGGTTATGTTCCCTGATTTGATGGCTTATTTAACTAATCAGCACAGCAGGAGCAGTTCATTTCAACTATTCCGATAAATGAGAGCTCTGTAATTTGCACATGCAGCTGTAATAGTTGTAATGCTTCATTCCTGCTGTGCTGCTTAGTTACATAAACCATCTAGTTGGAATCAATACTTATTTGCTGTACCTGATCAACAGAGTTTGAATTGTAAACATGCAGAATTTGCATATTAGCTGAGCCGCTGAGTTTTCCCTCAGGTACTAATATCTGAGAGTTTCTTAATCCATTCAAAGGGGCAGGAGAAAAGGATGTAAAAAGTACTGGAATAACTAACAGCCCGTGTGAAGGCTTTGTTGGGTCTTTTCATGGGAAATGCAGGGGTTTGACATTCATAACAAGTGGCTGCTGGAAACCATGGAGGAAATCTACAGAAGCATCATCTCCTCTGCTGCAGAAACTTTGACCAGTAATTTCCAGGTAGCTTTCAATTAGCAGTGGATAGGCTAATGGACTGGAGGTAGAAGGAGGAGAGGAAGGTCTGGATCTCATCACAAAGCCTGGTGGCATTCAACAGCCCCTGGGGCAGAGAGGGGCTGATGAAAACCTCCATGCTGCATCAGAGGTCTGAGTGCAACCCATGAACAGCACTCCCAGAGGAGGCCAGATTTAGAAATAATGAATTGTGTCTATTTTCTATCTAATATACAGCAACAAGACAACATCCTTAACTAAGGCGCACAGGGCTCATCATTTGTAACACTCCTTCTCTTAAGACTCAGACCCTCACGACTGAACGCTTGCCAAGACTGATATTAGCACTGAAAGACAGCTTAGGGGATGGCTGACCTACCCCATAGCCCCTTCCGGCATCCTCCTTAAAATGCTGGCTACAGTGTACCCCAGGTGCTGGTGGGGTGGGCTGTGCTGGAGGCAGAGAGGTCTCTGCTCTAATGGGAAGAGGGGCTGCTGAGCTAGATGAGGATTAGGACTCTGCTGGACCAGGCAAGGTGGCAGCCAGGATCTGCTTCCCTTCCTCTCATAATGCACGCCTTGAAAGATTAAGATAGCACTGTACTCTGTGTCCATTTGAAAAGGACATGGACAATTTTGAATCCCAAGCTAATTTCCTCCTTGTATAAAAATAATAGAAGGGAAAGGAGGAAAGAAAGAAAGGAAGAAGACTTCATTTTCAAAAAGACATGGTTTAGGACTTGCAGTTCTCAAACAGGTTTGCCTTGCAATTTTTGGTTTAGTTTCAATTTAAGTTTGTTTTGTCTTTTTTTTAAAATATTCTCCTGGAGGAATGCACAGCCAGTTGGTCACAAACATGTTTAATTAGAGCAGATGGAAGGGAAAAGCTGGTGATTGCTGCGAGCTCATGTGCCTTCACATGGTAAATCTGGAGTTGTCTTTCAGAACTGGCTCCGGGCTTTGCAGTGTTCTATGCAAAACTGATTTTTTCTGCCCAGAGGAGGCAGATAAAATGAGCTTGCCTGGAGAGGCAGGTTTTCTGCCCTGGGCTGGCAGAAGAAGTTGTCTCTTCTCGTGTCCCAGCATAACCCCTGGCCCCTTTGGGAACAGCACGCTGGGGAGCTCTGCTTCTCAAGGTGTCTAGTGCCTCAGCTGCCAGGCAGAATACCCCCACTTAGCTCACTTGCACTGAGTACCCTGATCCTGTCTTCAATGTCCCAGCTTGTCTGAGACATCTGCTTGGGATAGCGGCAGTGGCACAGGCCATGGCGTAGCAGCTAGGGGCTGGTATAGATCATTGGGGCATCTCAAATGCTTACCAATTGAGCCTTGTGTCTTAAAACAGAGATGAAAACACCTTTCCTGGCAGGGAAATTGCTGGGTGTTGTATCCATACATCTGTAAAGTGCTAAGATACATTGAAGAAGCATGTAGACTCAAAATATCGTATCTCACTGCAGCAAAGTACTTTCTCATCGCTCTTGATGCACTGTGGAACAAAATGTCCCAGTACCACAGCACCAAAATACCTTGCAAACCACAGCCCTCTGGGCATTAGCTTGTTTTATGAATCTTTCTCTGGCTTTTCCAGCAGTGGTAAAGGAAATTACACCAAACATGACAACCTGCTCCCTTAGGCTTAGCAGGCCACTACATGGCAGGTCCCTGAAAAGGGATAAAGGCTTTAAATGGGGGCTATCCCAACAGACAAAGGCCAGTGTACCAGATACAAGGGTAAGTTTTGTTCACCAAGCTACTATAAGACTTCAGAAGATAAAGACGTGGCCTCTGCACCATGTACTTTTCCCAGTAAACCACACCGAGTCCTTTTGTGTAGCACTAAGTGGAGTATGTGAACCTGTGAGCTCAGAAATCAGTGCTTCCAAGGCAAATGCAGCATGTCAGTGAGCAAACATTATCTTCCAGAAACAATTTTAAGATCAGCATGTAGAATACTATGTCCCGGGGTTAATTTTTGCTATTATTGGAATTTTTCTACTAAACAGTGTCCTGTGGCATACCTGGAATGAGTCTTGCAGCCACCCCACCACTCATGACTGCAGAGTTGGACGTCAGCCCCAAAATCCAACAGAAACCACTTCAAAGCCCATGGTGTTGTTAGCAATAATTGCATCATGGCACTTGGTTGCAGCATGCTTTTCATAGTATCCCATAACCTGAATGCACCTCCTAGATGATCTTCATGGGGTGCTGGAAGAAAAAAGAATAGTTTGAGCTCTTCTCAGATCTTAGCTTGCCCTAGTACCTACAGTGTTTAATCCCTGTGATGAAAACAAACAGATCCAACACAAACTTATTCAGATTTTTCACCAGCAAATGCATTTTTACCTTCCCAGGATCTTCCCTGATGGCCTCTGCCTGAGTCTGAGGAAAATCTAGTCAGGTTAAGGAAATCGAACCTCTGTATCTCTTAGGGCCTCAAAGGATCCCCTCCCTTACAATCCAGGTGAATTGGCACAAGCCAAGGCAGACAGTTATCCTGGTGCTCAAATGTGTTCCCCAGTGTAAGAGCATGCCTATGAATGCATTTGTTCTCAGAACACGAGTGCAGAGGAGACCTGCACTGAGCTGCCCAGCTGTGCAGATGTGAAGCCTTGAACACAGCCCAGAAAGCACCTGCCCTTCCAGTCCACCCCACTTTCCTTATTTGCTGACAATCTGCTGCACTTGCCAGTTTTACGGCGTCACAGAATCCCACAGGCTGGTACAACTTGATTAAAACACATCACAGCTGCTGTTGCATTTGCATCACACGTTTGGCCTGGTGCACTTAGGTTTTGGCTTTGCTGCACTGGCAAGGGGATTCTATTCATGCAATCTGTGCATTGGGGTGCTTGTCACTCTGCCCATGTTGTGTGTGGAAGCTAGCAGAATAATGCAGGGTTTACCCCTTCACTTTCTATTTCACTTAAAATGTGTTTTCCATTGTTAGCTATTCTGTGTCCATGAGCATTTCAAATGGCTGAGTGGAGGTGGATGTGCTGATACATTAGCTCTGACTTTTTGGGTACAGCCAAGACAGGGCTCTCAGAACACTTCCTCCAAGACATAACAAAAAAATATTAAAAAGTACACAATTAATATGATAATAATATACATCTCATAAATATAAATATAAATAAATTATATCCATAATATAAAGAAATGTTGTAACTATAACTATAAATAACATGATATAAATATGAAATAATACAGTATAAATAATAACAAGGTTTGATGTTTCTGATACGTCTGCACATATGCTGTATCAGAACAGGGCTGGATAAAGCTGCAGTTTAAACTGACACTCATTAAATTAAATCCTAGTTTTCTAAATCTCCCTGATCTTCTAGTTCTTTTTCTTCCTAGTGGGACAATTATCCCTCTCCCTGTGCCAGTCCTCTAGCCATTTTCCTGATGAGCAGGGCTGTGCTCATCACAGCAGGGAATAGGAACAACACCGTTGACTGAACTTACTGACACAGCCCACATTCTCCATAGGGCACCAAGTCTGAGGAGCCATCCCAAACAGATTAAGCAAATGTGAACCACGAATAAATTAAAAAATATATCCCTTGGAATAAATAAGAAATTATATTAAAAAATGAATATATGAATAAAATACAGAGGGCAATATGCTCCACAGAGCTCCTGGCGTCTGCCATGGCAGCTGCCCACACTTTCCCTGCCCAGGTTTGCAGGAGATGAGGCCACGACTGGGAGCAAAGGGCACTTTGTGAGTCCGTGGGTGTTTATCAGAGCAACCCTCCGCATGCGGCCAGCACCAACCAGCAGAGGGCAACACCAATATGTATTTTACACATACCTAAAAGGATGGAGGATTCTTGCTCAGCACAGCAGATGGACAGTGAAGAGAGGATGGCCATGGAGGACATAACATGACCAACACTACCAAAACAATCTTCTCAGCCCAGGCTCGAGTTTCTGCTCTGTCCCTGGCCACGACTGTACAATGAAGCTCAGCTCTCAGCAAAGGTGGCTGCCCCCGTCCCCTGCCCCTTTCACCCTGGCATGGTGCATTTATTAAAGTGCGTGTATATCAGCTTCTTTGTACAGCTCTGTGTCTGGCATGTTACCTGCTTTGTTATGATCCCAGCAAGAAAGGCAGTCAGACTTTGGAGGGTATCACTTAAAACACTATTTATTAAGCCTAATAGTATGCAGAGAGTAGTATAGATAACATTCCTTTAGGGAATGTGAACCTCGAACTGAGCAGCATCCAGCTGGCTTCCCATCAGGCACAGCACGATGTGCAGCCTCCACCTGTGGAAAGGGTTACCCATTTTGGTCATTGTGGAGTAATGGTGGTATGTAGTGGGAACTGCCTGCAGGTTTCTCCACTCCAGTGATCCAACTCAGTCTGTCCTGTGTTAAAGGAGATGTGCAGCTTTTCACAGCCCTGAAGCCAGTTGGTATGTGGAGATCACCAACCCTTGCCATCGGGATCACTATAGGAAAGAACACTCCACTCCGCTCTCCACAGTCCTCGGAGAACTAGTGACCATGTTGGTGCTTGGGTTTGCTCCACAGCTGTGGACACAGACAGCTGAAATATAAGCCCAGGAAAAAAAATCAAAGCATTTAACAATGTTTTCATCATGGGGTTTTTTGCCCAGCAAGAGGGTGTTATGCTTTCCTGGTATGTTGGTCCCAGATTTTAAATAACTGTTTTCCCACCTGACAAAGCAGAAATTCTATTAGTCTGAAAGATACTCCTTTCATTTTTTACCTCACATTTCTGCCAATAATCACATATATACCTATGTTTAGTTGCATATCTCTATCCATGACAGGCAAGAAAGCAATTCTGCCATGGATATACTTGTTCACATGCCGAATCTCCATTTGCTTGAATAGAATTCAGTGTCCAGACATCTGTTTACACATCCATCCAAAAACTGATCCATCCACACAAGCAGAAAACCCCATAAAAATATTTCAGAAAAACAACCAAAAAGGGGTATAGGTGCAACTGTAATAAAGTGTAGGTAATAGACGATCCTATTTTTAGATTTTTTTTTTTCTGGCAGCCTATCCCTTTATAATTTATGCTGCACTACCAGTATATTTATAATGGAAAAAGTAGGTGAAAAAAACCAAAACAACTAGCTGCTGGATGAGCTGTTTTTTAAACTCAGTTTTGGTGCTGCTGTTCACCTTTTGAAATATTAGGAAATAATCAGAAAAGATAACCTGGAGAGAAGTTCTGCTGAAATCTTTCATCTGGTGTGTTTTTTTAAGCAGGTTTGTTAAGTAAGGAAGAGATTTCTGCTTTCTGACAGAAGCTATGTAGCTAAGAAATGCAAATGTTTTAAGATGAAGTTTTGATCATAAATAAAAGAGTAATCTGTTCACTGCTCTTACAATTCAGTGCTGCAGTCAAATGGGGCTGAACTAGCCCCAGGAAGCATCTTCCACTTTCATACTTGTTTGTTTGGGACCCTAATTCAGTATGTGGGGAAGATATAAAGTCTTCCTTTCAAAGTTCTTCTCTTTTCCATGCAAGTGGTGTCCATATTACCTTCTATTACCTTTTTTAATGCTACTGGACTGTCTTGGAGAACCCAGGCATTGGAAAGGAGATGTTTCTGTCCATCAGCCTTCTATTATTACTGAAATTTATCGAGTTTCTAAATGCCCTTATTGAATTTTTATCCTAGCCCAAGCTTGCAACAATGAAAAAAATTTTTGGGCTACCTAAGATGAGAGAGTATCTGAACAGTAAGAACCACCACTCAGTACTGAGTTCAGTTCTGGGCCCCTCATATTAAAAAGGACACAGATGATTCTATGATTCTGTGTTTGTCATTAGAATAAACATGGTACTATCAAATGGTGGAGGGAAGAGGTCATCAGTAATGCTCAGGTGGATTATCTGCTTAACTAGCAGGTGCAACTTCAGTCACTCTTCAGGAGTCAGATATAAATGTGGGAGAGACTACATGAAATTAAGTCTGAAAAAATGAGTATATCTGAGAAGAAACTTTTAAATACTTTTACTCCTTCATGTGGCTTTTTCACCACAGACTAGTAAATCTTAATGTGAAAACCTTAAAGATATGTCTTTTCTTCCTGCTTGACTGGTTGCAAGTTTGTGATACAATATGTGAAACTCCAAGAACACTTAAACAATACCAAATAAATCATGTTTGTATAAAATTGCCCATTTTTTCAGCATCCTTCACCTTCTCCGCTGCCCTCCTGCATGCCTCACAATTTCTTAGCCTCACTTTCCCCTAAGGCATTACCAAAATTTAATGGCATTATACTCCCTGTCCCTCACTGGGCCTTTGTTGCTTTTGCTCCTCCTTAAGCTGGATGGATTTTGCCTAGCCACCTCCCTGCTCTTCCAGCATCTCTCCAGCTCCTTCATGCAATGTTGAAAGATTCTTTTCTCTTTGAGTGGTCTCTGCTTCTCTCTTGGGTCCAGCAGGAAGGGCGCAATAAACAGCAAGTGAGGCAGCTTGCTGGTTGGAATTTCCTCCTTCATCAGCTCCACTGAAACATCTGCTGGGAAGGGTTTTGGCCAGGTCAAACACAGGATCATTTGCAAGCATAGACCCCCATGGAGAGGATCTTTCACCTTGTTTAGGCAGACCCAACATCACAGGGACAATCCTTACTACAATTAGCATGGGACACACCACAATACAACCCTGAGCTTGCACTGCTCCCTTGCCCTAACAATGGCTCAGGAGGTTTTACATGATTTATTCCTTATATGCTAAAGCTGATGACTTACTGAGATCTCTATCCTAAAGAAGTGTTTAGATTCCCTCGTGGCTCTGATACCATCAATAATTTAGAGGTTGCTTCACCTGCGAGTATCGCTTCTGCTGGTCCCCAAGGGTTGTATCCTGCCCAGGGCTGCTCTGGCTTGGGTATCCTTATTATTTTACAGAGAATAGCTCATCTTTTGAAGCTAATGACAAATATATGTCAGAAGGAAAGCAGAAAGATTCATAGGTGATCAGACTTCATCATCTTTGGTTTTAACATTAACACTGTAACACATTTCAATACCATGCCTTTCAGATTCCAATAGCAATGATGAACTCTGGCCAAAGCAGTTGTTTGGAAATTTGTGATCAATTGAGGTTATTGGGCCTTGGCCTTAGGTTGACAGGTCTCTAGGGGGTCATTAATCCCTATGAAACACACTGCATCTCTTTTATGGCTGTTTAAATTATGAGTAACTGTGAATTAGAAGACTATCATTGCCCTATATCAAGTGGTTCAAGCTTGGTAAATCTGAAACACACTAATATATGCAAACTGAGACCTAATTAGAAGTTTGTTCCCATTCACCTGTACTTTCTGTTGTAGAGTTGGCGGTTGTGTTGTACTTCAAGTTAATGTGAAATAAAACCTGCAATGCTTTGCAGAAAGAAGAAAAAAAGGATACAGCAAGAGTCTTGTAGAAGGAGTCAGGCATAAAGATGGGGGAAACCAATGAAAGGAGTGTATCTTACATAGCTCTCATTTTCAGCAAAAGAGACAAGAAAACATGAAATAAAACAGTTTATTAATAGATTATGCATTTTCAGTAGTAAATAAAAGCCTTCTGAGAATCCTTATGTTAACATTAAATTGACCACAATGGACGAAGTGATATTTACAATGTGATTTGAAGGGGAAGAAAGAACTAATGTGAAAGGGAAGCTGGTGTGAGCCAGAGGTATTATTTACTGAAACAAGGGGTGCAATACACCTTTCAGGAAAAAGCTAAGGCACTATTGTATATGTACAGTGCTTATGGCCTTAAACTGAGAAATCCATATGCAATTTCCCAATATTGGTTGTAAATATTTGCCTGAGCCACTCCTCTGCAGGGTGCCTTTTGCTGGTACAGGGTTGCATGTGCATGCTGGACTGGACCCAGGAAGTAATTTCGGCAACTAAGATACCACTGACCTCTACTGGGAGTAATCAGATACGTTCAGCTTCTGTCATGGGTCCTGCACTGCCCAGATGCGGTAGAGAGTCCTCTTGCCGGGGCAGACACATAGAATCATAGAATCATAAAATTAACTGGGTTGGAAGAGACCTCTGAGATCATCAGGTCCAACCTTTGATCCAACCCCTACATATATATATATATATATATATGTATATGTGTATATATGTGTGTGCACACCTATAGGCTGCAACATGAGCTTTCCATGCTTGGTGTCACTGCAATTTTCCAAGTGGTGCAAACAGTAAAATCTATCCTGGACTTGTAAGAAAAAATTTTTTTTGCAGTGAGGAAAACTTAGACCTCCTAAAGAGAAGAATCCCTACCAATTTTCTCTATGATATAACATCATACACATATAAAAATACAAGATTCATGGATATTTTTGTTCCTAAGAGTTGAAGGGTGAGAATGGCCTGGCCCATAACCAATGTGACTGAAAAGCAAAGATGTTTGTGATGACTAGCACACCTTCGAGGTGGCTACTAATGAACACATTGCAAATGCACTGAGCAACACAGTTTCAGTTAAATAAAGTTTAAACTGGCAATGCACAAAATACATGGGGAAGGGAGACAGATTGTGCAAATAAAAGAGCTTAGATAAAGAGCTGTTGTAGAGGAATCATCATCTTTCCAACTCAAGTAGGGCTAGTACTGAATCACTTTTCAAGTAAAGGAAAAAGATCTTTCTCTCGCTGACATCCAGTGTTCAGTTGGTGGTTCAGAGAAAAACACAAGCTGGAAGCAGCCCATTGGAGAAAATACTTCGACAGGAAGTGTCAGAGATTATAAACTGAATTGATTTGTTCACTTTTAATGAGTGGCATGAAATAATTACTGTAGAGCAGAAAACAAATCAGATGGCCGTGCAATGTGGTAGTAAAGGAAAGCCAAGACACCATATGAAATTTTGTTTAATAATAGCTCAGATTGAAAGTGGTACTGGCCATACAATTAACAGTATGCAGAATAGGACTACATCTGAGGTCTGCTTTGTCCAAAAAAGCGGAGTCAGTTTATGATAGAAGAACAAATCATTTAGATTGAAAAAAGAAGTAGATAAGCAAGATTTATTCCCTTACTGAAATATTCTAGCAACGTTTCAGCTATCCATCTATTACAGGAATTTATTGTCAGGAGGACAGAAGATGAATCAGGTGTTAAGACTGAAGATAGCTTTGAAAAGACTGATCTTGATTATATATAAAAAAAGAAATGACAAGATTTAATGAGACAAGATCTAGTGTCGTTGAAGAAGAGAGTCCAGATTACAAGACAGAGAGAAGAAGATGGATTTGTCCACCATGACAGATGGTGCAGAAAAGGCCAAAGGGAGGAGATCTGGGTTTCATCTTAAAGAACTTACATTGAAATGGTGCATACACATGCAAAAGCAAAGGTTGAAGGAATAAAATGCAAACATGAAAAGGACAAATTGAGCTGGGTTTGAAGCTGAGCCAAAAAAAGTCTCTGAAACTCTGGAAGAGGTCATAATTGCCACTAGAGAATGTACAGCAGAAGAAAAGAGAGAAATGAAAGGCAGAATTAGGAGGGAGGAAAATACTTTAAGTATGTGGGAAGAAGTATTTTTTCTGTTTTAGCCATTCAGATGATCTGGCAAAATCTTCACCTAAGTTGTCTCTTAAATATAGAGGGAAGTTGCTAGAAATGGAGGACACTAATAAGAAAGGGCTAGAACTAAAAAAAGCTGGTTGGACCATACCTCAAACTGCAGTAGGAGTTAGTTCCATTTTCAGGCAGAAAATGATGGAGGTACCAGGTGCTAAACACTACTAATCAGCCATGAAGATCCATCCTGTGCTAACAAAAATTTCCATGTGACCTTCAAATAGCCACTGAAGGCTGTTCAGCATCCTCCAGATGGGAGATGGCAGAAAAGACAACTGTGGCAAGTCCCACATGAAAAAGGAAAATCACATCCTTTGTGCTATAAGGTGAGAAAAGGCAGCAGGCTATTTCTGCTTCCTTTGGGCTGTATATTTGGTCTTTTTAAAGTAGCTCAGCCTCTGACAAACAAGAGCCACCTGTAAGCTGTCATCTTGTCCATCCCAGCTGCAGTGCCCATCCAGATGCTATAAACCTCCCACTTCCAATTATTGGTGGGCAACATGGGTTTACACTCAGGTGGCAGGATATGGTGTTTATCCCAATTGTCTCTGCTAAACTCAAACTACAGCTCAACATCTTTATGTGTTTTTGGTTATTTTTTAAACTATCTGAGGGAAAAGGCATTCTCTTTAAACCTCCCACTGCTTAAAATTCCTAAATAAATACTTTGGCCTACCCTTTCTGACCTAGGAAGGCTTTTAGAGACATGGTCATAGAGGCATCTGGGCACAAGACTGTCTTTATCCAGGCCAGGCTGCAGTAATTTTTTCCCATGTACATTTTTGTCATATCCCATATTAAAGACATCCCCGGAGAGCTCTGTATGGCCACTGTGGCCTGTCTCACAAACAGTGGATGTTTCTGGTAGTTTTTAAGTCCTTATAAAAGTCCCAAACAAAACAGGAATGATTTCGCTGTGTGTAATTGTCAGTCATAACTCAGCCATACAGAAAGTTATCGAGGAAAGATATTTCACCAAAAAGAGGTGCACATAAAGATCTCCCACTGAGTTTTGACTGTGCTGAAACACTGAACTAGCCCTGAATGTTGGGTGGTAACTGTGGAGCAAGGTTAGTAGAAACAAAGTACTACTGGGACCAAAATATCAGCACAAAGCCTAAGACTTATAAAAGCATAAAACCTGATATTAATGTACAGCCAATATCATGCTTATTAATAACAGATACTGCAGAGTTACCAGGGGAGGAAGACAGGATTAATGTGGCAAAAGTAATTTCAGATTTCTTTATTTGTTTACCTGGAATATAGTATGAGTAAAAGCAGTAGGAGCCATGTGCAGGCAGAGCAGCACAGGTTGTACTCATCAATATTAAAGCAATTACCTGTACAGACGTAATACCAGTGATTTGTTACTGTGACCGAGATATAAAGTGTTACTATATTGCTATTACATGCTCATCTTGTCAAATGACTAGGGAAGGATCCTGGACAGTCAAAAGCCAAAACCCTCTGTTCAGTCTTTGTCTTAGGAGGTAATAGCTCAGTTTACCAATATGATCTGGTGGATTTCAGTCTGGGAAGGAGACAAATAAATAGTGCTTGACTGTCTCCTAGGCTGGTTTGAGGCCGTGCTGATGTTGATCAAATTGTACTAAAGACTCAGAGGCAGAAGTTGCAGTTGCAAATTTCTTTGTGATTTAGATATTTGGGGTGGGATCTAGGTTCAGCTTAGATTCCTTCACCTAGGTACCTATTCTACCAGTCTCAGCCATGTGCATCACATCACCTGATGCCCTCTGAGGTACCCTATGGTCCCATGACACCTACTGAGAGCTGGCAGGTAAGACACAGTGATTAGAGTAGGCCCATCCCCTGGTAAACCAGACAGGATATCCTACACTGTTTAAATCAACACGAAGTTGACACCTCAAATGACTCCATGCTGGTGGGGATGATTGGACAGCTGAAACCCAGCTCCATGTCAGTATTGCCAGAGGAGCCTCATGAGTCATTGAGCTGACCAGATGTGTGAGGGGGGTCTCTGTTAACATTCATCATACCCTGGGACACCCTCGGGTAACCCAAGACTCATTGTCACGTCTCTTAGCGCCATGATGATGTTGAAGGACCTCTAAGTGGCAGTGCGTGTGAGTGGCCAAACTAAGCCTTGAAGCACCACTGTTGAAAATTCAGACTTGTCACTGACACGGAGACATGCTCATCTGGTTGCTTTACTGATCTGCATCCTATCCCAGTGGACCTGTCGAGAAAGGGGTTTCCCTGCACCCTGAGATCTGGCAACCCCAAACGACATCTCCATGACCAGGAGGTGAGCGCCATCAGGCTTGTTTGGAAATTAACTCATGCCTAGGAGACTTCCCTCCTGCCAGTGAAAAGTCTCTGATAGGCCAGTTTTGCCTCATGCGATGAATTGGAGATGGCTGAACAATAAGAAGTGAAATAAATGCTTGTGAGAAAACTTTTGCCCAACAGCCTTTTCCAGGCTTCCCAGCCTTCCCTTACCTCAGTCCATGTGGGTGGTAGGTGCCCAGGGAAATGGCTGTCTACAGCTGAAATGCCCAGCTGTGTCCGTGGTGTGGCTTGCTGTGCTCTTCTCTTTCCATCCCGAGTAACAGGCAGTGCACTTTCCTGGCATAAGGAATTAGTGTGCACTTCTGTATGGACATTTATATGAGTTCACTCAACATCCAGAAAATTCCAATATATAAGCAAGGCTTGCAACAGCTTTTGAACTCCAGTGCAACTTCATCTGTCAGGTGTCATATGAACTGGAGCTACAGGTTCCTTAGTCTATAGTAATTTTTCAAGTTAATGGTCGAGTAAATTATCAAGTATCCTGTTCTGATGGAGAATTTAGCTGGGTATAGGCATGTATAACAAAGGCTTTGCTGAGCTCATTTGGACATTCTGGGTGTGCTGATGTCTGATTTGCTTTTTTTTTATACAACTGAGATGTTTTCTTGGGTGGCCAGTGCTTTTTAATCCTGTTTATAAATTGACTTCAGAATTCTCCATTGGATGCACTTTCAGGGCAGGTATATGTGTGTACACAGGTGTGGAGAAAGAAAATGAAAGAAATAGCTGTGAGGCAATATACAAACATTTCCAAGACCCAGAGAATTCTCCTTTTAAGAAGATTTAATTGATGATTCCCTTTGTTTAGACCACAGACAAACTGTTCTCTAGAGTTCTTGAGTTTTGGTCCTTGGTAGGTGGGCAGGTCTGTAAACTGGAACATGCAGAGACATGCTGAAAGGGTGAGGCATTTGGAGATGTGTCTGACTCCAACCAGATACCACAGATGAGAAAAACATTTTGACCTGTCACTCATGAGACCTTAGCTCTTTGTGTGTATGTGCATGTATGAATGTGTATGTGTGTGTGCATGCTGGGGAGCAAGGGAAGGATTTGAGACTTTATCACACTGTCCCTATGGAGAAACTCTTCCAGGCCTCCTCCACCTATCAAATCCAGTGTCAAACCCAAATAAGAAGGAGAACATCCTGATTTTCCACCTACTACTTCTTTACCAGAAAATCACTTTTTCTTGTACTGTGGGAAAACAAGATGTTTTACAGTAGGAAGAAACTCTGAATCTGGTTTGGTTTTATTTTTTTTTTCCCATGACACCTACATATTCCTGTTCCCAGAGCAAAAATCCTACACCCTTTTGTGTCCCTTTCTGTAACAGAATGTTGACGGTCTAGCTGGCAGGACAAGTTACAGCTCAGCCTCTGCTGCAGCCTTTTGCTGTGTGAGGGAGCGAATCTGGCTGTCTCTCATCTCCCCAGTGCCATTATAAAACATAAATGCCTTTAATATAAAGATCTGTTTCTTAACCCTTCACTCCTCCATTTTTATTATGAAGTGGGGTAAAATTACAGATGACAGCAAGCACTTACTGGGCTGAGCTCCTGGGGAGAAACAGAGGTGATGGTGGTATAGTCAGGGTAGGAAAAAACCTATCCCCAAAGGGGTTGCTGGGAAATATCATCAATAAATCTCCCGCGTCCTCTGATTTTGGCAGCTCTGGAAGTCTCTGGGATGTAGGTACCAGCTGCAGCAGGTGCTCAGATGCCTTCTTCATCCCTCTGCATCCTCCATTAAGTGGGCTCAGACACTGGACCATCTTTTACAAGAGGTTCCAGCTGTGGAGCACTCACGAGTATCTTCAAAATCCTTAGACTGTGAACACATAATAGGAGTGACATATGACCAGTTGAGGATGTTTCCTTCAACTCCATTTCCTAACACGCTTCTTCTGCTCCTCCTCCCTCCAGGGCTGTAGTCTATGGGTAATGGGCTTTGTCCTTGATTATCAATAATTTACTGCCATATACATTTAAGCTATATATTTTCCTTGCAGAGTTTCTTTGCATATGGCTGAAAGCACAGAACAAAATAACCCTAAAAGTGACAGTAACAATGCATTGCTCCACCCTGATCAATTATTTTTCTAATGAAGAGTCTTTATTCACCTGGGTGCTTTCCCAGCTAATGGCCTATTAAAAAAATCCACCACTGATACACTGAAAAATATGTTTTCACCCTCCAGAATGATGTCAGCAGCTCTCATGTTGGCTGCACCTGGTGATGGCTGATGCAACTAATCGTAGTTTCACCCACAGGCAAGGTCACAGGTAATAAAGCCATAATCCTTACAGTTCGTTATTATTTAAAGTAGTAAACCTCACAATTGGGTCTCACTTGCCTGAGCAGCCACTGTTTTTTGAACCTAACCTCCATATTCAGTCCAGTTCTGCTGCTGCATTTTCAGTAGCTCTAAGATAGAAATTAATAGCTGCTAAAAAGGCAGCTGAGGCAGCTCAGCCATTGACACATCCCAGCTTGTTGGGGATCTCCAAGGTGCCGGTCAGGTTCCCCTTTCTGCTATCAGTGGGGAGCTCTGGATATTTGTGCTGCTCTTTGTGCTTGCTGACCTTGCAGTCAAGTCAAGTCTTGCAGACCTTGTCCCTGATGCAAACCCTGAAAGGCTAGGGACAGGGCACAAAGATGCATGTATGTATATGAAGTTAAAAAATACCATGTCAGGGTAGGGGGTTGTCATGTAAGTAGAGGGCCATGCTATTCACTCCTCTGGTAGCCACTCCACTGAAGGAGTGGCTGATTTTGCTCTTATTTTCTCCATTTTCATGTAAGGCAGGGCTAAGGCTATATACAACTAGACCGAGTTCCTTAGAAATGAAGCCTGAACATAAAATTTGCCCATTTCTCAGATAGTCATTACTGGGAAGGTTTCTTGCCCAGCAAGGTCTCTGGTCTCACAGTCTTCAGGGAGTTAATCTCTTTGGAAATGTAAGCAGGCAATAGGGAAATCTGGGCATTTCAGAATACCCATAGCACCTTCACCCAGCTATTTTGGGTTCAAAATCCATGACATCTGGCAGCCATGGACTAGACTGCAAAGGTCAGCTGTGAATGTTTTTGCTAGAAAATATCACACCACCCCACCTTTCTGCTGCTGTGCAGGACCATTTTTACAGAGTAGGCCTGGACAGAGTCCCTGTTCACTGAGAATTTATCTGGAATAATTTTCTGAAAGAAGGAGCTTACAAATCCAAGCAAACTCATGTTGGTGCTCTGTCCCAGGAGAACACAATACTCATTCTCAATAGTCAACCTGAAATATCTACTTTCTGAAAACGTGGTGTGAGTTTAGAGTCCTTGCTGTGAATTTCAGTTCTTTTTATCCTTCTAGATGCATTGACATTTCCAAGCTTTGTGCTAGGTGAGGACTCTGATTGATGGCAACCAACTCTCTTCTTGTCCTTTATCTGGAGTGCTGGAGACTGGAAATGTAAGAGCTCATACCTCCACTCTCATATGTCACTGTGCATCACCATCATCCTATCACAGTGGAATAACTCTAACATAGCAGGAGCTGGAAGAGCCTAGCAGAACATCTTGACAGGATAGGATGATCTTTTTAATTGTTTAAGAGCATCACTTTAACATCCTTAAACCATTCAGCACTGACACAAGACCATATTTGTCCTCAAATCCCCAGGGGCTCTCTCTGCATTTTAATGTGTAGCTTGAGTGTATGCAATTTGCTGGTACAGAATACTTTTAGCAAGAAAACAGGCTTCTTATGTATTGGCTAAGAAAGGTGAAAGTTTATCATTTAAAGAGCTTGGTGATGTAATCTGTACCTAGGGATTTACTTGTATGAGCTTCCTCTGTCTGCTGCTATATGATGCTTGCATTTTAAAAACCTGCATTGCTTTATTGAAAAATCATGTTTGGGAATGCCAGACAGCATGCAGTGATTAGTGTGTGATTAGTATGAAGTTGATCTAAAAGTCTATGTGTTGGAGCAGGATTTGTTTCAGTTTTATTCTCAGTTTTGCAAGGTAGCTCACATTTTCTATTCAGTTTCACCTGCAGGAATCTGAAGCAGCATTGACCTCTGTGGAGCTACACAGAGTTTATACATTGATGCAACCAGGCAAAATTATTCATACTCCCAAAGCCCCACTTCCAGCTGAAATTCTTTAAACACTTCTCACTTCACTTGCAGTTTAGGAATGGAGACATTAGTGTTATAGTTTCTGTCTGAAGTAATACATTGTTCATAGCACTTGTTGCATTTTATTTATGGGAGAATTAAAATGCTGCATGTTTAAGTGAGTGGTTCAAGGTTACATAATGGAGAAGAGAATAATTTGCTTTGGGCAGAAGAGGAAAGGAGATAGTTCAAAGGAGGCTGCCAGTGGACTAAGGCAGCTTCATTTCTCCTTATATACTGTAATCAGTACTTCAACCCAAACCTTCCCCTGGTGTCACTGGCTCTACATCTAAACTAGTAAAGAGAATGGTCTGGGGTCTCTTATTTCTCTCTGAGACCACGTGGTGCAACATGGTTTGTGTCCACATGCTTAAACTCTCTTCCTTCCTTCTCCTTTTTGAGTAAAACCTTTTAGACTAGTGTCTTAGACCCTCCCGCCCTCTCTACCTTTCTAATAAGCATCATGTAAGAGCTGAGTTGTATTTTTATGTGGCAGTCATAATGAAACTGATGTATATTAAGCTTTTCTATACAGCTACTCTAGCTGCAGCATGTGTCTTCCTCTCTGTCACTGAATGGCTTTCCTTCCTTGGACTCCAGCAATTAGATTTTTTTCTCTGTCTCCCTTTCTCTCTCTCCTCTGCCCCTCTTCTTTTCTTTTGTTCACACCTTTCTGTATAGCCCACTGTTTCTCCTTTTTCCCCCTAGTCCTCACTTCCCCACCAATGTATGCTTTCCTTCCCTATTTTCCCATCTTCGTTTCCTTGGGTCTGTGCCCCCACTATAACTTTCTGTGGCTGAAGAAGTGACAAGTTTAAATGATGCCAGAAGTTAGAATCAAAACACAATTATGACCATACTCCTAGAACCAAGGATTCTCTTCCAGCATCCATTCAGGTACAAAGATGTTACTCATTAAGGTATTAATTTTATCAACATCACCTTTACCTGATCCTCTTCATTGAGGCCAGCTCCTTGCCCTCTCCCAGCAGTAGCAATGAGGAAACAGGGTCTGCCTGGCTGACTCCTCACACTTACTCCCCTGGGACAAGCCATTTGCTTAGGCATCCATTTCTTATCTGGCAGAAATGTGAAAAGCCAAAGAGAACCATCGTGTGAGAAAAGTCCAGGCCTGATGTCTCAGACTGGCTCATGCTGTGATGAGTTATCCCTCTAAAATGTTTCCATTTCTGGTTTTTTCCCATTTCCCTTTTCCCTCACCACTGATTTTTTTCTGCCTTGTGTGTTCTTTACCATTCCTTCTGTTGTCCCCTCCTTCATCTCTTCATATTGCTTTTTGTGCTCATGCTGGTATAGCAGATGGGAAAGTCCCCACTTGACCATGTTGATCATTGTGGTTTTCACAGAAAGCTGTTCCCCAACAAGTAGTTTATAGACCTATCCCTGACTGACCACATTTCAGGCTCCTTAAATTAATGTGATGACATCTACCTCTTCTGATGTTGCCACAAGCAAAACACTTCATTTATCTCCCTCAAACTGGGGGCGCTTAATGACCAGCTTTTGGTCAGTACTGCTACTCAAGAGGGAGAAAAAAAGATGTAGGTAGACAAGTCTAATAAAAAGCAGCCATTTATGCTTCTTTAAAGAAAGGTCACAGCAAGTAGTGGTAGGGGAAGGAACTAGAAGCTTGAAGGAGCTTTGGATTGTGGGTCCTCCAGAATCAGACCTGAAACTCACCCTTTTTCACCTTATTATCAACAATCCTATCACCAAAAATGGGCACACGATAAAGAATTTAAAGCAAAGAACTCCTGCATCTTGTTGAAAAGCCTGTGGGAAATGGAAATCAGGAGCAACTTTGGTAGTGCAAAACATGAAACCACATACTCTTTGAGTATCTCCACATCACTAGATAAAAGACAGCCAGGCCAAACCCAGAAGCTGATTATCTGCTTCTCTGTGAACCTGTTATTTAACGTCAAACTCCATTTTAGCTGGTTCTCCCAAAGGCATTTCTATGTGACAGTGTGGGTGTGAGCTGGTCCAGGCTTCTTGGCCTCATCTTTAACAAAAAACAGCATAGGGATTGCCATAAAGACTCATGACAAAAAGCAGATGAATGACCTCTGGTGGGAAAAAAAAAAAAAGGGGGGGTAAAAAAAAGTAGTAAACCAGGTAGCCACAGGGCAAATATGTTCCCCAAGAGCACTATGTAAACATGAGAAAATCCAGTGTTGTTTGAAGATTTATAAGTCCAGTACCTCAAACGGGTCTGGAGAAGAATGACCAAGGTGATCAAGGAGATTGGAAACACGATGCCAAGAAGTATGTGGCATGTTTAGCCTAGTAAAAACTAAAACAGTTTCCCCTCAGTAGTAAACGTGGCAGATAGCCTCCAGATGGAGAAAAACAGCTATGCAAAGCACAGGAGAGAGTCAAACAGAAGAGTGAAAAGTGGAAAATTATTTCTTGCCATCAAAGCACTGTCACCTGGTAAAGGAGTGTCCAAAAAATCTTTTCTTAAGTAGTTTAACTGCTTTCCAGGCAACTCTTATCAGTTTGTCTAGATGGTGATGTTGTTGCTAGCAACAGAATGGCACCATTTCCCAGAAGTTCTATTTCAGTGCTGTGTCCCTGTAGTATTCATGAATGAGAACTGAAAGATTTACAGTGGGATGTGTCTTGCCCAAGTGTAGCTATTTGTCAGATAGAAAAATAGAATGGAGCTAATAACACCCAGCTGCCATTAAAGCCAAGAGGGGCAACTCATGTCAGGATGACTCATGGAGCAGGTGGAGACATCTTGGCTGGCTTTAGCACTGCCCCAATATCTGTTCACCAGCCAGGGGTGCTTGGCTGGTGGAGTGACCACCATGAGGCTGCAGGCAGCCAGCCTGCCTGTGTGAGGATGAAGGAAAAAAAGAGTCGACCTTTGCAAGGACAGAGCAAAATCCACCTGGAGGGACAGAGACGATGTGAAGCAGTTCTTGCAGTGGGGTGTACTGGGGAAATGTCAAGGAACTGGAGCTGGTTTCTTACACCACAAATCTGGGGGAAATGATATCTGCCTCATTATGCACTGTATTTTATGTTAAGAAATAACACAGTGTTTAATGTGCTGGAGTGTGTTCTTAAAACATACTAGGGCTTCCTTCATAGGCACTTGACTTGGGACAGACATCTCCAAGACAAGGTTATCCAAGGTGAGTCTCCTGCACTGGACTTTTATACCTGGCCATAGACAGATGTAACTGGCATGCTTTAAGTGCACATCCTCACTATGTGACCTCTCTACATTTCTCTGAACCTTGCACTGTTATGATTTCTATTCCAGTATGCTTTATGAGATGGAAATCCTTGTTCTTTAGGGCAGTGTCTTGTGGATTTCCACAGAGTCACAGTTCAGACTTTAGACTTTGTCTCCACACACATCCCGTCCATGTTTATTGAACACCACAATGCAGTACAGAAATATTGATGTCTAAATAATCTGACTAATTTTAATTAATCTAAGTTTTAATTAAAACTAGCCAAGACCCAGCTTCATGCAAATGAATTTGAACTTCTTATAATTGTGGTCTTTATACTGACTTCTCTCCCTACTCAGACTTACTATTTTACCTATGACCCTACATAGAAATTAAGAGATAATCATTAACATCCTTTTCTGGGGTTCTTACGTTTGAGCACTTACTAAACACTCTGCTTGAATTTTGAAAATCTAACATCAGTGCAGTTTGCATCCTATTTTATATTCTTCCACATTTGCTAGAGGCAGCTGGTCAATCCCACAGTACATGAACAAAAGTCCCCAGAGCAGCAGAACAATCTGACTCTGTTCTGTTACCACCTCCACTTACGGCACATCTTTTCTGAAACAATAAAATTTGATTGCTTCTTATACATTTGTGTATGGGAAGAAGATATAATACTGTCTTTTACTGGAGGAATAGTATATTGGCCTTCAAATCAATTTCAATTTCTCATGAGTCTTCAATATAATTTTATTTTATCTTTATTTTTGGCTATTACATTTTCATCGCTTCATTCTACTTTAAAAATTGGAATTCTCCTGACACCTGCCACAATGATAAATTGGTTGTAATTGGGAACATTGCCTTTGATGGGAGAGAGTGGGTTTATTCCTAAACAGTTTAATAGAATCCCTTTACTTTCTTCAGTGGGATGTTGAAGAGTTTGAATTTTTGCCAGGTCTCTTTCTTTTCCTCATAGAAATGGAAGTGCTCAGGAGCCCAGCCAGTGTCCAGCGACCTCCCAAGAATCTTGTGCAGAATTTCTCAAAATGCAATGTTCAGCCTTGATGCTCTTTTGCTCTTGCTTACACATGCGGTCAGTGCTTGCACTGAACACAGACATTTGCATTTTGGGAAGCAACTTTTCCACATTTGGGAATGATGCTTTGTGACAGGTTTCTGCTTTCCTCTGAAATACGTGAACCCTCCAACAGCACGTTTGATGTGATTGACCACAAATTTGAGGGTTTTTCTTACTCTGATCTCTTAGAAAAATCTACAGATCCCACCAGTCTGCACACCATAGGGTAAAAAACCAATGTTTACTATACCAGCATCAGGCCAAAAACCTGTTCTTAATTTTGCAGCTGTCAGTAAAGATTTTTGAAATCTTTCCCCCACAATTTTTCTGTGTGTGAAAAATAGACAGCTTATCAACTTCTTGAAAAAGACAGCATGTCAAGAGTTTCACCTGTCACCTAAGGCCAAAGTGGGAGTCACAATGAAACTGGAAGTAGAAATTCTCTCTTAATAAGGATGTCAAGCAAAATTTAGCAAGATGTAAGACAAGAGGTATTTGAGTTTGCTTTTTTTTTTTTTTTTTCCAAATTGAAGAATGGGTGTCATCAGAGAAGGTATGAATTCTGATACATCACTTAGGGACCAAAGTTTCACTTTCTTATACTTCACATCTACATTGCAATTTTGTGATGTAGTAGGGCTAGTCCTAGTTTCTTTTTTTAAATCCATGGCTGTGATATTAATGGAATAGGGTTACAGAAGATATAAGTTTTGAGAGTAGGGTTGGAAAGCACCTCTGGAGATCATGCCATGCAACCTTCCTGATAAAGCAGGCTCACCTGGAGCATGTTATTCAGGATTGTGTCCAGATGGCTTTTTATTATCTCCAGTAAGGAACACTCCACATCCTTTCTGGGCAGCCTGTTCCATTGCTCAGTCACCCACACAGTAAAGAAACTCTTCCTCATATCCAACCAAAACATCCCCTGACACCAGCCTGCCCCTCTGCTTCCCTTTGTGAGGAAGCTGTAGACTGTGAGACGGTCTCCCCTCAGTCTCCTCCAAGCTGATGAAACCAAGTGACTTCAGCCTCTCCTTGTGTGTATTCCCCTCAAGGCCCTTCACCATCTTTTGGATGCCCTCCTTTGGATGCTCTCTAATAGCTTAATATCTTCATTATATTGTAGTGCCCAAAACTGCACATAATATTCAAGGTGAGGCCACACCAGTTCAGAGCAAAGTAGGACAATCCCCTCCCTCGACTGGCTGGCGATGCTTTGCCTGATGCCCCCCAGGACAAGATTGGTCCTCCTGGCTACCAGGCACTGCTGACTCATATTCAACTTGCCATTGACCAGGATCCCCCAGGCACCTTTCCTTGGTGCTGCTTTCCAGCCGCTCATTCTCCAGTCTGTCTGTACATCCCGGGTTGCCCCATTCCAGATGCAGAATCTGTCACTTGTCTTTTTAAGCTTCATAGAACTGGTGATTGCCCAGCCTTCTAATTTGTTGAGGTCTCTTAGTAGAGCCTCTGTGCCTTCAAGGGAGTCAACAGCTCCTCCCAGTTCCTAGAAGAATATATAACATAGAAATACCATAAATAGTATTCCCGGTAGAGGTTTCATAACTTTGCTTTTTGCTGTTTTCTGAGAAAGTCTCTGGCATTCATCCCCTCACTGTTGTTTTTTTATTTTACCTCATGATCCTCGTTCTCTATGAAACACGTAGCTGGGTGCACTGAAATTGGTCGTAGTCATGCTTAGCTCAACATTTTCCCTCTGATTCCCTGCTCATTGGATGGTCAAGGTAAGAAAGACTCATATGTCTATTTGAGTGGAGAGAGGAACAGGGAAGGTGGGCAGATGTCAGGGTATCCTTGGCTCCCAAGCAGCTCACGGGGTGCAGGAATGATTGCCATTCCTGTCCCTTCTCTTGTGATCAGGTGCAAACCCTCTGTCAAAATATTGAGCTGACTCCAAAGCTATCTTGCCCACATGGGCCCTATCCCTAGATGGGGTACAAAATGTAGGGGTGGAAACAGCAAGGTGTGTCAGGTTAAGAGAGGCATAGGAGAGCAGGTATTTTGGTTTGGGATCTTCCTTTTGTAGATGGGTTTCTCTGAATATATTTTACTGGCTTGGCTGAGTAGGTAGCTCTGTCTGCAGTCTTGCTTTAGAAGATGTCTTAAGAAGATACATTTGCCTAAGGATTTTCATTAAGAGATCCTGTGGCTTTTAAAGGTTTTTACTCCTGGCTTATTCAGGGTAACAGTCTTACCTGGGGAGTGGTGTCTGGAAATTCTTGTTTAGATGCTGTCTGTCTTTAGATCAGCATGCTGGTAAACAGAGCCCTGATGTTGGCTCCGTTGATGATGGGTTAGCAGTAGTGTCTTATGTTTCCCAGGGCAGCCTTCACCTACATAGTCCAGCTAACTCAGCTATAACTAAATGCCATCAGAAATCTGAAGGGAAAGGAACTGGGAAGAGGCCAATCTCAAATTGTACCTGGTACATATAAGTCAGTGGAGGTGATGTGGCCAGACACATCACTTGGGTGTGTCATGCATGTTGGTGACCTGCTGGGGCACATCCTTCCCACCTTGTCTCTGCATCTGGTTTTCCTTTCCATGGCAACCACGACACAAAGGTGTGGGATGCACAGGCTGGGTTTGTGCTGGTGTGGAGTCAGGGGTAGTTGGCCTGTTACCAGGCAACAGGAAGGTTCACAAACCTCTGTGGCCAGAGGATGTGCTTCTACCCAGTTTCACAGACTGCTCAAATGACTGTGAGTCTGTGAAAGGCTGGTGTAACAGCCCTGAGCTGTGTACTTCACATACCGCCTCCACTTCTGGAGGATTGAGGTGAGCCTGTGCTGCAGCTAGAGATTTATAAAAAGAATTCTACAAGAATCAAGGTCTTTGGTGGTCACATCAGTGAGATTCAAAATCAAGAAAATGAAAGAAAAAAAAAGAAGTCTATCTGAGGGCACTGGGTTTTTTAGCATACTCACCTTCCGAATCTGGGTTGGTATTTTCTTTTTTGGTGTTGAGGGACCACCAGAAGGGACTGATCTAGCTACAGTAATAAAAATCAGAAGATATATAATGGCTCCTGAGCTAGATTGTTTTTCTCATTCCTTCTGGATTGCTTGTCCTTGTAATTGCCAAGAAAAAATTGCTAACTTACAGCATGCAAGCAGTACCTCACCAATAAACAAAGCATCCTTAAACATCCTGAAACTCTGGTGAGAGACTAGTTACAATGAAAAAACAAACACAAGAAGGGATTTATCTGTTATGGAGGGCTGGACCTCAGAGAGGGACCTGGAGCAGGCCTGCCAGAGACAGTCAGGCTCCTTGCCTCCATAACTGAAAGATAGTGATAATTTAAGAAAAATCTGCAGAGAGCACAGATCCCTTCTTCAAGGATTTCCTTCCCCAAACTTTTTATATGTTATGAAACACAGCTCCATGCTGACTGAATCATTCCCAATTGCATCTGCCACAGCTGCTCAGAAGAAGACATAATATCATCCAACAGTTAACATGCTTAGCATCTCAACATCTGGAAATGCAGACAGCAAACAGGAAAAGCCAACCTGCCAACAACCACTCTGATCATTCAAGCCCTATGTCAGGCAATATGAGTGGTAGATTAAGCTCCAGAGCTTTATTTCTTAGCTTCAGCAATACAGACTCAAATTTTGCTACTGTGAGCAGGAATATGACTTGTGTGACCACGCTTTGGCCCGTGTGTTAGGCAGCTTTATCCTTTCAGCTGTAAAATCAAAAAGGAGAAGAAGCAGGGGTGGAAATCTGTCCAGTTTTTCTGAAAGGTAGAAAGGGAATTTGGGACAAAGAAACCTATTTAATTTCTCTAGCCTCCTTAAACTGGTGACTGGTAGCTACATAACATCAGCTAAATGCAATTAAATATACTGTTTGCCTTTTTCAGTTGTCCAGGTAGGTTCCCGTATATACACAGAACAACTGTGTGAGAGGTACAGGACTGCATAGCACGTGGGGACAGTTGTATTGCCTGGCAAGTCACATTCAGTGCTGGCTGGAAAGCTGAAGCACCTCAAACAATATCAGATTCTTTCAGGAAATCTTCACTTGCACGTCATTTACACTTCCTTTTAAATAATCTGTCATTTAAGCTGTCTCAGATATGATGCAGGAAATCAAAACATGAGCACAGGGATGATATCACTGTTGAAACAACATCTGACTCTTCCTGGCTTCAATTACATTTGGTTGTTTTGGATGGGTCTTATTTTCACTCCTGTTAGCTGAAAAGGCAGAGGGTCATTTCTATCTTGCTAAAGGACCAAGAGAAGCATCAACAACTCTAAGACGGGGGGGGAAAGTCCAATGACTGCTCTACTGCCAGCACAGCATGGTGTTGTTACATAGAGGAATATGCACCTCAGAAGGAGATGCTGAGCAGCAAGATGTGCAACCCTTTCTCCCAACACACTTAGAGGCCAAAGCTAAATAAAAACTATAGTGACAGGATGTGTGTTGAGGAAGACAAAGGATATATCACAAAAATGAATGGGATGATGCATTGATTAAATTAAAAATCCTAAAATCCTAGAATGATAGAAGGTTTGGGTTAGAGAGGACTTTAGATATCATCAAGTTCCAGCCTTCTGCTGTGGTCAGGGACACATTTCACTAGACGAGCCTGCTCCGTCCTATCCAACCTGGCCTTGAACACTTTCAGGAATGGGGCATCCACAACTTCTCTAGACAGCCTGTGCCAGCATCTCACCACCTCACAGTAAAGAATTTTTTCCTTTCTAATCTAAACCTTCCCTCTTTCAGTTTCACTACCTGCCCTTCTAAGAAGCCCCTCTCCGTCTGTCTTATAGGGCCTCTTTAGGTACTGGAAGGCTGCTCTAAGGTATCCCCAGAGCCTTCTCTTCTCCAGGCTGAGTAACCCCAACTCTCTCAGTCCATCTTCATGGGAGAGGCGCTCCAGCCGTCTGATCATCTTTGTGGCCTATGCTGGACCCGATCCAACAGGTCCAAGTCCTTCTCATGTTGGGGGCCCCAGAGCTGGGTGTAGCACTCCACGTGGGGTCTCATGAGAGCAGAGTAGAGGGGACAACGGTATTCATGTGATGCTCCCTGCTTACTGTGACAGCACACTGTCGGGCAGTCGTGGGCACATGTGGTCCTGAAACAGGGCTAAAAAACTAATGTGAGGAGTGGGCTTTCCTTCTGCTGAGTGTGAAGTGGTTCAGGCTGCCTGCAAGGCTACTTTAGAAAATCTCTCTGTCTCTAGTGTAGCTTTAGACTGAAAAATTAACTTTGTCTAGAAATACCAGGGCTTCCCTGAATGACAGGAAAACATGTATATGAAGGGTCCCAGTCACTTAAAGGCTTCATTTCTTGTTCTTATATCTCCTTCAGGCTCAAAAGTTTACTGTTTCTTTAGTTTTCTATGCACACAGTTATTTTTAGATTTTGTCTTCTGGAAAATTGAGGAATATCAAAGCATATCGAAGTACTTTCAAAGGGATATGTGGTCCCTTGAGCAATCTAGATACATTACTAGCAACTTAGCTGTCATGAGCTTTAGTTTTCAGAATAAATATGGTGGCTTTCTTTATTAACTACATTTTTACTATGATGCTTTCACAGTGAAGAACCCTGGGTTTACCTCCATGAGTAGAGACATGCAAGGATATCAGATGAAGAAATGACAGTAAGTGGGAACATGGCATGTTATAGAAGTGTTGTTAAAGGTTCATGAGAAGATTCCTAACAAGATGGCCTTAAATCCTTTTGTAAGTAAATAATAATTTTAAAAACTCTATTACTTTATCTGCACCTCAGATTATGATGGATGTTGCTCATTATTTTGTTAGTAATGTGAATAAGGCATCAGGATGTTCTCACATCCCTAAAGATGTTCCTCTCTTGTGAAATGATGGCCCACATAAGAAACTCAATATCATTTTCTTTGTCTTTCTCCCCCTGCACACTGGGGAGGTTCCTTGTCAGACGTGCAATCAATAAAAAACATATCTTCAGCCACTAGTAAATTTAGTTTATTAAACACAGGCCTGACAGTTAATTCAATTGCCAACAAAGTCATAGCATGATCAATAAAAAAAGAAAGCAACCTCATAAGTGAGATACTTATATTCTCTAAATGTAAAATCATCAGACAATAGGGTGCATTAGAAAGAGACCAAAAAAAACCCACATTGGTGAGATTAGACTGTGGCTAATTTTTTCCATTCCCCTGCAGTATTTAAAGTATATGGTATCTCATGAGAGGCTTCAAGCTTGTTGCTGCTCAGTTCTGATCCTGACAGATGAAGACCACGGAAGAAGAGTTTGCCCCTTCCTTGCAATTATGTTTCTGCTCTATCTGCACAGGTTGCTATCTCAGTTGTATTCACACTGCAAAACAGTGCTAATATTCCCTTTTTCACCAATAGCATGGGATCGAGCACTGCAGCAGTTCACGGGGCATCATTAGGTCAGCTCTCAGGTATGTTGATGTGTTATTGAAATTAGGATTTGGAGTATGAACTTCAGTGAAGATATGATAAAACTCTGTGTTTACATCAAAGGCAGCATCAAGTGACTGAAATGGATTGAACATAACCCTTATATAGCCAAGAAAAATGTGCCTTTCCCAGTGATTTGCCAAGTACTTTTCCACCTGACCAGCAATGATTTGTTTTCTGCATAATTCAAACAGAGCTGAAAATAGCTTGCTGCTGTTATTTTTGTTTGAGAGCAATAATGCTCAGTTTATAGAGTGCTTTCTCCAGAAAAAGTTCAAGGCATTGAGAAGTAACTTCACTGACAGAAACCTTTCTTTGGGTGAATTTCACAGGCGGGGAAGGCTTTCAGTATTTTTGTTAGTTTTCATATGAGACCAACTGCTTTCCTGGAAAATATGACTAAACTTGTCTGTTTTTAGTTAAAGATGAGGTAATTGAAAACAAAATCTAAATATGGTCAAAGTGAGTTGGGAGTCTGTTTTCACTTCGGCCTGAATTTTAGAAAATGTATTTTAGAAAATATTCAGAGACTTAAAAATACAGGCAGCCATTTGATGAAATTTTGCAAAGTACACATAGGTGTAGCTTCCTGTTGCTTTCTAAAATAGCTTTTCTCCTCCTTCTCTGCTGCCCATCTTTCCTCCTGTTCCTGGCTTAGTTCTTCCTGTTTCATTCATTCATGTTTGATATCTGGGAGTTCTAAACAGCTAGAAGTTAATACTATGAGAAAAGAGATCCATTTCCTCCTTAGAGCAAGCAGGAGGTGAAGGATTAGGCATGTTTTTGGCAGCAGTTTGCTGTTCAGACTGGTCCACCTGTGCAGAGGACACCATTCCCTAACTACCTCTTTGGACCAAAATAATTTTAAAAGTTTGCCTTTGTATCTCTGCATGAGAATTGGGCTGCTGAGCCTCAGCTTTCAGAAAAGCACTGGCAACACTGGGTATAAAAAACAAGTATTAATATGAATTTGAAGGAATCAACACATGCATGAAGAGCTGCAGGATGCAGCCTGGTGCTCTGGGTGCCTGCATCCTGCCCTCACTGCCAGCAGTCACCTTACTTACAACACTCCATGCTAATGCCATTCCTTTGAAATCATTGTCTCACTTGACAATCAGTGAAATGTTAAGCAAAATACCTTGGTGGCTGGCTCAGAGTGGAAAATATAGAAATTTTAGTGCCTTCTGAGAAGCCTGAGGGAGTGCTGAGTCCTGTGTGTCTCTCTGCCTGCTTTTCAAGTCAGCCTCAGCAGAAAGCATTGGGGATGCTTTACGTTCCTTTATGTGCAAACCCTTTGCCAATGTTTGCAAGGGGAACTGACAGGGAACTATGAGTCTCTTGGGAATCACAGCATCTGAACCATGCACCCTTGCACACATCTGGAAATGGAGCACAGAGAGGTTCAGTCACAGGCACTGAAGTGGTCAGGTGAACAGTTTCCCTTTGAGTCACTGGTTGAGTATTATGAAACAAAATAAAGGGGCTCTGGTAGCAAGGCAATTTCCTTTCAATCCCTTGTCATGAGAAGGGTGAACAGTAGAGGTATCTCTACACTGCTAAACAGAAGATGACCAGGGATCACACCCAGGCACTTGACCCCTGATCAACCTTACTCAGTTTTGGCCATCCCCAAAGAGCTCTACCCAGAGATTTTTGCTGCAGAGATGCCTGACACTGAGCAGCACAGCTGCAGGCTAGCTAGCAGCACACCACACAGCCTCTATCATTGAATAGTATGACTGTAGTTTAGATATCTCCTCCGAACCATATATATATTATTTTGCAATTCTGCATCAACTACCTGCAGAACAAACTTCTGATTTTTGCTTTGAAATTTTCAGCGGAAAAGTAATAGAGGATGGGATCAAAGCAGCTGTTCGTGGCAGCAAGGCAGAGAGTGACCACCAGTGCCTTGTGCACGGGCAGGCTGGCGTGGCTGCACAGGCCGTACATCAGGTGGACAGTTCGCAGTATGTGATACGGCAGGAAACAGAGGAGGAAGAGGATGAGAGTGATGATGATGGTTGACAGTGCCTTCTTGTGATAAGCCACCCTCTTGGGCTGCAGAGTCCTGCACTTGAGCAACGCTCTGATGGCAAAGACATAGCAGACAACAATTGTACAAAACGGCAGAATGAAGCCCACGATGAGGACAAAGCTGTTCATTATGAAGAGCCTGTGCGTGTCAGAGGGGTGTAGATCCAAACATTTGACTGGGGTGCTGTACCCAACGATTTCCTTGCTTAACAGAGGGCTGGCGGCTGCCAGCACGAAGATCCATATGGCTGTGCAAGTTATTCTGGCATACTTCGCGTTGGTTACTTTTCCATGTTTGAACGGGTAGGCGATGGCTATGAAACGAACCACACTGAGCACGGTGAGAAAATAAATGCTGCAGTACATATTCATGTACAAGGTGTAGGTCACGATCCTGCAGAGGATATCACCAAATATCCACCGCGATCCCAACAGGAAATATGTAGCCCGAAAGGGCAAGGTGCTCACAAACATGAGGTCTGAAATAGCCAAGTTCTTCATGTAAATATTTACCGACATCCTCTGTGAAGGCTGGAAGAAAACATATATGGAGAGAACATTTCCAACAGCACCCAGGAAGAAAATAATGAGGTACATGATGGGATAAATTACTTGTTTCAAGCTGTCAATCGAACAGTCGAAGGAGCTGTTAGTGAAGTTGTCATCTAGAGCCATCTTGGAAATATTCATAGTCTGATCCAGGCTCTCCATTTTTCTGCCAAAGTGAAAAGAAGTGATGTGAGTGCTGTGTTACAGACTGGGCAGGAAGTTTGGCTATTTGGGACTACTTCGCTGAGGGCAGAAATTGCAAGGTGAAGATGACAGTGGGAATTAAAGGGTTAATAAGTAACTACTTGTGCTGTCCCAGTAAATACATATCTAAAGGCACAAAGCCCCAAGTAAGCCCTAAATAGTTTCAGTTTTATAAGCAGCTGATTGTTGCCTCAGCCTATGAAAGTGTTGCCTTTTTGATGTGAGTGCTATGTGTGTGTTTGAATGACAAGTCTCTGATCTTTGCTGTGCAAAACAAGCCAACTTGCTGTCAGCCACTTTGTGGCAGGGAGGCTTTGAGTCCCCAGTCACCTACCATGGAAACATCAAAACCTGATCAGAAAAGAAATCATTGTCCACTGCTAAGTCCACATTTCAAATTAGAATAGAAAGACAAAAGAACTGAATTTGCCTTTTGGAATAAGTGAAATTTTTCTGGTATGTTTTTGACAGCATTTCCTGAGCAATACCAGAGTTATATTGAAAGATGTATAAATTAAGGACATTAAACACTGTGTAAATACTGTTTTAGTTATGTATTGTTCTTTTTTTAACTCCCTCCTCCTTGACTGTATTTGTTAGCTTCTGATGGCTTTCCATGTCTCTTTCTGTGATACCTTTGTGTCATTTACCACTCTCTTAACCACTTTTGTACTAAACTATGACCTGACAGTTATCTACACACACTGCATCTTCCAGGACAGCCCACATTTGCAACCTTAACCTGAGCAAATGGGCTGTATTCAGAGAGAGTGACATTTTTCGTTCTATGAGGATTAATTCAATCAAATCAAAACCACTCACCACTAAACCCTCTAAATAATAAATTGTTTTTCTCCTTATTGTCTATTTCCTTGACAAACTCTTGATTCTTTCTCTCAGCTGTTCCAGAGCTAGTAGTATTTTCAAAGGAAGGCTTCAGTATTGTTGCTTGTTTGATAGTGGGAGCCGTTCCCTCTTTGCGTCTACCAACATATTCTAAAGATGAGGCATGGAAAATTTTAGCCTAAAACCCACAACTACACGGCATTTCTAGATGCATGACAAAGAAGTTTTTGATTTGCCTCAGTGAGAGTGATAATGTGTCCACAGTACACAACTGCATTGTATCTCTTACTCTGAACCTCAGTGGCTTCACAATTTGAAACTAATTTATTTGCACAGGTGGTGTCTACTTGGGGGTGAAAGTGGGCTCTAGATTTGGGTGCTCTGGACTCCCAATTACCCAGTGTGCTGTAAATGGGAGCTAATTTTCAAACTCAAGCCATGATGTGGGAACCTGAGCTGTGTTCAGAGCAACCTATGGTATCTTCAGGGTGGTGTCTCAGAGTCTTTCTGAATCCCTTAATATAGCAACCAGATGTGCTCCAGCAGTCACCTTTTATCGTGGCAGTCACCACTGAGATGGGGAGCGTGGGAAGCACAGCCCCAGACTGCTCTCCCAAAGAGAAGAGCTTAATGGATATTGAGGCTCAGCAAGGCCCTGGACTGAGTAAGCATGTGCTCCTAAAGGAAATCTTCTCCTCATTTGAGATCCTCTTTTCTCACAGAGGGGAGAGGTAAAGTGCTCCTCCTAAGAACAAATGTTTTGCAATCAGAGAACTTTTAATGGTTTTTGGTTTTCTGTACACAATAACTGTCTCATATACATGTTTTCTGCGTGGGATCAAAGACCAGCTTTTCTCCTAATGGAATCTGATCTCTTCAGTTTGCAGGGAAACATTGCAGCCTGAGGTAGTGCAAAGGGAAGAGCCCTTCTGGCTGTGTTTTCCTGTAGTCCAAGCATATTTGCTTTTAGGAACCCTAAAATACAAGAAAATATTAGTGAAGGGAACTGCCACCTGTTGAAACATTCCTATTATGTGTGAAAGCTGTGAGATAGAGGAGTCAAATGAGGTTGAAGAACTAGCAGCATGGACAAAGTCAAAGTCCTGCTCACCACTGCAAGCGATGGCTTGTGGCCAAATGCTATCTGATGATGGATAGGATAAGGGCAATGCCAATTCAATTGGTGAAAAGTCCTTGGGTCTCTGCACCCTTCAGAGCACAGGGCCTGAGGCACTCTGCTCAAGCTCTTCATATGAGGGTATCTAGCTCACAGCTACTTAAAGCTATTTTGTGCTCTAGCTGAACAAGTGCTTCTCAACTCTCCTTCCAGCTAAAGACCTAAAAGTAGATGTGAATGTGTAATTGGGAAAAATCAGTATCATTGAACTTGGTAAGAAAGTCAGTACTCAGATTCCTCTCCAGATTATCCAAACAAAAGTTTCAGGCTGTCATGGAATGTCTGAGAGAAAGAGACTGGAGACCAGTCAGTGGGAAGCTCTTAACCACCATGGTGCCTCCCCTCAGTAGAGGACCAGCAATGACCCATGCAGTTATGATATGTAGATACTCCTATTAGCTGTGTTTTAACACACAGATGAATATAGAAAGAAAGATGAAGTGAAAGATATATTTCACACAGGACTATCTCAAGCAACCACAGAAGACAGGGGGAAAATTTTACCCCACCTTGAATCCAAGAACTGTTATTAGCCAGCTAAGGTTAAGAGATGGCTCCTAGATACACAGAATGACATATCTAAGGACAGGAAATAAACTTTGTTTTCAGCAAGAGTGTACAGGCAGTCTCCTGGGTCAGGAATGAACAGGGTGAGTTGAGGGTGGGAGACTGGACCAATAGGACCTTTTAGAGTCCCCCAAAAGAAGTGATATTTGCAGTAAGATCTAACAGCCCTCTGAGGGAAGAAAAAAAAAAAAAAAAAGAGCGGGGGAAGAAAGAACTGACTCTCTCTTTAGTGGTACTGCAGGACTTCTCTGATAGAAATAGGAGATTTTTTTTATGTATGAGCTTCCCTGATGGAAGCTATCAAATGGAAGCAGCTGACACATGTCCTGAGGCTCTGACAACCTCCCTGGCAGGAGAGAGAGAACATCAGCATCAGAGAACATCAGAACAAGAAAAAGGGAGCCTTTCTGAAATAACTGCTGCATAAGTAGACTCCATGTAGAGTATGGGTGGGTTTTTGTTGTTTCTTCACCTCTGTGAAGTCTTTTAAAAATATTTACAGCTTGGTTAGTATGGATTTTATAAATAAATAGTTACCTTTCATTATGAAGTACATATCTCTTATAAGTTATATATCTTTTTTATGAAGATATATTTTACCTTTTATCTTAGTCTGGCTTGAGTGTGATTTAAGGTAAGGTGATAACAGAAAGACATTCCTTGCTTAAGGTGAATCTAACACCCTTAACAAATGGATGGGTGTGCAAGCCACCTCGGGGGGCTGAGAGAGCAGAAGTAAGAGGATGTTTGTTTAATTAAAGGAGATACTAAACTCATAAAAAATGCCCTAAACCCATTATATTTTAAGCTCAGAATGCAGGTATCAGTCTAGCAGCAGAGTAGGGGCTACCCTATAAATTGCCCTGGGTGTGATGTGTGTGTCTGCATTGCCAGTGCAGGTGTTGTGTGTTTGTGCGCAGAGAAAGGGGCTAGGGACACGGAGGGACGAGACTGGCTGTCTCGAGGCAAGAGTGGCTCAGCAAGAGTGGAAAGGAGCAGGTCTGCCCAAGGAACAGACCTTCTGAGGTATCTCTGCATATCACTTGGGGGGTGTGAGAGAGGAGCTGGTGGTGGCTGCGGTCATTGTGGGCACCAGGAATGAAGGTGCGATCTTCGGGGGCTCAGCTATGAGGCAAGAGAGGAGCTCAGCCAGACCCAGTGTTTCAGTGCATGGATGAGGTAGTAGAGAGTAGAAATTTAGGTATGTGAGGAACTGAGGGAACAAGGGCAAGTGATACTGTAACCAGTGTAGATTGAGGCTGCTGGTGCTTGCAGACTGAAAGATTTGAAGAGGAATATTTAATCAAAAGCGATAGGGGAGCTGATGGGCACAGGAGAGCAAAGGGCTGGACTGGCGAGACTTGTGAGGACAGTGAACTTGCAACCAGTGCACCTCTGAAAAGGCCAGGGGGGAAATAAAGCCCAACTGCAATAACTAGGGAAGGCAACTCCAACTGTCCACAAATCCAGTTGACTGTCACATGCTACCTTCAGTGTCTGATCAAAAACAAAGCTTATGTGTAATTCCGCACTGATGACCAAATCCAAGAAAGAGACAGGGGTGCTGCCAGGCTTGGCATGAGACCACAACCGTGATGCAAGGACAACCTCAAAGACCTTCAGGAGAGAGGATAAACAATGGGAGTCTGTGTTGCCGTGCTACCAGCTTTATGGTAATGATAGTGTAGGATGCATGGGCGGGGGAGTGGAGCTGTGCATGAGGGACTATATAACTTACAACAGTATAAAAATATTATGGCTAAAGAGATGCACTACAGAGTTCTTGTAGGCATAGATCACATACTCCAATAATAAAAATGTAGGACTAGGAATGCAGTACTGAACTCCTTATCATGATTTTGACAGTTACCAGAAAACATTGATTGAGGGTAGGAAGATGAAAACAGGTAGCAATAGCAGGAGATTCTGGGCATGTTTATAAAAATGCAGTGCTGCAGCAGAATGAGATAGGATGTCCATATGCAACAACTGTTTGATGCCTAGAATAATGAGTCCTGCAAACAAATCCACAACACAAGATGCTTATTCTACTTTTTATCTTTACTGATGCATAGGTTATAGTTCAAGCAGGTTTTGGGGGAGTTAGAGGGAGCCCTGGACTGGCAATCAGAGTAGAGTTAAGTTCAGCAGCATGGTGGGACAGAGAAGCAGTCCCAAAAGGAAAAAGCTCACATAATTTTGGGGGTTGTTTAGAACAACAGAAAATTCTACAAAACCTGTGTTAGAAGCCTACATTCCAAAAAAAAAAGAGATATTTTAATAAATATTGAGCCCAATATCTATCACTATAATAATTAGCAAGACTATTATATGGAAAGAATCTCCATTTAGAAAGCTTGTCCAAATGAGGACAACAGAAATGTCTGTATCATGGCAGATCAAATACGGCGAGGAAACTAAGAGCATCAAAGGAAAAAAAAGCGAAGACATTCTGGTAAAGGATTTTTTGGCTGACAGTGAGTTTTGCAAACCCTCTGAAAAAAGAAAGACAGCTTGGGAACTGGCAGGGCTTCTTGATGGCAAAACATCCCTTAGGAACAACAAGGTCAAAGCAGAAAAACTCTGCCATTTCACTCTTGCCTGCCAAAGACTTGGGGGTATTTTCGTGCCTGAAGCAGCAAACAGGTCAGAGGAGCCAACTCCAGTAGACAGATGTGTGCAGGAAGTATTAAACCAAACAGATAAGAGAGGAGATGTCAATAAATAATCAGGACCAGATGGCATTCATACAAGTATCCCAAAGGTTTTCAACTGTGACACTGCTGGCCAAGGCACATAACCCACCATTACAATCAGGCGATGTGTCACCAGTGAATTTACAAGAAGGGCTTGAGAAGACAGCTCAAGGACCATGAGCTGGTCATCTCAGTGCAGGAAGCTACAAACCACTGACACCTATTTCCACCTCTGGCACATATGGGGGGAGTCTGTAACCAAGAGCAAAGGCACTGAGCTCATTGCAGTGTCAGTCCACTGAGAAAGAGTCTTTATGTCTTCTGAAAAGGAAGACTCTGTTTCACTCACCCAGTAAATGGCAGTGATGATGATGGATGAAGGGGACCCAGTGGTCATTTTATATGTGTATAAGGATATATATATATATGGTCAAGGAAGGTGTTTTCCCCCCTCTACTCCACTTTTGTGAAATCCCACCTGAATACTGAACTCAGCTCTGAGAACTCCAACAGGACATGGACCTGCTGGAGTGGGTCCAGAGTAGGCCGTGAAGATGATCAGAAGGCTGGAGCACCCCTCCCATGAAGACAGGCTGAGGGAGTTGGGGTTGTTCAGCCTGGAGAAGAGAGAGCTCTGGGGATACCTTAGAGCAGTCTACCAGTACTTAAAAGGGCCCTACAATAAAGCTTGAGAAGGACTTTTCACTAGGGTATTTAGTGATAAGACAAGGGGGATTGGAATCCCTGGAAGTGTTCAAGGCCAGGTTGGAGGGGGCTTTGAGCAATCTAGTCTAGTGGATGTCTCTGCCCATGGCAGGGGGGTTGGAACTAGAGGATCTTTGAGATCCTTTCTCACCCAAACCATTCTATGATTCTATGATATGCGTGCATTTATATGGTTGCATTTGTCAAAGCCTGTGACGTAGCTCTGCACCATGGGTTTGTTTAGTACCTAAGATGCCAGAGAGCTGGAAGGCATGTTCTTCTGTGGGCTGAAAGCTGGCTGAAGTGTAGGAAGCAAGTTGTGGGGCTTAATAAATCAGAAATGGAGTCCTCTAGGGTTTGGTACTCAGACTAGATTTATTCAATGTCTTTATCAATAACCTGGAGATGACAGTTATCCAGGTTGGCAAACACCATGCTGAAAGGGTGGCAGATAAGCATTAGTGTATTTCATAGTAAAGTGATGCAGGCTGGGAAAAATACTCTAAATTATGCCTAATTATATGAATTTTAAAATGTCTGGTAAATTCAGGAAAGGGCACTTGGCATTGGTATCACTGGCCACTGACTGAGTTCTGTCTTGGCTACTGTAGCAGCAGAAGCAATCAAAATTGTCATCAAAATGAGAGGCAGCATCAAGAAATCTATGGAGAACAAAGAAAGGTATCACCTTGTATAAAATCTTCATGCACCCCCATAGTGAGCAGTTCTTGTCTCTACATTCAAAACAGAGAAGGTGCAGAGAGAGGCAAGAGAAATGATCAAGGAGACAAAGAGCTAAAAAGCCTTAGACTCTTTGGTATGGAAAGGAGGAGGCTGAAGAAGGATGTGGCAAAAGTTTAGAGAGTCACAATGATGGTGGATAGTGTGAATGCAGACTGTTATGCATAGGGTCCTACAGTACTGGGATTTAGGGTGCTCAGCAGAGTGGTTGAGTTTGCTTTCCATCAGGTAAAAGAAGTTGTTCCTCTCTCCAGCAAGGACTGGGCAATGCTGGGAGTGTGCTGCCACAGCTGGTAGTGCAGGCAGGCATCTCAGCAGAGTCAAGAGGACAGGACAAATGCAAGGATAATACATGGGAAACAAAAGGCTAGGCAGGATGCACACCTCAATGCTCATGGACAGCAGTCAGAAAGCTCAGGAAATGTAAAGGGAAAGCACATTGGAAGGTGACCAGGCAAATAATCAGGCTCTAACCAGCATCTCCTTTTGCCACCATTGGAGACTGAACACTGCTTTAGATAGATGGCAGTCTGGGCTGCCTGCACATTTCTTACACTTGATTTCACTGAACTACCTTTAATTCCTGCCGGTGAAGTGAGCCCAATGCCTTTAGTGATATTAATACAGAGAATCCACCCTGTACGCCAAAATGTTATTACTGTGAAAGTGGCAATAGTGAATAGCCCTGGGCTCCCCCAGTTCTTGTGGAGGGCAGTCAATCAAGTCATATGACACCTCAGTAGAGAACGGGATGGATTTTTCTGCCATGGCTTGACAGAAGGACATGTTCCTTTTGAAGCTGTTTGGTGGAGGGATGCTGCTGCTAAAGGTGTATTAATATGAAATGTGTACTGTCTCTAATGGTGCAAACATGAACCTCTCTGTTTCCAAACTGCTGATCTGCAATCTGCCGCTCTGAAACACTGCATTCACCATAACACAAAGAATGACCAAACAACTTATTTTTAATAAGGTGTTCTGCATATGCAAATTTAAATAGGGAAATGGGCTGTTCAGTCAAAATATACACTTTGCTATGTCAGGTGATAAGTACATAGAACCTCTTGTATACCAGGAAAAAAGATGATCTTTGTGTCTATCACATCTGTCTTCTGTGTCTGAAGAGGACCCCAGACACTTGAGTCTCATGGTCATAACCCAAATAGGAAGGCAGTTATGATATTGCTGTTATTTAGGAGATAACTTTCACTTGCCACTGCACTTCCAAGGACAGAAGTTTTGTTTTTTTAAAGTTCACACTGGCTTTCTTTCTAGCATTCACTTTGTGTTTCAGGAGCAGCATTACCAAGAGTAAATGTAAAAGAATGCAATATCTAGAATTAACACTAAATTAATCAAAACCTGGTATTTTATTTCTAAATGCACAATAATGAAAAGAAATCAAGAGTCTGACATTCAACACTTTCTATTTTTAAAGATTGCAACAAGCCAAATACATGTTTTTCATCTAGTTAAAAACCAAGGCTCACTTAATCAGATTCATAACTTCATTGTTAGATTCCATCTGGCAAACAATCCTAGTTCCATAAATCTACCTTTTTTTTTTTTTTTTTTTTTTTTTTACCAAAAATATTTCTCAGGAGCAGTTTTGTCATAGAGAAGTTTAGTCAATGATCACTGCTTCTGGCAAATAAAAAGCCAACTACAAATAATAAGAAAGAAAAGTAGGTTGTATTTTAACTATTACAACAATTTTATCTACATCAGAAAAAGCAGCAGACAAATCTTGTCCTACCCCGGCTCATGTCCCTTCTGGTATGTTCAGTATTTCCTTCTTCTGCTTGCTGTTGCTTGCAAACTTCAGTCCTTTTAATGGAATGGAAAACCACAAAAACTTAATGCAAAACCCAAGTGCTATTTATATTGAAGCCAAGGATGAGCAATGAGCGTTAATATAGGGAAGTAAACCCTTATTGAAAGTTCTTACATCTTCTTAAAAGAGAAATGTTCTCAGCTCAAAGAGCGGTGCTAGCAATCACATGGCAATCTTTCGTCACTTTCACCCAATGAAAGTGGCTCTTCAGATATGTGGCATGTTGGGAAGCATTCAGGATTTCTGTATTCGAGCCCATATATGTGCTTTCATTAATCAGAGCTGCTCAAAATATTAGAGGAGATTCCTGTACAACCTTCATATGAATCATTAGAGATTCTTGAAATAAGGTAGAGGATACCTGTTGGGGTCAGTTCCAAGGGGCTTTTCATGCAGAAATCACAGTAACAACAAAATTGTAAGCAGGTTGCTTAATTGGTGCATAATATCATTCAGCTCATAGTTCAAGGCTGAGTTTACCAAGCCGAGGAACTAATTTTCCCTGAATTCTGATAGAAACAAAATACATAGCTTTGTTAGGCCATGAGCCAATGACGGCAGTGAATGCCTTACTTCCTCTTAAGTTTCACAGCTTCTCAGTGGAGCAACACTGACTGCACAGGTGGGTGCTCTGAGCCCACTGTGGTTGTGAAACGGGTATCTATACATACTATAGGTGTAAAAGCTTGATTATTCCTCTTCCATGCTGTCAGCACATGCAGGTGGACCGGACACCTTCCAGTGCTTTCTGGCTGCTGTGCTGTATTTCATATCAGCAGCAGGTCAGGAGTCCACACGTTGCTGCTTACTAAAGCAGATGAGGATCCTGCAAAAGAAACCTTCTCACCACCCAAATTTACAGCTGTCTAAACCCCAAAGTGCTATGGTAATGATTGTAACTCAGCTTGTAAGTAGCTTTGCTGGTGGTCTTCTTTAGCATGGGGCTGAAAAAGGACAAAGAAAGACAGCTTAATTAACAACTAGTCTAACACCTTTGGTCTCTAAAGTGAGCACAAAATCCTTGAGTGGTGATTTTGGACACTTGCCTGCATTTGCACTGACGGAGCAAAGCAAGTTTAAGAAGCTCCCCAGTAGAGATCCACATCAAGTGAATTTTCAAGGTGCACTGTGACAGTGAATTAGGACTGACTCTCTTGAGACCACTGTTGCTTAACTTAGATTTTGCCAACTCTCACAGTACCTAACCCTGTGGATAGGTGTCCTCTTCCAGCTGTGGTTGTGCTGGCCACTTTGGTTACTGTCCCAGCTCTTTCCCTTGTCTGCCAAGGTCTGCCTGCAGAGTGGCTCATGGGCTCTCCCTAATCCCACACAGTCATTGAGGTAGATGCTGTAGACACCTGAAACAGAAGATATCTTCTCACCCACCTCCTATGGACTGAAGAAGCTTAGAAGTGATTCCATGAGCAGCTTTGTAGACAATGGGAGGGAGCCTTGACATGCATCAGAGAGTCAACTGCTTCAGCCAGCGAGGCCACTGCCAAAAAAGAGTTATGGCTGTAAGTGTTCACTTGGGCAGTGCCCCAGTAACTCAGACTGCCTCTTATCTGCAACTGGCAGAGACTAATTTAGGCATTGCAGTAGCAGTCTGATGACATCTCCATCACATGGCATACGGCAATAATCACCCTGGGACTGATAAGCAGGCTGTCCTCAGATACAGAATCAGAGAATGAAACATGCAGAAAGGTTAAGACATTGATCACATTTTATTTTCCTGAGATGTTTTGAGAACATCTCTTTCACCATGTGATACGAATATCTTCATTGCCTGGGTAATTTCCCACATTCACCTTCTTAAACACCCTGCTCTCTGGAGAGTATTGCTTCCTCCCTTTTATAAAGTAATTCTGTTTTGCTTTTAGCCTGGCTTTGAATAAATGAGGTTGGCTGCCAACTCACCCTGCACCTGACGAACTAGATCCGGACTGACTGCTTGGAATTTTTTAGAAACATTCGCTGTATGACTCAGCTTCCGAGGGGAGCTTATTACATTTCCTACTAATAAAAACTTTGGTAATTCTGGAGAAGACATCTCAGAATATCACAAAGAATCAAAGACTTTCATCACAAGATACTGCATGCATATAGCATATTCAATGGTTAAGAGCCTAGATTATTTCTGAATTTTGAGTCCCATAAAATGCATAGATATTTGAGGACACATCAGAGTGCAATCCACCACTCTGTGCTGCAGCTAGTTGCCATCCTGCATCCATTTCTGTTCTCTTTTGTACTTCTGGCTCCATGACAGCCCAGTTTCAAGACAGAAATGCAGGAGTGGTGACTCATCCTATTAATTCCCCTTCCTCACAAATGCATATCCCCTCCAACCCTGCACTGGGGCACTGCCTGTAGAGGAGGTCTCCAAATGTGTGAAGAAGCCAGATTTTGGATGTGAAGTAAGCACTCCAGGCTAAGTAGAAGCAAAAATTTAGACTCTCTTTCCCCAGTTCAAAGTTTCCTATAGGCTAATTCAAGTGTCCTTACAGACTGAGCACTACCTGATGGAAGTGCCAGAAAAGGAGCCTGTTTACCACACTCCCTGTATAGGGTACCTTGGACATCCCAAATAGGCATCATATTGTCATGTGTTCCACAGGGCCAGGCCTCCCCTCACAGCTGTACTGTGCCACCCTAAGGTCAGGTGAGATGCTGTCTGAGGATGGTCCATCCCTACACCCTTTTCTGGTGCATTCCTCCATCACTGAAGACAACCAGTCAGGTTGTCATCTGCTTCACACCTTACCAGAGGGGACCGAGAGCACATGAAACCCACTCAGGTCTGAATGGATGCACACAGCGCAGCAGAGTCCTGCAAGATCACCAGCTCATAGAGCATGAATACACTTGTCTGCCGGTTCCAGTAGCTTGGCTGTGCCACAGACACAGAGGATGTTCATGGGAGACATGGCAATTCCCAGCACCAGGGGAGATGGGGTGAGACATCAAGTGTCACAGCCAGCTCAGATAAATGAGTCTGCATCTTCTTCCAGTCACTCAGTCAATGTTTTGCTGTCTGCAGGCATGAACTTCTAGTGGCAGAGTTTTCCTTTTTTCACAACAGAAGTTTTTTTGGTAAAAATGGATCTGTCAAACAAGAAGAAGGGATTACCTCCATTGAAGATTGTAGCACTGCATGTCTTCAATGCAGCACCTTAGCCTACTAACACATATCTGTTTCCAGAGACCAAAATTAGAACCCTACATTCATTTTCTGTGCAATCCAGAAAAAAACCCAGCATCCAATGTTAGTAGCTCATCTGCTGTCAGCCAGAAGGCTGGCTGGATGGGAAGATGAAAGTGACAGCTGCATGAAGAAGGGAGAAGCAGAGGCAATTTTTAAAGGGATTATTCAGAAACGAAAAGCACAGCAGGTTTTCAATCTGTTTCTTTTGCAACATTAGTAATGACATCTTTTTAATTGCCTGTGGTCCTTCTTATTTGTTTGCAGTTCCTCATTAAAATACTGTTGAGAGCAAAGGAATGTTAATATATAGCTGGAATGGAAAAAGACACCTAATGTTGTCTTCAAGTAAAATAAACTGTTCTTTTTTAACTAAAAAGCACTAAAACTGGAAATGTTTTTACCAGCTCCTTCAAAGGTGGCTGTGGGCCTTGAGGAAAATTGATTGTCCTCAAAAACTGTGGAGCTGATGGCAGCTGGGAGCATTAATACTCTTCCCAGAGAATAATCGATCCAATCCTCAACTCCGAAAAGACTGAAACAGAGCAGGACAAAACACCAAACACTTTCTAAAGCCTTAATCTAAAACCTATTGAAGTCACTGGAAAGAATAGTGACTTTTTGGATTAAAACCTAAATAAGACACACTCAAAAACTGTGACTAGGAAAACCCAACTTTTTTTCCCTTTTCTTCAGCGACCTAAAAGCATTTCAGATCTAACATGTGCAAGCTTGTCAGCATGTCAAGTTTATTTTATTTTCTTCATGTAATGTACCTTTCAAAACCTCTTTCTCTATTTTTGCAGACATTTCTCTACCTACCAATCACCGTGATGCTGAAGTGACTTTCTGTTTGCATTATGTATTTTGAATAACTGCAGTCTGCAATTGCAAACGCTATTTTTCTGGTTTGTGTGCTAGACATTACAGGATGGCAAACTGGTGGGATAAATAAAGCACAGAAATTGAAGGATTTGGCAATTAATCTAGTTATCTCTATCTAAGATTTGGTCTCCTAAAGACTTGTATATGTTAGCACATGTATGCATGCACACAGCGCCGTGTTTTGGTCTGTGTTTATTTACCCCATATTAAATGTTGTGAATCTTGTGAATTCTTGAAACTCTGCTTTGATACAAATATAGAAACTCAAAGCAAAACAATCTTCCTTTCTTCTCTCTTTAGTGACTCTTTTACAATATCCCTGACCCAACAGCTGGATAAATCCAACCACAACATTCTAAAATCAGAATGAACAGATGCAGGTGCTCTACTTGTAATATCCAAAGGTTGAACACCACTGTAAGTTACAACCTGAAAGTCTTTCCACATGGCCAGCTGCTACCAAATGCACTTTCATATCAATGTAAATATCACTAATATTTAGCAAAAACATTATCAGAGACCACAATGTGCCTCTCTGCAGCTCCATTTGCTAACCCCATCATCTTTAAGCAACTCCCTTTTTTAAAATCTTTTCTTATCCAGTCCAATTCCAGTGCTATTTCATGCTCTCTTTGTATGTGGTGGGGAGTTGAGTATGTCCACTATATAACAAGTATGAGTGCAGCTGCACATATGCACTCACATGAATGCTCTCACAGAAGTGCCTTTAGATGTAAACCCTTAGAAGTATATTTAGATGCAAGCCCTTAGAGACAACCCATTTGTGGGCACGCGCTTTTGTAATATAAATGCATGTGTACATACAAATGCTCTATAAAAAGTTGCAGTCAATCATCAAGGGCAAATTGTGTTGGACAGAATTTAGTGAGCCATGGGAATAAATGTGGGGCAAAAGTCCCCTCTTTTCATCTGAGGCTGATGGGTTTCATCTGTCAGAGGTTCCTCTCCCTGGAGCATGCAGGAAGTTCTTCCTCCCACCACTGGTTGCAGCCAACACGAAAAGTACATTTAAATTTTTTTTGTCAATCTGTATTTTAATGATGTTTCTTCAGATAAAACTCAGGTGTGAATAAATCTCAGTGGCCATATTTTCTATTTTACTGACTTTGGAAAATGGTTTATTGTATGCTGCTTGGTATTTTTAAACTGTATTTTAAAATGGCATATAAAGTTATCTATAGATGTGATTTTGCATAAGATCGTATCATGACCTTTTGTCCTTTTTTTTTTACTTGGAATTTTAGGATAATGTGGTCTGTGATGGATCATAAATGTATTGACAAAAAAATATCCATTTATAAATGAAATTTCTAGCCTTGGAAATTGCTTGGATTACATATTCATTTTGTAATTTGTTTGCCACCAGTGTCCCCCCAGATAAAAATGAGAATTCATCTAAGCTCATCTTTGTCATAGACTACATGCTTTTGTGACATGACTTTGTGAAATCCTCTTGACAGGCATATACTGAAAACAAGAATATCTAAGCAGGGCTGCATGTGTGGTGACATGGGTGGGAGAGGGAAGGTGAAATTCTGAGCTGACAGGGTCCTCCAGCATTACAGGATGGGGATTATTCAGTGCTAAGGGGAATCCATCACCATCACATATCTCACTCTGCTGCACACTGGTAAGTTGCCATGCTGACCTAATCCTTTATCTTAGACTCATCCTATCCTTTATCTTAGACTTTTAAATCATGGTGAACAATAAACTGCCCATGAGCCAGCAGTGTGCCTTTTGGCCAAGAAGGCCAATAGTATCCTGGGGTACATTAGGAAAGGCATTGCCAACAGGTCCCAGGAGGTGATCCTGCCCCTCTACTTAGCCCTGGTGAGGTCACATTTGGTTTGCTGCGTCCAATTCTGGGCTCCTCAGTACAGGAGAGACATGGAGCTCCTCAAGCAGGTCCAACAAAGGTCTAGAAAGATGCTGAGGGGACTGGAGCATCTCTCTTATGAGGAAAGGCTAAGAGACCTTGCCCTGTTCAGCCTCGAGAAGAGATGACTGAGAGAGGACCTTAGTGTCTGTAAGTATCTGAAGGGAGGGTGACAAGAGGATGGAACCAGGCTCTTCTTAGTGATGTCAAGCAATAGGACAAGAGGCAATGGGCAGAAACTGATGCACAGGAATTTCTACTTGAACAGGAGGAAGAACTCCTTTAGTGTGCTGTGACTGAGCACTGGAACAGGTTGCCCAGAGAGTTGTGGAGTCTTCCTCATTGGAGATAATAAAAAGCCATCTCTGGACACAATCCAGAGTAACATGTTCCAGGTGAACCTGCTTGATTAGCGGGGTTGGGTGGCATGATCTCCAGAGGTCCTTTCCAACACCATCCATTCTGTGATTCTGTGATTTATTAGTCTCAGATTTTATATTTAGCATCCAGTAATTAAAGGCAGCAGCAGAAAGATAAAATTCTTTAATCATAATAAATAAGACGGTATTTTCTGTCATGAGAAAGAACTTCTTTACTGAGCAGGTGATCGTGAACTGGTACAGATTGCCCAGAGAGGTTGTGGAGTTTCCCTCACTGGAGATATTCAAGAACCATCTGGATGCAATTCTGTGCTCTAGGACAATCCTGCTTGAGCAGGGAGATTGGACCAGATGATCCTACTGGTGGTCCCTTCCAACCTTACCCATTCTGTGAAATCTGGGTTTCTTGGCAGAGGACAAGAGAAGTTCAGGGCGTGCTCTCCTCATACATGTGCTCAGGCACCAAGCCCAGGGGCACCTCAGCACGACTCTTTGTGGTTGGTTGTCATCAGATGACCTTGTTAACCAGCTCAAGTAGTGACTGGGGCCAGTCTGGGAAGGTCTGAGAAGCCTGACATGGCTGGCTGCACAACCGTGTGATAGTCAGTCAGTCTTGCATGGGGTTTTACAGCAAAACAGGGAGATGGCTCACTCCATCTTGATTAAACTACCTCGTGTTTTGCTTTCAGAGTCCTCAGCGCATTGCGAAGAAGCCGGGCAGAGGCTAACTGGTCTTTTGCTGCAGGAAGAAACTTAAGAGAAATACACAATTTAATTCAGTTTTGTTTGGCAGAAAAGTTTCTTCCATTCTGTTGCTATTGCTACAAAACCAAAGCTGTAATTCTTTGGAAATCCAGAGCATGCCACCAGAGAAGAATTAGCACAATGGTTTTAGTTTTATGTGACATTCCCAAAACACAGCTACTGAGCATTTAGAAAAGAAGAAACAAAATAAAGTAAGCTGTTTGTTCATCGTGTTCCAACACTCATCCATCTGCCTCTCTTTGTACACACAGTCCTTCAGTCACAACTTTTCTTATCAGTCACTGTCAAAAATATGACTCATGTTCCACATAAGAGACTGGGGGAAAGTACAGAAATTTTTATATGCAATAAAGCTTTCTCTTGCCCAGGATCTCCTGCATTAGCTTGTATTTTGCCTCTCAATTAAGAGAATAACACAATGAAAATATACTTTTTCTGGCTCTGGTTAGCTACAGCAGGACTCACTGTCTGTGCTACAATTAGCTCTGCTTGGCTCTTCAGAGAACCTGGTACATGAAGCTTTGATATAGCTAATTTTAGGACAAAGAGGGGCCATGAGGGGACTAAGTGTTCGTACAGACTATACAGAGTCTCCTCCTCTCTACCCAGGCTTCTTGTAATCTCAGCTAACACACTTTCATAGCTGCAAAGCAGAAGCCACTCTAAAGTGGGGACATTGGCCAAAACGTCTGCCCACATAGCTCACTCTGATTTTGAATCTGTGTAGTGCTGCCATAAAACACCATATCCCCAGGCAGATGGAATGGTTCCCGTAGGAAGTCTGTGTAGCCTGTGTAGTCTGCCCTACTGGTGACACCTTCAGTAACCATCCCTTTTCCATGTCATCATGCTGTACTCTGCTGGCAGCAAGGCTGATCCTGGATTCCCAGGTGAAGGCTGTGTTTGCCTAGGACATCTCTCCTGGCTGCTGCTTTCCACATGCTAGACTGGTTTTAACATCTTGCCTGGCTGAGAGATAAGAGACAAAACACACAGCAGGCTGTCAGCAGATTTCCAATTCAGATGAAATCTCACAGCTTTTGTCACACAAATCTAGTGCTTTCTCACAACAAGACCCTCATATGCATCAGACAAGCACTGCTGCCAGGAATCTCTCCTGTCCAACCGATTCCTCTAAGATCAGAATATCACTTGCTAAGGAGAAGGGGGAGAAATTCCCTAGAGGTCCCCTCCCAAGTCTGCTGGGACTGACTCACTTGTGCAGTGTGTGTGGCACCGTGCTGTGGGTAAGGAAAGCTCTTACCCGTGTAGATCATGTCTCTGACTGACAAACTGATGTTTTGCATTTCTCAGTAATTTTTCTTTCTTGCTACAGTCACTAGCACCCATGCATAGGAAAGGAGTGGGACTGAGGCCCATCACATCTGCTTCAGATGCACAAAATTTGCCACGTTATTTTGTGATACTAAAGTTATTACAGAAAGTCACAGGCTTAGATAAAGAGGAAACAAGATGAAGTTAATATGCCTTAAAATCACAGCAGCAATTTACCTTTTGTGTCTTATAATGATGAGATAGAACTATATGATGCTGTCTCTAAAAACATCACTGAGGGAAGCTCCAAAGAACAAGACCTCTAATATGTCTTTTGCACTTCATTTGCTTCATTCTCCACTTTAATTTCCTAGGCATCTCCTAAGTGCATTCAGTAGGATAGTAAGTATAATTTCTATGAGCTAGCTAAATTACTTCTGGCAAATTTGTATCAGCACTTATGTTGTATTAACATCATTACATTATAATTTAAACCTTTCATTACACCACTAATCAAAGACAATTCTTGCAAATAAACCAAATCTTCTAGTTTGAAAACAGTATCATGTCTTAGTTTCTTTTTTAGTAACTGAGCGTGGTCACTATAACCTCTGTAGGTAATAGAGTAGTTTCTATATATCAGCAACATTGCTTTCCGTGAAGCAAAACTGCTGGGTCTCAGTATTCTCTGCTTGTGTCTCTACAAGGCAGCATTATGTACAATATCCACCAGATATAACACTAGGAAATTCTGCTTCCCTTTGACAGGCAATCCTGAAAACATCTGCTAGTGTAAGCAAATTGGCTGAGGAAACTGCGTGCTCCCACTTTAGGGATGTTTTCTGTTTTTCATTTTTCATCTCTCTATTGCACAGATACATCACTTGTACTGCTGAAATTAGAACTGGATTCATAAGATAAAGTGCTAGAATCATCAAAAAGCTGAAAGCACGATTTTACCATGTCAAGGGTTTGCCAATGGATGATAGAGGCTCTTTTCTGTTTGATATGGCAAGCTGCAGTAAACCTAACACAATTATACGTATTTGAAAATGAAAGCTTCCTTGGCTTCAGCACAAGAAATCCTAGCCACATTTAGGATTCACATCCATAGAGATACCATGCTTGGCTCTTTCTTGAGATTCAATACACCATGTTTGCAGGCCACAGCCACAGAAACATAAATATATTGTTTCCCTTGCAATTATTCAAGAAGAAAAAGAAATCAAGCTAGTGATGAAGAGTTGGAAAGTATGTATTAACACACTGCTAGGTGACCAGGTGGCCATGCTTGTGTTCACCAGCACTATGAGAGACTGTAACTAGAAAGCACTGACTGCCTCTGGTAGTGCACAGTAGTAGCCATAGTAGTCAGAGATGAAAACATAAGAGCTGATATACACAATATACTGCTGCCAGTTGACTGTCAGAAAAAAAAAAAAAAAAAAAAAAAAAAGAAAGCTTATCCTGAAGACCAGTGGGAAGATCAAACCTATAATGTACACACAATGTTCTTCATGTCAGTGCAAGAGAAAATCAGATGCCAAGAAAGGCCACATAAAATCAGCCAAGATGCTCACTTTGCCTGGTACCCTTCTTGTGACAGGGACAAATCAAGGATGTCTGTGGAGCAGTTCAATAAAAAACAAGTACATAATGATGCTTCCCTAGAACAGCCTTTCAGCTGCCAACAGTTCTTGCTCAAGGATTTGCTGCAGGAGAACAGTCTGGAGATTTAAGAACCCTTGGTGGGTTATCCTTCAATGAATGTAGACCTTTGGCAACCACATCTTGCACAGAATTCCTTTGAATACGCACATATCATGGAAAATAAGTGCTGCAGATTTAAATCACATACACTAGACATATATACATATGCACGTTACCTGCAAAAAAACCCCCATTCATTCATTTTCATTGAAGCTTCTGGCTGCCACCTTTCTTTAAGGCTCCTTACTTCTTGTATTGAAAAAGGACGGGAAAAAATTGTTCCTTCATACAAACAAGGAAAAAGTTGGCTGCTTCAGAATGAGGATGTACCTAGAGCAACATCCAGTCTCCAGTGGAGCATTAATATAGGTGAAAGACTTTCTGTTATTTCCAAACTTGATGTGAGTACAGTGAATTGGTATTCACTCTTTCTAGGTAGTTTTGTAGACCTTTGCCACACCCTCCATGTCATCTCTGGCAGGCTGAAGAGTCGCAGCCTACACATGCATTCAGTGTTTAGAAGCTGGATTACTCACCTTGGTCATTATATAACTGTAAAACTTATCAGATTTAATAACCACCAAGCAGGGGAGCTCGATGCTGCACAGAATGTTAAAAACTCTGGATTTATCCAGTAGTGTACTAGCATGGGGTTTTGTCTACTCCTGAACACTGAGGTTTGAGAGGCAGCCATAAGCTCAGAGCCCCCCCCATCTTAGTGATAAAGGTAAAATTGCTGAACAAGGAGGCTTCTGATGTGCATCATTTTGCATCTGTCTCCACTAAATTTCATGTGTCATTTAATTGCTCTGTTATTCATACTCACATGGTGCTTTTGCGGTTCTTCAAATTCAATCCTCATCTTTGCTATTTTTCAGAATAACAAGTATTCTGCATATCATCTTCAAATTTTATCTCTCACTTTTTACTTCTTTTCGAGTTATTTTACTATGTAGAACATCAAAGTCATAGCAAATGCCTTTGGAACACAACAGTAGAAACCTCCTTTTGCTCTAAAAAATTATCATTTTATATCCTTACTTCTGATTATTCACACAAGGTTCTCCCCTCTATCCACTAGCTGCTCAATCAAAGGTCCCTTTAGATTTAGGTTCTTCAGTATCCTTTGGGCATCATCAGATATGCTGAATCCAGTTCTCCTTTATTCTTGTAATTTTTCATTCAGAGAAATTCAATATATTTGTGTGACACAATTTACCTTTGTGAAATTTCTTCCTCACTAGAAAGAAGTTCTTCCTCACAATCTCTGGTTTATGCATCTATCCTCTAATTCTCTGTGGTTCTTTAATAGTAATTTGCCCAGTACACATTAGGTTTCTGAATTGGTGGCTTCATTTTTCACACTCTCTTCCTTTCCTTTGATACTATTACAGTTTTGAGTGCAAAGCTACACAGTAGTGTGAGAAATGCAGTGCTTTCTGTCTAGAGCTTCTTGGGTGCACTGGATAAAAACCATCAAGTAATGGGGACTTGTTAATGTTAATACTGTCTGCTTATTCCAAGACATTTTTAGTTAAAATTGAGACATATTCACTGATAAATCTTCTGTAAGAAGTGCTATCTGGGCTCTTCTTCAGTGGACAGATCCAATAATTATGAAAACATTTGTTTCTTTTCTGCACGTTTCTCACTCCAATCATTGAGCTGCCCAAACAAACCCCTGACAGTCTTTCTGCTCCTGATGTGTTTTTAGAATTTATGAATTGATTTTAGTAAAAAATTTCCTGGATCATTTGAATTTGGGAAGGGAGGGTGCTTAGAACAAGGTTTTTTGGCCTGCCTTGATACCTTTTTGCACTTAATTACAGCATACAGATCTTCCTATCTACCCTATCTGGGCACAACTTCAGATGCTCAAAGGAATTCTTCTTGTATTTAATAACATTTCTTTCAATGGTGTCTATACATGCTGCCTCCTTTCTGTGCTTTCTCAAATCTTTTTCGATTAGCAGAAAGCATTTGCTTTGTTTCTCCACTATGGTACAATTAATTGATACTAAAGTTGTGTGCAGAAATTCAGTGCCATCGTAAACACCTTCCTAATAAACATCCTCACTTTTGTATAGCTCCCCTTTGCAAAATTTAAAAGCCGTAAGAAGGTTGTTGTTTCTCTGGGCATTCTCACTTCTTTTGATCCTGAAAATGTTATAAATCCAAGTACATCATGGTCACAACTACCAAACGCTTCTTCCACAGTCACAGTCATTATATGCTAATATTGTTCCTTCATAAAGTCCTGGGCAATCTACTCTGGCTGAGGAAAGGGGCACTGGACTAGACAGTATCCAGAGGTGCCTGCAATTGTTCTGTGATATCATTATGTAATATTATTTGATAAAAATAATTTACCAGAAAATAACATTATATTATATTGTGATTTAATCACAACATCACTGGCTGAGATAAGAACAGTGTAATAGTTGAAATCAAGTAATAATAATAATAATAATAATTATAATAATAATGAGGAGGAGGAGGAGGATGAAAAGGGAGATAGCAAAAAAATGAGAGAGGAATAAAACCAAGAAAAAAAAGTGATGCACAGTACATTTGTTTACTACCCACTGACCACTGCCCAGCCAGTCCCTGAGCAGCGATCAGTCCCTACTTATTAACTCCCCCCAGATGGAATGACATCACTAATCAATAGATAAAGACCAGCTGAACAGCAAAGCACACAGATCAACTATAACACCTTAACTGGCAGAGACAAGAGTTGTCTTGTAGGAACTGTGTTTCATTCATAGCAAAGAGGCCTGCTCATATTTGGAAAAGTATTAATAAAATGTGGAGAGCAATATAATGAGATGGATTGTTGCTAACACAGCTGTGGAAGAACACTGAGATTGAAAATGCTTGTTTCTTTTCCAGGGACTATGCTGGTAAAGCTGGGCTTGGTAAAACCTTGTGTACTATCATTCAAAATAATGATGGTAGAGAATGAGACCTTTGGTGCCCAGATTGCTTCATTAGGAAGATGAGTCAGGTCTTTTGAAGTTGTCTTGGGTTTGAGCATCCAATTGCTGCGTGGGTGAAATTCAGTCCTCCAGGAGGACAAGGCCTCTTAAATCAAGAAACAAAAAATGGATTACATGCAGTTGTGGGAAGGGTATCAGAGAAAGTCTGCGACAGACAGACAGAATGAAAGAAAACAGCAGCTAGGCAGAGAGCAGCAGGGAAGGACAGCTGTGCAGCAGGAGAAAGGAGGTCTCAACAAAATGGGATACCCAGTGGGGACAGAGGCAAAGGCAGAGTCATTGAAGAGGTAAAGAAATCACACGCTCATGTGGACTCCACCATCATATGCTGGAGGTTGGTGACTGGATGCACTGGACTCCTGGATGGTGGGAAGAGTGCATGGAAACTGGGCAGGACTGGGTACACTGTGGGAATACAGTGGGCAAAGAGATAGTCTCCGCTTCTGAGACAGGGAAAGACTGTCAGCGTACTGTGCCCACTAAAAGCTATCCCTGTGGTTTTAAACAGAGATGAGGAGGTTCTAAAAGCCATTACGAATGAGTCTGTATTTAACTTTTGAGATGAACAGTAAACACTAGTAGTATTTAGAGTAGAATAAAATGTTAACCTTAGATGTTATTTCTTGAAAAATCCCCATTGGGAAATCTTAGATATTCTTGGGAAGTGCAATGAGTCTATAAAACAGCTATTTTAAGACATACAGTCTACAATTAGAAGAGTGAAATAATACACGCTCAGAGATGTTTTCAGATGTCAGAAATGTTCCCACATAGTCTACTGTGATAATGGTTAAAACAGCCTGGTACTGAGAGTGCCGGCCTGGGGTCTTCTGAATTCCATACATATTTTGGAACTTACCAGGATCATTACTATAGGTTTTAAAGACAGAGGGTCATAAAGACTGAAGCAGTCTAAGTTTTGAAACCTGCATGTGGGCCATTCAGGTCAGTGTGAGAGAATGGTTCAGCACACTGACTATTAGTATAGCTGGAACCCTGGGAATTGCAACTGATCTGGAAAGTGAACTGAAGAACAGGAATGACTAAAACCTATTAGAGCAGACTCATCTTCTCCGGTAATTCAAAGATTCAAGACAAGAGCTGAGGCACGATCTGGCTGATAAACAGCAGATTTCTGAGTTTAAAAAAAAAAAAGAGTTTATGAGAAAACAGAGAGATGTGAATCCCTTGGCCACAAAAACAATTTAGGGTGGCTTCCAAAGCAAGGAAAAGATACTGAAAAATATACTAACAATGGCCTATCAGAAAAGGCACCAACACTAATCTTAATGAACCTAGCATTCCTATTATTAGTATAAATATCTTGCCCATGGAGTAAATTACAAAGAGATTTTACAAAACAACTGCCACTTTGGCGGGACATGCATACTGATTCAGCAATTACAGGACTTGAAACATTTTCCATTAAAGGCTAAAGAGAGAAAACCTATGTGGAGATGTCCAGGAGCAGAGAATCTTTGCCAAAGGAGTTGCTTTTCTGGGAGACATTACTAAATTGTACCTCAAATCAGTGGTGATGAATGAACTAACCAGTGAGTCCCTATTCCCTTTTCCCTCAGTGCAATAAGCATACAGAGAACATATGAGGGCTATGAACTTGTTTCATTCCACTGCAGCAGAGAAAACAACAATATCAGAAAACTGGTAGACAATATTCCAATTAATGCAAAGGGTGCTTGTTTTCACTTTGTTTCTGGTGACACACAAGCACTTGTCTAGTGGCATAGGGTGCTGCTTGAAGTCTAGTTAAAGAGTAATTTGCCTGAGCCAAGGTAACCTATGGAGCTGGGGTGAGCAAAGCATTGCAGAAGTACTGGCAAAATGTGCACAACGGGAAGTGATGGACAGTCTTATAAGCCCCCTGTGTTTGGATCTGCAGTCTGAAAGACCAGGTGTTTTATTAGAGTAACCTTCATTTTGACTCCAGAGCAAGTCTTGAACTGACACTTTGGTGTCTCGTCTTTATGACTGAACCTCTGTCAGGTGATGTAGTGATATTTGACTAAGCTGGCCATGTGCACAACCCCAAATTTAGTAGGTACAAATGACTGCCTTACATAAATTATTGCAAAACTCTCAAAATAAGTTGAAGGAAGAGCCTGAGTTATTTTAGAGTGTATTTGACTATGAAAAACTGGGCTACCTGGGCTAACCCAAATTTTTGTTTACAGAAATTATTTCTTTTTTGGTTGGTTGGTTGGTTGGTTTGGTTTGTTTGTTTTTTGTAGACCAGTTGTTCTTGGCAACTTATCAGAAAAAAAAGAAAAAAAAAAGCCTTCAGAAAATAGCTTAAAGACTTTGATCTAAGCAATCAGCAGATGTCTACTACAGATGTCTATTGTATGCATGGACTAATAGGTAATGTTCTTTTTTTAAGGCAAAATTACTTACCTATGCAGTTAATAGAGGTTCTTTGAAGCAAATCAATATGCATTCATTTATGATACACATGAAAATTATGGTTTTACCAGTGAGAAAATAATGAAAATTAATAAAAGGTAAGGTTATTAAATTTGAAATAAGTTTGGGCTGTTGTCTCATTATGATTGTATGCCAGAAGAAAATAATGCTTGAGGCACTTTGTAGATCTTGCCTTTCCAGCCTACCAGTGGAAGTAACTTCTACTAAGTGGCCATCTTCATAAAGGTATAGAAAATAAGTCTGGAAAATACCAAGAAACAGCTAAAAAATACCTATTTAGGGAAATATCTATAAGAGATTTCACTTAGAGTGCTTCCTTCCCACACTCTGTTATGTTGGTAACAGCACTGCCTACCTGGAGCACCCAGGGATTTGAAGATTGCAAAATATAGAAGTCTTAGTTAAGGCACAGAGACACTGATCCTCAAATGCAGCATTTTCATTTCAGTTGTATATGTTTCCGGTTACTAACTATGGATAAATTATATGGCACCTAAAATAGTCTCTCTGGTACCATTCTATTGCAAGTTGTACTGTTCCCAGCACGTCAGCTCCCAAGCCACTGAAGTGAGCCTTGGGCAAAATGTTTCAAAGGTTCATTATGTGCTTACTCTCTTTCCTTGCCAGGGGATAATGAAGACTGATGTGCTTTGCTGGTTTTGTTGTGGGTGAGAGATTATATGTCAAGGTGACAAGTCACTGTCTGTCAGAAGGGACCGTCTTGCAGTCATTGCTTTGTAGCAGTGTCAGACGGGATCCCAAGAGTGCTGCAGTTCCTGAACTGAATAGCCCAGCAGAGCTGGAGTGCTCCAAAGAAACTAGACTATGGCAGTTGAATTTTGAAGGGCCAAAATGTGGATGGTGGACTTCTTCTTAACACAGTGCTTCTTGCCCTTCAGGTCTCCAGTTCAATAATATCTCCATGAAGACAGAGGGAAAATATATGAAAAACAAGTGTGAGCAAATAGGGTTGAGATTTCAGGAGATGCATTTTGATTTTTCTGCAGTTTTATGAGCCATCAAAAAACCCATATACAGAGATCACATTAAGAAGTACTTCAACACCCTCTACAGGAACCAGAAACAAACAAGAAAAGAATTTATACCTGCAGTTAATTCTGACAAATTGAACAGACAGACTGAAGTGATTTTAGATTACTCAGGTAGTCTTGGAACTCTCATTTTCCCAATCAGGTCACTAAGTGTGTTATATCCTAGGAGCTATTACATGTTTTGTTTATGTCTCAGAAAAGATGTTGACTTGAAGGATACAAACATTCCTCACCTTGTCACTTGTCACTGTGTGTTTCTTCTTTCTCAGTTTTAGGAATGGATTGTTACCATCATGCAGTTTCTGAAGAACTTTATTACATGAAAATCTGAAAGTAAATTTAGTCCAAGCTGTCCATGCTATATCTGAAAGTCAAATGTGCCTCTTGTCCAGCATATATTTACACCATTGACAAAAAAGAGGTAAAGCTATCAGTGTAAAATTCTAAACCCTAACTTATTTTGCAAGTGCTGGGAAGGCTTTGCTCCATTCCTATTAGCAATTATTGTGCCTCAGCAAATGAGAACATTGTCTTCACAAAGCTGGCTTCTTCCTGTCCCAGAAGAGAGAACAAGAGCAGGTGGTCCTGAAAGAACACAGACTTCGCAGACAAACCACCAGCATATTGACGGCTTCTTCTGGCATGGAGTAAATGCCTGAATGCCTTCTTCCACAAAAGGAGCTTACAAGCCTCAGACAAAACTTGAGAGCACCCACAGACATGACAGACCACATGCCTAGGCTGTGGTAAAGGGAGAACAATTGTTCTCGGGGAATTATAGCTGTGTGTGATGAAGAAGGGGAGTTGGATTTGGGAACTTCAGTGCAATAAGTCAGAGGATGCAAGGCACACACGGTCAAGCAGTACCCATTTTGTCTCCGCTTCTGCTGCCAGGCTTAACACCTCTGATCTCCTTCCTTACTCTCAGACACTGTGGGCAAAGCTGGAGCTCTCACAGGCAGTCTCCTGAGAAAACCCTGCAGAAGCACACAAGACCCTACCTGCAGTCTGGTACACTGAGTACATAAGGGGAGCCTGCCCAGGGCACTTCAGCAGGAGACAGTAAGTACCAAGAGAACCTTTGGTGGCTATAGCCCCACACACCACCCTGTGCCCCTGGCACAGTGAGGCTCCCCAAAGAGAGATGCACTCTTCCTTGTATACCCAAGTGGAACTCATAGGAGATGTCATGCACCCATACACTCAACCCACACTCCAAGGGAAATCACCAAGGCAAAATCAGGGTGTCATGTTAAGACTGCTGTTGTTTGAGTTTTCTGTCTCCATCTGTTCTCCAAATCTGGCCATGTGCTGCAACGCTCTGTGCCCCAAAGGCCTTGTCTATCTGGGCTGCCCCTGTCAAGATGTGGCAATGCTGATGACACATGGTTGAGCCAGGACAGGCTGTGGCTGTGAACAGCAGCTACTCAAGCATTAAATCTCTTCAGGCACATACCTGTTGTGAGGTAAATTTGAGTCCCTTGGCAGTGAAGCAGCACTGAGGGAGGAGATGCCATTGCAGCGTGGTACAAAGTCTAAGTGAGACCAGATGTGCCAGTTGTGTCCTGCTGGGAAATTCTGTCCTTGACAGCATAAGAGAGAAGCTCAGCTATCCTGGTGTATGACAGCATTGAGCTGAGATGATGCAGGATTTGGGCTGGGTTACTGCTGGCAGTGTGATACTAGTGGAAATACAGACAGAATGCCAGCAGATGCAGCCACAGGGCCCACAAGCTAAATATTTCACATAAAATTGGATAATTCATTTAGCCACAAGCCTCCTATCCCTTCTTGTAGCTGGCTTTAGTAGCTTTTCCTAACAGACTTCATGTAATGCAAGACATAGGATGGCAAAGCCTCTAGCCATTCATAGTGAAGCTTCAGCTCATCTTTGAAAAGGTCAAACTTCTCACTTGTGTGTTTGGAAGAATGAGCAATTGTGTTATAAAAATACTAAAAATGCCTAAAAACTGACTTGGCATTACTTCTCGGAGATGTGTCAATCTTCTTGCAAAGTTAATTGGTCTTGTGTGAATAGAGAAAGCAGAATTTCAGGCATGCTGGTTCTTGCACTCTCTTAATGAGTCACTTGGATGCCTATTTGTCACATGATTTTGCCATTTGCTATTTGATTAAGGGGTTTTTAACCTTTCCAGTAATCTACTGAATTCTAAGTGATCTGTGGGTGTGAGCATTCTTTGATCTCCATTTATATCTACAGAGTTAGCAAAAGTCCCTGTCAGTTCCTGTTCAAGGAAGAAAGCAAGTTGTTACAAGTAGAGTGTGACATATGACACTTCACAATCATCTGGATTAAAACAGTACTTTTTTCACTGAAGTAAAAAAAGCTTTAGATTAAAATCCCTCAATGAAGCCTTTTTGAGTCTGAACTCAAGACTTGCTTTTATATACACTCGTATTCTCTCTTTAATGTATGCTGAAAGAGAGACCAGAGAGTCTATGTTTTCATATGATTGAAGCATGAGGGCTAGTTTTAGGGACACCACAGTGTCACTGCAGGATGGCAGTGGACTTTGTGCTTATGTTGCATGAATGTTCAGAGAGGTGCACATGCAGTTTTATCTACAGGGTCTGCAGCTGATGGCTTACATCTGTTCTAATGCTGGAAGTTACTTTTTGGAAGAAACAAAGAAACATCACGGGAGAAAGAAGGGAGAAAGTAAAAACTATCTGAGTGGCCAGCCAGGAAGAGTAGTAATGGAGACCCAGATGAGCATCCTCCCCTGTGTCTCCTAGTTCAGCTGGTGGCATTGATGAGGAGTGTTGTTTCCCTACAGCTACATACTTCTTTGGGACCCAGTTGAACACCCTACTACTTGCTCCCATTCACGAGGCTCTTAGTGCTGGTGGGAATATGCCCATTAGGTGCAAGCACTGCATGTATATTACTGGACAATATTCATTGAGTATTTAAATTATTTCTTTATGTTTTTACAAAAATTTATTACTTTATTACAAAGTAGAGTTTAGGTTTCTCTAATTCAGACAAAAAATCTACAAAATGAGAGATAAGGAAAAAGGGGAAATAAGGTGTCAGACTTGTGCCAGTGGTAGATATTTCCTGTAAAAACCTATTGCAGGAATATCTGGGTTTGTAGGTACAAAAACATGAAAAATTATAAGAGAATTAGCATGACAGGGAAAAAAGCATCACTTTAGAAGTTCTGAAATATGCTGCTCTATAACACTATACTCTATAACAGTTATAGTGAGAGGTTGCAGAGCTGTAACACAGCTCTGAGTCAGCAGGCTTCAGGGCTGCAAACAGGCAACCTCAGCATTACCAAGGCTGTGGCATCTAGGCATTGAAGGTGCAGAACAACACCTGTCCTGGATGCTGGACAGAAAAGCATCAGGTCCAGGACATAGACACTCACTACAACAATGCCACCTCTGCCCTGTGCCACCCAGGCAGCTGCTTGCTGCTGAAACAAATCTCAGCATCAAAGCAGTGAGTCACAGACAGATGTTTTCAGTCCAAGGTTGCCAATGGGAAATAAGACCCAGAAGGAAATCAAAATTATAAAAACTGTGATTAACCTCTAGGTATGCTGCAAAATCCTCTTTCTTCTTTCAGCATTCTTACTAGAAAAGCCAGAAAATCCCAGTTCCACTCAGGGCACTTTGGGTTTTGGATGACACATGCTGTAGAAAATCTTGTGACAGGTATGGGTTTTGACTAGCAGAGTGATGTAATAAAAAGACTATTAGCTGGGGGAGGTGACACACAAAAAAAATGTTGGTCCAGACTTTACAAAGCAACATAAACATCATCATCCTTGTAACAAAAAACATTATTTAAAAAAATTGGTCTTCTTAGCTAACAGTTCCTTTTCTTGGGTCTTTGTATGATTCCCTCCCTCCCTCCCTCCCTCCCTCCCTATCCCCCTTCCCACTTCCCTAATTTTCTCCCTCCTCTTCACCCCCCCTCCCTAATTCCCTCCCTCCCTCCCTCCCTTCCTCTCTCCCTCCCCCCCTCAGGCATCAGCTTTTCTTGAAACAATTGGAGTGTGGAAAATCACATTTCTTTGTTACCAGAGACATCTGTCCTGCAGAAAGAACCAATTGACATTATGTGGTAAAGTGTTTAAAACTACAGTAACATACAGAAGACAAGCTGAACTGCACCAGCTACATGTGAAAGGATACCACAAACCCCCTTATTTTTTACTTACTCATGAACTGGGATGCCTCAGCACACACAGGCTCCATTTTGCTCTTAGAGAATGTCTGTTACTACAGGGCTGCTTTCCTGAGGCCCAAGGAGTATGGAAAAATTAGACTAATATAATTAATCTTCTTTCATATTTCTTGTTAACTAGTGTGTTCCATATAACAATAATAAAGCATAAAACAGGTGTAAAAGAAATACTAAAAACATGAACATCTGTAGAAAGCATTCCCTACCATAAAGTCAGGAGTGTGTGAAAAATAATTGCCAGTGGCAAAAGTTAGCAGAACAGGATGCAAACCTGGCTCTTGACAAATACTTATTTCAGTCGTTTACACAAGCAGTCATTAAAATAAAATCATGAAAATGAGATCCATGAAGGATCAGTCCCAGTAATGAGACACTGGCGCCATCTAGGAGAGGAATAAAATACATACCAAAAAAAAAAAAAAAAGTTAAGTGGAGCATAAAATGCAGCTCGGCCTAGTTTGCAGAGTGTAATAGGGCATTTCACTTCCACAGGATTTTTATGAATTGCAAGGACAAGTTTCAGCGAAGAATGTTCTCCACTTTTCCAACCCTCAGTGATTCTAAAAACACTTTAAAGTGTTTTAATCCGGTTTTTACACATATTTTTCATATGACTTAGTCCCTGGATGTGTCTCCCCTATGAAGTGGGAATTTTTAGGGCTCACTTAGGCAGTGGCTGCCCTCACTTTTCCTTTCACTGGAGGGGCCACAGTGAGGCATTTTGTATGGCTGACAGAAGCACTGCAGTGGTCTGTGTGACTGTGGCTTGTTGCTGGGTAGGCTTGGGGGGAAAGGGAAGAGGAATGATGGGTGTTTTCTTTCTTTGCCACATGGAATAGACCATTTATTTCAGTTGAGGAACCATTTCCAGATGGGAGAGCAAAGGTGGAAAACATTATTGGTCTTGGTGGCTTGTTGAGAAGTAACATTTCATGCTACCCTTATTGCAGTCTGGTATTCACAAATATTTTGGACACTATGGAACCTTGAATTTTGACATAAGTCTCCACTCAGGTGTATAATAGATATGTGGAGTCTCTCCCCATTGCTTAGGAGGGAGATGTCCCATGACATCAATGTAAAAGGGAGATACAGCAGCTGCAGCTTGTCCTGTCTGCTAATAGAGTGACACAGTAGAAAGACCAGACCAGATGAGCCACAGCACTGCTCAAAGTAGCCTGATCATCAGGACACAGAGGATCAGCTATCCGGGATATCCCACTAGCTGCAAATTTCCATCTGCAACTGCCATGTCTTGAGAGCACCTACCTGAGCTGTATTTCTACACACACATCTCTGATTTTGCAGTCCTCTCCTCTTCATGTATTGTTGTGCTAAAGACAGAACTGACTGCTCTTCTTAGCTCCACCTTCAGAAAAGAAACTATGCTGTCCTTTCACTATAAATGACTACTCAAAGGCATGAAGTTTCATCAGGTGTCCTCTCTAGGGTTTAAATTCCATCTGTTTGGCTTCAAATAACTTTCGGGTTGATTCTACCTTTTTCTTTCGTGTGTTTGAGTCAACAAATCTCGTAACTGGGGTAGGAAGTTTCTACCGTGTTTCCACGAGACTAGACAGGCCATGATTTCTGAATTCCAAACCTGCCTGCACATCCATGTTGCTCAGAAAGTGCTTTTTCAATCCAAAAATTTAAAAAAAAAAAAAAAAAAAAAAAAAAAAAAAAAAAAAAAGGAAAAACATAAGACATAAAAATTTTATAATCTTTAAGGAGGTCATACGATGGGGTCATATAGGTTCATAGACTTACCCAGTAGAAATACCAGGGCCAGTTTTACCAGCAGTGTGGGAGAGGCTGAATGAAAGTATGAAAGTATGATGCATCTGCCTTTGTGGTTGCCAAATTACTGGCTTGACTAGTCGGTGGTTTTGAGCCACACGCTGCTGACCATGTCAGCTGGTCATTGCTGTGGTGCAGACAGTGCAGCTCAAAAGGCCAAGGTGGCTGGGACCCTACTTCAGTTCTTGTAAGGGAAGTAAGAACAGGAAGGCATCTGTTGAATAAAAGGCAGGGAAGTTTTGTCATGTATTGCTTTCTCAGTGTGAATGGATTTAGAGAGAGATCATAATGTTTGACACTGAGTGACAGAGAGGCTGTGATAAGGCATTTGAGAGCTTGGATGTCTGCTGTGCCATCAGCTCTGCTAGGAGATCACAGAATCATAGAATATGCTGAGTTGGAAGGCACCTGTCAGGATCATTGAGTCCTACTTCTGGTCCTGCACAGGAAACCTCAAGAATCACCCCATGTGCCTGAGAATGTTGTCCAAATGCTTCTTGAATTCAGACATATTGAAGGTCATTTTGTTCTTTTGGTACTTTTAATGGATTGAGCTATGGTAGTTTACCATGGACAATTCGCCACAACACAGAATTGTCCCCCACACAGTTTACAGCCAAGCAGTTGTTGCCTGCTGGGATTCTTCACATGTGCAATCTGGCATACGTTTTCCATTGCAGATCTTCTTGCAACTAGCTCCGTAACTTGAGTTACATTCATTATAGTTGCTTCATGGAAAAACAGTATGTAGTTTGAATTTATAGGTGTCTACCCCAGTTGTCTTTATAAAAACCACAGTATTCTGAAATATTCACTTACAAGCAACCCATGCTGGGAGGGGAAAAAGATCTGAGTTACCTCCTCATTGCTATGCTTTTTATTTCCTAAAAATCAATTATATTATTAATTTGATGCATTATGACTTACATATGGTAAATCTTCTAACAGCCAGCAAAATGAGAACTGCAGAATCTTTGGCAAATTATTTTAGATATGGATACAAATATACTCAACCAACAGTGCTCCAGAACTTCATTCCCTGTCCTTTTTCCAGAGCCTATAGGAGATTCAGCACCTACAAATTCCAGAGAGCACATAAAACTGATTAATTAAAGCCTCCTATTTCTAGCCATTTTGGAAGCCAATGAATTTGGCAGGACATTTCTGTGCCACTTCAGCTCCTGAACCACCCAGCTCCTGCTCTCACACCACCTTTAAGACTACAGGAGAGAGACTAAAGGAGATAAGAGAATCATAAGGATCTCTGGGACATTTCAAGATTTTGGTATAGAAACACCATAATGACATAGATGTAAATTAACTGGTGCTTGACTAATGAGGAACAGCAACAAAATGTACTGAAAATTAGATGATTTGGGCTTTAAAAGGCAACTGCTAAAGAGCAGTTTTGGAAATGCCCCCCAAGCTCATTGCCTCTATATCTTGCCCTTTCCCTTCTTCTGGCCCAAAAAGTAGCTTGTGAGCATGAAAAACATAAGCTAATATAAAGTTATTCTTTGTGATTTTTTAATATATTTTAACAACTATAAGTTAACTCCGCCTCCTGATTTCTGTTTATCTAAGCTTATAACTTCAGTGTTACACTCCTAGAGAGAGTGATCCAAAACACTCCAAGCTAAAATAAGTGTTTTACTGACACTGTGTCCAAACTCAGTCTAATCAGGAATTCTGTGTGCTGGATTCCAAGAGCACTGAGATTAAATTTAAATCCAAAAGCAGACTCCAGACTTTCTGGCCTCTAAATTTGCAAAATATTCAGACTTGTGTCAAGATGTCGATATGGAAAACCTGAAATGTAAGAAGGTTGGCAGTCATGTTTGATTCCAGCTCTGAACTTTGAAGGCTGGCATGCTTTTTTCCCCTGTGGTAAGCATAAAGTACTAGCAGTAATGACATGACACAATGTCCATAGGGCCAATATTTTAATGAGGTCAGGCTTTTCTGACAACCCTACTAGCAAAGCCAAAATGTGACAAGAAAAACTACTACAAGTAGAAGATAATTTATCTGAACCAGTTTCAACATGGTGCTGGAGCTGATCTGTGCACTGCTTGATATGCTACCTTTCAGATGTAGCTTCAAACAGGAGGCAAGATGGTTACTTAATGCCAAGACAATTTCTTCAAGAAGATTCCTGTAAAGAGCTATTCCTGGGAGAGCCTTTCACCCTATTGAGGTAGCTGAGGATGAGAAGGTGCTGGACCTCTCTCAGGGGAATGAAAGCCCAGACTGAGGTATCTGGAGAAGTGAAGGGGGCCAAGAGGAAGGGAGACCTGGAACAGGAAAACCTGAACTAACAAAAATTGTAAGACAACCAATGAATGAGGCAAGGAAAGGAGAAGATAGCTGTGCATTTCAGCTGATGGAATGCTGCTATGGAGAAGGAAAATGCCCTTTCCAGGAGAGACCATCCTGAAAGGTCCTGGGCAGATCATCTACACCAGATCACTCACAGGAGCTCACAAAGTGTGTTTTCCTGGGCTTGTCTTGAATACTGAGAGGCTATCTGGGCATCATGTATTGACTCAGAGCTATACCCAAAAGAAATGAGAAACTCTCTCCTTATCTACGTAATAATGGATGGTACACTCAAGTCAAAATTGACTGATTTTTTTTTTTTTTAATATTACTCAGGGTCTCAATAGACAAGTGGGAGTTATAGCCTTATTTTAGAAGACCTTGAAAAAAAGTTATAACTTTCAAAGCATTCAGACACTGAAGCACCATTCATTGCAGAACAACTTTCTGTAAACAAGGTTTATAGACCAGCTTTATTTCACCTAAATAAATACTCAAAGTGTATGATACAAGCACTTAATCACTCTAGGCTCCCTGCTGCAGAGAGCAGATAAAGAAATACTTCCAGAAAGTAAGTCACATTGTACATCAAACTGAAAAACTCTGAGGAAGCACTAATGTCTCTCCACTGACTCAACAGGGATCTTTGGACATCCGTCCCCTAATTCCAGTGCCAGTAAACCAGGCCAAAGGCTGAAGGCTAAAGTAGGATAAAACAAACTGCTGAGGAGCAGCTCTTGAACAATCAGCACTCTTCCTTTTTGGGCAGATAAAGGCAGAAATCCTTTGGTGGAAAAATAGCCAGGGAACCAATAGCTAAAGACTGTATAATAACATGTCTGTACAAAGGGGAAAAATCAAGGTTTCCTGTGCATTTTTTTTCTGGTATTTCATAACTTTTGAGAGTTTGGTTCCAAAGCCTTTATGCTCTTTTGGCATAGCTTGGTGTGCATGATGTGGAGATAGCTCTTGTGTATTCATGGTGTCTCTGTTGCTAGATCTAAATGTACCAGTCTAGGTTCTTGGCCAAAATGGTGACCAAAGACTTGTAATGGTACTTTGCCTTTCTTCTGTTTGTTAGCTTTCAATTTTCTGTTTTGGTTGTATACAGGATTTCTTTAAACTCCGGAATTGCTTAATGAATGCATGAGATAGGTTTTTAGATCATGTAAGCTCTTATTTTAAACACAATATGCTTATACATAAATATATATATATATACACACAAGTATATTACAATACACAGTATATTTAGGAGGAACAATAGGTAATCAAAACATATCTGTGTGAAAAATACTTTTTTTGGGGGAAATGAAAATATCTCAGTGATGATCGGATTCTGGTTTTCCTTTAGGTTATGTGAGAGGAAGAGCTGTGGCTTTGACAGTCCTCTTCTCCCTGTTCTGCACTTGTGTTAAAGGCAATCCAGATACGTCCCGTGTGTGACTGAAAAAGAGGTTACAAACAAGCCCCCTTATTCAAATATAGCTGTTTCCAGAGAGGATGTAGAATTCATCTCTAAAACTGGTGTTGAGCAGCTTGGAGCTTTCCTAGGAGCCACAAAGAAGTCCAGTCTGAGCAACACCACACAACAAAATGCCTTTGGCCAGAACTGCTGCTGAGGTATCACTTCTCATCTTCCCCTTTTCCTACAGCTCTGGGTGGAAAAGCCACTTCACAGAATACTGGAACATACACAGCTGTATATGGAAACATTTATAGAATATAATTATATAAGTGTCACTGTCTTTGGCTTTTTTTGCAAAGACAGCTTCATTCTTCCTATAGTTCTCCAAACTAAGGGAATTAGCTTCTATAATGATTTGCACACATAATTTTGCCTTAGGCTCTCTTTTCTAATCCAGAAGATGTAAATTTTGAGGTCAAAAACCCATTCATCACACTATCCCTGTTGGTTCACTGCAACTCTATGTGTCCATCAGTCCAAACAAAATGATCTGCCTTACAGTTTGTGGTTCAAAATATGAAAGACTGGGACAGCTGAAGTAATTACAACATATGAAATCATCTGAAAGAAAGCATCTTATTTCCATTTGTGGAAAAACCCCAAGTTTTTATGTTTAAAATTATTGTAAGTACTCCTATGAAATAACAAGAGGAAAAAAGGTAGTTAAGCTTCAAAGTTCATCAGGACTTTACCGGAAGATTGTGTTGATCTCACCATCCCCAGTCACCATCCCTAGAGGTATTTAAAAGACATGTAGATATGGCATATCAGGACATGGTTTAAAGGTGGGCTTTACAGTACTGGGTTAATGGTTGGACTTGATGACCATATAGGTCTTTTCCAGTCCAAATGCTTCTATGATTCTTTGATTCTGTGCTGCTCAGTAAATTACGCAGTGCACCCCAATACCAGATTTTGATTGTTTAAGAAACAGGTTGCATGGTTCTATATGTGATGAGGACTAAAAAATATCAATTTTAAATGTTATTTTGTTCTTTTCATTGCCTCAAGATGTAACAAGGTAGAAATTTCAAAATATCTAACTTTCACAGCCAAGATGGCATAAAGAATGTTCTTGTGGTAGAATGTTACAAACTTTACAGTGTTAAGGGCTTCACCCAGTCACTAGTACAAAATCTTAATGGTGTTAGATGCATCATGATCTCCTCCTCACAAAGTAGGAAATCCCTCTTGCTGTGAGATCCCAGTTTAAGTTAGAGCCTAAGTCCCAGAGCAGAGGTGCTGGTCTGCCCATTTTAGGGGCTGTGGGTGCTTTTCCAAGGAGCAGCTCTCACAACCAGACTCACATGGATCCCTCCACAAGCATGCAGGGTGTCATGGTAAGTCTTTCTGAATTGATCATAAACATCAGCTTCAACATCCAGTATTTGAATTTCCAGAGATGTTTTTAACCGGTTTACAGATGTGTGCTTTTGGCAGGTGCTTCTTCAGATAAAACAGGTTTCTGCATAGGGTAGACCAAGTCTGGGACTTCTTTCTATCTCATAAAAAAAAAAATTAAGCTGAAACTAATGCATTTGCAAAAGGAGTTTTCATTTCAGATAATTGGCAATCTGTGATGGCAGTTGCTTTGGTGAAAAGTTCTTGACTATCTGTAATCTTCTAAATAGAAAACTTTATTGGATGTTTTTTGCCTTTGGTTTTTGTCTCATTCTCTCTCTCATGCATATACACTTGCAAAACATCAAACTCAGAGGCCACAATCCTCTTTCAGGCTTCTACATGTGAGTAAATGTAACACTAATTGTGGTGCATACACAGTGTGTGTCATTATCTGGCACAGAAATAGCAGCCCTACTTCTGAGTTCATGGAGTTCAGGTTAAAACTTTGAGATTACAGATCCCTTTTCCTGGAATTTCACATACTTTTCTTAAAAACACCCTGAAAAGCTTATTCTGAGGCAGTGAACCAAGGTCAAATGGACTTTGTTTTCAGTCTGTTTGCTTATTTGCACAAGTTTAGAAAGCTCTTATCAGTTCATTCAAAGAGGGTGAAGCAAAGAAAAACAAATTAGGGGGGAAAAAGGCAAAGAAATCATAGAATCACTTCATGAATGACACAAATAATAGGTAAATCAGACTTCTTGATTTGGGTTCCCTCCTTTCATCTGCACCCACGTACTCATCCTAAAGTAATGCAAATTCCTCCCAAGTCCCCTCTGGCTCCTCTAAGTACTACCAAAAAAAGTGCACACTGGTGGCAGAGCAGCGTCATGATCCGGGTCTGCTTGTTTACCTATCAACAGAGGCTTTTGTTCAGCTCTCTCCTCTTCCTAGCTGTCAGTCTCCACAAATAGGGTAGGAGTGTAATTATTTTGGAAACCTCTATGCCTCTGTTACATTTGATTGAAATAGGACAAGAAATTTAAAAGTAATTTGCTGAGAGGATGGGATGGGAAGAGGTCAGCAAATGAAATGATCATATAGACCTCTTTTTTTTTTTTTTTCTAGAAGAGCTGGTTTAAAACCTCAGGAAAAATGTAGACAGTAAGGAAGTCCCACAAAATAGGAAGAGTGAGAAATAGTACTAGGATTATTATTAGCATGTCCAGAAAAGAGAGAACTAATCAGTGACAAGAATAGATATCAATAATTAGGCCTTCAGGTTTAAGGACCCAGAAAGCAATTGGCATTTTAAGTAACCCAGTACATACTGAAACTAATAATATCCAATGTCTTTTTTATTTTTGATGTCACTGTTCTAAAGAGAGATCTTTTTTTTTCTTTTTTACTTCTGTTGTTTAATATCTTAATTGTAATTTAAATGTCTAGGAAAGTTATCAATTTAAAATTAAACCTGTGTGTTCAAAGATTACGTTCAGCTTTTCCTGATGAAACAGAACAGGCATTTCTAATTCTTTGTTCAAATCAGAGTAAAAAAAGTTTGAATAAAAGTTACTTGTTGTGATGAAAATCAACTGAAAACATATCATATGTAGTTCACTACAGTATTACACACACTGCCAAATAGGCAACCTCAAGTTCTATTTATCCAAAACTCATTCAATACAGTACATTTCAGCAGGTTATCATGCTGTTGCTTTGTAAACAGCTATGTGCCCATAGCCAGTGATGAATTACCCCATCAAACAAGGATTTCTGTGCTAGTCACAATCCAAAATTGCAACTATAATAGCAGAGAGAAAGAGTCATTGCCAGGATTTAATTCATCTTGTCCTACAGGAGGCTTTTAAAATAAAATAAATCACCCCTCAAAATGAGGATTGTTCTTCACTGATTATGAAGGATTCATGAGCGATTGTATAGGTCTACTCTGTAGCTATATAAAGGCGGGAAAGGTGTTCCTACCCATCATGCCTCCTTGTGTAGGGACTGGATCTCCCCTCACTAAAGAACACAGACATTGCTCTCAGCTCACATCATTATGAACTCCAGTCCCTGCTTAAAAGATCACAGCTTTTCACAGAATAAAGGAAGGAGTACTTTAGATTCATTAAAAAGGGAAGTCATCTATACTTCTGTGATGCCTCTTGGTTATGGAGAATTGACCTACCTTCCTCTTGATATCCCACATTATAAAAAGACTCACTTTTAATCTGGCATTCTTTACATAGATTTACTTCTACCCATATTTATTTGCTTATGTAATTTTTTGCCTGTCTCTGAAACTTATATCCCATAGAGTAGGTGGCAAAGCATGCATGTGCTGGGAAGATGAAGGTATGGTTTGAACAGTACTTTTTGGTTCATAATTTAATACTTCATTACTTTGCTTCATAGAACTCCATCCTATCCAGGTTCCTATTCCTCAAGCAGAGCAATGAGCAAACTGAAGCTTCAAATGTCATTTAAAACTTCCTTAATTTAGGCTGTGATACTGAAGTTACACTGCATCCCTAATTTAGTATCTCCAAAGGCAAACCAATATTAGTTTGGTTTTTTGCTTCACTGTAACTGATTTTTCTCCATTAAATTTCAGGTTTGGTTAGCCATTTGGATTCAAAGAAACAGGCAGAAAAACTAAAAGAGGGTTACATTTTTCTTTTAGGAAATTGGGTAGAGGATAGAAGTGGGTTAAATAGGATTGTAAGCACAGCTCTTCCTCAGAAAGAAATTCCACTAAGGGAGAAAAAAAGCCAAAGAAAAATTCTGAAGAACAATTCGCTATATCTGAAGTCCCTGCAGGGAACAGAACCCCACAAAGGAAATACTTTTGGCAAACCAGAGCTGGGAGAAACCCCACTTGAAATTTCGATTAGTTGCATTCACTATAAGAAGCTTTCAGCCAGATGGCTTTCAGATGAATAAATATCTATTTTGACCACACCCCATTTAGCCCCATTTTGCTTCTTTTTCTATTCACTGAACTGTTCTAATCTGTACCCTTATCCCCTCTGCATGTTCTGTCACTTGTCAGGCAATACGCTTAGAAGTCGCAAGCCTTGCTTCAGTCCCCTGGCAGCAAGTCAACCAGTCAGCTGGCAAAGCTGGATAATTACTGCTTAGCCCTAAAGAGCTTAAAATATGTTTGCTTAGACTTGTGTCCTGGCAACATCAAGGTACTGAACCAGAGGACAAACTTTCTCTACCCTAAACATTTTCTGTAGGGGAAAGGACACAAGGGACTTTGAGACAGACACAAAATGGTAGTTACCAAGAAGGATTACCAGGGACTGAGATGTGTGGACTATCCTCTATGGTTGATTTGCTTTTATTATAGTGTAGAAGAGAGCACTGGGCTTCATTCTTCCTTCTTCTTGCTTTTGTAGAAAACTGTACATGGTTCCACTGGCCTAAAGGGTTTTTTGGGAACTGCATTTGCAGAAGTGCTTAGAAAATCTGAAAAGCAGGCTTTGGTGGAGGCAAGAGAAATAGAGACTTCAGGTTAAATATTCTAAGTAAAGCTGAGTTTTCTTTGTTTATTCAGTGCAATTTGCTCATGGAAATGTCTTGCTTTTGAGTTTCTCCTGATTGTTACTGTAGTTTTTCATAGCTAAAGCATCCTGACTGGCTCCATCTCGAAGAAATAGCACTGGTCAGGATGATAAGGGAGAAATTAAACAAGGTTGAGCCACATTCATCACTGTTCCTCTTCTGAGCTGGCTGTAACCTTTCCCAGATGTCAGTGTAGTGTGCAGAATGACCACCCTGCATGTCACAATCACGCATGAAGTAAGGTGCTCCTATGGCCACAGAATAGAAGTCTTGAAGGACCTCCTTGGTCATTAAATTGTCTTGAAAATATAGGAAATCAGATTATGCAACCCTGTTCATGGTCTGAAAGCAAAGTATTAAAAGAATCTTCAGTATTCAGCCTGACTACCTTCATTCTTTAGTTATGTTGCTTGTACTCCCACTTAACTCCAATAGCACTCATGCAATTGCATTTGTATTGCAACCTGACAAGACTGGGGTGATTCAAAGCTGCGCTAAACATGATGGGTGCAGAGAGAGAAGTAGCAAGACAGTCTGGAGTCCAGTGTGAGCATCATCAAAATAGTGAGGGGAGCTGCATCTTGCCCCATTAGTCAGTACTGCCCTGCAAGAGTAAACTTAACCTAACTTGGGGCTGGATTTACTGCCTGCTTATAAAAAGCGTGTGGAAGTCTTCAGAGGCAGCCTAAACTGTATGTCCAGGGAAAACCATACCTACTTTGTCAGGGGGTTCTCAAGGTGTTTGTGATCCCTATGAACCAATCCTGCTGTGCCTGACCTCTATAAAACACCTCAGTTATATCAGAAGTCTGAGAGACAAACCACTCCACATTCTTTCCCCGAGGAACACTGGCTCCTGTTTATGTTTGTGGGAAACATAAACAGCCTTAAACTGTGATGGAAGAAATGTGGATGTTCAGGGAGAGGTTTCAGAAATGCTTTAAGCTTCAGGTTTAAGTCTCTTAAGCGGAAACTTGGATTTTTAAGGCTTTGAGAGGCTGTGGTTTGGTGTGCACCCCTGAACCTTGAGAATTAGGTACCATAATTACATTGGGCCTAACCCTCTTAATCCAATCTTATTCTCCAAGTATGCTCTACCTATGTCCCTTAAAATGTCATAAGGACTACAACTCTGAGGTGATCAGAACTTAATGTGTGGTGTCAAATAGCTGACTGAGCATCTCAAAAATCAGTCTTCCAAAACATAAAAACAGTCTTTTGTGAATGTGCTAATGTTGCTCTATTCCCTAATCACTGATATGCTCACTTAAATCTGTCTAAAAAAATAGATGACATCTTAATATTTTTTGTTTACGAAGCAAATCCTGTAATGCTGATGTAATCTTGTTTTATTCTCTTTGCTAGGTAAACTATTGCAGAAGAAACATAAAACTGTAGTGCTCCCATTAGTGATGCATGGGAAAGAGTAACAAGCACTTGACTTTGAGACCCTCAGAGAACTTATGTACTGAAATTGGGACCTGGGTGGAATGTAGGTTCCTGATTTCATGTTGTTATAAACCTGCCACAAAGTCACTGTCCACCCTCAGATACGAGTGTTTTGGGGAAGAGAGCTCAGTTGTGTACATGCCCTCTTGAAAGGCCTAAGTTTCCTTTTGTTTTTTCATCCTAACCGGCACTCATAGAGACACGAAGAGACTGGTGTGCTGGGCACAATTCCAGATGGTCATGCCAGGGATTTTTGAGTTTGCTTGGTCCATCTCATCACAAAAGGGAAGTAGCAAGGGACATGAAAGATGAACAAAATCTGGCTCCCTGACATCAGCAAAGAGGCCTCCAGCAAATCATAATATGCTCCAGCTGTGTCCTGATGCTCCTGGAAGGAGCTTTTCCTATCTGATAGGGTTAAGTAACTTCAGGCCTAACATAAAGCCATGATGTACCCAGTTACCTGGCAGTTGGAGTCCTACCATCTGGTTCCTAACAATAGCTTTCATACATGTATTATTTTAATTTAATTTAGTTTTGTTTGCTTATTGTTTTGTGGTTTTTTTTTTTTTTTTTAATCTGCCCTCCTTAAAAAATTTATTGAGTTGTGGGCTAAAAGGTTGTTCTATAATTAAAGTCCTCCTTCGTATGAACAGAATACCTTTAGTGATGGTAGATCTGATTTACAGATCAGAAAGATTTGGGTAGTAAGCCCAAGCTGCCCCTTTGAAAATTAACTCAGTGGATGGCATATATATGATCTTCTGAAACTCATCCATATATGAGTTCTTAAGGATTTCTGTGCTCAGCTGATTGGATCCATTACCCAAATGCTAACCTTCTCTCTACAAATTAATATGCAGAACCAACATCTACATAACCAATCAGTGTACCAAATGTTGGTAACTCCTTCCTGAAGTTAGAAAACAGAGGAAAGACTGAACAGCATGTTTTTAAAACATGGAAGTCTTCATCATAAGGTCTTGTTACATTCCTGGCTGCACCTGAAACTCTTTGTGATTTCAATCAAGGCATTTTGTAGTTTAATCTCTGCATTGGTTTTGAAAAGAAAAGAAGAAATAATTCACAGCAAGGATGTCTAACATTGTAGGATCTAAATGTTTTGAATAACTAATCCACTGATGGAATATAAGTTACTTAACTTAGGGTGATTATACTTTCTCCCAATTCAGACACATTTCTTAAATAGTTAGGACCAGCTGGGACACGTCTGCCTTTATCTCAAAACCATTAAAGAGAGAACACCAGTAACCATCAGTAAACTCATGAGGAACACAAAACCACGTGACATTTGGTACTGAAAAAAAGTGGAATAAACCATCATTTGACAGCTACTTGTATTACTTAAACACTGACTTAGGAGAGCTGTGTGCCCCAAACTTGACTCAAACACTTATTTATTTCATTAGGAATGTTTATGCATGATGCTCAAATCCAGAGGAAGTAGCAAAGAGGAGTGACATCTTGTCTTGGTGCTTATTTACAGGTCTGGGCTAGGCACTCTACTGAAGAATGTGGCTGACATATCTAAAGTGCTTCCTTGACTTCTCTATCTATTGTTTTTAAGAAGTGAGTCTTGTATGACAATGGTGTGGCCAGAGCCCTGCTTTCAGCATTTAACAACTAGACCTGCAAGACTCGATTGAAGCAATTTTACCTCATCTGTGAGATTTTCAAGAAGACCACAAGACTGGAGAGGTAGGGGCTTGGGAAAGAGAAGGAAAGGAATACTGCTGAATGTGTGCTGAATAAAATGTGCAGCAGTAATGAAGGAGAAAAACCGTAGCCCTGAAAGACAAACAAGTTAAAAGTGTAACCAAAACAAAAAAACAATTACTTTTCAGATGATCTGTTCTGTTCCAGTGCTAAACTGTAAAGCACAGTTTGCATTAAGACTCAAATAAATTAATTTTACTTAGGTTAAAGGGTTTTGACATTAGAATTAGGACATAATGAGCCTTTTGGCACTTGCTTATTCTTTCAACTTCCCTCCTGACAGCAAAAACTCCCCTGAATGGCAGAGCTTCCATCACACTTTTTAGAGCCATCTTCATTTTTCCAGTGAAAGAGAAACTGACAGGGTTTGATGAACTGTCACACACCATGATTTGCAGTTACAGAAACATATGAAAAAGCTGTGAAGCGCAGTGTGAGCTATTTTACAGGCTACAACAAATTGAATACCTTGTGATGATCCAGAGACTCTTCACAATGGAAAAGATTGAGGGTTTCAAGAATATTTCAAATGAATCCAAGAACTCGAATTGTCCATGTTCAGTTTATAGCTCCAGCTTTTTCCCCTGTGCAACTTGTTTATTTTTCTTATCCCCATGTATTGTGAGATCTAATATTTACACATCACTTTGGGGAAAACATAACATGTTCACTTCCTCAAGTAGACTCAGACTTGTCACTTAATTGATTCATCCTAATTGCAAATTCTTGCTTTATTTTTTGATATTGCTGTTTGATAAACATGACCATCTATTTCATTTATGTGTGACACTCTGTAAGTCATCTTTAGAGCTGATATATCACAGATCAATGCAGCATTCTAAGTGTATCAACATCTATATATGGTGTATACTCTATAATGTGCATTAAATAAAATACGTTTATACAGAATATACAGTATGCTTCCATTTTAAAGCAATTTATTTCTGTATGTTTTCATATAATAGTAGAAAACACTTCAATTTTAGGGGTTTGGGCCTGCCTAGCTGTCCAGCTGGTCTTGCATCACATTTCTTAGACTAGTCCAAAATCTTCAGTCCCTCTGAACTTTAACAGAGAATAATCCTCACGTCAACAAGCAGCAGCAACGCTTCTGTTAAAAACAAAACACAAAAAAGTACTCCAATCCCAGAAATCATTGAGCATTTCCTCACAGGAAGTAAAAAGTGCATATCAGTGTTATCTCAAAAGCTAGACACATAATTAAACATCCTCTACATAAGGACACAGAATGGAAAAAATGGCATAAGGGGTCAGGCCTTCTAACAAAATCTGTTCCCTGGCAGGGAATTAGAAAAGAACAGGGTAAGTAAATACGAAACTTCCTTTAAATATTATCTTAGGCATTGAACATTCATAGCTCAGAGACTTCCTCAGCAGGAGGCTCTTGTGAGCAATCTCAGTCTCCCTCAACTTGTTCATGCAAAATTTTAGCACTTCCAGAATCTTTTAAGGGGAAGTTCTGCCATTTGAATTGCAAGAGGAAAACTGCTTTTTGTTTGAAATCTTAGGATTCATGCTGTAAATTAAAAACAAACAAACAAACAAACAAACAACAAAAAAAAGTTTTCTATTCTTCTGACAATTAACTTCACAAGTTCACATTTTGATAGCAATCATAAATAATATATTATTGCTCTCGGCTTCTGACAAAATGGGATGCTGCTATCATCTGTAATATTCTTTTTAACAAAAACCTATTGCCTGATTCTATTTAGCTTTTCAACAGCCCATAGAGTGACTCGCAAATTACCACCAACAAAAAAAGTGCAGACTGTTTTTAAAATGTTTACAACCAAGTAATATAAATCCTACAGAGCCTGAGATATAAGTAATTACCTCTTATAAGGTTACTGTATATATTCCTTGTCAGAAACCTATCTAAGATCAGTGCTAAAGTATTTCCTTAAAGTTAGCAATTACCTTGTCTTTTAATAACACAGTTACAGAATTGAGGGCAATTTACTGTAAATTTTACACCTCATCAAATATATGCTACCACAACTTTTTCATTTTTAGTATAGAAAACTGCTTTATTCATGAGGGTCAAAGGAAATGTCTCTGAGATATTTGTTCCATAGAAAGCAGATGATGATAACTGATATGATACACTATCCATAGATAGCATTCACTTTGCCTTACTTATGATTTATTTCTAGAGTACAATAATAGAAAATCAATCTACTTAATCCTCACCCTTACTGGATGCAGTGCAACCAATTTTGTTTCCTTTTGGTATTATAAATCAAGGTTGTGAGTTCATTTTCCTGTTGCACAAACACTTCATATTTTTACAATCATCCTCAGTGAGTGACACATGTGATTACATCAATGTCACCTTTCAGATGCCTGAATAGCTTATGCAGTCAGCACTGGGTTATACTTTGTAAGAATACTTTATTCACTCTCTTTCAGTACAATTAAAAATACCAAACAAAATAAGACCACCTTTCAGATTCTGTTTCCTTGGATATTTTTCCAAGACTACACTGAGCACTGAGGATGTGCATGCAAAATATACCTATCCACAATACATCAATAATCTTTTTTTTTTTTTTTCCAAATTCAGCTCTATGCATATAGGCTTTTGCCTAAAACCTTGACCTCCACACTCTTTTTTACTCAGGCCTTTCCAATAAAAATAAAACTTACGGCAGAGCCTAATTAGACTCCATAATCTCATCATACCTAACCACTTGACCTCTGAACAAACATCCAGACTGCTTGTTAGCTAACTTCCTGGCAGACTTGGCCTGTGCCAACTAGCACAGTTCAAGGATAGTGCACGCTAAACTCAATTTCCAGAGGACTCTATGGACAACACTACTCCAAGTCTTTTCCCTCCAGAGTCCCTCAATGCTGTCTCCGTAGGCACTGCACCCTCAAATACTATGTGCTTTCAGTAAAGTGACCTAATTTTACTTTTGTCCAAAAACTGTGGGGAAGAAAACTGTGGAGGTAAAACTTTTAAACCAAAGGTAATAAACAGTCACTTTCAAAGACAATGAACTGAAAAGACCCCCTGCAGACATAAATAAGTATTATGGCTGAAGGCCACAGGATGACAAACAACACAGAGCAGCTCCAGGGCCATAAGAGATGTAATGTTGATTGGCCAGTCTGATCTTAAGGGAAATACAGCACTAAATAATATGGACATGAGCTAGGCTATGCCCTTAGTCAGGGCAGGGGCTGTGTCCTGGCCATCTACTATTTAGTAGAGGCATAACTAAATACGCCTCCAATCTTTGTGAGAATGAGAATCAGAATCAGCTGTATGGAAATGATACTCTTACCACTTATAAAGTAAGTAGGTAGCTACAAAAATGGCTACAAAACCTAGTTCTGTTGACTGAAAAGATGATATTTTGATAGAATACAATTCTTGAATGTAGTGTTATTTTAATATTGGGTTGCAATGACAGTGCTTCAGAGCTCCTTAGAAAGTGACAAGTTTCTTCTGATACGCTTCCATGTCAATTCAAGTTCAAGTCTGCGCTGAACAACAAGATCATACATGAAGTCCCACCTTTTTATTTTAAATTATTTTAGAGGCTTACTGAAATCACTGAGTCCACAGCAGACAATGCTCTATTTGGAATATTGAGGAACCTCCACCCTTCTGGGAATTCCCAGTTCCCAGATTGCTGCATATGTATTGCTATTTCATTTACCGCTCCAGACAAAGTTTAAATGAAGGGAAATGGACAATATTAAATCTTGTATGACATTATAATTAAAAGTGTGACTTGCTGAAACCTTTGTTTGACAGGATGACCACCCTTGGAGAGATCACATATGTGTGTTAATTATAGCAAGAAAGCAAACACAGTGACAATAGTTAAAACAAATTCTACCAACAGGAAATGGTTATCAAGCTGTGATAAAATGTTTATCAGGAAATGTTTTTACACTATCCAAAACATTTCCTGTCTGTAACATTTTTTGTGGGAAAAAGAATATCTGTGGTGCCAGAAATAGCATCTTTGTAAGGAATTATATGACAGTGCTTATAGAAAATGGCAATAGTCACAGATCTACTTTCTGTCTTTGTGTATAGTATGACATAACTTTGAAAAAGAACTGTTTTCAGAATTTACAAAAGCGTTCATTAAAGTTTGAACTTCACAGATTAAAAAAAAATTCAAAGCAAATTTATTCTATGTAGATCTAAGCAATGTAATCATGGAGGTAGTGGAGCCCTGATCCTTCACTCACTGAGACTGATAGTGAAAAGTATTTCTGCTAATATACCTGGAAAAGATAAAAAGATGTTAATTAGACTGAAAAACAGTACTATTGAAGATGTCAAAAGAATGACACTCAGCGGGAAGAGGAGCCAAGGATTAGCTGCTGATATGTATACTCAAAAATCCTGAAGAATTGTATTTCCATAATCTGGACTTTTCAAACTAGGAAAATCCTGATTTGTTACAAATGTAATGGGTAGTATAAAAAAATCATGAAGGAGCTGGCATTTGGATATAAACAAATATTTGACAGGACCAACCTCTAAGACATTACTGAGTATGAAAGCAAAGTATACGATTCTTTCTAGACTTGTTCTATCAGCATTGTGAAGACTAACTTGTAGTCTGTTATTCCATTCTTAAAATATTCTTCCCCTAAAAAAAGAACAGTGAACTTCAACGGATTTCTAAAGGGAATTCAGCCACTAAAACTGCTTGAGTATTTTGAATAATTAGGTTATTGTGAAATAATCTTTTTATTAATGAATGTACATCAAAGACATTTTGCTTTGATTAAAACAGCTATTTGTTCCTATTTTGACTACAGGTTTAATCACTTTTATTGCAAATATTTTTTTTAATTTCACTGAATTAATGATAGAATCCTAAAAGTAGAAAAGACTTCAACGGGCCATCTGATTGACTTTCATGACCTGAATTAGGATCAACAAAAGTTATTTTATTTCTGATATAAATCTCAAATCATGGAAACTACAATCTCACTGGGCAATCTATTTCCAACTTCCTTATTATCACTGTAAGAGCAGTTTCCCCCATTGCTAAAGCTGAACCTCCTTTACTTCAATTTTTCTCTTGAGTGTTCAGTGAATGAAAATTCTCCTTGCTCTTTGTAATAGCATTACCTCAGAACCTGGCTATGTTTCTTTTCTATGTTAGGATACTGGCAATGTTTCTTTTCTATCTTAGGATACTATTTTTAAACATCCTAGTATGATGTTTACCTGTTTTGCAATGACGTGATGTTACTGTATAAGCTAAAATTAGACTGCCTTCCAGTGCGCTGCCAGTCCTTCCCAGCTTGGTATCAAACAAAAATGAGCATCATCCAAGTCATTAATGGAAATACTGGAAAGAAATGTAAGAGTGTTTGTAAGATGAGACAGGCACATATTAGAATCATACAATCACAGAATAGTTTGTGTTGGAAGTGACCTTTAAAGGTTATCTGGTCCAACCTCCATGCAATGAGCATTCCTTTCCATTCCAGTTCTCTTCTATTGCTGCTCAGTTCTAAATCTGGAATTACATTTACAAAAGAAGAAAAATAAACTGGAGACAGTTCAAATGAAAGGAAGAAAATGAGACTAGAGTCCAAGAACTGGCATATAAGGAAAGGCAGAAATAATGTGACCAGGTTTTACCTGAAGGCATAAGAAATGGAGACTTTCACTGTCAGAAATTTGAGCCCCATTTCTAATTTGAATTCCTCAGGTTTTAATTTCTCTCTATTGCTGCTTATGGTTTTTTTCCCATTAAATTAAAATGCCACTCAGTATCTAATATTTTGTCATTGTAAGGAAGCTATAAACTGCAATGGGTTTTTTAAAACCATTTTCAACTAACTAAACAAATAATCTCTTTAGCTATCTTTTATTTTCAAACTATTCATCATTTCATGCAGTCTATCACATTTTCAACTTCCTTATCAAAATGTAAAACACCATTATATGCAGCATCTTACTGGCTGGCTTAAAATACTAATTATTGGATGCAAATTACCTTTTAACTACTGCTGATTACTCTCTTGGCACATTCAGGAATGAAATTTTCACTTCTCCACTTCTATATCCTCTGGCATTACACTTTCAGCTGTTATTCACTGAACTCAATCTTTTAGCTAAAGGTTCCAGAATTCAGCTTCTATGCTTGTAGATCTACATTGCTTCTAGATTTAAGGATTTCACTGTATCAAACTGCATTTTGTTTCAGTGGATCAAATACACCATCTGTTCCCCTGCTTGTAAGCGTAACCTTCAGCCTAACACAGCACTTTGAGTTAAATAGAGCATAACTTTTGGAAGAATATCCAATACTTTTTAGAAATGGGCACTGAAGAATCAATATATAGCTCACAGCCCACAATGAAACTTGTTTTATGGGACAATCACTCTTAGCTTTACTGCCAATCTGAAAATTAATATCTTCAGCTTCCACTGGGTGTTGTTAGCACTGACTGCTTGGCTGAAATTATCCGGTGTATTGTTATACTTACACATGAATCTGAGATCCAGCTAGGCTGGATGTGGCTTTGAGCCAACTGGTTTAGTGCAAGGAGTTCCTGTCCATGGCGGAGGGGTTGGTATTAGAGGATCTTTAAGGTTCCTTTCAACTCAAAGCATTCTGTAATTCTCTGATAATATTCCCACCCCCCCATCCCCCTCGAACTGTGCACAAGAAAACAGAAAACTGAGGAGGGAACATGGTAACAGACAAGTTGCTTTGTGTTACAGAGTAATCATTTTATTCTACATAAAGAGAAAATGAAACTATTGGACATGGCATATAGTCCTTAATGAGCCCAGTCCCCAAAAATTCATCATCTTCCATCTCACACTTTGCACACATCATTATGGATGAATGAATTTCAAATGAAGAAACCACTTGAAGCAAAAAATACTCTCATCTTGGAAGAACCAAAGTGACTGAGCCAACAAAACAGTAAACATATATCTTTGCAGATGACAATGCATTCAGGATGTGTGCATAGGAAGTTGAGTGCATTCTCAAGTGTAAAAAATAGCTGACAAACTAACAGGAGATAGTGACTCCAGAAAACACTGCAGTCAGTGGCAGAAAACACATGGGCATTAAGGAGCATGTTAGGGAAGAACACTAGTAGTCTACAGTGAACAGCACTACAGGCACATCATGCATTATATAGGTGAGGAATGGGATGCAAGCTTAGTGACTGAGACTCTCACTCTACCTAGCAAGTAGGGAGAACATACAAGTATGGAGTCTCTACTCCTTTGGTAACTATAAGGACAGGTTTTTGCTACTTTACTTTTACTTACACAGACCTAATTTTTGGACAGCCAAAGGTCTGCATCCAAGTGTATCAGTCTTTTAAACATCAATAAATTCTTATGAGGCTGTCATTCCCACAAAAAAAGCTGAGACCTTCCCTAGATGCTAAAGGAATTCCATTTTTGATAGGATGTTAATTCCTTAGCCCCAGAGCAAACTTCCTCCTTCTGAATACGGTTTCCACAGCCTAAGTGTAACAATATTGTTGGATACCACAGCAAAGGTCTCTGGATTGCATGTCCTCAGGGGCATCAGGGGCATCACCAGCCAGTCGAGTGAGGAGATGGTCCTGCTCTGCTCTGCACTGGTGCAGCCTCACCTTGAATATTGTGTGCAGCTTTGGGTGCCACAATATAATAAAGATATTAAGCTCTTAGAGAGCATCCAAATGAGGGCAACAAAGATGGTGAAGGGCCTTGAGGGGAAGCCATATGAGGAGCAGCTGAGGGCACTTGATCTGTTCAGTCTGCAGGAGACTGAGAGGAGACCTCATTGCAGTTACAACTTCCTTGTGAGAGGAAGAGAGGGGACAGGCACTGAGGCACTGATCTCTTCTCTGTGGTGACCAGTGACAGGACCTGAGGGAATAGCCTGAAGCTGTGTCGGGGAGGTTTAGGTTGGATATTAGAAAAAGATTTTTCACCCAGAGAGTGGTTTGGCACTGGAACAGGCTCCCCAGGGAAGCAGTCACAGCACCAAATCCGACAGAGTTCAAGAAGCATTTGGCTTCTTGAAGCTCAAGCACATGGTGTGACTCTTGGAGATAGTCCTGTACAGAGCCAGGAGCTGTACTCAGTGACCCTAAGACTAGCTTAGTTAGTTAAAGCCTGGAGCTAATAATGCTAGCGTTGTGGGTTCAATCCCTGTAGGGGCCATTGACTTCAGAGCTGGACCTTATGATCCTTGTGGGTCCCTGCCAACTCAGCATATTCTGTGATACAGTGAATATCTGCCACAGCAAGATAGCAGGGTATTATCACTCTCAGGTAAGAGACACAACCAAGCAAAACTGCCAGGTTGTTGCTTTCAGGAAAACCTATCAAGTTTATCCTCTTTGGAAGTGCTTAATTTTAAACATAAGCCATAGGAGAAATAGAGGAGTATTTAATATTCTCTCACTTCCCTTGTGGGGAAAAAAAAAAAGTGATTGCACATTGGAACAGCATAGCAATATTTATCCTTCCCCTAACAATTGCGTTTGACCAAAGGTCTCATGCAGTGTTTGTTGTCATGTGTTGTCATACATTGTTGCCACATGTAATAAGGCCCAGGCAACAGCCTGGAACGGGATGCCCGGGGACATGGTGAGTCAATGCCCCTGGAGGTGTTTAAGGAAAGACTGGACGTGCCATGGTCTAGTTGTCATGGTGGTGTTCGGTCATGGGTTGGACTCATTGATCTCAGAGGTCTTTTTCAACTTAACTGATTCTGTGATTCTGAGGTGGGAAGTGGTGGTGTCTCCCGCGACACCGCACTCGCTCTGACCATGTCCTCCTAAAGCAGACATGTCATCACACGGGACAAGGCCTGGGGAGTTCTGCCCTCCCCTGCAGCATTCCCCGGCAGCCAGCCGGCCTCTCTGCCGCGGGGACAGAAGCCCTTCCCCCGCCGGGCTCGGAGAACAGAAGCCGCCGCTTTCCAGACTCCTGCTGCAGTGGGTGGGTCCCCGGGAGGTGCCAACCCCCTTCCCTCCCCTTCCCCTTCTTCCCCCGCCTTCGCGGTGAGGAGGTGCCTGAGCGTGGCAGCATCTTCCCTTGGCTCACTGGAGCGGGGAGGAGGAGCCGCCGCCGCCTGGGGAAGGAAGGTAAGCTGCGGGCGGCGGGGAGGGAAGGGAAGGGAAGGGGTTTGGCTCCCCCCCTTCCCTGTGTTTCGCTTCCCCGTGCGGCCGTCGGTGGGGAGCGGGGCAGGGGGAGGGCGCTGCCTGTGCTGGGCCGGGGTGGTGCTCCGCTCCCCGGGGCTGCGTCTGCCAGGCACCGGATTTGGAAATGGCCGATAACGGGGGGGAAGGCGGGGGATGTTGTGTCTGTGCGTGTGTTCCACTTCTGACACGGGTTACCTTTGTGTGGTGCTGGTGCCCGATGCCCGCAGGTGCACAGGAGTGTGGTGGTGGCGGCGGCACCTTAGACAAGCTGAGCTTGGTGACGATGTGAGGTTTTAAGGAGAAGAGAGGATACTTTGGAAACCATGGACCGTTAATTGTGTGGGAGACGGGCGGATTGAACCGTGGTTCCTTGTGGAGGTGAAATTTCTGATATCGGTGGATTCTTAATATCAGGCACAGTTAGTAAAAAGATTTTACTCCAGGTTATGAACGGAGTAAGGTCTCTGGGAAGTGATGCTTGCGCACCATCAGAAACCATTTGGGCTGAACTGATGATGCTTCCAGTACCTGAAGGGAACTGACGGAAAAGATGGGGCAAGACTGTTAACAAGAGCACGTAGTGACAACACGAGGGGGAATGGGCTCAAATTGAGAGTAGGTTTAGATTAGATATTAGGAAGAAATTCTTTAGTGTAAGGGTGGCGAGGCACTGGAACAGATTGCCCAGAGAAGTTGTGGATGCCCCATCCCCTGGAAATGTTCAAGACCAGGCTGGATGGTGCTCTGAGCAACCTGGTCTAGTGGAAGTTGTCCCCTGCCCATGGCAGGAGATTGGAACTAGATGATCTTTAAGGTCCTTTCCAAGCCAAACTGTTCTATGATTCAGTGATTCTGTGTTGGAGGATATGAATGCAAGCATGGGGTAAAGGAAATGTGGAGAATCAGTTGCCCTGCTAACTGTGGGTAGGAGAGATAATACTGTCCAGGAATGAGAAATAAATGTGTAAGAATGATGTGGGATGTGAATGATGTGATGGACCGTAAAGTAGCAGGAAGAGATTGTGTGGATAAAAAAAGAGTAAAGCATATGTATCATTGCTTTGAGAAAATAAAATTATAAGAGCTTTTGATTGTGTCTACCAGAGACCACGGGAGTTGGATTTGGATAAGACTATCACTTACTGAGAGATGCTATCAGGAATTATGTCACAGATGGATTTCTTTCTTAGATCATAAAGTCACAGAATAGTTTATGTTCAAAGGGACCTTAAAGTTCATCTAGTTCCAGCCCCCTGCCATGGATGCTACTCACTAAACCAGGTTGCCCAGGGCCCCATCAAGCCTGGCGTGGAACACTCCCAAGGATGGGCCACCTGCAACATTCTTGGCAATCTGTTTGCGCCCTCACCACCCTCTGAGAAAAGAATTTCTTCCTAGCATCTTATCTAATTCTGTCCTCTTGTAATTTAAAGCCATTCTGCCTTGTCCTGTCACTATCTGCCTTTGTAAAAAGTTGCTCTCCCTCATTTTTCATAAGGCCTCTTTAGGTACTGAAAGGCCATAGTGAGATCTCCCTGGAGCCCTGTCTTTTCCAGGCTGAACAACCAATAGATACAGATAACAGCATCATTTGGGCGTATAGCAATCCAATTGATCTTACATACAGCTGCTGTAAGTTTACCAAATAAGCACTAAATTGCTTTAGACTTGCGCTCAGTAAGCAGTGTGAAAAATTCTGGGAAGAACTGGTTTATTAGTTTGTGATCTTGTATCTTGGACATTTTTAAACAAATAGAAATAAAATAGGTGACTAAACAGAGACAGGGTTTGAAATTCTCAATTTCAGACAGGCAAGCTTAGAAAAATCAGAAGGATTAATTAGTGATGTTGTTTGCATAGGAACCCTGAGGGCCCTAGAAGAAGTAAAGAGAGTACAAAGCTGTTTTGTGCCAAAGGTAGAATCTGTTTGGAATTTATATCCAAAAAAAGAGAAAAGATCTATTGAAAACAACTTGCCCATCTCAGAACGGATTTTAGGAATAAAGAGTAGAAAAATGATAGTTAAGTAAAATAAAAATTAAGAGGTAAAGTGCAGTTCTGCAGTGAGAATTGACATAAGTAATTCTCAGTTAGTTATAGAAAATTGTTTTTTAAAGCTTCTTTAATCATGTAAGTAAAATAGATAGAAGTAAGATAAAAGCAATAATAGAAGTAAGACCACTGAGAGATAAATTTGAGATAAAATGACCATGATATCATGATGCATGTGATCTGTTGCAGTTTTGAGGAGACTACTCCAGTGGGTAGAATTAATATTAGATGCCTACACTTATACCATAAAGAATAACATTTTGTCTCTTAGTTATTTTTAAGAGTTGGGAAACCTCTATGTATTATATCTAATCCAATGCTCTTGCCACTTAAAGTTCAGCAGTTCCAGTATCAGAAGACTGTTTAAATACACAAATGGACAGTTACAGAGTCATTTACTGGCAGAGGAAGTGAGCTTCATATATACCTTCTACTTATAGAATATACAGAGAGAGATGGTATCTCTTCTCTAACATACAGTATCTTTGTATGCAGACAGCTATAACTATAAAATCTTAAACTATCAGAATTCTTAGCTCTGGGAGTATAATACCTGTGATGTGTGTGTATTTGTATATATATATATATATAAGATTAATTTTGTTTTAGATATGTGTTTGATATATATACCTCTGTATATGTGTGTTTCAGGTAAATTCTGACTGTGTGTCAGGGAATGATTTCACCATCCTCCCACTCACCCAGGCATTGCATGCTGGGTTCATGGGAAGTGCTCTGGCAAGTGCCCAATGTTACAGGGATGCTACAGCCAGATTCATGCTGGAGCTGTGCTAGACATCATCTTGAAAAAGATCTTGGTGACTCAATATGCAGCCTTCTTAGGTGTAGGCAGGAGACTGTCACAGACCAATGTGCAAATGGTGCTAAACTGAAGTAAACAAGGAATGTAGGGAAGAAAGCTAGGTGTGGTTTAGTAATGCTTATGTTTAGGTTATTTATTGAAGTTTGGAATGTTTAAGAAGATATATTTTATAAATTAAAGCATTTAGTCTAAGGATAGAATGACCTTCTGTGGACATCTAAGGAGGGGATTAAAGGTTAGAACTGTAGAAACTATCAATATTTCTTCTTTAACAGCTAGAGCAGACTGTGAGGTCAGAGAACAGCTAGACCTGTCTGTCTGTATGGCTCAGCATTTGGCTGGTTCAGGTAACTGCAGGCTGCGATCAGTTTAGGCTGGGTCAGAACTTCTTAGAGGGGACATAACAAAATGTGTGCATTTGCATGCTGGTTTTCTGTTAATGCAATATAATATCTATGATTACGTAGTAACAGAGGGGAGCTTCCCAGGCATGCAGTTTCTATGGCATTGAACTGATATTCGGTCAGGCTTCCACATGCAGGTACAGTGGCACCTGACACCTGAAGTTTGTACATGCTTTATCCTGAACAACTGCATGATCTGTTAGTGTTCTGTTAGCATGATCTTAAGTTCCTAAAACTTGAATAGTTTCTGTGCTACGATTCTTTAACTTTATTAAAAAAACAATAGCTGTTTCTTTCCCATACTTAGTGCATTATTTTTAATTGTTTTGTTCTGTTTCATGGTCCATATTTTTAATAAAGTTCTTTTAAAATCAAGTCTTTGAAGTAATTTTTTTCCCCTAAAGCCTTTCCAAATTTCATGTTGGAAAGTCAAAATGAAGACTAAATTTTCAATTCTACCAAATCAATTGTATGGTAAATAAAATTTTATGTAGCTTTTAAAATAGGCAAGAGCCAGCAGTTGCATCAGTTGTATTTTGTTATATTTGGTGTATGTATAGATTGCAGGAACTGAAGTCTGTTTAGAGTTTGACTAACAATTCAGCAAAGAGGAAGAACTTTTCAAGTTAATCTTCTGAAAATCTTGGATCAGCCACATCAAAATTGTGAACAAATGTTTTTCTTTAGCATCTCAGGTTTTATTTAGGTTAAATTAGACTACATTAGGTTAGATTTAGATACAGGAATGACATCCTGTTCTCAAGAGACTATCTGACAGAATGTTTGATTATTTAACAAGACTTCTTCTGCTGTAAAGATCTTCCTTCTTGTGGGTGATGATGATTTTTTTCAGTCACTTCCACTCTTGTTGCTGGCTGGTAAACAATCTACCATTCTACATCAGTGATGGTGATAAACAGTTCTAAAGCGGAAAAAGTAATTGGAATAGTAAAGAGAAAAATAAAGAAACTTAATATGAGCACTTGTCTTACTATCATAGGACTTTTAATAGTCCTAGGTGACTTTCTAAAAATCAAATTAGACAAATTGTCTTGCTAGCCCAAAATCCCACTGTTAAATTTTTTGGAGGTGAGTGGAAGGTGTCCTCAGGAATCTATGTATGATTTTTCAAAGGAATTTTGTCACTTAGGGCAGAAATTTCACATCAGACCCTAACACTTTTTTTAAAACCACTGGAAAGTTGAAAAATCATACCCTCTGTTTTCCATCCTATTTTCTCACTCCTTTCAAAACGTTTTCCGCTGATGTATTTGCTCTTCACTGCAGTGGTGTTGAACCTCTATTGAAGGATGTTGCTAAATGTGGGTAACAGAACAGTATTCCCACTCTATTCCTTGCTTTTCATGTGCCCATGTTTTTTTTTTTGTGTGTTGCTTACATCTTATCTTTCACTGCTTGTATTTATGGCAACCAATTTTTGTTAGGGGGTGATGATGATACTGAAAGGAAGGGCTTTGCAGATAGGTTTCAATCATCTAGGTCCAATACAGCAGACTACATGTAGGTGAACCTCGGAAAACTTCAGTAGGGTCATGCTGGAGGTCCATCCCTGGAGCACACAGGTGGAACTGGATGTCATGCCAAAACAGAGATGGTGTCTGACAAGATGTTTCTGACTGAAGTTTTGCCTCTGGAGACTGAGATAATAAAGCTGTTTTATCTCAAATAATTTTAATTACAAATTTCTCTAGCAGTTCCCTACCTTGCAAGGTCAAGGATGTCAGTCTCTTAGACTAAATATTCCTGGCTTTAGGAGTTTCTTGGATCTAGCCTCTAAACTGCACATAGATTTGTTTGTGCAGTTAGTAGCCAGACAGGGGAACTTGCATCTGGAGCCGAGAATTCACAGTCTGGTGTCATGAAGCAAGAAGGGAAGGAGAGAAGATAATGCTTTAGTTGAAGTCAGCAGTTTTTCAGATAACCAGTTGCTGTTTCTCAAGGTCTGCAATTTCTTGGTGATGGAAAATGCTGCATCAATGGAGGAATGAATGATAAGCTGAGTTCTGTCAATTTATTGTCAGCACGGGGTGAAGTAGTGACATTTCACAGAATCAGAGAATCACAGAATATGCTGAGTTGGGAGGGACCCACAAGGATCACCGACTCCAGCCCTTAGCCTTGCATAGAAAAATCCCTAAGAGTCACACCATGTACATGAAAAAGGAAGATAATTTCGAAAATATTCTTCCTAGAAGGGAATGTGACCTGTTCAATCAGAGCACATGTTGGCAATATGACTGGTCTTATCTCTCCTGCAAAATTGCTTGGACAAGGTAGCATCATGTCATGACTACTCCAGTAGGAAACTGCTGAGAAGTCAGAAATAGAGAAAGTTTGGTTCCTTTCCTAAAAGTCTCATCAACTCACATTTTTTCTGTGACTTTTTCCTTTTCCTAGGCCTGTGGTTAGAGTCCTTGGGGAAGAAGCTGCAGGCAGACTTTCGATTTGGCAGATGAGATTCATAAATGCTCAAGTTAAGTGGGAGGAAATACTAAGTGGAGTTCTCAAAATTTTTGTTTGCTTGCCAAGTTCCTAGAGAGAGAATCTACAAGAATGTTTACATTCTAATGAGTCAGTGAACCTGTTTAAATATTTAGGGTTAGATGGTCTTGGACTGCTAATAGAGCTAGGCTGTTAGAATTAGTATTTATGTTCCTTTTCTCAGTCTTATCTGTACTGCAGAAGCATGTGTGCTTTACACAAAGACCTATCATGGGTGGACTGAAATGAAGGTCAGAACTTTCAGATTCCAAGTCCTAAACTCAGACTGCCAGAGTATGCTGTCCAGATTCTTAATTGTTCTTGGATTCCAGATAAGAGATTTGTGAAATTTTAATATAAATGTTTTCGTATCAAAATGCTATGCACTTCCTCAAGAAATGGATGTTTACCATAATGATGTTTTCTCCTTTAGATCTGCACTTTAGAATTTTTTTGCAGGAATGCAGCTAGTGAAAATTATATAAAGTTTTAATACATGGGAAGTCTTTTTTGCTTATCCTTTTACTTTCTGAAGTAAGCATTGCTTTTTTTTTTTTTTTTTTTTTTTTTAGGTGTAGTAGCTATCTATTATAAAGTAAGGTTTTTTAGCAATAATGTGAATATTGTAAGATTTAGTAGATGAACGAACCCAATAACTTGTCTGAAATAGCTATGATATGTTTTTCTTCTGTACCTGATTTAGTCAAATATACAGGGGTTTTCTCTTCATTTTTGATGAAAGTACTGGTTTTTTTGTGCTTCACTCTGCATATACAATGGTTGTATTTCTGGAGGGAAAATTCTTACAAGTAGGCAAATATGAATCATCACTAGTATTTTAAAGGTATACAGATAAGAATAATACTTAAACAGGTTTAATATTATTTTTTTTGTCTGTCTGTATTTTTGGGATCCCAGGGCGAATGCGTATTCTTAAATCAGTTACAGCTTTTTAGAAAAATCACCTTTGCTTATGTAGATATGTGGCAATCAAAACATACTTGTATTAGAATACATGAGTTTGAATAAAAGAATATATTGGTATAATTTGAGTCACCCCACGTACTTCTGTGGGATTGCTCAGAAATAAGGTGTCTGTGTTTGCAGAGCAAACTGAAAATGGAGTTGCAGGGTAATTTTCTCTTAGTTCTAGAGAAGATAAAGCATAACTTCTGAGTTGCGAGGACCTGTAACTGATCTTTGGTCTTGAGAAATCAGAGCAGAACTGTCAGCATGTTTGTGGGGACTGAAAAGTAGTGAACTGGAGCACCTTTTATTAGGTAACTGAGGTGATTAGACCCTAACATATCTTTCTTTATAATAACAAACTGCTTTTAAAGTCAAACCATGCTTTTGCCTGAACAGATGCAATTGAAGGGAAATATTAGAAACGGAAAAATCATGGATATCAGTTATGTATCAAATGGCCTGAGGAAGAAAATGTGGAATTCTGCGTTTATTTAAATTAGAAAATTAATTGTTGGGTGTAGGCTAAGGATGGCCAAGAAATGGGTACCATATCAGCATTGCTAGGCAGTGCTGGAAATTGATACTGCAAAATATTGGATAGCCTTGATAATCAGTTACACAGTAGGACTAGTTACATACTTGAAATTAAATGTTTCAAAACTTCAGTTCAGTGACCTGCTTAGGCTGTGGTCATGCCCAAGGCCTTGATTAGGTGAGTTGTTTCTAATTTAAGTAGAGATTTAATTCTTAGCTGCTGTTCCAGCTTGGCAAAGATACCCTATAGGTCCTGTATCATATCTGCCAGCACTGTTTGGTGTCAGGGATCACCAAGGTTATCTCAAATAGCAGTAGGTGCTAATGTGAAGGCAACTCTATCAGCCCTTTAGTCTTCTCTAGTTGAAAGGGAATATAACTTAGCTTCAAGTTATTTCTGTTTGGTTGCGTGTTTGAGCCTTAAGCTCAAAGTCAACATGGACAAGAGAGTAGCTGGACTTTCACACATGAGCTGAATTAATCATTTAATGTCCAAACTAAGTGTATAAAATACACTGTGTATATGTAGATTTGTGGGTTTTGTTAAAGAGTAAGCTTAACAGTGTGCATATTCAGTATAGCTGAGCTGCAGCAATTATTTGGGGTTTTTGTTTTAGTTTTAAGTAAATAATTTTTTTATTTACTCAGTAAATTAAGTTATATTTGTTAAATCATTAACATTTATAATACTTAAGTCATATGAATTTCATGTATTTTATTTCCTTGGCTTAGGTCTTATGGCATGAAGTCTTACATAAGAAACATGTTGAGAAGTAAGTTAGGTCATTTTATGCAGCTGCATTTGATACTCCTTTTAGCATGATATTCCTCTGAATTTATTTTAATTTTATTTTATTTAATTACTCTGAATGTAATTTTAAGTCAGTATTTTCTGGCAATATTTTCTGAAGTAGAATGAGTATGTTAACAACTCTCAGTAAACCTGAAAAGACCCAAATATTTTTCTAATATTAGTTTTCATAATGTAGCTGGAAAAAAAGCATTTGAAGGCTTAGGCCAAAAATGGAATCCTCTGGCCAGTGTGCTTTTTCTTTTCAGAAAGAAATGTCTTGAAGAATTATGTCAGCAAGGTTCTCAATTTATTTTTACTGCCATAAAAAGACATTGGAGTGTTGTGTTCACAAAGCATCTTTCTTTCCAGTCACAGAATGATTAGATCTACTACTTGTTTTAGAAAACCCGTTTTGTCCAAGAATTAATTTTATGTAAGAATACAGAAGTGCAGAGTCTGTCTGATAGTTGTACAGTTGAATAGAAAAGCAGAACTGAGTGAGCTTTGTATTACTTGTTTTCTCACCCCACAGAATCAAATAGCTCTGGCTTAATATTAAGTGTGTATAGTTTCATAATGTAGTTTTGCAGCAATACGATATGGTGATTTTAACCACAGTTCTCTCTCTGCAGGGGGACAGAAGCACAAATCCATATGGAGGATGAACCTCCTCCTCAAGGAGTCGGTGCCAAGGTCAGAGTGTTAATTTGTATTGAGAGTTCTCTAGTGCCCTGCTCAAAAGGAAGAATCTTGGTTCCATTTAGCAGTAGCTTAGTAAATGCTAGTGGCTTTAAAGATAGACAGAAAACAAAAGCTATAGGTAGAAGAAAGGATGCTGGCAAAAGAAATTGTGCTTAAGTAACCCACAAAATATTGGAAGAACAATATATTCATATGATTCAGGTCTGTGTCCTGAGTCTAATTAACTCTGCCTTTCATGACTTCTTGCGATATAATGAGGAAACTGAACACTTATGGTATATAAATATTGGCAGGCTGATAGTTCAAATTGTTTTTCATTTCCTTGAAACTAAATATAATGGAGAGGGTGTGAGGGGAGAAAGTATTGAAAGGTGAAAGTAACTCTTACTGAGTTGAATGTAACTAATAATTCCAGAGACATGATTTAGATTATGGATATTTTTTGTCTGATACAGTTTTTGTTATATCTTTTGTTAAAAAAATATCAGTATCATAAGTATGTCCTTGACTGATTATTATACAATTAGTTAGGGATTTTTCTTTCAGTGCATTATTTTAGTGTTAAGAAGTGCTACAATTTGGGGTATTTTTAGCCTACTAATTGTGAGGGTAGGACTTGAGTACTTTCTAGAAGAAAGCTACAGAAAAAACCTATTTAAAATTAATAGGTTCTGACCCACTGAGCATTTGGAACTTAGAGCCCACATTGTAAAGAAATCAATATATTATTCCAGTAAAGGAATCTGTACAAATGAAGGACACCTTGACTGTTGTTTTAAACCTCAGGCTTCATCAGTCTTGAGCAAAAGTGGGATGCAGTTTTGGTGATGCAATTGGAAGAGTAGTCTGTGATGCTTTCAGTATCCATTATCATATTTTAAGAGGGCTGTAGAATTAATGCTAACCTCTTGACATAAAACAAATTATTCTGCAAACAGCAGATGAATGAAGACTGATTCCATATGGATTCTGGTCCTTCATCTCTGATAAGCCTGCTGTGTCATGGAGGACAACATTTGCTAGGACTAACTTGGACCTACTTGCTTGCTGACTTCTTTCATAATATAATGTCTGTTTGTCCAGCTGACTGCTGCCAAATGGATTGTGTCAGCAGAATCTTACTTCCCTTTCACTTGCAAATGTGGCTGAAATTGGTCAGTTACTTGCTATGAGGAGATGGAGAAAGAACCGGTGTGATCAAAACCACAACTATTTTTTTTTGTGAAAATGACCAATCCTCCCTTCCTCTTCTCAGAAGTATATAATAAAGAAATGTGTCATTAGGTGATATTTGTTACTTTAAAATTAAAAATTTCTTTTTAATTCAGGATTAAATTAGGGTTTATATTTTGAGTTTCAAATGTTATCTGCATTTCTGTGTACATTTTTTCACAGTAAATTTTATCCTTGTGACTGACATAGCGTGCTTCAGACTCCAAAGTAGAATTTATTCACATCTTTGTTTCAATCAGAGGTAGAAAAAAATGTGCAGTGTAACAGATCATTTTAAAAGTCTGCTTAAAATAAACTAATGATGCAGTCCTCACTGTTACGTGGTAAAATATATCATACCTGTGATAGATAAAATCTATTCTTTCTTATCTTCTGTTTGGCAAGTAAAGTCTGTCACATGGAGAGCCTGTTTCAATTTTGATGAAGAAAATTTGATGCACACACCATGTAGAATTTGGTATTAAATTTTGATACTGCAGTATTTTTCTACTTAATGCTATACCAAAGCAGTAGAAATGTTGCATGAGGTTCAGACATTTGCTTGACTAGTTTTAATGTTGGGACAGATCATTTACACATTTCCTTTAATCTGTCCTTGGATAAGCTGGAAAATATTCAGTTATCTTTTTTATTTTATTAAAAGTCTACTTTCCTAAAATTTAAATATTCTTAGGAAGCTCCCAAAGACTTGATACTTGATGAAACACAGAAGTAAATTTCAGAAGTAAAGACAAAAACTTGAGAAACTTTTCTCTTTCTCAAGTTTCCAGTTTCAGTGCATGAAAACAAATGTGTATATTTTTCAAAGATAAGTATAATCTTGGGCAGACTTTTTTTCTGGTTTCTTCTTTTAACAGTAATTTTAGCCCCAGAGGAAAATACACAAATTTCAAGTTTTGAATATATACTTTACAGTTTATATTAGAATCCTGTACATTGAGTTCTGTAAGCTAGCTGTTATGTTACATGAATACAGTGAAACTATGACCTCTCCATTTAACTTCTTATATGGTACTTTTCTCTATGAATATAGATCCCTTCTTTCTACATCATGATATATTTTGTTTGTTTATTTTAATGTCTTCCTTTCAAGTATTGTTCTAGAATTAAAATACTGATTTGTGGTTGAAGAAGGAGGTAGTGGTGTTTCTCAATTTTTTACTGTGCAAAAGCATATATTTCTCTCTGTTTAGGTATTTGATAGCATTTTTTATAATACCAGGTCTTGGAGGCAACATTATTGTCAGCCTTGAAGATGCTGGATGTTGGGAAATGGCCAATTTTTTCTCTTTGTTCCCAAGAGGAGCTCAAGTTAATTCGTCAAGCCTGTGTATTTGGCAGTGCTGGTAATGAAGTGTTATATGCAACTGAAAATGATGAGGTAATTGTCCAAGAGTGTGAATGAAAATGGCATGTTTAATCACTTAGGTATCAAGTTATTCTGAAAGCCAGTGCTATGACAGTATACCTAGAGAAAGTTGCATGCAAAAATGTCTGATTATTTTATTTGTCATTGAAACATTTTGAGTTTAAATTAATGGCTTCCTACCGCAATCAGAGGATAAGGAGAAGATGGAGTTTGACATTTCTTGCAAGTGCATAGTGACAGAATGAGACATAAACTGGCAGATGGGAAATTCTGATTCAGTACTAGAAAATAAAAGTTACCACAAGAGGGGTTAAATCCTGGAGGGGTTGTGGGATTTTTTTACTTGAAGATATTTGAGAATTGACTGGACATGGCCTTGAGTCAACTGGTCTGTTTAGATCTTTGTTGAGCATGGGGGGTGGACTAAATGACCTTTGGAGGAGGCTTCATTCCAACCTAAATTTTAAGTCTGTGATTCTTTTATAACAGGTTTTTGTGCTTGGCATGAACTGCAGTGGGTGTTTGGGAACAGGAGATATGCAGAGTACTATTGAACCAAAGAGGTTAGATTCCCTGTGTGGCAAAAAGATAGCCTGTCTGAGTTATGGAAGTGGCCCTCACGTTGTTCTTGCTACAGAAGGTAAAGTATGATCTGAATATTGGTTTTTCTGATAATCCACTTTAATTCATTCAGCAGGTGTGAAAGGTCTGTAGTGGTAACATAGAGAGAGGTATTCTGGGCTGTTAAGTCCAACATATTTTCATTGGTGAATATGACATGTCAGCTGGCTTTGTTCATAGCTTGTTTTTTTTGAAAAGTTTTTCAAGCTCTACTTTGATCTTGTAACTACTTTAGGATGGGTTTTTTTTCACTTTTCAGTTAAGTTTGGAACTTCTGATTGCTTTTGAAATGCATTAGTGGCTATGTTATGCCCATATGTTCTTGTGGCAACACTGTCCTTTAGCTAAAATTCATCTTTTTTGTCCAGTACCTACTTTTGAACATGCTTTAAAGACCTGTTATATTGCCTCCCAGCCTTTTGTTTCCTGCATTGACACTCTATTATCCACGTTATGGTAGTGGCCCCTCTGTTAATAATTAAGTGTATTATTTTCAAAGACAAATTACTAATATTTTGTTCCCAGTGAGGTTCTATTAGAGCCTGAGTGATGATATTCACATTTGTCTCTCTTTCTACATTAATGAGAGGAAATGTTTTTGAGTAGTCTAGGTTAGATGCCTAAAAGTAGTTGAGGGGAATGATGCTGTAAATGTATTCTTTATATTCAGTTATGTTCCACTCTTTTCTCTTGTCCTCACGGCAGATCATTCTGCATCCTTTTTTTATATATGTATCTGTATTATTCTGAGTTCTATTGATAGCAGTTCTCACTGATACACTCATACTTCTTGCCCAGATGATGAAGTATTGCAAAAGAGTCGGGGATCCAGAACTGATCCCTGATCATTTTTATCCATAACTCCATTTGCATGAATAACTTCCATTCAGTATTGTGTTAATTATTGTCATTTCCAGTATGCTTCTGTATGGCTGTTTCACTGAAATTTGCATTCACATGTTGGTCAAACAAAGAAAATGTTGACTTTTGACAGGACAAAGTGATTACATTTAACCAGTTATACAGAAATACTGGTTTAGTGTAGCATATTTTGCCTTTATAGGAGGAAACTCTTCTTGGGGATAAGGAGTTTGGTGATCTCCTTAGAAATCTGATGGAGTGGTGTATCAGACCCAGCTCTCCTGCAATAATGGCATAATTTGGGTTTAGAAAATGATGGTGATAATAGACAAAATAAATGTGGGAGAGCTATTCATCAAGTCCTGCTCTACTGTAACTAGAGGACATTTGATTTTAAACAGATAAAGGAAAGTGATTATGAAAAGGTGTTAAATTCATAGATAAGAGGCCAATATATGTACACTGAAGAATTGGAAGTACCTTGTAACATCTGTACTCTAGTGATTGTCAATGCGTAGGAACTGCAAAAAGTGACCAAGCTTGTGTTTCCCTTAAACAGGAACTGGTTTTGCTATTGCCAGTTGGAGACAGAATTTTGCACTGGGTCAGCCATTGGTCTAACACAGTCAGACATTTCTTGCAGTCTTAATTTTACTAGAGTGTTTTCCAAAATACAGGGTATGAATAGTATGTTTAAATAATAAGTAAATAATACCATTTTTATTAGTAAGTAGCAATAGGTTTTTCTTACAAGCATCCTCATGCATATTGTAAGCTTGTTATTTGAATTTTCCAAAATGGGAAACAGTGCCAGGGCATAGACAAGAAACTTTGACTGTCAGTAACAAAGAAATTAAAATGGGGACTGTCATTTCATCCTTTTCTTTTCTGTATTGCACCACCCCTTTTTTTGTAACAATGTTTTCCTTTACTATGAGTATAGTGATATACTATCCTTTTGGATTTGTGTTTGACACTATGTGAAGGTAGCTTTGGTATGTCCGTGGGCTGAAGAGCCCCAAAGGACATATATATATTTATGCACTTAAATATGTGTATTGTTATTGAATTTGACTTTTCAGTTTGTAGTTTTACATCGTGTACTTACTGGAAAAATAGAGATTTTTGAACCAGCTCTTTACATTTTTGTTGTAGAAGGAGAAGTGTATACATGGGGTCACAATGCTTATAGTCAGTTGGGCAATGGTACAACAAATCATGGCTTCGTTCCCTGTCAAGTCTCTACTAACTTGGTGAACAAGAAAGTTATTGAAGTTGCCTGTGGCTCTCATCATTCTATGGTGTTAACATCTGATGGAGAGGTGAGAATAGTGGGAGTAAATACCTATTTTCTTGTAATGAAACTCACATATGTGAGAAACAGGAATACATTCTGCACCTAGAGCATCAGAGATTGCTTTTTGCTGTCTTCACAGTGCTGATGGAACAAACACATGTTTGAAAAAAATTGAAACCTGTTAGGTTGTAGTGGTTTTGAAGTGCATGAGGAATATTGATTTTTGTGCCACATCTGCTTGTAATACCAAATTATGACTCCTCTGTAGAAGGAAGCCAATTCCTTCCTATATTGCCTTCCACTGTAAATGCTTAATGGCATTAAAGCTGACTTTAATGTAAAGTACATTAATCTAAGGAATTCTACTTGTCAAAGTAAAAAGTTTTCTATCATTTACTTGGAGGTGCCGTTTGTGCCAGTTAGCCATTCTACTTTAGGTTCTGGAAAACTAGAAATGGATTATTCCAGTGTTAATGCAGCAGTCCTGTTGCCTCTTACCTTTGAGTGGAGGAACATAAAAGAATGGGATATAAAAGTATTTAGGTTGGTGTATTTTTGTTAGAAACAAAAATAATGTATTTTTGTTGGTGTATTTTGTTAGAAACAATTCAGTTGTAAACCTGCGTATCTTCCTAGTAGCTTCCTAGTACTAGAATACATCCACTTGAACTTAAGATACCATTTTTTATGCATATCGCTTCTTTGTCTCTTGAATATGTACTTCGAACTGTACGTTATATAGCTGTCTTTTATGACAATTGTCTTGCAACAGGTATACACATGGGGTTATAATAACTCAGGCCAGGTTGGATCTGGTTCGACTGCTAATCAACCAATTCCTCGAAGAGTTACCAGCTGCCTACAAAATAAAATAGTAATTAATATAGCTTGTGGACAGATGTGTTCCATGGCTGTGGTGGAAAATGGAGAGGTAAGAAATTTGAAGTGAATTTTTGGGCTGAATTTTATTTTGTGTAACAATTTGGCATGTAGGTAATTTTGAATCTGGTAGTAATGAGCTACTTCTCAGAAAAGTATACCTTTCCAGACTCTCTCAAGTCTACCTGCTTATACTGCTCCTAAAAACCTTTATCCTGAATTGTCCTGCACATTCCAACATACTTAAACACACCCTCCTATCCATGCTGATTGTGGTTTCTTCTTTAGAGAGGAGGTAGAGTGAAACAGGTAAAATTGTTCACTAACATTTGTTTTAAGGCTTTTCAGTTTCTGTAATTTCTCATAAAATTTAGCAGCTGTTGCTTTGTATCAACTATTGCAGTTGGCTTTGAGCTGTAGGAGTTCAAGTATCAAATTTCGAGTTTAATTGAAAATACAGTTCTAAAGTAAAAATAGCATTGTGAAGGTCAGATTTTTATACATTAGGGGATTAAGTAATATTGAATATATATGTATGTATACTTAGCATTTCATGCCAGTTGCATTTTCTCGTATGTAAAAGTAAGATTTTATCACTGATTTACTGATTTTTAGAGCTGATGTTATATTCTAGTAAAAATTAAGGTGCTGATTTATACATTATCGCACTGCTGTCTTTAGCATTCTGTGTTGGTTTTAATTATAATTATTAAATTATTGTCTATACTAGAATCTTGAGTATGAGAATAATCAGTGAATGGTATTTTAATTTTCAGTGCTCATATACACACACCTTATCTCAAGAGAAAACAAAGAAAATAAAAGTGTATTGAATATATTTGTTGTACTGCAGTACCCCTTGAATCTCTCTCATACTTCTTCATCCTCCTTGCAAAGATACAAAGAAGTTGTAGAGTTACTGTTTTTTCAGTTCATGTGAGCTGAAGATTTTGGACAGCATTTAAGTTTAAAACTAAGTAGCTATTGACTGCAATTGAACATATGTCACTAAAAGAGAATCAGAGCTCAGTATTTTCCCTTCTTTTTATGTTCAGCATAAAGCTGCCTACTCAAACTGTTGTGCATAGCTTCCAGTTTATGCTTGTTTTAGTGTGTTTCCTTTTCTGTTAGAGGATTTGGAATGAGAAATTAGCTCTGTGAAAAAGGGAAGTATTATGCTGAATTTGCTCTATGCTGGCAGGCAGGCATATGAATCACTTATTTTCTGTTCTTCTTATTAAAATATTGTAGTCTTACATAATCTAACTCTTAAAGAGCAACATGAATGTGGAAGTTTAAAGTTTTAGATGAGTTGGTATTTTAAAGAGAAATGGCATCCAAAATTTGCAGTGCAAAAAAACATGTATGTGTGTATATATGTATGCTTACAAAGGTATGTGTACGTGTGTGTGTCTGTGTATCTACATGTAAAGTACAGATCCTGAAATGTAGGGAGAGAAATCTTGAGAAAAATTATTATTATTCAGACTCTGAACTAGTTATATTGCTTTCAAAAGAAGGAGATAGTAGCAAACAGTTAAAAATCCCTGTCTCTGTTCCAAGGTGTATGTCTGGGGTTACAATGGGAATGGCCAGCTTGGACTGGGCAGCAGTGGCAACCAGCCAACGCCGTGCCGAATCGCAGCTTTGCAAGGCATTCGTGTGCAGCGGGTACGTGTGTGATGCTCCGTGGCAAAGCCTTTGTGAACCACTGAAAGTATCCTAAGGCATATGCTACATTTGAAGTAGACAGTCCTTTCTCTCGCTGTTTAAAGTGCCATTTATCAGAATAAAAAAACATGCATCCTAGGAGTCTTTCTAGGATATCCTATTCTTCATTAACTCCTGCCCTCTTTTCTGGAGAAATGCTGCAGTTTAGCATTTTGTTTGTCTTGCAGACTGAATCTCAGTTTTATAAATGCAGTCCAGCCACAGTGACTGACTGGTGTTTGGAGTGAACAAATTGTCTCCAAATGCTTTTGGTCAACAGTTGGTAAGATTTCATGGTTAGTCTTGGTCTTTGGAGGTCATTACACTTTACCAAATAGCTGGGCTGCCATCAGTGTAACTAGCAAACTGATAACTTCTTTTGACTGGTAAGAAATATTTAAAGTAACTACAGAATTGGTACTGAAAGTTTTTAATTGATTTAAGCAAAATAGAGGATACTGTTTGTTAGAAAACAGTGGTTTTTGAAGTCAGTGAAAATTTACAAGAGTGTTTTGAACTTTGGATCATATTTATTGCATTTGCTCAGGGAAATTAGGGATTTTTTAGGTCTTTTCTTTAAAAGATTTCTTTAGAAGAAACTAATTTAATTACATAGTTTTACATTCAGTGCCTTGAGTGTAGACAGTAGCTTTTCTGGTAATAATTGCTGATGGAGAGTAATGTAATAAAGTGAGTGTTATGTTCCCCTGTATTTATTTTCCTATTTAGAGAGTGAGTGCTCCAGTAAGTTTGGCTTAGATCCTATTTCCATCCACTTCCTTTGCCTGATACTGATTACTACCATGTTGAAGACCTCCAATCAGTAAATAAATCAAGGATTTTCTTCATTCAAAGCACATCACATGCTTCATGTATGTCAGTGGACTTGCGGTATATATGCTTTGCAGATTATATAAACATATGTGAACTAGTTTTGAACAATGTAAATTGGCTCTTGGTAGCCATCTGGCTTTACCAAGTTACATTAACACAATCAGAGCAAGACTGTTGCTGCTAATACTGCCACTGTGTATCTGTCTATATGTGGGACATGTGCTGCATTATGTAAAGTGGGTATTTGAGCGATCTTATGTGAGGTACCTGAGAGGACAGCTCAGCAGGACAGCTTGGGTTTCTACAAGAGGTTATGAGTTCACACAGTTGTGTGCTGCCATCAAGATGGAGAGTTTTGTCTCATCCCTCTCTTTCCTGGCTGATTGCTCTGGTTGCTTACCTTATGTGGGCACCAGTGGTCCTCAGACCCTATTGTGAGAGTTTTTTTCAAGTGATGTTAAGTTCATAGGATCACAGAGTGGTTTGGGTCATAAGGGACCTTAAAAGTCATCTAGTTCCAACCCCCATGCTAAGGACAGGTACACCTTCCACTGGACAGGTTGCTCAGGGCCCCATTCAACCTGGCCTTCTAAGGTTGGGGTATTATCTCAGCAGAGGGCTCAGTGAGCATTAGAGTGGACACAGGGAGGGGATATTTTGTGTGGCTGGAAGTAAGGGAGAAGAGGACCAGGTAGGGAGACCTCACCTGTTTTTACAGAGGTAAGCTATTCACATTGGAGCAGTTGCCCATAAGGCAAGGTCAGTGCAAGACAGACAATATTCATTTTTCTGCATATTTTTTGTATTTGTCATATAGCTTTCCTCCTTTCTCAGTTTCCATCTTTTTTCTTTTTTTTTTTTTCTCTGCTCTTGAGATTATCTGCCAGGGTGTCTCATTGATGTATTTTTTCCTCAAAGTCACCTCATCTACTTTCCTTTCCTATTGAATAAACTTATCTATATGTGTAATTTTTACTCTGGTATAGTATCAATAGCATTAACCTATAGTATAACATGTATCTATCTGTATTATGTTACATAAAAATATTTTTTTCTCTTTATTATTCCTTGTAGGTTGCCTGTGGCCATGCACATACATTAGTGCTAACAGATGAAGGTCAGATATATGCCTGGGGATCCAATTCATATGGCCAGTTAGGTACTGGGAATAAAAGTAACCAGTCTTACCCTACATCAATTGTTGTGGATAAGGACAGGTAATACTTACAGTCCTGCAGTCAGACATTAGTTGACATACTCTCAGAAGAGCTACAGAAAATTATGGTATTTTTAATCTATTTTTGGAAGAAATAGCTTGTAATTTTCTGCAATGGTTCATCTGCTCATTATGAACAGAATTTTCACTGAAAGTTCTTGAATCTGCCCCATAACCACCCCTGTGAAAGAGAAACTGAATATTCCGAGTGTGAATGCATTATTTTCTGCTTCAGCTCACACTGTACTTTATAGGCCTTAATTTCAGTTTCCCTTCAGTGGTGTGTAGTTTCATAGTTTGAAGTCAATGATGAAAGTTTTATTGTCTCTGAATGTAAGTTTTATTTTTATATGCTACTTTTGACAAGCGTGCAGAAAAAATGAAGAGTGAACATCTGCAATTGTTATGTGTTTTTACTGCTATTAAATCTGGCTCCTAATTCAGGAAAGAGAGAAAGGGAGGAGTTCTTTTTTGGTATTGTTGTCTAAAAATTGAGCTTAGATTTTTGCAAGCTAAGTATTTTCCTTTAAGTCCTTGACAGGTAGCAGGGCAGTTATTTCTATTTCTGTTGTAAAGCCATGTATGTATATTATGTATATGGCCAGAAATCTTAGTCCATTCTAGACTGAGGTCTTGATTTTGGCCTTCTGTTGTGAATAGTGAGACAAGTGAGATGTCCCTCCTAACCTTGTGTCTGTGTACATTGTTGTAAGGAAGTGTCATCTCCACTCTGGGGATGAGACATGGCCTGATCTTGAACATTGCTATTTCTTTGTGTGTGTTTGTGTTTTTGCTTAAAATGTAACAGATTTTTTTTTTTCCAGACACTTTGACAGCAATTAAAATGTTACAGTAATTTATATAAGTTTTAGTGCTGTATGCTGCCTTTTGCTTTTGTTTGCCAGAATACGCATTCTTAGTGTCAGTGAGAATATTGCCTCATGAAAGCCTGCAAGATTTGTGCATGCAGCTTTAAACAAGTTGTTTCCCAGCCATTTTACCCAGGCAGCTGGAAAAACAAGTAAACAAGCAATAGTTCAGACTGCAGAACAGTGGATTGTGTAATGTTGTACACAGTGGGAGTTTGTAAGTCCTACATCAACCTTTAGATTAGAGAGATAGCCTAGCTAAAACACACTTAGAAACAGCTGTAAGTGCTGCTTGGTTCTAATTTTTAATTTTCAAAATGAAAATCTGTTAAGCATAAGTAATAATAATTATATGAGTAACAACACTTCACTTATTAAAAATTAAAAAGTGTATTTAAATTGTTAGTTTATAACTGTTACCAATAAGCAAGCAGAAAAAAAGGTTTTCATTAACTTTCAGTTATAAGCCAAAATGCACATTTTTTAATTTTTTTTTTTAAATGTGTCCTCATTTCCTTCTTAATTTTCCCCAAGTATTTGTTCTCTACAGCTTAATGCAGCCACTCACCTCACTGCCCAGCACCACTGAGGACATTCAGAGACCTCAAACTCATCATAACTTTGCTTGAGGGAGCCAAGGGGGTCAGCAGAGCATGTGCTGCAGCAGATACACAGCTCTGCTGCAGCAGTGTCTGCTCGCTCCCAAGTTGCTTTTCCACAGAGACACATTCTGAGACCATGCTATTTGAAGAAATACTGATAGCCCTTTTAATTTTGCTGTGTCTGATCAGAAAATGTTCTTGCTTACATGCATGCTTAAAAGTACCGTTTGCACCAGAGAAAGACAGGAGGCAGTAGTGTGTTTGCTGCGTTTTGTTCTTATGAGAGTGACTTGCTCTAATTTCTTTGTTTGCTTGTAAATTCAGAGTTATAGAGATTGCAGCCTGCCACTCTGCTAACACATCAGCTGCCAAGACCCAGAGTGGCCAGGTGTACATGTGGGGCCAGTGCCGAGGGCAGTCTGTGACCTTCCCCCACCTCACTCACTTTGCCTGCACTGACGATGTGTTTGCTTGCTTTGCTACTCCTGCCGTCATGTGGCGTCTGCTGTCAGTAGGTGAGCTTAAATATTTTTTTTGTTCTGACATCTTCTAAATAGAGTCATTAGTTCATAAAACAGTTGCATGTAATTAAAGCCTAAACTTAGTTTCTTGCACAAATTTATACTGGGAAGCATAATCATAATCACATATTACATATGTGTAAATGGTAGTATGGAACTGTAAAAAACTGCTTAAGCCTGATGGCGGTTCTAAATAATTGTCTGTTTTATTGATGTTGTTCATTTTTATGGGGAAATGCCTTAGGTTTGGGGGGGAAGGGTGTATAACCTCTGTGTGTTACTGTCCAGTGGTGTGGATGGAGAAGCTGAGTTTGAATTTAGAGATTTGAGCAAGCCATGGAGAACCTAGAGGAATGCTGAAGCTTTCTTTGATACCCTTAAGTAGACTGCTAAGAACTGAGGGACCTAAATTCCCACTTTCAGAGTTGGCCACAGGCACTTAGAGTCTCATCACAAGTAATCATGACCTGGGCTTCTGAAGAGACCAGTTGCTGGATCGCAGATATTTGATTAACATTAAGGTCTGTCTTGCTGGCCTCGACTAGAAAGAGTTCACTATATACCACTGTCTTAACAGAGAGCTCATTCTCCAGCTACAGTTCAATCCCATAATGGTTGCTAATAAAGTTACTGGTTTTGCTGACCTAATCAAAGATTAGGTTGTCTGTGGGTGTCATCCGGGAGCTTAAGCTAAAAGCTAGAATGCAGCAATTTGTTACTTTGTAATTTGAACTGTACTGAGTCCATCATGCTTCATCCCACTTCTGTACTGCCTTCATAATTGCTCTTGTGTTGCTGTATGGCACATTGGGAGTAATTTTTAACTGTGGCAGCTCCCTGGTTTTTGGGGTTTTATTTTTTTACCTTGACATCTTGGTCACTTTGAAAATAACGCTACAACACTGTAGCAACATTGTGCAGAAGCATAAGGTGGAGAAGGTTCCTTTACTATTAAAAAGAATAGTTTCAGATGCACTTTCAAATTTGTGGCACAGATTCTCAAATGTGTCAAATGGTCTGTCCAGCATCCCAGGGGGTCTGAGGGGTTCCCTGTGATGACACAGGATAAAGGATGCTGGCTATCAGGACTTAATCACATCTCCTGGATGCCTTTTGGTTAAGTGACTCTTTGCTGGTTTTGGATGTGCCTTTTTGCATGCTCTGGGAGCTGAGAATGACTAACCTCTTTGTCCAGTCCCCCTTTGGCAAGTTGTCAGTACTGACTCACTGTTGTTTTTCATCTTATCCATGCGTGGTGAGAATCCTCAGGCAGCTGCATCCTAGGATCTTAAATCTGCTGAACTAGGTGACATGGACATCTGCCATGCTTTCAGCCCTTCTCTGTCTGTTTTATTTTGGTGCTCCCACACCCAGGCTTTCCCATCCACTCCCTGTTAATGGCAGTTCTAACATTTCTAATGCAGTTCTTAGCACTGGCTGCTATAAAGGAGTTTTCTTGGCTTTGTGCCTTGTCAGTGTGAACTGCCTCTTCGTTTCCTTCCTCTGGCTCCCCCTTAGCTGTTGTAACAAATAAAAGCATCTGTTTTCCCTCTAAGAATTTCAAAGCTGAAAATCTTACTCAGTTTTCCTCTGCTGGCTGTAGAAGTAATCTGGAGATGTGTGTTGATGAACATCGGATTGCCATTTGACTTTGAAGAAGAGCTTTGCATTAGTGCTTAAAATGATTACTTGTTTGGATAGCAGAGGTCTGAATAAATAAACCACACGTTGTACAAAATAAGACCTAACAAAGTATTTTACAGTATCATTGTTTCAGAAGGACTTTTTATTTTATTGCTACACTGGATTTCTCTCCCCTGCCTGCTCCAATCATTTTACTTGTAATCCACCACACCGATAATATTGCCCTAAATGGTTACAGCTGAACATTAGTGACATCCTCTAAATGAAATGAAAAATGATTGTGCTAAACCAAGTGTAACAGTATCAAAGTGTGTGTATGTGCTAAGTTTTTTCTAGAGCTTGTGGAGGAGGTCTTTCCATTTTGAGCATTTTGATTTCCAGTTTGGTAGCTTAGAGGACCTAGCATTTATGTAATTTTCTGTAGAGAAAACTAATTACTGACTCACAAGACCTGTTTAAACCCATAATATGTATTTATATAGTAAGAAGACAAAATGTTTTCAGGATTAAGAATGAGGCTTTGGGGAGTGGGTTGTTGATTTTTTTTTTTTTTTTTTTTTAACTCCTATTAAAGAGGATAGTTCTCTGATACTGCCAAATATGATGGAGATTTGGATCAGTTCAGGAGGTAAAAGTTTGTGTGCAGACAGTGGATGACTTTTCAAAGCTGTCACATGCTGAGTGGGATATACACACAAATAGCACTCTGAGTGTCCATATATTCCTGTGTGTCTGTATACACAAGACACACAGGAATATGTGGACACTCACACAGAGTGCTTCTAACACCATTAAATCTAGGGAAAACTACTCTTTTTGAATAGACTTGTGAGTGTTGGTATTTACTTTTAGGGATATTGTACTGGGCAGTTTCACTGCAATGCATATGTTGTTTATGCAATAGATTTATTTTTGCTGTAAGATAATGTCTCCTTGTGGAAGCATTTTAGAAAGTTTTATTGTGCTTATTTTATTGACCTTTTGGGTATCTTATAATAGGTAGCACTTTCAATTTGGAATAATTTACTCAGTAATGGCTGATAACATTTTACTATCAAATGCAGCAGTAAACTCCTGGGACTGTTAACTTTTTTTTTCTAGCATTATATGGATGAGTTAGAGGAATGGAACTTACAGGTCTTTTAATGGAGATAGTTACTTGGAGTAGAAAACTAGTAAGGACTGAAGAAAGCTGCCCTTTCTTTGCTTTTCTGGGACTCATAGAGAACACATCATCTGCTGGGGTTTTTTACTACCTTTAAGGAGATGTCATATTTATTAAAAGTGTTAACTGCTGACAGATACCCATGATGTTTTAATGTGAGATACTTGTATTGCTTACTATTTACTATTAAGTCCCCTTTTTGTTCTAGAGCCTGATGACCACCTAACAGTAGCCCAGTCACTAAAAAAGGAATTTGACAACCCTGAAACTGCAGACCTGAAGTTTCTAGTGGATGGAAAATACATTCATGTTCATAAAGTTCTTCTCAAAATTAGGTAAGGCACACACTGTATAAACTATATAAACTAAACTGTGTAGCATAGTCCACTGTGCTGAGTAATTACTGCAAAAAATGCTTGACTTATTTTTGCAAACTCCCTTTTCTTTGAGCCGTGGCATTGATCTGCTCTCCTTTGCTGTTAGTCTTTTTTCCACATTTTGTCGCTCCTTGTGATTATCAAACATGCTGCTTTACTACCAACCCTTTCATCACTTCTCTCCATCTGACATTTATCCTCTATGCTACCTAAATGGCCTTGACCTTGATTTCCAGTAACCTTTTTCTACTGAGGAAAAGGCTCACTTCCTTCTGCTGTCTTCTCAAGAATTTGAATCAGTTTTTCCTCCTCTATATGCTTGGCTTCCTCCACTGAAATGATTTGAGGGTTTTGTGTTTATTCTTGCCTTTCTTTCCTTCCACAGGACTCTTCAGTTGTTTCAGCAATTTCTGTAGCTGCTATTCAGATTATACTTTTTTCCCCCTTTTTTATCAAATTTCTTATCCTACTTGTTTCAAACAGTCTGACTTTTCAAATGGCTTCTCTTTTGGTTTTACAGCATTACAGTGATACTTGACATACACAGATCTACAGAGAAATCACATTGTTATAAACATGCAGAGATTAGTTTGCTACTGCCAGAACAGTTTCTGCTGGGATATTCTAGAGACACTACTTTAGATCTTTTCTGCCTTGCTAATTGCTTCTACTTTGTCCTCCTCATTGTTACAATATTTTTTTCTCTTTGCTATCTTCTTTCTCAAAATGCGTGGCTATCTCATCTGGATAATCACTACTTTTATCTTCCTACTTTTGCTCCAGAGTCCTGCTAGTGATTTCTTGTCTATTACTACATAAAATTAAAATTCCCTGTCAATTCTTGCCCGTCCTTTTTTTGGTCTTTTCTGCTCTCCTCTTACTGCTTCAATTACCTATATTACTCTTTTCTTCCCTTTACTGGATTCATTGCTTGTGCATTACATTTGTGCCTATAGTCTACCCTTTTTGTTTGGAATGCCATGTGTCCTCCATCAGATACCTCGGTAAATCTCATGTATCCTCAAAATGTTCCTGAGTTTCTTTTTTGTGATAATCTGACTACGTGTAACTTTTCCTTATTTGCTTTTTCTTGCTCTACTTTTCTCAGACTATATGGCATTCTGTGAAGGAAATGTGTCTAATTCTAAAATGAATTTAAAAATATGGCATTATCAAAATGATATGGAGGAATAATAAAGCATCAGGCACAGTCTGTAAACTTAATATTTTCTTTAAGTCTCAGATGCAACTGGATCAGAGGATAATGTATTTAAAATGGTATTTTGCAACGTTTGGCCTGTTCAGACCATTGTCATGAATGCAGTAAAGTTCCTCTTCATTATCCAGTCATTTCTTTACTACTTGAGAGGAATTTTTTCTGTGTTGTTCTGTTCCTATTCTTGAACTAGATCTGACTGTTGGTGGTTACTGGCTTGCAATGGAGGCGAGATGTCAGGGAATGCCCCGCTCAGTGAGAGGCAGCCCAAGCCACAGAAACAGATACATATGAGCGTGTGGGTGGGATTCATCAGCTCTGCATTTAGCCAGCCAAAATTAGGAGTCTGGTCTGTCTCCACTGAGAGATAATGAGAGGGAGACAGACACTACAAAGGATGAGTCACTCCAAGATACTTTGCAGACCAGAGGATGTGTACTAACCAATTTTTATTTATTTACTTATTAATCTTTAAGGGAGCAATGTGCACCACCTTCTCTCTGACTTCCGTGTGGTGCCATTGGAGCAACAGACTATTCCCAAGGCCTGTTCCACGCTGGATGGATAGCATGGTCACCACTACTTAACATGAGGCCCTGGGAAGCCAAACAGTGGGGTTTGGTCTGCCTCTCCCAATGCCAGAATGTGGTAAAAGACATGCCAGAAGCTAGCTAATGACTTCTTATTTCTTTATGATTTTGACTTGAGGTTCCTTTTATTTTGTTAGAAGTCCCAGAATACTAAGAAAATAATTTCTTTCGATAACTAGTAAAATCAAATCTGAAGAAGTGATAAGTTAAATAATTATTTTTCATCTGTATTAAAGTGATACTGTCTTTGTTGTAGTTTTGTCCCAGGGACACTAAAAGAAAACCATCCTACTTTTTATAGAAAAGTTTTAGTAAAAGAAGAGAAAATTCAGATGTGGGGGAGTTATAAATTAGTGTAGTATAAAAAAGTCCAATTAAATTGTGGTTGTTATAGGAAAGGCTATCAGAAGTGGGGATGTTCATTTACCTCAACAAAAAATTTTGAAAACAATGCACAGATTAGGATGTTTTTTAAGGAACAGTAAGTTACAGTGCATTGTAAATTACTGTAAATTGCAGATTACAGCTCTCAAAGGCAATGCTTTGTCCTTGTTTGTATCTGTCACAAAAGTATTGAGACTTAGAAGAAAAAGGTAATGAAAAATCTGAGAGTGTCTTCAAATAATGTAATAATTTAATTGAATATAATGTTTAATGCTAAATTGTGTATGGACTCTGGAATAAATGATATCTAAAAGTGTTAATAATTTCCCTCTTCATTAGCTCATGTTGGAGAAATCAGGGTCAAATCTCAAAATTATCTAAATTAATCTCTTATCTGTTATGAGCCAGCTAATAAAATTCATAGTTAATGTATAATGTATTTAAGAAAATGGCATAAAAACCACATGGGTCATCCTTGTAGATATTATAAGTAGAAATGGAGCCTACCATGAAATATTAATAACAGAATTAAAAATCTGAATTATATATATCAGGCCTATAAGCCTCATAATGCCCAAAGAAATTAACATTTTGAAACCAAGAAATCATGTAGCTAGAGTTTATGCTTGTGTATTTTGTCTGTTATGACTGATTTATTTTTTTACCAACTTCTTGCCTTTTTTTTTTTGCCGACTTCATTACCAACTTCTTTACTGACATCTTTCAAGCTTAACTCTTTACAGTGTGCAATTTCTGTTCATGTTTTGTAGGTGTGAACATTTTCGCTCCACACTGAACAGTGATGATGAAATTATAGAAATGAGTGAATTTTCTTATCCTGTTTACCGAGCCTTCCTGGAATACCTGTATACAGACAACATTAGGCTCCCTCCCGAAGATGCAATAGGTATTTGCCATAAATGGAAATAACTCTAGCTTACTGTTTCTGAAAAGTTCAAGCTGTGTGTTGTAATGGGATGAGGAAAGCAGGGCTTGTTAATTTTAGTTTTATTTGCACTTAAATCTTGACTTTGGCATGTGTCACGAAGAAGGGATGCAACAGCAGAAAACATGTCCATGGGGAATGAGTAGTGGGATCAAAGATGCAAAATGTTCAATAAGGACTCTTCATTTCTCTTACTAAGAACTGGGGTTTTTTTCACTTAAAAAGGCACAAATTCCATCCTAAAACTCTTCTGTTTGATTATCTGTGGTGATTTGATCATGAATGAGGAGAGAGCTGTTCCTCAGATGAATTTAAGAGGATGCAAGTCAGTAATTGATGCCTAGAATGAAATGCAATACAGTGAACAAGAAAAGAGAACACTTGCATAGTAATAAAACGGTTCCTTTTTTGATAAGTCTGTAGAGGACCTTAAAGGATGCACACATCATCTAGGGGAAAAAATATTACATGTCTTTGATGATTTCAGCCTAAAATAATATGGTAATTGATTAATTTGAAAAGAAATTAGTATGTTTTGCACCAGGAAGGTTAAAGCTGTATGAATTTTCACAGGGCTGCTAGATTTGGCAACACTGTATAGAGAAAACAGATTGAAAAAGCTTTGCCAGCAAACGATCAAACAAGGCATTTGTGAAGAGAATGCCATTGCTCTTCTTTCTGCTGCTGTCAAATACGAAGCTCAGGTAAGAATTTCTCTTCAGGAAAGCAGTTTTCTGAGAAATGAAGCCGCTTAATATAAACATAGCTGCATTTAATTGATGAGTCATGGTTACTGTAATTTCCCTTTCCGGCTTTCCAGATGTTTGTTTTCTCCTTTTTAAACTATAAAAAAACCAACACTACCACCCCCTCCCAAAAACAAAACAAAAGAAAACAAAACAAAAACCCAAACAACAGCAACAAAAAAAATCCAAGCAACCAATTAGGTACTAGTGTTTTCTTCCTGGCCTTTTGGCTTGCACCTGTGAGTCAGGGTTCTTAATCTGCTTCCTGGCATGTCAGGGCATGGCATGGAAATTTCTCCCTGCCTTTGGATTTTGCACTGCCTTTCGCTCCTCAAGTTCAACACCTGATCATTTTGTCTTCCAGTATCTGGTACAGTCATTCTGGTACTGCCTTTTACAGGCAGTGGGAGAATTTACCTGTGAAGTCCCTCCTTATTTACACTTATTTATTGTGCTTAAATAAAGTGCTTTTTCAGTACTGTTTACAGTGAATTGTGCTGACATACAACAAATTACCTATTGTTATTACTCTCCCCATATCCTGTCATCTGGTCTGCCCTTGGCTCTGGAATGTGTCACTAGCACTCAACCTGTTATCAGTGCACTGCAAGCACTTTTTGTTGTAAACAAAAGCTTTCAAAGATGTATTCCTTTTCTCAACTTTTTAATGCTATGCTGATTTTGGAAATAATGATGTGGTGGGCTTTATTATTCAAAAAGTCTGCTTGTGTATTTAGACTTAGTTAATTCATTGTTATGAATGAACATGTTGTTTGAGAAGTCCTTATCTTTTTTTTAAGGGCTCCTGCTTTACAAGAATAAAATTGATATAGCCAAACAGAAGATTACCTATGAGAAGAGTCAGGATATGTAGCTGGTTACAATATTTTTATTTTTAAAAATACTCGGGTTTTTGCCTTTGCCTGGCTGTGAAATGTAGGATGAAGTTTTAAAGGAGGAGAGGCTAGAAGCATAACAGGGTGGATCAATCTACCTATACCTTTCCAGTATAGGAAGCAAATAGAAAGAAGAAACTGAAACAAAAACTGAGTTAAAAATGTTCCAGTAGTCAGTGCTGTATGGTGACTAGAGGAGATGAATTTGTATAGGAGTTAGGAAGAGGAGGTTGGGAAGTCAGTGAGTTCTGTAAATTGAAAGAGGGGATAACAACAGATTAGCAGATAATAAGATTGCCAGCTGCATTTGTAACCAAGGTATCAGTAACAGAGGGCATGAACAGTTGAGGCAAAGAGGAGTTGTACTTTCAGTGTACTGTGCTGGTACAAGCCCAGCATATCGGGGAAGATGTACAGGAAGGCATGACCCAATGATGTGGTTCTCTTAACAGCAGTCTTGTCATTAAAACTTTACTCTGGAGTTTCTCCTCTTGTAAGCTTTTTAACATCTTTGAAGCAGAAATATTTTCAGTTGTCCTGTACCAAGTGAAGTAATTAAGGAGTTGTTAAAGACATATTTAGGTGTATTGTGAAGTAGTAAAACTAGCCTGGACAGAGTTCCAAAGTTTATAACAGCAGAAAGATAATAAAAGGGATTGGCTAGATGACTAAATGTATGTTATCCTCCTCTTCCTTCTATGATTCAGTGCTTTACTCCTTCAAAACATGTAATATTTTACACCATTGTCAGATGATGAATTGGTTCCCCTGCTCTGGCTGCAGCATGTGCCAAACTCAGGAGTGCATTGCTCCTCCTCCCTACATCCACAGCTCAGAAAGGGCTGTGGTAGAACTGCTTTGGGAAGTGCAGCAAAGATTCCCTTATCAAAGACATGGGATAGCCTCTGCCTAAGGAATCATGGACAAAGCCAGGATTTTTTACTCTACGTCATCAGTAACTCCTGGTTTGAGAACGATGTGCAGTGTATCAGGACCTCAGTAGGAAACTGTCAAAAGAAGAATTATGAAAGAGGCCTAATGTTTTGGAGGTTTGAAAATACAGATTTCAATTTTTTGTTATTAAATGTGAACACTGCAATGGAAAGATTATAGTGCTGTGTCACATGCCCTTAACACAGCAAATTAAATGAAGACTGACTTTACTACTGTATGCATCTGTTAGGATTTAAAATGAATGAAAATACTTTGTTCTACCGTCAGAAAATACAAAGAGTTGCTGCTACAAGTTATTTTAAAGCAAATTTCTAATATACACTCCAGCAAATTTTAGATTATACATTTTCTATACAACAGAATAAAGATACAGTATTTCTTGAAACTGCAAAATTAGTGACCATGATTTTTTATCATCTATGGTCCTCTTCGTATCAGCACCAGAAAAGGCAGCTGTTGTTCATTTCAGTTAGCATAAAAGTTCACACACTGACTGTAAAGCAACTGATGTTCTGGCAGTACCATTTCAGGTCTGCTGGAACTACAGCTGTCCTTTTTGATCTTCTACATTTTTTATTTCCTCTGGAATTTGCTGCTTCTTCTGTTCTTATTCCTTTTCTTACTTTTCCAGTACTTGTTGATGAGAGATGCAATTAACTTGCTATGCATACTTGTTATATATCTTATTTCTTGAAGGATTTGTGCTTCTGTTAAAGCTTTAGTTACATCTTGACAGGGGAAATAGACTTGAAACATGGAATCTAAGGAATTCCTTAAAGGTTTCAAAGGGAAAATGCACAAGTATTGTGCTGAGTATCTTTGTAATATTAATCTCCAGGCTGCAATGTTAGTGTAGTTAACACAGAATCAAGTTGGCATGGGTTAAGAGATCTCTTTTTGCTTCAACCCTGGAGGAGTTCATAGCTTATGGATCACACTGCCAATTTAGACTTGACTTGCTGCTGGCTCCAGGTCTGCTTCCTGCAGAAGATAATTCATTTTGCTTCACAGTAAGTTGTTGCATAAAGGAGGCTGACCCAGTGCATGGAGAGAAGGATTGCCACTGTTGTGAGGAGTTTGAGTGGGCAAAATTCACTGCATGAAATCATGGTTATATGGCTTAATGGCTTGTACTTAACCTGTGCTGAATATCTGAGCATCCTGTTTCAGCCTGACCAGGACAAGCCAAAACCTTTTCTTTCCCAGTGGATGGGGGATACAATTCCTAGGTTTGCCACAAAAGATACATGCATCCTAACATCCAGTTTGTGTTCAGTGAGCATCATCAAATATTGCATCGTATTTTGCTTTTATTTTCAGCAAGACTAGAATATCTGCTATTTTTTAAAGGAGTACTACTGAATTCAGGGCAGGAAGGAAAAGAAAGGAGTTACTGATGCTCTAGTAATTCTATGTAGGGAAAATTGATGGTTTCACTTACTGGTAACTTTTCTAATGACCTCGGTAAACATGATAGAGTTCTTGATTTTATTTAGGTGGCTATTCTTGTTTTCTCAAAGGGGGTTTATTGAATAATTTCTATGAACAAATTTCATCCTATCATTTGTGATCTCATCAAACAGATCGGTAAAGGGGTTAGTAATATGAACAGTCTGGTGTGTTCTCTGCTAATGACAGTTTTGAAACAAATAATTTTTTATCAGTCATTCATATTACAAATTATCTCAATTTGTTCCTAGGACTTGGAAGAATTTTGCTTCAGATTTTGCATAAACCATTTAACTGTTGTTACACAAACTCAAGGCTTTGCAGAAATGGACCATGACCTCCTGAAAAACTTCATTAGCAAAGCAAGCAGAGTGGGAGCATTCCGAAACTGAGCTCTGACTACCACCTCCTGGAAACACTTCTTTGGAGAACTTCTCCTTGGTCAGAATGTGCAGTGGTTTGGAAAGAAAGCCTCAGTATCCATCAGCTTAAGAAATGTGTAAAAGTTCACTGACATGCAGGTTTTGTAAAGATGGCTACAGCATAGATGTGTGGTAACTGTTCTTTGCCAACAAACAGAATTTAACACAAAAATCTAATGCAGTAAGTACTCTTTCCCACTCAAAGTCAAGCAAACTAAGCTATCATCCGCTCTGTCTGGTTTGATTTTTTTTCTTAAAAAACAATGTTCATTTGGATTTTATGGGACAGTAACCTGTTTGCTGCTAAAACTTTCATAGCGTACTTTTATCTCCAAAGTAAGTTAATATGCCATAGTGGGCTTCTTTTTGTCTGGTTTATAATCCAGTGAAGATCCAAACTTGTTTTTCTGAACATATGATAATATAAATTCTCTAGCATGAGAGACTTTCTGACTGGCAGGAGGATATATCTCACTTGCTGTTTATTTGGAGTTTATTTATGAGGAGCTGCAGCAGGATATTACAGCTTTGAGTTTCCAGCACTTATGTCCATTATTTAGGCAGAATGAAAAGAATCTCCCTTTCCATTACACCAAAAACAGTTCTTGGCACCCTGCTGGGCCAGGAAGCATTCACCATATTTGTCTGGATGTGAATTCTCATGCTATGAGGTTTACTACCAAGAAAATGATTTAGTTGCAAACCCAAACGGAATTTCAAGAAAAGGAAGTTCTGCCTGAGGTTTATTTAATCCTGTCTTGCTATCTGTCCCAAGATAGACATTCTTCAGAAAAACTGAGAAAAAGGTGGTTTTGAAGTGGTAACACGGGCCTTACAATCAAATCCTAAGAGTGAAACTCACAGTAGTTTCCACAAGGCAATAAAGACACTTTGTCCAAACACATTGTTTCAGATTCTCCTTTGGTCAGTGCTGCAAGGTGACCATACCACTTAGCTACCAGGCCTTTTTAGGAGAGAGGAGTTGCCCTCTGGACATGCCTCTTTCTCCCATCACTGATCAGTGATGGCTAAAGTAGAGTAGATGCTTAATTTCTGACTGAAGTGAGTTAAGATGAAAACCTCACCCAGTGCTGCACAGAGGAAGGTTTGCCCCATTACAGAAGATGTGAAGCTTATGGAGCATTTACTTGAATTTTCCAAGAGGTAACTGTGAATTAAGCCTGAGCATTTATTTCTCTTAAAATTTTGACTGAGTGACTTCAAGTGCCTTTTGCAGTATTTTACAAATGGGGAAGACAAGAAGCCCGATGACAAGGCTCAGTACAGTAATACAGTCATGTAACCTTTCTGCAGATCATTGCTGTTCCACTGAATCCTTCAACGACTTTTTCTAATCCTCGGATGTGGTTTCTAAGAAACTAATTCCCTTAAATGATCACATCCTCATTTCTAAAGCAGAAATAACAGTTCTTTACTCTATTGGAGGCTCATTCCTCAAACAGTCCTGTTCTTTGAGGAGGAGGAGTAGGAAAAGGAGCAGCACATACTCCAGAAAAGATGATGAGAAGTAATGAGTATTGCCCCTCTTCACACTAGACCTCATGGGTGTGAGTTGGAAGGGTGAAGCATGCAGACAGCAGGATTTACTTATGAAGAGGGCGGTAACCAAACATTTTTGAAAATGCTGTGGTAAATAATTACTTGTGTTTGAGACATTTGCCTCAGACTTTCACTAGAAATATATTGGATCATCTACGGCTAACAAGCAAATTGTGCCACCCCCTCTGTGATTAGTACAACTTCCTCCAGCAGGATAAGTCCCTAATTCAGCAACTGTGTCTGTATTTTGTATTCAAACAGAAGTGCTCAAAACCTTTCCAGTACATCCTTCGCAGTTTCATCAAAACCGCAACTTTTCTGGGGTCAGAGATCAGTTTTGATAAGTTTGTGTTGAAAAGCACTTGATGCCAGTACACAAATAGAGGCTAATGCAGACAGCAAAACAGTATCATGGTAGGGCAGAACTTTACTGCAAACCTTGTGTGCTATAGCCCAGCACTGATCATACCAAAGCATCCACACAAAGGATCCTGTGTAAGCCAAGGCTGCGTATCCCTGGTTAAGCCAGGGATGGCTGAAGTTTCCTCTTTCCATTTCTGGGCATGCAAACTGCCAGACTCACCTGCCAGCACTTCCTTAGCTGCAGCAGCACACAGAACAAGGGTGTACTACCACAGCCCAGCCTTTGGGCAGCAGCTTGTACCAGACCCTGTTCCACACAGATGGCATTATGATGGCACACAACCAGTCTCACTGGGAACTGGAACGAGCTGGGCAGCCATGCCCTTGATAATGGCCTCTCTGCAGTCACTCCAGCCTTCCTAAGGCATGTACTATTAAAGGTCTCTGCAGATGTTTCTGCAGATGCTTTACTTAAAGAAACAAACCAAAACTGTAAATATGAAATAATGGGGTTCTTTGACTCAACATCTAATCAAAAACATTTTCTGGCTCCCTGGAGATACTACTCCATGGAATGATAGTGCTGGAGAGGGATACCACTCTCCTGCATTGCCTCAAGTTCATAACTCAGTAGTTGAACACTTACTGCAATCAAAATGACGTGCTACTTGAAACAAGGCATTTTTAGCTTAATATAAACAATAGTGCCATTTTTTTCCAATTTATTTCCTTCCTGCTCATAATTTCCAAGTGACTGTACACAATAAAGCCTAGATGCAATTTCAGAGTAATTGACAAAGCCTGTAATTGAGAAAAAGCATCTCTGGACTGAATGAGGATGATCCTAAAGATTCAAGTTGTCAGTGTTGGCATTTATACATACCATCTGTATCATCTGACCTGGATGTGATAGTGTTACATTCATAATGACAGTTATTTATTTAATTTTTAAACTTTAGTTGCATGCACTTTCCTGGGCATTTAAAGCTCAATGTTTAAAAAAACATACTGGCTTAGGTGGTTAAATGTGGATGCATGTATGTAAATATGTGCTTGAAACCTAACCATGGGAATTCAGAAGAAAGTAGGGATGCATTTTACCATTGTGAGATAGTCTGCAACAAACACATTGTGTTTGTGGATCTCACTGGGTAAATTTAAGACACCACAGAAAAAAGGTATTTATTAAGAAGTGAAAATATGGTCAGGCATAAGCTGTCTTGGGTTTAAATAAAGAGCAGTGTTCCACTTTGCAGAAAGGGAGTCAAATGGAATTTGAAAGAAAAAGAAATTACAAATGGAGGGTCATTTAAATGTTCACCTAAGTTACTGAAGCTACAAGCCAGCACTGCATTGTCATATAGTACCCAGCTGTAGTTTTGTTATAATGCCTGATAACTATGTAAACTGCTGGTTTTATATCATCTGAACAATTTCCATGGGCTTTCCTTGTAAAACAAAGCATTTACTTTCCCCATAGAGGCAGGACTCATTGTCCAAAGGACAGCAATGGAGATGGTGAAGGGCCTTGAGGGGAAGCCGTATGAGGAACAGCTGAGGGCACTTGGTCTGTTCAGCCTGGAGGAGACTGAGGGGAGACCTCATTGCAGTTACAACTTCCTCTTGAGGGGAAGAGGAGGGGCAGGCACTGATCTCTTCTCTGTGGTGACCAGTGACAGGACCTGAGGGAACGGCCTGAAGTTGTGTCAGGGAGGTTTAGGTTGGATATTAGAGAAAGATTCTTCATCCAGAGGGTGGTTGGGCACTGGAACAGGCTCCCAGGGAAGTGGTCACAGCACCAAGCCTGACAGATTTCAAGAAGCATTTGGACAATACTCTTGGGTACATGGTATGACTCTCAGAGATGGTCCAGTGCAGGGCCAAGAGTTGGACTCAGTGATCCTTTGGGTCTCTTCCAACTCAGCATATTCTGTGATTCTGTAATGATGTAAAAAGTTTACAGCCTGAACATAAATATATGTTTTGAATTTTTGTTTCTTTATAAACTTACCTGGTTTAATAGATCATTAATAAAAATGCCATAATATTTAAAAGATTATGAGTGGGATTTTTTTCCTTTTCAGTCAAAATGAAGAAAGCCTGATGTTTGTAGACCGAGTTGACTATGTAGTTAATAAACCAGATAATATTTCACAGAGGTACCTTAAAGGCTATTTGTGTTCTTCAGGAAATCATTATCACCAGATAACATGTTTGTAAGCTGGAGAATTTATGCAAGTGCTCCACCTTTCAAAGAAATTAATGCCTTAAGAAATTAGTGACATAATAATTAATAAAATGGTCCTCAGAACACCAATCATTGTTTCTTAAACAAACGCACATTATTACCAGCTTGTTAACAATTTAAACAATTTCAGCTGGTACTTTGTGGTGGTATCACAGAGCCGTCACCTTCTCCAACTGTTTCATATTCAACACAGGTGTCTTCCTTCAGCCACTCCTGTACTTAAGATGTGCAATTTTACACATTGCCATGGCTGTTCCAGCACCTGTGAGTAACTTGCTCTTTACTACAGCCCTCCTGAACTAGCACTGCCTAAGCACAAAATTCTTCACTTGCAAGTCAAATGCAGTGAGGAAGAAATAAGTTCCTGTGACATGTAAGAACAAAGAGCATTAGTTTGGAAACAGTGGACAACAGGAAGAGATGAAGCTACAGAACAGCAAATGAAGAGGCTGAGAACCAGCTCTTCAGTCTTCAGATGGCTACACAGCCAAGCCAATAGATTAAATTCCCCTAAGCATCAATGGACAGAAACAAGCCTTTCCGAGATCCAGTACACTCATCTTACATGTAAGTTTTAGGCAGAGACATATTTTCTCCAGAAATTTATGTTTCTCCACAGCGGTTATCATTCGACCAATGGTGCAACACTTGCCATTAGGCACCTAAAATGCTCATCACATTTTTTTGTCCAACTCTTCTGCTGTGAATCCTAATTTTCTTTTTTCCTGGAACACAGTTTCAATATTCTAGGCCATTTTTAGTACAAGGTCTTGCTCCGGGAAAGTGCTGTCAAACAGTAAGATTTCCATATATCTGATGAAAAGCCATTAGTTTCAACATACGCTTATTTGCATATGTATCTGTTTAAAAATCAGACTCTGAAAATGCCTTTTTTTGAGGGGGCAGGAACTGGCAAGCCTGCCAGTGAACTTTGTGCCCTAAGCATTGTCCTGAGCACTGATGCTATAAACAGCCCTGCATGCTCAGCAGTGTCATGAGTCACAGGCACCTCTGGACTCTAAAAAGGCAGGGACAGGGAGCCTGTGAGGCTGATGTGCCCACAGCCAGACACCAAAGCCATGGTGGCTGACACTGGAGCTTGGTATCCTGGCTATTTCCAGCAGTTCTGAGAGAAAAGAATTGCTTATGAAAAGCAGGGTGGTGAAATATGCTGAGTGGGAGGGGACCCATCAGGATCATCGAGTCCAACTCCAGGCACTACACAGGACACCCCAAGAGTCACGCCATATGCCAGAAAGTGTTATCCAAACGCTTCTTGAACTCTGTCAGGCTTGGTGCCATGACCATTTCCCTGAGCGCCCAACCACTTTCTGGGTGAAGAACTTTTTCCTGCTATCCAACCTAAACCTTCCCCAACTCATGATGGGAATGCTTCCAGATGCAGACATCAACCTGCTGAAGGACCATGCACAGACCATGACAGTGACCCAGACCATGACAATGACCCAGACCATGACAGTGACCCAGACCATGCTACCAGCCTGCATCTGCCAGCATTACCAACCTGCCAGTGACCCTGCTACGAGGTCTGGTGAGAATATTTCCAGAACATCCCATGGAAGCCTTTGAAGGTAACCACAAGCCCAATCATGCAACTCTTTGGACCTCTGCACCCAAACAGAATCACTGGAGATGGAGCAACCTCTGCCTGTATCAGCTGCAGAGTCATAGTGGAAGTGTGTTACAGGAGGACATCATTACCATACGAAGTCACCTTCCCATCTAGTAAAAGAAAACTACGGACTATAAATCTTTTAAAAGCTATTTTATTTACCTTGAAAGGAGAGAAACTGATTAGTTGTATAAAATATTATCATAAATTTCATGTAAAGCCTTCAGTCTGTTTGAACAAAAAAATACATTGTCACAGTAAAGAAATAATGAATCTGTTTAGGTACTGGACTCTATGTTCTTCCCCTTGCCAAAGGAAGAACCCTGACTACTGTAACAGACCTTAAGTCAGTGCACCCCAATGCTAACATACATTCTTTCTGTAAAACTCTGCAAAAAGTGAGAAAATAAACATAAGGTACTCTTAAAACTTCTGTACATTTTTCAGGAAGAAAGTTGAAGCTGTACTGAGTCTAAAAAACCCCTCGATATTATTTTAATATTCATTTACACATCAGTGTGCTGCTCGTAGAATTTTTAGTAGCTCTAGGATTAGCTTAGAATGGATCTTTTAAAAAAATCCTATTGTAAGTACTCTAGGGTCAGCTAAACAACCTATATATAAGCTACTTGGAGAAAATACTGGTTTAGAATGTTTATGTCATGAACATCATGCTTTTCTACCGTAACTGTTCTTAATTTAAGTAGCTGCAAAAGCTAAAATTCATAAAAATGGGTCATTTTAAAGCAAGACATTTGCTTATATTTAATCTACTAGAAGTAAAAAATGTACTTTTGTTTAGTGTATTTTACAAAGCTTTTTCACTGAAGGAAAAATTCCAGTATCTGAATCAGAAACTTACAAAAGATGACAAAAAGTTGAGTTTTGAGGTTTTTTGCTAGTTGCAACATTCATAAATTGCCCAATTAACTGCCTTTTCAGTAAAATAAGGCAGATTGATTTTCCCAACGTGGGTTCACCACGTTCAGCTTTTGTGCAGATGCTGCAGTAAGGCCAACAGATGTCCTGTGCTTTTTAGAGTTCAGGCTACTCACCTGGAACCCAGCTGAAGTCACTGAGCCTTCAGCTGCTTCTCAAGCTGTTTGGCTTGGATATAGTTAGGTAAAAATTTGAGGAAATCAAGAAAATTCTACATCATTAGAATTTTGAATTCTTATGTGTACCAGGTGAGGTTTAGGTTTGTTTGTTCGTTTTCTTTTGAGATTTTCCAAGATAAGAAAGTGCACATCAATTACTCTGCATATGGGAAGAGGCTTCAGCTTCTGGGAAGATTCTGGCATGAATCTCTGTGGGAATCACATTTCATGAAACTCAAACTGATGGACAGTCTAACTGCCCTCTGAAATTACACTCGAAAACTGCAAAATGCCAAGTGCTGGTTTCAGTAGTTCGGCTACGTAACGATTTCACTTTGAATTCAGGTTGTACTTGTGAAGCAAGGCCCACACTCTGCAAGACCCTCGACTGCTGTCCAGTTTAAGTTAACGGGAACTTGATGCGCTAATTATGTAGAGACAGAAATCTTTGCAGTATCTGGCCCCTCATTTTAAAAATTTGCAAGTAATGAAAATCTAAAAATCAAACCTAAGAAACAAAATTAGTGCATTTCATATCATGCTAGCTAGTGTTTCATCTTTAGGCAGAAAGAATTCAATTCAAGGAGACTGAGTCGGCTTATATCAGTAACGCTGCAACAGGAAATTCAGAAATCTTGCAACTCTCTGTTTTTAGTCCTCAAAAATATATATAAATTAAATTCAGTGGCTTATATTGTATATATGCTACATCATAAGGTAAAGGTATCATGAAAGACATTTAACAATTAAAGAAGTACAAATGCTTTCAAACTAGCAGTTTGGAATAAAAAGCAACTAAAAATGCAACTCTATTAATGAAGGCTGTAGAACAAAAACAATCTAAGAGGGCCAGCAGTGCAGCCCCTGGTCCTGAGAAGAATCTCACTTTTCTTTACTGGTTAAGGTATCATTTCCATCATTCAGCTTCTGCTTTTGCATTCTTGTTCGAGTAGATGCTACAAAAAAAAAACCCAAAACAAAAAAGAATGAAATGAAATAATTTTCTTCAGAATTATTTTGGACTGATAATTGTAAAAATTTGTAGTGACACGTGGAATAGAAGTACACTATTCTGAATTCTAAATAAACTAAGTCCCTCATTATAAAATAAACACCTAATTCTGCATTGCTTCAGCAATTCTTGTTAAATCTTACACATCCTAGAAAATTTCTTCCACCTGTTCACTCAAGTTCTCATTGTTTCTTTTTTTCATCCTCGAGGTGGGCAGATGCTCTGTATCACACAGGGAATCTTGCCTTGATGCCAGGCAGATGCTGTGGGCCGAGCAGTGCCCACATGCCAGAGCCAGCTGGCCAGGAAATGCCTTTTCCCCTCAGTGACACACACTAACACCACCGGACATGAGATAGAACTCTCCTTCTTAACCTCCGACACAAGTAAACACTGAAGTATTTCCCCTACCTTAAATAAAGGAGAGGTGTCCGGATCCACATTCATACCTATCTTGATGAGTGAGGTAAGAGTTTTTAATGGGCAAATCTGCTCAGCTACAGAGCTCAGATTCCACCAGATAGTGAGAATGCCTGGCCAGACAAAGTGTGCTCCTTCTCGGGAGCAGATAATACAACTCACGTGGGGGGGGTGGGGCCGATTTGCTTTTCCTGAGCTAGATCTGAGTTTCATTTGAAAAAACAGAAAACTGATCCCGTAAAATCTGAAGGAAATGCTGATTCACAGTAGAAGAAAAAGCAGTCAGACATTTTAGTACAAAAGACAGCAAAGCAACAAACAAAACTACACAAACGATTTTCCTGTGTATGTAAATTTCCATTTTGTAATCTGCATTTTTACAAAAACCGAGCAGGTTACCTAAATGACATCAGTGTTGAGCAACATTTTCATCTGAGTGGGCCCAAATTGTTCTATCCAAAGCACTCACTGCTGTGCAGTTTATGAGGAAAGTAATACTCACTCATTTCTGCAAGCTTTTGTTGGAACTTGGACTCCTGGGGTAGGTGTTTGCTGCAGACAGAAACAATATGATTAAGTCAATAAAAATACCTCTTTATCCTTGTAACCTAAACTTCAAATTGAGGTTAGTTCATTTCAGTGTTATCGGCTTCTCTTACAGGCGATGAATAAATCCTTCACTTCTGACATCAAAGCATCTAATTGAGAAGCACGATGCTACCATCTCTCACTTAATAGAGTTACCGAAGTTCACAAATTAACACAAGTTACCAATATCGGGAAGAAGTCAGGATGGAAGGCCCCAACACCTAACTACATGTAAGATTACTGAAGAGCCAAGGACAATCTCACCTTCCATCTGCTTCGTCTTGCCCCTCTATATCAAAGCGCAGCCTCTTCAGTGGCTTCGGAGCAGCACTTACTTCTGCACTGCGCTTCAGCTGGCTGTCACTGTTGCACAACATCTGGTTTATCTTTTGAAACTTTTCAGAAGTCTGAAGTGACAAGAAAATATAGAAAGAATTGCCAATGAATCCTGAAACAATTCCAACTTTCCAGATTATCCACTAAAAAAATTAGGAGTTCTAAAAACTCTGGAGTTTTAAGAATTTTGTCTTCTGCCAAAGCAACTTAAAAACAAACTGCAACACATTTTAGAAGTGAATCTGGATATTTGGAAGGAGTTAAAAGAACTTTCCTGTAATTACTACATTTAATTAGACACACTCACTGGCAAGTTCCAGAGATGCGAGCAGGTTATCTCATTCCTCCAAAACTTATGTGCATTTAAGAGCAGACATTAAACATGTTAAAACTCACCCCAAATGATTCTCCAATAGACACCAAAATTCTGCCAAATGAAGAAGAGAATTGTTTAAGATTAGGCTGCATTTAACAATGACAGAAGGATCCACTAATTTGCAGAGCTTAGCACGAGGCATTAACAAGGTCCCTTCCTCTCTGCATTAACAGTGCAAACTCATACTGTGCTTTACTGCAGTGAGGTATTTCTCTTTGGGCCAGTGAATGCTGAATCACTAAATCAACTGTATCACACAGACAGAAATGAAATTGTGGCTTAAAAGAACCAGAGAACACACCAGGAAGACCCTTGTGTGCTGGGTGCTCATACAGTCATTCTTTCATCTTTAAGTGTTTGCTAATCAAAACCATGCAAGACTTCAACCTGAAATACGCAGTAACATTTAAACTTTGGTACACAGTGGGCCAGATGCACTGGGACTCACTTGATCCTATTTTGAAAAGCCACTGGAAACTGGCACATTTGCTGTCATCCTCGTCCGCTAAGAACTAGTGACCAACACTTTGCAATATTCTGTTCAGCCAACTAAATAAACATTTTGTTCTGAAAAAGTATTTTTCCTTTGAACAAGCTTACAAAGCTCATCTGTTTTTCAGGAGTGTGATCCAGAGTCAAAGCCAACAACATTTAAGCAACTAGGTCAGGAAATTCCTCTCTGGGGGCGTAAAAAAAAAAAAAAAGGAAAAACAACCAACAAAAGCCTCCTTGAGCACAACAGAAAAGCACTCAAAAATGAATAAAGGTTTCAAATAGAGGACACAAACTTTTAACAGAAAAGATATAACAGCCACAGACTACTGACAAACTAGACTGCAGTTTTCTAATTTGCTTCCACTAAAATCCCCCAAGTACCTTCAATTTAGTCAAAGAAATGCTTGTTAACAACCTACCTCGACCTTGGAGTCATCTTTGTGGGTGATTGAAACCCATCAGAGAATTTGTGTGGGCTCTCCAAAGGTGAGATGTAGATGTTACTGCCAGCAGGGACACGCCGAGGAGAGTTGGAAAACTGGTGAGGGCTGGGAGGAATGTGTGGGATGGGTGACAGAGTAGGAGGCTATAAGAATAATAAAATAATCATAAGGTTTTGTTGTCTATATATTTCTAGTCCATTGAAAAGTGAACAGAGCTAATGGCTTACCCTGTTGGAAGCATATTGCAAAATGTTTGTTTTCAGCTTCTGCATAAACACTAAGTTGTAGAAGACTATAATGGAGTCATATTGTTCTTCCCGGATAAGAACACGTTTGAAAGTCTACATAGGGTGAGAAAATCATACAAAAGTTAAAAAAAAAAAAAAAAAAATATATATATATATATGAAAATTTTACATTTGACAAACTTATAAAACCATTTGACAAACTTATAAAACCAAAGCTTGTGTTAGATAATATGGCACGTGGACTGTGTGCAAGCCACTGTAACTACTATTTAGAACTGTTCTAAACTGTTAGGGTTTTTTCCCAAACATGTATGAACACCAGTAGAAGTACCTATTTCATTCACTGGCACAGCCCCTTAGTGCAAACACAGTTCTAACTAACGTTTCCCAAATTTAAGCTCCATTTACTTTCACGCACACACGTGTCAAAACGTCTAGACTGCTGTGCATGCCTTGGAAGGCTAAAAAAACTCATTACTGACCTGATGTGGATAAAATAGTTCTATAGGCTTGGAGACAAAGTCTGGAGTTTAGCCAAGATCCACAAACACACTATGAGAAATTCTGCTACTCAAAGGATGCCTACAGTTCCTTTAACTGGTGAGGATTTTTCTACTGATTTAATTATTGTGTTGTGCAAAAATTTCATTATATTAAAGCTCCTATGAAGAAACTTATTAATGTTAGAATTAAGCCTGCAACTTTAATTCATACTCAGCTGTTTGATATATAGCCATACATCTCTGTTTCATATCAAACTATATTTCTATTGAAAGCTTCTGTAGAAAGTTATCTGCTTCTCTTCCCTTAATGCTCCATGGGAAATTAGATAACTCCTAAAGGAACTTGTGTTGTTTTTGAAAATCCTATTAGCTCTACACATAAATCTTTCATCTACTCTCCAAATAAAAGCATAAACCATTCTTTAGTATTTTTAAAAAATGGAGTGAAGTTTAATTTATGCAATATGTTTAAAAAAGATATTTAGTATTAGAGTCAGTTTTCTCCTCCACAAAATGGAGATGCTGTGAAGAAGTTTCTTTTGTATGTTCAAGTGTAGTTTATTTTGATTTCAGAGAGAAAGAATTAGTTTTTAGTATTTTTATGGAGGAGTAACATTTAAGAACTTCCATACCTCTTGATTTGTGTTGCAAAGCTCCTTGTATGCTGAAACTATTCTTTTAAATCGAAGATCTACATTCTTTACTTTGCATATGCCATACATGGAACACATCATGATCTATTAAAGAAACAAGACAAGACAACTGAAAATGCAGAAAATGAAATCAGCTTCTTCATTTCAAGAAATAAGCTTTCTGTTACTATTAGTGTTCTGTAAACTAGCATGCAATTCAACTTCATAAGAACTTCCAGAAAATAAGTCAACTGTTACCTCTATTTCTGTATGAAAGTCAACTAACTGGAGCTGATAGTATCTTCTAAAACTCATTTCACATGCTACAATTTTAGAGTAGAGTAACAAAACATTTATCAGCCACCCACGTTGTCTTCCCAAAGAAAATCATTATTTTCTTATGCAAATCACTGGAAATTGTGGTGTGTCTTCATTATTTTGAAAATAGATGAAAATGGTATCTGACGATGTCATAGTGAGTAACTGCCAGTGCTTAACTGAGATGAGAGACTTCAGTGTAAATTAGGTTCTCCTCTCAGTGATCAACAGAAAAATAAAAACTCAGAGTACAATTTCTAATGGCTAAAGAATGTCTAAGAAACATTTTGTTCAGGAGAGTATTTTTAAGATTTCTGAAACTTTTTTTGTTCATGTTACCTGGTCCAAGTGCCTGTCTCTCATTAGCTCATACTCATTTTGCAGTGTGTACTGGAAGAGGGTCCAGATCAAGGGTTCCAGGTCAGGATGTTCAGAGAGAAGCTGAAGGAATAGGGTATGTAGCCGACGATAGGCCAGAAGACACACTTCAGAAACAGAGAGGAAAAATCAACTGGAATTGTAATAATAGGAAGATACAAAATAATAATGCAATGAAGGATGGACAGCAACTGAACGTTTGCTGTCTCCAACTACAAAAACTACGAGACATCAAATGAAGGTAGTAAAAGCCAGCTTTAAAATAAATGGAAAAGATTCATACAAGAGATAGTGGACACATGGAAGGCCACACCAAACAATGCTTCACATGCATGTCTATGTCAATTCAAAAAGAGTCTGAACAAGCATTTGGAACATGAATCCGCTGAGAGTTACTAAGCAGACACAGTGCAAAAGGTTCAGAAAAAAACCCCAATCTTGTCAAAGTCAAAGCTTGGGAAAGCACTGAGGGGAAACACTGTCCAAGCTTGCCCAGTTCTTCAGCTTCCCCTGACACCTATTTATGGTCACTGCTGGGAAAAGAAACTCCCTCCATCTGAGCCCATATGGACATTCTTACAGTCAGTAGGTAAGTTTTTGGTTGGAACTTCCAGTGTGCAGAGCGCACCCATTTAACCTGGCACCATTTTACCGTTTCCTTCAGAGGGTCTCCACACTGTTCACTAGAGATTCTACAATAATCTTTTAAAAAATGCTGAGCACCAAAATGGATAAATAACATAAGATAACTTTGCAAATGTCAGCGCATAACAGAAGCAACAAACCTTTTTTGTAGAATAGAGAGAGGGAGGTAGATTTTTGTGGTTTCTGTGTTTGAGGGCTTGCACCAGATTGAGCATCTGGAGTGGAATTAGCACTTGGAGGAGGTCCAGATGCTTTCTTCTTAGGAGATCTCACAGGAGAAAGATAGCTGGAGATTCAACATATAACATACTTAACATCACAGGATAAAAGAACAATTTTATATGAGTAATACTTGCAGGAAGTCTTAAGAAATTAATTGTCATTGCAACCTGTTATCCTCAGACTTATTTATTCCTAGGCAAATGAGGTAACAGTTTGCAGTTGCAGGTTTGATGGGTCTTAGAAAAACAGATTTCAGCATTTGATTTAAATTTATACGAGTAATTAATATCTGTAAGTAGAACAATTTAACAAAACCTAAGTACCAAGTCTAACAAAAAGGAAAACAGAATAAAGATAGATTTAAATTTTAAGGGTGATATTAACTTCACATTTTCCTAGATCTCAGGCATGCATGTCACTTACAGGTCTGCAGCAGTGTAATTATGTTGGGAAGGTGTACTGGGAGTAGAAGTGGTCTCAGGCTGATCAGTTTGGCCTTCTCGTTCTTTTGACTGCTTGATAAGATCAAACAGAGGCGACCCCTAGAAAAATTACAGGAATACTACATTATACTAAGAATAGACAACCTCTCTAAGTGGATTTTGTTCCCTCTTCTATAAAAAAGTTCACCAAAATTTGATCCTCAACAGAAGACTAAAGCTTTGAAGTACTTCAGAACACTCATATTTTGCCAGATAAATTTGAACTATTAAATACACTAAGCATATTTTTTCTTGTTTCATCAGCAATCCATCAGATACAGGGTAACTGCAGATTTGAGACACAGTTGTATCCTAGAGTCCCTTACTACTTCCTATTAAATAGCCATTCCTGAAAAGAAGAGCAAACAATAGAGGAAAATACATAAAATGTCACATTTCAAAAAATAACAAAAAGCCCCCAACACCAAAACCCCACAAACAAACAAATACACCCCCAACAATCAACAAAAACAAACAAACAAAAACCAATCAAAGGAAACCTCAACTCATTGGTGACTGAAAGTTACTGCTGTACCTATTGTCATTCTATTTCTGCTACAACATCTACCCAATATTTTGCATATGATAATATACAAACCATGGTCATAACTCATTTAACTGCACTGGAGACTTTGGTCTCTGCTGTATCATGTTCCAGAGCCACCTCTGGCAAGAGTTAAAGTGACTCTGGATACATTAAGTCTCTGCCCTCTTGGCCAAAACCAAAAACCATTTAGATTTGAGGTTAGTTATCAATACTTTAGGCAAGGCAGTTGGAATACATTGGAAACTAAGAGCTTGAAGTAGGAAGTGATGCAGAGAGAATGTAAGTGGAATGGAGAAGGTTCTGGGTGAAGCAACATCAGCACTTCTGCTGATGTTAGTAACAAACATAGTCTTGCAGAAACAAAATCTCAGGCTGCTTGTGTGTCATGCACAGAGTAGAATTATGCTGAGACAACAAGATTGCGTGGGAAAACATTTTGGGACCATATTTATAATTAATTTTGAAAACAGAGGCTTGCTGGCTTCTAGGTTTTTTTGTTTTCTTTAAACAGAAGACTCATCCTTGAGCACAATGTTGCCTCTCAAAAGTGCAGCATCAGAACTCCTGAATCAAGAGAGGAACGTTTGATTAGCAAATATCTGCCTTCTTGTGGGGGGAAGCAGTGTCCATAGTAGCAACTGAGGATGAAGTGAGCAAAAACAAGTATTCACCATTTTCCTGAAATTATCTCCCCAAAAGACAGCAGTAAAATCAGTCAGCTCATTGTTTGTACACAATACATTATCAGATGGTCTATGGTCTGTTTGAACCTACAAATGCACGTTATTAATCCTAAAATGTGATGGCACAGATGACAAATCAGTAGCTACAAACAAGAGCACAACACACATGTAAAGTATGCAGCATCACCTGGCTAAGGCAGTAAGAAATGGCCCAGTAAAACTAGATTAGATTTATGAGAATTAAAACTAGCATTAAGACATTCCTCATTTAGACTTATTTCTAAAAAAAAAAAAAAACCAACCAAAAAACCACTTTCTTTTGAAGTGCATCAAATAAAAATTTAGAGCAACAAGATGAGAGTGCTGAGATTTACAGTTTTTCACACCGTGCAATTTTTAAATTATGATTTTGGCAATACTGGTTGTTTCATCCATAACATAAAAAACATCAGTTACTGATTCATAACCACATAATTGTTCCTCCATTGTTTCTCAACCAGTTCAGCTCTTGGGCTGGTTTGCATAATTTTCCCCTGCATTTAGTAGTGCACACACTTCTCACCTTTTTCTCTCAGCATTGCACTTGCTGCAAGCATAGACACATTACCTTCTCCATTTCTCATTCTTCTGGCCTCTCCTTTTTTATTATTCCCGTCATTCACTACACTCCAAAGAATCCAAGTTTCTTTCCCAGCACAATCACTAATTTATTGCTGATATATCTTGACTAAGAGTGAGCCCTGCTTCATTCATTTCACATTTTAGCTATTTGTGACTGGGAAAGTATTGCTCTTAATGAAACATCAGTGGGAGGAAAAAGGGTTGATAAAGGGGAACGAGAGGTCTAGGAACAGAAGCAAAAATTACTATTTTTGAGTTAGCACTTGAGACCAGCAGTTCCAGGTCCTCTCTCATCTCTGCTCTAATTTTCACTATTCCAAGTGTGATTTCATTAGGTGAAGTGAGGGGACACAGCAGCTTGCTACCCATGGAAGAGATCTGCTTACTTTTTCATAATTTCCACTCCTCCTCTTCTACCTGCCAGCCTTGACAATCAGTTGACCTCCATTTAAGTGGAGCTGATGCACTAAGCCAGCAGAAAGTTAACAGAGAAAGCAAACCCAGATTTAGGTCCACTCCGCAGAGAATCACAAGCAGAGCTGGAAATAATCAGTAAGAACAGACAAGGTAGCAACACTGGGAGGAAAGCAGAAAAAAACAGAACACAAAGTACAAGATGTCCCTCATTTACTGACAACAACCTGTTCCATTAACTGATTTGGCAAGCAAAATTTATCTGACAGGAATATACAAAACCTACTGCTGCTTTCCATCAGTTAGACGAGCCACAGTCAGCAAAAGGATATTCTTTGTGCAGAAACATCCACTTTGTAGAGACCGAATAAAGACACAGTGAGTCCAATATTTTTTGGCTCCCACAAATACTAATTGACCCTGTAGTTTAAAACATGGCAAGATAAACAGGGTGTTACAACTCAGCTGGCCCCAGCAGCACAGAGCTGCCAGCATCGGGTGACGGCAGGATGTGAGACAGTCTGATTCAACACATGCCCTTGGGGAAACCACAGCTCTGTCACCTACACTGACTGCACAGCCTTTGTTAGCCCTGTGGCTACATGAGCAGGAAGAGGGCATTTAGTACTCAGACCTGGTGAAATTTTTGTTTCATTTCCACCTTCCTCTCAGACTTTAGATGCAGCCCTCTGTGCTCTTTCCCCAGGGAGCCCTACCACTCTTGATGGTACCTTTCCAAATGCATGGTCACATAGTTGGAGAAATAGGTGCTACACTGACAAGACTGGTGCCTTACAAAAAAAGTGTGTGCCATAATGTAGAATTACACAGGGACAAGTTTTCTCAAATGCAACTACCCTCCACCCTGAGAAACTGATGGGCTTAATTACAGCTTTGTCTCCTCTCTTTATATTTACTCATGAAAAATAATTCTGTTTAATAAATTCGAAGCACGTTGTGCAGCTTGCAGGGAGTTTTCAAGCTCACCAGGACAAACTTCAGCTTTAGACCCCCTATTTGATATTCAACACTCAAATGAGCAAAGTATAACTTTATTACCCAGGCAATTACTAGTCTTCTAAGTAATAGTCACAAAGAACTTTAACCCCCAGGTCCAGCTTAATCGAATAGGAATGTTTATTGGGAACTTGTTTCTGAAGTGATGTTATTCACACTACCTTTTACAAATTTTATATTGCTTTTTAAAGCTTTTAAGCAGCACTTAAGTGAATAGGTCAGCTCCAATGCATTCCCTTCACATGAAAGCCGATTTGCAGTTTTTACTTTAATTTAATGTTCAGTAAGTGATTAATGTTACTAGATGCAGCTACAGAATAAATTTCACTAATTAAGCAAAATGCTGCTTTTCATTTAAGGCTTCCCTGTGATGGCTACAGAAACCCCATTTTATTAGTGTAAAAAAAGAAGAAAGCAATGAAGGCTTAAAATTTCTCAGGGTCAAAAGGCCACTGGCATCAGAATGAAGAATAAGATTGAAATTTGACCCAGTCCCTTCTCACACTACCCAGGGCTAACTAAATCTCCAACGCTAAACCTGTGAATTAACTGGGGCTTTGTTAAGGGAAGCTCTGTAGGATGCTTCCCTGCAGCAACACCTCCATCACAGGCATCTGCAGTGATTTTTCCCCCATCTGAAAGCTCCTGTCATGGACAAAACAGGCAGAATTTCTTGTTGGCTAATCTTTATTTGGCTACAGTGAAACTACTGGACACACAGGTGCTTCCCACATTCCCAATCCTTATGTTGGCTTTATCCCAACGAAATGTTTAACTAGACTTTGGTTTCCATGAAAAGATTAAACAAAATACCTAAATCCTTAAATATGGGGAAGAGCTACCCTGGGGTTTGGGTGTACTCCACTTACCATAGAGAAAGACTCTGAGCAGCTTTAAGCAGTGCTATTAGTAGCTCACAGGATTTTAAAAACTGCTTCTGTCTTTGTTTTCTATAAGCTTTATGTTTTTATTCTTTATAATAATTTCCTAATACATTTCCAGGGTTTAGTTATCTGTTCACAATAGTTTTAATGCAGTGTTTAACACTTACCTATGCATATATCTCAATGCCAAGGTCCTTTGGCTGTTTTTTTTATTGATTTTTGAGGGGGGTTATTTTGGTTTTCAAATTATTGTATCAAGTCAATACAATACGTAATGTTAAACAATTTTCTTCCTCATAATGTGCTAAAAGATGGCTGTGATTTACAAGGCAAAACAAAGCTAGTTTAGAACTGACAGCTTTGGAATGGAAGTGCAAGGACTGGAGCAGCATAAGGTATTTCCAACCCTCTTCCTCATAAGAGAATTGCATGCCCAGAAAGTTGACTTTTCCTTGCAAGTTTTGAAAGTTGCCATTTCAGAAGCTTCACATGATAATTAGTTATCAGAATTCTGAAATAATTTAGGCCTGGCAAAGCAAAGTACACCTCACAGTCTAAACTGAAATAATACTGACCATGAAAAAAAGAGTAATATTAAGGATCGTGTCCTGATTTCACACATATAAGTTGTGTTACATAAATTATGTTCCTATTGGAGCTTACAAAATTTATAAAGAAAAACATTAACAACTACAGTGTTAATGGTTTAATTCATGTAAGAATACAGACACTCCTTACAGTGTGTGTATGTTTAATACAAATCCTATTCCAATCTTACTCATATCCAACATTTAAGATAAATTAATATGGTCATCAAGTTTTGTGAGGATCTTCTTTTATCTAGTGATAAAGGAGTTAAATCTCTCCAGTCAGAGAAGGAAAGCCAGGCTGCCACAGTCTGGGTATGAATCTTAAAGTTTTGTTGCTTTAAATGATGCTGCAAATCCACTCTCCTCAGAGTTTTGGGATAACCTACGCTTTCTCAAAACTCTCTGGAGAGACCTGGCAAATCTTGTTAGAAATCAGACATTATTTCAGAAAATAAATACTACAGTTTTCAACCTCTCCACTCCCAAAATTATTACACTTTACCAAATTAAGACCTATTAGCAAATTTTTTATGTTTTACAGGATCTCTCAGCAAAGGTCCATGGGAGCAAGCTCACTGCACAAGAGCAGTAAAAGATCATCATTAAAATATCCTTCCAAGCATAGGCCTTCTGTGTTAACATGTGACTGATACTATTGGTTATCTTCAAAAATATTACACAGACCAATGATAACGCTCAGCAAACATGGAAACTTCTGACACAGTTATTGCTTTATAGCTCTGCAACCAATTACCAGTTGAACGGAGAAATGAACCCTGGTCATCAGGAATGCTCCTGTTTGCCAAGCCTGTGAGATTAACTTTCTAAAAATCAGTTTGAAAGGAGTTTTGAAAGACAGTCTACAAGCAGAACTACAACTCTATACAACTGGGTTTTTTTAACTACTCAGGACGACCCTGAGCAGGCTGCAGTCAGCTCTTGCACCACTTCCTTCAACAGACTCACACAACTGCACATGCAGGTACACAAAGCAATACAGAATACAATAACCCTTGCTATGTGTTTTTTGCTAAGCATTATCCAAGAAAATATCATTTTAGGCTTATCTAAGACACATTTTCTCCTCAAAGCAATTGCTATGAGCGTCTTCCAGGTGAATCTGTGGTCTGCACTGGCAGTGCTGCTGCAGAAATAATCTGTATCTGAAATAATTAGCAACTGTATCACCTATCCCCCCAGGGCAACCAGGCTTCAATATGACTCATTCTTAAGACAAATCTTACTTTTTAAGATTTTTAGGCAAAAGCCAAAGGTTTTAAAGACAACTGAATGGATACCAGTTTCCCCCCACTTTCTGGATAGAAACTGTGTACACTAAACAAAAATGCACCTGATCTGAACCATTTGACTATTGGGAATGACAATATATCAGTCAGTAACAACACACTCTGCCAAAGACCTTGAGGTTGAGAACTACAGCAACAACTGTGAAAACACTACAGTGCAATATTTTCAGCACAAGAAATAGAGAAGAGATGCTTTAAGGGACCGTTACGTTAACTGACATCACAAAGTATTACAAAGGCCATTTCTATAGTTATTTTTATATATGAAAAATTATTACACTCGGGAGCAAAACAACACTCAAGCACTTATTTTCTTCAGAGGAACTTTTGGGTCACAAAATGCCTATCTCAGTAAAGAGAATTTATTTAGGTAATTACTATTGCAACAATCAAACAAGCTGTTACAATACCACATCATGTTTTCCATCGGTTTCATTTCTAACTGATTTACACAGATACAGTTCCCAGAACAATTAAGACAGGTTCTGGGAAATATTTTTACAACTACAAGTGGAAACATGACAATGAGGTGTCTCTGAGACTTGTTTAAAGCCAATAATTCAGTTTCAAGTCTTGTATTCTTTCTAGTTTCTCATTAACTGGACAAATTTAGGTACAAAGCACCTCAAACAATTCTTTTACTAACCTAAATGTGGTAAGTGTGCTAGGAAACTTTGCAGTTTTTGAAAGAGCAGGACAGTATCTTTCACCAACATAATCAAGGAGTCACCGAATCAGGAATTGAACAAAAAAGGATATGACAGATAATCTGCAGAGGATGTGAATAAGCACCATGCACAGAAAGACTAATTCCCTAGAAAAAGTACTATTAGCTAGGGGATGGCATCTGTCCTGAAATCATTAAGAGCAGACTGCTCTATTATTATTTAAAAGCAAAAATGACCATAAATATCTTGCAACATGCTTCATGTTATCTTAAAGAGAAAAACAGCACAAAGGAATTGCAGTTGCAAAACCAATATGCCATGTTTTATACCAAAGCATGGCAACACAAGCATGAAAACCATTTTATGTGACGGATTTATCAACTACTTCTAGAAAACATTGCAATGTGAAGAAAATTACATATGACAAAGAAGAAGGAAAAAACTGAAGTTGTAAAAAAAAAAAAAAATCAGAGTCACAACATTTTTGGACATCCTTTGAGAAGAGTTTTGGTCTTAATTTGAGCCAGTACTTCTCTGGCTACCACTACAGAATATCTTAAGCTCAGTTAGTCTATACCTTGTATTAACTCATGGCAGACACGACCTGGCGGTCATCCTGTTGCTCTTGGCTTTCAAAGCAGAAGCATATGCAGACCTTCTGAGTGCTCAGCTGGCAGAATTTAAGATGCCTTCATTTAAACATTTCTGCCTTACAAGCAGTTATTAGACAATCAGTCAAAATGCAGTTAAACAGAGGTAAGGAAGACTGCACTGGAAATCAAATTAACGAGAGAAGGTTAAAAAAGGTCTTGGGATATTATTTAGAGTTCATTAAAAAAAACATTCTTCCCAAATGGAAAAGAAAAAATGGAATTTTCAAAGTGTGAAACAGAATAGTAAAAAAGCCACTCAAAACGCCCCAAACTTTTCAATAACTTGTCTGAACAGACCTGAAACAAAAACTTGGAAAGCACTGACACCTATATTTTTTGATGTTATGCCTATTTCATACTTACTTTTTAGTAATTTTATAAATCTAGAATTTCAACAATTACAAAGTATTTTTCCAACTGTTTTCTCTCAAAGTGTTACAACTAATTCTGAGGCAGACCACAGAATGAGTTCGGACGAAATGGATCTTAAAGATTATCTAGTTGGACCCCTGCTAGAGGCAGTGACACCTTCCAATACACCAGGTTGCTCAAAGTCTTATCCAACCTGGCCTTGAACATTTCCAGGTATGGGACATCCACAGCTCCTCTGGGCAACCCGTGCCAGTGTCCTACCAGTCTCACAGTGAAGAATTTCTTCCTAATATCTAATCTAAATGTGTCCTCTGTTTAAGGCTGCTCCCTCTTGTCCTGTCACTGCATGCCCTAGTAAAAAAGTGTAAAAGGTATTAACAGTGCTTTCCACTAAAAAAAAAAAAAAAAAAAAGTGCTCTTCTCCAGTTCCCACCATTCCTCTCAAGGGCGATTTCACCAATCTACAACATTAGCTGGCTTCCATAACTGCAAACTGTAAATTTGTATAACCATATGAGAAACAATTAAAGAATTAGTGTGTCAGCATTAACTTCGCATAGATCTGAAGCAAAAAAAAAATGTAATTAATATTATCAAACATTAAGAGTCTCCCTTAGTAAATTATGGGAGTCAGAAGATACTTATACCAGAAGATATGATGTATCCACGGAGTTATTCTAGGATACTTAAAAAAGACTGAAGAAAACTTAAAAGAATGCAATATATCTGCTTTAAAATTTTATAACACCAAAAATGTAGCTGAACTAGCAAAGAAGGGCAAAAACAATAAAAAAGGGCAAAAAAATCTAAACAATTTATCTGAGTGTGTGTATGTGGTAAACTTGGACCATAGCAACATCTGCAAGAAGCTTGAGCTCATGTTTCCACTAATTAGACTGTTACTATTTTTCAGAACATAATGTAAGACGTGATATTCAGTGTCTTTTCTCATGGACACACATGAGAATCTTTTTTGAAGACTGATCAGCAATGGCTAGCTCAGGCTCTGGAAGAACAACACTGGAAGGCATAACATTTCCCTCTTAGATATTTGGAGCACAATGATGCAGGAAATTATAGAATAAAATGGTTAAGGTTGGAAAGGACCACAGTGGGGCACCTGGTCCAACCTCCCTGCTCAAGCACAGTGTTTAAAATTCAGCACTTTTCCATTTGGATGACTTCACAGGAAGGCAACAATACTCATCTTCAAGTTTTAAAATCAAGAGCTATAAAAGGACAAAGATCATGTTTGGGTTTGTTTTCTGAAATGCCACATACCAGATCCCCCACTTTACATCTGAATAGGACTGATGCAAAAACTTCCCTCCCTTTAGGAAGCCCTCGTGCTACACATCTACGCAGTGAAGGATCTACGCTCAGCATCCCATGTGCAGTCCTTTGCCCACCCATTCTGGAACCTGAAGCCAGAACTTGGTTGGGAGGCTATTAACACAGGCCATGCTGGCCAAGAAGCACACACCCAACTGGGGACTAAAAAGCAAAAGCTTGCCCAGCTGAAGCACAGGCATGTGGGTTTCGGGCCTTCATAAAGATAATGAGGAAGCCAAGCCTCCCTTTAAAATGAAAAAATTTCAAAAGTAACATATCCTAAAAGAATGTCAAAGTTTTGAGAACACTTTTGATGCCTTTTTTTCCTTTTTTTTGGTGCTCATATACTACTGTGTGTAGGGAGTGGATGTGTGTACGGAAATCAAGAAATATGCATGGCCTCTGCTCTCTCCTTCCTCTGTGCAACACTTTGCTCCTTGACCACTTATCTTTTGGTTGTACTTCCATTGGACTATAATTAAAAACTGCAACATGTAAAAAGAGAATGTATGAGACTGTCCCTGAAGTAATAACTTGGTGACATTAGGCAATACATGAAGAGCACCTATCAACAAAGCAGTAAAACAGACTTAGCTGACAAGGTGCATCCAATTACGAAATGATCCAAATGTTTGATTATGTTTCCCCTGATTCATTAAATTACAAATACCCTGCTGGAAAACACAAATGAGAAATGCGAAATCTTTCAGTAACAATGTGCTTTCCTATTAAAGCTTTGCATTTTTATTGTGCGAAACTCTCAGTCACTTGAAAACAAAGCAAACTCCGAGTTAAATTTTTCTGGGAAAATCACTACGCTTTACATCCTATTTTGAGAAAATTCAAGTCTTTTGATTCTAGTTTTTCTTGCAGAAATTTAAGGAAAACTTATATAGGTCCTAGAGATTTTTCTTTTACTTCAGTTGGCCTTTTTGGAAGAAATTTCATTGAAACATATTCCCACAGAAACCCTACATTTTGTCAGCACGTTTTCCAACACAAGTATTTCAAATTCCTTCTGCTAGTACCACAAATCTGGTTGTGGTATCTCTTTTAGCAATTTCAAAACACAAAGTCGCTGATCAGTGTTTTAAAAGGCCTCATGGTCACATGAGATCACAACATGAACTGTCATTGTGCATGATTTAACTGAAACACCTGATCTCTGTTCCACTGAAGTTACATACGACCACATTAAATTGTTACCATTTATTTCCTATGGTTTAAGCAAATGCAGGAAGGTTGGGATGGCTTGTAAGCCACAGAATTTTGAACTGCCAGGCTTACAGAAACCCCCCAAAATGTTTCCCTTTAGCTCTCAAATTCCAAACTGTGTGTAAAGGTCACAAATTACATAAAGTATGATGCAATTTGAAGTTCTATTGAATTTTACAGCTTCTCCTATCTGCTCTGGAAAACACAAACCTGAACAGCAGCTCAGCCATTTCTGCTAAACCTGCCTTTCACATACTTTCAAGTTGGTTATTTCCTGCCATCAGCCTACAGAGCAATACTGAAGCTTAGTCTGCTCGAGCTGTATGGACATGGAGTCAAACCTATCTCCTGCAGGCATGAGGACTCAGCTATGGCTAAAGTAACTCAAAGTGCATTCTGATTGACAGGTCTGTGCAGGAATAACACTGCAGATGCACTGCAAGGTCAGGTAGATTAAATAAACATTTTCCAATCCCAATTACAGCTCTCCGAAACCTGCCTTCCTCCCATAATTTTCAATAAACTGAAAATAATTTTTTAGAAAGGTTGGGGGACAGAAATAGAAACCTCACTTAAAATTGACCTTTTTTTTTTTTTTTTAATCATCTCTACTATAGAGGAGAGTTCCAAAATGGTTATCTCAAAAGAAGTAAAACTCATATGAGGTTAAAAAGTCATAGCTCTCATAGATTCATGTTGCATTTTACTAAGGAAAATCTGCTTGCCTCAGAAAATATAAAGAATAAAAAGAAGACTTAAAAACAGAAGCTGATCTTGAAATTTCACCATATTGCTTCTCATAAGAGAACAAACTATTTTCACACTGACTTAGGTATATATATTAAGTTGTTCTGGGTACCTATACACTTTTGATACCTCAGAGGAAGATGGACAAAGAATACACAGAAATAGTTGTCAAATTTAAAGCAGTTAATTTAATTTGGATGCACTTTTGCTCTGCTGTCTTCACTTTTACTGCAAAGAAAACGCACATTTCTGCTTTTAGTTATTGTGGGATCTGTTATGGGCAGCTCCACTGACTTCACCACAAATGTACTGATATCAAATAAAACCCAAAGTGTGCCCACAAGCACAACCAAACAGCAGCCAGAAGCCTTATAAATAAACATATGTTTGTATGCCACTGTTGAAGAAAAGCTCGTACAAGGCACCTCAGCTAAGATACAACAATCCAGTAGAAGTTCTGCTATGTAGACTTCTTTATTTTGTTTTTTAACTTAAGTATCTAACAAGTTCCTCATTAATAATTTAGCAGATATTTTCTATAGTTACTCTACAACATATAAACCAACAACTAAGCAAAAACACAAAACAGGTTTTACCATTCACTTCCAATGAAGTAAGAGGCTGCTAATTAAAGCATTTCTGAGGTTAGACCATCAAATGACCATCTCAACCTGAATATATCTCCCTGCTACCTGACTCTTTATTTTGTCTATTTTAACTGCAGATGAAATGAGGTATCTGTAGCATATTTGTGTGTGATTTTCTAACCCTCTAGACTGGTTGGCAGTCTTTAGACCACAGCATGACAAGGAAAATGGAAACCAATACCAGCAGTGAAGACAGTGGGCCCAAAGCACCCAAGACCCTGAAGTCAGTAAGAAAACTAACAGCATCTTCAATTTACTCTGGATTGGATATTTGCCTTACAAAGCTGACATCCTTTATCACCTCTATTAATCTTAAATAGGTAAGCATGACTATGCATACTATGTCTGTATTACCCCTCATTCTTATCCTTCTTTGTGGAAAAATCAATTAGGTGTACATTGCTCTCTTTTATTACATTATAAATATCACTATTTCAAACCACTTACATGAAAATAAATTATAGGGTAGTAGACCAGAAACACAGATCTCACTCTTGAGCTTAGCTGAGGCTTTTAAACCTCACACAGCCAAACACTAAGTTAATGTCTGGCCAAGAGTCAAACAATACAGATTTTAAAGCCTTAAAGTTGAACATTGCTACAACACTTTCAGCATTGTTTCATTGTGGCTTAAATCAGTTAAAGTGCACTGGTGCTTCTCTAAGTTACACATCTTCACTTTCTGCTTCAACCCTTTGCTTCGGCATTAGCACAGCTATGACTGCACATTATGTATTTTTTAGGATTAGTTTTAAACCAAACATTTTTTCTCATTCATGTATATGCATATATATACACAGCACAAGTGAAGAAGCATAGAGGCTTAAATGGACAGCAGTAGGATTACTTCAAGCAACAGTGCACATTCAAACTGTTTAAGTCAACCATAAAAACTGTATCAGAACCCAATGAATTAGAAAAGTAAAGAGAAATTAAAGGTAATATTTTTAAGCAGAAGTAGGACCTTTGTGATCTTTCCACACCAATTGGTACCTGATCCACTCACTCTTATCCCTTGCCCCCTTATCAAACATTTTCTTTTTTACTTTCAAAGATGATGTAAGTGATAACAACTGAAACTTAGAGCCAATGACTTTCATTACTACTGCTTCTACCTCAGATTTTAAAGACTTGCATAGCCAAAAATTATCTTTTTGCATCTATACCACTGAACCACTAAACCACTGTAGATAACAGCTGAGAAAGTTTGACAAAACCCAGAGACTTGAGTAAGGGGTGTGCAGGACAGTGTATGCTGCTCGACACTAGCTGGATCTTCCCCTGCCACCACCACTAGAAGTACCCTGGAGGAGCCAGATACTACTGAATGGATATCTCACTGGGAACTCCAGCATAAAGCTGACGTTTTTCATGTAGTACCCTTTTCTGAGGCTAAATACATTATCACAGAATCACAGAATGGTTTGAGTTGGAAGGGATCTTGAAGATCAGCTTGATCTAACCCCCTCACTAGAGGAAGGGACACCTTTGACTAGATCAAGTGGCTCAAAGCCCCATCCCACCTGGGGCTTGAATACTTTCAGGGATGGAGTACCTTGTTTCAGAGGACTCATTCTCTTACAGCAAAAGATGAGAATCCCTCATAACAAGGGCACTTGCTCAGGGCATGTGATATGGGTTCCAGCCTCCCCTCTCCTGCCAGGGTCAAACCAGTGTCTCCTAGAGAGACACCTTTCCACTTCCAGGAAGATTATTAACACAGATTCAAGGGAAAATATATAATTTATGACAAATGTTTTGCATTTGAAAGCATCACTCAATTCCTCCAACACTGCAGCAGAAAATTTTAAATTATCACATGAGAAGCATATGTGATTATCACATGAGAAACAAATCTTTTGTCCATCGTCAGTTGACATTTCCTTTCTTACCTTCTAGGTATTAGCTGATGGCCATACCAAAAACACAACTGCTAAATGTGATCAACAGTGTAATAAAATAGATCATAAAGTACTGAATTGGTTTCATGAAATTTCAGGATACGGGCTGGAAGGAAAGAGCAGCTGTAGGGGAAAGTCAGCTGAAGTATTTTTAAATGCTGTTTATCAGTACTAATTATATGCTAGGTAATCATTAAAGTGATCTTATCATGCAGAATTTAAAGAGGTTATTTGCTGACTTACAGATTTATAAAGTAATAGTTCTTCACATTAATCAAACCTAAGTTCTGCTTTTTGGCAGCAGTTCTCCCCTGACAAGCATTTTCATGTCAGTATTTATCTAAACTAATTAGTTTACCAGCTTGAACAATTCTTATGAAACATTTTTTCCCCCCTTAACTTCTTACATTCTTCTTTTTTGAAGGAAATCAAATTAATACCATAGGTTTTGGGGTTTTTTAAACAATATGAACTCATAAATCTTATTGAATGACTATGGCAAATTCTTGCAATGGTTTCATAATGTTATCCTTTACAAAAAAAGAGAATAGGAGTGTGACTGTGGGCTTTGTGCTGCCTCTGGCAAGTAGAGGTTAAAATCCTATGTACAAATTCAGAGACCTCCATCTGGCCAAAACTGAAAGAGGTTGCAAGCACTGGATGCGCAGTGGTTGCAAGTAATTTGGCATGAAAGTAAAATATCCCCTCAAGAACTATGTAAAGTAACACCAGTAATCCTGACGTTGAACCAGACTACTTTAATCAGGGCCACAGAATGCATGTCGGGCAAAAACTTAGGCTAAAGATCTGAAAAATAACAAGTAATTGCCTTAGAACTCCACAAATTGCAAATGTCTTTCTTACAAGTTCTGTTATCCTGATCATTTCACACTGTATCTTTTGGAATGGTTTCCAAAATCATTACCAAGGCTTCTTCCTTCCTATCATTCCTAGTATTAGCTTAATATATCAACTGATTTTTAAATTTATTTTATTTTTTCTTAAAAGAGTCATGTTTTATACTTGAAAGGTATTTTGAGTAAAAATTTGTAGTCAACCACAGATTAAAGCTCAAAAAGATTTCTTGTTATCTAACCTCTACTAGCCTACTGTAAGATCAACTAGACTTCTTTATGTGTCACAATCACCTGATGTCTAACACACATTTCTAAGGCACGACGCCGTGCTCCCTCTTCTCCAGGGATACACTGCAGTATACATAAAGAAGTTATGCACTATAAAGTGTAACTCTGAACATCCCTTCAGGGTGTGTCTGGATACCTGTTATAAACTCTCCAGGTCACTACCCCTAGCAAATCTCTGTGCGATGCCTACTACATACACTGTAGGGCCTCCGTGCTACACAGCAGCAGAACCGTTTTCAATCATCTCTCAAGAGTTTCCAATCTTGCCAAGTGGGCTTATTGAGATGCAATGGAAATGATGATTTTGTTCATCCTGCAAAGCAAATTTTCCCTTAAAACAAGACCACACAAAGGGTCAGAGGTTTAAATCAACACACACAAGCACAACACGCACTGTTCATAGCTACAGAAAATGAAGAATTTAAAGCTGAGGTGCAGGGGTGGGTAAGCAGGTGTGCCATTTCTTAGGTCCTCTTGCTTCATGTATTAGAGGCAGGTGGGGGCCACCCTTTTCAATATATCAGATAACAAATGGACACGTTGATAATACTTTATCCAATTATTGTTTCCTCTGGATATCTTTATAACTGCATTCTCAGAAAAATTTGCTTTGCGCATCAAAATATTTGAGAATGTAAGCGAAAACTGCTGCTGGGATTTTTCATGAGTTACACAAAAAATGCAAATCCAGAAGCTTCATTCAAGAATTTATCAGTCGTGTCAGTGGCCTAAAGCACCGCTGTAACTGCTCCTGTGTATTTACAGTGCAAACAACCAATCTACATATTCCATGATAACGTTCATATAATTCTAGGTAACCCTAATGTGTTCATCAGCATTAACTGGACCTTTGAGCTTCTTGTAAAAAAGCTTCTTTTGCCATTAGACATAGCATTTTTCTATTAGTGCTATCAAAGATATTATTTTCAAAATTGCATCATTATACTTTAAAAATTAATCCCTTATGTTCAGTGTCTCAACTCTTGTGGTCAACAAACCAAATAATGGCAAGAGCAAGCTTTAAAATGCAAGCAAAGAGTACATATATTTTCTGAAATATCCTAAAAATATCTTCAGAACTTCTATGACAAACTCCAGCACACAGTTCTGCACTTTTCTCCATACTGTGCACGGAAAGCTTTTTCCAAAACTCTTCTCCAAAAAGCCTTTATGCAAAATCAAAAGAAAACAAAAATGTAAAATTATTAGTATTTTTAAAGGTTCTCTTATTTTCTCATTCTCTTAAGTTGTTCCCCCATAAGTTAGAGTATTTAGAAAGCCTCTAGCAGACTTGAGAATATTCTGAAGGATTCTATTATGTTAAGGGATACTGCAATGACTAAACACAGTCCCAACAGCAGCACTTCAAGTCTGAAATTCTATTTCAAAGGAGAAGGTTTCACCTCAGAAGCAACAGAATATTCTTAGTTGCCTCTTAGTTGCCTAAATATCAGTCAACACGTTGGTTTTCCTTTTTGCCTGTATCAGCTTTTACATATTATTCCTTAAGTCAAAACATGTTCTCTCTAATCCACTTCTCTTTATACCACTAGGTACCTCAAGGACAGTAGAGAAAACAGCCGGGAAGGGACTTCATATAACTAACTGAAGTGGTTCAAAGAAACCGCTTGCTTACACACAGATATACAATAAATACTGTGAAGAAGTATTTCAGAACTAGAATTTGACTAAAAGTGGCATTTCTTAGAGTATGATTGTCATATTCATTGCACATATTTTTAAGAACAAAGAACCAAGGCAAACTATCTTTCTCAAGTTCAGAATACCTTTGCTGTACGTATGTTTGGGTGTTAAAAATCCCTCCATCAACTCAAGAGTAGAGGGGAAAAGAAGGGACTCTAGCAAACTGAAAACTCATACAAAGGGAGAGAAATTGTTTACTCTTTCTACAAGCAGGAGAGGAGCAGTTGTATCATCTCCTATAGAGGAAACTGAAACAATTTTGAAGAGAAAAAAGAAGCATTTCCAACAGGCGAGAATAAAGAACTCCATAGAGTTTTATTCTGAGGTTCATTTTCCCTTTTTAAGCAATTACGCAACCTAACAGACTACAGCCCAAATACTTTCACTTCACTTTTTTTTAATACTTGGAAGATTTTTGGCTGCTACGTATTAGAACATGGTTAGTAAAAGAAAAACTAATTGAGAAAACTGGTTCTAGAAGGTTAAACTTTCACTGAAAAAAATGTTTACAGTTCTCTTTCAACTTTTACATGTAATTTGTATGTGCCTCTTAACCAATCCTTTTGCTTGGCTGGAAGCTAATCTAAAAGGACAAAATTTTAATCTTTCTACAGGTTCATCACATTTACTACCTTAAGATCCTATTTAATAAAGGGTTCTCCATCCAAGGACTTCAAACTATACTTAGCAATTACCCAGTGTGGAAGTGAATGAGCTCTTACATGGAGGGAAGCTAAAGCACAAAGTCACAGAAAACTTTGCCAGGATTGGAACAGAAAAATCTGTGGCACAGCCAGAAAGAGACTTCCTGGCTCCCAGCTCTACTTCTCAATTGTAATAAATTCCTTTCTGTACGTACACATGCTCAAAGAGAAACTCCAGTAAACAGACAAGAAATGCCTAAACCCATAAAAATGACTGGATAAATAACAACAACTTAGAGCCAAGAAAATACTGTCCTGCCAGGGTTTGTCTTTACTGTAACAGACAGCATAAGTTCTTCTGCACAAGCTTGCTTAAGCAAAGTGAGAACAAATGCCTGCACCATGACACAGATGTGCCTCTAAAAGCAGTAACTTTAGTTACTGAATAATGGAGTTACGTAGAGCATTTTGTGCATCATTTAACAGTGCATACTCTGGCCTTGGAAACACTGTAGAAATTTATTACAACACTATTAATGTTGACGTTGTTTTTTTTTCTCTAAAGAGCTTTTAGTAGTAGCATCAGCACAGACTAACTACAGTACATAAGACAAGTTAAAAATTTCTTTCACCTTTGCCTATAAATTCTGTTTCAGAAGCACCCACCAAAACTGAAGGTGAGGAACACACCACCAGAGGAATACCCAACACTGGTCAGCACAACTCCAAGGGCTTAGAAAGCCTTCCAATATTTGTTTTATTTCAGTGAAATATTTCTGTACCATTCAGCTGGGGCTTCTGAATTTAAGGGACCCTGGCCCTGTGTCCTAAATGAAAGCAAGTATCCAACTCTGTGGCATCTAGGGGTACAACAAAGGAGCAGTGTCCTACAGCCACTCTACTAGCACACTGCTAGGGTATTAAGGGCTTTTCCTTCTGACCCCCTGTTCAATGCTGGAATAGGATTGCCACACAAATCCAAGATTGCTTAAAGGTGTAACTAGTCCTGAATACCTAAACTCAGGTATCTAAACTCATATAAGCAGAGTTAAGTGGTAACTGGCTGAAGAAGTGCATGAAATCTTTCGCTGCTGAAGTGAGAGATTTTAAGAATCTCATTAGCTTTTGCCTTTAAGGAGCCCATGCTCACTCTGCCTTTGGTGCCTCTTCAAGAGCCACAGGAAGTCTGTTAATGGAAATGCAGGCTCTGCTCATCTAGCAGCAAATGACAGGTCCCAACTCATTCCTGCCTGACGCAGAAAGGTAGACAGACTTACATATGCATTTCCCTGCAGCAACAGCATTGTTTCCTTTGGAGAAAAAACCTCCCTCAGCGTGCAGGGCCCTCCCTGCAGCTGCTTCCTCCTGCCTACCTCCCCTCCCCATCCCAAAGGAAAATTGCCTTTGGTGAAGGAGCATAAGCAAGATCGTTACCATGCCAATTCTTTCTCTTCTTTAAAACTTTTTAAAGCACTGGGGTCTACTAAACTCTTTTCTGAACCTGTCAGCACAAAGCCCAACATCTTGGAACACGATCCAGCGAACAGGGAGCGTGCAATGAAATTTCGCCCCTGCTTGCGCTGGAGCATGGCCAGATGGGAGGCAAATCCTGACTCCCAGCTGCTCCCAGCACACTAGTACAGGCTTTTCAGCTTGGAGAAGCTCACACAAATTTAAACACTGCTTGGTAACAATCAGCTATATCTAAATGAAGAGAAAGGGTACACAATTTGCCTTTGCCATTCACACTTTTACACTAAAATAACTCAGCCGGCACGCTCAGTCATAACCCTTCCTTGCTGAAACATGAGGGGAATGAAAAACCTGTCAACTTAGGGTTTTCAAATTTTCATCCACAGATGGAGAGACTCTGCATCTGAATGGTATTTCTGGACATACACAAATACGACTTAGGTCTTCAAATAACACAAAGTGCATGTACTGTGCTGCACCAAAAGGGTACAGGGGCCATAGTCACAAAGACAACATAAGCATACACACAATACCCTAAACCAGAGATATAAGTAGTGTCCACATTTGTAACAGGAGCAACAACACAGGCCACAGCAAGGCAGGGGCTCCAATGGGTGAAGCAAAGGCTGAGGATGCCCCTTCACAACTGCCTTAAAGCACATTTACTATGGTAGAATGGACAGTGCCTCTGATCAGACATCCCACCCTGCCTCTGTGCACCCACACCTTTGCCCAAATGCCAAATCAAGTATTGATCGATGAGAGAAATACTAATTTCAAAGAATCATAGAACCATAGAATTAACTGGGTTGGAAGAGACCTCTGAGATCATCAAATCCAACCCTTGGTCCAACTCCACTGTGATTACTAGATCATGGCACTCAGTGCCACATCCAGCCTCATCTTAAAAACCTCCAGGGATGGTGAATCCACCACCTCTCTGGGCAGGCCATTCCAATGCCTGATCACTCTCTCTGTAAAGAACTTCTAATATTCAACCTAAACCTCCCCTGACAGAGCTTAAGCCCATGCCCTCTTGTCCTATTGCTGATTGCCTGGGAGAAGAGACCAACCCCCACCTGGCTACAATCTCCTCTCAGATAATCTGTAGAGAGTGATGAGGTCACCCCTGAGTCTCCTCTTCTCCAGTAAACAACCCCAGCTCCCTCAGCCTCTCCTCACAGGACTTGTGCTCAGGTCCCTTCACCAGCCTGGTTGCTCTTCTCTGGACTTGCTCCAGCACCTCAATGTCCTTCCTGAACTGAGGGGCTCAGAACTGAACACAATACTCAGGGTGTGGCCTCACCAGCCCTGAGTACAGGGGAGGAATCACTTCCCTAGTCCTGCTGGCCACACTGTTCTTGATGCAGGCCAGGATGCCTTTGGCCTTCTTGGCTACCTGGGCACACTGCTGGCTCATGTTTAGGTTCCTGTCAATCAGCACCCCCAGATCCCTTTCCACCTGGATGCTCTCCAGCCACTCTGTGCCCAGCCTGTAGCGCTGCAGGGGGTTGTTGTGGCCTGGTTTCTCTCTCTAAAAGTGAATTATTGCTTGAGGCTTTGCCATGTGACATCAAATTTCTGTCCTTCGTGGATTTTCATTCCAGTAACTGAACCTGCCCTGCATAGTTTTCCTGTACAAACAAAGTCAGAGCAGTAGAACTGAGATCAGAGCTCCCACGTCCTGACGCAGAACTTTTGCAGGAAAACCCCTCTCTTACCATGCAAGGTTGCCAGGAACTGAAACAAAATTTACTGTGCTTTTGTGAGTAAAGTCAACTAAGACAACTTTATGCTAAGGTACAAGTTAAATTTGACACATGAGAGACTCTGCCAAGCTCACATTTTCCTTTCTGGCTGACTTAGAAGTGCAAAATGCACTATGCTTTATGATTAAGCATGAATTTCAAAAAGAGTCAAGAAGGTTTCTTGCGGTGATAGCCTATTGAATTTAAATTGCTTGATTTCAACTCAAAATCAAGGTGAAAATGCTTAACAAAAAACTACAAAGAAAACTTGAAATAAAATAAGCAAGAACCACTTTTTCATGTTTCTGAATTTTGTCTGACATAGCTTACATCAAGAAATCATGCCAAAATCCTGTGAAGCACTATTATTTACTCTCCTTCACAGTAGACTATAAAGGTTTTGCCCAGAGCCTTGCTTAGGTACAACTGATTAAAATCTAGTTCAAAAGAACCATGCCACCCAGCCAGATATGAAGAGGTTTGTTATTCTAAGACTTAGAAATAGACTGGTTTTGATGCCAGAAGTGAGTCTATCCAAGCTGTTGTTAAATAAATGAGTCTGTCTAAACTGAGATTTACCTCATATCTGCCCCTAAAGGCAATAAGAGTTGGAGTTTTTTTATATTTACTTAACAATATAATTAGTTATAACATGTTTTCTTTTCATTATTCAGTGACTAATGGTACTGTTTTGTGCATATGCGATAACTGGCCCCTTTAAATCACCAGAAACAACTGTACAGTACAGTATGCATTTTGCTGTATTAATTCTGTGCTTACATATTGAAGAAAATGCTTTCTGCATCACAATATTTCAAAAAAGCCCTGAAGTGTATTTCTTTTTTTTTAAAAGAACCACCTTTCTGATTAGCAATAAAGCTCGGAGTGTGCTTTCTAACACGGAACATGTTAAAAATTTCTCCTCCCACTGCAACACGTCCCAGTCCTGGGAATATCCAAGAGCAATCCTCTCTCAGTTATTATTTGGTGAAATTATTAAATTACCTAACAATGTTACTTTGTCCCTCCTGAGCTTGGTATTGAGGGAATTTAGATAGAACTACTCAGCTGATTCCTGGTGATTAATATGTTCTCTATTACAAGGAAAGATATCTAACAAAAACCATAATGCTAATTCAATCCTATATAAAATCCCACAATTACCATTATCTCCAAAGAAAAACAGGAACTTTAAGGCACGAAGGTTATTCAGGCACTGCAAAGTCTTCTCACGACTGAAGAAAAAGATTTTTCAGGCCCTGGCAACATTGACAAAGGACCTTTCAGGAAGCATGGAAAGAGTTAAGAGGCAGCTGGAGCTCTCTGCTGGTGACTATTCGAATGCCTGCAAGCTACAGTCTGCAAGGTACAGCAGAGACATTATCAGATTAGGGGAAGGCAAACAAACCAAACAAACCATTCTTCAGGCCCGGCCTCTTCTTCCTGTGATGTCATGCTACAAATTGCCTGAGCGCTCTGCTCTCCTCCCAGAAGGAGCTGGTGAGAGCTGCCGAGGGCTGTGGGCTGCAGGAACAAACACGCTCTGGAATTCGGTTTCTGCCCTGGCAAGCAGCTCCCTTCTGCTTCTGCTTCCTGCCCCATGGGGCCAGCCAGCGAGCCGAAAAACTTGTACAGAAAGAAGGCTGAGGGAGAAATGCAAGTGCCCACACTTTGTGGTAGCCAGGAGATCGCTTCGTAAAGCACACGCTCCCAGGACATTTGGATGGACAAGGCTTTGCCGTCACAATCTGCAGCCAGGAGTAAGGCAGAAAGCCCTACAATGGCTTCATTGAATCGAGGTGGGAAATGGAACTAAGCAAGCTTTGAGGTGATCTCATCTGCCACAGACGATGTCTTTTCTGACTTTTGCCAACTGGCTATGTGATTACAAATAGCACTCAGAAGAAAAGTGTGACCTTCTGGTGATTTCTGCTGGAGATGTACTCCCCTGCTACAGAGCTCGCCTTTCTTCCCTGAAGATTCACAGCACAACAAATTTGCCAAAGCACACTGTTCAAAATACATCTGATCTGCAAGTTCTTCTGGAATTTCAAAAGAGTTGCAATAAAAATACCAGAGAAACCTCCAAATCACAGGAATTTTAAACATACCATTATAATGGTAAGCTCTAATTGTTCCACTGAGGACTCCTTTAAATATACTTTGTATGGGTGTATCTTTAGCATGGTGTTTGTTCTCGGCCTCATAGCAAACTGCGTGGCGATCTACATTTTCACTTGCACCTTAAAAGTGCGAAATGAAACTACAACTTACATGCTTAATTTAGCCATATCGGATCTGCTTTTTGTGTTTACATTACCCTTCAGGATTTATTACTTTGTAACCAGAAACTGGCCATTTGGAGACATTCTTTGCAAGATTTCTGTCACCCTCTTTTATACGAATATGTATGGGAGCATTTTATTTCTGACTTGCATAAGTGTAGATCGCTTTTTAGCTATCGTACACCCCTTCCGATCTAAGACCCTCCGAACAAAGAGGAATGCAAAAATTGTCTGTGTCGCAGTGTGGATAATTGTGTTAGCAGGCAGCACACCAGCAAGCTTTTTCCAGTCTACAAACTGCCATAACAATTCTGCACAAAGGACATGCTTTGAAAACTTTTCAGAGGACACGTGGAAAACCTACCTATCCCGGATTGTTATTTTCATTGAAACAGTTGGGTTTTTTATTCCACTCATCTTGAATGTTACCTGCTCCACTATGGTCCTACGGACTTTGAATAAGCCGCTTACATTAAGCCGGAATAAACTAAGCAAGAAAAAGGTACTCAAGATGATTTTTGTCCATTTGGTGATATTCTGCTTCTGCTTTGTGCCTTATAATGTTACCTTAATACTTTACTCCCTTATGAGAACACAGACCTGGATTAATTGCTCAGTGGTAACTGCAGTCAGGACTATGTACCCCATCACTCTGTGTATCGCCGTTTCAAACTGCTGTTTTGACCCTATAGTCTACTACTTCACATCAGATACAATCCAAAATTCGATAAAAAAGAACCGGTCCACAAGAACACGGGACGTCAGATTCTCCGAAAGGCCAGTTTCAGAAAACTTCATTCAACACAGCCTTCAGACCATAAAAATGAAAATATTTGACAGTGACTCTACAATATAAACTATATTAAAAGACTACTGGGACTAAACTGGAATTAGAAGCCTGCACATTTCTTCAGCGGTGGACATATGTTCTCATATGTAAATGTAATGTTTCCTTCACATCTGAAAAGTTTATTACAAGACTGTAAAAGCATTAAGCATAATAGCACACTGAAAAAGTATTTTAAGAATTTATGTCAAAGGTCTGTTCTGACAGACTGGGTTTGGATTAGGTTAACCAAAGTCCAAAGACTTCTTGTCAAGTCAAAGACAAATAAAAAATAGATTGTTTTTCTTTCCTGAAGTTAAAACAATTGCTCATTTTTAATAATGATATCAGTTTCCAAGCTACTGAGGATGGGGGTGAAGCTACCTACTTTATGCTCTAGGATCCAGTTACTCAGGAAAATTGCCCCATACTGTCATATCACTTCAGCTACTGTGCCTGCTCCAAAGTTTCCTCTTCTCTCTCTCTGTCCCTCTTACTCCTCCCCCTCCTCTTCCCCCGGCACTTTTCTTCTTAGGGAGCATTATGTTCATAGGAGGCTTCAATCCATGGTTTATAAGAACTTTGTTTCTCCTATGTTTATCTGATTAAAATATATGCTATCTCCACAAGTCTGGCCCCCATGAAGTAATTAAGTCTTCTGGTAGTTTGGAGGATTTGGAAATGACTTAGACAGACTGGTTTTTCTTCTCACCTCTGCCTCAGATGCCTGTGTAATTAAAACAAAGTAATTTCTGATGAATGAAGTTAGTGCTTCAGGTACAGCAACATTGTATTTCTTTCATGAGTTCTCTTACACAACATGACTTTTGAGGAAAATAACATCCTCCAAATAAGTTAATTCGATTCAAACTAGTAATTTCTTAGAAAAACATGACTTTTGCCAACTAGAAATGAACATGTGCATAAACTCAAATACTTCTTCCAGGAAATTATTCAGTGTCCCCTACAGAATTTCAAGACACTGATTTTGAGTGCAACTTCCTCTCAATTTTCATGTCCTAGAAATAATTTTAACATGAGCATTTGAAATTTCAAATGCTATTTTCTTTCAAACTTTAAAAAGTAGTAAAAATCAGTACTTGGGGCTATGTGCTGGCAAAATTAACCAAGACATTTTGAGAAGTCAATGCTATGTAAAAGGAGGAATCTACATATATTACTGTTACAAATAAGAATACATAGACAAAAGTGCTTTAAAACATCCTGCTATATATGTTTCCCAGCTACTAGAACACTGTGTAAATTTTCCTTAAAATTAATTTAACATCACTGTAAAATAAAATAAAATTTAAAAGGTAAAAGTAAGTGTTGCTTTTTCCTCCCCAAAAACAACGGAGTCAAGAATAAGAACTGAGTTTAAATAAATTTGCACTTCAGGACAGTCAGCTGCAACATGAATACAGCACTGAGGCATTTTTACTTCAGGGCTGTATACAGAAGCATGAATCAATGTTGGAGAAAATGCATACTGAGCTGTCAGAGAATATCCTGTGTTATCTGGCTGAGTTTACTTTCCTTTGCAAAGCTTTTGTTAATTCTTATAACTCAACTGTGCATTGCCTCCTTCCTACTTCTGGAAAACTGAGTTACTGAAAGACTGCTAGAAAGTAATGTTGATTGAATTTTAAATTTAACAGCATTTTCAATCTTTATCCGTACAACTTACACAAGGAAAAGTCAAATAGCATAAGCTTAAGCTACAAACATATCACAGATAAAAACATCTGCATAATATCTGAAAATAAGCAACTATCTTCATTGGGAATCCTAAAATCTTCTAAGATTCATATCTGACTTCAGAAAAATGCATGAAACCCCCAGCATAGAGTAGAAATCCTGTACATTTTCCATATGCCACTGACAAATCCAAAGTTCAAAACCATATATGCATCTCTAACATCTCAGTGAATCCCTCTCTAAAGAGTCTGTTTAATACTGGACTCCTTTTTAAAGACTGTGAGACAAAAGCCCTTAATTACATGCTGGGCTATGTTTCTAGATTACTACTCTCACTGAGCTTGTCAAAGCTGTTACTCAGTTGAGTGACAACTTGTTCAGCAACACCTCTGCACTACAGCAGTGAGCACCCCAGAGCCTCACCCTGGTAAAGAGAAGCTACTCAGTCTGAGATTACACAACTGCGAGGCCAGGGGGGAAGGGGGGAAATAAAGAAAAAAAAAATCACTGACTTACAAGCAGAACAAGCAGATAAAGTCACATGCATGAGTACTCCCCTTTAAACCAGACTTCCTTGGTGTATTATCTGGAGTAGGCTGGAGAAGCACAAACAGGAGGTCTTTCTGCTTTGCACTCACTATCCAGGGCAGAAGCTTCTGCTTTTTGCAACAGCACAGTGCCATACAATACAATACCTTTCCAACCAGTTAATAGCTCAATATCCCAAAACCATTTGAGGAAAGTTTGTATTTTTTATAATTAAACTTACTTCACTGTTCCACAGGGGTGTGTGGGGGACAACCAAATACTCTAACAGAAAAACAACACAGTCAAAAACCCATCATCTGTAATTTTGAGAATCAGACCATTACTTGAAAAATTCCTCATCTGACTGATTTAGAAGAGGAGTGAACTTGCACTTCCCATAACAAGCTGTTATAAAGCCAAGGTACCAGCTATTCAGGACTGGATGAGGTTTTCTCCACCTTTTCTGGTTCTGCAACAAGATTATCCTGAAGACTTGTGGATGGAGCAATGTTTTCAGTGGTACATTCCTGAACACATGCACTCACTCCCTCTGCTCCTGCCTTTGATACCAGCTCCTGTGTCTCTCTGGTAAGGTCTTAAGCAAAATTTAAATTTAAAATCTAGATGAGGAGTTACGCTCCTAATTCATGCCAAGAGATCTCAAATAAAAAAGGCTTATATTGTCAGAGCTCCTGAGGATCTGAATGTGTTGCAACCAGTACTTCCTAAAAGTGAATTATTTTAACTCATATGCCCACACAGGAGGCATTAGGAGTTCAGTCTTAGGATCAAAACTTAAAAAAATGTTCTTTGAAGTCTGGTTTCTTTATCTCCAGAGTGCAGAAAATGCACACTTACTATAAAAATAAAAGCAGAGGAATTTAGTTGATTCCAAGGATGTTTTTGATTTAAATCAAGGCAGGCAGACATTGATAACTAGGAAATTAACCAGCAGTTTCAAAAGACAAGGAAAAAGAAACAAACTTATGATTAACACCTCAGATTTACCTCAACATATCATTGCTTCAGAAGTCAAAAGATGTCCCATTGTATCCTTTCTATACTCAGTTTGAAATTTCAATTTCTGGCTTTTTCAGGAACAGAATGCAAGTAGGGTTTTTTTTCCCCCTTGTTTTACATGTCTTGGATATTTAAAGAAATACCAAGTCAAACACATTTTCATACTTTTTATCCAAAAGTGTGTAAAAAACCCCACAGAAGATACTTCAGACAGATAAGGAATTCTTAACTGGAATCAACCTCCAAGCTTTCATTTCTTAAGGAGGTAACCTCAGACACAGAAATGCAAAGATTGAGAAAGACCTTTTGAGACCAGGTAGAAGATAAGAATGGCTGTACTGGATCAGACCCCAGACATTCAGCTAATCTACAATCCTGCCTCCAACAGCAGCCAAGGCTGGATGCCTGGGGAAGAAGATAACACTAGGAGAGGCACACAAGACTTTCTCAAGTGCTGTCCCACTTCACCGGTCATATCTCAGGACTTTTGGGACCAGATGTATTTGTGTGTTCAGAAACATTAAAAATTTCTCTTCTGTGAGCTTCTCCTATCTTCCTTCAAATGTGTGTAAAGTTTTTAACATTCACAGTAGTAAAAGTTCCCATTGCATATGTGTGGAGGGGGAATAAAACTAAGAAACGCAAACACCGTTTTGTTTCAAATCCACTAGTTTCATTACTGCCCCCTCACTTCTTTTGAAAGAGGCAGGGAGCACTAGATTGTCATTCAGTCTTTCCATATCACTTTTGATTAGTTTGTCTTCCATCATCTCTCGCAAATGAGATAGTGATTTGCACTTGTAATTTCAAGCAGCATCTTCACCAAAGATGAGACTTTCAGAAATGCACAAAGAACTCAGCTAAAATTACAGAGAACCCCGTGAGGTTCACCTTGAGACTGGTAGTTTGAAATTCCCACCCAAGCACAGTATCCTCTAGCCTTCTTTATTCTTTCAAGTTATTTTCTAGTAGTTTTATCAATGAAGAGCAATTTGTTCATACTTTTCCAGCAGTAAATGTAGTATTGTAAGGTTCTTGCACTTAGGCAGACCTGTAAATCCTGATAAGTTCCCTTTTTTGCCAGACTATTATAATTTAGACTTCTGGGTTTCTGGCATTTGAGCACCATTGACAAAATGAAAGAGGATACATTTCAAAAGCTAAAGCAAAATGTAAATCAGAATTATTCTAAATCTAGAAGATTTAAATGTCTGGGCTGCGTTGGTTATCCACCTACCAGAATGCTGAAAACATTGTATAAACTCAACTGCCATTGCATTATTACATTTACAGAATGTACTCAATAGAACTCATTTAAGATTAATGCAGATTCAGAAAGCCAAGCTTGCACAGTCTAATACTTCTGCAAGAAGTTGGATGGAGAAGTTTGTTCTAGTTGTCTAATTCTGCTTTGACACTGAAGCTTTTTGCATTTATTGCCTCCCTCCCATCCAGTTCCTGTTATACAGCTGTTCATAAAGTAAGCCCAGTTTTTCCCGTAAGAAAACTGAACTTACCACAAAATTCAACCAAACAAAAAGAACTCTTCACACTTCTTCTGGACTTTTATAAAACCTACCACTTTGTTAGAAAACTAAAAATTCCAGAGCTGAGAATTTAGATTTTAAATAACTCTTTTTTTCTATTTAAGAAACAGTCTCCCACTCTAGTTCTGGCAAAACTAAAAGCTGTCCTGCACTAAGAAGGGGTAAGTTCTCTACAGTTTAAACTTCAGAATCAAACCACAAGCAATAACAAAGGAAGTCCTACAGCAAGAAGTTCTTTTCCTTTTATGATGAGATAAAAAGAATACTTTTCCACATACACAGCTTTAAGATTCGCTCCAACTCTACCTTTTTAGAATCAATGGGTTCCTGCCATAAATAACAAAATTTATAAATAACAATGCTAGCAACAGGAGGCACCCAAAATTAATAGCATTATCTTGGGAATAATATTAAGACTATTTTAAATGAAAACAACTGTGTCTATGTTAAGTCCTCTGCTTTTCAGATGAATTCTGCAAATACTGCTGCTTTATAAAAGGAAGTCAATTGGATATATCAGTTGCAAGTCTTTACTCTTCTGTAAAATCATGCAACATTATTAGATCTAATAATTTTTGGAAGTTTGTCCTGGCAAGCACTTTTTTAAAGCAATTGTTTAAGTAATAAAAACTGAAGACATTCCTGGTCACTAAAGAGTGATAGTGGATTACAAAAAATTTACCATTCATTGCAGCATCAAGATTTACACTTGACTAAAGTTGAAACCATCTATAAAAGAACTTTGATGCTCTTATAAAGTAATGAAAAAAGTACCCAAGACATTGCAGATATTTATTAATGGAGACATTTGTTAAGTATATAGCAAAGCATGGGGAAAAAATGAGAATACAGATGATGAAGCAAGTACCAAAATATCTGTATTTTCAGCCCTAAGAAAAAGCATGTTTCATTATTGAAATCAAATCCGAAAACTGCTGGTCTACTTGTTTGCTTGAATGTTTTCACACTTTTTATGTGTGAAACAAAGTTTCACATGCTCACATTGTATTTCACATGCTCCCATGGGTGATAAAATCAGCACCTTCTGCTGTCCAGATAAGATCTGTGAGCTCCTTCGAGCTGCTGGAAGGTGCAATAGGCACAGATGGAGCATGCCAAGCACAGGCTCTGGTCTGGGCAGGCTAAGTCCCAAAAGGAAAGCACTGGGTGCTGACAGCCCAAGTGCTTACCCAAGCCAAGTTTAGACTAGGCAGAGTCTAATTGTGTGAACCTCAAGTCTCTGCTCAGGGGTTCAGGAGAACACCTGGTACACAGGTCCAGAGATTAGCAGACCTCCATACTCAGCTGTACTATAGGCACTTATCAGCCTGTGCCTAACCAATTCTGACATGCAATTCCAACCCAAATGAAAAGCTTCAGTAAAACCCTGAGGGATTACCTTTCTGGAGGATGGTGAACACTACGCCTACTCAACAGCTGTGAATAGGGGGATCCACATCCCTGACAAGGAGTTTTTATTACAGGAAAGTTACTGTAAGACACATACTTAAGTGATACAAACATGTAACTGAAATACTATGTATTCATAGTATATAAAAGCAGGCACAAAAGAACTTTTTCAGCCTACAAAAAAACCCAAATTAAGCCAAACCCAACGCATTTACGCATAGTAACTTAAAGTGCAAGAAGCAGAGAGACAAAACCTCCCTTCCAATAGCATATAATTTGACAGTTGGAATTTGACATGATACTGTTATCCCCTTAAGAGCTCAAAAATTGAGCATATAGCTGGGAAAAAACCCAAACCTTCACATTAGAATGTTTGTTTGGAACCTACTTAGCTTCTTAACAGAAGCTAATTTTATCTTCCATAGAAAGGTTAGCAACGAAATGGCTCAAATGACACAGCAATAAGGATAGAAAGAGCAATAAAAACTTATGACAGTTATTCAGGATTGGGGCTCAGATAAAATAAACTTACCCCCCCAAAAAAAAAAAAAACCACAAAAACCCAAGCAAAACAAAACTTCGTTCTATTCGTTTCACCAGTTTTGTTTCACTACAGAGATTTATAAAACTACAAAGTTGGAGAGCATAATCCCACACAAGGAAGATGCAGCAGCGATATGACCGCAGATTTTAACCCAAGCACGGTTTATTTTTTTTATTTAAGAAGGTAGACACATCAAATTTGCCACAATTCAGCAAAATTTTACAAAAATGAAAGGACTGCAAATATATCTCTCTGAATTCTAATATATTCTTCCCTCATGGGCAACCTTGAAATGTTCCTACAAAGTATTTACAATGCAGATATTACAATGTTGCAGGATGAAATGCTGAAGTTTTAACTACCTAGAAACATAGCAGGACTAAAATGAAAGTCCTACAGCTGTGGTATGACCACATTAGACAATATAAAGAAAAGACCAACTCAGAAAACAAGTATTCCCAGAAAACTATTTCACTATTTCTTGTTAAAGTGTTACTCATAATCAGGGCAACCTTAAGGAAAAAAATAGTCTATCATGTTAACACAGACTCATTTCTGTGACTAACTCTGTACTTGGGACTGGTGTAAAGACAGGTAAGATATCTTTATACTGCACCACCAAGAGCTGGCAGCTCCACTGAGCACAGCCTGTCAACCCCAGTTCCCTATTACAGCTGTAAATCTGTAACCACAGAGATCCTAACACAGACTCTGCTTCTGTACTTACACTTGTAACTATACATGACCTCTGTGTGAACAGAAAACACAACAGTGACTACAGGCAAGATATACAGCAAAAGTAGCCACCTAAAGCAAAGCTAGGCATAATTACACAACTGCCTTGCTAATGTCCCCTTCATGTTGAAAGGAAGGGGGAAATGCAGTTATGACAACTAGAATTAAGCATGTGACTCACTTCTACTAACCTTAGCAGACAAACATTATAGATCTAGTTTAGGTTTGTCATTGAGACAGATGCTCTCTACAGTTAGGGAAAATGAATAAACCCACTGTAAAATATCTGTTTAAAATAAACAGAATTAATTGCTTTCTGGAAGTGCAGCTCTGTCTCAATATAGAGGAAGCCTAAATATCTAAGCTATTGAAGTAAGACTCATATTCCCTTAATAACAGAAACTCTAAAGCAGTAGATGAAGTAGGGAAAAACTTAAGTTCTTAATCAAAAAAAGACATCTAAATTTCACAGAATGAAAACTCCACATAGTTGCTGTGTCTTAGGTAATCTCTTTGGTCGTGTTCGTACTTGAGTCAAAAGAGCACCTTAAGGGTTGGGCTGACTTGGTATACCTGCAGCAGATAAGCCCACTAACACTGTGCTAATGTAACCAATCTCCTACAGTCCTGGAGAGTGTTGTGTACACTTAATGAGTGTCTACCAAGAAGTGAACACACAGTCAAAAGAGACAAAAGCAGGAAACACAGGACCTCAGCTTTAAGTGTTCTGGTTTCTCTTCCACTAGCCTAGAGGATTTGCTCAGATGGTAACACCCAAGCATGAATAATAGCTTGAGTCATCTTCATGATAAACAGGAGTGGCAGGGAAGATTTTCAAAGTGATGGTACAGACAGTGAAGACTATAGTTCGTTATTCTTCCTGGTTTTTCAATTTGCCCTCAGCTGTTCAGGTAGATAAAAGTTTCAAGCCTCAAAAGTACAGCATGATTTCTATAAAAGGAAACTCTTCATGAGTACTAGAAAGGCATGGGAGAAACACTCTTACATTTTTAAGTATTTGTTAAAGAGTATGTATATATATATATATACGCTCAAAATAAAAACCCATATAAACATAAATATACATATTTATATTACACTACTTAGTATATTCACAAATACCCAAAAACCAATCATCTTACAGACTTCTAAGAATGTGCCTTATATGTTAAAGGCAAAATCATAGAGGGTTTTCCAGCCACAGCTGTGATAACTGAAATGTCATAACCTTAAAAAAAAATTCAAAAAGCACATGCAGCAAAACCAGTATGCTCCTTTAGCACTATCACGCAGAGCAGCAGTGGTGGTAGTGACCTCCATCTCATCCCACATGCTTCTGAAACACATTCATGATGTAAGCAGAAATATATTTAGGATGTATGTACAGACAGAAAACCTCAAATATGCTCTCAGTTCCTTTTTGAAGCTTAAAGCTGCACTCTCCTAATGTAAGTTTGTTGAAAGGAGCACGGTGAGCACATGAAAAGCCATCACTTGGTGGCCCTTAGCATGTTTCATCCCTTGCAAAAAAACCCCTAGAAAAATATTATAAATCATCATCCCTTGCAAAAAAAAACCCTAGAAAATATTGTAAATCATCATCCCTTGCACCTTCCAAGCTGAGACAGGACACTAGGTGCCTAAAATCCAGAAGACCACTGAAACTGAGTGATGCCTGCAAGGGCAATCTGCTGTCTGCAATTCCTGAGGTGCCTGCCTTTACATCAGTGAAGCTCCCTAAGTAGTTTGCACCCCGACAGCAAGCATGCTTGCAAATGTTGTCATTCTGGATATGCCAAGCACTTTTTTTGTGCTTAAGGCTGTCCCTCATTCACAAATCAGGTATTCCTATATCTGAGGAAAGGTAAAATTTAGTAGGCACAAAAGGAACAGACTAGCTTTTCCCAGAGAAGACAGCTGCTGTGCAGAAACACGTATGAGTCCTGGAGCCTAGAGGAAAGACAGTGCAGGAACCTGTGACTCATTTGCCAGCACTGCAGTCACTCATGTGGTTGAACCCATGGCTACATCTGTGGTTGGTAACACAACGAGCCACAGCATGTCCTAGGGCCTCAAGGGCAAGTGGCAAAGCACAGCTTGCACCCACACGCACCACCACTAAACATTCTCCACTGCTAATCCATACCAGCAGCTGAAAATAGTCCCTGAGTTGCATTATGCCCCAAATCTTGCCTAGGCATTGTCCAGAGGAGAGCTGACAAATGCTAAAACAGGCCAGGGAACCCAATACCAACGAAACACTGCTGATGACATGGTAATCACTGATGTGGGGCAATACTCAACCCCAAACTACTTTCTCCTTAAAGTCAGTAGCACTGACTTTAAAGAGACTTACGAGACTTAGCCCCAAAGACCCAGTCTTTGCCACCTGACCTTACTTGGCTGCCTATCAACAAGATTTAAGACTCATTCTTTCAATACAACAGTAAACAATTTATTCAGTAACCTAATGTATAAAACATTGACAGTATGACCATTCCTATTTCTTCCTATTTTAAAAGGAATTATGTAAGATGTTGAAATCAAAGAGATCTTCACACTGCATGTAGACACCTATCTCTAGAAGACCTGTACGACTTGAGACGAACCTTATAGAAATCACTACTGAGAAGGATACACACCATAAGCAAATGTACTAACTCCCCTTCTGAGATGCTCAATTCCTTCTAACAAGTTGCACAGAAACCTAACTTGAAATTCTGCATTGCATCCAGGGAAACAGGCACGAAGCACTTGAGTACACTGAGCTCCACAATAACTGTGTCCTTGTACAACCAAAGACTAGGAAGCTGCCTGTGCTATACCAAAGTACTAAAGAGTACTTGCTGACCTGTAATTGCTCACAGCTTTACCCTGACGTGGATTTGTTTAACACTTTTTACACAAATCTTAAACATACCCACTTAATATTTTTCTCCTTACCACATGATCAAAGTCAGTCTGCTGTTATTCCAGCTCAGTGAGTTTGTCATATTAAAGCAATAATGTATTCTTTAGGAATACACGGTTTTCATCAGGAAGGCATTTCTGCCACAATGAGCTGCATCATTTAAAACCGACAGAAGTTTTTGGTGTGGGATGAGGTATAAACATTACCTACATAGTTAGTTAACAAATACTTATGCAAACATTGAGTTATATTAAATCAAATATATGTGATAAAACAGTACTGTAGATTTCATGGCAAATGTTGAACTGACATTAGAAATCACAAAGAAGCAGGTAATAAAGGAGAAGCATTATGGAGCATAGGTTGGGCAATGCTACATGGAAGAAGTTATAAATAAAGCAAAACACACTTGTCTACTGCTGATCATACTTTAATCATTAAGAGAAGTAACTTCATAGAGTAATCTTCATCTTGCATCAGTCAGTAAAACTCCAAAACACATTACAACTCTAAATTGCAACATATGTCAATACTGGTGTTCGTCCTTCCTTTGAAAAATATGAACACTAATTAGGACAGACCAATACAGCCAAAGAAGGCTACAGTATGAACAGCTGCAGTGCAGTGCACTGATTGTTCAACATCTGTTTGTTACTCCCACAAAAACAAACATCAAAACCGCAGTTGAAGATAGCAGACCAAATCAGGTTGCGAGTGAAATCCCTTTTGCCCGCCTCAGTGAACCTTTTTGTTCTGTTCTGGGCTGTTGTGGGGTTGCAGAAGGTGGTGCAGCTGACCTCATCCCTGTTAACAGCAAAAGCTACCACATAATCTTTTAAAACTGCAGTCCTATGTGGAATACCCCTTGACTCCTAGTGCTCCTGCAGATGATTTAACAAGTTAACAACAGAACACTCTACCAACCATAGAGTCTAACAAGAGTCTAACCCCTCTTACCGTGTTGGCATAAATTACCTTATCTTTAGACAAGGCTGCAGATTGCCTGCAACTCCAGTGCAGAAGAACAAGACCCCTTCACTACCCCAGTAGTAGGAAGGTGAAACCTGTCAGAGCAGAAAGGCTTCGCATATCTTGTGTTGTGCCCTCCAAAAGCTGGTTTGCAGAGAAAGTATTCTGTAGCATGGCCCAAATTATTTTAAGTATGCCAAATGAGATGATTTAGAGCATGCGTATGCTCCACACTTTCCACTTACTGTGCATGTGAAAGGGCATTTGCGGGAAGAGCATTCTTTAAGCAGCAGCATGAAAAATGTAATACCTTGCTTGTTCCTCCCATTCAGAGCTTGTGAGCAGAATGGAAGCTGAGAGACAGGGAAATACAGCTAGATTGCTTTGCAGATACAGATAACAAAGATCATAGGTGTTTACTTTCTTGAAGGACACAGCAAAAAAAAACACAAAAAAAACCAAACCCAAACTTAAGTTACACTGAAACAAATGCATTTCAGATATATAGACGTATCACTCAAAACAGACTGAAAACTGATAGACTTTGTGTTTGATTTGCTTACACTGAAAACCTGCTCTTCCTTGTTTATTCCTAACACAGTGCAGCAAACAGTGACACTTTAGTCAAAGATGTGACACTGCAGTTGACAGGGATTTCTCTAAGGGAAATTCAGGTATTCTGGAATTTATTCACATGATGTTCATTTGAGATATTCAAAACAATTACTTTTTTGGCTGGCCGCAAGAGAGATCGATTTTGACAGAATTATGGAAAAGGCTGAGCATGAACTTCCAGGCTGGCAGGTAATGAGCTTTGCCTTTCATGGGAAACACATTTCAACTATGGCAGTGTTTAAATCATATTTATATAAATATGATAAAAATGAAGCAAAGACTATCATCATCTTTGAGTCTAAAGTAAATTCATTTCCCTATATTTAAAGTTATGAAATCAAAATAGTGCCTACTGTGAGCACAAATGTTCTACATTAAAGAAAGACTACTGTACAGTAGATTTCTATTTTGCAGCTAAAAGTTATGCAGCATTATTAACATATTCTTAATTGATCTCCACATAATCTGCCACTGGAAGCATCAAAACCTCACTGGTAAATACGTGAGTCGATAAATGGGGCTTCTCCTTTCAGGGTTCAATAAAAATTTAAGGAAAAGAAAGTACTTTACACGTGATTTTGTCAGTATGTATTTGCCCCTTTTTAAAATCAAGAATTATTGAGAAGAACCTTCAGCTGTTTTCCACTATTTATTTAGTCTGGCCATGCTTTTTTTTTTATGCAAAAGCAATAAACATATTCATAATGACTAGCTAAGGAGTAATATATTACCTTCAGATACCAGTAAGAAATCTCACACTGATTTGATATAGCTTTCAAAGTCAGCTAAAGGTCAGATGCACTTCAGACTTTTCTTCAGGGAAATTATGCAAGGCATTTTTCCTCACAAAAGCTCTGTCACAAGTAAAACTACAATAAATTCAACCTATTCTGTATTAAAATGCTCAGTCCTTTTAAATCTCCTATTGAAGTCCTGCTTCCTAAAGCAGTCAGGAGAATGAGGAAAGACTGCATAAAACCAGACCTGATTCTCCAAAAAGCAGACAAGCTTTGTAATGAAATGCACTACCTAAGAGGGGTGGGGGAGGCAAGAACTAAACAAAAACGCATGCTAAATAAGTAGGGGAATCAGAGTTGCATTATGCAAATATTTGTAAATAAATATTTTCCAATAGTTTCCATTCTTATTTATCAAGACAAATTTGGGGTTTTTTTGCATAAGCTTTACTCATTCCATGCTTTTCTTCTTCATTTTAGCATTTAAAAAATATGTTCTCTAACCATATGAGCAAACTTGAACCTTCATGAGATTCCATCTTCCTCAGACTATCAGGTACTTTGTTTAAAATGAACCCAAAGCAATCAGTTATGGTCAGACATTCTTCGTAAGAGGGCATCTGACTTTTATCTCCTCCTTTATCAAGTGTTTGGAGGTTAAGAAATATTTACTGATCTGAACTACACTTCTCTAATTGCCTACTCATTCTTGAGGGAATTGTTAATTACACAGACACTTGTAAACCTTGTATACCATTAGATGGAAACAATATCCAGGTAAAGAACTGCAGAAGAATACAGTAATTCCTTTGTTCACTAGCTTAGCCTTTCTGGGACATCTCAACAGCCTCCTAAGTCAACCACAGCAGCATTTTCTCCTGTTTCTAATACATTAAGTGTTTCCAGACAAAATCAGCCAATATTTAGATGTGAGGAAGGGTGGATTTTCTGCACTAGAGGACTCATGGCTCTCCGTTTTTATGTGCGGCCTCAGCTCCTTTGCTGCAGTGATGTAGAGACTCAGCAAGACATTTTAGCATAGATAATGTTTCACTACTACTGCTCTCCTGAGCCACCACTAAACACTCTGCTGTTCACAATTCACAGCCCTTTCCTCATGGGTAGGCAGAGAAGGAAACAGAGGCCAGCACTGAATCTTGGGGTGCCTGTCCTGGCTGCCATAGCTGCCCTTAGCTTGTGAGGAAAACCTGCCATGGTCTCTAGTGCTAAGTCTCCAACAATAGGAGACTCTGTCCTGAGCTTAGGGAGACCCAGGCGAGACATGACATGAAGGTCAATGAAGCAGCAGGACCCTTGGGTGCATGTCTTGCACATTCCTTTTTATCCCCTCCACTAGGCTCCACTCAACATATTTTGCTGTTTCTAGGTGATCACTGTAGGTCCCTTCCAACTGAACTATTCCATGCTACTAACACTCAAATCAGCTATATAAGCCACCCCAAAACAGTATCAAATATATGCCCCTAGAAGCTCAGGAAGAGAGATTCAATACATTAAAACACATTCAAGCAGAGCACTGCAGGTTTTTTAAAATACTGTCTGCCTCTTAAAATACTGTCTCCTTCTCCATTTCTGTAGCTCTGACAAAAAGAATTCAAGGGCTTTCAGGCCATCTTATTCAAAAAATTGCAAAACCACTAAGAAATTTACACAGCAGTGCAGAGGCAATGTGCATTTCCCAAGACATCAAACATACAAAAATGTTACAGGGGAAAAATTTACACTCTGGTACAGCAGCTGTAGCACTGCACCAGAAACCCTGTGGTGATGAGCATGGAGCTGGATACACACGTCTTGGCTTCCCCAGGGGAAAAAGTCAGCAAGGAAAATCAAGCAGCAAGGGCTGGTAAGCACAAGGTGGCCCACTAGATTCACTCTGAACCAAGGCAATTACCTCCATACTACTCTGAGGTCAGCATGCTTCTTCTCCTGGGCTAGATGGGGCTCTCACTGCTCAGGCCAACAATAATCCTTGAATCTGGGAGTATAAACCCAGTGCCTGGTAAAGTATCACCCATACTAGAAAACTGTTAACTTTACACTCTCAAGTCATAAACAAACCAAACACAGATTACCCTGAAAACTCACTTCATGATTAAACTATTTCATTAGCAATGGCATACCATATTTTTTAAACTCTCCAGAACTAAAAGATATGGGATGGGTTCTTAAATGGTTGCGTTATGTCTCTCTGGTCAAAATTACCAGTCTCAATATTGTCATGTTTTGTGGCATAAATAGCATATTTCTGATTTATAAGTGACAAATAATAAGAAGAACAGTATTTGATTTACTGAAATCCAGCCAAAAAAAACCCAGCCTTCCAGCATTTTATAGTAACGGCATCCAAAAATACCAAAGTGACTGAAGCACAGAGGACAACATATTTTAAGCACTATTAACAAACATATCAGATGCCCAGAACTAAGGCCCTTTTGCCAAGTAGGAACAGCAAGGATATAAAAATTAATTTTCATATAAAAGCATAGAATTTATTGCCTTGACTTTGGTACGAAAATACTGTTTAGGGTTATTTGGCCTTATAATTCATGCCAAACCAGTAAAATGAATTTGGCTTATAGTCAAATAAATCAGCAGAGTTATGTTGACTCCTTCCTCTGACTCTTTCCTCCTTTTATTCCAAAACCTGAAGACATGGCAAAACTGATCCTGTTTTGCTCTTGTAATTTATTTTTCTAGAAATAAATCTCAGCAAGACCACAACTTTAATTTTTTTAGAGTTGGGTGTGATTTCTTTTTTCCAGGTAAGCGTGTTATACAAGGGCAAATACTATTTTAAAGTATTACTTACAGATTGCCAAGCAAGAGACTCCATGATTCGATGTTCACAACGTTCTAGATGCTTTATCATTTCCCGTGTTAGGCTTGGCTCTGCTCTAATAAAGCTTTCGATCACCTTGTAGAAGTCAAAAGCTTTTAAACCAAATACATTGAGAATCCATGGGAAAGACAAGCCTGTTTCAGCACTGGTACCATCACTTTGTGAAGCATTTCCTGAAGGGAAAATGGACTAAAATTATCACAAGTATTACATTCTTTCACTTTTGATATTTTTTCCTTTTTGTATTTATTGAATCATTGCTAGTTCAGACATTTCTGTGAGTTGGTTTTTCGTTTTTTTTTTTTTTGCTCTTTACTCTATCTTATATATTTGAAAAGATGACAATAATTATCAATAAATAACAATGCTATTTAAGACCTTAGATTTAACTTACTGCCATATGTAGCCATGACAACCTCAACAGCACACGCCAGAAGAGATGTGTGAAAGATGTTATCATTCAGAAGTGTGCTAAAGAGAAAGGAAGTTATTAGTACTTGTCCTAAGGCTAAAATAGTACACTTCAATAACAAGTTAAGGGCAAGTACCTGAAATTCTGCACTGAGAGGCGCTCTTCCTCCTGAAATATATAAATCAGATCAAACTGGCGAATATTCTTAGTATTTCTAAATGCACTGAGTACTAAGCTACCAGCGCTAAACTTACCGATTTCAGCATAGACTCCATTACTCTGTAATAGAGACGTACTCCAAGCTTGTATCTCTGTTAGAAGAAGAAATTCAAGGGTATTACAAGAAGTTTTAACAGACTACAACAGGCAGACTCTTGTGTTTTAACAATCCAGGACATGTCCAGTTTTTGACAGAGCCACCATAAAGAAGTTATTGTCCCCAGTTCCATTTGCCAATAAGACTGGAGATGCCTCAAAGTACTAAGGCGTGTGGCTACCCCAACCACATGAAAACCTAACCAAGTGTAACAGCATAAACTGCGTCCATGTTGATTCACTGCTAACAGGATAAAAAGCAGGGCTGACAGACAGGAAGGAGACTGTTGAATACAAACTTGGTTGGATTTATTTTCCAAAATCCTTGTTGAAAACACAGCTGCCCTACTGATTTTATAAGGAAGTGAGTCACCTTTTGCAGTCTTAGGCCAAGTTACCTTAATGAATGCCAATAGATGTTTCACTAAGTGCATTTTGCCCAGCAATTTTCGCATTCTTAAGTAAAGGATTTCCAACATACTTCCACCTGGTTCATATTGCTCCTTATATATTAAGAGGAATTTAAATATTATCTTTACAGTGCTTCAAAAAAATACTCATCAATTTGAAAAGAATACTGTTACTTTTTATCATTAGTGATCTGCACTGATCCCAGCCAGTAATTTAGGTCTCACATTAGGTAGTACTAACAGTGGTTCAAACGAGTAACCCTCAATGTAAATGCTACTTACCTGTGAGCCAATTTCAGCCCATGCCTGTCCAACTGCTTCAGCAAATTTCTTTCTGAAGATGTGGTAAAGACCTTCTACTCTTTTCAGGATACTATCGTGAGGGTTCACTGTGCAATGCTAATAAAGTACATGAAGCAAAGTAGGGAAAGGAAAGCCAAAGAAAAGGACATTTTACTTCAACGTCAGTTTAATGCTTTAATTCTGCTTTACTTTGTAACATCTCTCAATCAGCTCACCAGCAAAAATAAAAATGGAGCATTTAAAAGAGTAGAGTACATCATCTTCTCTCCTTTTTATACCCCATTCTTCTTATATGCAATGTGGACATAAAAAAATTTAATATTTAGTGCAGTAACAAAAATAAAAAAGTACTTATAAGGTTCCAGTACATATCAGTTAGACAGAAGTGCTTTCTAAAACAAGTAACTACATTTAAACCATCCCAATTAAAACATACTTCTTCAAAAACTGGTTGTTACTAAAGGAGCTTTCAAAACATGTGAATAAGATCTACAGGTGTATATTTTAGTTGAGTAGTAATTCTAAGAATCTTTCACAAAGCTTCCTTGTAGTAACTTACATTGAAATATGTGATGAGAGTATCTGATGGTTTATCAGGTGCTGAGTTTAAAATCATAATCAGTTGCTGAATGTTATTCATCGCTGCTCTGGAAAAATACAATAAGATGCATACTAAGCATGAGGGTTGGCGTGACAGTTTCCAGAAACTGAACAGCAATACTACCAAAAAAAAAAAAAAAAAAAAAAAAAAAAAAAAAAATTTTTAATTCTCACTCCAGTTATCAAACAACCTGCTAGGGAAAACCATTGCACCATGTTAACTATTGTGAATTCTAATAATGTTGTTTACCCAATAATCTAATTGTTTACTTATGGATTGCAATAATTTTAATAACCAAAAGAATTAGTGTATTAATTTCTCTCCTAACACCTAAGAAACAGTTTAATTCTTCTATGGTATTGTTACTTTCTGAACTTTTCATTCTGGTTTTTGGTGGAGTTGTGTGTTTGCCTGTTTTAAATTTCTGTGTCATTTAACCTCAATTTGGCTCCTATTACCACACAAATAAATGCAAAAGGAAAAAAAAAGTGTTCAATCATTATTATTGTATCAGTGCAAAGATGCAATTTTCCTTAATCTGTTTTTAGAAGGTTTTGGTAAAATTACATCTGTCAGAAATCTACTAATGATAAGAAACAGCATAGAGACAGTGGAAAAAAATATAACGAAAACACACACCTGATTCTCATTGTGCTTTGAACTAGTACTTACGCTCATTCTTTTCTGTTACTTTCTATATAAATTACCTGATACAAATCCACTGATAAAAACTGTTAGATTCTCTCCAGTTTCAGGGGGCTTTAAAGCAGATCCTAAGTGTCTAAGTTCAGAAATACGACATTATGAGAAGAATCAAATTAATAAGTATGGAGCTTTCAGGATATCCTATCGGGGTTCTGTTTAATTCAGGGAAAGTCAGTGATACACTTTCCACTTTATGCTGGTGATCAAGTATTTGCTGCCATCTACTGACACTTCAGTGCCTTTATGAAAAACAGTTACCACAGCTCAAAATCAGTGCTAGTGAATAGGCCTTCACGTGAATGGCCTTAAATGGCAACAGTTTTGGAAAACTCAGAGCAACGCCCAAGTGTGGATGGGGAGAATCTAAATATCTCACTAGACCTCCTCTCAAGATCAAAGTCGGTTTAGCACATTTCAAATTCTTAGCAGTGCAGAAACTTCATACCCTGGACTTTCTTCATGTCAAGAACTTCTTTCCATGTTAAGAACTTTAATCTTTCACAGTATTAGAGGGCTTTAATTGTACTATATTTGAAAAATGTCAGCGTCTATCTATAATTGTCAAAAATGGGATTTGTTGTTGTCAACGACCTTCTTGTTAAATATACTGGATGTTATAGGTGGTCTAGTTCCTGGCATTACACATTCAGTCTGGGAACCAAAAAACAAACTGATTCCTTTGTGGCTAAAAACCATCACTGGTAGTTAAAGATTTGAAGCATAAGACTAAAAGGGACCACAAGGCAATCAAATAAAGCCTTTTGCAGTCTGAGGCAATTGAAAGTTCTTTTATGTACTGATCAATATCTCAGCTGTGTGTCTCCTTTTATTATTTTTATGAAGGAGCTTTCCAGAACCTTGCTGCTCTTTTGGCTAGAAAACAGTTTCTGGAAATGGCATTGAGCAGATTTATAGTGGATGCAGAAGCCCCGAGCCCAATTCATCCTTCCCCCAGCAACTTCCACTGCAGAAGTATTATTAATAAAAACAAAAATTATTTTACTCATTTGAAAAAACTAAAGCAATAATAAAGGGTACAATATTTTAACTTCTCCACAGCATGTTAAAATGAAAGGAATTTATACATTAAACACAGAACAAAAATTCACTGTTTGATTTCCTTAAACCTTAAGAATGACTGTCTGTGAAGACACTTCTCTCCCTACGTAGCACATGGCATTGCAGTCACACATCTGATTGGTTCTTGAGTGACCAAGAATTTCTAAGCAAAACACACTGATTTTATCAAAAAAATACATGGTACAAGGGAAAAATTGTACGTGCAAATCTCCTTTCCTTTGGTTAACTGAATTCAAGCTTGCAAGTTTTTTGCATTTGATTACAGATCAAACGATCTCCAATTAATACTACATTTCTAACACATCTGTCCATTTTCCCAATTGAACAAAGTATGTTGGCACTCTGAAATGTTCATCTTTCCCATACAGGAAATTTACCAAAAGTAAGTACTCTGAAATGCAAATCTTCCCATACAGAAAAAACAACATTAAAAAGCCAAAGATCACAGAAGAAATGTGTGTGCATATACAGTTTGGTATCACAAAAGGAAGCCAGAAAATAGAGAGCTAAGATAAAACACCTTAAAAGAAAAACTCATACCGAACAGGAGTCTGTGGAAGTATAGGACTAATTTCTTCCTCTGGACTGTTTTTCACTGGTGTCCTCTCCAACTGTGAGCTACAGAAATGGAAAACAAACTTATGCAAAACTAATGTAATTCAAAAAACAATGTTTTCTATATTGAGTTACTAATTCAAAGAGACAACTGTGGAACATATATTTAGAAGATCTAGATGTCCAACTGCTCCAGTTGGTAAAACAATGTAATTTAAATTCCCAAGTAGATCTGCTTTGAGCAGAATGTTAGATAGACCTCCAAAGTTTTCTTCTTTTTCCTTTCTAAATTCTATTTATAAACAGCTTAATTTATATATAGAGATTACATTACTTCCTTTTTAATTCAATTTTAAATCAGAGTATTTTTCTAGTATATATTCAGGCTCACACAGTGAGCTCAACATCAAATTATGGAAATTTTGAATTGCCAGTAATTACTGGAATTTAGGTGTATAACTAAAAAAGAACTCAAACAAACAGAATCATAGAATACTTCAGGTTGGAAGGGACCTTTAAAGGTCATCTAGTTCAATCCCCTGCAACGAGCAGGGATATCTTCAACTAAATCAGGTTACTTAACCTCACCTTGAATGTTTCCAGGCTGGGGCATCCACTACCTCTCTATGCAACCTGTGCCAGTGTTTCACCACCCCCATAAAAAAACACTTTTTCCTTCTATCTAGTCTAAACCTACACCTCTTGCCCTATTACAACTATTAGGCTCTGCTAAAAGAAGTCTGTCCCCATCTTTATTATAAGCCCCCTTTAGGTACTGGAATTCTGCTCTAAGGTCTCCCTGAAGCCTCCTTTTCTCCAGGCTGGAGAACCCCAACTCTCTCAGCCATCCTCTATATAAGGAGTGGTGCTCCAGCTCTCTGATCATTTTCATGGCCCTCCTCTGAGCTCACCCCAACAGCTCCAGGGAGTGTGCCTGGGCATATACTGTTTATTCTGCTCAATCAACTGTCCCATGCAAACTACCACTTCCCAATTTGTGGGTATAGGTCAGAAGTCAAAACAGGCTCAAGACCACTTGCAGCAGGCAGCTTCCAAATGCCACTATCCATTTCCAGGAAGGAGAATGTGGACAGTGAGGTCCCAAGCCATTTCATGCCAGCTGGCTCCAGGGCCATTACACTGCCTCGGCCACATCTAATCAACTAGCATGACATGGCTTCTGCCTCCTCCTTACAATCCCTCAGCTTTCCCTGGATGACAGGGCCTTGCATAGAGTAAGAGTTAGAGCAGAGCTTCCAAATTATTTTATGGTAGAGCCACAGTCAGATGTTTTTTAATTATTTAAGTGATAATGTAAAGCAAGGCTGGTTATGCCAGGAATACCTTATCTGAACAACAAACCTAGAACGTCAACAGGATACAGAGATCTCCATTTATAACACAAGGGGGCAGAAAGCAACCCAAGTTCAAATTTTCTATTGTAAAGTGAAAGCAGTAAAAGGAAATATTACCATGCTACGACATCAGGCTGTAGAGTTTCATCGTGATTCAGAAATAATCTTGCATCTATATCTTTGTTTTTGAGATAGAGCTCGTCATACTGTTTCAAGATAACTTCAACCTCAAAAAAATTGGGAAAAAAACAAATTTGTTTTATGGGAACAAGTTTGACAATTTACTGAAAAATATAAGTTAGTCCTACCTCATAAATACAATACTGAAATGCTAAGAGAATGACCTCACAAATTTAGTTCTTATACAACAGCTGAAACACACTCACAGGAAAATGTTTATAAGAGAAAACAATCCAAGATCTTCTCGAAGAAATGTAGGTCTTGACAGGGTAGAAGAGCTAAAAATAGCTATAAAGGGAAGCAGATCTGGAAATCTTTCCTTCCAGTAAAGAGGGGTGTCTCCAGGAGCAGGAAATATAAAATGCTTGTTCTTAGAACAGCTGTTGGACAACAATCAGTTTGGTCCATTTCTGATGGTTTGGAGATGGAGGCCAATGCTCAAACTCAAATATTCTTGTTCTAAGATTTTTCCCATTTCATATTAATACATTTGCACTGGTGTAGTTCTTAGGAGATGTGCCTATTTCTGCAAAAACACAGGCATTTCAAATCCACTTTGTTGTTCTTTAAATAACTGTTAAAAGTTTCTTAGTTGATTAGATCCCAGACTGATACAACTTCATACTGCATGGAAAAGTTTGTTGGATTTCTTGGATGGTGTGGTTTAATGGTTTGTTGTGGATTTTTTTTGTTTGTTTGGGGTTTTTTTGTATTTTGTTTTTAATTATTATTTTTATTTTTTAAGCGATTAGCATCAACTTGAAGTCTGCTTTTTTTTTTTCATTTAGGCCTCCACTTCAAACCTGCTGCTGTGCTCCTGCAGAAGTAGGCAGTCACCTCAATTATCTGTTCCCTGAGCCCTTAAACATGTTAAATAGTGCTGGCAAATTCTTGTTAGAAAAACAGGCAACTGTGCGCATGAACCAAATTAGTCCCCTCTCAGTTCCAAGAGAGAAAAAGCTGCAAGTATCTCCTACATAGCTTCACTCCTCACCCTCCTTTTACCTTCACCAGATGGATTTGCTCCAAACTGATCTCACAGTTAAAACCTTAAGATGAGGACTATTAAAGATTATACTTCAATTTTTATTGCACTATTTTTTGTATTTAAAAAGTTAACTTAATTTTTATTATTTTCCCAATGGCTTATGCATTCTTTTTATCTAAAATATTTTAGTATTTCATAAACTTCTAGAAAAAAAACAGAAGCTCTTGGACAAAATAGCTTTACTGGGATAACTGGAAAGAAACCTTCAGTCAAAAATCAGAGTTCTGTATTAATCTATTCATCAAAAGGCTTTTTTGCTTTGGAAGTAATATTAAAATTTATCAAAAGTTCAGCGTTTTTGTTATGAAAATGCAAGTCAATTTAAATGTGTCACATTACTAACAGTTGTACTGATGATGTCACCTATGGCTGATGGTTATTTAGATTACACATATGAACCAACTATCTCTAAAATGTAGCTGTAATCTTCTGATTTGGCATTCAAGGTGCTCAAGTTTCAGGAGCAAGGATAATGTGACTGGATTTTTCTTCAAATGCATTGTTTTTTAAAATTTTTACCAGCAGAGTCTTAGTACTTTTGATACTATGCTTAAGTTGAGCACCCTTGGATGAAAACCCTCTCATTTGAGAATAAGCTGTTTAATGACCTTTGCCTGGAAGTTCATACAGGGTTTCCCAACTATATATACACACATAAATTAAAAAGTCTAAACAGGTTACTGATACCCTGAAATTAATTTAGGAAGAGATTACATCTTTAGTGGGTCTTGTACTTTGTTCCCCACCCAACGCACTATGAAACTGAACAGAAGATACACCTGGCTGAACCCTGCAGACTTATCAGTCTGATAAACTTCAGAGCTGCTTGTTTTCAGGTTACCACATCTATTTGAGACGTGCAGCTAGACCTACTCTTTCAAGAATGATGAAAGGAAAACACATTGCAAGAAGTTACCGACTAAGGTGCACTCTTGGATGCAACTGCATAGAGGTAATCTGCTGCATTCAGGCTACAGCTTGGCAAGATGAAAGTAGTTCTGCATTGGCACAGCAAGCCAACTCTGCCAAGTTGTGAAACTGAGCCTAATCTTTCAGATATCTTTCCAACATCACTAGAGTAACACGTCTCATTTATATTTAAATTTAGGTATGTAATTTAAGACTGTTTGCATTTGAGTTTTACTGTTTGCATTTGACTGTTTGCATGAGTGACTTCAGAAACCTAATATTGTAATACTTGTGTTTTAGATGAAGAACCTTATCAAGACTGTGGATATACAATGCTTATGTCATGTTTTGCTTTGAGCAGAAGGACTGGTTTAGCCTCAGGAGATTCATCTATTAAATTCAAATGTAAAAGCTAAACATACTTTATGAATACTGAAATCCCTGCTAAGCCGCACTCCTGAAAAACAATGCATTTTGCTAAATGATTTTGGAAGAACCTATTAGAACTTCATCATTGTGTAAAGGGAATCTTAAGCAATGTGGAATAAGTAAAGCATTGTTGTTGGTGTTGGGTCTGTGTGGCCAGGTTCTACTAGCAGGCTTCTGTCACAAGCTGCCAGAAGTTTCCCCTATGTCTGGCAGAGCCAATGCCAGACAGCTCCAGGACAAATCCACCACTGAGCCAACTGGGAATGGAGGGAACACCTCTCTGATATCATAGTTAAGAAGGCAAAAAAGTTATTGGGCATACGTAATTGCAGCCAGACAAGAGAAGAGTGATAATGTGTGAGAGGAACAACTTCGCAGACACCAAGGTCAGTGGAGAAGGAGGGGCAGGAGGTGGTCCAGGCACCGGAGCAGAGGTTCCCCTGCAGCCTGTGGTGCAGCCCATGGAGGACCACAGGGATGCAGAGATCCATCTGCAGCCCATGGAGGAGACCCACAGTGGAGCAGGTGGGTACCTGAAAGAGGGCTGTGAACCCATGGGCAGTCCATGCTAGAGCAGGCAGGGACCTGCAGACCCATGGAGAGAGGAGCCTATACTGGAGCAGGTTTCCTGATAGGAATTTTGTTGCTAATAAATTCAGTGAATATCCCCAAGTTCAGTCTGTTTTGCTCATGATGGTATTCAGTGAGTGATCTCTTCTCCATGCTTTTCTAAGCGCATGAACCTTTTGTTCTATTTTCTCTCCTCTGTGCAGTTGTGGAGGCGAATGATAGAGTGGCTTTGGTGGGCACCTGACAGTCAGCCAGGGTCAAACCATCACTGTCTTAAATTCCTCCACTTACCTCTGGTAGTCCATTTGAAGCTACAATACCAGCAGAATTCAAGAAAGGAATAAAGCTTGTGAGATACACATTTTTGACCTAATGAAAAGAAAAAATCTAACATTAGCAATATACAGAGTCAGCCATGCACACACTGCTTTCACATCTTTAAATCAAGAAACTGAGACATTTCTGTAATGCACTGTGTTTTGTTTTCAGTAAAGCAAGAATGAAACTCCTTATATATGCAAAACACAGTTTTGCAGCAAGTACTCCACTACTTGAACTTTCAGTGACTGAACTGGGAAAGAACTGCACTCTTCCCAGCCCTCTCATATTTCTACTTCCATCATCCATCTGGGTATTCAAAAATCAGTACTTTTACAGGAACAGACTCATCAGCCAAGGAAAAGGGGAATGGGGTTTTTTAAGATCCCCCAGAGAAGCAGTATGCTTGTTGCATACATTTTTTCATCATGGGATGCAGCTCTGAAAACCCATCAGAACAGCCACGCATCTACATGTTGCATGCCGTGATCATCCTTTAACTCTATATTGGATTCTTCACAGTTCAGTTTCCCTGGCAAAGTTATCACTCATACCAAAGAGCTTGTTTTGGGGTTTTTTGTTTTCTTGTTTTTTAAGCTACTTACTAGAGAAAGTATAGAATGGTAGAACACCTTCACTATTGAACTTGAGAGAAAGAATAGTTAAGCTAGCATTAGTATTGACATTTAAAATAAGACTATTTAAATAAATACATATTCCAGATGGGGTTTAGCAGCAAGACCTATCAGACATTAAAATGCAGGCATTACCTCATCTAAATTACAATCATGCTCTTTACAAAGGATTTCAATAATCTTTGTATGGGTATCAAGTTGCTTTGCAGTGCGTGTACTCCTGTTCTGACCCCTTCTTGGGGTTCTAGCTGAACCATTAACAGTCGCTGCAGTCATAGCAGACTCTGGAAAGATATTCAGAACCATCACAAGGTTAGAGTGATCTTAATTAAAAAAAAATTTTATAATATTAAACCAAAAAGATTACATTTTTCTATAGCTTTTCAGGTTTTCCTCTTAAAAATATTTTCCTTTTCCTCTGTTCAGCTGGGTAAGAAACCTTCATTACAGAAAACCCATATAAAAATAAAGTTAATTTTTAAATTTCTGTATCCATATTTGACATTTTGTTTTTAAACAGCTATTCTACACAGAATGTAACAGCACTTTTTGTAAGTAGCTTTGAATAAGTACCTGTTTTGCAAAACTGGGAAAGCCTTATCTTTTCACAGATGAGTAACTATTTTTTATATTTTTACAGAACTGTAAAGCAGGAAGCTGAAAGATGAACTTCACTCTACATATCTGAAGGTTAATAAATCAATTCAGGACTTAAGTGCCAGTGGGAACCTGGGATATGGTCCTGCAGGAAATTTCTCCTTTCCCCAAATACGCCCAAACAAATATGCAGAAAGAAACAAGTTTACCTTGAAGAAGACACCAAAAAAAATTTGATATCTTTAGTTAAAAATACTTCATTTTGTTAAGCTCAAAGTAGATGGCTTCAATACTGTCAGCTTGAAATATGTGAATTGTATTAATAATGTGCATTAATGTAATTAAATTTTGTTCGTTTAAACCTGGCACACTAATCAGCATGCTGTTCTGATCTGTAACTTCATTTATATTTGACAATTGTTCTGAGAAACTCTGACAAACTACACTGCTGGGATGGTCGCATCTTAATCCCCTCAGCCTCAGTCAGATCATAAAGCTTGACATCACTCAGCCCACAAAGCTTCTTGGTCATGAGGATTTGAACAATACATTGTGTTATTTGCTAATAGAATGAAGAGCTGTTTGATAGTTACAATATCATACACAGCTTCACATTAGAAACTAACGCTATGCATTTATGACGGGGATGCTCATATCTGCAATTTAGTCTCAAGTGGCAGTATTTTTTTTCAGGATATGATGCACAGAACCAAATTGTTTCTAACAATGAGCTCCTAAAATCAGTGTGAGCACAGAGTTCAAAAAAGAGGTAGTTTCAGTTCAGTGTTTTTTGAAAAGTCTCTGCTTAATAATATCTGAAATAAGCAGTAGAACATGTCTCTCCTATTAGAAAGGACAAATTTAAATTCAAAACAGCACTGGAGAAGGGCAGTGATTTGCTTGTCCCAAGCCTGCTCTTTGCTACCCTTTACACTGGCATTAGAATAAAAGCAAGGTTATTTGTTCTCACCTGCAACAAATGATTACCAGGTCAGATAAATATCCACCAAAACATGGAATTTAAAGAATATAGCAGTGACTACATCATCTATTCTGTGACATTATAACCCAAGTGGATGTTTGGTTGTGAAACAAAGAAATTAGGCTAAAAATATTAGGTTCACATCCCAACCCAGCAGATCGATTCCATAGCTTGCTGAAGAAAATAGTTAACTGAAATATAATTCTACCTTTGAAATTTGCCATAAATATTAACTTTCTGTGCATTTTTAGTGAGGTTTCTCAAGTTTTTGTACTGAATGTACAAAAACTTACTGCTGAACAGAAGTTTCTATAGTGAAAACCCATTATATTTTTAGTTAAAAACCTGACACTTGTAAATAACAAAGGGGTTGTTATAAAAGCAAAGCTATCTACATGTTACCTCTACTGTTTTATTTTGAGCTTTTATCCACCACATATTTGTTTAAAATGTCTGTATAGTCCAGTATCTTGTGCATTTCTGCTGTCCTCATACTGTTATACATCATTTCCTTTTGTAACTCAAAACAAACCTAAATAATAGTTCTCAGTTATAATCTACCCAGAACCTGAATTCTTTTACCAAATTAAAACTGCTGTTTTAAGAAGTCCCTAAATAATTTGCATGGGCAAAGGACATAGCAAACAGATGACAGGAAAAAAAAATTAAATACATTGCCGCATTCAGATAATTGAATTCAAGTTCGCTATCATCTAAATTGAAGTAACACATAAAAAATCCATTTTAATAAGCTTAAAAAGTTTTATTATGTTAATTAGGAATGTTAGCATGACTAATAGAAATTTAATCAATTTAATTTCTACTTTAGTGAACAAAAAACTAAACTCCTTACTGTATGGTTCCTTGAGCATAGCAGGGGGTGACAGTTTGATAAAATAATCTAAGACACACAGCAACAACTGGAAGGAAATCACCAGGTCATCCTCCACTTGCAACACTTTACCTGCAAATATTTAAAAGGGTGAAAAAGCCTTTGTGAGATGTTTGACCCAATTTTAGAAGTAATTCTGGAAAACAAAGATTTCAAAGTTCATGTAATAGAACACTACCATTAGAATTCAGAAAGCATCACGCATGACCACAATGTTCTTTTAAAGGCTACTGATTTTAAAAGTCATGGCTCTAAAGAGGTTTGTTGCTTCAGAGATAGCAACATTTACAGATACATATACACAAACTTACTGTGCACAAAACTCCTGCCCTCAGTGCTCCCTCGTGATTTCTTTTTCATTTTACTGCAGTGTGGTAATGGTGAAGGCTATTTTACTTACATGTACCTCTTATTTCTGTGTAGTTCCTCCTCACTTTCTTTTTTGTGCCCTTATGCAAGCTTTGTGAAGCTGCTAAATATTCAGAAAGCAGGAGCTGCTAGTGTACAGCAGAGAAATTCAAAACATGCTAACAGCCTGTCAAATATATATGAAATTACTTAAGTCACACATACTTAAGACCACTTTTAAATCTGCATTATTCCAGCTGCATTATTCCATATGCCAGGGAAGATCTCCAAGAGAGCATGCATTGCCATGAAAAATTTGAAAAGCCAATAAGGACTCAAAACAGCTACGGACCCCTACTTGTCCTCTACTTACACGTCCAATTTCTGTATTTATTTTCTATCAGAACTAGCAAGCATCACCCAGGTTCTCTTGCAATTTGGTGATAAAATTTAGCTTTCATTGTTCTCAAGAAAAGGCAGGCTAGAAAAACTTTTTTGGGTTTTCCTTTATGCTAATGCTTGGAGAATTCTAGTGAAAAAGCTCCATGAGACTCAGCTGATCCAAGAACAATTTTGATATCAGAGATGTGTAGACTTTGCTTGTAACACACACCTTGAGTAAGCAAAAATTAAAATATATGATTCATTCCCTCTGGAGGAATAGTACAATAAGACAGGACTTCACAGACTACTACAATTGTTTTATCACTCAACTTTAACTTATGCCTTTTCAAGAAAAATTCATAGTATTCAAAGGATATGATTTCAGGGACTTATTACAATATCTTATTATTAAATATATTTTATTTATGCATATTACATAAAAATATATATACGTTATAAACATATAGCATTATAATATATATTTATTTTATATATAATTATATATATATAATATAAAAAATCTGCCAGTCTTTTCAGGTAATCGTCCATTATTAAAATACTGGCAGACTATAAAGCACCTCTAAGTAGACTCAAATACAAAATACCAACCTTTAAAGTAAAAGAAAAAAAATCTTAGAAATCTTAAATATTTATATTTCTATACAGAAAGTAATACCAATGACAGTGATAGCCAAATTGCATTAAAAAAATATTACTGAGTAGTTACAACAGACAGGCAATCAAAACATGTACGATGCTTGTATGATGCATATTTGTAATAAGGATGCTAGTTTCATAATGGACATGCAAAACAAACTCACTTCAACAACATTCATCAAAATAGCTGTCTTTTAATCAAAACTCACCTTTTGCCAGCAAAAAAGTAATCCAGTAATTTTTTAGGACTAATACAGAACTGAGTTCAGGAGAAATCCTGTAGAGAGACAAAAATACTTTGCATTAATAGCTCTGTAATAATCTAAACTATAAGTTCTGAAAACATGCTTCAGTCTGTGGAATTATTTAAGACAACAGACAACATTCCCCATATACTTCAGTTTACTAAAAATCTCATTCCATTCCCTATGTAATTATGACCACACATCTGAAAAAATTAAGCCATTCAAGAATCATGAAATACCAGGATCATCCCTGGAAAAGACAGCAAACCTAGGCAGTTCACATAACTGTTACAAGCTGTTTTCTCTTGTGTCTTTGACTAATGCCCTGTTTTCCAGCCACAGCGTGAGCTCATGCTCATTTTGGAGTTGCTAAGGCATTTTTTAGCACTCTCATTTCTTGTTGTGATTAGAAAGCTCACTCTCCAAATGTTCATTTCCACCATGTCAAGACCTATGCCATTGGATGAGCAATCCTTCATGAAGGAGATATATATATATATAATATACATAGCCATATATAGATATATAATTTCTGAGTCTCTCATCATGTCATTAAAATTCAAAGTCCCCACCAAGGCTAAATTAAACACATGACACACTACAACTTAAGTCAGTCTTGAAGGGTTAAAAGATAAAATGACGTCATGTTTTATATCTTATCTTGACAAACACAATCTAGGAAAATCAAACTTACTCACTACTAGGTTGTTCCAGATAAATAAGGCCACAAGTCCTAGAAAATAAAAACAAATTCATGTTTTTGAACACTTTTCTGAAAGTGAACTATGCAGGATCTTTGACTTCAATGCAGTAAAAAAATACAATAGTTCACAAAACATATTCTAACTTTAAAAAAAAAAAACACTGGCTGTCAGAGAACAAATTAACAACAGATCAACTACAGCCCTGCCAGAGCTGAAATTATGTTGTCGCTTGCATACTTATGTCAAAGCTTAGACAGCAAAACCATTTCACCTTGATATAATAAAATCTGTTGTTTTCTTCCAGAAAGGCAAGATTTGTACATACATTGTTACTCAGTGTTTCGTACAACACAGCAACGTGTGCTACTGCTGCACAGAACACGCTGTAAAAGGGCATTTTAAAATCTTTAGTATTTCTGCAGTGTCACTGCAAGCCTTGTGTTATAAGGCTGCTTCACAGTTATTCTAGGTACACCATTTCAAGAAATAAATTCAGTTTATTCAAAAACAAATTAGGAAAACAAAAAATTAGACAAATCTTGTTTGAAAAAATCGTTACTGCAATCCAAGGTTCAAAAAAAGTAAAAGTGAAGATAGAGGAGGGACAAAAAGAACCAGAACATGCCTGTGTACATCTGCAATCACACTTATGGCCCAGAAAAGACTTAAATAATTTGTTTTTATTAATTGCAAAACTTTCACAGAATTTCACAGCTTTAAGGCAACTATAAACTTTACAGAAGTATTGTCATATACATATCGTCCAGAATAACAGTAAGTGTGATTGGCTGGACTTTGAAAAGACAAATAAAGTTTATATCACATTTACGTCTTCATCCTATAAACTACCAAGGGGCACCTACTACCCCTTTCAAGGGTCATTTAAGGGATACTTTGTGATTTCAGAGGAGAAATGTTAAATAAAAGAAAATATTAGATAGTAAACCAATCCTCTAATACATCTGTAAAAAGCTTGGAGTAGCAATCACTCATCATGCTACTCTTACTACTGTTTGTGCTGCAACAAAGGGATTGTTTAACAAAGCATTGCAAAAGTTATAGAGTAAAACATAAGATGTGTTTATTCAATGTATGTTAACAGTTCCATTTCACTGTTCTGTAAATATTAGCACACAGAGTTTAAATGGACTCCTGCAATACACAGTTTGAAAAATTCAAATACTTAATTGTTGACAGGCATAAAGAAATCATCATTTCAAAATGAAAAAATGTACTCTACCTTTCAAACTTGTGGTATAGTGCAACTAATACATCATATTTCTTTTTCAGCCTTGATATAGTGCTATCAACTTTAGTGCTTACAGTATCCATGTTAACATCCACCTCTTTCAGAAACTGAAAAAATGCGCATACACTGAAAAAAAAGGAAAAAAATGACAGCATATCACAACGCTAAGAATTACTATCATGAAATAGCTCTTAAAAAAAAAATAAAAACACAACCTCACCAAAACTCATTGCCTCACTTCACTAGACTCCAGCATCTTTTTACTACTATTATTCTTACTCTCAGTGACAGAGAACTCTGCCTTGGGAAACACTACTTGTTTACTTCAAGCCCCACCTTTACATTTCCCAGAGGTAGGAATACTGTTCAACTAGGTAACAGAGGGATGCCACACTATGGGCACTAGTATAGAAGGAAAATTTTCTTGGCTTGCACAAATACTATCTTTGGAAGTAGGAATTTCCTAACTAGACACACCTTTCTTCTTATTCTGCCAGTAAAACCACAAGTAACCAACAAACACATCTCAACTCTTCTGTTCTACTTTAGAAAGGCTCTTACTACTCCAAGAACATGAATGTTGGTTCCATCCAGTCTAAATAAAGACCTAGGAGTGAAAACTGAGATGAATGCATTCAATTACACAGAATTTCAAGTCTTCCAACAGGTATCAGGGCAAGGACATTCCCACCCTTTGGAAACATTATTGCACAGAGGACCAAAGTTCTCCCTACTCATCCATGTAATATGATGGCCATTAAGGCAGCACTTTGTTGTTATGTTGATAAGCAAAATGGGCAGATTGCTAAAAATCAAAGAGGAGAAAGCTATCAAACATATTCAACCATTTCAACTGTATCAAATACATTTTGATCCTTTATCAGAATATAGCATTCTGGGAGACTTTTTGATCTTTGTCAGATTAAAGAAACAATATAAAACCAGACAAAAGCTCGTTTAAGAACTCTTTTACCATGGAACAAAAAAATCTTTTCAATATATCTGTGTGGCTCTAGAAGATATGATGACTAATAGAAATCTCTGCCAGTTTTTCCCTATAGCTGACAAAAAACCCAGGGCTAACAAGATTTTGATGAATCTAACACAATCTATGCCTGTTGCTATTGCCACCTAAATTTACCTTAAAAGCAGATATTGCCCTACAATCTTAATTTCTCATTCATGAACTTAGTTAATATACAATATAACAGTAACCCTCCCCTACAGAAAGTGTGTACAGAAGTACAAAATTTAGACTGGCATCAAAATGTTTTAAAAGGAGCAGCATGCTTGGAAACCATCTGAAGAGTAATTTTTTTTTCCACTGTTTGATTTAGACTAAGCTTAATGCTGGGACAAAGGTTTTATAGAAAATCTTGATACAGGGGAAGAAAGGGACATGTCTTAAGTGCAATTTACACCAATTAAAACTGCTGAATACTTTAGGTTGAGCAAGAACAAGAATTAGTCATATAATGAGTCATACAATCAAAGCTAACCACAGTTGAATCCAGCAAGTATCACTGCTCCCTCAAACTAAAATATGCTAGCAAGACTTCTAGTTTACCAAAACATTCAGAATTCTCATAAATAACCTTCACTGTAAAATCAACTAGCCTATATGCACAAAAATTCTCAATGCTTTCAAAACATTTTCTTTATAAAAATGTTGATGAGTTAATTACTGAAATCTAAATTTACATACTTTAATTCACTTACCTTATGCTTATACTTTTCAGAAGCTCAGTGAAAGTGAATGTCACTTCATCCAGATCAATTGCTACAATAAAGATACACACTCCCCATGTTTCCTTTTTCTTTTTGTTACAAGCCTTTTAGAAAAGAGAGGAAACCATTTTCATTATTCAACAAAAATGGGTAATATATGGAAAGCACTAATTTGTCCAAACATTATTAGAAGTGGTTAAACAAAACATCCTCAAACATTTGACTATGATAGCCAGTTATTTCATAATGGAAAACCATTACAAGTTTTACAATGTACGTGAAAGACCAAACACTTCAACACTTACTCCTACAGCACAAGATCAATTTTACCCATACAATTCACCAAAGCTCCAAAATACAGGCTTTGGTTCCATGGAATGTTTACACAAAGCAGAAGACACGATCATTTTTTTTTTTAAAGTCAGCAAGACACTGAAGGTTAAGGAATCAGAAGCCAAGTCATAGAAGAGTAAATAAAATCTTTACAATGACAGGCAACAAACACTCCTAACTAAGTACAGCTGTGTCTCAACCACTTATTCCTGCTGAACCGCAAATCCATCTCTCTGATTAGCAAAGCATGATAGCAACAAGCAGTTCCAGGCATTTTCCTACCATACATCTACATTTAAGGTCTGTCTTCTGCTACTTAGAAGGTGCAAGTTATAACCAATCATCTTTCATCAAAAGAAGCCAACACACAATGAGACATGCCACCCACATGGAGTAGAATTCTTGATGGTTCAACAAGCCACTCACTATTTTGCCAGTGTCAAAACTCCAGGGAAGCCAATCCTATGACACAAATCAACAGTTTGTTTACAGTTAAAGCCAGACGATTCATCCCAGATGGACTTGAATGTATGGGAATGAACTCAACACAAATTCACAGCCACATTAATTTCTGAGGGTTTTCTTCTTGCTCAGTCTGACTCAAGATCTTTGCTGATACAGCAACACTACAGAAAATGGGCAGGGCAACAGCTCAACGTCTGCCCTTGGCTGTCGTTCAGTTTCAGTGAGATGGCTTGCAGTGGCCTTAATTCAATTCATCACAAAGCAAAGCCTACCTACCAATAACTAGCCCCAAGCTTATTTAAAACCTATTAGTCTACACAGATTTTTTTTTTCTTTTATTACCTTTTATTTAGGATTCTAAGGCACCAATGCTATAACTTCAGAAAATGTTAGGTCAGTTCGGTTGAATCAATATACAACTCTTACAAACTCTTTCAAAATATTCATTTCTCTTTCTGGACTTACTATTATTTCATCCGGTTTTACCTGAAATCTAGTGAAAACAACCTGGAAGAGTCACATGCTTAAAATGCTCATACAACTGAACTATTGTGAAATGGGATTCTTGACTCTCTTCTTTCCAGATGTAGTTGCAAAGTGTTAAAGGCACTAACAGAAATAACTTCTGTTTTCTACCTCAAGAAGCTCTCCCGTGTTAAAGCAGTCACAAAGAGGAGATGGTGACAGGAAGTCTCAGTTCTAGTACACAGTTAGAGATGTTTTTCTATTCTGCCAACACTGGAAACAATTTGGTGATAGCCTACAAAAGGGATCCAGGAATAGAAACTTCAAACAATGCCGAAGGTCAAGCAAAACATACATAAGAAATATGCAAACATGGAAGGGTATTTGAATCAAATGGGATATAGATGTCTCACTGTCAAGCACCTGATTTTTGAAGAGAACGATGTGGAACTTAGCTTACTAAAATTTCAGCTAATACACCCCAATTGATGTAGAGACCTAGCTGATGGTACAAGAAACATTCTCAGGTAGTTGTTGGATAGAGTCCAGAGGAGGCCACAAAGAGGGCTAGAGCATCTCTCCTATAAGCACAGGCTGAGGGAGTTGGGGATGTTCAGCCTGGAGAAGAAAAGGCTCTGGGGATACCTTACAGAAGCCATCCAGTGCTTAAAGAGGGCTACATGAGAGCTTTTTACAGGGCATGTAGTGATAGTACAAGGGGAAATTACTTCAAGCTGAAAGAGGGCAGGTTTATAGTAAATATTAAGAGGTTCTTTACTGTGAGAGTGGTGAGACACTGGCACAGCTTGCCCAGGGAAGCTGTAGATACCCAATCCCTGGAAGTGTTCCAGGCCAGGTTGGATGGAGCTTTGAGCAACCTGGTCTAGTGGAGGATGTCCATGGCCCTGCCCCTGTCCATGGCATGAGGGTTGAAAGATGACCTTTAAAGGCCCCTTCAAACCCAAACCATTCTATGATTCTGTATGTTTATGATTACAGTGTGTGGAAGATGACTGGGGAAAAGACTCAAGAAGCACTCACAATAGAAAACCAATCAGAATTAAAACCTACAGGAAAAATATCCCAGGAAAAAGATTTCTGAAAGTGAATATTATACCCATTGTCTACATATAAGAAGATCTTTGTAAAGATGGTTACATCCTCCATTTTTCAGCAATATCAGTTTTAAATTTTTATTGGATATTGTCTGGGATGTAAGATTACTCAGTTTTCAACAGTTTAGATTAAATTCAAGTCTAATACTATCTAAAAGTAATGGAGGTCAATGGAAAGTATTGAACTGATGAAATTAGTTCATCTGACATGGTAAGTTCCCATTACACTTCTGCATGTAGCAAGACTGGAGGGGACATCCATCTTTACCCAGGATGGGCAAAAGATGAGTTAAAAAAGAAACAGTATGCCAGTCACCTGGGCTTTTAAAGTGCAAGGGCACAACACATACAAGCAATGCATCTGTTGCTAGGATACTGAATATCATCAGCAAGAGGCCATGGTGATGATTTATGTTTGCTTTGGGACTTTCAGTAGCTCTTTGTTTTTTATTTAACAACAGAGGATCCTAAAATATCTGCTATTTTGCTCATCCATCCAGTGCTTCAGTGGATTCAGATTCAGTTTAGCTGCAGTTCTATAAATAAGAGACAAAGGTCTAAACAGAAAATACTTTATTAGCTCACACGTATTTCATGCTTTTGCCAAAACCAAGAAGCCTCTGTATCTTTTAACATGAGGATGAGATGGCTTGCTAATTACAATGTTCTCTTTTTAATAAGAAACCACAACCAAAAGGAGCTGATTTTATTTAAATTTTATGAATTGGGGACATCTGACCTGCTGATCTATATAGACTCTTTGGTCTATATAGAGCAACCTCGCTTTATTTAAGAATTCATTATTTCATTCCTCGACTTAAGCTAAAGTTCACCTTTTAAGTTTTCTTCACTAAAACCAGTTCAACTCTTGTGCAAATCAAGTGCTTTGCAGCACCTGCATACCAGTGTAAATCATCGGTTGGAGAGAATTGCAGAATGTAAGATTAGTAATTAGAAACAAGAAAAGATGACCGAAACATCTCCAGAGGCTAAAGACTTTCTGGGGAAAAAACCCAGCATCAATAATACATTAATGACCACTGGCTTGAGTTATAATACAGAAACAAAGTAGTACAGTACTTGGGGAAAAAAATTCATGGACAAAGAAAGTTAAACTAGGAAGGACTAACTATGCAGACCACAGATCTTTCACCATGAGAATTTTTTAACAGCAGGTTAGACAAACACTTGATAAAAATGGCTCAGGAATTTGTGAGTCTGAACAGCTGAGCAGCAGCAGGAGAACAGTGAGACACATTTCCAAAACAGAGCTATGAACAGCAAACAAAAAATGGAGCTCCTACCCACGCACTACATATTAGAGTAAACTGGGTTGATGAGGCTGAAGCACACCAGACCTTATGCCTCAAGGTCCTTGGCAGACTCCAATTTCTATCAATTTCCTAAACCACTTCAATTTTCTTTGCAGAAGTTTGGTTCCAATTTAGTCAGCATGTCATCTGTTCCTCACACTAGTTCTTCACAATATATTCGGCAACAATTCACTCATTTTTCTGCTTATATCACCCTTATATCATCACTTATATCTGAAGTATTCTACTTCAGATTCTCATTTTATTGTTCTCTACCAAAACATACAGTATCAGAACATAACAAATGCCTTGAGCTTTTTATAGCAGTGTTAGTATGCCTTCCTGGACCTCTTCTAGTATTTCTCACACCAACAATTACATGCTGCTCACCAAAGGACATTAGTAATTCCACTTAATCTATTCACTCCTTCTAGAATTTACAAGTACTATTGGTTCATAAACCCAAATTTCAGGAGAGTTACAAAAAATTAAAAGTACAAGAGAAGCAATTATCAGAGCCAACTGTTAAGCCAACAACTGCCAGTGTGTAAGAGTTTTGAAATTAATACAGTAAAACCCACAACTGTAAAAAGCATTCTGTTTCCCTAGATAGCTCAGTTTGGTAAAGAAGAGAAATCATAGAGGCAACAGAAGTATTTGTATGACACTAATGCAAAAGCTCTTACTCAGATAAACCCTTCCATGTGTACAACAAACTTGTGTGGGAGTTCACCAGATATAAAAAGAATTTAAAAAGAAAAAATCTTTCTGATCACACATCACATACCTTCACTCCACACACCAAGAGTGCTAATTCAGTACGACATCTCTGGAATCAGCATTTGGGGTTTTGTCTAAGAGATTTTGAGTTACAATTTTATTGTAAGAGTGTCATTAAACTCTGGCTGTCACAGAGAAAAGCTTTAATGTTCTGCTGCTACAAAGGAAAACACCACCCTATTTAACAGGCAGCTGTAGTGATTTGAACAATCCCCCTCTGCAGATCTAGTTTTTACAACTACAAGTCAGCCACATTTTCCAGAAAGACTGTTACCATCTCTCTCATCACCTTTCTCCTCCTTCGCACCTCTCACAGGAGATCAGCTGTTCCAAGGACTCAAGGACCAGTTGCAAGAGAGTGCAGCTGTGTATCCTTGACTCACTCACTGAGGAAACAGATAAACTGAGAGGAGTGCAAGGAAAGCTACAGTGCACAACTGTGCAAGAGAAGAAAGCTAAAATTTCAGAGAGAATTAGCATCACTAATAGCTCAAATACTCAAAAGAAAAAATATCAGTGTGGAAAGGTGACATGCTGAAGGAAGAAAAAAGCAGTGAGTCAGCCAGCTTTGGTGGTGCCAGTGGCTCCAGAGGGCATTGGCATTCATTCCAGGGTGCAGTGGATAACAAACTTTCTCCTTCCTGACTGATGCCTCCTGGCCAGCAAAGTGTCTCACCAAAGTGCAGGAACATTTAGGCTGATGCATCACTACATTATAGCAATCTTTTGTGTACCCCTGCCAAAAATTATGGCTTTATACTTTCAAGATGCATGTACCTGGTTGCAGAGTCTCTGCACATGGTTACATGTACCCTAAGTGACTCCAAAAGGACAATACTGAAAGACGTTTCCACTTTAAGTCACTAAATATTCATTGAGCAAGGATATAGCAGATGTTCAGACTGTCCACGCCCACATGTGCACTCAGAATCTCTACCAGTTACCGCAGTACCCAATGTCTGGGCCACGCTGCTTCCTAATTAGCACGTCAAGTCCCCTCCACATCCTCAGAGGCTTGGCAGGCACAATTCTGAGATCAACCATAAAGAACAAGGCTATTGTGCCATGGAAGGTAAGGTTTCAGGTCTTTGTGCTTTGTAAATGGCTTGAGAGTGGGATCATCAGATGCTACCTCTATTTCCATCAGTGGCCTGATGATTTAAGCTTCCTCAAGTAAAACCAATTACAGTGTTAAACAGAAGTGTAGGTATTTGTCTCAACTAGTGGCCTGCCATTTCCCCTTTTGCTTGAGAACAGAAAGTTGCTACACAAGCAGCTTCTGTTCCAGTTCAGAACTGGTTAGTACTGACCCCTGTTGATTAAAACAGGCAGCTGGTGCTTGCAGGACAAGCCCTGCAACAGCCCCTCCAACATATTACCTTTACCAGCAGAGAGAAACGAATAGGCATTTAAATACAGCCTCCTCCCGAATCCCTGCAACCTGAACCAGTGTCACCCTGAGAAGCCAGGCTCACCACCGTAACAGCTTGACCTGGGGTGTGCAGCAACAAGTAGCCAGGCTGTTACTTTGTTTGACTCCACAGTCAAGTGAAGTCTGTTCTGAGCTAGAAGCAGCAGCTCCAGTGCCTTCCAGGTCCCGACAGAGGCATACACTTGAGAGCTTACTCATTTCAACACCTTGCTGATAGATCTGAAAGTCTGAGGAAAAGGACTTGGACTGAAATACAATATAATAGATTTTTTTTTTCCTATATATTGAAAAGGTCTTAGCAACTGGTCTTATGACAACAAATATGAGCTATAAATCATAATGAAAGTCTGGTCCTTGTCCTGTTCTGAATAGGTAAAGGTGCTGAAAGGTATTGAGTATCCCATATCTTTTTGAGTATCCCATATCTTATCTGGCCAGTGCTAGGTAAAACAAATTGGTGAAAACTGGTGAAAACAAAACTTGGCCTGTAAGTGAAATTTGCAGGATTATACTGAAACCTGCCTTGTTTTTTTCACTCAAGAGAACTGACTACTCCTGTTTTCATTCATATACAGGAACTAGAGTATCCTTTTTGGGAAATGCTTCCTGTGAACACCCATGGCCAGAAATGTATCTGTTACTCAAAGAGCTGTACAGTCTCTCTCACATGCTGTTATTAAACTGGGTTGCAAAACTCAAAAGCATTGAGAGTTGGTAAATCCGCACTGCACTTTAAAAGCTACAGACAACCAGGTATTAGTAGTGACAAACATCTTTACATTGAGAATGGTAGAGCACTGGAACAGGCTGCTCAGGGAACAAAACGTAGCTGGACGTGTTCCTGTGTAACCTGCACTAGGTGACCCTGCCTTGGCAGGGGACTTGGATTAGATGATCTCCAGAGGTCCCTTCCAACCCTAACTATTCTGTGGTAGTCCTGGCAGGTCAGCTCAAGTTGCAGAAGAGTAAGCAGACATGCAACATATATATCAGTGCAAGTCCATACAGCAAGAGTAATACCCCAGCTAGGTATTACAAATCTCAGTTTGTATAACAAGCTTCTGACATGATTTAATTGTATTACAGCTGTTTTCTGAGTCAGCTTGTTGACATAGCAGCAATACTGAGATGGAAAAGCAAAAATCAGGAAAAGGCCTAATATTTTATTAATTTGTTTACAAATGCCCAGAAACTAATTTTGAATGGAAATACCTCAATGGCAGGTACATACAGGTTAACATTATGCAGTAGAAAAAAAAAACAATTAACATGCAAGCATTCCTTTCTCTACACTAGTCTTCTCCAGACTCTTTCTGCAGCCTCATAAAGGAGGCAGCAGGAAAGATACAGAGAAACGACGAGATGACCTGTATAAAGCTGACCAAGACTTATTTGAAATAACTTGCATTTGAATACTTAGCTGATTATGTGGTGTTTTTCCCTACTGTCATTTATTAGTCACCTAAAAGAATTCTTTAGCTCCATACCTTTACTGCCAAACATTAGCAAAAAGGGGAAAGTGTGGAAGCCAGTTTACATAGACGTGCATACAGCAACATCCAACTTCACTTCTTTTCAAGTGAAGTTAGACTGAAGTCACACCACACGAGCTTTGGTTGTGAGACACTTGGGGCCCAGTGCAGCAAAGTAATGGCTCAGTATCTGAACTGGGGCACAGGACAGACACTACCACAGAGCAATGCCACGAGCAGCAGGTACTCACCAGAGCTCCATCCACTGCGGATAGGCTCTCATACGTCTTCCATGCTTTCTCCCTCACGCTCTCCGACACTTTCAGGGCATCACAGAGGACGATGAAGTCAGCCTCGCCGATCTCGAGCCTAGGAAAAGCATCCGACATCGCCAGCGGGGACTCGGTGCGGCGGACCGGCCGCACACCGGAGCGACGAGGGGAACCCACACCACCTGCTGCCGGAGCCGCCCCGGGGTGACACCGCCCCACCTGGCGGCACAGCCCGAGAGGGGGGCACAGGCCGGGAGGGGGGCACAGGCCGGGAGGGGGGCACAGGCCGGGAGGGGGGCACAGGCCGGGAGGGGGGCACAGGCCGGGAGGGGGGCACAGGCCGGGAGGGGGGCACAGGCCGGGAGGGGGGCACAGCCCGGACCCCCCGGGCGCCGAGAGACTCAGGGCGGCCCGCCCGCCCGCCCCCCCAGCCGCTCCGCCGCGGCGGCTCCTGGCCCGGGCAGCGCTTACCGGGGGGCGGCGGGCGGCGCGGAGCCGCCGTCGGGGCTGGTGCGCTGGCTCCTGGCGGCACCCGTCCTGCGCGGGGGCTTGGGCGGCATCGCGGCTCCGGGCACAGCCACGGAAGGGACCGCGGCTCCCGCTCCGCGACTCCCGCTCCCGGCTCCCGGCCCCCGCCCGAACTGCCCGCCGTCACTTCCGGGCCGCGCCCCCGCCCCGCCCCCGGGACACCGGGAAGTGCGTGAGGGATAAGGGGAGGCCTGGCCGGGCTGCCGGTGCTAGTCCCTTACACAGCGACCACCGGGGCTGCCGGCGCTGGAGATCCGTCCGTGCCCTTCGTTCACCCCAGGGACGGCAGCCCAGCTGTGCCTGATACGTCAAGTGCTCAGCAAGCTGGCGGGGCAGTGGGTACATCTTTTCCGTGACATGGGAAGAACCACAGACCTATATATAAAAATAAATAACTATACAGATGCAGAGTGGGGCAGGAATTGCAGATCCATTGGGACCGTTGGTTCAATAAGGCACAGTGGCCTCATTGGCCACAACAACCCCCTGGAGCGCTACAGGCTGGAGGCAGAGTGGCTGGAAAGCTGCTCGGGAAAAGGACCTGGGCATGCCAGTTGACAGCGGCTGAACATGAGCCAGCAGTGTGCCCAGGGGGCCAAGAAAGCCAGTGGCATCCTGGCCTGCATCAGCAATAGTGTGGCCAGCAGGGCCAGGGAAGTGCTTGTCCCCATGTACTCGGCACTGATGGGGTTACACTTGGAGTGCTCTGTCCAGTCCTGGCGCCCTCACTGCAACAAAGTCCTGAGAAGGGCAACGGATCTGGTGAAGGATCTAGAGCACAAGTCCTGTGAGGGGTGTCAAAGGGAGATGGGGTTGTTAAGCCTGGAGAAGAGGAGGCTCAGGGGTGACTATATCCCTCTCAACAACTACCTGAAAGGAGGATGTAGCCATGTGGGGATCAGCCTCTTCTCCCCAGCAACTAGCAACAGGACAAGAGGTCCTCAAGCTGTGCCAGGGGAGATTCAGGTTGGACATCAGGAAGAATTTCTTCACAGAAGGGGTTGTTAAACGTTGGGATGGGCTGCCCAGGGAGGTGGTGGAGTCACCATTCCTGGAGGTGTTTTAAGAAAACACTGGATGTGGCACTTGTGCCACGGTCTCGTTGATAAGGTGGCGATTAGTCAAAGGTTGCACTCTGTGGTCTTAGAGGTCTTTTCCAACCTAAATCATTCTCTGATCTCTCAACCTAACATTCATCCAACTCCTCACTGAAATGTTACTTTAGCACTGTGCGTTAAAATTGTGCTTAATGGAAGACTTTCAGTCTGTGGAAATCTCCTGGATTTTAAGCCAGTGGGATTCAAATCCCCAGTTCCCTGATTCACAGATCTTAAACATCTACTTTGTTGTCTGCAGTTGCATACCCGTGTTTAGAAGGCAGATCATTGTTGTAAACAAGCACATTTATTTTCAGATTTGTATGATGACAACTTTTTAGAAAAAGGAAAAATATTTGTACATAGGGATTCTTACTACATGCACATATTTATCTATTGCCTGTAAAGCAACTCGTTTTAGTGAGAATGCTGTCAAAACTCTGGATTTAAAAAAACCAAAACTGAACAAAACCCAAGATGAGTATTACTATGGTATACAGTTGAAATTCACTAGAATTTTTAAAATCCATACATTTTGTTAATTTTTTCAGGCTTTTCCTTTATATTCATTAACTTAAAACAGGAGAACAGACTGGTTTTCTGCTATATAATTAGAATTAAACCAATTACCAAAAATGGGATTTCTGGGGCAAATCAATGTACATAAACTCCAAACTAAATGTTTGAGTTGTAGACTGCATTGGGATTTAGACAATCTGTGTTATGATCCTAGTACAACTGTGGTAATACATTTTTTCTGCTTCTAAGCACATTTAAATACTTCTTGTAATAAGATGATGCCAGATGCTTTGGAAGGTTTGGAGTCTAGGACTGTCTGTCATCTACAGTTGTATCACAGACAATTAGACAGATTTACCAGCTTGGAAAAGTAAGCTAAAACCCTAAACCACAGGTGAGTTCATTGTCTTCTCTTCACAACTGGCTTTAAGAGGACAAGAGAATGTTAAGGGAGAGCAAAGCATCTCAGAAAACTTGGTCACAGTGAGTGGAGACCATCCCAGCTGTTAGCAAGAAGGAAACACACCCTCCTGGGTCAGTTCCCTCACAGCTGCTTCAACATGCTGTTAGAGCCAGGCCCTGGATCATCCAAATGATAGGCAAAGAATTTGCCTCTTGGCCCTCTGTGCATTGCTCTTTTTAAGGAGTTCACAAACCAGCCTCAGTGTAAATATCAATTTTCTAAAATTGTTAGTATGCCAAGCCCCTTCTCAAGTCAAACTTTATGCACTTTTTCATCAAGCAAGGCTCTTAAGGCTCCCCTCCATAAGCAGGTATAACCAAAATATTATCTCAGAATACTTAAAATTACAATTAGAGGGAGAAAAAGGGAGGCAGCATAAGAATCAAGCAATAATAATCTTTAATTGTCCATCCTGGAGTCTCAGATGTAGAAACTACATCTGAACTGCAGTAAGAAGACACAAAATGTACGTATACACTTCCAAAGAAAGGCACGTGCTCGTGTAAAAACATATGTAAAGTTCTGCACTTTTCCCCACCTTGTTAGAGGTACCGATTTGAATGTTTTAATCCTGTATTTTAAAACCTCTTCTTTTAAATGGAACCTTTAGACTTTTCAATAAAATGACAAAGGAAAGAAGAAAATCAGCTATGAGTGGGAAAAAGAAAAAAAGAAGGAAAGGAAACACTGCAAGGTCAAATAAAGTATTAATGATCCTTTTTTCATTTGACTTGCCAATATCTTTATTCTAAACCTCTCGCTATGACTGCCTTTAAAGTGTAGGTCATAGGTAGATGGAAGTCTGTGAAACACTGCAGTCCTGACACATTGTTTCCAGCTGCTACAAAATCTTAGGTAATTTTATTATCTTAATTTTTTCACTTAAAACTGTTGCTATAGTTTCATGGTAATTGCCGGTGGGAATAGAAGCCATGATTTCACTGCAAATGAAACCAAGCCTAGAAGCTTGCTACTCCTTTAGTTTTCGCAAAAATGAAATATTTGTGAGAGGAAAACTTGATTAAAGTACACTCCATGGCCTACCAAGACTAGCTGCTTATTTCTAGATTATCACAGACCTCTATCAGTTAAGTTGTTACTTATGGTAAAATCAAGTCTTCTGGAGTTGCATGACAAAAATGTATGCACTAAACCCACCAAGTTGGGAGCCTCCAGTTATTAGTGCAAGTACTAAATATTGGCAGAATTTTTGCTTGAATAAAGCCCATAGGCTGTAAAATTCACAGATTATAGATGTCTGCCTGAATCACATGCATTCCCCTGCCTGTAACAGACAGAATTAACCAGGGAGGGGACATAGACTCTCCAGGTCAGCCTTTTCAGAGCAGCAGCCTCTAGCCCTCTGCCATCAGTGTCACCTGGAGCCCAGCTGTCCCTCTCAAGGCCCCAGCACAAGTGCTAGCAGGAACGACAGAGGCACTCCAGCTCCCTGCGGGCCAACTTTGCTCCAGCTGCTACCCTATAGGCCCCAGGCCTTAAGAAGAACTTCCCTGGAGCAGCACCTGGCACAACAGACAGACCTACATGCTGGGCTTGCTTCAGGAGTGCCTCAGGGACACTCAGGCCATGGTTTGAACAGGCCTTTTCCACGCCCCAGCATCACCTCCCCTGGTTATTCTGCCTTGACATTACAGTGGCATCAGCTCTGCCTTGGAAGCTGGAAATGGATTACTGGTGTAGGCCCAGACACATTCTGTCCCTGGAGGGTGCAGGGCATCCTGTGTCCCCTCTGCAGGGCAGTTCATTTTCGTTGGTACTTCCAACTGGTAATGAAATAAAGGTCAGCAAACAAGCCACGACCCTTATTGCTTGCAATTATTCTGTCACATTAATGACCCCACTGTGATCCCTCCCTTTCTGTCCTGCTCAGTTCCAGGTTCTGCTTCCTCTCAACATGCTCCAGCATGGGAACACCCTGTCCTGCTGCTGGCGGTCTCCCCAGTGAGGATGTTTCCCATGCCACTGTTTCCAAGATTTCCTAAGCCCACAAGAAGCAGAATGCACTCTACTGGAAGTAGCTCTCAGGAATCAAATTAATCTTAACCAACAACCTGAAACCCAGTTGAAAATTAGCAACCACAGCCTGTAGTGAACAGACATAGACATTTCTCTGATCTTGTTTTTTCCTTTTCAAGTGTGCCCAAAATAATGACATTCTTTACTAAGCCATGGCAGTGAAATACCCTAATTAGGTGAAAACATTTGTGTATAGCATTCCAGAAAAGCTCAGAGTACGACAACAGTGCTATAGGCTCCATGTTGCTTCCTCCATAGCAGTAAAATATCCTCCTACAACTAGAACACGCAATGTCAGTGAGAATGCAGCTCTAATCTCTCTAAACCACAAGCTTCTGCTAACACTGACATGTCAGACTTCCATCCTCCCACCCAACCAGTATGAACAAAAGCATGTACACACCTTGCGAGACGTCAGATAACTGAACTCTTACATTTTCTGTCTTGCAGAACTTAAATATTTTTTTCATGCCAAAACTTGCCCCATGCATCTTGACTAAAGCTGCAAGACTTCAGCTAGAGGAGGGAGGACTTGGAGCTTTTATCATGATCTGCAAGCCCAGATCATACACATACACTGGTCACAACAGCCCTACACAGGCAAAGACCAGCTGAATTTCATGAGGCTGTTAGGGACCTGTGAGAGACCAACACAGCCCTCTCCACCAAATAAACATGGATGCATAGGTTAGTGATTTTGCTACGTCAGTGACAAAGTGTGTCTCAGCATTAGAATTAATTTTCTTTCTTATAAGGAGTTTTAAAAATATTTGCAAAGATAATTGTCCAATGAAGTAACTTTTATACTAACCCTTTTCTGGAATTCACTGGGCTAGAAACATGGTTTTCTTCAGAACAGCACAGCTACGTTTGTTTATTACTCTTAACTATTATTATACTTCTATTTATTATACTTATTTATTTATTTAAATGAAAAAAAGCCCAAGCATCTCCTAGTTCTTTCCATGGATTCATGTCCCATGCTTCATGGACTTATGTCTAAGAGGGCAGAAGTTTCAGCATGAGCTTTCGCTGCACTCTGGGTGTTTTAGGTCTTCTTCCCATACAAACTGCCTGGCATTTAATATGACATGAGCACCTGCTGGGAGCTTTCCCTCAGTACTCACAAGTTTCTCCCTCCTTCCCCATGCTTATTTTCACACTACTGACCAAAGTAAATTTCCTTCCACCATCCAACAGGCTCAAAAGCTATAAGGGACACAGTCAAGTGGCATGATCTTAGAAACCACCTGTCTGTAAGAACAAATCTATTTCTCCCCCTGCTCCACCACCCCTTCAGTAGCCTCATTTGCTGGTGTCTCCATTAAAGGACACACCACAGATTGCCAAGTTTGGCTGTTGAGTTTTATTTTGAAACAAGTTAAAGACAATGCAAAGTTTGCTTAAAAATTAACAAGTTTCATGTTTAACTAAGGGAAAATAGGAACAGTACGCTCATGAAAAGGTAGGAAAAATCCTCAAAAGTACTTCAGCGTGAATCTTGCATCATACAGGGCTCCAAAGAATGCACCAATAACCTTGTCCTGACATAGATCTGACCTCTGTTGCAAGTTCACAATTGCAACATCCTGAATGTCTGCACATGAAGTCTTCCCAGCAGGTTTTCCAGCTTGCTTGCATCTATACTTAAGTGCAGCTATAAATATAATTTATATATGAACACGTAACCTATATACATACGTGAGGCTTTGTTTGATGCTCATGACTTCCATGCACCATCAAGAATGGATTAAAAAAGTCTGGCTTTTGGAAAACAGCAGTTATACTTTTCATTTTATATACAATGCACTTACACTAAGACTACACTGTAAATCAAGCCACATGGAGATGAAGAAAAAAAAGCATTGTGTATTTAGGAAGTTTCCTTTAAAACAAATTATTTTATCTCAAACCAAACATTCACAATAGCAGGAAGCTGGATGATAGCATGTTTATATTTGTATAATAGTTCCAAAAACAGTAAAGCATCCTCTCACTATATTAAGAAAAGATTCTTTAAAAGATGAAAAACAAGATTAGTACAAAGCCTCTTAACTGAATTAACCTAAGACAAATGATTTGGACACCTATGGTGCATATTATTTAAAAATCGGTTTAAACTTTTTTTTTTTTCAATCCTCTGTTTAACATTCATACTTTCCTGATGAATTTGGTCAGAAGACAGATCACTCCCCATATCATGGAAGCTCATAAGTGGATTTGGGGGAGATTTTCCAGCCTTGAGTGTTACTCCCTTTTTTTGTGTTCTGTATTTTGTTTTGCAGCCACCTTCAAAATAGCAGGTACTATGATACATCTTATTCTGCACTCTCCCCTACAAAAGTTGCTGTTACAAAGATGCCAATCATACTAAAAAAAAAAACAAACACGAAACCAGTCTTGCTTTAAGAGTAGCAGTTTTTAAGTGTAAATGGCACAATGCAGAACAGCATTAGTGGTATTTAAGTGAGCTCCAGATAAACTGGCAAAGCTCAGTGGCACAGGCTGGCAGAAATGCCAGGAAAGTGAACAAGGGGAATGGCAAAGTCCTTCATGTAGTGAATGCTCTTGGCTCTCAGGCGGGTCAGCCTGACTCATGGCACGCTCTGGATGATGCCTGTCATTTGACAAATACGACAGGGATTTCAGACATTAACAAAATGCTAAGTCAGCTTTGGGTCTCCATTCTGATCATATGTATTGTGGAAATACTAACCCAGAATTTAAGCAAGCAGTACAATATTATCTTTAAATGAAAAAGGAACAGAAAAACATCCTTCTCTTTTCATATTTAATTTCTCAGCCATCACCTATTCTATCTTTACAAACAGCACTTCAAGTAAAAAGCATTAATTTTAACTTTAACTGTAGTCCCCCCATTTAAAAAAGTACCCCAGTCTTAGCAGAAAAAAACACAAGACTTTTAGACAAACAGGTTTATAAGGTTTATTTTCCATTGCACATACATGGATTATATACAAGTTAGTAACATAAGTTACTTCTTAATTTTCTAAAAGATTGTTACAGCAAACACTTGCCATTTTGAAACATCAAGTCAGAAATCAATCTAAAAAGGTAAATATGACAATATTTTAAAAACAAAACAAATTGCACTTGGTTAGGGAGAGTCAAATACAGGTTCGTCTATATGCTGTAACAAACTATATAGCAGGTAATATTACAGTTAGAAGTAGCTCTTGCAGTCCATTTGTACATTAATAATTCTTTTTAATTTTACTTATTTAAAAATTGGTGGATATTTCAAAGACTTCCTCTTCTTCCTAGTATTCAAGATTCATCACGTGAAATGCACTAGCAACTAAGTCTTTATACAATTGCTATTCAAATATAAGAAGAACACCACACCTGAAAATAAGGAAAAAACTAAAACATATTGATTTTACATGTATCATGAGATGAAAAGTATGGAAGGTGTTCAGCAAGAAAGCCCTGTCCACTACTTACATAAAAGAAGATTTTAAAAAATAATCACTTCACACAATACAAAGGGTGGGGTCATACTGTAATTTTTAAGTCTCCTGTAACAGTAATATTCCTCATTACTGTTCACAGATGAGCGTTTCCATAGCAAACCTGTTCTCAAAGTGTCGGATCTTTCGGCAATTGGCGGCTTCACGCTTCTGAATCCCTGTTGTATTAGTAAAGAACAACAGAGGATAAACACAAGAGGGGGTGAGGTACATCAGAGACATAATAGTTTAACATTTACTATGATAAGATGTCAGCAGAAATGAGAACTACCCCCTTTCAACACACCCCTCAGAGGAAACACACACAGGCACACATTCAGATGTAGAGAATCAATAAGCAGGCAACAATTCTGAAGGTATGGTGAACCAAAATGCAATACCCAACCTGCCCAAATCCTACCCTGGCTAGTTTTTAACTCAGATCAGTTCCCAATCTCCCTCTCTGTGTGTCCGTAAAAATACTTGTGAGAATGTGAGAGAGGGAACAGAAATGGAATAAACAGCTATAAGCAAAAAAGAGTGGACCTGTAGTATTGAAACATTATCTTGGAATTGGACAAAGATAGAATTTAACTAAATTTTAGCCACACCAATGCTGTCAACCTATGCTCATCATTTATTACTACAGGATAAACATACGGCGCTTTTGCTATTAAGACCTTTTAATTTTCAAACGTTTTTCTAAATTTTTTCATAAAATGTTATTTCTTCTTTTTGTTTTCCTGTGAAGACAACTCTTATTCACATTTCACTGATGCAAACAGGAAACCATGGCACAATTTTTAATGACAGGAAGAACTTGCCATTCTGTACTTGGACTACAAGACTATAGCTTCTCACATATTAGAGGTCTTTCTTTGATTTTGGGTGGGGGTGGGTCAAGAAACAAGATTAAAGAAGAACATGAATGAAAGGCTGAACTCCAAAAAAACAAGCCTGCGCGTGCACACACTCATTTTGGCACTCCAGGCTCACTGGAGCCTTGAGCACTTTTGCACAATGAAGTGACTAATTTCCATACCTACACAAGAAAATATCAGCTGTACTTAGCCCCACAGAGCAACTACTGCAGTAAGCAACCCCTGCTTTAATTACAGTCGCTCCTTTCAACAAAGTCAAGCTTATTTACTTAACTCAGGCATCACTGAACGTTTTGCCAACACACAGGACTGCAGGAGGAACACGTACCTTTCATGGCTTCTTTGCGCTGTAGTTTATAGGTTTCCTTGCCACGGCAGAGGCGGTAAATAAAGAATCCCAGCTGATCCACATTTTCAATGCGATCAGTAACGATCATCTGCTCATGAATCAAATAGGACTGGGGCAAGTATGTTCCAGCCTGTTGAACAAAAATATAACAGCTCTGTCAAAATCCATCTCTTCATGATCTAAGTGCACAAGACACAATTTGTAATGTTTTTCTTTAACGTGGCTGTAACATATCTTCTTTGAATTCTTTCAAAAGACCTATTATGCACACAATTTTATTCTAAATGTGCAAGCTTCACTACACTACAGAAATACATAATGACTATATTCAAAAAAGTCACAAAACTTCCACTGATGCATACATCCATCGCCCTCCTGCCACGGTGACATCAGCCTTCATCAGGTTTTTTTCCAGGTGTGCCCGTTGTCACAGATCAGCCCTGCACTTACCATTCAAAGTTTTCACTTAATTAGTAACAGCCCAATAGACCTCAGTAGGAATGACTCTCAGGCAGGAGCTGGCACAAGCATGATCTACATGGAGAGACTCTTGCTGATGAAGCAGGCCAGCTGCAGTATACTCCAGCTGTAGTCCATGGGGTTGGGAAGCCTTGAACTTATTCACAGCATGGGTCACAATTCTCAAGACAAACCCTAGGCAAGGTCATCTAGCCAGGTAAGTTATTATGGTGACTCCCACAATTATTTATATGGAAAGGTATTAGAAAGCCATGGTGGTACATCAGGTGTTTCATGGCAATACACTAAAAAAGGGAAGAGCCATGACAACATGCAAAGGCTTCCCAAGCCTTTTCTAATCCCTTCAGTGTTATTTTGCCACAGATGAAATGATGGAGGAATCCTGCTCTGTGCACACCTCACCGTACATGGCTGAAGAGCCACAGACTTAGCTACCAGCCAATTTCTTAATACTACCACTGGTAAATAATCATCAATATTTAAAAAGATTATTTCATTAAAGAAATCCTGTTAGAGTGGTTCTAATTTAGAGCAGTAGAGAAGGTGTTCCTTGATTTCTAAAAATAGAATGATTGCTTATTGTGAAAACATATTCAGCTTCTGTGGCGAAAGATGGCTGTATGTTTTATTGACAATAAACAACTTGAAATTTCCATTGCAAAACAAGACCATCTTGTCAGCCCCAGCATGTTGAGAAGCTGATTAAATGCTATTCTCCTCAGTAAATAAAGGACTGCATAAAATTCGCTCTAAATCACAAATATTTTCTTCAGCACACATCACGAGGAAAACAACAGCAATTTTTTTTCTTTAAAGAAGAGCTTAGAAAGCATAATTTTTCCAAATTATCCCACTCATTATTTTTTAATAATTAAATCACTGTAAATTCCTGTATCATAATTCCTGGTCTCCTGAATTTTGGGAGAGAGCCCTGAGGGAGCTCTAGAGCAAAGCAGCAGCACAGGGCACTGGCAGAGTAGGCAGCAGTGCTAAGGACTTGGGGGGCAGCCTGGAGGGACACTCCTGGGCTCATGCCTTCCAAATCACAAGAGTCCCCCAACCACGTCCCAGACTCGGAGGAGAGGGAGCTCAGTGCAGGAATCTCCTCTGCCCAGCTTCTGCAGAAGCAATTATCCAACACTGGGATCCAGCACAGCCGCAAATATCGTCATCTTTGAGACATCCTGTGCATCGTGTACAGTTAAAATTAGCCAGTTGGCTCAACAACAGGAACGAGGTGGGTGAGCAAATATACCTGGGTTTCAGCCTCATTTCCCAAAGAAAGGAGGCCTTTCATGTCTGCACATTCAAGCAAACTGTATCAATATATAGAAATGTGGCTCTCAAAGCTAAAATTGCAGCTTTTCTTAAAAAACAAACCAGCCCAGACAACCTCCATTTTCATAAAATGCCCTCTGCATGTAGTCACAGCTCATCTTAATGAAACTAGCACATCAATTTCATACTGTTTTTCCTGGTGCAACCAGTGTGACTGCAGGACAGTTTTTACTCTCCTTGTGCATCGGCAGCGTAGTTTTCCAAATTTCAGTTACAAAACATTTAGCCTTATTTTCTGTGACATCAAATGCCCACAGCTTTTTGTTAATACAATGAGAATTAAACAGATGTCTCATAAAATTAGGGCACTCATTGTTGGGGACACTGATCAAAACAGTTTGCCTTTGCGCAGATTTTCAGTTAAATGCATAATGCCTGGTTATCCTCTTACTTGTAAACCAAGCATATTTGATTTGGTATTAATGACAAACTAGGAAACTAACAGAAAGTAAAAAAAAATGCGGGGACACTGAGTTTTACAGACACCACATCATCCTTACGTACAGGAAATGAAAGTGTGGTTAAAGAATCAGTCTCAAAATAGGCAGCTAAAAAGCAGCGAAGGACTTACTTGTGAAGTAATTTTTCACATGGAATTTATTTATATATACAAACCACTCAGAAATGGCTAAAATGGTTCCTGGAGTCCTAATTCCAAAGCCTTTTTTGAAAGATGCAAACCCAGAGATGATGTAACAGTTCTTAATTGAAAAAGCCCAGTAAAATAAAATTTGAAACACTCTCCCCAAATCTTAAGGCACAAGTTAATCAGCTCTCTTCCCCATCTGGACTGTTTTGCTGTTCTGTAAAGAAACCAGAACACTCAAAACCAAGGTAAATACTATTTAAATTTGCATTAAAAGCATACATATGTCAAAGTTTAAAAAACAAAGAAAGATTCATATTAAGTAAGTGAGAAACCCCATTAGATTATCTGCTTTGGCCTCCCTAATTTCACAGGCCATTGCATTTCACCCAGTTACCACGACTAACAGAACAGTGTGTCCCTTTGATGGTGACAAGTGAGGCGGCAGCAGCACCCTAAGTCCAGCAGTAGTGTTCAATTATCAAACCCTGCCGGGAAGCATTTAGGAGCTCCCACAACATTACACTGAAAACCCATGTTTGTTTGTTCAGCAATTGTGGCATCTCAGTCTTTTCCACAGTCTTTGTTTTTAAGGACAACAAATCTTGATTCTCAACGTTTGGTGCTCACAGGACCAGGAATCTGGCCTCTTGCTTAAACTGGCCTTGCTAATCATACAGCTCACATCCTGATCACTCCTATAACACCTCCCTGCAAACAGGAAGGTCCATCTTAAGGCTGCTGGAAGCATCATGAATTTCCATCACACCTAAGTGCCACATCCAATTTCCCTAAGCACGCAGAGGAGATCCAATATGCCTCATGTACATCACCCTCAAGCCACTGGATCAAAGTAGGGACCAACCCAGGGACCACTTCTTTAAACAAGGCCCATGTTAAAAGGACTTCCTGGTCATCTGCTTCATTCCTCTCATCTAACCAGGCTTAGTCCAGCGCATCCATGCTCTGTGGAAATTTTAGTCACAATGGATTGTAAATTAAAAAACACACGGACTACTATCAAATAATCCAGGTATACCATATTTACACAATTTTGTTAGCCAAATTTACAGCATCAAATAATAAAATCACATTTGTTTGCCTTCCTCTGAATTAATAATTCCTTTGTGATTGTAGATCATTAACTAAGTAGGTTAGAGACTCTTTTTCTCTTTGCAAGGATCTCTAGTGATCAGTTAACTTTCTAACACATGCGCCTTGTGCAAATGTCAGAGTTCTGCAGAAGCAAAAAATAAAAAGGAAAACATCTGCTTTTTTCCTGTCTTAAGAACAAATTACTTGTTACTTAATCGTACCTTGATATTGATGAGCAGCTCCAGGAAATTTTTTGGTGGCATAACAACTGAAGTGTTCAGAGGAATCACATAGCACTTATCCAGGCTAAGGTCAAGATAGGCAGTGAGTCTCTGTTGAGAAAATATTTATTTTAATCAAAATAACAAGAACATCAGAAAATTGACATACAGATCTTGCTGAAATGCTATTGCCTTATGCAGTTCTTCAAATTATTGTTTTGTTCACTGTAAAGTCTGTACAACAACTCCAATCTGAGGGTAGGTAAATGCAGAAATAAGACAGCCTTGATGAGAGTTTGTATCTACCACAGGGATTTGGGCAAGACAGCAGGTGATGAGTAGCTCAAATGCACTACAGCAATGAAACTACAAAGATGTATCTGAACTGTTACAGAAATAAGTTCAGTATTTATTGCTAGTGCCTGTATTTTGAAACAACAGGGCAAAAGCCTTGCTCTAATCTCCCTGCTTTTATATTTTGTTATACTCTAAAGGGGAAATGCTGACAGTGTGAACAAAACACAGAAGGAAAGAAATACCATTACAGATAATGTAACAAAAGTCCTTTTATTTTCAAAAATACTTCTGACTTGAAGAGTTAATGATTATTTGTAGTTCAACTGTTATCTTTATATAGTACCTGAACTGCAGTATTTCCCATTATTTGATAAAAAGCTGAGGGAATTATCCTGATGAATCCTGTAGCTCTGTTCACTGAGCTGTGTTTCACTGCACCTGTTCTTCCTGAAGAAGACATTATTTCTAGCTGCTGAAAGCTCTGAGCTGGGGATGTATATAAAATACTGAGCACCAAGAGCCCAACAGTCAAAATAGTACAGGACAGCAATCATCAGTACAACTAATCTCATTACATGGAAGCATGTGTGTACCTGTGGCAAATGACCCTAACAGCAAGGCCTTTATCTTACTGAATAAGTAAATAAGTAACTTACTAGAAAAAGAAAATTTCTAGTATTATATTGTTCTTTCTCACTTCTTGGATGCCGCTTTTTTTCCCCCATTTTCTAGTTTTTCCTCTTTAGAGTCTTTGTTCTAACTCTTAACAGATGCTCCCTAAATATATTCAGAAATACTTTTAAATTACATAGCTCGAGCAAGCAATGTTTTCCTCTAAATCTGGTTATGAATATTTGATAGATAGCACTTGTTTTGCCTGAAAAGCTTTAAACTCTGAAGTTTGCATTAAAAAAAAATAGGACACTATTCTTCTTTTTCAGCCTTGCTAAAAAAGCTGTTCAGCAAAGTCTTCAAATGTTTCACAGAAATTTAGCTTCCTGAAAACCAGGTGTACATTTCACTGCCATATATCAGCTCCAATCACGTGGATACAGAAGAGGAGGGCTTCTAATTGTTTCACAGCTGCTGTTAATACTAAGAGCCATAGGCCTGTCAACTGCCTTAACAAAAATTTATTACTATGATTCCTATCAATCAAGGTTATTCCTTCAAAAAAGGAAGAAACAGCTAGAAGTGCTTTGATGCCCTAGTTCAGTGCCTCTAGAAATCATAGTAGCCCGTGGTGCACAAAGAAATTAAACTTTGGCTAGGCTTCCTATGGCATCTGGAAAATGAGCTCTCTTCCACGGTCGGTCAACTTGTCATTTCCTTCCCTTTCTGCTGCTGCTTTGGGGTTTTGAGCCATGTTAAGAGAGCACCTCTGGGGGTGCTTGAACACACCTCGTGACATGAGATGCAATCAGCCCCTGCAAGCTAACCTCAAAGCTATGACAGCCCTTTCCAGACTTTTCTCCTCACCACAGCAGTTGGTCAAATTCTGGCCCAGTGAACTTCGCCAAGCAAGAAGTATATTCTCTTTACTTCCTCATACCAAAGAAAGGAAACAGGTCTAAGATTTTTCCCATTCTAAAAACAAATGATGGTTTACATATTTCCTCACAATGATTGTATAATGCTGTACTTTGTATGCCCAGTTAATAATTGCTTGCAGCCTGCTGCTGATCAAAACATTTCTGCTGCCTCCTCCACCCTTCACTTTCCCCATCCACAATAATGAGAGAGTACATTTATCAGGATGACTGAGGGGGAACATTTTTCAAGTTTTAAACGCTTTAAAACTTCTTCAGAAATGTTGCTTACCCGGTGGAAGTCATGGACTATATCAGCAGGATCACTGTCGGCAAATTCAGGGACTGGCACACTGATAAACTCAACATCTTCTTCCTCCAGGATCTGAATGTTTTGCTCAATCGTGTGGTAGCGAGCACTCTGAGCCTGTGCCCCAGCCTCAGGTAAACTTAAACCATCTTCAATGTACTTTATTCCGCAGAAATACACACCACCCTGCTAAAAATAGTTAACAACCCAGCAGCAAAAACATTAGTAACCTAGAAGATTAAAACTACTATACTCAAAGCACTGCAAAGAAGAAAAACTTGTCAGGGTAGGTGAAATTTTTTCCCTTTAATTTGATTCGTACACCAAAGTAGGAGCCAGTTGCTATCTACAACGGGACCATGGCTAAAACTTTGATTGTACTCAACTCAGAGGGAGTTCTTCCCTTGAATTCAAGGAAAACAGGATCCCATAAGCAGGTTCTTAAAATCTAGTCTTACATGTCTTTTTAGAAAGACAATGAAGTTCCTACATCTATATGCGTATTATTAAATTATGATCTAACTGTAGTCAAAATTACAATTTAGAACTGGTCATCCGAATCACATTTAAAAAGCAAGTCTAACTCTTTAGTCCTGCTTGCAGCAGAGGGTTGATCCAGATGACTTCAAGACTTTTCTTTTAACTTCAATTGTACTGTGAAATTGCTTAGTTTTACAAGACTTCAAAAGTTTTGGAAGGCAGTGTCCAAAATAATTTTTTAACAGTTTTAAAAGACAAAACAGTAATAAAAAGAAATTAAAACAACTAGTTTGTGTCCTTCTGTCACAGAACACATGGCAAGTTGTCTAACTGAAGTGTATCATCAAGTCCTGAGTCAGAGGAAGTCATATACCAAAATTATAGGCCAGATAGTTTTAGAAATATGCAACTTATGCATACGCAAATGCCATCAATTTGAAGTTTTGCATTAAAAACATGTCTTCAGTGCAAGGTTAGCTCAATTCCTGAATGCTTTCTTCAACCCAGATCTGACTCACAGACAAGTACCACAGGTTTGAATTAAACAGCACTTTCAATTTCACCTTACTGGCGTGTGAAAGGTGGAGCAGCCCAGTGCATTAGAAATACAGCAGGCCTTCAGCTACTTGGCTTCTTAATCCACCCACCAAGATACACTATGCTGTTTTAAGCATCATTTGCAACACCACTGCTCCCCCGTAAATTTGTTTAATGTGATAGCCAAAGAGACTATAAACTGCAAAGTCAGCTAGAATTTCTCAAGTTTAATCACTTTGCCTTCCACATTAGCAGCTACTAAAATGGGGAAAAAACAACAATCCTGGTATCAGGGACAAGAAAAAGAATTTCTACCTTATAATTATGTGCACTACCAGTGGGCTAGAGGGCTTCATGTTTTGCTTACACTCTCCCTTTCTGACTCTGTGATCTTGCAACCCCAGCAGTTTCTGAAGCAGGGAGGGTGTGCTCGCACCACTTGGGCGACAGCCCAGCACAACCAGCACTGCCCAGTGACAACTGCCTGCAAAGGAGACAATGTTTAAATCAGATCTCCCATGTTTCAGGTAAATGCTCCATTTCCCGGGGAACCACTGCCTTCACAGGGCTCCTCTTGCAGCAGCACCATTTGTTAAAAGACTGAAAATACATTTTGTTAGAGATCTAATCTTGTCAGCATGGATTCAACTTGACAGAGCATGTTTAAACCACGGTGACTGTGCTATTCCCAAGTCCCCTGCAGGGCCCATATTTCTTTTCCCTGTGGAGGCTAGGAAAGAGAAGAGTCACTGTGTTGCTTTGACAAGCAGTCCCTTCCCTGTGCATTAGCAGTACCACGTGTGTTAGGAAACCTGGGATCAAACAAAGAGGCTTTCAAGGGGTTAATCCACCTCCAACATTTGGCACTGCAAAAGAGGAATGAGAGCAGAAATCTGGGACACCACTGGGGTTCATAAACTCAAGTTCTATTTAGATAACAATCTTTTCTCTGCAAAGTAAGGTTTTCAAAGTGCTGCTCCCTTTTATTTGTCAGCTTCACTTCCGCCCTCCTCTGCTGATCTGTAACTTCAGAGCAGGCCTTACCACTGGCCTTTAGAAAAGCTGAAGTTTTGGAAAGAGAAAAAGATTTTGTTCCTTAAGTTTAGTTTGCTGCTCCTCTTCTAAATGTAATGCAGAAAAACAGTCTGTTACTCTACTTCCCACAGATAAAAACACTAACACAACCCTCTCATTACAAGTATGTGACTTACCTGGAATGCAAAGTATTTGTACAGATAGGCACCACCCAGGATCACACCAGCCAGCATAAAGGCCAGTCCAAAGCACATGCACCAGCACCAGGCCCTCCTCTGCCCAACAGGCACGGCATCCTCAGGGTCCTGCAAGGCATCAGAGAGGGACCTTCAACACACTGTTCCCAAGACAGGTATGAGAGCAGATACTTTAGGCCCAGCAAGTGCAAACACTGCATCCACCAGAAAAGGCTGTATACACTTTATCAAAATTGTTTGGAAATTTATTGTATTTGGCAAAGTTTAAAACAGGTCTATTAAGTTGAGATTTAGTAAAACTTGTACTATCAGTCACTTTCAATGCCATTGTCACCGACTAAATCAGCAGACTAAAAATAAAAATATAATAAAATCTCCTGAGATACCTAATAGCACACAGTGAGCGAGCTACTTCACAGATTGCAGACAGAAAAATATCCATTCTCAGGCAACCTCCATGCAACAACAGCAGAGTGAGGAAGTCAATTCAGAAAGGTCAGATTCTTTTTTACCTCAGTAAACGCAATTTACATTAACTTGAAGAATGAACAAAATATGAAAGCAGCAGAATATATCCTTTCCTAAATTGTTCCATCGGGTCGAAAGAGGCTTTACCACAGCCCGGCTGGCAGAATGGTAAAAATGGGAATAAAAACAACATGCTTTGTAAGCTGTTGTTAAGGAAGCTTTCTGCTCTAAGACAGCATTAGCCATGCCTCTATCTGCTGTTTGTGTAATACTAAAGGAATGACAGGATGTTTCCCCTTTGGGGCACTAGTTTGCATAACCATGCAGTCCCCACAGGCATCCTAAGCAATACACTGCTGCTTGCAAAATCTTTCCTCTATCAGCCACATTACAATGTTCTTTTCTCCTCCAAGTGTCTGCATAACTCACACCCAAAGGGAAAAAAAAAAAAAATCCAACTTTGATTCACCCTGTTCCAAGCCATGATAATCCTGGGAAAATATCTGAATTCAAATAAATACAGAGAAATTAATTACATCTTTGCAACCAAAAAAACAACAGCACAGAATGATGATCAAGGGCAAAATCATTAAAACTGAAATAATAAAACCCACCAAACTAGAAAACTGAGGAAGAGTATGAGCTTGAGAAGGCTTTGAAAGCTATGGTTGTTAGTCAGTGTTGTGCTTCATGGTTTTGGGTTTTTTGCAGTATTTGCTAAATATAAATGATTTTGCACATGAACAAAGTTGTGGGTGTAGTCCCCATGCTGTCTTTGTCCAGTTAGAAAGTAATTCCCCTTATCTGGGGACACCTAATGCAAAGAGGACCCTTCCTATAAATGATGGGAGAAAGTGGCACTTCCTTGGAATGACTCATCCCAGCCATCTTAGAGAAGAAGTGGCATTTTGGAGGGACTTTACTTCCTTTCCACTGATTATAGAGGGGAATTCCTTGGTTAACAAATTAGGTACCTAATTCATATACAGCTAAAATTAAGTGATGTGAAACCCACCCTTACAGTACACTGTAATTATCTTTCATACCAAACTGGCAATGCAGCTTCTTTGCCAGGCAATGGCTGCCAAAATCTGATTCAGAAATATCTGGAGTCAAACTGAAGATATTTCACAGATTTTGTTTTACATTACCTTGCTAACTACTGCAATAAATCAGATTGCAAAATCTCCATCTTTGGAGGTTTTCAAGACTCAACTACAGAAAGCCATGGCTAATCCTGCGTTGGCAACCATCCTGTTTCTAAAGGGAGGCTGGAGCCGATGACTTCCAGAGGCCACTTCCAACCAACATTTCTGGGATATATTACAAGACAAAGTGAGATTGGTAAGAAAACATTTGCTGTTGACTGAAAAAGCAGAATGTAAGGACAAGTAAGAACTCTTTATAGTTTTTACATTACTAATTACTTAAGGAATTTAATGTAAAAATTACGGGATTTCTAGCTGCCTGATTTTTAACCTGGTTGCTTGCAAAGACTGAGAACAGGACATAATACCCATGCTAATCTAATTAACTCTCAGGTCAGGTTGAGAGTCACTGTGGATTCTTCCATAAATCATCTCAATTATAAATCTAAACCAGGTAAACCAAGGATTTTTATGTTGCCCTGTATCATTAGGTAACTATTTCCCTAGATATTTCAAAGCTTAAAGGACACCTTGTTGAAACTTTTTAAAATAGCTGTCATTTAAACCACTGTAAATTAATGTCAGAAAATGGGATAGCAAACTGACTCTGGGATACAATGTCAAAATATTCCCTAAAACTGAATATCCTTTCTTCTTTCTCAATACTGCTTTTATCCTACACACCTTTTTTATCTCCAAGTAGAATTATCCACTAGTGGAATAATTTTCCATTTTTACATTAATTTTTAAGTTCAGAAACACTAACAAACATGCATTTGGGAAATGGTGCAGAAGGCATATGCAGTGTGAGCACCTACTTGGAAATGGGGATTAATGCTAGATTAATTTTACAGAGGCAAAAAGAATAATTGGACAAAACAAGGTAACTTTTACATTTCACCATGCTAGAAAAAACCTTAAGGACAAGTTTTTCACTATTCCAACGTAAATAATTTTACTTTGATATGTAAGATGGCAGGTGTAAACAACAGGTTTAATACAACTCTCTTATCCTTTACCAGCAATTAAATGTTATCACTATTATTTCTGAAAGAATCCCTAGTGGTGGCACGTCAATCTACTTTGTATTTGTACTTGCCTATTGCATTGATTTGTCCCCAGCCTACTGAAAACAGCCCACGGAATTTAGAGCAAGAGTCCAAGCCCAGTTTAGGCTCTTGCTTAGGAGAATGCGTAAAAGCACAGCACCTGATTACAGAGAAAAACTGAGACTGACAACACTGAAAACATTTTATGCTACTGAAAGAGAACACAGGATTGATTTCCTAAGCTGAAAACTAAGTATATTATCAAGCAGTTTATAACCAGCTTAAATTAAAATATTATAAATAACTTACTGAAGCAAAATTATACTCATATTAGTAGCTGCACCATGGCTAAGCTCTCTAACCTTTTGTATTGTTACCATGACAGCTTAGTTTGGACTGTATTGACCCAAAAGAATAATTTGTCCCTTGCTATATAAATCTGACCCTCTGCACTGCAAGAGAACAAAGTGCAATAGATGCTCACCCTCCTTCCAGGTAACTCATGTTCCGAAGGAAAACACATTAAGTGAAAGCAGATTCCCAGTTGGAGGGACATTGCTGAATTAGCACTTCTCCCCACATGGTTACAACTGCCAGAGCACAACATGAGATTGCAGCCTCACTGACTAATTTTTCTCTAGGACAGCTTTCCACTGACAGAGGTATCTGAGAAAAGGAAGCCTCATGTACTTGAGGTGAAGACTGACCTCTAAAAATATGCCTCTCTACTTTTGTAAGCAGCAATAATTAATCATTACTGTTACGGTCCTTTTGTTTCCCCTCTTCTGTTTCATCCCTGCCCTGGGTACTTTCAACTCTCTCGTGAATCCTCAGCCTTAAGATGATGCCACAGAACTCATCTTTTCCGATGCAAAATGCCTTAGGAGGAACTGGATGCAAGCCCAAAACTGGCTTGTTTCCCTTGATGAGCTGATTGTTCTAATTGGAAAACATCTGATTAGCCTATTTCCCATTGACAAGACAGGAAACAGAAGCATCTCCCTGCCACTTGAACATTAAATACTACAGTGTTAAAATTAAATAGTTCAGAACTTCCCAAACTCAGTAGCTTCAACCTCTTGCAGGAACGATTTTCCTGCAGATAGAAAATGAGAAGCATTAAATTCTGTATTATTTGAGACTCACAAGATTTATATCTAGAGTTCTCACAAGGAAGTTACTGCAGCTTTCAGTACAGATTCCTTCATCAATGACCACAGCAGGTAATGCAAAGCTGCTGTCTTGTTACTGAAACCATGAAACACTTCGCATATGGACTGATGATACCACAAACTATTTACCAAAGCACCACTCAACTACAGAGAGTTCTTCACATGAACATCTTTAAGATAATTAGCATTAACTGTTCTGCAGTAGGTTAAAAGAAAAAAAGTTAATACCCGTTTAAACATGCAGTTATTGATGGCTACTAGCCATATATGCTCTTGCTCTTTTAGTTCAATTTTAATGCTACTTTTTTTTTTTCTTTAGATAAATCCTGAATTTCAGAATGATCAAATTCATGTTTGGGGTAGTATGACAAATTTATTCTAAGAAGCTCCAATACTGAGCCACAAATATGTATAATTAGACTTCGTAATTACTTAGATTTTCCCCTTGTGGCTTTTTATACATAGTGGAATATAATTGCTTTAACATTATAAAAGTTAAGCAGTCTAAAAACTTACAAGGCATATGTCTAGCTCATATTAAAATGAGTGAGATTATCAGACCTTATGCCTTTGCAGAAATTAAGGACACATCAATGATATGATAAAAAAAAAACAATCATGAATCAGTTAGCTAATAATCCACCTAAACCAGATATGATGGATAATATGCTGTGGGAAGTCCAGAATACTGAATGACTGCTAAACAGCTATGCAAAAGATAATGTCCCAAATTTAAAAATAGATATGATAGCAATAAAAATAATTTTGGGAGGGGGAAATGTCTTTGAGAACCAACACATAGTCTTTGATTCACAGAGAAACCAGATGCAAAGTATTACTGAGTATTGCAAATGTTACTAAAAATGTCTACAGTATAATACACAAAATGTCCATAATTATGCAGGTGAGAATAACATCTAATATATATATATGTGTGTGTGTGTGTGTGCATGTATATATATAAACACACATATAAGAGCTTACAGTTAATGTGGGTAAAACTGGCTGGAAGCTGTTTAGAACAGTTTTCTTTTGAGCTCCTTTGTGTGCCACTTAGTTCACATGGATGGACAGAATACAGTGGAGCAGACTGAGCTTCCTAAATCCAAATATTGACCAACTGCAGCTTTAATTAGTGGAACAGGAAGAAGGGAAGTTAATGATGACTCCCTAAAAGCCTTTTTTAATGAGAGGCTAAAAAGTCTTGAATGAAAATACTGACCAACGGCTGTATAAACTGAATTCTGTTGGTCAGGCTCACCTGCTCTGACTTGTAAATCTGACATCTGTAGAAAAGACAGTCCATTTAAAATGAACTAAATTATGGAAGAGCTCTGCATTCCTTCAATGGCATTCCTGCCTGAAGACTGCTCCAAGCCTGGTATTCTATTTATTACTTGTTGCAGATGGGAAATTAAGGCAGGCTTTTGCAAGACTCCTCACTTGGCAGATGCTGCAAATCTGGAAGGCCATAGTACTGATCTGCCTCTCAAGCAGTAATTTTATGCTTACTAATAAAATAAAATTTAAATTTTAAGTACAATGATCTTTTAACTTGCCATTTGAAAAAAAACCACTCTATATACAATAGATGGTTCAGAGATTTCTCGCTTATCCGACAAACAAGCTATGGTTGTTTATGTGCAGTTGATATCTGAACACTGCAACCCTTCTGTGGCAGCACTGCCAGTTCCTCTTCTGTCACAATGGACAGGGACTTGTCCATCTGTCCAAAGGCTCTCTGCCTGAAGAATAGCATGAAAACCAGAACTTAGTTCTACTGCTGTTTGTTGTAGTCACGTAGCCTGAAAAAACAAGGAGAATAATAATACAAACAAGGCAGTTTGTATTATTAAACTCCTCCTTCTGCATTTCTAATATCTGTATATGGTTTTTGAAATAATATTGTGAATACAAAATCTGTTATACAGCATTGTGAAATCCAGAAGTGAGAAGAAAATACATTTTAAGAGCTTTACCAAGTTCAAAATCCAAAGTCATTTTCATATTACTTGAATGCTACCTTTCATCAAATGATGGAGGAGTTTTATGAAAAATGAGGTATCTATCAAATGACTCATTTCATGGTTCAAACATCATAACAGAATAAAAGCATTAGTATAAGCAGCCAGCTTAAAATCATCTTAGAAAGGGAATCAGCACTGATGGGTAGGAAAGGAGCTGCAGGTGCATGTATTGGGAAAGACAGAGGTGAAGAGAGAACAAAAATCGGAATGCAGACAAGAGAAGGGCAGCAGGAAATAAAACTAGAGAGAAACATCATAGAAAATGAAGAGTTCCAATTTCTCTGCAGGAAGTAAAGGAAAATTACAACTGTAAAGTGAATATAAAGGACATGAATCAGCATTTCACCTACAGCTATGTGATGGAGGGAAAACCAAAAAACATATCCTGAAGAGTAATCCTGTAACTAACTGACGTGCATAATCCTGATTTACCTAAATACTGCCTTCATTTCTGAGAAAAGAGACTGCAAAAGTTGATGGGAGCCAACAATTAAAAAGGATGGGTAAAGGAGGAAGAGGCCTGTAACTATTTAGACTGCTGCTTTGGTTAAACTTTGGAGTAGCGTTAAGAGTAGTCATTGTTAGCTTTGGTCTTACACAAACTAGAAAGTGGCAGGGGGAGGGGAAGGAAGGCAGAGTGTGTGTGACACACCCAGACATGCTTAAATGGCCTCGAAGTTCTGTTTCTGTAGACCAGGCAAAGTCTTTCTTTGTGCACATGCACAACTTTTGGCTATATCCTCAAACCAAGATGTCTACAAGAACTGTACAAATAACCACACACAATGTATTTTACTGTTTTCTTCAAACTGTGCTCCCCCAGATTGTTCCTCTTCTCTGTCCAGTTCCAAGATCCACTAACTTGCTTTTCTTGCCACCAAACCCAGTGGTTTCAAGTCTTCCTAGAACTTCCTCCTTGTCCTGTGTCTATGCCCCCTGTATCTTTCCCCACCCCAAAGCAGAGTTCTCCAGTCTCTGCCATGTGCTGAGTAACTGGGCACACCTTGTTTCCCTTTCCTCCTTTCATCACTGCCACCAAATAAACTTTTCACCACATCAGTGTGCTGTGCTCTGGTGAAGAGGAGCTGGGCTGTGGCCACAGAAGTGCTCTGTACTTTGACCTGCCACACCACCCGGCATTCCTGTGCCTCTTTACTGTAAATGCTCAGGGGTAAGGACTGCCCTCTTTTTTCTTTCTGTACAGAGATTAGTACAACAGGATTTTAATACTCCCTTACACTCCTTCTGAACATGAGGAAACACTTTTTTTACTGTGAGTGTTACCAAATGCTGGCACAGCTCCCCCAGGGAGGCTGTGGAGTCTTCATCCTTGGAGCTATTCAGAAGGTGACTGAAGATGGTCCCATGGTCCCAAGGAACCAGCTCCAGGTGGCCCTGCTAGAGCTGGGGCGGGGCAGGGGGGAGAGGCAGGTGACCTCCAGAGGCCTCTTCCAATACCAGCCATTCTGTGACACACATCTACAGTTTTTAAGTAACACTAATACCATACAGGGTAAGGATTAATAAATAACCCCAACCACTGGCTTCCTTACAGAAAAAATACCCTCCAGGACTGCTGGGTCTTTGCTAGACAAGCAATAATAAAGCTCCACACATCCTTAATTTTCTTTGCTTTGGGGTTTTATAATTTTTCTGCCATTTCCCCACCCCCCACATGAAAACTTCAACAAAACCTACATTTGGAAAATGTCTTGTCTTTAAATGTCTGGATACTGAACACAAAAGTTTTTGTGCCACCGACCATCAGAGAAATCCACAGTTGCCACTGTCCTGTACTGAATACAAAGTTTTCATAAGCTTGGCTAGTGAAGAGATGGTGGAAGTCACATTTATTTATATGATATAATAATGTTGCTGAATTTATCTACGCATTTTCATCAAGTAGGATGCTGGAAATTTGTTCTGCATTCAACACTTATTTTTCTCAAGTATTTAAAAATAAGTGTTCTGGTGCAAGTTTGCAAGTCCTAGACCAAAACGTGCAGGTGAAAGCTTGTCTACATATCTGGCAAGAGGTGCCTGAGGGATGTCTATTTATTTTAAACAAAATCTTCAAACCAAAGAGGTCATATGGGACATTTTTCAGAACACATTTTGCTTTCAGAAAACAAAAACGCTACACCCTTTACAGTTACAGCATGTCAAACACAGCATTTCATTAAACTGTCCAATTCTGAGAAACACTTCATTTTTAAACATCGCAAAAAACAACTCTTTCCCCACTTGCATTCTTTGACTTACAACTGACTTACATTCTCCTGTTCTTATAAAAACTACACTAAATCAATCTATAACTTTAATGCAGTATTTCTCTCATCTTTATCCTGAATTAGATCAGTGTTTGAAAACAGGAACTTAGAAGGCTCCTATTGCACTTAAAATGGATCAATACTAAATTATCTTTTTGACCTTGATTGTTCTAGTTCCTGTCTCTTCTTATCCTGCTCACTTTTTTTATCTAAAATTTCTCTGCTTTTTTCCTACAACTGCCTGAATCTCAGACATCACTATGATAGAACACCATGTGTATTTAACCTAGATTTCTCTCAAGGCTATTTTCCCAAGCGGCATTGGCTCTTTCACCCAAGAGATCTCATTAGCATGCACATATGTGCCACTGAGCCTCAGAATTTAATAACTCTATTCCCAGTTCAGCCACAGATGGTATGTCATCTCAAGCAACTTACAAATTCTGTGTCTTAGTTTCTCTCAGAAGTAGAATCCAGCATCACTGAAACCACTTGTGAGGCCTGTAGTCCAGCCTTTTGCTCTAAATGAGGGTGGATTCTGAAGGCTGTCCAGGTTGCTCAGAGCTCTTGTCCAGTCAAGACTGAAAACCTATCAGGCTGACACTTCAAAGCTTCTCTGGGTAACCTCCTCAGAAGCATTCAGTTCTCCTCAGACTGAAAAATATTTTGCTTATACTAATTAGAGGCTCACCTTTTTCAGTTTATGACCACTGTTTTTTCAGTCACCTGCCCAGGTGTTGGGAGGCTGCTGTGACATCCACCCTGCAGCAGTTTCATCTCCAGGTCGAACAAGCCCCATTTCCTTGGCCACTCCTCACAGGGCATATGCTCCAGACTCCAACCATCATGGTGGCCCCTCCTGGACTTGCACCAGTTTGTGACTGTCTGTTTTTGGATCAGAAAGCTCTCAGCCCTCAAAGATGCCACTGACTTGTGCCCAGCTGATGGTCCACCAGAAGCCCTGGGTCTTTCTCATGCAGAGCAGCTTCCCAGTCAGGTGATCCCCTGCCTGTCCTGATGGAGGGAATGAGTCTGCTCTAGGTAGAGGACTTTGTATTTGCATTTGTTATTTCTGATTTTGTTGAGCCCATTAGTGTAGCCTGTTGGTGTTTTTCTGAATGGGAGCCCCATCCTCAAACAAATACACCCTGCTAATACATATATTAGTGAATTAAGGTGCATAGTACCTGTACGGCAAGCAGAGTTCTCCGAGTGAAAACCATTCTATATGCAAATACTGAATAGCATTTAATTGTAGCACTTACGATTATCAGCACAGAGGAGCTGACCTTGAAAGGCTTATATTTGATTATGTCCTCTTTCTAGGAAAAACTGTTTTAACCAACTAAAGGGCTTCACTGCAATTAGACTATTCAAAGCCTGAGGTGGAGCACACACTCCAGTGTCCAACACCTGGCTGCATCACGCCCTGCACAATCAGACGCTGGCCATTGTTCAAACACCTCACCAAGAGAACTTCACGAAACTCAAACTTCAGGCAAGACAACTCATCACCCTCTAAAGCAATCTCAAAAGGTTTTGTTTGGCCTCCTACCCTGCACAGGGTACTGCATTTTCAAATGTATTAAGTGCAAGGGTTTTCTATTTCTGTGTAGACTTTATCTTTTAAAATAAATAAATACATAAACAAATAGGCCTTGGTGATTCTCAGCAACTATATGAGATCCACCTCGGAGATCATGGACACCTCCCAGTTATGATCTTCCCAGCATATTCTTTTTTCACGGTCATTCCACTGTCTCATTCTACCCTCAAAGGAGCAGAAAGCTGCCATCAAAAGCAGCTGTTTGCTGAACCCTAGGAAGAAGACAACCACAAATTAACCCAGGATTTGCATTCAAGGAACTCTACTCTTAAAATGCCTGTGGGTTTTATTTTTATGTGTGTGTATATATATATATTTACATACTTAATAATATATAAACTTTATAAGAATATTTGTATACACATACTGACACTATTATACGGAAAGGACAAACAAGATACCAATTTTTTTTTCACAATCTCTATAGTAACTGTTGGGCAAATATTACTTTGCCATTTTTTGATGGGGAATTTTGCTTGTAGATGACACTTGGATCCCTCAGAAAGGACCTATGTTTCTCTGTATGTGTATTGTCATCCAAACCCTACTTAGGCCACGTCATGTCTGCCACAAAACCATTTCTGACTTCACTGCAGAGCTTAATCTTATTAATTATCTCATTCCTTTGGTTTACCACATCTGTAAAATTAGGACAGATATCCGCGTTTTATAAATTAGCATGCTTTTCATCTGTAGATTCAAAGTAATTTCCACTGAGGATAAAAAGCAGTACATAAATAGTAAGAAAATGAATGCTGTATTATTCATACAGATCAAGAGAGTAAAAGCAGATAATACTAACCTTTGTCAATCATAGCATAAGGGGAGATGGGGAGAAAAAACGGGGGAAAAAAAAAGGAATCTGTGCAACAGCTAACAAAACACATAATCACGTATCCCAGCTATAGTTACGTTTTAAATATGTCATAATGTGTTTAGAAGCACAGAATAAAGAACTTTTAAAACTACTAGAACTTAAAAATGCAGTATTTGCTTTTGAAGATATTTCCTGAGAGTCACAGAGAAGATTATTTTCTTCGTATGTAAGCTATTTGGTGCCTGTAGCTTGTGGCTGCTGGAGAGAAAATACATATAATGCCGACAAATATTCCAAAACTGCAACTGCAGAAGAATTAACTGAAAACATTACTGGAGGTAAGTATGTTTACCATTCTTATACTGTCCCCAAAAGACCTTTAGCATCAACATTTACTAAAATGCTGATAAGAAAAAAAAAAGAGGAAAAAGACATGCAAGTAACAAAAAATATAATGAGTCTATAAAAACTAAACTGTTAGATTATACTTGCAACTGCAAATGTTTCATTAAAACACTTAACATGAAAACAACATATATACACTATATTTGTAAATTAAACCTTTCTTGAAATAGATGTTCATATTTTGGATTAAATATTCATTATAATGGAAGGAGTCTAAACAATTTCCCTTAAAAATACTGCTGATGCCAAGAAAATTTTCTTTCAAATGTTTTTCACAGTAAAGATCAGCATTTCATTTTGATCCACATCTTCAGAAATTAACTTATTTAATTTGAGCTTTCCCACTGAATAGAACTTTGGTTCCAACAGCTTCTTAAGGGGTGTTCTTCACACTACTATACAATGTTAATATCCAAACTAGTTTCTTGGAGCTTATCAGAAAGACAAGAGTATTGCAATACAGAAAGACAGGAGTGAACATAAGAGGACTGCTTATGGCGTTTACTATATGATTACAGCACAGGACAGTTTTTCTAAATATTGCACTATATAAAGCTTCATCCAATCACAGACTTTTCCACATGATGATGTTAACTTCTCCAAATACATTTTTAGGGCAATGGGCCTCAGCCAAGTAAAACTTTGTTAATCTGGAAAGAGAAACTATTCAGAACTGCATAAAGTGTTTGCATTGTCTCTGTAGTCACCCCTGCACTGAATTCACATGAGCTGTAAGGTACAGCCATCAGCTCCTGCTCAGTCAGCCAAAAGCGCAAAAAATACAAATAACTGACACAGCAGTTATCACAAAGGTCTGGCATTAAATATCATTCTACTGGGAAATGGTTGTATTTCCCAACCATAGCTTTGTATTTGTTATTCAAGTCAGGAAGTTATGAGAAACAGAAAAGGAAGTGAGATACAGAGCACTGACAGAACTCCTCTGTCCCACAGGTTCATTTCCATTGCTGGGGGGACGGGAATGGCACAAGCTCTTCCAGATCAGTTTTTGAACTTTCTAGCTTCTAATTCCAAATCCTGAAACACACTTAAAAATAGCAGGAGATTGTCAGAGGAGCACCACAAACATTTAAAGATCTTGTTTTTTAGTATCTCTCAAAAGCTGGCAACCTCTAAGGAATAGCTTTAGGAGCCAGATATGTCAAGATCACAGTTACCTTATTATCAGGAAGCTGTACTACTTAACCAGTAGCACAGATTCACCAAGTAAAAGGATGCAGGCAATGACATCAGCCACAAGGCTTCTTTTTTTATGAAGTGTTCCTTATTAACAACACAAAGTATGTTCGATAAACTCAATTTATCCTAATTTATGTTTGCAGGTATGCACAAAGTCAAATGAAGTAACAGAACCCTGGGTACCCTTGTGCCTGAAACTGGAAGGTTTTTTAATCTTTGGTTTGCTGGGTTTCCATTAAAAGCTTAGCAATGTCTCGAAGGAGAAGGGGGAAAGAATTCGGTTTGTTAGGATTTTTTACCTCTGGTCCTCCTTTAAATAATCATGCCTTAATCCACAATGATCTGACATATAGCAGAAGCTGGTTGGTTTAATGACCTAGTTGCATCACAGAAAATACAGGAAAATACAAAGACTGCTCTTTCCCCAGTGGCGACTGGTGAAAGGCCTGTAGAAAATTTGTCTGGAGGAAGCCTATAAAGGGAATAAGGAAGCTCCTCCAAGAAAAAAAGAAACAAAACCCAAAAAAAACCCCAACCCTTAACCATCTAACTACAGACATGTCCCATGAAGTGGGAAAACATGCTTTTCTGACAGCAAACCAATAAGGAAATGACTATTTATTTATGTGTGTGTACTAACATCTGTAACATATAAATATGTTACATAGTATTTATATATAAACTGTAAAGTTAACATCCTTATTTCAGAAACATCTAACACCAGTAACATAAAATCTAAGGAGGTTTCTGCATAGCAAAATAGTGCTTATTAGTTGCTCAACATATTTCCCAGGTGGATCCCCTCACTCTATGTTAAAAATATCTATTTTAGTACACTTTAGGAAAGATTTAGCTAAAGTGAAAAAAAGAGATTAATTTTAAAGGTCGGAGTAATAATGTTCTCAAAAGGAATAAACGCAAAAAGCTGCTGCTTTTAAAATTATTAATATTTACACTTTCACACTGAACTCTCTGCAGATACAGTTATCCAAAGGTCAGCTACAATTCATAGGGGTGAATCCACAGCTTCCCTGCCCAAAGCTGTCTGTGGTAAAGATGCACTGCACTGAGCACCCCAAGATAAAAAATACCGTTTCAGAATGTTGCCACCTACTGCAAACACAAACAGCCTGAGAGCTATGGAGGGCTCAAAGATCTTTGGGGAGGGCCTAATCTATTCAATCGCCTCTGCAAAATGTCTGAAGACTTCAACTGTGCTCAGAACCATCTCTGGCTCTCCAAAGATCTATTGTAGGGAGAAATGTTAAAATACCACACATTGTTTGTTTGTTGGGAAACTGGGTCATAAAATAGCCTATTGTAAAGACAATGAGCAAAGTGGAGAATTAAATGTGGCCTAAGAACCTTCACTAAGAATATTCTGTATTTTGGCTAAGAACTGTGGCATAGAACTACCATTCTAAAGTCAGTAAGAAAGTTTTAATGGCTGCCTACAGTAAGTATGGAGATGCTTTCACAACACACCATGTAATACCAATGATTTATGCAGAGACAGGATTATCACTCTTGATTTTTAAACTCCTTTTAAAGTAATATACTCCAGTGCATAAGACCATTGCCTTCTGCAAAAGCTTTTAAGCTGTTGTTCCCAAGACATGTTCCCTACTCTTCTTGCATCTTCTCTTACCTTCCCCAATTTATTTCCTATTGGTACCTGCATCAGAGGTTACTGAGCAAATTTTGGCAAGATCAGAGTATTTCTCTACTACATCATCAGCATATTTTGGCTGCAAACACTCTTTGATAAGTCCTTGGAAGATTATGCATTTGAGAGTAATTTTGTGATTGCAGAGTTGCAGTCTTCAAGACATAGTGCTGGGAAAAGCAGCAGAACAAGATTGTTCAAAGAACTAGCTCAAAAACTCATTCCATTAATTTTTATTTTCTGGACATTTCAGAGCACTTGTCTGTTTTCACTAATATCAACTGGTTTACTAATACCTCTTGCTCAAATCTTTGGTAGGTTTTTGATAATAAAATTCTGAATGTACAGTTCTCCTGATCCTCTTCCACTCTTACAGTTTTCCCTTTACTTCAGTCCAGAATGCCTCCCAGGACTTTCTTCATAAAAGAAAGCTTCATAAAATGTTGTTATACTTTTCCTGTTTACAGTTGCAATCTAAATCTATTTATTTTCCTAGAGAAACAATGTAGCAGAGGGGAAAACAAAGGTCCAACATATGCTGGCTTGGATATGTGACTTTTTTAATCTACCAGAATTCACTCTTCCAGTATACATTCCCACACTGCCTTCAAACCTCACTTTTCCAGCAATGAAGTGATATGAATAATACATCTGTCAGATGTGGTTTATTTTTCCCCTTTCCTCCAAAGAACTGCATAGGCAGCTGAAGTTGTGGAGCGGGAGGGGCAAGATCTGTTTCTAATGCAATTGTTTTAGAGAAGGCGAAGTTCAAAGAGCATATCTTGCACTTACCTCAAAGGTATCAAGTTTTACAAGGGCCCTCAGTTCCTTTATTCTGTCCTAAGATCTGAGAATAAACTAGCAGCGTTGAAGAACCACATACCTCTAGTGCTACATGACATAATTTGTTTCACTATTGTTAATCCTGCATGGATTGCACAGCATTTTTTACTAAACTACAGATGACACTGCTCTTCTCAGATATACTTTTATTTATGCTCCAAAACATGCAATCAAAAAAAAAAAAAAAAACCCTAGTCAAGAGAATTTTGCAAACTGTTAGGTGCAGGTCTGCAGTCCTGCAGAGAAAAGACAGAAATGTGTCAAGGAGAATGTCAAAGACTTGATGTCCCTTAAGAGCATTCATCTGCTTTTTGAATTTTCATCTGTACTGAGCGTCTGCTCCTAGCATTCTATTTAAGGACTGGTTTAAGCTTTGTTAAGGCACGTTCATCCCCTGACAACAGTGCAAGAACTTTAAAGTAGCTACTGTGAGACCAGACCACCTTTTGACCTGGTTAATCAACGTTCACAAGTCTCATTTCTAGGCAAGGAAAGCAGTACTGAGACCTGGACAAAGCTAAGGCAGATCCTGTACCTCATCCTCAGCTGCAAGAATTTACAGCTCTGCGTTAAGGAAATCATATTCAAATGACATGCTTCCGTCAGTATCTGGACAGGGTCAGAAGGATTTGTTCCCTAGTGTACAATTAGCCAGATGTATTTTGTTTGCTTAGCAGTAGGAAAAACAAGCCAAATATGGTAGGCTGTCTGGAAACAAACATCATCCAGGGCAGGTCTGGATTCCCAGATAGTATGAAAACCCCATGTTCTGGAACATGTAGCTTGTTTCTCCCTTACGTACTTGGTGTTAAACTGACCACCAAACCTGCAGTCAGGAACTCTACAGCTCAATCTGGGCTCAGGGAAGCCATGACTTTCTAGAGAATGGCACTCCTGCTACGAATAGGAAGCACTTAACGGATTTCCCATAATTGCAGACAATTTGAGTAACAATACTGTCTCATCTGTTGTGGCGCACTGTTTTATTAAGTCTCACTTAAATACTTTGGTCAGAGTTTTATTTGTAAGTGCAGTATGTTCAGTAGAAGTGTGAAATTTAACCACTTGCTGTACCAGGAAGATGTCACTAGAAACATCTTGGTGGTTCCTAAAACGACAACAGATTCTGCAGGCGAAGAACCTGGCCCCATCAAAGTCACAGAAAAACCTGCACGAGGGCACAACTTCATGCTACAAACTGTCTTTCTAGGCAGAAGTTCATCATGAAGATTTAGAAAATTAACAAACACTGTCGCTTTTGCAGAGTAAATCTGGTGATTCACAGGCCTGATGCACAAGAAATTGTGAAAGCAAATGAAAACATCAAGACACGCTGTTTATGTGCAACTGGCCATGTTTTAAGTTTTCATTCACTTTTCAAAGAGCTTAAAGCAAAGTACCCTACTCCTAATTAAGGAGCAGTTTTGATTACCGGAGCATAAAAATTGCAACCAAAACCCTTTATATCCTAAGCAGTTTTGCACTTCAAAAACTTTAAAAGCCGCTGCTGTTTTGTGCTTTGTTGCTGTTTGCAGAGGGGAGGCGACAGCAGCGCCTGGAGTTTGGGTGCTGTTTTGGGGCGGGGGGAGGCAGCTCTTTGTTCCTTTATTTAAGCCAGCGCCAAGTTCCGAGGCGAAGTTCTCGGTATCGCACAACCACCAGGCTCTGCGAACACGCTGCGGCACAAGCACGGCCAAACCCCAAACTTCACCCTCGCCAAGCTCTCCCTCGCCCCGAAGCCTTTGGGGTCCGGGAGCAAGCCCGCAGCCCGCCGGACTGAGCCGTACGGCCAGGGGGGATCGCAGGCGGTGGGAAGACCAGGCACGATGCGCCTTCTCCATGCAAAGCAGCCCCCACCGCCGACCCGAGCACAGCGAGGGGGCTGAGGGTGCGAGCCGGCAGCCGGCCCTAAAAGCCGAGTTGGCCGCGGTCCATGAGCTGTCGGAGCTAACCAAAAAAAAAAAAAAAAAAAAAAAAAAAAAAAAAAAAAAAAAATTAAACCAGAACCACCACAGAGATCCCCGGAGTCGGAAGAAGCGGAGCTGCAAAGCTCGTTCCCTGTCAGCCATTTTAGAAGCGTGAGCCGAGCGGGGCGCACCGCAGCGCAGCTTTCCCCGCCGGCCCGCCCGCGGTTCACCGCCGCGGGCAAGGGGCGCACAAAGAGCAGCATCGTCCCCGCCGCGCTCCCCTCCCCGGGCGGCGCCGCAGAGTGGAGCAGCGCGCCCGGCACCATCCGCAGCCGGGCCGGCCCCGGCGCCTCGGTGGCCCCGCCGCCCTCACCTTGGTGTCCGGCGGCAGGATCAGCACCTGGCTGTTCTCCTCCTCCTTCTTCGCCGCCTCCTTCTGCGCCAACGCGGAGTTGAACGACACCTTCACCATGGCCGGTTCTCGGCGCTCGGCACGCAGGAGAAAGAGGACGAGAAGCAGCCCGCACCGGCGGAGCCTCGCAGGCTGTTTCCTGCCTCGCCGACCCCCCGCTGCCGCCTCTCAGCGACTGCCACCCCCGTCCCCTTGTCAGGCGGCGGAGGAGGTGGAGGAGGAGGAGAGGAGGAGGCGGTGCCTGACGGGGCGGACGGAAAGAGGAGAGGTGGTGGCAGCGGGGCCTCGCCCTTTGCTCGCCCCGCCCTGCCCTGCCCGGCCCGGCCCGGTGCGGCGAGGCGATGGGGTCGTGGCTGGGAGTGTTCGTGCTGCAGCTGCCCGGTCGGTAGCCGAGAGTAGCGGGGCCGCCGCTTAGCAGTGCCTGGCCGTGCCCCGGGAGGCATCGCCCTGGCCTCGGCGGGCAGCCCCGCGGGGGTCCGGCCGCCCAGCCCCCGTCTGGCTCCTCTGCGAGGCTTGGGGGCCGGCTCGCCTCGGGCCCACACGCTGCTGGCCCTGCCCTTCCCCGGGGCACGGGTGGCACAAGCAGTTCGGTTCACCCGCTGCGGTGCCAGCATTTCTCTGGTTGCCATTTTAATCTGATTTTAGTTAAAATGTTTGGGTCCTGTGTTCGGGAAGAAAGTCCCCAAAATGTTACATAGGCAGCGTGGAGGTGAAGTCCAGCAGTTGTTAAACTCCTCGGAGAGGATACGAGGAGCAAGGGCGAAGTGGAGGTGTGACCTTCCCTCTTCCTCTCCGGTGCAGTGGGTCTTAGAAGTCCAGTGAACCCAGCACACCATCCTAGTTGGATGCTCTACAGTAAAATTATGTGATACGCCTATGCGAATTTACATTGTGGGGATGATTGTAGGCTGCTCTGACAAGTATTTCATTGTGGTGACTCACCTGGGTACAGCTGATTTCCTGGCACGAGTTTGGCAGAGTAATGTTTCTGTCGCTCTTAGTGAGATACCTGGCAAGCAAAATGCAGTCCTTGAATTCAGCGGGTGCTCTGCTGTTGACTTTGGCAAAATCCGGTTTTTCTCCCAAAGCATTAGATGGCACCAGGACTGAATTGTCCTTATGCTGCGTGCCTGGTCATCTGTGTCCTTTAAAATTGTTGACATAAAATGGCTGACAGAAAAGTTAACCCGCATCATGCTATCATCCTAAAGTATTTAAAGAACTATGGATCATTTAATTTTTTTTTTTAAGATATAAAATCCAGAAAGCAAACCATCGTAATTTTACATGACCTCAAGATAAAACAGCTGATGATATGGCTTGCACCCAAGACTGCAAATTGCCCCAGGTATTCCAAAATTTGGTCTAACTGCCTTAAAATTCAAGAGAGGTTAACTGAATCATTTGCAGATATTTCACTGAAGTATAAAAAGTTATGGGAGCCGAGGAAGACAAAACACAGAGATTTCTCTAGGCACTTTCCAACCATATTTGGTATGACCTTGGAGGTTTTACTTTAATAGGAACTTTCATTGAAAGTATTTGAGCATCCTACATGAAAACAATAAAGTAATTTATTAAAACTATCATAAGCTACATTTTCCAGACTACTACTATGGATTTTTATTTTTTTTAATTAATTTTTTTTTTTTTTTTTTTTATAAATGGGATTTTATTGTCTCACTCCCAGATTGAGAAAAGCACCAGGTGACACCTCTGTTCCCATTTCAAAGGGAATCTGTGCAAGCGCACTGTGTATTCAGGACAATATTTAGCATGCAAAGGCTGCAGTTCAGAGTTTTACTTTGCTTTGTTCTCCTTAATGACATCTTCAGATATTCCTTTCAGAGAGATGGGTATGCAAAAGACAGTCAAGGCTAAGGCATGGCATCTTATTATCTGTGTCAAAGTACATCTAACTCTTTCCCCGGGCAGCATACACTCTTATCTTCCCAGATCAAATATACTCTGTCTGCTTCATGAATCATGTTTACAAACCATGGCAGCTTACTGTAGCTGGATTAGAGCAGCACCCTTACGTGTTGCCACTTCTGACCTTTCTCTTAGGGAGAATTTATTAGGACTATTTCTATTAGAGTCCAGGCAAAGAATAAAGCACAAGGTGAATCTCTGTGCTTTGCTTTGCTTCTATGTGCTTGCTTTCAGGCTGTGGTTTCACAAGCAGCTAAGCTGATAGGATGGCTCCATTCCTCTAGAAGGAAATCTTGTCTCACCTTCTTCCTCCTCTTGTCCTTAATCTTCCCTCTCATTCTTCATACTCTCCTCCTCCCACCAGCAGTTTCACCCATTGCCTGTGCTACATGTATGGCCCCTGCATATCTAAGTTTTTCTGGGTTGATTTTTTGCTTGGTTGGTGAGTTATGTCAATCCAGAGAGGTATAAGGACCAGCACCAGTATCAACAGTGAGCCTGTGAGGCCAAGGCGGGGAGGAGGGGGGAAGCGAGGACAAAAGTCTCCTCACTTCTGCACAGATAACTGTATTAAACCAGCCCATTACCTCTCGTAAAACCACAGTGTCATTTTTTTCTCAGGCAAGTAGGTGAATCTCAGTTTATATCTGTATGACTTTCTTATTCTGTCTCAGATTTCAGGTTTCTGCCCCTTTTCTCTCATGTACAAGGCTTCATTTCCTTCAGTCCCCTACCCCATCATATCAGACACTCCCCCCTCAGGAAGAGATGACCAATATTGTTTAAATCTGTCTGTGTCCTTGGGCAGATGTTTTGCATTCTTTCAGCTGACACTAAAAACTGGGCAACTCATTGATTCTTATTTACCCTGAGTGGAAAATGGCTATTATATCCATAGGACTGGGAGCTGCTTTCTCTTCCTGATGTCACTCTTAAAATGCCACAGTACTTCAAGCAGTATCTCTGCTTGCCCGTCTACAGTTCAAAATCACCTTGTGCTATCTCTTACACTGGGATTATAAGATTCTAATGCCTGTGCTAGACATCTGTGGATTAAAACATGTAAAACTGGGAGGGCGGTTAAATATTGATTTTGTCTACCAAAAAAAGGGCACTATTTTGAGATGAGGAGAATGTACTTGTATTTAAAGTTTCTTTTATAAATCTTTCAAGTGCAACTGAATGTGGAAAATTCCATATGGCATCATGGTATTTTTTAATTGTTTCTGCTACTCCTTGTTTCTTGTTAACCGAATAACATTGTGATATGGTGTGTCTTAACGTTTCCCTCAACCACTCCTCCCAGTTTTATGTCTCTCCCCATATATATTTATCTGTCTCTGTCTAACTATGTATGTCATTCTCATTTCTTGGAGCAGGGGGAGGGAGGAGACAAGCGGAAGCTGTTTCTGTGACAGACATTTTTTAAGCCTGCTTTCTTAGCTAGCAGTTGAAATCCATTTACACTGTTTCAAAGCTTTTCACACCATGGCTGGCTCTTCCTCTCTGCCTTATTCTGCCTTCCACCCCCACTTCTTCTCCGCAGGGCCCCCTCAGCTTTCACCTGAAAGAAGTCTCATCTACCAGATTCTTAGCCAAATGGCCCACAAAAAACTTGCTCTCACAGTGTCCCTTTTGTGCAATCCCTGAATTAATTCACAAAGACTTTACTAAGAGTAGACTTAGATACATTAGAGCGCAGGTAAGAATAGTAGTTTTATTTATATAATTCCAGTGACAAAAGCCTCTATTGGGAATGCCATTTTTATCAGCAAAATGAATTTTTTTCCATTGCTTAATGTGTTGATCTGGGAATTTTTTCCAGATTGTTTGTTTTGGTTAGATGGAGTAATATGGCCATAGCAGCATTTTTTAATTTTGTCCTGAGTTAAATATGCTACACCTCCAAGTCTACCTTTCCTTTAACAACTCAAAACAAAAAAAAATAGCCTAAATTCTTAAGGGCTAAAGCAGAAAACAAAAGATGGCACTTACTACTGCAAACAGAAGAGGATAAGAAAGGAAATGTATCAAAAGCCATTTTGAGTCTGTTTATCAGCGTCCATATTCTTCTAAATATCCCAGAGCCTGCTGAAGTTGGCAAACCAAATGGTGCATAAATCTTTGCCATTCTTTAGCTTGCAGATGGTTGGGATTGCAGACTGTGGGTGTTTTCACAAAATTTGGGCCCCAATCTTTGCAGCAGAATCTCCATTTTTTATTAGTTTCCAAGCAGTACTGTAATCTAAATCTTAAGAATAACATAATTTTCACAAGCTGTCCAAAATGTAGCCACTACAACAAAGCATGAAATAAGCCTGACAAATCTATTTCAACTTGGCTTGTGCCTCCCGGCACCTCAGTCATCCCTGCTGTGAATAAAGCCCTTTAGAGTGAGTAAGCTGTACCACAGCAATGAATTATGCCATAATCCAGCAAGCTGCTTTGCATGGCCGGCTTCTGCACCTATGTGGAACCCTGCGGTTCATCAAGACACAGCAGATTGCCTGACTGGGTCTGTAGTTTGTCTGGTGGGAAATTACCATATGCAATATGCAGAAATGTACCTGTATGCACAGTACCCAGTTGCACTCTCTTAATTTCAAAGAATTGTTTGAAACATGAACCAGAACCTCCCTCATTTGAAGGCAGTGAAAGGACTCTCATGCTCTTCCCTTAAATCTGATCCTGTACTCAGGTTCAGTACAAATGTTTTTACTTCAGTCCTAACTGGATGTCTTGTTTTAAGAGCCAGACTCCAGGAAGGCACCCTTTATATGAATTTATCAACACTTTATTTGCTCATTAAGCGTCATGATTTAGCCAGTACTGAAGAAGACTCAAATTAAAGACTATTGCTGCCCTAGGGACTTTATAATCTAAATCAGATACAGAAAGAAAAACTTCTCAGGGAAGCTAAGGTCACAGGATAACTTTGAAAGCTCACTCTCTTTTCCCTTAAGCTCTTTTCCTTCTTTCATTTCCGTTCACAGAAATAAAAAATATGTGCAAGCCCTTGTCCTCTAGTATCCTAGCAGCTGCTTCCTTCTCCCTACCAGCCCAACAAATGCCATTTCCCCCTTTTTTATACATTAAATGCTGCAAATATCTCTTGTCTTTTAGGATTTATTGAGCTGACACTATTGCTCCTTTTCATTTTGTCTTTTAGCACTCAAGACTGCCAGAACTGTTGGGCACATGTGATTCATTTATCCCAGGACACCTGCTTTGGGAGGTTAAAGACAAATTTGACTTGCTCCATTACAACATATTCTAACATAAAATGTCATAGTCTCAATTTTCTATTTAGGCCTAAGGAGTTTTTTGTACTTGTCTTTTTTGTACTTGTCCTTTTCTGCTGCATCAAATGCGAACTTTCTCACTTGGCCTTCTAGGCCTTCCCTGGCCAGCACATGGCCTTGTCCATATTGGTTGTAGGACCTTGTGACAGGTCCTACAGATCTAGTGCAAACTTTCTTGTCTTGGACCTTGGCTCACCCATGTGTGGAAGGAGCTGTCCTGTCCATCCAAACCCATATACTGCTAAAACTATGTGTTTAGCACAGCAGAAGAGCCACATCTATGGCAGCTGGGACACCACAGATTTGTAAAGCTGCCCTCATGTAATACTTCCCAGCCAGACCACCAGGATCTCACATATTTGCATTTAAAGCATTTAAAACATTGCTCTCCCTTGGGCCAAGGAGAAAAAGAAGCCATACCTGAAGCACTGAGTCATCCATCATCCATCTGGATGGACCCACACACTGTGAGTCCCTACTACTATAAGTCGTCTGCAATCCCAGGACTCAGGGCACAGCCTCCTGTGCACTGATGTACAGGTAAAATGACAGCCCTGCTGAGCTGAAGTGACAGACTGCTCGCCTCACTAGTACAAATCATCCTATCATTGCTCTGCACCCTTGTTTTCACCCCTTTCCCCCCATTTGCTGTATATCACTATGTTCCCACGGCTTTTCTGGATCTGTGATTGTCTTTTCATAGATCCTGTGGAAGTATGAGCATGCACACAGTGCTTTTTGACATTAGCTAACTAGCCCATAGGCAATCCTGTGGTACAAACCATTCCAATAGCACTCTTACCATTTGTTTGAAGCAAGCAGGGTAGTGGAATATCAGTGGTGTGTGACTGGAACAAAATTCTCATTTACCAAAATTTGTCAAAATTTCTATCAGCCAAGGTATTCAGTTTGTTTATGTTTGGTTGGGTTTTTTTCTTCCTAAAGCTTTTGTTAGCCTTGTGGATATTAAATCTCTTCTGTGTTTACCATCATTTCACAAAGAAGGGAGGAACTGACCTTTCCAGCCTGATGCTGTAAGATAAATTCTACCTCTCAACTGGTGGGTTTTAGGATAAACTTCTGCAAAGCTGCATGAGTTGCACAATACAAAGCACAAAAGGCTCTGTCCTGTTTAAACAGATTTCGATGTGGTTGGCTCAATGCTGCTCAAAGAACAGTAAACCATGTCTTGTGTTGGAGGGTTAACTTCTCTGCTAGCTGTTCTGCCACACCTAAGACAAACCTTCCCCAACAGCAGGAGCTGAACCCAGATGTGCCTGCTTAAAACATCACCTGGTATCCTCAGGAGAAGTTTCAGGTTACACTGAATTTTGGACAACTGCATTTATCTGCTACAGTGACAACCCTGTTGCTATGAGTCAGGCCTTGGTGTGGTCAGAGATCAGCTGGATCCAAGACTTAAACGCTTCTTTTTTTATTACTGTGCTTGCTTGGTGGATGAGGTCTCACTGCATGAGCTCTGAGCCGCTCTCTGCTCAGCTGCACCATCCCTGGAGCTGCCTCCAGGGAAGCAGCCAGAGCTGGCTGGTGGGGGAGGAAAGAGAAGGAGCAGTTAAAGGGCTCTGGGCAGGCAGCAGCCACAGTCACTTTGCTTTGGGTGTAACATGAAACTTCATTCTTAACGTCAGAAAACTGACATTGTCAGCCTGGCAATGAAGATGTTGGGGTTCTGTGTGAGCGTGCAAAAATGGCTGAGATCTCTGTGTTTATCAGGTCTTGTTTTTTTGGTTTTTTGAGGGTTTTTTTGTGTGTGTGTGTGTTTGGTTTTTTTTGTTTGTTTGGTTTGGTTTGGTTTGGCTTTTGTGTGTGTGTATGTGGGTTTTTTGGGTGTTTTTGTTTTTTTGGTGACATGAAGGACATTCTGGAAAGACAGAAGGAGCAGCAATATAAATTAAGAGGGAGAATTCTGGCAACAGAAAATGGGATCTGCCAGTTGTCCCACGGCAGTAATCAGAGGTATCCCTACTTTTGCATTTGAGGTAAGTTTTTAAGCTGCTTGGACATTACTTTTCTACTCAATTTACAAACTTGAAAAACACCCCACTCCATTTTATATGTATTTTTAAAACAACTGTAAGTTCAAGAAGGTCACTTGGCTTAATAAGAACATGGACAGATTTCCCCGGGAATGCTCAACATGAGGGAGGTTTCCTTTATGATACTGTAGTTCTACTAAGCAGAGCAATAAGCATGCATCCCCAGCCTATGACTTATTCACATCACACAGCCCAGACTTTCCAGTATTGCTCAGGTGAGGCGAGGTGGGGCAGGGCAGGGTGAGGCAAGTTAAAACCATGGGTTATAATGACAGTAGGATTTGGAGTGGGCTGCATCATACTGCTTGTTAAGTACTGTCCCTGGGCCAAAGAGAGTTAGATATGTGTCAGTAATTTAAACCTGTTTTAAAATTTCCTTCAGGAAAATTTCCTAAAGGACCACCTTCTCAAATCCCAAATGGATTTGTGAAAATATGTTTACTCCCCAGAACACCTCAACTTTTGCTTGATTACAAAGACAAAAAATTAAATAACGTGCAGTCTCTCTCCAACATTTTTCTCTTCAGTATTATTTAAAGCTATAGAGCAAACAAATCGAGTTTTCTTTATATTTTTGAGGCTGATTAGTGGGGTAGTGATATGATTACAAGGCTCAAACACTGAAGAAGCTGAAAGAAATGAAAGAGATATTTCTTAGTTTCTCTGGAAATCTCTGTGGTTGGTTGTTATAATCTTCTCTATCCACTGTAATATAGCATTGATCACAATAGCACAGGGTAAAACAAGCTGTGCAATGTGACTACCTCCCTGTTCAGGATGGCTCAGACTCTGCACTAGGGAGATAAATTATGCAGAAAGATAAAGGTAAGAGTAATTTGTAAAGAAATATCAAGACTCGAAGAGAAAATGGTAGTCTCAATCTAAGAAAAATTCTCAACTATCTCCTTTAGGGAGGCTTAGACACAAAAAAAAAAAAACAAACAAAAAAACCCCCCTATGTTCCTGCCTATGACTTCATCTGTAGTTACTGAAGTCAAGAGCAATATTCCCATTGAATGGAGATGTGCAATTATGAGTCTTGACTGCCTTAGAGGTAAATCATCCATCTTCACTCTACTAAAAAAGGAGCTTACAATCCCCTTTTAAGATTAGCAAAATGTACCAAAGTACTAAAGTACCAAGAAACACCTGGCCATTTCTAGTAGTAACAATGAAGAATACAGAGTTTTTTGCACAAATTGCATCACTGAAATGATTGACAGGAAGCCATCATCAGTCAAAGGCATGGGTCAATGTTTTACATATGTACCTTGCCAGCAAGCTAGTTAGTTTTCCTTCAGTCTTCAATAATTCATAGCACAAGAATTAGATTCCTAAATAATACTGCTCCTTCTGAATGGAAAGCATTTAAAAATAAGTTAAAAATAGTGAATTTTATGAACATTCTTTACAGAGATTGTAAATGGAAGCATATTATTTGACTGGTCATCTGTGATCAAATCTGAGGCTACTTGTATAGTGTGGAATATCCCGACCGTCATGCAGCTTGTCACACAAGCCACAACAATCCTAATATGAAAACCGTGGGTTATTTCCACTGCCTTTCCTCCAGACATTTGCTTTCAATAAAGAATTGCCTGAGTAAAGACAATAGAAGCAGGTCCCATATTTGAAAAATAAGAACAAACACAAACAAATATGAAACAGGAATGACAGAGGAGCCAAAAATAAATATCCAGAGAAAAAAGAGCAAGAGACATAGACAGTTTGATGAGACTGGGAGTGTGGAGATTAGGACAATTTCTATGCTAGTTTTAAACCCACGTTAAGAAGAAAGTGGTAAGTATTTTATAAAAAAAAAAAAAAAAGAGCGTAGGCATGTTTTGGTGTATCATTCTTTTCTCAGTATGTACAGGGGTTATCACCTTGTTTTGGTTTAGAAGGCCTAAAGAGATGTCTCTCAGTGTGAAAACATCTTTGAATAAATCACATTATCATATTTGCTAGACTGTGTTTTCTCCTCTGTCTTGTACAAGTCACAGACTAAGTTTGTGAGCCCTGCACTCAGCCTCATAGTACCTCTGAGTTCTCTAAAGCAGTAACTTCTGAACATAGTTTCCATTTATTTCTCGAGTTTCAGGGTGTGTTCTTGGCATAAGTGGGCAGAACTCTCTTGATTTTAATAAATACTTAATAATGAAGAAGGAACAAAAAATGAAGAGGGTAGAAGGCCTTTTTCTTATGTTTATCAGAACTACAGTCTCGGGCACTTTTCTAAGTGTACAGTGAACCAAAAATCCTAGATAGCAGGGCCCATCCATCCTCTCTGCTTGTCCTGTCAATATAGTTGGGACACATCCACACACTGAATAATTCCTCTTCCAGGCAGAAATAAACCCCCATAAAAATAGTGAGGGAGTGGATATGAACCGAGCTCTGGAGTTAGGGAGGGAAGGGAGTGGAGGAGCCTGAATTGTAAAAAATGCTCCTTAGCATCAAAAAAGAAAGGGCATCAAGTTTTAAGCATAAGGAAATCAGGTCCGGGTAAGCCAAGAGTGGGAAAAATGAGAGGAAGACAAATCCTTGCAGAGAGGTAGGAGGGCTGGTGACAAGGGAAAATGATACGGACAGAGAGCCTTTGACATGGAAAGAGAATTAAGATCCAAGCAGAAAAATTGGGCTACACTGCTGTGTGTCTCAAGGTGGGAGTGATTCCAGTGCTTTTTCAGCAGGAGCAGGTGAAGAGGGTACGCTGATCAACCAGCAGGGTAGTAAAATAATGACCACATGATATCTTGGGTATGAAACATGGGCCTGAGGGAACCCTGAAACTGAAATGAGAGGTGTCACAGAGGGAGGTGTTTCATATATAGTATGAAATGTGGCTTTGAAAAGAAAAAAATCCTACAGATTCATAGAGTGAGGCAAGACAAATGAGGATTCCAGTTAAGCTGGGTGTTTCCAGGAATGAGCTCCTCTGGATTCCCTTTGCATAAGTTCCCCCACATTGCCTTAAGGTGACTGGAGATAGGAACCTGGTGTGCTCGAAGGGCTCTTCAGTCACTGGGGTAGAAACAGTTGCCAGGCAGGCTCTTATGTGCAAAGGTTAATCCTAGCCATTTCCACAGCCACCACAAAGATAGACTTGCCTCCTGGCTGTCCATCTCCTCCAGGGAGCCCATGTGCCACTTTGGAGAAGGGTAAGCAAGGACAAACCCTGCTAGGGCAGCACATCCTCATGGCCTGAACAGCAATTTTTTAATGAGTGATGGCAAGTTGTGTTCAGTCTGCCCAGCACTTTGGGAGTGCCTTCATGTAGCAACAGAATGAACAGATGCTGAAGAGACAGTTTACAGGGAGCAATTTCTCAGTTCTCCACCAAACCTCTAACCCTGCACATATGGCCTGTCCACCCATACTCCAGTATGCCCCATTTTTCTCTCTCCGATCATGTAGAAGCATTAGTATCTTTCCAAGATTCTTTTGCGTTATTGTCACATAACAGTCTAAATATTTTTCTAATCTAACACTTTCAGTTTCATTCTTACTAAAACACATCCTGAACTGCACAGCTTCAGGCAGCTTCCTCTCCACCACAGATCTACTTACTACCAATACCCAGCGACACAGGATCTTTTTTTGACACTGTGGTTATAACCACTGACTTCATCTGACAGGTTCATATCTGCCTTGGGAAGCACCAGCACTGGAGCGAGACTGTGCTCTCAGTACCACCTCAAGCTGGCTGTCTTGTGCCTGGGGACAGATACAGGAAAGGCAGATCTGGCTGGGAATTTTTACTGCCAGTGTGTGCTACAAACAGGCTACCCATTTTGGGGTGAAGCAGTAGAAATCTTTAGGGTGGTAGGTTTGAGTGACCTATTACAGTGTGGCTATGGCACTTTCATTGACCTAGGGCACAAAAGTCCTGTGTAGGAGCCCTTGAGGAGACACACTGTCATCCCAAAAATTAATGAGAAGTCAAGGAAATATTTTTTGTTCTCTATCCCTGCAGATTTTACTTCTCTGAGTATAATTTCATACTCAGGGAGGGAGAGTAGGCTTACACAAAATATGATTAACCATTAGAAATGGAGAAGAGCAATTAGGATCAATCAGAGTGCATCCATTTTTAGAAACCTGAGGCAAGGGACACAGGACACCATAGTGCTATGTGCTGTACAAACACAGGACAGGTCTCTACCTCTCAGAACCAAGCAGTTAAGCTTAAAACTGAAGACAACAGAACAGACAAACCAAGAAAACAACTCAGGAATCATGACAGACCTGCATGGCATTTCTGCACTGTTACCAACTTTTCCTATAAAGGATAGTTTTGAGGAGTGTAATTAAATACTTGAGGGATAGTGTAAGATGACAAGTTTACTGATATTTCTGGAGAAAGCCTTCCTTTGAGAGAGATGTGGGAGGCAGAAAGCTTGAAAATCACTGTCTAACTGAGCCACAGCATCAGCAGATGCAGTGCATACGTCTGATAAGGCTGTGTAGAACCCTTAAACTGGCTTTTTGTTGGGCTAATCAGTTCAAATGATCAATTTGATAGGATAGAGAGAAGAGAGAGTAAAGAGAAAGAAGAAAAGCCACATCTGCTGTGTAATGAGAGCCATGCCGTAGCCTGGGTAGAAATGTGGCAAGCACACGCTGCTCCCCACTTAGATGCAATCCTGTTTTTTCCTCTCTGGCTGAGATCAAGGCTGGATGGGGAGAGAGAAATGGACCTTTGCAGAAATGGAATGTCTTGCCTGTCTTGTGACCCGGCACATACACATGGGCCTGAGGGAACCTGAGGAACTGAGTAGTGTCAGTCAACAAAATAGGATGTGTCAGTAAATTCCCCACTGGAACTGCTTTTATTCAACCCCCTTCAAGTTCTTGCATGGAGCCCCTTGACTTGATGCTGAGTGGCTCTGTGGTAAATGAAGCATTTTGCATTTCCAACTTGGGACATGGTAGAAAATAAACAAGTTTTCTACTGAGAAAAAATAATTAACCTTGTGCAGAAAGGAAGGACATTCTGAGCAGTCCTTTCACAATATCTCCAGGCAAAGAAGGGACCTGGTTTTGTCCCTTAGCACTTTTCCCCTCAGGGCTGGAAGCCAGCCTTGACCCATGGAAGTCCCCTTTATTCTCCAGCTGTTGGTTAAGTTTGGACAGATTCTTCCTTACCAGTTTTCTTGGATGCCACAATTGACAACCACACATTTATTGCCAACTTACTATGGGAAAGGCAAAGATTGGTCATGGTGGTGAGATCCTTGTGAACCAGAGGTCATGTTCTGAAGTACAAAAGAAATAACAAAATATGTCTACATAGCACATACAGAGTATACAGACTTTTTGATTGTCCCAGATAGATCACCTTGAAGCAATTTCCTGATGCAAATTAGCTTCCCTTGAAACATCCCAGAAGAAATGCCAGTCTGCTGCAGGGAAACTGAAATACTTCTCATAGATAAAGAGTAATAATGAAAATATGATCTGGAAAAACAAAGTGATCTATAGGTGAGTATCAGGAACAGGAAAAATATAGCTGTAGGGAGAGGTCATAGAGGAACTGATCATAAGAAGAAAAGTTGTTAATTTCTCAGATTTGCTGTCACAAGGTACTTTCTAAAAATGAGAGTTTAAATTGCACAGAGTACTATTTTGCAACTGTAATATGAATATGTAATATAATATCCAGAGTGGTTCTGCAGCAGCATTCAAACATAAATGAGGGAAAAAATGATCCTGGAATAAGACCATAACCCTGAATAAATAAAAAGAAAAAGCAGCCTAGTTCCATATTTGCCAACAAATTCCTTTATCTAGACTCCAGTGCTAATGGAATTTTTTCACTCTACATGTCTACTCTCATTGGTAACAGGCAATGAGTGGGGTAGTCTGGGTTTTAGTGCTTGTCCCTCCTCTGTCCTTCCCCTTCCCTGTCTTTGCTGCTATTGTGATCCTGTGCCTGTTCAGATGGAGAGCAATTGGAGCACACTGTAGAGCCTTTTCCCATACACCTGAATTTCCTTCCAGTGAAAAACAGAACACAGGAGGGAGGGAAAATTGTATACCAGAACCTTATCCTCATATGTAGTTACAATGGGGCCAGGGTACATTTTGGGGACTGAAGTCTCTTGTCCCACAATTTGAGATACACCCAGAGGGTTCAAGTTGCCTGATATCAGATTTCAGAAATTAGGCATTAAACTGTGTTTCTTACTGCCCTCCTCCATAAAACAGGAATAATACTTAATAGCAAAGCAAGGAATGCTGACAAAGTCAGCTTTTTTTTCATGATCAGACAAGTGCACTGGGAAAGTAATTATTTGTCTATAAGCACTTGATTTGGAGGTGGCTTCAAAATTATCCACGAAAGGTGGTATTTTAATATACATATTCTGAACATCTGAATGTGAAATGGCTGCTGTTACAATTAAAAAGGCAAAGGAAGCCTATGGAAAATTGATAGGGAAACGCCTGGCTGAGATTTTAGTTAATTAAAGCATGTAATTTATTAAAACAACAAAACACAGTGAACTGATTCAAGACCATCTGTCTATGGTAATCCTATGTATATAGTCATAGTATTGCATCATTTGAGTGATAACCATAGTTGAGCAAACATTTTGAAAGAAAGATAAGCCCATCAAGTGTAAGTTCTGTGTGTGAGCACAATGATGACCTTAGTCCTCAGTCAGGACTGGGCCTCTAGATCCTTTGACAGTATTAAAAAGGATCTATAAGGAAAGGGAATGAAAAGTAATCAAGGACTAAACAGCAGGTTTTAACACGGCTAAAACATATACATCCATGACTAATAAAAGCATATATTGACTTCTTAATTACTGAAGTTTTGCCCTGTTTAAACAGCATTTTGTTATTTTGAGTCTTCCTCCACAGCAATCAAAATATGCACTAGAATGTTTTCCTTTGGGGGAGAAAAAGGGAAAAAAAAAGGCAGCAGAAGAGTGTCTTTCTCCTATGACAGTGTTTGAATTTTAATGTAAAATGCATTCTGAGCTAATCCTCCCTTACACAGGCTTGTTCTTGCATTGAAAGATAACAGGCTTTTAAATCTGCCAAAGATGAGTTCAGATCTTTCTTTCTGGCTCTGCATTGCTTCTGCAATACTTGCTGACACAACTGCTGCTTAGGGGAGCATAAGGAGTCTACCTTAATTTAAGGGTGAGCTGTAGAAACTGGAAAGGCTGACAGCCGGGCCTCAAAGATGAAGAAGGAACTGACATTAAAACCATCTTTAAAAGAACAAAATGGATAGGCAAGAATAGCAAATAATCAGGCTTTAAAGGAGATTCTTTCTACACTCACAAATTCACATAAGCTGTATCCACGTTAGCAACTGCAATGCCTGTGCTAGCAAATTAAATACACTTATGATCCCACTGTGACTACCCATTTTGTTAAACTCTCTTATCTTCCTGAAGAGGGTGGCTGCATTCAAACTGCATATTGCAAATGGTCCATAACTGATTACCACACAGCATCCAGGACCGTGTGGGGAGGGGCTCGCTCAAGTTGTCAGGAGATCCTTCTGACAGGATCCCTTGCTGGGATCTGTCTTCCAGTTTAATAGTCTGAATGCTCAAATTCTGGTTCTGAGGGGCATTTACTGTTTCTTTCACCAGGGTAGGGAGAACAGTGCACTTGTCTAACACGACTAAATAGGTGAAGTCAATAGAATAACTCATACTAATGAAGGCAGAGATCTAGTACATTGTACAATTTATGTAAAACTACAGTATGATTAGTAATTATTACAACATCAGTCTCTGCATACTCATATGTATTTGTTCTGTGAAGCCACAGACCTCTGAATACTTGAGAAGGTCTGGTGGCTATTTATATGCATAGAGTTACTTGCATACTTAAGGGTTTGACATACTGTGGTCGAGACAAAGACAGACAGTAAAACCCATGGGGAATGCACATTACAACATGTAGTTTATTTCTTTTGGCAACAGCAATTTATATTATATTTCTCTTAGTACTTCACTGTGTTCTGATTCAGAAAATTGGTAATATGAATGATGCAGTTTTTGGAGAAGGTAAGGCCCTAACCACAAGATGGGAGAAGTATGGATTGTTGAAAGGAGCTGGAACCCTACCAGAATTTTGAAGCTAGCACAGTTTTATTGTGTTTTTCTCCAATAGAGCCTTTGAATTCACCTAAGGGGAATAATATGTGCATAATATATTTTACAGTTCCTGCAAAAGACATGTGAAACATGCAATGACCTGCTAATATCTAACCAATGGTGGGTTAAGGGTCAGATGAACAAGAACACGAAAAGTAAAATATTCCTTATGCAAATTCAATGGATAAGTTTCATGAACATTCTCTTAAAATTAAGCCTTCTATGCATAGTTATCAGCCCTCACTTCCTTGTCACACAGGATCTGGTTCTACAGTACAGGCCTGCAGCAAAAGAAGCAAAGCAACAGAGCAGGAAAGAGTATGAGACAAAATTAGTATTTATTTTTTATTCACCTAAGTAATCAAGTATTTCCTTGTGCCACATAGCAAATGGAACCTGGTTTCCAACTCCTTTTCATCTGATGGTGGATCTTCCACCATCTGATAGTGGTGCCACTTCTGATTAAAACTTTATGAGGTTGGAACATATAATATTGCACTCCTGTGTAGATTCCTCTTACCTAACATGGGTTGGGTTGATGGTATATATTTTCTTCTATATAAGGCTGTAGGCTTTCCCTCTGGTATATTCAACTGTCTGTCTTAGTGATAAATGTAGGGACCCAGAATGTTTGACATTGCTGGTTTTGACTAAAACTTTGAGTAAAACTGGGCTTAGAATGGCCAGGGGTTGTTTGCAAGCAGAGGACAGACAGACACACAAGAGCACACATATGCTCAGAGCAAGACTGCATCATTGCAATTTCCATAGAAGCTAAAAATAAATAAACACAGAAGTCTGATTTTGCTGCACAATGTCTTCCTTAATTGTAAAAGTTCAGCTGGGCTAGAAACCAACTTAACCACATTTTAATGCTAAGCATATCTGAACACTCATGCTGCAAGCCTAAGGCAAGCATGTTCTCAGAAAGAAGGCTCCACACCAGGCACTGAAAGCAGCCACCACAAGTCATCTTCCTTTGCACAACTAGATCTTGAAACAGGGTGTAAAGACCACGCATGATGTGGCATAAGTGTGGAAAGAAGAAAATGCAGCCACCATCACAAATGAAGATGTGGAAGCTCTGCTGCACCACTAGTGACTCAGACCTGCCTCTTCCACACCTGCCAAGAAATTCAGGATGCCTCCTCTTCAGAAATCCCTGGCTATGTTACTGCAATACCTGCACTTCCCAAATTCCATCAAAAAGTGCATGCATCCTATTTCCAGGTCTTGGCAGCATAAGTCGAATGATTCTGTGAGGAATAATGTGGAGTCTAGGGTTCCTATGGCTCCATTACATTCTCAACAATAGCTCAGCAGCAGATGCTGTTGATAAGAACTCGGCGTATGTATCGCACAGAGGAATTTTCACTGAAGCAAATCGACTTCACTTTGAAGGAGGTTAGAAAGCTCATGTTGTTCATTGTGTGGGAGGAAAAAAGGGTTCCCAGGTCTCCACCACAGCTTCTACAAAATCACAGTGCATCTAAACTGCTCTGATTGGCTCCTGTTGCCTGGGTGTCTGGGATTCAGGAACAGAATTAGTAGCTGTGCTGTCCAAAGAGTATGGACGACTTTGTAGACTGTAATCGCTCAAACTGTATCCTGCTGCTCCTCAGAGCTCTTCCTTCTGCTTAACTGTTGGTAAACTGAAATCACTTTGGTTTGGGGAACAGAAAAGGGTCAGAGCTATGACCTATGAAACAGATCTGTGAATCTTATAAATTCTATCAGAGAGAGGCTGGGCCCATTACGACAGCTGTCTGTAAAATCTATGGCCTGACAGCAAATAAAATGTCAAGTCTTCTTAACAAAGGAATTGCTAGACTGCTGCTCAAAGAGAGGAAGTTCTCAAGTAGGTATTTTGTCATTTAAGTGACACTCTTCTCTACTGAATGCAGGCTTCATCGCAGCATTTCCTACTATTGTTGCCTAGCATCTGGATTCCTGCTGCTTCCCTCCAGGGACTGGTGATATGGATTCTCCAAAAGCTTCGAGCACACAATTAGACTGCTCTCTTAGCAAGCAGAATTTCCTGGAGGGGAAGCACATGGCACCACTGTTCAGCAACCTGCCCAAGCTGCCAGTAAGAGCCAAGGAGAGAGCTGGTTCTTGGATCTACAAGGATCTGCAAACTCATTTGGCCTATAGTGCATAGCAGTTAAAGTTTGACAGGGCTCTGACAGAGGAGTTGCATGTATTTAATAATATGCTTTGGATAGCAAAGTCCAAGCAGAGCTGGGCTGCAATTTGGCAGGAAACTGAGCCAACCTAACAGCTTGGTGTTCCCAGCAGGCTGTGATCCTACTCCCAGCTGAGCCTCCTGCTCCTTCCTTGGAATTGCTTGGTGTGGTGTTCCTCTGATCATGCCAGGTGAACAAGAAAGCTGACTCAGCTCCTAAGCCCAGTAGACCATTCATTTTTTTGCTGGCTATGTTTTCTTATGTGGTTAGCAAGACAAACTGACCCACTCTTAAACTAAGGGCAAGCTGAATGCTGGAGTTGGTGCAAGGCAAGCATTAATGACATGTGCCTGTGTGGGAGGAAATGCAGGACAAAAAAAAATGACCAGCCCTCCTTCCAGCAGCAGCAAGCTTTTAAATTGCATTCAGCATCCTATGAAACCCCACCCGTGGGCCTTGCTTGTTGTCTTTTTTTCTTTTCGTTTGTTTGTTTGTTTGTTTTTTATAATTGCAAAACCCTACAGCGGGTGATATCTAATCTATTTTGGAACTCAGTGTACAGTTCAAACAGATTTATTTTATAGGAGGTATAGATGATGGCAACCCACTGGGATGATAACAGCCCAAACCATACCTTGGAGTATGATTCCAACACAGCATAAGCTGCTCTAAGTTTGGGCTAGTGCTGTCTGGTTCCCCTCCCTCCTGGCACATTTCTTCCTTTCCCACATATTTTAGCCTTGTGTCTTGTATAGCATTGATGCCAGTGGAACCAGAAGATGAACTAAGCTCAGGAAGCTGATCTAACTAGAATCTAACCTGTCCTGAGTGAATTTTTTGCCTCAGGAATCTTTTTTACCGAATCACACACTGCACAAGTCCATCTCATGCAAGGGAAGGGGTACAAATGTTTAGCTGATGGCATAAACAAAGGAGAGAAAGATACTTTTGCCTTTTTAACAGCCTGTTATTTTTTTAATATGCGTGGTAGATGTGTTTTCAAACTTAGACAAAGGGGAAGATTCACAAGGGACTCGAGGTATTTTATGTCTAGGCAGGTACTCAAGGGCTGTAACTCATGACCTTGATTTAGGCATCTCTCTCCCCTTCCAGGAACAGAAGGAGTTAGACAGTAGTGCATCCTTTCCCTACAAACAAAACCTCTGAATGAGGGAGAGCAGCATCTGTTGAAATTAGCTAAAGGGAAAGACAAGGCAGAGGAGATCTGAGATTCTTCCTCTTCTCAGATTTAGGCTTCTGCGTGTGTCAGGCTGGAACATATTTTAATCCCTCCTTCCTTTCATTCATTTCTAGATTTAGGTAACTAACTCTGCCCTGGGAAACAAATGTGTCTTGTTGAAAAGTGGCCTCCAAGGCGAATATGCAATGGTTTGAATATCCACCCAAAGAAAAAAGAGATTGGGGTTTTCCTCAGAGGGACGGTGTTCAAACCTGCAGTTCCCCTCTTAAAGGAGATCTTCTTATGCCAGAGCCAGGAGCCTAAGCTGCATGACCCTTCTCTCCTACAGTAGAGACCACTAGACAAAAAAAGCAATGAAGAATTACAAAGCCAGGAAAAGCACAAGCAACAATAGGAAGCCCATCTCTGTACCTTAATTGTAGAGGTGTTCCCCTGAGAGATCTTGGGTGCCAGTCCTTGATTTCAGCAAAGATTACATTTTTTTCATCCTTAATGACACCTTAAAGCAAAACATATAAGCACATTCAGGGGCAGGGCTATGGGGAAGGTATTAATTCTCTTTACTCACTAAATTATTTGATTTTTCAAAACACACAACATTTGCACAGTTGCTAATAACAGGCCATAACTGCCCAACAGCTCCAAGCAGGAGAGAGAATGAATGCTTTGTTATTCTAGGAAAATAGATGTGTATTTTTACTGTAGTCATAACAAAGGAGGCTTCAAGCATTCCTCTACATGGCAGTTGGGTTGTTTTTTCATCATGGATATTCATCTGCCTGCGGTCTGTAATGTCTTTCTGTGTTCATATGTGATGCATTCTGACAGCTTTTCTACATTTAAAATTTGATATTTCAAGAAATCCATTCACAGTCTGGCTTTGAATATAGCACGTGCAGTTACTTCAGCTTCCGCATCACTTTCCATTTTATTTTCAGCAAACTTTGGTTAGCATATTCCTCTAAATGTGTGAAACTTCAAATTGGAAAAGACTTGTTTCAATTCTCCTTCTCTTAATAGAAGTTTGTCATCTCTCCAAAAAATAGAGGAAATGGGGTTTGACTGAGAGTTAGATTCCCTTCCTACATACTGTTATTTCTAGAAAATTAGTGCATGTCAGGTGTTTAAAAGTGAACACATGATGTTGTTGTTCCACCAGGAGGTAGGATTGCCAGAGGTCAGTTGGAAACTAAGGACATTGCTTGGCTTCTCCAGCTAACCTACCTCTGATGTTCAGATGTTGAAACAAACTACAGCATTTTGTTTTGATAAAAACAAGCCTTGAGGTAACTGGGGACATGAGGTTAATACCAAATACTTGTATAATGACTGTAACAAACAGACACCAAAATCATGTAAAAAAAGCAAAACTAAAGTCTACCTGTGAAAGTTTTAAGGTTTAAAAAATTTTATGTTTTAGGGGAAGAATTTATCAAAGCCTGAAACCTTTTCTAACTGCTTATGTCTGAACAGAATTTCTATATTATTTCCTTGCATAAAATAATCTTAAAAACCTGTATTGAGTCCTCCTCTTGTTCACAAAACTCTATAGCATTAGGCTACTATTTAATTCTTTATTTCTTTTCTTTCTTGACACCTATGTTCAGGCCAGGAAGAGGAACTGGGTAAGAAGGAGGATTATGGATTTAGGATTTTATCTCTGCAGAGTCTGGCATGGTCCTCTCTTGTAAGACTGCACCCTAGTACCTGGATTATCTGTTTTGGGGAGAGATAGGCAACTGTTTGTCTAGTAAGATGACAGAACAAATGGTACATGTAAATTCACAAGGCAGGAGTTTTATATGAGTGCCTAATAAGCAAGGAGCGATTTTGCAAGGCAACTGATAGTCTGATAGAAGTCCCATAGGGATAGGATAGTCTTTTCACGGAGACAAAGACAAGCTTATTTATGAAATACTTGCTTCCTGAAAAATGTTAACACTTATAGTCCCACACAGGTAATGAGAATTAACAGAGAAAGAAGATGTAAAACAACACAAGACATGTGGCTACATGCAGAATGCCGGTCTGGAATACTCAACTTTATGTGCCTTGCTTGGGGGTCTGGAAGAACGGGTCATGGTTGTCTTTTGGCGTGAGTTTATTTCCCATGAATCAAAGGTGAAAAGAAGTGGGTGAGGAAAAAGGATAGATTGGTGCACACCCAAGGCTCGCCCTTGGCATACCAGAGACATGTGTTTGGACTTGGGACTACCGTGGAGGCACTGCTGGGTTCTGGAGCTTACTCCACAAGATTCTTCAATTTTGCTTACAACCGCACACAACAGAAAGGTATAGTCAGTGTTGGCAGGGACTGACAGCATATTGCCATCTCCAGCACTAACTTCTCATCTATACTGGAGGAATGTGGAAGGACACTCTTCTGTGACAGTGGAATGGTCATATCAGAAGCAACTCAACTAGTTCATACAACTGCCTACAATTCTACAAGCGTCCTGCCTGCATCCATGTTGGATGCAACTCCATCCTTGTGGAAATGATCAAGGAACAACAGAACTATATTATATTTTAAAGGACAAAGTGTCACAGCTTGGAAGGCAGGGTATATAGAAGCACTTGGCAGTTATGAACATTTAGAATAAATGTACTTGTGCAGTCCTAGCACAAATATGTCCTCAGGTACTCTGACCTGCAAGACTGGAATCTTCCAGGTAGTGTATACTCAGGGCACAGTCTACCAAACAGCTTAAATATGTTCTAAATTGCAAGCAATGATTCCAAAGCCCAAAGTTAGACACAGGGAGAGGCATGCTATTGAACTGAGAGAAAAAACCCTCAGCACTTCACAAGGTCAACCCTTAGCAAAACTGAACATTAATTTCTTGAAGTACCAGAATTGTTCATGTGTCTTTGAGGCTTGAATTTGGAAATGAGGGTGACTGTTATTTCAAGGTATATGACTCAGGCCCTGAGTAATCAGAATAAAATCAGAGACAAGTGAGAATTAGAAAGCACAAGGGATAATGTGGGGGAAGAAGGAGACGACTGAGTAAGAGGGTTCCCTGGGGTGAACTCCTCACCACAGTACCTGCAAATGCCTATAACTCACTGCTATGCCATTCTTTTCATTGCCAACTTTATTACCAGATAACCTAAGTGTGATTTATGAAGCACCTAGAGACAAGAATTACACAGGATCCCAGCCTGGCCATGTTCCCTCCTACTGTAGTGACGACATACCTCTTATTGGGATGGGGACAGGGCAGGGATTATGAAAGGAATTCAGTGAGGTTAAGAGAAATGACAACATGTAAAATATTCTCCTGTCATGGCACTTTTCAAGGTCTGTAAAGATGTGACAGATTGTGCTGGTTGCTTTTCATATTCTATATTCCAGAGTGCATTTTGCATATATGCCTTATGTGCCCAAGTTCATGCCTACAAAGTGGCTCCTAAAGAAGCATTTTCCAATGCTAGTGTTGCCATATGTATAACATATGAAATTTTGACAAGCAGCTTGGAGCTGGGCAAGGTTCTGTGTCCTTACAAGGCACAAGAGACAAGTCCTGGCACAAGAAGTTTATATTAAACAGACAAAAACCCCAGGATGATTTCAAAATACATTGGATATCAGTGATACATTTATTTTAATAATGTATGAACTCTTGGCAGATTACTTTCATTGACTGCCACCTATCTGGCACAAGGTGGCATGGTAAGACTGCATGGCTTTTAATGATCTCATGTCAGTACCATGTTGCAGTTTGGGCTAAAAAGGAGATATGACACGAGTAAACATGAACTGTAGTTGGGATTTGTCTAGTGGAGAGACGTTTGGTGTGAATTTATCACAGAAATTATAGAAATCATCATAGAAATGAGAATAGTTTGGATTGTTAGGGACCTTAAAGACCATCTAGTTCCAACCTCCCCCCCATGGGCAATGGCACCTTCCACTGGATCACGTAGCTCAGGGCCCCAACCCAACCTGGCCCTTGAGATATGGTCTCTGATTGACAGTGCTGCTGAATGGCTTCATCCATTTTGGAAGCAGATAAGGTGGCTCTCTAATGACCTCTCTTGGCCTGAAAGCATCCACATAAGTCACTAATGAAGAATGTGTGTTCAATGTGCTTTCAGTATCTGCGCTTGTGTATGATCAAAACTATGGAAAAAACTCTTCACTTGGCCCAACCACTAACCCTTGAACAACTCATTTACAGGCATAATAAATTTGCCAGTATTTAAATGAGAGTGGAGTTTCTTTCTACATTATATGCTAGCATCCAGATAAACAGCACAGTCCTGAAGCAGAGAACCATGCAAGGCTTGCTTCACAAAGGACAGGCTGATTGTAATAGTCTTTCCCAGGCTTAATAGCTATGAACTCTCCCCTCAATTCACATGGAATCAACACTGTTAGTAGTTTGTTAGATTTCAGAATCTCCCATGGGATCCAACTTGGCTGCTGAGCACAATTCCGTAATTGCTTTTGGAATAGTGTATCATACTGTTTTCTCAGCTGCCAATAAAAACTTGCCTCAGTTCTCCCAAGACTCCTCTTTCATAAGGAGTTTTACCTCTGCCCATCTCCAACTGTTAGAAGAAAAAACACTTTTTTCCCATTTTCACTCTTGTAGGTTTCAAAATAAATCTTACATTTTATCTTCACCCTAGAACTCAGTCCTCAAAACTCATTTAAGTCAGCCACGTCCCTTTCTGGATGGTGTTCTGCTCTTTCTGAATCTCAGGGCAGAAGCTGATATCAGGTGCAGGTATTTGAAAACCTGTCTGGAACTTGCATTACTGTGAAGCAGGTGAAAATCGGAGGAGCATCTTGGAGATCAGAAGATGAACTCACCTAGTTAAAATATAGGTGACCTAGACTAAATGGGAAGAGATGACAGCTTTCTCTTTAGCAGGCAATGGGGCACAATAAAAGGGTGAGTGAGATGTGGGAAGAGATTAATTCTAAATAGATTACCACTCCTATCAACCTAGCTGGAATTCAGCATGTGGGAGAGCAGGGACTGCTGCTGTCATCACTGCCCTTGGATTTTTTTGTGAGGGGAAGTAAACAACTCTAAATTTCAGCCTGGCTTCTACAGAAGCTTGTGTGGGTGTCCCAGTAGTTTTTGGTAAACAGGTTGCAGCAGGAGCCGCAAGGAAAATGAGATTTCTTTTTTTCCAAATAAACACATTTAACTTAATGAAGACTCAAAATTAATATGTGTTGGGGGGTTACCCCAGGAGTCTCATTATCCCTAATTGGATGTTTTATTTCATGAAGTAGTCAGTGTTAACTTTGAGCTTGATGAGGGAAATATCTCATATTTAATTGCCCCCAAATTTTCCTTTATTCCTGGGAACACTTGGCAGGATTGTGAATATCTCTAGTGGCCAAGTTATCAAACAAGCTTTCCCTTTTCAAAGGACATTCTTTTTTCTTTTACCTTTTTCCTTTTTCCCTCCCCTCACTATCCAGGGCCAGTTTTGATTCTCTTTCCCACTCAACACCTCCTACTTCATAGGCAGTACCGGTCCCCACAAGCCCTCTGGCAAACTGAAGGCCAGGACTGCTTTCTGCCTGGGTGACTTCCTGTCTTGAGGGCTCTGTGCCCAAATTTACACCGGCAGAAATCAGTGTAACTCAGTTTTAATATAGCTCAAAGCAGAGCTAATTCTGTTCTGGAACATTCTGGAATGGCGTACCACACGCTAGTTTTGGCCATATGTACTAGTGTTTCACACTCCTTCCCCCCCACCCCAAAAAAAAAAAAAAAAAAAAAAAAGCTTTGGCTCATAGTATTATATATTTTTACCTCATCTTTAATGTATTCTAGAATTACACCGGCTAAGCAAAGCCACTTTTAATTTTTTTTATTTTCCTTTCTCATTTCATTCTAAAATCACTGTCTAACATAAGTGAGCAAGGAAATAAAAATTTCTTTTTAAATAGCAATAAGAAATGGATGATTTATCAGAGGCATTTCAAACTATTAATGGTGTAAAGACAGTTTAACAAATAAGGGATGATTATTCTTGTCTCCATAGACCAAAGTACAGCTGTGGAATCCTTCCAAGCAGTGCTCAAGATGTTTGATTTCTATTTTAGTTGATACTTGACAGAAAGGATTTAATTTTTACATTTTCTAGGGGAAGTGGAGATGAGAATTTATGTCCTTTTCCTTCTTGCCCCCTTTGCTTCTTCTCCTGCCTTTTTATTTGTAGTGAGTGATTGCTCTGTTTTATTACACATGGTCCTGAGAGCTTTCAGGAGTTACGTATCTTCTGTAGTCAGTATTTTTCCTTATTATTTTAAGGTGTGTTCTACCCAACACTTGCCAACTGAACACCTGATGTCTAGTGTCTGGAGTGTATAAATAAGAAGACAGCTGAAAAGCACTGTAGTGTGGAAAAGATACAGACTATAAGTGAAACACATACCTGCTTTGGGCTTCTTAGATGACTTTCTCTACAGCTCAACTTCCAAGTTCCAAAGTGATCCTCCAGTTCATGAAAAGTACGGTAGGAACACCAGGAGTCACAATAGTATGTTGGAAGAAAAGGCTTTGCACCAGAGGAAACTTAGGTCTGAATTCTACTTCATTATTAACAAGAGTAGCATCGCTCATTCCTCCCCTGGCCACATGCTCCCTTGTGTCTAGTGACCTAGCAATGGCCAGCCCTGAGCTCAGCGACTTCAGTGTGCTCATCTGACAGAAAACAAATCCACCAGAAAAAGGATGGTTTTCCATTGAACACATTTGCTCACTCGATTCATTCTGCAGTCTCACAGTCATTGGACCCCATAAAAGGGGGGGAGCATGGCTGAAGAGAGATGGGGAAGACTGCACTTTTCAGCACTAGCCCACAGTCAAACTAAATTAGTTGTAACTAAAACTGCACCTTGAAGGCATGGTTCCATATGATGAGGTTTGAGTTCACTCACTAACCCAGAAGGAAATGAATACCCTCTCCCAAATTAAATATTCCTCAGTCTTGCTATTGAGTAGATGTGGCTCATGGAAGCATATGGCAAATACCAAGGGCCTAAGAGAGAGTGAAAATCTGTGGTTGGGAGACGAGGAGTCAGCAACATCTCAGCTTCTTGACATTGGTGAACTATTAGATCAGCTCAGCTGCTCATGGATCTGTCTAGAGGAGATCATTACTTCAAGGCCCATTCTGGAAGAGACAAGACTCAACTGAACAGGATAAAGTAAGCTATTTTTGCTTGTGCTAGCAGGTTTTTAACAATACATTTAGTATACCACTGAAATGATAACGTGAAATGAAAGAGCTCTGAAATGCCTAATAATCTCACTGTGGATGGAAAGATACATTTATGACCACATAATCTAAAATGTTCTCAGACTACTGAAAAAAATTAGGAACAATGCTTAGTTATTCAGGAGGGGCATGATCTTTAAAGAAGCAGATCTGGCTCAAAACCAACACAATTATGAAAAAAAGTTTACTCAGGGGAAAGAAGGCCAAAAGCACTGAAGAACTGAGGAAACAGAGGAACTGACACTAGAGAAACAGAGGCCCTGTTGTTTTGTATGGGCAAGTGTTTCAGAAGTCTATTCAGCAAATTATCTACTCAGTCAAAGCAGTCAGCCCATTGGGCAAGTTTGGGGCATGAGCCCATTTCACTCAGCCTTTCGCTTTGTCCTGAAGGAGATGACCCCTCTGACATAGTGTGAATGACTTTCCGTGTCTTGGCACAGGCAGGCATTCCCTGATGCCTCTGGTCTCACCCCGTCCTCCCACACAGGGGCACAAGCACAATTAAGTCTCTGCCTATACCCCTGCACTTCCCAGCCATGGCTACATCCTCAGGACAAGGAGAAGTGAAGGACTGGGCATGAGAAAGCAGACAGATGAACATATTGCCTGGAAAAGGAACAGAAAATTGAGAAGTTGAGAGAGAAGCATGGCTGCTCCAGTGAAAGACTGGTGGTATTGGCCTGATTGGGTGGGAGTAGTACTGCTGTCAAGACGGAGAGAGGGAACAAACTCCTGGGCACAAGGAGAAGGAAAGATAAGCCTATAGGAACCTCCTATAACCAATATCCACACCTGTCAACTTTGGGTGTCCTATTAATGCTGCAAGCTTTTAGCTCTAATGAAACTAGCATTATTGCCCTGAAATATATCAGAAGTACTTCAAGTCTAAATAATTCAGATGTCAAAATGAGTATGAGGAAGAAAGTGATTTAGCAGAAGGATTGCTTTGTTTTCAAAGTTGCTATTTCTTTCTGTTTATGCACCCATACAGACACTAACAAATCAGTGAACTGGATGCACAACCAGACAGCATCACTGATTACATCTTTCCCTGAACAAAAGTGAGGAAATATAGGAGAGAAAAAAACACGGAAGTAAAAGTTATTTAAAAGGCAGAACTATTTGATGAGATTTTATCTGCTATGCAGTTTAAAGAGAATTCCCAAACTATTTACAATCAGAATGTTGGGGGTTGTTGTGTATTCTAAATGAATTTTAAATAACTCCTGTTGGCAAAGTTTTCTTTTGTCAGAGTTGCCAAATCTTACTGCTCTATCACAAATCTCATAATGTTGAGTTGCTTATTTAAACCACAATTCAAAGAAACACTGACTAATGAGTTTCTTGCCTTTTTTTTTTTTTAGTGAGTGTAAATTTCTCAGCAACATGCTTATTGCGAAAGGTAAAAGACTAAATACCAGAACAGTCAGGGATGTTATTGTTCATCTAGTGCTTTCTCTAATCAGGGAAGGAGAGAATTGCTGTTTACTGGCAAGATTTGCAGCTGCCTGCTGACAGAGAAAGATGCAGGGTCTGGGGCTCCCAGTTCTTCTGTGGCAGTGCTTGTACCAGTTCATAACCTTGGCCCCAGATTAGCTTTAACTCCACCCTGGCCTCTCAGCATCTTTTCACATTACTGAAACTTTCATGAATATATAAAATTCTGCTGGACTCAATGTGACCCCACCCAGAACAAGAGGCCTATTTACAGCACCAATCTATATACAGCACCAGTAAAACTCCCCATAATAAAACAATATTTTTTAACTATAGCTCAGCTGCTGGCAGGGTTGGGGGCAGGATTTGCACCTGTTACTTGCCTCACCATCGTGTGTGGAGATCTGCAATGGATGTCAAGCTGCCTTTAGCCTCCTCGGCCACACGGTCTGCGCAGGCAGTGTAAGGTGGATCCCTGCTGGCTTCGGTCACTCATGGGACAGCCACCCCAGGTAAAGCCCTTGGCTTGGTCTCATTTAAAGCTTGGGGTTTTGTTGCACTTTTAGTATCAGGCACTTAACCTTCTTTGGCCATCAGTAAAGCACCATGTATAAATATCTAAAGTGGGGGTGCCAAGAGGGCAGACACAGGCTCTTCTCAGTGGTGCCAAACAATAGGACAAGAGGCAATGGGCAGAAACTGATGCACAGGAATTTCCACCTGAACATAAGGAAGAACTTCTTTACTGTGTGGGTGACCATACACTGGAACAGATTGCCCAGAGAAGTTGCGTACTCTCTGTCACTGGAGATATTCAAGAATCTGTGTGCTCTAGGAGGACCCTGTTTCAGCAGGGACGTTGGACCAGATGACCTGTGATCCCTTCCAACCTGGCCCATTCTGTGATTTCATCCTCCATCTGATCAAAAGCTCCTAAGGGATGTTTTGACACCAAGACACTCAAAAACTGAGTTAAAAAATCCAGGATGTAATTCAGTTGCATGCCCTTTCCTTGCACCCTATTTTCTGTGTCTTTAGCATATGTCTGAATCTCGTTTGGAGGCTCTTAGTGGAAACCCGGAGACTGGAAAGGCACTCCAGTTGGGATGGTTGCAGCCACTAGTGGTTGGTCTCTTCTCGCAGGCAGATGGCGAAGGAATGAGAGAACAACGTCCTAAGCTGCAGGGGAGGTTTAGATTGGACATTAGGAAGAATTTCTTCACACAAAGGGCGATTAGACATTGAAATGGGGCTGCCCAGGGAGGCGGTGGAGTTACCGTCCCTGTAGGCGTTTAAGGGAAGACTGGACACGGCACTCAGTGCCACGGTCTCGTTGACATGACAGCGTTCGGTCGTAGGCTGGACTGGATCTCAGATGTCTTTTCCAGCCTAACTGATCCTGTGATCCGGCTGCAGGAGAGGGGGCGCTCACAGACGCTCATCGGGCCTCACCAAAGCAGATGCGACCTCCTCCTCCCTCCTCACACCCACGGCTCTCGGCAATCCCCGCTCCCCGCCGCGTACCCTTCCCACCCGTCCCGTCCCGTCCCGTCCCGTCCCGTCCCGTCCCATCCCGTCCCGTCCCGTCCCGTCCCGCCGCGCCTCACGGGCACCGCCGGCAGAAGGGGGGAACCGTCTCCTCCTCGCCCTCCCTGCGCATGCGCGGCCGCCGTGCGGCTGCAGTTGGTCCGTCGGCCGGCGGGGGCGCTGTCGCGAGCAGCGGGGGGCGGGTCTCGCTCGGCTCCGCTCCCGGAGCGCCATGGCGGCGGCGGCGGCGGCGGCGGCGGCGGCGGCGGCCGGTGGGGGCGGCGGGGAGCGGAGCAGCACCCGGGACCGGCTCCTGGCGGCACTGGAGGACCTCGAGCTCTTGGCCAGGTACCACGTCGGGCCCCCCGTCGGCCCCAGGTGGCGGCGGGGCACTGGGGGTGGGGTGGGGCGAGGGCGCCCGGCGCGATGCGTGCGCGGAGCCTCCGGCGGGGGCGGTGGGAGGCGCGGGAGCCCCTTGGCTTAGAGAGATCGGCGCGACCTGACCGCTGGCCGAGCTCGAGTGCACGTTTTCCTGCTCTCCCGCCGTCCCCAGGCCGGCTCCCCCGGGAGAGGGGCTGGTCCTGCGCGGGGGCTCGGCCGGGCCCGGCCCTGCCCTGCGCTGGTTCCCGGCGCTCACTCCAGTGGGAAACCGCCGGCGATGCTTCGTTTCCTATTTTCAGAGAGAAGGGGAGGTTCCTTATTCTCCCACTTGCCATTCTCTCTTGTTTGACACCTGCATTTCCAGTGAAATGCACCGTCACACACCGATTAGTCACTAAAAATCTTGCTGAAGTCAGAAATGTGTAGATGGTGTTGCATGACATAAGCTGTCCTGCTCATTGGCTGTATTAGTGTTAAGTGACTCCAGGTAGGCTGCAGGGTTCGCCTTTGGAGTGACATAAGTGCTCAGATTAGACACTTAGTCCGTGCTCTTGAGGCCAGACTGGTAGCCCTCATCCAAGCTGTCCACCCCTGTGGCTGGAAGTTCAACTGGTTCTCAATTATCCTATGATTGCTACTAGTAGGACAAGGTATTGGTCTGTTGCCCTTTTTGTGTCTAGTTAGGTTTTATCCTCAATCTTAGATTTTATTGTGACACAAGGGTTGCTAGAGAACATGTAGTTTTGGAAAAAAACAAACACCTGTTCTTTATCTAAACTTTTTTTTTTTTTTTAAGTGTTTGAACTAATATTCTACCATAATGAGTCCAGAGCAACCCTGAGCAGTATATGTGAATCTTCCTGTTGATCAGCAGAGTGTTGCAGCACCCTGGAGCTAGGCCTTTCACAGTCACGATATCCATTTGGTGGTGGGGGTGAAAATAAAGCAACATGTCTAATCTGTAGCCTTCACATAGTTTGAAATCTGTGCCTGTGCATTGACTGGCTAACACAGGGCAGAATTACAGTGCTCTGTGACATCAGCCTTGATGGCAGTAGTTAACCTACCTGCAGCAGATTCAGTTTGGTACTGCTCAGTGTTGGCCAGGTCCCTCAGAGGTTCTTACTGGCTTTTCAGAACAGTGGCAAAGTAGCTGGGTACATAGAAGTGTGATCAAGAGGTTTGTTGGAGAGGCACTTCTAACCTAGCACCAGAATAATACTAGTTTTTTCGTATTTTTGTATGTTTGATACACAACTAATATACCATTGTGGAAATACTTGTTCTGTAAGTAGTTTCACAACAGACTGCAGTGTGGTCTTAATTACTCTAAACACACATGAAACTTACTCAGTTGGCAAAAAAAATGGAGAAAAAATAGAGAAGTAAAATGGTGAAGACAACTTTTATTATGCTTTTTCTTTTCTCAGCTTCTGCTTATGTCTTTTATAGTTTGAGAGGAACTTCGCACAACATTTCTTGAGTACAAATATACAAGTACTTCATGAACTCCAAGACAAAGAAAATGTGCTCTCTTGGTTGAGACATGCCTGCCTACACTGTAGTATAAAACTCTGAAATACTCAAGTCCATGAATACTTTTGTAATGATAACAGTACTCTGATAATTTTATGAGGACTTGATGTGATAATGCCCTAGAAAATTGCACTTAACAGAGTTTTCCTTTCAGGGAACTAATAGAAATTTTGGCAATTTCGAGAAACCAAAAGCTTCCCCAACCAGGAGAGGAGAGCCAGGTAAGCTGACTTTCTAAACTGTATTTCTTTGGGTAACCATAATGCTTTACTTCTATTTTTTTCTGTTCTTCCACTTGTTCTTTCTTTCTCTTTTTGTCCTTGCCTATACTCAAGCTAATGTTGATGATGAGGTTTTGGCCCTGCTACAAAGGCATTCTTGGTTTTCATGTTGTTGTTCATTTGTTGTATGCTTCATAGGCTGTTTCTGCAAACAGGAAGAAATTTTGTTTCATTTTTCATTCAAACAAAAATACTCCTATGGATGACATTTGCTCCTCTTTGTAGCATGAGGAGCATGGTTACTCTAGCCAAATTAAAAGTTCTACAAAACTCTTGTTCAATAGATCCTGGAACTGCTGATTCAGAGAGATGCAGAGTTTCAAGAGCTAATGAAGTTGGCAGTTGATCAGGGAAAAATCCATCATGAAATGCAGCTTTTAGAAAAGGTAGTAGAAAAGCGGGATAATGATATTCAGCAGCTGCAGAAACAACTAAAAGAAGCAGAGCACATACTGGTAAGTTCATAATGATGTGTTTTCTTTTGAGCATCTACTCAGGGAAAAGGTAGTTCTGGGGAAAATGGTGTTATGTTAGTTTGAGAAGATTTAAATATTTAAAACTTCATAAGAGCTTAGCGGTTTAGGCTTTTTCTCAGTAGTCAAATGCTGTTTAGTTATCATGGTATTCAGTTCTGCTTTATAATGCTAATTTTCTTCTAAACCTACTTTATTTCTGTATATTTTGAAAATGTTCATTGAATAATTTCTCTCTTCAAATGCAATTAAACTAAGGGGTTTATTCACAGTGTTGACTTTATGTAGATGTTTACAAATTAAAGATGCATTGAAGGTTTGTTTACTTTATGTTGTTTTTGTTTTTGCAACTAGGCAACAGCTGTTTATCAAGCAAAGGAAAAACTGAAATCAATTGAAAAGGCGCGGAAAGGTGAGTATTCATGATTGTACATACTACATAAATGCAGTTGTAAAGAAAGTTGCTAGTGAGCTCAAACTTTTTTTTTATTTTTTTACTTTTTTTTAATTCTACTACCACAAATTTTGGATGCTTTATGTGTAAACAAATTTCCATTTCATTATGAAACTATAACTATTTTCTCAGAATAAAAAAGCAGGCAATAAAAATTTTTTGGGAGACATATCTTAATAATAAAGTGTCTCAACAGTCTTTTTTGACTGATAATAGTATATCTGATTATCTAAGTATCTCACCAAATTGCCTCAGGTGGTCTGTTGAGGAAAGGGAGAGAATGTTTGTTTGTATGTGTATTGTATTTGAAAGACTGCCTAGCTGCTGATACTAGTTTGTAGCAATTCCTGCCATACTGTGGTACTTGCCAAGCTAAACTGACCTTTTTTCTGGGGGGAAGAGGCATTTTCTCTGGGTTTTGGTTTGCTTTTTGTTTTTTACAGTGTCTTTTACCCTTTTGTTATACCTCTTTCATCAAAAAAAAACCAAGAAATTTCGTAAAGTTTCTGTTACTCTAATAGAGGCACATATTTAGAAGGACTCTTACAGGTATGCTCTACAATTACTAAATAAAAAAATTCTTTACTACAGAAAACTCCATAATAAATCAGGTGCTGAAGTTTTACAAATTGTGCTTGTCAAGTACATGGTTTAAGAGATTGGTTTGTGTTTTTCACAAGGTTGGAGAACTGCTGACATCGAAGTTGTACTGAACTTGTGGCTGTAAAATCACTGCAAAGCTCATTTGTGCATAGTCTGAGAATCTTCTGAACAGTCATTGCATTTAAACCAGGCTGTTAGTGTTTGGCAAAATCACATTCCCAGTCTTTTAGATATTAGTGTCCGATATTTGGAAATAGTTAAATGATGCAATCTCTTGAGAATAAGAAAAACTTTTCTTCCATTCTTCCAGGTGCCATTTCCTCTGAAGAAATAATTAAATATGCCCATAGGATCAGTGCTAGCAATGCTGTTTGTGCCCCTCTGACATGGGTACCAGGTAACTATCGTGTTTATGACAACCGATTTCTTTTTTTGTAATAAATCATGGTTAATATCTGGTCTTATAATGTTTTTGTACCATGAAAACCACTGGGGTTTATTAAAGTAGCATTAAAGTAACATTATAGCAGTTATACATAATATTTTCAACAAAAATGGATATCCAGTTCACATGTATTCAAAAAACTATGTGTTTCCATTAACTGATTGGTGTCCTCTGATCTCCTTTGTTTGCCTTTTTCCCTTGAATGTTGGCTTGGATTGTAAGTTAAACCCAAGTATGCTAAAGGCTTTTATGTGTGCCTGGTTGTGTTCCCTTTTGCCCCTTACAGTATTCTTTTCAGAGGATGTTAAGTAATCCATGGAGTCAGAAGCAGGGCTTTCATTCAGGACTATTTCAGTTTTGGGTACTATCTGCTTGTTGTCCGAAATGAAAATGTGTTTGATCCAGTTCCTGTCCTTGCCATTTAGATATGAAGTAACAGGGAGAGCAAAGATATCTTCTAAACGTGATGGGATTTTTTTGGTTGTAGTTGTTTTAGGTTGTTTGTTTGTTTGTTTGTTTTTTAATGTGCATTTTCTGCCAAGTTTGAATGAACAAATAAAGTCTGAGTGAAAGCCAGGACTGAATTTTAATAAAACAGGTTTAATGCTTGTTTCTTATCTAAGCAGAGTATGGGGTTTTTTGGTCATTAAACTCGGCACTGACGAGAAAACTAATATCTGCAAAACAATTGTTAAATGTTTCAAAACATTTTTTTTTTTTCCTTAAAGGGGACCCACGTAGGCCATATCCTACAGATCTGGAAATGAGGAGTGGTCTCTTGGGTCAGATGAACAACCCATCCACCAATGGAGTTAATGGACACTTACCAGGGGACGCACTTGCAGCGGGCAGACTGCCAGGTAAGAGAGACTCAGTTTTGTTTTGCTTTTCTTTATTCCTTGTACAGGTACAGCAATTACATGTTTCCCTTAGCAATGGCAAATCAGAGGCAAAGTAATGAAAATAATAATGTTGTTCCCTAGCAGTGAAGACCTAGTAAATAATGTTAACAATTAGAAATTGCATAATTTTGTTTTATTTCATGCTTAACTGCAGACACGACAAATATGTCGATATAAGCAAAACTTAATTTATTTTAAATGGCCTTAAACTAAGATAAATCATATTAGAAGCATTTTCAGAGCAACATTTCCTTAGTAGTGATGACAAAGTATGGAATTGTGAAAGCTGTATTTGGAAGAAAAGAGGTTTATTTTCATCCCCTGCCTTTATTTAAGTTTATGCTTAGAAGTTCTGGATGGAAAAGACATGGCAAGGGACAACTGACTGTAGGAATTGAGCTTTAATCCCTTAATTGCTTAGTGAAATAGGCACTTCCATTGACTTCAGTGGGATTCATTCATTCATGCTAAAATAGAATTTAGCAGTAAATTACAGTAATTGAATCAAGAGTTCAGTTGGTCTGTACCTGATCAGTATTAATCTACAATAGTTGGACTAAATTGTGGTAAATTTCTTAGTTTGGATTCACAGGAGATCTGAAACAGTTCTTACCTGTCTGTTAAGCCACTTTTAGGCATTATGGAAAGCTTGCTTTCAAAAATTATGCTGAATTTGTTAAAAAAAAATAATTACTACACCATTGCAGAAATAGTAAACTTGGCTTTTGTGTTTCTGATCATCTATCTAATCCTATTGTCACATCTTAGGAAGTGACTTGAAATTTTGCATCCTCTTGATCTGTAAACCTCTGATCTTGGATAAAATGGGTCGGTGAGCTGAATAGTAGTACCCTGACATCTGTCCATAGCAACCCACCAGGGAAATGCTGAGGATGGGTCCACGTGTCTTTTCTGTTCTTTTTAGGTCTGTATGAATATTTACTGTTTTGAAGTGGAGTGATGAGAGATCAAGAGCCATCTACATGAATGGGCCTCTCTGGCAGAGTAGACTTTTACAGTCAGAGAATTATTCCATCATGAAATGTTTTCCAGCTGTTACTGGAGGATTTAATCTTTCCAAAATTCAGAAAGGATTTTAAGATTTGTTTTGATTTCAAATTGAAGTTCTGGTTGCACTGTCTTGTTTTTGATATACAAAACTGATAGTTTGGTTGATTATGCCCCTTTTTTTCCCAGATGTGCTTGCTCCTCAGTATCCTTGGCAGTCAAGTGATATGTCAATGAATATGCTACCTCCTAATCATAGTAATGACTTCATGCTGGAGCCTCCAGGACACAATAAAGAGAATGAAGATGATGTGGAAGTTATGTCAACAGACTCCTCAAGCAGTAGCAGTGACTCAGACTAGGGTACGAGAGGGACAGTATCCCTAGTAGACCTTTCCTGTGGTGAAGGTAGGTTGGATGCTGTTTGTCGCAAACTGCAATATCCCTTTGTTACGCCGGCAGCCTTTTGTAAGGACAAGATAACAGCTGGCTCAGAAATAAGGTGACTAATTTAAAACTGTGGACTGTAGACTTAATTTTTTTCCCTTACATATTCAAGAAAAGTGACTGGGAGCTTTCTGCTGGGGAGAGATGTAAAATTTTCAGTGACTGTATGAATGTGTGTGTTTGCAAGAGACACGTGTATATATCTTTATATATGTATTTACTATACATTAGAGGACAAAAGTCCCTGGGAAAAAAGGTGTAAGGGGAATCCCCTCGTATGTTTGTTAGTAACTTTAATCTTTTGATGATAACCTTTTCTATGCCACAGAAATGAGACATGAAGTTTGTAATTTTAGTATCTGTTTTTGTTACTGCCTAAATCCATGTTCTTGATCATCTGTTTATCAAGAACAAAAATAAGGTGTAAAAAAAGAGTTTGTAATTATTGTATTATATAATGAATGTTTTGTTATAAATAAACTCAGCTTTGATCTAATTTTATTTTCCAAACTTGAATCTGAGGTACCTTGTAACATCAATACTCAGCATATTTTATCCCAGTTGAATTTTGATTGAGTTTCAGAAGTTTGTACTCCATTTTTGCCTTTGTAAAATGTCCACTCAGTGTTAGAAGCAGCTGAGGAGAAGTCAGACACAGAAAGCCTGTCCGTTTTCAGGTGAGCTGTATCAGGTACACATGTAGCTGGGCAGATCCTGAGGCAGCAATGACCATTCACAAGGTTGCACCAACACTTGGTTAAGCGTCCTGGGACCCTGGAGGCACACTGTAGGTTCAGCTCTTTTCAGTTCAGAGTGCTCACAGATTTTTTTTATTCTTGTCATCTGTAATTTTTTTTTTAGTTGTTTGAACCTGCTAATTTGTTTACTTGGTCAGTTGCATGTCCTGCCTCAGCTACAGTGTTATTTTGTCTTTCCAAAGGCATTTCCTTTGGCTCTCCTTTCCTTGTTCTGTTTTGCTTAAGGAGTCATTCTATGACAACTGCTTTTCTCTTAGGTAACCTTCTTTTCTCTTAGGTAACCTTTTCTAATCAGAAAACTAATGGGAACTGTTGCTCCTGGCAGTTACAGGTTTCTGTCCTGCAGCACAGATCACAAAATTCTCTTTTCTATTTTTTAGATTCCTTACAGGAAGTATCTGATGACTCAGGTACTTCCTCCTTTGCCCAGACAGTCTTTGTAATGCTGCCACATATGACCAACATATGTACAAATCCCATAGGGATGCAGAAAGGAAAAGGACTTCAGTCAGGTTCAATCACATAATATGGGGCAGTGGTTTTTGTTTTAAGAGAAACGGGCAATTTGGTTTTGTCTCATCTGTTCCTTTTGGAAGTATCTTTAGAGTCATTAAACTGTCACCTCTTTCACAGTCTAAGACTATCCATATACATCTATATTTTAACCTTTATTCAGTATCATATTTTCCTCTTAGGTGTTTACCTCCAATGTCTTTCCTCTCTAATTCACGTTAATCCCAATACATGTGCCCTGTCTCAGTCATCCTAGTTAACCTTGCCTACCCCGTTTATGTTTTTTTTTTTTCTTAAAACATGATCAGAATCATACACAATATTGCAAAATGGAGTTTCTTAATGCTTTGTATCATTGGACTAGCATTTTCTTTCTAAATGCCTCTCTCAACACATGACACAGACACAGTTCACTAGTCTCTTTTATCTTCTAACTTACAAGGACATTCTTTTCTTGGAGTGAAATACAAAAATAGATACTTAAGTCATGCAAAGTGTCATGTTGCAACCTACCCCAAACTCTTCTATGGCTGTATCATGTAGTTCACTAACTGAAATACTGTGGAGAGGGTGATTGTTTCCAGACATAAATAAGAGGGAACTAAAGCAAAGACCACTTCTGTTTCTGGGTTGTGTGTTACTCTATTAAAGGATTAAATGGGGCCAGTGTGTTACATGTAAGAAACAGGTAAGACAACAGCTCTGTCCGCTGTTCACTTAGCATAAAAACAGACTCTGGGTATAAGATGCATTCTAATAACTCTCTTTGCATCAGTGCTCCCAACTGTGTACAGTTCATGAGTATGTTTCTCACCTCTGGCTAAGTATAACACCATTTTAGGTGAATTCTGTCTGTTACAAGCAGTTTAGTGAGCCACAAAGTTGTAACTGAGTTTTCTATTATTTGGAGGTTTAGATATGTACATAATGTATTTTCCTATTTAGCAAAAGTACCAAAAACCAAAGTAAAGACTTCATTGAAAGGACTGGGTCTTAGCAGCTAAAATCTACTAAACCAAATTTTGGGGAGGGAATGGGGGTGGGAAATACAAATGCACGATACATACAGTTATTTAAGTTGGGCATTGCTGACAGCTGGTTGCAGTAATGCACTGTAGTTACTTAATCAGTCCACTTGAAAAGGATACAGGAAGGCTGACATATGGAGATACTGCTTGTGTCCTCATTTCAGTAACTATTTGTGTATTTAAAAGAGATAAATATAACCATTAACAAAATAGGGTAAGAAAGTATTTATTGCATGACAAGGCATTTTACAGTAGCCACTGTTTTCTCATTAGAAGCCAGAGGCCTTCTAAAATGTAAAATTGTACTAAGTAATTTAAATATTTTTTCCCTCATTATTCTTTGTGACAGATGGGTAGGACATCTGTCAACTAGTCCTTCAGCTTCTTTGCTGACTGCTGAGTAGAATAATTTTCAGTGTACATAAGGTTGCTTTCAGGAAGCAAATCTCCACTTTTGAATAGAAAAAATAAGCTTTTTACAAAGGTACAGCAGCAAAGGAATTTTCAGTGATATGCCCAGTGCCAAAACTGCTGTATAACATTATCTTCTTTCTTCAGAGAAAGGGTGTCTGTCATAAGGAAAGTTGCACGTAGGCAATACTTCAAACTCTAAGCAGGAGACTTGCTGTTGGCAGTAGTGTCCTCATACCTTGTATCAATCACTCTGCCTGCTTCTCAGTAAAGAAGTCATCTCCATTTAAGAAAATGTACGTGCAAAGTAAGGAAGAGCTTTAAATCTTTCAAGCTTATTTAAGAACTGAGGAATCAACTCATAATTTCAGACAAGTTTAATCTTTCAATATTGTGCTTGTGTTTTATTCAAAAGGAATTAAAGATACCTCACAACATTTTTGTATGAGTATATCTAAAAGAAACAGACAAGGATTGTGTTTTAGAAGAACCCTGACGAGAAAAAAAAATTGAGCCAATTAGTGATTTCTTTAAAAATCATATCCTAAAATTAATTGCTGATGTCCTAGTGACTACAGCTGGAAAAGAATAAAATTTGGTTACAGATTCTAGAGAAATTAAAAATATATATTAATTGGTTTTATATGTATCTTCACTACCAATTAAGTCATGTCAAACTGAAAATTCACAATTTTATCGAGTCCCATTAGCCATACAGAATTACACCATCTGTGCTCTTTATTACTGACAACTCTGTAGCAGAAAAGTGTGACTTTTGCCACTGAGCTACACCTATAAATGAGATAATTTTGTTGTTTGTGTCAGCCTAGTACAACACTGTAGGCACTATTACAATAGTTTGGTAACATGAAGTCAGATCACCTGCAGAGATCCGTGACATTTTTGCAGATAAATTCAATGTAACTGAGGCCACAAACTGAACTCTTGTTACGAAAGCAAGTGACAAGAAGAATCAGGTAATGTCATTCCCTGCAATAAGCCATCACCACGTTTTCATATTTATAAGGCTCTTGATTTTCAAGTGTACACTACTGTCTGCAGGACAATGAGGCATTGTCTGTGAAATGTAACTTTTTTTCATGACAGTAACTTCATAACTGAAGCTAAGAGACAAGGCTAAGTTTTAAAATTGGTCCAATAATTATAGGAAAGCAGCATGACATACAAAGTAGGTTTACGTAGAAAGCAGAGCATTAGTTTAAATGAGTAAGTTTTCTTGGGCATGATGCTGCAACTGTTTTTAAGTGTCTAAGCTTCTCTGGCTAGTTCTAACTTCCAAAGGGCTGTTTATCTATATAAAGATTAACCAGATAAAACACTTTGAGTTTGCTATAAAAGCAAATATTAATTGTTAACCACTACAGCTAGAAATAACTCTGGAATGAGAGACCACTGTTGTGTGAAATATGGTAAAAGTGCTGAAACATTTGGCATCTTTCTGGCTTTGGGAAGGGTTGTATTTTCACATGGGCAGGGTGAGCACGATAAACCCTTTTTTATCTTTTACATCGAAAAGAGCAGCTCAGTCCTTTACTTTGTTACATATGTACGATTTGTTTTTACCCTAGTTGGTGACTTCCTGTGTACCCCTTTAGATGATCAAGCTCTTCCGTAAAGGGATTGTAACCTTGCTCTCTTAAACAGCGTAAGGCCCAGAACAGTTGATCTGCTGGAGGAAATTCATCCCATTTAACCCATTCCCAGCCTGTAGGGGGGAGAAAAAAACCCAGAGTTTAGAATTCAGACAGGGGAGGTTTAGGCTGAATATCAGGAAAAGGTTTTTCACCCAGAGTGGTCAGGCACTGAAACAGGCTCCCCAGGGAAGTGGTCAGGGCACCAAGCCTGACAGAGTTCAAGGAGCGTTTGGACAAGGCTCTCAGGTACATGGTGGGATTGTTGGGGGTTGTCCTGTGCAGGGCCAGGAGTTGGATTTTGATGATCCTTGTAGGGCGCTTCCAACTCAGGGTATTCTGTGATTCTGTGTTATAAAAATTCTTTCCCTGCAAGTCAGGACGGATCGTGCAGAAACTACCAACAGAAAGCCAAGTTCTCTGTCGCACGCAGAGTCATTCTGCCTGAGCAACTTCTCTGTTGCCCAGAGAAGGTGTGGATGCCCCATCCCTGGAAGTGTTCAAGGCCAGGCTGGATAGAGCTGACCTAGACCTTCCACTAGCCACCTGATCTAATGGAAGGTGCCCCCGCCCGTGGCAGGGGGGTTGGAACTAAGGTGACCTTTAAGGTCGCTTCCCACCCAGGCCCCTTGTGCCACGCTGCGTCCATCGCTCACCCTCGTTCTTGTCGGGCTCCCTGTTGCGCGGCTCCGCGCCGGGCTCGGCCTCGCCCTTCATCAGCACGGTGACGTAGTGGTACCGCGCGGACGCGCACACCGCGTTCACGGCCGACGCGAACCGCACGTGGCGCAGCCGCAGCGCCGCCTCCTCCAGCGTCTCCCGCGCCGCGCACTCCGCCAGGCTCTCCCTGCGGGACGACACGGGAAGGGAAGGAAAGGGAAGGGAAGAGAAAGCACGGCACAGTACGCGAGGGCGGGGACGGGAGGGCGCAGGGCCTCCTACCCGAACTCCAGGTGGCCTCCGGGGAGCTGGTAGGTGCCGGCCCCCACGGCGCCTTTCCTCTTGCCCAGCAGGACGCAGTTGGGGTGCGCGGCGCTGGTGACCACCACCCCCACGCCGACCCCGGGCCGCTGGGGCTGCGCCGCCTCCTCGCCCATGGCAGCCCTGGGTACCCCGGGAGGCTCCGTCTCCCCGCGGGCGGGCGCGGCTCCGCCAATCAGGTTCTGGGATGCCCGGTTTTGGGAGGCCCTTGCCCGGGGGGTGTGTCGGGAGCGCGCAGAGGTGCACCGGGTGGTGACGTCGGTGGGCTTTCCCGGCAGGATGGGGAGGGAGCGACGCCTCTGTTTGGTGCTCTTCGGCCGTTGGACCCTGAGGGACTGGGGGAGAGCACCGAGAATTGAAGGCGCGTTTGTGCAAATGAGGGGCGTCTGAAAACGAGGAGGAAGATACAGCTCGGGTTCTTAGAGGTGATGGAGCCAGTTGGTCTCTTGACTGCAGATTTGTTTAGGTCTTAAAAACCAGCCCTTCTTTGGTTAGGCCACAGTTTCCGCTGGGTGAAGAGTCTGATTCTGGAGAGTCACTTTGAAATTGTTTAAAAAGGGAGCTACAAACTTAGCTAAGCGGAGCTCCAGAATCAGAATAACAGTTTCTGGCTGATAAAGAAGAAATAAAGGTTTCTACTAGCAAATATTTACCTCATTTTCACATTTATTTAAATTACAGAGATATGTAGAATATACAAACTTTCATTTTCTTACAACTGTAAAATTTTTCATAATTTCCCCTTCCTCAGCCTATTGATCCCAATAGATATGAAGTTTCTTATTTGCAGACCTTTGAAATAGTACTTGGGTGGTTTTTTGTTTTGTTTTGTTTCATAAGGTTTTAAAATACCTATGTACAGATGTTTTTATTTACATATGGAGGTCACAGGATCAAACAGCTGAAGCTTAATCACTGCTTTTTGTGGGATTAATTTTCTGAGGTTTAATTGCCTGAACTGGCTCAGTACAGCATCAGATGAGTCCCAGTGTTGGCATAAAGGAAATTGCAGAAGTGATTGGCTGGATGTGCTAGAGGCAAGACTGCCCTTTGGCTGTGGCTGGCTATGCTGTTTAGCTGTGATGTCAGTCCACACCCCAAATTACTGACATTAGTTAAAATTGATGATGATAATAATAGGCAAATTGCCAAGCTAACAAGCTAACTGATTTTTTGTAAACCAAGCTCATTCACTTATATCTGTCCCCCAGCACAGCTGGAGTATCTTAATCTCCAGATTAAGTCAGTTACGTCACTTCTGTATTTACATTTTAAGAAGACAGTGAACTTACAAAAGCCCTATCAAATACTCCTCAGCCACGAAGCTCATTCTGGTCCCGTACATTAAACCACCGCAAGGCTGTTTATCTGAACAATAAAAACATCCCACTTCCTGTGTACACCATTTTCCCGTACCTTTTACCAAACAGGATTTAGTAACAAGACTGAGGGTGACCCACTGTCATTCTACTGATCTACTGATACATTTTTAAATACAAAAAAAATATTCATATAGTCATTATGCTTGTTTAGAATGTTAGCTTTTGCAGATTATGAAGTAAATATAGGCTGGTGTTTCTGAGTTTGACAGTGAACAGACATCCACTGAAGAAAGACATAAGAATAAGCCAAGAATGCGAAACTGGTAAGGTGCATCTTCTGCCATGGTAGTTTGTTGAAAAGCTTGCAAGGTTATGATTTATATGCTCTTGTAAATTTTGTTTATTAATATTTCATCTGACAGAGTGAGATAAACAGCTCAGTGTATTTAAACCCGCATGTGTCCAGGTGGCTCTTGAAGAAGAGGCACCTACTTTTCAGGCCCAATCCCTTGTTCCTTATGCTAACACTGTTATTAATTGCAGTTGCTATGCAATGAACAGGATGAGTGCACCAATCTGGATCTAGAAAACCCATTTTTTTTTAATTAATTTGTTTTCTAGCATGCTGTGGGGGCACAGCGAGGGGACAAGACAGAGTTTGATCACACTAAACATAGTACAAAGCCAAACCTGACTCAGCACACTGGGAGAGAGATTATTTTTTCAGCAGGATGTGTTCCCTGATGCGATTTACAGATCAGGTACATAAATGAGAGAGGCAGCAAGTAGGAGCAGCTGAGAAAAAGAATGGTGGAACTAAGCATTTCAGTGACAGGCCAGATTTATGTCAGATTAAAATGACTACACAGCCTAGAATGACTACGTAGCTATTCCCTAAGAAGAACACACATAGAGAAAGCAGGTCACAAAAGCTCACAGTGTACAACAGCTTCTTAAAAAGCAGCCACACAACCACAAAACATCCATCTTACTGAGAATTTCATGCACATGGTTCCCTGGCCATGGAATTTACTATATATTCACATTTGCTTAGAGGAAATATAAACTGGAAGATGTGAGGATTATATTTAAATATTTTACTATGGAAAGCTGTCACTGAGAAGCTGGGTGGAATGTGACAGCAATGCATGGCACTGAAGTCCTGCCAGCAACCTGGCTGAAACTTGAGCTTGGAGGATTTTTCCTCATTTGCATTCAAGCAGCTGGTTGTTATCCTAAACCTTGATACTGAACATTTAACACTGTTAACTGTTTCCTCACTTGTATTTTAGCAGAAGCATTTCCACGACACCTAATGTTTCCACTAAAACTGCTGTCTTTGACAATAAATCATTTCTTGTTGTAATGTTCCAGCGTTATAGACATTAGTGGAAATCAGGCAATGTGCTATATGTTGTTTTTACTCTAAAACATAAATAAGTTTTGATCACATTTAGGTAATAGAGAATAATGGGGTGTGCATGTGGGACCAATAGGACAAATTAGAACTGTGCTATAGGTGTACTGTCTTCATTGCTCGTTAATGATTTCTTTACACTGCTGTGTCATCAGTCTGAGTCAGAATGAGTGTAGGTGGTGAAACAAATCTGTTTTATTTGTAGCTCTGCCACTAACATATTAAGTGACCTTGGATGACTGGAGAAGATGGACTGTGCTTCAGCTTCTGTGAAACTTCTGGGTGTATTCAATCCCAAGGGAGACCGAATCAGAAGAATATAAAAGGATCCATTAGCTCAGAACAAAAATCCATCTAGCATAGTACCTGGCAGTCCAGAGTGGATATCTGGAATATAATAGGCAAGAAACCATGATGGGGCTTTTGACTACTATTCTACAGCAATCTGTGGCTCAGTGACTTCTCAAGGCAGAGATGGCTTCTATGTATTTACTAACCCTCTTCTTGTTTCTCTTCTTTAAACCTACCAAGACTCCTCTTGATGTAAACTTCCATAATTTTCAGCATCCATGGCAAGGTCCTCCACAGCTTAACTATGTGAAAAATCACTTTTGTGAACAAAATCCTATTGTTCATTGAACACTTCACCTACCAGCCTCCCCTGGTGTTTTACAGTTCTTCTATTGGGAGAGATAGTGAGCTGGTTCATAATGTTCATACTGTCCCCTGTAGAAAACTGCACCCATTCAGACCTGAGACTGCATACATTAAATGCCTGTTAGGAGAGATGTCAGAATCATTGGCAGAGGCTTTGGCTTTCTCATTCTGATGTTCTTCTTGCAAGACCCTCTGCCCTGATGTTTTTCAACTTAAATATCAACCAGTGGAGCTTACAAGGTCTGGGAAACAAATCAAATTGTACAATTGTCACTATGTAGATGTGGTAAATCCATAATAAAGCAAATTAATATCTATTTCTTAATGCCTGAGCCTTCTGGGATGCTTTCTCAATTTGGCCTCAAGCCATTTTCTCATTTGGCCTCAAGCAACTGCTTGTCTGCTAAAACATCTTGGCTCCTTCTATCTCATTTGCGATGTACCTTTTCCCTGCATTATAATTTTAAATACAGCTTCAGAGAGGGCTTCTATCCTGTGTTAAAAAGCTTATTCCAACTTCAGCAAGAAATCTCACAATTTTAAACTTTGAGGAAATCTGTTTCTGGAGGTTTAGCAAAACATCTGGATATCTACCAGAATACTACAGTGTGTTCTCCTTTCCTTGCACAGACTCTGCATTTGCAGTATAGGTATTGAATTAGGCTGAGCCTGTACAAACCTGAGTTAGTTGAACTGCAATCACTAGGAATTTGTCTGGTTGTAGTCAAGATTGTTATGTTTTCTTGTTTCTCTAAGAAAGTGAAGAAAAGGTCGATGTGTCATTTCCAAGAACTGTTGTTTCTAAGGTTTGAGTTGCACCGGTTCCTGATCACCTGTGCTGACAGATAAGACAGAAATCCATGTTTTTTTTCAGTGCATCCCAGTTAAACCAGTTCTCACAGCTGGAAAGAGATTGGACAATACATCATCCAGATAAATAAAGCTCTCCATACAGGTGTGTATCTTACTATAGACAATGGTATCATTCTTTCTAGAAGTCCTTAAGTATTGTCAACCATGTAACATTTCTTCTTTTGATGTATAAGGAAAAAAACATCTTCATCTTAAAACTGGAATGGTAAGTCACCTATAGTGAGAAGAAGATACAGTAGTAGTTGTACTCTGAATGTCTTACAGCTCTTTGCTAAGGCAAGAATTAATTATAAGCCTAGATAGAGCTGTCCAGTTTTCTTGCAGTAGCAAGCAACTGAGTTAGGATGTAAGTCTGGTTTCCTGACCTGCAGCCAGTACTTATCTCTGAAAATAAAGCTTTGGGCTTTTAAGCTTAATTTTAAAGTTTTGCTAAGCTTCATTTCATTGTCTTGTAAACTTTGTTGGGTACTCTTTCCAGGGCGGAGGTCATTCTGGGGACTCTCCCAGAGTTGAGATTTCTTGAAGTTTATAAGGGAAATGGCATATGAGTACTGTCCTGTGATGGAACCACAGGCAAGCCCAATGACTACAGAAGAGGCACTGTATGTACAGAGGAACGGAAGAGCACAGAGTTTAAGTGCTTTGTTTTCCCTTGCCCTTGGTGGAAGCAAGTATTTTATCAGCTGTGGTGGAAAATTTTGGATGGTCTATTAAAATTTTGAAGCTACTTACAGGTTCAGTGACACATCCTCCTACCCTGCATGTTTGAGCATAGAGGTGCAGAGCTAACCATTCTGCTAAGCTCACTGCAGTGCTAAGAGGTGACAACACTAGGACAGCAGAGGTTCAGGAGCAAAATAACTGATCGATGATAACTCCATCTTTTGCAATATTCATCCAAGGAGAAGTTACAATAGAGCATTTTCAGTTTCAGAACAAAAAGAGGCAACTTGTCCGGTTAATGGATAATTCCAGCTACAAAACTCAGGGGAATCATAGCTCCAGCATGGCTTTCCTTTAAATCAGATCTAGCTTTGATGTTCATAATGTACAGAAATAACTGCATTTTCCCTTATTATTGGTAGAGGACATTCTCGCTCCAGTTTCCCAGGCCACTACTTTTTTCCCAATTGCTGTTTTGTTTTAAAGGAAAAAGCTTCACCTCCATGTAAATCACAGGTCTGGTTACTAGTTTCTGCAGAGATGCCTGTCCCGTGCTTCAGTTCCTCAGTGACCGACTTCAGGCCATGAAGGTACAGACCCTCAATTGCAGAGGGGGAGGCACAGCTTGGAGCTGTATGGGGCAGAAATGGGGTTTGTGGCGTGGGGTGGGGGAGAGGCCTGCTATGGGGCAGGGGGAAGATGAGCTGCAAAATACCTAGAAATACTGGGACTGCAGTCACAGAATCATAGAACGGTTTGGGTTGGAAGGGACCTTAAAGATCATCTGGTTTCAACACCTCTACGATGGGCAGGGACACGTTCCGCTAGACGAGGTTGCTCAGAGCCCTATCCAACCTGGCCTTGAAAACTTCCAGGGATGAGGCATCCACAACTTCTCTGGGCAGCCTGTGACAGTGCTTCACCACCCTCAGTAAAGAATTTCTTCCTAATGTCTAATCTAAACCTCCCCTCTTTCCGTTTAAAGCCATTTCCTGTTGTCCTATCAAGTAATGGGTGCGTTTGAGTTGTTGCATGAAAGTACCCTGAAACAGGAAAAAAAACCCCAACTCCTCAGAGTAAAAATACAGAAAAATTTTCTTTTCTGAAGCTGAACCGGTAAGGTGGGGTGGCAGAAGGGAGCTGTGCCCCTCGCCTCCCCTTTGACACAGGCGATGCCAGCCGAGGCCGACGCGGTGGAAAGATAGTGGGTGGATTAGAACCCTTGTCAGAAAAACAAAAAAAAAGTAATCTTTATTAAAACCAAAACAGCTGAAAAAATAGAAGGCTCAGCGGACCTCACGGCGTCGCTCCTCCCCTCGGGGCGTCAGCGCGGGGAGCAGCGCCGCGCCTGGCGCTTCCTGCCCCGCCCTCCCCCCCCCCCCCCCCGCGAGCGGCGCCTGCGCGCTGCCAGGGGCACCTGAGGGCGAAGGGGCTCGGCCATGGCGGCCTCCATGATCTGCGGCCGGGCGTCGGCCGGGCTCAGGGGCAGTGGTCTCCGCGCCGCGCTGGGCTCCGCCGCGGGGAAGGTACAGCGGCCGCTCGGGAGAGGGGGCGGGCCGGCGGAGCCGGGGCTGAGGCAGAGCCGGGCCGGGCCAGGATCGCGGTCGCTCCCTGTATAGCGCCGGCGGGAGGAGCGGCCGTCTCATCCCGCTCCCGCCGCCGTTCTGCCCTGCGGTGCTGGCAGGGCTGGCAGCCCTGTGCTTACCTTCGCCCCCCCACCGCGAGCGCTGTTCTTGCTTGTGGCAGCTCTTCCCGGCGTGGTTCCGTTTTCATTCCTTTTCAGCGCCCCCCTTCCATAACTTGCTTGGAAAACCCCATGTTTCCATCTCCGCCGTCACCTTGCCCGTAGGGACAGGTCGGGCTGTGCCAGTCAAATTTTTGCAGCTCGCATCTCCGCCAGCCTCCGCTCTTGATTCCTGTGAGTGCCGTTGCGGGACGGGGGCTTGGTTTTGGCGGCAGCACCCCTGGCAGTCGGTGCAAACGAAAGAGCTGCGGGGGCTGCCGTGAGTGGCACAGCGTGTGACACCCGGTGCCGCTCTCTCCTCCTGCCGCCTACGGGGGAGGGTCGCTGCGAGCGCCCCTCTCGTGTTACGCGCGGCCTCCCGGGGCCGGCGGTCAGTCGGCGCCGCTCCCTCGGGTTCTGTGCCAAGGAAAGGACCTCCTGCTTGCAAGAGGAATCATTTGGAGGTTAAATAGGCCCTGCCGATTCGCTACCTTGGAATGTCGTAGTAAAGCTCTTGTGTTGTCTGCTTGCTCGTTTAAAGTGAAACAAAAAAAACCTTAAAAATCCTGTCGATTAGAAACTTCCTAATACAGGCTGATTTTTGCTTTGGTGCTTGTGCCAATGGTGCATAATAAAGAAAAAAATTAAAATTAAAGGAAAAGTTTGTAGGCTTTTTGCCATGAATTTTTTTGGTGCTAATCTCTGTTAATGGATTAGCTGAATTCAGTGGGCTTGCTGTTTCATGTGTGTAAAGAATTAAGGTCTTGTTCCTGTATAGTGAAATACGAAAAAAGCAGCAAATGTTTTTTACTTCTGTTGCTAGTAATTCTCGTGTTACAATATGCTTCTGAAATTCCTCAAGGTTCTTTTCCTTACAGGTGTTTTCCTTAAAGTACTTAAATGTTAACTGAATAGTCAAGGGTGTTTTAACCCTGTCCTTGTCAGTGCCAGCAGCTTCATCAGCTCTTTCCCACTGCCCAATAAAACCTCCAAAACCAAATACCTGGCTAGACATGAACGACTGATGTGGAAGGGTAGGATTAAGTGTTCAGGTGTTTGCATTAGGATACTGACCTATGCTTGTTGAATATGTAGACTTTTTTTAACCTAAACAAAGCAGGCAGTTTTTCACAACAGTCATGTTCTTTGTTTTTGTTTGTTTTTGTTTTTTTTTTTTTTTTTTAATTCTTTTCCTTTAGGCACTTGCTGGAGGTCCAGGAATACTCAACAATCATGGATTTCAGGTGCAACAACAGCAACAGAGGAGGCTATCGCTCCATGAATACCTGAGCATGGGACTGTTGAAGGAGGCTGGCATTTCTGTTCCACATGGAGTAGTTGCCAAGACACCAGACGAAGCTTACAAAATAGCAAAAGAAATAGGTATAATATTAAAGAGAACTTTTACAAATAGGCATGGGATTGATACAAGGTGTAACTGCTTTTTCTCTTTCGTGGTAAGGCATTAGTTGGAGTTCTGAATATACCTTCTCTTTAAGAGAGCCCTTCCTGTGAAGCAGCCTTCCTGTTAAGAAGGAATAGGTCAGGTATAAATTGTATTAGCCTAGACTAATATAACTACCTAAACTTTGAGATGAGTAATAGACTCTCTGCAAATCCTGGATTTCTTTCTACTTTCAAGCAAGCTTAAAGAAAATCTTGTGTGAAGAGCTTCAGTGGTGGTGACAAGATGTCATAGAGATCAGAAGATACAAAACATACCTACATTTAGGCTGCAAAAAAGGGTAAAGTCCTCTCCTTTGTGAGTGTGCTTTTCTGGCAGAATGCGCCTTCTTCATACAGGAGGGGAGCACTTTGATGGCTTGTAGTTATACACTTAACTCCTGGATTTTTGGTGGAAAAAGAATCCAATCTCATTTGCCTGTTGCTTAAATACCTTATTTAGGATGAGCTTTAATTTGGACTTGACTCTACCTAATAATTTGCCACTTTACCTACTATGTGTACAAGTAAAATTTTTTGTTTAATTTGAATGTAATATATAATCAGCTTCTATTGTGTGAGGCATTAATAGGTGAAGTTTTTTTGGTTGGTTGATTTGCTTGTTTGGGTTGTTTTTTAGTTTAAAGTTTGAGGGATTTTTCTACCCTGGAAAAATGTAGTAGGCTTGTCACATAGTTTTAATGAAGGATGTTACTTGTATTCCACTTTCCTATGTACATGCCCAAATCTCTATTTACCTCCAGACAGATACATTTGTAGTGAGTCCTGAGGTTATAGATTTTGTTAGATTCTTTTCAGTTTCATGTGTAGATTTAATTTAAGAAATGAAATCTGAAAAAAGAAGATAATTTTTCTTCTGGAGCACATTATGCTGCTTTGTAATATAGAAAGGAATTGAAAAGCTCTGATGTCCCAGAAATTCAGGTATTGTCTGCCTGCTTTCTTTATCTTGTTTCTGTTAGAGAGTAAATGATACAAAATTATAATAGTTTTATTAATATGAAAGGAAGATGCTTAAGTACTTCTGAGAATGGTTTAAAATTCAGGCCCTCACCTGCTGTCAAGAGTGAGCTTGTAGCAAATCAGGCATACCCCTTTGCTCTATTTTAATATCTGCACAGATCTTGCTGGTAGCAAATGAGACACAACCTTTGTCTATGGCTCTTCAATCAGCAGCCCAGAAACTCATAGGTCAGGGTTCCTTTGTTTTGTTCCTTGTTTGGAATGGGATCCTATAGCAAAGTAGGTACATCCAACTGCTGTTTTATAGCTCTGTGTCATCCATGTGATGTCACAGGTATTCCTCTTATCTGGAGTGTGTGACTCTGTGCAATTTCTTGGGGATCACAGAAATGAAGCTGTGCAGTGAATGAGTTAGCATCCTTCAGTAAAGGAATTCAGGGCTTCTGGTTGACAGCCAGATACTTTGTTGAAGTTGGTGTGTATTCAGCACTGTGGCTGAGATGAGGAAAGTAAGACTTCCCAAAAGGAAGAACACACTGAAGGATCTTGAATTTTTGAGGCATTGCTTAAACATGAACTTATTCTAATTTGTGACAGATTATCCTTTGCTCCAGGGGTTTGTTTTTTTTTGTTATTGTTGCCGTTTACCCACTAGTTTTCATTTAGTATGCACTTAAAAAACCCCAACAAAACACAAATCAAACAACCCAAATCTCTAGCAGAATGAAAAAAAAATTCACTTTTTTTGTCCACCTGCTCATTGTTTAGTTTTGTTGTGTAAGAATAGTCGCCAGTAGATACAAAATTATTTTTTTTCTTTTTATGTGTTAAACTGCTTTTTCAAATGTGTGTCTAGACTGTTACAAAGACAGTTGGTAATACTCTTTGCTCTGTTTCCGTAGTGCTGAGCCACATGCTCCTGATAAATTTACACAGAGCAGATTTCTGACTAAAGGTTGAGTTTGGCATTGGATTTCTTTTGCAAATACTTGACTTAGAAATGGGTAACTTTTTATCCAATGTATAATGAGTACAAACGTCCCATTAACAGTGATTATCATCGTTAGCTGTGGCTGCAGCTAAATCAGTGTTACATGAACATCTCACTTAAATTTTGAAAAAATGATCTAAGTCCTGTTCCTGAGTGTTGATAAGAGGCTGCAGCATGTCCAGATGATTGCCTCCAAATTTATGGTTTGCTCTCAACCATGTGTGTGTTCTAGCTAGCACTGTGAGCAGTTCTGATTTAGAACCTGGTATGTGTTTGTTATCAAGAACATGACTAATGAACCTAAAGATTATTTCTTGAAGAACATATGCTTTATCAGTGTGAAGCAGAAAAGAAACAGCATTTCAAATAGTGTGTTCTGCTGAGCTAGACAGCACCTATGAAAGTGTATGTATTGCTGGAACTGAGGTTTTGATGCTTCCTGACACCTTCCTCTGGTAACAGGTGTGTGGAAGGGAGTGACATATTGTATGCCTGTAGCAAAGCCTGCTTTTGTTTTGTAGCATATATTTCTAGTCATGGTGATTTGAGAAGTAAGACTTTTAAAGTCATTAATATCTTGAAGAAGCTTTTGTGTTCCAGTAGTTTTGTCGGATTTTCAGATAATGAATCCCACATGTTTATGGCAGAGTGTCAAATTTTAGAAAAAAGCTGTACAGAATAGGAGATGTTGAGAACTGAGTGCATAACATTTCACTTTTCTACATCAAAGTTCTTGAAAGGAGACTAAAAGCAATGGAGTCTGCTGCTTTTGCTATTGCAGTTTAAGAGATCTAGTTCAGCTCCATATCTATGTGGTTTATAAAGGATGTTCTATTTTTGGTATGCTTTGGTATGACTCCAATAATTGGCTTGGCTGTATTGCTGCTGAAAGTTCCGTGATTAATAGATGTTTTTTTTTCAGACCTCTTAAGGTCTTTTCAATGTTATTAAAACCTTTTAAGTTCTTTTTGATGTTATTTATTTTTCCGTCCGTTGCTTAAGCATACAACTTGTGTCTGTTTAAAAACAAAAAACCAAAAAAGTAATTTGTAAACCTGGGTAGATTTATAAATAGAAGATTTAGTCAGAAATCAAAGTTTAGTACAATGTATGAAAGAATTTTTTCAGGTAAAGTGCTTTTTCTGTATTAGCTCTTCAAAAGAAAGGTATTCCAGGCACTGTGGCACAATAGCTAGGGTGTTTTCTTCCCTAGTATGTGCCACACCTTCCTTGATAGTCTGTGGTTAAGTTGTTGGGTTTTTTTATGTGTTCTATGTCATACTGAAAGCTCATGTCTAGATTTTGTTCCCAGTATTTTTTTGGTTGTTTTGCCATTATCAGTTTTATCCGTCGGTCAATTACCTGCATGACTATATTATCTAATGTCTTTTAGGTTATCTGTAGAGTCTGAAACTCCAGAGTGTTGGTTCAGATGCTGTAGGACATGGATGATGATCTAAAGCGGCAAATTTGTGCAGAAATCCCCCAGGTGTTAAAAAAATCATGCAGTTATGTTTCTACTTACCTTGTCAAAATCTCTGGATAACCAGCAGTAGCAGGTAGTAATTCAGAAACCAAATGTACTTAAATTCTGGCAAATGTTACCTTTTTGGCATCTGAAGCTTACATTTTGCTTCAGCTTTTGCTTTCTTCTGTAGTGCTTCACTCCTTTGAAGTTAAAATACCGAAACATGTTGTTGATGATAATTCACTAATTAAAATAAACTTGTCTAACCAGCAGATTCAAATTTTGACCTCTGTATTTTAATTGCTTGACTTAGGCTGTTGCCAAAACCAAACCTGTCTTGTGAGCTGATGACGAACTTGATGTGGTTGATTAACGTCAGGAAGTATTTGAGTAGAAAATATTTTATAGTAGCAAAACATCTGTTTGCTCTACTGACTGGTATGGTCCTTTCAGTGAAAGTATGAAGATTCCTGGCACATAATTATTTCAGTAGTCATACTTTTGAGTCTTTGAACACTCAAAAGTTTCAAATGCTGAAAAAAATGTGATTTTGAAGTTAAAATTCTAAATTCTAAAATTATAAGTTAAAATTCTAAAACTATACTTACTAACAAAATGCAGACTGTATATCTGAAGAGATCCTCTAAATGCCTCTATTGAGAGAGGTAGGGTCAGGATATTATTTAGGTTGATACTTATGCTGTTAGTTACAAGCCCATCTTTTTGCTTCCTAATGCCAGTAAATACAACTATATTGTTTAGGCTGTTACTGCATCTGTGTAACAAAAAAAAAAAAAATAGTTTGTGTTATAACCGGTGAGTTACTTTTTCTGGTACAAGAACTTCGAAATACAGACTAGCTGAGGCAAAAGTTATGTGTCTCTCTCTGTCTCTGTCCCAGGATACGTTGCAGTTGAATGGTAGTTGAGAACTTGGTTGACACTTGTGTTATCAACCTGTCACTGCCTTCTATTGTTGTCTGTCTTGTCAGAGTAGTTAGGCTTGCAGAGTTATCATGAAGGCCTCTGTAATATGTGGAATGCAGTACTGCTGCTGCAGTCGGCGTTGAGCAGAGAAGTGGCTATTAATGCGATCTGACAAGAGTCAGAATGAAAACTTGTGAAGCAGAACGTTTTCATAAAGTTTTTCCTGAACACATTAGTGCTAAGTCAGCGTTCTGCTGACTTCAGACACCTGTCCTCATTGGTATCTACTCTTAATTTTCTAAACATTTCCTAATTTTTTTTCAGGCTGTGCTACTTATATGTGCATTTAGTGCTGACTGCCATTAACATGGAAATGTGATGCTTAACAAATGCTTGTTCTGAGATTTGCGCCTTGGCCTGTAGCTTGCTACCCTCGGACATTATCTGTACTGATGTTCTAGTGCCCTGTGTTAAGGCTTTACGGTTTGTTACTGCTGCTGAAAGCTGAAGTCCTGCTCACTGAAGTGTCCCTGTGCCTGTGCTTGGCACATAAGTCTGCAAAAGTACTGTCTGCTGGATGAGCTTTTGCCTTCAGGGAATTGCTCTTCTCAAGGCATGATCACACAATTGCTTGTGCTGGCACAAGAAAAGACTGGAGGGATTGTGTTTGCTGGTATAAACTGTCCTGGCTTTGTATGTGGGTACCTGCTCTAGGGCAGAAACTGCTATATTTTATTGAAACAAAAGCCCAGCAGTATTTCAAAGCCAAACACAAGGGCACAACTGTTGATACTGAATAGAAAACTATGGTAGCTGCTGGTTTCTGATTTTTTTTCCTTGAATTACCATGGATCAGCAGTTCTCTGTGTCAGACTGTGGGACAGTGCTGAAGCTCTAATGCTGCACAAGGGGTGTATGAGCTAACATTTCTGTCCTCTGGTTTTAGGGTAATTTTAAATAGGAGCTGTGGGAAAAAATGTTTATTGAACAATAAACTTCCTGCATGGTGGCTTAAATTATGGTTTTCTTGGGACATATCTTAATTTTTGTTTCAGATACATTTGTGCAGCTTAATTGCTTGTAAACATAGCTGGTTAAATAAACCTTGAAGTGTTATGTGTTTATGCAATCAAGCAGCTAGTTTGCTTGGAGTGCTGTAGGAAAACAATTTATAAATCATTAATATCGTGCTCATTTAATGACACAGTTGTTGCATAAGGGTAGTACAATGATGTTGTGGCCAAACTGATTGTGAAAAGTCAAAAGTTGTTTTTCTCATGCTTTTTTCAGATATTGACAAAGTTTAATAATGTGTAATAATGACATTTTTAAGAAATATCTTATGGAATCAGGGGAGTGATGCATTTAGCCCAATACTCTGCCTAAAGATAAAAGAACATAGTATTTAGGGCAATTGTTAGCCTGCCTATTTTTGCTGTCCATTACCCCTTTTCCCTTCAGCATTCATATTTATTGTCATAGAAATATCAGAGGGAACATCTCTACTCAGTTTCTTTTGACTCTTCTGTTCTTCTTTCCCATCTCCTGGCAGGCTTCGTTATCTTTTGTGTAAAGAATGGTCTTTTTTCTTGCACCGTTTTAAAATCTAATTCCCCGGTAGGTTGCTTTTGTTTTTGGCTGGTGTAGAGCAGAAAGTGGAATGAATGATGTAGATGTAGTTCACAGAATTACAGAATATGCTGAGTTGGAAGGGACCCAAAAGGATCACTGAGTCCAACTCCTAGCCCTGCAGAGAACTATCTCCAAGAGTTACACCACAGTTGAGTGTTCTTGTTCTATCCCCCATGGGTATGGCTGAAGACTGTAATCGTGTTCTTGCTTTCTTCTCCTTTGATGCATGTAAAGAAGTGCTAAGCTCCTTTAGTCTTTTCTTGTGAGGGTATCTCCTAATTTTCAGTGATCATCCTAGTAGCCAGAAAAAACTTCTATGTCCAGAGCTAAATGTAATGTTCCAGCTGAGATCTTACTGGAGCATTAGTTGGGATCTAGTTTTGACTTGTTCAAATTCTGGTCTTTATTGCTAGGAGGAATGACCACCACAAAGAGGTGCCTTTGGGTGAACTTTTGGCTTTCCTGAAAACTTCTCTGTAGTAGCAGCTTTTTAGCTTCTGGACTTAGTGTAGGAAATGAAAAGTAGAGTGGAGAAATAGGACTCTTTCTTCTGAACTGACAAGTGGACTGTAAGTTAAATCTTTTGGTCTTGATTGATAAATATATTGCCTCTGAAACATTGTCAGATCTTCCATGAAAACCTCAAAATAGTAAAATAATGCTGTGAATATATTAGATCTTAAATGTTTGAGGCACTTCAAATCATTGTGGAGGAGCCCTGGTAGATTACTCTATGAGCAAGTGAACAAGTGTGAGTGGGTGGGTTTTGTTACCCTCTTCACAGATAAGAAAGTATTTTCCTCTCTTTTATATTAACACTGAGAAGTTGTGTTCCTTATATATACAAGGTAAATTGTTTTCAGATGGATGGAACTTTAATCTTGCATATTGGAGTACATGGCTTCATTTATCCATGAAGGTGCTACTTACAGTCTTATTCATACATGAGGCATAGTGCTTCCTAAAGCAGGCTTGGTACTTAGAGTAACTGTGTAAAATTTAAGTCTTGTGTGGCTTCTATCAAGTATCTTACTTGATTGCCAGTACTTGGTAGCTTTAAAAAAATAGTTATCTTCAGGAACTGATTTAGATGTTAGATCATAGGCTGTAATAAGTTGATATACTTATGTGTTTATAACCTTCATGCTTCCTGTGGAAAAAAAAGGGCTTTAAATCAGTTGTGAATTCAGAGATCTATTGTTAGGTAGACGATCAAGAAGTAAAATCAACCAGAAGCTAGTTGGGAGTAGTAACTTGAGTATTCCCTTTGTTTATAGCCTCCCTAGCTTGTGATACTGTGCAAGTTAAGTTTTACCTGTTAAGGCAGCGTGCAGGTCAAAATAGGAATCAACACAACTTCTTTATGTCTGTCATAATCTTCCTCAGTATGTGTAGTGGCTAGTTTTTCCTGAGTACTGTAATTTTTCTTAGGCTTTTCCATGGTTCCCTTTTCACATCCAAAAGAACAGCAAGTTCGTTCTTTGCTCAGAAAGACCAGAGTGGCTCAACTAATAGTGGCGTAAGAAGAGATGGGATGTGCTGAACAAATGTGAAAACATCTTGCAGTCTAGTTGCTTTCTGTACTCTAAGTGAACTTGAATAATAAGTCAGGACTTAGTTTTTCTTCCTTTATCACCTTAAATGACTTTATGAACTTTTTTCTTTGCTTTTAATATTTCAGAATATCCTGGTTTTATTTTAATTATATTCTCATACTTTGCTTTTTAAACCCAAATGCACAGACTCTCTATCTAAAAGAATATTTTGTAAAGGATTTTTTAAACATTTGAAGCCAGCTAAAGGGCTTACTTTGCCTGTTCTTGGAAAAGTAGTGGATTTGTTTAGGCCTCCGAATTCTGCAAAGCACTCAAGCTTATGCATCAGTGCTCTGCTGAAAGCTGTAGACCTTCAAACTGACTTGGGTAAGTGCTATAGTTACACATCATTGCTGGGAAGATAGTGGCTACAGATATAGGGTATTTGTACTTGATTGAGGAAAATCTTGGATTATGGTGTGTCAGGTATTCAGTTTCATCTTGTTAATAGTCTCTGAGATGCTAACCATTTCTTACTGGGTGCTTAATCACTTGTGATTCAAACACATGTTAAAGATGTATCAGAACGCTCAAAGTGCCAACACTTCTGGATACTGATTCACCAAGGTTTGTTCACAGAGCAACCTAAAGCTGCAATGTGTGGATTATTTGAGACTTTTGGAATAATCTATGTGAGCTACAGTACAGTCTTCAATTCACACATTTGTGTTTTGAATGGTGGGGGTGGAGAAGAGGGGATAAAATTAAAGCAACCTTTATTATTGTACTGGGGACAACTTGTTTTAGTAGTCACAGATGACAATTTTTTGGATTTTCTTTTGTTCTAGGTACAAAGGATCTTGTGGTAAAAGCACAGGTTTTAGCTGGTGGTAGAGGAAAAGGAACATTTGAAGGTGGCCTCAAAGGAGGAGTGAAAATAGTTTTTTCGTAAGTTTTTTCTAAATTATCCAACCAAGTGGAAAAACTTAAAAGTTTCACATTATCAGTTGAACCTATTACTTTCTTTAAAACAAGTGTTTTAATTCTTAACCTTAAACTAACAAAAATTAGATAAGATTTTTTTTTAATGCTACTTCTGTTTTTCCAGCAGTTTCTGTGTCACATTCTGAGCTTCTTTTATTCTAGTCCAGAAGAAGCGAAAGATATCTCCTCCCAAATGATTGGAAAGAAGTTGTTTACCAAGCAGACAGGAGAAAAGGGCAGGATATGCAATCAAGTATTTATCTGTGAGCGCAGATATCCCAGGAGAGAATACTATTTTGCAATAACAATGGAAAGGTCTTTTCAAGTGAGTAATATGAGAAATAGAAGTAAGCTAGTTAACTTGTTTTAACTGAATTTTCAAAAAATCAACAAAACTGTTTATTGTGCTGTTGTTCACTTGCTTGCTTTTGAAAATCAAAAGTATATATGAGCTAAATTTTGTTTTCTATTATCTTTGACTATATGATTGCCTTAGTTTTGTAGTGCTTTAAAGATGTTTAAATGCTACAATTTAAATTTAGGGGATAATAAATGAGCGTCGGTAGTCCCAACTGAAGTTCTGAGTCACATGGCTGAAGGGGAAATGGGTGGAATGAGAGGGTTATTTTCATTTTGGTTTTAGTTTGCACTTACTACTCTATGCCTGTATTGGCTGTATTTTTGAACTAAGTTCTCAATGTGTGAGTGTACATGTACACACTCTTTAAGGGTATCAGGAACAAGATAGGTAAAAGTGTTGTGGAAGAGCAAAGGGTCCTGTGTAAATCAAACATCCTTTTTCTCTAATGTGGGGAGGTTCTAGAGGTGTGTAGGTGTGTCCCTCGATTTTGAGAGTGCTGGTAGCTTTCTTATGCCAATGCTCTTCAGGAAGTGGTAAGAAGATTTGGGCCTACAGGTCTGTCTTCAGAGCTTTCAGGAAAATGAATACCACAGTCTTTTCTGCTTGTATGAACTCTATGTGTGGGCATGTAGTTTTTTAGGCTACATTTCAAGCCAGGTTACTGAAATGAGTCAGTGTTTCTGACAAACAAGTGTTCTATTGTGGAGCATAGACCATGACTTGGTAAATAATTTTAATGAAGCTGGGGTAAAATAGGTCTTGAAACTTTTATTTTTCTGAAGCTCAACAAAAACTGGGTTTTTGTTCAGATGCATCTGTTCAGATGCTTCAGAGTTTGCAGAGGCACTGGTTTTGGTAAGTGGAGTATTTCTGGTGTGAGTATGAAATGATATTCTGTGGAGGAATTAGAAAACTAGCTGTGCTCTAGTTTTTTGGTGACAGTATTAGGAATTAGATATTGTATTTGCTCCCTTCTCTTCCTATGTAGTGTTCTTTTTGATAGGGAAGCATCAGTTGTGTTGGATTTTAGTACAATTATGTGACCTAGGCACCTACCTATTTGCTGTGATAGAGCAGGGAAGATTGAAATGAACCCCAGATTTGCCACAGGGTGGCGCTAAAATGCTGTAAATGAGCAGATTTAGACTCAAAATTGTGTAAGCAATAAGCAAGGATCCTTATGGAAATAAAATTTACTGTAACTGATTTAAGCAAATTAGATAAAGAAGGGAAACATGTTTTCCTGACTTGTTCTTGCTCCTGTATGAAAAATAAATCTTATTTGTGTATATTGAGTACACTGTGTGGGCTATTGCTTTGTGATAGGGATGTGCTTTGTTTTTACTGCTGACTTCATAAGTTACGTTTTTAAATGTGCTTGTAGTTGCTGTAACTTGCATAGGATGCTTGTGGTGAGGAAATACCTTTCAAAAGAAGGAAGTGTGAGGATTGAATAGCACACAGTGTTTATTCCTCATGTTGCAAACCTCTTCCTTTAAGGGGGAAAAAAGACTAAAATAGTCAGCTTAAACTGGAACTTGGTGACGTGGATTTTATTCGCCAACAGGGGTTTATGCTTTAAGCAAAAGTGTTCACTTCGATTGTTATTTTATGATGTGTTTGTAGCTTCCTGACAGTTCAAGATATGAATATCCAGAAATGTTAATTGTGTTCAACCTTGTTATTAGATGCAGGATAATTTGCCAGCTATATATTTCCATTTGGAAGGATGGTAATGGGAGGGGAATGATACGGTTATTAAGCATGTTCTCTGAACCAGGGTCACATTTGCTATAATTAATTGTCAGCAGTTATAAAGCTGTTTAATGTTTAAGACCTCTGCTGATAAGTACACCCATGCTTTAGAGTACACCCCTGGTCACAATCCGTGCATGGGTGCTGATAAGGGAAGGTAGGTTGAGGTGATAAAAGTGAGTGTGTTTTAGCAGTGAACTGGAGGAGAGAGTTTTAGGTTCCACGATAGCAAGTCCTTGATGCTTTTGTTGAGATTTAGGCAGCTTAAAAAAAACCCAAACAACAAAACTGCTGCAAATGCTATCAATTTTGGTTTCCTGATTTCTTTTATTATGAAATAATTCAGTGCTGTTTTGTCAGAACTCCATTACTTACTTTCAGTGATTGCTGTAGTCACTGAACAGGTGTGGTTTTGCAGTAATTTATCATTAGATTTTGCACACTTACATTTGTCCTTGGAGTTGGAACATGGCAGAATGAATAAATGAACGCCTGGTGTTTGATCAGTGTTTGTATAGGGGTTAGTGGAGAACATGGAGATGAGAAGGTTGTTCTTTTTCTAGTCACAACCTAAAAGATAAAATGCATATGATTACTAAGTTGAGTCTTTCCATCAGAATTTAAAACTAGTATGTCTGTGTTAACTGCTCTGTTGCTACAGTGGACACAAAGGACAGTTTTCCTTTTTAAAAGAAATTAGACCCAACATACACCTTAAAATGTGGAAAATGTTATTAAAAGGTTTTATATAGGAGTATTGAGAAGATAATAACACTCTCCTCAGAGGATACAAGTAAAATGCTCAAATAAAAAAATTCTTACAAGGTTTTATTGCTGTGAGTTACCATGTGGGAAGAGCTGAGTTTCAATTTTGTGGTATAAAATTACTTATGCCTTTTTTTTTTCCCCTCTCTGTTCTAGGGTCCTGTGCTGATAGGCAGTTCTCAGGGTGGTGTTAATATTGAAGATGTTGCTGCAGAGAATCCTGATGCGATAATTAAGGAACCCATTGATATAGTAGAAGGCATAAAAAAGGAGCAAGCTGTTAGGGTAATTGTTAATATGGGACAGTACACATTATCAAGGATGGGAGGGTTGCTTCTAAATTTTGTAAAGTGTGTGTGCATTAAACCTACTGAGTTGTCATAAACCCTTTTTTTGAAACAGATTTGAACTAGATATTTGAGTATTTTCAGGTGGTAGTGTAAATCCAACTACTTGGCAGTGCTTTATGTAGCTTTTATATGGGTTAAAGGAATGTGATGATAAATTTTTACTAGCTGTGTTTTAGGATAAGTGCAGTGTTTTGTATTGAAAACCATCTTTTCAAACTTGAGAGTTACTCTTTTGTTTCTCCCAGGTAGACAGGACAGGTTCTACATCTATAAATTCAATTGACACTGAAATAATAGCTAAACTGAGACACCGCTAACATGAATTAACCGATAACCAATCTTTTATTTTCAGCTTGCCCAGAAAATGGGATTTCCTCCTAATCTGGTGGATGAAGCAGCTGAAAATATGATCAAATTATATAATCTCTTTCTGAAATATGATGCTACCATGATAGAAATAAATCCTATGGTGGAGGATGCATCAGGAGTTGGTAATGTTTCTTACTCATATGCTTCATGTACCACCTTGATGTTTTTGTAAATCTTGCTTGCTTTGCACTGCTAAAACTTCAGCTGTATACAGCAAGAGGACTTAGCCTTAACGTGGTATGGTGAAAACCAAATTTAATACAGCAAATAAATTTGGCAATCTAGACATAGTAGATATCTGCTCTAAATTGCTAAGTAGGATCTTAAGTTTAAGCAGCTTCCTATTTTAATTTTTCAAGGTTTTAGTTTTTTAAAGAACACATCTTCCACTCTTGAGTGACTACCCAGGATACGGCATTCATGGAAATTAGGTCTTTTCAAAATTCATGAATTGAAACTTGAGCCATCTCATGTATCCAAAATTGGTACTGTAAAGGTAACCGGAATAGTAGCACCTTCTAGAAATCTCCTGCCTTTACTATTCAGGCATTAGAATGACTGAATGATTGGGTTCGATGTATTGAAAGACATTACTGATGTATTAAATAATATCTTGATGGTTATCAGTTTTTTAGCATATGCAATTGCAGAATAGTTATCTAATATTCAATCACAGCCAATTCCCCTCTCAATAAAGAATAAATCTGTAGACAATATTTGTACTTGAACTCGGGTACCACAGTTTTAAATTTAAACACAAATGTAGCTCTTTCATCAAAGTTTGTAATTATTGTTACTGAGCACTCTAGATTTTCCACATCACCTGCCATATCTAAGTAAAACTTAGTTTTGTGTGTTTTCTCTGAACACCTTTTTTCTTCCAACTCAGACATTTATTTCATTGTGTTTGTGTGTGCTTACATGCATGCACCCGTACTATATATACTTAATCTAAAAACAAAAAACCCTCAAACCAGAGATCTTCTGTAGGGATTAATTTTATGCTAATTATTGAAGCATAATTTGCCCAGATTTATCAAACAGCTTGTTGTAAGCTTTTTTTGTTTTTACAGTGTCTCAAGAAATAGTTATCCTCCTTTTTGTGCAGTTAAAGGTATTTAACTCATTATGTGAGTAAAATGGAGAGAATCTTGTATTTACTTGCAGTGCTAAGTGTGTCTTTTCTGCAAATCTTTTTGCTTGGACTGTATTACCTATCTGCCAAGTATGGCTTAACATACTTTAACACATTCCTGTAGCAGTTGAGCTGTTATTCTGATATTAAATGATGGTTAGCTGTGGTTTTCTTTTTTTCCTTTTCAGTGATGTGCATGGATGCAAAGATAAACTTTGACAGTAACTCAGCCTTTCGTCAGAAGAAGATCTTTGATATGCAAGATTGGACGCAGGAAGACCAAAGAGACAAGGATGCTGCAAAAGCAGATCTCAACTATATAGGATTGGATGGAAACATAGGCTGCTTAGGTATGTTCTATGTAATGAATGTTAAATGACCTAATGGATTTATAAACTGAATTCCTAAATGTTATCTTTATTCTCATGTAGTCAATGGTGCTGGTTTAGCTATGGCCACAATGGATATAATTAAACTTCACGGCGGAACTCCAGCAAACTTCCTTGATGTTGGTGGTGGTGCTACAGTGCAGCAAGTGACAGAAGCCTTTAAGCTTATTACCTCTGATAAAAAGGTGAGGGAAGAGTTGGCGTATCAAGGTCCTACACAGTGGCAAACAGGCTGGGATTTGGAAGACAATGTTTAGTGCATGCTCTCCAGAAAAGATGTTTTTATAAGAGTAGAATTAGAAAGGGAAAAAGATGGAGATGTTAGTTTAATCTTGGTGCAGATGAAGGAGGTATGAAAACCTATTGCATTTTCTCACTTTTTAAAAAATAGGTTATTGGCTGTGTACTGAGTAGACAGTTTTGTGTTCTTTGGTTAAAGGTAGAGCTATACTTAAATCTTGGAGTTGGAAACTTCCACAGCCCACTGTTCAAACAGAAAGCAGTACTCAGATGGGTTTCCACTTTTTTTTTCTTTTGCAGCTGGGTCTACTTCATGCATAGCGTTGTAGAGATGAATGTTTGCTGTGCTGTGCACAAACAAGTTTCTAAAGTACTGGTTATGTGTAATGTAAGATAAAATAACTTTGTAATGGGCTTGGGAAGGGCAATACTGTTTCATCTTATTGAAGTTTATCAGAAATGTTTGCATGTTATTAAAATGATAAATCACTTGAAACTAGAGGAAAAGCTTTACTGTTCCAGAAAAATAATGTGGGGACTGGAATGATGGTCTGCATAAGAAGTGCTTATCTCAGTGGGAACTTGGCAGTTTGGGACTTTTTAGAAAGAAAGAAAAGTATTAAAAAAGGGGTAACCGAAAAAGGTGGGAGTAACTTGCAAAACTGGGTAATGTTATGCTATTTTTGCACAAGAGTGTTGGGCACCACTTGCTCATCTTTAGAAGGGGCCAGAAACAGTGAGTGATTTAACAGAGGATCTTAGTCTCTGCCTCATTGGAAAGACTTTAATTACCAAATGCGGAGTCTGACACACTCTGCAAGAGTGTTTAGAATCATTGAACCATTTAGATTGGAAAAGACCTTGAAAATTCAGTCCAACCGTAAGTCTAACATTACCCAGTTCTGCACTAAACCTTGTCCCTAAGCACCATATCTACAAGTCCTTTAAGTAACTTCAGGATTGGGGGCTCAACTGCTTCCCTGTGCAGCTTGTGCCAATGCTTAACAACACTTGAGGGGAAGAAATTTTTCCCAGTATCCAGTCTAAAACTCACTTGGTGCAACTTGAAGCCATTTCCTCTTGTTTTACTGGTTGTTATTTGGGAGGAAAGACCAACCTCCACTTCACTGCACAACCTCCTTTCTATGGCTCTCTAGCTGTAGAGAGCCATAAGATCCCCCTGAACCTCCTTTTCTTCAGGCTAAACAACCCCAGCTCCCTCAGCCAGTCCTCATAGGACTTGTTCTTTCTTCAGATTTTCCCAGCAAACTGATGGAATGGTGAGGGACACAGGCACAGAACATCTAAATTGCAGAGAGAAAAGAAGAAAACAAGGGAGAATCTGGGTGTTGGTGATTTGGGACAAGTTTTTGCGATGCCAGTTCTCTGCTGATGTATGGACAGAGAGTGTCCAAACAGCCGTAATACAACTTTTCCTTTCTGCCTTATTTCAGCTGCTCTCTCTTTGATCAAAAAATGATGACTATAACTGGGATTCCTGGTGCTGAAAGTCAAAGAACAGTGCAGCCTGCTTGTGCCATGGACTGCAGTCTGGCTGGCACTCGAGGTTCAGTTCAGGGCTAGTTTGTAACAGCCTTCTGGGATGTCATTTAAAGTTGCTTCTGCCCATCAGTAGCAGGAGCAATAACGATGTAACAAGATGAGCTAGTCTAATTGCAAGATAAGGAGAACCAAGTTACTGTTCATTAATCAGCAATGGAATGTTTTGTGTTGTTAAGTTTATTCTGTCCTCCAAGGCTGTTTATCCATTTTGGCTCCTGCTTTGTTTAATTTTTCGCCATTAACTGTGATCTTTTTAGCCTTCCTTTCCACTGCTTGAGTAGGAAAAAGACTATCCTTTAGCTGCCGGCTTAGTCCTCCTGAATAAAGTTTATTTCAGATAGCTTAACTCTAAGCATGCTATTTTTTTTGTGAACTGTATGAACATTGTCTTGTGTAAGAATTTTTTAAATTTTCTGTGTTCTTTAGCGTAGCATCTTCAGTATGTGGAGGTACTGGTGTGGGAGGTACCTCTGCTGGAGTACTGTTAGAAATGGAAAGACAAGCAGTTGACGAATTTGATTTCCTGAAGCAACTGTTCTGCTCTGTGTTATGCTGTATGTTTTGCTGTACTTTATAGAACTGTACTTTTGTTGCCAGTGTTCTCTAGAACTGAAATGTTCTGCGTCTTTTGCAGAATCCCTTAATACATTTAAAGAGCTTGAATTTTTCTTAGGCTAAAAGGCTGAGTAATGCTTTTATCTGATGTTCCTTTGGCCATTTTTAACAGGAATATTGTCATTGATTCTGTAGGTACTGGCTATTCTGGTAAATATTTTTGGTGGCATTATGCGATGTGACGTTATAGCACAAGGCATTGTTATGGCAGTAAAGGATTTGGAGCTAAAAATCCCTATTGTGGTACGGTTGCAAGGTGAGTGTGCTTCATATACATTTAAATATATTTCTGTCCATATTGACAACTGTTATTGAGCTTGTATATTGTGTAGCAAGTTGCTTGTAAGTTGAAGTCTATGGAAAAAATATGGCAAACCCTGAGTTTAGATGGTGAGGATTGGCAAGTTAATAAAAAGAGGCTTACTGCTTTGAAACTACTAAAGGTGTCTTCTAAATGTGTTCACTAACCTTTGGAAGACATTCCCTAGTAGTAGTACTCTCCTGTTCAATAAGTGGCATTTTATCTGTTTCTTAAGGTACACGAGTTGATGATGCCAAAGCTTTAATAACAGCTAGTGGCCTCAAAATCCTTGCATGTGATGACTTGGATGAAGCTGCAAAAATGGTAAGATAGCTGGTTATGAATGTTCTTTTCAGAGCATAGCATCTGCTGCAGAATATTGAAAAGCTGAAACTCCATTCAATCAACTTAAGGTAGCTTGGGATAAATCAGTGCCAGTTGTTATTATCAAAACCTGAAGCAAATGTTTAACAACTTACTAAGTACATAGTTTATCAGGGAAACAGCTATGCAGGCAGAAGCTATTGAACCCCAGAAACCAAAACCAGACCAATGATCAGATCAGTCACTCCTCTTGGTAGCGGAGTGGCTAAGAGCTTAACTTTATTAATTTTGAGAAAATATTTAAATTGAGGTGGATGAAAAAATGCAATGTAACACTTTCTTTGATACACCACTATATTTTAGTGTGCATGATTAAAACCGTAGTTGATCATCCTGTTGATCTAATTATCATAAGATAATGAGAAAGTTAGACATTCAGACACATTGTTTGTGATTTTTTTTTTTTTTTGGTGTGTGTTTTGCCTTGCTTTGTCTTTGCAAATCACACTAGAAATATGTAGCAACAGTGAAGATGAAAATTTTTGATCTGCAGGAAGTTAGAAGGCATCTGGTGGATTTTTTAGCATGGGGAAACACATTTCTGAGTATATTTTTTTTTTTAGAGAAGCACTTACTCAGTTATAACATTTCATTCTAAGCAAGAAATAATTCAGAGAGATTTAGAGTTGTTATGCAAGAGAAGATGAGGCTCCCTAAGGTATCAAAATAAGATCCAGAAATGCTTGCAACAAAAATTCAGAGAAGAAATAGCTCTAGATATGTAGATTCTCTTGTGAGCGGGTACCCCAACAGCTCCCAGGATAATAGGGTGGCACATAAAATTTAAAGCTTTTAGCATTTTATCAAGATATTTGGTTGTAAATGAGAAACAAACATTATTAACTCAGATGTTTTCTAGAAGACCTGACTATCTTTCATTTAAAAGTGCTTAAGAAGTACTGAACTGGGTAATAATCCTACCCCTACCTCCCCCTTTAAGATCTTACTGATGATTCTCTGGCATTATTTTGTTAAAAAGATTGATCCAGCTCAGTCAAGTTAGGATTGTTTTGAAATTAAGTCATTATTTTCTGTTTTTCAGGTGGTGAAGCTGTCTGAAATAGTAAGCTTAGCAAAGCAAGCTCAGGTGGATGTTAAATTTCAGTTGCCAATTTGATCTGAGAAATGTCATGCCAGTGTCTAACATGTTCTCTGAAATACTGTGTTCTGTGGGATATTTTTAAATTTTCTTTTTGTGGAGGTATTGATTGACAGGCGCACAAACTTAAGTATCTGGTCATTGATGTTAACATTCAGAATGGTCAGAATTCTTGTAAAAGCATGTATTGCTGATACTTAGTCTCTCTTTGTTATTCTCAAGCCTCCGGCTTTTGCTGCAGAATGTCACTTGCAATATACTTCTGCGTTGTCCAAAGTAAAGCTTCTGGTTGGAAAATAATTATTCTGAATAAATTTTGAAGTTACTTTACTTGTAAATTTGTATTAGCCTTGGTTAAAAGTAAATATGACTGGATTATCTAGTTGTCCATGTGGAGAAATGTATTGAAACGGTATTTTATGTTGGAGACAGTTGTACTTAGCAGTACGATGGACATGAGCAAATCAATCATTATTTATGAACAGATGCATTTGAACTTGATCAGAAATATTTTTAGAAGTCCTTCACTGAAGTAACTGGTAACTCTTCTGGACAACGTGTTAAATCACTACAAAATATACTGTAGCACTTAGATTTTCACAATTTCCGGTCTTCGCAAAAAAAGCATTGTGTAGTTTTATATACGAACAAGCATTTACCAAACTTCAAGGAGACAGGATACATAGATAATTAAAATGTCTCTTGTACATTGCTAATAAAATTGTACATTAATAAAATATCTCCCAAAACTTTTACTGGCTTTTTCCTTATTTGTTACCATTTTGAAAAATCGCATATGGATTAAACCATAATTTAAGATAGCAAACTAAAAGCTCTTTAGGAGGAAAGTTACAGTGGCACACATGCTAGGTTTTTTTCCTCCTTGAAATGCATTGTGTGATTAAAACCATGTGAACTTGTGTTGAAAAGCTTGGACAGATATCATGCATATAACATCCATCTAAAGAGTCCATAACTGATTTCTGCACAAATAAATATGCAGGAAAGTGTTGCATTTTGGGGAAATATTGCTTCTTCTAACAAATCTAGTTTTAACCATGAATTATTGTGACCTTACTTATACATCACCAGTGCTGTTGATTTTGTCATTACATTGAACTTGGAACTTGGATCTTTTTATTCAGTACTCATTTTTTGTTTGTGTTTTGTATCTGCTTTAGTTTCTTGGCTAATGATAGTGTAGTTTTATCTGGAAATAATGAAGCCTTATCTATGGTGGGATTTCAGAATGGGAAACCATATAGTCATGAACTAAGGACTTGGAAGGATTGTATAAAATGTGGGGAAACCCACAGGTGTGTCAGGAAGCATGAATAAAACGTGTTTTTGAGGTAGGTGGGGTAATAAATGAAGAGACCTCATACTAGGATAGTATATTTCAGTAATTTTTTGGCAGTCCTAAAAAAAAATCAGAAATTAAATTCCCTCTGAATTTAAACTGGGTTATTTTTGATCCTAGTTGGTCTTTCACAACTGAGTACTATATGCTGTTGACCCATCATGCTAAATTGGGCTTCTGGGTATGCTAGGAATTGCTGCTTTTCAATGGCCTTGAATTGATTTGTGGACATAACTAGTTTGAATACATTTGTTAGGCATTGAATAATTTAGAGAACATGATTAATTTTTAGTATGTGGGTTTGCTTCTAGCTTTTTTTTTTTTTTTTTTTACTTTGAAATCTGTGTGAACTAATAATGTTCCAGGTAAGGAACATCCATAAGAAGGTAATTTAAAAAAAACAAACAAACAACAACATACCTAAACATACAAGCCAAAAGTGACTTGATGTTGTCAAAAAAATGACAAATGTAAATGGTCTTTTCATACAAACCTAGTGTGGAGAGTGGGCAAAAATAGATCTGGCTGTTGATCCAGAATTTGCTTACACCTTGTTTGAACTGTTAAATAGAGTAGGGGAGAGGGAGCCGAGTCCATCTTTGAGAGGAATGTAAAATACTGACATGCTCACTAAAGTCTTCACACGTAACAGGCATGACAGAAAACAGCGTTTTGCCATTAGGGGAATTCTAAAGCCCAAACTATTCCTTTAATAACAGATGAAGAATAGGTATGGGATAGGAAGGTGGCTGCACACAGTCTCCCAACCAGAGTGTTCAGAAGGTACCAAATCACTCTGATGGCTAAAAGAATCTGTAGAGTGGAATATAGTAATGTTAAGTTACTTCAGCAATGCTTATAGCTTTGTAATCCAAATATTTTCTAATAGGAAAAAAATGGAAAATTTCTCTTTGGAATTGGCTGTGTTTAAGGGGTTGGATGGGATGTCACAGACAATATGGGAGACATGGGAGGAGTGAGAACAGTAATATGAAGGACTGTGACCAGGATGGCACATATAGGTAGTATATATAGGTGTGAGTCATGCCCCTTTCCAAAGACAGGGGTCTGGAAATGTTATTGTTATTTCACTTGATGAAGAAACAGAATTAGCGATCAAGTGATTTATGTTAAGTATCTTGAAATAAGTAGGCACATGGAGATTGCTCTAATTAATGAGGTGCAAGAGTGCTATGGAACCTTTTAATTATGTGTATGTTTTAATCATTTTTCAAACTGTTTTTCCTAAATCAAAGGATGTTGCAACCAAGGAATGTTAATCCATTTGGTGTGTAGTTGATAATTTAAAGGCCCAAAGCTCATGTAAGAACCATCTAAATCTATTTAAAGCCTTTTAGACAACCTCCTTACCCATACTATATTGTAATATTAATAATCAAAAGATTTGTAAGAACGGAGACTTGCTGAAATTAATCTATACAGCCAAAAGCAAAATTTCTAACAAAGTAAACAGAACATGAAAAATGCGTAAACAGCTTCTTACAGATGAGAGCTTCAAAGGAGCAGGAATTTTAATGACAGGAGCTTACATTAGATGACTTACTGCCTTTTGATGCATTTGTCATTAAAGCAGAGTTTTGGAACTGTTTTTAAAATACCATAAAAGCAAATGCCTCTTTTTTAGAGTAGTATAAATAACTGCTACTAATCTTGAAATTCAGAAATTAGCTGGTCTCATTTTCCTCAGCAACCTCAAGTGTTAGAGTCAGGGCACTTTGTGACCAGTGTGCTTGAGAACAGCTCTGGTGAAAGTTAAGGGTGAAAATTATTCCATAAATATTGAAAATATTAAGTATCATACTTTTTAATATGTTATCTACTCCACCAGTTTCTATTTAATATATTAAACCACTTTCTACTGAGATACTTTGGTAAAATAGTTGACCTTCATGGAAAAACAGACAATAGGATTCTAAGTAGTATTAATATAGATACTGTTGGGTGATGTAATCAAATTTGGTTAAAACAATTCTCATGCTAGCATCCCTATATTGAACAGTTTGAAAGAAGTTAAAAAAATGGAACTCCAAAGGACTTGAGATTAAAGCTGTGTTTCAAATTACTTATAGGTCTAATGCATTTAATGTGGGGAAGGCCTGTATAATAACACCTTGAAAAACTCCCTGCAGCAAGAAGAAAAACTCTAGTTTCATGAAAGGGAAACTGCTAAACTTCAGGTAGCTACCAACTTCTTACCTTGTCCAGATGAAAGTAGTTCCAGATTTAACGGAGGCTTAATTGCAAGCTGAGAGTGTACTATTGTAAAACAAACATTTGAATTTAAATTCAAATATCAAGCTGTTACCAACAAAAGAGAAAGTTGACGTACGATGTGCATGAGGCAAAAGCTCACCTGTGAGCTGGGGGGGGGCTGTAGGCAGAAGGTAGTGAATTGCTGCTATTTTGTAGTGGGGAACCTGTGCATCAGTGTACCAAGGCTTGCTTCCTAATCCTTATGTCAGCCTGCCTGATGAACCTCTTAATCACTGCAGGTGGTGTCTTTAATATCTGCTATATCCCAATTGCGGGAAGTTTCAGTGTAAGAAAACTTATATACTGGCTGGTGTCTTTAGAAGGATGTGTTTTAAGGTTTTCTTCTCATGAGGGCAGATAGGGAGGAGACAAAAGTGCAGCTAAATCTCCTTAGTGAACGGAGAGTGGGGAAGGAGGAGGCATAAACTGTCTTTTCCTCCCAGAAAGTTGCCTGGAAGTCGGGTGAAGTACCAAGCACCTGAGGAAGAAAGAGGAGCAGAGTTTATTACTAGATCTGATATCCTTTTTCAGCCAGTCTGGATAGACAATGGCAGCCTTGATGCCTACTGGCTGCAAAACATTTAATATGAACTGTAAATATCACTGAAATTCAGTTACTGCTGTTCTACATGACAGGGACTGACCTCATGAGTCAGGTAAAATGTTCAGCTAGTAGGGGATGCCTGGAAAAGGTACTAGATCTGGATAAGTAACAATGATGCCTCACAAATACACTCTTCCAATCAGCAGCAATTTGGGGTTTGGAGTAATTTTAGTTAGAGGTAGACACAACTGAAGCAAAACAACTCAAAATTGTCTGTGGCTGCACCCTGCAGTTCCTAGTCTGCAGGTGTGCTTTAGCACATCAGGTGTGGTTGTTTTCATTTAATGAGAATGGCTGAAATACTCTGCAGTCCAAATTACATTTCTTAAAGACAAATGGGATAATTACTTTTCTAAGATGGTATATTATAAATAAGCATTCCTTAAAATGTAATGAAATTTTCTTCAAGGTGCAAGAAACGTAATGAAGGGCCTATACACATAGTTCTGCTGCTTGATGTGTGATTTATTTTTTTTTTTATCCCTCTTCCATTTAACTGGGGCAACTTACTTCCATAAGCAGGAAATGCTGAGGCAATCAGGTGTTTTATCCCATGAGGAACAGGGAACAGAGAAGTAAAGTCACTCAGTTGTGGTGGCTGATATGGGGCCAGTAAACAATTTTACTCAGAAAAATAAAATCTGAAAGACGGAACTTGCTGACAATTGATTTTTGACGAAGTATTTATGTTTATTTGGTTTTACCTGAGTCCAAATTTCATGTGTTAAAATTCAAGAAACTCTACAGATGTCTGAGAGACAGAGGGAATGGTGTGTGAGCAATAGACAAACAGCCATGGGCTTAGTTTATTCCTAAAAGAGAGTTGTGGTTTTCCATGTCTGCAGTGTAGGTTATTTCTGGAAGGGCACCTGTGGTTTCACAGGCAGTAATTATCCCCTTGCTCTAGGGAAGCAGGAATTCAAAGTGCAGGAGGAGAGCCCAAAGTGCTGTTTATTAGATGCTCCAACATTTATGATAATTCAGTTTCCTTAAGGGAAATCTGCAAAGTTGTTTTTTTTTTGTTTGTTTTTTTGTTTGTTTGTTTGTTTGTTTAATTTGTGGGTTTTGTTTGGGTTTGTTTTCCCCTTCTCACTTTCTTTTGAACTTGTATTATGTTCTGGACTAAAATTATCTTATTTGGTCTCCATCTGCACCAGAGTTCAAAAACACTGTGAGGGGCCTTATCTGTTTTCCCGTTTCCTTCAGTTTCTGTCTCCTGCTGTAGCTTCTGCTACAGCTTGAAATCTTCACCAATCCATCCTTTCCTTTGCAATGATGGCTGATTTCTGCAGCATGTCGAGGGAAATGAGAAGGGACCTGAATGGGTACAGCCTGAATAAAAGACTTCACTGCTAATAACTGAAACTACTTTTTTTTTTTTTTCTATTGTTTTTATATTTCACCCAGATTCTGACAGCGAGAGCATGCCAGTAGTTTTATAGTTATATGTATGTCTTGTGTATGTACGTGTATGTGACTGTGTATGTTTAAATATATTGAGAGTGAGATTAATATATATCAGTTTGGGAACAGTTCATGGTTTTACTGCAGTACAGTGTTATTAGTAGGTGTTCTTATTATTCACGGTCCATTTAAACAGAACAGATTTATTGATTGCCTTTTGTTTTGGGCATGATCTATGAGAGAGAGGTGATGTATCATTGTTGCACTATGCATCTCTCTGCTACTACTAACTTTGTTACGTAATTAAGTGCTGCTTGCAGAGGGTGTGGGTAGGCAGAGCTGTCATTAGCTTTGGGAGTGAGTAGTGCACTCAGCATTTAGGAGTTTCAGGCTGTAGGGAGAATGGAGTTGCATTCACTGGAAAATAATATCGTACATGAAGGACAGAACCAGGACATGAGGGGACTCAGTCCTATGAGCTACCAGTAAGAAAACTCCTTTCTCTTCTTTTTCCACACTTTTGACCTTTCCTGCACTAGGCAGCATCAAATCTTTTCACTAAAAGGATCTATACCAGGTGTGGCATGTGAGATTATCTGGTGGCTTGGTTGGGTCTACCCACTATGGCTTGGCAAGTGGAGAGCATTCCTGGTCCTTTTGAAGTTGGCTGATGATGGAAGGCCCACAGCTGCTTCATGGCTGGCAAACTCCAGGAGCAATTTTCAGTATTCACTAGCTGCTTTCCCCTTTTCTCTGAACTAATCATCTTAACTTCTTCAGGGAAATAGCAAGTATACTTCTAATGTTTTCCTTATATTCCCTTTAATTTACCATGATCCCAAAGGTAAGCAAGCTGCAGTGTTGTCCTTGCAATGGAAGCAACAAAAAAAAAGAAGGAAAGAAGCAAAATCTAGTGAGCAAAATGTAGTGAAACTTGAAGCTGTGGGATACTGAATAGTGCCTTCATTGCTGTCACAAGACTAACATACCCTTTGCCCTCCTGGTCTCCCTGGCATGACCTCAACCTATCATTGGCATGACAGGTTTATTGCAGTTTGTAGCAGCCCCATGACCGGTGTGTGCAGTGATCACATGTGATTGACACCTGCCATCTCCTTTCCTCCAAGAGCAATTGCAGCCATGACCTCTAGTCAGGCAGAGTCCTTGAAAAAAAAAATCACCTGGAGCAAATCCATTTCAAAGAAAATGGATTTAAAAGAGCTCCTGTTCATGGTGTTCTTGGAAGGTAACTAATGCCAGTACAGCACAACTCTATGTCAGACACACTCCCTGACAGGTTGATACTACTCTACTTCAGAAAAGGAAAACAAGAAAAACTTCTCTACCCCCACCCCCCTCCCGTATTATTATTTTCTGGTGTCAGTTTTTTGCATCTAGGGAAGCGTCATTGAATGTTCTGGGTGTTCTGGGTGTTTAAAGGAGACTACTCTTCTCTGCTTGTCCTTTGACTTTTCCACTGCTTTTTGGCAGCTTGCCTCTATGCGTCCTCTGTCTTGCTTTGCTGATTGATTGTTTTTCTCCAGAGCTGTCTGTCAAGCAGTGCCTTCATACATCGAGTCTATTAAAAGTAATACCATAACTCCACTTTCTTAACTAACACATCTTTCACTGCTTAGGGAATCCTTGCATACCTAATGCATTGTTGCTTTATGCAAAGGAATTTTTAAAACTAAAATTCCTGTTATCAAGATGTACTGGGCTAGGATAGAGCTAACTTTCTTCAGAGCAGCCCATATAATGCTGCGCTTTGGGTTTGTGATTGAGAGTGCTGATAACATAAGGAGGTTTTGTCAGTTGCTGGGCAGTGCTTGCACAGTGTGCAGACTCCCTCCATTTCTTACTCTGCATTCCCCAGTGAGTAGGGGAATTAATAAAAGATGGGGTGGGGACACAGCTGGGACAGCTGACCCCAACTGACCAAAGGAATATCTCATCTTATGACATGTGTTTAAGCAGAAATAACACTGGGGATTTTGCCTTCCAAGCTGACTGTTGCTCTTTGACTGTCTGGGCATTGGTCTGCTTGTGAGTGCTTTTGCATCACTTATTAAACTGTCTCTATGTTGACTCATAAAGTCTTCTTGCTTTTGGTTTTCCTACTCTTTCTCCCCCCCCACTGGGGTGGGGGACTGGGCAAGTGGCTGTCTGAATGCTTATGTAGTTGTGGAGAGATCCTGCTTGAAATGTGTTCCTAGTTTGGTGTGGTTTGTTTGGTGGTGGTGTTTTTCGGTTGGTTGCTTGGTTTGATTTGGTTTTGTGTTTGTTTTTTTTTTAGTTGTTATATTATCACAGTGGTTGCTGGTGTGATCCTCAGGTCAAGAGAAAGATGCCTGTTTCCCTCCTAGACTTTTGTAAAGTGTCTAAGATGCTAGACACAAGTGCTGCCTATTTGTTTTGAAGTCAGAGGCTGAGTATTTCAAAGGATAATGACCACTTAACTCCCCTGACCTCAGACTTGGCATAGACAGGCCCATTGAGACCTGAAATGCTTATTTTTATATCAATTGACCCACACTTAAACATGACCTGCCCATCTCAGTGTGTGCCTGAGTTTTGCAAATTTAGATGGCGTGGTGTTAGGAGTGTTTTCTCTCTTCTTTTTCATATGCTTGCTCTCACCATCAGGTGCTAGTTTCTTTCATATCTTTATGATGGTAAAAAGAAAATAATGCAGAAAAATTTGAGGAGAGCCAGCTTGGAACTACAGCTGAATGACCCTTGTGTTTAACAGCATTGTATTTGGGTTGCATCATCCAAATGTTTTAATAAAGTTATATCCTGCTTTCCCAGCTCACCTTGCTCTTCTGTCCTTCACTGTGGGAAAGCTGTGACCATGCCTGAGGGTGATTGGCTCTGCCCTAGGACCTGCCTCTACCCTCAGCTCTCTCTGGTCGTGTACCCTTCCAGACAGCACTGCTGCTGCACTCAGGTTTCCTTGTTCAAGTAGCACACCTGGCAGCAGAGCATGGGTGTGCTGCATCCAATCAAGAGCACTGGCAGGGGAAACCTGCCAGTTTGATATCATTTTCTATCAGCTACCAGGCCAAAAGCTGGGAGGTTTGCTCCCTCTTTTATACCGTCTATATTGCACTGCTCTGTGGTATCCCTTTGCTGTCTCATTGACTTGCATACTTCACACAGGCTAACGTGGCTTCCTACATGTCTACCCATTTACATTGCTTGAAAAAGTGCAAGTTGGTTGGAGTTATCGTAGTGTTACTGGTTCCTGCCTGTAATTATATGACTTCTCTGCTGTCAGTGTTAGCATAGCTTCTCATACTAGATTTGCAGTTTTCTGCATTTAAGGATTCTCGCCAATTGGCATGGACACTGAGGAAGTTAAATCAGCCCAAACTTGCTGGAGCAGTGTGACATTGTGTTCAACATTCAGAAGTACCTTATAATTTCATCCATTAGATTAATACACAGCCACAGCTTTATTTGAGGCTCTTAGCTTTATTTGAGGCTCTTATCTATTTTCAGAGTTCATTTTCCTCCACTTTCACCAACTATTCATATCCTCTTTTAATTTGGACAAGTCAGTATGTGGCGATTCTAAAGATTTTTACCCATTTCGAGAGGGCAGGGCTATGCAGGAGTTCATGGTGGCTAGTTAGTAGGGAGTTGTCTAAATCCTGGATGTTTCTGGTGACTTCAGGCCATACCTCCTAACCCAAGCATGAGCTGACACCAAGTGTATGGCAGTAGGTCTTTGGAATAAGTAAAAATGTCTTCCTTTTCAGCTGGATGAAACCTAGAAAGCTAACAGAGTATTTGGCAGTAGAAACCAGGCTGCAGAGAACAGTTTTGACAGTGCCAGCATGTATCTTGTAGGTCTGTGCTATTGAACCACTTCTGTCTGCAGCACCAGCCTGCTGGGAGGGCAGCCGTCCTGCAAGCCCTGTGTGCTGGGATCCCACACTTCCTGCAGCCTAGGGTGAAACAGATAAGCAGCGTTATGGAGTTAAAAGTTTGTCCTGAAGGAGTCGAGTAGACTGCTATGCTGATTTTGGCTGGAATAAAGCTAATTTTCTTAACAGTAGCTCATAGGGATATGGTTTGGATTTTTGACTAAAACAGTGTTGATAACTCACTGATGTTTTTGTTAGTGCTGAGCAGTGTTGATATGGAGCCAGAGCATTTTCTGCCTCTCACTCTGTCTCCCCAGTGAGGGGCCTGGGAGTGCACAAGGAGCTGGGAGGGGACACAGCCGGGACAGCTGACCTCAACTGACCAATGGGATATCCCACAACATATAGGGTCATGCTTAGCATATAAAGCTGGGGGGAGAGGGAAGGGGGATACGTTTGAAGTGATGGCTTTTGTCTTCCCAAGTCACCGTTACGTGTGGTGGAGCCCTGCTTTCCTGGACATGGCTGAACACCTGCCTGCTGATGGGAAATGGTTAATGGATTCCTTGGGTTATTTTGCTTGCATGCACATATCTTGCTTTACCTATTAAACCGTCTTTATCTCAACCCATGAGTTTTCTCACTTTTGCTCTTCTGATTCTCTCCCCCATCCTGACACGGGGGAATTGAGCGAGCAGCTGTGTAGTGCTTAGTTGACAGCTGGGGTGAAACTGTGACAGCTGTGGAGAGAGTGTCTCTGACCCCAAGACAAGAGTTGAGATGACATGATGCTGAGTGACTCAAAACACAACGCTACTCCGATGAATTTTTAATCTTAGCTATAAATGTTCAAGCTGACTAAGGCCAGAAGCAGTAAATTTTGATACTTGCCTACTTTGCATCATTTTGTCTTGTTCAAATATTTGAAATCCTGACTGAATTCAAGACTGAGCTTCTGATCACTTTCCAAAGTCAGATTTTTGTCAGCAACTGCCTTTTCTTGGTCTTATAAATTTATCTGATCCATAGAGATGTTCCCGTGCACATGGGAAATGGACTGTCTTTGGGAGCGATAGTGAAAATTACACAAATGCCCCGAGTTCACACAGCAGCTAAGAAGAAACTGAAAAAGCAGAGACAGATCTTGTCCCCTTATTTGGGGTATTTGAACAGTATGCAATTCTGCCTGCTCCAAGAAAACTCTCCAAACACATCCAAAACCCCTGTGGCCACATACATACCAGTCAATGAAATAAGCATGGAACCTCCTGGACTGACACATGGGGTTGCCTGTTTTTATACTTCTTATCCTTCAGAGTTTGCTGATGACACAAAACTGGGATGAACATTTGATAATTGAGGCGGTTGTGCTGCCATCCAGAAGTATCTCTGTGGGCTGGAGAAATGGGCTGATAGGAACCTCTGGAAGTTCAGTGATGCAAAATGCAGTGTGCTGTACCTGTGGAGGAACAGCCTCATTCTCCAGTGCATACTGGGGGAAGACTGACTGGAAAGATATGTAGAAAAGGTTCTGGGCTTCCTGTTGGACAAGAGACTGGCCATGAACGAGCGATGTGCCCTTGCAGCAAAGACCGACAGCCTCCTGGGCTACAGTAGACAGAGAGCTGCCAGCAGGTTGAGGGAGCTGATCCTTCCTCTCTGTTCAGCACTGGTGAGGCACATCTGGAGTGCGGAGTCTAGTGCTGGGCTCTCCAGTACAGGAGAGATGTGGACATACTGGAACAATGCCAGTGCAGGGCCATAAAGATGATGAAGGGTGTGGAGCATCTCTCATTTAAGGAGACATTTAGAGAGCTGGAACATCATCCTGGAGAAGAGAAGGCTTGAGGGTTCTTATCCATGTGGATGAGTGTCTGATGGGAGTGAAGAAGATGGAGCCAGGCTCTTCTAATTAGTGCTTAGGTAAAGGGCAAGAGAAAATGGGCACAAACTGAAACATAGCAAATTCTGTTTAAACTGAAGACTTTTTTACTGTGAGAGTGATCAAACAGTGGCACAAGTTGCTCAGAGAGGTTCAGCCTTGGAGGTATTAAAAACAGGACATATCACTGAGAAGCCTCTGAGGTTGTTGGTTGAAAAGAATCTTTGTGATAGTTATTGGCGTCCCGGAAAACAGCTTGAAAGGAAGAATGCTTTTCCAACGAGACAATTCCCCCTCCCCCCTCAGTATTTGTTTGCAATGAAACAATTATTTAAAACATATTCTTAGGGTTGGTTTTTTTTGTCTACCTAGAGACCGATTCTCCTCCAAAATTCCATATTTTTGTGTGAGCATTTTCCCTGCTTTTATTGCATGTAAACAGGAGGGAGGGAAAGGCTGAAGCTTGGATGGTACTTGCTATCCTGAGCTGTGTTTCTGATTCATATTCTGTCTGATGACTTATAAGGAACAGTTTAAATTGCAAAACAGAAGGATTCCCAAGGAAAATGTCAGCTCTACTTTTCTTTCATATGAGGGACTGAATGGGGCACTTGAGGGAGCTATTCACCTTCCCATGGAAGTGGTGAGGAGAAGGAATATCCACCAGCCTCATGAAAAAGGAACTAAATGAAAATAATAAATTTTAAAAGAAGTAACAGTCAGTTGTTTTAAGGAAAACTACTGCTATTATAACTCTGCAAATAGAGCAGTTTGAAATGCATAAAGCAAAGTTGTGCTATGGGTAGATCTTTTCTGGAAGGAGCTCTGCTTATGCTGGAATTAGTACTGGAGTGAGCCTAAATGTTACTGAGTTAAAACATATTCATTACAGATTTTGAAAGTTTGCTTTCAAGACGTGAGGGCTTTTTGCACAGAGCTGTAGTGTGTATTGCTGCCTGTACCTCTGAGTTGCCATACTGGGAGGATCAAGAGACTAATTTTAGTGGCAAGAGGCCAGTGCCTGGTTCTGTTGATAATCAGGGGATAAATCTGAGCTTGATCAAGGGCAGCAGCAGCCTCATTTCAGGTTTTTCCAAAGGTGCCTGAGATCGCCCAAGTCAGACCCCTGTTCTAAGAGGAACCTGTCTCTGCTGATGATATGAGAGACTGCCAGCATTAGACGTACTGCTTCTCTTTGATTTCAGCAGCCACCAGTGCCTGGCAGCTTACTTGGGTAGCTAAGTATCTTTGACAGACAGGCCTCTTTGCTCTTTCTTGGTTTTACTGTGAACTCCATCCAATTACTGAAGGAATGTTTGGTACTTCCTGGAAGTAGGGAACACCAAATACCAGGAGCAGGGGTAAACTCTGAAGATCATCTGTCTAGGTGGAGATGTAATGTGATGCCTTTGGATGTCTGGGAGAGACCTCAGGAGCTTTGCATGAACAGCTTCCAAATGTTACTCCCTCCCTCTGCTGGTGGAGATGGAATGAAATTCCCTAAAAGTGAAGCCAGGTTCTAGTTAAAGCAAATAAAAAATAGTTAGTTCATGGACCTAAACTAGAGAAAGTTTGTCTTACAGATTTATAAAAATAAGTTTGTAAAACAACAGAAAATTAAATTTTGCTGTTTTATTCTAAGATCATGTCTTCTTCATACTCTACGTTGCCAAGACTGATTAAATACACTAGTATTTAAATGATTCCTTGTGGTCTTCATGGGATCCCCTTTGGATTTAAATCTTCCCCAGGTCCCTCTTTCAACTGCACTTCAGCTTCTGGTGGTTTAAGGTCATACCTCCTCCATATGGGAAGTGCTCATATTCCTGTGTAGATCTCCTAGGTTCTCGATGAGGTCATGAACAAATAATTAATCCACCAAGAGCTGAAAGGTTCTCCTCTCCTCGAGAGGGCAAGATGGAAATAGCAAAGTGAAACATTTCTAAGCTCTCAACCTTGTATGTCCTATTAGTGTACACAAGACGTCAGTCATACCTGATACAAGGATTTTGTGTAAGTGGTTTATTAGTAGTTTCTGGCTGAGAGCAGGCATGTTGTTGCTCATGAAAGCAGCAACCAGCTGAGTGTAAGTCTCTGTCTCAAAGGGAATTATACCGTGACAGAGGAGAACAGGGAGAGAATTGTGGTGGCTTTTCTCCCTCACAGTGAAACTCCAGTCTTGGTCCTCCTCTTGAGAGGACCTGGGAGACAGGGACCCACCATCTGACTGAAGATCAGGCATCTTTGCTCTGATGCTAGAAGGATAAAGGCTGGGAATCAAAACCCACCAAGGCAGATGTGCATGAAAATTCTGGAATTGCATTCTATTGGCCTGGAAAACCAGGGCAAAAGGGTTGGTTCTTCAAAGAGCCAAATGTGCTGTTTTCTAGATAAAAGTAATTTCTTGGCTGTCAGTGACAGGTCCTATTTAGGAGGATTCAGTTTTGTAGCTGTGAAGGAAAAGAGCAGCTTGGCAGCTGGCCATCAGCACAGCTTCTGAATTTACCAGTGAAAACTTTGAAGAAATGGGCAAAGTTTGCTAGAAAGCAGGTCTGCAATGCAGCAGGCTGTGTTTCTCCTTCTTGCAACAGAAAATCCGAGGAAAATTTGAAGGATCACAGAAACATATTTAGTGTACTTGCATTTACTGAACCGTACAAAATCTAGTATCTAGAATAGAGTACACAGAGTAACTCTGCATTTATCTTGGTCCTTTCTCTCATGAGTGCCAGCCCTTGGACCACCTTGGACCTCTTATATGTTAGACAGTCAGTCTCTTGCCCTTTGTGTCAGGGTATACTGGTTCTAAACCGGTATACCTGAAGCCCTACCAAATAAATGTGTATGTAAAATGTAATTTCCTGAATGTCTCCTCCTGGGATGCATCTCAGTGTCTGGAGAGCAAGTGAAAAGTCTTCCCCACAGCAGACCTTTAATGCCTGGATGTAAGTACCCAAAGACACCAGTGCCAGCTGCCCTGTGGGTAAATCCTCTGGGGAATAAAACCTGTCTGATCACAGCATTGCTCAGAGCTCAGGAGCCTCATCAGCAGGACACACACATCCAAGCTACCCGGAAGAGACCAATTTAATGGTAATACTTGCTGCTAGAGCATGTTTCCTTTTGAAGATTCTCCTCTGTGCTGCCTGTTAACACCTGCCAGCTTTATGGAGTTTGTGATGAGTCAGCACCGAACTGAGCTCAGAAATTTAAATTTTTGTTGGAAAATTAACCTTTATGTGACTCCAGTGACACACATCTCAGTTGGCAACCCTCTTTAGGCATAGGCTCACAGGGCACTCCATAACCTGCCGACCTACCTCATGCCCCAGTGTGCCCCAGCCTGTGGAGGAAAAAAATTTTGCAGTGTGTGTCCCCCTGCCTTCCCATTTTGTCTAACTACTGGTGATTTTGGAAGATTCAGGTACCAAACTTGTATTCCACTCTCCTGCACAGTTGCCCATGCCTTACATTCCCAACAATTCCAGCCGTCCCCTCTTCACTCTCACCAATATTCATAATTTTCTGTAAAACTTCTGCAGCAGAAGGAAAATTAAAATTTAGGGCAGCATTAAGTTAATTAAACTTACCATCAAATTAATAACACAAGAAATACTGTGCAGACTACATTATTCATTGTCATGTATTATTCAGTAAAATCTCCATTTTTAATATGTTTAGTATTACTGGAGGATTTTTACCCTGCTCTGCTGGAGTTATGTGGCACACAGGGTTTCTGGGGTTCTGTATATAAAGTCAATATAATGTTCATTCAGTTGGTAAAAGATCCATAGTTACTAAAAGGAATGAGAAGTCCTAGATGTCTGTTTTCTTGGAAAGAAATAGTCAAATGTGGGGGATCAAATTCCAGTATGTTCCAGTGAATTAATTTTAATTCATTACCTTTTCCTGCTATCTCACTTTCTAGCACTCCTACTATTCTCCCCCCTATCAGTTTTGTCCATCAACAAAGTTCCAGTTCACCTCTTACAATTTTTTCTAAAGGTTGTGGAGCTGAAGCCTTATTACTCCATCATAGCACATCCCAGCATTATCTGTACAGCCCTGCTCCTGACCAAACTGCGGGGGGTCGTTAATTATGAATAATGCAGTGAAATACTACATAAGGTATGAGGATAGGACTGCGAGGCTGAGTGCTCTTTCAGGTTCTTTTCTTTAAGTGCAGCCAAGCAAGAGCTAAACAACATGGTTCAAAGAGTTCTTCCATTCCAGGGGGGCTATGGATCACGGTCCAAAAGAACTATTGCAAAATGAAATTATGGGCACAATAACCCAATGCATGCTTTGAAAAGAGGCAGTGGGAATGTAACTTCCCTTGGAGAAAGGAAGGAAATTAATGAGAACTGAAACCACAGCACAGAGACAGCATTATTTAAGAAGGAAAGCATAAGGAAGGAATCATTAGGAAATGTGCAGCTATTGCTGTAACATAGCACAAGGGAGAAAGGGAGCTCAAATAAGCATATTAGGTTTCCTTGCTTAATTTCTTTGTTTATTAAAGGTTATTGTTGATGCAAAGATTATTATGGATTCTTCCATCTTCTACCTCCTTCTGCTACCAGCCCCAGACTGCTTCATGTTCAGCAGTCTAAACATTTACAATATTCTTTTCCTGACAGCTGCCTAAATTATGTCTAAAATTTGCATTTTTCAAAATTGCAGCAAGAGTCCCACTTGCAGCACTCACCCAGAAGAGTTCAGAGTATTCTTCTAGACCAGCTTCTTTATTGCCTTTTAAAGCAGTTTTTCTAGTTCTCAGCCACTTCATGCATTTTTATATTCTATACTGGTATCCCTGTACCATGAAGGTTGGTAGCCCTTGCCAACATGCTTCAAGCCAGAAGCCTTTAGAGCATCTTTAGCATCAAAAATAAACCCCTGTTCCTGTGGCTGTTTGAAGAAAGGTGTGAAAAGTGGACTTTCATGGTGTGATATTCAAGTGCTGCAGCACCCAGAACAGAGCTGCTGTCTCCAGGAGGGGAATTCACACGGCTTGGTGGCACCTAACCAGTGAAGGAGGGAGAGCTGGGTGCCTCAAAGTGGGATTAGCATCTTACATCAGTCTGAGTGGGGAAATGAGAAAGAACTGAAGCTATTCCTGAAATAACCATCTACCTGCTACTGTGGTATTTATACCTGCTCTTTCATATACATAAGTTGGGGCCTTCTCTTCAAGAGAAGGTGTGAGAAAAGGTTGTATTAGTAAAGTTTATTTGGGTTTTTGCTCAGGAAATAAAAGACATGGCTTCTATGTTCTCTTTAACATGAAAAGACTTGAAACCCTTTCTCATTTTTGCTAAAACTTTCAGACAACAATAACTTCAAAAGTATCAACTTGAGGCTAGCCATTTACCCCACAGAAAGGCTGGCTCCAAAGGCTGTGTTATGATAATGTTGCAACTAGAAAGAGATTTGAGGAGGTGGAGACCTGTGACAGCAGGAGACAGAAGCTGCCTTCAGGAAATCTACTCTGTTCTGTGTTTTCAAGGAAGACCAGACCTTCCTCAATATCTACATCCATCAGGATATTTAACCCAAAACCTGAGGGCTCTAAGTTTTAAGGGTGTAGAACAGGATGACTAAGCCACAGAATACTATACAGGGTACAGTGCTGGAATGAGGATTTATCTCAGGAGCTGCTGTGGACATGAGCAGAAGCTGTTGCCTTGCATGACTGCAAGCTGGACACTTCCACAGGAGTAAGATACTGCTGACAGCTGCTGGGAAGCACTGATCCTGTTGCAGGTACCTGCTGGAGTCAGGGAGAAGCAGATGCTGGGTGGTTCTCCCAAATTTGCAGCTCCTGTGCCCTTTGCTGGTTGCTCAGGCTTGCAAGGATCCCACATACAGGGCAGTTGTCTTCCTGAGGCACTGAGGTCCCTTTAAAAAAAGAGCATCCTGTGGCAAGAATATTTGACTGAAAATCAGCAACCTGGCTGTGGGTGATAAAAAGAAGTGGTGATACAACATGCAGCCATACATTGGCCTGCTTTTCACAGGCAGAAAATTTACCACTGTAAGGTGAGCTGAGTGTAGTTAATGACTCACTTCTGCAGTGCCCATGACTTCTCAGCATCTTAAGCTTGAAAGCATTTGCATGACCATACCTTCAAAACAGAAACATGTTACACAATTGCAATCAAAAGGATTATAAGCCCATGTTTGGTTCACACCATGCTCTGTGGGCTCACTGACCCGTTGCTCAGTGATATTTTTCATTTATTGGCCACGTAGCATGATTTGATTTAAGGTGTGCAGCTTTGGACACCAACCCTGCCAAAGAATGCAATCAGTGTGGAGTAGCTAGAAAAGCCACATCAAATGACTGACTAGGAAGTGGGTCCTTTTTTTGTTTTGGAGAAAGACCCATGGTGCAGGTGGGCCATGGAAGGACCTGAGCACTTGCAGCTTCTGTGTGTTCTTTCCTTTGTTGGGGGTGAGGGAGATCAGCAGCTTCAGCGTCCAGCCTGCAGATGAACTCTTGCAACAGCAACTGCTTTGTCTTTTTTGTTGTTGTCTGTCTTTTTTTTGTTGTCTCAGGAGAAAATTCCAATTGGAGCCAGCTCATAGCTATGAATTATACAGTTCCCTGCTTTCATATTAGGACTCTACAACAGCCATGGAAATCCAAGGCTGACAGTTCAAAGTAACTCTCCTGTGTCTCTCTTGTTGCAAATATGGGAAGAGAGGCATTGTTATGTGGGCTGTTGGACCGAATAAATAGATGCTTTTAGATTCAAAGTTCATACAATGGCATTTGAGGATGCTATTCAGTAGTAAATTCTGTGAATAATAAGGCAGCACTGAAAGCATCCAGAAGTCTACATAATAACTTGGGATTTGGCTTTGAGAGAGACTTGCAGCAATAATCATCCATGTCAGCACTGTTTTAGGGAGGCAGGAAGTGGAGGAGTACCAGTTGATGAGCTTTGGTTTTGTTTTTGCACTGTTTACCCTGTTTGTTTGGGTTGCCAGGCTGAAATTCAAGAATCAATCAGCAAGCTATAATGGACGTATTTTCATTATGGCACAAGGATGCTCAAGTGTCCTTCACTCATGTATTATTCACACAAATGGATGAACAAATAAGTGATCTACCACAGCACACAAATTCCAGAGTATCTGTCTGCACAGCTTAAAACTACATTGAGGTCCAGACAAAGCCTCTGCTCTCCTGTGGTTGCCAAGGCAAGAGTAAAATTTTGGGTTATTGCAGAAGTGTAATCACTTGCCCCATTTTTTTAAACTCAGACACTGGTAGAGTGCTGGATACAGAGGTGCCAAATGTCTGTGTGCTAAGAGGACTTCGAAGTGTCTTCAGGATGGACATTAAGATTCTTTCCATCTCTAAACAGTTTAGGAGACATCATCTCACTATGAGAACTGAACAGCCATCACTGAACGAAGATGCTTGTATTTGTCTGCCAAATTTTGCATATAAAACCTTGAAGACAGGATCTCTGCAATGCTTTCTGAAAATCCAAAAAATTCAGGATTATAAACTACATTTTGTGAGAGACACCAGCTGATGTGCAATGGGCAAAGCAGGGAGCATGCAGCAACAGTCCCAGGGCTTCCTTGGAGAGCTGAATCCTGACCCTGCCTCTGCCATAGATGCAACACATGAATGTTTTTAGTTGAGCATTTCCCTGTTCACATGCTCCTTATTTTCTGGATAGCTGAACTGTGACTCAGAGCCTGTGTGCTAAGAGCTGAAACTTTGGTCAGGGAAAGATTTTTTTTTTTCAGACTGTGCATATAAAGTGCTATTTAACACCAACTTCTCAGAGGTCTAACTCTGGATCTCCCAATCTGAGGACTCAAAATTTGAAACCATCCTTTGGTGCTTGTCTTGTGGCTTTTCCTCCCACCTGTGGAATGGCAAAATGCTCCCTTGAAGCAAAGGGCTTTCTGTGAAGAAATTAATGTGATAATGATGCATCCATACAAACATCTTGGTGATCAGAGGAGGGCTTAAATACTCCACTGTGCATCAAGGGCTGAACCCAGGGCAATAGGAAGAGAACAACATGTTGACTTGCTGTTCATAAGCTGAACACCTTAAATATTAGCACGACAGAGGTAAACAGGATGGGTAAAATGCAACCTGCACAGGGCTGTCTTTGCTGTGTTATCTCCCACAACCCCCCCAGTATGCTGCTGCATGTTCACTGGCTGTTCTCCCTTAGGGCACTAACAGGTGCTTGAGGAAGTGAAATGTGTCCTGAAGTTACTTTATGGGTTTATTTACTTCGTGTTGACTTCATCTGTGTTCTTATGGCTACCTATGTGTATATGGGTCTTGGACTTCTTTTTTGACCATTCACATCTGAAGTCTTTTCTCCTAAAACTGTTCAGAAGGTTTTTTAGTTGTTGTACTTTTTTGTTTGTTTGTTTTTGGGTTTTGTTGTTTTAATAAAAACACTGTATTCACCTTGGTGACTTTTGCTACTCTTTCCTTTTCCCAGTCACCATGACGGCACAAGACTAAATTCTTCTGGATTGTTATTTCCTTTGTATTTTACAGCAAGAGTCTTGAGTCTCCAAATAAGGATATGAAAAGGGAAAGAGCTCATGGTTTCCATCTGCTGTAAACCTTCTCACTAAAGTTGCTGTCCTATAAAGGTACACCATGCTACAACTTGCTCTGAAACACTGCTTAAGAAAGGAGGAGGAAATGGACTGTTTTTACAGCATGTCTTCAAGGAAAAGACAAAAAAAAAAAAAAAGACACATATTGTTTCAGCCAGATGTAAAGATTTGTCTCTGATTAAGGATGAAGTGGAAGAGTCCACAAGGCCCGATGTATCAGCCCTTACAGACTGCTGTCATTTTGAAATGATGCTCTGCAGTACATAGTTTGACTATTTCAGAAATTACAAGTTTTCTTTCTATTTTTAATGCTCTTTAAAAAGTTTACCTGAATACTACAGTGAATACTACCACTAATAGCAAAGAAACACTTTAAGAATAAGTTTCATTTTTTTCCTAGGAAAGGAATAACCCATCTCTAAGCCATCATGGTCCATGGGTAAGTGGAGGGATAAGAACTTGAGTCATCCTTGACATCACCAGCAAATTGGGATATGTCTCTACGATTGTCTGAGCTGTCAGATACACATTGGAATCCCAGGTACCATTCTGAAATCAACATCTTTTCAAAAAGATGCTGGAAAAAGAGATCAGAATAGTCTCTTCAGGGGGTGTCCACTTCCCTAGCAACAGGTGAACTCTGATTGCTGCCAGATGAATTCAAGGGCAAATTGGACTGTCTGGGCAACCCACACTTAAAATGGAGTTTTCTAACTTAATTCTAATAACAAACCAGAATACGAACAGCAATCAATACAGCTAAGAAAATACAAGACCAAAGCCTTTCTCTGACTTTCTCTCTGTTGCCTGTGGTGACAAATGCATCCATCACTACTTCTAATTATGCATCCAAATGAGTTTGATGGTCTAAACTAGTATTCCTCAAATATTTTCCAGGCCCTTTGCACTGTAGCTGTATTCTTGAGATAGCCCTGCTACACCCTTTAGTTTACACCCTTAATTTTAGCTCAAATCCTTCAGGTGGGATAGGGAAGAAAATTAGAGAAATAAAAAGAAAACCAACATGCATATATTTTTATGACATCTCAAAAGTGTTTCTTCAAATTTCTGTAATTTTCTGTGGTGCCCTTTTGACATACTTTTGTGGAGGCCTTCAGGGTTGCAAATCAGTTCCTCACTTTGCAGATGTGTGATACCTCCATTACTTGATGGGCCCCAGCCTCAGATGTCTGATCCTGAAACGTGCTCATGTGTCCTTTCTGCATTCTCTGGCATAGCAGAGCATGAAGCATCTGTATCTTGCAGCCCAAGCACAAAGAAAGATTTATTAAAATAATAGAAGTAATTAATTTTTTTAAAGCCATGCTGGCTGCCCCGAAAGATCTCTATAGAGATGTTTCCAAGAAGAAACTACAACAGTTCAGACCTTGATGTTTTGCTTGTTGCTAGGTAGGGCTAATTCTATGTCAAGGACTTTTTGCTGTGTCATGCTCTGCTAGTGAAGAGCTGCAAAAGAAGCTGGGAGGGAACATGGTCAAGACAAGTAACCTAAACAGACCGAAGGGATACTCCATATTGTAGAACATTATGCCCAGTATATAAACTGGGGGAGTTACCTGTAAGATCACTGTTTGGAGTTGGGCTTGGCATCACCATCATGTATGGTGAGCAATTGTATTGTGCATCACTTGTTTTGCTTCTCTTACTCCCTTTCCTTCTTCTTACTATCCCAATTTTTACTATAATTATTATATTTTGTTTCAATTATTAAATTGCACTTATCACAACCCATGAGGTTTACCTTTTCCTTCCAGTTCTCCTCTCTGCTGGAGGAGGGTGTGGGGGGAATGAGTGGCTGCATGATACTTAATTGCCAGCTGGAGTTAAATCACACCAACCCTTTTCAGTTATTTTCTTTTGAAAGCTTTCTCACCAAAAGTATTCACAGACATGTTCATCCTTCTTCAGATTTCTTGAAATCAAATCAGAAGCTCCTTTGTTTTTAATAATCATTACTTTTATTTCTACCTCACTTAAAACACATTCTCCAGTGGATTAAATTTAAACAAGTAAAACAGAACTTGAAGAGCAGTATGAAGCACACAGTAAAGCCATGGATTTTATGGAATCATCTTTTTTTGTTCAGGTTGATGTATTGTGTTCAAATAAGGGCATATTTATTATTTTCTCTTCTATAAGCTAGTTGTTACTGAAATGAAATTCACTTTTTGGGGAGGTCAGCACTACAGATCACTAAGAAGTGCCAAATTAAGACACAGCACCTGCCCTTCACAGGGGAATGCAGAGGTAGGTGTCAACCAGTGTTAGAGTTTGAAGCACTGTCTAGGGCAGTCTTTCTTCTCTTCTGTCTCTCCCTTGACGATTTTGCCAGTCAGGGGACTCATGCAAGCTGAACTTGGAAATACGTTTGAAGTTCTGAGAGCTCCATAGCTCCATAGCTTTTCTGTAGCTTGGCTTATCTCATTCATTTCTGTCCAGTTCTCCATTTACATTGGTAAGCCCTGTAGCTAGCAAGAGTTGCTACTCTGAGCTGATTTGAGGTGAATTTCTTTTATCTTGTGTCTCATATCCATGAGCAGAGGTATCACTAGGAACTGTGCACAGGATCGTAGGTGATGCACGCTGGAAGGAACTTGAAGAGTTCTTTGGTCCAATCTTCTTCACAAGGTGTGGTCAACATCAATTTCATATTGCACAATTTTGCTCATTCTTTTTTTTCTTTCTCCACTGTTTATTCTTTAAAAAGAATTCTTTGTTATGGTTGAGACTGGCCATCTTCCCTGCAGAAGTGTAGACAAGCATATGGGACAGCAACAGTTGCCATTCAGCAGGTATTTCCATTGCACGGGTTACGTTTCCTACCTCTGACCTGCTGGAGGGGCTGACTTCTAAAGCAAAATGTTCTCCTCTGAGTTGTAAGAAAGGTCTCAAGTTGGCCACAGAAAAATGAGATAGTTGTGTTTATTAAATGCTTCTGAAAGTTTTTCACATCTCTACAATAAAACTCCTACGCCTACTAGGGGAAAAATGCTGCAGAACGTGCCAGGTCTTTCATCTGTTTTACTTCTATATGGAGTGTTCAGAGGTGGATGGTATACGAAAAGTCAACTGTGTCTTACGAGGTACAGATATAGATGGTAACTGTTTCAAGAACAGTGGATCTGATTCTGGATCCATAACACTTTACAAGTTCTACATCTGAAGTGGAGGATTCTTGTACTTCTGGTGCGAAGAAGCAGCTTTGATTATATATAGTAATGAACAGTGCCCAGTAAGAAGAGCAGTTTTGATGCATTGTGTAGTTTCTAGCAAGCAAGCAATCTATTTCTTATTATAACCCTAAGACATCTATGGGGTCAAGTCCAAGTATATGCCCCTGTAAATTCTGCAAATATCAGGCAGAATCCTGTGAACACTTCTGCTATATTTCACTCAGTGGGAAGCATTCCTAGTTTGATTAACCCAAGAGATAAACACTATTATCTCTGGGACTATTGTGTTATTCTGTATTAGGGATTTCTGATTAAACACAGTAGATGATTTAAAAAATAGATATTCTAAGCAAAAGAGAAGAGTTATCTTTCTCCCTCTTCCCGTATCTTTTTCAGAGAGCACAATTACATCCCTAACTGTGCAATCCCTTGCACTGAATCATCGCTAAGAGAGTTGTTTCCAAAAGATGTTGCTTTTAGAATGAAAAAGAATACAAGAGACTCTATGTGAGACAATTTCACACTTTTCTGATCAATCAGCTTTGAAAAAGAAAATCTTCCAACACTCAATTTACCCTTTTCTCACCACATCTGGTGAGGTTCAAAGATTAAAGTGATTAAAATAAAGATGCTTTATCTTTTTTCACTCAGAGATTGCTCAATTTCAAGTGCTCATGTGCTTGTTCTCATGGTGTCTTTTTGGGTTTTCACTGGCATTGATCACCTACATAATTATACCAGAGGACAAAGCACTGATTTTGTGAGTAGGTGAGTAAATCCTCTCTGAAGCTGAGTGCAGATGTTGGTGCTGAATATCACCCTTTGAGTTCACTTTGCAGCGCAGAACAGCTCTTCTGGGTTTAATGATGTCCTGTCATGCTGGCCAGGTCCTTCTTCCTTCTGAAAAGATGTCATGTCAAAACAGCACTCTTGCAGGAAAGCAAGTTTTGCAGCACTTTTTGAAACTCTGGAAATGGCAATCAAGGCATTTTGGGCAAAGCTATGTAGGTTTGAGTTCCCACTTAGATGCCAGTTAGGCACAACATCTTTAGTAACTTTAGTGATTTATTGCATGTGCATGGATGTATGCTACCAAGAGATTTTAGAAAATGACACTTCAGGATGTAGACATAAATAATAATTAATCTTTTTTTTCACGTCTGAACTTTGTACCTGTTTTTATGCTGGTAGGAGGCCATATTATGCAGCCAGTCATTTTTCCTGGGCACCATGTCACATCACCAGCTCAAATATCCCTTGTTCTGCCATCTTGGGCCATTTGACAACTCTCTTCGTTTTCTGCTTGTCACACAACCATCTCACCCCTTCCCACAAGAGCCCTTCACCAGTTTTCCGTGAGGAACTCTGCAAGTTCTTTAATCGGCTTATCTGCTTTGGAACATCCCTGGTGCCACTGCCCACTTGTGCATCCTCCCTGGCTTCCTGCCTGAAGGACAGGTCACAAGCACTCTTCACTCAGATGTTCCCAAGGAAGTCCCTCCAGCAGATTCCAAAGATTCCCTGAGAAAACTCCAAGCTGTCCCTGCCCTAGCCAGAGCTCCAGAACATGTCCAGAGCATTGTCATTGCTCTTAGTTCTCCTTCTTTTGAATGAAGATATATGCAGTGCTCTTGAGGTCTTATTTTTTCATTACTGATGCTTTGTAGGATGTAGTTGAGAAAATAGGAATGAAGAATAGCAGAAGGGTCTTGCTGTCATACCAGTTAATCCTGGAGTCAGAGAGATCAGAGCACTGCTGAGACTGATTTCTTGCTCACCAATCTGAAAAGCCAGAAATTCAGAGAAAGAGGAGAAAACCAAAAGCCTGAAGGAATAGGGACAGCCCTGGTTAACTTGCTAAGTGCATCTGGGGCTCTGGTGCTCTACACAACTGAGCTGAACAAAACGAAGAGTAGAGGTGTGACTTTGCACCATTATGTGCACCGAACACACATAAAATGTCTTTCTACAGTAAATTCATGAGAGAACAGGTATTGCTTGCTTTTCTCTTTTCACAATAGCATATGGTTAGCACTACTGAGAACAAGCATTTATATATATATATTTAAAATTCTTCAGGAGGAAACTTCCCGCACAAATTCACAATAATACAATGGCTGGAGAAAGAGACTGTTTTGGAGCTCATCTGCATTGCTAATAAGTGACCTTCTTTGTTAGCTGGTTTAATAAGACTGCCAAAAAAAAAGGTTTTGTGCAACTTCCCTACTGATAAATGCATGGGAGAAGTGTCAGTGGTTGATGTGTTGAGGAAAATGTATTCATCTTCTTCATAAGCTTTGAGCTACCAGTTTTTTTCATACACAGCTTTCAAGAACAGATTTGATTAAGTTATCAAAAAAACTACTATATTAGTTTCTTTTTCATGAACTTTACTGAAATAAATACAAATAATCAAACTTCCAGTTGAAAAGCATGAATGGCCAGGTACAAATGAATGATGTTAGAATACAAGAATAAATACAAAGTATGAAAAGATGCAATTTATCACATTCCTTATAACCAGTCTCCTTGGATAGGTCCTCTTCAGCTTTCATTCTAAAGAGTCATATTCTACTCAGTCACAGTCATTTTTCTATGTTTAGTGTATTTTTTCTTTTTATTTATTTTTTTTTTACCACCTCTCCTTTTCTTCCTGAGAACAGAACAGACAGGAAGCACATTTATTTTCTATTTAAAGTTTTTTGCATGTTCCTGCCAGTGGGATTCTGTTAAAAGTGAACTGAAGATTTCAGTCAAAGTTCAGGTTCAGGACTTCGTTGCTTACCTCATGTGGATGCAGGATTTCTGGCTCCATTACACAAGGTGCTGTGTAAAAACAAAGGAGGACAAAGCAGTTTTCTTAGTTTACAAAACAAAACCCAATGAGCAGCTCATAAAGCAGTCTAGCATTTTGGGCACCTTGTGCACATATTGCCTTAGTGGCAATTACATTCCTCTAAACAGGTGCCTTCCTCTCCTCTCCCCATGGTTAACTTCTGGATATTCTGGATATATAACTATTCAGTATCTGATGGTATATAGGGCAAGGGAGGCAGAAATAGTCTTTTCAGGCAGGCTGCTTTTGCAGAGACACTCTTCTCTCTGTTTGCTGAACAGGAATTATGGCAAAATACTCTTGCAAAGGGATTGGGGAAGTCCCAAAGGTCAAGCAATATTCTAATTTGAGGATCTTCAGAGTGATATTACTCTGTCTGATGGCAGTGCTGGATAAGACAGACGTGTGTAGGCATAATCCTTTTCCTCTGAAGATTTTTGAAGACACCTGACTCTGATATATGCTTTTTCTGTGCTCTAGTTGAGGAGCTTTGGCATTTATTTGGGGTGGCTAGTTCAAACACCTACAGCCTGGATGTGAAATGGATTGCTTCACTCCTTTTGTATTTATAGCCAAGGGTGGTAGGAATTAACAACCTGAGTCATATCCTGGCAATTTGAACTCTGCTTTTACCTGGCAGGCTGTCCTGTTGTTATTTTGAAGCAGATCAGATCCTCCTGGAAGGATTTATATGGTACCAGTCATTATGCAATTCTTCAAGTGAAGGCTCACAGAAAGTACTGTGATATTTCAAATACAAATGTGGGAGATTTTGTCTCACATCAAATATAAAATATACAACTATTTAAACAAGATGATAGTTTCTCAGTCTAATATGTGACTAATCTTTGTAAACCATGTATTATACAACTCTGTGCTTTGATTTAATTTCCATGCCTCATTAAGGATTTCAGACTTTAGTCCTAATAAAAACTGTTTGCTATTCTTTGAAATTATGTAAGAAAATATTCAGCTCTTGATGAGGAATTAGGAAAGAAAATAAACCATTTTCCTGTTTTCCTAGTTGGAATAGATATTTAATTAAAGTGACATGCCTTGGGCAAAACCTAATTAATACATCATCTTTCTATTACTAAAATTAATGGAAAACTTATGATTGCTGAGCTGCAGAAGGGACTGAAAATTTCTGTTCTGTCGTCGTCTTCATTTTTCTTCTGACCGTCCATCATTATTTTCTCACTGGAAGAGGGAAGCTTTTTTTCCTGATCATTCATTTTTGATGTGTACTGATGGATAATTCCCTGCTAGCTCTTCCAACTTTTCCCTTTTGATCATTTCCATTATGATTTGTAGCCTGAGCAAATGCCATGGTGAGGCTTTTCAGTGAATGTGGCAAAGGCCCAGTTCAGCCAATGCTTTCTCAAACAGCTTTTCTGGTTGAAGGCTCTTCTATGATCAATGTGTGGGATGTGCTGCACCTTCTTCCAAGAGGGATACATTTGCTTTCTGCTGTTGTGCCTTCTTGGATTAGGGAACACAAAACACAGGGCACAAACTGCTGGGAACTGTAGGATCCCTCTGTAAGTTCACGGACATTACCAGGAGAGGTGTTATGCCCTCTCCCTGGGATGGGCTGGTTATGAGCTGAGAGGGCAGGGAGAAATGTCTGTCCATCTGGCAAACACGGTGGCTATCGCATTGTGAGGCAAATGAACATGGACATCTTTACCCCACTAACCAGAAGCTCTTGTCTCTTCCCTCTGTTACACTGGAATCAGTAGCCCCTGGTTAGTGTGCTAAGGCAAGAGAAGGTCACACAGCTCTCTGAAACGATGAAGTAACTATTAACACAAGCATACAGGACACTGTGATGTTGTGAGTAGATTCTTCTTCCTGTGGGATAGACCTAGTCTAGAGTTCCCTTTCTTTGTATGCCTTCTTGAAAGCAATAATTTTGAGAGCTTCACCATCAATGTACCTGTCTATCTTCTCCATCTTCTTCCTGTTCCTCCTAGTTCCTATCCACTGCTACCACTGATATGACCGGTCTTACTGCCTTTCTTCCCATTTTTTTTGTGTGGGTTGAACTCATCTATTTACAATGGTGAGAGTGCTTTCCAGTCTCTGCTCCTTTGGTGTGACCTACCTACTGTCAGGATGCCTGTGTGTATCAAAACCCACTCATTTGTTGATACGAGAGGTGGTGTTGTTCACAGCACTGCTGCTCTGTCCCTCAGATGCTTTGATTCACTTTCTACTCCTTGAAGTGATCTGTAAATTCCTCAGGCTGAAGATTTTTTCCATCTGAGTTAATTTTATAGGCCACAGAGAAAGAGGAGCTGATGGTACTGACACAAGTCCAAGGCCTGCCAGAATGAGGCTATTCCCACAGATTGGCTAGATGTTGGTGATGAATAGTTGAACTGGATTCATTGTATTTTGGTGCTCTGTGAGGATCCTGCATAAATGCATGCCTGTAATGCCATGGCAGAAATTCTTAGAGTGTGATGGACTGCATAGGAGGATGAGAAAGGTGGGACATGAATGAGAGAAAAATGGAGAATCTGCTTGTCTTGCACTATGAAGAGGTCACACTTGAGGCTAAATGACAGTGAATGGATAGGACACCAGCCCCTGCTGCTGTGAAGAAAATTTGCTCACCTCTCGTCCTTCACCTCTACCTATAACTCCTGTTCACTCTCCATGTGTGTGCTTTATAAAAGGGGAATGTCTATTCTCTAGTGAACATTACTAAAGACTACTGTTCACAAGTAAGAGGGGCATTCAGGCTGAGACCCTCAGCTTTCACAGCAAAAGGAAGGAGGAGGGGAGGAGAGAGGCAAGTCTGAGAACATAGGAAATTGGAGAGGCATCTGGTGACAGAAATCAATGAGTGTCAGAAAGGAAAGGAGGGAAAGGGGGGAAGGGAAAGAAGGAAAAAAGACTTGGAATCAAAAATAAAATCAGCAAATAGGGATGTAAGAAATATTAAACATAAACATGCTGAAGGCTACTGCAGCTTTTCTTATCACATTTCTATTTCATGCTGACAACAATTCTTTGTGATGAATTTGTTAGATCACTTCCAGACAATAGCTCCTAATCTGTTGAAAATGATTTTATGAAAGCTTGTGTTATTTCTGCCCCTCTAGGGACTGCAGTTCACTTCAGTGAAGATCTGAATTATCCTTTAAAGAACCTCATTCTTTTCTATCAGCCTCCTAATTAAGAAAACTCGAGCTTGCTGGAATGAATTTGCACCTTGCACTCTCATTAAAGAGAGAAAATAAGGTTGAAATTGGTAAATCCTGTGATTTAGGATTTAGGATGTTTTGTAACTGGAACGAAGCATCACTGACGGGTTGCTCTACAAGCATCAGGTTGGGTGTTTCAAGCAGTTTTAATCACTGGATACTGTAAAGTGTCATTACATTTTCCTCCAACAAGTCGTGTAATTTGCAATTGAATTTAGCTTTGCTGTCCCATAGGGCAATTGGCTCACTTTGTGCCATGTGGGACTTTGGAAAGTTTAATATTAGTTTCACATTTCCTTCCTGGCTCCCACAGCAGTCAAAGCACTCTTGTGCTCTGGCTTCTGTGGCATTCCAACTTTTTTTGGGTGATATTTTACATATGTGTCACATTTCTTAGTTCCTGGATCCCAGAATGGGTGTGAAACATTCAGCATATGGAGAAGCAGAATTATTAGTACAGCGGAAGTGAGTGAGAGGTTTGTTACTCTTTGAAGCTTGTGGGATTACGCAATGGGTGAAGGGAATACTGATCAACTATGGGACTGGGTTTGTGCCATCCATAAGTCTGTAGACATATGGATGAAGTTGTGGGCATGGCAATTGTCTTCACTGCTGCTCTCATCCTTCTTGCAGGATAACAGATGCGCTGTCCTAACTGTGAGGTACTTCACACCCATGGTAATACATAGATTTGGCTTGTGGAAGTGCTAATGAAGAGCCTAAGTATTTCTTCCTATAGGTGTGACCAGGCAGCAAACTAGAAACTGTCTGAGAAAAGGCAGCAGCAGTGAGATGGAGAAGAGGTGGTAAGCACAATGTGAGAAATGTGAGTGGGAGCATGTGGAGAGCTAGAATAGCGAGAGGAGGAAAATTGTGCCTTCAGCATCCCATGGAGGATGTATTTTCCTAGCCCTGCAAGCCGCATGCAGACAGGCAAGGTGGGAATTCGGCATCCCACAAACAGAGCTGTATGGCACTGTACTGCAGCACTAAGCTCCTTATGGGTATGGCATTGTCAGCCTGCCTTCAACATAGCCAAAATAGCCCTCAGGTTTATTTAGCAACCTTTGGCAGGAGCAGTGGGACACTGAATAAGACCTTTTTCCAAAGACAATATTCAAGCTGTATTCAAATGCATAAACATGAATTCCACAGTGAAACAAAACAAATAAAGGTAAGGTTGTCTGAGTTTTGATGATCTTGTTCCCTGCTTTCTGAGCTTTGTTTGTGTTGCAGAGACAGCTGTGGTGCTAGGACTGAATTCCATGAAATCAGCTGGTTCCCAGTCCCAAATATCTAGACATAGATTGTATTTCTACTACATAGAATGTATTTCCACTACCAATCAAAAAAAAAAAAAAAAAAAAAAAAAAAAAAAAAAAAAATTTCCAGAAAAGGCTTTCTGTGGAGTTCTGGCACTCAAAGCACACACATCCTTACTCAGGACTTCCAGGCTGGAAAGGAGTTCTCAATCTTCATAGCAATTGCAGAGGGATGGATTCCTTTTTGACTTGCTGCTCTGTATTGTAGGAAACAAACAATTTGAGTTTCTATTTTCTATCAGAGGTATTTGAATTTATTCTTAATATTGTGTCAATAATAAGTTGTTATATTTCATGATTACAGGACAGAAAGAAGGAAAATTAGCAGGCTTCAGTCATGTAGGCTTCAAGCTCTGCGTGGCTGAAGGCTCCAGCAGTTCAGAAGTCCAGCATTCACTCATGGGGTAAAGTCATCTGACAGACTTCACACAGAAGAGAACCTGTTCCATCCCTGTTTGCTCAATGCTCACAGAAATATTTTGATCATCAAGCTGTGGCATTCAGTACTATCAGAGAAACGAGCATTTGGATAATAGCTGAGGGATTGTTACACATCCATACAAAAAGGAAGGTTTCAAGATCCATTTGGAATGCGAATCACTCAGTGCCTTTTCTGTTCAGATTGTTGCCTGTCACAGTTTAGCAGGAGTACCACAGGCTGTGCTATAAAAAGGAATGGGCACCAGTGCTTCCTTGTGCTTATAGATGTGCAAAGATGGCCCCCTTCTTTCCTCTGCCTGACTTCCAGCTTCTCTGGAAAATCAGTGTTATTAAAGTAGAAAAGATCATTTATAAAGGCATGAGACAAACACAGCTGAAGGCACTTCAAGCAGTGTTTAAGGTATTTGGTTTAAATTCTGCCCCAATACATTCATAACCAGTGCTGAGGCATTGGCTCAGCCAGTGCTTGGATAGGAAAGTAAATGTCGGCACCAGTGTCCAGAAACACTAGGAAAAAAATCTACCTATTCCAAACAGACAGTGCAAGAGGTGGAGAGCTGTAACAGCAGTGGCCCTCTGTTTATGATGGTATGTTATTTCATAGATAACCTAATCTTACTTGTTTATGGCAGTGATGCCACTGGTCAGCCGGGTTTCAGCTTTTTCCTAACCCTGGGTCTGAGCTACCTGTGGAAATGACTACGATCAGTAACTGGTTATTTTGGAAGCATTTCTGCTGCAGCACAATAGATTAATGTTCTGGAGGAACAAATCACAGTATGGAACATCTTCTCTGCAAACTGATATTTAGTAGAATTATTATGTTCTGTACCCGCACACAGCAATCCCTCCACTCGTTGTTATGAGAGACATTGTGTTCAAGACTGAGCCACAACTGAGTGGGCTGTATTTCCATGGGCTGAAATGTCCAGATGAGGACCTTATTCTGCTTTTGCACAGTTCAGAAGAAAGAGGAGAGTGATAAAAAGCCTTTTTACTTTCAAACATAAGCTGCACAAATACTCCTAGGTTTGCCCACCCCTGGGGTGATAGTTTCATACCTTTCCAGATGAACTGACATAACATCTGGATAGAAGTTACACATCTGAGCACCTGTCATTTTTCTCTGTTTTAACCTTCAGGGTCTGATCCCAAGAACGACATTTCCCAGATGGGGAAATGTGTAGGGCTGGAAGCAGCAATGTGGCTGTACACAGCCACTGAGCATGGGACATGTTCCCACATGTTTCACCGCGTTCAGGTTATTTGCAGCCTGATGCTGGTTTTCATTCTTTATACTTTACTTTTTTTTTTTTTTTTTTTTTTTTTAATACCTTTTGCTGATGACCCCTTGTTCTTCAGATTGTGTCTGTATTCCTGCAGACCTCCCAATAGGGAAGTACTTTCCCGACTAAGTGTGGTGAATGTCAGTAATTACTTTCTTTCAATTTACCAGAGTTCTCAGGATTAAGATTAATAAAACACTGACTCTCAGCAAAGAAGTTTAAATAAAGGATGGGTACTTCAAGATCAGCCTGCTATATTGATTAGATAGCTCCATTTATTTCCCCCTGTTCACCAAAATACTTTGAAGCTGTTGCATAGCATAGGCAGCTAATGACAGCTGTACTTGAGAGGAAGTGGCTTTGACTCAAATGCCATTGAGAATAAATTTAAAGTCTTATTATCTAGATATCACAGAAGGGACTAAAATCTAGAGTGTAAACCCTAAAGTAATACAGACAGATAGCTACTGCAGCCAGGACAAAGAAGGAAAGTTGCTTCTGTATTTAGGTTCATTGGACTGGTATTCAGTCTAGCCTCATGCCACCACAGGCTGCAGTGAGGCAGTTGCAAGCAAGAGGAAAGTGCAAGTGTGAGATTGCTAAAATCATCAGAAGTGAGAAACAAATATGAATGCAAAGGCAGACATGAGAGAGCGTCTGACTGGATGAAAACAATGGGTTCTGCAAATGTATTAGGAGCTCATAAGGGGCAAATGAGAAGGAGAGGACAGCAGAGAAGATGACTCAGCAACACACAACGGTGCAAATAGCAGAAGGATCTTGCCTTTTCCGAAGTGACACTTCTTATTGGTACAAACTGAGATTTTTCCTCATTGTTTGTCCTAATGTATAATACTCAGCAGTAACTGAAAATGCATTTTCACCACCTCACCCATTTCTGTGTCAGGGTTTAAAAAGCAGATGAAGTTGTTGTGCTGCTTCTGGGGCCTTTTCTGACCTTCACACTTTTATTAAAAGAGTTTGTCTATTTTGCAAATCTCAGTGGCATTCACATTCACAAGACATCAAGTGCAGACCTTGCAGGATTAATATGTGCAGATAAATACATGTTTTCTATTATCTCATGTCATCAACTCACAAGTGAAATGGCTTAGGTAAAAGTATGCAGGTACAAAGCATGACTTTAATCAGGGTGACAGCTAATATGTCCCTTGCTCTATGGTGTAGTTCAAAGTGGTTGCTAAAAACCTGGCATGGAAATGTTTGCTGACATTTCTGTAAAAGACCATTCTGTGGACTGGGACACAAACAGCATTTTATTCCAAATTTGCTTACCCAATAAATAGTATAAATTGCACTGCCCTGCCAAGGGTTCATCTCTGAGCACTTCATTTCATAAACAATCCTAATCCCATCCCATCTGTTTTGCCATATCCCAAATTTGACTAAGACTGTAGGTTATTCCCTGGGGACTTGAAAGGGAAAAGCAGAAATGCTGTGGCATGGTATATGCCATACTGAAACCACATAGAACAGTCAACAAGCTTCCTCAGATAGGAAGTTTTAACACAACTGAATACCCAGTATTTCATGCTTTCACCCAAAGTTTATAATTGATGGTGTGAATAGTTGTATTTGTACATAAGAATGTAAATATATGTGTGGGGAAAAATTTCCGATTTCAAAAGCTATTTTTTTTTTTCTAAGTGTCTACATCCTTATAGGAGAGGATAATTTGGTTTTGAGAAAACAGAACATAGTATGTGTGGTACTTTAATACCTCTCACAGTCCTGTGGCCCCTCCAAGGGTACAGTGAGAGCTCCCTGGCTTTGGACAACCTTCACCTCTCAGCACCAGGGAAGTGCAGAGCCTGTGGGTGCTGCTGGAGTTGACTTTGTGAAGAATGAGGAAAGGTTTTGTTTATCCTGTGTCATGACTTCACCCCAGCTGGCAGCTAAGCACTGTGCTGCCACTCAGTCATACCTTCCCCAGAGGACTGGGGGGAGAATCAGAGGAGTAAAAGTGGGAAAACTTATGGCATGAGGTAAAGACGGTTTAGCAGGTAAAGAAAAATCTGCAAGTGCAAGCAAAGCAAAACAGGGAATTCATTCACCACTTCCCATCAGCAGGCAGGTGTGTTCAGTGTCCCCAGGAGAGCTGGGCTCAATCATGCATAACAGTGGCTTGGGAAAACAAAATGATATCACTCCAAACATCCTCCCCCTTTCTCCTTCTTCCCCTTATATGGTGATCATGATGCCAAATGTTATAGGATATCTCTTTGGTCATTTGGGGTCAGCTGTCCCAGCTGTGTCCTCTCACAACACCTTGTGCACCCCCACTTGACTTGCTGGTGGGGTGGGGTGAGAGGCAGAAAAGGCCTTGACACCGTGCAGTAACGAAAACATCCTTGTGTTATCAACACTCCTTTGGCCACAAATCCAAACCGTGCCTCATATCAGCTACTGTGAAGAAAATTAACTCTACCCCAGTCAAAAGCAGCACACTCTGGAGTCATTAATTATGTATTAGACTGTATCAATGGACTGAACTGGTTTTTGCATCACAAAATAATTGTGAATCTCCCAATCAGAATAAATTCTGATCTGTCAGGTTAGGAGCAGGTGTGAAGGCTGCATCTTATGCAGAGGTTGTTTGGTGACACAAATGGTGATGGGTGCTGTCAATTTGCTCTTCCCTCTTCCTTGTACCTACAGCAGGAAAGCAATTTACTGGCTTGCTTCCCATCTGATATTTTGGCAGACTTACAGGATAACAAAAAGCAGCAGAATTGCATTTGAAACCTTTTCCTTTTGAAATCCTTCGTTCCTCTGACAGCATTTACAGTCAAGGACATAGCTGAAGCAGGGAGTGGAGAAGGTCTGAAGAACTTTCCCCTTCCTAATGTCATGTTAGGGGTTTCCCACACCACAGCACTTTTCATTAGAGGTTTTAAGTGACGGGTTAAAAGAACTCAGGCACATTATAAAGAAACAGCATGAACAAAAGATTTAAAAAGTTGCCAGTCCATTGAAGGGCCTGTGGAAGTAGGAAACTTCCAAAGCTGAGAATGTGGATGCAGGAGCCATCAGGTGCATGTTGTTGCTAACATGTACAGACCATCAGTGCTCTACTTTCTGCCTTCCAGCTACTGCTGATGCTTTTTCCAGCTGAATGACAGATGATGTCTGAAAGGAGGGGGATGAACTGTGTCACATTTCTCACAGTGCTGCCTGCACACATAAAAAATGCCTCTCTCTTTGCCATATAACAGCTCTGCCAAAGCATGCTGGGCATTGCACTGTCTGGGGATTTAGAGTAGGGATACATGTGGAGAGACAGGGAAGACAAAGATGAGAGGATAATATTAGTTTAACAGGAGAGTCTGTGCCTATGAATAGATTGCAAAGCAGTAGCTGGCAGGATGGTGCTTTCTACCATAACCCATGTTTCCCAGGAAAGAGTTATTAAAAATGACTGAGATCAGACATGAGGGACAACTATGGTCTTGTTTCCTGTTTCTTTAAATGCTGCAGCATCTGTATTGTTATTTTAGTGAACAATTTCAGAGAAAAGTACTTTGCTTCTTCAGAAAGTTTATATTTGGGTGTTGTCTCTAATTTCTCATGAAGACCAAAGAGTATAATAGGAAAGCACCATGGATGAAATGTAACTGTGCTATAACAGAAAGAATTTAAACCAGAGGCTAAGTGGATTGGAAAAGATTTCATGACAGTCCCACTTTGGACATTGCATATTATCCTTCTTGACATAGGTCTAGCACAAATACTTGCAAGTTGCTGCGACATTGTCTTTATCCTAGCTCTTTTTCATGCAGACCTGCTTAGAATAAGCACCTCTTTTCATCTATGTGATCCACAAAAAAAGCATATCTGAAATAGGCTCAATCATGACAGTGACTTCAACTAATCAGCACTAATTTAAAGCTTTGACATGGCCAGTTCATAGGCAGGACAAACATTTGCTTCCCAGCTCTGTACAATGTCCCACCATTCATCTATCTTTATTGCATTACTGAACAAGTACTTGTTCTGTTTTGGCTTTCAGCAATGCTGCTGTTGAACTGTTTTCTTATGCTCCAGAATATATGCTATGTTATAATTATCAAACCAGAAATGAACCTTCACCTAATTATCCTGTTCCAATTTGCTTTCTCTTATATTCTCATGGATGAAAATCTGGACATGATCCAGCAAAGTGCATTTGCGGCCCAGGAAGCCAACTGCACCCTGGGTTAATCAAAAGCAGCATGGCCAGTGGATGAGTCTGCCCCATTACTCCACTCTTGCAGGGCCCCGCACAGATTATACATCTAGCTCTAGAGTCCCAGCACAGGAAAGACATGAATCTGTTGGAGCGGGTCCAGAGGAGAGACAAAAAGAGCACCTCATCTCTGAAAACAGGCTGAGAGTTGGGGTTGTTCAGCCTGAAGAAGAGAGGGTTCTGAGTAAACACTATTGTGGCCTTCCAGCACTTAAAGGGGCTTATAAAAAAGAGGGACAGTGACTTTTTACATGGGCAGGACAAGGGGCAACAGTGTTAAACTAAAAGAAAAGAGATTTAAATTGGATGTCAGGAAGAAGTTCTTTACTCAGAGATTGGTCAGACACTGTCACAGGCTGCCCAGGGAAGTTGTGGATTCCTCACCCCTGACAATGTTTAGGACCAGGTTGGATGGGTCTTGGAGCAACCTGGTCTAGTGGGTGGCATCCTCACCCATGACAGGAACGTTGGAACTAGATGATCTTTAAGTAAGTCCTCCTTCCTCCTGGCTTTCCCAGGGCTAGGAAAAAAGGCCCTGCAATTCCTGAGGCAGGTCTTAACAGTATAGACTGATGTGAAGAAAGTATTGAGTACCTCAGTCTTTTCCACATCCTTTGTCACCAGGTCCCACCATTGCCCATGTTGTGTTTCTATGTAACCCAAATTCATAAATGCTCATCTGGGACTTCATTCATCACTAGGTAAGCTCCAAAAATTTCTATTATATTCTCACATAAAGGGCAACTCCCCTTGCTCCCCATGCCATGCTCCATAAAAAGTGTACCCATCTGCTACAGCACTCCAGTCACGTGAGCTATTCCACCACGTCTGTGATCCAAAGGAGATCGTAGCCATTTAATCACACACAGGCTGTAATTGCTTCTCTGTTCCCCATCTTTTGTACATTAGTGTACAGGCACTTCAGAGAGACACCCAGCCATTTCAGACTTGAGAATTTTCCATATGATGGTGCCTGTAAGCATTTCCCTATCTATGTACATACACTCTGGATGAGATCTCTTCAGCCCTGTTTTGTTAGACCGAAGGTCTCTTACCCACAATACTCTGAACTCTTTTCTTGCTCATCCACCACCACTTCACTTAACTTTAGTCATTGTCTCCCTCTGCTGTTGTTCCTAATTTTGAAGCTCTGCTCACTATGTCGGTCAGCCAGCTGGCCAAGATACTTTTGCCCCACTTATGCATATCCCATCTTTTCACTTACGCATATCCCATCTTTTTGTCGCAGTCCTTGATCCCTAGCTGATGGGGGCTGCTGTCCTCTGCAGCAGGGAGTCTCCTATTGCTATTGTTTGTAGTTTTTTCCTGTCCTGGTTTTGGCTGGAATAGAGTTAATTTTCTTCACAGTAGCTGGTACAAGTCTGTGCTTTGGATTTAATACGAGAATAATGTTGATAACACATCGATGCTTTAGTTGTTGCTGAGCAGTGTTTACACTAAATCAAGGACTTTTCAGCCTCTCATCCCACCCCAACAGTGAGTGGCTTGGGGGACACAAGAAGCTGGGAGCAGACACAGTTGGGACAGCGGACCCCAGCTGGCTAGAAGGATATTTCATACCCTATGGCATCATGCTCACTACAGAAACTGGGGTAAATGTGTCCCAGGGCCCCCGTTCAGGAACTTGGGCATTGGTTGGTGGGTGGTGGGCAGTTGCATCACTTGTTTTGTATATTCTATTTGTTTTATAATTATTATTACTATTTTCCTTTTCTGTGCTATTAAGCTGTCTTTTTCTCAACCCAGGAATTTTTTATCTTTCCCCCCCCACACTTTCCTGTCCTGTCCTAGTGAGGTGGGTAATAAGTAAGTGAGCAGCTAGTGGGTTAAGCCATGAGACTTTCTGGTGCTTCTAAAGGCAGAGTTCCAACAAATAGAGCTGCAGAATAATTCAGCTTGGACCTGGATGGGATTAAGTGCAATCTCCTGCTTAAAGGAGAGGTTAACTTCAAAGCTAGATCAGAAAAAAGAAAAGGTTCAGGGTCTGGAGGTAGCCTGGACTTGAAGAGTGGTAAGAAAGATATTAAGCTGTAAGAGAGCATCCAAAGGCGTACAACGAAGATGGTGAAGGGCCTTGAGAGGAAGCTGTATGAGGAGCTGCTGAGGGCACTTGGTCTGTTCAGCCTGGAGAAGAGGAGACAGAGGGGAGACCTCATTGTGGTCTAGAACTTCCTCATGAGGGGATGAGGAGAAGCAGGCACTGATCTCTTCTCTGTGGAGACCAGTGAAAAGACCCTGCAGGGAATAGCCTAAAGCTGTGTCAGGGGAGATTTAGTTGGGATATTAGAAAAAGATTCTTCACCCAGAGGGCAGTTGGACGCTGGAATAGGCTCCCCAGGGCAGTAGTCACAGCACCAAGCCTCAAGAAGCATTTGGACAATACTCTCAGGCACATGGTGTGACTGTTAGGGATGGTCCTGTGCAGAGCTAGGAGTTGGACTCGGTGATCTTTGTGGGTCCCTTCCAACTCAGCATATTCTGTGATTCTGTGAAGATCAGGGTAAATCAGATGAACAGCCTGAAAGACAGGATAAGTGACTTGTTTCTTTGTAGGCAGAAAGAAAACAATGGAAAAGAACCTGAAGGGAGATTATTAAAAAGCCTATCTCAGTGTAATGGCATAACTTCAGTCATATGTGAGTAGATCTGCCTCCTTCCCTCTCAACAGAAGTCTTAAGCAACATTACCAAGGAAGGCGGGGGGGGGGGGGGGGGGAAAGCAGTAAAAATATAACAGTTTCTATTTGCATGTGTAAAGGATGTGAGTGCCTTGTAAGATCCCTGATAGTTTTCTTCTATGATAAGCTCCTTCCTCAAAGCATGTTTTAAGGGAAGTACCCTCTTTAAGAAGTGTGATTTGCCCAGCCCTCAGCTGGCAATAAAGTGTTATAAGGATTTATAACTTTATAAAAGTGATACAATTTTATACAGAAGGTGGACAAGTACAATTACATGCACTGTGGGGTAGACAATGGGACTGACTTTGACAAACTTATCTGTATATGGAGTAAGCTGGGGTTTTTGTTACTGCAATACAGACCACAACATAGGGAGTCATGAGTACTAGAAGACAGATTTTCAGACTTTTAGTTTTGAACTCTATTAATTTTTACTTTTCTTTTTAATGCTCTGAATATTAAACAGGTATTTATTACTTCTTAATATTCAACAAAATATTAGTCATACTGCTGGTAGGATAATACTTCAACCTATAACATGAAGAGTCTCTTCATCCCACTAGAATAGATAAATTTCTATTTCTATATTTTATATATAATTAACTTTTAAAGGTATATCCTTGTTTTAAGAGATAATTTAAAATCACACTTCAAAAAAGATCCATAAGCATTTTCTATGCCTTTAGTTGGTGAGCTCTGTTTCTTAGATGCATATCCAGGAGACACTTCCACACTCTTTGTTTGAGTAAACTAGTCACCAGCCTTTAAGGATCAGTTTGTGCTTCACAGTTCATCAGTTCACTGTGAGAGCCCAGATGATCTATCACTATGATGGCAGCAGTGGAAAATATGATTGTGGCAAGATTTTAGGCGTGGGTTAAACTTCGGGTGCATTCCTGTGCAGTATTGAATTCAACTCCTGGTTTGGTACATGGCTGAATCAAAACTTCAACATCAAGTGCTTTCCTGAATTGAAGTCTCCATCAGTCTCAGTGTGAAGCTAACAGAGATCCTTCTAGATCCTTTAATATGTACACGTATTTTTTGAAAGCTCTGGGTATTCATAGCTAGCAGATGTATATACATCCTTTTAGGCTATGATCCCAAAATGGAGTTTGGAGATGCCCAAATCTCTTGATGGGAACATCCCTGAACCTCAAAACTCCAGCTATGACTGATTCATCAGTGTAGATCTAAGTACCAACTCTTTCCCGGCATTTTAAGTTTACCTAATTATTTTCTAGGAAAAAAGAGGATTTTTTTTTTTTATTGCAACAATTAGGATAATTAAAGTATACAGTAAGTAATTACTATGGGTTTACTATACCTTCTAAAGAAGAAATGTAGTATTTTTATATGCTTCAAGAATGCAATTAAAGCAGGAAATTTTCTTTGCCTTTGCTCCCCTAGATTTTAATTATTGCTGAAACTTGATTACTGGAACATAAGAAAGCACTGAAGAATAAAGGATGTTAAAAGAAGAAGCACACTGTTAGAGTGGCATGTGAGTTGTAAATGCAGTTGCCTTTCACTTTGCTGACAGGCACTGGAGCTAAATTTTAGCGAGAACCTGGTCATTTTCTGAACAATTTGTATCAATTTACAGCTGCTGCTCTATTTTGGGTAATAATGGAGCAGTTTTATGCACAGCTATACAGGTGAATTGTTTTAATGTCTTCTTGGAATGACTATCTTTCACTTTGCTGAACCAAGGGATATAATTACACACTTTATAACTAGCTAGTAGCAAGTGAAAATTGTGGTAAACATTAAAAAATTTTAAGTATTGTTGTCAAAATTTTGGCCAATTCCAGATCGACCTCCTACACTTAGTACCTAGGGTACACTGTAAGTTTATCAAATGCAAACAAGAAAGCTGACAGGGGTGCTGATTGCTATTTTTGATCTGCCCTTTGGTTGAGATTCCAGACTGAGAATTTCCAGGTAGAATTTCCACTTCCAAAGTAGGTTACTTCTCCAGCTATAGCTACACCAACAACAGTCACTGCACTATAACACACCGAGCACCCCTCACCATTACTGTTATGTATTATGACTACAGTTTAAACTGCCAGGCTGCAGTCAGCTTTCTGGAGACTATTTCTCAGTCCAGTTCTTTTCCTTGTGAATTTTAAAACACCACTAAAGCCAAGACTTTCATGGGTTTTGCACTTGTGAATATTGTTCACGCTCTGTAGTGGGTCTGTGTGTGGCAACTACTAATCAAATCCAATTGTGTACCCAAACGATGTCAACTGCATCTAAAATTTACACACCTCAAGGGTTTTATGTTTCTTTGTCTTAAATATCTAATTACTTTAATGAGGGAACTGTTGAGGGGAGTGCTAATGCAGTAAAGCTATTTTCTATCTCTGTAATTTCCCCAGTCTGCATTTTGACAATGTATGTTGTTTCAAGTGCTTTGTAAGATAAACAACTTTTCATAGTAAAAATTTGCTAGGTACTAGAGAGGGTTTTTGAGCTGGGAATACAAGGTTTATGAAGTGTTATGGTTTCAGTAAAGGGCCTCTTTGTCTATATCTGATTTTTATTGATTAATTATAGTTACATCCTTGTCAGCAGTGCCTGCTTGCTTTATGGATTTCTTTTGACCCAGCTAAGCCATGTTTGTTTTCCTATTTAATTGCAAATATGAGTTTTTATCACTTCCCATCATTTCTTGGTTGAAAGGGCTGATATTAATGGTGGAGAACTACATATATATTAATTACACCACAATTATTTCTATCTGCCCTTTCTCTCTGTTGAAAACAAGCAGGAAGGACTTTTTATGTCCACACCCTGTTGCAGGCAGTGTTGCTAAGCTACTGCTGTGCTGGCTGGCACACGTGGGCAGCATCATTCAGCTGGGAGGATCAACAGTACCTGAGTTACCAGCACATGTGACCATCTCCTTCGTGTACATGGCTGAAGCAACATAACACCTGGGGCTTAGAATGACAAAAATTGGACGGAAGCATGTTTTCTGTTTTCAAAACAGTAAACTCTGTGCATTGCCCCGTCCTATATCCCCAAAGACAAAGTGGTTAGATCACAATAATCTTGCATGGTTCGTGAATAGTCCCTCTTCCCAGCACTGGGACAAGCTGATCAAACAGCAGGTGAAGGTCACTCTATCACCAAAACTCTCAAGCACAGAAGTCCCTAGAGGTCTTAGACACTTGAGTGGGACTTGGGCAACATTTTTGTGCCTGAATCCAAACCCACGTGTTCTCAGTGCTCAGACTGCAGAAGCCCCGTGCTCATGGTGTCTGTGGGTGCTACTTCCCCGTAGCCCCTGACCCCATGTGATAGAGCCATGCATGGTACTCGCTGGCACCCAGGCCAGCCACTACCTGACACAGGGCTGGTCATTCACTGTGGGAAATTTAGAGAAATATCCCCCCTGCCCAGCTGACTAGCCTCTGTCCTGGAGCTATAAGGACAAAAAACACTCCCCCACAACACAAAAAAGACCCTGTACAGACTCACTATAGCTGAATACATAGTGAAAACAGTACTTCAGGGCTGGAACCTTTGATGGCTCTAGCCCTGCATGGGCACTGGCACAGGTTGCCCAGAGAAGTTGTGAGTGACCCATCCCTGGAAGTGTTTAAGGTCAGGCTGGATGGAGCTCTGACCGACCTGATCTAGTGGAACATGTCCTGACCTTGGCAGTGGGGTTGGAACTAGATGACCTTTTTAGGTCCCTGCCAACCCAAACCATTTTATGATTCTATGGTTTTTGGAGCAGTGTCGCCAGCTGAAAGATGAGCTAAGCTTGAAGTAGCATAATGTGACCCTTATGAAACAGGAGCAGGACTGCTCCTTGGGATTATCATAAAATCATGGGATTATTTAGGTTGGAAAAGACTTCTAAAATCATCAAGTCCAACTATTAACCCAGAACTGCCAAGTCCAGCACTAAATCATGTCCCTCAGTGCCGCATCTACACATCTGTTAATACCTCCAGGGATGATGACTCAACTTGGGCAGCCTGTCCCAGTGTCTGAAAACCCTTTCCCTAAAGAAATTTTTCCTGATATCCCATGTAAACTTTCGCTGATCACTTAGTCTTGTCCTGTCACTTCTTACGAGGGAGACCGATGCCCACCTGGCCACACCCTCCTTTCAGGCGGTTTTGGAGAACGATAAGGTCCCTCATGAGCCTTCTTTTCTCCAGGCTGACAACCCCAGTTCCCTCTGTTGCTCCTCATAAGACCTGTGCTCCAGTCCCTTCATCAGCTCTGTTGTCCTGCTCTGGACACACTCCATCATCTCAATGTCCTTCTTGTAGTGAGGGGCCCAAAACTGAATACAAGATTCATTCAAGCTGCTCTGTGTGCAGCTGTGGCCTGACCAATGCCAAGCACAAGGGGATGATCACTGCCCTGGTCCTGCTGGCCACACCATTGCTGGTACAGGCCAGGATGCCATTGAAATTCTTTGGTCAAGTGCATCTTTCTTTTTTTCATGCTAAGAGGAATGAGGGCAGTCTGCTCTGAAACATGTAACTTCAGCTGATGATTTTCACCTGGTCACTTAGTGCTGTTTTAGTCATATAAGGTTAGAAATATTCAACCTAAACCTTAAAATATCTTAAAGTGGGAGATTTAAACAGAAAAACATGAAACTTTGGCTCTCAGTAGATGCTTTGAATATTTGATTAACTGTCCAGGTTTCTTTGTTACTCTTTAGACATGATCTTTCAGCTCCAGCAGTAGTTTTTGAAAGGGATCTGAGGATAAAGCCCCAGGATCTGCCATTGTAACAACATATTTTTTCTGTTTCAAAAGATGGATTAGTCAGTGAAAGAGAAGACACTGTTGTGATTAAGTCAGTAAGCTATGGCTTAAGACCCTGGACTCTGTCTCAGTTCTGCTGGAGGCTTTATTGAAACATTAAGAATATAAATTTTTTTGATTCCCTCTTCTCTATTCATACACGAGATGTCTTATAACTATTGCTCTGTCATCCAAACTTTCCCTAATGCTTGTACCTCAGTGTGTTTCACAGGGATCTCTCCTCCTGGCAGGGACTTTTAAATATCCCTATATAGAGGTACAATAAAACAGAAGCAAACCATGAGCAGCCTGAGAAGGGAAATTACAAAGCTGAAGTATGTATTCTACTAAGGAGAGTGGACAAAAGCCTACTCTATATCATAGACCCTTTCTGTTTCTGTTGTCTGACTACCTTTGTCTCAGATTCACATTCTCGTGGGTAATTTCTTACTCCTAAGAACCTGGTTGATAAAAAAAGAAATTATTTTGCATGCTTGCCTGCACATGTCTTTTGGAAGGGAGTTTCAGAATAGCTCCACATTTGAGTGCATACTCTGGAGTAAGAATAAATCTGGCTACATTAGGGAAAAGCTTAATGTTTTGCCTCAGAACTCGCCTTTCTCTCTGAGACTCCATGAACAAAAGCTGTGTCTGTGTCTGCTTCAGGTAACTTTGCAGTGTTAAGCTAACCAGCTCACATCTTAGTGATTGCAGCACAGGGCTCGTGGGGACTCTGAAAAACTGTGTAAGGACACTAGCTGTCACAAGCACCCTGCTCCCAGAGACTATGCTGCTGTTTGAAACCGGGCTGCCTGTTTTCAGTGTAAAGTGGTTGCTTTTGTAAGTATTTAATCCTTCATTTTTTATCAGTAAAATGGCTCACTGATGGCTGCAAGGAGCTGTCATGGTTTTGCTGGTGACCAGTGCTCTGTGTGCAGCTCCCCCTCACTGCCTATAAAACACACCACATTTTGCCAAACGTCCAAAGGGTATCAGTAAGTACCATTTGAACAGCCTTCCCTGCATTTAAAAAAGTATATATCCTTATTGGGCCCTTTGTGCCAGCCTTTAAGAGGCACTACTCCTAGAACAAGATTCTGTCCCACTAATGAATGTTCCAGGTAGCTCCAAGAGCAGCTGATAAATGGCTAAATAAAAAGTTGGAGTGCAAACACTGTATTGAACATGTCTATTTTTGGTTTACATGAGTTTTAGCCCTGTGGACTTCCACCATTCTATGGCTGCTGAATGAAGTAACAATGATCAGTACAGGACTAAGGTAGTCTCTTCAAAAGAGGCTACCAGTAAACTCAGCTAATTGTTTATAGTACAGCTGGAAAAAAAAATTGCTTTCATTAACATGCTTTTTCCCCCCTGCAGTTGGTGTAAACAAAAGAACAAGCACTCGGATTTGTTAGCAAATGTAAAAAAACCCCAACAACCCTAAAAAAATTCAAATAGAGGCTGAAGTAAGTAAAGCAGATATAGATTTCAAACCAAAACAAAAATTTAAAATATTCCTTCTAAAATGACATATTTTGAAGGCACATTTTGCATCACTTCAGAATTATGCACTGAAGTAAAAACTGCTTTAAGAGCAAGAGCTCATTCTACAGGTTTGGCAGAATTGGCCAAAACTGAACTCAACTCAGCATCTTCTAGCACCTTTCTAGACATATCCATTGTGAAAGGAATGTTGTTTGGGTGGAACATTAGCATCTCCAAAGTATTCCTCATCTTTAAGAAAGATGGTTGCATGATTACTGATATTGTCTTTCTTTTTATAAAAGCCTGCAGCCCAAATACTTCTTCAAGGATATATTGCAGTGACTTTAAAAGTCAGACATTAGCTTGAATCATGGAATTAAAGAATGATATGGGTTGAAAGGGTCCTTAAAGATCAATTAGTTTTAACTCCCCTGCCATGGGCAGGGACACCTTCCACTAGACCATGTTGCTCAACACCCCATCCAACCTGGTCCAAGATGCACGTAAAGAGTTAATTCTGATTTAAAACCAGATTATAATCCAAATAGTTGAGAAAGTATTAATGTAAGCAAGTAGAATGGGATAGCATGTTGCAGCAATTCCTGGACAGAACATCAAATGCATAAATCTTGCATGTACCTGCTCTGCTCTGGACCTCTGCTTGCTGGGGTTTTCATACCCATCTAAAGACCTTCTCTACTTGACTGATTAGCTGATTAACCAAAGTATCACTTTTGCCTTTCAGTTTGCAGAAATAAGCTGTATTTCCCTTTGAAAGATGAATTCCAGACAAATTGATGCTTTAGATCCAGCAGAGAAGATAATCATATGTGAACTGATTAGCTCTTCAAGTGAATTACACAGTTAGTTTCATTGGAAAACTGTCTTTAGTGTTCACTTCTCTTACACTCCTACTTACGTGACACACTTGTAAAACTACATGTTTAGATTAGTGGTTTTATCTTAGTTTATGGCTGTGCTGCTGTTAATTATGTAAATGGTAATGTAGTCTTACATTTATTAGTTTTCATATACGACAGCTATTTTCCTGTATCTGTTCTTCTTGCTTCATGTTTTTCTCCCCAGTTTGTACCTCATTTTTGGGGTATATGCCAGCAAAATGACATGCCATTGAAATCAGAGCCAGGACTCATTAGGTCTAGTAATTACCACCTTCCTCTCTCCCTGAGGCTTAGAGCATCACTGCTTTTCCTATTGTCAGCCAAGCCTTTCATTAGCACAGCCATCCACAGTGTTAACAAACTCACTCTGAGCAATGAGCTGGTTCTGTGTCCACCTAGAGTGTAGGGATGCTCTTCTCTCAGTCAGTGAATCTCTCCCTTTTCTCTGCCTGAATCACTGACATGACAACCAGTGCTAGTTGTCAATATATATTTGAGAATCTCCCTCCTTATGATTATTTACAACTTCTTTCCACATGCAATCAGAAAAATATTTTCTCTCAAATACCACTCAGATATCTGCTCTTTACTTCTCTTCTCCACAGTTTTCACTACTCTTTTCCCCATTGTAACCTTTTGTTTCCTCCCACTTTCTCTCCATTTTCTGGGTATCCCTCCTTGTACTAAATCATAATTTTGTTTGCCTCATGTCTGCATCCTACCTCTTGAAAGGATCAAAAATAAAATGAAAAAGAAGGATGCATGACTGTTTGAAAACTCCAAATCCAATGCCCCAGAGACTACCTGCATGTGCATTGTGTGGATTAAAATATGTGCTGGGGAGGCAGATCTGCAAACCATGTTTCTTGTCATGCTATAGATTTACTGGTGATATCCTGTTATTATCTATGCTTTGCTCATGCTACAAAACATTTATTTTATTTTGATGGGAGTCTATTTAACACACTGTTGTTGAAAGGGGTTTTTACCACTCAGTTATGACAGAGGAATGGTATTTGGTTTATTTGCTTGTTGAAACATGGCATAGCTAGGATTATCTTTAGCATTAGCAACAGACGGTTACTAATTCCTTCTCTTTAAAATCACAAGTGATAGGAAGGTTGTTATTTTTGGACACTGAAGATGTTCCCTTCTCTTTTAAATGCTGGGGTTAAATGTCAGAGTTTAGTTTTGATTTCCAACTGTTCTGTATCATTGCTCTTCTCCCATCAGTGCTAGCTTTCCTCCTGCATTTCCTCCTGATAGACTTTATAGTTACTTGACAACAAATAGCTTTGTTTCATTTCCTGAAGCCTCAGTGAGCCATACAAATGACTTTGCAATAATCTGCAAATGCCATAATGTTTCAAGAACCAATCTGAATTTCTATACTGACAGAAGCATTGCCCTGTATATGTCATTGTACTGGATCAAGGGTAAGACTTTACAGGGCTAATTAGCACTGCAAAACAGCTTCTGAAGTTTTCTACTAGGAAAGTGACATTTGAAGATTTATGCCATTAACTAGAACATAAAATGGAGCTAAATGGCCATTTTAAAAAAGACAATTAGACGTAGTTACAACATTTACATATATTTTTGTCATACAAGCAAATGTATTTCCATAAAAACAAAGCAATTTGTTAAGGATGAAGGCATCATTCTCAGATAGGAGTCCAAGAAAAGCACGTGTGTTATTTGCTTGGCTAGTCCTGCTTCACTGTGTTCTTAGAGACTGGAGGGCAAACCATGAAGGGCAATAAATTGACTTGTTTCCACAGATACCAATGGGTTTGTGGGCTGGTTATTTATTTATTTATTTACTTACTTTTAATTTTTTCCCCCTCCACACTGGCTTTGTCCTAGGTCTTTACTATAGAAGGATTTTCAGAGACAGAATTTGATAATTTTTGTCCCCATCTAGACAAGAGACATTTCAAGCCTTAGAGCAGATTCTGCCTCTAAACTGAGCTAAGCCTGGAGGGAAGATGTGTGTCTGTACAAGCCCTCTTCTCTTTGCTTCCCCTCCTTAGGCCACACACTTCGCCATAGTGTGATCCAATGTCTATCAACTGTAGCTACAAGCACTGGCCACCACCGTCACATTCTTTGTGGCAGAACAGGTTTAGAAGTTCAAATAATGTATAAGATGGCACAAGAAATACCGTATCCAAGTCTGAAGTTTCTCGGGGTTCCCTTAATCTTGGAGGGAGAGCTTATTTTCATGCCCTGAAATGCAGGTAATTGTTTCAGATCTGTGAGCTTCAAAAATATGCTGGAGTAAGTTAGTCTGGAGTTAGTCCCTGCTTACGTCTATTACTGCAGATAGTATTACCCTGAGACACGTTAGATCTGCCATGGCCCTCATCCAGTAAGGTACATAATCATATACCTCCCTTTAGGCCAGTTAATAACTTTCTTCAATCAGGTTCCTTCTTTGAGGCTAATAGGGCTACTCATATCTCCAGGTTAGGCACACACATCCAAATATCTTGCTTAATTGGAGTCTGTGATTCCTTATATTGGCCAAGATCTCGTGAAAAGATTTTATTAACATTGAAGTCAAAATGACATATTTCAAGTTCCTTTCATTATCTCACCACAGAGCATTTGTATCATTAATTAATCAAATGATCATCTCAAATCAGCTTTCACAGTGCTTGAGAATTTTACAAGTATCACAGTATAACTAACAAAAAGAAGAGACCAAGTCTTTTAGTATAGTTAAACCTTCCGAATTTATACATTAGATCATAGAGAATTTAATTTAACGTTCTCTAAAGAGTTTCACACGTCTTTTTCTGCAAGATATTTTTTCCCCTTATTCACTTATTTTAGAGCTGTGGTTTTGCATTTCTATTCTAGCTAGTTAATTTTTATCCTTAAGGCCACACTGCATTTTTAAAATTTCTGAATCTTCCCTATGCTCTCACTTACAGAAATAGCAAAAACCTCTTTCAGAGAAATATATTATTTATTTTGCATTTGTCAGAATGAGTAAGTAATATGCCCCGGTGTTATAAATCGTGCCTGCAGGTATAAAAACCCCTGTACTGAAGAAACAGACAGGTTTTTAACACAGTATAAGAGGTAGGAGACTATCTAAACTCTTGGTTTGTCTTCTTAGGGCTTTAAAACTTACATGCCTCTGCATGTACAGGGACAGATGTTGTGTTATTCAGTCAGCCCTGTGCAAAGTGAAGTTGTAGCTGTGGGAAGCTGTGGGAATTTATACAGTGAAGTCTCTCATGGCTCAAGTTTCAGACTATCTGATCAAGCTGTGCAGGCTGTCCAGGTGACACAGTGCCAGACTCAGAGGCCCTGATTTGTAGATTGTGTACTCTAAAATGTAGGTTATGACTTTTCATGGTGATGGTGGATTTGATAAGGAGAAGGAACCAATAGAACATTTTATCCCGTCTTTTTTTAAGCTGTCTCAACAGGGCCTTTCTAGCCTTGAGGTGTTGGTTTAGACTATTTAGACCAAGTTCACATTTGGACCAGAAAAAGAATATGCAGTGTGCATACTGACTTTGCTTAGCCATAATCTTTACTCTTCATGTCTGCAAGTGTACCACTTTTTCTCTGTCTACACCATTTCACTTGGTGTCTGTTTAAATAAGTCTGATGTCTCCTCCCACCTGATAGTACCTCAAGCTTCCTTTGATACTTCCCTTCTTTTTGCTTCTCCCAGTACGTGCCCCAGTGGTTTTGGCATTCAACCCTTACTTACACTGCTACTCCTCTGCAAGACCACTCAAGCATTTCCCAGAAGCTGTTCTCATAAACCCCTGACCCATGAGCAGGGCTTTCAAGCTGTCCCTGTGTGCCTCTAAATGTTACCTAATATTTAGTCTTAACAAGCTAGTATGGAGTGTGCTGGTAGTCACCACTTTCCTTTTTGATGTCTGTAGGTTTCAGACCAAGTGCCTTTCTCTGCATGTCTGTGAAACTCTAGATAGGTGAAACAAATCCAACTCCCAGCATTGCTTCTTCCCTTAAAAAAAAAAAAAAAAAATCTGTTGTAGTTTAAAGCCCTCAGGTTACAAATTATTGCATCTTTGCAGTGCATTTGTAGCATAGATGTAGTACACAAAAATCACAGAACAAGAAGACATCCCTATTTTCAATTTATTGGGAGGTGAGATAGATGTAGCACATCACATCAGATTCTTGATTATCTATAAGAAAAAAAATCCCAGACCATACTGCCTAGCTGAATGATGTCTTCCCAGAACAGAATTAATTTCTGCCATATAGCTGAATTGACTGATGACAGAATGGCCAATATTTGATGGGATGTTGCCGCCAGCACCATGGCAATAAAACAAAGCAATAAGGGACTCAGACAGCTGAGCAACATTTGTAAAAGTAATCCTACAACTTTGCAGTTGCTGAAAACATGTGCTTTGATGTGCTAAATTAGCATGTAAACTCAAAATCAAAGGTTTAAAGCACTCAGCATTGCAAAATGGTGTTCAGTAAGTGGAAATGACCTTCAAAGGAATAATGAGAGCATAAATGGAATTGGAGAGACTTTTTTTTTGAGTAGAAAATGTACCTAATGATGGCATTTTTCAGTGCCCTGTGCCATACAGACAAATCCAATGAGGGTGAATGTCCTCTGTTATCCCAGGATCAAGTGGCAGATCCTGGAGAAAGACTCAGTCTCATCCTGATGTAGCTCACTCAGGCGGTCACAGCACCGTAGCTGGGGGCAGGCTGCCACATCTGCCTGTGTCCCCAGGCAAGAACTTGGAAGTTTGTGTGTGCTTGGCAGGCGACTGCTGTCAGGCCATTGCCTGTGGAATTATCTGGTTATTTAATTCTAGCCTGCAGGTGACTTGTGTGAGCTGCAGGCTTCCCCTACATGAGGCTCTAGACATTCCTACAGGAGTGGGAAGAAGTATGTGTATGGACTTGCAAAGGTGAATTGTTAACTTATTGCTGCATTCCTCGCTTGCCTAGAGGGCTTTTAATGGCCAATTATTGTTGAAACAGTTCAACGAACTTACTGGCGATACTTTCTGATAACGTGGTTCTCACGCGCCTCAGTTCAGCCAGGCATTTTGAGACATGTTGAAATCAATCATCCTTTAGAAATGCACTGGTACATTGAGGTCAGCAGTCGTAAACATGTCCTTAACTCTCAAATAACCAAATAACTAAATCTTGTGAAGTGGTGCTGCAGGTTGTAAAATATCTACATATGAGACAAGTGCCTCAGACAAGTGTCCAGATATGGGTATGTAGTGCTTTCTTAGATGCTCTTGAGAACCCAAGACAAATGGCAAAAAAACCTGGAGAAGACTCGCATCTATCAGCAGCCAGAGGCCCAGGGGTGTATGCTCGAAATGCATGTGTGAGATCTCACCTCCCAGAACATTCACAGTGGTGTAAACTTAAATGAATGGTAAAGTGGGTTGCAAACTGAGAAGTATACTTATGAGGGTATATTTTCATTGCCAGCTCTTAAGATACTTTTTTTGACATATTTGTCAGTGTAGATCTCGGTATGCTACTAAGCAGCCATCTTCTAACCCCCTAAAAACTTCCCCATATTCTGTTGTGATGCTACAGTACATTACAATAAGCTACTAGGGGAATTTGCTACAATTTTCTAGCAACGTTTCCCTGTTTTATAATGTAAGAAAATGTCTGCACCTGCCTATTCTGCTAAGAAGCCTGTAAAAGGCTCGAGAAACTCAAGAGGAGAACAGAATTGATAATTCATTTGACAATGACAACACTTGCAGAGACAGAGGGAAGAAAGGCTTCTTCATTTCTGAAGTATCTTGTAATTCTGCTGTGTTTTGCGAGACAAGTGGTGGAAGGAGATTAACATATTACTGGTGAATAGAGGCAGTCACACAAGCAAATAAACACTGAAGGGCTTCAGTGACTTTGATTTTAATCAGTAGCGACTAAAGTCAAGAGAGAGCCAGTGCGACAAAATGAATGGTTGTTCACACTTTCCTACAGTTCAAGGTTTCTAGAATTTACAACGTCTGAAGTATCTCCAAGTCAGTTACATAAAAAATGGACAATGCTTGCAAGATTGTATAAGAAGCTTGTTATCAAAACAAGGGAAGGGGACAAAGACTCATCACTCAGTTGCAGCAGTTTGTGTTGTTAATGAAGTCAGCTGTGAAAGACTTTGCTTTTATGCTGGAAACCTTGTATGCTTTCTTCAAGAATCATAGAATGGTTTGGATTGGAAAGGATCTTTAAAAATCTTTAAAGGTCATCTAGTCCAGGAAGATCAAGATCAGCTAAATCTGAGAAGTGATGCTTCCACCTTACTGTTTGCTTTGGTGGAGCCCCTGCTGTTGAGAGCACATGCACTATGAGCAGCTTGGGCAAGCCACTTGACTGGGGAAGTCTGAACTTCTGAACCCACTGCTGGTGATTCACTAACATCTGGCAGTCAGCAACATAATTGCATTGGAGCAGAAATGAAAAAAACCCAGTGCTCAGTACAGGTTGTTTAAGCAGTCGTTAGAATCTCAAATAAATACTGTGAAATATTTTCTTGCTAAATTTGCAGTAATTGCATATTTTATCTTTAACAGTTCAGTATATTTGTTACCTGCCTTGTTTTTTATTCAGACTTAAACTGTAACAGCTTATTTAAAATCGCATTTTTTTTTTCTTATGCAGGTGTCATAAATGTGTGTCAATAGTGGCACTATGGAAATGAACCAATTTGTAATTACAATAGCATTAAATATATTTTGCGAGTGTCTGAATGGAAAACATTTCAGAGGAAAAATTAATTCCACCCACTTGAAACAGGAAATAAAAGTTGTGCTTTAATCTTTGCCCTTTAAAAATAGCTGTTAGTCAGGTTTTTATTTTAGTTTTTATATATTTCAGATTTTTTGTGAAAATGAAAGCCAGTGTTCTTTCTTTCAAATAGAATTATTTAAAGAAACAAGAATAAGGTCTGTTTTGGAAATATTTAATAGCACACTTCAGGAAAATTTAGCTTAAACTGCAATGCACTGGTAAATAAGTTGATGAATAAATCTGAAAAGAATCTCTCAAACAAATATAGGGCAAATGAAGTACCCATAGGTACTTTGTATTGCTGTTCAAGCCTCATGAGTTATGCATGTCTTCCCACTGCATGTGAAAGACAGATAATTGCAGGTGCAAGTTGTCATTTGAGTGTCTAAGGCTCCTGCTGTGAGTGAAAGTGTGAGGGAATAAGAATATGGGTGTGTTCATATATTCATATACAGCTTGTTCAGCCCCCAGTCAGACCAGCTGCTGCTGGAAAACCCCATATTAAGAATATGGACTTGGAAAGACACAATAGCGGAATCCTTAAAATAGTGGGGGAAATGCTTTGATAAAAACATTCTTAATGCCAGATCTGTCCCAGCTTAATTAACAAGGCATGTATAGACAGTGTGCAGTTGAACCAATAGGAGAAAAATATTTTGGATATAACAAGTTATATGTAGTTTCTTAAGCATATTATGAATAGAAGAAAAAAAGTCTTAAAAGTAGAAGTTATGCAAGAATGCAAATAAAAATTCTAGAAAGATAGAGAAGGGCCCAAGAATGAGGCTAAGGGTCGTATGAGGTAGTGTCTTGTTTCTTACAGTTTGCAATCGGCATTCTGAAGGCTGATTGCAGATGACCAAGCTCCACAAGGGTGAAAAGCATCTTAGAGAGACTAGTCAAAGCCATTTTGACATATGTGAGAGAGAATAAGTCCATGTCTTTGACTTCATGCTGGTCTTAGCAGCAAAAGCAAAAAGAGAGATGTGCTGGCAAGGGTCTAGAGGCACTTGCCCATGAGGTGGACTGGGGAACAGGCTCTGCATTGTTTGTTTTGTAAACTACTTAAGAAGCTGAAGTGATCAAAGAAATACATTGCTGTTAAATGAGATCTAGAGAACCATATTCTATTTTAGGCACTTACTTACACTTGTAATTCCATTTCCTATTGTGAAAATATGGATTTAACTGTTATTACAATAAATTAATGTTTTTCTCTTGTCTACAAATCTGGACATGGTGTCTTGCAAATGTAGGACATTCCACTCCTTTGTGTGTTGCAAGCCCAGGGTAAATCCATTCCTGTGTAATTTTTTTTCAGAGCTCTTTTCTTCATTGGTGGCTGAAAATCCAGTCCTCTTTGGAGGAAGCAAAAGGTGTTTGAAGATGGACTCTAGTTCAAAGGACAAGGGATAATTAGGATAATATTAATAATTACATTAAATTAAAATAATTAAACAATTTTAATGTAAGAATTAAAATATATTTAGCAACTAATTTTCCTAGGTGTGTGAAGATAGAATCTGACTCAACACAAATGAAGAAAAACTGACTTTTTTTTCCCAAAATTCCCAACTGAAAACAAAGATCCTTTGAGGGCCGAGTCCCAAAGCCAGTTTTTGTTGTCACTGACAAAACTGCAAGTAGAATGTGACACAAGAGGTGTGTCAGAAGTGAGAAGCTACTGTTCAGCTGAGGACATTGAACTTTGGAGTTCTTGAATGACTTTTTAATGTATTTTTACTGAAATACTATTTAAAGCAGTCCCACTGAAGAGTAGGAGAGAACCAGATTGTCCTTTTTGCAGGAGTTTTCAAAATGCTAAAATTTGTTTTTAACTAAAGCTATCAGTTTTTGACACTTCTAACAAAAATAATTAAGAAATATTTGGAAATCTGCCTGTTTCAGTTTAGTGGTAACATTAAAATGTTTTGAGTAACTTTTGCTTTTAATACCTTGATATTGCAAACCCAAATATAATTTCAAGCTGAAAATTCGGACCTGGTGATTTGAAAAGGACTGAACAAACTAGATTGGCAGAATGTCCTGAAGGTTAGCAACCTTTTGAAGGGAGTCTCCAGGGAAGCTAACTGGCAGCATTCAAGGCCAGCTTGGATAAGGCCTTGAGCAACCTGATCTAGTGGGAGGTATCCCTGCCAATGGCAGGAGAAGTTGGAAATAGATAATCCTTAAGGTCCATTCAACCTCTTACCATTCTATGATTCTATGATTTCTTTCTTTTTCCCTTTTTTTTTTTTTTCCCAAATGAAATTTCCCTGCAAGTGATATGTGCCTACAGAAAGGTTCTATTTTGTCAAAGCATTTTTATCACTCCAAAAAATATTCTACAAAAAAATGTTTGACTAATACTAGTCCCCAAGATTTGTTGATCAGCGAAACTTTAGGTGCTTAAATCTTACATAACCACTGCATAATGCATGATTTAAAGAAGATAGGATTTACAATTTTTTAAGACTGACAGGATGAACTGCAGAGATAATAGGCTTGGCCTGAAAATGCTAATTATATTAATATACCCTATGCCAGTAATGTTTTTCCTTTGCTATTTTAGATGTGTATTCTGGCTGACCGGAAGGAATGGCTTTATTGCTATAATTACTGTTAGCTTATGGTAAAGGTTATTTTTTTAAAAAATGAGCCTATGCAGCTTCATTTGTGCCCACATGAATTTACATGGAAAGCTGAATTTAGGGCATTTTTTTCTGCTTTAACTGTGCTTTAACAGCTATCTAACACAGGTTCAGCAGCAGCAGACTGTATCCAGATTAGTGCTGAAAACATCATACCCTTTGTATGGGTGTGGAAACCAGGCAACTTTACTGGAAAACAATAGTTATTGAAGGAAAGCAGTACTTACACAGATGCCCATTTGAGATGAAGTTCTCAAATATGTCCATTTCCTTGCCCAAATATTGATTGTTATCTCTGCTTAGTTGTTGTCCTCGGGTAAAGAACACAGAAAGGCTGTTGTACAAAACATGTTCCAGATGTTGAGGTTTGTGAAAGGCATCAAGAAAAGGCCGTATGAATGCAGAAGGAAAAAGACAAGCATAGAAGGTGACACAGCATAGAGCAGGCTAATGCTCTCAATTCCTTTTTTTTTTTTTTTTGCTACAGTTTCATCAAAAAGGTTAACTGTGAGTGGGTACTTAATATAATGAGTTATAACATAAGGATATAAGCATTAGGTTTACTCAGAAAAAGAAAAGATCATGATAAAGAATATTTATATTTAAGTAAATTGGAGGCATTTTGGCTGGTTGGCCCCAAAGGAACCTTCCCGTGGGTACCTGGGGAGGAATTGCAACAGTCTCTGATCCACTTGCAAGCACATCCCAGAGATCCTGGCAAAAGTAGGTCCAGAGGGCGGAGGAAGGATATCACACAGGTCACCAAGAAGGAGAAAAAGGAGGATCTCGTGAATCACTGTATCATTTAAGTTGCAAAAGACCTCTAAGATCTTAGAGGTCTTTTCCTCCATTAACCTGGCACTGCCAAGGCCACCACTAAGCCCTGTCCCTAAGCACCATATCTAAATAAATAGTTTAAAGGCCCAAACAGAGAATAATTTGGTGATGTGTGTCAGGTGATATGAATTAGTTAAGAACAAGTCCTGTTAAACCATCTATGTGGCTGACTAAGGAGAATTAAAAGGTGTGATATATTTTGGCCTGAGTACAGCTTTTGGCATTGTCTTGCATAAGCAAGTTAGAGAACTACGATCCAGTTGAAATACCGATGAGTTGGGTGAATAATTGCATAAAAATTGCTCTAGAAACTGTTGAGAATTATTCCATCTTAAATTAGCATTTTAATCTGAGTCTTGCAAAGGTCTATCCGTTTTACCCCGTATAGACATTAATGACTTGGAGACCGGAATTTGACAAATGCCTATAATCTTTTTAAATTAAACAAAATTGGTAAGAATTGAAAGTACTTTGGTGGGCCAGATTTTAGTTTTAAATAATCTAGATGTTTTGGAGAAGTGATCCAAAATCAACAAGATGGAGTTCAACCAAGGAAAGAACAACGAACTGTGGTTAAGAAAGAAGAAAGTAAAAGTCATCTATCAAAAGAGAAATATCTGCCAGTGCAGATGCACTGTGAAAAAGCATTTCAGAGTTGGAGTGGAGTACCAGCTGGATCCTTTCTGGGAATATATTATAAAAAAAGTGTAATGTGCAAAGCACATGAAAATAAATGTATATCTCTTCACTGTGCTGGTGAGACCTCAGTTGGAATACTGGTACTGATCTGTAAAGTAGAATGAGAATATGTAGGAGACATACAGAAAATAAGAACAAGAATGATAAAAACTTTGGTTTATATAAGAAAAGTCTGTAGTAAATGTCCTTTTTCCAGAAAAGAAGATTAGTGAGCAGAAATTACAATCTTTTACAGTTATTAAACTGATTGATATTAGAGTGGTGATCGTTCTTCTCTTTAACTGGGTGGTAGGATAGGATTTAACCAGCTTACCTAGCAAAAAAATAGATTCCAATTTGAACTAGAAGAGGTCACTTTGGAAATTTATTGGATCATTGTCTTTGGACAGTATTACAGATGGCTCAGACCAGTGCCTATTAGAGAGGTTTTCCTGGGGACTACTTATGTGTATGTGGGATCAGAGGAAGGTGTAGAGTAAATCAACTTACAGAGCATTGCATAGCCCTGTTTTTGAATTATTTTATTGATTAACATTCCCTCATGGGGATTCTTTCTTGAGAAGATTTTCAAAGATATGTTAACTACTGTCTTGTCACACCTGGACTGATGGACTGAGCAGGAGAAGATGCCTGCAGGTGAAGACCTTGATGCACAATGTCGCAATACAGCTGCTATATGGATGCACAAAGTCATCCGCAAAGTGTGCCCTGTCTGTCTCAAAACTGGCACAATCTCTAAGAGAGTAATTGCATTGACTACACAAAAATCTGTATTTTAACAGCCACAGTTTTCTTGCTTGGTTTTTAAATTAAGTGACTGCAATTGGGCTGTATAGAAGGAAGCAACTTTTTATCACAGAAACCAATCCTTGTGGATATCCTCAGCTAAAGACAGTCAGAAATTGATAAAAAAGTGCCATCAGCAAACTGGTATTGTCTGTTGCTAGCAAAGACAGTCAGAAATTGATAAAAAAGTGCCATCAGTAAACTGGTATTGTCTGTTGCTAGCTGGAGAAATATATTCCTTATCTGGTACACTCTCACATCCTGTGCTGAACTGCATCACTTTGTACCTTTTGAAAATTTAAAATAATTTTCAATTCCTTTGGTGATACGCAGGGATACCCCAGATACATAATGATCAGGATAGAAAGTAATAATTCAAAGGTAATATTGACAGAGTTGGTTTTCAAGTTGTTAAAGCTTGAGGCTAGTGTTTGATGACAACAGCTTACCTGAAACTGCAGTCTTTCCTAGCATGAAGCCTCATGCAGTGGTCTTCTCCGCTGCCTGGGAGTAGGACTAACTCTTGCCCTAAATGATGCCAGAACTTGGGCTCAATAACCTTGAGATCAAGCCAAAGTTCAGTACCCTGGGGTATAATTTTTTACACGTTGGTTCAGAGAAGCCTTGTGAATATTGTTGTCAAGCAGCAGAGGAAATCAGTTTTGAGGGTGATGAATTGCAAGCTCATAAATCTGAGATGTCTTAATAACACTGTGCAAGGTAAAAGTAAAAAGAAATGAGTTTCTTTTCTTTGAGGTTATCTGTGAACAGCCATAAAATCTCTTAACATGTGTCCTGGATTTATGAGCAGAGAATGTGAACTTGACCTGCTTTAAACTTACACTGTATTTCATTTTAGGGTAGGAGGTGATTTAGATCAATAAGATAAATCAGTGGGTATTCCCTTTGATCCTTGTCATCATATGGTGCTTTCTGCATTAAGGTTGCAATCCTATGACCTGTTGATGAAAATTTTGTGTCCTTTCCTCCTATACAGGACTAGGACTGAGAGGCTGAATGTTGGCTTTGTACATTTTAATCAACAGGTCATTCCTAAAGGAAAACTTTTTGTGAATTTTATGTGTGAAGATGTCTTAAAGCAACCTGCACTTTTCCACACTGGCTGTGGGTCTGTCTCCAGACCAATAAACCAAGAGATCAGTTTAATGTTCAGTGGTTAAAGTAGAAATGCTCCCTTTGCCAATAGCAGGACTTTGAACTGAGTCCTTTACAAGGTATTTTTGAAGTATAGAAAATTAACACTTGGTTATATACACTCTTCTGTATCATTAATCATTTTGATGGACAACCTGCTGTGTGAATACATATTAGAGAAATATTGAATACAGTGAGTTCAGAGAGCAGAGCAAAACAAAGTTAAGACCTGAAGGTGTGATGAAAAAAAGATTGCCTTTTACTTTAATGTGGATTTTTATGGGTTTTCATTGAACTACTTATGGAATAGGTAGAGAATCCATCTGTAACTGAACTCCAGTAAATGCTTGGTTTAGACAGTGTCAAAATCACCAATGAAAATGTTTTTCCAAGGAGTAACTTAAAATCATCTATACTGTCTATACTTCTTGATACTTTGATTTTGGACAAACCTTTTTAGTGCAGAACTACCTTTAGATTGTAAGGACACACAAGTTTGCTATAATGCAGCTTCTGCTGAATGGAAAATCCTGTGCTCTCCTAGGAAACCACAGAATCTTTCCAGCAGTCTCTGTGAGACAGTCTTAAAGTTCTTGCTTGCACTTCAACTGAGGTCAAAGACATTTTTTTAAATTAGAAGATCCCATCCAGGAAAACTCTTCAGCATGTGCGGAAACATATTTCTAATCAGAGAATACTGATGTGAATTTTTTAGTGAAGTAGATGTATTGGCAATACCTACACTTGATGTTAGGGAAGTGAGAAAAGAATGTGTTCAATATGTATGTTTTGTTGGGAGACTTAGGGAATTACTTTAGGATTTGGTTTCATGTGAAGCCTGTCATTTTGGGAGAGCTGGGAAGAGCCTCCTCCCTTCTTAAACACACTTGTAAACACAGAAGCCCAGACCCATCCTGCAGAACCTAATGTACCTTAATGAGGGCTAATGCAGGAGGCTGGTCTCCCCGGGGTACCCTCCTGGTCAGCAGTGGTGACACACATTCAAAATTGACTCTCACTAGAGAGGGTCTAACTGTCACAAAGTTGGATAGTGGAATCTTACCCTTTGTAGCTGAAGTCAAATGAAATCTAGTGAACTGATCAACCCCTGGGGCTGGTATGAAAGATAGAACAACACGGCAGATCCTCACAAGTCCTCTGTATTTTCAATCTAGCAAAATAAAGTACGTCATCTCTTACAGCCCACTGTGTTGCTATGTCCTGGGTCTGAGATGTTAACAAGCAACAGTAAAAAGGTCCTGGGAGGAGGCTTACAATCATATAACTTGCTTTATTACAAAGCCTAGCAGTTAGTGAAAAGGCTGGAAACCAGAAGTTCATTATAGTTTTTGAAAATCTCAAGCTTCTCAAACTAAGCTCACAACTTCATAGGAAATGGCTCATCAGTCTGACTTCCTCAAGGCTGGTATTACCAGCCTGATAGTTTTTCAGTGCCAATGACCTAATTCCAAGCTTTTAGCAACAGGCCAGAAAACAGCACTAAACATGATGAGCCTGCAATACTTCTAGGCTACATGATGTTTGCATGGTCCCTTGCTGGCATGTGTTTCTTAGCCAACATGCCCACAAGCCATGTTGCTGTATTAGTGTGCTACTAAGCCCAGTCTGAAAGGCACAGTTTCTCAGTAGGTCCTGCTGGTCTCTCTGTGCCTGTGCTAAAAGTAGCTGTGCAGCTTCTAAGCAGCTTGGAGTGTAAGCAGCTGTGCAGGTTTTGGCTGGGGTAGAGTTAATTTTCTTTGCAGTGGCTGGTACGAAGGTGCGTTTTGGATTTGTCCTGAACAAGAGCCAAGGCCTTTTCTTCTCTTAGTATTGCCATGCTGGCAAGGAAGTTGGGGGGGCATGGAAGGTGGGAAGGAGACACAACCAGGACAGGTGATTCAAACTGACCAAAGAGATGTTCCATACGACATCATGCTTAGTATATAAAGCTGGGAGAAAGAAGGAAGAAAGGGAGGATGTTTGGAGTGGTGGTGTTTTGTCTCCCCAAGTAACTGTTATGTGTGATGGGGCCTTGCTCTCCTGTCTGGCTTTTACCCTTCTGATTCTCTCCCCTGTCCCACTGGTGGAGATGTAATGAGTGGCTGTGTCGGGCTTGGTTGATGGCTGGGGTTGGGAAAAGTCAGTAGTTCTGGATCCTACTGTTCTGTACAAGGGGTGGACAGGGCAGATAGTATACCTTCACAGTATGATGCAGATTGTCCCTTTTAACTCTTTTTCTGCTGTAACTCCACACTTGTGAACCTGTGTGAAATAATACCAGGACTGTCACAAAGTCCTAGAGACCTAATAAGGATCTCTCACTTAGCATCAGGAGTTTTTTTTTAGGATAAAGCATTTCTGAAATTCTGAAATGTTTTGTATCACACTAGAAACACAAATCGGACATTTTTCACAGCACAAGAATATAATGAGTAAAGTATCTACAAAATGGTTAAGAAAATAAAGAGGTTATCAACAGCGGACAGAGGAAAGAAGGAACAACTCCATGGGAATTGACAGAAGTTTCTCACTCCTGCTAACTCCTAGTCCACATGAAAATTACTGGGCAGGTGACAAATGAATTTATCCTGACAGGCTACAAAGTTGATAGCTGGTGTTTGAACCCTGCTGGAGCGAGCTGCTGAGTAGAAGGAAAGAAATTGTAGTCATTAGCAGGAATTTAACAGATTTAGAGGGAATAAATAGGTGCTAGCAAATACTGCAAAGCTTTATTTTGGTTTGCATACTAATGCTTTGAAATGTCTACTACTGAGTCACAAAGTAGAATAATTTTGCTTGCTAAATTTTCTCAGTTTTGGTGTTTAAGCTGTTTTATTAACAGGGCAACAGATACTTATATTGTCTTCTAGATGTCATGTTTGGGGCATTAGGGAAAATGGAGGAAGCATTCTGTATATTATTCTTTGTATTTTCCCCCATCTCAGTTGAAATATTAGTAATTTCCAATAACTTATTGCAGACACTTACTCAGCATCTGTTTTTTGAATGGTTGTAAATGCACATATTTCTGTTTGCAGAGTTTCAGCTTTCTCTCTCTACCTGATCTTTGAAAAAACTTCTAAGGCAACTTTAAAATATATCCTTCAAAATATATTTGGAATGCCTTTTACTTTCAATTTTGCCTTCATTCTCTTTTCTGTACTTTAAAAAAAATAATAATTCCCCTACTCTTCCAGCTTGCTGATTGATTTGTTTTTCTTCAGAAACTGTCTGAAGGTTGTATAATGAAGCTAAAATGAATTCAACTTCCATCATTCTCGCTTCCCTTTGGAATCTTACAACTATTGTATTCACTTCTGAATTTAAGATGGAAGAAGGTTTCCAAACAGTAATTCATCTAAATGTGTCCTAGTCCATAATTTCTGTGTTTGTGCTTGTCTTTGCCTCACATAGTTTACACAAGGGACAAGTGGGTAATGTATCTGCAAGTAGAAGACAGATATTTTCTTGACAAAAGAATACATTGTTGTCAGTACCTTCTGTACTTTATGTAATGGCTAAAATGCATCTAATCTAAATTACGTAGTAGCCAGTGAAATCTAGGAGTAAACCCCCTGCACTTGGTAAAACAATAACAATGCAACTTATTTCTTACTACTGTTGGGGCAATAAAAGTAATAATGATGAAATATTTCACAGTGTTTTGCTGATGCAGAGCATGCATAAAGTATTATAACTATTGTTTCCACTGTTGCTTTGAGCACAGATGACAACTTGTCACTTTTCTTAGCATCCTTCTTGCAATAAAAAAGTACTTATAGAAGACTATAAGCATTCTGAAATGCACATGGAAAAAGTTCACCCTCCCCCCAGTTTTCAATTATGAATCTATAGATCAAGGAAAAATGCTGATTTTTGATATTTAGTAGGAAAGAAAAAGCATGAACGTAAAAAATTCGCCTTCTCATGATGTATTCTTGCCAAGGGGAAAAAAAAAAAAAGGAACTCTACCTGAGCTGTAACTAGCTCAAATCTTTTATTTTTCTTCTAATTTCAGAAATAAATCTGGAATTCCGAAGACTTTCTATTCAATGAGTAGTTCAACATCCACCCAAGAATAAGTGATACAGTTTCCTAGCAGAAATTTTCATTGTTCAGAAGAGGCTTTTCAGCAGCTACAAAGCCTGAGCCAGCATCTCTCTGCCAAAGCTTAACTTTCAAGCTTGATGTAGCTTCTGGTGGAAGGGAAAAGGACAGGATAAAGCTATCGGGTCAGTCACAGGACTTGCAAATAAGGACCTTTAAAGTGATTTAGTTTATTAAGAAGGTAGCGGAGAACATGAGGTGCATCTTTAATTTATTACTTTGATACTCTTCGCTGAGCAGGAGTGTATGTCTATGTCATATGTATTTCAGCAAGGTCTTCACCATGCATTTATTGGGAGCATTGCAGCATTTTAATTTAAAGGCAGTTTGCTTGGTCCCTGCCTATTATTAATGCTCTGGTTTATTAAAAGTGTCAGAGTTTATTGTGTGTTGTTCCTGGTATCTCAGGAGCTTAGAAGAGAGCAGAATGATTATCCCATAATGTTTCCTCTTTTTAGGAAAGCAAAAATATCTTTGATGTTTGTCTTCTGGATTTCATCTCTGCATGAGCTGTGATGGATCTGGGTGTCTGTGGGTTTACATATGTTTTTCCTTTGCCCAGCCAGTAAGCCATATGGGGTCAGACACAGTACACTTGGTGCAGGAGGCGGAGATTGGGGTATTCACCCTACAGATCTTCATCATCAGTCCCTTGCCCAGCAGCTGCCCACATATGTTAGCTACAAACAATGACAACCTTGAGCTTTATGGTGGGTCCCCAAATCCCTCCCTGCCTAGGGAATATGAATCATTATCTGCTTGTTTCCCTTTGAGAATACTTGGGAAGGGAAGCATGGGATCAGCTAAACGAAATCTGGTCTGCTCCTTCCAGACAGTTCTGTCAACTTAGTAGACAGTTCTGTACTCTGCTGCCAGCTCTAATGGTGTTCACCATGTCAACTCAAGTTCAGCTGAAAAGGAACTTGTTCAAAACAGTTTCTTCTTACTAAAGAGAACACTGTCTGTCAGAATGCACACCTAATGTACATCACAACTTTACACTTGTTTTTTTCCAAAATACCCTGTTCTGCTTCTACTTTCCATCTTTTTCAACAAGAAAAAGTCACAGAGGGATCTTCCTGATAATTTGAGAACAAACACATCAATCCATCTGTCAGCAGCTCTGACCAACGACCGAATGGAAAGAACAGCATAAAGTGAAAGCAGCATAGTCAAAATAAGTGTTAGTCTAAAGGGTATGAGTGGTACATCCCCATAGAAACATTCTTACATCACTTGCCATCTGAAGCATGCACGTGTGTGTTTTTTTTTTTTTCTAAAAGCCAGCTGCTATTTTGCAAAACAGAGTGGCCGTGATGTTAATTCCTGTATCCATTTTAGTTTTATGCAGTGGCCACAAGGCAATCATACAGATCTTGTTTTGAAGGCCCACCTTGAATGAAAATATTGGAGCTGCAGTGGTGGGAGAGGCAGTCTTGAAGAGTCACTACAAATATTCATCTTTGGCTGGAGGAGGACCTGATAGTGATCCCTAGAGCAAGAAGCAGCCTCTGAAAGATGTAGGTGATGGAAAGAGAAAGCAGCCAGCAGGTAATTTAAATGGTTGACTCCTGGAGTTTTTCTGTAGGAAAGATGCTTGACAGCAGGGTATCTTTCCTTAGTTTCACAATATCGATAAACTGCCAAAGTTGGTTCCCATCAGAGTCCACAGCATGGTGCTAATAATGATTTGACATGAACAGATCTGCTACAAACTGGGAATCCCCAGGACCCCCAGGAACTCAAATAATAAGACTCCATCTGTGAATTTCAAAACACAGACATAGGGAACATAAATGGTAACGGCTTTATGGCTGTAAACAAACTGCATCTCTGATTTGTCTCATCAGGTAGCTGAGTTCTGTGTTCCAAAGACACCAGTAAATCAATACTAAGGCAAGTCTGTAAAGTCCAAGGCATCTGATATTTTCATTAAACTTTTGCTCCTAACGTGTTAGATTCTACAAAGAACAATCCTGACAGAAGAGTTCTGCTGGGGCAGTGCCATGCAAAAGACAAAGGAGAAAGTTGGTGCAGAGCCAAATATCATGGAATCATAGAATGCTTTGGATTGGAAGGAACCTTAAAGATCATCTAGTTCCCCAGCCATGGGCAAGGACACCCTCCACTAAACCAGGTTGTTAAAACCCCATCAAGGCCATCACCCTGGCCTTGAACACTGCCAGGGATGGGTCATCCACAAGTTCTCTGGGCAATCTGTGCCAGTGCCACACCACCCTCTGAGTAAAGATCTTCCTAACATCCACTTTGAATCTCTCTTCTTTTATTTAAAACCATTCCCCCTTGCCTTGTGTCCCCCTACATGTCCTTGTAGAAGGTTCCTCTTCAGCTCTCTCTCTTTGTAGGCCCCTTTAGATACTGAAAGGCTGCTATAAGACCTCACCAGAACCTCTTCTTTGCCAGGCTGAACAACCTCAGCTCTCTTTGTCTTCATAGGAGAGGTGCTCCAGCCCTCTGAGCATCTTTGTGGTGCTTTGGTGATTTGATCCTGGCTGGACACTGGGTCCTCACCAAAATTGCTCTATCACTACCCTCCTCAGCTGGACAGGGAGAGAAATATAACAAAAGTCTCATGAGTTGAGGTAAGTACAGGGAGAGATCAGTCACCAATTACTGTCACAGACAAACCAGATTTGACTTAGGGAAATTAGCTGAAGTTATTACCAATCAAAATCAGAGCAGGATAATGAGAAGTAACCCGAATCCTAATAAACACCTCCCCCCATCCCTTCCTCCTTCCCAAGCTTAGCTTTATTCCCCATTCTCTACCTTCTCCCCTCCCAGTGGCACTGGCAGATGGGGAAGGTGGGTTACAGGCAGTTCATCTCATACTGTTTCTGTCACTGTTTCCTCCTCAGGAGAGGAGACCTTCCACTGCTTCAACATGGGGTCCATCCCACAGGAAAGAGTTCTCCTCAAACTTCTCCAATGTGAGTCCTTCCCATGGGCTGCAGTTCTTCACTAACTGCTCCAGCATGGATCCCTTTTCATGGGGTGCAATCCTTCAGGAACAGACTGCTCCAGTGTGGACCTGCTGCTGGCCAAGGCCAAGCCAATCAGCAGTGGTAGTAACACCTCTGGAATAACACATTTAAGAAAGGAAGAAAGTTATTGTGCAGAAGTAATTATGGTCACAGAAGAGAGGAGTGAGAATACGTGAGAGGAACAGCTCTACAGATAATCAAGGTCAGCGAAGAAGGAGGGGCAGGAGGTGCTCCAACCCCAGAGCAGAGATTCCTCTGCAGCCCGTGGTGCAGACCATGGTGTGGCAGCTGTGCCCCTGCAGCCCATGGGGGTCCATGGGGAACCAGAGATCCACCTGAAGTCTGAGGAGAGAATGTTTGTTTGGGGGTGGTGGTTTTTTTCAGTGTTCAGCCCTGTATGCTCTTAAAAAAGGTCAATCTAGAAATAATTGGCAGAGAACAATTCATCTGTTATGTTTTTGTCTTTCTTCTCCTGGAGAGTTGTCTTTGGGCAAATTTTAATATTAATGGGTCTGTTCCTTGTAAAGCTGGATGAATATGTGTGCAAATGCATTCTATCCTTTAGCTTCTTCTGGATTAACTATGACTAGTAAATCAAACTTTTCCATTAGGTTTGGCAGAAACTTGTCCTCTGTGAAGTGATTATTGTCAGAAAGAATATGTTTATAATATATTCAAAATATTTTAATGTTTGAATTTAGAAATATTCCTTGTATTTGAAAAAGAGAGTTTCTGTAGGAGCACAGCAATTAAAAAAACTATCTTGAAGATCACTCATGTGAGTATGTGAACAACACCACGACCATTACATTTTATAATAAGCACACTTTTTTGCTTTGAAGTGACTTCTTATCTCTTCTTCCTACAACAAAACCATGATACAACTAATATAAGCAGTTTGTTTTTTTTTTTTGACCAGAAATCAAACAATAGCCTTATAGTCATTGGAATGGCAAAATAATAAAATACACATTTAAGAAACCCGAAGGTTTACAGTAAAACAGATTTAGCAAAGCTAACTCACCCATCTTCTCTTAAAGACATGTCTTCTCTTATTCACCCATTAAAATAAACTTGCTGAGTAAATTGCTATTTTCTCTCTGAAAGGTGTATTTCTTTTGATTCATTGAAGTGCCTGGTATGAAGGGAAAATGTCTGTGGGCAAACACCTCTGATAAAATGCATATTAGCTGTGCCTTATATTTATCCATTCATTTTATAGAATGAGCAGTCACTTCTGCAGTAGGAGGTTGATCAGTTGAAATGGCAAATGTGGTGAAAGTACTCAGAAACATGCCTGGGATGAAAAAAAGAAATGCAGTGGATAACTTAGTTTGCTTGCTGTCTTTCTTTCCATAGAAGGGGAAATACCAGGATCATGAATATTACAGGTCCTTTAAAAACAAGATAAAACAGAGAATATGCAAAGTGATTTGGATCATGAACTTCCAAAATCAACAATGAATCAATAGATTCAAGGCACTTTTTTTCAGTGAGATTTGTCAAAATTGAGCCTGAAGGAATAAGAGTTTTTAGTGCCATTTGCATGGCACTGTGACAGAGGCAGCAACAGTGGTACAAGGAGTGGAACAACTAGCCTGGTGTGATGCATTGTTTGGAGTTCACTGAGAACTCTTACAGCACCAGTGGTCAAGCTGAGTCTGACCCTAGGTACAACTAGCTCAGTATCACACCTCTGACAGCAGAAAAAGCCAGATACCTGGAGGACGTCATATGGACAGTGCAAGACACATGGCCTTTTCTGAGTGCCATCCCAACCTTCAATCATTTTTCACTCAAAATACAATCCCAAATAATCTCTGCTCTCCATGAAACGGTTCCATGAGAAGGACAAAGAACATGACTGGTTTGTGTGGGTCCAAAGACTGCAAGCATAAATACTGAAAGACACCTGGGAAGAAGTTCTGTATTTCTTGCTCCTCATGGTAAGATTTCCTGTTACTCTACTAGGCTCAGAAATTCTCTATTGGCAGTCATTTACATGTCTGGATGAGACAATAAGTGGACATTTACAATAGATAATTGAAGTTGATAAGACAATGGTCTAGTGGTTTTGTTTTCTTTGTCTCATCTGTTAGGAATCTAGTTCACACACTCTGGGATTGCAGTGTGATAGAGGTCAGCATGAAATTCACTTAAAAGTGCATTCCCGTCCCCAAATGCTAAAGTAGCTGCACTCTGCCTTTGCTTGTGTTCCACACCACTTCTATCAACCATAGTATTAGAAAAATTGCCTGGCATCCAGTATACTGTTCTGCATACACTGAACATACCCGAGGAGTAAGTTATCGTAAGTTATATTGTCTTGCTTTGAGTATTTTGAAGGATTCGTAAAATAGACAACTGCAGTTTCGGCTCTTCCCTTCTACTCTTCTTTTTTTGGGTCATTATGTTTCTTGAAAATTATAAATGCTAGATATTCTGAGGCATAATATGCAAAATTCATAACAGACATACCCAAGCTGAAGCTCAGAAGCTTCAGTTTTGGCAACGACAGTGATGTATTTAAAAACATTGCCAATATTCAGTGAAAATCTTTTACTTAGGGAGAAATTAATTCATCTTGAAAACAGGGAGATCTGAGAAAATCTGATGATCTCATCTGAAAAAAAAGACAATCCAGCTTTTTTCTCTGGTGAATCTTAAAGACTCTTAGATAGAAACTCTTTATCCTCAAGTCTTGATTTGGCTTCTTATGTTGGTTTAAATGTCTTCCTTCTGTCACAAAATGTTTCTCTGCTTTCACTGTCCTGGCTTTTAGGATTCATTCAGTTTGGACTGGGACATTTCAGAATAGAAAGGTCTGAATTTGTAAGATTTTTAAAACCACAGCTGAGAAATCACAAAATCAGGTCAAGGTTGGTTCAAGTTTCTTCTGACATGTAGGCAACCCGAAATTTCACCATTCTCAGAATAAAATGATCCTCCTTTGGCAACTACTTTGTCCTTACAATTCTGTCTCCACAACCAAACAGCATAAAACACAGAGTGCTTCTTCAGGAACTGGCAGATTCATGCCAAGGCTTTTGCCACTCCTTGCAGGTTGCTAGTCTCAGCAGTCCACACCAGCCATATGAAACTTATCAAAGGTCACATGGTTTCTTTCAGGATAGAAAGATACTGTTTTGGAATGTAAAACAATTTGGTGAGATACAAGACAGAACAAAAAGTGTTAGCTCAGCATTTGGAGATGGCTCTCAGCTCTTGTTCATGGCTGTGAGGTAACACGGGGCTTGATGAGAAAGGTAGTTTTACTGACTGTTCCAAGGGACCAGGCTATTAGGAGAGAATTATGGCTTTGCTTCTGTGTGCATCCATTCTCATTTGACTCAGTCATAAGCATCTCCTTGTTAAAAAGGAAATTCTAATTAAAAAAAAAGTCAAAGAGCACTGCAAGAACATTAATCTATTGCTTCCAAACTGTTGCTGTGTATCTACCAGCATTAAATTTTATCCACAATGGCACCCATTAAAGTTATAAAAGACTGCTTAAGAAAAATTCAGCTATTCTACATGATGTTGGATATGGTGGAAGGAGCAGTGTGTATAGATGAGTGGACAGTGTTATTTACCCTAATTTAGAACCTAATTATCTTCCTACTGCAGCAGTTTCAGGTCTTTGCTGTTGACTTCAGCGGAAAGAGGATCAGCCCTATTGGTTTTGTGTGGGAAGTGGTAAGAACATTAAATAAAATCATCATTACTGCTTTGAAGGATTTATTTCATTGAAAGCATTTATTTGAATCTCAATAAAGTAAATTTATTAAATGAATTTCTCTTTATAGTAATGGCAAGATTCAAAAGGCAAGTCAAGATAATAACATTCATAATATTGCTGGGCTAAAAAGAATCGGGATCTATGCCATATTATGCTTTTCCTCCTCCCTTGCCTTACAGTGCCTTCGTACATGGTGCATTCCTTGAACAGGGATGTTCCTGTGCACTCCTTGATGCATGAGACCATCCTCCCTCCCCACAGAGGCATCAAGCAGTGCATGTGAAGGAAACCTTGACCAACCTTTCTTGTTAGGCCATGTCTTACATGAGATCTACCACAAAGTCTATTTTACTGAGATTTTTATAATATTATCACTTAGTATCTGAATGTCTTCCAACAGCACTTTATACAGTATGAATAACATCTGTCATATGTTGTTTGTTCTCTCTTCATTTCCTCACTTGGGAAATGGAAATGAATGCACTGACATTTCTTATTTCAGAAGGGATTTTAAAGAAAAATAAACATATATTTCCATGTATTTATGTGTATAGAGATGACGGAGTCAAAGCAACCTGCTTCGTCTGGAAGCACCACACGTCAGGGTTGTGGTGATCCCCACCTACAGGGATCACTACCAAATTCAGCCCCCACAGACACTTGTCTTTTGTGCACAGACAAGCGGGACTCCTTTTCTAGATAGTCGCATTGTCCTCTTTAATATGATTGCCAGCCACAGCTTTCATCTTGAGTATTTTGGAATGCATTTTTTTCAGACCATTGAAGCCTCAGCAGAGAAATTAAAAGCACTACTCTGAGAGAACAGAAATTGATTTGCTGATCAGTGTTGCTGAAGCATAATATGCAGTTGGTCTTAACGTATTATTACCTCAATTAAGTCTCCCTTTTGAGGAAAAAAATAAGGTGTTTTTACTTTAGGCAACAAGATATAGGAACTTCTTAACACAGTGACATGGTCTGCCAGCTGACTTACCACCTCCTCTGTGTCACAGCCAGTCAAAACAGGATCTAGGAAGACAGACAATTTGTGATAACACTGGACTGAATCTGTCAGGAAAGAAGGATTTTTTTTTTATTATTTTGCCTTTCTTTCTTTCTTTCTTTCTTGTCTCAACAGACAGGACTGAAAAGTTTGGCCAATTTTGCTCAAGTTTAATACAGGAAGATGATGTTTGGGAAGATGTGACCGCACATTGAAATTGCAGGGCTGGTTTTTTTGTTTATTTTAGTCCCATATTGATTTAACACACTTTCTAGGTAGTCTGGTGGAAGGTGAATCAGGAAAGTCTGAAGGGATCTGCTGGGGCTCCTGTACCTTTCCACACCAAACTGGAAGTACTTAGCATCAGTGAGCTCCAGAAAGTGGCAGCCAGGTGGGATCCCCAAGAATGTCTCAGAAGGTCCTACACCCTTAAGTGTGGGGAAATGGTCTAAGCTTGCAGGACAGCTTACAGGACACACCTCAGTCTGGAATGATAAACATGAGAAGTCATTGGCTCACCAAACTCCACTGACTGCATTTCACTTATATGACAAGGTCAGTACAGATGTTAAACAGTACTCCATCCATAGATTTTCCTACTTCTGTAGAAAAAGCCTGAAAGTACTGGTACTGGAAAGAATAAGGAGCTCCTGAAAAAGAGAATCTATTGAGCTCAGAAAAAGTGTTGCACACCATGAACTGAAGAAAGTTTAATCTTCTTCCTCACTCAGGGCAGCAGGTGGCTGTCAGCTCTTACAGCTTGGAGACACAGGTGCAAATTGACATCTGAGACTGCTCTGCAATGTGTGTGAGGGTTGCGTGTGAGGGTTATGTTTCACAAGTGAAGAACTGCACTGAAGAAAACAAGACACCCAAGGTGTCCAAAAGGAAGCCAAACTATTTCCCTTCAAAGAGTTATTGCTTGAGTTACCTTCTGATAGAGTAGAAGCACATAAATCTATATAACTGCCCAGAGATGATGTCTTCCATTCCTTGCCTTTGCCATGAGTTTCTTTTCCTGCCAACACGTAAAGTCAGGAAGGGCTTGAGTGCCTCAGCAGATGGCCTATTGAAAAGAAGTATTTTTTGACCTTGCATTTGGGTTGTCAACAAAATGATAAGAACAAATCAGCTCAAAGGCCTCTGTGTTGAGAGTCTGAGCTTCCTAGAGAGATATAAAAAGCCTCTTTTGTTATTTTGTTAGGACAGATGACTGTGGGCCTAATGTGTTTTTTTTTTTTTTTTTTTGCTTGAAAGATGGCCTATGATCCTTGAAGAGCTTTCTACCATTTTTAGGAAAAATCAGTGTGACATATTTTTAGATTCAAAGCTTATATGTATTCCATTGTGTAGATATTGTCTGTGTTTCCACAATAAAACAATGTAACATTAACTGCAATTTTTGTGTAAAGCTTTCCCCACTAGTATGTGGCAATGATGCTCACAGTGTTAAAAGTTTTGCTTTATTTACCTGCTCTTTCCTTCAGTTTGGAACATGAATCTTCAAGATGTGTAATGCACAGTGACTTGGTGTCATGTAGGGGACAGACAATGGTAAGTGGATCTCCAATTAAACTCAATTGCTCTTCAGGGGTTCCTGCCCTAGTTTGAACAGGGTGCTTGGGTGAGAATTTAAAGTACTGCAAATGCATGCTTTTAAAACTGTGATTAATCTCAGTTAAAAGTTTAGACTTCTCTCTCCCACCTCCTTTCCCTACCACACAGAAACGTGGCTGTGGCTGGCTGGGAGCTGCTTACTGTAAGTAAAAGAGAGAGTTCAGAGCTCACTGATGACAGCAGCAAAATTCAGCATGGCAGTGGTTTGGGAGGAGGGTGAACCCCATGTCATGAGAGTTTCAGAGGGCCAGGATGGATTAATGGAGGATTAATGGAGCTCTGGGAGGTATGAGAGGAAAAAAATGGAAGGTGCTTTTGGCACGGCAGCTGAATCCTTCAATATATTGCCTCCCTGACCTTCAAGTCATCTACTTCTTACCTTGGCCCTTAGACAGTGTGGTATTTCTGGAGGGCAACCAATTTCCTGGGTAATTTCACCCCAGAAGGGCTCATATTCTGGTGATCTTGCTTCTTCAATTCCCATGTCCCTCTGAGATGGGGAAGGCCTTACCTCTCACCCATCCTGTGCATGCATTTGACCTAGACAAGCTGTACCACTCTCTGCTCTCCTCCTCTGCTCCCCCTGTGCCCATGCTGGAGACTGAAGTTGGTTGAGAAGGATCTGCGAGATCTCAGTACAGCTCCAGGACAAAATCTGGGAGAACAGAGTCAGGGTGACTGGCACTGATTTTTCATAGCACAAGGCAGCCCTGTGCCCTGACCCAGCCTTGGGAGTGACTTGTCTTTGTGTTTTGCAAAGGGACTGAGAGCACCACACTTTCAAAAAAGCATGTTTTATTTCATGATTGAGTGGATACTAACCTTTTATGCATATATCATGATAGGTCTCAGGTCCACAAATTATATTTCTAGGCTCTAGCTATGAATGCTTATATGGTTTATTTCAAAGCATTAACTGAAGGGACAGCTGTCAGTCCATTGTGATGTTGCTGTAGCAGAAAAAAAATTCTCTAAAAAATGTCAGCCTCTTTCAAAGCAGTGGAAAGAAGTTACAAAGTTTTACTGAATTTCCACTGCCTTATGCAAATACTATAAATTCTAAAAATAAACCAGGTCAGGCAAAATTTGACTTAATGTAAAAAAATATTATTGAAAGCAGAAGAAGTGATTGTGTAAAATAAGATACGGTCAAAATGTACTTTACAAGGCAGTAAGTTGTTGTGGCCTGCTCTAGCAAATGTTTTTATTCTCAGACCTCAAAATAGTTGTAACCTTAAAGTAAATGAAGTGCATAGAAACACAAACACTTCTGTTGAGCCCTCTCTCAGCAACATTATTGAAGTGTTCAACCCATAAAATATTTCACTGAAAGGCAAGTGGCTTTTGTCTGATTGGGCTAATTCTCCAAGAGAAATAATGTTGTTTCAGGAGCAAGAAGAAACAAGTTGGAGATCAAAGGAAATGCCTAATGAAGCAAATGGATGAAAAGTAACAGGAATCGATTAAACATCTGAATGTTTTGTTAATTCCATGCTGTAGGAACTGCACACTGGAAGAAATAATTTCTTGTTCCCAAGAGATGGCAACCTGCCACCAAACTACAAAGATAAAGTGGGTAAACAACTTAGAGGAGCAAATGTGGTCAATTATTCTAACTGCAGACAATACATTTGGATAAATCTTTATTGCATGAAATCTTTTCCGTCTCTTCAGAATCAAAACTTAGTAGAACTCCAGAGTTCAGAAAGATGAGCAGAAGTTTTATGTCTGTTTAAGACAATTGTGAAGACTGCAGGAAGAATCCAGACAAGTTTAGCTCAGGCTTTTCTCCACATCAGGTAGGTTGTTCTAGTAGTCACAGGCATGACTCCTCTATTTCTGATCACAGCACGAATAATATATACTGGGATAATACCGTGCAGCTTATTGCAGCCTTCTGTCTGTAACCTCACTAAGTATTGTCTACTTCTATCAGAAATTAGTGGGAGGTCATGGAAAAGCTCCTTTCCTGGGTTTTAGCTCATATATTACCTTTCAGTATTCCCTACCTCCTCCTTGTCCGATTTGGCTCACCTCATTGTATCTTACTAGAGTCTCCAGAAAGGATGTCAAAATACATGTAAAAAAAAAAATAAATCTCAGTTTATAAGAACTAAATGGGATGGACAGCTTGTGAGGTCATAGAGTGAGTATAAAGGAAAATTTTTGAACTAAATGTTGCTCTCATTTTCCCACCTTATTCTCAGTAATAGTTTTTCCTTTGTTATTTTAAGATAGTGGTATTATTCATCAAGGAGAACCGGGATGTAAATATGAATTGGGAAGAATTTACCTGATGTTGTTCATAACTCCCAGAGATAAGAGGATGATGAAGATGATTCACCTCCATACTGGTCAAAGTTCAGTCCTGGTTAGCCAGAGTTTAGGACTTTTGTCATCTCGGTGAATGTAGCTGGAGTATGGATCCAGCTGTGTAATCCTGGCCAGCCTTCTTGACTGGAGTCAGGAGATGCCTTACCAGAGCCGTAATTTCTGCAACTGCTTGAATGCAAACCTGTTATGTCCTGACAATTGTTTTTGTGCCCCATCTTCATTTTGGGTACATCTCATCATCAGATGTTCAGCAATGAGGCCAGAGTTTGGGGCTGGTTTTTGCTTTCATGAAACAGAATGACATGGGCAATTACTTCTAGTGCATTTCCAGCACCTCTCATTTGTGTTACTTGGCCCTTTGTTAAATCTTTCATGTGTAGGAGATGAAGCATGTCACATACTCAGAAAGCACTCTGTATTCTGCAGCAATGGTGGCAGCGTTTGTGAGTTGTGCCTTTTCATAATTTATTTCCAAGACTTCTTAAAGTCTTTCACACACAATTTGTTATGGGGCAGTACATCATGTTTTTCATCTCACATTTTAGTAAAAAAGCAATCTATCAGTCATAATTAGATGCACTGAACCAGATTTTGCAGTGTGGCAGAGGAATGCTCAGTATTAGGGAGGAGGAGAAACTTCATAAACCCACACAGACTGCTGACAATACTTGTTTGGCTTCACTGACATGGCTCCCGTGAGACCTACAGTGGAGGGAGGAACAAGTGAATAAACTCTGTAGGTCTGCTGGAGGCAAGGGAGATTATTTTACAGAAGACATATAGCAGTGAGCTCCTTGTTTAGGAGCTCTGCATTGTGATACATATATGGCCCAAAACTAGATAGTGTGAATACCCTGGCATGAGAGTATGGAAGACATGTCAGAGTGGTTCCACAGCATCAGCAAAACCTCCGTGTAAGTGAGACCTTGCAGAGGGTAGGTTGGGGGATTGGCTTTAGGTGAAATATGTGCCTCTAAAGCCTCCAGGAGTAACCCATGATTGTATCTTCTGTCTGAAAAACATGGCCATCCTACCTTAAAATGTTTTAAGAAAGCACCCATGCATGAGCACCTTTCATTATGTGTTTCTTTATGAGTCATAGAAGACTCCAAGTTGGAAGGGACCAACATTATATGATCCAACCATTCATGAGAACAGGAACCTATATGAGGTCATCTAGTATTGTCTCTGCTTAGATCTTGAAAACCTCTAGTGTTGGGAAGTCTACCACGTCCCTGGGGAGGTTGTTTCAGAGATTGTTATCAATTCAAAAAATGTCTTTATTACACTAAGATTAAACATATCCTGGTGTACCTCGTACCTATTGCCACTTGTCTTCTCCATGTGTCTCCTTATGAAGAAAGATCCTCCCTCTTTGTAGCCACCCTGTAAGTACCGGAGAATTATGGTCAGGTCCTCCTGAGCCTTCTATTCTTCAGGGAGAGAAGACTCAGCTCCATTAGTCTTTCTTCATAGGGCAGATTTCCAGCCCTTTGATAATTTTCACGACCCTCCTTTGGACCTTCTTCAGTCTCCATCTTTCTTGAGTTGTGGGGATGAGAACTGGACACAGTGAAGCCTGACAAGTGCAAAGTAGAGTGGGACCATCACATCTCTGTGTCTACTAGTAAAGGCCCCTGCATTCCTTCTTTCTTCCTGAGTTTAATTTCAATTTTTTAGAGTGAATGCCCTAGATAGATATGAAACATCAGGGGAAATTGCAAAAATTGATGAAAGAATTTCCCAGCCTTGTGTTGTAACCTTTCACATGAAGCACTGCTTTTAATTTCATGTCCCTGAGGGATCTCAGTAATTTATCATAATAAATGAATAATTTTCCAGGGAGAATTCTGTTTTCTTTTTAGGTTATCCTAAAGTAACTTGAAAATTTAATTTGCTTAATCCAAATCTCAGTGCTGAGCTGGAGTTTTGGAATCGATAATCAGACAGTAGCTGAATAATGAGGATAACGGATAATTAGAGAAAGCATATGGCTTCCTGCAACTTCATTATTCATGCCAGAAAATCACTGGGCAAACACTGTTAGTCCAATATATTCCCTGAATGCTGAGTAAGTGAATAGCTAAACCCTGTGCAGCGCTCAGACTGAATAAAATGTCGGAGTGGTCAAGAAAACCCCCATAAATGGTGCTAATTCCATTTCTTAAAAAATAGCAGTGAACTTTTATTATCTACTGCACCTATCCTCCAGAAAACCTAAGATCTGGTTAGCAATGCAAAACTCTGCATCATGACACTCATTCCTTTTATTCTGAACATGTGTTGGATTTCAGTGGATATGTTCACTCTGTGAGAGAGGACATCCCTGGTGGATCACCATATACACAGTGGGTAGCATTCGAACTGTGAAGGACCGAGACATAGTCTTAAAACAACTAAAATAGGAAGAATGAATGGAATAACTCACAGTTTCTCAGTAGATCTGAAATCTTCATTGCTACATTATGCCAACGTCTCAAGGTTTGGAAATGCAAATTTTGCTCTCCATTTAAGACAGTCGGGGATAATATTTTTAAGTTTACTATATACATCCTGTTGAAGTCCTTAGACTGCTTTAATGTGAAAGAAGTGTTAAAATCATGCTCAGTAACAAGATTCAGGGCACTGGATTTGTCCGTAATTGCTTTTGGTCCTCTTAGCTCACCAGGTGACATGCACTGTTGAGCAGACGTATAACATCTGTGATAAATCTTGATAAAATTACCTGATTTTAGAAATGTTTATCAGCAGGGTCCTCTTTTTTTTCCTCTGTTATTTACCTGTGGACTCACCATTGTCTCTTAAGCACTTTATTAATCGTGGCTGTTAGTCAGCGTGATAGTAATTGAGAAGGTTTCTGAAAAGTTACCATCAATGTTTGCTATTTTGTGGTTCTCTTTTCTTTTAGCAGTGTTTGGTGTTAGTCTCTGATCACCTACAGCAGGCAGCTGATTGCACTGGACTTTTCAGATGCACATTGATTTCTGCAAATTTTGACCCCCAGGGTGTCTTCTGGACATTACAACCAAACCTATCAGTGCCATTCCCATTTTAATGGGAGTCAGCTGCTTATTTTAATCATGATGTCCTGAGATACAGGCTATTCTATGATTTTTAAGGTGAATAGCTCTCCAAGATGATTTAGAATTTAGCTCCTGAGTCCTGTTAGTGAAACCTTCTCCAAGACTGTTTCCCCACCATTTGGCAATACTTAACAGCTGTTTTTTATTCTTCATGAACATAGTAGTTTGTGATGTTTGTGGTCCAGGTCTTTGCAAACAAACACAGAGTTGACCAAAGCAATGTATCAAAAATAAGGCTTAACAACATCTGCATTTCTCCCTTTCCCTTTAATTTTTTTATAATAGGAAGATCCAGTAGTGAAGGACACTCAGCAGTTTTTCAGTCACACAAAATTACTTTAATGAAACCTTTTCTCTCTGATCTCACAAAATAAACTTAACACTGAGTGAGTAAATACTTAACTTTAGGTGCCATGATAAAAAGCCATTGTGGAGAACAAATGGTAATAATGGAGATCTAGGTACTAGGTACATAAGTAGCATCCAACTCTATTTAATCGATGCTAGAAAACAACTTTAAAAAAATTATGCTTTTAAATGAGTGCAAATTGCTGTGGTGGAAACAACAGGTTATCTGTGCACTGTATACCCATTTCTGTCTAAACAAGGTAATAAAATATATTTAGAAATTACAAGTAAGACCTCTTCAGCTAAGTGGAATACCTCACAATTTTCAGGATTAATGCCATTTTTGTTTTTATCCTCTGTATTAAAACAAAAACAAAGACAAAAAGAAACACAAACAAACAAACAAGCAAACCAAAAACCACAAACAAAAAACCCCCACCAAAAATTCTTAAGAAATTGCAAAAATCACACCTTAAAAAAAGGAGAAGAAACAGCTTATGGACACAAGATAAGTGTTTTAAATAGTATATGCTGCTGAGCAATTTGAAAAAAAGTTAATCAACATCCTTTGAACATAAGCTCAATACAATTCACAACCCACAGCTGTGACTCAGAGGGAAAGTTCTCTATTAAAATGTCAGCCTTGTCATTTATTCCTTTTGCCATTTACTTAATTCTTTGAGGAAAACTTTGTTCATTAATGCTGGTTTTTTTCTTTTTTTCTTGGTAGCAGTTGTGCTCTGGTGAAAAGTTCTATTTGGATTCAGTCTTGAAATTTGGCCTCACTTTTGAGAAGTTTACATATGATCCTGTTCTGTGTTTAGTGTTTAAATTGATGCAGTTTTGTGTATGTAAATAACCACAGGAACGCACAGCAAATAATTAAGTTAAAAATAAATAGATAGGCAAGTTCTTAACCACAATCAGGAAGAGAAAGAAAGCAGAAGACAATAAAATGAGTTTGGAATTTAATTTCCCTCTAAGAGAGTCTTCAGGAACACATACATCTAGGACTTGAACACTTAATATATGACAAGTCTGGAGAGGATTATATATTAAAGACTGGAATATTTTCAAATTGACCAGGGAAATGGCAGTGATTCAAGATAAAACCACGAGAGAAAGGTATCAAAAATAGCCTCTTCCTCTTTCCAAGAGAAGCCTCTGATTGCACTGAAAAGCTGTACGTGGATTGTTGAATGCTTACTATGGCTCCTCAAAGCAGAGGGGGGGCGGCAGATCATTTTGTCATCTTCTCTGAGAGCCAGAGAAGTGGTGGTCTTCTTCTTCTGGTGGTTTTAGGATATGTACAGATCCCTCAAGATCCATGGAGATTAGGGGAACAAATTTGAAATGTTCCCTGCAGTAGCAAATTGCAGTAAAGAAATATGGGTTTCCTCATAATATTATTTATTCTCAAACTTCATTGCAAAGAATTTTCCATGGGCCTAGGCAGTATGAACTACTGTACTTGAACATGTTTTGCACCTAAAAAATTGAACCTAAAAAAATGCTTCCTGTGAGGAATGAAACCTGTGATGAGGCTTCTGTTATCTGAACTGGGCAAGAAATATCATGCTCAAAGCAACAGTGCATTGTTTCTATAAGCTTGATTGTGAGTGACACCCGTTACCTTTCATATGAGTAGACAATTGGAAATGTGCTCTTCTAGCATGTCTGACTGGCCTCTCAGGACATCTCTATTGTCTCTCTATTATGTTCTTTAGGGAGAATGGAGCTGCCCTTTAATATGCCCTCTCCAGCTTTCAGCCACTCTGATGAACTACTTACTCTATGTTTTTTTACAGTGTAGGTGAGCTCTGCTTCAGTCCTTAACTACCCTCACAACTATCAGCAGAGTAAGGGGCTGCTCTGTGGTTTCATAGTCTGTCCCGTAACATTTTCCTGGGACACACAACAACTCTTGTGAGGTATCATTACACTGACTCCACCATAAAATGGACCTGCAGTGGTTGGCATCTGTCCTGGCCTCTGCATATGCCCTTTGCTATACTGCTCCAGGGGCCTCTTTATCTCCTTTCTTACTCAACACATCCTCTCCTGCTTTGCCATTTTCTTTACCAGAGGTTTCCATCCTCTCTTCTCTTTATTCTCCCATCCTGCACCACTACCTTTTTACCTGCCCCCCAACCAGCTTTGATGGCACCTTTAAAAAGCCCTTGGTAATCTTTGTAGCCTAATCCAGCTGACTGTACTGAGACACTGCAGATATTATCAGCCTGAGCATCACTCCTTGTCTCATCTGTGCACGAGAAGCATCAGGGGTTGGGTGCTGGGAGTTGGGAAGTTGTTAGTTGGTCAGAGCAAGCTTCTTGGAGGGCAGGCAAGAGAGCTTCCTGTTCCTCTGTTTTCCACTTCTGTCATCTGACAGCTGGGCTGCATGCTTCCTTTCTGCAGAGAGAGATGCTCCTGCAAGACCTCACTTGCCCCTGCTTTGGTCCTGATTTACACCAAGCTGAAGTCAGTAATCATGTACATGTGAAAAATGAGACTCAAATGCTTTGAAGTGAGGGTTGGACAATTTACACAGAACACAAGCAAAACTGTATTAATCTCCAGTTTCTTATGCCCACCTCGTGTGTGTGGGTATCCTTGATTTGTAATTAGAACTCACTGGTTATGTGTAAGCTGTGCTCTGTCAGTACTTACTGACAGCATTACAAGGTTAGCTTCCATATGGGATAAACCCTAGGGAACCAAGTGTGCTTAATGTGTTTGTAGGATTTCAGTAAGAAGGACATTCAGGACATTGCTTTGCAATTTAGTGGCAATTTATAATCTGAGCCAGGTACTCACCCGCTTGCATGTGAAAAACAATCTCCCACTTTAACTCCAAGAAATATCCTTGTGCTAATACCTAATACCTTTATAATGGATGTATGCTACTGAGGGGTTTGTGATTTGTTTGTGTTGTTGTTTTTTGTTTTTTTTTTTTTAACAAAAAGGGCTGGTGAGAAGAAGTACAGACTAACTGTCATCAAATGGGCATCCAAAAATCTACCCCCAGACTAATCTATATTTCATTAGATGAAGTATATAAGAGGCTGTATCCCTCTTGATTTACTAGCGAAAGTTTTATGAGAAGTATGAAGTGCATAATGTAGCTAATCCATCATTCAGAATAAGTATTAATAATCCTAGCCAAAATCAAAATTCTCCTGGGCTGCTATCCAGTGATACATCAGATAATTTTCCAGAGGACTCAGAACACTACAACATGGCTAAACTGGCCTTCAGACCAAGTACTACACTAGAATGTGTAATTTCTTGGAAAAGGATCATTAATCTCAATTTTGACCTGAATTAATATACTCCAAGGGTGACAACATGCTTTGGCTTGAGATTTGGGTACAACAACAGACAAGAAGAGAAGGACTTAAATGGACCTGACAAAGGTTCTGAGTTCTTGCACGCAGTAACCAGTTTGTTAGATGGTGTCACTTGTCTCTAAACCTTTAAGTTATTTAGACTGCTCTGACACAGGAACACACTTGTTATTTCTATATATGTGCAGAATGTAAGGGAAGTCCCCCTGCTGATGAGGGCTGGGTTAAGATCTTGTATTCAGGCTGAGATTGTGTGAGACTGCCTGTGCATCTCCTGTGTGCAGCAAACAGAATGTACTTTACCGTTTTTGGGTAGGCCTGTGAGGACAACCACTCTTGGGATGGGCAGATCTGTGCCTCTAGTTTACAGCTGCAGTGATGATTTTGGGGTGGGAGGGGTGTGTGTGCATTTTCTAACCTCCAGTTCCATGGGGAGTGTGTGCAGATAACGCAGTGCTGTAATTTACCTCGGTAGCATGCCTGGTTTCAGTCTTTGTATCTCACCCAATGTACAGTTTTGCCCAGGGATACATTCATATAGAATACACAGCTGGAGCTGGAGCCTCAGGCATCCTCTCCGTATGGACACTGAAATTTCTGAACCACAGGGTGAGACTGACATGTTCTCGTCTTTCAGCAGCAGAGACCTCATGTTTTTATAACACAGGCAAAAATGAGGGATGCCATCCTTCTCCCCACTTATTTTCAGCTCTGTGACTAAGGCACTGTCTTGGAAAGAGAGAAATGCAAGAATCTGCACTGTTTCATGGTAGTACCGTGACCCATTACTTCCCGCACAAGGGAGAATTTACTCTTACCCCTTATGAAAATGGCAAGGATTCTGCTCTGCAGTTTCTTGTAAAAGACTAAGGCAGCTGTCAGCCCTAAAGTGATCTCTTTGTGTGGGTGACTGGTGGGAATCCTGGCTTCATGTAGGTATCTGTGTCTGAAGGAGGATACTTTCTCCCCTTTAGAGTTTCTTCAGGTGATTTTGTACCCTGCCCCAAAACTTAATGAACTGGCCTATTTTGAGGCACTACATTTTAGCTCTCCCTAGGAATGTTTTTTAGATGCCAAAATCCCTTTCATGGTTTTGGCCCATGGTGACTGTAATGTCACATGATGTATGGAAGGAGGAGATGCATTGGTCCTAGCACGTGTTCACCATTCTAATTCCTGGACTGCAGCTTTCGTATTTTCTTCCATTGTGTTCTGTACTTGGCTATTTTGCTTAGTCTTTTGCCACCCTTCCTATAACCACAGGGTCCTCCACATCCCCTGGAAAGCCTATAGGACTCCTGCTCCTCTCCAGTGTCTTCAGGACTGCAGCTATTACAGTTCTCATATTATTAGTGAATTAGTCCTCAATGCTGACTATGGCTTTTATTTCTTTTCCTCATGTTTGATTTTCAAACAAGAAAAGGAAAAACTGTGATCATCATCCTGGAAGAAGAGTGAGAGACATTCCTGAATTTTAGCCCTATCTTCTATACTAGTTTCTCTTGTAGAACTGAGCAGGTCCCTTAGTTTCTATACATGTCAGAGATTGGTAGCAGCATCAGTAAAATGGTGATGACAATGGCTCCGATGGTTTTGCCAGGAAAAAAAATTATTTATGAAAGTTTGTAAGAGCACTTAAAAAATTTAAGCAGGACCTGACTAGCAAATTGTTATTTAATGATGATGTTTGTTGTCCAGCTTTTCAAGAGCAAGTTAAAAATGCAGAATATGCAGAGATAGGATACACTAGCAAAACAAGGAAAAGGTGGATTTGTGACTTCTGCATGGATTCATTGTAAAAAACCAGGGAGGACTGAGATGCTTTGAGTCATGAGGGCTCTGTGAGGACCGGGATTTCCTCAGTTCAAAATCTCCCACCACAGCCAGATGACCCAAATCTAATGAAATGAAAATGCACCATTCTTCCAGCTTCTGATCTCTCTTGCACAGAGGACATGGACGTATCATGCCATCTGTTCTGAATACATTTTAAAAAATCATTCTGGATCTTCATAACAATACTTCTTGACAGACTTCCACATTGCCTCGTATCTGCTTTTTCATTGCACCCTACCTCACAGAATATGGTTCAGTTTTATCATATCTTTATATATAATGAACTTCATCCATTTGCTGCAAGACTACTGGACAATATATATAGCTATATATTTAGCAGAGAAATTATCCACCTACTGTGCAAGCTTTTCTTGTAAATGTAAATGAATATGAAGGCTTAAATGTCATTGTAGTTTTTGAAAGGAATTTGCAGAAGATTCTTTCTGTAATACTTCTGGTTGCATCTGCTGAATCAGCTCCTTGGAGGCAACGCTTAGATACTCCTTTTTGCATCATCTAAATGTTGAACATATTTGTTCATTTATATTCAAAAACAATCCCATTTAGTACTCTTGAAAAAGGTAAAGCTCGAAGAAAACAGTAAGTCTCCAAAATACTAAAAAGCTTTAAAAAATGAGTAATTTTTCCATTTTGTCAAGGATCAGGCCAGATGCTAAAGACACTATTTCTCATGCCAACTCTGGGGAGTTAATATTGTAATTTTTATTATTTATCCAGGTCACTAAATTCACAGAACATGTAGAAATATTGATTTTTACACACAATACTTCCTTTTTGGAAGAATAAGATCAAAGGCATGAAAGCAAGGCTCAGCTAGGTATTGTTTGCCCTACTCAGTAACATGGCTTGTTAAAATCACAGATGATTCCTGAAACACATCAAAGTTTGTTCTAGAAAACTTATTTTTTGTTGCAGTTATTTCTTCTTTCAGAAATTGCCTACTAGATTTCTCCTCATTCCCCTAAATTACTGCTCTACTAAGATCATGCTTTGGCAGTTCTTGCCACTGGCTATGCCCCCCCAAACAGTTACTATTTTGATCTTAAACTCCAAGAAAAGGAAAATAAAATGGGAGTGGGTGGAGGAAAGGGGGTTGTGGCCTTTATAGTGTTTCTCCAAGTATCTTGAACTCTTCTTTCTCTCATAATATGGTGATTTGTCACTTAGAGAACTGCATCCACCTTCATAGCATGCACTTGTAGAGAAAACAGAAGAATGTTGGAATGCAGGAAATATGAAGGTGAGGAGTGCAAAAAAATATAGCCATCACCTTAAGTGTAAATGGTGATCAGAAAAGCATACACTTGCTATTTTGCAGACACTTTAATTTTGCTATGGTTTTCTTCTTTTCATTAAAATAATAAAAAAAAAATCAACCCAGTAAAGTCTGGTGTCTTGCACACAACATCTAATGTGTATATACATCAAGTGGTCTTCGTTGGACAGAAATAAAGAAATTTACAATAAAGCTGTTCACATTCAAACTATGTGCCAGGACTCCCTCATAGCCAGAAGATGATTATAATTTTAGGATGTGATTCATCTCGTTTTAAAATAAGTCTCTGTTGTCAATGACATGAATTATGCCCTAAAATTACCCGCTTCCCTTTGTCTGTAAGAGGAGCCAGGGAAAATTGTTCAGGCACAGACATCTCTGTGTTGCAGACTTCAAAAAATTTGGTTCCTAATAACACAGCTTTTGAAGAGATAAACTCAAACTACCTTCCTAATCAAACTTGAAATCAAGTTGAGTGACCCGAGTACCACATGCTTCAGATAGCTTTGGTACTATTTTATACTTCCAGACCCAAGCAGTTTTGCACTACTGATTCTGTGTTGTTAATAATTGTTACCAACTACAGACTAACACAAGGGGCAGCTCCATTTCAGTGCTGGGTAAAATGACGTCTCTTAATTAGTGTCTTTATTATGCTGCAAAATCTTGTGGGTTCCTTTGGGCCAGGAGTCGTTAGATACATGCAAGCTATTATTGTTTCATTACCATTTTTTTCTCATAATTCTCAGTTTTTTCACAGGTCTCCTAATTTTGGTATTTGTCCTAGTCACTTCTGAGAAACTGTTTTCAGTGCAGCTTCCAGCCTTGATTGTCCCTGCCTATTACCATCCAGAACATGGTAGTTAGTGATACAGTAGATGGTCAGGACAGATATGTTCTCTCCTGGAGTGCCAGATCCATTTTGCACTTCTGCTGCTCTTTGGTGTCTGCTCACTAACATAATTTTTTTAAAAAAGTATTTTAATCCCCTTTCCTTAGGAGAACTTTTCTCATCCTTTGCTCTTTTTTTTTTTTTTTTTTTTTTTTTTAGGGTGGAATACCAAGTATCCCATGATAACATAGGCGTAATCAGACCTCATCTGAGCCTGAAATTACATATGCATTACCTAGCAATCATGTAAAGGAAAAGAGAAGCAGTGACTTTCATGTAAAAGACTTGTTTAGGTATTTTTTCACTTGTTTCCTCAAGAGTTAGGTGATTTCCCAGTATTTAAACTTGAACAATTCTTCATTTCGTCCTTTGACTTTGGATTACCAATTGATTATGTTCATTTAGTACATCCAGGAGCACTGATAGAGATTAGGGATATTTTCTTGCCAGGGACATGGCAAGAAAAATTCTCCCTTTCTGAAAGCTTTGTGCTTTTTTTCCTCCAACGGTGGATGAAATTTCACTTCTGCTTTCTGCACTGGGAAGTGCTACCCATGGCTGTGGCCCTCTGAGCCTGTGTTGTGGGAGGTGGGTGCTGCCCACTTGGCAGGTTGGCTCCAGTTCACTCCTTACAGTGTGGGCTGATGTTTCCTTCCCTCCACCAAGGCAGCCTGTGCTGACCATGCTCCCAGTATGGGCACCTTTGTTAAGAACCTGTACTGGAAGTGGTCATGACTTGGGACCAGTGTCTCCATGTAGAAAGTCTGAAGCACCTGTGTCCCCCTGGAAGGCCAGGATTAGGGAATTTTTCACTTCCTTCTGTCCTCAGCCCCTGCTTCCTTCCTCACTCTTCCTTTCTACTCATTTTCTGGATATTTGTGCCTCCTTTTCTTTTCTTTTGACTCTGCTGTTACTATCTTCTTTATTATTTAGGTAGCACTGCTGATAGCCAAAAAGATAGGTGGTAAATGGGGTGTGACAGATAATAGCTGTGTACCCTGAGGGCCTTAAAGTGTAATGGTAGTGCATTTACACCCAAAGAAACAGACAGAGGAAAAACCAAGATCAGTCACAGACTAGGGAGGAGCACATTGCAGTCAATATGCTTTTTGGAATACAGGCCTCAGAAAGACTTTGCTGAGGCAGGAAGAAACATGAAGAACATTAAGGAAAGGGATATTTCAGACACATGGAGTATTAAATATCGTTTTCCTCCTTTTCTTTATTTCTCCTTTCATAGCTTCATTAGTAGAAAGTAGGTAGTCAAAAATGGAGAATTCATTGTTGGAGCAGATGATGATGTGAACAGGCATTCCTTCTGGTGAAGTCCATGGGGCTGGCATGGTCTCATCCAGGGAGAACCCAATGTCCCGTGTGTGATAGTGTAATAGAAGGGTTAACTTTGTTCATAAAATCTTATGTAGAGAGTCAGAAACTTTTTGTTGTAATTAAACAAGAGGAGTTTTCATAGACAGCTTGCTAATCAAGCGTCAATAAACAACTGATAAGAACTGCACCTTTTCATCTCTGTTAACTACTAGACGACCACTTACCAAACCACGGAACTCAAGCCAGGAACAGATTTACATCCGAAAAGCCAGTGCCAGACAGCACTTAACATGTACTTAACAGCCACGAGCACGTATAAAAAGAGACACTGACTTCATTTCGGAGTGTGCCTCGGAGGCCACCCAGCGCTGTTTTGCTTTATTATCGCTTGCTTAATAAATTTATCAATGTTTAATTGGAATTGAGTTGTCTAAATTCTTATACTAACTTATAACAATAGCATCACTCTGTAACCACATTTATTCTAAGTCTAGGTGAGGTTTAAGCATGGCCTGACCATGTGTCACTGGTGGAGAAATACATCTGTTCATTCACCATTAACAGATCAGTTTATTTCTGATCAGAGTTTGTCGATAATTGTAAAAGTAATAGCATTCTGCCAGTAAATGCTATTTGAAAGAAATTAAATTTATTCACAGTCCCGTACCATAGCTGTCATAATATTTGAGAAAAATTATCAAAATATTAGTTAGACAAAAATTGTAACATTTCAGTTTATTACTGCGCTCATTTATTTCAGAGACAATTGAAACAAAATAAACCAGAATATGTAAGAACAGTCAAAGTACAGTATTTTTTTCTTTTGTGATGTAGGATGAAACCTAAATGCCAGTGCTTTGAAGTTCCCCCCAGGATAAGAAATTTTAATTTCACTAGCTGAATTATAATACTAATATCCCTTCCTACAAAAGCAGCTTGGTTTCCTCATTTTATGCTGGAAAGTAATAGAGAGCCAGACTTTCTAACACTGGATCTGCACATAGCGAAGGAAGAGGGGCCACTTCTGAAGAGATATCATATACTCTCGCTTCTGCTCTAGGCTACACTTGCTTAGCCCAATATTATGATTAAAACCCATTTTGCTTGTACCTTTAAATACAGCTCCACTTTAGGAATAGCAGGAAGAAAACTGCATTTGTCTAGGACATGTCTTCCCCTGCCAAATACAAGAATTATCAAAACAAAATGTAGCAATTTGTGTTTCATTTAATGATGAATGTTTTCTCTGATATTTGTTCACTTTTCCATAACTGTCTTAATTAAACTGCTGTAATCTAAGTTTCGCTCCAAACATAGTAATTTTGTTATTCAGAAGACATAGAGCTGGCACACATTCTGATGTTTCTAAGTAAGGATGTATATGAAAACTTATTTCATAATTTCTGGAGACACATAAAAAGAAATAATCGTGTTTAATGCAGAATTAACTCCGTCTGAAAATGCTGCTGTTTTGTCTCCAGTTGAAAAAAAAAATCACAGTAGTATATGAATCACAGTAACATGATTCTCTGTTGTTTGACAGTTACTGGCTAGAAAATGTCAATCCAAATTACAAAGTAAAGATGCGAAATGAAGTTCATTGCAATGACAGGAAAATTTCTATTTCTTTTTTTAGCTTTATGAGGGCTGTCCAGATCAAGTCTTACATATTAAGGCAGGAATGATGGTAAAGAAAACATCTTCATCATTGCTGCATCACTTTAAAGAAGACATTAATCTCTGGGATGCCTGCCCATGTCAGACTCTTCTTTTTCCTGCCCAGCAGTCCTGCCTGGTGCCTGGATCCAGGAAAATGCCATAGCACAAGTCTGATTTAAACCACTACCCTTTGAAATGGAATTCCATGTGTGTTTGTCATTTAGCACTCTTTGCTATGAGGAACCTTGCTTCTCCTCCTGCCATTTTGAAGATTCCATGTTTCTCTGTGACAGATACTATACTAATGATGTCATTGCCACGGTGCACAATACTTAGGCATGTCTCATCCTGTGGAGTAAAAGTGGTCTGATTTAGCAGCTAGTGCTCCATCCTTCCTTTCCTATCTTTGACCTTTGCATCCCCATAGAGGCTGCACCCTCATAAACCACACCTCTACACAGATACACCTGTTTGCTTGGTGTATCACAACTCTACATCAGCCCCAGCAGAAGAGGCAGTGTCGCCTTGGAGTGTGACCCAAATGCCGTGGTGGGACTGCTGCCCTCAGAGTCACTGAGCTGACAAAATGCATTCTGTTGCTGAGTGCTTTGAAATTTGATTGTGTCTTCACAAAGCCTTGCTTTAATGTGCAAAGGATACCTCAGTGAGTGTACCAGATCAGATCATCTCACCAAGTGGGCTTCTGGGACCTTTGCAAATGAAGTTGTGGTGAAGTGTTGACATGAGGTGCTACCTACTTATAGAAAATCCACTTGTGAAAAACAATGTGATTTCAATGTGGATGGCTTAGAATCTCCTTGACACTATCCAAGAGAGCTGGATGGCTCATACTGAGGCAAAAAGGTGTCTTTGGCACTGCTGTCTCCTTGGTGAAACAATATATGGAGGTACCCTTCTGAGTGCTGCAGTGAATGTGTTTATCCCACAGTGAGCATTGTCTTCGGACCATGTAGTTGCAGTGGTTGTTTAAGGCCAGTCAATCAAAAAACCCTTGGCCACAACTCAGGGGAAACTGCTATACAACTGTTTGTCCAGTGGTACCCCATTTTCCATGCTCCTCTTGTCAAATGACCTGATAGGGCTGTTCTTTCTATGGCCCACTCACTTTGTTATCATCAGCCAGGCATCCCCTGGGACAACAGCTTCCAGCAGTACCCCTGTTTTGCTTGCAATGTTCTTTAATCTCAACTCCATCATCTGGTTGTCTTCTATCCCTCTTCAGTCATCTGAGTCACTGAGCTTGAAAACTGATATACTTTAATTAGTGATTCCTGCCTCACCCAAAGATAACTGTGATGGATTTGTATTTGTATGCTTGAAATGTGCAGCTATTGTGTGCTGGTATGTTGATATCAATCTACTTGCAAGAGCTTTTCTTTCACCCTACAGCTTTATCGTCTTGGAAATATCATCCTCCATGTTTCTATCCTTATGGTGAGTGGGTGAATATTTTTTTGGCAGAACCTAAAATAGCTTCTCCACGAACAAATCAAGCATTAAATATAATCACACAGTATATATTTACAAGAAAATCTTTCATCATTATTTTTCCATTTTCTGTGGTGTGGTCTATGTTTAATGACTGGTTTGATGGTATAAGAGGAACAGCTAGCAGTGCATCTACCCTGAGGGAAAACTGAAGGAGTTTGCAGAGACTTATGTTGCCCTTTGCAAGGCAAATGATATTTTGAGTTCTTCCTTTCTGTGTATATGAAGCTGTAAATACTTTCCCATTATTTTTAAAGTGTTCTTTGAGCATAGCATATTTCTCCAGAGAAACTGGGAAGGGGAGTATGAAGGGTCTCTGCCTATCCCCTGTGTGAATATTGAAGGTAAAAAATTTGCTCCCAGCCCATAGTAGGAACCAGAGAAGGAAAACAACTCTGTTGTACGTATGGCACCCACCAAGAAATTCTGAGTGTGTGTCTACAGCTACAGTACAGCATGAGGTTGCTCCTGTCCAAAAAATCAGATAACCATTTTACCCTTGTGATGCTCTATTAATCTGATCCCTGATCCACACCAGAGCTAAACTGCTTGGATTTGGTGTCTCATGCTGTCACAAGGCCAATTATAGCTAATAGATCTTTCTTCTGCAGTCCCCCGTGAACTGCAGATACACTCCAACAACGCTTCCATCTTCCACTCTCCTCTGCACTCAAAATGACAGTCCAGCCTCACCATCACCTCCCTCCAGGCTAAGCACGCTTGTACCACTTTGTACTCACAACTCCAAAGAGTGCATGTATGAGAAAAATTGGCTTCCCAGAGTTAATGGGTCAGTGAGTGTTCTTATTTGTGCACTCTCAGTCTATCCATTACATTTCTTATTAGACTGTCTCTGCTGAGACAACCAGAGAAATATGAAGCCCCCTGTAACCTCTTTAATCAAGTTCTGATGCAGTATCAGTATGGTCCAGCAGACCTCTATGAAGCTTTTAATTTTCACTGCTCTTTTCATCTGCTTTCTGGGTACGGGCTGAAAGAAGAATTTCTCATCTCTCCACAGAGGTAGTCTGGAATTAGACTGTCAATGATGGTCTTGCGTGTGCTCTGGCAATGTAATTTAGCAGGTCATCAGTCTATAATGAAGGCTTAGGTCCCTTCTGGCACTTTCATTTGCAGTGGCTGAGTGCTTTGCCTCCTTTTTTTACTGCATGATTTTCAGATAATTGTTCCAACTTACACATAATGACATTAGATCTGCTATTTCAATGCCATATAGTGCTTGGAGGGTTTTTTTATTTAAAAGCCTGCTGCTGTTATCAAACTTAAAAGAACATGGAGACATGAGACACTTTCACAGCCATAGTAGACTTCCAGTCTAAGTTGCCCTTTTATAGTTGACTCACTCCATAACCTAAAGCATGAAGTGCACAATCATATACCACTCACAGCCCTGAAATCCTGCTGCAGTGAGGCAAGGCTTAACAAGAGAGGTAGCAGGAGGGTAAACACTTGACCTTTTTTTTTTTTTCTTAGCTCTTATTACTTATATTGAGGTAACCACACTTCAAGCTGAAGATACGAGTTTCAGTGCAGTAACTTTACTAAAAGTAACCACTTTTGGGCTTGGAGGATGTTGCTTTCCCTTGTGAAAGCTCTTCATTTCACAAATGGCTTTGAATTGTGCTCTGCTCATGGATCTTTATGGCACAAAGATAATACTTTTAAACCACTGGAATAACGCTTCTCTTCTCTTGAACTTGCAGGCGCTTCTGACTCTTCTATTGCTCCAATCTTATTTCAAGTATCACATAATTAATTTGCAGAGATAGTTTTTTTCCTTGAGCTGAGCTTGCTACCTGTTTTTCATAAATTATTTACTGTTCTATCTACTTATATTTTTTTTAAAGATTCATTTCCTTAAACAGAGGTTTTTCTTCAAGTGCAGCTTCACTCTTTGGATTTCCTTATGTGTCACTGGGCACCAGAACAAGCCAGAAAGCCAACAAGCCGAGCAGGGTCCTGGTGAGTTTTAACATTCAGCGCTCTGTGATTTGCTTATCAAGGACTGAAGTCTCATCCTATGTGAGATTAGCTATTAAATGGCATTAAAAAAAATTCAGAATGAGCTATAGACGAAATAGAGAAGTAAGAAGGAGGAAGAAGGATTAGAAGAGATGGTCATTTTGTATAGGCATGCACTAAAATGTGTCATTTTAGATAGGGCTTATAGCAGTGCAGATTAATAAAATTTTCTGATATGTCTCATGCTAAGGTCACATTTTCAGTTGTTTCTTATGTTGCCAGCATTTCACCATCTGAAGTGAAGCTCTGCCTGTCATATCTGCTCAGGTGACATTCTGAAGAAGTTTTGCTTCTCCTTTTGATTGGTGTACAATTTCTGTTGAGAATATGCCATTTATTCTTCTGATGAAGTCTTTAAGTTGTTGAAAAACAAGCTTGTATGTGCTCAAGAGGCACTTGCTACAGTTTGATTTTCTCTGTCTTGCTGTTTTCAAGTGTAGATGCTTAGAGACTTTAAGGCAGTCTCTGTGCCATCAGTGCTTTTAAATGGACTATAAATTATGCATAAAGTGATTAAGGACCTCTAGCATATTGCAGATGTGACCAGAGCTTTGGTCTTGAATGCTTCTTTTGAACCACTGAAGCAATGTTAGCCAAACCTTCCCACTCTATGCATCATGCTTGACTAAAGGATGGAGCAGCAATATAGTCTTACTTCTAAAGCTTCAAAGAGCTTAGTTCCTATTGCAAATCTATGAGCTATTCTAACACATATGGACCTTTAGAATCACTTTGATATCTTTCTGATTATCAGAGTAGCTGTGTGGAAGAAACAGTAAGGCATATAGCCAATTTCTGTTTTTCTAAATAAAGTTGGGAAAAGGATCTGTTGTGGAGCTGTACTGGCAAAATCGTTCAAAAGTTATTGCGAGAGGCTTTAGGACTGCTGTCTCCCCCTGCATCAGGGTTAAACTATATAAGCAGCACTGTGATCTATCTTAATACAGAGAAAAAACCCCAACATATCTATTAATTTTTCTTCAAATATTACAAAAATTGACTTGAAATCCTCTACTTCTACAAAATTAACGAAATTTAAATATTTAATTGCCCCCCTCTCTGCTTATCTCTAACTGGTGCCACCACTGTGACCACCACTGCATTTCCCACAGTAGGATTCATTACATTTGATGCATTTGCAGCCAGATGAATCTCCATGGTACAAGGGAGCAGTTTGTTTCAAAATCTACTAAGAAGCACGTTACAGAAATTGCTCATGGGATGCAAGAACTTCTCATGAGATATAGAAGGAAGCCCTTAGTGTTCAAGGGCTTGGAGGATAATGCAGTCTGTCCAAATTAGACTCTTTGTTTGATATTGAAATAACTTTCGTGTGTGACAGGAGAGGATTAGTCATCTTCCTTTAAAATGAATTGATTGCTGACCACTTGCTGTTTGAGCTGTCACGAACTGTCCTCTATTTTGGTTTAAAAATTTCCAAACCCAACAAAACAAAACATTTCTGGGTTTAAGCTGTTGGAGCTCAAAAAATAATGATCCAGATGAATAACCTCTTGGTTTTTCACTGCCATGGAAGCAACATTAGTCACTCCCTGGTGCCAGATGTTATTGTTAGCCACAAGTTTTTTGCCATGCTCATCATTTTAGAGGACTGCGAGGCTCATCTGCAGAACACTAGTAGCACACAGTGACAATTTATCTAAAACAATACTTAGCCATACTTAGCTCATATTTGAGTAGAACTTGGTCTCAGAGAATAGTGGAGGAGGCAGAATTTTGAGTGCCAGAATCGCAGGACTTCAATGAAGCAGACAGGGAAACCTCTAATTTTGCAGATGTGATCTTGCTGTGGCCAACCTGAGGCATCCTCCCTAGGTGCTGCTAATATTTTTCATGTCTGGGTTTTTCTGCTGAGTCTTTAAATATTAAGAATATCAACATAATGCTTTAATGCTGAATAGTTCTGTGCTAGTCAGACAAAACCAACTATTTTCTATGATGCTGCCAGAGAGAAGCAAAAAATCACTTCTATGTATAAAGCGGATGAAAACGAGAAGGACTTAACATGATGTCATGTAAGAATCAACTTGAGCTCATGAAATACACAGTAAGTATCCTTTGTGTCCCTTCCACACAAATAACCCTTCTATTCTACTGTTACGAGAAAAGAGTTAATTTGATAATTAGAGAAGATTTAAATAATTCGATGTAGTTTGGAAGTAGTAAAAAAATAGCACCTATGCTGTGATCCAGAGTTGGGGCTGTGCATATCACAATTTATAAGGAAGGGTAAGAAGTGAATGTACTCCTTATTTGCAGTTGGTCAGGCACAGCAAATGATCTTTCAATAACTGCAAAAGCTGGCAAGCTCTTTCAACCATTGGACTACTTGTGGTGCTGCTGTGAGCATGTGCTGACACTTTCCTCGTTCTCTGACGCAGAATTATTTTTAAACAGACAGTAAAGCAAATAAGGCAAAACAAGAAGATGCAGAAAGAAAATCAGACAGTGGTATGAAGAAATGAAGTCTAGTATCCAGGTGCTCTTCCATATAAAGATGAAGCTTATGGCTGTGGCTATATATCCAAGGAGGAGGACTCCAGGAAAGCAGCCAAGGGTCTAGCAGTCATGAGGATAGTATTAGTTCAGTCCCTTTATGCTTTATCTTGATTTTCTCTTGTTTGAGCTATTTTTAAGGCTCGCATAAGAGGAGTGGGATAACAATACACTATTCCTTCATTGTTTTGCTCACTATCTAGTTCTAGTTTCTGCCACAGCTATTTTAGTTCATTCTTTTTCAGATTTCTTCTCTTTGTTTACCAGACGTGATTTCAGCACGTTTCTTTGTGCCGTGTTTGGGACAGTTTGTCTTCAACCCGAGCTTCCCGCAGAACAGCAGGAGCAGCTGCAACAGAGCTCAGCAGCAGCTGGCTCCTTGAATATTCACCCATCTTACCAGCAAGATTTTGAATCTACAGAGGTTTTGCTATCAGTATTCCATCTAGCAAACAAGAAGGCCAGTTGGGCTACCTCTGCAGGGTGTTTTTTGGAGGGTGGCACATCTAGATACGCTCTGAGGGTAAAAGTCTCAAGCAACACTGGTCCTTGTAGCTAAATTCTTTGAGGCTAGTGACAGTCACAGGCATCGTGAGCATTAACACAAGATGTTTTCTGCAAGGCTGAGCCCTTATTTTTTCATTATTGAAGACACTGCTAGCAGTGGAAGGGGGTATTTTATCAAGTCCAAGCTCTTCCCCTTCAGCCCACACACTTTGGCAAGCTCTATGCATAGGCAAAGAGGGAAATCGACTCTGGCGCTAAGAAAGACATTAAAATAAAAATCAACACCATGTAATTATCAGAAGATCCAGCCCAATAGCCAGCATCCTGCACTGCATCAAAAGCAATACCAAAGAGTCCAATATTGGAATATTAGTGCTCGCTGAATATTACACCTTTGAAGTTCAGTTGTTTTCTGTTTGCTCTTTTATTATTTCCTGTATTGCTTGTTTTACTAAGGAGACAACAGGAAGATGTCCAGTTTGCCCTACTTTTCATCAGCTTTCATAAGCAGCACAGCACTTCTGACTGTGGCACTGCAGGAGGCAGGAAGATCCCTCCTGAGCCTCAGAGCCGTTTGGTCTTGCTGCAGCCATAACGTAACAACTGGTTACTCTGTCTTAGCTTTCATTAGGTTTTGTGCCTCTCCTTTGACCATAAAACCATTACTCTATAACCTTCCTTCTGAAGGAAAGAGACCTTCTTCCCATTTCCATATTAAATGTGTGTGCATTCAGTCATTTTAATGTATTGCTTAACCTTCTTGCTCTTTTATGTATATAACCAGTGCTTTTATATGTATGTATGAATACAGATCTTTTCTCCATTGAGTCTGGGTTTAACATTCTTCTCATTCTTCTCTCTAAAAGGATACACAAATCATGTTGTTTTCCTTTTCCCCCACAAGACAAACTACCTATTGCTTTGACCACCTGAACAGTGTTGCTCTGCATCTGTTTAAATCTCCACTCAAATCCTCCAATATTGTTCATAATTTTATCCATTTCTCCAGCCTTTTGTACTATACTCTTACCATCTTTTTATGTCCTTCTCCATTAGAAAGTAGAAAAGAGCAGAAATATTTGCAGTTAGTCACTGTATACGTCTTTTCAGCAGCAGATGACTAAATTAGTTTCCCTCATTTCTAATAATGCTCTGCCTTCAGTGAAGAACTTGCAGACCTACTTTCATATGTTCTTCCACTCAATATAAATTCATCTTCTTAGTCTTTGGGATTTTTTTTTAGTGATCAAATTTTCTAAAATGGTTTCAGCAGTCACAAGATCAGTAAGAATTTCATATAGTCTGTTGGTTTTCTTGGCTATTTATTTGGTGGAGAAATCCACCACCCATCCCATCTAGAAGTAATTTACTCTTCTACTACTCATCACTTTCTGCATTCTTTATGTAGGATATTGAAGTGTCCCCTAATGATGTGATTATTAACAAAACTCTCCTCCTAATAACATTGCTTAAATACCTATAATAACCGGACCTCATAATGAAATTATATAGTGGTTCCTCAGCCCAATAAAACCTTTTTCCTTTTTTTTCCAGTGAGATTGAGACAGATCCTGTTGTGCTCATGCCATTGTTTCTACCCTTACACTTTCACGCTCAGTTCCTTTTTCGATGCACCCCACTGCCTTTAGCTTCATCTCTGACTTTCTGCAGACTGCTTTTTCTCGATACATCTGCTCTAAATGTGGCTGCTATTTTACCACATGCTGTTATTCCATATACTGTCTGATTTCACATCCTGTTCCAATAGTCTGACCTTGCCCAGTCTGTTTGCCATGCCTCCTGCATTAGTGCACAACAGGGAAGCAGTTTCTTACCAGCCACAGGCAGTAATCCTTCAGGGACAGAAACAGTCCTCTAGAAGCTCTATCAGCGTTCTGACTTTTGTTTCTATTATTGTGAATTTTTTCCCTCATGCTCTATCAGCTATTGCCATATTTTTGTTACCTCATATTTGGTTACCTCCACAGAACCAAAACCCTACCCTGTTTCCCCTTTCAGTTTTTTTCTGGTCTAAAGTCCTTTCTATGAGGCATGCCAACCACGTTTTTGAGAAATTCAGGATTTTGTACAGCAACCTGCATCCTCTTTCCATGACTGCCTTCCTGCATGTAGTTTCTCCCAGATATTTTCAGATCTACTTTTCTCAATCTTTGCTTTGCAACAAAAGCATGAACCTGGTAGATTGAACTTGAATGTGATCCACTTTGCAGGTAATGCAAGAACAGTTTAGAGTTCAGTATGCAAGTATTAACAAAAAATGATGTGATTGTCTTAAACACCATGTGATAATCTAGCACAATCCCTTTTGTGCAACAACCACATCTGTGGAAGTTAACTTATTCAGAAATGCCTTTTATCCATTCTGAACATATTTTAAGTATTTTATTTATTTCCCATTGCTAGGCTTCTCTTTTGGGAGTCCTTTTGTTGTTGCCTGCTTAGAAATTCCAGAGTTTCTGATTTCTGAGGTCTTCTCCTGATGAGTCCTACTCAACTCCCACCAAAAGAGCTTAGTGCCGATATGGCCAGGTCCAGGCATGCAGTTCCTGTTCAAATGTGGCACAAAGATGGCAGCAACAAAACACAGCAATGGAAAGGAATTGGTCTTTCAATGATACAATGATCTAAAGCAACCTTCAGTGCCAAATGGAGGAATTAAGTGGGCAATGAAACACGGCCCTTCTATGAATCTGTAGGACAGGGTGGCAGAAGTTACAGTTTTTGAGTTAATTTGCAAAGTAGACATCTGTCAGTCCAGGCCAAATCCAAAGACAATCCCGAGTCCTCAGCAGAGGAAGGCAATCTTTGAGCAAGAGACCGGACCAACCCTGCAGCAAAGACCCACTCTAAACTAAAGCAACAGTTCCCACAGAGAGAGTAGGGAGAGGAAGTGAGCAGAGGACACAAAGGTAAGTTTGCAAGACTTGGACCTTGAATTATGAACAAAGAAGTCCAAGATAACTTCCTTAAGCTAACACTCCTGCAGAATATTAAAGTGACACATTGACATTTTGTCCCCCATTTTAGGCACACTGTAGCTGGGTGAGAGGTGTTATTTCGGTGCACCACGAACATGTTGTGTTTGGGGAGCTAGGAGAGGTGTGCGCTGGACTGATGCCAGAAGGGATAGGTGCGGTGCTTGCCCTTTTCTCGCTTGCTCAACTCACCAAACACAGCTGAACTGGAACAGGGTGCACTTAGACTCTTAAAACTGTTTTTTTTTTTTCCTACAGTTTCTCTATAGGAGAATATGAGTTGACCATCCTTGAGATTCAGGCCAGAGTCACTGTGGAGGACTTGCACTCAGCTTTCTTTTTGGAAGAATAAATGCTTTAAATAATGCTCAGGTTACGTTGAGCAAATTATCCAAGTGGCTGACATTGATAAGGCAGTATTGTAGCTTGTTGGAAACTAAAGAGCCTCAGACAGTCTACTTCAGTTTTCAGTGAACCCTAATGCACCAGCAGGATGTAGTTGAGCCAGGTGTGGTATGGGAAAAGCAGTGGTTTCCTCTCTGATGGTGATAGACTCAGGATACAGTGGTGCTTCTTTGTTTCCCATACTTACCAGATTCCACTAGGTTTTTATTTTTTTTTTTTTCTGCCATGAAAGGAGGTATTTCTTTCTCTATTTGAGTAGGAAAAAGGAAGTTTATACTTGATATAAAAATACCTATTTTTCATATCTTTCTTTGTGAGTAGAAATACCTTCATTGGGTGTCATTCACATACAGTAACTTCAGATGTCTAAAATTTAGTTATCAGAGTTTGAATGAGTCCCGTAGACATCCCTTGTCTCTGATACAAGGAGGGGGCATAGCTAGATGTGATTGTGCTGCTGGAGATGCTGGTCTTCTCATAAGACTGAGACAAACAGCTCTTTTTTGGGGATTGGTGGGATCCATACCAAGTAGAAACTTATTAACCTCCCTAAAATCTGTGTCCTTCTTTCTTAATAGCAGTATTTAGTGGTAGCATTATTCTAGGGGAGTAGCTATGGACCTTGAACAAGCTTCCTACAACACATACAAACATGTTACATTAACATAGGTAATCAGTTTCCATAGGATCTATTGATTTGTTTTGTTGGGAATTTTTTTAGTATATAAAATAAGATTTTAAATGTATTACAAAGTACTTGTGAGTTTGTACCTCTCTAGGGCAGACTTTGGTGGGGTTTCAGTGCTTACTCCCCTTGCTTGCAGAGACAGGCATGAGGCAACTCAGGCCAACCATGAAAAAGGGTATTTAGGAGAACATTGCAAGGTGAAGGAGACTTTTTTTTTTTTGCTCCAATGTACAACAACTGGATGTTCTTACCTTCTTAATTTCTCTGATAACTAATAAAGCATACTAGATTTGTTTTTTACAGTATTATTCTTTTAAAACTCCATTTGTTATGTGTGTGTGTACATGTACACATGTACATACAAGGTCTATTAAAAAAAAAATCCATAAAATCATCACCAGCTAAAAGGCATTACAGCTACCAGCATGGTGACTGCTCTCCAGCTGTGAAGGGAGCCAAGGGTAACGAGCTCATAATTAAATATAACTTTAAGTCATCATGATGTGACAGAAGAAATTACTCCTTAAATTTCCATGATTTAAACCCAATCAGTTTAACTTTATTTCTTTTGAATCAGTGAAGTAGCTTTTTTATATTGCTTCCTATATTGGAATGTGCAGTGGTGGGCATGGGGGTCTTTTATTATCCATCTCTACTCTGATGTCCTCTTTATCATGAGAGTTTCTGCAGTTAAACCTCATGCATATCTTTTTAGGATAGCTGTCCTTTCCTTGCCATAAGAGGACTGAAGTGACCTGTTTCTTCAGACTGTTAGTTCAATCTTCTGGACTTTTATCCCTAAATCCTCATTCCAATTGCTTATGTAAAGTAAGTACTCCCCTTAACTTGTCATTAAGTATCTTCTCTAGCTACTTTAAAGAGTGAAGGAAGTTTTATTTATAGCTCTTTCTTCACCATTAAGTGGGGAGATTTCCATGCATCTTAGAGTCTATCACTATATTTCAACAGTCACAGTTGGACAGTAACAAGCTGCTACCTGGAGTTGTGAAGGGGAAAAAGCTAGCACAAATATATGCCTTGGTTATGTGAGAGTACATAAACCACATGCTAGACTCATTATGATGTGCACCTTTAAAATGTTATGATACATGTAGTTATCTTGAGTTTTCTGGAGCACTTTGACTTGAATCTCAGTTTATAGCAGATATTAGTTGATGGAACTCAAGATTTTTTCCAGCAGGCCAGGAGCAGCCTGGTTCCCTGCGGCAAAGCACTCCTATGAAGCCCAGTCTTTGCACTGGCAGCATAATTTAATAATTTTATGCACTTTCAGTGACTCAGATACACTCCCTGAGTTTGACAGCCTCTACAAAGATTTTCTGTGAGCACCATGGTTCCTGCAAACAGAAGCAGCACATAAGGGGCTTCAGTGTAACAAGACCTGGTTTAAGAGGAGGGAACTCCTGATTTCTGCCATGGTTGATGTGTTTGATTATTTTAAAGGACCTCTTTCTCAGAAGTGGAACGGAATAGATACTTGCATAATTAGGGAATAAAATTACCTAGGATTCACAGTTACTTGTGAGTAATAATATCTAATCAGACATTGCTCCGGGGACACGTCTGCACTGGTACTTCCAATTAGGAAGTCATCACAAAGTATGCACGCACATTTCTGAAAAACTCAGTTCTGTAGTAAACAGAGTTGATGTTGCTTGCTGGTATTGCACGCAAAGCTCTTCTGAAAAAAGCTACTTGCATTTTGGTTTGAGTATATGAACTGATGAGGTTCAGTAGTGAAGGTGCCTAATTGCTTTACTAATATTAGTATTTTCTGTTAACAACACAGTTTAAAGCTGTTAGTGCAATGTAGCCCTGTTTTTCACAATATTTACTTAACTGCAATTTGATTTCAGTGAGGCTTAAGAAGATATTTAAATGTAAACTGTTCCAAGAGTGTGGGGCCTCACAGTGAGCAAAATGAATATGCAAGAACATTTCAAGGAATTTAAATCAACCTGAAGTGAAGCACTGGGAAGGTGTGTCTTTGCTGGAACAATTCAAGACTTTCTTGTAAGGAAGGATTTTAATTACAATCTCATGCTCAGTGTTTCCAGAGGTTGCAGGCATCTATCTTGTGTGTGGCTATTTGTTGTGGAATTCAGAATTTCTTCTCTATATTCACACCCCTGCAACCCACAAGGACCCTCATTTTCTTTAAGCTGAGCTAGGTAGGCAGACCTCAAAGTGAAGAAAGCAGAGCCCTTATGAGTCAATGCTTTGTGTGAAAACACATTTTAGACAATATTTTTTCTCCACAAAAGGAGTTATTATAACCAACTTAGAAACTATTCTAGAGAGTTGAGGGATAAAGCTAGTCTCCCTCAATGTTTGCAGAACAAATTGATGAGCAGGCAGATAAGGAAGATGAACTCAAGTCTAGTACTCTTTGGAAGGACTGGGTGGTTTCCAATACAGTTTTTAAGCCATCCAAGATAAAAAGACATCTGATGAGATTGTTCTGGCCTCATAACAGCATCCTGAAGCTCAGACATATATGTAATATGGTCTTTGTCTCTTTTTCTGTAGTCCACTGAATTTGTACTCTTACAGGAAGATCTCTATTTGGGTTTGAATGCCCTGAGCATTTGTCTTGCTGAATATTTGATCATGGTAGTAGATTAAAAAAATATCCTAATTGATGCTTGCCTGTCCCTGGAATGCTGTTAGCTCAGTGCAGTGTGCAGGGGTTCATGTGCTAGTAGATGTGCAACCCAAGAGGCATTTGAACATTTAGTTTTCTGCATTTCATAAGTCTCTGGATTTCCTTGCTACATTATAGGAGCTGTCATGCTGGATCAGAGCTGTGGTGATTCATTGGCTTAATGCTACTGGAGCCAGAAGTAACATTCCATGAGTATTTCAATTAAAAATCAGAAGAGATGTAAGATACACACTTTTAACGGGGAGGGTGATTCATCACTGGGAAGGAACTAGCCTTGGAAGCAGCAAATTTTTCATTTGTGTTTGCAAATTAGAACGGCAGGACTTTCTGGAAGATATGCTGTAGGCAAAACCAGGTTACTGAGTTCAGTACAAGGATAGCTGGGTGAAATTAGATGGCACATTCTAGATGAATGGGCTAGATGAAGAGACAGTTTTTTCAGTTCATTTGTCCTACATACAGAAGAACAAAGTCCCTAGGAGCAGAAAAGACTAGCTTTCTCAGCAGGACAAGGGCCACCTCTGACTTCTCCTTCTCCAGTCATCTGAAGCTGATAAGGTTTCATGCTGCTGGCTTGGTGCTTGCTTTTGACAGAGACAGATGACACAGCACTGATTCAGTGCTGAAAGTATGCATTTTTACTAAGGAGTTGGGTTTACAAAATGTAAGGCCTTCCTCAAAATCAGCAGATGTTTTACACAGGAGAAAAACAATGTGGCTGTGTGTGTGCATGAGGAGTAAGACAGTTAGGAATAGCAAATTCATAATTTCTGGTTTCTAGAAACTGTATCAGGAAAACTGTTCCATGAAATGTAATCAGCTGGGTTTTGGTTTTACTCATGTCTTTGAAATGTTCAGTAAATTGTGTTAATGCCCTAGTACATGATTGTATACTGGGGCTACAAGTAACATCTCTTGGTCTCTGAATTTTTTATTCATGCAGGACAGACCCCAGTAGGTATTTTTGTTTACAATCTCTTTTAGAAGACCATTGTGACCCTGTTGTTTTCTACCCTGGAAAGGGTCATATTTCATCTGTGGCAGTAAAATAAATACATATGTTAATCAGGGCCTAGATTAGATCTCACTGAACTGCTGAGGGATGATATCTGTAAGGTGATGTTCCTTCATGCCTTTTTTTTTTCTGGGATGGTAGAGACACTTTCATTTGGACATCATTTCTCTTTTGTGTTTCCTGGTCTTGCCTCTAATTTATCCTTCAAGATTTACATTCCTGGACAGCCACCAGTACATATCAAACTGCAATGAGAAATCCCACAGCTCTCCATGTGCTCCAGAATTTATGTCTCTCATAATTGGCAGATTAATGGGAACCAAAGAAAAGATCAGGTGTTTGCAGCAGCTTGAAGCACAAACAGTTGCAAAAGCAATAGCTCTTGTCTCAATTATTTATAGGTTTTGGCCAAAGTGGTAACAGCTAGCTGCCAAAAGCTTGCAAAATCAGCCTATAGAAGTAAACTACCAATAGCGTTGTGTTTCTCAAAGTTACTGAGTATTGCCCCACTAGGATTTAGAGTGGCTGTAGGGCTGTAAAGGATGTGAAAGATAGCCAATGAACACAAAATGCTGGATTTTGCTCCTAGGATTTGGCATGCTACAGTTAGACAACACAGCATACTGCTTTCAGCCAAAGCTATGTGCTGCACATGAAGAGGCTGACAGCATGGCTGTATTCCATTGCTTCATGGCTCAGACAATGCCAGTGGGTTCTTTTCAAGACAATGGTAAGACAGTGCTGCTGGGGATGATTCACTTCAAGGAATCCTTTTCAAATGCAGCAAGTAGGAGATATAACCCCTCCAGGTATCTCCAACAGCTTTACACCCACAGCACTACCTTTGTGCCACACTCTGTGACCTACTACACACACTATTAGCTGCATGCTATAGCAAGACCACTCAGCTTGCTGCATTTTCAACTTTCCTGGTAGCTGCCGAAGTGCTCACAAAGAAGAGTAATTTTGTCCATGTCACAGGGGTGGGATATTAAGACCTGCTGAGAGTTGTCTGGTTGCAGTCATTCTGCTCTGCAGAAGGCTACATGGAGCAAGAATCTTTCTCTGGTCCTTCTTAACTAGTTTTACAGACACAGACTAAGATGTGTCAGCAAAAGAGTCAATATAGCAGCATATTCGGCAGAAGTTCTCTCATTGCAGAATGGGATGGAGTTAGAGAACATTTCAGGAAATGCTCAGACAGTAACTGGCCTGAAATTGTACACTTTTCTAGAGCTCAGACATCTGACCTAAAGTTTCAAGGAAATGCATTTACCAAAGTGGTGACCACATGTCTGATTGATCTAATGGTATCCTTCATTAGAAGCTGATGTGATGCTCAGGCTCCTCCCTCAAGATGATGAGACAAGCTGGTGATGCTTCTTTTGACTAACACGGTGAGATATCAAGCTACTAGACTACAGCTAAAGTTCCAGGTTCAGTTCCTGCTGTGGTCCTTTAGGATTCAAAGAGAGTCCTGGGAAGGGAAGGAGTGTCCTCTACCTCTCCTTCTGATGCTATACCACTGTGCAGCAAAGACATGCTTGATGCTTAGAGCTTTTCCTTAGACCAGTTCTAAGCTGAGGTGGTTATCAACAGGACAGGGGACAGTCCTGTGCTGTATGCCACACGAAGTCTGAAAGCAAACCAGAAAGCTGGGACCATGAGCTTCAATCTGCAGGTGAGCCATCCCTGCCTGGTACAGCCTGCGCTGTGCACCCATGAGCTCCTTCTGCCTTCAGTCTCACGGAGGGAGGGTGTGAGAATGCACACTGTGCCTTCTTCATTACACTGTAACTTCATATTCAAGTGATAACCTTCTACAAGATAAAAGCTTTGAACTCCCTCAGGTTTTCAAAGCTGGCCTGGCGCTCTAATGCTAAATGATGCCCAAACCACTCTCACTGCCTTCTGGTTTTTGATAGAGGGAAAGCAGCAGATAATTCCTTTCATATGAAACCTGATGCTGTCTGTCTGGCGGATTTTGGGAGTGTCAGTCTTGTGGTACAAGTTCCATGTGAAGGGGTCCTGGTGTGGCTCAGTTGCTGGGCTGTGCAGGCCTGGGCTTACTTAAACATGAATGAAAGCTGTAGGTGCTATGAACTTTATTAAAAATAAGACACAGTTGGAAGCCAGGTGGTCCTTCAATCTGGTAGACTTCATCTCCATCTAAGTACTTTAAGCACAGAAGTCCTCTTTTGTCCTTACTCTAAGTAGCCACTTATCTGCACTGATTTTCTGCAGAGAGAAAAGTGTTTGACCTGACCCTTGGGCTTAGCTTCCGTTGGGTTGTTGTTCTGAGCACTGAAAAACTGGTGTTTAATAACTGGTCATTTTGAGTGAGGGTAAAATCTGGTCAGCACTAAGGGTGTTAAAATGTGAAAAATCAGGCAGAAATCTAGCCAGGGTGACAGAATGACACATTCAAGGTGAACTATGAAAATTTCTGTGATCACAAAAGAAGACTACAACAAAAAGCTTTGTTTCTAATCCCTCTGTCTCACTGTTTTCCATGAATACTGATCTGGAGTGTGAAGCAATTCTTTCTGCTGCATTTCCTTCACATAAGCATTGGTCTTATGTATGTACAATTTTTGAAGACAGTGGCTTTTATTGAATTACCAAGCTAGTCTATCAGACAATATCCTGACTTCACTGGAATTTCACATCCTGAGTTTGATAGCTGTGTTATCTTCTGTTACATTTTTCATAAGGCTGTCATGGCAACAAAGAGAGAGCAAGGTTTTCTTTCAAGTCCTCCCTGTTCGTTATCCAGATGAAGTGATGGTGTGCCTCTGGTGATCAATTGTAACTGCCTTACGAAACACCTTCCACTTGGACATGTCTAACCAGGTGTTAGCTCAGCTTCACTGTCTCATCCCTTTTCCCCTTCTGTGGACAAGCATGAAAAGGTAGTTCGTCTTAAATAGTCCAATAAATATCCCCCAAAATAGCAGGCCTTTCTCCACGTGCTCTGCAGCATGGACATCAACACCTCACCTCCAGTATGAAACTCCTCTTTGTCCCACTTGCTGTCGTCTCTGTCCTGAGCTACAAGAACTGCAAGCAGTAAAAGAAACATGGTTTAAACATGAAAGGATAAATTGTTGCAGATTCAGGTCTGGAATATGTCAGATTAAAATGAGAGATAAACCACCCCTGCTACCAAGCAGTGCAATATAGTTGCCTCTGAGATTTTGTCTTTGTTCACATTTTGTTTACAGTGATTTTGGCAGCTTATACTTAAGAGTCTTCACAGCCAGCTGCTTTATCCCTTATATTTATATTTTATTTTCCATTGCCTAAGTTCTTCTCATAACTTCTAACTTTTACCTCCTGTGTGGCTGAAGCAGTGCCTTTCCCTTTTTGACAGCTAAACCCAAAGTATTTGGACTGGTGTTACCTACTCAAAACTACCTAGCTTCAAAATTGTTCATTGTACTAGTATAATAAGTCAGAAGTTGCTCTGTGAGTTATTAAAACCTGATCACAACCTTCATTTCCTCTCCCAGGCAGCTTTTTATAGGACATGAACTTTAAAACCTAGTTCTTAATGACATATTATAACCATGAGACAGGGATCTGGCTATTGTCTCATTCAATTTATTTTAAGATTTCACATTACTAGTCAGGAAACATAGGTGCAGCTCATGAACTAGAAATTCCATCTTGCATGCTGATGCCTCCAAGAGATTGCTTTGCTTCCAAGAGATTGCTTTTCTTTGTTGTATACTTTGTTGCATTTGAAAGACATTTTGAAAATTCATGCACAGAAAGCTTTTCCATTATCCTGGGGTAATTCAGATCCATCAGAGGATGTAAAATATGTAGATAACAGAAGAAAATTACCCCAAATTAATTAATGCTAAATCTAACTGAAATTCCCAAGGTATTGCTAGACAAACATCATTACAGTAATGTGAACTGAATTTATTAAGAATGTTGTCATTGTGGATTTCTCTTTTAAGAAAGGATGTACTTGCAAAGAGCATGTTTCTTGTTGCTACTTTTGCACATGCAAAAGCAAATAGGCAACACTTGAAAAGTTACATCGCCCTTTTAAATAAACTTCAAATGTTTATCTGTAAGTAGTCATTTATTATTTTGTGATAAATTGGTAATACCCTAGGGTCCTTCCAGAGTATTTATGTAAAACAGATAATCAGACAAACAGGAATTTAGTTCTCTATAACATTTATTTGCAGTAATTTTAAGAACCAATCTTCATTCTTTCCTGACAGATGCAGTTTTTGAATAGCTTTCATTTTGCTTTGTTTGCTTGAGTTTTTGGTACTCAGGACAAAAGCTTGTCTCATATTTTGAATTATCTTTTATCTTATTTCCATGAAACAAATACTAAGCAGTGGTGTTTGTTCAATGATTCGGATTTTCTTTCACTAGTCTTTTAATTTATATCAGCTCTTTGGAAACTGACAAATCCTGTCTATAAAAATATCTTGGAAAAATGTCTAGTATCAGCTAAATCTGGTATTAGGTTGTAATACTCCTGTTACTAGCTTCCTCTGCTGCCATCTTGCAGAGTTGCTGTGTTGCCTTTGTCTCAGAGTGATAACCTGACTATTGCTCCATGTTCCTAAGTATGTACCAGGGTGGAGCAAAGGTGTGACTCAGAGCTGGCAACATGAATGCTGTACGGGAAGATGGCTTAAATGTGTCTTAGCCTGCATCCTATTCTCACGATCTCTTAGGGCCATGGAGGGACTCAATGTGCTCCTCTATTTTACATCATGGCATTCACTCATGCATGTATATATCGAGATGAAATTCAGAAATCCACATCCTGCAGAACAGAGGAACAAGAACAGCAGTCTAATTTATTCCACTTAAACTTGGGAATTCTGGTAGTCTGGACAATGAACTGATACCATGAATTTCCACACATCCTAAATTAAATGAGAGTCAACAAGCCACCTTAGACCATGCAAACTGGAGTGGTGTTTACATCAACACCACTCCACAGTGCAAGTTCACCCTGCAGTGTGACATCTCTCACTATGCCCTGAAGGCTAAACAAAACTTTAAAATATAGTAGGAGGCTTGAACTGTGAACAGCCAGCCTTGATCATCACAGGCTGGGCACTCCAAAGTGGAAGTGTTGAAAGTACTTGAGCACTTCTGAACTTTTTGGCCCACATGCCTTTAGACTCATGTTCTGCCTTCCCTGCTTTCACAGTAATCCATTGTAGCCAATGGTACTTGGTGCTTCACATGTCCTACTTGACAGGATCATGTCCAAGTGGATCAAGGAGAGATGGAAATGACACAAAGTTAAAATGAAAAGGAAGGGTGAAGAATAGCAGAGTCAGGAAAGTCAAGGCACAATATTGATTAAAGACATAGAATTTAAGTACTGATAAAGAAAAAGCAGAGAAAAGAAACATCTACCTCTGAAAACAAGAGAGAAAATAATCCCATGGAATTTTGTCTTTCCAGACAGTAGGACAACAGCAGCTCAGTTTTCTGTCTGCAGAGAAGTCATATCAGCAGAAGGAAAGCATGAAAGGTGTGTTGTCATATTGTCCTCTGAGCTAAGCCAGAAATGTTCATCTGAAATTTTGTCCATGCAAAGCAGAGTAAGAGCATGAAAAGGTGGGAGAGCAGCATTCCTGATCTTCTGAAAATATGTGGTGCTAACTGGCAACAGATAGAGCCTCCAGCATTACCAGGTAGGCTTGCTCACATTGCAGGCTTGTCAGGTGTTTAAAACTTTGGGAAAGGCTCTGATGATGAGGTTCTTAGCATCCATATGTAGGTTAAGTCCTCTTAAATCAAAAGCGATAGTTAAGTATCAATAACAATTTCTCCAGAGCATTGAATGTCTGTCCCCTCATGGCCTCTCCTAACACTGCATACCTCCTTCATCTTACACATACAAGATATTTTTTGGGGAAAGGATGGATAAAATGCCTGGATAAATGAAGTACTTGCTATTTTGATATAATTCACTGTTTTGATATGACAGATTTCCACTGGAGCAATGTATCTGATGGCGACTGGAATCTGTGCCCTGGTGCCAAATGGGAGCTGGAAGTTGATTGTCTGGCTAATGTTTTAAATCCAGCAGCTAGTATCCATCATCCTGGCTGCAATTGCTTCTGTAGTGCAACAGAGAGTGATCAGGTGAGAATATGGAAGATGAATCTGTCCAGAAAATTCCACATGCACCCAGATTACAGATGACAGGTAGGTGCAAAGCAGAGACACTCAGCTCCTCGGGGCTCTGTGGCAAAGCCACTTCTCCTGCACATAAGATTTGCCTCTTTCCCTAATAAAAAATGAATAGAAGGGCCTACACTTTGCAAGGTCTCATTTTGAGCCTGAGGAAGGGATAATTTCAATCAGTAAATCACTCATATATTTTTCTATTCCTTTTTTATTTCTTGTATGGGTTTAAATGTTTAGAACTTTGCTTGATTTACTGTCTGACTTAAAATTATACTTCTATTAATTCCCAGATAAAATGTCAATGTCTAGGATGTTATTTTATTGAGCTATCAGTTCTGAAATACCCCAGATTTATGCTGTAATTAAATATGAACACAATGCAGAGTAATGAAATGGTTCTGTGAAGGACTGCCTACAGTATAGCTGAAAACTGTTCTGCAGTATTATTAAGGAGACAGCTACTGTAGGCAAGACATCTGCTGAAGTCAAAAGTAATGACAAAAATCAAGCACATTCGTGCTTTTACAGTTTACAGTCTACATGAGCTGTGAGACAAATAACCTCTGACTGTGGCAGTGTGTTCTCTCTGGCTGCTGAAAGGGGCTGATGGGCTTTGGTTTTTCTGCTGGCAGCAGCACCTGCTCACCCAGGCGGTCAGGGACTCATTGTAACCATATTGCTGTGCCATGGCTGTCACTGGGTCATGTGTTTACAGACCTATTGCCTTTTTTTTTTTTTTTTTTTTGAAAATGAGCACTGCTGTGCCTAACAAAACAGAAGGAACAATGATTTGAAGTGTTTGCTGAAACCCGAATAATCTTGTAGGGCCTGGAGCAACAGGAGTGGGATAAGTAGCAGCAGGTTGTTATTCAGAGCAATGCTTTTCATTACATACTTATGACTGTCCTGGAGGCTCACATTAGCCTGTAGGAACTCAGTCTCCAAAAGTATTTTGTGGATCAGTTCTGGTTCAGAGATGTTCTTCACACACTGTGTTATTCTTCTGTGTTCTTGTACTTCCCAAGCATGGGAATTACTTGAGAAAACTCCGGAATTTCTACTTCTAGGAAGCAGTAAAAGAGGTCATCTTGAGAGAGTAAGCAGAACGTAAGGATTGAAGACTTCACATCTGTGTGCTGAAATCAAATGGTGATCAGAAGGATGGGGATTTGTGAATGAGATATAGCTGCCTGTCAACTCCAGAAGCCCATCCGTCTGTGGGCTAACTCTCCCCACACCGTAGTTCTGCTTTTTTTCAGGAGATCAGATTTCAGGGAAGGGAAGGGAAGGGGGAGTATGTGAGGGTGGTAGCATGAAAGCAATATCCTACTGTCAATGTGAAAAAAATAACATTATTTGATAACCCTTTCACTGTCCTGGATGTGTATATGCTCTGTGTATGCCAACTATTGGTTTGATACATCTATATCTGAACCTGCCACTCTGACATCTCCCTATGGTCAGTAGAAAGGAGAAGGTACTTCCAGAAGAAAATTTTTCTTGTCCAAAAATACACGTTGAAGACAAGTCAGAGGAGTAGCATTCACTGAAATTTAAACCAGAGGAATTGCATTCTTCATTCCTCAGCAATACAAACCTGGGGAACTTCTATTCCTCCTCTACACCATGTGAACAAAGAGCTCGGGTGTTCACAGCAAATACCCTAGATGTTTGGAACATCCCTTGAGTTCATTTGATGGACACTGTTTTGAGGTGGTCATTCAGGTTCCCAGGCTGTGTGTCCCTGGGCCATTTGGAGAGTCAGAGGGTGCCAGGGAAGCAGTTCACCCTTGTCAGACTTGCATCCTTTTCAGGTAAGGTTTTGTAACTCCCAAGCTGCTTCTTTGGGGATTGTTGTTACTGCAGCAGCTCTAGGTCAGCTTGTTAAACATGTAGGCTCATTGCTTTTGGCAGTTCTGGGCTTGAATGGATTTAAAAAGAAGTAATGTTTTCAGAGTAATTTAAGTGAGGAAAAAGGTGAGGAAAAAGCCTTTTTCATTGTCTGTATAGTTCTGTACTGGTAAAACTAAATTCTGGAAAGAGTATGATAAGTATCTTATAAAGGAAAAAAGGAAAATAATTGCTCATATCTTCACAAAGGAGTATATGTTTATTATTTGTCTGTGACAAAGGTCTTTAAAAGCAGTGTGAATATATATGAAGAACTGAAAAGCCAGTGCAAAATGAAGAAGGCATGGCCTCTTCCATTTCTGAACATACTATCATCTCTGTCATGGTGCAGTGGGTACCACAGCAGCAGGACCTGGGCTCCCACAGGGTTTTTCTTTGCAGCCCTGGAGCAATTTGAACATCCCCTTGTCCCTCCCTTGCAGAATCCAGTATCTCTGATCCCAGTTTGTAAATCCACATGCAAAGTGGTTCAGCTCATGGTAACCAGGACAAAAAGCTGGCAGCCCACAGGCTTGCCCAGGCCATTACTCCGGTATTCTGCTTATGGTAATATAATTCTTAAAATGGCAGCTTGGCAATGTGACCTGTGGTTCTGATTCCCAAAAACATAGTGGATGTGTTTAGGTGTGCTTCTTCTCTCTAAATACAGTGTCCTCCCATGAACTAAAGACTATATTTAAACTACCATCTAATATGCCTAATATCCAGGGAGTCTTTCTATTATATGGTTTTCTTTTTTTCTCTTGGTGGTTCTCAGCAGTGAGAATTGCTGGGCACCACAATCCCTTTGCTCTCCATTCTGATTATGGGGACTGTGTGGTGGAGTTATGTGGGGAAGAGGCCCAATGAGAGACAGAGCTTCATCTCCTGGTTGACATTGCCTGCTACAGTGTGTCCCACCTGCATGTCACTTCAACACAGCCCCATCTGGATAATCCACAACATCATTACACCAGAACTACCTATATATCTCTATCTATCTATATTTATATCATTTATATCAATGCCATCTATATCTTTATATCTATAGATAGATACATATATCTCCTAGTGTCACATAAAAGAAAAGCTGGGTCCTTATAGCCTTTTTCAGGCAGAGGCACTGAAATGAGGGGAGAAGGAAGCATTCTCTGCAGACTGCCAGCTGCCTCCTGAGCAGTATCTCTTTACTGAATAGGAATAAATAGAACAGGGACCAGATGGGCTACTTATGATTGACAGGTGTCAGGATGTTTGTACAGCTTTGTCAGTCAAGCTAATCCATGCCGACTGAACAGCTAAATGGTTTGGGTTCCACTTGTTTTCCCAGTCTGAAAAGCTTACTAAAATCAAGGTAGAAGAGATAAATTCCAGTATTTTGCATTTTTGGCCACAGCGATTTTGTGTGTTATAGAAATTCAGTCAGATCCTTAGTAAATGCTCTGGTGTACAGTTTGGGTTCATCTATGTGACAAGGACATTTGTGTGAAGTGGATTCAGGAACTGTATGGGTATCATTCAGCATTTTCATTGCCTCGGCAGGTGATTCAGGAAAAAGAAAAGCATTTTCAGATTGCAAGTCTTTCCAAAATAAACAAATACACCAATATAGCTCTTACTGCATATTTGTTATGATTGTCTCTTTGAGACTAACAACCAACTTTTAACTTTGACATATAAAAATGTCAATTCTGCAACTCAATCCTTGTTTGAAACTCTGTTTATCTCTACCTGTACTAACAAATAAACATGCATTGTTAGCGATGTTTTTCATTTTTTCCTTTGTTTAAGTTTTATTTTTTTAAATTATTATTTATTTTTCCTCTCCCTTTGAAAAGTTTTCCAGGTAGGTGACAGAAACAATGTTTTCATATGCATGTGATATATCACATTAGAAAGGGTGATCAGGAAATTGATGTAAGTTTTTGTAAAAACTGCAAAGACACTATCTCACTTTGATACATGCATTAGGAGACACCTAGAAGTAATGGCCCACAAATAGCCATTGGCTTTTCCTGTGTGCCACATTCAAAAGGATCAGGATTTTTTTCCACTCTAGATGTCTGTGTCATATTTTTTCACGTGTTTTTTTTGTTAATTCCTTCCACGTAGCAAACAAAACACTGTAGTTGCTAACTTGAGTTGAAGATGTTTTCTAGAAAGGAAACGCAGAGTTTCTTTCTACATTCTCAGAAGGTCTCTTGCTGTCCATATTCTCTGTTTGTATGAGGTTATGTATGTTTTTGGTAGATGTTGCCTGCCCTCAGCAAGGTAAATAAAACGTTGTATTAAGAACTTGTTTCCTCATTCAAGTCCCAAAGCAAAAAAACAAGTAAACATTATTTTTCCTGTATGCAGCCAGTTCACAGGAGCTCCCCTGTGGAAACATGGGTGTATACTTAAGGCTAGAGAATAAATGTTCTGACTGAGAGTCCTAAGGAATAAGAGGCTGTTGTTCCCACAGCAGACAGCTGCTGCCTTACAGCCCAGCCAGGCTCCAGTGCTTCCATCAACTCCTTGCCAGACACATGTACAAATCATCTTCTGTCTCATGTCTTAGGTTTTGTTTTTCTCTAACAATTTGATTTTTTGCTAGTTATGTGTTTATTCTATGACTAAGATGTTGTTCCTTTAGCGGGGTAACACAGCGTACGCAATTACCTGGGTGTCTTATTTTAACCTCAGTGTCTTCTCCCTTCAATTCTTTGTGGATGCTATTTCCTTTGCAAAGGGAGAGAAGGATCCAGTGAACAGGGATGTGACTGAAATCTTTCACTTGATAGCACGAGTCAGGATTTATAGTATCTTTGGCTAAATTTGGGTGGCATTTTCCTCTAGTATTTCTTGATCACTTTCTGACTCGGGTGTTTCTTGACATGCCATCATTCTCCAAAGCATTTAAGTTTTATGTTGATGATCTCTTGTCCATTACAGGAACAGAGACAAGCCCAATAGCCATAAATCTCATACGTAAAACTGAGTCAGTGATTGAAAAGTGATGTATAAGTCTTAAAAGCTGTTCCTAATTGCAGTGCAGTTCAAGAAAAGTGTAATCCAAGAACCTTCCTTCTCAAAAAGCCCCACCATAAAGTGACAACCAGTAGAGAACTCTTTGTTCTTTATAACTATCACTTCACTCAGCTTCAAGTTGACAGAGTCTAATAATAAAGACAGGTTAACAACATTTTGCATATGGAGAGACCTTTTGCTATAACAAAAGAAGAGTTAGGTCATCTCATCCTCAGTATTAAATTTCAGAAATTCATACAAGTTTTCATGGAAATTGGGTAAGAAGCATGCTAGATTTGAAACATATGTTTGAACCATAAGAAAAATAATGTTAAGCCAAGGTCTTATCTCCCTTTTGGTGAGATAAGTGTTATCCTTCCAAAAACTCACTTTGCTGTGCAGCATTTACCTCTGGCTGTTCTTCTTTGACTGATTTCCATGAGCATGTATAATTTCACCTTTTTACTTACATAAAAGAATAGTGATACTCAGGAATTTCACAGCTGCTTTATTTCATTAGAAGTGTTTTATTTGAATGTAGACAGTTTATATAAAAAATTAACTGTTACTTACTAGGTTTTCAGTTTAACCAGGAATTAAGTAATAAGAAGGATTTTTTTTTTTTTTGAAAGTGCAGCCCAAAGGCATATACATGGAGAACTGAGTGTTTATGTGTATTTGCACACAGTCTTGTGGTGCCTCACTAAACAAATAAATTAGATACTTTCATGTTCTACAACTCCCTTAGTAATTTTTCTTCTGTTTTCTTCTATTCCACCAAGACCAAGACCAAATATTTTATACAAATTATTTGACCATCCACGGTACACCTCATTGGTGATCTAGTTTAAAGATGACTTTAAATCTTTAGGAAGAATAGGAGGCTAAGATGTCTGAATTAAAGTTTGCATGGAGTTTGCTATAGCTTAAAATGCACATATAGCTGATATTGACTTGAAATAATCTGTTTTCAGTGTTTTCACAAAGAAAACCATATGGAAACAGCAAACACATAGAAAAATGCTGTTGAATTCAGTGGAACTACTTAAATATCTGAATTTCCCGTGGGATGAAAATTTTGGTGTTTCTATTGATCCTACAAAAATGTAGGAGTTTGAAGCTCACTTAGGAGAAAAATTATTCCAGGCAAATTTTATTAAAAGTATAAGCTATCTTTGCTGAAACTGTATACTTTCCTCATCTCCACAAGGTTTTAGGTACATTTGAAAGTGAAGCCACTTTTATAAGCATCAAATCTATGTCAGAGGCCTAGAAGGAAATAGCTAATTTTGAAGGTCTTGCTTATTACACTTTATGATGTTCCAAGCTCATCTAAAGCCATGAAGCCTTCTGTAATAATGAGCCCCTTTGTTGCTCTGAAGATGATGAAGTTTGTTTCTGAGAAAGGCAGTACATGGAACTGCTCTAAGCTACCATAGATCAGACAGCTGGGACAGTTGGCTGTGTGAGTCCTGCCCTAGGATCTCCCAAAAGTCTTCAGCTCAATCCTTATTCCTAAATGCATTCTAGGATGGACTGAATATCTCACACCTGAAATGAGGATGGCAGTACCACAGCCTGATAAGTCTTACCTGTGCATCCAGTAGTATCCCAGAAGACTTGTCAATACATGCTGTATGGTTTTGATTTTGTCCTAGTTCAGCAAAATATAGGGAAAATGTACAGCTGAAGATTAAGCAGGTATTTGAAAAAAAATTGCAGAAACGGGCCTTGTTATGTTTTCTCCACTAAAAGTCATGTTTAACAGTGAGGAAAGCTTTGCAGTAAACAAGTAAATGTAGTTATCAGTATGTAAGGTAAGTATTACAATTAAGCTGGCAGTGATGATTAATAGACCAAAATGTTTTATGGTTCATTAATCCTGGATAGAAAAGTTCCTTATGCAAATAACAACCCTTTAATCCTTTGCCCAAAACAAACTTCCTCTGAGATGATAAAATACTTTAAATTAACTCAGCTATTACTTGTTGACCCTGTGTATTAGCAGGCATCTGGAGCAAACTTAGCAAACACTGTGCTTTTGAGAAGATCAACAGCCATTTTTATCTGCAAGTTCACTTTCCTGAGATTCCCAACCAGTTTTGCAGGCCTGGGACTTGGGTATGTGCTGCAGAACTTCAGACTCTGCAGCTCCATGAAAGCTGAATGTCACAGCTTTGTCACTGTCTGTAATACTGATGGTACTGGGAAAATGTAGTCCAGTCAGGTGAATCATAAATTTCCCAAATGAGCTATAACTTATTCAAAAAAATAGCTTTTTTTTCCTATAGTCTTAAAAATAGAATTAGGTTTTATTTCCTAATATTTTTTTCGTAAAGATTTAACATTTATCTGGTGCTGGCACATTACTAATTAAACAATTATCCAAGAGAGAATCTTTATTAATATTTCTCTCCAGTAATCAGAAGCTTTCCACAAGGCAGTTTGATACAGTTTTTAGGAAGATATGCAAAATCAGTTCACAAAAAGACTCACCTGCCAGTAACATGGTGGTTTGTTTTCCTCTTCTGTAAGCAAAGGTGACTGCAAATACTTTCTGTGTCATGGTCAAGAAGTCTTTTCGAATAATACACTTGAGTTGTTCTTTAAAGATGTCATCCTTCAGCAGGATATGAGACAACCTAGCATACAGCAGGACAGGCAATAATCACTCCTGCATCAGCCACTGGGTAAACTGGAACAGAGACATGAAGACCTGGCCAAACTTCCTTATTTCTTTCACTTTTTACCAGACCTTTCTTTTACTTTTGATGTCAGATTAAAAGAGTGGGATAGCAGTCAAATGTGTTTTGTCCCTGGTTAGTCTCAATTTAACCAGCACACTAAAATACATATGTCCCCACCCCTGTCCTATTCATAGATGCAAAGAAAAGAGATATCTTGTGGTCTTTTTTCAAGCAGGAGTCTCTTTTTCCTTGTCTGAAGTTATTTTGTAACAAATTACTAGTCCTAAATTAGTCTAATGAGGTGGGAACATATAAGCATTATAACTAGCATTATAACATATGTGATTTACCCCACACTAGCTGCAAACTTCCATCTGGGACAGGAAAAAAAAAAAGACTTTGACTGAATAGAAGAGCAAGTGCTCATTATATTTGAACTAGAAACCTATTTTAGGAAGACGTGTCATTAGGGAACAATGGCAATACATCAGATAGATCATTCCAAACCAGGAGAAGATATAAAGACTGCACTGGATACCGCTAAGCAGTTGCTTCCTTCAGGCAGCCCAGAAGCATAGGACTACAGTAAATGGGCATCGAGACTGCAGCATGTTGTCCTAACTCTTTCTTGCCATCTAGCTTGCTCCTGGCAGGGTGAGGGAAAACCCAAAGAGGCAGTTGAGCAGCCTTTCAGTACTTAAAGGGGACCTAAAAGAAAAATGGGGCCAAATCTTTTAGTAGAACCTATTGCAACAGGGGTAAGGATTTTAAACTAAACAAAGGTAGATTTACATTAGATATAAGCAAGAAATGTTTTTACCATTAGGGTGATGAAACACTGGCATAGAGAAGTGGTAGATGCCCTATCTCTGCAAACATTCAGGGTGAGGCTGGACAGGGCTCTGAGCAACCTGATCTAATGGAAAATGTGCCTACTCATTGCAGGGAGGTTGGATCAGCCAACTTTTAGAAGTCCCTTCCATTTCACATTTTTCTATCATTCTGTGATTGTATGTTAAAGACACACATGCACCAGTGACAGATTTTGTGTTCTTTGCAGCAAGAGTCATCAACCAGAATACAGAGATATGCAAGGGAGCTGAATACTTCATACTCAATGAAATTTAAATTTGGACTACACTGAAAATCCAGAGCCTTTAGTGACCAGAACTTCAAATGCCTCACTGGGAGCCTACAGATAAAGCCAAGGATAGAAGACAGCAAACCACCCAACACACAGAGGAATCAAGGGCTGATCTTTGTATGTTCACAGTCAAGTGCTTTTGCAGAGGCAGTGCAGGAGCACTGCAGGTCCAGCATGAGGTGAAGCTGAGAAGATGTGCACCTCGCACATGTCCCCAAAGCAGACACTAAACTGACGCCTTAAAACGTAGGAGGGCAACACAGCTGTACAGTCATGCAGCAGCAGCTCACACTTCTCATTTACACTAACAGTAAACCAGCACTCTGGAAGCAGGAGAAGATCCCTCATCATTACATGATCCGTGGCAGATGTGCTTCAGCCCATGTGGAGACAAAAATGTTATTTGAGAAGAAAGCTACATCTTTCAACACAGCAGGAAATAAAATAAGATGTTAACAGGCTCCTTACCTCAGCTACCCAGCAACTAGAAAGGATTAGATCTTTTCTGAAAGTCTTCCTGATAACAGCACCTGCTGAGATTTGGAAATTCCTGTCTTTTAGCTTATTAAAATGCAGATGCAGCCTCTTTCTGCTTCCTGAATTACAGTTGCAGTACAAAGGGGCCAATCTCACAGCCTTTAACCACGCACATAATCCTTTTTCTGAAACTGAGTTTGAATAACAACTTCACCACCAATTCACAGGGGCTAAAATTTAACCTGAAATGATTGCCAAGATAGACATAGAGAGCCCTTGAAGCTTCTTTGCCTGATAGACAGAAATGAAGGAGTCTCCACAAATGAGTAGAAAATTGTGGAGGTGGAACATAATTGCAGAATTTCAGCTAAAACTGTCCTTTGTGATTGACCATAAAGCTTGCTCCACAGGTGATCTCAGAGTGTCACAGCAGTAGAATATATGGGTGCCTGATCACTACCTCAACCTGTCTGAAAACGAGCTTTCAGCTTTTGTTACTCAGGAATTGGGACTACATGATCACAGCTGCCCTTCTCATTTTAAAAATCTCGGAAATCTACTTCAGCTAGAAAGTTATTATTCTTCTGGTTGTTTTTGATTGTGAATGTGATTATATGGTTTGTATCACATGAAGTGGGAATTGTTTGTATTGTGAGCATAGCTGCATATGATACAGTCTGATACAGGAGCCACATGAATGGTGTTGTAGCATCTCCATCCTTGGATACTGAATAATTGACAGGAGAAGGTCCTTAGTAACCTGATGCAACCACAGATCTTGCAGTTGATCTCACTATGAGCAACAAATCCAGAGCTCCCTCCCAGTCTAAGTTATTTAGAATTTTATGTTTCTCTGGTCAAGACTCTTAGGACTTTTTGTCTTGTATTATTTAGGAAGATATATAGTCTGCTAAAAACAAACATAATTATTTCCTGGAACCAGGTTGTCTAGTGTTGGCTTGTGTATCTACATCACTGGACTTGCCTCACATTCTGGAAGGAGAGTACATCTATAAAAACAGGTGAACTGTTGAAGAATAAGAAAGGAAAATCTGAAAATGCTGGTTTCCCTCTGCTGCAGATCTCAACTGTAATGGATTAGAAAATCTGAGGCTAGAGAGCCTGAAGATTCTTTTTCTATAGAAATTTCAGACTGGGTTAGGGCAAGAACTGAGTGTGAGAGAAAGGAAGGACAAAAACCTGTCCTTTTTTTTTTTTTTTTCCCAGTGAAGATTAGGTGGAAATTCAGAATGGCATAAGGAACAACCTATGGAAATCTACTCTGGGTTTAGAAGAGCTTAGTATTTTCTTTTTCTTTCTGTAGGTATTTCCTAGGGGAAACTAAGGAGAGGTTTCTTATTTTAAGTAGGTTTTTTCATGAGACACCATGCAGATGGGAGGAACTGCCAGCCCATGGATACATGACTTCATGTGCACGTGTATACGTACCTGAATACATATATAGTGATGTTGAAATAACTGAGTTCATGAGGTTAGCACATTTTTTCTTTCACTGTGTTGAACTTCACTTTTTTTTGGGGTCTTTATCCAATTTCTAGAACTGAGTGAAGGACTGTTAGAGTCTGTGCCCCACATCAGGCAGGACTGTCTCAGCTATAAAAAACTCAACTTGAGTAGCAAGGATTTTACCATTATCACTTTGCCTTTCCCCCATCACAACATGTACCAGATATTTCCTTTTTCAGGAGCAATCATTAGAACTGTTTAATAAAAGAGTAGAAAAAGACTGAGGCCATTCAAAGTGCAGAGCAAAAAAACTCCACCATAATCATTACTCATTCCCTATAGGGGAAGGATGGGGGAAACATGTTTCAGGGAAAGCAACTCATATATCTGGGAAGATAATTCATTTCAAGTTAATCCAGGCGTAGCACAGAAATATCTCTGTTGTTGATTGTTCTGCATAGACTCCATTCTTGATTTGTGAATACCCAGCACCAGGGAATGGGAAAGTGTCTCGTATTGACTCATGCATTCCTTCATGGGTTATTCATAACTAAGTAGTGCTATCTAATTCTGGCTAACAAAAATGCCTTATGTAAAATTAATAGAAGCAAAACCCAGAAGGATCTTTCTGCATTAAGAAGCTGTCCCTCAAATGCAGTCATCTGATAACGCTTAATAAGGAATGTTCCTAACTACTCAGGGTGCCTGCTTGGGGAAAGTGCTGGGCACCCATAGGTATGAACTACTAATCTTTCATTCTTTATCACTGAGGACAGATGAAACAATACTCAAAGGAGAGAGATTCAGAGCATTTTTTTCCCACTGTCTGTATACAATGTATCAGCTACTGAGACATTACAATGTCTACAATGTTTGCTTCTTTTTACTTTTATGTTATTCACATAAGAAACATTAAAGCTCCTGAAATCCCAGCGAGGTTTTTTTTGTTTTAATAATACGGATATTCAGTGCACCTCTGAGCAAAGCTGAGGAGAAACATATTTCTGAGTGAATCAGACTTTATTCAACACTAAAACTGGCATATTTCTAGGTCAAAGGGAATTTATTTCAAAAGCACAGACCTTGTGTGGCAATCATCTTGGCAGCACCTCTCACTTTTGAAAATGAACTCCAAACAAAACAGGATATGTGCTCCCTAAACAGGCAGTCCACTGATTATAAAGGGACCCTCATGGGATGAACCTCTCTGACTGGTGTCAAGGCCACTTCTATGACTGGATAAGACTTGTTTACAAAGAAAAGAATCCTAAACCCAGAGATGGAAAATCCCTCTTAGATAAAGCTGAAGACAGGGATCAGATCTCTTTCTGGGATGTGGGAGCCCTTGAAGGACACAAACTTAGGTCCTTCACAACCTGAAGAGGTGCTCTCAGCATTAGTCTTTTGTAGTATTGTAAACAAAACTCCTATCCCATCCCTGGCCTTCTACACTGCTTTTACTAAAATGCTTTAGTAAAGGAAAATGAATACAACACACAACACTCTTTTTCTCTTTGATTTCACTTAAAACTCTAGTAAGGTTTAGTTATGAGTTAACATGTATGCGTGCAAACACACAGAGATTATTTTTTTCATTCTGCAGTGGGGATGAAAAAAGGTGGTTTATCCTGGTATCCATGGCCTTATGATACTAATAAACTAGATGAATTATGTGGACAGGAATGGTATTCACAGATGAGTAAATCCATTGATTACTGAAAAAAAAATAGATTTGTAAACCTTTTCACTCATCACCTAAGTAATCTAATCTTATTTGGCAATGTCTGAAGAAAGCAACAACTCATTTGCTTTCATGCTTTTCAATGGACAAACTCAGAACTGCTTCAAGAATCAGAGAACTCAGAACTTCAACTCTAAGAAAGAGTTGAATTCCCTATGAAAGGCTATTATTTCCTGGTGTCCATGAATGCAAAAAACAGCATGAATGAATGGTAAAAGTAACTCTTCTTTCCTGGCAGCACAGTCTCACAACAATACATCTTAGAGATCTCACCTACCACTGCAGGAAAACTGCCTGTCATTTGATGCTGTCAGCATGAAGAGCACTACAGGTAATTATACTTAATTATATTAATTATATAATTAATATATTAATTATATCAATTATACTAGTGACAAATGAAGAGGCATAGGGAAGGCCAACCCGTATTCATCACTGCTTCAGAAATTGCTTTTAGGCCCATTTAAAAACACAGCTCTGATGGCATGTTCCAAAATGATCTAAAACTCAGTCATTTCTGATTTAAACTTCCATGATGGTGTTCTGCACCATAACTCCTGTAATTGTTGTCTCTCGAGGGTAATTTTCCAAGGCTGCAGGACAGGACCTGTGCAAAGAATTGATTTTTTTCCAGCTCTTCAGCTAACCTGAAAAACTGAGATTGAAACGAGTTGTAATCTCTGTCAAATGGCAACTTTTCTTCTCCCCCCCACCCTTCAATTTAAACACTAGACAAAATAATTGCAGAGTAAAATCCATTTCAGGATTCAAATCTTGCAATATTTTTTCCTTTAATTTTTGGGGACTTTAATTTGTTTAAAACCCCGTAAGATTAAATTTTTAATGTTTTTGTCTGTTTCTTTTTCTCCTGGAATTGAAATTACTTGCTGTATTTTTTTCCCATGTGCAAGTAGCTATGCTCTTCCTTAGTCCTGTGTCCTAGATGCATTTTCAGTGTTAGAGAAATGTTCCCCTCCTCTCCCCATACCAAGTTGTCTGTCCCCTCAGGGTGGCCAGAAGTGCATCACACAGGGCTCTGGTTATGAACCTAAACAAAATCTCCTTGTTTTGTCCCCTAAGCATGTCTCTCCTAAAAACCACTTTGGAGAGGCGGGATGCCATTCAGCCATAGCTGCCAAGAGTTTATGGATAATACACTTACAATATGATGTCTTCATAGCAGTCTTCACCTAAAGAAGGGAAACTTGGGTATGGCTAGCTAAGAAAACTGTTTTCAGGAGAGCTAGGTCTGATGGACCTTGCCTCTGTGTTAGCTTAGCAAATAAGCTGAAGCAATGCCTGGATGAGTCCCTTTTCAGAGATGGCTCCTGGAGACTGGGTGAGGCACCAGAAGACTGGAAAAGGACATATGTGTGGCCTATCTTGAAAAAAAAGGACAAAGAGACTGAAGAATCAAAAAGCCCAAAACAGTTAGCCTAATTCAATTACTGGAAAAAAACTCTGTAACAAAACAAGCAAAAAATAAAACAGTAAGCCCCTAAGGAGAGACTGAGTAACTGTCAGTGTAGTTTAGTCAGGAGTAAACTATTTGAAACCAGTGTACTTAATGAACTAAAATACATTGTTTTAACGCTGGGTGGATAAACTTCCAAAAAAAAGAAACTGTTGATAGTTCATTGTCAAAAGGAACATTGAGTTTCCTTGAAAACTGTCATGAAGTCTGAGATAACCTCCATGTTGTTTCTGTTATGTACTTTTGCCTGTTACTTTGATGGTAGAGGGGAGAATAGAGGTATTAAGCTGGCCTATAAAATAAGTTGTTAGAGACTGTGAGGCAGGCTCAGACTCCAAAATAAACTTGACAAACTGAAAAAGTGATTGGTGAAAAAAAATAAGAGGATGTAATTTAATCAGGACAAGTGCAAGATACCATGTAGACAGAAATGCTTCCATAAATACAGAATGGGGGACAAATGAGTTGGTCAATGGAGCTATGATGTTTTACATCATCTCCAGATGTGACCTTTTAATGACACTGTACTCATGGAAAAATCACATACACAGATGTGATTATGCAAGGGTTGAACAGGAAGAGTTGATATTAGTCATTATGTTTCTATTGGATTAAAAGTCTGTAATTCCAAAACCAGTAAGTTGCTGACACTTCAGCTGGATTGCAAACAGACCCCGTTTCAGCACTAACACTGCAATACAGCAGGAAATGCTAAAACTGTTGAACTGACGGAGGTAGGGGCTATTTTGGTGCCTACAGATTTCCATGGGGAGTGAAATGTCACCACACTAATTTTGTGGATTTTTCCTCTCCACTTCATTCAATCCAAGTGTAAAGGAAGCTTGCCAGCTGCCAGCATGCAGGGAAAGTTACAGTCTGAACTGCTGCAAAGTTTATTCCCCTGCTCCATGATTGCAAAGGAGATCACCCTATGCCGCAGTGACTCCATTCTCGACGGTGGCTATGGGAGCATGGAGGACCAGATGAGCACCATTCCCTCTGCCCCTGCAGCTGGCAGGAAATGCCTGTCAGTGGAGGAGCAGGGCGCACAACTGTATTTATTACATCTTGAACCAGATGAATTTAGCTACAGATACCATCATGTTTAAAGCCTCTGTGAGAGGGAGACTCCTTCGCTGTGGTAGCAGACACTACTCCACCTTCCAAAATATGGCTCCACATACTGGCTTTTCTCCCCAGTTCACTCCACAGTAGCCTTCACTTCATCAAGCCCAGCTGCCTACTTTGTGGCTGCAGTGGCAGAATGGATGCCACCCTTTTTCTCCAGATGTCTGCCACCCTAAGCAACTGGCTACATTGGCTATACATGATGTCAGGTTTGTTGGCTACTCAAATTTGCTGTCTGAAATTCTTGGTGTCCAGTGCTAGCGTAGCTTGCCCCCATGCAGAAATGCTGGAGAATACTGCAATCAAAACTGATAACATGAAACAAGTAGAAACTCCTGAGAGCAATAGACTTCATTTACTGACAATAGACTACAAGATAAATTACAGCAGCAGTAATGAAAAGTAAGGACTGCAGAGAAGATAATGACTACTTGGAAGTACTGGTGATAAAATGGTGAAGGGAGTTGTGCTACATAGTACCTGTGGTAGGAGATTCCATTGGTATTGAGAGGTTTTAGAAAAAAGGTGGCACATGTTAAATAATGTGCAATAGGTTGATGAAATTAACAAATCCTGTAACATTTTGGTATCTGCCAGACTTCCCTAAGTATTTTGGAGACTTTCTCAGATTCTTTCCCCTTACTTCTACTATTTGTGGATGCCCTCCACTAGAAAGCACACGTGGGAAGACTAGGGGTGCACACTGAGTAATTTCTGGAGGAAGAATTCACTCATCTTTTGTCATCCTTGATTTTCAGGGCTGAAAAAATGACCTTGCTGGATGACGGGTAACATGGTACCTTGTTTTGTAGAAATACCTATATAAAGTATATCTCAAGACTGAAAGCTGCTGTATCAATGCAACCCTAGGTCAAAGGACTGCTAGAATTGCAGGCAGCTAAAGAGACAATTAGCTGAATAACAAATAGCAAAGGAAGTTTGCAGGTGGAAGTGAGTAGTGTTTGGAGAGACACAGGTGTGTATAAGGAAAATTTTTTGACAAACATATTCTAGATGCTGCATCTTTTGCATTTCTGCCATGTGAGAGAGCACCTGTCTACATTAACATTTGGTCTCACCCAGAAAAGACTGGGTGCTGTGCTGCCTAAAGCTGGGTGAGACAGAATGAGCCATTACTAGAGGTTTCTTCAGCTGCTGCATTCAGAGTCTTGATAAAATTGGTGCAAGTCTGGCAGCTGGGAGTTTTACAGAGGCTGTCAGGTGGGAGCCTAGTAGTGTTCCCGCTAATTAAAGCAGTCATTTTCAACCAAAGTCAAGGCCATTAATGTTTTGCATGCAAGCTCCTCCTTTTCCTCACTGCAGCACACAGAGCGACACAGACTGCCTGTGGTGAGGCAGTGCTCTTCCTCTTCATTTTACTTGGGAGAGCTGTTTGTGGGTGAGGAATTTTTCAACCTGACAATCCTCTCTTCATTTTCAGAGGCAAGAATAAGGTGTTTGGTGGTGCTTCCTGATAGCTCCTTCCCCTCAAGGGCACACACAGAGATCATCCCTCAGAAAGGCAGCACACACTGAAGGTACTGTTTTAATGCAAATACAAAATGTTAAACCCAGGTCGATGCTTTTCTGGACCTGAAACTTGGGAACTGAGGGTATCCACACACTGAAATAGGCAAATTAGTATTTTGTAACTCAGACCTATATCATTCTTGGCTGATAAGTGATTTTGGAACATCACTTGCAGCAATGGAAACCAGAGTGTAGGCTTTAGTCCACTTCAAGGTTCTCACTTCACCAGAGGCAGATTTAGGTCCTCAAGGGAACATGACATAACAGAAAAAACAGAGACACAGAATCATAGAACAGTTTAGGTTGAAAGGGACGTTTAGAAGTCATTTAGTCCAACTCCTCTGAGATAAGCAGGGACACCTACAATTAGAACAGGTTGCTCAGAGCCCTGTCCAGCCTGTCACCAGGGTTGGAGCATTGACCACCTCTCTGGGCAACCTGTACCAGTGTTTCATTGCCCTCATCATAAAAAACATCTTCTTTATAGAAGAAATACAGGCCCTGCTAATAAGTCTGTCCCCATCTTTCTTATCAGACCCCTTTAGGTACTGGAATGCTTCCCTAAGGAATCCTGGGAGCCTTCTCTTCCCCAGGCTGAAAATACCCAACTCTCTTAGCCTATCCTAATAGTAGAGGTGTTTCATCCCTCTGATCAGTTTTGTGTCCCTCCTCTGTAATTGCTTCAACAGGTCTACATCCTTCTTATTTTGGGGGCCCCAGAGCTGGACTCTGTACTCCAGGTGGGGTCTCACTAGAGCACAGCAGAGGGGGAAAACCACCTCCTACAACCTGCTGGCCATGCTGCTTTTGATGCAGCCCAGGGTTGGTTTTCTGGGCTGCAAGTGCACATTGACAGCTTGTGTCCAGCTTTTCTTCCACCAGCACCCAAAGTCCTTCTTCTCAGGGCTACTCTTTGTCCCTTCATCCCTCAGCCTTTACTGATACTGAGGGTAGCCCCAACCCCCATTTCTTGAACTTTTAAGTTTATAAAAGTTGATATTACCTTTCTCTTATTTGTAAGACGAGTTTTCTACATTTCTTTAAGTGGATATTTGAAAGAATTTCGCAGCTAATAGTATAATAGTGGTGAGGCTGCATGCTCACTGACTGCAGAAATGTTACTAGCTCACTGACAAAAGGCAGCTAAGCCACAAAACAATGGAGCGCACAGAGAGCTAAGTGAAAGGGTCAAAATAGTAGTTTTACAGATTTTAGCTGCACTGTGAAAGGGTGATGTCTGTGAATTGAAGCAAATCGAGCTGAAGGAGATGTTTGTGAGACTATTAATTTTAATGCAATGCAAAATATCCAATGACAAGGAAGGAAGTTACACTTCAGTGCCATAGAAGATGATTCAGACAGTTACAAAGGTCAAATGAGGGGAATCTGGGAAAAGCTATTAAGACAGCTGCCTATATGATGTCTTTTATTGAGTTCTTGATTGGCTCTGAACAGAAAAAAAAAAAGAAAAAAAAGAAAAAGGATTACCTCCATTTGGAGTATGTGGTTTGAAAGGTTACCTAAACTAGTCTAAATCTGGAGGTGATGGTTAGTATGAAAAACAAGTTCTTGCTGTGACCTTTAAGCTTTTAATGGGTATAGGGCAACTTAATGCCTATATCTAATAGAGATAGGAAGTCTAGATCTGTGTCCCAGCCAGTCAGCTAAGGTGACTGACAAATAAAGCATATTTGTCCAGATGGCATTAGGATTTTAAGACTGTTTAATAGCAGTTAGACTTGAATGAGTGTCTATAGATACTGATGGATTAGAACTCCAAAGACAAGAGCCCTGGGCACACCCCAGAGTTGTCCTCTGTGGGGAAGTCAGAAATAGTGTTCAAAAATAATATGTGGAACTTAACAAGTGCTTGCTTGTCAGTACTGAGAGTAATGTTCCTGCATCTGCCACATAGGCATAAGAAAAATAGTGGTGCGAAGATAAAAAGAAGTAACGGAAATGCGGTGTAAATTTAGACTCTGTTGTAACCCTTCTCCATGGCCTGATATCAGTTAAGTTTCTTACAAATATTTCACCCAACAGTACCATCAAAACATATGGGGCAAAATACATGCCACTTTTAAAATGTGGGTTGGGGTTTTTTTGTTGTGTGGGGTTTTTTTTTTGCTTTGTGGGGTTTTTTGTTTGTTTGTTTGTTTGTTTTGTTTTGTTTTGTTTCGTTTTATTGATGGCTTCCTTATCTTTTTAAGCCTGAGCATATGTATTTTAGGAAGTGTCTGATTTAAGAGTCTGGCTCAAGCCATTCAAGATTTCTTTGTTCTTTTCCATAATTTTTTTTTCTATAAGGGAGAATTTTGGCTCCCTTGTCAAACTATGTCTGTTTTAAGTTAGAGAAAATGGACAGCTCTGACATCTGGATAGCATGAAGGGCATCCATAACATTAGAATTTGTGTTTGAATTGCAGTACATGCCAGGATTTGATGTTCATCTATTGCGTGAGCATGCCTATAGAAAAATAGTTCTTTTCTCTCTAGACACGGAAAGTGGAAGTCAACAGTGGAACTTCAAATTTAGTAGACAAACGATCTTGAGAGATTGGTGGAATGAGACCCAGTGAAAAACCAAGGAACAGTACTACTGGTTGAAATATGTGAAATAAAGAGCGCATAGTTTACAAAAGGGGCCACAATTTGAAAGGGTGATGACACTCTGCTGGAGGCTGTGGAGCCTCAAACATTTGAGCAAACTGGGGGTAGGAGGAGTGGTGCAGAAGAGGAAAATATCAGTGAACATGTAAACTGCAAGCATTTGGCAGTAAGGGCAGATCTGATAAGGACTAATACAGGGTCTGTGTTTTGGTCAAAACCAAATCTGCAAAATCAGCTGCATGACTCAGTGAGTCCAAGATAAAAAGAATGGGATTATTCCCAGATCTGAAGCTGTATCTCCAAACTGTATTTAAAGCTGCAGTCATTCAGACTTCAGGTAAATCACACCTGAGCTAATATGATAAGGGTTTCTGAAATCCTCCAGCAGCACCCAATTGCCTGGCCCTGGGCTAAACAGAATAAATAAGCCTTTGCAATAGCCACATCACGTACAGTTTGAATTGTGATCCTTCAATCCCTTTGCTGCTCCAGCAAATTAAAAGTCTCACAGTTTCGCCAGAAAGATTGCATTCCCATTCAGCATGTTTGTCACGGAGGCAGGAAGGCAGCCCTGCATGCCAAGGAGCAATCTAATTCTATTAAACAAATGCATTTACTATTTTGTGTTATCCTGGCCATAGCAGGTGTTCTTATTCATGACTTCATACAGTGTCCTGAGTCTCTCATATCATTATTTGCTTGTAATTTTTTTTCCACAGCCTATGCATTATTAAAGATGTTTGTGATGCATAAATCTCACATCTGTCCCTTCAAGCACCAAAGAATTATTTGACTTATTAGATAAATGTGGCATATCAGATAACACCCCAGAATATAGTTTTGTATAATTTGTTGAGGGCATTCAGGTCAATTCAGAAGAACAGTTTGAAACTTGCTGAAACACATTTTTAAAGCTGTCCTGAGCCAGGGTCACATTTCTCAATTTCCAACTCATTATTTTAAATCATAAATAACTAAAGCCAGCAGAAATCAAATGTTCCTGGGAAGGAAAAGTCCATAAAGTAGAGAATGTGATAGAAGTTGACTTTTCTTTGAATTGTTGTCTTTCTAAATCTACCTGTACTTTTTAATATGCATAATCACACTACTGGTTTAAGAAGTTGCACACACTTATGTTTCAAAACCTTTTAAAGCATCTTTGACCTGCAAAAAATAAGAACAACAATATAGTTGTGTTCAGGGAGGCATTTTCTAGTTCTCATTTTCAGGTTTTGCTTGCATAACATTGCTTTCTTGTTTTGTTCCCCTTGTCTGTAGGGAAGGTTTCATTCATCTTGTTCTGTACAACATAAGTTGTGTGATGTGAGACACTGTTGAACTCACTCCCCTTTCTCTAACCAGTCACATCAGTCTTTTTTATTGTCACTGTGCTAGCAAACGAGAGCTCCCAGCAATCTCCAGAATTTTTCTTCTGTGCTCTGTAGGCTTGAAGAGTCAGTGAGAATAGCAGAGGCTCCAATGTTATGGCCCAAGGACTTCTTTCTCCCTCTCTGCATTTCTGCTCTCAGCAGGGACCCACCAAGATCCCATTCCTGTTCAGGTTACACAGAAATGGGTAACTAAGTCAGCAACAGGCAGCATAATATTCTGGTTCATAATAGGTAAATGGGATGTGGAATATGGACAATGAAATTTGGGAGAGACAAATAAGAAACAGCTTGGCAAAAGCAAAAAATCCAGCCATGGAACTGAAAGGACAGACAACACGTACAGTGGGAAAAATGTATCTACAAATATTCAGTCAGAAAAGAAATGTTGGTAGAAATGCAAGATTATGCCCCATCAGGTCCTAGAAACTACAAGTTCTTTCTCTTTTTCTTAAGATGTGTGAATACTGCTTGGAGACACTTAAAGAAGTGATAAGCTACTAGTCAGGCAGGACAGAACTTTTCTGTGGCCTCCAACAAAAGTCTCCCACCAGCTCTGTGAAGAGTACCAATAATAAAAGCAGGCCTGTCATGAACAGCAAGAATGGTGACACTGCTCATGCAGCTGTGTTCAAAGCACACAAAGTAAATATGAACATTTTTTTTTCTTTTGTGCAAGGGTTTTGCTTTCTCTCAAGTGCGTTCTCTTAAATTTCACTGGCATGTTTGTGATCTGCCTTAGACAGCCTTTAATGCCATTCTGTGGTCCCAGTATCTCACCAGAAAGTCAAAGCATAAAGCACTAAAAAGTTTTCTGCTCCATCATTCTGTATTTTTAGTGATAAGAGATATCTGCAGATGGGGTTTTGGGGTTAGTTTGACTGCTAGGCTGCTTGCTGAGAGGACCCTGCACATTGTTTCACTAAGCTTGAATTAATTGGAAGGATACAGACTACTATCGTGTTTTGAAATCAAAGCAGTCAGGTCCTGTGTGGTTTGCTGATAAAAGACAGCTGAAGGAGAACAGGGAAAAGGTCAAGACAGAGAAAAGAGTAATTGTTGTTTAGGATAGTAGAAAGTGTGTGGAGGGAGTGCCTGTGTTACTGTGGCTTGGAGAAACTGAAGCAGCAAGGGGGCTAATCAGCCAAGCTCATTAAAGAAGGAAAACAGAGGGACAGAAAGTGGGCCTGCTGCTAGGAGAGACTTCAGAGAGAAGAGTCTAGAAAGCCTGGAAAATGTCATGGTGCTACTGCTAGCTCACTCCTTGCTGCCTGCAGCTATGGGGAACCAGCCTAGAGGAGGATCCCTAGGCTTGGAGCATCTGCTAAAGCCCTGGTCTTGCTTTCCTGAGACTGTGCCAAGCATAGTCCCATTTGAGAAAGCTAATTGTGGTGCAAAAGGTTGGGTTGTTCCTGCGGTGGCAAGGGAAGCTGGTCCAGAGTCAGATTGACCAAAGATACAGGGACTGAATTCAGAATGAGCTTATTGAGCTGCTGTGTGGTGAGTTAGAGGTGAAAGGGCTGCCAGCAATGTTGGGTGTTGATGTCTCCTATCTGGTGATGTCAAGAGCAGCAATAGGAGTAGAACCATATGACCTGACAATTAAAAAAGAGGAGGCAAAGCTTATTTTGCAAAGGTTTCCTTCTGACTTGAGTTATGGCTCTGGGAGGCAGTAAGAGGATTGCCAAAGCTCAGCATGGGGTGCTACTGAATAAATAATTTTTTGTCAGAGTACCACTAAGGTGAATAAAAAGACTCAGAAAAGAGCAGAATATGGTCAAAAAAAGAAGAAGTTAGGTCTGGAATTGCGTAGATGCACAAGAAAGGCCAGAACCTAAAAAGCGTACTAGTCCAGTGCTATAGTTAAAATCTAAAATTGGTGAAGTATTAAACATTAGGTATATTTGGTTAAGATCATGAGGAATGAACAGGGTCAGTGTATGTTTTAGAATATAGTAATGCACTCAATAGGACCCTAGATGTGTCAGCAGGGTACAGCCATAAAGACTAGCTGGAATAAATACTGAGCCTGGAGAACTGTTGTGGAAAGGTCTTCTTTAGGAATAACTTTCAGGGCAAATGGATGGGAGAAATTGTTGCACTGACCATCATGAGCGAAACTCAAGAGAGAGAAGGTTTTTCCAGTTCAGAAAGACAAGAGAGGGAAAGTAAGTTGCAGAGGGGCCCAAGGTGGTTGCAGTTTGCCTATGGTCATATGTGCCCTGATAGCTACATGCAGAGAAGCAGAGGGTCTCACTGAGTAGGATCTTCCCTACAGGAACTCCTCTGGTGAATGCTCTTGCCCTGTGGAGTCCCATGGCACATGGCAGTCAGCTGAAGGATGAAGATGGAAAATGGGCTCCTCTTATTACTGCTACAGCTGCTATTGACAGGTTGGTTCTTATCAAGACAGTAACTGATCATCTGTATCAGAATCTAGGACACTAATTTCTGATTTTTTTCTTACTATTTCCTGAGAAGATAAGTATAGTTGAAAGCATGCAGGGAGAGAGTTTCTTCAGGCTTCCTTCTCCTATGCTCCAAAAGAATATGAGCATGAGAAACATGAGGAATGATGGGTGTGTTGCCTAGTTGTGACTTATGGTAATACTGTTGACAGAGGGCACATATTTCTCTTCTCTCTTCCTCTTTTGCAGTAACATCAGCTCTAGAGGTTGAACCCTGCTGAAGTCTGGTCAAACTTTATTATGACCCTTACAAGATACACTTCAAGATTTCTGTGAGGTTTTAGGTGATCATGTAGGTCTTCAACTCAAAGTGTGGCTTACTCCTTCACCCACTGTACCCCTAGGCCATGTACACTTCTGTTCCTAACACAGCGTTGGAGATCACTCTTCTCCAACACAGGCTCCCAGAGGCAGTCCTTTGAGCCCAAATCTGACTTGATTTCTAACACAATCAGAAGACAGAAATTATGTAATCCAGCTGATTAGTTTTACCTACAAAATAATAGTGCTTGTAATTAGGGTAGGCTTTTAATTAAAGATTTAATTTAAAATTCTAGACGTTTAGGAGCTCTTAGTGTACTTGGAATTCTGAATCTTTAAGAATTTATTTTACATTAAAGGAACATTTTCAGGCTTAAATGTGTGGGAAAAGTTTACAGTTTTAGTATGTGCCAAAGGTCAATATTCCATTGCATTCTTTAGTAATGAGAAACAGACACAATCACTTTGAGATCCTATGAAAAAAATTTGAAAATACAATTTTATGAATAAAAAAATAATCAAGTTTGGAAATATTAACAATGGCTTGCAGATTCTGTGAAATGTATTTTTTTGTTTCTTCACTTTTATTTTGCAGCTACTGCATGTCTGGAATGTAAATGTTCATGCTTGTATGGAAAATACAAATAAAAACATAAAGGGAAAATCAATGGATTTTAATATATAGGGTAGAAAAAGCTTAGCAGAAGGGTAGTATTGGACAAGAGAACAAGACAAATTCAGACATTTTGCTGTATACTGGCCACATAAAGAAAGGACCCGATGTGTATTGAAGATATTGATTTCAGTAGATATTGGTTCAGGCCTAGAAACACTTGGTTTAATCTAAAGAAATTTAGCATGAAAGATCGCTAGAAGTCTTCGTCTTTTTCAGGGGAAGTCAAACATCTGAAAGGTGATTTTCATGTTGGCCAGCAATATTAGATGACATAGTTTTTAAAGATCTGTCTTTTACTCCAACAAAAATATAGCCCTTTTTGTCTTGAGTTAATGAATGTGCAGAGCTGTCCTGAACACAGCTGGATTTTGCATTTGACATGCACATTTAGGATGTTAAAGATGCTCACTTCCTGCCCTATTAGAGAAAATTACATCTTTCAGAGGTTTCTAAAATGGTAGAAAGAGAAAACAAGTAATTCTAAACAGAAAACAGCCTTTATGTTTATGGAATCTCCAAGACTGCTTGCTTAAGTAGCAAATGAAGCTGTACTCCACTTTTCGAGAGAGTGCTGACCTACTGGTTTATTGGATCTTCTCAGGAGGAAGCAAATTTGTCCGTTCTTCTCATCATATTAGCTGTGCTGCACCACACACACACACACGCAAACACACAAAGAAGGAAAAAAAAGAAAAAAGGAAAAAATTTAAAAATGGCCAACAATAATCTCCATTTCCCATATTGATAAGAGAGAAGGATTGCTTAGCCTCCTCTCTAATCCTGCAGGCAGGCGACAGGCCTGGCCTGCAAGAAATTCATATTAATTTTTCTCCTTCATCTGCTACTGAACTAGTTATACAAACTGTTTAAGACAGCCTACCTAGGACAACAGTGGGTTTTTCTTCTCAGAAACAATGGAACAAAACAGTTAAGATTTTGTTGAAATGATGATTCTGAAACCTTGTGCCCCTCAGCTCCCTTTTCTTCGCTGCAATTGCCTTTCTTCTTCATGAGACATAACCAAATAATAATATTTTGTCAGAATGACCTCAGGCAAAGGCACATACCAAACTCAGCAAAACTGCAGCACAGTAAAACTGAAATACTTTGTCTTCTTTGAATGTCTGTTCTTGCTGTTTGTTTATTTCTTTTACATTAGTACAACAATGGTATGTGGTTTCAGGGCAAAAAATGTTTTAGTGGAAAGGGAAGGTCTTACACCATTGCACAAATTCAAAGATGCAGTTAAAAATCTGGTTATTTGTTCAGAAACATAAATATCTCAAAAGAAATCAACATTTAACATAAAGTGAAGTGTTCAAATACTGTCATTTGTAAAAATCTTATGAAATGGACTTGTTCTCAGTTTTTCACCAAGTCTTTATTCCTCATACCTGACTCACAGTGACTTTACTGATGCCTTGAGAGGAACATTTTGAAATCAGGGAGTTGAAACATCCATGCCTTAGAATAGCACAGAGCATTTTTCCCTCCAGACTTTGCAGAATTGGTACTAGACAGCTATTTTTAAGCCACCAGATTTGCCATCTCTTGTTCCCCTTTCTCATTCACTTTGCTGGTATTTTCAGAAACCCCTGACAGCAACTGAATCATTACAGGGAGGTCTGAATTACCCAAACCCTCCAGTGTCCTTTCTGTAGATAGTCACTTTCCTAGCATGAGTCTTTAGGGTTTCTGTGACGCAGGAAGAGGGACATTCCTGCTGTTTCTGCCAAGCAGTGGACAGCTCTGACCACTCCTACCCCTATTTGCAGAACTTCATGCTTTATTTAGAAAATGACATTTTAACATGCACACTTGCTTGAGAACACAGTTTGGTGATCTTGAGCTCTGAATACACTTTTCTCAGCTGCTTATATCTACTTTTACTTTGCCCAGAGAATCTGAACTCATGTGGTGGGAGCAGCTCTTGTTATTGTGGGAGATCAGTCATAGGTTACCAGCATTTGTCAACTGCTTGGGAACTGTGAACTGGAACTACTTGGCAACTATGAAAAGGCTGGATTGCCACTGGAAATGGGATTAACCATTTAAAGATTCAGAGCAATCATCTAGTAGTGTATAGCTTGAGAGCTTCAGAGTGAGACTCCTCTGAGAAGAATGACTGAGCATGTTAAAGCAGATGGAAGTACTCATTATTCTTCGGGAATATGGGATCCCTCACAGTTTATACTGGGGAAGGATCGTGAGCTTGTTGGAGCAGCCAGCTGTGAATATGGAGCTGGAATATGTCATTGAGGAAAGCAAGGACTAGACTCAATGAAAAGAGCTGACAAGGGTGTCATCCTTCTTATCTCCTTCAAGCTTCCAGAACCTCTTGCAGGGAAGATGACTCACAATTTCTGTTTCCAGGAAAATCCAAAGGGGAATCACCTTGCTCAGGGTTCACTGAAAGACAGAGCTTTTGGAAAATCTGCAAGTGCAGAAGGGTCTTTTTATGTAACTATCTCTTCAGTTTCCAGCTTGCAAAAAATACACAGTGCAAATCCATACTGTGGGGCCTTCAGTGGGTAGCACACATAAAAAAATGAAAAACCTAGAAATGTATATAATTATGAGTATGTTTCTGCCAATCACTTGCTACCTTTAACATCTACAGAAGCTGAAGGTTGTCAGGGTTCATAAAGGTCAGCAGACACTCAGCAGAAAGTGCTCCAGACACAGATTTGAAAAGGCTAGCCCCCAGACTTGGACCTTTGTGTATTTCTATTATGGTGTTTGATATTCTTTCCCTGATTCAAGGACGTGGATAATAATTCTCCAAGGTGAAGTGTTCTCTGCTCTGCTAAGTTACTCCTGCCATGTTACCTCTATTCCTAGACAGATTGTGTAGCATATCCTCAAGGCATGTGTAATATGCAGAGCTCTTTGGTGTAAAGTTTCCTAGGTTGCTGGAAAATATTTTCCAAAAGTCTTTTATTCAAATAACACCACTTTTCCCTCCCTTCCTAATATGAAAGCAACATATTTCTGCTTTGTTTTTTTCTTGTGTCTGTAATGAAACCTTAACTGGCTAAAATTTCCCTATCCTACTTGTCTCTGTGAAAGCAGTTGTTGTACCAACACATGTGCTATATTAAAGGTTGACAACTGGGAAGGAAAAGAGTACAGAGAACCAGTTCTCCAAGCCTCCAAAATACTCAAACTCCTTAAATTTAAAAGAACTTTGCTAAACCTTTTAATTGTTGAAAACAACGGGCAAACAAAATAATAAAAAAATAAGTATTGCATCAAAGAATGAACATGCAATGCAATTTAGCAGAAAGAAAAGTTTTACTAGTAACATTTATATACTTTTAAGGTTCTTAAAACACAGGCTAAAACACAGGATAAATCTTACCTTTAGGGTAAGGTTTTAAGTAGAGAGCAGCAAGGTTTATTTTACCCACAAAAAAGAACTGCAGCCTGAGCTTGAGTGCAAGGCCAAAAGAGCATTGCCCAAGAGCAAAGACCTTCTTTTTCTAATCACCAGTACAATTGTGTTAGTATACTAAATGCTCTATAAAATTACCCTGCAAGTATAGAAACAAGAAATGCTTAACCTGGTCTCCAGACAGACTAGATCTAACTTTTAACTTTCATTTTGTACCCAGTCGTGACGATATTCACAAGTGAGTCCTAATTGAGAGGTTGAAAAAGCTCTTCTTCACAGCCCCCCGTCTGTGGCCTATGCCTTCGCATATAAAACCTTAACTTGCACATTCTCTGAGCTACTTACAGTTTTCAAAAGTTTGCTAGCACTGCCATATCACCTCTTCAGAGTGGCCTTCTCTAAACATATTTGTTGCTTACTCTTTAGGTCAGGAGCTGTTTGTGTGTGTACTACAATGCTGCAGGGTTCCTGGGTAGCACTAATGATTTACAATTGATTAGACAGCTAAAAATAACCAATTAGGGCGAAACTCTGCCTTACTGTACCCACTTCCCTGCAACTCAGGTGCTCAACCTGGGATCATGGGCTTATTCAGGTTGCCTCATTTTCAAAGTAGAGAGAGAGGGTCATCACCAGATGGGAGCTCAAACCACCTAGCAGAGATGTCTTACTTTTATAACACTGCAGGACTGAGAACTCCTGGCTTCCTGGCTTAGGCTTGCCTCTTATCTGCTTATAAGTAAGGGCTGAGTTGGATCCTACACCTGTCAAAGAGTAAACCCTTGTGTCCCTGCAAGGTGCTGGTTCACTCCAGGAAATAAGAAAGAAATTCACTCATGGATTGGTTCATATTTCAAAGTAATTTAACAGAACTTTCACTATTTGTACAGGCTTTTATTGTGAATACTGAGTAGATGAAGCATTTATCACAGCAACTAATTAACTATCCTAAGACCAGACTGCGTGGTAAGTCCAAAAGCAGCTGAGAATTGGTCTACATCTATTGGTCATGTCTATGAACAACAGCTTGCTGACAACAGCAGAGTTTGCTCACCTGCAGCAACATACTTGTGTGACTGAGAATGAGTTTAAGATTGCTGCGAAAACTAACAAGCAATTTGAGATGGTAATCCAAACACAGCATTGCATGCCACTGAACCAAACGCAATGCTCTAGATTAGAGTGAGGACTACACAAGCATACAGAGTGTAAGTTATTTTCCATGCACAGCAGTATGATGATACTGTTTACCTGTGTTTAGGTTAAAATTAGGATTGCTAAGGCTCCTTCAGCCCATCAAGAAACTCAGTATGCATCACTAAACTTGTGGCCTTCAGGTATGCTGGTGTACCAGTATCTGTGCACCCTGTGGTTATAAGGGCGTTCTAACATTAGACTTCTTTGGAGAAGAAAATTCACCATTAAAGGCATTCACTTATAACTAAACTCCCAAATGAAACTTTTTTTTCCCCCTGGAATGGCAGTTACCCTCACAAACACATTTGGCCAAATAGGAAAATTATCTTGCTAATGTATAATAAGATTATATGTGTTTAAAGTTCTGCTGTATTTAATTTAGCCCTGCTCAGAACTATTTTTGTGATTCATTGAAGAAGTACTTATATATGGGAAATATTTTTTATAATTAAAAGAACCAACTATGCAAAACCCTTAAGTCCCAAACTCCCTTACAGCTTAAAGCCAAGTCCATGTCTTATGGTGAATATTTCTAGCCTAGTAAACCATGACATCGCCCTCAGAGAGCTGCAAATCAGGTAACTTCTCCCAAATGCTTCCTCCACAAAAGCTTGAACAGTGAGCCAATCAGTTATTCCATAGCTGGGATCATTTACAGTAGCTAATGCCATTACCAGTGGGTACAGTTTTATACCAAACTTTCCATTTTTGTTCATGAAGTGTACTAGCTTAATTTGCAATGACACATATTTCCTAGCAACAAGCAAGTGCTACTTAAACAGTGGCATCACTGATGAGAAGTTTAAAGGAGCTGGTCTTGCTCTGTTGGTCCATTTACCTTTCCTTGTAGCTTGAAAGGTATTCTTATTGTAGTCAAGGGAATTCTTGTTGTGCAGTGCAGAATGCTGACTCCAAGGTAACAGCACAGATTTATTTCAGGATTTTCTATTAAAAAAGGCTATTTATGTTTTACTTCTACCATTTTCCAAGAAAATTAATCAGATAGATTTCTTTTCATATTAGGTATAGTTTTCCTTTCAGACTTTCATTATATAGTCTACACAGTCTTGTGTGCAGATGGAAAATAGGGTTTGATGTCCAAACTCAAATACTGAAAAATGTGTTCTAAGAAAACTGCCCTCTTCAAGTCCCTGGAGGTTATACTTATGCACAATGTATATAAATAGATCAGTGTTATTCTGTCACATAAATAATGGTTATATATAAAACCTCATCTATTTAATTGCAGTCATTATTATCTCATAAATTGATAGTTCTGTTTTCAATTTCATGCAAGTTTTGGCCTTCAGAATAATTTATGGGAATGTGTTCCCCCATTTTAATGATGTATTTGAAAGCATTTTATCTAGCTGATTCAAAAATGTGTCACCTTCTAGTTCCAAAATGCAGTGACACAGATATGCACTTTAACATTTGCAGAATTTGAACTTAGGTCTTTGTTTTGATGATGTGCATTTTCACCATGAGGATGAGACATAGAATTGTATACACCACCAAATGCCACCATCTCTGTTACCCATCATAGTTTGCTGAAAGAGCTGCTCCTGTTGGAATGTGTGAAACAAGCAAAAAGACTCACTATGCCTCTGGGTCATGTGAGGAAAGGTGGAGGGAGCCCAGTGTACCTTTCTTCTGTCACTAAATTGTGTTTGCACCCAAGGTGTTCCGCCTGTGGTTTCTCCAAGGGAGGGGAACTCGGTGAAATGTGCCAAGATAGGTGAAATGTGCCAAGATGTGGTCTCTGCAGATGGTGATGCCTAAGATCTCTTGAATTGGCAGCTGACTGGAGAGAGGGGTTAGTCAATGCCTCTAGATTGCCCAGAGCTCATATCTGATGAGGAATTACTCACAGATTAATTCATGCACCTCCTGAAGATGGAGCTGGCTCTTCAGAGGCACTCATGGTGTCGTGCAAGACAGCCAAGAGTGAACTCAGGGTAAGCCTTTGCTCAGTAATAGGCCTCAATAATCACACTTCTCTGTTTGTTGGTAAAAAAATATTAGAACAAGATGATAAAGGCTCTTGAGAGTGACTGGGGTTCACATGATTCACAAATTGTTTGCTAATTAGTGAGGACTTGATGGCGAGGCAGCGTGGAGTTTTGCCGCCTCTGAGGTACAACCCAAGAGGCAGTGCAGCCCAGGCTGGCTCTTCAATGGCAGATTAATAGGTCCATCTTCAGAGCAATGTGTGTGTACATCTTAGAACAGTTGTGAACCCTACTCACTAATGAATAACCCTATTTTCATAGGGAAAATATAGACCTTTTAAAAATAAATTGCACTAGTTCACATATTTGTAGAAATATGTTTCTCTTTGAAGGTGAATCAGCTTCAGAGGGGGAAGTTTTCTTCTGGTCAGTTATGTGTCAGGATCCAGTGAGTGTTTTTTTTCCAGGTGTTTCACTGAACAATCTGTGTGTACACAGAGAAGATTCTCTTTAGTGCTGCAGATGCTTTTGAAAGGTAATCCTGCTGGAAACTCCATCTGTACTGAATGTAAAACCTCATCAAGACTAAAAAGCTTCCAGAAAATCCACAACCCATTTTCAGGTACAGCTGTGCTACCCTACTAATTGCTACTGTCTTTTAGTTTATAATGTTTTAAAGATATCTTCCAATCATTTGTTACCAGAAAGAAAAATATATTGTGGTGCTGTAACAACATTTTGATTCAGACCCCCTTTCTTGCATCCCTGAAAGTAAAGGCAAGGCCAGTATCTGTTTCTAACCTGACTACCTGCCTTGGTGAGACTAACTCACCCTGACAAGCACTTATGAACATACTATTGAAAGCCTCAGAACTAACCTTCTACTGAACAAGGCTCACACTGCAGAATTAGACTCTCATCCTTAAGGACATATTTTTGCTTAAGACATCAAAGAAACAGTAATTTCTTACTTTTCTAAAGATTTGAGAACTTCCAAGCTGTTTTTCTAGCAATAGAAGTATAAAACAGCTCTTCCAGCTATGCAGACATGTCATTCTGCTGTTGTCAAACTGCGTATCTGAAATTTAGCTAGGCACAGGGTGATGTGATCATGGTCCTGCTGACTTGTGTAATTCTATCATGAGCCTCACTGATCCCTTATGTATTTATTAAGAGAGATTCATAGAGATATTATTTCTTAATACTAGTCCAACAATTTTTTTAATGCGGTTTATGCCTTTCAAATCATCAATATCATGATCATCATGTTGATGAAAAGACTTCTAAAAGACATAAATTAGAAGCAAAATGGGATTTTGCCCATGAAACAGAGGTGTTAGTCCTCACGAATCCGTTAATGCCCTGTTGACTTGTACATTTACCCAAGATAAATGCTGTGTTATCTAGATTGAACTGTGGGCACAGTGTGCTGTGAAATCATTACAAGCCCACACACTTCAGCTGATGCAGATGATGATTCTATGTGGGTTCATTTCTTCAGACAAGATCTTTCCATAATGCAAAAAGCCAAGAAAACTTCTAAGCAGATTTCCGTCCTTCAGCTCACTGTCTGAAATTATTCTAGGAAGAAAAAGAGTATAAGGCTGGACTACAGTACGAGAAAGCTGTACCGGTACTGGTTCAGTACAGCAAAGACAAGGTGCTACTGGAGAGGGTCCAGTGGAGGGCCATAAAGATGATGAGGGGTCTGGAGCATTGCTCTTACGAGGAGAGACTGCGGGAGCTGAGCCTGTTTTGTCTGGAGAAGAGAAGACTGAGAGAGGATCCCATCAATGCATATAATTATCTGAAAGGTGGATGCCAAGAAAATGGTGCCAGACTCTTTTCAGTGGTGTACAGTGACAGGACAAGGAGCAATGGATATTAACTAAAACACAAGAAGTTTCACTTCAAAATGAGGAAGAACTTCTTAATGTTGAGAGTGGCACTGGAACAGGCTGCCAGAGGAAGCTCATTGAGTCTCCCTCTCTAAAGACATTCCAAACTGACCTGGATGTGTTTTTGTTCTAGGTGGCCCTGTCTTGGCAGGGAGGCTGGACTAGATGATCTCCAGAGGTCCCTTCCAACCCTAAAAATTCTGTAATTCTGTGAAAAGGAATTTCATGATCCAGTGCTATAGCTGAAAACACTGAAAATGTTGTCTGATTGAAAGAGGTCCTAAAAAACAGAGGTGATAGAGGCCTTGATTGGCTATTAAATGCATGCTATGCAACCCCACAGGATTCTTTCCCCCAAGGCAAGAATACAAACTGTTTTGTCTTGCATCCTGCTCCCTGGTTTGTTCCAATAAAACAAAATTACCACCTTGGATGTTTAGGAGGGAATTTTGCAAGACTCATCTTGACTTTGTAGGTCTATTTTGTATGTAGCCATCCACAGAATTTTTCTGGATAAAAAAATTGCAGGGGCTGGCTGCCATTAAAACTGTCCACCAGTTAGTGAGTCAATATCCCAAGAAATTGATGGTGTAATTACAGTACTGTCGACAAATGCTGATGTTCTAGTGCAGGGCATTGGCTCTATTCTGAAATACCAGAACAGAAAGTAGTGACCTTCCAGAATTCACAAGGAAAGAACAGAGGAATTTGGCTCCTTGGCAAAGCAGAGTTGTTTGTTATAGAATGCACATGCATTAGAATTCAGAGGACAACAAAACCAAAAATAACAAAGTAACTAACTAACAAATACAACAGAAAAAAACCCACCAAAACCAAAACCAGAATGCTCGTAATGTGATTGTCAGAAAACACTTTAGTACAATATTGTCTGTACCCTGTTGTGATGATCACCCCATCCTTGTGGCAAAAGAAAAGATAAATGCATATGCACAGCAGAATAGGTGGGTGAAAGCTAAGGATATTGCTTTGCCCCTGTTGTTGCACACCAGTTTGTACCTACCCCAACAGCAATAAATTAAAATGGTTGAAAAAAGATGGTTAGAAGAAAAAAGTTAAAGGCAGCCATTCCCTGCAATATATTGTTTGTAACAGTCACTCATAAATAAACTGGCAACTTCATTATAGGCAGCTCTTTGCAATATGAAGTTCCATTTTGTCCTATCTTTATCTTCCCCATGATGATGTAGGAAATGTCCAACCTTAGGCCAGTGGTCTATCAAAGCACATGACTTCAGGGTTGAGGGAGAAGGTGCTGTTGAGGCCTTGATCTATCACACAGATGTCCTGAGGTCTGGGCCAGGATTCCCACCCTTTTCTAGCTACAGACACAAAGCACAACACTGTGAGGGCTGCTCTGGGGAAGATTCACTCTACCTCAGCCTGGCAGTGACCGATGACAAATAATAGTTGCAAATAGCATGGCACAGGAAGTCTACATGGGATCTCAACACAAATTCTAGGAACACACACACTGGGTGGCTTCCGTAATCAAGCTTTGAAGGGAATGGAGATAAGAATCAATAGTATATTGATTTGTTTGAATTTCATACAAGCAACATGCACAGAAGGGCTGAGACAACTGAGCCCTAGTAAACAGCACAGACAGGAATGTTACTGCCTTTACCCAACAGTGAAAGGAGGTTTACAGAGTAATTAACCATTGTTTTCTGTAGTATGACATGTTCAACTTCCCTGTTGTGATTATTATTCAAACATGAGGCTTGGGAAAGCAAATGTGGGGAAGTGCTCTTGGTACAGCTCATGCAGAGTGCTCTCAGTGTTTCTTTTTCTCCTGCAAATGGTCTTTGTCAGTAGCTCACATGGATCTACAGAATCCACTTGTGGTCCCCATGCTCATATTCCTTGCCAGATAGGTCTCCTAGTTATTTTCCTTGACTGTTCTATCAGTACAGCTAGCCTTTTCTTTCAGGCTATGCTGGATGCCACATAATGGTGTGACTAATTGAAGTAGTTTCTTACACTTCTCCTCCCCCAGATCTCTTGATTAATATTTTGTTGTATACGTTAATTAGCACATTTCTGGCTTCTGGCTGCTTGTAACTCAGAGCTTTCTGAAAAGACCCGAGTAAAACTTTACACGTTGCTTTATGAAAAATATTGCAGATACAAACTCCTTACTAGATTTGTAATTATATCATACCCACAGAATTCTATTAAAAACCCAGCATGACACCATAGATAGTAAAATGGGGAATGGGCTGCTTCCTTTATGCATGGAATTAATTCTGGTAAATCCCATCATAATCATGTTACAAAGTTAGACCATTAAAAGGAAAATAGCAATTGTTAACCTTTCTAATACAGTTTGTGTTTTCTGAGGGGTTTATTTCAGTGGCTCAGTTTCCTGCCTACTGAATCATGCTCTGAAATGCAGTTAATATACAAAGACACAGAGGAAACCAGCCCTGCCATAGTTTTCCCATAAAACCCATTCATATTAGCTATAAGAAACAGCAATTACACTTTCTCCTGAAGAAGTTTAAGATGTCTTAAACTTTTGCTTTTGTTGTCACACACATGTAAATTTATCCCCACTGAGGCCCAAGACATATTCAGAATGGTTGGGAAAGTTTCAAGTTTTATGCAGTTTTAAAGAGGATTGTGAGAAAGATAGCATCCCAAACTTGGCAATCTATGGTCTTCTCTTTAGAGGCAATGAAGCCACCTGCAATTTTGTGCCTATTGATATGAATCAGATGAAAAGGGGCTCCTTTGAGACTCTGGGAACACGGCAACATAAGAAAGTGCCTACCTGAAGCTCTTTGCATGCATTTTACTTACTCTTGGTGGGGTACAGAACACCACTAGTATGAATTTATTTGATACAAGCACTTCTCTTGACCTTAAAACCGCTGCCTTCACATTTATGTTGCTAGTAAAAATTTACACTTTCTGGGAAAAGGAAAATTTCATATGGGTTTTTTTTGGTGAGGATCTGGCTATACAATTTCTCTTAATATTGGGGTGAGCCCATGAAGCTTAATCCTTGTAACAAAATATGTCTCCTTCATATGCCAAGACTTGGCAAATCTATCTCATTTCCACAACACGGAGAACGCAATGACACAGAAAGACAATAAACTAAGTCCACTGCTCTGAGTATATGATCCTTGAAGGAATACTTATTTAATTTATTTATATATTTTTAATAGAGTTGCAGGCTTCAAGCACTGCATCATTTGCTTGGAAGGAGACTGAGACTTTACTGACATCAGCCACAATAATATAAACCACCTACATTTATAAAAGAAGAAAGACAACAGTAAATGGAACAAGCATGCATAAGCTCTATTCCTCAGCCAAATAAAGCCCAGTTTTGAGGAAAGATGCTTGGATAGTGCACTATAATAATCTGTCTTTCTATAAAAACTGTCACTCTGTGTCTTATAAAAATTAAATAAGGCAGGCGTGTAGAGCCAGATGGTTATTTCCTGTTATTAAAGCTTTAAGGGACAAATTAATCTCTATTGTACCCTCCACTGACTTCAACACTGTCTCTATTGACTTGAATGAAATTACATTGCAGATAATTTGGATATGAGTTCTGGAGGATGGGAACCATTTGGGGAGTCATCTGTGTAAAACTTCTTCATTTCACATAACTGTCATGAGTTGTCTGTATCCTTGGAGACAACTTCACCATGTAGTTCCTTGCACTACTAATACATCAGCTTTACACTACACTGTGGAGCATGGTGCTTGGATTTTAGAAATAGCATAGTGACCATAATTGGCATGAACAGCTCTATTGTTGAAACAGTGTTAAAGTGTTACTGTGTTTGGAGCAAATTCAAATATTTCTGTGGAACTATGTAGTGAAGAGGTACCCCGAATCTTACACAGCACAGTTTAAGGACCCTCCATCTCTTCATACTTGGAATAAGGAATTTGGAGTAGAGAGTCCCAACACAAGAGACAGGCTCAATTTCTCCCCCCAAGACAATCGCTCTCACTTGACCTTTTCTTCCCAAATATGAACATGGTTTCTGTCAGCTGGTTTCAGGTGGCCAGGACTGAAAACACCCAAGCCAATGCTGATAAGATGACTCTGCAGTGTTGAACTGAACAAGGCTTTCATAAGTAAAGAAATTCTGTCTGGGATATTCTACTGTAATCTGGCATGTGTTACTTGCCTCTGAGTTGGGGCAACTGAGGTTCTTGTTTATAGATCTCTTGGGGCAGATTAGAGTGAAATGACACTGAATGACCAGTGTTTATATATATACATGGCAGGTTTATTTTGGAGCAATTTCGTTGAAGGGGAAAGGAGGTGTATAGCTGTTTTGGTTACTATCTATAGAAATGAAACAATATAAAAGTATAAAGATATCACTAAAGAAAACATATAAGGAAAACAAAGTGGCAGAAAGAAAGGATAAGAGTAGATAGTGGAGAGGAAAGGCATCTCCATCCACAGATCCAGTGATGAGATTTGGTTTTTGCAATTTAGGTGTCCTTTGGTCGAAGTGATGGTTGCTGTCTTGATCTGTCGGGGGGGGGGGGGGGGGGAAGCCCATGAAACAAAAAGGTCGATGGCTAATGTATGTTCAGGTTCAGGTGGTAATGCCCATGTACCTCTGCTGGATGAGTGTTTTACAATGCCTGATGCAACACTGTGGATTATGCGCAGTCCTCTGGTGGAAGACCACAGAAATGTGTCGGGATGCTTCAGGGATTTTGATGGTTTATGGCCCCATCTAATGACATGACTGCTCTTTGACCTTGCTAAGTTAAGCCAGTTATGCCTTATCAGAAAGGAGAATACCTTCAGGCTTATGTGATAAGCTCCTCGGTGGGGGGAGGACATTGGCATGATAAAAAACATTATCCCGTCTCCTCACCTCACAGGATCTGCTTCTTATCAGCCTTTTTCCTTATCTTGCTCAAAAACCAGCTTGTTGCTAAACAAAGGTTGGTTTGCAGTAGGTATGCACCCCCTCTGTCTTATGGAGATCAGAGATTTTGCCAACCCCCTCCTCCCCCCCTTCCCCCCCTCCGACTGTCCTCTTTCCCTTTGGTTGTGGGTGCAAACCTGGCCTTAGCAAAGCATCCATAATTTAAACTACTTCAGCACTCGTAGCTGTTAAACAGGAGTTTTGAAGAATCAGAGGGTTTGAAGAGCTAGTGTGCACCCCAGAGAGCAGCCAATAGGACTGGACAGAGTCTGATCAGTCTCCACATCTGCTTCTCAGCAGGAGCAACCAAGTGATGACCAACCTGGGATGCCTCTAATTACAGTCTCTAATGCTATAGACCAATGAAGGAAATAAATCTCAATTTAATGTGGGTATAGAACTACATTTATTGAAGATCTGTCTAGGAAAGAGACAAAAAAAAAATTCTCACATTGGGTTTGGGGGTTTTTTTTGTTGTTGTTTTGCACAAGACAACACAGTGGTGCTTTTCATCAATAATATAGGCCACCTGATATACTGGAATGTCAATGTCAAAGCATATGTGACAATCTGAAAGGAAGTTATTAGCAGCAACCCCATGATTTTCATCTATTTTGTCTTCTCTGTGAACAGAGGGTATTTTTCTGGTTATAAAGAAGAGGAACAAATTCTTGTCTGTGCTTTACTCTACTCTGGAGATACTGAGAAGTGGGAAACATTATGATTCCTCTTTAATTTCAAAAATTTTGCAAGACAATTAGTTCTGGTAGAAACAAAAGTGACAGTAACATAAACTACAGAAGCAGTTCAATCTATCTTGACTTTGCTTGCCTTGGAAATACTGCGAATTGTGGCCAAATATAGTCATTTGCAAGCAAAAATATGCTTACCTTCCTTAGTTTCCTTGAACAAGTTATTTGAGTGGAGAAAAAAACAAGAAACTTTCCTTTACTACTTGAAAATAGCACTAGAAATCAGAATAGACCTTGTTTATCCGCTTATTTACATCAACTCAGGGCTTTGCTGGAGTCCTTATTACTGTTGAACAGAAACGTTGGAGGCAAAGGCATTAGCCATTGCCTGAGTGTACCTAATGTGCACTGGTTACAAATAGCTTGCAGGAAGCTGAGAACTCATTAAGTAGTTGGCATTAAAAACAAACAAACAAAACCAAAAAAACCCTCAACCAAACAAAAACCAACAACCACAAAAAGTTCTTTATTGAGCCTGAACAGCTGCAGTTGTGTATGTTTTTCTGGAATGAGTTTTGTTTTGTTGCCTTTTTTTTTTTTTTTTTAACTAAAATTTTTTTATTTCATTCTAAGATATGACCTGAATGTAACGCACTTTGCCAATTCAACCAGACTGTCAGCAATCAAAGTGAATGCAAACAATAAAAATCAAAGATGTGGAAATCTGACACTTTCTTGGACCAAGGTTTTCAACTCAAGAGGTCAGGGTCTGGGATTACAGATCTAGAGCCAAATTTCAGGCTTGTAGGTGTACCACTGGTTAAAATATAAAGCTGCAAAACTTTGGAATTGTCATTGTTGTCTACCTGGCTCAGCAAGGGATTCAGCATTTTCAGTGTGGCACAAGGAAGCCATTGGTATTTGCCCTACTAAGCTGTGTAGGGAGGAAGGAGGGAAAATTACAGCAGGTAGAAACAAATTGTTCTTGGCTTGCTCAGGCTATTAATGTGACTAATGCCATGAAGTGATTAACCTCAGGCCCCTTAAGAGATGCTTGTTTTCAAAGGTTTTGGGGCGTGCAGATTTTGAAACTCAGGCCATAAGAGATATATTTCTATTTCTAGTAGAACACAAGTCAAACTTCCCTGCAGACTCTCAGGATCATACCTAGGCCACCTAAGCCTGACTTCCACCATGGAACAGCCCAGACACGAATGCTGTTGCACAAGACAATGCAACAACACAAAATACAGTGAAAATCACTAGTTATTTTGAGACACCTTGAAAAACACCTCCCAGAAAAAACATGAGTTGAAGAATTGCACACTACTAGGGGGATAGAAATTAATGTCATCATTCTGTTGTTAGGTCTTGTGTGGTTTCTTCTCTCTCCCTCAGGACAGTTTTGCTACTGCAAAGATGGGATGTGACAAATAGACTAAACTCCATTGTTTGGCTTTCTGAGATACAAGGATTAATATAAATCATGATGACTCTTCAGTGGTCCCGGAAAATCAAGCCTTTGCATCATAATCCATCAATTTCCCCTGCAAAGGTTTTCCTTGCATACTTCTACAATGCACTAAAATAAAGGAAATACAGATCGGTTGCAAAGCTGTTTCCAAACGACTCTCACATGTATAGTTCACTGAAACATTGTACTAATAATTCTGTATGAATGCCTTATTTCCAAGAATTACACAGGAGTCAAAGAAATGGGAGCTAAGACTACTTTAGTTTAAAATATCAATTATTGCCTTTGGTCTTTTTTGAAGATATAATCTGAGAGAACAAAATATCCTTTGAGAAAAATTACCAGAAACCTATTTCCAAAAAGATACATGACAACTTTTACCCACCTTTTTTTATCACCTCAATATTGCTAGCAAAGTATTTTCCATTCAGTTTTACATAATGATTGCTAAAATCACCCAGAACATCTTTTTTATCTTACGTGTTTTAATCTAATTTTACCTTTATAGGACATGCCCTGAAACAATACCTGATGCTACATAACATGCATTTTCCCTTCAAATCAACACTGCCTTACTTTGGTGCAGTTCAGAGTTAGTAATCTCTGCAGGTGATTTAACAGCTCTCTAGTAAAACCTATGCTGTTTTCTGTACTGTGAAATGTTCATTCCATCTGGGCCAAGGGACAAAATCCCTCACAGTGAGAATTATAAAGGACTAGAAGAGGGACCCAAGGAGGCTGTGGAAATCTGCATCCGTGGTAGTTTTCAAAACTTTACTGGACAAGGTCCCGAGCAACCTAATTTAACTTTGTGATTTTCCCTGCTTTGAGCCAGGGAGCAGACTAGATAACTTTAGAGGCTTCTTCCAAACTAGGTTATTCTGTGAGTCTCTATTACCTGCACAAGTTTTTTTGTGGCCTTTCTCACACTCTTTAAAAAAAAAAAAAAAAAAAAAAAGGCCATTATACCAAAGTTAACTTGTATCTTCTCAATAAAATCATTACTGGAGTATGCAGATTCCTTGAGGCCATTATGAAAGGTAATTTAAATGCTGCTTGGACATCCAACCCCAACACATGAACCTTTTGTGTGCCCTCTACTGTTTGGAGAAATAGAGTAGCTGCTTTTGCAATGTGGCATGTCATAAAAAGTTTTCTTTGAGGGTCTATGACCTTTAGGTAAAACAGAATTGGAAGTGTATTCTGTAATGAGTTTTTCAGGTATTCACAAAGTAAGAACTTGTGACTTAAAAGTCAAGAAAAATTCTTACACACCTACTTAGAATTGCATAAATACTGATGGATTACCATTCTAGATTTCAGAATATCTTCAAAAACTTATTAACTTATCTTTGAGCTGGTCTCTGAAGGTGTCACAGTAGGTCTGTTGCAGAGTAACTGAGTCCTATTTTTCCCTTAACAAGATAAAGTCATGCAAAAAACCTGAGGAATATATCTGTTTTGCCACTGGTGCTACTTTATACAGAGCCAAGACTCACCTGAAAAGGGAGGGGGCTCCATTTTGATTCTGCTTTCTCTCTCCCAGCATGCAGGTAGGAAAAGTTGAGTAACAGTTGGGGTTGGAGGTGAAACTCTGTCTTTGTCCTTGAGAGGTTACCAGGAGGCATTTGAACTCTCTTCATATATCCAGCACCTTTGCAATATGTTTATGCAGCAATCACAATTAGGCAGGTGAAGTTAGAGGGAATTAATCTTTCCTTTAATTTCCTGGGCTGAAGGGCAATCTGAGAAACTTTCTTTGCTTTCTCTCTATGCCAGTGAGCTTTATTTTTTAGTAGAAAAGAGCTATCAATTTCAGTCTTGTTTGTTCTTCTACCAAGTCATTAGATGACAAAGAACTGCCCATGGATGTTCACTTACAATGAATGTGTTACCTGACTAGAGTATATCCACATTTAGACTATGACCCAAAATTATAGGTATGACCTTTCTATTTACAAGAATGGTTGCACCCCAGAACAGGCACCCCAGAGCCTTCTTCTAACTGTCTGTCCCCAGAACCAGTTGTCATGTGGTGCTGGGTTCATGGTGGCACTGGTCAACACTACATAGGCACCTTCTGGACTCTCTGATGGACTTTGCATTCTTTGTTTTACAGGATACTAAGCCAAAATCTTTCAGCATGGAAGTGCCCAGTGATGCTGGGGATGAATAAGCAACCCTGCCCTCTGGCATGGATGAATTCTCCTGATTATTGAAGTGTTACAGCAGATAATAATCGCATCAGCTTAAGCTGTGTGGCAGGCAGTGATTTTCAACTGGGAGTACAACAACAGTCATAGCAAAGTTGAAAACTGTCTTAACTGGACAAAAGTTGATTTGATGGCCAGACTTAAAAGTAGGGTTTCCAGGCTATCAGGTCACAAGAACAGACATTTTCTTCACAGAAGTTTCACAGAATATTCTGAGTTGGAATAGACCAAACAAAGGTCATCAAATGGCCCATACAAGGATCAAACCCATGATCTTGGCATAATCAGCACCATACTCTAATCAACTGAGATAATCTCAGGGTCAAGAAGTCCCTTGACAGAACTGTAAATATTGGCACACCAGGTTGTCAGTGGTCAGGGCATCCTTTGTGAGTGTGTAAATCAAGATGTGTAAGTATAAAAAGCCATCCCCTGTACTAATAGATTGAGCACTTGAACAAAAATTAGAAGTCATAAGGATGTCAAACAGTACCAACTCTGCTGCTTTCTGTGTGTCTGTGCTTGATGGCTTAGCTGGATACTGTCCTCAGGAATCCTCACACTTCATGAGATAAAATGATTTATTTTGCTCTCAGCAAAGCCTTAGATTGCTTCTCCTTCAAGTCTCTCATACACAGAGCAAGGTGTGAAAACATCAATTCTCTTAAAGCTGAGGAACAGCTTCTCAACAGTGAAGGAAAATGTGCACTTTGGCTAAGGTAAGATCATATCATTCACCTGAAACCCTTCAATGAAAAGGCAGTAGGAGAGAGGCAGCACCAGAAAAACTGTGATTCTCTCTCTATTCAATGCTTTGAGCCCAAACTGAGCCTTCTCCTGTAAATGTAACAATTGCCATATAAAATGCTCCATGAGACCAAATTAAAGATTTGTTCATCAGAGCAAATAAAATTTGCAGAAACACTTTACTCTGATTCATTTTTTTTTTAATGCTAAGTGTGCCATGTGTGTGTCCCAGAAATTCATTGACAACTCACTGAGAGGACTCACCCAGAAAGACTTTGATCTCCAGACATGACAAGAGGAATCATGCTTACTTCAATCTCCCCATTTTCATGCTCTCTACATGTTCAGTACTATAGACTTGCTTTGTAAGAAGGGCTATTAGGAGTTTGAATGAGAAAAGGCTAGTTGGGTCCCAGTCCCACGAAGTTCTTAGTTACATCTGTGGTTGTAGGCTTGCTTAGTGGGATGAAATCAGAGTTCATAGCTTAAATTAAGCCCGTGCTTTGGAGTCGTGCTTTGGAGTCGTGCTTTGGAGCAAGATTCTGTGAGAACTTCTCCTATGCATCACATACATCCAAATCCTTAAGATTTAAACACATGGCTCTATGAAGTGGCTGGGTCATAAATTTCCAATGTAACTGTTAAGTAGAATTAGCTGGCAATACACCAAATGAATGTAGAAGACTACATAAACGATAGTCTAGACAGAGCTGCAGAAATTGTTTCTCCTCTTACACTCATACAGCCAGTGTTCTCCGTAGGAACTTTTTATCGTTCCTACTCAATCCATTTTATGAAAAACATACTTGAAATAACATTAAGGTTTGCATTTCCTAATGCCTCCTATTCCTCTTTGCAGTCTAGTGATTATGAAGAGGAAGTTTTGTTCTGGGTTGTTTCTCAGCTTCTAAGCACCCACAGAACAGACACATGTGAAAATGACTCAAAAAGTGATGAAAAAAATCTCACTACATCTGCATCTTGCTCCTAATCACACAGTTTTATTCCTTGTTCAAGTTGCAACAACCGTCTCAGTCCCAAGATCATTACAGCCCTTCAAATATCTTAAACAAGAGTTATTTTGCAATATTCATGTTGTTCATTCAACCACAAGTGATTTTAAAATGTTTTTAACTTATGACAAGATGATGGGTGAGAAAAAACTATTAAATTAGAATACTTTAAGAAAAAAAGAATTAGCAAGCATCAACCACAGACCAAATTATCAAGACAAGGGAAACAGCCCAGTTTTCCCAGTAAAATGAACAAGTGCTAACAGTTTGGAGGATGAATCTGATGTGTGTGTGCACAGCACTACTAGTTCCCAAGGCTTCATGAAAAATCTTATCTGAGAATCGAGGTTTGCTTCTGCTGTAAATCTCTCTTGCTGGTTTGGGCATCTTTAAGTCATCTGGCATACAAAATTATCTGTGTTTTGATGATCAACTGCTCAGTTTGATTGTAAGGACAGGAACACTGAGTATGGTCCTTTGACTCTAGCATTTCTGTTTTTTCAGCCCCAAAACATGGACTTAGTTCAGGTTCTAGCCTTGCAGTAGGTACTTAAATGGCCATCAAGGTATGGACCCCACACCTTATCATTCTTCTAACCTCTGTATTCTCTTATCATTTCTCTGCCTCTTAATTTTTTTACAGCTCAGTTTTATGAAATGTCTTATTGCTTCCCACATCTCATTCCTTCATTAATTTTGCCTCTGCATGTCCTTCTTCATTTACTCTCCACTCTGTTCTTCTGCCTTATGCTTCTCTGCCTTTTGAAGTTCAACAAGGCCAAGTGCCAGATCCTGCACTTTGGCCACAACAACCCCCTGCAGCGCTACAGGTTGGGCACAGAGTGGCTGGAGAGCAGCCAGGGGGAAAGGGACCCGAGAGTTTGGATCAACAGGAAGCTGAACATGAGCCAGCAGTGTGCCCAGGTGAACAAGAAGGCAAATGGCATCCTGACCTGGATCAGGAACAGTGTGGCCAGCAGGACCAGGAAAGTGATTCTTGCCCTGTACTCAGCGCTGGTGAGGCCACACCTTGAGTATTGTGCTCAGTTCTGGGCCCCTCAGTTCAGGAAAGACATTGAGGTGCTGGAGCAGGTCCAGAGAAGAGCAACGAGACTGCTGAAGGGATTTGAGCACAACACCTATGAGGAGAGGCTGAGGGAGCTGGGGGTGTTTAGCCTGGAGAAGAGGAGGCTCAGGGGTGACCTCATCACTCTCTACAACTCCCTGAGAGGAGGTTGAAGCCAGGTGGGGGTCGGTCTCTTCTCCATGCAACCAGAAGTAGGACAAGAGGGCATGGTCTTAAGCTCTGCCAGGGGAGGTTTAGGTTGAATATTAGGAAGAAATTTTTTACAGAGAGAGTGATCAGACATTGGAATGGCCTGCCTAGGGAGGTGGTGGACTCACCATCTCTGGAGGTTTCTAAGAAGAGACTGGATGTGGCACTTAGTGTCATGGTTTAGTAACCACGGCAGTGTTTGATCAAGGGTTGGACTTGATGATCTCAGAGGTCTTTTCTAACCTGGTTGATTCTATGATTCTATGATTCTCATTTACCTATCCGGTACAGTACTTGGACCAATAGCTTCCCATGGCTTGGCTAAACAAGCAAGGCAGAATTTTCCCCATTGTTTTCTCAGTGTCAGTAGATTAGGAAATAAAAGTGCTTTTTTAGCTGGTATTGAGTGCCAAACCAGATCTGATCTTGTCTGATACACCAGTAATGTGATGTATTTCACCCCAAAACTGATTGAAGAGTCAGATCTTCCTTCCTTCCTTGATCTCAGTAATATTAAGGCCACTAAAATTTTTGTTTTGTGACCTGAAAATTCAGACAAAACATCAACTCATAGGAGTTTCTAAGGAAAAAAATGGCTTCCTGACCATAAGACTGCTGGCAATTCTTGATAAAAAAGTAACTTCGTGGTGAACATATTGAAGCTGTGAGGTTGTTGTTGGTTGAGGTGATTGGAAAAGAGAACTTGGGTGGGTTGCTGTCTTCACAATAGGAAGTTTCAAAGCTCCTAGATGTGTGAGTGGTGCAGAATCACAGATTCTGAACTTTTACATCTCTTTTCCAAAGTCCATCTATCCTGATGTGTTTGGAATAAATTTTAGGCTCCACCAAATGGTATTTTTTGATGGAAATCTGGAAAGGTATTGACATGCAAATTAGGTAATTCGGGAGGTTTCAATAAACTCCTTGGAAAGGTAATGCAATGTTTCCTGCAGTTCTAGAGAATGTTCCATACCAGAACTGTAACATACAGATTCTTGGATTATCCTCAGATTTCTCTACCTCTCTAAAGACCCTGAAGGGAAACCAGGGATGCTGCATTACTAAGTCAGGTGCCTGAACTTGGTGACTCACTGCCAGGGATAGATTCTTCTTAATTTTCTGTTGGAAGTCAAAAGCCTGGGAACATTGCACAAGGAAGCAAACCAATGAGTAAGATGGTAGAATATCAATGTATTTACACAGCATAGAGAAAAGGCATGGATGCTTTCTGTAGCTAAAATTTTGTAGAAGTCTCAGATGTAGTAAGGCATGAAGCTAGATGAGGCATTTTCAGCTTTCTAGTAGTTTCAGAATAAAAATTACTTCTATTAAGATGTGATGTTTCTAACATCTAGGTCGATAAATCAGATTAACTTGGATTCTAAATGTGAACATAACCTAAGGATGGTGGCTAGATTGTGCAAATAGCTGCTGGCTGGCAAGGCACTGGTTTTAGGATTTGTGGAAATCTGAACTTCCAAACAAAGAGCTCCGTTTAAAGGTCTAGGACGATGTGTGACTATGCATGGCTTGGAAACATGCACAGTATTATAGTCAGATTTATCTGCAGAACTCTGGGTAGCATAAACAAAGCCGTAGCCAAGAGAACACAGTGTAGGGAGCACCTTACACCCACGAAGTTATCAGTTAATAAACATTAGATGATCTGAAGGACGAAGGTCATACAGAGCTCCTGAGAGCTGACCAACCTTTGACTTGTCAGGAAGTATAACTCTTCTTTCTTTAGTTGTTACTACTTAGGTTATCCTACTTTTAAAACCTACTACCTTCTCAGTTTTGTCCTTCCAGTACAAAAATAACAGTGATTATTGATTTGCAGACAATGTGGATTTTTGTTTGGATTTCTTTGGTGGATTTCATAATGCTTTATCTGGAGAGGTTTATCTTCCAGAATTAGGAGTGGCAAAAGAGAAAAGAAATTTCACCTGGACCCCAACATCAGAAAAGGACATTAAAAAAATACCATGAAAAAAAAAAAAAAAAGATTGTTCTGGCAACTGGAAAAAGCCTGAACCAAATTTGTAGCTAATCTGTCTGAATCTGAGGTTGCTGGAGATAACAGAGGTACAAATGTTTCCACTAGAGGAAGATCTATTACTTTTTGTAGTTGAGCTTTAATAGACAGGTATTTTACTTTGTTAACTAGAGACTGTCTGGTCTTTGGAGCTGCAAATCTGGAACCTCTTAGCAGAATTCTTTTGCTGACTTGTCAAAAATTACCTATTCCTTTATAGAAAAAAAATATAAAGTTAGGGGGTTTTCTTTGCTTTTGGAAGCAAGTCTTTATTAAACAGTAGGTACTGCCAACAGTTCAGTGTTTGATTCTCACAGCTAAAGACATCAAAAACACCAAAGAGAGGAGTGGACCCATGGGGTTCATTCTATCCAGAAAGAGGTGAGGGGGGGCATCCTTTTCAGAAAGAGGTGTAGATGTGGACCATGAATTCTGACAAGAACAGAGCAAATACTGTGTGCAGTGTTCTACATGATCCTTCTAAATTAGATTGAAAATAGCATACTGTTTGACAAAATGTCAAAGGAAATACTGAACTGGAATATGTGGCATTTAGATATTTATTCTAGAGTCACAATTTCCAAGTTAATTTCTTACAGAATTCATTGCAAATACAGGACAGAAAAACAACTTTCATCACACAAGGTAAAACTCTATAAAACTGGTTAAACCTGGAGACATTAAAGATGTTTAAATCCCTTATTGAATATAGTGTCTCCAATAACAACCAAGAAATGTATGGCTTTCCTTGTAAAAAGGAACTTGGAAATAAAAATGGAGTTCTCTGAAAACCTTTAAAACAGGATTCAATATTAATGGGATCTTAATTTGTCAAATATATGCAAAACCAAGACCAACAGTTTCTTTAACAAACAGAAAAAAAGAGGTTGAAATCAACAATATCCCAAAGGGTCTGAGCAGATACTGACTGTATCTAATGCCCTTGAAAAAGTATATTATACAGCTAAATGTGATGCAAAAAGTATAATAGAGAGGATTAAAAATAAAAAAAAAAAAGGAATTTTGATCAAGTGAAAGCTTTTTTGAGATTCTTCTGAAGTGTTCTGCAATTCTTTGCACTTTCCTCTATTATTATCAACAGAGTAGAACATAGTTCTCAGGCAAAACAAAGGAAGTGGGTTAATAACAGCAATTATACAGAATGTTTGAAATAGCAGAGTACAGAATGCTCATCTCATTATTTCCAAAGTGTACTGTGTGTGTCTTGTGGTAGAGCTCAGATCCATCCCTCTGAAATAGGCAGGAAGTAAGACAAAGAGCTTTGTGAGGAATCAGCCAGTGAAGGAAGTAGCACTCAGCTAACAACTTCCTTCAAAACAATACATTACAATCAGTCTTTTCCATTTGCTGATACACCAAGGATGCTGCAAAGACAGGTCCTGGAAAACAGAGAAGTAGGAAGCATTATTCTATGTTCTTTGAAGTGTTGCTGAAGTCAATGAATAAAGTCTGGTTCAGAGCTGATATTTCATATTATTTGTTAAATAGACAAATTGCTTTTACAAACTCTTCTCATTAGATGTCCCTTTACTGCTATACAGACAAGTGTTTCTGATTTCTTAGTATTTTCCTTCTGTTTGTTTGTTTGTTAATTTTTTAATTTGTTTGGCGTTTGTTGTTTTGTTTTTTTTTTATTTCACGGTCCAAGAGAGACACCCTAAACCTCATGAGGCCAAAATGGACTTTGCTCTGACATGTGTGGAGCAGCAAAAATCTTCCTGGTGGGGCAGTTTTCTGCTGTAATTTCCCCAGTACTTCTGCTGAGCAGCAGGAAGGCTGGGAGGCTGCCCTCTAGGCTGCCTCCTACCTTCTGTCCTTCCTCCATGCCCCAGATCATAGCTGTGTGTAAGCTGTGTGTGGGCATGGGAGCAGCCAGATCACCTGCAAGGAGTCTCCTCAGTCTCTTCTTCAGTTTCCCATTTAGCAACATGGGCTCCCAGAGCTCCCTAGATGATCTGAGGTCTCCATATTCTAAGTCCTCTGTGCTACACTGGGGCCAGATCCCTGTTGTGGTATCCCCATCAACCAACTGGAAGTTCAAGGCCAGAATGAAGAAAATGTATTTTTCTGGATTTTTTCTGTGGCTTATCAGTCCCAAAACCCTGATGGTATACACTGTTTGGGGGCTGCTTTTACTTTCCAAGTCACCACATGCTGAGTTTTAGTTACAACCCCACAACTGAATACAAGGAGTCTCAAACTTTTAAACTGAGAAAGGGACCGGATCAACATTATCTACTGTTCAGTTGCCCTAATGAAAAAAAAAGAAAAAAATTGAAAAAATGCAAAAAATTTGCTGCTATCTTCCAAACTTCAGAATACCTAAAAATGAAAACGACTTCTCTGGAAGTAAGGATCCCCATAGGTGAGTGGATCTACTATAAGATTTTGCTAGTTGCACTAACGTATGAAGTTTGATCAACGTTGGGCTGTAGATATTTGATATTTGTAGATATTTGTACTTGTTCCAATCAACTCCTATATCAGCCCTAAGCTTGCAAAAAGTAGCAGAACCTGGAGAAAGAAAATTATAGTCTGATATCGTTGTATTTAGTGCCCTATACAGTAAAATGCCATTATGGATCTGTTGTGTCCAAATACAGTAACATATTTCCTTCATGTTGTATTCCAGCTGGGTTGGTGAACTCTGGATGCAAAACTATTTGGGCACCTAAATAGCAATAATTATATTAGTATTACTGTATTGTAGATCTAATTCTTGACTGTTGCAGATCAGCAAAGCTCTAGTGATGACAAATCATGGAAATTATGCCAATTTATTCCTAAAGCATCAGGCTGTATTTAAAATGATGACATACTGTGATATACATTAGCCATTTCCTGTGGTATATACTTCAGAGTACTGTCTTGATGCAATAATTATCCCTGAGCTATATCACTGCTCATCTTCAGTGAATTTTATCCACAGCTATGGATCTACAACATAAGAGAATTAATTTTATTCAGAATATTCTCTGCATTCGCTGTTCTACGATGTTCATCATGAAATATTGCCTATGTAGAAACTTTACAGAAAAATGTCAGTATCATCAATACATTTACAAAGCTTACAACAATATTGGAGACACTGACACAGGCTAATGAAATGTATTTGTCCAAAACCCCAGAAAATGGTCCTATCACTAAACAATTCCACTGAGGAAACCTTAACCCTTTCTGACACACACTGGCTTGGAGTTGAACAGCTATGTGAAGGGATTTATTTATTGAAGGCAGTTGGGCAATACCTATCAGAAAATAAGGGTCTGCATGTGAGCAGAGGCAGAACAGGTCTTTGCATTCATATTTGCAGAATGGACTGAAGATGCATGATAAAGCTAGCTAAGACTGTGTGGCTCAACCTCTGGGTATGCAAGAGAGTGCAAATTCGGGCAGGGAGGCACTTTGGATTTTGCAAGAAGTTAATCTATCACAACTAATTGAATAGTAGCTTAGCCATGACTTGTACACAGGAATAGTAGGAGTCTCATCTTGGATTGGCTTTGGGTCTATCCTGGAAAAGCCTTTCATATAGTTTTCCCTCTTTGGGAAAAATGTTTTGTGACAGGACCCAAAACCAATGAGTCAATCAACTAGGTTCTTACAGGGAAGGAGTAATTACTGTAATTAGATATCCAACTTATTTGCTAAATTTTCAAGAAAGGAATAGGAAGACAAGTGCGCAGAGATAATCCTGATGATGGGGCTATATTATTTCAGGTTGTTGGAATAATGTCCAGTCTGTCTAGCTAAGTACAGAATTACTATCCAAATTTTACTGAAGGATTCTTCTTGGTTTAGGAACTTCACTTCATTGAGACAGAATGTCTTGCTGGATATTTCCAAAGACACCTCCCTCTCCTCATTGACTGTGTATATAATACAGTTGTGGGGTTTTTTAGGCAGATTATTTTACTAGACACCTGACAATTACAGGCAAACTAGAGGTACTGGAACCCATTATCTACCTTCTTTGCTAAAGGTACACAAATGTTTCTTATATTTAGACTTGATTAAACATTCCCATAGAAATAGAGACATAAAAGAAGAGTGGGGTCATCTCAGGCTGTATATTTGAGTGTCCCTTGTCCCAGGCCCTGCAGTGCCATTCACGAACACAAGCTACCTTGGGGAATGGGTTTCCCAGCAGCTAGCGTGCAGACCAGGAAATGCCATACAAGGGGGACTCAAGGGTCATCCAGTCATTCAGAGATGGGACTGAAGGAATTGCAGGGAAAATTGCACCACACTGGCACTTGAAGCCAAGACCAGCACATCCTCAGAAGGTGTGTTGACCAAGAGATTATCAGGTACAATAGCAGCAAGTGAGAAAGAGAAAGCCTAGCTTCCTCTAGAGCAAAGCTTCACTCTGAAGAAACTAAATGATTTAAGCCCTGAAGGTGGAATATGTACAGGAATATGTGTATGACCTCATCAGATGCATAACTGTGTAGCTTCTTAGCACTAGTATGTTGAGGAGTATTCTGGTCATGCCCAAAACCAGATGTCTAAATATCATAGGACCTTTCAAAATCACTGAGAAAGTCTAGGCAGTAACTAAGGAAATGGGAATGTTAGGACTCTAATGAGCATCCACAGTAGGAATATTCCATTTTCCTAAATCCTTTTGTGACTCTGGTATACTAAATTTAAGGGCAGATGGCATTTCTCCATTTTAAAATTGTTTTTTAAAACATATATATATATATAAAACATGTAATATATTTTTATTTCTTGGCACACTGAAAATTTTGTCCTCCCATTTGAAACCTATCCTCAAGTCTCCCTGCTTCTCAGTACCCAAAATCTGGCAACTGTGACCCATGAAATCTTATCCTTTTCTCTACATCTTTGGTTGTTCTGTTTAAGATCTGCACATGGATATGCAAAGACAGCTATTATCTTGTTCCCAAAACATTGGAGACTGTTGTGGAAAAATACTGCACAGATTTTTCTCATTGCTACTTTCATGCTGTTCTTTCTGCTGGATTTTTTTTTTTTTTAATCTTCCCTGTAAAACATAAAATTAGAAATACTATTTTTTTCTTTTAATATATATGAGAAAACTTAAAAATTCCACTAATGCATAAAAGATCTTTCTTTATAGACTACATATATTTTTAGCTCAGTGAAATATACAGATACCACAAGTTATTTAGTTAAAACAGTTCATGTAGGGAAAACAAAGTAGGCTCAGTTCTATTTAATCAGACTCTAGGATCTGAAGCACACTTCTCCTCTCTCTGTAGAGAGAATATGGTAGATATCTTCCCAGAGTAACTGATGTCCTCTCAAAGTCTGAATTATCTGGGAGTTGCCTACAATTTATCAGGACAGCGAAGTATTAGATCTAGTGCCCTCAGTTAAATGTCTTACATTAGAGGAGGCAATTTGGATTTCAGGTGCCTACTCTGCTAGCTGCTTCAAACAGCATCCCATGTCACCGGGGTGTCTCACTTAAACAGATGACCACATGATTTACCTGCAGACCTAGAGCTTTTGTGCATTTTTCTGGTACTTATGATACTGAAAACACAACGATAAATGTGAATAAACAAATAACTGCAGAAACAGAGCAGACTTCCTTCCTGTTGGACAGCTGCCACATTTGGTTCTCACTGGTATTAATACAAATAATTCCTTTCTATTAACAGAAATTGCCCTCAATTCAGCTTGATATAATTACAAAAGAATCTGTCCTGTTCTCCAGGGTCTCTTCAGCTTCAGAGATTTCAAGGAAATGAGGAGTTGCCACTATAATTTTTACATAATTGATATGCTATGTCAATCTGATGAAACACTGCTCCACTGTAAGAGTGGGCAACAACATGACAAAATTTTTTCTAACATAGCGCTGCAAATGACTGATTGCCCTTCTTACTGGGATTTAAAATTATAAAAAAGAAAAGTACTCAAAGTTTTGCAAGTAAATAAAATACAAACTGACAGATATAATTGTTTTATATACTTGAAAGGAATACCAAATCTCCAAAGTAGCAAGCTCTGTATACAGAACAGATGTTTTAAAAAGAATAAAATGAAGAAATCTGCTTCTTAACTTAGTAGCAGCTGGTGTCCTGCAATTACCCCCTGCACCCTGGAGTCTGTGAATATTGCAGCCTGCTTACAGATAGTTTTATTGTCGCATAATTTACATTAATATTCTAGCATACTTTTTTTTTATATAGCAAAAGCAAGGTGTGAACTCAGACTCTAAAGCTGAGTGTTGAGGCTGGTGTGTGCAGGCATATGAACATCACAAAAAAGCAGAAAAAAGCAAACATCCAGGCTGAAGATAACAGGGCTCAGATCCAGAAAAGCTGGATACAATCCATCAGACTCCTGCATATTGGGAAATATTTGGGAAACTTTGCCCAGAACAGAGATGGATCCTGAGGGTGGTTTGACCTACCTCTGCTATTAGTTAAAGATATGTCTAAAATGGACACATAAACCCTCCTTCCCAAAGCCTTCTGGGTCCCTCCTAGGGAGGAAATTGATAATGCAGGTATTTACTTAAAGAAAAAAACTTCCAGGTATGTTGGGAACACACCAAGGTCCTAAGCAAGGACCAAATGGCACACCCTAACATAGGTGAGCTCAGTTGCTGAGGCAGTAATCACTGACAGCTTGTGCCAGAATCTCTTCTTACAAAAGTTGTTCCCCTTCAGTTTCTGACGCAGTCAGATTCAGCAGGGGTCTTACTCTGATTTGGGGCTCTCAATGATAAATTAAATTGTTGTGTATTGTATTTCATATACAAGAAGTGGGGAAGGAACGTTTTTAAGGCAAACTTCTGTTTAGTAATTTTAACACAAAAAAAAAAGATACGTCAGAGTGTGCAGGATAGTCAGGTGTGTCTGGAACATATGACAAGTGACATGGAAAACATATGCCATTCTGCAGGAGCAGCTGTAGAGGATACCAAGCAGCATGCCAAAAAGCACCGAAAAGGTAACCTGTCCTTTCCTGCTCACCATCATCCAGCAATTTCTTTCCATCAGTGAAAATCAAAACCAGAATATCATGCCTTGGTTCTATGGCCCACAGAGGTCTTCTCAGAGAAAATGATCCAAAATGTGGCTGTACTGAGGACTGGGGAGCAGCCCTATTCAAGGATACCTTTAGGAAGATTTGCTGCAATTCTACTCTTCCGAAATAGTATAAAGGCTATGTGTTATTTAGACCTTTTCATGCCCTGCTCAGTATGTTGCAGAGCTTCAATGCTTCAGGAGGATGCTTCAATTATACAGTGCTATGTCAGACGCTTGCTCAAATAGTAATATAGAATTCATAGTGAGCTCCTGAAGTCTCTGCATTTCCCACTGTGTGTACACTACCCACCCATCAAGAGTACCAATTACAGGAAAAATATATCTCACACTAGTAATTTATTTTTATATAGCACCCCTAGGCACAAATTTCCTAATGCCCTTTTCTCTCATTAAAATCCAGTCAACTAAAAGTATTCTTTATTAAGTGGTCCATGAAACAACTAAAGAAGAACTAAAAGATATGAAGGATATGACCTGTTTGAAATTTTCTAGCAGTGTACCTAAAGAAAGAAGAGGGATGTGTATCTTCAGCTCACTGAAGAGATATTGTGAAAACCCCCTCCAAAAAGGATGGCTGGTGTTTCATTGCCTCAGTACCTGCTGTTCATTCCTGCCATGCATCCTCCACATTTATGACTGAAACTTGGGAAGAAGAAAGTGGAAAATAAAAGACCAAAGCAATGACAAGGAGCAGAAGTGTATTAAAAGGGAAGAAGCAAAAATGGGTTTTTGCTGATACCCAGTGCAGTGACAAAGTAATTGTTTCAGAAAATGCTCCTGTCAGAAAACTTCTTTGCCACAAAGGAGAGTGGGAAGACAACTGAAGTACCAGCTGGAACATTTTCATTTTTACTGGTCAAATAATCTTAGTTGTTTTCACCTTTGTAATGCATTCATTTCAACTCAAATCCTGTTGTGAAAATGTGCAACACATCATCAGTTGGAATTAGTGGTTGGACTTGGCTTGCCATTGCTGACAACACATTATCCCAGCACCGCAAAGATGTGCAGAGTGAAGAGGACAAAGGCACGGAGACATGTTTCTTCTGCTTCCCCCTCCTAAACTGACCCCCACAAACAGCAGTATGTTTCCTTAAATCCCATCTAAAATACTGATTGCAATCTAAAGATTGTTCTATGAAAATAAAATTTTTGTGTGCATGTCTGCAGGATGAGAGATACCCTTGTTCCGGACTGGGTAGATTTACTTTGCTTTTCCTTCATGTAGATTACTATTGGAATATCAATGGCTTCTCACTGGCTTAGCTGTCACCTGGTGGTGTTGAGGGGAGGGGAGATGCCGCTTGGAATTCCAGTTTTTCAGCTGTATTTCAATTAACAACTCATAAGCTTGGTGCTGGATCAGCTGTAGATAGGAGAATACAACTGGACCAAAATGCCTGTCTGTGCAGCCACACGTCCCAGACAGCCTGACAAACAAGGCCAATTTTAAACCCAGAAAAATACACGGAGACAAGGCCTGCTGTCTCAGGGTGTAGCAATAGCATTATAAATGATGAGCGGTAATGCTGGTTTATATACCCTGCTTAAGAAGTTTAAGGTGGATCAAGGAGAAAATTATTCCATGAGACAGTTCTTAATGGGGTCCCTGACAACAGGATCCATATATCTGTTACCACTGCCATAGTTCTGCATCTTTCTTGTTTATCAAAGCAGCATCCTGGCTAAACTATTATCTGGGAGAGAAAGGAGGAGTTCAGTTGTCACCATGCTTGCAACCTAATAAATTTTTAATGAAGGAATTAAATTAATGAATGCTCTCTCTGGGACAATACTCATGTTATTGCAAGGAGCATATTAAGATAAAGATTTTCTGTGATTCTCCCTGCTTAGATATTGTATTATTTTACTTTTATCTTTTATTTCATATAAATATATATTCTTCATTGTTTAACTAGCTTTATTAACAGTCTGTCTAGCTTTCAGCTACTTCAGGAGAATCTTACATAGCATAAATTGTAAAGACAAATAATGAGAAAGTGACCACATAAGACTTGAAAAAGGTGCCACCACGAAATGCTGTTTTTATTTACATACCTTATTTTATGAGGGTTAATGATGCTACATAAGACAAGGCAAAACCAGTTTTACCCGATGTTTGATACTAAGCTGAGAGCAGGTTTTCTGGTGCCCTTGCTCTTGGACTGGTGAAAGAACATTCACAGAGGGAAGTGAAAGGCAGTTTTCATAGGGATTCAGGACGTCAACAAACATTCTACTTCATTTCAACATTTTGTGTCGTTTGTCCCAGTGGAACAAATACCATGTGAGGGCTACCAGTTACCTGTCACCTGAGGCAAGGAGAGAATCTAAAGAAAAACTTTAGCAAAAAAAGGTACTACTGGCTTTATGGCTGACAGTGGTTATAAGCTAAACCATATGCTGGTATCTGAACTGACACACAGCTTGAATGCTGAATGGTATCAAATATGAAAGGATCTGCTGTGGCTGATGCAAATAGATTTTGAGAGAAGGGACGGCTTTCTGTCAACTCAGTCTTTTTTGAACTTATAAATCAAGTGAAACTATCCAAACTTTTATTCTCTGTCAAATAGTTCTGATGTTTTGGAGCCTTTAATCCCAGTTTAGAAGCTAGGCAGCCTTGGCCTTCCTTGTCAGTTCAGTTCATACTCTCTTAACAGACAAATCTTCACCAGTTCAAACCACCAGCTAAAACACATCCATCGCTACTTACAGCCACACACCCAAACCAGCAACAGCAGCTGCTTCTTCTGAGACAATAAAATGTTTCTGGCAGAAGAAATGAAGAAAGGCTCCAGCTCTGCCATATCTTATGTCTATCTTATATCTGGATGAGGAAGGGTAAAGGTGTCTTAGGGGAGAGGGCAGGGCATTGCCATATGGTAGTACAACTGGAAGTGCAAGTGAAGGTCATGTCTGTCCAGAAATCTTCCTTTAGAACAAGTATTGCATGGAGTGCTCTGGGTCCTGTCCTGGGCTCCCAAGTGCAAGAAGGATATGGATGTACTGGAGTAGGTCCAGCAAAGGGCTACAAAGATGGTGAAGGAATTCTAACATCCCTTATAAGACTGGAGGAGAGAAGGTTATGTGTATAAATACCTAATGGAGCAGTAAAGAAGATGAAGCCAAACTCCTCTCAGTGGTATCCTTTGAAAGGACAAAATGTAATGGGTACAAATTAAAATACAGAAAATTCTGTTTAAAGAGAGGAAAAAACTTTTTACTGTGAGGGTGATCAAGTGTGGGTTTAGATTGCCAAGGAAGGCTATGGAGCTCCCACTCTTGGAATGACTCAAATTCTGACTGGAGACGGTTGTGGACAACTTTCTCTAGCTGGCCCATCTCTGAGCAGGGGTTTGGATGACCCCTACAAGTGCCAGTCAGCCCCAGTCTTCCCTTGATTCTGTGAAATACAGTACACTAAATGTGATCAATTAATCCTACATGGGGGACCCACTTGTTCCAGCATATGAATATTTCCCCCTTAACTAAATGAGATAACCTGGAGTAGCTCCTTTCCCACTAAGTCCTACATCTGAGACATCTGAGCCTCCAGTGCTGATCTGCTCTGATTTCTGCCCAGTGGCAGCAGCACACTCACAGCAAGTTTTTTCTCTGCAAAAATGTCAAAGGGGCAAGTGGGACAGAATAAAAAGGACTAATAATTTGGTCAAGAACCTGGCACTGCCCTCTGTGCACACCACCCAGCTGCACTGCCTCCCCAGAAAGGCTTGCAGAGTGTCTGCAGTCTTACCTCTTGAGATGGGAAATGGGCTGCCTTTCTGTGCAGTGGATTTGGGCTAGTCACCCCTGCCAGGGAAAACGGAGAGCAAATCATGGCTCCCTGGCTCTCCTATACCATTCCTGCTCACAGGCCACATGTGTTAACTATCTGTCCTACCAGAAAAATTCCCCTAAGGATGAACATCTTATCAGGGTTAGGCAACCCTCTCCCTGAAAAGTTGCTGGTCATCTGTCTGAGGGTTAAATGACACTAAGAACCTGCTCTCACCCTATGTTTATGAGCATGGAGAAAAAGAAAGAAGAAACAGAGTTCAATTTTGCTTTTATTAGATCCTTGTGGTTTTCTTTTTTTCCCCCCCAGGTTTTTAAGGGCAAGAGGCTTAGAACAAAAGAGGGAATGAGTCACTGCAATACCTTCTCATTAAACTAATGACATATTAACAGAAGGAGCTCACTTGGCTAATGCTACAACCATCCACAACACTAAGCTATAGGAAATTAAAGCAGAAAAGGAGTGCTATAGTGTTCCTTGGACTGGGTGTTCAATTAACCTTAAACTGGAAATGTTAACATCTGATTTGAAAACAACAGTTAGGCATTTGCACCAGGTGCCCTATAGCTGGATAGGGCAAAAAAGAAGTAAAATCAAATATCAAGCTCTGCAGTTTGCACCTTTGAGTGAATATGCACTGGGTAGTAATCCCTCTGTTGAACAACATTTCCAAAGACAAGCAATTTTTCACTGCTCTCATTCCTCTCTTTTTAATACCAAGTAATTACCCATACACCTCCCTAGGTTATGGTAGGTGCTGAACACTTCTGAAAAATACTGTCTCAATAAAAGCCCTTATTTGCCAGTCTGACTCCATGAAAATCAACCTGCCAGGAGAAATGAATTCTGAAGGGCCCCATGCTAAAACCTCTCTTCAGGGAATACTCCCTTTTTAGTACAGAAGTATATATGAGTGAACCTCATCCAAAGAGACTAAAAAGGAAATAAGATGTTATTCTGCAGAAAACATCGTATTGCAAAACTTTCCTAGGTCTACAGTGTCAGCCACAGATTGTAGGATGAATGAGAGCTTCTGGAACCGAGAAAATAATTCTGAAATTGTTTTAAAAATTGCAAACACTCAGCAGTGTTCAAACCAGGCTCATTTTCAGCAGTGTTTCCTAACTAATATTTACAAGCTTTTGAAATTGAAATTTTTAATTGAAATGAATGAAAATTACAACCATTACTTTGAAATGTGGTGATAACATTTTATTTTAAGTGTGGACTGGCAGTTCCTGATATGCTTGACAAAAATTGTGGACATAGCAGCATTAATGTTAAATAGTTTTAAATCAAAAATTTGAAGATCAATTTTTTCTAGCAACAACTGTTTATAATTGCATAAGATCTCAATCCTCTCTGACTGATAATTTTAAGCTTTGGAGCAATTCATGTTGAAGGCAGCTTTGGCAAAAATATCTAGCTACAATATACCTTTTTTTCTCATAAATGCTTTAAAAACAGCAGAAGCTTCTTCAGCTACACAGTTAATGTAAAGGAAATGAGGAAAAATGTTCCTTTCATTTTGTAAAGGCCAAGGTTTAACAGAGAAAGAAGAATAATTTAGAATTTTAACTATGTTTGTAACAGGCACTCAGGAGAGCTTCTCTATACAAAGAATCTTTACAAAATCCAAAAAGAACAGAATGTTAAAAGCACTGTAATTTGTAAAGAATTTTAAGGCTGACACAAAAACAGACCAACATATTAAATTATACAAATAGCATATGTGATCCGTCCATTTAACTTATCCACTACCAAAATGTACACCAGTTATATAATACAGCTTGAGAGTTGAGCATTCATTTATTCCTGGCATTGCTGGCATTGCTCAGTGTGCAGTAGCAGTGCAATTAGAAGAATTATTTTTACACTTAGTAGCCCTTGTTAATAAACAAGGCATTATCCTGGCAATGAAAACAAGAATTGTAAATAGTTGAAACTGGGTGGGTGGCTGGGTGGGGGACTGCTGATAGACTGTAATGGAGGTATTTTTGAGCCTGGAGGTACAAGTAATTTTCTCTACTGGTTTCTAGAGAGAGCTGTTTCAAAAGTGCTAGCTAAAAATAAAAGGACATCATTATTATTAAACACCATCAAGCTGACAGACACTTCTGTATTAAGATGCAAATAAAGTCTTCATGTCACAGATGATTACTTCTGTTATATTCAGTTCTTTGCCAAATTTGAATGTTTTGGGCCAACAGTTTTCACAAGAAGTGTCTTAGTTTGAATATGTTTGTCTAAACTCTGTCTAATGACATTTGGCCTTTTCAAAGAGAGAGATTAACAAAAAATAGTATTTTCTTTTGCTTTTCACAAGTTTTATAATGTTTTTTAATTAAGAAGTTCTACCATTGCCACATGACACATCCAAGACGACATTCATATATGTGAATTTGGTATCAAAACCACTCTTTGTGCAATCCCAGTGCAAGTTTATTGCCATCTCAGCTTCAGTTTCAGCTACGGCTGATGCATTCAATGCCTTCTTTGCCTCAGTCTTTGCTATTTATGTCTCTCAGACGTTTGTGCTTAGTGGAAGGTTTAAAAGAGGAGAAAGAAAAGCAATGAGGATGAGTTGGAGACTATTTGAGAGAACATGAGCAAAAAGAAGGCTTTTCTCTATCATATTTGAAAGAGAGTGGAAACTGGATGAGATTTTTGACAAATGAAAAATGGCATCTTCTTACTAGAAAGCTAAAGTCTGCATCACAATACATACATGAAAGGTTGCATAAACAGCCAAAACTCTGGTATTTTCTAAGCGCAGTGTTTGCCATTATACTCATTACCATTTTATGATGTTGTTTTTGCAGTTTGGATTGATGAAGTCTTGCAGAAAGTGTTGTGCCTTATCTAACTCTCAGAAAAGGCATCCAAGTGAACAGTGAATCTGCATGGAAAACAGTTTGATATACTCATCAGCAGAAACTGTAATAGTAATAAAGTTGGAATATTAGTATTAAGAAGGTGAAACACCTTCTAAAAAAATTTAGTTATATCCAGTTTAATATGAAAAAAATTATCCTATTATAGCTAAAAGCCCACAACTTTGCTCTCTTAAATACTAGGAGAAAAAATAACGTTCACCTCCACTCACCAGGCTCAGATTCTTCACCGGAATACAGACCCTTTTGCCCAAAGGGAACAGAAGTTGAGCATCTGGTCTCATGCAAAAAGGACATGAGACAGGCTAATGCTGAAGATAAAAAAACACTGCAGTCTCTTATGCAGTGGGAAAGAACAGAAAGATGTACTTGGAGAAAATAAATATGGAAAATTAACCTGAAGGCCTAAATGCGATAAACCCCAATTCCCCATCTTCTGAATTGTGAGACGTTTGCACACTTTATAAATTTTACTTCGTCAACCAAAAGATCTGACCTATGCAAGTAGTTCATTCACAAAAGAAGAAAGAACTGATGCTATGCACTGAGTAATGCAGTTGCTCACTTACAGTTCTTGTTATCCAGTGTCCCAAACAGAAGAAGCTATGGAAGTAGTTGTTAAAATCAAATTCTTTTTTATGCAAATATGAAGGTAATTGCTGGAAAAGAAATTCATGATCAATAACTGCAAATACAGTGGGTAGCTCAAGAAAAGTCGCTTCTTACAATTCTGAACTGCAGCAACAATGAAAATGTCAGATGCTGAGAAGAGCTTTCTCCTACCAGTAAAGTGACTTAAAAATAAATGACTGATAGAGGTTGAATTGAATAATAATTGCAGTTAAATAGTCTAATATGACTAAAGACAGTATGTTCTTCAACTTTGGAATTACCTACTTATACACTACTGTGAAAAGAAAACTGGATATAAAAGCTGTTCTTCAACATCAGTAATATTTACCTATACAAAAAAATTCCCTAAGGTCAAAGTGGCGTTAATAATTATATTCTTCTATAGGGGAATCCTACACTGGATTAACATTTAAAATACATCAAGCTTTTAAATTCTGGATATGTTCTTTAATGTAAATTGGTAGATGAACTGAAAAAAACCCCACATATTGAACACATTCTTGACTATTCATTAAATTCTCTTAGTGCTTTTAATAAATTTGATTACCTAGTTTGAGACAATTTTTTCACATGCTTTATATCTAGTCTCTATTTACTGATGAACAATTTTTCCCCTGAAGTTTTTCAGGAAATTAAATGCTTGGATTTGAATTTTCCAGAAATTGATTGAAAAAAAATAATAACTTGATCGATAAAAGATGGCAGTTTTGTATGTCTCTATGCTGAATCCTTACACTGACTCTTCAATCAAAATATATCTAGTCAACTTGCAGGCCTGAGATGGTTCTTTTGCTGAAATTTAATACAATCTCATATGGATTTTAAGAAGAAAAAGTACAAGGTAATTAATCAAACCTTTGTGTTGTAGAGTGTAAGGAAAATAGGCAAATAACTATTTCCAGTAACTGGATATCACATGAAGGAAGCTGCCTTGATGTAAATTCCACCAATATAATTACAGAGAGGTTAGAAGACCACCAAGTGCTGTAGTTCATCACACAACACTCACACTTTATCATATTTGAATTCTGCAATAAGGTATTTTCTTGCTATATAGGGCAAGAAGCTATTTTCATATTTTCTCAGTTTTAGAATATTTCAAATTCCTCTGCAAACCGGGACAAAACCCAAGAAGTTCAAAGAGAGCAATATGAAACAAACAAACCACCCCTCTCTCCTACAAATATAGTTTTAGAGTAGTGGAAATGCTTACTTTTAGTTGTTGATCTTTTTCATGAAAAAAATCTTACTTTTCACTGTAGTTACATTTCAGAAGGAAAGCATTTCTGAAATGAAAAAGCATATCATTTTGAAGATACTGGAACAAGATACTGAACAAATGTCAAATCTTTCTGACTTGGAATAAAATACTGAAAGCAATTCTTTGTCATAAAAAAGTATAGTTTTGACAAACTGGCATTTTCAAATAAAAAAAAAAAAAGAGAAGTCTTTCTTGTAAATCATATTCATCTCTATGTGTCTCCAGGATGCATTGCAATGGCTTGATTCTTGTGTGATTGTGTATGTACATTAGGAAACAAATCAGTCATGGGCTGACAGCCAGATGGCCTCTTATGATCTTTGGACTTCTAAATGTAAAAAATAAACAAAATCAAGACCAGCAAAAGAATGTCTACCATTGTAGTATCCCTTTCAGGGAATTTCTTCTTGATTCTGTCTAGAATACAACAGAGTTGACTACTAGAATATGTTATTTGTTAAATAAATTAATTACCTGAGCTATCCCCAATACTTTTTTTGAAATATACTCAATTACACATCAACTAGTAGGTGTATTTTGTTTATGGGAGATGACACCACAACCTGAAGAATTATGAACTGAGAGCCTAATCAGCCAACTAAGTACCTGTGAATAGAATTTGTAAGTATAATGAGCTAATTTTTTCCCCATACTTACAGTTTTACACCTCCAATAATTGCAGCGCTCAAGTGGAAATGGCAGCCGCATGTGGCCTTGTATCCCAACAGCAGTCAGCAGGTCACCTCAGATTGCACAAGTGCCCTAGTAGGTTATCTCAGAGTGAGCAGGCCTCTGCCTCATGCTGTTTGGTAAAACATCGAACATCTTAACAAAATAGTAGCTGGATTGTTCTTCAAAGGGAAACCTGGGGCCAAACCTCTGCCAATTTTCCACCCTTCTGACCTTGGAACTCCAAGAAAGAGGTCAAAATAACCCAAATAAAATTTTAAAGCAGTCTAAATATGATGTTGAAGAGGTGGTTTTACAGTCACTACTGAGCTCTGACTCTGGTGCATCCCAAGGCAAACCCTTTTTCTTGGCAGGGAGGAAAAGGGGCTGGCATAAGGCCAGCTGTGCCCAGGACATCCCTTCCTCCCTTGAGCGACAGAGAACTTGGCTCTTTGCCATTCTTTTTCAAAATGTGCAGTTTACAGAATTTGGCTGCACAGAAAAATTGTATGTCAGTAGCTATTGCACTGCTTATTTTCTCTTTCTGCAGATAGAAATTTCTTATCAGTCTGGTGCACAAAATGGCAGGGAGGGCAGCACGCTGTCAGAGCTGCGAGGCTAGAGGAGCTGAGGACGTCGTGTCATTTGCCACTTTAGACAAGGGAAAAATGGCACACAACAGAGTGGTTAAAAGGCAATTTTCACATAAAGGATTCAGGAAAAGAAAACCAGCTGACTACAAATGGATTGGAGGTAGGAGGGAACACCAATCACTAATCACAGACACATAAAATCTTTCAGAGAAATACAGAGGAGGGGACTGAGGGCCAGAGTTTGCTGAGAGCAGAGCAGATGGCTCAGGCAGTGAGAGGTCAATGCCACCCAGTCAGCAACAGGAGAATTTGCAGATGTATGACTACTTAGGGTCATTTCCTTCAGGAACAAAGCTGATACCTTGGCCAGGGAACTCCTAAAATATAACCTTAAATAGTCCCATTAAAATACTCTCTTATCAAGGTGGCAAGGTTACTACGAGCACCAGGGAGAGGCCTTGAGAGCACCAGAAATACTCCTGAGGAAATAGAGCTCCTCTTCATCTCCACCTTGCCCTTGCAAGTTTTCAGCTTTGATGGATAATCAGCATTCCACTAGAGACAAAGGCACAATGCCTTGTGGCATCTACAGGACAAACCCAGTTCCTTTTTTTCTCATCCAAACTAGAAGAACAATACTTCCCTTGTGACGATGAGAAGCCCACGGAGGAGATGGCAGCAAAACTTAATGGGAAATGGGTAAGTTCAGGAAAGTCTGAAATTGAGGCTGAAGTTCAGGAGACCCACAGGAGATTCAGTGTAGAGCTCTTCTAAAGAAAAGAATAGTGCAAATAACTGAATGCTTAGAAAACTGCAGACAAAACAAGCTTGTTTTTCAACTTGATAATTTTTGTGAGCAGGTAGTTGAGGGTGCTCAAAGCAATAGGGGCCTGTGGCCAGGTGTTATCTCTCCTTGAAACTCAGCAGGCAAACCTCTGGGGCAACAAATTTGGTACAACTGCTTTATACATCATATCCCTTATCATTCACAAGCCTCTGGAAAGACTGAAAAGTATAATGGACTGCTGAAGAGCATTACGTGAAGCATATGTTAAGAGCACATGTTAAAAGCGTTAGGTCATGGGGCATGGAAGCAGTGGGATGCAAATTCAGCAGAAGTCACATGGCTGGTTAACACTAGAGGATCTGCTAACCACCTCGGTCCTACCCAAACAAAATCCCTACATATTGTGGGAGGAAATAAGGTCCCTGCACTTAGGGAAGTGGCTGGGAAAGTCTGTGTGGGTTTCTCCTCCTATGGGAAAGGGCAAACCCTTTTATAGGATTGTCTTTGCTCAAGGGCCTGGGTGTACTTGGTGGGTAATGCTGAAGGATGAGGAAACCCAGTGTGTGCCTCATGGAGATTTAACCGTGGGGGGAATAATAATTTGAGATGTTGCATATTGCAGGAAGTAAAGTAGCAGGAATGACATGACATGACATGAACCAACAAGGAGCAAATTTTGCAAGGAGCAAGGAGAGCGTGACCGTGGTCTGGGCTGGGCCTCTGTTGGTGCCCAAGGATTGAGTATGCTGTTTCTCCTGTCCTGAGCAGTCACCTTGATGGAATGGACCCCAAGTCATGGCCAGTTTTTGAACTTCTGGTGGGGTGGACAAAGCCCATGAAATAGGAAAACAATATCTATCTGCGAAAGGATGGGGGAGAGTAGCTAATGAAAATTTACTAATCTGTATGTTGTATGTATTGGTATAAATACAATGGAATAGTTAGAAGATACATAAAATTATGTGGAATCCGAGTATGACCCAAATGGTATGGAATAAAGGGTGGAGACTGTATTGGGTCTGGCTGAGGAGGAGTTCATTTACCCATAGCAACCCTCACAGTGCTGTGCCTTGCATTGCTAGCTAGGAAAGTGTTGATAACATACCAGTGTTTTGGCTACTGCTGAGTAGTGTTGGCACAGCATCAGCACTGTCTCCCCAGCACTCCTCCCATCAATAGGCTGGGAGTGGGCAAGATCCTGGGAGGGGACACAACCAGGCCAGCTGACCCAAACTAACCAAAGGGATATTCCGTACAATATGACATCAGCTCAGATATAAAACCTAAGGAAAGGCGGAGGAAGTGTGAGGCATTCATCATTTGCAATGTTTACCTTCCCGAGCAACCACCACACGTGCTCAAACCCTGCTTTCGGGGAAGTGGCCGGATATCACTTGCTGATGGGAAGTAGAGAATAAAATTACTGGTTTTTGTCTTTGCTCATGTGCGAGTAAACCTTTGCACTGGCTTTAGTAAAATGCCTTATCTCAACCTACCGATTGTTTTTCATCTTATTTTCTCTTCCCTTTCCAGCTGAGAAGGGGGAGTGATAGTGTGGCTTGGTGGGCACCTGCTGTTCAGCCAAGGTCAACCCACCACACTGTGACTGATGAACATATGAATAAAACAATTATTAGGCCATAAAAATAAAGAAGTACAAACTTTAAATTTTTTCCTTCATAATTTTCTAGTCTTTGGAGAAGGCAGCAACTTTTAAAGACTATTGGAAGAAAAGACATAGATAATGAACTCCTACGGTATGTTAATCTCTCCTGATTCCCCAGCAGGTACAGCAATTTAAATACAGGTCTAGTCATTGTGATCACTGGAACTGTGGGTGGGTAGAGGGACAGCTGTGAACTGACAGAAATGTTCTTATCCTTGCAGTTATGGCTTCATTAGGTTTGTTCAACAAATAAGTCACTGCACACTGGTCTTTTGCAAGGGTGGTGTTTACTCAGAGCCGTTCAAGTACTGCTCTGCTGCAGCTGCAGGGCACCAGTGCTTTGATCTTGCAGGGCTGCTTTCCTAAAATGCTCATCTTTGCTCTCTGGGCTTATGCATGCTCTGCTCATTTGTGATAATACTGGTGAAGTATCATTTGCTTCATGCTATACCTGGACCATTTTGCTGCTTCTGGATTGTCTCCAAGCACGTGACATGGTACACCAGTACCACCTGACTTCACTCCCTGCTGTCCATGTACGGAGATATCCGCATCCCTTCTCCCCAAGGTCTGTCACTGTGAAGTTCCCAAACTTAAAACTTTCGAGCAGTTCCCAGCATTCTCCCTCATCACTGTCACTGTCACCATCTTTCCCCAGGGTGTGTGTGGTTCCTAATCAAAGGCCATATTTCCGATTTGGAGACTAAAGAAAATAAAGAGCAGGCCCCCACTCCCTTGCAGAGGAAGGGCAGATAGGTAAAGAAGGAGGAAGCTGAGGGAAGTGAGATAAGGCTTGTGCAGCTAAAGCAAAACACATAGCCCTGTGAGCTGCAGAACAAATTAAAACTGATCTTATTGAGGATTTATATTTCGAGGAAAGTATTCCTATATGGATGCTCTGGTTTCTAATCAGAGCTGAACTAATCCCCCAGTCCTTCATTTTCTGAAATACTTAAAAGTACTCTTTCACTTGACTGCATATTTTCATGAAATATGGGGAAAATTCATATTCTTAAGAACTGCACTCCTCTTTCCCATGTGGCTGAAGTTAGCCAATTCCTTCAAAACGTTACCAGGAAAAGGCAGAAATGTGTTGAGGAGTTCATTATGTACACCACACTTTCCATGGAAATTGGGCTAAAAATAAATTGATCTTTGCTGATTTGGATATTTTTCTATAGGAAATACGGCTCATGATATTTCAAAGTTCTCCTCATGCCCAAAGGCAAGGGTGTGAAAGAACTGTGCAAGTTTTTTAAAGACTCAAAACAACTCAAAGGGGTGTGCATGGCAATGTGTTCCAGAGTCACTTACCATGGAGGGACCACACAACCTCTCCAAGCCCCTTTTCTGCCTCACAGATCTGGGCCACTACTTACACCTCCTCTCTTTGCATTGTACATGGAGAACCCTCTCTTTCTCTTATCCTATGCTGTAATATTGAAGCCTGAACAGTGACCTTCCTCACACTTAATTGTGTTTAGTACAACTCATCTGGTATTTAGAGTGCCCTGCATAGTTTTATGCTCCTGTGTAACTTATGAATAACCCCTATCACTGAGACAGTGCTGTAGAAATGGAAGAACTGGCATATGCTTACTTCACAGAATCACAGAATTATAGAATCACAAAGTCAATTATGTTGGAAAAGACCTCCTAAATTGAGTCCAACCTGTGACTGAACACCACCATGTCAGCCAGACTAAGGCACTAAGTGCCACATCCAGTCTTTACTTAAGCATCTCCAGGGATGGTGATTCCCCTGAGCAATCCATTCCAATGTCTAATCACCCTTTCTGTGAAGAAATTCCTCCTAATGTTCAACCTTGAACCTCACCTAGCGCAGCTTAAGACTGTGTCCTCTTATCCTGTTTCTGGTTGCCTGGGAGAAGAGACTGACCCCCCCATCTAGCTACAACCTCCTTTCAGGTACTGGTAGAGAGTGATGAGGTTTCCCCTGAGCCTCTTCTTCTCCAGGCTAAACAGCCCCAGCTTCCTCACCCTTTCCTCACAGGACTCATGTTCCAGACCCTTCACCATTTTCATTGCCCTTCTCTGGCTCCAGCACCTCAATGTCCTTCTTGAAGTGAAGGGTGCAGAACTGTACTCAGCACTCACAGCATGGCCTCACTAGTACTGAGTACAGGGCGAGAATCACTTCACTAATCCTGCTGGACACACTATTTCTGATACTTTAGAGCACTGGTGGTGATTCTTGCTGCATGGAAGATTTGTGATAGTAAAAAGCAACAAGAGGTCTTGCTGGAGCATATGTAGTTTCATACATCTCAGGAAAAAAAAATATTATTTGAGAAATTCTTTCTTCTCAGAACTAGCTGAAAATTTATTTCAAGAATAAAGATTCCTAAGATTTTATTCCAGGAATAAACTTCTCAGTCATATCCAGTAACAGGAACTTAACTTCTCTTAGAAATTATCATTACTGGCAGACGAAGTCAGTAAGACTCTTGTGCCCAGCCTAAAGACCTGTCTGGGGTTAAACAACAGTACTTTGGTTCCTGTATTCTAGGAAGTTTCATCTTTTGGGACTTCTCCTTTGTCTTTGAACTCACAAATAGGAGTCTCCAACAAAAAGTTCAAGGAATATTTGGAGCAAAGTCCAAATCTCTTTTATTATGTTCCAGGGAGGATGCCATTCCCTACTAGTAATGTGGTTCATACTGTGTGTGCAATAGTATGCATAGACCGGACTACGACCTTGATGATACATGCTAACCTCAGAAAGTTACTGGTGAGAGAAAAAATTAATGGGAGAGAGAGAATATGTGGACAATGAGTGTCAGGAAAAGGGAGTGAGAAAGTCTTTGAGCGTGTTTCCCCTCATCCTTCATGTGGGAAATATGTCATTTCCACACCCCATCTGCATTTTCCAGGAATACATAAACTGTGTTTGATAGCAACAAGTACATAGTAATTGTGTTTTCATTTCAGATTGTCAATAATAAGCATTTCTAAACATTTCACTGTACAAAGCTGGCATTGCAGAAAATGATTACTAAAAATAGTCAAGCTCATTTACATTCATTCTCATGTCATAGGAAAACACAGTGGATATGTTTGCAGTGTAGGCAAGTGCTGTGGAGCATGGAGGTACTTGAGCCCGAGACCAGTTCAGGTAGCAGTCCAGCACCACTGCAAAGAGCTCAGTGCAAACAGGAAGTCATTAATAACACAGATTCTGAAGGTTGAGTTGAGTTTAAAGCAGTGGAATCAACACCCAAGTGCTAGTATAAAGCCACTGCGGTCTCTCCACAAGGCGTTGTAGTGCAGTTAATATGGGTTCTTGGTAGCTAGAAACCACAGGACTTGAAACACTGGCCACTCCCAAGGTAAGTCAGGGAAATTTTAGGGTTGGCTTTGCCTTGTTTAACCTTAAATAATTAACAGTGCAGGGTTTAGGTTCAGGTAATCGTCTGTGGCATGATTCAGTTGCCTACCTATAAACAGAAATGTTATGTTAGAAACCCTAAGCTATCCTGCCTGACTTCCTGCAGCCAGTTCTAGGGAGTGAGAATCATCTGTAGCATCAGACCTGACACCCAAATAGGAAATAGAAATTAATTGAATAGATCATCTGCTACAGTTCTCAAGAGTATATGCATGATAATTACTGATTTTTTGTAATAACTGTTTGCATTATTGTTAACATACTAACATTTGCCAGTTTACCTAATGTCTACAATATGCTCCTTTCTCCTGAAATGAGGTCATTAGTGCAGACCTGAGTGCAGCTCAAGGGTGAGATCCTAGTATTGTGCAACATAAAACTTTTTTTTTTTTGGTTGCTCCATTTATGCATTTTGGAGAGATTTGATGGTGGAGGGACCAGTATGTGGCCAGATGGTAGAAAATGCCAACAACTCAGATTTCCCATGTCACCAGCAGTGTCAAAAGAGCAAAGGAAATAAAAAAGAGGCAAGGAAGCCTGGAAAAACCAAAATGCTCTAAACCTGGTTTGGACTGGTTGGCATGCTGGATATCAGAAAAACACTGATGCTAGTGTCAAAAGGTAGTGCTTTGTTAGATTTGTTCTACCTGCTTAAATAGAAAAGTCCCATCCTGAGTGTTTGGTGTCATCTTCACTCCTTGGAGGCTGTCTGCCAAAAGGCAGCTCCAGAGCTCTAGGCAAATTTTTATTACAACAATGACAATCTGCCCAGTGTCAAGTCATTCTGAAGTTTCAAGTAGATGCAGTATTTGCATTAATTCCTGGTCTAAGCAGCGTTTTTGTATTCCAGTGGGCCACTTACCATCCTAGCATTCCTTATTCAGAAACAGGGAGCAGACTCCTGCATTTGTTCCTTCATGCCTAGAGCACATTAAGACTCCTTTGGGATAAAGATCCTGCTGAAATCCACCATGTTTTCATTATTTCATTATATATTCATCAAGCCTAGTTATGTACAGTGCTCTGATGTATGTCAGGAGGCTGCAAGGTATGTCCCTGTGATGGTACCTGCCAGAAACATCCAGTTCACAGCTGTCATACAGTATATGCCATCTGCTTAGACAGCTGGGCATTGAGCTGTACAAGAGTTAAAAAAAGGACAAGTCAGAAAGCTGTGAGGGACAGAGTGAGCTTAAAAGAATTTTCCTACAGGAATACAAAAAAATCATTTTAGTTTCTTCACCAAATCTGCAGATTATTCTTTTCTGCCTTAAAATATTTAAGGTGTGCTTGTGTTCACATCTCTTCAGTATCTTGAAGTTTATTGCAAGCACTTTATTTACTCTTTATAACAGAACCAGTCGAGGCATTCCTTCAATTTTCTCTTATGTAATACATGTAAAGCAGTGGTACTAAAAATCACCTCAGAGAAAGAGTATCTACTATGACTGGTTGAAAACAACTCAATTCTGGGAAGAGATAACTGTAAAATGCAGATTTCTTATGGCTTGGATTACAAAATGGCCCTTGGAAGGGCCTCAGCAGGTGTTACATGTATACAGAAATGACAAGACACAGCACTCAGGCTGCTTTCCATGACAGCCAGCAACAGCAGGCCATGGTAGTTATCAGCAGCAAGACAGCACCGAGGCAGTACAGGATCCACACCGAGTATTGCACATTGCTTGTCCAAAGAGCTCCTTGGACAAGCTTAAGCAAAGGGAACTTGAGGAGGTTTTTGCACGAATATGAAGATTTATATTTTAAGGAAGGAGGATTGGGTGGGAAAAGGTTTCTCCCTTCTGCTAGAAATCAGTATTAAAAATAAGTCAAAGAAGACAAGCACTGAAAAAAATGGGGAATTCATAGCATTAATTTTCAGAAAAAAATTGACTTAATAATTATTACTTATATTATTAGTGCAATTAGTTGAACTTCTGACAGAAATAAGTCTTTGTGAAATTTTTTTTTTAATGTCAGAAATATATGTCATGACGCAGACACAAAATATCTTTTAGAGTGGAAGTTAATACATATTGAACTTCTTTCCTGAACAATGAGGCTTTGCCAAACCAGAATTTTCATTGAAGAATTCATCATGGACATTTTTTTCTAACTAGCTTTTCAAGAAACCTCTAAAGGAATAGTTGACACAGTTTTGTTATAAAAGGTAAGGAGCAGACCAGCGTGGGGTCTTGCCTGGCTTGTAGGTATTTGGAAAGCAACAGGCAAAGGCTGTCAAGTGCGGTTCAGGCTATTGTGCAGGCAGAAATAAGAAACCGACACAAAACAGCAGAACACTCGAACAGCCAGGGCTGATCTGGTTTATTAACACAAAATGGTGGGTTTTATAGGGGTAGGTAAGGAACATCCTAGAAATAGGGTGGAACTTGGGCAGAGCATGCAAATCTGCTAACACTCATAGGTTGATAGAAAATGAATAAATATAGGGAGGTGGTAACACGGGAGGTGATAATGAGAAAGAACTTGGTCGATACCTCATGGTACTTGGACTAATGAGACGCTGTCTCCAAGCCTGTCAGGCAAAAAGTTCAAGAGGGAGAGGGAAAAGTGGGGAAAACAACCTACAAACAGGTTTGATATTTTAACAAAACTACCACAAACAGTCCATTAAGCACAAGAGTGATGTTCATCAATCTTCATGAGGTGATTCTTGCATTCTTCAAAGGATGTTATGTTTTCTTCAGCATGTTTCCATTTCTGGAATGCAGTTTCCATATCCTCATAGTCATTGTTATCACCGACAAATTGTAACTCTATACAGGCTAAAAGAAGCCTCCAGTTAAACTGTCTCAGACCAACATCTGGCACTGGAAGCTGTCAAAATGTAGTTCACCTTAGGGGAAAACTGTCCAGATGCAGAGACATGTTTGACTGCATAATGACATCTGTTATACAAACCAATATTGCAAACTTAAATCTGTATCTGTTAATGGGTAAGACAAAAATTAAGCTGAACTAAATGATAAGGAACATTTTAAGATTACAGTCTTAATTAAATGGAAGATAAGTGGTTTTCTCCCCCGAACAGTTGATTAAAAAGTACTATCTGATCAGAACAAAAAAATGTAAACACATCAACATACAGGATTTAGGAAAAATGTATGCTTGTAGTCCAGGAATCCAACTGTATCCTGGGTTGCATCAAAAGAAGCATGGCCAGAAGGTGGAGGGAGGTGATTCTGCCCCTCGGCTCTGGTCTCGTGTGACCCCACCTTGAGTACCAAACCAAAACCATATTAAAATTTATGATCCTGTGATTCTAGTAAACATTAACTGAATCAAGCAAAAGGCATTACTTGGTCTATTCAAAGGTGGATCAGTATGGATGTACCTGATAGATCTCACTGGCACTATGATATTTGCCTAAGGCTTTCTGGACTAGGTCATACAAATGCAGGACATAAGTCTACATGAAAATTTTGTTAGAGTCTAAGATAAATAATCAGATATTTATGGCTTTAAGTCAAAAATCATAGCAATAAAAATCTGCTGCTAGATCAGTCTGTGCTAAAAGGAGAATACTTATGCTGGGAGAAAGTGTGTACTTGAGATAGAAGATAACTAGGCTTGCTTATATAGCATTACCCTTGTCTTTAATAATGGGAAAAATGAAAGGAGGCTTAATAGGAATGAATATTCCAAAAGGAAAATTCCAACAGACAAAGACGAAAAAAAAAATCTAAATTCAGTGTGCTGAAAGTTCTGAAGCAGACTGATCTTCAACCAGGAAGTACTAGCATGTGAAATCACAAGTCCTGCAACAAAGCTTTTCCAAATGATCTATTAATCTGTGGCTAGTGCATTACCATTGGAAATTAGCAAACACAGCACTTGTATTTTGAAAAGAGAAAAATGACCCATGCAGTTACAGGACTATCAGCCTGGTTTGCAGTATATATAAGGTACTGGAACAAATTTCAAAAGAAAGAATATCTAACAAATTTGAGACAAGCAGAAAATGGGATACAATATAACGTAAATTCACAGCAATAAATTTTGACAGACAAACCTGGTATCTTTCTGTAATATATTGGTCTATGTTAAGATGAAAGAATGTGATAAAGAGAACACAATGAACCTTCTAAACCTCACATACATTCCAAGGACAAATTATTAGTGCTTAAGGCAAAGACATGGAAATTATTACATTTAGTTTTAGGAAAAGACCTGGCTCCAGGGTAGATAACAGCAGCTAACACTGAAGGAAGACAAAGCCAGCAAAAGGCTGGTTCTAAGTGAAATATGATCAAGATCAGCCATTATGTCAATTCTGCACAATACTAGGGCACAAAAATTAATAATAGAAGTAATCAATGACACAAATTTGGGAGATGATGTTAATAGAAAGGAAGGCTAGAATACCATATAGAAGGAATCTGATAATATTGAGCAATGAAGCAATAAAAATCAGATCCTGAAGTGCTAGGTCAGGCACATAGACACTAATAAAAAAGATTTGCTGTAAGCTGGAGGCTGAACTGTGATAATGTGAGGAGAGGAAAAGGCCCAGACTGGAAATAATAATTCACAGTATGGCCATGAGTCATCAACATGATTCAGCCACACACAGGTTGATGCAATTGTATGACATATCAGGAATGATATTTCCAGTACATGGACAGATGAGAAGAGTAAACCAATGAGGATTATACCTGGAGCATGGCACAAATCCAGCCACTTACACTCTATATGGCCACTTACCATAAATATCAATGGGATTACAGGATCTAAACAGCCCTTGTTAGCCAAAGAAGAAAGAGATAAAAAAAGGGACATGGAAATTCAGGCAGGAAATTAGTGAGATGGTAAGAAGAGACTTGCAAGAATCTGTCCTCTGCCCTTAACAAAAAAGGGATGTAGGTCACTGCCTGCAAGTAAAACTCCTTAAGAGCAGAGTACCACCTAACATAGACACAGGAAACACCCTTCATGTCCATGCCCAGGAGACCTTGTAATGTGACTACTTGAGGTAAAAGGAGACCTCAGGGACCTTTTGGTCTCTTCTAGTAAATTATCAACCTTTCCTCAGCTAAATCCACGGGTATCTGGAGAGGAATGTTGCCAGAGTAGGGTTTGCAGGTTTTTACTTAAGGCTGGATAGGATCTAGAATTTGAAGCTCTAATTCTCATCTCAGACACTCTTCTGGGGGTTTCCTCAGGGAGGTAGCATTAGCTATTCACTGTCTTTTAAACTCCACTAGAAGTGAGTGGTTCAAGAATCATAGCTCAAAGTGGCTTTATCACATATGAAGGAGTTTTAAAGTTTTTAGTTCTTACTCCAAGAAAGTCAGGTATCTCCCTGCTTGCTTATGCTTTGAGAGGAGGAGGTGTCAGGAAACAAACTGGATATACCACAGAGAGCTTAGAAGAGGCCTCCTCCCTCTACCATCCCGAGCAGCCAATGTGTGGGAAGAACCATAAAACCAGTAAACTCCTGTCAGAGAAGGAGATGGGATGAGACCTGCACACGTCTGTGACAGGGTGGCACTGCGTCTGGCCAGCAGCAGCAATACCTCAGCACCACATAAAATGTACACAGCATGTAGTGCACACCAGGCAAGGAGCAAACACTTCTATGATATGGTTCAATCTGACCAAATACTCCTCCATCAGCAAGAGGCAGGGACAAACTGGGATTTGGATCTATCAGAGCAGTTCTTCCTAGCTTGGTGAAGGTTTGTGCTCCCAAACCTTTCCCAAGGATGCCATGTCCCCCTCCCAGCTTCTCAGAAGAAAGTTTGACACAAAGTTGTCATCAAATTGCCAATTAATAATTTTATGTTGTGCTTCCTGGACTCACTTTTACTGATTTTGATATTGCAAGGAATACATTTTAGGGTTCGTGAGTGACAATTCTTGTCACAAGGAGCAGATCTCTGATTAATTCTTTCTGCTCCAGATTAATTTGTGTGACAATCATTTGTGACAAAGATTAATCTTTCAGACAATTACTGTGACAATTTTCTCCACAGAGACAAGCCATCACAATTGTGCTGCTTTACTCTGACCTTGTTTTGTGACTTTTGGAAAGTTATTGTTCCCTTAAGAATCATTTCATCTACCTCTGAAATCTATATAAGTCATTTGCACGGGGTGTTTACTACTTATTGCAGGACATGGGAACTTAATGAACTGTGAGATGATCAGACAGAAAAAAATGATTGGAAAACAATCCAGGATATTCAATAAAAAAGGTAATAGCCATAACTTCACAAATATTATGGTGAAAAGCAAGCCAAAACATAAAATAAATTGCCTGTGGTCTTTCTGGAAGATTTTTGTTTGTTTACTTAAAAGAACTAAGGATGTTTCGTAAGTAATTTTACACCTTTTGATGAAATCTGCATCCAAAATTTCATAAAATAAGTTAGTGAAGTGATCAAAGCTCTATCTCTAGCAAGCAAACAATATTAATGGCACTGAACAAAGTTAATATGCTTTTTTTGGCAGAACTATGATGCTGACTATGCAAACAATATTTTGCATTTTTTATTAAAATTTTTTGTAGCATCCATCTCATAAACATTGGTCAACACAGTCATTTTTGAAGCACACGGAATCTCTTCTCCACATCAAAAAATTCATTATGTAGAGGCAGAATTATTCTTAGACACAAAGAGAGTGTGAGCAGCATGATGGAGAAGGCAACCTTTTCTGTTAACAGACTACTGCTCTCTTCTTTATTTTTCATATTTGAATAAAAATATACTGTTACCATCCCTGTTCAAAACTTGTTTTTTACAGGGGTACCCAATTGCTGATAACAGGAGCTGGCTGAACAATACACAAAACAGAACAGCAAAGTGTATAGGATTCTTCTTTCAAAAGGACAATCATATTGTTAAGGGCCCTCCAACAAGGACTGTCTTGCAGGCAAGGAATATTCCACAGATTCCTAGCCTGGACCTAAAATGATTTTCTACAGCTGAGTTTCCAAACTATTTTCTGTTTTATAAGAGGTAGATTTCATTAGACTGCAGGGTAGAGACAGTGAGACTGAAACTCAGATTAAAACATTGAGAAGAACCTAAAGGAATTCAAGCATTCAATCCCAAGAACATAATCTTTTCCATTTTAATTGAAAAGTCATATCCAAGGCGAAGGTTTGTGGGAGAGACCTCATGCCCTTACCTTCAGGAGGCCCCTGCTGGTGTTGTATGTCCTGAGTTTTCAAGGCTCGGCCATGTTTTCTTTGGGGGATAAGCTCTTCTGCAAGAGTCTCATGGTCAAGGTTGTCTTTAAAGCTGGGGAGGATCCAAATCCAGAGCTCCTGCATGACAGACCAACCAGGTAGGGCTGATGACAGCTCCACTGCGGACCACTGATGACAGGTTTGAGTTGTTCCACTTGCAGCTGGCTGTGAGTTCAGTCTCACGGAGCTCAGGTCTCCCAGCCCTGGATGGAGAGTGAAGGGTCCTAAGTCAAACCAACATCCATTCCACTGGCAGAGAGGCACCTGAATGCAGGTGTAGCATGTGCCTCTCTGTGAATCTCGGTAGCCTCAGAGTTTACAGAGAAGTGCTTTGTCCCTACAGGCACTTTTTAGCACTACTTGTGCTGCAGGTCCTGCAGGTTTTTACTGGTATAAGGCTATTAGTACAGTGTCACAAAGCTGGGCAGGTTGAGCAGTGTGCCTCTCTCCAAACAGCTACAAAATACATGGTCAGTTTTGTGGCTAATGGGACTGTGATGAAGTCAGAAAATATCATGCCTGGTTGCAAACCCTGAAAATGGTATACTAACAGTAGAAAATACTGTGATTTATATGATAGATCAGACACAACAACCCCACCCCATATTTTCAACAAATCAGAGGCTACAATCTGAAAGAAGCTATTTCTATATCTGGGCTGAAAGTTAATAAGCCTGATACAAAGTATGAACAAAGAAACATGGTTGGAAATTAAAATCTTTCAAGAATCATTAAGTGTAGACATCTGGGTTTTCCAAAGTTCACTCACACTAAAAATAATTTTCCAGTGTAAAGCTTTGGCAACCATTTTAAGCAACAAAATATTCGATGCTGATAAGGTAACTAAGGAACTCTAAATGAAATTTTTTCTGTGAAATGTTGTCTTAGTCCTTACTTCAGTTTAAAAAGGGCAAGAAATACATCTCATACACCTGAAATTCTGCAATCATTGGATACTGTAGTTAAACAAGAGACTGCAGATTAATTCATGGTTTGACAGGAAGGTGCTACATGGGACATGATGGGAGGGATACTACAAGAGGAAATTTTGACTAGGTGGGGTTACTGCTGAAGTTCCTCCAGAAACAGCCAGAAATAACAGAGTGATCAGAGCACAGTGTCCAGGTCCAGGGTGACTCTCAGGCCCTTTGGGAGGCAGTCACTGAAAGACAACTTCAAAGCTAAGCTGGACTGAAGTGCGTTGTTTCCAGAAAAGAATAGGGAATTATCTCTTCCACAGTTTAAGGCAAAAGTGACACCATCCTTGGATCCTGTATACAATCAGAACTTTCATGCTTAAGACATCAAAAAGAGAGTATATGCTGGAAATTGTCCACATATAAACTTTTTGGGCAAGTGGAAGGCTGGAACGGTGCTAAAAGTACTTCACAATTAAAACATTTGTATGATCACGTCCTTACAAATGCAGGGTTTATATGAGTTATAGTTCATGTAAAATAAGTGCTGATCTTAGGTTTTGGTCCCACTGTACTGCTTAACATAGATTTCAGTGTGCCCTTACCTGTGGAAGAGATTGGTCAGTCATGCCATGGCTGACACCAGTACTTCAGGTTCATGGACTCCTTCCCAGGAGGTGCTGACCTTAATTGCCACAGAGTGCTAGAGTTTTCATATGAAGCTGTACAACCTACATTGTTACATTTAGTGTGCAAAGCAAGGAACACACTTTAACTGTACTAACGCTTTAGTGTGTTAAAAAGCAGCCTGAAAAAGTCTGGAATGGTTAGTTTGTCAAAACAAAGGCTACTTCCTTTTATAAATGACAACACTTAAATGTAAAGAGAGAGCTGAGACTGGCTAGACCTTGTAGCCTACTAATAACTCTTACAGCATCGTCAGCGACCAGAAAAGAGAAATTTGACTTAACTGTCATCTAGAAAATAGAGCAAAAGTCATGCCTTTGTCATGCCATGCAGTCCTTCTTGCAGCCTGTCTGCTTTCACTTTGTAGCTGTTCAAATGTCCTTGTGTAGTTGTCAGTAACTGTACAGAGAAATTTTTCCAGTCCTGTTATAGTCCCTCTGCACTACACTGTCATTTAAAAGATCAATTACTCCAAGCAAAAAGCTGTGGCTGTCCTAAGAAACACAAAACAGAGATCATGCTATGTCAGCCAGGAAGAGTTTGCACAGCTCTGGTTTGCCTTGCCCAGTGGCTGAGTATGCAGTTTCTTAGGCTGATCTTTGATTACTTACCATTCTGAGGATTTTCAGTGATATATGCCAAACTGAGAAGGAATATAATGTTTGCTACCTTTTCATCAAAATCTATGAGGATATGACAAGATCACTCATTATTAGACCTGCTAATATCCCTGTGAAGAAGGTCCACCGGGGGACATTACCTCCAGCAGGTCTGTTACTTGCCATGTGGTGACACACTGAAATGAGTTATGGCCTAAACATTGTTAAAATAACTGAAAGACTTTTATCCACCATAGCAAATTGTGCAAAGAATCAACTGCTCACTGAATCCCACCCCTCATATGCCTAATATAGAAACTTAAGGTAAGATAAGGGTGATATTATTTTCCAGTTATCACAGGAGAGGAATGTATCCACAAGTGTGAGTGCCTGGAATGCTCATGGCTCAGAAAATCGAGGCGCAAGAGGACAACATGCAAAGTAATCATCCAGGTGCTGAGGGCATGCACACCCATCACCTTTGGCTACAGGTTGGCTGTTGAACAAGGTAAGGAGAGAAGCAAATCCTATGAGGTGGGATAGTGTTTCTCTGTCCTTACACAAATAACTCAGATGTAATAATTCCACTCTGGGGAAGCATGGAGAAAATTCACACATAGCCTGAAAATATGCATCTCTACTGATGGGTCATAATGAACTCAACTGTGCTGCCATAACAGGCAGCTGTAATATCTTAGAAAGTGTCAAAGACTCCTGAAATGTCCTGTGATCCAGTGTTACATCATCCATTGTAAAACCTCCCTCTTCAGGGGAGGTATTGGGGGCATTCCCACCTAGACTAAGTATAATAAATACTTCTCCCTCACCACCACGGATGTCTTCTCTCACCACCTTGGACTTTGCTCACCAAAGGACTTCCCTCACCACAATGGCTTCTTCCCTCACCATACAGGCTTTTTCCTTCACCATCCTGGGCTTCCCTTGATGGACTCACACTGAAATCATCACTTTGACAAGACTGGGACTCTCATCACTGAGAAGACCACAAGAAGAGGATCAACAGGACACCATCAGAATCCATGGAGTGATGATTTTTTTTTCTACTTAATCTGTCTCTGTCACTCTCTTTCTCTCTTTTTCCTGTTTCTCTCTACCTCACATTTACTGTTAAATAAAAATCCCTACTATTGACTTCGGTCTATGGTCTCATTTGCACTTTAATTTGGACAGAGTCATCTCCCTAATAATTTTAAAGAACCTAATCATAACACTTGTCAAATGCAGTTCCATTGCGGTAGAACTTATGAGAGGTTTAAGGTTGCCCTTAAGACAGTGTCTAACCATTTGGTCTCCAAAGCAGTTCAGCCGTGCTTGATTTCTGCCTGCAGTGTTTGGAGCTTATCTGTTCCTGGTAGACCATGGACAGAAAAGCCACCAGCATCATGCCCCATATTAGCTGTTCCTGGCCCTTTGACCTTTCCTGTCTTTTCTCTAACATCCCTAAATAAAGGCAAGCCACAGGGAAAAAGAAGCAAGGCAGAGACTGCTGATCAGGATGAGTCTACTTCAAAGTGAGTAAGGAAAAGCAGGTTAGTTCTTTGTGACTTTCAAAGATTTAATCATTCCTTCTCATGCTCTTCTTTCCTGCCTCCTCCATTTTCCACACTGATTCTCTGAGGGCCTGAGTGCTCTAAACCAAAGCAAGGAAATACACTGCCAAATAAAAAGATTAAAAAGAAAAAGTGGGGGGCGGGGGGGAGAGGGGCTTGTTGCTGTTGTTGTTTTTTTGCTAGTTGCTCTTTTAACCCCAGCTTTTTTTGCTGATCCAGTCTGTGGTACAGCCCTCATTCAATTCTGCTGTGAAGAGGTTGGGGTCTATCTACATCAAATAAATTTGCCAGCATGCAAATATTTGTGCAACTGTACCTTGACTTTGTCTAATCAATTAACATAATTAAGATAAATTCAGAGCAGGAGTTCCTTACTTGCAAAAAGTTAAACTTCTTTTTTCCTTTTTCCATCCTAGAAATGAAGTATTCTGCAGAAAATCTTCTAGATTTTTTTTTTCCTGGTTATACTGCTTAGTCTAATAAAAGATTATACTGTTCATTAGAAAATGAAATAATTACAAAACCATGCTAGGATTCCTAATAATTGAGAAAATCTTTAAGCTCATTTCAGATCTTTGTACTCATATTACTCTATGACCTTTGTAAAAAATTACTGTTACTGCATTCTGCAACATATCTTATGAAAAGAAAGGTGATTTTGCAATACAAAAATCTTTATGTCACTTTTATCCACTCCTTCTCAATCTCTCACAAGTTTCATTCACACGGTTTCCTCTGTACTCACATGTAGCAAGACACAATACCAAGAAGTTTTGGACCCCTTGTATGCAACGTGGAAGACAACATCAGCAGCTGTGGCCTCCACATGCATCTTGGGGTTTTGAATTGGGTTTTTTTTGTCTTCTAGGAGCGGATGCTGTTCTGGATTCCTTGCCTTGTGATCTTGAATCACCCTTTGTAAATGTAAGGGAAAATTCCTGAATTTCACAACTTTTATTTTCCTTGCCTGATAAGCTGTAGTCCTGCTTCTATCCACTTGTCAGCTTTGACTTTAGTTCAGTTTCTTCATCCTCCATATGAAATCACAGATACTAAGTTCCACACTGATTAACACATGCCTCTCCTTTTAAACTTTGTTCTGCTGTTTTCTCTGGTGCTTTTCATAGAATCATAGACCAATCTTTGTGTTTCTACTACAGAATTTCTGCAGTGCTAATGGAAACAATCCTGGCTTGGGACATTAGAACGAACAACTCCTTGTAGACCCCCAAGGATTACCAAATTCATGTGGTGAGAACACGGCAGAAATCCACTGCTATTTTTGTTCAAGAATTATAAAAGTATAGAATATGATAAAACAAAAAGAAGAATCCACGCCTTACATAACATTAATTTTTTTTTAATGTGTGTCCAGCTATTCAGATAATTTGTCCTTGGTTAATACTGTGAATGCAATTATAGTCACTTGTAAATGTATCCACACCTTTTGTGTGGGATTTTCTAGTTCAGGCACACCACAAACCTGCTCAGTTCTAGTAGAGGAAGATCTCTGATGAAGCACTTCTGCACACACTGGTTCAACCCTCTTCTGCATGACGTGCAAGCAGGAATCTAAAACAGCTCTTTTTCATCTCTGATAGAAATGCTTTCTCCTAACAGCAGGCTCATAAGCGAACAACAAAATGTCATTGACAAAATGATTATAGTGGGATGACAGAATGCATCTCCATAGTAACAAGTAAGTTGGGCTAATGTCACCCCTTGCAGCATCACAGGCAGCCACATGAAGTTTCTTTTCCTTTCTCAAAGAAGAATTTATGAAGGATCTCAGTCCTGGGAGGTGAAGAGCCAGCAAATGTCTCTTACGGCTCCTTAATGACTGCCAGGAATAGGTAGTGGGTAGTCAGATATTGTCACAGCTATGAGCAGCACGTTAAAATTGTTCCTTAAAATTATTTTAAGGGAAGTAGCAGGACAAAATAGTTCCCTCCATGAGCCCTCTTCTATTCACCCTCAATAGAGCAAGCACAGTCACATCTCCTTCAAATTACACTTTGTATTTGCAGTCAATTAATTTCAAATAATTCCGTTTCACTTTGGTAGTGAAATACATTGAGTGGCCAGATGTGGACATGGACAGGGAACTTTTTGTATCTTCCTAACCCTGTGTTTCATTACTATCAACACTTTGACTATTGCAGATGTACCGTGCTTCAGTAGCGTTGAATCCAAATAACTGTTGATTCCTTGAAATGCATGAAACATGAAGAAGCTAAAGTTTTGATCCTTAGTTTGGCTGAGGTTAGAATTTTTTCTCTGGTGCTATTTAAATGTGTTGTTCATCTCCAAATAAGGCTTTCAGCCAGTATAAACCAAAGAATCTATAATGCTTTCAGTTCATGTGTTATTTCCCCACCTCAGAACCTTGTCCCACTGTCTGTCTTGTTAACTTTATCTTGAGGCTCCTACGTCTACAAATGCTTCTTGCAATTCCCATGACAGAGCTGAGAAATACATGCATGCATTTAGAAGGAAACATATCCGCAGCATGCATAATTCTCCACTCTGAGCAGCACTACCAGCCTCCAGGTGGATATTCTGATCCTAACACATACAAACCATTTCCATAAATGTCACTTCTGGGTACCTGACTCATCCCCCAGGGACTTTTCAAAGTAAAGCCAGGATGACGCTGAAGACCAGCATAAATTTTCTGCTAAGTACTTTTCTTTGTGCTTACCGGGTATTATACATTAAAGAAAGTTGCTGCCTTGAGACTTGATTCCCCATCACTTTGGTAGATACCTGCTGGGGCTAATTCGTGTGAAGTCATGGAATTATGTATCTTGAAAGGATGGTGTGCTCAGGTCTCCTTACGGTCCCATCTTTACTGGAGAATGTGTGATGTAGAAAGATTAACGGTAGTCTGTGAGCCCTTAATTTAACTTGCATTCATAGTTTATGGCTTCTCCCCTGCAGTACATTACTTCCTCCATTTCCATGCAGTTTTTCAGGCAAGGAAGCCATGTGAAGAAGTGATTTACTTTCCTTTCAACATGAACTTTGCAGAAGTAAAAGCAAATTGGCTGGTCTGCATTTGCAGAAATGTTTTCTGATACACAGCAGTTATAAAAAATAATAGCATAGATCTGAGAAATATACAAGTTATCCCAGTTAGACACTGAACTTAGAGATGATACTACTAACAAATGTCTGATATTTCTAATCTGCATTTAAAACACTGATGTTCTAAGAAGGTAGTAATAGATGTGTTTATATACATATATATAGGTTTTTTTAGGGTAGTCTTTTGACATTGATAACAGGCAGGTTTATTTTCTAGGCAGTGATTTTTACCTTGATAATTGTCTGATTTACTTTATGGTCATTTTATGACTGATATTTTTGTGACTCTTATTAGAGTACTGCTTCTGGAAGTTAAACTATCTGATGTTCATTCCTTTGTTCATTCACATTTGTGAGTGCAGCTCATCATTTTCATGATGAAAGAAGTGGTCTTAAAGGTAGACTCTTTTACATTACTTCTTACCCAACTTCTTGATGATAAAGTTACATATGCTTAGCTTGTTTCTCTGCTTCTGCCAATTCACATTTATTGAACACACTGGTCAATTTCTACTTAATTTGACAGCAAGTTTGACATGTACAAGCGTAAGGTTTTTCAGATCTTCATGGATATGGATGGCAGGATATGAGTCACCATTTAATAATGTCTCAGGGTACAAGATGTAGAATTCACACATGACCTCTTCTGCACGGAACCAACCCACCAGTGCATGACACCTCCAGCACAATTATAGCAGTCATTGACTTTATATTCATCTCTGCATAAGGCCAGGAACAGGCAAAATTGAAGAAGTGCATGGGGATATTGAAGTGGGAACTGGAGAAAAAACAGTGGGTCTGGGGAGGGCTGAAACGTGGAGATAATGGAAAAATGGAAAGGGGATGAAAGTGCAATGAGAGGAATGACAATATGGAAATCTTGTAGTGGCTGGCTGGAAGTTGGAAAGATGAGAGTGACAAAATATGTTGTGCTATGCCTCATGAAGGACTTGAGGGAGATAGGATATGTTTGGGGAAAGGTGCTTATAAAATGAAGCTGGAAACCGTATTGCATCCTTATTCATGTTGCTAATCTGATTCTTCCCTCAAGTCTTTCTATCTAGGAGGCAAAGTTTGAGGATATGTGGAAACGATTCTGAAATATTCCTTTTTCAAAAAAACAATCTTTCTGAAGCACTGTATTTCCTTTCTCAAGCTATGATTCAATTGCTATGGGTACCTGGCACACTCAGATGAGTTCCCATAGCTGGTCAAAGAATGCTGACTGTCACATAATCTTGGTATTGTGGTGCTTTGTTGGATTCTGTTCTTGTCAGTCAATAAAGCAGCAATTTATCATCTGTTATTCTTAACACGTATCAGTATATGAAGGAGAAAGAATGGAAATATTTTCAAGAGAATGCAGAGAGCATATTGTGGAAGTAAAATGCAAAATTACATCTAGGCTAACCTTTGGTCGTGAGGTTCTCCGAGGAAGCTCTCTGCATAAAACTTGCAATTTATGCAAGTGAAACATTCAGAACTTTTATAGGTATTCTGAGTGATGGGGTTACAGTGCCCTTTTAGAAAAGAGATGAACGGCAGATTTTTTGATACGGTTGACTTAGAAACTAAAAAACTTCCTAGAAAAGGTTCTTAACAAGAAAGGCTCAGAAAATTATTAGAAAGATTTAGTAGAAATAGATAGTGTCTGGAAAAACATAATAAGTAAACATAGAAGTCAGAAATAATAATTTAGACTAGCTATAATCTGTCACACCAATTATTAGTGACTATAGTGCCATTTTAGTAATATAATCACAGTTCCTGAATATATTTTTTTTCTCCTAAACAAATTCCTTACGTGGATCCACGTAATTCTGACATCTAATTATAAGTTTAGTTTCTCAAGGATCTCTGTTCATTGGTACTAGTGGCAACAAAGATACAGCTTATAGAAACATACTGAAAGAGAAGAAGTAAAGGAAAGGCACTGAAAGAGATGTCTTGCTTCAGTGGTATAAAAAAATGGACTGACAGAATCTGCTAGCAGGCAGCAACCTGGCTTCTCATAGCTAGACCTTTGAACTATTCTCATCCAAAGTTGCTTCAAATACATAAAATTTGAAGGACACACACTCACAAGAAAAGAGATCTCTTTACTGCTCAGGGATCTCTGGGATGTTTGTTTGTCAGTGTCCTTGGGGAACTTTGAGTCAAGGTTGGAATGATATCAGCTCATTACCTTCAGCCTGGGAAAAAACTCTTCCAGAGCTGCCTTCCCAGAAGTGTCTCCCCCAACACGGAAAGAAGGATTTCACTATCTCTGAGCTTCACCTAGTTTTCCTGATAGGCTGAGAAAACAGAGAGGGCTGTCAGTCCTATGTTGCTGCACTTGGGACCAGACTAAAGTCAACCACACTTTTAGTTTTTGTCCAGGCTTCAGCAACCTTCTGTGTGCTTTTCCATTCCCCCAAGATCTGCCTTCACCTTTCCTGAGAGCTCTGTGTACCTCAGAGCCCTGGGATCCAGCCCTATCTGACCTTAGGAGGCCTGTGAGCCTAATACCAGCTAAAATTTTTGCCTGATATGCCTCACTGAGACTTCCAGCTCTTGCTTTTGTGGGAGTCATGGCATTCATTTTCTACCTTTTGTTTACTTTTTGGTTAAAGCTACCCTCTATTCTCAATTAAAAAGTCAAGAGCTGGATAGACAGTACCAAAGCAGAGAAGAGAGGAAAAAAGCATGCTAATTGCACATTGCTCTTGAGCACTCTGTAAATCCTATTTTGCATGTTAAAGTGGGACTTTGGTGAAATAAAAGCTTTATGCTACCGCTTAGCATCAGGGAAGTTTACCCGTTTCTCTGACACCTGCATGAACACCTCAAAGTGTCTTGGGAGTGGTCAGAAACATCTTCTGGATGAAAGGAAAAATAGTTATTGCATGGCGTTAGGAAAATAATATCTCCGTCTTGTTTTGTGACTAAGTTGAAATTTCCTGAGCTGTGACAAATCTGGAACAGAAAGTTAAATCTGTCTGCTGCTGCTGCTGGACCTAATTCCCATCCAGAATTTGCACAGGCAGAAAGCTGGCCTCAGCTCTGTTCAGCTTGAGGATTGTTGACTGCTGAGCTACCTCTTCCACTTCTTTCTCACCTTGTCTGACTTTTCATCAAGAAAAAGCTTTCCTTGGTACAACAGGGATACTCTGAGTAACAAATTCCAAATATTCACCTTATATATGTCCTGCAGTAAGAGCTTAGCAAGATGTGCCTAAATCCCTTTAATGGCATGCAATTTTAAGCCTGCATTTTTTAAGGGTTTCTGTATGCAGGTTTTCCCTCTTTACTTCTTTCTGCTTTGCCTCTGAGTGTGATCCAGAAAGACTCAGAAACAGCTGAGCCACTTGGCTTCAGAATTTACTCTTTATCATGGGATGCCTTAGACCATGAAAAGAGAGGATTTATCACCTTATAAGTTTTTCAGTGCTCTGAAAATCAAACATTTTTGAGACATAGTTTCCTCTTAGATGGGAGCAGAAAATGTGGATGTTCTTCCAAACTAGAGCTCACATTCAATGTGATAGATACACTCTGTGCTGGCATTATACCATTTTAACATGTGGCATGCAAGTACTTTGCTGCTCAGACAGACCACCGTGAAGAGTCTCTGATTCCCAGCCAGGGACACAGGAAAACTGGTCCTAAAGTATGTGTGTCTATACTTGATGATGAATATGAAATGAGATTTTCTAGTAATCTATCTCTGATTTGGGTTACTTTTTTTATTTCCAGTTACCTCAGGTATGTTTGACGAGTGTTCATTACAAGGAAATGTCCCACTTACACTGACATGTATTACTTTGCAATAAAATTACAACAGTTAAGGGTGCCTGGTTGGGTTCCTCAGCAAGTCTTCTCAGCACATCTGAATTTCTGCAAGATGGCCAACTGATCTGCAGGTCATGTACATGTCTGTGACACAGCTTGTAAAAGGACAGCAAAGGTAACTGGCAGATATGGAGTATTAAAGAAGTGGAGCATTAGGGGTATTTTGCTTCTCAAAGAGGGAAGGAAAAAAAGCCTATAAAACTCCTGTTTCTATGTAGGTTGGTGTTGGTATTCAGTACTGAAATGAGTTAGAGACCCCCAGCAAATGCATCATGTGAGTAAGTGAAATAAAGCTTCCTCCTGGGCCCACAGCCTGCACAAAGACACACTTGCAAAAAGTGACTTACAGGGCTGCTGGAAGAAAGGGATCAAATTTCTCCAACATGAAAGTCTGTTGAGTTATTTATCACTTTTGCTTAGGTTAAAACTGCAAGCCCTGTGTTATTTTTCTCTAGAAGATTCATGAGGAGACCTTTCATATATAATAAATTTGAATCTTTTTACTAAAAGATATTGTAAATTTTAAATATATTTGCACAGTAAAAAAAAAATCATAGCAAGCCAGTAATACATGTTACTTATCAATCTTGATTGCTCACATATCTGAAGCATTTGCTTTTCCTTCTCCTGCCTTTGGTGCTAACGTGTCTTTCTGCATTATTTCAACTGAAAGGGAATTGCTATAATTCTAAAAATAATTTATTATCTTCCAAGAGCAAAGGTCATTTTAATTTGGTACAAATAAATGTCAAATAGTGGATGATATACGGCACAATAATTCATGGGCAGCCAGCCAGAGGAGATAGCTGTAATTACATTCAAGTTCAGGGTGACACAGAAACCCAAAAGATGAAAATCTGAATGTTTCTAGGCAAGTTATCAGAGTTCATTTTGCTGCAGAGGGTGTGCTGTTATCCGATCCCCTAATCCTGCCTGTGGCCTGAGCTGATCTCATAAAACACAAAAAAACCTACAGGAAGAGGGGTCCTATAAAAGTCCCTCTTATCTGAGAGCCCAGGCAACCAACAGGCTAGCTCTGTGCAAGGCACATGCTAATGCTGGTGATTCATGCCCAGTGGAGCTGAAATGGAGCTTCCCACCGGAAAAGAACCTTCTTGGTGTCTGTGTAAGCAAATATGTTGGGGCGAGAAGCATGAAGTGCTCAAGAGGATCAAAGCTCCTCACAGGACAAAACTAGCTGCGACACATTGGCAACTTACCCTGTTTACTTACCCTGTTGTGCTTGTTTTTTTAATTTGCAACTTCACATGGGACTCAGTTCATGACTAAGACACCCAACTGTAGTTTTGATGGACAGATATTCAAGAGGGAGTGAAGAGCAAGGCTTCCATGCAGTTGACCTACTTCAATTAAGCCGAATAATTCTCTTGGATGTATTGAATGTGGCTCAACACATGAGCCTAAACCCAGGCATTTTCAGTGCCACTTGGGTTGTCCCCAGGTATCTGAGACACCTAGCTGGACCTGCCTTCCTGTGACAGATATGCCAGAAAATCTTCACACCCTTGAATTTGCTTTTACAAAGCATGACTAACATCAGGAAATATGCTCTCACTATCCAGGGCACAAAAAGCGTTTAACAAAATATTAATTTTTTTCTGATGTACTATTCTCTTTTCCCCCTACTTCTGCATAAACATCTAATATTTGTCAGTGCCACAGACAGTCTCCAGAATGAGCTGATTTGCTTAATTTGAAATGGCAAATGCTATGTTGTATAGCCCTGGTTACTACAGCTATAATACATGCTTGCATCCTATTATTAGAGCTGCAAAGGGTGATGAATTGGAAAATTCAGGCTAAGATAGGACTGGCTCAGACATTTGGAGGCTTTGGAGCTGAGAGAAAATGAGCAGTTGTTTACTGCATTACCTCACTATACAGAGAAAGGCTGTTTGTGAGGCTTATGTGTGCGTCCAAGATTTCTTGCCATTTAAGGATTTGATTCAGGCCCATTCATAGCCACAGCTTGCACAACCAATTAATTTCAATGAGTAATTAACAGAAAAGAAACAGTAAAAAATAATCATCTGTACATGTGCAATAACAGGAGGTAATTCTTTAGACACACAAGAAATTTTCAGTAAATCTGGCATTACAAACTCACTTTCATATTGTGGAGGAAAATCAGAATTCTCAGCTTAAGTGAAGCAAAATCCAATTTTCTGAGAACTCAGTAAACGTGGGTTTTTTCCTTTTATTAGAAGTCTGTATATTACATGACTGAACTATTCCTGGGACAGAACTCTGCACATGAATAACTAGAAAACTGCAAATTGGAAAGCAGATGTTATACTGACCTCCTCCCACTGGAATCTGTGAGCTGAACTGCTTGGGTTATTTTCTTTCAGCCACCAATAGATCAGCACATCAAGTAGGTGGCAACAGAGGAAGGTTTTAAGTAAGTGGGCAGAAATATAATTACACAATTCCCAACTGTGTTACTAACAATTGATAGTTAAATGGAACCACTTCTATTGCAGAAGCATTGCACCTTAATCCTTGTCGAGTTTTTATAACATTCATCATTATCTTCTTGGCATTCAGCACTTGATAATATGAAAATAGAAAAAAAAATGGGATGAGCAGGCAACAAATATTTTAATGATGTTCTTTAGGCTGAGGAATAATGTTGTAGAGAAAGTTTTATGATTTAATAATACAGAAATTAACTAGACAGAACCCTGGAAAAATGTAGACAATAACTGTGAGTTCCTTACCCTAGCACACCAAAAGAAAAAGAAATTGTGTGAACATGATAATCTAGTAAATAATTTTAATCCCTGAATCCTATGATGCTCCTGTCAAGTAAAATACTTAGCAATTAACCATATGGCTAAAAGTTGTCTTGAGTGCCTGCCTATCTGATTCCGTGAATATTCAGTATGGAATCCTACAAAGTATCACTGTCTATCCACTTCTATTCCCTAACGCTAATAACCCATGTAGTATTGTAAATGTGGAGGTTTTTTAATGCTTTGAGCTTCATGTTAATGTCTGTTCCAGTATTGATTCAGACCATATTAGCAAGAATTCTTTTAAATTTACCCTGAGGTAATGAATCTGCTTTTGCATTTTAGGTTGGTTGTACAGATCCAAAGGTGTTAAAACCACAAAGGCGCCACATTGGATTCAGTGCTGCATAAGAAAGAGATTTTGTAGTCTGAAGCGATGGTGTCCAGGGCTTCTAATCACGTAGGCAGTGCTGAGGATATATCACCTTGCACATAGGCAATCCTAGGAGAGTATATTTAACAGATTTCATATTTGCATACTTGCCAACTCTTACCCTTTTGCTTTGCACATTGAGCTTTAGCTGACTTGGCACATCTGCTTTCCTCTTGCTGTAAGCATTTTATCCAACAAGGTGTCAAAGCTTGTGTTGCTGTGAAGAAGGCTCAGTGGGAATATTTTCAAGGTGCTGAGACTTAATAAAATATTTTTGAGAGTAACATCAGTTAGATGTTAATTAAGAAGTTTTTATTCTGAATAAATAGATCACAAATTGCCAGAGGAAATCAACACAGTTTGCTCTTTCAATGTTACATATTCCATATTGAGACTATGTGCTGGGCAATTATGAGAACTATTGCACCACCGTATTCAAAATGGTTTTCTTTCTCAGAGGAAGGATATCTTTATTTGAAGGCAACCATGCCTATGACTCATCTGTGTCTCCTTCTATCCTAGGAATTCGGGTACCTCATTAAATGGAGAGGAAGAACTCATGCTGAGCAGAAAGGGATTTCAGGGCTAAGAAAGCTACTAGAAAAGTTGCTTTCTTGTCAGTCTTTTATCTTTTTAAACAATCACAGGGTACAGAAATAGCACAAGCCAGATCAAGCAATGGATTTCAAAGCCTGGTGTTGCTAAAACTGCACAGAAGTCATCACATCATGCAAACATTCTCTCTCATTCAATTGAACTATGTACCGAGGCAAGCACATGGAATGTTGGTAAAAATTCTAGGCCAAAGCTTGACCTAGAATTAATTCCTCTATTATTGGCCATGGGATAATTCAAAGAGCTCTGGAATTCTCTTGCAATGAAGTACTAGATAACTGTCACAACACAATTAACATCTTACTTTTTTTCATGCCAATTTTTCAAATCTAAATGTTTATATTCCTGACTTCAGGCGTGCAAAACCCGTGCCCTGGGGCATAGGGAAATGAACAAACTGTTACTAAAAAGGCAATAAATCCTCTTGCTGGGTGAAGACTGCCTTTCTATATATCCCTGAGATGCAGCAGAAGCAGTCATTTCCCCCCCTTTTGTACTGAGCTCAGTATTCAGCTAGCAACCTGCTACAGACTTTTCTGTGGTGTGACATGAACTGGTGAGCACTGAGAAGTGGTCAGCCTCTGTCATTTCCTGTCTGCTTGATCTCCTCTTTTCCCAGGAGGAACGTCTAGGCAAATTGTTCCTCTAACCTTCCTTCTGCATACTTCTCTGATGTCTTGCTAGGGGAATGTGTTAATCCCTCTGCTAACGGTACTAGAATAAACCTCATCATGGTGTATAGAGGAAATCATACAAGAATTAAGAGTATGGCTGGGCTCAGTACTAGAAGATGTACTCCCAAGATTTACAGTGATGAAGGTTGGAAGAGACTACTAATCTAACATGATCTGTTTCCTGAGTCAGGAGCTCTAATAGTGTTATCTCCATACTAAACTGTATCCCTTGGGTCTGATTATAGACATTGACTTTAAGAAGGGCATCTATCCTTTACTGCAAAAACTGAAGTGACAATTCATCATCTTCTTTGTATCGGATGGCTTATCACCCTCCCTGTTAGAAGTTTGTGTCTAATTTCTCCTTTGAATTTGACTTCACTTCCAGCCACTAGCTCTTTATTTGCCTTTCTCTGCTAGATTAAAGAGCCATTCAGTAACTGGTATTTACTCCCCATGAAGGTTCTTACATGCTATAATCAAGCTGTCTTTTGATCTGTTTGATAAGATAAACAGATTGAGCTCTCGCTGTTCTCTCTTTTTATTTCCCCTTCCAGCCATCAAAACATATCTGTGGCTTATTTCTATATCCTCTGTAGTATTTTAACATCCCTTTTAAAATGTTGACATCAGGACTGTATACATTATTTCACATCAGTCCCAATAATGTCACACAGAAAGAAAAGTCAATTTCCTCCTCCTACTTACTATTCTGTTGTTTATACTGACAAGAATTGAATTAGTACTTTTTGCCTCTGTGTCATACAGGAGCTCCTGCTACTTCATTTCCCCTCAGAAGCCAATGTTATTTTCAGTCAGTTCTTTCCATGGTACAGAACACCTTTCTGCAAGAATGGTCTGCAACACCTCCTTCGAAATGAATGATTTGGTTTGGCTAGGGTTTAACCTGCCATACCATGAGATGAACCTCTCTCTGGTTTTGGCAGTCTTGTAATTCTTGAAAATATTTAGTATGGCATCACTAGGGATTTTGTATTAAACTCCTAAACAGATGAGACTATTAAAGACCATGAAATTTCTCACTGAAGTCCACAAAAGCTCCTAATCCTGTCTGATAGAGATTACTGATGACAGTTTTTTTGAGATCTTTGAGACAGACTGGCATTAAGCTGCTCAATATGTATTTTATTGATACCCTAGAGAGTTCCTTTGTTCCTCACTGTATTGTGTGATACTTAACTGAAAACTTTGCAGAGGTCTGAGTAATACCGCATCTTTGCAATTGCCATTGCCAGCAGAATTTGTAATCTCATCAAAAAATGAAAACAGAGTTGTCTGAAAACAGGTAAATACTTAACATATACTGACTATCATTAATTACTTAAACTTCTTCCTTGGTCAGCTGGTCTGTTACTTTACCTGTAGCAGATGCACTTAAATGGCTGTACAACTTTAAGGTCAGCCCAGTGCATGTTTGAACACTGGCACAGCAGAAGCACTTTCAGGATCTTGCATATTTCAATTGATATTGCAAGATCCAATGGGAAATCACACACTTACAAAAGTAAAACATATTTATCATCTCTTGACTGCTGCTGTAGGACTGATAGTTTTAGAAATATGTGTAATCTACATCCATTAATGTCCTGGTTTCAGCTGGGATAGAGTTTATTTTCTTCCTAGTAGCTGGTACAGTGCTGCGCTTTGGATTTAGTTTGATAATAACATGGATAATGCGCTGATGTTTTAGTTGTTGTTAAATAGTGCTTACACTAAGTCAAGGACTTTTTCATTGTTGCATGCCCTGCCAGCCAGGAGGTGCACAAGGAGCTGTGAGGAAACATTGCCATCTGACCCAAACTGGCCAAAGTGATATTCCATACCATACAAAATCATGCCTAGTATACAAATTGGGGGCAGTTGATCCATATGGGCTGATTGCTGCTGCAGGATGGGCTGGGCCATAGATAATCCATGAGTGGGTGATGAGCAATTGTATTGTGCATTACTTATTTTCCTTGGATTTTATTATTCTCCCTCTTTTTCCTTTCCATTATTGTTGTTGTTGCTTTTATTATATTAATAGTATATTTTACCTTATTTCAATCATTTCACTGTTCTTATATCAATCCACAGGTTTTACATTTTTCTGATTCTCTTCCCCATCCCACTGGGTGGGGAGGGAGAGTGAGCGAGAAGCTGCATGGCAATTAGTTGCTGGTTGGATTTAAATCACAACAATTAAATAAGGGAATGGAACATACTGCAGTAACATACACTTCATAATCATAAGACCTCATTCTGCCCTTTCTGAATAGAGTCTGTAAAATTTTTTTGGCATTTTTGCATTTTCAGCACCATTTTTAAAATTCCCACATAATACCACCCTAATCTGTACCAGTCCAGGGCTTCTCTTGGTCCAAAAAACATTATTTCCTTGATACTGTCCTCTAACTCAGAGAGATATAGACTTCCCCCAATGCCTACCATTTTCTATTTGTTGCCTATTTTTGAAACACCCTGTAACTAGACCTGTTCTTTCAACAAGGTGATGAATGATAGCACATCACCTTCAAATACACACTGAAAATAACAGACAAGCACTAAAATCTGATACCTGTTCATGTTTTGTTCAAGGAACTATAGCAAATGCTGGGTATGTAATACACATGTAATACAGCCACATAGAAAAGTCAGGCTGTCACCACTCAGATAAAAAGTGGACCCTGTTGTCTTACTGCATTTTCATAAAATGAGGTGTAACACTAACTTGTCATTTACAGGGAGATTGACTGGTCATGTGCATTGAATTGGTCATGTGCATATGAAAGAAATTCCAGTATAAGGCCCTGAATGTAAGATGGCACCAGTTTCTCACTCTTTCTCCTAAACTTTCTACCTCTGGAAAACATACTTTGGCAACATAACTTCTATTGTAGTCTTGAACAAAAACTGAGTTTATTGAATATTGTCTAACCCTGCATCTCTTAGAACCAATAGGGCGAGTGATTGGCAGAGTTTAGTCCATAATTTTATGTTCAGATTTGAGTAGTGAGGCTCTGAAATTATATTTTATTCCATGCCATATCCATCAAATAATTCTGTAGGTAAACTGCAGTACTCGTGTATGTTACTCTGCAATAAATTGCTCTCCTTTTATAATGCATTGAGAAGAAGTTCATATAACATGTAAAAGTGAAAATAACTATGTCTCATTGATTTACAAGTATAAACCTTCACCTACATTTCTACTCCAACAGGAGAAATAAATAAAAAGGAAAAAGCCCATTATGATAAATGTTAATATTCAGAAGATAGAAGTCTGTAGTGATGTGCTCAATATTTGAAATAACAGCTGGTAAGACTTTGATAAGGGCTATTTCTAGTGAATCTCACTAACCCCAACATTTATCCAGCAGCTTATTCTTCTAGAGTCCCATGGAGAAGTCTTTGTCCCTAGGAGACAGAGTACAAGTCAGAAAATATGTTTAGGGCAAACCAAATTAATTGGTCATAATCATTAAATGATTTGTTAAATAGACACATTTGACCACTTCATTTCTATTTTACTGTTTGCATAGTCATAATGTAGCCATCTAACCTTCTGTGTGACACTGACAAAAAATGGTGATTCTGAGGCTTCATTTGGGTCCACAGTTGAATTTTTCTTCAAATGGCAAATTTACTTCATAATTAGCAGCACTTCAAAAAACCCTCACCTTTATGACTGCAAGCTAGGTTCTACATTCCAATAGAAATGGATGCTAATTAGGAAAACTTTTAAACTCCCAATTACACAAAATTAAAGTTTACAGGCATTGGCGGAAGAAACATGCTCACATGAGAAGACACTGGTTAACATAAATTCTCTGGCTAGCATTTTTAAAATTTTAGCCATTATTTGCAGGACTCTGGTAAATCTAAGCTTAAAAGTTTTCCCTTTACTTCCCAGGAGAAAAAGAAGACTTATTCTCAGCAATTCTCACTGAGATATAGAATAATACTGGATGTTTCTCATTTGAGTCATAACCTTCCTTGAGGACTAAAATATGATTGCTAATGTTGCTATGTGTCTACAAGTGAGTCTCATCACAATTATTTTTTACAGATTTAAGGTTAATAATGAATGATTCAAATGTAACAATCATGATTTCTTACACGCCAGCCGTGGTGCCTGGGAGAAGAAAGCGACACATCCTCGTCTTCTGCCCATTCTTTACTTTTCTTCTGTGCTGAAAAAACTGTTGGCTGTTGTTTCTCTATAAGTCACCCCCTGCTCATTTTTCGCTATTTGCACTTACTTGTCTCTTTCCACCCTGCATCCAGACCTGCTGCTGTAACACTTCTCAGGCAACATGAAATTGTGAAAAATGGATTCATGCTGTTTCACACCTTTCAGCACAGTTTTTAAACAAGACAAAATTAAAACAAAAGCTCTTTTTCAAGTGAAAAAAAAAAAAAGCTAAGTAAACTAATTACATTTCTTTCTTTCTTATCTTTCTGTTGCTTGTGCAGCTTCTTTCTCCTCTCTTTAGCTCCCTCTCTTGAATTTCTCTTTCCTATCTATAATAACTTACATTTAAAACTTTGGAAGACAAATTGCCCAAACTGTTTGGCTTGTTCATGGGAATGACTTTGCCAAAACAAACTATTTTTCAGCCTTTCCAGAACATAAATTTTTCAAGCCCCATTTCAAAGCTTGGCCAAAAGCCAGCAGGATGTTTATAAAAGAGTAGTCAGATAGATCCTCTCTTTTAAGTAAACTCCAGTAAAAGAGAAAGAGAGAATTAAAAGAGACATTTGGAAAAAGGTACCTCCATCAGCATCTCGATCATCCTGACTCAGATGATTTCCTCATGCCATCCCCTCCCCAGAGATCCATGGACAGAAAACCTTCACTCTCCAAACCCTTGCAGGTGGAAATAGTGAAAAAGCATCTCTTACGCCATGATGGCATGTTGGGTTAATCATGGTACAGTGATAAACTGTCACAGACATAAGCTCTTTGTCATAGTCCATTGTTATATTGCAATATTTTCAACCTATTCTTAGGCTTCCTTATGCTACTGATGCGTTTTTTTTTTTTTTTTTATAAACTCCTTCTTTTTTAAAATTTATACCGCAGTTCTGTGCTCTATCAAGGTGAGGGACACATGGTGCCAGGCTCTAACATGAAAGAATTTATAGTCTTTGTGTGAAAGAATTTATACTCAAAGTTAAACGTTTCAGTTGTAAATTCTGCCCCAGCACCTTCAGGCACCACATCAACAGACAACTGTGTTCTCACCACTGCTGTTCTTGAATTTCTTTGTACTATACACTTTCGAACAGTAGAGAAATGTGACAAGCCACAGCTTCTTATAAACAAATAGCTGATCCTGCTGAATGGATGAAACCTGTGCCCTGTGCTATCCATTTCTGGGGTTTTCTCCTTCAAAATTAAAATATCTTATAAATTGTACAAGTTTGGAATCCAGAAAAAAAAAAAATCTACAAATTTGACTTTCCTACTGCTTCCCTGAACTGCGGAGTAATTACCTTTTCCTGTGGTGGTGAAAATAATGTGTGAAAACTGGCTAAATTTTCTCGGGGAAATCCCTGAGCTGTTGAAAGATTCAAAGGGATCCTCTACAATCAACAGAGCAAGCCACAAGCTTGCTCCATGCAAGCTATTTCCAAAAGTAAAAGCAAAGCACCTAGTGTTTACCAGAGAGCAGAAATTGCTGTGAGAGTGCTTACAATAACTTTGATCAATCTAAACTGCAGTTGGTGAAAAAACCACACTGAAACCTTCTGTTATGGTTGACAGCAACAAAAAGAACTGAGGAATGAATAACCAGGATCTTTGCTGACAAAGAGCACAGATATCACACAAGGTCTTTGTCCCATCTCTCAATGGCTGAGAAGGTGAAATGTATTATCTCTGGGCACACTTAGAAGGGAGAGTCCGTCTATGCACAAGAATTTGAAGTTTTCTGCAAACAAGTGAAAGACGGCACAGCTGAAACTAAGGAAAATGCAACATAATGGGATTTTTAAACAGCAGTTGTATCCAGATTCTTTGATAAAGGTTAGCAGAAGTCCATCTCATGCCTTTTACCTCTATGCTAATGATATCTATGAGACAGTGGCCCATGCACTGTTTTGTGTTATTGCTTCACTCATGGCTTGGATCAATTATAGCAGCTGCCCATATCCCTCTGAAGAGCTAATCTAGACTCTAAAGATCCTTTTCCTGGTCCAGCATGGAAACACCACCTTTAAAACACTTCAGTGATTCACATTTTTTAATTTAAAGTTTATCTTGTTCTTCTCCAGTGAGCTGTATCCTCTTCAACACTTCTCAGATCACAGAGGAGGTTGAAACCACTAATATTTGCCACAGAATTAAAAATAATCTCTCATTCCTTCTGGGCATGTGTTGTGCTTCTGAAATATAATAGTGACTAGAGAGATTCTGAATACAGAGCCTAAGCTGAAAAACCTCTGTATAGTTGTTCTCTTCTCTTTTGATCATGTGGTTTGTAAAGCAAACAAACATTCAATTTGGATTGTCACCCACAGGGTCAGTAAATAACTCACTGGCTAATTTGTTATAAGTTCAGCTGCAACTAATTGATGCAAAATAAAACTTGTACTTATTAAATAAACAGCTCTTCTTTGATATATTTACTTCTTACACAGATTCTGAATCATTTTACAGAAATGTCCATGTATATAAGTTCCTTAAAAGACAAAAATGAAATGTTGCAAGCAAAAATATTCCCACATTTCATAAGCTCTTAAGTGTTTCTACTGCACATCAGTTTTCAAGTTATATCTGTTATTGAATGCTATGGATCCTCTTTTCCTATTCTGGTGGAAAATTTTGAATTTGAAATATAGAAAGCACATAAAGGCAATTCATTTGCCATTAACAACTCAATATTTGTTTTCTCTTATTAAACAGCACATATGGGTAGCAATATGAATTTCAAAGGTCAGTAATATTCAGGGTCAGGAAGGGGCAAGACCGTCTAAACTTACAGGAAGAGGCCCTTGACACCACTTTTCACAGTATGACATTTCTTGGTGTATGTATTTCCTCCTCTTTCCTGTCTCCCCACCACTGAATTTTACAATCAGCCACATAATTAGAGCCACATCAGCAACCTCCCTTCTGCCCAAGGCCAGTAGGAATCCAAGAGAGGACTGAGCAGGTTCAACCAGAATTTTTCCCAACAGTGTATGGGTCCAGTGGTTCAAACAAGCTCAGAAAACACAAAGAACAATTACACCGGGGTCAGAGTCTTGCATCCCATAGCAAGAGCCATCCATTAGCTGTTTTCTTTTTGAATGCCACTTGTGTGCCTTACAAATTAATTAACAGAGGAATTCACTTGCACTTCAGTTGTTCATTTCTTTATGTAAGTGACCTTACAGGGTTGCATAACCCAGTACAACACTGTGATTCACTGCAGTGTTCTGCCATATTTGGCCTTATTAGCAGCTATTTGAGAATAGCTGTTCACTCTGGAGAGACATAATTTATAGTGCTATATAAAGGTCTCTATATTTTTCCCTCGTGAAAAGGATTACTGCAACATTCTTATCTGTAATGCAATCCAGAACAGGAAACACTCATTGATTTTTGAGGAGGCGTTTTCAATATGGTGACCTGATCCCTGCTTTTATTTGAAGTGTAATTATAGAACAAAATACTAGGATGGGAGGTGTGTGTTGTAAGGGGAAAAAATCAAATGCACAGTTTTTCTTGACATTTACTGGAACAAAAAACCTTGCCTGTTTTCTAAATGCTAATGAACAGTACACAGAAGAAGAACCAGTGCATTTTTTCACAGAATCTGAATACCCATTGCTTACACCAATTGCAACGACAGCATTCTGAAAAACGGGATGAGGGCAAATTTTCACTCTTAACATTAGCTCTTTTCCCAGAGAGGAACAGAGAAGTGCTTCATGAACATTTTAAAATTTAAATCAAGGAATAAATTCCTTGTCATCTTGTCCTCCTGCACTATGATATGACTGACATTTTCTGGATTTTGACAGAGCTCCCCCTAGTTATGTCAGTGTAAATGGAAGAGCAAAAGCAAGTTTGGTGCTAGTGTTAGTCTATTTGCCAGTAAAGCCATAATTTTTTGCTGCTTTAACCTATGTACTTCATAATTCCTACAACTTGAGAGAATTCATCAGATATGACATGCTGCCAGTGATAATAGGAAATCATTTTTGTTGGGAAAAGCAAACCTTCGATTCTTGTTAATCTGGATTTTTTATCGGTAACTTCTTCCTGGGGCTGGAATATGGCCATTTCCTGCCCTATCAAAGCAAACTTCAAGCAGGCTCTACAGACTTCACCTGAAGTAACATCATTTTCAAGCTGTGAGACACTAGGAAAACACTGAGAAGTGAACAGCAAATTTCATTTAAGGCACCTGCTAGCAGAAGTCACATTTGAGGGCATTACACATGTCCCAGGAAGGAGCCAGCACTTTTGAATATTTGGATCTTTATAGCTTTTTCCTTCTCTTGGAGAAAATGAAAAAAGGATATACTTATATTGTCCATGTATCTATATCGGATGCTTCGAAAAAGAGTATTTTTATTCTTTATTATCAAGTTACACCTTTCCTTCTGCTTTATATGATGCAGGTAAAACTTAAAAACCCACAGGAATTGCTTGGTAGTTTTATGAAACTTTTAAAATGCAATATTTATATTTCACTATTATTATCATACCTTCAGAGTAAAGACCTTAACAGTACAGTGAATACCAGGAAGTTCAATGATGCCACTGTATGAGGTAATAGAGAGATGTCAAATACTGCTGGAGGACACACATACAAATATGTCTTGTTTTCTTAGTCCCTTCATCTTTAGGGAGAATAAAAACAGATATTCTCTAATCAACAGGGCACAAGGGTTGTCACTGTCCTGATCACAACTTTACAGCCACCTCCACTGCAGCTATCACTTAGGAGATGTTGCCATGTGTTTCCACCCAGCTCTCATTTTCATAGTGTCATGAGCTTCCTGCAGTCAGAAGATAACAGTGTGATAGCAGGTCCAGATGAGTCAGCCCAGGGGCTATAGAGATGATAGATAGGATGGAAGAGAGTTCAATCATGACCTTTCATATCAGAGCCCTATGAAGCAACTTGCATTTGTTGTAAGAGCTGCTGTCTGTGAATATGTTGATTTTGGTCAGAGTCCAACACCCACCTTCATCATGATTTCCTTGTGCTGGCTGTCTGAAGTGGCGACATCATAAACACCATGTGACCAAGTAAACAGGACTGCACATTAAGAAGTACTTTATTATTAGGAAGATATCATAGAGCTGGAACAGATACCTGAAGCAATTGTACAAACTCCTCTCTTGGAAGTTATTGGGATTTGTCTGAATGAAGCCAGAAGTGTTAATTCAGAATTGGTATAGGTCCTTTTTTGAGAGGGAGGCAGGTTATATGACTTCTTGAGGTCACTTCCAATATTTATATGATTTTGTGAATGTAGCTTGAGTTTTCTGTAGGTAGCCAACACTTTTTTTTTTCCACTCTCTAATTTGTGATGGAATTGGAGCTGCTCTGAGAACCGATCACATCACCTATCCAAACCTCACAATGCTGGGCTAATTCTTTCAAGTAAAGAACAGTGATCTTGATGCATTGCTGTATCCTTCAGATTTTGGTAATGAACTTTTTTTTTGCCCACTGCTCTGATGACTTTACTTCAGTGAGGACGTATAACTCCTTTCTTCCTGCTGCAGGTCTGCTTATTTAGCAAACATTTTAATTAAATTTCACTATTAATTCAGTCCCCTTCCCACTGTCCCTTAGACCTGCATATCAGACAGAGCAGTCTGTACAGAGAATTGAAAAGAAGATGACTCTGGTACTGTGAAAAGAAGGCAGCTGAAACAGTAAGCTGTAAACATACACATTTAAACTGAGCTGAAAGAGTAGTTGCCAGTGTCTTTTTGTGACATTGAAAAGGATGGAGCCCTGCATAAATCTACACTGACCCCACTGATGATGTATTTTTTTGTGGACTGTTAGTGAACTGAAAGTACATATAAATTTGCTGATAACATGAATCAGAAAAGTGTGTAAGCACTGTGGCATACAGGTTAAAAAAAATTAAACTTGATAAACTGAAAAAAAATAGCACAAAATCTGAAAGATAGAATTCTGCAAAGAGAGGAGCAAAGTGGTCCATTAAGGAAGACATTAAAATAATGAGTCTAAAATGGGAAATTATGTAGCAAGGAGCAGTACTACAGGGTATAATGGATAAGTAACAAAATAAAAGTCAACTATATGAACCTGCAGAGTAAAAGAAGACAACTCCATATCCTTATTAACGGGGGAGTTACACATAAAACACAGGAAGTAATTATTCTGCTCTATTTGGCATGGAGAAAGCCACTGCTGGAATAGTGGGTCCAGTGTGATCCTTATACACTGATGCAGTGGAAAATTATTGGAGCCTACATGAGGGATAAGAGACATAGAAACATGATTTAGGAGGAAAGAATTTGGGTTTGTTGTGAAATTTTTGATTATGCAAAAGATTGCTGTAGGAATGATGATTCACTGTACTCTTTGCAATGTCTCCACCAAACAGCTACTGAAGAAGATTTAAGATCTGATTCCTCCACAGAACAGATGGGTAGACTGTATGATACCTTTGAGATCCCTCCTCTACTCTTTCAGAATATGATGAGTGGGACACAACTACAGTATGTTCTAAGGAGTTATCTTGCTAATCCTCTCTGAAATCCCTTAGCTGGTTTTGTGGGTAATTGTGTGAGAGCAGTGTGAATAAAGCAATTAAAACTGAGGACCAGAGGGCAAAGAAATATTGCCAGAAACTCCTGCTCAGATCAATTCCACTGGCTCTATTTAAATCCTTCTTCATTTGACAGCTTGCACCAACATCCTGCATAGGCCCCAGGACACGTATGCATTTCTGGGAACTGCTTAATTCAGACTCTCTAACTCCTTTCTCCTCACACAAGTAGTACATACTTGCCATCTGATATCCCTCCTGCAGAATACTCTTGCAGAACCTAAAGCGGCCTCAGAAAAAGGGCATGTTCCTGTCAAAACATTTCCACCCTGTTGAATAAGACTTTATTGCTGGGTAGCCATGGGAATGTGGCTTCCATCAAACCGAGTCTGTATAAATGTGCATCTCATTGTTCTAGTTCATCAGCCACGAGTTATGATTTGGGAGGTAACACAGAGTGAGAAACCTCTGGAAAAAGCCCTTTACAGAAAAGATGTAATCTAAATACTTGCAGAGACCTCCTCATTGTGATATTTCAGCAACTCAGAGATTTTACTGTGTTTTATATTTTCAGCATTATCTTAAAATTGCCCCACCCAAAGAGGAAGAAAAGCATTATATCTCTGTGCAGATTGGAATCTGGATTGCAAAACTGAGCAATGTACAGGACTCAGAAAATGATGGCAAGTTTCCCCAGCTGCAATGTTCTGCCAGCATGATCTACCCTGCCAGTGCCTACTGGTGACGTATATTCCTTCCTGTATTGTGTAATTCTGACCCCACATAAAATTTCCTTCTTGACTTATTATTTACTTATAGGGGGCATTCTCTGGGTCTGCAGATAGCTGCACATAGTATCAAGAACCAAGAGGCAACAATCCAGCTCCAGAACCTTTCTGTAAAATGTTTATATGTTAATTTTTCTCACTTTGAAGCCAGTATTCCTCATCTCAATGCAAGCTGAAGTTTCCCAGCAATACTCTCCGTAGAAACATACAAACCCAAATGCATTTCCTCCTTCTTCAGGTGAGTTTTAGGGATCACAGCTTCACTGATTCTCTGGCAGGTTTGCAGCCTTGTGCCACTTCTCCTGTCTTATCTACTGGTTCACAGATATTCTAAGTGCACCAACGACTAGAGTCCTCAGCACTTGCTTTTGTTTGTGGTAATGGCTGATCCTGTCTCACATAAGAAGGGAAACAAACTACAGGACATTTTTTCTACTTCTTCTTCTTCAGGGTGAGCATTAAGGTACCCTAGAAAATTACTGAGTGCTGTTGCCTTTCTAGATCAGAGAACTTGGGTTGCTGATGGGAAGAGTCATAAAGGCAACCTCTTTATTAGGGGGAAAATACTGACAGAGAAAATTCTTGCTAGTGACAATCAGACCTGAGTGAACACAGTTGAGAAGCACAGCTGGTACCTTTGAAGTGCAGGTGCATACCTAAAACGCAAAGATATCCTGAAATACTATTGGTAAGTGCAAGACCAAGAAACTGTACCAGCAACTTATTACTTAGAAAGGGGAAAAATAGTCTGGAAAAGAGGGAAGAAATCCTGGGGAAGCAGTAATCAGCAACTGCTGCTGGTTGTCTTAGCTGAAATAATAGGAAAGCCATCTGCAAAAACAAAAACTGGTCTGTGAGAAAGCACATTGTCTTTTGGTTGCTCTCCAAGAAAAATAGAAATTAGCATTATCTATTAGCTATTCCACATGTTGGAGTCCTATTATCCCTGTGATATAATTCTGACTTTATCTTTACCCAAAATGGAGCCTTTTTTTCCGAGTATTCCACCTGCATGAACTTTTCAGTGAGATTTCCTAAATAGGTTGGACCATCACTGGGGACACCTGACTGAATCCAAACCCTTTGATGGGGATCATTTTTGAAGTGTGGCTTTGTCTGTCACTGATTTTGAGGTTCTTCTCTAGGGAACAGTTTGGTGAGTGCTGTACTGGTACTAGGTGTGCATATAACTAACTAACCATGATCGTATTTGCTGCTTTACTAGCTATAATTTCCTAGTAACCTGTAATATTTAAATATATACTAGTTGTTAGTATTTATTACTGTGACTATTGGTATACATATACATATAGAAATACTTGCTTTTCTGGTACTAACTTTGAATAACTTTATATATATATATTTGCCTTAATAAAATAACTTTACTTGCTTTAATAAATTTTACTTGCTTTAATAATAATTTGCAGCAATCTGTAAAAAAGATATTTAGAAAATTAATCTTATGTGTCTTTGGATATTGTGAAATCAAGCAAACACAGTGTCACAAGAGGCCTTTAAATCACCACTGTTGCCTAAATGCAGGTCTACAGCAATTACTACTAATACCAGTTGGTTTTTCATTTTGATCTTTTTTTACTTTATTGTTTATCATGCATTAGAAAACTATGAATGCCAGCAGTGGAATAAGTAAAGTATTATAAGATTACAGAGCATGGTTTGGTTCCCATACCTACCGATATCTGCAACTCTCCTGATGAATGTGACCATTTGATGCTATGTACCCATTACAGAAGAAAAAAAAGGGGGAAAAAATAGAAAAAGTGGAAGTTGAGGGATGAAGGGAATTTTTATGAAAAGACAAGCAGTTCTGGGAAAAAGTGGCCAAATACTGTGGCTTCAAAACAGGCATCAGCAGCAGAGGGGAGGAAACTGAGGCAAATACAAGACAGGAGAAAGCAGAAATTAAGTAGGAGCATTGCTGGGAGTGGGCCTGGAAAAATGGTCTCCTTCAGTCCTCCCCTTGTTTCATCCTCATTCTAGACTGGGAACACAGCAGAATAGCCTGAACCTCTAGATCAGTGGCTCATTTCATTGCACACAGAAACGCTCTTCAGTTATTGGAAAGACCTGTCCTTGATTTCCACATTTAGCTGAAGTGGAGATTTGCACCAGCTTTAGAGAACATGATACACAGAGAAGTTGTACATATCTAGAGCTGATGTCAAATAGGTGATTTCATTACTATTAAGTATGCAATGATACTAGCTGTTTCATCAGTAGGGAACAGCTTTTCTTCTTGACCACTTTGGCCTCTTTACCTGTCTGTAGTGGCATATCTGCACAGGTTGGAGCTCATTGTACTGCTTGTGGGTTTTGATAAGATTTGGTGAATAGATTATTGCAACGGAGTATTTGTGACTTTGTTCAGAATCACTGTCTCACCAACAGCATAGAGTAAAGACTTGTAAAAATGAAGAAAATTGGTAAAACAGGTTTTGATTCCCACGTTATTCTGTCTGGGTGAGAGGAGCCTAGGTATACACAACTCTACTTATTCATGTTTTCTGTCTGTCAGGACATGTCTTGGGCTTTCCTCTTTTTCAGTGCAGTGTGGCTAGTCCCCATGTACCACCAAGGTGAACTAGAAACTACATGTTCCATGACATGCAGAAGCCCACGCTTCTTGCCATCAGAAAGATAATGATACACTTTTCAATCTGACAAACCTCCTTTCACTGATAAATGCTCATTTTAATTCCCACTGACCTCATGCACAACCTAAGCACTTCCTGCAATCCAGGCTAGTCTAGACAGAAAGATATTTACCCATTTTAAATGAGTTCTCCCAGAAGGGCTCATAATAAGGAAAAATGTGTTGCATTCACTGAGAGCCTTCAGCTTCTGTTCCTTCAAATTATGTCACCAAAACTAATGGAAAGTTGATCTGATTTCTCTTGACTTCATCTCACTTCACTTCATCCCTGAATAGTAATAAATAATCAGCAGAAATTGGTTTAACTATTAGCGTTTCTGGAGGTAAAATGTATTTTGCAGTGTTGTCACATTGTTTTTTCTGGGGGGTAGGGGTGAATATGTGTGCCTGTCACGGGATGGCACTTCTGGCTCCTCCACTAAGTCTATAAGGTCCTATACCCTCATCCTCTTTCATCTGCTTCAGGGCTTTATAGTCACCACGTACTCTGGCACATTAATCCAAGAAAAGAGGTTCAGAGCTATTTCTGCCCAGAATCAGGTCTCCCTATATAGTCAGTGAGAGGTGGTTGTTAGGGCAGCAAAGCAAGGCACAGAAACCAAAAGATCTGAACATAACAACATAACACCATCAACTTCTCTTCAGTCTTGCACTGTCAGAATTTCCAGTTCTGCAGACCTGGGGAAAAAAAATGGCTTAATAGGTCTCTTGGTCTTAGATTTGGGATTAGGCAGCCGTATTTGGTAGTGTCACTACAGCAGTGGTTATCAATACACTCACAAAAGTGGTTGTTTCTAAAAGGCAAGCACAAATATTCTGAGGCAAACCTTACAATACAAAATTGTCTGGTAAAATTTTTCTCAGCTTCACAGGGGAAGCTGATGGGAGGCACTAGAAGAAAATTGTTTTAAGGATCCCATATTGAAATGCTAGCAGTACGTACATTTGCAAAAACCTCAAGTGCATAACTTGATTTTGGGGACAAATTTTGTGGTCTGCATTCTTGCTCAAATGAAGATTTCAATCATATATCTAAGCCCTGCTTTAAATTATTCGCATATGTATTTGTCTTTAGATGCAGCCATTCCACTGAGATAGGGAATACAAATGATGTTTATAATTCTTATGGATTCCAGTTTCATTCAAATTGGACTTTGCTGCCTGCTCACATCTCAAAAGATATAAATTTTGCTGGCAGGAATACACACAACTTAAAATTGTGTGATCTAAATTTGTCTTCTGCTTCTTCTTCCTGCTCCTTGATTTTTAAATAACAACAACTCACAGAGTGATCATTAGACATATATCTACACTGGTTATTAGGGTCAGCTTTGAAGTTATCTACAAGGACTCTCAGGTACATAACAAAACCTTTTACCCATATTACAGCTATCTACACAATATTCCTTATCATAGTGGAGTGGAGCTGTATTACAATTTCGTCAAGGATGTCTTTTCCCTCCTTCTGGACATGAGAGGAACTGAGATGGGGGTGGAAAGGGGATGCTGGTAGTCTCCTTGTGCTAAATACTACCATAGGGAGATCAGTTCAACAGGCCTCCCAGAGGATGGCATGGGAGTCAAGGATGGCCTACATCTGGCCCTTGGTGCATCGACTAAATGAGACTGGTCTGAATGGCTGATAACTACTGTGAGCCCACCAGCAGATCTCTGAGCCTGATCCTACTCTGGCCCTAGGAAGGAAGAGTGGCTCTTCCCCTGATCAGAATAGGGTTGCCAGTAAGGAGAGGGCATCTAAATTGACTCTGTAAACACAAAAGAGACAGAAGTTTCTGTCCATGTAAGGACTTCCCCTTTTAGCGTTTGCGAAGACTGAATGCCCAATAATAGGGGAAAATAAATGATTGAAGGAGAGTAGGGAGAAGATCTAATCCTTGATGTGATTATTAGTTTTCCTTCCCTGGATGGCTCAGGCAGCTCCTACAGCTGGGACATTAGTCATATACTACACTTCCATTTACACTGTAGTGTAAGTGTAATTTCTAAGGATGTTTTGCATCACTACTCTTTGGTAGTAGAACCTTACTCTCTCTATTAAACCAATCCCATGGGTTTCTGATTTTTAAGCAAGATTTCTAAAAGCTCAAGAACTGACACTCATTAAGATGACTAGTCTCGAAAATACAGTTGTGAAAACGGGTTTACCCCTCAGCTCTGGGTATATTATCTCAAGGAACTATTAAGATTTATTTACTATTGCCAAATCCTTCTGAGAAAATTAGGTTAGCACTTCATGCAGACTGATTACTTTGCTTCAACCTACGTGTCAGATTTTATTACATTCTCATATACTTTATATCAGTGATTATTTGAAGGAGGAAAGCACCAAAGATAATAGAGAAAGAAGAGGTATATGCTCAACTCAACATACCTCAGTACTGCTGTTGCCCATAAATAGGCTGTTGATTTAAATGGAGCACTCAGCCAAGCTGAGCAGGACTTGGGCTACAGTCTAGTGCACAAACTAAAAAACAAATAGGAAACCTATTCTCTGCTAGTGTCATAGTTACTTATCTTGGGATTAGACCTGAATTCCTTGTACTTGTCTCGTTAGGTAAATTTAAAACCATTTGAAATATGACAGGAAGGATAATGAATCAAATAGTTTACTTTTTTTTTTTTTTTAATTCAAATGACTGTTCTTGCATCTTGAAAGAAATAGGAAGTAGGGATTTAAATAAAGTACCACAATGCTAAATCATACCATTTTGAGATATGATCACAAAAATTAAATTTGCAATTTGGTAAAATATCTTCCCATATTTGCCTTTGTAACATTTTATTAAAAGTGTTTTACAAGGCCAGTAGTGTTGCTCTCAAGGTGAAGAAGCTAAGTCACAGATGAGTGAGATTTGGGTTTTCAAGGACATGCCAAGGGAATGAGGGTCTAACTTTCTAAAGGTACACATAGGACATCAGCTTGTGGAGTCAGCAGAGATAAAGGCCTGGACCAGTGGTACTGTTTGGAGCTCAGATTCACTTTCTGTCTTTGGGACAGATAGCAATTGTGCCTGGTCCTTGAACAACACACAAGTTGATGTATGGGAAATCATCTAGATTCCCTAAAGCCTCCTAGAAATTTTGCTTGGGTTTCAAATAGGATCAGTTGTAAACCCTTAGCTTTCAAGCTGTGTGTGCCTTTTTCATGCCTCTGCAACTGCACATCAACATTTGGAGTGGAAAGCCTCAACTATCCACACAGACAACTGAGTGAGGTTGAGTTTAACAAAGACATCACAATGCCATGATGGAGATTACTTGGAAAATGTTCTCCCAGATTATCTCCAAATAATTAGACAAAGGAATTGACATTTTTTCAGAGGGCTTCTCCTGTTAATTTCTTTCTGAGTGTGATAAGCAACTCAGTATTAGTATGTATTAGTGTGATGGGACAAAGCCTAAGAAATAGATACATTTAGGTATTGCAAAACCACAGAATAGCTGAGATTGAAAGGCATCTCTGGAGACTGTTGAGTGCAACCTGCTGGTCAAAGCAGGGTAAGCTAGAGCAGGTTGGGCATGATTGTGTCCAGTTGTGCTTTGAATATCTCCACAGATGAAGACTTCATGGCCTATCTGGTCAGCCTGTGCCAGTGTTCAACAATTTTCATGATTAAAAGTTTTTTTCCCATGTTTAAATTGAATTTTCTGTACTCCTGTTTGTGCCTAATGCCTTATGTTCAATGGTTATCACTGAGAGAAGCCTGGTTCTGTCTACTTCATTCTCTGCCACCAGGTATTCATCCACATGGATAGGATTCCTCTAATCAAATTTTTGTCCCTGCATTGGACTCACTCTGGTGTGTTCAAGCCTGTCTTGCACTGGGGAGTGGAGGACCACACCCAGCACTCCGGATGTGTCTCACCAGTGCTGAGTAGAGGGGATCACATACACAGTAAGTAGCAGAACTGTCTTAATAATCAAGTTCATAAAAAAATCTCTGCAGTTCACAAAAACATAAGACATTTTAATAAATATCTGAACCCCATATTTCTAATTATGCATGATTGAACTTATTTTTGCAGCACTATATGTTTGGAATAAATACTTAGAGGTTATTTATGTCAGAAGGAAATCTTATATTGAATACCATGTTACTATCATGAAACTGAACATTGCCTTCCTTTTGCATAAGCAGAAATTTAAATATAAATCCACTTAAAATTTAGTACAAAAGATGACCACTAGGAAAGGAAAGCAGAGAAAAAAGAAAAACTTCTACACAATTTTCTACATGTTCTTAAATCTCTAAATGATATTTTTCTGAATCATGGTAAATCAATATCACAGCAGATGGTGCCTGACAATTTCCATCCTGTTACCAACAGTGTCTCCACAAACATTCAGTCTTTTGTATTCTACAAAATCTAGCTCACAGAGATAGTTGCTCCCAAATCTTTAGTTATAACCTCTCTTTTTGCACATGTAATATTTTTGAGACCATAATGCAAGAATTAACAATGGAAGTTCATAATCTTGCTGTACTACGGAACAAAGTAATTTTAGTGTCTGTCTATAGTAAAGGACCATGATGATTCTGAAAGAAACATCATAAATAATAGAAATCTGGCAAACTAGTGTCAAGAGGGTTACATTTTAGCCATAAGTAGATCAATGTACTTAGCACTTTATTCTTGATCAAAATACAAGAAGAGACATCAGATTTCACTGGTTTTCAGCAGATCAGAAGAGTGTTCAGATTATTAGCTAGATAAAAGAGGTGCACTTTGTTACGCTCCAAACCACAGGAAAATAGATACTGACCTTCACATTAGCACTGAACAGAGTTTTCCAGAGCCACTTCAAGCTGTGCCATCTGCTCATGTAGCTGAGGAAGATTCAGCATATTCCTAGTTAGCTTCTTGATAACAAGAGGTTAAAGAGATCCTGTCAGCACTCTATGTCATTGCGGTGCTTCAAACTACAGGTAGATAGGTAGGGACTGATAATTTAACTGAGAGATTCCTGAGCAGTGCCTGGAAGTTCTCTAGGAGGGAGGCTCAGCTTACAGGTGGTCCTGTCCATCATTTTTATCCTAAAATAAAGGAGCAACCAGACTAAATAACCATGTGGAATGGGCACAGTGGTGCTGATTTAAGAAACTGCAATATCTCAGAAAGGAGGTACTAAATATATCTATGGAATACTATGACACAGGAGACATTATAGCACATTACACCACTCAGCACTGGTGAGGCCACACCTGGAGTACCGTGTTCAGTTCTGGGCTCCTCAGTTCAGGAAGGACATTGAGGTGCTGGAGCGGGTCCAGAGAAGAGCAACTAGGCTGGTGAAGGGACTTGAGCACAAGTCCTGTGAGGAGAGGCTGAGGGAGCTGGGGTTGTTTAGCCTGAGAAGAGGAGGCTCAGGGGAGACCTCATCACTCTCTACAACTACCTGAGAGGAGGGTTTAGCCAAGGGGAATTGGTCTCCTCTCAGGCAAGTACCAGTAAGACAAGGGGGCATGGTCTTAAGCTCTGCTATGGGAGGTATAGGTTAGATATTAGGAAGAAATTCTTTACAGAGAGGGTAATCAGGCACTGGAATGGGCTGCCCAGAGAAGTGGTGGATTTTCCATCCCTAAAGGTGTTTAAGAAGAGACTGGATGTGGCACTTAGTGCCATGGTCTAGTAACCACAATGGTGGTAGTGGATCAAGGGTTGGACTTGATGATCTCAGAGGTCCTTTCCAACCAGGCTGATTCTATGATTTTTAAATACTTAAACTCCTTTCATACCCACTTGTTTAGAAAAGCACATTCAAAGGTAAATGAAGGCTACCTAAGACAACCCTCTTCATTGTTGGAAGCCTAGTGTCATTAGTATATCCTAAGTAAACAAAATGAGAAATTACTAAATCTTCTATTAAGCACTCTCAGATATATTATGATTATGTGGAAGAAATATCATGCAAGATGAATTGTTAAACAGCTAACAGAAACATTGGATAAAGAAAAATTATTTAATGGAGAGTATTATGAAATTACAGATGCTTCAGTCACTAATAACATGAAATGTATGAGAAAGCAGAGGTGATCAGTTGCTTCCCAAGTGGACAAGCTACTTTTGTCCTCCCCAGTAAAGGAAAGAGATAGGGCACAGGGCATAAATGCCTACAAGTGTTTTGCACTATTTTCCAACACCTGTCTATGTGTGGCATACTTATTTTATTAAGACTTTTAGAAGTTTGGTAAAACTAAGACACTAATACAAATCCCCAACTGAAATCAGGCTGTTCAGAGTGGGAGTGATAGTGGTATCATTTTGCCTGCATTTCTTTGTCAGTGAAATATAGACAGATGTGCACTCAGCAAACAGCTGTGTCAGTGGTATGTAAGACTACTCAGGATCTTTCCTCCAGCAGATCACAGCCCTCTTGCTGCTGCATCACATCTGCAGCTGCTCCATGAGCCGGATTTCAAAAAATTTTATAATTTTTTTATTTGTCCATGAGACTCTTTGGCATATTCATGCCACTAATTCTGCTGCCGCATATAAGGTTGCAATAGGGCAGGGAAGAGATAAGAGTCAGATGAGGCAGGTACTTCAGTCTTCAATAGTTTCAACTGCAATATAAGGAGATACCTCTTCAGCATGCCTTACCTGGCCTTTATTCACAAACCCTGAGCTTCCTCCTTGTACAAGCTTGACAGCCCTTTGCCTGAGAGCAAGGAAAGGCAATTAAATACGTCACTTTACTGAGAACTGAGCCAAATAATCTGAATAGTTATCAAGCCCTCTCTTCTCCATCAAAGTAATACACTTAGAAAACAGCTAGGATTTCTGTTCTGCAGAATACCCTGGAAGACTCAACTCTGAAGTCACAAAACTGAATTTTTTAAATATCCCCAACAAACACATACCCTGAAATGTTTCAGTTTTATCAGGGTTTCTATATTTTCAAATTATTTCCTAGGCCTCCTATCTTACAGTTAGCAGATGGACCGTCCAAAGAAGCTCTGAAGTGGTTTCATCAGTGACTGGGGAAGATGGGTCCCAGATCTTCATGTTGCTAAGGGGCTGGCGCAACTGGAAGCCCTCAGATTCTCTATCTCCATGAGAGTCAGACAGATTTGCTGCTTCTAGGCCCTCAGCACCATAAGCCATCTTGACATGCCTGGCAACCTCCTCACCTTAATTTACATCCTGGAGGAAATTCTCTGCCTAGTCTTGATGTTTAATTTGTAGATGACCACCACAAAACAACCTTATTCTTCCTAACTGAAGAGAGAAATATCATTCCTGAAGTGTGATCCATCTCATTGCAGGTTCATTGTAAGAGGAATTGTGCCCTAAAAGTGCCTATTTCTTTCCATTGACTGCAAGGAATACCTAGAGTGCTCAGACATACTAGTCATCCAAGATGATTCACCCTACACATCAAGCAGAAGCTGAAATGTAGATGGGACAAATCTGTTATAATATTAAGATTTGATGAGGCAGAGATGAGGGGTTTTTTTTCCTAAAGTGAGGCAAAAGGGACACCTCACCTGTCTCCCCACTCACCAGGCTCCAGAACATCTCCTTGCTTTCTTTGTAGTCCATATAGCTGATATTATTTCCTAGTGTGTGACACAAATTCTGGGAGGACAATACATAGACTGGGAACACAGGCTTTCCTGTCACTGGTAAGTACTCTTTTTACTTTGGTATTCTGTACCTGAGGTTATACAGTAATGCCAATAGACCACAGGAGCCCCTTAAAATGACCAACAGATCCTTTTGCAAGGGGGTAAGTAGCCCCCATTAGAGAGGATGACAGATTCCCTTCAAGCTAGACTCTTCTTGCTTTTCAAAGCTGCTCTAATTCATCCCTGCAGTTTGCAGGAAACTGCCAAAATTCAGCAGAGAGAAAGCCCTTAGGCTAAAGAAATAGTTTGTCCCATCAAATTCCATTTAACTTTAGCTGAGTTATAAACTGTTAAAAACCACAAACTCCCCATTAAAACTTGAAATCCTCAAGGAAGTTTATTTTTGGCAAAGTGACAAAACAAGTTAAAGAAGAGGTTTTAGTGCATTGGTTTATTGCACTGCCAAGCAGCACCGGTGGGCTCTGGAGAACACGAAATAGCGGGAACCTGAGCCAGGTCTGGTTGCTCTGGCCATACTTCTCCTTACACCTATACATAGTCCCTTCATATCCTGGTACACAAAGCAAAACCTGTCCAGTCCAACAAAACATTTAACCAGCTTCTAAAGATATGGCATCGAGCACCAGCTTTCCCTCTCCTGTCTGGGATGACAGTCTTCTCTGGCTAACAGCTAATGCAGCAGCTGGAGCACTGGACCACTCGGCCAGCAAGGCTAAGTCCCACAGGATAACCTGCTCCTCAGAAGGAGAATGTTAAGGTTACAGAGATGAAGATTTCTTTCAAGATTTTTCTTAAAAAGAGAAAAGTTAAATTTATAATCGCATGAATAATCTCCATATCCATCATGATATAGTCTACTTTTATTCCTCTGTTCTATTTTTTCCCTTGTTGTGATCCAATTCATCCCACATAGTGTAATGATATTCCTTGCAGAGGGAGAGAATAGTGATTGCACATGTAACCATGATATGATTTTTCCTTCATTTTCTGGGGCCTTCTAATGCTGATCAGGTCTTTTTTCTCCCCTACAACATACAAAAAATACTGGTGGACTGAAATGCATTTGATAAATTTTCTTTTATACTTTCTTCCTAACTTCCTGCTACTGATGTGTCACAGAGTTCTTTTGTTTGATTTAGTTTTGTCTACAAAATTCATTACAGTCAGAAAAACTGTTATGTTGTTTAATCAATGCCCCTGGCACCATAAAAATGTTGTTATTGTTATTATTTTTATTATATTTTTGTCACTACTAGCATATATAGTAATATTGTTGCTATCTTAAATGAATTAACAGCATTTTTATTGCCTTCTCCTTCAGATTTTACTGACAGAAATTTTTGCCTGACAAAAATAGTTTCTTTAAAAAAAATTAAAAATTCACACGATAGCTTATCATTTCATGCCTTTGTTACTACGTATTTTTTAAACACCTTCACCAGGTTCCGTGCTTATAGTATTCAAAAATTTACAGTTGGTCAGCACATATCTAAGTTAAAAGCATTTAGCTCCTCTAATATTTTCTCCTGAGTATCAGAAATTGTGACAGCGATGTTGCAGGGCCTCAGACACTGCTAAATTCCAATGAACAATTAATCTGAGTTGTATAATTTGACTTCAGAGCATACAAAAATCTGAATTCATCTACAACTATGTACCACTGCAGCCTGCTACAACTGTTGAAAATAGAAAGGCAGACAGAAGATTATTACAGGCAATTGTAAGACAGCTAGTGAGCCCTTATTTAAGACATTTTTTCCACCTTTCTTTTCTTGTATGAGTGAAAGGAAGGTTGAATCAATCATTAATGAAACCTGGCCGAACATCAGAGAGTCAAGTAACTAGTGAATAAATACTGATTTCAGAATAGAAATCGGTATTATAAAATGTACCTTTTAAATGAAAATTTAAAGAAAGGTTGTGGAATTGCTCTCATTGGAGATATTCAAGAACCATTTGGATGCAATCCTGTGCCACGTGCTCTAGGATGATCCTGTTTGAGCAGGAAGGTTGGACCATATGACACACTGTGGTCCTTTCCAAGTGGAGCCATTCTGTGATTCTGTCAAGATAAGATCACACTCTCCCAAAAGGAAATTTGTGTTGTTCTAATACAGCTCTAAAATGCCCACTTGACATTAAAAAAATCACAGATGAGACTTCCTATTTGAGAACCTTTAGAACACTGTACTGCATTTATATGCAAAACATCCCTTCACTTACAGTTCAGGTAGATTGCACACAAGTGAGAAATCTCCAGAAAGACTAATGAAGAGCAACAGCTGCTCTACATAGATTTCAGGTATCTTATTGCAAAGATTTAGTACACAGTGTTTGCAAGGAGGAGCTTTGAACCTGGGAATGAGCCCTTTTACTTGTAGAAGCGAGACGTCCTTGGCAGATATCTTACCAGAAACCATTGGATTTTTGTATCCATTTTCTTCAGTTTATGAGGAGAGAAGGACTCCAGCCCCATCGAGCTCTGTATGCTGAGTGTCAGCCTGTCCTTGGCTGATGAGAAAACTGGAGCTAGGAGAAGTGATGGATGGGCTCCCTTCACATTCAACCTCATGGCAAAGTGTTTCTGAGAGAAGTATGGTGGAAGATGACATGGAGAAGAAAAAAGTTGGAAACTGCCTCAGAATTTTGCTGGCAAATCAAGAAACCCATTAAAGAGTTAGGAAGAGCTGAGGGAAGTATTACTTCACAGGGACTTTGTACAACTGGAGTGGAACTGTCTGTTCCTGAAGATGGCTATTGTTCCTCCAAGCCACACTGGTGTCTGAAGGCAGGGCCTTTGAGCAGGATCTCAGGCATCAGTTTACATCTACAGAGTCCAACTAAAACCAAAGGATGTTGCACTTCCTTACAAATTGTTTACATAAATTGATTCATCTGCCGTAGCAATGCAAAAAGCGAAGAGCTGCAGCTGAATTTATATCACACATGCGACGTTTTCATATCTGAAGAGATCTTTATGCAAAATGTCTATCAAAAGCAGACTTAACTACTGGCTGTATCACAAAAAGTGTTTATTACCCCAACCGGAGTGGACCAGAGTGACTGATTATATCCAAGCAGAAATCTGCACATTATTGATTTAGAAGTAGTTGATGACACTGCTTCGCCATATGGCTGACGATATAGTAGAGATTGTGATAACAGCATTTTATCAGTTAATCAAGATACAGTAATTAAGCTGAAACAGAGGAATAAACATTCATGTAATGAGTACAGAAGTGACTTTTTATGGTTCAGTAGAGAAAGCAGTAATTCCCGTAAGGCTTACTGCACTTCACAGACACAGTTTTCACAGTTGCTTCTAAGCATATTACATAATAATTCCTAACATGAGCTAAAAGAAAACTTTTGAAACATTTATCCTATGACAACAACCATATTTTGCATAAAGTTTTTTAATTCAGGTCACTCTAACTTGACAACAAAGTGATTAATGTTGTTCCAAGTTTGCCATCAGCTAAAACGTTTTGTCCTCTTAAGACAACAACTTCAGGCATCTTTCACAAAATATTAACTTGCCTTTCAATTGAGAAAGACTTCAAAGCCAATGTACAAAATGACAAACCTTTTCCTGTTGCCGCTGATCATTCAAACTACGGATATACCAAAGTGTTTATGATATACCCTATGGTCAACATGGGAATATTTCATAAAGTTCAAGACAACAATAAAACTATAAGAAATGCTTGTAACTGTGAAGTGTGTACTGCAGTCAACTAGCTTGAATTTGGTAATGCATCATCTGTGACAACATTATAACTGTACCGCTAATGAGGACTTTGGGATATACCTTAGTGTCCACAGACAAGTGGAAAAGGATAACATGTAGTTGCTTCTTGCTAAATACCTTGGTCTATATGATACAGCAAAGCATTCAAAAGATAAATCAACAGATAAACTTGCTCACTGTACGGCAATGATTTTGTCTTTTTTTTTTTTTTTTTTTTTTTTTTTTTTTTCCCCTGTAATTCCAAGTTTTAAAACTATTGAAGATCCTAAATTCAGTTGTTTTGAAACTGTCAGGTAGGGTAGCTTACACCATGGCTCTTTCCATATCTTGTGATTGAAAGAATATTAAAATGGTTTTCTGTTAGGAGAAGTTCCTACAGAATAGATGAGGTTTCCCCACTAAAACTTTAAAGTTATTTGAAAATGGTACATTTTGGGAAGAAGCAGACGTAATTTTGGTGGGTTTTATTTCTCTTAATAACTGAATGCCATATATGAACAATACAATAAGAAATTTATACGTATTTCAGGAGTTTTGTATCAGGAAATAGGTAACATTCTACCCTAAAATTCTGGTTAATTCAGTTTACTAAACCATATAGCTTAAGAACCACTTTACTATGTCCAGTTTAAGCTATACCTAGACTAGCTCTTCCAGTTTTGAGGGGATTGTTTCAGTGAGCTAGTTTCTTTCTGATTCTTAGATATCCATTTCATAAAGTTGTCTACCTTACTCTGTCCTTCATTTTTACCATCAGTAAATTTTTCTCTAAGACATCAGTTTCTCAGTTAAAAATACTGTCTCTAGAGTCAACACTTTTTAAAGAAATCCTATTTATTTACTTTTCTTGGTAGCATATCGCTGTTAGTTTTTCATTGCAACTGGGAAAAAAAAGGGAATTTTTATGCTGACAGATTCCATGCAGGGTACTGACAGTAAATGGAGTGTGAAACATGCAGGCATAAAAGCAAACTAAAGGAAAATGGCTTCTAACCACGTGTGTTTATTTTGCTAGCACATGGGTTGAGAAAATGTACATTCATTTCAAATAGCTGTGAAAAAAGTTACCTGTTTCTGTGCAACAACCGTTTAATCCTTGTTTACAGCAATTGAGCTTCGCATTTGTCACTATCCTATAGTTACTGTAGGCATCGTAATGCCACACAGCTGCATTTCCTATGTTACCATGGGATAAGTCTGAGATACAAGTAGCTGGATTCTTTTAAAGGAAACAACTATTTCAGTTCAAATTCATCTCAGTAAGCATGCACAAAGAACAACAAGGAGAGGGTAGAGGAACATCATTTGTTGCAGGAAATAGTATAAAAACAACAAATAGGATAATTTTCATTTTCTCCATTCCCCCTACTTCCCCTTCCTCTCATGCATGTTAGCATGTTACTTGTCTTTATACATAAAGACACTTTTTTTTTTTCTCAGGAGTAAAAATAAATAGATGGAAGGACCTGAAATTGGACTTGAAATTTTAGTTCCACCAAAGGAATTGGAGAGCTGCATTCATCTAAAAGCCATACTTCAGCTCTGACTGCTTGGGAAGGAGCCCAGTCCTGTGTGTTGGGCCTGGGGAGCATGGTCAAAATGATGTGGGGAGACTCTTCTGCCCACCTCTCTGCAGGTGCTGCAGGATTCTAGCAAAAGTGGCAAGAGAAGAAAGTAGTACCCTGTAATCATCCTTTATGAGAGGCTTAACTTGATGACAGCCTCATGACAATAGGTTTTCCATCATGACTTTTACCTGGCAGAATAGCTCTGGTACTACTCCTCTTCTTTCAAGTGGACTTCACTTTGTGAGATCCCTGACAGAGAGCAACATTGTCCTCCAAGTCCTTGACAGAGCAAGGTCTCCAAGGAGAACTCTAGTACATATATGGAGGGAAGTCATTAAGAACTGAGATTTCAAAGCTCTCTTTCTTCATATGAGGAGTGACATATTTTCTATTTGCAGTTGTATGCCTTTTTCTTTTTTTTTCTCCCAGCACAGAAGAAGAGAGAAAATGAGAAATACATTCCCAAAATCTGGCAGTAACCATAGCTTGAACTTACTCATGTTCTCAGAAAAGCTGATAGCAGGTCTGTGACTTCACTTCAAGCTAAGGCCAAGTTCTCTTTAACACGTTTTCTTGTGCAGCTGTGGTCTGGAAAAACAATACCTTGGGATGTATGTTGTTGTTCTCTGTGCATGCTTACTGAGATCAATTTGAACTGAAATAGTTGTTTCCTTTAAAACAATCTAGCTACTTGTATCTCAAACTTATCCCATGGTAACTTAAGAAATGCTGCTCAGCTGAACAGCAGTTAAGAGGTAAGGACAACAGTCAAGAGAGTGATGGTATAGGTTAACAACTTGTAGCTGGTGTGAGAAACCCAGTTATTATCCAACAACAGAAATTCAACTATTCTTAACCTCACTTTCAAAAAGAAAACAAGGAGTACCTGCCACAGTGTGATTTACCATTCCCTAAACAAAACAGAAGTATAAAAAAAAGGAATATAAGAATTGGCAGGGGAAGAGTACCTGCTGTGGTAAGCACTACCAGCCTGGAAGAACTGGAAAAATTATAGAAGTGATCAGAAAAAAGAACCTTTGACACCTGAACCAGAAAGCTGAATGCACATGCAGCCTGTGGCTTGGTACCCAGGTACTGTTTGGCACTCCATATGCCCCAAGTACCCACTGCTCCCTGGATAACAAAGTGGTTAAGGGATATTAAAAAGGACTACTTATCACTGTTTAGTTTTGTACAATTTTGCTTGTTCCCAGTAAGTTTCTCCATTAGACTTGTACCATCTTTACCTTTACTGCCAACTGTTTGATTACTTGCTGTGTGGGTTTAATCCTCAAAGCATAGCTGTGGCAGTGAAGCAGAGGAAAAAAAGGGCGAGGGACCAGGAGAGGAACAGCTTAGGTGAGGGCAGAGTTTCTTTCTACAAGCAAAAGTTGTAGGTGAGAAAATAGTAATTGTAGAACAGTGTTCCGTCAGTGTAGTCTAGTTTTAAGTGCAAATTAAAGCTCAGAGGAAAGTGTAACTCTGAAAGTGGGCTTGATGCCAATTAAATAGAAATGAAGCATGAAACTCTTTGCAGAAGAAACAACAGTTCCATAGCTCTGTCACTAAAGTCTGTTTCCTTCACTGGAAGATGCCTTTCCCATTAAAAAAGCCACATTGTCTCATTCTTGTCTCAAAATAACTCATAATTTTCTTCCTTTGGTTATGACTGTTCAGTTCCTTGTCATGGCAGGAAACCGAGTTAAACTGATGAGTTGCTGTTGTAATTTTCTGGAGTCAATTTGAGGTTTGTGCAAGATCATCGGGGAGAAATATATAAAGCTCCATGGGGTATTAGCTTTGACTGTGTGTGATATCCCCTCTTCTCCACACCTATCCCAAAATAGTGCAGAAACAAGCCAAGAACACTGCCAGTACCTACTACTATTGAACTGATGACTTAGATTTCTCAAGTAATTTACAGATGATAGAAATGTTGTTAACAGCTCCAAAATCCAGTCTTCAAAATTATCACTGCCACTCTTGACCATATGTGTCCTAAATATAACTTGTTTTCTTCTATGAGAAGTATGATTAGGAGACTTAGTGAGCCTTATATTTTTAAAATTACTCCACAACTATTTCCCTCTGTTTGCTACTTTGCAGCTTTTAGAGTTTCCTGTGTCGTGGATCCTCATTCCCTTTGCTGCATTTTAAGACCGTGACTGGAGATTGCACCAGAATATACAGTCATGTCGATTAGGGATCATCTTGTAAACAGACTTCTAGGTTGTATGTCTGCTAGTTGTCACTGTCTCTACTAACAAAGGAAGGACATTAAAGGAAAAAAATAATATCTGGAGGTTATAGTAGGTTAGTAACTCAGTCAAGAAGACGCTGACACAAGAAACTTCAATCCAACTGTGCGATGTACAAACAGGGGTTTCGTAAGTGGCAGAATGTAATTTTTCTTCCCTACACAGCACTGCTGAGAATCTGTCTGAAGTACAAAACTATAAAAATAACATGAAAATCCCAGAAGAGAGTAACACTATTTCTGAGAGCTTTAGAAAACAGACTGATGAGAAACAATTGTCAAAAATGTTGTTTCTTCTATCTAGAATAGAGAGATTTAAAGACAAAAAGAAACAGAGGTCAAATGCTTTCTGCATCTTCCAAAATTAACAGTTTCAACCATCAATGGTTTGATTTTACACCAGGCATGTAACGGAAAGTTCTTTGCCATAAAAGGTAAATAGTCCAAGTATAAGGGAAAAACACCTTCCAAAGGTAGCAATATATTGAAACATGGATATTAGAAATATTTGGCACTTTCAAAGCAGTGCCAAGGACATGCACTTAACCGTCTCCACAGAAGGGAGATGGCTAAAAGGACTTCTTCAAGACCCTTCTAGGATTATTTTCTTTAACTATTATACTCACATATGTGCACAACAGAAATCCTACATGCTCATCTTTCAGACTATTCCACCAAGCTGCCCCAACATGGAAACAGTATGCCAATTTAAAAATGTTGTTATTATCATCAGAGGCTCCTAGAGAGATTTCATTCATTAAGTACCTATTGATATTAGCTGCCAAGTAGACAGTTGTCCTAGTAGTGAAGTCTTCTCTTTCCTGGTTCCTACCCTATTCCTGGTAATGTTTCGTGCTAGTCTAGTACAGATTGCATATAATCACTGTTCTCTCCCCATTTTTATTTCTAGCAATTTGCTGTCTTCATAGAATTCAAGCACCTTTTGTTTTATTTTATTCTGTGTATAATATAAATCTATTATCTCCATAAACCATATGTTAATGTGACTTTTACAGTGGAACAGCTGCCTTGGATTTAGTGCATGGTTCAAAGAGCTCTCAAGAGCACTCACTCTAAAATCACTGGAGCAGGTTTGTGTTTCTCTGACAGAGCCCCCAGTCAATGTTCAGCAAGCATATACCTACTCCTGATGTGTTAACGATCCAGGTGTTGAGAGGAAAGCAGGATGGACGTTTGAATGGGAAGGTGCTGTTTCAGCAACTGAGACTTTACTGAAACAAAATGCTTTTTAAGCAGGACATGTTGATTACTGCTTCAGTCCCAGCCTAGATTTTGACAAAAAGTGGGCCCCATAATTGTGTCACATGCACAGTATTTCGCTGTCTTAGCCTTCTGACTGAAAATAAGATGAAGTGGAAAAATAATGTGTAATGTACTACTAATGACTTATCCTTTAAAACTGTGGTACTCGAGTTCAGCTAAGATCCACAGTCATCATTGAAAATCCCTTATCACCTATAGTGTTTGCATACAAATTATATTCCCTCCAATCTCATAACTCCTAATTATCTTTAACTCTGATGCCTTAGAGTCTCTGATTAAGGAGATCATAGTATCTCACTTTGCTGCAGAATGCCTCAAGAAGCAAAGCAGAGCATTTAAAGGATAGTCTGATATAAAATTAATAACCTAAAAGCACCATGGTCAGACCAAATATCTTTAATTAAGAAAATTTCAGTTGTCCCATTTGGAAGTTCCTAAGAAATAATAGGACAGATAAAAGCAAAACATTTACAAAAGGAAAGCAGCCATTTAGCAATGTGTAGTTCTTATGACTGACTCTAAGAAATACTCATATGGAAAATGTATTTTATACTAGTGTGCTTCACCAGAGAGCAATTTGGGATCTTGCATCTGAACTATGCACTTACTGGTTTTTAACTGGAAGAAAGCTGAAGGGCTTACTGCATAGCTGGTGTGAAAATTTGCCTGCAACCTGGGGAACCCCCTTTTCTAAGAGTTATTATTTGATCTTTCTATATCTGATGCTGCCTTAAAAGACACAAAAGCCAACTGCTTCTCACACTTTACAATACTTGCCACTAAAGATAATGGTCTGCCATACTCTGTGCTTTCTTCCCTCCTATTCAAGGTTTGTCCTTTATAACCCCTGCCTTTATGGCATGACTATCAATTTGCTTTGTATTTCCTGCCTGTAAAACCTTGTTCTCTTTTTCACATATGCAGACTTTGTTCCTCAGATAGGCTTTCTAAGTGCTACCTTGGAAATTCAGTTCAAGCTTCCCTAGGTCACTTCATTTGTTGATTGTGTATTCCCAAACAGTTTTTGCAATGTTGCAGTGCTCTATCTTCTTACCTCAGAGAGAGACCCATCATGTGTCAACAATAACAGCATCCATTTCCACTAATGTAACTTAAAGCTAGAATGCTTGCCTCATCTGTCTGCACTGAGGCAAACCCTTCAGAATGACTTTGTGTGCTTGCAGATGTGGAGTGCCATATACACAAAAAATTACATGTAACAAATAGAGCTGGTTTTAAAAGTATACTTTCCATAGGAAATGTTGACCAAAAATTTAAGAACAAATACAGTTGCTTTATTAAAAGCAAAACCTATAATGTTTGGATTCCTTAACATCACCTTGCTTCCTTACTTGTTTTCCTTTCCTCCCTCTCCCTTTACTTCTGCTGGAAAGAAGTAGGAAAAAGAGTGAATACGAAGCAGTAGAGTGAACGTGGCAAGTCCTCAAATTTTCCTTCTTAAGAGTGCCATTCTCTATTTTCTTCCTTTCACTTCCTCTGCCTTTCAGAAGCACACTTTCAAAAGGGAAAGGAAGAAAGTAAAAGAAATTTTGAAACCTTTCTAATCTTCTCTTTCTCTTATGACTGGGAAGGGGGATAAACCACCAAGATGCACAGAAGAAATGAAGGCTTTTTTGATATTTTCAAGGCAATCTGCTCCAAAATATTTCCAAATGAGAGCAGTTTATTCAGTTCTAAGCATGGATATCTTTAAGGTGACAAGACAAAATAAAGTGCTTTTCTCTTAAGTCACAGTCAGCAACTTGAGATGTTAGGTTATACCTAAAGTTTTCCTTTGACTTTGACATTGATTAAAAATCTTGCCCTTCCAAAGGGCAAGAGAAACAACAGCTGTGGACAGTTTAATTACAGCTGAATCTGCAGCAACGTCTCCTGCAGAAATCCCCGTCTTATACATTCATGGAGCTTTTACCCTCTGCTGTCTCTCTTCTCAAACTTAATTTGCCCTCAGCTCTTTGCAACATGACACATCTCCCCAAGGAGTTTGCCTCTGTATTTCAGCGGGATATTTGGTTTCCCTATATGCACAGAAATTGCATCTGCTCTGCTGAATCAGAAGATGCACAGATCTGTGTGTGAACTGGATTTGTTGTGCATTCAGTGGTTGCACTATGAAAGCTTCCAAAGCCAAGGAAGAGTAAGGGTCATCAAAGAGTCCATATTCAGGAGAGCAGGACAGAAATTTAACCCCACTGCTCTTGGGATGGGCAGCTAACACACCCACCTGCCTGTGGTCACATCACAAAGTGGGGAACAGCTTGTCAATGGAGACCCACATGGTTCCTGACATCCTTTTCCCTATGGAACCTGCATCTAAGCCAGACACTCATAGTACCAGGCAAGCATATGATGAAGACCGGCAGCACAAAAACACTGAGCAATGAACTCTGGCTCTTTATGTTCCCCATTGACTGCAGCGTTGTTAGTGCTGGGTGATGCAGGTATCACACACAGCACACAGTTGGGTGGGTGATAGAGGGAGATTTGTGCTGCCAGGCTAAAGGCAGAAGTACAGTTTGAGGTCACATCTGCACTTTCCCCCTGGACTTCCCATAGGATGACATCTGCTATTTCCCTGCCAAAACATGGGCATATGTTCTGTTACCCAGTGTCAGCAAGCTGTGTGGTGATGGCTACATTTCTCCTTACACAAACAGAGGACTTTATCATTGTGAATGACTACAGCCCTAAACCAAGTGTCATGAATTCATTCAACCCCTCTGAAGAATTAGATCTTAATTTCTCTTTGTCTTCTTACTTGGGGGCAAAAAAAAAAAAAAAGTAACTAATGCTATTTTTCTAGCTGCAGCAGAAAATGAAACAGAGAAAAACATTTTGGAAGCTGAGAGGTTTTACTTTTTCATAATATTATATCAAACTTCTGAAACTGAAAATGTTACCGTGACAATGTAAAGTATGTGCTTCTGCTTACCATACTACAAGGAACAGTAATTTCTCCCAGGAGAAGACAACAGCACTCCAAGAACTTTTGCTGTCCTGTATTCAATAGGATTTCAGCTATCTATCTCCTGGCATCAGTGATATATTCAGATATATATTCCTTCCTATATTCAGAAACCTTTAATAAAAGGGAAAGAAAAGAATAAACATCTACACCTCCCATGAGCTGCTGTTAGCACTTGTTGCAAGGAATTATTAAGTGATTTGGTTCCACAGCTGCTGTGCTCCAGTTGAGTTGGCTGTGGTTTCCAAGAACCCATGGACTGGAGGGTCAGGTGTTTTATTTATATTTATTTTCAAGCTTATTAGTCTCAAGCATTTTTCCAACAACCTACCTTAGACCACTGACAAGAGGAGTATCTTCTGCCAAGTAAATACTGTCTGGTTCCAGATGCTACAGTACAAGATTAGGGTATAAGGCTGAGCAGGTCGGAGAGGAATAACCACCCACTAAACCAGACCCTAGGGTGAGCATTCCTTGGGAGTGGAAGAGCAGCAGGCAAGTCTGAGGCCCTCTTGAACCTGCTGACAGTCAGAGAAATGGCTGCAATTAACAGCCAGCTCTTCCAAACTGCCTCTGCCACAGCTTTGAGCCTCACCTGGGCCTGTGATCTGAGCAGTCAGATCAACTGCCCTACAGAAGCAGATACAGAAGGTGGTACAGTCATCTTTCAGATGAGCTCTTAAAATAAAAACTTCAATCATAGAAACAGAGATTTCAGATACTTCCAAAGTGTCCTGGCATTGATCAGTGTCGGCATTCTGAACCTTTGGTAGCTTTCTTTTTTGTGCATGAATTCCTAACTTAAGTTTTTCATAACATGCAAATTGGGGTCTTATACTTTTATGGTAATATTTCTTAGGAGAGAAGACTAACTCAGTTCCACAGGCAAAGGAGGAAATCCTTTATAAAGAAAGGGTAGAAACTCCCTGAAAGTTCTAATTCCGAAGCTGGGCACTGAGAAATATTTTCCATATATAGTACTATGCATAGGATGTTGTAAGAAGTAGGGTACTAATTTGGTATGCAACTGGGAAATATTGAATTAAGTTTGCAATATTTCATCAAATTCAGTGTTTGAAGAGATTTTATTTGCTTGTTAATTAAATTTTTGTCCAGCCTTTTTGGTACACTTCAGTTATCTGTTGTCTTTAAGCAAAATGTACATAATGATTAGACAAAAAAGCATTTCTTTTGTTAACACTGTAATTTCCCAGCTTTATCAAAACCTTCTGCTCTCAGATATTATTCTCACTCATATGCATACCCATGTAGGTTATTTTGTAAGTTTGTTCAACAAGGAGGGGTGGGGTTTTTTGGAAAAAAAAAATTGAAAGTATAAAATAAGTCAATTCAATATCCCTTGATTTCACTAATAAAACATCAGTACCTTGGTTATGACCTTTGCTCTGACTCTGTGTATGATTCAGAGAGTATCCATAGTAGCCCACTGGTGTGTAAATAACTTTTAAAAGTTAATGTAGCAAAAACTATGGAAAGATTAATGTTTCCACAGTAAGTGTGCTCTTAACTTTAGGGGGCATTACAATTGCTCAGCATTAAGCAAAGTATGAATCAGCATAAAGTAGGTAAGAATTAATTTTATTTTCACCAACACTTGAAGCTCTAAATTATGTTGAGTGCAGCTAATTATAGTATAGTTCTTTGAACAGGGAACAACATATTGGTGCACAGGAGTGCCTCTATTAATTATCAACTCTTGACAGAGGTTTCAAAAATCTGTTTTTAAAATGTTTCCTAGTTCCTTGTAGAAAAAAAAATCTGGTTTTGTTTCTTACCATTCTATTCCATTTCTCTTTGTCAATAAATTACATTTATTTTCCCCAAGTTGTGTCTGTTTTGTCAATGTTGTTAATTGGTAAGCAATTTCCCTGTCTTTGTCCTGATTTTTTACACAATTTTCCCTCCCTTTCCTGATCAGGAGGGGAACAGCATTGCATTTGTGGACTTGGGGAACTTGACATGTAGGCAATAGAATGTCTACTGGAAAGGCACTGTCCTCTCTTGTAAGTGTGCAAGGTGATTATCACTGTACACACAAGAAGTAATTAAACTCTGTAGGTGATGAGTACATCACTACACCCTGTAGGTGACCATGCAAGCACTTGCAAGTACAGATGAACCCATCAAGGAACTACACGGAAATAGTCAAGTTCATAATTTATTCTGAGCTCAGCACTCAATTCCCAGCTTACCTCAAAGGCAGAAACTTTGTTTCAGTTCACTCTTTATTAAATAAATGTTATTTTGCTTTTCTGTCAAGTACAGCAAATTATTTAAGCCTCAACTTTAGTGGAAGGGCAATCTAATTAATTCATAGAGTTATTCTTTTAATTGGATTTGGGTGAATCAACTTTTCTGAAGCTCAGAAAAGGGGGGTTATTGGCCTGACTTCATAAATGCTATTCTTACTTACATTTCAGATAGCACCAGAAGCAAGGTTATTTCTCTCCAAGGATGTCAGTCTAAGACAGTGGCATCCACTGCATTTCTATAATTTTACTAACATAAAAATGCAAGAAAATAGAATGTTAAAATCAAACTCTACCCTTCTTTATGCAATGTTAAATGATAGAAATACTGATTAAACTGACACCAAGTTGATCATCAGGCTATATCTTTAACTGTCAAGGAAAAAAAAATCCATTAAAGGGCAAAAGGCTCACATTTTAGTGATGAAATATTCTTGTCAGCTTCATCATGCAGCTGTGGCAATTGACGTACCTGAGCTCAGGCCGGTAGATGACACAGAAGTGATGTCCATGGTAGTGTTGTCCATTTCCTTTGCTGTATTAAGTAAAGCAAATTCAGTCAAATAGTGAAGAACAACCAGACTAGTCTACCCTAAAATAACAGTAGGCTCCTTCTGTACTCTGTCAGGACTACCTAGCTGAGGAGATATTACAAAACTAGGAGTGGAACAAATAAAAAACTCTCAATAGCAACCTTCTAACCTAAATCCACCATGTTTTCAGATGGAATCAGCACTCAACATATCAACAATACATGCCAAGGAAAGAATTTTTCTTTGTCTTTTTTAGTTGCAGGGAATTCTTGAGTCATCAGGAAGCATATAGCGATTACAGTCTCAGTTCCAAACAGAAAGAGCTTCTGGATGGTGCCTTAATGTAAAAATGCTCCTGCTTTCTCTCCCCTTTCCCTCCCAGTGCAAAGGAAGACAGGAGTGGGCAGTGTGCATTATTATTGTTTGTGTTTATGTCCCATGTATAAGCCTCAGCTGAGTCTGGGACTGAGCACATGGTCCCCTGATGGCCCCAGAAATGGTGTAAAAGCAAAATAGGACACAGTTCTTGACTTCAGAAGTTTCTAAGTCCAATGAGACAAGCAATACAGTAAAAGGAAACAGAACACAAAGAGGTAAAATAATGTCACCCAGGCTACCCACTGCCAGAGCTAGGAACTGTGCTTCTCTTAAAATCGTGCAAGATGTTTTTTGCATCTGCTTCTACCAGGTCAGCAGTAAACAGTGTTTGAGAAAGTCCCTTACAAGCGGGACATTCAGTGTTACCAGAGATTATGTATTTGAACTTCTTAAAAAAACACTAAAACATAAGAAAACCAACCCTACAGCAGCATGAAGTCCCTCTAACAGCAATATAGATAATACTGAAATTTAGGTAAGGCAGTGAATTCACATTCTATGGCTAGGCTTGTAAACACCAAGGAAGATGTTGACATTTATTTTCTCACATTTATATTCCTAAGAGGAATTATACATTGTTTACACAGATTTATTGCCTTAATTGCTTAGCAGCATTTGGTATAATATTAAAAAGGTCAAAAAATGTTTTTAATACCTATTGTGAGGTCCTGAGCCTCTGTGAATTACAATTATAAACCCTTTCCTCTAAAACAAAAAGCAGTCTAGAGGTGAATGCACACGAATGAAATGGCTTCAGAGGTGGGAAAAAGAGGTAAGTGCAGTTTTAAGCCACATGTGCAAAAGCACGTTTATGTAATTTATGCAAATGCTGTCTTCTCTGGGGGTCAAAATATGCATGCATTGTTGCATCTGAAGTTCTCAGCTGTGACCTTCTCATTGCCTTTCCTGAACAAAGACCCTGGAGGGAAAGGAGCTTGTGTTTCTGCTCCTACAGAAGTCTGATAAGATCATCACTCACAGGCACTGGGACTCAACTAATGTTTTGCATTTACACTTCATAGTAATGGGAAAATTAGGGGGTTTATTAAATAAAATGTTTCTTCAGAAAGCTTTGCTCTCTTTCAGATGCTTTCAGATTCTGAGGAAAAAGCCTTTCTTTTTCTTAAATATATATTTCTTTTTTTCCAACAAAATTTCAGTAATTTTTAAAGGACTTTTTTTCCAAGCAGTTCTAATAGATATGCCAATGACTAATTACGTAATTGATTATAATTTAAGGTCAGTATATGATCTTGTGTAGTGCAGGCTAGTTCTGCTGAAGTCCAACAGGTTATGGTCAGGCAGCAAATTTTCCAAGATGCTGTGAAGTCTGTACCACTGAATGACATTGTCCTCTCTCTGTCCACGCTAGCAACTTAACCTACAAGGATTAACATATTGAGTCTTATACATCTCCTTCCCTATTCAGATCAGGGCTGCATGCACCACTGGTGATGCAAGTACGGGCAGGAGTGTGGGTTTTTTTCAACCCTAAATTCCTTTGCATATTTCCCATTTGCAAAAGCCCTGAACAGCTTATGAGCTGCCCACTGTGGTTAGATAGGAAATTGCTTCAATCAAACAATTTCCCACTCTGTGATGATGCTATGTACTGTAACTTCAGTGCAAGACTCCTACTGCTAATTCAGCTTAATATGAACATCTAACATTATAAAATCATTTAGCAACAGCAATATTAGGATGCCAACCAGAGCCACTGCCGTGAGATGAAGAGGAGTTTAATCTTCTAAACAATGGGATGATTTTTAGCTGGAAATGCTATAAACACTGAAGAATTTAATCTGAAAATAAGGATATAGAGTTGTAAAACTACAGCTCTTACATCACCAAATCAGTATGGTATTACACTGACTGTACTGCAGTTTTTACAAATCCTACCTTAATACTCTAATCAGTACATTTATTTTGAATCCAGCTTTTCATCTGATTTTTATGGAAGAAGAAATGTCAGAATTGGTATTCTCTTGGTTCCTCAGACCGATATTGTTCTGAACAAGATTCACTCTGACTGTATAAAAAGAAAGTACAGCAGGGTTTCAGGTTTTGTTGCCATGTTCTAGAGTTTCACGGTTACAGCTGGATGCTAGAAACAAGAAAAAACACCTCTCCAGACACTGAGTCTAATTCAATGCAAAACATTTCCCATCATCTGTGTATTTGCTAAAATCCTCATTCACAGGGTTTCCTGAGATTAATTTCTCAGAAAGGGAAGGAGGTAAGACAGTTAAAGAAAAATTTTCTCATGGCTTCAACATGTTTCTAATCCACCCTTTTTTCTTACTAACACTTTGCTACTTCCATTTATTCTGTGTAGAATTCTACAAATATTTCATATCTCTGTCATCCCTTCTTGCATAGCTCCACTAACAATCAACTAAATTGAGTATTTCCTCTTGAGATAAGCCCCTACGCTTACTTTATGGGTTTTTTTTTTTTTGAGTCCTGGTATGTTTAGTTTCCATTGTACAATAACACCAAAGTAGTACATGTCTGCAGAGGAATATCACATCTTCTCTCTACACAGCTTCACCGGGTAGGAATGGAAACCAAACAGGACACCCCAACCAAAACAGGGTGAAAAAACTCTACCAGTCCTCAAATCTAAATGTTTCCCATCTGCTTTCATTGTCAGTAAGAGGCAGATTTGGAGGACCAGCCTTTTATACAGATGAAAAATTAAAGCAGTTCTGTCTAGGCCTTTCATTCCCAACCACTCTATGCTTAGCAAAAAAATACCTCACTCTGCATTTGCATCAAACATTCAGTAAGGATAAGCTAGTCAGCACCTCTCCGTTCACAGTAAGTCCTCCCCAGATTGCATCCACTCAAATCATTATGCCCTGTTTGTGGCATGTTTGCTGCTTTATCATTGCTATTTCTTAATATCTCATGTTCTCTTCAATGGTTCTTCAACGACAGCATTGTCATCCATATATGGCTTCCAGGGTGGGTCACTGCTTGGACAATACCACTGTGAGGAGAGGATGAGGTGGTACCTGTCTTTCCAACAATGCTGTAGTCAAAACAGGTCACACCTGAAGGTCTTACCTCTTCCTAGCCTAGCTTCTGTCTGCTGTTCTGCCATCCTTCACCTCAGGCTATCTAGAGTGAAGAGACTGAGAATTTTAACCTTCCCTTTAGACTGAAATGTGTTTTCTGTTATTATCAGAGCTCTCTACCTTGGCCAGTTGCTGCTGCAGAGAGATTTATTCATCCTATGTGAGAAAAAAAGACTTGTTTTTCAAACCAAAAGAGGATTTTTAAAATTTTATTTAAGACAAAGCTTAAAGTATTAAGCTGTTCCAGTGTGGCATGTAAAGTATAGTACCAGATCCAGTACAATATTTTGTAAATAAATCTGGGAAGCAGAGACATGAGACTTCTTGAAATTTCAGATCAGTTGTTAAAAGCAATTTCTCAAGACCCTTCTGTGGCAGGGAGTACATGCAGTCAGAAAACCAGCCCTCTGAAAAAACAGAGGAGTCAAAGCTAGGGTAGCATAACGTACAGACTTTTGTAAGGAAAACACATTCAGTAACTTATAAAACATACTGATAGGGCTAAAATCAGCAGGTATAACAAATACAGATAAGAACATACCACAGGCCAGGCATCTCGGGCAAAATCTGCCCTATAAGCCTGTTCAACCACAGGTTCATTTCTTTCCCAGAAGTCAAGAACAATTCAACATTTCTTGAAGCACTGGGACAGAAGCAAGCCATCAGAATTATACTCAGGGGCAGTCCTGCTTTGTTTTGCTCATTTATTTTTATGTATAAGACAGGGTAAGCACCTACAAATATTTGCCTGCCTGGAACAGGAAGAGGGATATTTCCTGGTTCACAGTAATCAGTGACTTTGGCTGCTGAAATGCTTCACATGAAGGTACTGCCCAACCCCTTGTTCCTGTGATCAAGCAGGCATGCAGTTAACCCTTATGAAGATGCTTGTCCATATACCATGGGACCTCCAGCTGGACTGTGTGTAAAATAAGACCGCTTGCACTGCCAAAAACCGTGCCCAAACACATGCAGCTGGAACAGGGGATGATGACACCACTGTGACTAATTACTGCAGGCCATCAAAGTGATCAAGGAACTTCCTACCTCAAATCACAGAATCACAGAATATGCCGAGTTAGAAGGGACCCGCAAGAATCATCGAGTCCAGCTCCCGGCCCTGAACAGAATCGTCCCCAAGAATCACACTAGTGTGCCTGAGAGAATTGTCCAAACTGCTCGGGAACTTCTACAGTGATGGTTTGAGAAATTACCTTCACTTTTTGTCCCAAATGTGTATAGGTGTGACAATGCCAAAGATTTAAATAGAGAAGAATCAAGCTTGCTCAACCCTTAAATGCTTGTTTGCTGGATACTATTTCTGGAAGGAAAATCTGTATTGCACATTTAAAATGTGTGAAAATTGCTTAGAAACAGAACAAACCAAAACAATAATTATTTTTGCATGCTAACCTGGTCCAGGGGGTTGCTTGCAAACCCCAGTGGCTTGTTTGGTGCTTCTCTGGCTGTCACCCACTAGGATATTCCTGTGGCCATTAAGCATCACAGAGTTAAAGCCCAAACAAACTGACATACGGGGCTAATGTTAATTATGCTAATTGCAACAGTGACTATTTTTCAGAATATCTGTCATCCTAGAGGAACAGGCAGGATCCATGAAGATGAGGTTGTTTGCACAACTTTATCCAAATATTGAAGATCCTGCTGCATTAGATGCACATCCCTGGGCTTTTCCTCTAGAGTCATGTTCCTGTAGTTCTGAAGCAAAATATTCCCCTTCCAGTGCTATAAAATAAAAGAGAATTCTCAAATAGAGAATCCCCTCAGAGTTTGGAGTCCTCTTGCTCCTCTGAGAGGAGTCTTATTAAACTCACTAAAACTCCTTGTACTTCTGCCAATCTCCTTTGTTACAGTGACATGTCATGTCAAGCATATGGTGGTGGAAGATTTTCCATTTTAATGCCTGTTCACTCTGCTCCATCTTGCCATGCTACATCATCCTATATCAAGACATATTCTCAGTACAGAAGATGTTCCCAGAGCATTAACTTTCTTTCAAATTACAAATTCAGCTTTCTCATGTTCTCTGCTGCACCACAAGGATTGCTTTTCTCACCCTACATGTGCAGCAGGTGATTAATTCAGCTGACTGTGGTGCTGAACCATTTCCTTTTCCCCCTCTGTCCCATGAGCTCCCACTGACCTATCACTTCCTCCTGCTACCTCTTGCCTACTTGGCCTCCCCAGTTCAAAGTCCCCATTTAATCATTGCTATACACTCTGCAGCTACCCTGCTCAAAAGTGCCTATTTCTCACTGATGCTCCCCAGTCCTCCAAACCATTTGCCTTGCTTTATCCTCTTCACCTGTCACCAGCCTCCTCCTACGCCTGACCTTTCCCAAACCTCTTTAGCACAGATAGGGTTAATGATGGAATGAAACAGCTGTGAAATGTGAAGGGCAAAAGCTCCTCATTCATTCCTCTTCCTCCCCTCTCCCCCGCCCCCCATTCTCCTGCCCAGGGTTTCTAAGGGGCGAAAAATGCAAAACCAATTTGAAGGACTGAATATGGCTGAAATTACACTGGAGAGGACAATCTGTTCCAGCTCAGAAGGTGGTGGGAAGGCACTCCAAGCAAAAGCAAACTGTCTATCTGCAACTGTAAAATGGAAGAACAATTGTATTATTATCTTCCATTTCATATGCAAGGGTTTGGCAAACCTGCCTGGCTACTGGATTACCATCAAACCTGAAACATTAAGATATATGCCCAGTGAGAAATTGTAAAAGTAGAGCAGCAAAAAAGATGCGGGGGCTGCAGCAGGAAAGATTTAAAAGGTTACCTATGAATACAACTGTGCTTAAACATATCTGCAAAAGAAAAGGGACATAGCGATTTTCTTATCAATATTTGAAGGGTCTGCACACCAAGGGGAGTTACCTCCTTGAGGGGAAAGCATGCAATTAGGAACAGTGGATGAAATCACAAGGTGAATTTAAACTGCCCATTGTTATGGGTAAAAAAACAAAATCTCTTTACAGAGGAACATATTTTAGGAAGCAGGCATCTTATTGCTTGGAGTGATTCAACAGAAGCACACTGCTTGCCGTAGTCCTACACTTCCAGGGACACAAAGTAGATGACTTAATGGGGTTTTTGAATCTGTTTACTCCATGTTCTGGATTAAATGATCACAAGCTCAATATATGTATGTATTTTTTAAAGTAGTTTGAGATTGTACCTTGAAGACAGGCTGAGAGAGTTGGGGTTGTTCAGTCAGGAGAAGAGAAGGCTGCCTTCCAGTGCCTAAAGGGGCATGATGAGAGCTGAAGAGGGACTTTTTACAAGGACATGTAGCGATGGATAGAAGAGAATGTATTTAAACAGAAAGAGAGTAGGACTGGATATTAGGAGGACATTCTTTCCTGTAAGGGTGATGAGGCATTGGAACAGCTTGCCCACAGAAGTTGTGGATGCCCCATCCATGGTAGTGTTCAAGGCCAGATTGGGTGGGGCTTTGAGCAACCTGGTCTAGTGGAAGGTGTTCCTGACTGGGGCAGGGGGATTGTCACTACATGATCTTTAATGTCCCTTCCAACCCAAACCATTCTATGGTTCTACGACTGCTTCTCTGCTGTGTCCCACAGGCTGTCACCACTTTGCTTTCTTCTGTTTCCAGTACAAGCACTGCTTCAATTATTAATGAAGGAGTGGGTTTTTTAAAGCTCTTCTTATCCCAATATATTAATTTTGTCTTGGAGTTGTACTACTGTGTAATTAAATTTAATGCATTTGAGTTGGAGGCACAAATGAGGTGGATGCTGTAGTAGCTGTGTAATGATGGGATTTTTCTCCAGCTGATGATACACACCAGAGCATTTCCAATTTTCAAATTTTGAGTCTAATGGTTCATTCCTATTCTTTACCAGGAAGTATGTGTGAGATAGAAACACAGTGTGCAAGTATTGGGCCTTTTTTTCATAGAAATCAGTAGCTACACAGTGTATGCGAACTCAGACCAATAGCTCATCCCAGAAGCTGTGGGGGGAGATATTCAGAAAGCAAACTTCAGGCAGGAATTTGCTGGTTGGTTTGGACATTACAGAGCTTACTGCTCTCCCTTGCTAGCACACATGGATGCCAAGGACATAAAGGGAACTTGGAACAACATATCTAAACATCTAAAGAGAAGCAGTAGGATGGGAAATTGGGAGCCCTGTTCCACACAGTTGCAAGCAGGAGGTTCACCATTCTTCAGCTTCATCTTTGCATTTTCCTGGAGCTCAGGGTCTTCTGGGATGGCATTCCTAAAGCAAGAGGCTGATTTCTAGTTTCTGAGTCTCTATAATAATTAATTTTCCATATCCTGAACAGTTAGGTGGGTAGAAGGGGTTTTTTTGAGAACCACTTCCAAGTCCCAGTAAGTATTGTGCCCCCATACCAGGAAGCACTTTGCAGAGTGCAGCCCATAAAATAGGTCTGGATCACATCTTTTAAGATTCACTGAGATAATTCATGCATTTTGATGCAGGAACTTCTGCCCCACATCAGACAGCTTATATTTTGTGGGACCTCAATTCTCCATTAACTTCACATTAGTGGGAACATTAATGATTCCAGATAATTCGCTGTTGGGAAAAAGAAGCTCTTGATCTTACAGAGTCTTCCTTTATTTGTCTTGGATCACGCCATTTTCTTTGTTCACCTACTACCAGCACAGAATAAGTCAGGCCGGATGTACCAGTTCAGTGTCCTGGTATTTAAGCACATATGTACAAAAAAAAGGCATTCCCTGAACAGTCCTTCACCTGGGGCTTGGACTCTGCCAGGCTGGCAGGGCCCAGGGGGTTCGACCATTACACAAGGCTACAATGCAAGGCTCAACTCCTGTTAGGTGTTTGGATGGATACTGAGTTTACTTTCAGAAAAAAACTTCTGGCTTGAATCTTGCATTTTAATGCTATGCATTACATTAAACACTACAAAGAGGGCATCAAGGAAGCAATTCAGCTCTCTCATGTCATGTATTGATTCCACTTAATATGTGCCATTTTTGTCCCATTGTCCTGAAATTTTCCAGTGCCACAGAACATTCTGATTTCTCTTACCCTCTTGATGTGTTTCTTGGGGATATGGTAAAAGCCACAGTAGGCCTTACAACAGAAGCGTCTATTCAAAGTGCTTTTAGGTACTTCCGTCCTTTAAACTTCCAAACTGCTCTTCACACAACTTCTGACTTTCATAAACAGTATGTTGCTGAGCAACGAGTTGTGTTCATAATAACTTTTTCTACAAGGCAACCAGGATAGGAGATGGATTTTTCCCACTGCCTTTTCTCCCTTGGATTTTGCAATTCCAAAACTTCCTATAAATAAAACCAGACACATCAAACATGCAGCTTCTGATCTCTGCCAAGCAGCCTGTGATGGGACTTCCAGTGGCACTAGAAGGCTGCCTCTGCAAACCAAAGATCATGAATCCCTGTTCTAAATTTGCTCCTCATTATAGTCAGTGTAACTAATTATGACTTCTTGCCTACACATATTTTTCCACTGAAAGCTCATCTGTTCATTCCAAGCCTTCCTTTACAAAGGCAGGTTCTTCACTGTTTTCTCTCAGATTGTTACTGGATTTCCATTGTTAGAAATATTAAAAGTCAGCCTCAGACAAGAAAGTATGCTGGCACAGTACGCTGGGAAATGACAGTAAAAAGATCATCACTAAGGACCAGATTCTGGACCTGGCTCAGATAAGCTGTTTCTCTCCCATACCTGAAAACATATTAGAGTAAAAACAAGATTTTCCACTTACATTGATTTACCAGCAGTTTGAAAACTACCATGCTCCCTTGTCAAGCTCTCTTTTTTTAGTACAAACAAGGGCTTGGGTTTTAAGTTACTCAGAGAAGTTTTTCTTCTACCGCATGCCTGACAAACACTGGAAATAAATGGACATTAAAATTAGTACTTGAGAGTGTATGAAAGGCAAGAAATTATTAAAATTTTAAAGAAAGCCCTACAGGACCCTGAAGATTCTTTTGGAGATTTTTTTTCCTCTGAGTGTTTTTGCATTTGAAGTGACAAACTTCAAACCATGGATGTCAGAAAAGGTTATTCCCGGGCTTACAAGGGAGTTTTTGTCAAAGACTCATCTGACTCTGCATGCCTAGTACTTGAATCATGAATCTGCACACCATAACTCATAGATCCTTCCCTCCCCTTTTTTTCCTTCACCCATCAAACATCAAATCCTTCTTCATCTTCCTATACTCCTCCATTTTCTGTTCTGTAGGCCTTGCCACTTTGCAACAGCCCACGCTCCTGGTATCTTTTCTCCTTATCAACCTGAACATCTACTTTAACATATGCATTCAAAGTGGCTCCCTTTTTGCTCATGCCTCTAGTCTTTGTGTGAGAGCTGTGGTGCAGGTCCCAGTCAGTCACTGGAGCATTGGGGTGTCACCACTCTGCATCTGCCAGCATGTCCCAGGAAATGCTGTCAGCCTGGAGGACTCCCATCCATCCTATGGGCAGACCAAGAGTGCTCATGCATCCTCCCTGCTGTTGCAGTCATTGCCCTGCAATGGTAATCTTCACAAAGTTTTTCCTTGATGTCACATACGGGATACCTGGCAAGGCTACATAATATTCTAGCAGCCATCTTCATGGGGATGTGGGAAGTACTCTGATCTGCCCCAGTCCTAGTCCTATGCCTATACACTCACATTTTCCTTGCCAGCGTGTCTCTCAGTACCTTCTCACAGATGGCCAGAGCAGACCAGCAGCTAACTGGGATTTATTGATGTGGAAGAGGGTGATCTATGCATTAGTTCAGTGACTCTTCACATACTGCAGAAGGCTGCAGTGCCCTATATTGTATCAATAGACACTATAAAAACTCGTGGCTGGAAGAAAGGCAATAACTTTTACCATTCAACAATTTAATACTCTTAATGGTAATGACTGTTCCCTCATTCCTGCCTCTCATCAACAGCTTTCAAGGAACCATCATTAAGGTGGCACATTCCAGTGCAAGAAAGACATCAGGCTCTGTTCATTTAAAAGAGATATTTCAATATAGCTAATTTAACATTCAGATCAGAGGTGACCTCAGGGGTTCCTGTGCCTGCCCTGCATGGCTCTAACGCTCAGCTTTAGCCCATATTTGCATGATATCAGTGCGTAAAACATGGAGACACCCAGTGAGTGTAGATATTCTTAAAAGCCTCTAACGGAAGACCATCTTTTGTTGGACTCTACAATACAGTGGTGTTCAGCCACATGTTAGAATCATAGAGGGTATAAATTAAATTACATAAAGTGATCGGTTCTTCACTTGTAGTCCAATTTAAAGTACTTGCATCCCTGGTGGAAATTGATAGAAAACTTGATATTTGGACCCTTGGTGGACTCAAAAATAAGTAGAAAGAAAAGTCAATCCAAAACGTTTACAGAGATATCAAATCCTGCTGGAAAAATATTTCAGCTTTTAGTAGTATTCCACTTGTTTCCTTAAGTGGTTCAGTGTTTTAAGTGAATAGATTTGATTGCCTTAAGTGTTCTAAAGAAAAACATTTGGATTCCAGTGATATTTAGAAACAAGAGCACAGATAAAGCAGTGTCTATTAAACTAGATAAATAATAATAACAGCCTCTTCTATAAATCAAGTTGTAGGTTTTTTGGATCTCCTTAGGACCTTCACAGCAGAATTCTGCAGGTTCTGTAGAGAGTATCTGTTCACATGTTGTGTCTAAAAAGAAGGTGGGAGTTTGCTCTATCATGGAACCAAAAGGACGTTACATTTCCTCTAGAACACCTTATATTATAATAAGATCATTCTGCAAGATACACAGCATTTAAAATATCGGAAGTAACAGTAAAATCTCAGCACATTCATTTGAGCCAAGTCAACTAGTTCAGACAGTGCTGCACATAGATGTAAAAGGCTGTTTACATACCTGGAGGTAATGTAATTTTTTAACTACATTTTGTAGATCTGTCTTGGCTTCCACTGTTTTAAAAACCAGATGCTATGAAGATACAATTAATAGCTTGATATGTAGATCACCATCCGTGAAATGATTGGAGGGTGGGTGGGATCCAGCTCAGCAGCCCACTGAATGAGTGGCCCTGAATTTCCGGCCACAGAATCAGTGGAAGCAATTGCTTTCCATTAAGGTAGAGCTCAATCAGACAGTGTGCCTGTGATACTAATTTGCACCATCTTGTCAGTCCACACTTCCCAAATAATTTTGATTTAATGCTGGACTTTGTTTGCATAAAGACAACTTTACTTATTTCACACTAAATTACCTATTGGGAACCATCCTTTACAGAACTTTTGCATACATTCATTAAAGCTGTTCTACTCTGTTAAATATAATGAAAAAAACCCCAATAGTAAAAATCTTAGGTTTGCCAAGGAGGAATAACTGCATATTTCTAGAAATATAGCACATTTTCAATAACAGACATCCATACTAATGCAAATTTATGTGCTGCATAATGTTTTCTACTTTGATGGTTATAAATTGCATACTGGAACTTTACAACTAGGAAAAACAGGCTATCCCAGGAATAACAGAGGGAAAACAGAGCAGCCATCACCTGCCAGTTGTAATAGAGAGCTGTAACAAATAGCATATATATAGAGAGAGAGAGCAAGAAAGGTATGTAGAGAAAAAAATAATTTTAAGCATCACTCCAATGGTCTGGCAGGTCCCCACCTATTTCACAGACCTCTGGTACTGTCTGCCATACACTGATGAACCCATGAGCTTCTGGGGAGATGTGAAGTACAAACATATTTGGGTTAATCTCTGTCATCACACAACGTCTCTAATCCAGAAGAGATGACCTACCTCTTTGGATTCAATATTGATTTTTTTTTCTTAAATGCTTCTCCATCCATCAATGTCAAAGTGTAAATGTAGCAGGGTCCTTATGGATTCATTTTATTCTTGCTTTTGTGCTTGTGTGCTACTAGAGAAATAAGAGCAAACAAAAATAGCCCAGAGAAATGTGGGCAATGTACCTGGAACACAAAAAAATGTTGAAAGAGCTTTTGTTTTCCTTTTGTAATATTTTACTTGTCTTGACAGAGAGAAATGTCTAATTAGAATACCACAGGATCTAAAATTACAATCGAGCATCATTGGTGAATACAGGAAAAAATGAAAACTCTGTCATCTTTTACAAAGCGATGCAAATTTTTTGAGGAGGGGAAAGGAAGGAAGGAATGAAGCGCATTCACCTTCTTCTGCAGTGTCTACCACCTGATGAAAGGCCAACAAAACTTTTAAGAGACATGTAAGACTCCCACAGATGATGCCAGCAAAATTTCCCACAATGCCACCTTTGCAATATGGTGTATGGCTTTGATCACCTCATTAAAAAGATGTTATTTCACTGGGTAACAGCTGATGTGATACATGCTTTGGATGATGACCAGTGTTAATTGTGGGCAGCAAGTGCATCTTTAAGCAGTAGGCTGAAGCAAATCTAGTGGAAAATGCTCACTACTGCTTGGCAGTTTAAACTGAAAAAAAAAAAAAAAAAGCAGAGGACATTCAGGTATTAGTGTTGGAATACAGAGTTTTATGTCATGGGATTTGCAGTGATGTGTGTCTGGACGCAATAATATTTTAGCTACAGAAAAGCTGGCCCATTTGTAACTCAGGTGATCAGAACACAGAATAATATTGTCTCAGAGCAAGCCAACCTGTCAGCTTATTCCTAGCAGAGATGAAATGAAAATATCTAAAGCCAAATGTGTTGCAGTAAATCAAATGTATGCAGGTGTCTCTGATGATATAAAAGGCATTTTTAGCTACATAAATAGTTAACGTTTACAGCTGAGAGAAAGACATGGAGAAAAAAACTGTCCCTTCAGGTTTCTCTAAAATAAAGCTAAAATAGATTTTTAGAGAGATTTCTTTGAATAAGGCTGCAGAGTTCCTCTTTAAAACATCAGAGGCCATTCATTGCTTCAGCACAAAAGCTTAGGAACACTACCCAGCAGTTCTGCCTCTAGTGGGAAATTAGGTTTCCACAAAACCAACTCAAGAAAAAAATTAATTTTGCCCAAAGCATTCAGTTTTCCTTTGGGAAAATCAAAACAAAAAAATTTCCTTCACCATGTGGACTTGACCCAAACCATATGTTTCAGTTTATTTTTTAACTGAACAAGAATATTTTACTTTAACTCAGTTCAACTTGAAACTGCCTCTGGGTATGCTGTTATGGTGGATGTGAATTGCCCAGGAGAATCTGGAATAAGATAATTTGCATCTCAGCCGGTTAGCTGGCTCATAAGAAAATATTATTAATTCAACAATATTTAAATGTTACATTTAGATCAGCAAGACTGAAGCAAAATGTTTGGATATTTCCAAACTGAAGTTCTTCATAACTTTTCCTCCAATTAAAAAAAATTGATATGGGGAAAGGAATGTTTAAATAGTAAAAATTGTACAAGAGAAAAAAAATAATGCTGACTCCAGTTTCCAAGCAACTAATCATTACATCAGTTTGATGCCACAGTTATTCCACTGAGCTCCTCTGGAATGACATTGGAATCATATCAACCTAAAGGGGTTGGAGATGCAATGTTACTGATCTGACCTCAGTGCACAGCTTAAGGTAGATAAAAGCTGTACTGTAAGGTGCTCCAGTTTCTCTATCATATTTAGCTTCTCCTTGGGACTGAAAGTACTTTGAGGAGCTTGCAGATCCTGAAACAATAACAAGTGGTTGAAAGGAGGACACCCTACAAGCCACGTGGAATACTGTACATCTTTCCAAAACTCATGGATGAATGAGACAATCAGGCTTTTAAATGTAGGAGATAAGCCCAGCTTCTCCCAGGATTGTAGATAGACTGAAATTAGCATTTGTGTGTGAGGCAGATGTTGAAAGTTTATAGAGTTTCAGTTATTTATATAGATATACAGAGAGATATATAGATACATATATATATATGATATATATTTATTTCTTACAGATTGCTAAAAATATAGTGCACTTAGAAATTGTAGTTACATTGAATTATTCCAGCTTCCTCTTCAGCCCCAGCTTCTAATATTCCGTTGTCATTCAAAAGCAGTCCAGACCGAATCAATACAGACAGCATTGCAGTTTCTCAGCAGAGAGCCCTACAACAACACACCAGTTACTCTCCTCAGGTTTACAGTCATCAGTACAGAGGGTGCTGGTGCTGCAACACCCAGCTTGCTCTGGATTATCGCCTGTGGACAGCAAGGCTGAGGGATGCTGCTCCAGTGTGGGTTTCAGAAAGGTCATGTCAAGCTGTTCTCATTTCACTGCAATGGCATGGGGTCATGGAGGTTGAGAGGCGCAGAATGAGCTCAACTGCATCAAAAAGAGAGAAGAAGTACATGGTTATTTGCTCTGGTCTGTAATAACTAGCCTCTGATTCGTGTCCAACAGCCCCCAATGAATGCAAACAGACATACCAAATAGTAGTAGTCTCAGCCACAACATAAATTATTCACATTCCACTTCCCTCACTTTTAGATATCAGAGCGAACAATTAATCTTTGCAGTTTATACATTTACTGATTACACAGTGTACTCAAAACATCAGAGAGCAATGGCAAACTCAGAAACGGGAGATTTTTACACCTGAAAGAATCCTGAGAGCACCAAATTTGAATAATGTAAACTAGGTTTTTTATTTCCAGTCTTTCAGATAAAATTGTTGAAAAGCAGCTTTTCCAGGAAGTGTTTATATGCACTATGCCAAGCACAGAAACCCTGCCCAAGAGAACAGATTAATGCCCTACAAAAAATTTCCAAGCAGAGCTGGGGAACAGAGGACGGGCTCTCATGAATTTGATACATTGGTGCCTTCCAGAAATTAAAAACCAATATGTAGACTGTTCTCATGCCAGCTGTGTTTCTAGAGACTGCTTTCTGTCTAATGCAGGCCACATTATCGCAATTTTAAGCTAAGATTTCACCTAATTTACATAGACTGGGACTGACTGCAGCTGCCTGTTTTTCAGTACAGACTCTCTGCCTGGGATTGCAGGTCACAGTGTGTGTGAGGCTCTGCTGCTATCAACTTGCAAGCTTGTTTTTTTAAAAATGGAAGATCATGGGACCAGAACTTTCCACCTTTAGGAAAAGCAATGGTCAAGGCTGGGTTTAGACATGATTAATCACCTAGGAGTTGTACCACACTGCTCTTTCAAGGTAGAGTGCACATCTAGTTTTGGCAAGGGAGGAGAGCACTTGTGAAAGCCCTGGTACTCTCTTTTCGCTGGACCCCTGCAATGATACTATATGGAAGGAAAATAATTTTGAGTTCTTGGGGGAGAGGTGGGAGGAGTGTTTCCTGCATTAAAAAAAAAAAAAATCCTGAGATAAATAATAAAACAAGCCTGTGATCAGTGGCATATCCAACATACTTTGCTAGAAGACAGAAGATTATGGATTCGTCTCTGATATACTGACCCATGCCAAAGTGGCTAATGATTCATCCATGTCTCATGTGCAAAGTTTAAAACCCCATTTAATATAATTTTGCCTCAGTTTCAAATATTGCCTCAGTATGTCAAACAGTTTTTGGGGAGGGGACAGATTAGTTTTCATAGGGCTCTCAGACTTTGTGGTCACGTGTCTACAGCTAGGTCAAAGTAAACGGTGCAGTCCTTATATGAAGAGCTTATGACTGTACCTGCAAAGATCTTAGACAAGGAAACATTCAACTTGTTTGCACTTCACTTTTGTGTTCCTGTTGTCCAGAGCAGAGCTGCAGTCTTAAATGAGTCATTGTACGCCCTGCAATCATAGTACTTGTCAAGGTCCTACTCGGGCTAAGTTTGGAAAAAAGTAACTTCTATGGCTGTTACACAAATATGACTATAAGTCAACTGTATTTCGTCATAAATAGTGGACATCCCAGGGCTCATTGAGCTCTCCTGCAGGACAGTGGGCTGCTTGCCAGGAACTTCCCTTGAGTAGCAATGCCTCTCAAGGATATTCCTAAAAGCTTAGGGATTCCTTGACTCAATAGATTCTCAGTAAGTGCTTAATGGCAGGCTAAACTTTGAAGTCTTAGCTAAGTGATATAAAGGATGGATTGTGCACATATAATTCTTCAGACATAAACTATTGACCAAGATTGGGACCAAGCCTGGATTTAACCACACATAAACTCCATCCTGAGAAGGTGTTTAGAACGCAAGGATGCTTTCTGAACCTCATGAATCAACAGGTGGGTCTCCCCAACAATTTGTTTGTCCTTGTCCTCTGTGCAGTAAATAATTAAATGTATCTTGCCATCAAATCTTATTAAAACACTGTTGCATTTACTATCAAGCTTTGCTAAATCTCCGGTTTATATCTCTAAACATATTGCTACTTCTTTTTTTACAAGTGAAGTCCATCTACAACACACCCATGACTGTAACATTAGAGCTGTCAGAGCCCAGAAGCAGCAATCTAAGAAAACAACAGGTCACTTGGGTTCCTCACAAAGGAGTATATGTAGTCCTAGCCAACAGGTCTTGTGCCCTATTTTTCACAGTAGCTGCATTCAACAGAAGTGGAATCCACTCTCTGCATCAGATCTGCACTCTCATGTCAAGGTCATCTTCACAGGGATGGCTGCCCGACCCTCTAGAGCAGGGAGGACAAATTCACTTGGTGAACACAGTAACTCATTTGGTTATTGAACTAAAGGAGAGAAGGAAAGGTCTCTTCTGGATCCTAGAAGGACTGCAAGGGCTGAAACATTTCTAAATTCAGCATGATCACCTTTTTTTATGTGTTACCTGATGGTCTTCTGGCCTCACCTATGCGAGTGGGAAACTTTAGTACTGGGATGATACATTTCCAAATCCCACACGAACATCAGTAAGAGATATTGACTGTCAGCCCCACCTCACTGGGCTCATCTGGGAGTAAAACTGGCTCCAAAGGAACTTTGCTGTGACATGCTCTCTGTAACTGTGCCTCAGTTATCTGAATGGACTTTGGCGGGTGCTCCGAGATTCACTTTGGTAAGATTTTGGTCCGTGAAGAGATTAGCACATGTCACATGAGCTGTTGTAATGCTTCATGTGTTTGCAGCTCTCTGGGATCTGCAATGGAATTAGTGATGCTGCACATAGAGCTGAGCTATGGGAGCAGCCTGTAGCTCCCAAGGGCCTGCCTGGACACATCAGTGCCCAGTGACACTCACACTTCTCTGAGCTCTCACAGTAAACTCCCTGAGCCTACCTGTATAAAGCCATTGCCCTCCACATGAGGGAAATCTGCAATATATTTCACGATGCAGCAGATCCACTCAGCTGAAATTCTGACAATTCTAAGTCTCAGAAAATCTGGGAGTAGGTGTTGTGTTAGGTGGCAAAATGAAGAGTTGGCTATTTCTTCATCAGTGTGGCAGCAGAGGTACAAGGCAGAAGCAGTGGCAAGCTGTTTTGTTTCCCCTCTGCTGTGCGCTGTTTTGCCTTACTGAACTGCTTCATTTGGGATACCTGCTTGGGACAGGCTACTGGGATTAGCTGTTACATCCATCTCCTGACAAATGAGTGTGATATCAGAGTGACTTCAAGTTTTTGTAAATATATTACCACAGACCAGGAGTTTAAAACTGAAGGGAACTGAATATTACACCTTCCTTTTAAGGCTGGTGTAATTTCCTCTCCATATGGAAAAAGATTCTCACTTATATTTTTCACTAGTATCTACCACATCTAATGTAGATACTACCAGATCTAATCTACCAAACCTTAGATCTTTTTTCCCTCTCAAGCCTGCATCCTGTAAATCCCTGTAATTGCATGCAGCTGTTTGTGAGCCATCCGCTGCAAATTGAAAGCATGCGTTGAAAAAGCCCCCAAGCAGACAACCTCTGAAAAATGAGGAGTTGAAAAAGCTGCTGGTTTACCTAAAAGACCCTCTTTGGTCTGCCCTCCCCTGCCCTCCCCTGCTGTCACTACCTTGCAGTTTATGACATCCAGATAGTGGGAGGTCTGACAATCTGAACAAGACAGCAAGCAAGAAATTACATTCCTGTTGAAATCAGTAATTCCTCCGAGGAGGCTGCTTTTTCGTGAGTGTGTGCATGTGCTTTCTTTTGTGTCACCTCTAGAAGGGCTCTGATATTGTTATTACTTTAAATATAGCTTGCCCTGGGGTGGGGAAATGCACAAGGAAAGAGCCGGCAAGCAGCCTATCTCTCAGAAGAAAAGAGCAAGACTCACAGCACAGGAACTGGCTTCACTCAAGTATGCAGTTTAGAAGTCAAAAAACTATTTCAAATTACAGCATTGTGGAGGAGACTGAAGAAAAAGGGCACAAAACTGGCTAAATATAGTGAAGAATGTGGTAAACCAGGTTACAAAGTGCATCCAACTGCAGTTTGAAAGTGGGCTCTGAAGTGCAATGTAAGTCTTCCTTAAATTGTATTCTTTTGTAATAGTATCTAGTTGTTTAATTTCCATTCTGAAACCATGCTGGGCCAAAAAGTACAATTAGCCACAAAAATCAGCATGGAGCAGAATGTGTAATCTCTGATATGAGGCTGAAAATGATACTGAAATATAACAGAAGACAGAGACTATCAGCCATATTATGAAAGATGCACTATAAATAAGGACATATTGAATTATTTCAAGAGAAAGATGCTGGATGGAATCTTTAATCAACTTTCTTAATAGGGAAGCAAGAGCTCTGCTGTTTAATACGGCAAGCTATTTTAATACTGCTGTGTTTAAAATTGTGTGATTACAGTTACCAATAGCAATAAGATGTAGCTCCAGAGGGGAGTCCTAGTGGTTGCAAAAGTTTTTTCTCTTTTATTTCTCCAACATCTTTGCTCTCTGAAGCCTCAAATCCACGTTCTCTATCCTACAGCCTGGTTTTGCTTTTCAGCTGGATTTTCAATGTATGCCAACACTGGACTTCCTATGGAACTGAAAACAAAACATTTCAGCTTTTGGAGTAATTCTGGTATGTTTTTCTACATCACACCAGTGGCAAGAATACAGTCGACAAAAGATTGTGTTCCCTCAACTTCTGGCATGGACAGCTGAGGAATATAATGCCCAATGGTGACAAAGGGTGATAATTTCCTGTTTTTCACTATTTATCTCTGTGGTTTTGGACTTAGCAATGGATATTCTTTGTGATGAGGAGAGCTCTGTGAACCCAACTGCAAACTCCTTCATACAGATAAATCAGGAGAGAAGACTTTACAGAAATGTTTATGGAGCTGGAGAGATTAATATATCGCATCTCATTAACTTGACTGTGGACTCTGAAAATCTAACCAATCTTTCATGTGAAAGTAATACAGGTCCACCGTGCTACTCTTCCCTGATTCAGTTTTCACAGAAAAACTGGCCAGCTTTGCTGACAGTGATAGTGATTGTTTTAACCATTGCTGGAAATATTCTTGTCATCATGGCTGTTTCACTGGAGAAAAAACTACAGAATGCCACTAACTATTTTCTCATGTCACTTGCAATAGCTGATATGCTGCTGGGTTTCCTTGTCATGCCTGTGTCAATGTTAACCATACTGTACGGTGAGTATTTGCTGTATAACCTACTGCATGTATTGAAAAGCTTTAAACATTGCATGCAAATCCTGTTGTAATTATTATTTCAGTCTCTCACTACAGAAAATTGTAATCATTCCATGTAAGTTGAAATATATGTAACTGGTTGATGGATGGAATAGGTGAAGTACTTGAATATTTTCCTACTTTATATTTCTAGTTACAGGCATTTAAACACAGTCCAGAACATTAGTTTATTACTCAATTGCTGAATGAATTGTCTGAAAGTGTCTATGAAGATGCTTTGTTTTCTTTATTGCTTTCAGGATTTTTACCCTGGCTTATAATTTTATTTTCCTAATAAGAATGCAGGGTCCTGCCAGTTACTTTGCTCTGCAAATATGCACAGAAGCATCTTTAGATTCAAAGTAGGTAACCCTTCAATTATTTTTAATGAAGTAATACAAATGTAAATAATTTTCTTTTCCCTAAGACCCTGCTTAGACATCTACTTACCAGCAAATGCTGGAATAAATATTTTGGGAGTTAAAAAATGGATGGAGGAATTAATTCTGCCTAATTTTTTTAGTAACATTTACAAATGCAAAGCTATGATTTCTTAAGAGAAGTTATTTGAGAATTAAGTTAATAATGGCTCACAGTTCATGCCCTTGCAGGTGATTAATAGCAGCTCTTTCTTCTCATTTTCACCAAAGCTCACGTAGGAAAAAGCAGCACCCTATGTGTTCAGTAACAATATTGTCAGGCTACTACTATCTCTAAACTTCAGAAATGAGTTTCCAGTGCCACAATTGAATTGCTACAGTTCGAGAAGAAGCTAGACAACGTCATGGGGAAAGTGAGATTGTTTACAAAGATATCTATTGCTTCACTATTTTGGGACTAAAGGTCTAAGCATGAACCTGTGACTCAAGGGAGATTTCATCCAGAAAACGGAGAGTTTATTTTCCAGTTTCGGTATTTCTATACAGATTGCCCTCCGCAGCATTTGCAAACTGCATTTAGCATCAGCGATGGTGTAACTCTGTGATTTATTGTATTAGTGTGCGATTACCTTCGGTGGGAGAAACAGTGTAAAACAGAAATTGTCCGATGGGTGAGATTTAAGTCGTGCGCGATTCCCTGAGACAAGCAACAGGGACTCCTGCTGGCCAGGCTCTGCTGCCGAGGGAAGAGGCGCCCGAAATCCGCGGCTTGGGAGGGACATGGGGGCTGAGGCGCTGGATATCTTTCCCACACGCCGTGAAGCCGGACCCTCATCGCGGGGAAAGGCGGCACCCCCCTCCCTGGCGACGGCCGGCGCCGAGGAGCAGCAGGGCACGCAGGGGAGGGGCTCTGTTGACTTTGCCTCGTCTCTTCGTGGTTTTTCCCTTGCAAGACCTGGAACGGAAGACCTTTGCAGCGTAACTTGGGGTAGAAAATCATCTGGTGATGGACACAGGTACCAGGAGAGCCGTCGGGGTGTGGTGCACCGTCAACCTCCAGGAATGACCAGTGATGGCACGGAGGGAAACCTCCCCTTACACAGCAGCATTTGCTTGGCCTCCACTGCTTAACTTCAGCCCCATCACATGCTGGCAGTCTTGAACCCAAACTGGCAGCCTTTGCACACACCTGCTCTGCCAGGACACCTCAGAGGCTGTGGAACAAGGGTGTTCCACCACCCCTTCCACAACCCCTCAAAGGGGTATGGTGACTGTTTTGCTCCAGAGAGAGATGATTTTCTTCTTGAGAGCTTTACAGCTACTGTTGGCAGTTCTGGCTCCGGTGCCCAGCCATACCAGCTATGTGCCTGCCCCAGTCTGCACCTTTTGGGCCAGGCAGGTTTCTCCATCCACCCAGCAGCACCAGCCTTTGCTGGAAAAAAAGACACCCAGCAAGTCCTACCAAGATGGATGTGCCCACAGAGCAGAAAATTGCCTGGAGGATATTACCTACACCCTTCCAAAGCCTTACAGCATCGAGAGTTTTCTCCCTCCTACTTTCCCCTCTCTTGAACCTGTAGACTTCAAGGAAGTTTATCTGGCAGATGCTGTTTTATCTCTGCCCCATTCAGGTTTATAGCAAGGACAAGAGGTCTAGAAGGATGTGACAATGTGTTCCCGAAGGTTACTGAAGCAAGAGAACAGATGTATATTGTCAAGGGTAAAAATACTTAAATGCTTTTCCCTGTGTAAACTGGCCTGGCCTGATGGGATGCTATTGGGAAGTCATGCCTCTGAAAGCCAGCCATCATGTAACACACTTTGGAGACCAGATTTCCCATTGAAAGGCCAGAAATCATGATAAAACACATCCATAAATTCTGTATGGCTTGTCAGGGTCAGCTTATATTAAACCCGTTCAAGAGCACCAAGAAATAGGTCTCCTCAGGGCCCACTGAGACTAAATTTAATTAGGCACAGAGCTCCTCTGCCTTTCCCTCCATTCCTGCTGTTGCAAATCTTGTACTGTGTCTCCAAAGGAGACAGGCACTCCCCAAAATACTAACATATTCTCACAATACGAGCTTTGGCATTGCCCCATGCCACACTGTCACAGGCCACTTGGATAATTGGCTCTAAATTAAATCACTAAATCAAACCAGATAAGGACATGGATAACTGCAAAACTTGCTCCAAGGAGAATTACTGGTGATTCCCTGCAGGAATAGAAGGGCCTTTGGAGGGGGGTCCTGCAGGGTTCTGTTTAGCCTGGGTCTGCTCAGTACTGCTCCTAACAACTCATATAAGTCTATGGAGTTTGAGCTTACACAGCTTTCTAAAAGCACCAAGCTGGGAGAGGTTACAAGCACTCAGAGAGACAAGATGAGAGTCCTCAACAAGCATCTTGACCCCTGGAGAGAAAGTCTGAAATCAACAAACAACATTTAGTAGGGGTAAATGCAGAAGGAAAGAAGCAAACCAACTTCTGCTGGGGAAGTTTGTCCAGGCTTCAAGAATGATGAAAAAGATCTGACTGTCAAAATGTGTCATAAGCTAAACATGCATAACTAGCATGATATTTTCATGCAAAAGCATTCCAGGTTGCCTAAGTAAAGACATTCCATTCAACACCCATGAAGCAATCTTGTATTTCACTTAGCAGTCAGGAGGCCTTTGCAAGAGTACCGAATCCTGTTTTAGTCCCTGAATGGTATACAAAATGCAGATAAATAAAAAAATTCTAGGGAAGAGAAAAAAGAAGAACAAAAGTTTTAAAAGCATGATCTGTAAGAAAAAGATAAAGTACTTGGCTTTTCTTAGTCTGGAAGACAAAAAAAAAGTAAGCACAAAACTGGGTAAGACATGATAGCCATCTTCTAATAGCCTCCAGAAAGGAAAGCAATCAATTAATCTTCATGGGTAGTGGAAAGAACGAGGAAAAAGAGAAGGCTTAATTTGCAGCAAAGAAGCTGTAGGGTTGGATATTGGTAAACACTAATGCATCTGTTTTGCATTGCGTTCCCTGGAGGAGTCTATCAATATTCATTGATAGAGGGAATATCCTTATTCAAGTTTATGGTCGATGCTTAAAGACAGGTGAGATAAATATCACTGGTATGCAACAAAATAATTTTTTTTCTTCAGCTGCCACTAAATCCAACATTTCAGTTTCAGAATTCAGGCAGTTTTGCGTATCAGCAGGTGTTGATAATGCAGTAATTATGTGGATAAAAAGTCTTGAAACAAAATTGAGAACTTGCAGGTTTACAATGACAAAATTGCTTCTCTTTCCATAGATTTGCTGCCAAAAATGGTTAATTATAGCATCAGGCATTAGCATTATGCAAATAGAATTAAAAAGAAAAAACATATGCTGCCTGTAGCCTGAGAAAGAAGCAGAGTTAACCCTGAATCTACAGAGTTAGAAGGCTGCAAGCTAATGAAAATATTTTCTTTAAACAGTGTCAGGCAGCTTTTATTGAACCTATCACCTACTACTACTTAGTACTTACTACTATCCTCCTAGGAAGACATTCCCCACTAAGATGTATGTGTCACAGCAAAAGATGTATGCCACATCTTTATCTGATGTCAACTTTCTCTTGTGCAGGATACACATGGCCTCTACCTACAAAGCTCTGTGCCATTTGGATTTACTTGGACGTGCTTTTCTCCACTGCCTCCATCATGCATCTCTGTGCCATCTCACTGGATCGCTATATTGCCATTCGAAACCCCATCCACCACAGCCGGTTTAACTCAAGAACTAAGGCTTTTGCCAAAATAATTGCTGTTTGGACCATATCAGTTGGTAAGTGAGGTAATATTTCAGCATGTAATTGCAGATTTCTACTTTTTGAGAGGATTTTGCATATATACTGCAGTCTAAAACTTTATTCTCTGCCTGCAATATTTTGCTTTCAATAGTCTAAGAAGTGCTGTCATGTAGCAATTATGTAATGGAAATCAACGACAATGGGAGATGGAGGAGAACTGAGCAGCAATGTCACTAAAAGAATATATATCAGTGATAGGACTATTGCATTGAAGTTTGTTTTAAAGATGTACCTATTTCTCATTTTGATTATCTATCATTACCCTAACATCTGGGAAAAAAAAAAAAAAAGATATATCAACTGAAAAAAATATTTTGCTGTTTTATTTAAGTCAGTTGTTCCCAGTTTCTCACTAGGGTAACTTACTTAAAGGTGTTTCTTATGGGCAGATCTTCCTTCCTTTCTTGGTACGTCTGATGAGGAATTTATGTGCCCTGTGTAGGAGACAACAGATACTCTGTGTACAGTGTGAATGAGAGGAGTTTCTCCAGAGGACAGTTCAGAGTTGCAGTCTAAAATCAGTGTTCTGAATGACCCAGCACATGAATCTCTTTTTGAACTGGCAAAACCCAGACCCCCAAAACTAGGCACGGGAGCACTGCTCTTCCATTCCCATGGTGGCAGCACTTGCAGAGCAGTCTCATGGCATGGAAGGTGGAAGTTTGGTGTGTGATGCCATCAGGGATTTCCTAACACACCTGGGACAGAGGTTCTCAAATGCTTTGAAAACACGGTTCCCTTTTTGCTCTTCTGGTTTTCCAGACCCTTGAGCTCCAGCAGCTCACTTATTCAGAGGCAGGAAAAATTCACTCTTTCGCCCTGAAAGAAATGAGTCTGTCAGCAATCAAAGGTAATTAGCTGCTTTCCTGGCTAATACAAATCATTGCAAGTGGTAACTGTGATCCCTTACCATTCTTCTGAGGGGAAGGAAAGGAGATGATGCCTACCACTGCTGCCTACCTGCTGCTCTAAATCATCTCCCGACCTCTCCTGACTCCCACAGTTTGAGAAATAGCGATCTGGGATTTATATGATTTAAAATAGCTGTATCTTCTGCTGCACAGCAAGAAACAGTGTGAGCCCTCACTCAACAGGAGGACGCTGCATCCTCCAAGGCTTGATGAAGTTCAACTGCATCACGTGTGCCTCTGGGGTACATTCAGCTGATTGGATGTAAATGTCTAGCAGAGGCCAGGTGAACCCTACCCTAAAAATGCCTAGCTCTCAAATATAAAGGAAACCTACAACAACTTAAATGTAGATTAGATGAATCGTACCTTGTCTCTCTACAGTCACATTTTTATCAATCAAGTAGAAAACATATTATTTATTCTGTCCAGTTTTCTCAGTCTTTAAAAAACATAAAAAAGTCAAGCAGTCTTTATAACTGTATGTACTGTGTTTGTCTGCATTTGTGTGTGGTGCCTCATGCTTAGTGTGTGCGAAATTACTATCCTTTTGAAATATGAATTCACAGAATGGTCAGAATGACAATTCCAGAGGCAAACCAGCAGTCCAGCATATTTAGTATCTTTTCTCAGACAGGGACTCACTTCCAGAGTATCTGAATTAGCTCCCTATTCAAATAAATCCAGAAAAATTTATTATTTAAGCCTTAATAATTAGAAAATGGTTTACGTCCTGTAGCAGGACGTAGCTTAATATTTAATTTCAAAAGTTATGACTTTTCTTTGCGGTAATAACTGATAACTTATCTATTGTAAAAATGCCCTTTTTAGCTCTCTAGAGAACTTTACAGGAATAAGATGAGCTGCAGATATTTATTATTACTGTGGCAAGGTTCCTATTTATATAACTCTGAAAAATACAACTCATTATTTTACTGGAAATTACTCAGCTGTGGCATGAGTGAAGGAGACGGAGTCCTGCTTTACTGAAGCTGGCTAAAGACACATGTAAGGGAACAGTGGATGTCAGGAAAATAGGTAGGCTGATAGACTAAATTCCATCTCATTCACACATAGCCTGTCATCAAAGGAGTGAGAAGGTTAAATAGATATAAATGAAGGCAGGCAAGCACAGTGGTGTGGGCAGGAATGAAGTGGTGCTGAGCTGGTTTCTAGTCCCATGGAAGCAAGGGGCATGGGGAGATCAACTTAAGGAAGATGGGTCAGTTCCCAGCCTGCAACTGTGTCATGGATAAACTCTGGCAAACGGGATGTGCACTCCAGAGTACAGACAGGGAAGAAAACACATAGCAAGCTACAAAGAAGCTGATGGGCTAGGCACTGCCAGGCTGGACTGAGTTTACACCATGGCACATCACCATATTATTAGGGGGAAAAAAAGCCATTATTGTAAGGAACCTTGATAGATCCCAGATCATCCATGCAACCTGCTGTGAGTCATTCATCAACCCTGTCCTCCTGACCTGTTAGAGTATGTAGGCTGAGTATTCCTGGCTCAGAATATGTAGGAAATGGGTTTCTGAAGGTTCTTCCTATGTTGTTTACTAGTAGGACATGCTTCATGAACAAAGAGGTGCTTTATGTATCATTTACCACTCTAGACTATCAGTGCTATTTGGAGTGACAGGGCTACAAACTATTTAACTCGGCATTTTCACATAGCTATGGCTGAGCACTCTCTCCAGGGTGAAGTGAGGGTGCTCAGGTTCTGACACAGGTTACCTAGAGAAGCTGTAGATGCCCCATCCCTAGAAGTGTTCAGTGCCAGGTTGGATGAGGTTCTGAGCAACCTGGTCTACCAGAAGGTGTCCCTGCCCATGACAGCAGGGTTGAAACCAGATTCTCTTGAAGGTTCTTTCCAACACAAACCATTCTATGATTCTGTGATAGCTGGCACAGCCAGTATTGGGCACACCGCACGGTGTGGCTGGCATCTGACTTACAAATTCAGATCCAAGGTTTTGCTCTCCAGCGTCAGATAGATAACCTTTGACTTCCCCATGCTCCTGCAGTTTGCAGCTGAGCTGGTGCCCTGTGAACTCGCTGATGTATCAGATGGAGGGTAAAAAGCAAGAGAAAGAAATGAAAGATGTTATATTCCCCTGTGCAGAGGTTCATTGTAGCAGAGGGGGAAACAGCCAATAGCTGTGTGTTACCAGCACATTTAATAAGTTCCAGTGTCCATGCAAACCAGTCATGGCTGGATTGAACAGCACTGATGAACACAGGGGGTTGTTGGATGGTACCCTCTATCACCTCATTATGGAAACAAACTGTTTAATCCCACCACTTGTTTTTCAGTTTTTTGTTCTTCAACCCACCCTTTTTCTACAAGAGGATCTTTCTTCTTCTGGCATTATAGTTTAATTTCTTTAACAGGCTTTGACAAAACAGTCTTGTCAAAGCTTTCTAGAAATCCAGGAATATTATATCAGCTGGATTACCCTTATCCACCTGCTTTACAGACTCCTGCAAATACCTGTAGATGATTTGTAGGGCCTGCAGAAGTTCTTATAGTGCTTTCCAGTCTACCCACATCTCCTTCATTATGACTTCTAATTTACCTAAATAATTACACTTTTGTTCACTACATTTGTAATTTTCCTTCTATTCACTACATTCATAAATTTTTTTCAGTTAATTGATCCAAAGACCAGTCAATCAGTGATTTTCCTTCCATTGGCTTCAGTGACATATGAAGCATTTTAAAACCAGCAGAAAAAAGCACAAATAGTTTGATTGACCTGACTTACGAAATCTTGACTTTCTCAGTTTAAAAAAATAAATGTGTGCTAATATTTGGTTTTGCATTTAGTGGAAGAAAAGCATTTAGCCAGCAGCCTTTCTTTCACCATGCAATGCCATAGGCAATTGGTTTAAAATAGATTCTAATTACTGTAACAGATTCTAATTGTGTCTTTAATTCTTAAATCATCCAGTACCCACAGTGGCTAGATAATTAGATTATTTGTAGCTGTTGAAGGCAAAAGCCCATTAAACCCTGAAAATTGTTCCATTTGTTTTAAAGCACAGAGGTCATTACTGAGAACAGGTGTGAAAAGCCAAAGCATTTCTCCTTGCTAAAAAAATCAGGATTTTGAATAGAACTGGAATCTATAAAATTGTAAATAGAGGCTATGCTAAAAATACAGGTAAAATACTTTTCAGTCCTAAGTGGGACTAACAAACACATTGCTTTGCAAGAGGCTAACAGTGCATCATTCCCTCTTTTAAAAATCCTTGAAAGAGCTGCATAAAAGATTTACAGTCATGAATGTTAAGTCCTTATAAATATATATTATATATAGTCCTTATATATAAGGTCCCTCAGTTCTTATTTCTCCCTATTCCTCTGTTAATGGTCTAAGTAATGTGAAGTTTGATGAAACTCAAACACTCTGAGTTTTCTCTTATCATTTCTCACTCAGCCTACACATCTGTTCACTGCCTTCAGGCAGTCTCTGCACTCCCCAGTCACTAACAACTTAAATTTATTCAGTACCTCTCATGCAGAAAAAAATTTCAACATCGAGCTGGATGAAGCTGGTAAAATACCTTCCACCACATAACTCTAAAATTTTGCCATTGCTTTTGAGTCTTCAAAAATTAGAAATACCGTAGCATGTGAAGCAACATCCTCCAAAGTGCAGGGTGAAGTTGTCTCCAGGAGTACAAAACAAGCCCAGTGCAACTGAGCCCCTGATAATTTGGCAGTGTGACACTTTTTGCTGACACAGAGGTTCACACCTCCTCCACAGGCAGCCTCAATTTCTCTGTGTGACTTCTTGTTGCCCTACAGAGTATGAAGGGCCAGGGAAGCAGCAGGGATTGGGAAAGTACAACCACCAGTGTCTCTGGACTGTGGTTTGCTGACAACTTTGACCTCCTTCAGCTTGCTCCTCCTTCTGCCAAGGACAGCTTTCATTTGAAAGTCCCTTCACAGTTTTCAAAAGGCACAAACAGCCAAGAGGTGGCAGGTTGGGAATCCCTGGCCCAAATTTGCTACATATCCGTTTCTTCCAGACAATATAATGTGCCATTTCATTCAAGTCTATTTTAGGGATGGACTGGCATAGGAAAAGACAATTTGTTATAGCATGGAATACACTGCCAAAATATATAAAATTGTAAATAATTACATGCTGAACTGAATTCTGACAATATAGATTTAAAGTTGAGCACCTAAATTTGGAAGTGCTGGAGCTAAACTTGAAATATCTACTACACTCCCCTCTTTCCCATGTTGTCATACACTTCACTTCCTTTTCTTCTTTTGAAAACTTGACTTTGCATTTTTAGCAGTTTTGAGAGAAATTTGCATAAATTATAATGAAAGGGGTTGGCATGAAATTTCTTAAATAAAGTATTAGAGATTCAGAACCATCTCAGAAATAGAATCTTCGTTCTATTACTTTATAGAGACACAGTGTATGAGGATCAGTAGTCAGCAACAATTATTTCAGTAGAAAAGTCATTCATGTATAGGTTGTCTGAGGGAAGATAAAATTCAGTTCCATGCAATTGACAATAATTGTTGTGATGCACATTTCTGAGTTGACTAGCACACGTATTCTAGTTATGAGACATTACTTAAGGTGGTTCTGAGAAAGAGACACAAATTTCCTATGTACTTTCCTCATTGACATAATTTATTCCCGTATTTCATGTAACAGAATCCTTTACTTGATTTGTTGTTCCCAGAAGAGTGAAGACATCTCATCCACCAGACTTACCACCCATATCTCCCTCTCATAACATAATGTGAAGGTTCAAAAAGCTTGCATTTCGAACTTGTATATGTTTTTTTCATTATCTGACAAGGAGATGTTACTAACCTTATCATTTTCTTTATTAAAAAAAATGCTTTGAACTGCTTTCTGAATTCTCCAGATTTTGAAACACAGAGATTAGGAAACAGCAAAGGCTCATATGTCCATAGGGATACATTTCCAAACCAGAGACAATGAGCAACCTGGCATACATCTGTATGGGGTAGAACACATTATACTAGTAGATATGTATAATTAAATGAAGAATAATTAAATATAAAAAATGAAGGATATTATGTATACATTTACCATATTCTATGGGTAATTACATCAGGATGATATGAAGGTTTTTGCCTGTGAAAAAGGCACACACTCATTTTGTGAGCACTACTTTTGCAAGAAACATTCTGCCTTACAGGTGAAAAAAGGAATGAGGAGTGGTCACAGCATTATTATGTGGTGTTTCATTCTGCTTTGGTTTTATTTTTAAAGGCAAGTTATAAATGATAGAGCCTTATTTTTAATAGCAGTAGAAAGAACCTGGTTAGTCAGGGTACTGATAAAAGAATTTGTTGATTGTCTTTTTTTTTTTTAACTTGTTTTTAAGAGCACAAGGACCATGTTCTTCTTTCTCTTGAAGCTACAGGCAAAGAAACAATATTTTCACTTGGTCTAGGCCTGTCCTGTTATCAGGTTTCTTTGAATGAATAAGTTGGTGGGTGGCAATAGGACCTATAACCAGCCAGTCTCTCTTCGTAGGATATATCAGAGATATATGAGGATATATCCATAAATTGAATGTTTTAAGAAAAATGGCAATAGCAGCACAGTGTCTATTATAACTTACTCCCCCTTCTCTGAGAGGATGTACTTTTTAGCCCATCATGTTCCCAACACAGTGTACAATACATACAGGTATCCAAAATGGATTCCCCATGTGGAGGGGGAAGGATGAGCCTGGGTTCTATTGCAGGATACCCTTTTCTGCAGAAAGTGCAATATGAGGTGATAGAGGTTATGTATCTATCTATGTGAGGTTATCTATCTATCTAAACCCAGAAAGGACATGTTCGCAGGCTGCTCTAGTCTGTTTCCAGGAGGTCTCTACAATAGTACATGCTCAAAAGGGGATTCCATTTTGACTAAGAAGTTACTTGAGCATCTTTAGTCAGAGAAGCTGGGATTTCCACACAGCAGAAGACACATACAATACAAATGAGCAAAAAAGAAGTGTATGAGGAATTATGCTGGGATTTATAAACTGTCATGTCTACACTGTAATTGCATCTAATCATCTTCTAAATGAAAAGAGATGTTGATAAAGTAGCACTGTGTTGCATTAAAAAAAATGTCAAGAAGAGAGAAAATTTCATTCATTTAAAAATTATACAGGGTAATTTCACAACTTCTTTTATGTATTTTAAAGAATTTAATTTGACATAAATCAGAGGTTGCATTTTTTTTTATATATTAAGAAAGATATATGTATCACAGAATTCTACTTTCAAATGAAATCCTTACATTTATCCCAGTTAGCAGGAATGTTGCAAACACACCTAGGCTGTAATTACCTTTCCCCATCCATTTCCTGAGCTGGACCATTGGCATCCTTTCTAAGCAGAAGCCCAGCAAATAAAAGTCAGGGGGTTGTCAGAACTGAGACAACGTATTCTTAATTACCTGCAACAAATTTAGAAATACCTGTCAGCTCATTTCTCCCATGATGTCCTCCAGGGCCATTGATAGAAGATAGCCTGTTGAACTCCTAAGATGTCCTGAAAGCAGGCTGTGGCATTGTGATAAGGGCTCTCTTTTCTGGCTGTTCAAAATTGGAATCTGTGTATTTCACAGCATTCAATCCCGCTTTTATGTTGAAAGTAAATCACACCCACTGGGAAGACTTGTTTCTTTTTGGCAGAACATTGCTCTTGTTATCATCTTGTATTTGACCTGAGTTTTGAAATGTCAAATTGACCACTACTGCTAGGATCACAGACTGAGCTGAACTGTGAGTATCCTGACAGAAACACTGTTTGGGTTTATTTCTCAGTTGCACTGAGTGATCAGTGTAAATTTCTCCTTACAAGCATAGAAGCACCCAGAAGTTTTAGCTTGAATGTTCACCAATTAAAACCAGCAGTGCCTTGCATACCACTACAGGACATGAAGATGTCCCTCCTGTATTTCTTGTTGCAAGGACAGCTCATGTATTAATTTTTCATTTTCAAGGTGCTTTTTGACATTTAGCAGAAAGATAACCCTAGGGACTATGCTATAGCACGCATAGATACCTGTAGATGGGAAATATGGGCAGATACGATTTATCCCTTTTTTATCTCTTCTTCAACCCTGCCTTCTAACTGTGACCAGGGCACTGACTGACTCCACAGAAGAGAAGTTCAGTCAGGCTGAAGGGCATTAGCCACAGGGTGAGCAGTGAAACATAAAGTACAGCATCCTGAATCATGATCTGCAAAGCAGTGCAGGCCTCTAATATGCTTCTCTTTCCATTTTTCCTTTCAAATTATCCATCACATTAGGGCATCTACCCCAATAACTGTCCGGCCATTGCTTCAGTCTCCTTGTATAATTAGTTATAAGTTATGGTCAGTAATAAGCTGACCATTTTCCAAATCAGCAGCCTCTGCAAGCAACTGCAAAAGAAGGCTTAAGGAGACAACTGGGACATGGTCTGAGGTCTAGAAAATCCAGAAAAATTACAGTTTTGGTTATCGGTGCCCTTCAGATGGAGTGTGAAATTGTTGTGAAAGAGAAGATAATAATTGCAAATTTTATCTGATAGCTACATTCAGTCTCCTTTTGAACTACAAAGCAATGCCAAGCAGCAGTGCTGAAGAAATCTCAGAGATACCAACAGAAATCTATTCCGTTCAGTGGAGGATTAGGGCAGAGTTTAGTAAATTATCAGCACTCAACAAGTTACACCATGTAATAATTAAAAGCTCAGAAGTATAAAAACTGGGGTAGTAGAGGATCTTGTCACGTAGACTGCTCCAAGACGCATGACATTAGTTGCTTATGGTAGTGGAATATGTAAGATCTTTCCATAATTTATAGTTTATTAGTACGGTAAGTATTCTACTGTGTGTGCAGCACGTATAGCACAGAATAAATTAGCTCTGAGGACCCTTCAGGAGATTCATAGCTAAAAAGACAGACTGATGGTGTGTGATCTAGGAGGAACCTGTAACTAAGATATGGTATTTCTTTGTTAAAGCACAATTATCTCAAAATCTATTGTCCTAGCGGGCTGAACAGTGAACATTGTGAAGCCATCAACACTGAATACAGAGAGGTCCCACACTAAACAAAAAGGTTATCGCAGTGGCTGAAGTTGATTCCACACAGAGGCTCTTTTCAGATTAACATATTTACCTAAGTCAATGACAACTATAAATTCGTAACTTCTTTTGAGTAGAAATTAAACTATTACTACAGAGAACTTAAAAACAACATTAACTGAGAACACAGAACAGAAAAAAAGTGTTTAACCAGCTCTGCTTTATTTTGCTGAGCCACAGAAGGAGCAGCCTTAAATAGAATGAGAAGCACCTTGTCCCTCTGCACAGAGCTAGGCTGAAGACCTGCAGAATCTCTTGCAATTTTTCAAACTAAATATTCAGCTCTTATCACTTCTAATCACCATGGATGAAGGGGTTACACAGCTCAGATCAGCCTATGTCCCCTGGAGAACATCAAGCCTGTTTCCCTTCCAGATCCCAGCTGATGGCAGGATTGTAGCTGCTGTGTCTTTCTTGGACTTGGGCTCTGCTCAGCCAGCATCCCCTGGGCAAGCTGCTTTTTTGGCCTCCTGTCCGGGCTTAGCCAGACACCATCTTACTATTCACTCTTTCCAGGCTCAGGGACAGTGATAAGTCACAATCTCACCAAAGACCAGACTGCAAGAGGAGCAATTTCATCTCAGATGTGATGTGGCAATGTGGTACCAAAACACTGCTGAATCATTTCTGTAAACATTTCTTTGTCCCATTTTTAAGGATGGCCTAAATTTTCACATGGGTAACACAGTGTTGATGCTTTCCCAGGTGAACAAGTTAGCTCTACATGGCATGATAGTATGCTCCTTACTGAGGATCAGGTTGAATGGGTTCCTCTGGATCAGTAAAAAGGAAAAGGATTTTAAAATCTCTCCATTACTGGCTTTTAACCTCCTGGACATCCTGGAGCTAAATGCTCTGTCTGACCTTCTGCTGCAAAAGCAGGCCCAGATACCTTCTTGTCTCGCTCTTCTTTCCTATACATGCATTTACAATGTATTGTATTGACACAATAATCTACACAAGGCAAAGACATTTACTTCTTGTCTAAAGGTTGACACCCTTACCGAGTCTAGGGCTTGGGTCTTTTGACATCTTTCTCCAGGTTTAACATCACTAAAATATTCCTAATCAGACCATGAGGTCTACACAAGAACAGTAAAAAGGTTAATCAAATCCATGGCAGACCTGGCGAAGAAAATGGAATGTATTACACCTTATTTTGTTCTTGAGCCATGTTGTACAAAATTCCATTTACTAGGCAGTTTGGTATTTCTGACTTGTTTACAAAAAGTATGTGCCCCTCAGTAGATATAAATGCTATAGTGAACAAGCAAATTGAATGCAAGTATGTGTCATCAAACAAAAAATTTCTGTATAAATGGAGAAAGTCTTTTAATTTTCTGAGGTTTCTACATATTCTTTCTATTTGCTGGCCCTAGAGGTGAAAGTTTCACCTGCAAGTGTCTCCTATGGGCAATAAACTAACTCCAAGAAGGAAGACTTTTACTCTACAAAGACAGAATCACTTCAGAGCTTCAGTTAAAATGAGGCAACATGCAGTCACATGTGAAGAAGGTCATTACCTGGGAATAACTACGAGCAGGTTAGGAAATAACTGAAATAATTAATGTTCAAATGAGATACCAGGACTAGCTTTCAGACTTGTGACTGCCTCTCTGCTTATGAAAGACCAGACCAGGCAGCACAGCTTTGTCCAGCAGTTTCTTATCCCTTGGAGGCTTCACCTCTGCCCGCTGCAGTCTGCAGACAGTGAAGGCAGCCTGTGCCAACCTGTGCAGGCACTAAATTAAGGGGGTTTGGTTGCAATAACAAGACTTTCTCCTTCAGCTCATTCAGTTGAAACTGCTGGGGTCTGTTCACCATTGCTTTCTGCTGTACACATGAATGGCATCATCTGAAATCCGCAGTCCCTGAATCCTTTTCCAAAAGAAATTTCTGCAGGACATTTATAAACATTTATTTATTTATTTCTAGCTGTTTGATAAGTGTAGAGTTCTATATGCCGCTGCTACTCCTTTTAGTGACTGAGTAACCGTATTACACAGAGGGATAATAGCTTCTCTCACTTCGAGATCTCTGTGAGAAGCCAATAAGCACACTGGCAGAAGCCTCAGCTCAAACCAAAGATAATCTCACTATCTGAAAAGCAAAGACTGTGTCTGTGAAGAGGCTCCACTGGAAATTACTATACAAAAGGTCTGGAAAATTCAATGAGAAAATAAGAGGGACCAGACTGTAAATAAGTCCTGCAGCACAAGAGGATTTGAGGTGTGTATAGGCAGGAAAAGCACTTAAAGTCACAAGCAAAGAAACTGCTTCCTGCTGTTGGATTCTTGCTGCCTTTGGGCTGTTTGCACATTTTGTAAGTGAACAGCATTACACCAAAGCAGCAAACGACTCCATCAGCTGTTGCCTCTCTCGTAACTTACCCTGCTCTGAGCCCTGGGTTTTTAATCACTTAAGTCAAAAAGGGGCACCTGTCTTTCATTTCTTGCACTGTCCTCCTCGTAATACTCCTCTAATCCTATTTCTGTTTCAGGAGTGAGGACATAAATGAGAAACATATTAGGAGGACACAGACTTCTCTGATTTTGTTTTTCTAAAGTGAAACGGATGATTTATGGCATAAATGACCATTTACAATAATTGTCACACATAAAATGAATTGAATCTATCTCCTACTAGGCTAAATAATATATTTCCTTAGAGATTTTCTAAGCTGCCAAGAACAAAGCTATTTTAAAATTAATAGAGCAATCCAAGTATTACCTGGCACCCCCTATGCAAAGTTAAATTTAAATTAGTTTTCCTTTCAGTTGTATTAAATAGAAGATGTGTGACCAGATAAAGTGTTCCAAGGGAAAGATACAGGAAACAACCTCTGTGTGTGCCCTTGAATAAAGGACTAAATTTAGTTTATAAACAGTGATATGGAAAATGTCTGGACCTACTCTGATTCCAGTCCTGTGAGGACAGCCTCTCGGGATGCAGAAAGAAGACAATGCTCCACCAGCATTATGACTCACTCAGCTCTCGAGGAAATCCATCTGAAAGCAAGTATTATGTGGGCATTTGTGAAGGAAAGCTCCTCACCCACTCCTGCCCCCACCAACACATGTACCTACTGTTAGGGAAAAATTCTCTGCTTGTCTCACATGTGAGAAGAAATTCTAGCCCAGGACTTTGGGGACACTGCCACACTGACTAGGAAAGGCAGAAATTCTTTAACATTCATGTTAACTAGATGCAGCCTCAGATGGTGATTCTCAGTCCACCCATAGATTTTCAACATCCCCTCTCCCCAGGTGGAAATTTCTGCTTCTGCACTGTCACCCAGTAGCAAACTGCACAACCTTGCTATTGAAAATGTGGCTGGTACTATTTTGGCAGCAAAAAATTATAACAGTGAAAGGTTTGCCATGACTGGAAAGGAATCAATTGGGAACATTTTCAGGTGCATGCAGAAAAAAAACAGCTAAGTATTTGCAGCTCTGGCGAAATGATGACTCCTACACCAGTGAGTGCCAAATACCAAGCAGAGACATGAGGCCAGACTCAGTAGCTCTTCCACAGATGTTTTAATGAAAGTAGCTGTGGCTAAACTCCAGCTCCTGATATAAGATTCAGGCATGTTTACATCCTGCATACGCAGGGGAGGACGTGGTCCATGGTCTTCCCCCTGCAAATGGCTGACTGTGACTTGTGTTCCCAGAGCAAACTAACATGCACCATGGTAGCCCAAATGAATAAATAATAATTTGTGTGGTTGTTTAAGTAAAAAATATCGAAAATAATATGATGGCAGTGTGCAACAAGGAAATTTTTATACAACGTGAAATTGAGAGTATGCCTTGTTTGACTTGGGATATAGCAGGTGAGTGTACATGGACAACTGTTTGTTGTTTGAACGTGCAGATGTACCAAAGGATGACATTTTCTGAGTACAAAAAGGCATCAGATACTGGGCATGGGCTTTTCTAAAGAAATTAGACAGTATTGCCGCATTGAGTTGCTTGAAGGAGAGACTGGCTTTCTCCAAGCAGAAATCATTTCAGATTCAGTGTCACAGCACATCTCTGTGCAGTGGCCCATGAGCTGGCCTGTAACCTGTTATGTTTGAATCAATGTGACTGCTGGAACTTCAGATAGGGAGGTTTTTTTCTTTTTCATGAGAAGGTGAACCAAAGTGTTGAGAAACTATAATGACATTTCAAAAAGGTAATTTCTATCCCTTGGACATTTGTTAAGGCACATGGTAATGCTCATTTGTATTAAAATCATTTGAAATGGATATATGTGAGGTGAAAGCATGTGACTGACAGTTTCTGCTTGAAGGAAACTTCACAGAAGGAACCTTGACCTTATCAGTTCACTCTAAGTAACACAAGTGTGCCATCCTGCAGGGCATATTGTAAATTCTAGCTTTAATTTATTGATAGTCTCAGCAGCTCAAGGCAGCTGCAAACCCAGTTTACCCGTCCAGCTAAAGTGGTTTTATGGCTGTTGTATACCTCTGAAGTCAGCAATGTGTACCACTAAATCAACCTCTGTCAATTTTACCAGGGTTTTTGAGACAACAAAAAGAAGGCTGCCATTGCTTTAATTCTTAACCTTTGTTGTTTTCAAGAGCCTTTTATCATTCTGAAACTGTGCCCAAATTCTTGAGCTTTAATGCAGGATTTATTACTGGTCTTTACTGTTTGGGATATGTTGTGTGGTTTATTAAAATCCCTAGTTTGAGACAGCCACCTTGTATAAATCAAGCCATATAAATAAACCACCTTGTACCAGAGGAACATAATATTTAGGGTTTGTCCACAAGGGAAAATGTTCTAAGTGGGAATGTCAACTGGAAATGGAGTGTCTAATGTACCTTCAGGCTTGAATGGATGCTCCCATTTTGTGCTGAATGCTTCCTCGTGCCTCAGTTTAGTTTGTTTTGGAAGCCAAGAAGGATAAATCATAAAAAAACCCTCAGGGGATAACAAGATTTTTTTCTAGACTGACCTTGGGCTGGTGGGAGCCAGAAACATGGAATGGGCAGTGTGTGGAATAGCTGTTCTGTTACAGCCCTATCAGGTTGTTTCATCCAGATCTACTGTTTGCACATGCTCCATTTCTCAAACACAAGTTTGTCCCTACCTGGTAGCTCTGCATGACCCTTTCTTGTGAAGCTGATTTCCTTCTAAAGACATTTGAATGCACAGGCACCATCTATATCTTCTTAAACATCCACAGTCACCAAGAGCAGGGAGCTGGAAAGCAACGACCATAAACCAGCAAGAAATTGTACTTCTGAATCATCAAGATGAAATAGATCACTGAGTTTCAACTTTTAAACAATTCATTCAGTCAGCTGCAACAACACTTATGCAACTTATACCAGGACTTTTAGTAACGGATTTACGGAACAAACTTGTTCTTGACCAAACCTCAGTAATGTGTAGGTGATATTCTTGGCCATATGTGATGCTTCCTAAAAATTCTATCAAAATAGGGGATGTGGATTGCACATGGAAGCTCCTTTATTTACAGTTTAAACATGACTGCCTTTGAATTTGATCCCTGTGTCCTCATGGGATTTGCTATCCTCATGCTGCAGAAGCCAAAAACTATCTTTTGAAGAGGAGCAAACTCTACTCCTTTCAAGAAGGGAGCACTAAGTTTAGTCCCTGGAGAGACAGGAAAAGAGAAAAATGGGCTGGAAGTTTATTTATTCCATACAGGAATGCCACAATATAATTTGTGAGATCTCCTGCATGAGCTGAACTGGGGTGTATACAAAAAGCAAGCTACAGCTGTCAGTGTTCTCTGCCACTGAAACGTGGTACCTCTGCTGTTTTCAAACTATACAGTCCTCTTACCTGTGGCTGTAGGGGAAAGATGCCTTGAATGGTCATTCAGAAAAATTTGCATGACTAGCAGTGCCTTCTACAGCTCTGCTGGGTGCAGCACTTTTGTGCTTGTTAATGGAATGACAAGAAAACGTGGAAACTTCAGCTGCAAGCTGAAGCTCATTTTCATTTTTTAAAGCCAGAAATGTGGGTTTAGATGCCAGTCTTCAGAAGCTGCCAACAACAAAACAAAGCAGTTGGGAAATTGCTGCTCTTGTGTTTCAGGTGAGGAGTTGTAACTGACTTAGGCCCTTTACTTGAAAAAGCGTGCAATTATGCTTAAATTTTCCTCTTTCTAGTGCTGCTGCCTCCTCACTCATGCCTCCTCATGCAGCTGAACCACAAGGTAATAATGAAAGGCATCTTTTAACTCTGTCAATACCATTGTTTATTTTATCTCTGCAGCTCACACTAGGTCTTTGAATGAAGTATAAAAACAGCCTTGCTGTTATCAGCACAGGGCAGAAGCAGACAGGAAACTTATGGTATTGCTCTGACTAATGCTGTGTCTTCATGCAGCTGAAATGTAGTTCTGGAAGGCACTGTGTGCCTTCATCACCCCTTCAACTCATCCTAAAAAAGAAAAAGAACTTCAAAGCATTCCTCATTTCCTTGGAGGTGCTCAGCACTACAGATTACTCAGCTGCAGCTGGGCAGTCTGGCTTCTGCAGGTGACCTCTTCCTCCATGCTGTCAGTTGGACTGATCTGACCTTTTTAGCCAGAAGCTTTCCTGGAGTCACTTGAAGTTTCTGTCAGCTCTGCTCAGGAGGTGCCACACACTGCATGAGTTTGTATATTAGCCACTGGCTTCTCCTAGCCCAAGTTCAAGCATTTAGATGTTGTGCAGCAGGAGCAGAAAGGGTAATACCACAGGCTGTCCATCAGCTTCTGCCCTGGACAGATAAGAGCAGCACTTTTCTAAACTGGCCTGAGACATTGCCATGACTCAGTTCAAAGTTGCAAAGATAAACCAAGCTACAGTGTTCTTGGAAAAATAAAGATCTTTGCAGAAGTTCCGGAAGCACCAAAAGACTGAAGCATTTGAAGAGAATAATAGTCTAATATTATTATTACTGTTATTATTATTGTTTTGTATTGATCCTGTACTCCATAGCCTTCCTCTAGGACTGGAGGTGTTATGCTGGGCACTGGAAGTGTGTGAAATTAAGAGATAGCCTATGCTTTTAAAGGTCTCCCAGTCTAAGCACCAGAGTGGGAAGAAGGAAAAGAGAGGTAGAGGAAGGTACCATTGAAAAGCTGATGTTTCAGGGCTCATCTGTGAACCAGTAGGGACATTCTTGGGCATACACTAAACAAAGAAGGGCACATAATCCTCCTAACACTGTAAGAAATTCTTCTCTAAATAATGTTTTTCTTCCTCATAAACCAAATACAGCCACTGGGATTTCTGTTTAAAAATGCAAATAGGACTGAAGCTCCCAGATTATGCTAACTTTCCCCAGGAATCAGACTCCTAGCTGCTTTTATCCAAACAGGGCTGCATTATCACCCCCTGCTTCACAACTCCGCTTCTGTCTTCACAGTACATCATCCCTTTCACTGTCTGAACATTGCCTCTTATGGAGAGACAGCATGGAGGGGAAGAGACAAATGCTGGAAAAAAAAAAACCCAAACAAACCAACAAAACCAACAACTAAAGAAACAGCAGCTCTTTGATTTTGCTCAGACATTAGCAGCATTTGCAGAAGTCCCCAAGGAAATGTCTTAGTAGGTTGAATCAGACAGAGCATTCCAAGCAGAATGGACTTCATCCCCTTGCCTTTCCATTCATGAGTAAGGAAAGGCAAGGATGCTGCTCATGCTCCAGGGAAAGACAAAGTTTGCATGGCTGTGCATTAAGAGAGAAAACTCTAGAATTTGGCAATACTATGAAACGACCTTTGCAGTTCTGAAGGGTAAACCACATCTCAGGCTGCTTCATATTAGTATCTCTCAGGGCTTAATTTATTCCCATTGATCATTGCCATTTGCATTGCCATGGAAAGTTTTTTTTAGCATTTAGACCATGTTGACTGTACGGACATTACAGGAAGAGAAGGGAAAGACCCAATGAAAGATTAGTCTTAGACCTACTATAAAAGAGTATCTTTCCTCCTAACACCAGAGTTTCCCAGCCTACACAGAAACCAGTTCCAGAACACTTCTAATTCTCTACTGTGAAACTCTTAAGCCACTTCAGAAAAGAAAGACAGTATCATCTTGATCATGGTTCATAAAAGCCTTTAAAAAGGGGGCAGGAACTAAAGAGTAAGTCTAGAGATCATTAGAAGGGGACAAGATCCAAGAATTTAAGGAGTTATGCTTTTGTGGCTACCATGTGTCATGTGACAGTTGGATGTCAACAAATGTATTCTGCCTGTGGCTGAGGTAATATACATATAGCTAAGATCACCTTAGCCACAGGTAGAACACAGGTTGATGTTGTTTATTTTATTCTTGGAGACGGGGAATATTGTTTTTCTTTATTGTGTTTAATCTTTTCTTTCTCTCATCCACCTTCAGGTATCTCCATGCCTATACCCGTCTTTGGACTACAGGATAAATCCAAAGTGTTTAAGAATTGCAGCTGCTTACTTGCAGATGAGAATTTTGTTCTAGTAGGCTCTTTTGTGGCATTCTTCATCCCTCTAACCATCATGGTAGTCACTTACTTTTTAACCATCAAGTCGCTGCAGAAGGAAGCTATGTTATGTGTGAATGACATCGGCCCAAAGACCAAGTTTGCTTCATTTAGCTTCCTCCCTCAGAGTTCCCTGTCCTCAGAAAAACTCTTTCAACGCTCCTTGAACAGAGATGTGGGGACTTCTGGGAGAAGAACCATGCAATCCATCAGCAACGAGCAGAAGGCTTCCAAGGTTCTTGGCATTGTCTTCTTTCTGTTTGTTGTGATGTGGTGTCCATTTTTCATCACCAATGTGATGGCTGTAATTTGCAAGGAGTCATGCAATGAAAAAGTCATTGGAGAACTTCTTAACATATTTGTTTGGATTGGTTACCTTTCTTCAGCTGTCAACCCACTCGTATATACACTGTTCAATAAAACCTACCGCTCAGCTTTCTCTCGTTACATTCAGTGTCGCTACAAGGAGGAGAAGAAACCTTTCCAGCTGATTTTAGTGAACACTATCCCGGCACTTGCATATGATTCCAGCCAGCTCCAGCTAGCACAAATGAAGAGTTTGAAAAAGGAGGCAAAAATGATGGCTAAGGATTACTCAATGGTCACAATAGGAATACATCATTTGGATGGTACCTCCAAGGGAAGTATCAGCCCAGGCAATGAAAAGGTTAGTGGTGTGTGATGGCTGGCAGCTGCCATGACAACCACCGTACATTCACTGAAAATTTCACCTGGCTGGGAGAAGCTCTGATAGCTTAGGAAAATCAGCCCTGTTCAAGAGACCTTCCAATAACATCATATACTCCTCATATTACCCTGTGGATGAAAAACAGGGTTTTAATGGTATCAAATGTGCAATTTTTTTTTCATACAGTACTTTGGCTGTTTTAAGCACAGGCTTTATTAAACTTATTTTTTTAATATTCTAAAGGATATATTTCTTAAAGAAAAAAATGCAATTTCTGGTACTATAATATGGGCTGTGAAGAAAACTACGCATTTCTTTTCTCTTTGCAAATGAAAGCTAAGCTGCCCTTTGATGTTCTTGCAGAGTAGGCTCCAGTTAGTTTGTCTTGCTAAAATCAAGTTTTGTTATCATTAACAGAATGAGAACTTTACCTAATTTTAAATAAAATGGTGGTTAATTTGCTAATATATATTTAAAATAAATTTTAAACTATTAAAGAAAATCTATTAAAACTGCTATAGATTAATTACATGGGCATTTTGTTGGTTGTTTTATGGCTATTTTTTCCGTCTGAGTAAACGTTCTGAAATGTCACTGGGCTTTTCTGCCATTTGTTCTGTATTTCAAATTAGGAATCTTCAGAGAGGAATTATACTTAAATGACCCTTTGTTTCTACCACCATTTGTAATCTTTATTTTATGTATTGTACTTTATTTCCTTTCAAAACTTTCATGTGTGCAGCTTAAAACTAGAAAGTAATATTTTCAAAAGTAATTATTTGGATTGATTCCCTGCTCCTTCCCACCAGTGTTTACAGGGAAGTAAAGTGAGAGAAGACGGAAAACCAGGCACAACATCGCTAAATAATTTCAGGAACTATTCCAGGTCCATGCCTCTATTCAATTCTAACAAAGGCTGATTTAAGTAGTGTCAGAGGAAGTTTTGCATGAGTAAAGCTTTCAGTAAAAGGTTGCAGCAGATCCTCTCTCGTTATTTCTCTTTGGTTTAAAAAGACTATTTTGAAGAATGTCCTCCTGGCTTTGTTTTAGGGTTTGTAGGGCCAGAATTACTATAAAACTGTTAGTTGCTAAGAATTGTTTTCCCTAGTTTTGCTGTATTGCTGTTAAGGCAGATTGCTCAGGAATGGTCAATAGCTTGCACTACTAGGACTCAGCCTTAATGAAATATGTATGGGCAAATGGGGCTCTCTTGAAAAATAACAGGACTTTTAAGTGTATTCCACCTGCATAGCTCCAAGGCCAGAATACATTCCATAAAGAACATAAAATCCATTGTTTGACAGACACGCCTAGTCATGAAACTCTTTTCTTTCGGGCATCACAGCCAATGTCACTGAAGCCCGTGGGACTTTGCTGAAGAGGAGAAATATAAATGTTGCATTCACCGACAAAACTTAAATCCAAGCATTTGATTAATTCCATGAATTTTGCAGCCATAATTTCATCTCAGAACCAGGATGTATTCCAGTTTGTCTGGAGAAAACACTGCCTATACAGAAATCAAACTCCAATACCTTTATCAGTCCTTCCCTTGAAGCTTTCAGTTTTCACACAACAATTAAATTTCCACTAAGTCAAAGAAAGAGAGAGATAGAAACCGAATCTGATTGTAGCCTACCAGCTAGGAGTCTTTGGAAGAAGATTTTTAGCTTAAGATACTGATCTGTGGCAGACAAGGATTTAAATTTGGCTGAATATTTGACTGATTTCAAAGAAACTGATTTTATTGTTATACATATTGTATAACTAAATCTGCTGGTTTTATGAGCCCTTTCCTCCAACGTGGGATAGGCAGAGCCACCATATACTGGTCACACAGGAGCTCTGCATGCCCATGGTGACACTGACTCGTTCCACAGGCCTCAGCCTCCATGTCTGGGTCAAAGTGTTGTGCTGTAGCCCTGTTGTAGTGATTCATGTCGATCATCTATCACCTCGTGGCCATTAATGGTTTTCCCCCCAAAACTGGTAATTTAGGATCTCCTGATAAATCAAATGGTATAATGCTGTGCTCACCAGGTGGTTTATATGGTCTCCCTGGCTCTGGGTTCACTTGATCACCACAACCAAACTGAACAGCTTCAAGAGAAGGGAAAACAAACTCTCTGCTCCGACCTCCCTATGCACAAATTCTGCTCCCACACAACACTGTGTGAAGGGTGCCACACATACAAAGAAGGGATGTCAGGAGGAATCTGCTAACTGCAGTTGAGTATGAGGACTACCATAGTAGAAGGTGGGAGCAGTGACTTTCCACAATTTCAACAAGTTTGATACGTACCCTAAATCTGGGGGTTTGAACTGAGGACAATGGCCAGCTCATTTCCCACAGGCCAGCCAGGCAAAGGAAGGAGCACTGATGGAATACAAGTGGTTGAGTTCATCCCATGAAACAGGTACTCAGGTACCTCCTTGTGTCCAGATGTCTCCACAACTGGGGTGATAGTTTTGAGGATTTACCCCTGGGAACAGGCACCTCAGGGAATAAGTAGGCAGTAGTGAGTAGAGGCCTGAGGCTCAAGATCTGCCACCAAACCAGATCGCCTTCATATGATGACAGGGGATTGAAGGCCTTTAAACTTGTGTGTGAGAGCAAAGGAAACACAAAGGCTTCCGCCAGTTGAGGGAATTGCCACATTTTGTGCCTGTCTTGATGCAAGTTTCTTTGGCCTTGCAAGAGAAAGATGGGACCGACAGCTTTTGGGTCCTATTGCCCATTTGTGCCAGGGAGCAGAGCCTACCTGCGTACTGTATGATGAAAATGGCACCCTGCACTTCTCCAGGGCTCAATTCCCCCCAAGACTCCTGAGGCTCCAGTTGCTGGTCTGCACAGTCTCCTTCACCAGCTTGCACTTGATAAACTGTTACTGAACATTTAACAATCACAGCTTATGCTCTCTGCTTACTGTCTGCAATCACCCATGTGGCAGAGCAGATCAGCCCGCCATTTCTCTTTCATTTCATCTTCTGTTCCTCTTTCACAATGTCAAATTGCTCAGGTTGCAAATACTGACAGGGAATACTTCACTACAGTCAGAGAGGGTTTCAATTACTGGCTTGATGTTTCACTAGAAAATGATTCTGAACAATCATTTTTTTCCAGCTTATTAAAATAAAACCTATGTTTTGGACCTAAGAGGATTGACAGTATTTCTTTAATTGACAGCCAGAGATAAAATAGCACTTATCTTTTGCTTAGAAGCAGGGATAACTGATGCCTGACATTTTGGTTCTGTGAGCACTCAGATAGGAGGTTTTATTGAGTGATCACCAGCTTTTGCCTAAGAGGCCTCTCAAAGCCAAGAATGCACAGCAGTTAAAGACCAATATCTCCAGCTCTTCATGGACATTTTTGACAGTTTAGTGAGGCTTGATTCTGCCACCTTGCACCAAAATGTTAATGGATTTTTGTGCAGTTTGCCTCAGTGAGGATGACAGTCAGGATCTGAATTTGCTCTAGGCGCCATACCAGATCTGCAGGAGGTTGTTCATCAGTAGATAGCAATTAATAGACTCATGCTGCAGACGGATGACAAAGTTCAGCTGTTTTAAACCAGGATTTACAGCACTGGGCCCATGCTTGGGATGAACACCACAGTTTAGTATGACCAGCTTTGGAACAAGACCTCCATCTTGCAAAAAAATGTGAGTGTTTTCATTATTCATCAGACTGGAATGGAAATTTTTATAAGTTTTCAGTTAAAAAGAAAAAAAGATAAAACATTCATTCATACAGATTAGTTCAGAGGTTAGGGCCATCCCCTACCTCACAGGAAAAGTATGCTGAGTCTGTCATATCTGCATCCAAAAAAACCTGCTTCATCTGAAAAAAATTTTAACCAACAATTTTTCAAGTAGATTGACATTTTATTACTGTTAAGACTGTATCTGAAAAATGTCCAAAGACATGAAGCTCACCATGTATCTCCTAAGCTGGTGTGCATCCTTTATACACTTCAGGGTAAAAATTCCTATGTATCTACCCCATCCAATCAACCATGCACTGTATTTATGTAATTATTGCCAGACAGTGAGATGCATTCTATTTTGAATACCTATATGTTTGTTTATGTAAATACATAGAGAAAAATGTTTGTTGTATTTTGTAATGTTAATGTAAAATGGTGTTCCAATGCTTTATTGTTTTGTCAGATCACACTGCTAGTAAAGCAGATTAAAATATTTAAAAGCCATCAGTTGTTTTGTAAACTGGAGGTTTGTCTTCAGTAGCTAATTTGGTTTGGTTTTATTTTTTCCACAAATACTCAGTACACTGTCTGCTGACAGCTAAAGTAAATTTAAATATTTTGCTGGACAAAAGGAAAGAACATGTTGCAGAATTTAACTGTTTCAGTAAACTGGTCCAAAATGAGCCATTGTAATAATTCTCTTTTTCCAAGGACAGCCATTCTTCTACTGAAGTGGTGTACTCTTTAGGTAAGTACATAGAGCCAAAAACATTTCAATCTCAGAAACAGCACATTTGCAATAGTAATAAGCCAATTAAATTAATTTCACTAAGAAGTAGGACTATAAGTTTAATATTAACAAGCAGCTGTACTGGTTTGCATGGCAAGGTTTTAGTAGTGGGGCTCCTGTGAGAAGCTGCCATAAGTTTCCCCCATGTTTGACACAGCCAATGCCAGCTGGCCCCAGGATGGCCCCATAACTGGCCAAGGCCAAGCCCAGAAGCAACAGTGATTGTCCCTCTGGGGACAACAGATTTAAGACTGGGCAGAGGTGGGGAGGGTGTGGAACTGCACCACTGAAGCCAGAGGGAGCAGTGAGAATATTTGAGAGAAACAGCCCTGCAGACATCAAGTCAGTGGAGAAGGAGGGGTAGGAGGTGCTCCAAGGGACAGAGCAGAGAATCCTCTGCAGCCCGTGGTGCAGACCATGGTGAGGCAGCTGTGCCCCTGCAGCCCATGGGGGTTTATGGAGGAGCAGAGATCCATCTGCAGCCGGTGGAGGACTCCATACCAGAGCAGGTGGATGCCTGAAAGAAGGCTGTGACCCCTTGGGAAGCCTGTGCTTGAGCAGGATCCTGGCAGGACCTGTGGGAAGCCAGTGGAGAGAGGAGCCCACTCTGGAGCAGGTTTGCTGGCAGAACTTGTGACCCTGTGGAGGATTAACGCTGGAGCAGTTAATGAAGAACTGCAGCCCATATGAAGCTCTCATGTTGGAGGACTGCCTCCCGTGGAAAGGACCCAGGCTGGAGCAGGGGAAATGCGAGGAGTCCTCCCCTTGAGGAGGAAGTAGCGGCAGGCTCAATGTGTGACAAACTGACCGCAGCCCCCATTCCCCGTCCCCCTGCACCACTGCGGGGGAGGACGTAGAGAAATCGGGAAGTCAAGCCCAGGAAGAAAGGAGGAGGGTGGGGGAAGGAAGATGCTTTAAGATTTAGCTTTTATTTCTCATTAGCCTACTCTGATTCGATTGGCAATAAATTAAACTAATTTGCCCAAGTCGAGTCTGTTTTGCCCGTGACAGTAACTGGTGAGCGATCTCTCCCTGACCTTATCTCGACCCACGAACCTTTTGTTGTGTGTTCTCTTCCCTGTCCAGCTGAGGAAGGGAGTGACAGAGCGCCCAGCCAGGGCCATCCCACCGCCACAGCGGCGCGTACAGCGCGGCACATCTGCACAGACATCGAGAAGCCCCGGGCCACAGGACCACAGTGCCATCTATGGGCGGTATTTCCCTTCACAGAGAGCATGGAAATCGGAAACCCCAAATGGATTTTGATACCTTTTCGTTTTCTTCATCTTAAAAATAAAATAAATTTATTCCTCCAACTGAGGAATACAGCATACACGCTCTTGCTTATAACTGGAATGCATATCAAACTAGTACAACTATTAGTAAGTAATCCCTTCAAAGCTTGCTCTAATCTTAAGGTTTCATCAAGCTTTATAATGCACAGAGAAAAGCACACAAAGGTTTATTTTTCAGAAGCTATCAAACTAAGGGAAACAAATTGCTCTAGCTGCAAACCTGTGAGGCACCAACAGGGCAAAATGTGTCAGATAAGATCCCTGAATGGAAAATCCATTCAGTTTTACCTCCCTAACACTAGACTACTGCATATAGGGTCCGATGTATCATGATTTCCTATGTTCTTTGGAAAACCGCTTGCCAGATTCACCTATTTCTACATAATTTTCACTGACCATTGAAAGGGAATACATTTAGCTTATCCATCTGGCATTTCAAGACATAATGGCAAAGATATTTGGAAGATACTTAGCCTTCATAGTATAATCTTCTGAGGGAAGTCCTTGAAATATGACGAAAGGGTCTTTGCAAATTTATGTAACACAGTGAAGTTCTTTGATATACCTGCAGCTTTGACATGTGAGACCTGGGAAATAGGTACAGCAATTCAAAAACCTCCATGATGGCATCTGATTATGCCTGATTAAATTACAATCACAGACATAACATGTTACCTGACCCTAAAAATAGTTCTGCAAACCATAATAAATTATGTCTAAAGTTATTTGACCACACATACGCTTAAATTTTTTCATTCAGATTGAAATCTTCATTATAGGATAAAGAAAAGCTCACAAACTCAATAGTTTTATTCAAATTCAGCGTGCTAGTTTACATGTGTAAAATTATGCATATTCTTAATATTTGCAGGACATCATTTGGGAGTAATTGCATCTAAATTGCTTGGGTTATGTCACTGTGCAACTGTGTATAAAGCCATGTAAAACAGGTGGCGGTTACAGTCGTGTTAATATTTTAATTACAAAATTAGTATCAGAATGAAAAACTAAAAATTTAACAAAATTTTTGAAGAAAAATTGGAGTTCATCATGGCCATGCACTGTAAATTTTTAAGTACTGGACTATCTAAATTTTATCTAAAATTTTATCTAAATTTTATCTAAAATGAGCAAGGTTATTATATTTAAATATGACTACTTTGCCATCCTGGGTGTGAACAGAGTGTGTAGAGAATCGGACCTGGGATCTTTTCTTAGGAGATCTTACTATATAAGCAGAAATTTTTTTAATTTTTTTTAAAATAATCTTTGTTTACTGGGGACATGTGGGAATGGTCCTATGTCAGCAGACTTCCTTATGGTCATATGTCAGAAAATTTGCCTTGAGTCAACTCAGCAGTAAAAAGATAGTGAAGCAAAAGAGAAAACCATACAGAGATCATGTAAATGACATAAAACAATCTATGGATGTAATCTCTGAAGAAAGTCAGCATGTACATGGATCAACATGGTCCCTCATCAAGGGCTCAACAGAAACTAACCAGAAGTTAAGATGGTTTCTTGTCAGTATAATCACTGCTCACCTTGGAGGCAGAACACCAGTGAGTCTTACAGGAACCTCTAGAAAAAAAACACATCAAAAGTAACAGTGTACATAGTGGAGAACTGATTGCAAAGACCATGTAACACTCTGTTGTGGCTCTGAAAATGCCAGGTGAAATTCAAAGTAGTAAAAGTCAGGTGATGCTTTTTTTTTTTTTTAAATCAACTTTAGCTTTTCATATGGAATAATATGCTCTAAACTGACAGTTCTTACATGGAACAAGATCTTTGTGTAATGGTACTGTGGAAAAAATTATCAGCAGTACTTAAAAAAGTCATTGCAGATAACTGTAAAGAGTACATAGAAGGCCAACGAGGACAATCAATTATACTAGTAAATATCTGAATAGATTAGGACTCTTAAAAAATTGGGCCAATTCATGAAGCCATTGAGAACTCTTTAACACAGGGGTGATGTATATTTCCAGCCAGAGAACTGAAGGGATCTCAGACTGCTGGATGTCAGTGGGAGCTACTTACCAAATGCTTGTGCTCTTCCTTCTACCAGTTTGTGCTGCAGTTCATCTTCAAAATGGGATGTGTTTGGACCTTTGTTCTGTCCCACTACTTCTGCTCTTCTATTAGATTGCAAATGAAAAAGTGATCTGTATATGAATTTAATTAAATAATTGCCCATTTTTCTGTTCCTACTCTTTCATATATATGTCTGCAAGTGCATTGGCAATTGACACTAAAAAATCTCAAGGAGTTTATTTCCAAATTCTTAGGTCACAATTCACTGACAATACAAATATTAGCATTTTATGAGTTTATTGTTATTCTTCCTGTTAAGTGTTCTGTAGCAGTAAAAAGATTGAAAGTCTCAAAATCCTTAAACATTTACTCACAGCTCTCAGGAACCCAGTAATAAAAAAAATGTTCTTGCAACCACACAGTGCTGTAGGAAATGGAAGCAAAGAAAACAGTAGTTAAAATGATGGTTGCTGAGTTTCCAAACAAATTTACAACATACTTGTTTTTGTAAAGTCTCTGCTGCTGAATAATTTGAAATGGCGAAGATGTCTGGGTTATCCACATCTCTTTGCAGAAAAAGCAAAGTGTGCAAGTTGAAAAATTTATTTTTTCATGGAGTCATTTGGACTTGGACTGCTGGGTTCTCCTCCGTTAAGTGTCCAGTTGACTAAGCCAGTTGACCCAGCTGCTAAAGGCAACAGAGAGGCAGCCTAAAGCTAATATTTTGGAGAGGTGGAAAGAATCACCCTTTGAAATTGCCAGCTGAAGAGAAACCCACTCTTGAAATCCCATGAGTATAAAATAGCTCCATTCACAATTAACAGCAACTATAATGTAGCCACATAACTTTGCTTTTCAAACCTAAATACTTGGGGCTGATGGACTAAGGCTAAACCTGGAGATGTGGTACCGGGAATAAATTTCCCACTGTATAGGGACTATTAACAGTCACATTCGGGGCCCTTGAGGGAAACACAGATTCTTTGCTGAATGGAGCTTTTGAACAACAACCATCCAGGAGAAAGTGAAAAGATTGAACTGTGCCATCTTCTGATCTGCCCAAGAAGCTGGCAGCTGGTGAAAGAGAAGTGCACTCTAACATTTTAAGTGAGGTTTCATTTTACAGACCTACATCTGAGGGGAAAAAAGGGGGAAAGAGAAGCATGTTAAACAGATTACTGCAGTCACTGTCAGACTTCATTCATATTTATTTTTTCTTGCAGTTTTTTTTCAGGAAAAGACAACTACTGCTGGGACTTCTTAACTGATGGGCAACTGAGGTATACAGTGAGATAAAATCAGCAAAAGAAGCCACTCGGTGAGCTAGGAGCAGAACCCAGAACTTAAAAGACATGAGAAAAGGTACCCTCCCTGTAGGCCTCTACTCTCCAGTGCTGGGGAAACAGAGATTTTTCAGAGGATATCTGGGAATCTGCAGTTCTTACTGACACATGAAAACCAAAAAATCCTGGCAATGCACATTTATTGCAATTAAGACTTATGTGTTTGAAATGAGTGAGGTTTACTTACTTTAGGTTTGTAGAACCAGCAAAAATATGGAACAAAAGTGGTTTATAAAGGCACTTTCTGAGATGAATTACAGCAGTTTTGAGACCCTGAATGATCCAAAGAAAGATACATTATCCCAAAATTCCTCTTTGACACTCTCCATTAAAAAAAAAAAAAAGTAATCATTGGAAAACAGCACACGGGCCTGAAAATTAATCCAAGGCAGGATAACTACTTCATAAATTGGCTTGTGAAAGAGATGGAACTATTCAGAGTGAAACAAAGGTAGAAAACACCATGATTTAGAGGCAGACTAGTCAACAGTTACTTCACTAAAGTACTTGGAATTGCTGCAAATAACTATGCATAAAGTAATAGATGAAGTTTCCACATGAGCAATTCTCATCATGGCTGCACTCTGGAAATCTGCATCTCTGTTCTCCACATGTGAAGTGTAGAAAATACTTTTTTCCCCCCTTTTGTCTTGTAGACAGTGAACCTTTCAAGTCAGAAGGTTTCCTTCAACAGTTTTTTGTGCAGTGCTTTGCATTGTGGACGTGGTCACTGTCAATGGCAATAATCTCTTTTCTTTTTTTTTTTTTTCCAATGACTTATCAACAGTGCTGAATATCTTCTCCCTTCCTTACTGCAAGATGGATTTTTTTCCTAAACTCCAAAATATGTTTTTGAACTGAAGTCTCTTCTTTTCACAAAGTTCTATTATCCTTCTCTCTTTATTTCTGTTACTGCAAGGAGCGCAATAAACTGGTTCTTTTCTCACCTGCATATATCAGATTGTACTCCATCTCATCATCCAGGTCATTCATAAGGACAGTAAACAGTCTTGTCCCTTGTATCGATCACTCAGGGGTGTCATTCTGCCAGCTGGACTCTGTACTGCTGATCAATACTCTCTGAGCCCATCAATCCAGCCTATTTTCCACCCACCTTATTATCTACAAATCGAGCCCATATTTCTCCAATCTTGTTAAAACGAGACAAGGAGACCATAAGAAGTTCTTTCAAACCCCTTGCTAAAGTATACAGCTTCCATTGCTCCTGCTTTGTCCACTGAGATGGAATTCTCATAAGAAGGCAATTAGGCTGGTCAGGTGTGATGTGCCCTTGGTAAATCCATGTTGTCTATCTCAAATCACCTTCTTGTTCTTTTTAAATCTGGAAATGGCTTCCAGGAGGATCTGTTTCATTACTTTCCTGGCAATGGTTGTAAGGCTGACCTGCCCTTAGTTTGCTCGATCTTCCTAAAAGTCCTGTTCTGGATAATATTCACCTGAAGGGACAGTTATTGGTGAGAACTGAGGCAAAAAACCACCAGTGTCTACCCCATTCTTTTCCATGTTCCTTGACAGTAGCTCCCCTGTTTCACTGAGCAGTAGGCCCACATTCTCCTTAACCTTCCTTTTCCTGTCAGTGTACATGAAGAAACTTCTTATTGCCCTTCACTTTTAGTTTCACTCACAACTGACCTTTGGCTTTCCTAACTCCATCCTTGCATGCTTTAGATATATTTCTATATTCCCTCCAAGTAGTCCATTCCTACTTCCACTTTGTGTAGGCTTCTTTTTGCAGTTTTCTCCATCCCTGCTGGCCTGTGCTCAAAGTTCTGCCTGCCAGGGCAGACTCCCATTGGACCTGAACAATAGCCCCTGCTTGCTCTCCTGAAGTTCAAGGCTGTGACTCCATTTTTTTTTGCCTACCTTTAGACACTAGTTATAACTAATCCCACACATTAATGACTGAAAACTTGTTCCCTTCAAGGCTTATTCTTTTCTGAAATTTCAGTTACTCCGCCTGAATCAAATTAAATGAGGACATTCAGAAGACCATTATATTTTTTTAAAATTCAGATCACTCAAGTTTTTTGCTAATTCTCTTCAAATCTGTGGCCCAAACTGTACCCCAAGACCAAGAAAGGGAGTCTACTGTAGTTGTATTACTTCAAGGCTCGTGTAAGGATCAAGAAATCCGAGGAATGCCAGCTGGTGCTGCTGATCCTAATTTATTCCCTAAGACCTCAAGAAAAGCATGTCTTCCTTCAAAGACAACCACAAGCCTAAACAAATGGCATTTATGTCTCCACCCCTCCTTGTGGCTCCCATTAGTAAGATGAGCCCTAATGTTCTACTAAATTACTTATAGGCTGAAGTTGAATTTAAATTTGTCCTTTAGGCATTTGCTAAGTCAGATATTAACTATTGTATTCCTGTCAGCCAATATCTTTACTTAGCTGCAATTACACCTCAAATTTTACTTGAATATCTCAATTCAAATTAACAGCTTTAAAGGCTCCCTAAATACATGAGATATTTAAAACTGTATGTGGAAAAATTTCTCAAACAAGAAGACTCTTCATAAGTTCAAAATCTCTACTAGAAAAAATAGAAAACAAAAGACAGTACAAACACATGCAGTTAATTTACTATAAAAAAGCAAGACTGCTTAATTTTTAATTGTAAAGCATTAAAAGAAAAATACTTTCTGACAGAATTATGAGATGCATATTCCTCACTGGATTTAGTATTCATTGTAATAGGCAAGTATTAATAATATTTCTTACATTACTGTAATAAAAGAAGCGTACTTGTTTTCTACCACCCACCTTCCCCGGAAAAGTTTTTAGTGCTTTAACTGCTCCAAGAATAATTTAAAAAAAAAAAATTAACTTTTTCTCATTTCTTATCACAAATTACTTGTTTCTGCAATGTATTTCCCACACTCTCTCTGCAAAGAGGGTTCAATAACATGCTCAAACTCATAGCCTCTCAGAGCTATCTAAGCCATTCCAGATCACCAGTGCAGTGCTGCAGAAACACCAATACAAGATATGGCCAAATTAAAGAGAAGTTAGGGGAGCTATGTTACTTTTATTACAGTGCAAGCAAGACCAAAGGGCAATACTGTTTCCCAAAAAGACCTATGGACTTAAATGACAAGTCTCTAATGAACAAACAAGAAGTAATGAAATCAAGAAATGGAGCAAAAGAGAAAAATACCTCAATGTAATACAGTTAAAGTAAGTGAGGGTGTGTAGATTCTAGCCTCTTCTTTGGGTTTTGTTGAATAAGAAGCACATTGGGTAAGCTGAAGAAAAAGTAAAGAACTGCCTTGAAGGGACAGCAGTTAATGACATGACAAGTTGCGGCCAGGTGAAATCCTGATGGTATGGGAAGAAGGAAAAGAAACTTCATGAGATATATCTTCTGTCTAAGACAAAAGGTAAGATAGATGCATGTGGTAAAGAAAAGGAAATAGAAAAATAATCAATAACAATGAAGTGGCAAAAAATTCTCTTCCCTGGGCAGAGTTTCCCCCTTGAAAAGTTAAAGACTTAAAACAGGTTGTGTCAATACAGTCACTCGAAAAACTACTGAGGGATGATACTGTTACTATCCATATATGTTGCTTGGAAATGACCAATAGCATGGTATAAAGCTTAGATTTACAGAATCACAGAATATTCTGAGTTGGAAGAGACCCACAAGGACCACTGAGTCAGACTCTTAAGTGAATGGCCCATACAGGGAATTGAAATGGTAACCTTTCTGTAATTAGCACCAAGTTTTAACCAACTGAGCTAATAAGACAATTGAAGAATTTTTACACATACCACATTGGAATCATAAATGGCTAAACTAGGAACAATTGCTATCAAAAACACTGAAAAAGTTCTTTACAGAAAAAAACCAACATACTATTGTTGTTTGTATTGCTGTATTATTTATATCCTGGCAAAGTGCTCTGTGAAGTGTGAATTCAGTGCTCAGAATAACCAAAGTGAAGATGAGATCACTGTCTCAAATGATACAGAAATGGTATTAATATTAAACAAATGCATATAACCAAAGATACTAAAAAGATCTAACCACAGCACAAGAGATTGTATCAATCTGGCTCCCTCTGCCTTACACTGTTCTTAACACTACCCTGGTGTGTCATCTCTGTGCCATGAAAACAGCTCTATGGAGGGCTGTGACACAGCTCTCACATTACATACCTATGCATTTACTTTCAGTCATTTTTGACTGAAAAGACATAAAAAAATAATGCCTGCAATGGAGCTGTGGGGAGGCCAGGCAAACTCATCAGCAGGCTGCCATTTATATCCTTCTGAATATGTCACCACTCTGAAATGGGAGGAAATAGGACAGAGCCTATCTAAGGGACTTGGATAGGAATACCAGGAGCACATTAAAATCTTATCAGTATCACTGCCTGGGTTAGTCAGTTTTTATACTGACAAGAGAGAAATAAATAGCTAGAAATAATTGCAGATATCATGGGAAAGGAGATGTGCCTAATGACAGCTGTCTATATATCCAAGAAAGAAAACAGACTGGCTAAAGTTTAGCTCAAATAACTAACTGGACAATATCTTGCTAGAGAGAGTACGATATTAAGAGAGCTACAAATGCACATAGAGATGGAAAGAATTACATGAAGAGTGCTAGAGAAATACAAGAAACACAATTTAATTTGATTAATGGCAACTTAAACCCATCTTGACAAAGAAAAGCTGAGAAAAGGAAATTTAAACAGCTCAGAGATGGACTATTTGTACCAACTACATCTAAATAGAGAGACAAGATAGCAAAGCTGCTCTGGAGGGCAGGATGTGGGGTCCAGGTCTGATGTCCAGCAGCTGCAATCCAAACAGATCTGCCAGGGAAGAATACAAAGTACTGGGGGGTACCAAATTGTCGATACTGTGCCCTGCTGAAAGAAGGGATCAAAAATACAAAGGGAGTTACTGTCACATTGGGAAAGTAAAGACTCTAAAATTTTATGGGCAAAAATAGTTGCTGCCAGTGCAATACAAGGTACAAGACTACAAAGAGGGAGAGAGCTTTGCTGGGAAGTTTTTGACAACTGACAGACATGTTTAACTGTAAACAAACAAACAAACAAACAAGAAAATGTAAAAATTGAAAATAGATAAAATTAAATTAAAAGGGAAGAAGGGAAAAAAAAAAAAAAAGAAAAAAGAAAAAAAAAAAGACCAGACCCTCTTACAGCAGGAATTGGGATAATTTGGATAATGAATAAGATGGAAACACTACCAAGTGTCTTTTTGCAGTTGAGGAGTAAAATACCTACACTAGAATTTGGGTCCATCATAAAATCAGCAGTCTGTCAGGTGGCAGCTGCTGTGAAGACCTCTAAAACACTGAGTGGAGGTAAAACATTTAGAACGTACTGATGCAGCGGTCCCAGCTCAGGCCCTTTGCCCACCCTCGAAACAGGGACAATGACACCAAACAGAAACACTTGCTGCTCCGAATAGTCCGCTATTATCAGATTCTTTGGATTAACTTTTTTTTTTTTTTTTTTTTTTTTTTTTTACTGGTCAACATATTCCCCTTCAGCGGCGGGAGGGCCGTCTCTGGGGCGCGGAGATTCGGAGGTGCCCGATCCCCAGCTCGCCCTCCGCAGCGCCCTCTCGGCCACCGCCCCATTGCGGGCGGGAGGCGGGGGCGGGCCGGGGCCGGGGCGCCGAGAGGCCGCCTGCGCGGAGGGGCCGCCCCTCGCCCCGCACCGCCCCCGCTCGGCCCCGCAGCCCCGCCGCGGTAAGGGAGCGGGGAAAGGGGCCGCGGGCCGGTCCGGGCCAGGCGGTGCGGGGTGGGGTGGGGTGGGGAGTGCGGGCCGGGCCGGGGCGGCGCTGCGGAGAGAGCGGGCGGCGGCGGCGGCAGGGCCGTGCGGGCCTGGCCGGCGGGAGGCCGCGGGGGAGGGATCGCTGTCTCCGAGGGCGGGAGGGTGAAAATGGAAGCGCAGGAGAGCGCCGTGGGGCAGAGGGCAGGACTGACTGTGTGGAAACGGAAAGGGGCGTCCCGAGCCGAGCCAGGGCTGGGGCCTTGATACTGCTTCAGCCCCTCTGGCTCGGTGCTGCGGTGGGATGGATGGGTGTAAGGCGCTGCTGGGTGGGCGCCCCTCGGCTCCGGCCCCGCCGGCGTGGTAGGAGACAACGAGCAGCCCCTGAGGGCTCTCCGTGATGCGTGACTTTTCTTGGCCGGTGCCCCATAGAAGCGCACAGCTCTTAGGGATGAAGCGTTTCCATTTTGATGTTTGTTACCTGGTGTGACATTACTTAGTTTGTCCTCAGGATTTTCTTGTGCGCCGACCCTGGCAACCAGTGACAGGACCCGAGGGAATGGCCTGAAGCTGTGTCAGGGGAGATTTAGGCTGGATATTGGAAAATAGTTCTTCACCCAGAGGGTGTTTGGGCATTGGAACGGGCTCCCCAGGGTAGTGGTCACAGCACCAAACCTGACAGAGTTCAGGAAGCAGTTGAACAATGCTCTCAGTACATGGTAGGATTCTTGGGGCTGTGCTGCTAAGAGTTGGACTCAGTGATCCTACTGGGCCCTTTCCAACTCAGTATATTCTGTGACCCTTTTAGTCTGTCCCTCTTTGAGCTGCATGGTTGGCCTTCCTGCCTGTGCAAGCTGACAGTGTCCACTTCTTTGTCAGCCTTCCCGAATTTCCTTAGCATATTTAATACCTTTGCACTACCGGCTATTCTGAAACTCCCAGGACTCTTTCTTTGCTTGTATTTTTCATACTGCTTGCCATGGAAATAAGCCACAGACTGTTAGAACGTGGTAATTCATTTCCATCAAAGATGAGAACAGTCCTCAGTATTGTGGTAATTAGTGATTGGATACTGCCACACACAGCGACTGAAAGGTGGAACAGGTTTATCTCCTGTACAGTAATTGTGGAGATAGCAGCCTGGCCCCATGTCACAGGCAGCTGCTAGTTAACCACAGCACGTGAGGTTGCTTGTTGGGTAGCGGCGTTGGTAGACAAAGACCAAGCCACAGTTACTGTAGAGGTAAAGGTGATTGAAGATATGGGTCCATGGCAAATGAGAAAGGCTTTGCCCATCCTGCTTGCAAGACTTCAGTCTCCCCTGTCCCTTTTCTGTGGGGAAATAAAAGGTTAATGAAAAATCAGAAAGTGTTTTCAGGAGATTCTGAAAAATTATAACACTAAACAAAGATATTTCAAGTTGTACTCATCTCTTCTTTTCTCAAAACTTACTGTAACTCCAGGAATGTTTTATTTTTAAATTTAACTTGCTCCTCTTTTTTTTTTTTTTGTAGTTAAAATCATGGCTCTGAAACAGGTTTCCAGCAACAAATGCTTTGAGGGTTTCCAGAAGGTGTTTGAACACGACAGGTAAACACCACTAAAGCAGCCTATATGTTTAGCATGGAATTATACATATACTGTCATTGCTGTCAGTGTTTTCATTCTGCAGGAAAATAGCATGTTCTCCCTAATATCCATATTTCTGTGAGAAATAAAGTCTTCTGCTGCTTTGGCTGTGTTCTTGTATTTCTGTGTTAATGTTTAACATAATCTAGTGTACTTAGTGCTGCAGATCTGAGATGGGAAGCCAGTATTTCTACTTTGAAAATGAAGCTTCATCACTTTGGATTGTCTTATTTGCAACACAGAGAATTCCTGTGTGTGCAAAGTTCCTTTCACTCTACTAGATATTTCACTTCTGTGCACTCAGAAAAAGAGCAGACAGATGCAGTAGATAGTTCTTCAGTAAAAATTACTTTGCAATTTAAAGCTCAAGTTAAATATTGCTGGGGTTCAGAATTTAGTTTTCAAACTGTTCCCAAATAGCAGCACTGTGAAAATGTGGCTTATTTGTAAGCCTCTGTTTTAAGGATATTGAGAACAAGGTAGGAAAGTCAGCTGTTACCAGTTCAAGTCTAAGGCTGAGTTTAAAAATGGCTTTTCACTTCATTTGCCTTAGCTGTTACAATTCACTGACAAAATCTCTCTTGGAATGAAATGCACTGAGTTAACTTTCTTTTTTTAATGATAGTGATCTTGTTAATCAAGTAGTGGTGATAACGAGGAGTCTTTTATTAATACAGTGCAGAGCTAAAATGCAAAATGAAATTTGGAATCTACTTGCCTCCAAAAGCAGAAACTGGAAAGTGTCCTGTGCTGTATTGGCTCTCGGGTAAGTAACATGAATTTTAGTAACCTAAAAAAGATCATCATGTTCAAGCTGCTGAGCTACAGTTACTGAAAACCTAATGGGGAGGTACCAAAGTGGCAGCTCTTGGATTCTGCAAAAGATCATCTTCTGGAAGAAGCATTTACTTTGAGTGTACTGTGGTACATTAGGATGCAGCCAGCCTTGGGGGTACCCTACCAGATTGTGTTCTAAAATGCTCAGCGTTCAAAATGTTCTACCACTGTGTTCTAAAATGTTCATACTTTTTTTCCCAAAACATATACATTTAAAGGTTCTACTGAAAGGCGTCCCATTGGGCACCTCCTGCTTCCTATTTTTTTTAAGACAGACTGCTTCAGCTAACAGAGTAGGGATGTGAAACATAGCCCATGGGTGCCAGCATATTTGTCTTGTGGACTCCGCCTTATTCTGAGTGCTATTTTGCAGGGAGCAGCTGGTGAACTTGAAAAAGAGATGCTGATAGCTGCCTTAGTGCAAACACATCTAGAGTAAGGTAAACCTGTAGGATCAGAAAGGCCAAGGGACTGAACAAGGTTGTGCAACAGCAATAAAGTTGTCTCATCCACAGCATTGTTTCTTCGTCTCTCCAGCTCCTGCAGCTTCCTATCCAGCTGCTGTCTTGTGAAGAATGTGCTCTTTGTATGTATTCATTTCACAAAATAGCTAGTAGGTCTGATTTGGAGAATGACACCAGACTGCGTAAAAATGTTTATCCTTAGTATTAAAAACATCAAAATTAGCTGAAGAGCTCTGAGCCATGCAGCACATTTATTTTTTTGAATGTAAACCATGCTGTCTTGGCTAGTATATCCATCAAATTAGGTTATTTGCAACTTGCCCTCAGAGCAAACAAGAATCATTAAGCCCTCTCAAATTGCACAATGAAGAAAAATTAAAATATTGGTGTGGAGTATTATTTATTTGTAATTGGACTTCATTTGGGCCTGCTGTGGGTTTTGGAGCAAAGTCCTCACAGGCCTAAAGTATGTGAACTTTGTCAGACCACATGTGTAAATCTGTGATGCAAACAGCTGAGATGGCAGTAGACAGAAAAATATAGTTCAGGGTTAGGTGTCAGAAGTAAAGGATGTCAACCTTAGCAACAGTGTCTTGGTTAATGGATTTGAATTTACGGTACTGGGGGGCACTATAAGCTATATGAGGAGGGGCTCAAGGGGATACAGAGTACACACTGACTTGTTTTTGATCACATGTTAGTGTTACTAGACATGACATGCAACTGTGTCTGTTTCTGTGGATTGTTAAGTATTGTTGAACCCAGTGGAAAGACTTTTCCATGTTTATGGAATCCCTTGTTTTTCAAAACCTTTTCTGTCAAGAAGGGTTTTGAAACTGGTATGGTGTGAGTGATGGGTAACCAATGATATTTTTTTTTCTCTAGGGTTAACTTGCACAGAACAGAATTTTATAACAAAAGCTGGTTTTCAACAAGCTGCAGCTGAACACGGTCTTATTGTGGTTGCACCAGACACAAGCCCACGTAAGTTCTAGCAAGAGACATAAGAATCAATACAGTGAAGGGCACTGTCTCTATCCTTGGATAATGGAGTGCTGCAGTTTGCTACAAAGTGTGTTGCCCACCTGAGTCAGAATATGACCTCACCTTCTGTATCTTGAATTGTTTGCTAGATCCTATTGTGTATGTTCTCAATAATGTGGTAGTGAGGGTTCAACATTTGCAACTCTCTTGCTGTTGTGGCACTAAAACTAGAACAAAGGGGCCATTGAGTTCAGCACGAGTGAGTAGAGAAAGAAAAGTGAAACAAGAATCATGTGTTATTAGAGTTCTTGCTGACACTTAGTGACTTGCTGAGACTATAACACCTGCAGAACTGTATTGTGACACAAAGCTGCAGTGCTTGGTCTTTATTGTATTCTGTCTTCTAAAGCCAATTAAACACATGTCTGTAGAGGATTCCAGTACTTGGAAAAAAAAAAAAAAAAAACAGAAACCCTCCCCACTCCTGCCACTACAATAGACTACAGATGAATGGAGTTCTTAAATGTTGTGCTGTTATCTGTACAAGTCTGAGTATAGGAAACCTGAAAATCGTGGATCAGCACTTACTGGAAATACAGTCATTTGGGGATTCAGTGTTTTATGTTTCGTATTTGCTGGATTCTGCTAAACTCTCATGAGTGCTGTATACAAAGGTGACATTCTTCCACTATTTTCCAAGCTTTAGTGGGTTAGATCTGAATAGAGGCAAGACTGAAATGAAGTGATATTCTTTCCATAAAATATTTTTCACATTGAGGTTTTGAAGTTGTGTCAGGTCAAAGAACATAAATAAATGTTTCTAGTGAAGAAGAGGGATAGAAGAGCAAAACTTGCGTATGAATGAACTTTACACTTCATTGTTGCCATTTGCTGCAGACTAGAGATGGGCAACTAACCTTTGCCTTATTGACACTGAGTGATTATACTGGAACTTGGTTTTGATGTTGTCTGTGCAAGTTGTCTCTATCAATGTGTAACTGCATTTCCATATTCATTGTTGTGTCCATTTTTTTTTAAACCCCTCTTGGCAGCTTCTCTCGTGCCTTTAAGTCTAATAACTGATAACGATTGCTCCGCTATTTGGATGAATTTCAGTATGTGTTTCATGTTATACTCTTAAATTTTAGCTCAGAGACTCCAAATGTTCTTAAGTCTCTTTGAGCTGTCTGGAGAAACAAGTGAAGAGCAATTAAAATGGAATCATGAATTAAAAGATCTGAGCACGTGCAGTGAAAATGCCACATATGCTTTTTAACTGTGTAGTTACGACTGCATGAGAATTACCTTCCAGGAGCTAGGAAGTGTACCTGGTAGGTAAAAAGACTGCGTGAAATCATTAAATACCTGTCATTACAGACCCTCTGTCAGGCCTTGGTAGACTTGACTTTTCATTCTTTTGAGGGGTTTGCTTTTCCAGACAGGTGTGCTGAGCAGTATTATGCAGACTTCTTTTCAAATTTCTGGTTTTTCAAGGCTTCATGAAAGTTTCTTTTAGCATAATGAGCATTGCCTTCATTGCCTGGCAGGACTTGCTGAGTTTTTGTCTATCTCCGAGGTACCGAAGATAGACTTTCCGTATCCAACGTGTTGTGTAAGCACCCCGAGTCCCTGGGACTGTTGGACTGTTAAGTTATGAAATCACTCAGCATTCAAGGGCATGTCACTCTGGAACAGAGTCAACTTTGAATCCTTGTACAAATCTGATTTCACACTGTGACAGGGTGGCAGGTATCTTTACACAAAGTATGAGGCACTGTCAAATTACACTTGGGTTTGCAGTGTAATCTGAAAGTGGTAATTTTAGATTGCAGAAACTAGGAACATTTTGAAGAAAGACAGGCCATTATTTCCTACCACATACACCTTGAAATATTACATTCTGCTCTGCAAACCAGGCTGGTAAATCACAGACTAATCAAAGGGAGGACTGGATGGGATGTATTACTCTCAAGGACACATCTGCAAATTTAGTTTGAAAGTGTAGGCTTGGAAAAGAGGTAACAAGTCTGCAGTTATTCAGAGAAGAAGCTTATTTCCTGGAGAGTTACAGGTGGAAGCAATGAAATGAATAGCAGAAAAGATAGAGGTATAGACTTTAAGAAATTACAGGAGCAGTAAGTGTTATTATTCTCTAGAATCTTAGAAATGGAGGTTAGCAGACATTATTTGAAGCAAATAAACTGGGCTGGACACATCATTTGGTGATGTGTGTTCTGGGGGAAAGGAAGCTTTCTTCAGTTTCCGTTTCTCATGTAGTTTCTTGTACTTGATAGGATGCGGCCTAGTGACTGAAATAAGCTGGTAGCACCAATTAACAAATAACAACTTTTGATTAAGTCCCTGGGTAAATTGGACAAAGCTTTACAGAAGTAATTTAGGAGACATCTGTATGTTATATTTATTTATGAAGAGATACTGAAACTATTTAGAAGTTTGATATATCTGCAGGTATTATGTAAGTGACATTTTGAAGGTGTTATTGAAATAACAGTTGAAAACACTGTACTAATTAATGAAAATCTGAATTGTCTTATATTTTGAGGGGTAGAGATATGATGATTGGGAAACTTGAGTTCCAAGTCTCTGATTTGTATGGCAGGTTCTCCAATTCTGAACATGTAGTAAAGACAGTAACTGTAGAAAGAATTTTCATGCCAGGTGGCTGCAATATTGAAGGAGAAGATGAAAGCTGGGATTTTGGCACCGGGGCTGGTTTTTATGTGGATGCCACTGAAGATCCTTGGAAAACAAACTACAGGATGTATTCCTACATAAAAGATGAGGTAACTTTGCTCCTGTTGTTGCTGGGTAAGATAAAGGGGTATGACGGTTCTGTCATACTCTTTGTTCCTAGCACCAAAACCTGCTTAAGGTGATCTTTATAGCCTGTGGGTGGTTTGTAATTTTCTTGCTTTTCTGTTATAAAAAGAGTGTATTATTTCTTTTTGAATCCTTGATTGTTTCAGTGATTGGATTTATCCAGTTGTTAGGCCTTGCCCCAAACAGATATTGTCATAGAACTGAGGAGAGAGAGAGAGAGAACCACAGCACAGACATGATAACATCTGGCAGGACTTGAGCAGGAACTCCTTGAGTCTGCTTTCCAGTTGGAGATGCCACAGGGTTGGCTTGTGCTTCTAATCTTAAATTTGTTACCTGTGCATTCTCTGCTCCTGTAAAATCTCTGCTCTGCTGCTTGTGAAACAACCCACTGCATTCCACTGCACCAGTACTACAGCTCTATTGCCTGTTTACACTGGTTTTGCTGTCTTTAGGGGGATGTGGAGGTGGTTCTTTAACTGGGTGTAAAAGGGGATCCTTGAGATATATATTAGAAAGGTGAGTGTCCAGTCTAACCTTACATGTTTTGTGTGGTCTACATTAAAACCAAAGTTAATGGCAATATGGGGAAAAAACAGTATCCCAAGAAAAATTCGCTATTCTGATCTTACTTACAGGAGCACATGCATATTTATGTCTATCAAGAAATTTCTCCTAGGAAATTCCCACATCTTGTGTTACAAGTTTATGTTAGATTTCTATAGAGTTTGAGTTACTTATTATTGGTTGAATTGTTTCCTTTTGATTTTACAGTCCTGTTCAGGTTGGTTTCAGGCCATGATTACTAAGGTCAGACTGGAACACAGATGTGCTTTTGGTTTCAGTGGCTTCGTGGCATTAAAATGTGTTAGTTAGTTGGTTAGTTAGTTAATTAGTTGTGTGATTTTTTATTTTTTTTTCTTAAACACACTCAAGTTGCTTTAACATTTTTATTACACTGTTGTTTCTTTACAGCTGCCTAAACTAATAAATGCCAATTTTCCAACTGACCCCGAACGGATATCTATTTTTGGCCATTCCATGGGAGGTCATGGAGCTCTTATTCTTGCTCTGAAGAATCCTGGAAAGTACAAAGTAAGATACAGTATAGCTTATATAAGGTATACTAATGCTTATATAGATTTCTGAAGATCTGACAGAAGACACTATAATTCTGAGTTCTGTTACATCATTAAATGTATCAATAGTTTCAGTTGCAGGAGTTCATTGTTACATAGTATTTTTTCATGCTTTCTTTCTGTGCAGTCTGTATCAGCATTTGCTCCTATCTGCAACCCAATTCAGTGTCAGTGGGGGAAGAAAGCCCTTGGTGGATATCTGGGACCAGATACAAGCAAATGGGAGGTATGTGTTGCAACCGCAGTTCTTTAGTAACACATGAATGAGTGATCTGTAAATATATCACAGCAGGAGTCTGGAATGAAAGTCTGGGGTTTCCTTGAGTTGGTGCTGTTGTTTTGCTACACCCCTAAGTGTGGAAAAGCATTGTATATTTCTGATGAGTGTGATCTGCTGTTCCCTGATGGTGCTTATAATAATGTAATGAGATAGAGATCTCTCATCAAATTGACTACATTCCTCTCTGGTTTACGAAGACTTAAAAATCTGTGCTAGGAAGAATTGTGAGTGTTGATTTATGATCAGTTCATTTTTGTAGTAGCCTGAAAAGAGCCTGCTGCAAACTGTTCAGAGACTGATGAGCCTCATGGCATCTGCAGAAGCAGCCTATGAGAAGCAGCTGTAAAAGGAGCCTACTGAATACTTGGAAATTCATATCATGTAGAACAGGATTAAACTAGACAAAGTTAGGTTTTAGCTCCTGGGCCTTAATTTTGAGATATAAGTAGTCATATATGAATGTCTGAGATACAAAACTGTTTGTCTGCATGCTGATACATTATTTGGGCAGATGTTCAGTGTTCCTAATCTCAGCTTAAACATTGCACTGTATTTCTAGAACTAAGATGAAGGGATCATTGTGACCAGGTACTCAGATTCCTTGTAAATAAGGACAAGCTGCAGTTAAATCCCTTGGAAATTTGATTAAAGTACCTGCTAGGAAGACATCCAGGCCTGATTAAAACACTACAAAAAAGGAGAGTGCTAGCTGCTTTTATAATTGCTGTTAGAGTAGTTTGTATACTTAGAATCACCAGTTAAACTTGATTAGACTTAATGTAATGTATTTGCTGTGAAACAAAACAGAAGAAACCCCAAAACAAAACCTGTTTTCTGTCCCCTTAACTTGCTTGGAGTTCTTCTGTAAACCCAGTCCTCTGGATCAATAGCAGTCATCAGAAACAAACTTGGACCTGCCTTTGGCACAGATATACAACCTCTGATCTCTGTATTTTGGCTTAAGATTGCCATGTAAATATGTGCAAGATCATACCATGGCCACAATGCTTGGCTGAGCCCAAGCTCCCATTTCCACTGTAGTGTCTTTTTTAGATGTGATAGCATCGTGGAAGGATGGCTCTGATGCCTTGGTGCAGGACTTCAGCTTTTGCTGTTTGTTGGTGACCAGTCTTCTCCACAGCTGTAAACACTTGCTGCCTTTTTAAAGGAATTTTTATTTTGAACATGTACAAATCACAGGACCTCACAGGAAACATGTTCCCCATGCACAATTACATTTTGATACATGTATGTTAAGAGTCTTTAATTCATGATGTGTAGTGCCAAAGTAGTTACATCAAGACACCAAGTTTCTTTAGCAGGATCTGGTGTCTGAACAAGGGTGTGAATCAGTACCAATTACACTGCTGTTTTCTGATTCTCCTGGGCTGGATTCTGTTCGGTCAAACTGCCAACTTGGAAATTAAGTAGATCATACAATTTGCCCTTTTTAAAATGTGTATTAATTTTCAATTTCTTTGAATTTCCCTAGTTTTTTCCTCTTCCGGAGTGTAACTTGGTGTCCTGATCAGTGCTGCCCAGTACCCTCTCCATGCCATTCTTTTCTTGCAGTCAGCAAAATGGACCCAGTCGCACATACGTTAACTGGATGTTGCTTCTCTTTTATTTTTGCAGGCATATGATGCTACACAGCTTGTGAAGGCCTACTCAGGCCCTCGCCTCGACATCTTGATCGATCAGGGCAAAGATGACCAGTTCCTATCTGCGGGCCAGTTACTGCCTGATAACTTCATCGCTGCCTGCACAGAGCAGAAGATCCCAGTTGTCTTCAGACTGCAGCAGGCAAGTTGCTTCTGCAGCCCTTGAACATTGGGTTCTTGCTTTGTGATTTTTGGGATCTATGCAGCAGGCAGTGAAGAGAGTGTCTTGTTAATGGGACATGCTCTCACTCTTGTCCCTGGCCAAGTGAGGAAGAGGGTGGGAAGTGACACTTTTTGTTGTACTGGCCATCAAGGGATGCAGTATCCACCGGATTCAGATACACTTCACCACTAGGTGCCGTCACAATTCCAGTTTGGACAGGCCGATCCCTTGCTGGTGACTCGAGCTGCCAGTGCTTGGCTGAAGACACAGCATTAATCATTTTTATTAAGTATCACAGTCACTGTACAAGCAAAGTGACAGATGGCCTTTTGCAGGATCCCTTCTCTGTGCTGTGTGTATTGTGCTCAACATAAAGCTTTGTGATGATTTAGTTTGCATGTGTCTGTGTAAATCAGGAAAGGGGTGGAACTGCTTAAAATCTTAAAATCAATTAAGGACCTAGGTGGAAGGATTGCTTTTTCCTATAGTGCAGTGACCCAGAACAACACTGTTCTGAGAGCAATGGAGTCTTTGCAAGCCACTGAAAACTTCCAGCCATACCCAGTGAGGGGCCCAGGTCTGGAGAGTGAGGGATTTTCCTCTCTTATCATAAATCCTGCACCTTCAGTTAGTGCTGATGAAGGGGAGTAGTTCAGAGGTTGACATCATTTTAGCAGTGTGGATGGAGTGGTAATTCAGACCCAGGCTATGTTTTCCTTATGCACTGTGTTTTTCCAGTAGGACAGTGCCAGACACTTGCTGTTACCCCTCTCTAGCTTAATGGCCTAGATTTGGGCAGGTTAAGGTTGTTTGTTTGTTTAGCTTCCTAGTGTTCATATATACTTAACCTGTTGGATGTTCTTTACTATTTTTAGATATAATCCAGGTATTTCTTAAAATGCTTCAAACCAGAAGAGCCATTACCTTTCCCATAGGAGAGCTTAGCATGATTTCTTTATTACAAACCTTATGTTGTTTGCTGATTTCTTTGTTGTTGTTCTTTTCCAGGGTTACGATCACAGCTATTTTTTCATTGCTACATTTATTAATGATCACATCAAACACCATGCAAAATACCTCAGTGCCTGAACCACTTGGATGTGAGTGTTGCCTGCCCAACATGAATCAAGGGATAGAGGTGAACTAAACAAAAATCATTTGCTGAAGTTCTGTAAAACAGAACTCTTCTGATGTACTGCTAAGAAAAATAAAAGTCCCACTTAATTTGATGTGTGTGCTTTAGAGTAAGTATTTGGAATGTTCTTCCATGCTTGGAAGACTCTCTGAACACCATGAAGGTGCATGCTGCATTCTGGGTGAAAATGGAGTTCAGCGGAGGAGTCAGTTTCACGCTGTGAGTGCAGGAATGTAGCTGGGACCTCAAGACAGTTTCTGGTGCAACTGTGCAGGCTATGAATAATAACAGGGTGTCCCTTCAGCTAATTAACTACTGGGGTTCACCTCATCCCTTAATGGTAAAGGAAGTCATTAGTGGCACGATTAATCAAGCTACTTAATTAATCGGAAGTGATAGGTGTATTTTTCCTTGGCCTGTCTCAATACATTCCAAGGACAAAGTCTGGGGGAGAATACAGGCAGAAGCTTTCTGTGCACAGTGGTTTACTGTCCTGTGCACTATTAACATCAAACAGATGATCTGGAGTATTATGGATGATACTTAAAAAAGACCTCTTAAAAAACACATGAAAGCAGCAGCCTGTAGTAAAAGAGGGTTATTTTCTCCATTCCTTTGATTATTGCAGAGTGGGAAAGGCTTATGCTGTGTTTCTTAGATCATCTAGACAGGAATTGCTTTTTTCAGATCTATTTAGTAGTTCCCTCTTGGTCCCGTTAAATCTAATATCTCATTGTTGAAAGCTGAGTGTGCTTATTGTACAAAAGATAGCAGAATTTAGGCCTGACAGTTGTAGATCTAAAATAGTTCCCAGTGGTATAATTCTGCCAGCTACCTTGGACAAGAACATAAATTGTTCCAGTGAGCTGTTTATGATGTCCAAGTAATCAGTTGTAACCTCTGCTTTTTCATTGTTCAGTATGACCTGAATCATTGCTCAAACCTTGACTCGCTCTTGCCAGAGGAAATAGTAGGATAGATGTAGGATCATCTGCCTTTTTTAAGCAATGCTGAATGTTCTTCTGTATCTCTGGCCCCTGCTACATTCTGGACTACAGGGAGGCCGATGCTGGGAACTTACATTTCTGTGCTGGTGACAGGCTAAATTATGTATTTTATCAATATTGCATCTACTTATTTGTGAGGTGAGCTCTTAAGGCTGGGAATATGCAACTGTATGCACTGCAAGAATTCTCCAAAAGGAGATTATTGCACAAAGAGTCCTTCCCAAATCGGCTAGCAAATGTGGAAAAATACAGCTATGAAGTTACCTGGTTAAGATACTTCATTAGAGAAATGAGAATGTAACACAATCTGTACTTGGGAGACTTCAGAGACCCGCATGGGAAAGAGAAGGCTGTCTACGTGTCCTACCTACAAGCAGCAGTACCTACTACTTGTTTCTGCAGACAGGGGCAGCACAAAGCAGCTCAGCACAGCGCTGGTGCACTGGGTTATCCCCAGGTCTGAAGCTGTTACTGCATTATTGCTCGGATTCAGAAGAATAATGGAATTGCCACATTTTGTTTGCTAAGGCAGAACTCTGCAGAACAATCTCTGCATTTCAGGAGGAGGGGAAGGAGGAGAAAGAACTGCCCTGTGCAGAGAAGTGGGAGCAGTAAAATGAACGACTCTGTTATACATCAATGTGAGCAGGAACAAACGGAAAGAGGAGTCTCCCTGAGCCCACCCAGCTCTAGAAGCAGAGGGCAGATAATTCACTGTCACTAAAGGACTGGCAGGAGACCTTAACAAGCAGCAAAGGTACAGGAACCACATTTGCAGTTACCCAACAGTTACCAGCTCGATCCTCTTCCTAGTTTAGCTGCAAAATTCATTTATTTTCCATCCCAAACCCATCACTCCCAGTGTTAAGCTCTCCAAATACCATCTCTCACAAGAAACCGTCAATCACACGAATAGTCATTAAAGGCTTTCTGCAAATAATAGAGTTTAATTGTAACTACAGTAAAGATTTTCTATATACATTATGTTCACTGCGTAGGATATTATAGATTTGCCATGCATGTTTTATTGCACATATAAATATTGTACAAAGGTTCATGAAGGATCTCTTTTTAGCCATACAGGTTAAGACAGCATAAAAAAAGCTGTATTACAAAATATTTAGAGCTATTTATTTACAGCCAACTTCAAGCAAATACTGAAAGACACTATCAGAAGAAAAAACCAAAATTTTAATTATGAAAAAACAAGATTTGTCAAAATAATAATTACAAAGCTTCATGTTGACATATATACATTGTAAAAAAATACTCAGGAAACCTGCATTTTATCCCTCAAGATGCAGAAATCAATATTCCTATTTTTATACTCAATCCTTGAATGCTTTTAAAATTTGATAAACTCTGACTTGAAAACTTAATTTTCTTTACATTGCTCTTGCTTTTGACAAAACAGATATTTGTGCAGCTCTGTAAAATATTAAAATACATTTTCATTTAGTGTTAAAGTGCACAGTACGTTTTAAAGGAAACAATAAGCTAGCTGCCAATCAAAATTACAATTTAAGTCAATGTTCCCTCTATAAAATTAATGCTTTTGCTTTGGTTGAAGTAACTGGATAATCCATGCATACTGGATGTCTCATTTTCTGCGAGCCCACTTTCCTCCTTGACTTGTTGCTGTCACTACCCACCAGCACGGCAGCAATTTGTGGTATCAAAGCGCATGGTCTGCACTCAAATACCGTGTGAGCCATTAAAAAAATCTGCCATTGGAACAGCGGTGGCTTTGAACGCAGTGTTTGTGAACAGGCGTGAAATTGCCTGGATAGGTGATAGTGACAAGTGTGTATCATTCTTCCCAAAAGTTTTTGCGTGATAGTTCTCTCCACATGCTCTTGCTTAAATGTTTAATCCTCCCACCACATTGCCTCTTTTTTTGCCACTCTGCATTTCCAACTACCTGCCTGTGTGCCCCCTGCCTGCTCGCCTTTCACCACGTGCAACTTCCCCATCCTGCTTGCCCAGGTCCCATCACTGGCCTTTCGTATGAATGAAAAATGGATGTTCCAGATAGTGTGAGAATCGCTGTGCTGGACCTTTTTGATCTAAAATGCGTGATGTCTTAATGATAAATTATGGTTTTAAAAATCTCTTCAAAAACCATGAAGTGGTAAAAAGGAGAAGAACCTTCCTTATTTCCTATTGCTGACATGGGATTAGAGGTCTGATCCTGCAAACATGGACTACAGAATATTGTGCTTAATTCTGTGGAGACTCTTAAGGAGAAGCACTGTACCCAGCAGCGGGTTAGATCTGGAAGATCCCACCTTTGAGACTGCCTTTGGCAATTTTAGTCATTTTATCTCCTCTTGAAGGAATCACTGAAGAAAACAAATTAATTTTTTGGCTACCTGGTAAATCTTGCTAATGGTCTTGTGCTATTGTTTTGTATTCGTTCTGTAGTGCTGTAGTCCTTAAAAGAAATCAAGTTACAGTGCAAAATTATATTTCAAGACACATGATCCTAATGCACATCATTCAGTTTGTTGTGGCAAAAGTTAAATGTCTTGTGCATAGTAAAATAAGCAATCAAAAATATTTGTTCACATTTATTGTTCAAGTTTACATATTTCCTTTTTTTTGTTTTTAAACATCTATATACAAATAAAATGGGTGTGCTTTCAGTTTCAGCCGATTTAGTGGAGTGAGGGGAGAAGTGCTACTGGAATGTAGGAAACTCAATGGAATGCAGACAATTTTTTACCAATGTTCCACAGATCAAGAAATAAAGAATTCCATTCCAGCTAGCTCTTCTTTTAATAAAAGCACCTATTTTGTTCACTTTTTTTTATCTTGCTTGTTAGAAAATACAATTTACGAAGATCTAGAGCTACTGCACACCAAGTAGAATAAAAAATAACTAAGTATTTATATTAAAATAAAGTGTTTAACCACAAAAAAAGCAGTAATAAAATACAGTTTCCTAATTTACATTCTGCATCCAAAGGATGAATAACAACTCACTAATAAATAATATTTATATAAATATTTTATGTCTGGATATTTTTAAAAGGCAATAGCCTGACGCAACTGCAGAAAAACCTAACGTGGTAGCAGTCTGATTTACTCCCCCTTCTCCCTCCCCCCAAATGATTACAGTGATTCTTAGTTTAATAATACCAAGGTATCTTGCTGCAAGACAGCTGTGTGCTCCACACATTTTTAAGTGGCAGAGAGGTGGTTGTTTTAGTAAGTACTGTACAAAGTGAGCTATAAAAGCAGTGAAGCGCCAACTTCCTCTAGAAAGTGTTTCTGTTTAGTTTCTGCTCTGTAGTTTGACACATACGTACAGTCTGAAACACAGTTTTACAATGAAAAGTGTAAGAATACTCTTGGAGTACTGGGGTTTTTTTTCAATGCAGTTTGAACAGACGGGCAGTTTTTAGATTCTTTCATGGCACAGTGGAGCTGGTAACAGCAGAGAGTAGTTTCATGTGAATAAAGCTTGTTTCACTGTGGTTACATCTAGCAATGCTTGAACTGTTATGCTCACTTTTACCAAGCCCTTTTCTTCTAGGATGTGATGTGGTAGGCAGAGCTTTTCCTAGAAAAAAAACAAACAAACAACAAAGGAGTAAAGATTAGGATACTCAATACACACTGCAAAACCTTGATCACATTTGGAACACAAAGCCCAGCGAGCAGGAACTGTTTCCTATTTTTAATTAAAAAGAACTTCCTGTGATTTTTACAGAAAGTCTCTGATTTTGCTTTCATTACACCTATGAGTTAGTGAGAGATTGGCTAATATTCTGGGCCTCAGAAACCAACCTGTTCTGCGGTCATTACAGCATGTAAACACATTAACTAAGGCGGGGGCCAGCAAGCACACATCCAACTTTTGCCTACAAAGCAAGGTAACACAGCATTTGCCTCGTTACTACATGAGTGTAAGTCTGGGGACAGAAGGCAGGTTTTGACAAAAAGCATTCTACCACTGGGCTCTAGAGAGGTAGGGCTTGGTCCCAGGATATGCACCTTGAAAGCTGTGCACTAGCATTTACAGAAAAGTGTGTGCAATGCTGTGCATTCAGTGGGTCAAGTGTTTCATTCCAAGTATTATCTCCATATTTGAAATATCCAGGAATCAACTTTATTCACCCTAAGGACACATCAATCATGGCCAAGATGAAACGTACTGGCTGTCCACAGAAGCTGTTATACCAGACAATAGTCAAGCAGTAAATACTGTATCTCCTACAGGGAACAAGACACCAGTGAATAAATAGAGAAAGCCTTACTTAGAGAAGCAGCCTTGTGTCATGACTGGCCTTCTCTTTAAAAAGTTGTTTTTCTTAATGTAACTGGGTATTCTTGTTAATGAAATCAATGAAATTATGAAATCAGGCAGCAGGTTTATAATAAATAAATGGAAAAGCTAGACTGCATCACATAAACCATAATCACAACCGTGACACTCATTGCCACAACATGAAAGCCAAAAGCGTAAGTGGGATGACAAAAATATACAGATAAGATAAAAACCCAAACAAAGCTATTAAACACAAGCACATGGAAACAGTGTCTGCTCAACTGCATGTCACATTGCTTTAAGCTTGAAAAGGCACCACCTATGTGATCTAACCTTCTCCTCCTTTCCTACGCATCCATACGTGACCATCAGCAGCCTTGGGATACTGATCTTTTGGAAAGAGATAGTTTTGATATTCTCACTATTGAATATCTTAGCTACTCAAACTTTTAGCTTTTAAAATTACTGATGCATTTCAGATCCTATTTTAATTAATTGCCTGTCTTCTACTGAATATTCTTCTTGCTTCTGTATGTTAACTAAGGTTCCCTTATTTTATCTTTATACAATTTATGTTCTTCTCCCACACTTTCTTATACTGATTATTTCTTCAATTTAAACATCACTAATCTCTTCAACTTCTCTCCTCTTTACATATTTTTTCAGCTCTAGTCCCTCCCCTGACTCCTACGGACCCTTAAAACTAATTATAATACTCAAAATTATTGAACTGGGACACAAAAGTACAATTTATACATAGTTTGTAGTACTGTGTTATGCAGCTATGATTGTTTTTGTCTGCTTCCACTGCAGTCCAGTCTTTGTTCAGGGAAACTTTCCCCAGTGGGCCACAGCTCCATCAAGAAAGTACCAGTATTTAACTGCTGTTGCACTGCTTCTGATATTTATGACTTTCTTTCATTAATGAGTATTTCCTTTATCCATAACCAACACTTAGCTTGCTTAAATTTTGGATGAAGGATTCCACACCCCACCCCAGCCTCAACAGGAGAAAAAAAATCCACAAAACTTAACCTATTAACTATGCAAAAATGAGAGCCAAATTTGATTCAAAATCATGGCATCTGATCCTGGTAACTGTGATTTATCTATATTTTATTTACATTTTATATTTACTACTTGTTTTAATATTTTGTGTTTATTTTTTTTTATGACCCAAGAAACAACTTCAAACAGATAATCTTCAAGGAACTTGGCTGAGTAGGTCTGCAGGAGATGGACAACACACATTTTCCCATAGGGAAGATGCTCTAACATTCTGGTGATCTGCTAATGCTGAATCCACTTCCATTGAGTTTGTGGATTCAGATTCACGTTGACCAAACACTTGTGGGAAAATGCCTCCTGCTGCTGTCTGCCATCCTGCCCCTCTCTGCTTCAGCTCCTTGCCCAGTGTTCAAGGACTGAGAAGTTTCCCAGTATGTAGCATTTTATACTATACATCATTCTTCATCAGTGCTTGAAACATGTAATTGACAGCCTTCTCTTAAGAAGCAGGTGGAACTTGGCTAATGCTTTATAACTCTGCAGATAAACACGTGGCTATGATGAACTTTCCAAACTGGACAATGAGACAGACACCATCTCCTAAAAACGACAGACTTCATCTTAACGTGTCACACATCAATTCTTTTATCTAAGCCCTAACCACTATCTTCAAAACTTTGTAAATGGCTTTCATCAGCCCTGCCTCACACACTTTCAAATCAGAGTTTATGAATCACGTATTTACTTCTCAGAATAAGAAAAATCAAATCCTGCCAAGAGTGGAATCCAGAGCACACCAATAATAACTCAGCATAACAGCAGTTACTTGGGGCCAAGATCCTGGGTGTCTCTGTACTCAGGTTCAGCCACTGTCCCTGCAGACCAGTCCATTTTCCACACTCTGCCTCACTCCCTAACCCACCAAAACTGCTTTCTGGAAACCAGTGACAGCAGAGCTGTGAAACTGCAAGCCATAAAGATTTCAAAACTTTTCTTAAATCCTGGTATTTTGAGGCAATATGCCTGACCAAGCAAGAAGAGAACTTACCCATGACTCTGTGGAAATTCAGCCTCACCCACTTCTCTCAACCTTTGATAAGATTTTTGTCCCTTTTACAATAGATTCAAATCCATAACACTTCAATATAGAAGTATGTCTTGTCTCTCTAAAAACACCCCTCTTGAAACCATCACTGAACAAACCCCAGAAAAACAGACAGAAGAACTGTCTACTAATTCTCAAGACCAGTCTAAAAGCCTTTTAAAACAATTGTGGTGGGAAGGGCTGCCACTACACTCACAGCAGCATCTCCCTTCTCTATCTACTATAAAAATGAAGTTCTAATATATTTTTATTTTCTCCCTAATAACACAAAAGAACTTACATACTTGTTGCAAGCAAACCACTTTCTACAGACACATAGCCTTTTTGAATGGATATAGATGTTTTTAAACTCAGCATGAAGCAAAAGAACAAACCCCTCCTGATGGCAAAAATATTAAAAGGTGCACAAAAAGGAGGCAGCAGCCAGGAGGTTGAATCACAAACCAACACAGAGAGACAGTACAACAGGTGTATCCACTAACATACACGTGTGCATGTGCTTGCCAGAGCAAGTTTCTAATCCTGGAACAAAATGTCTGAATTAGACAGCGTAGAAGAAAGCCAGGAATACACAAAGACACTAATCCCACAAGGATACGTGACACGCTCCACAGACACATCTATTTTCGTTGACACCACATGACTTCAAAGTCAAGACAACTGCTAGAATTAGTTTATGGTAGGGCAAGCAGCTTGGCAATTCAGATAGAGTAAGTACTTAGCAAAAAAGACATTGCTGCCATAATATCAGATGGACAAGCAGTAAAGTGACCATGTCATAGTAACAGCAGGGCCCAACTGTATTTGTTAGTAAAAATAAAGAGAAATGGCATTCTACAATTTGGCAACATCTTTCTTCCCTGTTATTTGTAGAATATGTCATTTCAGATCTACAGGGGGAAAATAAAATATTCATTAAAAAAATGTAATACTGGAATAAGCAATTTATCCAAGCACAAATTAAAAAAACTAAGTTCATGTAATGCACAACATTTCATGTTCGGAGCCAACTACTCCGCAATGGGAGGTCACTAAAAGTAACATCAGGGCATTACCTTTAACCAAACTTATGTCCAATATACAATACTTTTGACATTTTGTTAGGTCAAGGTCAATTTTCTTTCTAGAGAGTTGAAAAAGCTATAGCAAATATTTACTTTTTCATATAAGAAAATTTGGAATTATGTCTTTCTATATATTTTTCAACGATTACTGTTGATGTCTGCGTGTGTCCAAATGCTCTGAAGGTACCATTTGAAGTACAAAAGAAAAGAGCAGAAGATTAAAAAAGTACAGTAATTCAGACCATAGGCATATTTTGTTTTTTTCTTTTAATTTCCAATGGAAAGATTAGTACTTTTCTAAAGTGTACATTTATGGCCAGATTTAACAAAGAAAAAAAAAAACAAACAACAAACTCTTTGACCTTCAATACTATGGCTGCAATTTTGTATTTGGAGGCATAGTCAGTTAGATGTCTGGATATGTGCATTTTCTGATGACTCAATAAACTGCAAATATTTACACAACTGTAACTGTAGATGGTGGGCTTCAGAGTCTTTATAAATTCTAGCCTTCAACCATAAAACTTTAAAAGTAGACCCTATATTTTACAAAAATATCAGTTTTATTCTAACATGTTTAGAAAACAATGCCCTGAAACTGCAAGGAACAAAAATCTTAATAAAGACAGACACACATGAAACCTAACAAGAAAATGAATACTTAAGGGGAAATACTAATTATACCATATCATTATACATTTAATTCTGAGAGACAGAGTGATGACATGAGTGCTTTATATCATCAAAGTAGAATGGTTCATTACCTTAAAGTATTTTTCTACCACTCTTTCTGCATAAAGCAGCTTATGTGCTAGAAATGGTAAAGGTTCATAAACCCAGCTGTACTATTTTTATCTCAGCCTTCATACAGGACCCTTTTTTTGGTTTGGTTGTTTTTGTTTGGTTGGTTGGTTGTTGTTGGGGTTTTTTTGTTGGTTTGGGTTTTTTTTTTTTTTAACAGGAGTAAAATTTAAAAAAATTATATAGCAATACTTTGGAAACTTACAAATGTATACTGAGTAGAAAACTGTACTGCATATTTGCTCAGATCTAATTCAATCCCCATTCACATTAAGCATAACTTTCAGAAAACTTATTAGGAACATAATGGGATCTATATACAGCTATCAGCTGTAAAAACTTGCTAATATACAAGCAAGAGACATATGAAGGACTATTATACTGCATTACAGTACACTTGAAAATATTCATCTTTTTTCTAGCTCAAGGAAAAAGAAGGCCAAATCCTCACATCAAAATACCACTTTCAATCCAGTGCAAACACATTTTACCTGCAAGTATATCCACTACAAGTTGTATTTATTACTTTATTGCAGTATGGATGAGATAAAAGAGCAATCAATATGGTGGATACAGTACAGATTGGAAACCAATTTATTAAGAAATCATGGCTTGAAAACCTTTGATGATCATTGCAATGGAAAAAAACTGAATGGGAAAAGAAACAGACCAGCAAATATAATTATGTTATTAATGAATATGGGGGTGAACTACAGTGCACAGGTTTTTTTAAACCCCAGGTGATCAACTTATGTGAGAAGTAAATACCAATTGTGTATGACTGATTGTCACCACATTGGGATCTCTCAAAGGTGAAGAACCACCAAACAGTCGAACTGTTTGTTTCCCAAGTACTGAAACCACAGGAACAGCAGCACAGAAACAGGAGTCTGAATTTAACAAAGAACCCATTAGAGTAGATTAATGAGCTACATCTATATTTCAGTTTTCACTTCCCCACTTAGTGGAAGAATTACTGCCTTCAGGGATGAGCACACAGATTTTCATGTTTTCATTATATTTGAAATATATTTTGAGAAATTTTACTATACTCACATTTAGAAAATGTAAGGGCATATTTCACTATTTCTTTCCGTGTAAGATTTATATATATTTGGAAGTGTAATCAATAACAACCCCAAAAAAATACAAAACTGGATAAGGTACATGTATGGTAGCATGTGCTTGCCATGAAGTAAGTATATCTGTTGTTTGTTTGTCACAGTCTCGTTCAAGACGGCTTCACCATCTCTAATTACAAGAAAATGCCTGTAATATTACACTTTACTTACTGTATATTGTCATAGCTGAGAACCCACAGAAAATGTACTCTAAGTAACTAAACAACAGCTCTGTTTGCATGGTAAGCATATGCAAAGTTAAAACTTTGGACAAGTGTTGGAATTATGTGTCACCATGACTGGGATAGATTCATCTGGTCTACACTGGCATGACAATAGTTCAGTTTCTAACCCAGTGTCTACTCTGACAAAACATTCAAAAAGAATGAAGACATGAACTTCCATTTCTGCACACTGAAAACGCAAAACACACTAATCTACTCCTTCTCTTACCTGCCACACCAAAGTTACTGGTTACGGTGGATAATCAGACGTGATATTAGACAATGAGACAGATGTGTACTACAGGATGGTAGCAAAAACTTTCTCCACGACTTTCTAGCTTCAAAAAAATGTACTCATGCATGCAGTTCAGCACTATGTAAGAAGGGCACAACACACGGCATCAACAGGAGGCCTGTTTGCCGCTTATGGGAGCAGTAGCGAAATCTCAGCCCTACAGAACACATCACTTTTGTCTCAATCACCTACACTGGATTATAGGGAAACACAGAATTAAACAGATTCTGAACTGATTCAAGCATTATGTCACCTTCTAAGTTTCAGTAGAAAAGCAACACTGTTAAAACAAGAACATCAACATCAAGACAAAGATCTGCCGAAAGCAGAAGCTTAAACGTCAAGCTCTGTCTCTGAGTAAACAAGTGTCTGGTATTGGTATCACTGCAACCAGGCACACAGTTAAAAGACAGGCCTGTGCAGGATGAGGGCACAAGTCTATAGCTGCACACCCAAATAACTAGTCCCAATTCTCAAGTATCAAGAGCTTAGAAGGACTCACTGAACTTGTCTGGTCCCAGATGACAGACACCCTTTATAAAACAGTTGTTATACGTATGCAGTGGAAGCTGCTAGACACTAAATCCTTTGAAATACTTGATTTATCCATTGCCTGAAACTAATTTTTTAATCCTAAAATACGTATCTAATGACACATTTCAAACTATATATGTACATGTATATATATGTGTGTGGATATATATTTGAGGCACAGAAACTAGGCATAGAACTGCGCTTAGAATTTTTTTTACAAAATTTTACAAGTATCTATGGAATGGGGATATTTATAGTGCAGCATTAAATCATAGCCACATGGCCAGAATAATCAGTAACATGTAAGTTCCTGTGCTAGTTATCCACTAAAAGTTTATAGGTAATTTTATTATACACTAGACAGTGAGAAGTGAATGCATGTATTGCCAAGACATGAAACTGAGGTCCTTTGGTTAGATAGCCTGAGACTACGTTACAAATTTAGTCAGCAGCATCTAGGCCAACACTGCCATGTCATTATAGGTTTAAACAGCATCTAGGTTAATACTGCAATGTCATTATAGGTTTATATTTTTCAATCAATTTTCATTTGTATATTTCATGTCAATAAGGAGCAAAACAACAACAAAAAAAATTGTCTTATTTGAAGTTTCACAGCAGATGAACAGAACACAGAACTAGAAGGGAAATGGAGGTCATCAGTCTGGCAGTCCAACCATAGCCAGAATTCAAACATACCAAAACACCTCCTGGCTAATGTATGCCTAACCTTTTCTTTAAAACCTCCCAGGATAGAAAAGCTGGAGTCTGTCCAGATGATCTGTTTTCTGAGCTACACTGTCTTTGCTATAAACACAAACAAACAAACAGTGCCTGCATTTTCACAGGTGATGAAACAGAGAAGATAGTGACGTGACTTGCTTGACGCCACACATAAGAATGGCAGATACAGGAGTTTAACAGCTTATTCTCAGTCTGTCTCACTGCGTCAGGCTGTAATGTATGATCTTCATCCTGAAACATTCTCAAGTCCCTGCATTCTATGGTTTGCTCATACCCAATGCTAACTTACAGTCATCTTTGGGGTGTAACGTAGCAAATGTTTGAAAGCAGTACAACACTGCTTTGTGCAGCAGAAGAAAAAGATTATTTTATGGAATCTGGAGAAAACCAAAATATAAGTAGGAAAACATAACTACTCCAGCATGGAATTTAACCAGAACAGGAGAGATGAGCAACAATCTTTAAAGTTACAGTACTCTTGTTAATATAAAGAATTAAAAAACCCAGTAATCTGAAAGATAGTTCTCTAAGTGCTTGTAATACAACATATGCCAAGATAAATGGCACCAATACAGAAAATACTATTATCTCTTGAAGTGCCACCTCAGTTGCTTCCATATCTCCATCATTCTTGGATTTTCACAAAAAGAAAGAGGCTTAGTTCTGTTTAGCTTATGATACATATCTAGCCTACACCCAAAAGTGGAATAAGAGTAGCTTCACTGCTTTAACACATTTAGTGTGTAGTCTAGGCAACATGAAAGAAAAACTATAAATATAGAGGTACATAAGTTCTTAAACTAGAGCTAGAGGGGATAGAAGACATGGGACTTGCCTTCAAGATGCTACTCCTTCTCTCTCCTATTTCAAGAGATTAATAAAGATATTATAAGGAAGGGAAGCAAGGGAAAGGGAGAAGTTTGTAAGGCAAAGGAAGGAAATTAAGTACCTGTAATTTGTCAGAGACAAAGCAGAAAGTTTTTGTGCACATGCGAACAGGTTATGCTGTTAGCAAATTCCAGTGATAAGTTATATACATCAAGACTATAAAAAGTATATGAAAAAGACAAAAGCCTAATAGATCCCAGGAGCGAAAAGTAGAAGTTGATTGTGGGGGTTTCTCCCCGAGGGCGAGCAGAGTGTCAACAGTCTTTCGAATGTGACGAATATCCGACTGCAGGATGTCATACGGAGAGCAGAGGTCAGCCTATCCCGAAGGGCAGCCATTAGAACAGAAAAAGAGTGCAAAAAATTAAAAATACAAAAATAGAAAGATATTGATAAATAAACTATCACAATATTCTAGCATAAACACGTAGGAATAGCTTCTTCTGAGTATTGCCTTACTCACTAGACATCCCATCTTTCTTTTATTTCCTCTAAATACTGAAGCTATCATATAACATCAGAATGTTAAGCTAGAAGAGTTCAGGCCTTCAGATCCTTCCAGAATTATTCCCAGATTCACAAGGGTGAGGAGGTGCAAGTGATCCACTCATTCCACTGAGATCTGCACACCTTTGGCCATCTGGGCCTCATTGAAATGCTTAAATGGAACCAGCTGTAAAATCCAACTTATATAATAGCAAACAGTGGGTTAGAAAGCTGTTAAAAGCACAAGCAGCAGCAATATGAAGCATCAAGAAAAAGTACTTACAGAAATCATTAGAAGTGTGCAAAATTCTCTAACGTAATAATTTAAAACTTAGAATTCATATATCAACTTAAATGATACCCTGGGATAGAAACTGAAAAAGTCAATGTAGCACTAACTAAACTTTAATAGTTTCTAGACTGCAGAACTGGACGTTAAATTCCTTAGATAGCATTTTTTAATTATTAGCAGGTTAGATTCCCATATCTTCTTTGGAAAGTATCAATGACTTGATGTGGTAATTTACTCTAGACTAGCTATACAAAATGAAGTGTACTATGCAATAATAATATCAATATGCTCACACTATATTTAACATTAAAATCAAAGCAAGCAACACTAGTACTTTCAAAACACAATCTAAGATACACCATTTTACATTGCAAATAAGGCCTTACTAAGGTAATGAATACTTACTGAACAAAATTACATGTAATAAGAGTTCCCCTGTTTGAGAGGAACAATATGTTTCAGTAGCTTTTCATTCTCACTTCCTCAGTGAACTCACAGTACACCAAATAAACCAAGACATGGAAGTTCAATGTCTGTTTTCTGTTAGCATAAAGTTTCAAGGTCCAGTTTGAAATAAAATTAACTTTAAAATATTCAAAAGGTCCTTCTATCTTGAAACGTGACTAGTAAAACTGGAAGTCAGAACTGTCATTCATACACAAAGAAAAGAGTAACACTGTTTTTTTTTGCTTACCATGACTGGTTCTAGCTTAACCAGGGGTCAAAAACTGCAAAATTTTTTTACTTAGGCCAGCAGATACAGAGAGGGGAAACCAATCTGCCTAGCAACAACATTGATTTTGCAGTCATTTTTCAAAATTTTTTAAACTCAAAATTCTAGTGTGATAACAGACTTCAATGCAACTGTATTTGTCATTTTCTTGAGTATGAAAACTCACAAACAGCACAAAACATGCTGATCTTGCTTAAAAACCGGATAGGATAAGTACTGTATTCAAGAACACCTACATCCACAAGCTGCTTACCAGAGAAACAAGTTTTAGGGCAAACCACTCGGGACTACCAACTGTGTAATATATTGCACTTTTACCAAAGACACCAATAAACCCAGCAAATGTTGAATTAATTTTATAAGGGCATACAAGACTCAATTCCTACTTGTTGCAGATATATCCCAAAAATAAATATCTATTATACATTTAACTTAAATTTACATTAAAAGAAACTTGCAAGAACTTTAAAACAAGGAATTTTGTTTTAATCTTTGTCCCAGAATCCCCAAAACAATCCCTACTGCAGTCAAATGGAGAAGGAAGTAATTTCAGAGTTAGAGAATGAGAGTTGATAATAGGTTGAATTTTTACAGAGTGATGAACTTGCTAACCAGAGATTATCATCCCAAGAAGCATACAGGAGAAGCCAGAGCGTACATAAACAGCCAAGACATGCAGAAGAAGCTTCCTTACAGAAACTGCCATGCTGTGTTTTAGTGGAATTCAGTGAAATCTCAGAAAGTCCTAGAAACACGTGATTACTTTTGTGTGTTCTGTGACAATGGATAATTTGGTGTTAATTCATTCATTCTTTATGTAAAATGTTTATATTTTATGTATTTTTAAACTTCTGTAATGTAGCTGTAGACAGAAAAATAAATAGCTTTTCAGTAATGGTGAATGTATTTCCACTGCAGTTACCAGAATTTTACTGATGTTGTGAAATAAAAATATGAAGCTAAAACAAGATATCTTCAAATACTGAAAAAGTACGTGACTCCAACCCAAGTCTCAAAGACAATCACCTACCCACCCACCCATCTATTGCAAGCACTGCCCTTCTTATTTATGGGACTGAAATTACTGCTGGTGAGAACTAAAAAGGTACATATACTTAATCATTACATTTATGGACTGACTTTTTTATGTCTGTGAAGCCATATGATTAAATCATACAGCTGTCAAAATCATGCACACAGAATAAACACAGTAAGACAGAAGTGGAACAACAAAAGCATAACCAGCTGCTTGTGTGCACAAACCACCTTCATTCTACATGCCCCAGCAGTGACTGTGAAAACAGACAGCATTTCAGAACCAACCTCCTCAAATTTGACCCTGGTAAAAAAAATCAAGAGTAAGTTTGCAGAAGTGCATTAAGGAATGAAATCTGTAGTGTATATGCACTATATTCAAAACTCAAATGAAAGGAACCTCAGAATTATGCTTTCAGGACTCCAATTGACAGAGTACTGAACCACTTAACTCCACACTGTAGGTCAAACGATGTACATTACCGAGTCCAGAAGGAAAGGGTGGAAAAAGGAGTCATATCTCATAAAACTTACTGCAACTTCATGGATGTCTCATGATGAAACTATGAAGAAGTAACTGATTATGTGAAGTGATCAGAAAACAAGCATAAGTGGCAATTATAATATACCTTTCATTAAACTGAGAAACATGACTACCAATTGATCAACTAACAGGTGGACAAAAGATAAAACACTCTACACTCAACTGCTTGGTTGCTTCCTTTACTTTGTTCTGCTACTTTTAGAATACAAAAGCCTCCTTTCTTTTATTTTATTGTTTTACCTAACTTTCAATTCCTACATTAACATGGATTTTTAGAATAATTCTGCCTGACATTGCACCATAGTGGACCTGGTTTTCTGAGGAAGAGGTTGAAAGGCAGTAATAGGTCCATTTGCAGGACTCAAAAGTCACAGGAAGGGCCACAGCTAAATCTTTTGTAATCTGCATCTTCATATGATGACTTGAGATCCAAAAGGCAATTTCTTACCATCATACTCTTTTCTGTTCAGTATATTTACACCATGTAACTGACTGGAAATTTGAGAGACATGGCAGAAGTCTCTCATAATTTGTCCCACTAAACCACGTTGCATCACTTCTGATGCGCTGGAATACAGACTCTTGGGTAAACTCTTTCTGGAACACTTGGCTGTGAAAGGTTTCATTTTATCACCACCTTTTATCAACAGAAATTACTGTTCTAGTACTTATCATGATAACTTAAGTCTATCTTTTTTTCAAGCTATATAAAGAATAAGAAGGTGTGTGTGTATGTGGGGAAAGTCCTTCTTTCCTTTTAAAAAAAATTAAGCTAATTTCTCTGACCCGAAGAGGCCCCAAAAAGTGCCAAAAGACTTAAGATATTACATTAGTGTAATCTGCATATCAAAAAAATTGTGTCTTTGTAAAAAGCTAATTTCATAGACACTGAAAATACTTTGTTCATTTTCTTTTTTGAAAAAAATGCTTAGAAGATCCTACTTCTGATATGCCTTCTTTGTTCATAGCTGAGAATGATAAGAAATGCAAACCAAAACTTGTAAATTTTGCCTTTCAAATAACATACTGAATTTACAGCCTTGTTTTGGTCTAAATCTTACTTGTAATAAAAGTAACATTCAGCCCACCAAAAAACAAATACTTTTTCCTTTTGACAGGAATATTTGTTAACACTACTGAAAGTGCATAAGAAAAAATACTCTGTAACATAGTTACCAATAATAACAGCTCAAATTTATTAAGTTATTAATTTGCAGGTTAAAATGGAAAAGTCTACTTTTTTGCTACTAGTATGAATACTGATGTGGCAATGACAATTTGAAGAAATGTGTATGAAAGTTTTTGCAATTATTTACATTGCTATCGGTTCTATGAAAGAGCAGGTGAAATCAAAATACTTCCATAACTTCATATACATACTCATGTGATAATGATTCACTCTTCTTATAATTTTTAAAACCTCTGGGATGAGATACTACCAGGAAGATTAAAACTGCACTGGAGTGGTAAATTTGACACTTTGAAGCCCACACTTACAGGCAACAAAAATAATAATAAAAAAAAAAAAACTTTTTTTTTTTAAACCCATAAAGGATGAGAGGGTGTGTGCAATACAAGTGAACATTTTTGGGTAAGCAGTATGGGTAGCATCATTTGTAGGTCCATGTGACATTAACAATGTAGTCCAGTGAATGTCACCATCCAAATACTGCATGTCACTAAGAAATACAGTAGGAACAGCAGCCCTATTTATCACACATATACTGCCACTTGCCTGCTTATTCAGTCAGTACCAGCCAAAAAGTCAGACTCTTTGTCACTCTATCACTATTACAGAGGAGATTAGGTAATTGGGTGGGGTAATTTTCCAAGAGACAAAGATTGTACCTTTTTCTCAGATACCTCCCAGGGGACATAGCAGATATTTTCTCAATCTTCAGGCTTTCAGATACTTACCTGACACCATTCCTTTCTTATCAAACAAAAACATTGTTTTGTCTCAAAAAATGATCTACAAGAATCTCTGATAAGGTGCTATAGTAAAGGTTAGTGGCAAAACTGGACACAATTTGATTGTCCTTCAATTCCCACACTTTTGATAAGCTGCCAGTGCAGCCAGGGCCTTGCTATTTAGTTTCTTATTACGGGTCAGAACCATACACTTAAAAAGATTCCTTTTGCATATGATCCAGCACATCCCTTCTGCATACCATCAGAAGCATCATATGGTCATTAAGAGAAAGCAATTTCAACATGTCCCTCATTGTACTGAAATTCTCATCTGACAGGTAATGGCTTTAGAATCATCTACATTCCACATCATTATAAAGAGAGGCTCATGTTCCTGAATTTTGTATTTGTGATTCTTTGGTCAAGATGACAATGTCTGATACTCAGTGGGACACATTTAGATGCCAATTGCATTTTTCTACACTTGCATGAAGTTTCCCAGGATCATTCTGGGCAAAGCAATTTTAACCCAAGAACTGAACGCTGAAAACCACAGAAGTAAGAGACCATGCACATCAGCACAACATAGTAATTACTTAGCTATTTTCTTGTTTTCATTTTACATGATTAAACAGGGTATTATTCCAAACCTGTGGAGCTCAGGAAATAGCATGTACTCAATTCTTTAAATAACTGAAAAGAAACCAACATGAATCATGGCAAATTTTAAATCTTTTAAAAACCAATGCAACAGAATTTCAAGTTAATTCTCAGGAACTAAACATGGACACAAGTATCACCAAAAAGCCCAATACCTATGGGTATTAGGACCCAAAAGTGGAATCTATCACTTTCCCATATGAGAGGCTTGTTTTCAAAAAAAAAGTAATAATTCACTGCACTCCTTTCACTCATTTCTCCAGAGACAGTAAGGCAACATACAACACATCAATCAAAAGCAGCATTAAGCACGCCATCTGTAGTTCTTGAGAAACTCTGACAGCTGTCATACTCGCTATTACACAACTTTGCAGTTCTAATACATGTCCCTCCAACATACAGCAAAGTTCTAGCATCTACCAGCTAATTCCAAACCATCATGTATTTTCAATATCTATGGAAAATATATACATTTGCAAATTACCAACAGCTAATAAAAAAGAATATCCTTAGAGTACTGAAAACCTATTTTATATTTACAATTGCAAGTCATTCATTTAGAGTTTAAGAGAATAAGTTTTTCTCTTCAAGAGAACTTAATGCTTATTTAGGTTCATAAGGATGGTTAGTTCATAGACCAGACTGGTGATATGTGGCCTTGGGCTTGAGTTTCTGTGCAGCTCTTCAACAAATACATTTTAATAAAGTTTTTTAAAAAATCCTACAACATTCAACACTAATTTCAAAGGAAGCAATAAAAAAGAGGGATAATAAATTTATATATGAAAATGTCTATTCAGAAAAAAACAAAAAGGTGTCTCTCCAGAAAGCTTTTTTATAGATATTCAAAATTACAAAAAAACTCATAAAGGCTTAGCTTACCTACCCATCTGTAATACGGCTCTGCAAGGAACTTCACAAATATTTCTGTTCTATTTCCATTTCTGAAAGATCTCATGACAGCAATGAAACAGCTCTTGGCCTTTTCTTTCCCAACAGGCTATAGACAGACAAATCTAATTCTAATTCACTGATAACTCGTGATGCATCAGAAGACACTGAGCTTTGGGGCAGCTTAAACACTCCATGTTTACATGTCCAAAACACTGAGATTTTGATCTTCTTTGAAGTGAAATTTTACCTTTATCATGAAATCATTCTAACATAATAAATTACATAACTACAAGAATTAAATGACCTATTACAGCTTAAGAGACCCAGCCATTACACTGAACTGTAAAATTAAATTTATGATGAACCATTCATTGGAACTGTAAGATAAAGTCTCCCCCCTCAAAATCCCTACAAATAGCAAAAATGATCTGCTACTTTTTCTGTCCTCCAAATTAAGTTCTAAAATACAGAAAAAAACAAAGAATTAAAATTGGAATTCTTTCCTAATGTGAAATCTTTTCATTACCGTCTGCTCCCCAAGGGGATGGTGGGAGAGATCACATAAAATATTCTTTCACTTCAGCATTCTTGAAACAGATTAAAAAGAACTGCCTTCATTATACTGTCATATGTAGGCAACAGTGAAAATACATAATGCAATTTTCTTGTGTTCAGATTAAAAGGGCCTTGTATAATCCTTTTACCTTCTTTTGAGGTCACATTTTTGAAATTAACTTTTTCTTAATAAGTTCCTCTAGATCATATGCGAGTCTCTGAAATATTCCCAACAGAACTCCAGCATTCATTAGTTATAAAGATGAGAATAAATCACATGATGAATGCTGCCATTCTTAAATGAAAAGCAGAAAATATCAGACACTGCAATTTCCCTATTTCCAACTCCTGAAACACTTGTACCTGTATCACAGAACCTTATACATATGTACTTTCCACATCTAACACACAATGCTTTTCTTCAAATCACTGTGGAAATGTTTCAGTACAAGAGATGAGTGTGTTATTAGTCACTTTTACAACGCATACACTATCCAAAAATATCCTTTTGTAACAAAAAGGAAATACTGTAAAAAAAGGAAAATTAAAAAAATGAATAAAGTTCATATTCTAAAAGCACAAGGTAAAAATGCAGTTATATTGCGCAACAAAAAAAATTAGCAAGCTTTTGGTTAATTACATATTATCTAATTATCACAATTCCTTACTTACTTTCCATGACAAAGATAAGGAGGAATTAGAGATAATACTGAATTACTAATTTAAGACAAAACTTGCAATTTTTAAATGCTATGACATGAGCCACTTAAATATACTAAAGTAGTATTAAATCACATTTAGACCAACTTTTTTTTAAAAAAAGCATCTTTATTGATGAAAACCTGTGGTTCATAAAGTTATCCTTCAGCTTTAAAGTAATTAATGGTTTTTTTAACTTTTTAAAGTAATTTTCACTTTTTAACATCTAGAAATTAGAGATTTAATTAAATTACCTCTGGTATCCCCAGTTTTCTACATGCATCCAAAAAGTTTTCCACATTTCTCCTGCATTTGGCCATGCTAAGTTTAGGCTGTAAAATAAAAAAAAAATAGTCTATGGCAAAAGAAGTCAAAAACATTAATTCTGTCAATTTACCTACTGCATTATTCTTGTACTGATGCTCCATTTCCACATTTCTCCTGATAACAATGCATAAAATTCTGCTCAACATTTCTGCAAATTGAGCAATTTCTGCTCAACATCAACTCTAAAAACATTATGCCTACAGAGCAATACAGAGCAAATAAATTGTGGATGCCATGTGCTTTTACTTAGCTCCTAAAGTCATCAGCACATTTAGATCTCCACTTCTTCACATTCACCTTGTGAGGTTCTAAAAGATGCCTGTTATAAAGATTGTTACAGACAACATTCATTTTCTGGACAACGAATAAAGTGATGAAGGATTTTAATGTACGTCATGGAGAACAGACTTAACTAATTATCAGGCTCACGCCTTTTAAATTTTCTATGTACTCACAAATTTATAGTAACTATACACAATTTTAATGTCTCTGAAAAATATGTTTCCTATAACTGTAGAATTTCCAACATTCCCATTTGTCTTACTCAGGACTATTCACTAAATACTTACAGAAATATCACATGACTAAAGAAAAACCAAATGCAAACTCATTGCTATTTACTTTTTTCAATGCAAGGTGTGAAACAATGGTAGTTACTGAATATCCTCCTAGTAGCAAGGACTTAAAGAACAAATTTTCTAGGTTAAAGTAATTTGAAGGCTGTTTCAAGCAAAAGAACATAATCAATATAAAGTTGAAAGAAAATGAAAACAAATTTTAAATATGTGCTTTTTGTTATGGAAAACACTACAAGATATTTATATTAAAAAATTGGCAAGACAACTAAAATTTTTGCTCCAGAAATTTGAGTTTGCATATTTTGGCAATGTCATATTTTTACCAAAGACAAATTATTTTAAATCAAGCAACAGCAAATGAAACTCCACTGGACCATCTGAGAAAATATCTTTTCCTTAAATCTCTCTTCTTGGAAGTTCTTACAGACTGCCTCTAAAATCCATATGGTATTCTCAGAATCAAGCATCTGGCAAAATTTTACTAATGTGAACGTTAAAAAGAAAAAAGGCAGACAGTCTGAAAACACATAAAACCTCTTCAGAACCAGACTGTTATCAAAAATCTGGAAAAATGATCTGTCCAAGATCTGCATAAGCAGAGAAAGCACTACAGAAACTAAGTTTCAAGAAGTGCACACAGAGATTACATTGATTTTATGTCCTGAAATATTCAGATCCTTAGGTTCAGGCAAGCCGATATTAAATCACTACAGTGCAAGTTTTTATACGGTTCTGTCTGCAGGTAAAAAGAATCATCTCTACATTTAACTCAACAGGATTAATATGCTAATATGTGCTTTAAGTGTTTTAGTAACATGGCATCTGCTAAGGCAGACACTGCTAAAGTTAACCTCATATTTTTTTAATCAACAAACAAAAGGCTAATTTTCTTTTTAAAATTTGGGGGTTTTGTAGAATAAAAACTGATAATCACAGATTTTCATACTGTTCTGAACAAAAAGGCCATTATGAAAATATCTCACCTGGTTTCTAGATCAGAGAAAGGCAGGATAAATTTATTCACTTATAGATACACACACATACACACACATTTTATATCTGTATATATAACACATAAAAATTAACGAACAGTTGAATTTGCAACAGTGTAAATGTTGCCCCTAACAGCAAAGAACATTCATCGAACAGCAATCTCGTTTATGCAACCAAGTACCATTTAGCAATAAAACAGTAACTGATAAAACATTTCAATGCAGCAAGAAACATGCAACTTACTACTGCTGGTGAAGGTACATGAATACTTCCTACAGACCGAGGGCGAACGTGATTTACTAAGTGGCAGAGAACTACACCATCCATCAGAGCTGACCCCAGGTCTTCAGGCAAACAAATCTTTAGTCTTGTTTCTATGTTCTGCAAATGAAGAAGGCATGCACACTTTGATATAGAAAGGGCTGAAGACACATAGCCACTTTTGGAGTTTTGATTTACCAACAAACACAATTCCTGTATCGAAAATATTTAAAACCACATTTGCATGCAATTAGCCATGTGGCTCCTTCCTTTTACCATTCACCCAAGTCTTCTATTTATCAATCTTGAATATCTTTATCACCAGCACAATGAACCAGAACGACATTCTGCTAATGACTGTACAAGCAGAGAGTAAAAACCAATCTTTCTCTAGTAGCCTAAAAATTACTTAGGAAGCATAAGAGTGATCAGAAAAACAGGTAAGGCAAGGCAAAACATTCAGAGACAAAAGAATTTTTTGATATCTGTTAAGTAAAATGGAAGTCTCATTGAAAAGAATTTGATATCGGAAAATTAAATACTTCTGAAAATCTTTGAGAATTAAAAAAAAAAAAAAATTAAGATTGCTATATATGATGAGTTTCCTGAATTGTATTCCAATCTTGAAAACATTCTAACTCTATACTTAGAGATAATTACTTCCATTATCTTTAAATAGCTATTTCTTATTCCTGGTTGGACCTCCTTAATATCATTACTCTCTATTAACACAATACCTCAACCTGTACTGGTTGAATATGAGTATCTATGAATAGATAATTCTTTTTAGAATCAAAGGAGAAAGTAGGTTGGAAGGGATTTTTGAAGGTTCCCTGGTCTAACAAATTTGTAGTGACACCGGAGTCTTGGTTAGTTAAGTTTTGGATATCTGTAAGGATGGAGAGCCCCCAGAACCTCCAAGCAACTTTGTTCAGTGTTTTACTGCCATTATGGCAAAGAATTTTCTCCTTATAGCTACTTGAAATTTCTTTTTCTGCAATTTGTACCACTGTCTCTCATTGTTTCACTGTTTGTCTTTGAAAAGCCAGGCTTTATTTTCTCTTTTACTACCCTTTGGGACAGTCGTGATATTCTTAGCACTCTAAAGCTAGGAATCCAAGCTAAAGAAATCCAGCTTTTTGGTTCTCCCTTACACATCCTTTGTTTGGATGGCCTCATCATGAAACAACCTCCTCTGAGCATGATGCACTCACTAATCTAATGTTTTGTTTTCACCTTGGTTTAATTCATAAATTAGAAAACATCTTGGGTATATAAGTTCATAAAAGAATACACTTTGAGACTTTTTCAAAACCTGTTACAAACAGATTTATATAAATTAATGAACTAAAAACTTCTTCCTTAAAACACTAATTTGTCTGTTGTGAGACTATTCAGCATAGATAGGCTCCCTTTTTTTTATGAGCACAGTGCATCTTCAATTCCAGTTCAATACCATTTCAGGCTGGAGTTCAGGGTTTAAGACTAGATTTAAATAAAATTGAAGCCTCAAAGCAATTTCTTTTAGTTTTGTCACCACTGAAGAACTGCTCTCTTTTTCAAAAATCATCCACACTACAACATCAGACAATTTATTCTACTTAGCATGCCAAAACTACTGAATGTTTACCTTTTGAGTGAAAAAAATCAACCAGTATTTCTTGCTAGACTGTATTGCTCAATTGTACATCACTCTTGAGATGTCTGAAGTGACCATGGACCAAATGGACAAAATCACATGGAAGAAAACTAAACATGTCTCTGAAGCAAAGTATTTTCTGAGATGGAACAATTTCTGCAAAAACACATCCATTCTACAGAAAAGGGAGGAGTGTATGAAAGAAAAACACCAATGTTCTCACAATATGTGTCTTGGGCGAAGTGGTTGAGCTAAAGGAAAATGTGCATTTAGATATCTAAATAAGGAGCCTGAGTAATGTACTAGTTGTTCCATCTTGTTTAGTGCACAACTTGGTTAAGGCTGCAAGTTCTGTGTAATCTCTCTAAATGCTAACTTACCATAGAACAATTCAAAAGCAAATATACTAATGAGTATATTTACTGAATAAAGTATAAACTTACTAACTTACATGTTCTCCTTGACTTGTGATCAAACTTCTCACAAGAAACAAAAGAACTTCTATTCCATACACAATGTTTCAGGGTAAGGGCAAAGAAGGACAGTGCATGGAGCTGAAGGTCAATAACACATTAAACCCATATTACTGGTAATATCTAATACAAATACTGTGTAGGGAGGTCCTTATTACATGTCCATAATCATGCCTGATATGGTGAATAACCTTGTTCTACTTTTCACTGTGAGGATTAACTGAACTAATACACAAGGCAGGAACACTGAGGACATGATTTATGATTATTTTTAGGAACAATTACTTGGGGACTTGCTACATAATTGTGGTAACACTTAAAATAAATGTAAAAAGCTGCACTGATGGTGTTGAATAGACTAGGCTCAAAATAACTACATCCTACTGCAGTTTATTACTGCTACTTCCATTTTCTTCTCCATTACCAGTAAGTCTGTCTCATCTAATTCCTGCGTCTTGTCCTTCTGCCATCATTTAAGTTTAGAATTCATAATATTCTACATTACATCAACTACATTAAATCTTCAACAAGATCTTTTCTGTTAGAAAAAATAAGCAAGACAAAGTTTAGATTAATTCATTCTTAAAACAGGTGAGGGCCTGAGGTAAGACAATGAAAATACAAAAGTCTGCATAGTTCTACATTAAAATCCTGCCTTTTAAACAGTATTTGGTAAAGAAAAAAAATTAACCCTCTTGCTTTAATATTAAATCATAGAAGACACATTATTTAAAATAAGTTCATAATTTTGCAATTCGCCATTCCATGAAGCTAATGAGATAAGAACAAACAATCTTGTAATCCAGTTGTGATGTCAAAATCACCCAGACTTTCAGAATTTGCACTGCATTTAGCATTTCAATTATACCATCTATTCTGTTGCTGATGCGACATAAATGGAAACCTTGACAGGTTCAGGGTCATGACATTCCTTGTGGCAAAGGCTGTCATCTTTTTTTTTCGCACAAACAGGTGTCACAAAAACACTGCTACTAAGGTATTAGCTGTGTAAGACAGACTCTCTGCAACCACATGCAGCAATTTTTGCATCAGGCTCTAGCTTTATATACAAGACAATGTATCATGAAACCATCATCTGTATTCAGATCTTCAATTGATGGAATATTCATTTAATTTATAAGAAAGCTGTTGTAAGCATTAGTTATCTGCTTTCAGCTTTAACTAATAAATTTCATGTCTTTTACTTGTAAAGCTGCAGATTTCTCCAGCTGTTTGGAAATAGTTTCTAGACCTCTCTCTTAAGGGATCACTTCATCCTTTCTGATTAAATAAATGGTTAATTCCAAGTGCAAGGCATGCTGTTTAAGTGTACGTCATTCAGGTAACTCCTGTTATTATTTTCCCATTTTTACAAAACCTTTCCCGATTGTGATAAAGCACTTCAGGAATGGTCTCACCAGTGTAATTTGCAGAAGTAATATTGCCTCATTTAACCTTTCTTACATTCTCCTACTTCGGCAACTTTCCAAAAAGAAAACTTAAAAAAGACATTCCATCAGCATAAATTAATTCTACCAGTACTCACATACCTCACGTAGCTGTTCCACAAGCTCTCTCTCTTCTCTCATCTGCTCCATTTTCCTTCGAATTGTAAACTGTGGGTCTATTGATTCCAAATTTCTTTGTGGTCTTAAGAATACTACGATGTTTAAAAAGAGAGATTTTAGTTTAAGAACGAACACTACAATTTATTTATTTCTAAATGAAGCAAATCCTTAGGTATTACCTTCAGCAAAAACTGTTAGAAAATTTCTTTGTCCTCAGAAGGACAGGAAAATCTGATCTTGGATTATCATCATGAATGATATTTTTTTGATATTTCTCTGGTCAGCTTCCTGTACCACCAATGGAGTGGATAATTTCTGAACCAAATCCTAATCTCAATGGGCAAATTTTCTCAGATGATTTAAGCACCAGCACCACCCCTTAGAGAGTCTGATCTGAACAAAACTCTCTATCTTAACATGGTAGGAAACATCTCTTATTCTTTGAAGTAGAACACTCTCCTACAAGATGCTGAATTGTGTAACAAGCTGTGACAAGCCTCCTACACAGAACAAAATGCTTAATGGATAAGGTTATGCTAAAATAAAACCCAACAAAAACCAACCAAACAAAAAACCAACAAAAAACCCACCACCCAGCAAACAAAGATTAATGTAAGCAGATTTAGCCATTCAGTAACTCTGCCTATATTAAAACCCTGTACTGCAAATGTAGCACTGCACAAACTCTTTGCAGTACTGCTTCCCATCAATCCTGTCGACTGTATCACTTTGCCCACCTGCTGTTCCTTGAAATAATTACATGACATTTCCACACATATGCCCCTCTAGACTTCTATTTTTTTGGTCAATGACTGTTTTGAGTGGTTTAGAAGAACAAGATGTACGGTCAAAATGCAACTGTCACCTGTTTGTCACTTTGCCATTTTGTTTCAGAAAATGCAACTGTCCCATGTTTGCCATTCAAATTATAGGTCAACTAGATTATTATGGAAAATTATACTACTCAAAATAAATAAGTGTTTTGTATCACTATTTTCACGTCTCTCTCCTGAATGCAACGTGAAACCCTAAGTACCACTTAATGATGTGGAAAGCACAAAGCCTAGAAACCTCTGGTTTTATATACAGCTACTGCATAGCCTCAATTTTGTTAATTTAATGCCATTATTGAATTTCTAGGGCGATTTCTAGGTCAATAAGCAATGGGACAGAAGAGAGAAGCCTTTTGTTTCCTAAAAGGCACATCAATGGGAAGTGTAAGAACTGCTAATAGCAACTACTAGAGGAGTGAGAAAAGATTAATTACTCTTAACTGTAGGAAAAGTACACATGGGTGCAATCACAGTCACAGTTTTAACTTTTCTCTGACAATTGAAACTTTCCATATCTGTTAAATCAGTAATTTTTAGAATGCCATATTAAAGGTTATTTATTAAACTAAACTACTTTTGAATAAAACACCTAAATATTAGTTTTATCTTAGTAAACTCTATTCTTTTTGATGTCACCAGAAATCTCACTGGCAGAGTGGGAGTGTGTCCTGTAGAAAAAGGCAGGACTAAGAACTACAGACAGTTCTGAAGCTTAGTTCCCTTCTCCAGGTGGACTACATATCTTCATCAGTGTCACCATTCAGAAGGATCCACATACAGGTGCACACATCATAAATAAAAACTTTCATTATGCTGACTTCTCACACTTAGCAGAGTAGCAGAGCCATGCTTTCAGATGCAAGAGGTCCACACTTGTACTGACATTTAATCTTTGTCTGCATAGAAGGCAAACTGCACACTTGGAATTGAACTCTATATCCAAAGTACAGTGTATCAACAGATCTGTGCTTCCTAACATCCTGTAGAGAGGCTACACATAACGGACTGCACATACCCAAACATACAAAGGTTGTTAAAATACTTACATATGGTGAAAATTATATAAAATGTTATTTAATAAAGCATTCAGTTTAGTATGGTTACAACAACAAAAATCAAATCTCAAGTTTTCCAAGCGCAGAAACTATTACAAGTGCAGACTTCTATCAAACTCCAGGATGGTACTGTACTGAAGTTTCTGCATTAGCAACTCCATAATAATTTATTGGAGACTGCTCCTAAGTTTTGAAGGGGTGAAATAAAAATCTCCTATCACATGTATTAAAAACTGTAGTTGCAATTTCTAAGATCTAGTTCACTGTACAACTCTAATAATTGAGCTTTCCTGGCTCTCATGGATGAAACACATCTCGATAAAATCATGTTTGAAGAGCAATAACAGGTTTAAATGTATTTAAAAGCCACTGTAGCTTTATTATCAGTAGCAACATTTCAAATTATTCTCTACAAAAGCATTAGTTCAGAATTATGTTCAATTTTTATAGAATCAGAATATTATTATAGTCTTAATTCAGTTTGGCCATAGCTAACCTTGCTTAGGCCTTTGCAAAGTCAGTATTAATGTTCTACTAGAACATCCCAGTAGAATATCTACTTCCTTCCAATTTCAGACTACAAACATCTGTTACCAAAAACTATCAGCATTACTTTGTCATGTCCATTCTTGAATGAGACATACATTCCATCACAAGGAAAAAAGCAGGCTAATCCCAGGCAGTGAGAAGCTACAGTTAAAAGTTTCCCAATTAAATAAGCTTAATTGATTAAAAAAATAAACTTAAAAGAACCCACACTAAAAAGCATTAGCTATAAAGGGTTCAGTTATACACTGAATTTAAAGAAAAATGTTCTAATACAGGAAGTTTTGGCAGTCCTGAGTGTTGCTTGCTTCACAGCATTACACACATTTTCCAGCAAGGGGAGCCCATACCTCACACACACACACATGCCTGAATGTCTACTTTTTACTCTTTCCAAGAGTGAGTTTCTGCTTTTTGAATCCATGGTCAACCCATGTTATTCTGTAATGCTTGTTGTAATAATTTTGTTTATAAGTATTCTGCACAGGTTTCAACAAGTTAGACACATAATAGTTAATAATACAGTATATATTCAACATAGAACAGTCAAGGACAAACTTCCTGGTGAAAATTTTCATTTCTGTACTGAGTTCCAATGCAGTCAGGCACACTATCAATTGCATATAAAAGAATTTAGTGTCATGAGTACTTAAGTCTGACAACATTATCCTTCAGGTAAACTACAAGATGATTTAACCTGACTCTAAAACTAAGTGACAAAGAGAAGGTTGGACTAATGACAGGCCCATGAAGATGAAGTCAGGCCAAAAGTCTATAGTTATATTTCTCTTTGATTGATTTATTCACTCTAAATTTAAATAGATGAAAGGCAATAACCCCAGTTAAAAATATATGTAGTTATAAAAGCCATTTTCTGTTTTAACTTCCCAAGGTAATAAACACTAATATTTGCATTTGGCTCAAGATGTGAATGGCAGGAGGTATCGATCTGTTCCAAATGCACAATCTAGTCTGTGTTACTCCTTTCATTTAGAAGAGTAAACCAGTAAAAAATGTAGATTAACACAGATCAAGTGCTGCATTAACAGAACCACCTCTAGGTTTCTCTGTTAGAATATTCACCAGCAAAATGTCAAGTTAGTGTCATATCACCATATTAAATTAAGTTTTTCAAGTTTGCATCAGTTCTTTTCCACACTTATTTCCTTTATGGAGCTGATTCCTTACACATGCTGTCTTTTGTGATTTTACAATTAGGAACACTGTGGCATATGACAAATATTGTCAACTAATGAACTGAACTAAGAATAAAATGCCTACAGTGAAGGGACTTCAGCCCTTAAAGCACTTAAAGTCTGGTGTGGTACAAGTGTGACTTCTAGAGTGGCATCTGAATAGTCAGACAGGAAAGTTTCCTCAACAGTAAACTAAATATTGGCATTTATCATTCAATATTTGTGGTCTTGGCTTCCATCTGAAACTTTCAACAGTTTCATTACCTTCTAAATGCTCTTCTAATTTAGGGCACCTGGAAAAAACAGTCCTACTTAAAAAAAAAACAAAAAAACAAAACCAAAACGAAAAACATCTGCCTACTGAATATTCACAAAGAGTTTAATTGTCTAGGTTCTATTTCTTTCATCTGACATTTAACTATTGATGCAGTGTAAGATCCTGATAGCCCAAACATGGCCCCTTTTGCATACTAAGTGTCATGACTTTATGTACTATGGCAGTAAGACCCTGGGTGGGGGGGGGAAGGCAGTAACAGAAGTTGTCTAATGTACTTGACTTTCACTATGAACAGAAGTTAGCGTATTAACAGTTTCTTTTGGACAGAAATCACTGTTTTTGCTTAGCTAACTTTTTCAGCTTTGTTTCTTCAGAGATTTTTCTTCTAATTAAGTTAGTTATGCACCTGCATCAATAAATGCAGATGGGAGTAGGATATTTTAATAGTCAGTATCTATAAAAATATGCAAAAGAAGAGTAACAAAATTAACTGCTGTTTGAGTGCAGCTTTTATAAACTCTTAAAAGTAATACAAGCAAATAAACCTACATTGAAAATAGTTCTTGGGAGTGTATGTGAAAAGTTGTTTTGCCAGACTTGAAAACAGGGACACTCTTCACTCATTTACTTTTAACACTACATATTCTACAGTAAATTAACATTCATCCTTTGAGGTGTTTAGTCTTATAGATATTACCTGAAGAGTATGGTCTTTCATTTTTAGCCACAAGGGGCATTTGCCATATATTCATGTTTCCGAAAACACAAAATTAAGTAAATTATATATGGAACACCTACCATTGTCACTGTCTCCTTCAGATGGGATACTGTAGCTAAAGTTGTCCCATGTTTGTGCCTGTGTAAGTGTGTTGAAGGAGATAGGAGGAAAACTGAGGGATGGGTCTGCTGGAGGGGAGTGATAACCAGTCCAACCATGTTGGGTATAAGGACCGGAGGGGAGATAAAAGTGGGCAGCAGCATTTCATATATGGCATTAGGATTGTATGGTAATGATAAAGATGTAATTCAAAGGTGATTAATACAAAATGCATAAAATTTTGAGAAAAGAATGAAAGATGGTGCAGGATAAAAAGAACGAAGAGTTAAATGTTAGTATTTGCAAATCATACATTATATGCGCAGTTAAGCCTGTTAAGCTTAGCAAGATCATTGTAACCACAGCACTTCACATAACTTGTTTACAAAGAAGTTTTAAGAAAGAGTACCCATAGATTTTACATGATAGCCTAACAAAAGCCTTGACTCTGAATTAGAATTTACTGCTCTGAGTAAAGTCAGCACTGGTAACAGAATATAGACTTATGGCATATGACAAACAGTCTTCAATTATGCTGGCAATCAGAACTCTCACTATTTTCTAAAGTACACAGATAATGCAGTTAGAGAAGAAAACAAATGGAAGGAATAAATATCCAGACATTAGAAAAACAGTAGCTAGCACTCAAATGAGGGGAAAACACTGTCAAGTGTTACTATACGTTTCAACAAACTTGAAATACAAGCATGTCCACCATAGATACTAACATTGTACTTCAAATCCTCTACAAGCTCCCAAAGCTGAAGACACTGGACTCATGAGTAAGAGTATGCTCACTCAGAATACAAACTGCTTTGTGACTTTGAGTTTTCTCAGTGCTTGTTTCAGCCTCTGACAGTACAAATTTGTTTGTCTGTGTTGCAGTCACTTCGCTCAGTAGAAAACAAAAAAATCAGTGACCTAAAAATGGCACAGAACAGAAGCAAAAAATATTCTTGATTGCAAGATCTATTAGTAGCTGTTCAGACTTGAAGGTCTAGTATATTAAAGCTATTGTGGCAAGACCTTCGCAACTCTCAATTTCAACCATTCTGAACATTTTAATCAACTAATGAATGAAGGAGGGAGATTTCAAATTTATTAGCTATTTTGAATGGTTCCTTTTCAAGAAACAAAAGCACTTCCCAAGAGCAAACTATGATTTTAAGAAAACTGGTAATTATTGTTTCTTTTCGATAGTATTTTTTAAGGTTTTCAAAATTAATGTGAATTTGTAAAGTTCATACTCTATGAAAGTATTTAAAATACAGGGGGAAATAATCTGAAAAATTAAAAAAAACCTCTCTCTTTTACGTTCTATGTCAACATCTGATCCTTGAAAAGAATCTGTCAAGAAATCTAAATACATTCATTACCTTTCAAAACATTTTCTTTGGGGACTTTGGGTTCTTTCTGTCAGCCATCAGATATGAATTTTCCCAATGTTTTGCCTAGTTTTAAAATGAAAAATAAAAGGACCTTCAGTCCTGAACACGTATCAGTATGTACTAACACAGAAGTTTAAGCCACTGCGGTTTATCCTCTGGACGCACTTCCATTTGTATGTGTACTTCAAAAAAACTGGAATCTTTACCAGACATAGAAGAGTTTACTTTCACCTTTCCAAGAGACATAAATCATTATGAAATGAGGAGGAGGGGAAAAAGTCAAATAGAAAGCAACATTCATTTAAAATAGATGAAAATAAACACAGTGAAAATAAACTCTCAAATTTCTGAAAAAATATGGCTGCATATATTTTCATTGAAAATTTGCCACTATTTTTTTCACAGAGCATGATGTACACACTTTAGTTAGAACACTTCAATGTTCTTTTAATCTTGCACTTGGTTTTAAAGATTTATAGAAGCAACTAATTCAAATGTAAGCTCTAATGAAGTTAAGTAGTTAAGACTCATTAAAACTATTTAACTTCTTTAGAGCTTACATTTCCAATGAGTTTCAGCACTTCCCCTAAGGCCATGAAGAACTTAAATGAAAAAAGCTATTAAAATAAACTACAAACTAAGCTGAAAAACTTTCCTAGATTAGAGAAATGCTGAACCGCTACACTAGTTCAGGTCTAGGGCAATAAAGCAGTATATAATTAAGAAGTGCAAATTCTGACAGTGATAGGATGGTTCAAACTCACAAAACTTGCACAAAGTTTTAAAGAAAACATAATGAAGAAACTATAGACCTGGCAAGCTAATCAGCTTTAAAAGGAAAACCATGTCAGTATTTTCTGTCATGTACTACTTTTATCTGTGTATTTTTTTTAATATATTAGCGAAACAATTTTTAATTTTATTTTTAGAGCAATGCTATGATGGGAGCAGAACAGGAAACAATATGCAGCTTTACTATGCCTTTGCAATGTTTCATTTTGTTACACATAGCTAATATACTGTATTTTTATCTAAAGTCAGACCTAAAGTTTTACTGTTGCCAAGTTCCTCTATTTTACCATGCTGTAAACTTAAATTAATGTGACTGAAACTGCATGTGATCAGGCGACTGTTGCGTCTGACATGGAAAAGAAAATAATTTCAGATTATCAAGTTTACTGCAACCCATACTGTGACCACAAGACTACAGTGTAGTGTATACTACAGTATTGGCAAACTCAAAACTATTCAAATGTATGAATTTGAATTAGTACAGTGCAGAAAATAAGCAGGTTGTAACCAACTGACTTTGGTTTTCAATGAGGCTATGCACAGCTGCAATTTAACAGGGGAAGAACTTTAGGAGTTGTGCACACATAGTCTTGCATCACGTGACTTGAAAGCTTTGTTGCAAAGGACTGCAACCCATTACAACCCAGTCTTTCTAAAAATTCTCTTAGAAAGAGTCAGTAGGCTATTTTGCCCTGACCTATTACAGTCATTAAGTATAGGAAATCTTGGCACACTGATATAACCAAGATGTGGAAGCCCACATTAAACTAACACCTGAACAAGAAATCACGGTCTTGCATATTCTCCCACAAAGCTGCTTCCAGTCCCTGCAGCAGATTTCACTGGTGGCTCAGAACACAGGCCACATCCCATGAAAGCAGCAACATGGCATGGGCCCATTTGCTTTCACACATATTCTCCTAAGAATGTTATTGCAATGCTGCCACTAGACTACGCAGTGTTTCATTTTCAACAAATCCTGAAAAGACCCATTTGCTCATTTCTATATTTTTATAATTTAGATATATATAGAAATAACATCATATCTAAATCAGCAGGAACAAAACTGAGCCATACTTTAACATTCCAACAATCTAAGAAATGCAACTGAACAGATCTGTCAAGCTGTGTATCATAACTACATGAGAAACTTAAAAGTATGTTCATTCATGAGAAAGGTTGGTTCAGTACCATTTTCCTTGGTACTTGGTGCCTTTCCTTAAAAAAAGAAAAAAAACCACCAAAACACAAAACCCCCCACCAAATCTATGGGTACAATTTCATAAACATTCAAAAAGCTAAATTGCCGCCATTGTTGCCACAGTATTTTGTTATGGAAATTACAATCTTGTAGTGGTTTAAGAGCATTTGCTTAAAAGCATTTGTGGTGAATGTGAGAAACCAGAACTACAGTCCTAGGATGCTGAAACATACTGAAAAAGCTACAGTTACTCTTTAGAGAAGATGTGAGATGACTTAACAGAATTGACTACCTCAGAACAGAGACTGAGTTAATCATGTTTTTAAAGGAAGCTGTTATCCAAGCTCTCGAATATATCTGTATGTTTGCAGGTTTTTTGTTGTTTGCTTTTTGGTTGTTTTGAAATCAACTGCTGCTTGTTACAAAGATCGGTGGTTATCCAGATTTAGTGTATTGCAAATTCATTAAACTCAGCTGCTGGATGAAGTAAAGATCTGATCTTCCCATAATGCTTGATCTTTACACAAGCGTAAATACTGAAAGAGTCAATGAAGGGAACAATTTTCAGAGCAGCGTATAAGTGTCTTCCAAACAATTATTAAGATATATTATTTAACAAAATCTCAACTGTATCACTACATACCAATCAAGGAAAACTTTTATTTCAATTAGTATGTAGCACAGATGATAAATATGTATATACATATAAAATATGTATCATTATATACACATATTTTTTAATGTACATACATATAATTTTATTTAAAAATCTAATTTATTAGTAAGGGATGAAAATTGATCCATATATAATATGCCAAATACATACTTCTTACAAATTTAATCTTGATTCACACCTATAAAACCTTAAAATGTTCTGATCTTGTGACTGTTGTACAGAAAATGTTACACTGCTGCCTTCTTAAGGGGAAAAACCAGACATCTAATAAAAACACAGATGTAAAAAAACCCAAACCACTACACACAAGTTGGTTAATTTTCTTTCCGACATTACCTGATCGTGGCTTCAGGCCAAAAGGGATTGTGGTGTTTGTAGTAGGAGACATTGTTGGACTTTTATCCTTACTCTGTGTAATTCAAGAACATAAATCAAAATAAGAGTAACATCCAGAATATCTCAGCATATCTGACTATGTAAAATGCAAAAGTTTCTGTATGCTACAGCTCCACCATAATCTGATCACGTTATAGCCTCACACTTTGATAATCTCCCTTTTTTATTGTGCCCTACTCCTCTGCTGGAAAAGATGAGTTTCTGACAGAAGACAGCAAGATATTCCCCCTAGTTATAAATAAGATCAATTACTTCCCAGTTTTCTTCCTGTCATCATTGGTTCCATCAAACATACATTTTGTGGCAGAGTACATTTAGGAAAAGAAAACAAAGACATGTTTTTTCCCTAGATACGTTTGTTGCTTTCACAGAATTAGTTACCATTGTGCATGGTATTTTCCATGCAACACTGAATTTCTGCATAAAAAGCAGAAAAGGAGAAATTAAGCACACACCTCAGAGCAGGATCACCCTTGACCCTAAACTAGGGTAAGAGTTGCAGCAGGAAGAATGGAGCAGCAACATACAGGAGAAAGTGAAGTATAATCATCATACCACTAATGGTAACACAGAAAAAGTCCTATGACCAAACTTCAAAATAGGAATCCCATTTAAAAAAATGATTCCTCTGGCAGCTGGGAATTATGTAAGTCCCATCACCAAGACTGGTGGAAGGTGCCTGGGTGCTCCTGAATTTGCAGGATATTCATGCACAATGCAATGTAGAAGGAGAAGCCCTATTTCTGCATAAAAAATATGAAGAGAAAAAAAATCTCTGTAAGGCGCTCCATACAGTTTCCCTTTCTCAATCTTCTGATGAGATTAGCACTGTGTGAGCGACAGATTCAATAAAATCATACTCCCCTCTGAAACCTAATAAAGGACATGACACAACCCTGCCAAAAGAAATTACATTGAAATTAACATTAAGTCTTGTCAAACAAGGAAGAATTAAACCCCAAAAAATTTAAAAAAGAAAATGTGTCAAAGGGGGAAAATATTAAAAAAAAGTTTTATACTAAGCTACATAAGCTCAGAAATAAGCTTAGCAGAAAGTGTATTTTTATATGCTAGTAAAACTTTAAGATGACAAGAATGAACCGCAGGCCAAACAAGCCCCATATCCATTTCTGATGAGCTCAGTTATATGTTCTGTGATATTCAGTTACATTTCATTTAGTATATGAAGCACTCATACAAAATATATGAGAGACAAAGAAATGGCACTAGCATCTTACCTCATTGTGAGAGGTCTGCCCACTCGTATTCCAAACAATTATATCATTCTGCATGTTTGGAAAGAAAAAAGAAAATAAAAGAAAAAAAAACTATTTCAGAAACTATATTACTGATACAAGATAATGGCGCATTTTACTCATGATAGTCAGATATATGTTCATACCTAATTAATTTTTTCGCTGAAACCATTACTTTGCATGAATAATAAATATTATTGCTATTGCTAGCTGAACACCACTTTAAAAAAACGTGGAAATTATTCTCACAGATTTGTCATTAACTTTTTAGCTTCAATACTTAGGGATTATAACTGCTTTTGTAAGATTTTAATGTTTATTGGGTAAAATGCAGCATACAATTTTGTTTCATATATTTTTTAATTAAACTACCACCAAGGTTTAATATGCAAATATAAATTTTTAATAAAGATTTGAAGAGAGAAGTATTCCATAAGCAATTAATTTTATAACTGCAATGTAACATACCTTTGGTTACCACTTCTGCCACAGTTACATTGGAAACATGTACATCACATTAATAAATATGAAATAAAGTCCCTGATTCAGCATCAATCATAACTTAGCACAAACACAGCTGGAATAAGTAAATTATAATTCAATTCAAAACATTTTTTTTAGGACAAAACTTTTTTTAACAGATAAAAATGTAGATAAGATAAAAGAGAGCACTTGGAACACTAGGTCCCCACAATCACAGAGCTTCCCAAAAGCTAGCAAGATGGGAATGAAGATTACACACCCATTTTGCTTCATGACCTTTCTTGGCCACTTTTCAAGCTTAAAAAAAATTCTTCAGCTTTAGACATCTTTCATAACCTTATCTCAACCACTGTATTATCCAGGATAAACAGAAAGAAATCTTACTCATCTGATCCCAGCCAGCTCTACCTGGGGACTTGCATGCTTGAGTGCTACTGTGCTAGTCAGAATTTTGAATTTATGCTGAATTGAATTCATTTAGTAACATAAGCAGCAACACAAGTGCTTACTGTACTGCAAAGAACACAGCATGATTAAAAACTTGCTCTTACAGGAAGTGTTTCCATTTCACAGAATGTGCCTAATACTTTCACCCACAGGTGTTTAGGAAGATTTTTTCTTCAGTGGTATATCCTTGTTAAACAGTTCACTAAGCTACAGAGACCACACATACTTTGACACTGAATTAGCCTTATATGTTCATTTCAACAAGGAATAAGAACTGTTCCAAATAAAGTGTGGTAAACCCAATGTACAACAATACAACAAAGGAGATTAAAATGTCAAAAAAAATTGAGTTGGGTAAAGAAAAAGGGAAGACAAAATTCATATTAACAAAGTCACAAGGTTATCATAGGAATATCTGGTAGAAATGATGACACATGAGAATATCTGAAAGGCATCAACATAAGCCAAAAAAATCTATGTCTCCATACAATGGATCACATTACTGTACTACCAATTTAAACAGCATGTTCCGTAATTTTGCTCTCACAATCTTCTTACAAGAGTAGTCACAAAAATCCCTATATAGCAAGTTCTGAAGTAATATCATATGCCTCAAATATTTAAATTAGGGCTTTTCACAGTTCTTTACTTCTGGATCATTACAATGTACAGAAATCTTAAAATATTTATGAAATTTTAAAACTAGCATCTCAACCTATAAACAGTCTGCTTGCAATAACAAAAATCAATAAAAATAATAATAAAAATACTGCTGTTAATAAGAAGTTGGAAGCTTATATAACTACAAGCATATTTGGGGTGAGGGCAGAAGAGGAATCGGGTATTTCAGTTTTTTGAAGATATAACTTTGAGGTGACATTATTTTCCACGAAAATGCAACCACTGCAACTAATATACTTTATATTGGGCAAAAATGCTTTTATTAATTGTATTATATCGGTTCCTTCCTAAGAGATGGGTCTTAGTCAACTTTCCAATTACTGTCAAACCTTGAGATTTATACTAAGGCAAAAACCAAAAAAAAACCAAACCAAAACAAAAAACAACCAAACAAACAAAAGCCCCAAAATGAAACAAAAACCTAAAACAAACAAAAAACCAACCAACCAAAAAAAAAAAAAAAACAACACCAACAAAGCCAAGCCAACTCCCCAAATGGGCCTAAACCCATTATCCCCACACACAAATTGACAGAATGCAAAGATCCATGCCAAATGTTTCCACATTTATTGTATCTAGACACCTCCATACCTGATTCAATGACCATTTTTCACTGTTTTCACAAGTTCTCGCTTCAGGCTTTGCTTTCTCCATTATAAACTCCCTCCTCCTCTGAAATTCTAGTTCCTCTTCAGCATTTTCTCTCTGTAAGATAAGTAACTCTTCAGACTGTGTACCACCGGAAATAGACCTATTTTTTTTTTGTATAACATTACCTTAAAATATTTCTTACAAATACTGTGATGAAAAGCAAACAAAGAAGTAAGCAGATACTATATAATTACAGTTTCAGTGCTAACAGATAGATAATGTAAATCAAAAACTACTTCATAAAGAATACCAGTCCACCAGTCAGCACACTGAAAAAATAATAACCTGCATTATCACACATTAAAACTCCAAAAATATACTTCAGATAGTCTCTGTAACTACAGGACAGTACTCTGGAAAAACACTAATTGTTATTTCACAAAATATTTTGTGGTTATCCTTACTGAATGCACTGTTTTCCTAGACCAGAAGAGGGAGATAGGGGGGTCAGATGGTAGATGAGGATGCATAACTGAACTGGCATACATGACAGTTACATACAGGGGCAGGGAAACTATAATGAAAAAGTAACTGATAAACATGGAAAAATGTTACATATACAGATTAAAAAAAATCCCAAACGATTCTATAAATACGTTAAAGAAAAATTAGTTCTGTCCTCCAGCCTACTAGCTTTTTCCCTTCTCTACTTGGTAGAGTGAAATTGCTGGCTCATTTCCTGTCTTTCCCCCAAGAAGTATTTTGTAATAATACACTCATTAACGTACCTGACCAAGGGAGGACATCTCCATCTGTATTTGACCACTATGTATAAAGATAAACAAATGGAAACAGGTAATTCATTATGTAGCAACTTGAATATGATGCATCTGACAAATGCATTCTTTCTTTTTCTAGAGAAGGTAAACAAACACACTTTACTGTAGATTCTAGAAATTCTAAATCTGTTGCTGGTTCCATGGGATGCAGATTCGTACCACTGCTCTCTGAAATATCTATGCTAAATCTGCAAGGTTTGAAATAAGAACATTGCACTGGGGTATAGCTTTTGCAACCATTCTGTTTAGCACTTAATTTCAAACAAATGGATATGTGAAATACTTTAATAGTCATGGGTTTAACCTGTTCAGTGTTATCTCCTAAAAACTTCTGGAAGTGTCTCCTGATGCTTCAGTTCAGCAAAGCCAGTTTAATGCTCTTATCTGCAAATATCACTCTGAGCAATGCCTTGTATCAAAACAGGACCTCTTTACTACCAACAAACATGCCATTATCTAGAAGACAGTACATCTCTCTATCTGACCTCTAGCACCCATTGTCCAAATGGAAGCCACAGACCTGGTTAGATATTCACATGCAATTTGCTCTTGCAGTGCATGAGAAAATGAAAGAAAGCAGTAAATACAGGAAAGAGAATATAGAATATGAACCAAACATCTGAAAATACTGAAAAAGAAGATTGAATCAGAAATCATTTTCCATCCCAGAAATGAAATGCTGCTTATGTGCACGTAGGGTATGCAGATTTGAAACTCTGCAGAACACTAAAACAACAGTAACAGGATAAGCATTTTAGAAGTGTAATAATCATATCCATTAGTAAAAATATTACAAGATTAGCCATTTTTAAAAGTCTTATTTCAAATTTACTGTAGTCTTACCAATAAAAGCACATCTGCATGTGCATGGAAAAACAGGGTTTCTGCATTTTATTGACCTTTTTAATTTTTTTAAAAATACGAAATATGTAGGAAATACTGGGGCAACATTTGGAAACAAAAATCAAATGACAAAATTTATAAGGCTAACAACTGAAATTTTTTCACTGTTGCTTTTTTTCCTTTTTTAACTACAATACTCTTCCCACAAAGTAATAAGTCTCATACGACATGCAGAAGCAATGGTACTAGGAAGCTATAGGAACAAAAGAGATTTCCTAATTTGTAAAACATTTTATTAAGCAAAAATACTTCTGATTCAAGTATTTATTATGTGATTCAAGAATTCAAGTACTCTTCACATGATGCAAAATACTAGAAATACTAAGAGGAGCAAATTTCTGTCCTAAAAGCACAAAGGTCTGCTAGGTGAAAATCAGTAACAAAATAGGCATTTAAAGTAAAGAACAGTGTAGTCACAAAAGCAAATAGCAGTGGTGAACTGGTCAAGGGAGGAAAGAGAACCAAGTATACGTAAGACTGGAAGTGACAAAGAGGTTTCTAGTCTTCAGAGAGATAAAGCTGTAAACCAGCTACCTCATAGTAGTAAAATGAACTTAATCAACTTCTGAAGGTGATTACACAAAGAAAAGCAATAGCAAGCATCTGGACAGAATTACTTACACCACAATTGTCAGACTTTTCCAGTACGGCAAGTATTTGTTTTCTTTTATATACTTATTCCTTCGCTTAGCCACAAACCCAGAGTCATTCCACCTTGACTTCAGCCTCTTAAAACAGGCACCTAGATTATAAAATCTTGCCTTCTGCAGTCAAGGGAAGTCTAAACAGATTTCTCAGCCTCTCCTCTTTCTCCTTTGGATTTAAGAAGACTAAAGAAACGTGACTACTAATTCAGATACCTCCTCTATATGCTCCATTGAATTGTGATAAAGATGGGCCAGAAGACATTCTCATTCCAACAAAATACACCAACTATGAGTAGGAGGAAAATTTATTTCAAAAAGAATGTGAAAATCCTGGACAAAACTCCAGAATATCACAGTAGTGTACGTGAGATGAATGGTTAGGGGGTGTCCTCATCTCTAATTTTAGGTTTCTCTTATACTTGAAATCCTGCTTCTTTTACTGGAAATCTTGTCTAGATACTCAGAAAGAGAATGCTAGTGTTCTTAACAACCCTGCATACAGTGGTATGCTAACAAAGTGCTTCAAAACTCCAGAGAATTTAATCAATTGTCAGTTAAAAGAGTACTCTAAAGTAATTTAAAAATTTTAAAATATATTTCATTAACACATCAGCTATTGTAAGCATACCTGTTGGAATCTTGTAATAAATCTACTGCTTCTCTTAGTTGTTCTATCATTGCTATATCAATAGTTTGTTCTTCTGATAAATTTAGTCTATAACAGAAAAAAAAAAAAAAAAGCATTCAAAGAAAAGGTATAACAGCAATTATCAAGGGTAGTCTGGATTTCAGTTTGTGAGCTGCATCTTCCAACTATAGTGCATTAAAGCACTATAGACAGGGAAAAACAGCCTCTCTACACACCAGTATGTGCTGAATTTATGGAAAGAGTTTCTTCTGAAAAAGTTCTCCAACACTTGGTCCTTAACAAATTCCCCGAACCTAATACATATATAAACAAACAAATCTGATGAACTGAAACTTTCAGCATTCAACTAAGTAGAATGTTTTCTAAAACTGAAAATTTATTTACCGATATTTGACTCTTAACTGCTCTCATCACATGTATTAACGTGAATAGTATCAACATAAATACAATGACTCTTTTTAAAGGCCAGCTTGCTTTCTTTTGCTTTTCAACATTGGTAATTCTTTTTGGGGTTTAGAAGTATTATTTCCTATTAGTTCTGCCAGTAAGGCTCTTTCAGAAAGTTACTACTTCTTTCCTTCCTTCAGTTTTAGTTTTTGCATCATATAGGACTACACTGTTCTGATAAGTGACAACTTCACAGTACACTGTCATGTTAAATTCCCTTTTCTTATGCATTCACCCCAGCAACTGACGTTCACTTGTTCTACTCTTAAATTAATATCTATGAGTTAATGATTGCTCCATGGCTAAAATTATGACAAAAGAAGAAAAATATGGAGGGATGTTTTCCAATTAAATTGATTTTTTAATTGTACATTTAATTTAAATCTTACAAATTCTGATAAAATCTTTTGTTACCAATACCTTTAATAAGCTAAATATCAAAATATCTAATAAAAAAGCTTGCATTCTACATAGGTAAAAAACACTATAGCATTATCAGTGCATACAAATTAATTAGTTGTAATACAACATCCACGCTATTCAGCAATAATATGTAAAACACTGAGCACACACAAAGTGAAAGGCTATGCATTTGTCATGCCTCTGAGTCTACAAAATTATTAACTGACAAGGAAATACCAGTTCTGGTCAAACTAATTAAATGACACAGCTAATAACTTATAGATACATAAAAAATACTCACATTTCGTCTGTTTGCCATTGTGTGTCCTCTTCTATCCTTAATAATTCATCACACTCTGCTGCTCTGCTCTGTGAGCAGACAAAAGTGATAATGAGAACTGAACTTTGCAATTAAGTAGGCAGATAAATTTTGCTTTCAGACTCTGCACTGACCTAATTTATGTAACAGTTTAGGTTGGTTAGCTGAAGCAGTTCAATGCTTCTGCTCCACTCTTTATGGTAACCCCTTTTAAGATACTGATTACAAGATCTTCTATTCACTCTTCAGATTTTATTAAGGTTAACAGCCCTTACCCTCCTTTAATAGTAAAAAGAAAGTCAAGCTGCATAAGAATTCTTCATTCTATGTCCTGGACTCTGTGACTTTCTGGCACATAGAAACAATGCTTCAATTAAGCAGGACCCTAACTCTCCTCCTACTTTCCCTCCTACTGCAGACAGATTTCTTTACAGAGTAAGGAAATTCCAAATATGCAAACAGTGGCAAGTACATACTTCACCCATACTGATAAACAGAATTCATAATTGAAAATTTTGACAGTCTTGAAACATTGTTTTAAAGAAGAACAAATCAGAACAAAAATTGCATGCAAGACTTCGTATCAGTCAGCCAGTTACTTTGGGTTCAATGTAGGCATAAATTAGAGCTCCTACACCTTTAAGTATGAAGTTTTACTTATTTGAAAACCTGACACTCCCTTTTAAGCTTCCACTTGGTGCTTTGCAACTGTCCCTTTCATCTCAGGCAAGCAGGAATACTGAATTTGTTCAGCTGCCAATAAAGACAGAAGCTCTCTGAATGAATGTGCATTTGTACTTGTAGAGAATCAACAGCAGAAAAGAGAGGCTTATCCTCTCTTGTGTCATGTTTGGCACATGAGTTGCATCACCCTGTACCAATAAATGCTATCCAACTCTGCCATATGGTACATTGAGGCGTGTACCAGCTTCTCTAACATTCTCCAATGATGGCTCATTTCCCAGTGCCAATCCCTACTAGAATAAATAAAGCCATTTTTTTCATTTTTCTTCACCTTACAGGAATGAAGAACATGATTTTTCCCATAAGAAGGGTATACATCATAAGATAACAAAAATGCAGCACTTATTCTAGAAGGTGATTTGATACAATTTGTCTTGAGAGATCTCTCAATTTTTACTATAATATTTAAAAAATTTAAGAAAATGTATTTTACTACCATAACACTACTTCAAAACTTGAGCAACCACATTTAGCACAAAATTGTCTTGCATTTTAGCAATGTAACAAATACAAAATATTGCTCAATTCAAAATATAAAGCAAGTAACACGAAACATACTCGTCTTTTTTTCCTAAAGCCTTAAATATAGTTAGAGAATAACTCTTATATACACTAGAAAGAGTTATGGGTAAATTGATATCCTAAATTATTGTAATAATTTTAAACTTACCTGCTTATTTTTGCTTTCTGTATCTTTTTACAACAATGAATATCAATTGCACTCTCTTACTCATTAAAATATATGCAGTTTATCATTCCTGTTTGCTCTGCAATTATGAAAGTAGTGAAAATATTTCTCCCCCCCTTAAAATTGTCACAAACTTGCCTTCATGTAACTCATAAATTCAGAAGTAAGTGTATCCGATTCATCGAACTGGTTTACTGTTTCTCTTGACTTATCATTGACAATCAAGTGAGAAGATCCTTGATGGAATTCCACTAGTAACAGCAATAAAAAAGGAAAGAAGAATGATTTCTGGTTCAGCTCAACATTCGTTACTCAACATAATTTACTGTATTAAATTACAGAGCTCAAAACCAAAGTTTAAATTCAAAGCATATTAAAAACATCTATTGGGTTAAGTAAGACCTCTGCACTGCAAAGAGCGATACCACTTCGTTTCAAAGCTGTAATACATTAATACCCTGGGCATATACAGTTGTCTATCAGAAGCACTACAGCAGGCATTGACGGAGTCAGCTTTTAACTACATCAAGTCTGTCTTGCCAGTACTGGTACAAGAGCACAGCTGGACAGCTGCCGAGTCTTTTAAGACATTCAGATGTCTCAGCCAGGGACTTGCAGTTGAATATAACTTCAGCGTTATCATGCTGTGATGAAGAGTCAAATGCTTACCAAAATTATTCAGAGCCTATGCCAATCTCTTGCCTACATATACTATTTCCAGGGATATGATCCTACAACTTACCCTCTCCAATTTGCTAATAAACACTGTAGGATGTAATACTTTTACTATCTCTCTTTGTATGCTCCTAAATTCCAATGAATATCTCAACTGAAGTTCATTTAAGCTAGTGTGTAACACTGTGGAAAGACTGGCCTCCTATTTATGTGGTTTCCATATGCAACTTGCTGATGTCCTCCTGCAATTATCATTCGTATGTGCAGAACTTTGAGAAACACTGTTTTCTGGTAGGTAGTATAATTTGGAAAAATATCAGTTACTTAAAAAAATTTAGATAAAATTACACCATCTCACAAAATCTGAAGAGCTTTACCTGTTTCCAGAGGCAAAACTGACGACTAATAAAGCTTTATATATGCACTAAGTCCAACTATAGGAATGGACTCTGATATTGTACATTTATTAAATTATTGCAAATTGATATTACTAGTTGGGAAACACTGTTTAAAACAACTTTCACTCTTTTCCCTCGAGTCAAAACCAGATCTTATTAACTCTTGAGAGACAGTGTAACAACTTCATTGGAATTGTTATGGAAAATTACTATAAGGACTCAACTCAGATTTTTAAAATTTTCTAAGTAGCACACTTTTTCTGTTTTACACAACTGCATATGCAAGCTCAAAGCCTTCTGGGTAGGTAGGCAGGCATGAAATCAACAACCCCTGTAATTAACTTCCATGGTTTTTACATTCCAACCTTTTCTTGAGTTAGCACGGTGACCTGAATCTTCCTTTATAATATGATCTTCTTCCATGATGTCTGACATTGGAACATTAAAGCTGACATTATCTTCATCAGATGGCTAGGAAAAAATAAGAGAAACACTAGTTCCAAACCAAACCTAGACTGATAAAAATGTACATCCTGGGAAGAGTGCTCACTAAAGAGTTGCCAGTTAACATGGGAAAGGATACCAGAGCACATGACCAAATCCTGTTGTAGGAAGTTGTAGTCATGCTGAATACATCCTTACAGGTTTGCCAAGCAGAACAATTCATCTGTCCTCTTTTCCTATCTCCCTTACTGCACCAGTCTCTTCCTTGCAGTGATAGTGCTGCACTGTGCTGCTCTCTGTGCTTTCCTGGGCCAGCTGAAAATAGGGGCTACTTGTAGCCACCAAAGTCTGTAGAAACACTGAGTCTCTTATCACAGTCCTTGTTTTCTTTCCCTCCAAGACACTTCTTCCCCGCTTTTACAATGCAGCTTGTTAACTGAATGCCTCAAAGTGAGTAAGATGAACTTTGCAGATGAAGCAATATCTTTAATTACATTAACTGATAGAGCTGGGGAAAAAAAAGCATAGACTCTCAAGTACAATAGCTTGTCTTGGCTTAAAAGCTCATCCGTTTTTTTTTCAGCTGTATTAGCTGGTACATTAAAACACATTACTTCTATCTACAAGGCTATCCTGTCCATGACTTTACAGACAGTGGCTGCACAAAGAAGCACTGATACACTAGGCTTCACTTCTGTTCCAGGCCACTAAGGCTCTGCCGCTCTGAAGGGCCAGCAGTGACCTGGCTCTAATGAGACCTCCCCATATTCTCTCCTGAGGTGAACTAGAGCAAAACCACAGTTTGCAGAAGAGGCCAAATTTTTATTCTTAATTCTCCTGAGAGAGAGAACTTAGCACTAACAACTGTCTCAGAGCTTTGCAAATGTGTTTCCCACAAACCCACAGGTGTTACTTATTCTTTAAATGCTCTATTTCTGTAACTTGCTACTCTACACATACGTATTCCACACATGCATTCTGTAATTATAACTGTTATAACACATATATAGGAGTTTGTTCCATATCCCTCAAGAATATATATTTTAAGGAAATAATATTCCTGATGTTATCAGCTCAGACCATTTTAACAAAAGATCTCCAACGGAATGGGAGAGTGTTACAAACAATGAGTTATTTAATTCCATAGTTGCTAGCTTCTAGTAGAACTATGCCATTCTTGCTACCTTTATATGTTTATATACCAGGTAGAAAATATTTGTTTAAATCCTGAATCTAAGGTTTGTGATAAAGGATGGAGCAAATCTACCTTGTTCCTAAACACTGCAAAGATACATGTGGTTATTCCTATTTTCCCAGAATACCTTGGAATTACAACATTTTGTAAACATGGAGAACCATGAATGTTCTTCCTTATAAGCTGCATTATAAGCTTATAAGCTTCCTTATAAACACATTATTAACTCTATGAATTCACTGGCTGTATTCTTCTTCTTGAAGGGAAAAATATTTCAGAAGTATGTCCAGGGACTTCATAAGGCATTTTCAAAATAAATTCTAAATGTTAAAATACTTATATTTTAAATTCAAGCAATTTACTATCTCAAACAGAAAAGAAACAAACCATGCTCCAAGCATTCTAAGCACAAAAGTCACTGTACTTTTAGATATGAACCAATGACAATCCAACAGCTTGAAATAAAAAAGACATGCACAGCATAAATTCATTCAGACAACCAATGTTACAGTGAAGTTCCTTCTCTGTCTTTCAGCTTGCATCTTCTGTGACATGTAAGCACTAAATTTAGTTACACTAGATGAAAGTTCATGTTTTGTTAATTTTTCAACTATCACTTGAAAATAGTAAAGTAAAATGTTCCTACACACATTATTAGAAGTTCTGAATACTAAAACATGTAAATTTTTTTTTTCAGCAGAGTAACACACACTTCAAGAAAAATATTTTCGAGTGTTAGTATAAAAAAAGCCATGGGCCATTCAGTTTGGAAATAAAAAATTATTCCTTTAGCAGGCTATGTCTCACTTTCAAGACCTATAGAATTCTGCAAACGATTTTCCAGGCGTTTCCTGCCAGTATATCTGAAACAGAAACTATCCAAAGCAGCCTGCAATAATACTAAAGTATTGCTCCTTCACACGTGAAAAACTGTATCTCACTTCCTTCGTTCACAGTTTTATTTTTTATTCAGCTAGCAACAGAAGACAATAGATGTATGAGAATCAAAAAATACCTAACATTAGTCTAACACAGAATTCAGATGATGCATTTGGACAGAACGTTCATACACATTCCTGTGGGTACTAATGCATCACTCATATGGGAAATAAAGCATGGACACCATCTGGATCTTAGCAAGTACCCTCTCCTTCTAATGAATTTCAACAAAAGAAAAAAATAAGGTCAAAGTAAGGTTGAAAAGGAATCAAAATGCTACACTCTTCCTAAAAGACGAAGTAGAGGAGTACGCTACCTTAAAGCAGACAATGACTTCAAGTTGCTGTGATCAATTTGACAGCAACACTACAAGATAGCTTTCACTTGAAATGCCCAAGATGATTATAGCTTTGAAAATGGATGCTGTAATGACCCTACCAAATCAGACAGACATACGTAACTAGTATTCCCTCCTAGGTGTATTCAGCCAAAGCCAATTTACAAGCTTCCTAAAAAATACATTAGTAGTCAAACAAGCGATTAATTTAAGTTACTGTTTTTAAGATACACACATGCAAAATGACATATTAGTTATTTCCTGTAAAAGACTGGGAACTCAATAGCCACTGCCCTTCAGACTAAATGGTGATTTGTATTCATGAAAACCCCGAGATGTGTTTTAATGATCATTTTATGACTGATCATTCAATGTTTATTTTTCGTTTTTCGTTTGGTATGTAGCTTTCTGACTGTAATTGGCAATGTATGTGAATCTGTATTTGCAACATGCTAATATTTCTCACACAATTCTTATGTGCTACAAAGGTATTAAAGATCTCATTAGAAGGAAAGTGAGTGGTGAATTTATTACCAAACACATTTGGGATTACTGATCTCAGTATCTATCTCTTGTTAATAGCAGAGCAGTAGTCAGGCAGGGATGGAACGAGTAAACAGTTCTCATATAAAAGAAAAAAAACAACTTTGTGCTACTAAAAATGTATTGGCTCACTGTTAAGTGTCTTTAAAATATTTTTTGCAGCATTGCTACATTTTGATTACAGGTAATATTATCTATTTTCTAACGGTGATACTTATCACTAAAGAGGAAGTTCTGGAATAATAGTTCTACTAACAAGCTAAGTGAGCTTCAGAAGTGTAAGAATGGCAAAACAGTTTGTAAATGTCTCTGAACAGACTGCATGTTCTTACAGCTAGAGGGAAACCACTAGTGGTTTGGCCAGAAATCATTACAACTCTGCTTCACTTCCATCTACCAAGAAACTTGCCCAAATACTTGGAAATCTCCATGTTTGATTTTTTTAAATGCTATTGCATTTAACAGACCAATCAGTGTGTAACTGGATTCACATTCAATTTGCTTTTTAGTAACTAAAAATTCAGTACATAAGCTTGATTCTCTATACATTTGTTTCAAAAGCGACAGAATCCCTTTTCCTTAAAGGAGGAGAGAAACACTAAAGAATCAGTGTAAAATTATTTTAAGTAGTGAGAAGGTCATTCTTCTATTGTGACCTAGATATTTCCCATAAGGTCAGACCACAAATTCTGTTACTGTACATTTCAGAAAGTTCATTACTGAATTATATTGGTAATTATTTACTTATCATTATTTATTCAGTTCAACTCTAACTAGATTTAGTGCCCTGTTCAGCTGAGCAGTGCCTCAGAAAAAAAGGTCTAGGAAAGTCAGATCTAACTGCTTCGGATAACACTAATCCCACAAAGGTATTCTTTCTCTTTTCTCAGTTGGACAACATAGTTCATTAAAGAGTCTGAAGGTTTATTTCCAGCACTGCCTAACTGCCAGAGCATGTAAATGCATTAAGATATGCAAAGTTTCTAAAGTTTCTGCACTACAGCAATCTGCCATAACACCATCATAGAACATATTGGGACTGGGCACTATTAATTCCCCACAGGAAAGTGTTATCAGTCAGAGAGAAATCAAGTGAGAAGTCCTAAGTGTGTAACCTGTTGGCATATTTACTTCACTGAAAACAGCACATGTGGAGTCTGGTTTGGTTCTCATTCTCTAGATTACATAAACTGCTTGAGAACTCTAATGAATTTTCACTATTGGTAGGTTGCTGACCACTTGGAAGTGGGTATCTAACTGCCCTCTCCAGACAGCATACAGTCAAAAAGAATTTAAAATATCCCAGTCTCCTTTTACCTTTGTTTCAGCCATTTCTTAGTGGGAAATTTATGTCAAGGATATGGTTGCAGGGTTTTTATGGCTAAAAATCTATTCAAATTTTTACCCTAATTAAAAATATAGTCAAAATACCAGTGCTGGAAGGGGAGCTGGATATAAAGAGCAAGTAACTTACCTCTGTTGCTGACAAACGTTTATCACCATTATCACTACCCACACCTGAATCTGAGTCCTTTTTACTTGGGTAGATGTCATCAATGCTAGATGTGAATTAAAAAAAAAAAAAAAATTGGTAAAAAGCTAACACAGAATTTACGTTCAAATTCTGTCCTCATTTCACTTAAATCAGAGCAAATTTCTAACCAGTCTTAATGGCTGAGGGTGAAATAGTACAGTTAAAAACTAAAAATTTACAGTCTGGTTGTAGTAAAACAGATCAGACAGAATGGTTGGTTAACCTAAGGATTAATGAAAACAACAGAAATCATCTGCTATAAGCTTACTTTTGTCTATACACTAGGCTAAAATCTTTAGTTACTAGCTAAGTAGCACAGGAGTCCAACTGAAGCAATTTACTGTGGGAGAAGCAACCAAAATAGCTGAACTCAAACTGAAGTCAACTGATTTAATTGTAACCACTGATCCATTAAAAATATCTCCCTGCGGCTCAGAGTAATTATTAACACAAAAACCTCTTTTTGGTGCTTTAAAATAGACTCTGAAATTTAGGTTTTTAAGAAAATTACTATAAATAATGGCAACTGCTCTCTCTTCTGGTTTCATTACCTGATATACCCTCTACTCATTTTGAAGTACACTATTAAATGCAATACTCTCATCATCTAACTTTTTTTAAAGTATACTCTATTATCTCTTCATTTGCTATCCTGGTAGCTGTAATATTGAATCCAGATTGATACAGCAATTTAAAAAAGGAGCTTTATCAGTCTTCACATGAATAAGGTGTCTGATTAATTCATCCTAATCTTAAATTACCTCTTACCAGTAAACACTAAGGACTTTTTCATAGCAACTGCCTATGGAAATCCTAACTGGGTTATGTTTTTTCATTAGAAGTATAAAGTTATGCTCTAAAATAAAAATTTAGTAATTATTATGTGATAGAGCATTAGACTGTTACTTACCAACTGATACCTACTCTGACTATCCCCTTACCCTAACCTGTGATCTCCACTATGATCCAAACATCATACGGGATATGACATTCCTGCCAATTTTCTTATATACTAAAAGAACAAAAGAGAAAACCAAGAGGTGTTTCCCAAATGGAAAACCTACTCTTCATCCTGGATTCTTGTCACCCTTGACATTTATCTGATAGAAATTCACAAAGATGTCTCCAAAGGTACACGGAGAAAAACAATTTGTTTTTTTCAAAGAATTTGTTTGAATTTCAGATGACTGAAGGGGAGATTCCATAACAGTTCTTGTTTTCTCCCCCCAGGGTTTTAGAAGCCACATCTCTATTATTATTCAAATCAACCCTTTGTTTTTATTGAGTACTTCTCTCCAAAAATATCATACTTTCTCTGATTGGTTACATTACACTGCCCACAGCAAAGAAAGAGCTAGCTGAAAGATCATTTCCAACTAGCTATGGAGAATCTCATAGAAAGAAGCTGCTTCATATCCAGTTCCTGTCCTTAAACCATGGTATAAGATGGTATTTCCTAGATATTTGACACAAGACACGGAAGATTTTGTCCTTTTGCTAACAGATAGCATGCTTCACTTTAAAAGAATCTCAGCATTTATGCAGTTCTCTTTGCTTGATGTCTAAGACTTCGGATGAATTAAAAATTATATCACAAATGTACAACAACATATAAATCATAAAACACCACAAGAAATTAAAATTTATTTAGTGTGCTAATATGTTTACTTTACTTTATGAAAGTTTGAACACACAATGTTACTACCATCTGAATTATTTTCAATATATTAAAGGAGGCCACTAGTAAGAGGTTAGATTTAAACTAAGGTTCACTTTTAAACTCTTAACTAACATGCTGCTAACTTCAATTGGAACTGATTAATAATTTTTTTCCCAAGCTCTTAGAGGCACTTCATTAGAATAAAAGCAAACTAATTTAAATTAAAACAAAGTAAAACAAATCTCTGTTCAGAAAAGCACTCTCTAAATAGCATCTAAAGAAACAAAGCTTGTGAATCTAAAGATAAACATTATTTCACTTTGCTTATAAGAATTACATGGAAAAACTAGGTGAGACTTTCATACATACCTCTCTTCCACAGGTTGTGGCAAATGCTGTGGTTCTATGGCATTAAGATACAGTGAGTCTGCTGTTTTAATCTGACAAGCTTGTACAGTCAGATATTTGAATATATGCACCTTACCCTTTGTACAAATCTGTTAGATAAGAAAAAAAAAAGTTAGATTTATGACTAGAATAAAAAAAATAATTTATTCCAAATGTCATTTAGCCTAAACCTCCCTGAAAACCAAATACTATTATTACAATAAATATCACATAAAGAAAAATAGATTTTATTATTTTTTAAATTACTAAGTATTTTAATTACCTAATCAATTATTTGTGTACCAGTAAAAATACCCTCAGAGATAAAGACAGAAAACAAGAAAATAATGTAGTCTAATTAAAAAAAATCCAAATGAGCTTTTAATTAAAAAAAGTTACAGTAAAATATATGGTGCGGCCTATAGCTAACTATAAATCGAATAATTATTTTCCAAATTAGTTAACATTGACATTTAATTAATTAGTGTGTCATTTATATTTTTGGTCACATCATTTTTGCAAGTGTCCAAGCATATTTATGATGGATTTCACCTGCATTTTAGGATTTTTTTTCTTAAAGTGCACACTTCAACTTGCTCTCTTTTTTTTTTTAATTTAAAAGCAGCATCATTATTGAATGAAAACCATTTCTCCAATGTAATACAAATTCTTCAGTATTTCAACAGCTGTTAATTTAGAACAATTGTAGCTTTCAGAGATGCAGAGCACAGGTTCCATTCATTTATTATAATTATTACTCAGCGTGGCCTAGAGTTCAGAATAGGATCTTGATTTCTTTGTGTATCACAATCTATAAACTCACATTATAAAATTAAATGAATTTCACATGGTTTATGTTCTAGACCATCTGCATACTTTTAAGTTAATAGTAAATCACTGCAGAACCTCCTAGAACTGGATTCTTCTTAACAGAAAGAAAAATTATCCAGATTTTTCACTTCTCTTTTTCAAAATTATATACCTATTCTGATATTAGGTTTCCTATGCAGATAGGAATGATAAAAATAAACAAGCACCTAACAGAATGGAAATCTTCCAGATGTGTGTTGGTTCAAGGAGTGCACAGATTCATACAGAGAACACAGGATATTTTCCATGTCTTATTTAGATATTTCCTATTTAGGTGTCAACAACTAAAGTCTGTGATGACTGAAATTCAGAAGCCCGCAATTGCAGAAGGTGACATTTTACAGTCTATAATTTGCTATCATCCCCCCAATATTAAGGCAAAATTTAAATCATAGATGTTACTTACTTGTGCTGGTGGAGATTGCAAAGGATTATTCTCAAGCAATAATACTTGTAACTGCACCATCTTTCTAAAACAAATTGGAATCACAAGCACTTTATTGCAGGAAAAGTCAAACTTTACCAAGGGAAGATGCACTAGTTCTAAAAGCAACAAAATAGAGAAAAGGTGTTATATCCGGTTTTATTTTTGTCATAAAATAATATTTCCGTATAAAGCACTTTTTTTTGCATTCAGGAAAAATACAAATTCAGAGAGGAATAAGATCAACATTTACTCCATTCAATTCTGCAAGATGAAAAGACTGTTGTTATTATTATTCAAGTGTTAATAAATATTAAAACCAATATTTTGAAATATCTTTTTTTCCTGAAACTCTGTTGACAGTTCCCATATTGCATGCAGATGCCTGTGTAACTTAAAAGATGCCTAGAATCATAAAGATACTAAAAAAACCTCAGACACTGTTCTTTAGTGAATACCACAAGGTTCTATTTTGCAAACTCAAATGGATTAATTTTGAACACAAAGTAATTGCTACTTTTTAATCCTATTTACTAAAATGAGTAAAAAATACTTCCAAAATGCTACTAAAAAGAGCTACTGTAAAGGCATTTTTTGTTCATTTGCTTTTACCTTGGGGTAAAACTTCGAGGTAATTTCTTCTGACATTCAGTTCTTTTAAAGACTTCAGCTGGCCTATCTGCTGTGGCAAAGCTGTGATTTCATTACAGCTGACATCCTAGAGCAAAACAGTAATAACAAATGAAATTTCAGCTCCTAGATGTTTAATAATACAAATAATACCACTGTAACATCTTATTAGCCTTAAAACATGCAACAATCTATGTCCTGTTGTCACAATGTAAAACAAAACACATGGGAAAATGTTTACACATTACCTGAAACGAGAGCAAATTCTTATTTGAAGGACAGGTTAATTCTGAAAGTTAATTTAATTTGTGTAGAAACATTCAAAACTATTTGCTTAAGCTGTTCTACTTTTTTGTTCATTTCTTCACATGAAGAATTCGATACCATGGTTATATAACCAAATGCATTAAGATGAAATGGAAAACTGCTAGTATGTGGATCTGAGTTTTTAAAAAGGTTCTTGTTCCTCTAGAGGGAATATATTTAAGCAAAATATAATAATAATAATGATGATGATTATGATGACGATGATAATAATCAGCAATAGCATTCTGTAATGAAGCATATATTTGATCCTCACAGCATGCAGGCCATAATAAATAGGCCATAATAAAATACGACGAATCTTGTTAAGCATTATACAGATATTCAACATTGTAAAATGTACTTCTTAACTGCCTAGACAGGTTCTAAGCATTTGATGACAAATGGTTTAATCATCTGGATGAAACTGGCATCCATCCTCATTTCAGCATTCCTAAAGGAGCAACTTTTGTAAAGTTGAGTTGGAAGTGTAGGATCTGGCAATACTGAGCACAACTTCAAACAAGAAGTTTATATACAGTGGTATTACTGTAATAAATATGATATTTTAACACTATTTCTAACAAGAAACTGCTATGAATGTGTATGAAATCTATTTCTTGGATTAAGTCAGTCTAAAATTAGACAGTTGTCAGATACTAGCTATCATTTTTGCTGCCAAATGGACATTTAAACCTCTTCTTACATCTACGGCAACCTGTAAATTTGAGTCATGTCCCAATTATGCTTTCATTTCTGTATTAAAAGAAGGAAACAGTATTTCATAGTATGAAAGCTAAGTGGGGTCATGACAAATTTTTTCTGAATAGCCAATGGAATACACCTTCTCTCTTGACTGCTTCAAATTGATTTATAAAGTATCCAGGAGCTCCTGGACCACAAAAGTTGTAAAAGTGAGTCAGATTTCTAAATAATCTCTTTGAAGACACTTGCTTTAATACTAGTCAAAAGCATTGCATTAACTCTCTATCTTCCAGCCTAAAAAATTATAGTAAAAGCAAAACGTGATTTAGCAATGCTGCTCCCTGTATCAGACAAGTTTCTTCTTGTAACAGAATCTCACTTCTGCCAAGGCTTCCTTCCCTTCTCCAAAACACAATAAGGAAATTATTGTAGCTTTTAAACAAGGAAATTAAAAATCCCAGCTAGCGAGTGCATTTTTTGTTACAAAGTTTGCTTAATTGCACTGTTCCCAGATCATTTATTTTTGAAGCTTTACTGTCCTATTTTTAATTTACACACTTTAAATGGCTTCTTAATTAGATAACTGATTTTTAGAGCACAGAATTTATATTTAAAGTCACAAGTCACCTTGTGGCAAAGAAACTCTAGACCAAGTGCACTTAGGCCCACAGATCAGAACAAGTCAGGGAAAGAGACAGAGAATTGTAAAGGAAACACAAAAAAAAAAAAAAAAAAAAAAAAGCCTGGCAGAGTATAGCCTCAAAAACCAAGTCCACTTCCACTTCCACACTTACAGCCTTTCAAAACATCCTTAATAAGACTGATCACGTCAGCATTCACAAGATCTCTAGAGACAGTAGTATCCTTTATCCTACTAAACACTGCAGCCCAACTTGCTTTTTTTATTACTTTGTTTGAATAGCCACGGAAAACAAAGACCTGTAACATTATTTCTAGTTATGTTCTTGACTATTATTAGACTTCATAAGTGTGTATGTGACAGAGACAGTGTTTACCTTTCCCACTTACTTCGCCAATAATGGACACAATACTGTCAAACACTTATTGTTTTCAAGCTAATAATTTTTTAAGGAACTATACAACCAGGAGTTTGCTTCATGGACATCTGCAGGCAACTGAAGCTCAAACACCTACTCACATTCTGAGGGGCTAGTATTTGCTAAGTTCAGACTTACATTAATTCTGCTTTGTTCTTACTAGTTAGGCCATGTCCTGCCATGACAAGACAATTACTCAAAATCAGAGAAATGTAAGGCATATTTAAATTTAACATTCATTTCTGTGGCATGAAGCTCAGTGGCATGAAAGCAAATTAAAATGATCAGCTTTTTTCCTTTGTTTACAGTAAAGTTTAAATGGTCTTAAACTTATGAAATTCAGCATATGTATTCAGCAATATAAACAAAAAAAACAATACAGAACTCTGAGTCTATATAAACATATTTATTCACACACACACATAGAGGGAGTTTATCCAAACCATTCAAATTAGGAAAAACCTCCTCCTTAAATTCATTTTAAACTTGGGCCTCCTGACTGAGCTGTTATTCCTGAAAACCATGTGGATTCAGAGAGTTTGTGACATATAAGCCATACTGAACAGTAAAAAGCAGCTTCACAGTACATGTGCACATGGACCTTCTTAGGCAACAGCAGGTCCTGCATGGTCAGGCTGATTAAATGAATGAGGTAAAGGACATAAATTCTAGCTGAGAGATTTAAAGGCTTCCAACATGAGACAGGAGCATCCTAGAGATGGAGAGGGCCATTATCTGAGGAAGGCAGCAGTGCAATACTGCCTGATAGGATGGAGACCAGAATTTTACTATACAGCTGATAGTTCTGGGTACAGTTACTGAGCCATCTCTGCCTAATTCCTTTTCCTTGACAGAAAGTAGGTTTCAGATTATCTTCACACTAATTTTGCACTCATCCTCCTGGTTGACAGGAGATGTATGATTGAGATAATGAGCTGCAAATAAAAGTAAATATCCCATCCAAATTTTGCAATTAATTGCAATGTGTTCTGCAGGGAGAATAATTTATGTTGCTCTGGTGCTTGTAAGTTAGCTGTCAGAATCCTAGATATTAAAAGAAGACCTGAAAATTTTCTGCACGTAAGATCTAAGTTACTCTATGCCACAAAATTTATATAAATACATACATGTAATAGAAAAATAATTACCTGCTCCATTTTGAAGGAGAGTGGGAAAAATGCAATGTTTGTTGGAAAGATCTGATCTAATTTCCAGTAAATTATATTTATATCACTTTACAGTGGCTACAGAGGTAAATTTTGTTTAAAAAGTTAGATTAAAAAAATCCATTTGCTATGTACAGACAGTTCTTACTGCATGCAGCTTGTGAAATATTTAGGGAACCTGAGGTTGCTTAGAAAAGTCCTATTAATACAAGCACTGCAGCCAGGTGGCATCTCAGGATCAATCCCCTGGCCCAGCTCAACACCAGCACAGTGTATGTATTAAAACAGCACTATTCTCTGCCAGAGGGCTGGGCAATGGTTCTGCTTGAATCCTCTGCTATTCAGGCTGGCACTGCTCTCTCACAGCTGAATTTTTTGTGCAACAACTGCAGTATGACTTAATCTTTTTTGTTTATTTATGTTTTCTTTTACTCATTCCAGAACAATGATCATTTTATTACATAAACTGCATTATATTATACATGCCAATAGAGATCCCCACTCTCAATCCTACCACTATTTGTTTTTCCCAATACATCACAGTTATGTCATTTCCAGTTAAACAGTGCGACTCACTTCACTAGAAATGTACCAAACACACATGGTGGCATCAAACTAAGTAATAAGGTCATCTCAACTGGGCAGAATCATGCTCAATTTAACAAAAACTTGTTATTGAACTAACCCCCCTCGCCACTTTCTAATCACAAAGAACAAGCATCAGACCTTTTTCAGTTTTCATAAATCTTCCAGTCTACCAAGTGACATGTTGTTAGACCCTCTCATTTGAAATATTGTTAGAGCAGGAATTGTTGTGTTCTTCCTGAGGAAGAGTAACACCGAAACTATACTGTAAGTGGAAAGCAATATGAAATTCCAGTATTCCAGAATTTAAACTTATGTTTGAACTAAACAAACCCCTGCTTTGAGTATAATCTACGTTGATTTTCAAGCTTTAAATTTTTTACTAAATTTTGTTACTAATTTTAAACTGATTTTTTACTAAATTTATTTATAAATCTGGAACCATCATCTTTTATTGTATCTATTTTAAGCACAACAAAAACAATGCTATAGCCTAACATGTTTTTCCTTTAAAGATTAATTCAGAACTATTCTTGTAATCTTACTAAACCCATCACACACAGAGAAAAATTCAAACTATTTGATAAGATAGATTAATAATGCTCAGCAAACAAAACCGACTTGCTAGTCTTTAGCTCAGGCATAAACAAGAAAGGAAAAGGTAACCTGTCCATCCTCATCAACAGCCCGATCAGCTGTAATCTATAACAGAAGACTGATATCACAGAATGCCATTCAAGAACACTAGAATAAAAAAGCCCGTCCCTTGCCACTTCACATATGAAAAATCAATAGCAGGACTGGGGCCTAGAGCAAGATTAGCTAAATTTCTGCAACACAATTTAATGGAGGAACTAGTATTATAAAAAGAATAATATGATAAGCAGGCACTTTCAGGTACAGAAAGGACGTGCACAATAAATGGTGTCAAAGGAGATAGAAGCAGCTGGAAGAAAGTTCAAAAGTCATTGTTTTACTACCCATAAATTAGCGGTGTCAAAATGTAGTTTATCTGTAAATTTATATCTCAAAAGGCCAAGATGAATAGAAATAACCAGATGACATAAAGCATATGCCATAAAGAATTCAGTCTCAGCCTCTCTATAGAAGAGGAAGATAAAGGGAAGCATGATCTTATATATATTTTCCACACATAAATTTAAAAAAGCATGTGCAATTAAATTTTTTTTTATCTATAGTAGCAAATAATTTTTCTACTTTTTCAGATATTGTCATTGAGTGGATGATCTATTACAGATGATCTACTGCTTGTAGAAACAGTATTCATCTGGACAGTTTTGAAAACAAGAGAAATATAACTTCGGAGATCTGTTCAGATGGGTGTTCCAGGAGAGAAAGGCTGCATGACAAATGTAGCAAAGTAAAATGAAAATAGACTGATAAGACCAGTACCAGGAGTGGAATGCAATATGGTAAGCAGAGAGTAGTAACAACAAAAGGGAAGCAGAAGGGGAGGGTGCTACAGAAGGGGTACAGCCTTGCAGAGCTTGATGTCAGAACTTTTGAACTTGATACAGTGAAACAGGGAGCCAGTGCAGGGGTGAGCAAAACTGGTAAAGACCATGAACTTTGAAGCTGAGTTTTGAATGAACCAAAGGCATTAATGTTGTTTAAAAGAGTCTCAAAAGAATATAAAGGAAACTATTATTGTGTTACTACCCAGAACTTGAAAAAAGTTTAGTCTTTCAACCTGCATTACAGTATTAAACACTTGTTCAAATATATGTGCAAAGTGATTTTTTTTTTGTTTCTATTTAAGTACAAAAGAAGTCAAAATAAAAAGTAAAAAAAAAAGATCAGTAACATACCAATTCCATTAACTGTTTTAGCTGACCTATCTCTTCTGGAAGGGAACCTAGCTTATTGTTACTTGCAATTAAGACTTTTAGAGGAAGACCACACAGGCAAGCTGGCAAAGAAGAAAGCTGATTTCGACTGCAACAAAACAAAACAAAACGTTAAAACCATCAGTGATGTTCTACTGTACGCTCACATAGTCTGAGAGTTGCAAAATTTCTTCATTTTCATGGGTCAGATTTTAAGCAGATAAATTTAACTTTTAAAATGCCAATCATGAAGAAAACACTTGCACATCAGAAATGCCTGAATTTTATTGACTAAATGACACTGTGGACTTTACCACTCTAGAAAAAATGCACTATATCAGTTTAACAATATTGTAACAAATCTGTTTTTCACCAAGAACAGCTGTTTCCCCTCCTAATGAATACCGGAAAGTCAACTGAGACAGTATTTTGCAAGTATTTAAACATTCCTGTGGTTTTATGTGCCATTAAAATGGATGCCTTTTGTTCCAGCTAAAAGACAGATATATAAATTACAGACAAAATGGTTGTTTTCTCAATTCCTTTAAAGCACATTTATAACTGGAGATTACTTCTTGTTCTATGGTTCTATAATATTAACCCAGTTAAATACAGCAAAAAAATTCTGGGACTATCAATGGTTCATTTCTTTGCAAGATTTATAAGCTAAAACATGACAAATGTAAAAGATGGCAAATGTCATGACCCTTTGTGATCACCACATGATTAAAAATAGTGATTTGTGGCTCAATTTCCAGAAGAAACTTCATGCTCATCAGAATAACATATTTTCTACTTTGTCACAGAATATTTAAAGGTTTTTAAAATAATTATTCTTTCTTATGAGTATTAGCTCATAATAAAACAATGAACAGTAACTTAAAAGTGGCACCGCAGTATAAACCATTTTAATCAGCTTCTGCTTGACTGTTAAGGCTTCAGAAAGCAAAGGTGTCTGTTTGAACTCTGAAAACACATGGCAAAATTTTCCTGTGTAGTTTCAGTAAGAAACACTGAAGTGAAACAAAAGCAAACAAAAATCAAAATTCCACAAGTTTCAACTGTCAACCCAGCAGTATACTACAAAGCTGCATATAAAGATGCATATTCGTGTTCCACACAACAGTCTCAAAACATTTTACAAAGTTAATTATCATCATATCTCTGTTGCACAAGCCAGGAAACAGATATCAAATAACAAACCCAAAGACATTAAAATGAGAAATCCAATTATTAACCAGCAGTAGTTGAAAAAAGATTGAATGCTTATTCTGGAGCCAGGTTTCTTAATTCTAGTGTCTTTACAGATGCCCAAGACACAACTTTTTCTAAAAATTACGTAGAAATATTTTTTTAAGTTCTAAAGAACTCAAGCTGAGGAAGTCTAGACTCTAAACAGTTACACTATGCCACAGATCAGCATATCAGACACACACAAGAAGCAAGTCAAAACAATTTTTAAGCTCTACAGAACTCAGAAGCAATCCACTAAGAAGGAACAGTACATCACCAGGGCAAGTGAGTAATAAGTCATCATTAGTTCAAAAGGAAGTTCTTTAAATAAAACAGGAACAGTATCAACCAAGGCCCAAAGACATCATATATCTCTTGGCATCACTTTCTAAAACTATTTAATATATGGGCTCTACTGGTGACAGGCAGAAAAATATGCATTCTAAATCTATAAGGAATTCCTTGCCAAGAAGCAACACAGTTAGAAAGTCAAGGCTCTATGTCCTTCTTTAACGTGTTTACTATGTGTAACTAATCTGGAGGAAGGGAATATCCAAGTGAAATAACGTTACTTTCTAGAACTTGAAAAATTTCTTTTTATTTTGTCCCATTTACTGTCAGATGTAATGTAAAATCTAACTATTTTGGTTCTGTGATGATTCACACAAATTCCATCACTACACTGAGTCACTGGTTCATGATATTGAGTTCTGGGTTAATTCTAATTCCTAAATGTACCAAAATATTTTATGTAAAATTAACAATTCAGTCTCAATTTTTTTATGTATATCTAAGAAACACTAATGCAAAATTTCAAGTCTATTCCTTGTATGTGTGCAGATACTCAGGATACACTATTTCATTTCAATTTTTAGAGCCAAAACAGTGTTCCACGGTGGCCAAAACTGCAGTACAGTAATAATACAGGAAGGTTTGAGAAAGATCCTCAGTGTTGATAAAACTGATGATCAAACTTTCACACCTTGAATTTAAAGGACCAAGAGCCACTTCACCATCCACTCAAACCTCTTTCTCACAAAAATCAGATTATTATATTTTACTGCTACAGTTTTTACATTATTAATTGCAAAGAAACCTCCACACCTTGCTCCAGCTGAAAAAGGGCTCACAGGCCCTCCATTAAAAGCACATATGTGTTCACCTGCATTTTCATCAGTAGCAATTCTCTATCCTGATTAGTGTTCACACAGACTTTTCAATGAAAGGAGACAAAGGTATCTAATTCTTGGCCATTTCCTCCTAAAATAGGTAGTAAGTATATTTACTGCATTAAGACCAAACCTTAGTGATAAAGTAACATGCTTTTCCATTCTATTCCCCATGGATAAAAAAAAATAAATCTTCTGTGTCTGTCTCCTCATCTTTTTAAGTACAAAACATATGTTAAGTTTTACAAAATTTGTCGCGAGAAGTGAATTCTAAGAATCCAGCTGTGCTGACATGATTAGCATTCTGAATTTGTTAAAAGAATATGGGAAAGAAATGGATTAGTATTTCTTAGTCTTTCTCTTAATAATTAGCTTTTCATTTTGGCCTTCAAAATGCCTTCACACAGAGCTGTATCTACAGCCAATGAGCTTCTGCATTACTGTTTTCAGTAAAATGAAAAAGGTAGTCAATTGTTCCAGAAACATATAAAGAAAGTGCAGACAACAAAATCTTTACACATCTGCAAACAAAAAAAGTGGCAAAGTTTAACTTACCTCAAATTTAAATAAGTTAGCATTTGCAAGTTTACTATGGCATCTGGTATATTTTTAATACAATTATGGTATAGATTTAATGTTTCCAGTGACACAAAATGGCACAACTCCACAGGAACCTCAGTTAGTCTGTTCTTGGATAAATCTGAAAAGAGAAAAAAAGATGGTAAGTTTTTTGAACCTACAGAATGACGCACTTCAAAAAGCTACACTTTATCTACAGGGAGATGGCAAATTAAACCATTATTTTTATTATGCAAAATAAATGATACGAACATTTACAATCTTGAAATGGAAGAGACTGTGTATAAAAGAGCAAACCTTCAATTATGATTTATTTGGTCTAATAAAAAGTAATTATTTGCAGTATTCAATATGCTAAAGAAATACTTGCAGACAGAATCAAGTGTAGATTCCAAAGCTCATATAATATACCCAAAGATTTAGCCAATACACAGTTAGACATCTGCAAATAATGATAGCATTGAGACAAAACAAACAACAAGGATTACATCTTTAATTTCTTTAAATAAATAAGTTTGTTCTTTGGGTAACTCTTCAAAATGACTTGTATTTCCTAGGTCTAAACCATTTAGAAATGAATGTTACCTAAAGAAATAGTGGAGCCTTCAGGAATGGATTTGATATAAGTACATACAAGACAACAGTGGACTCTAATCCCCTCTGTGAGTGCTTGTACCCACAGAACAAAAGCTTTTGACTTTTGATCAGTTGTTCACTCTTTATTTCTCATTCTAAGCACACAGACACAAAGGAAAATCAGTAGGAAGAAATGTTACTGAGGTTTATTCCTTACCTACCACCATATGAAGAATGAGGTACCATAATACTGATGTGAGCTCAAGTCATAAAATAATAGTGCATGCCAGCGTTAGAACAAATCAATTGGGATCAAATAATTGCTTAAATAGTGTTATCAGAAACTACACAAATGCCTCCTACCCATGTCACCAGACAGATAATCTGACCCGAAGAACGGTCACCTGCCTTAAATGGAAGGAAAAGAATGTGCATAGGCAAAAAGAGAAATGTCTGATGGGAAGGAAAAAATAGAACTTAATGATCTTCTCACTTCTTCACTGCTGCTATTTTAAGACTCCTCCCTGATCCTTCAACACTTATTTCAAAGCTTACTTACTTAAACTAAATAAAGGGAAAAGCAGCCCAAGTACAGCATATATATTTTCACAGCCCTTATGATCAGACTCCTTGCTTTAGGGCCATAAAGCAATTCTTTTCTTTTTGGGAACAAACAGGTAGAAATCTGAAGAACTTTTTAACTTCCTTTGCAGTTCCAGACTTGTCAGTTTGCTGTGCAGAAGCATGGTTTTAATTCAAAACTACTACCAGTAGGAAGGATTTATTAGTTTTGTTCTTGTCTCCTACAATGTGAGCTGAAATTCAGCACACTCTATTCTTGCCAGCTTCCACTCTGTTCACCTCATTGCTTCCAGCAAGGAGCTGGTTTCATAATTCCATCCTCTACCAAGACAACAGCAATGGCCTACAAGTGCAATAACTGAGAGCAGCCCTGCTGACCCAAACGGCAGCACAACCAAATTGAGCATTTCAAACAAAATTATTCACTTCTAAGCTACTACACGGCAGCAACACTTGAATTGTTCTGCTTCCTCTTACCAGGCTTTGATGGCACTTAGATGCAGCATTACATCAACTTCTCCTTCCCTTCATTTCTGTCATCAAACTAAAGCATTCCCTATTTGGGTGAATTTTTTTACTGTTTCCAATCAGGAGAAAGCTCTTCATTGTTCCTCTGTTTTAGTGCTTTAATCCTCTACTGTTTCTATTTATCCTGAGAGTGCTTGTTTACCAGCATGGCATTGCAAAAAATATTATTATCAGGTATTAACAGAAGACTGCCAAGCTATAACTTTATGAATCATCCAGGGGCCCTTTGTATTTTACAATTCAGTTGCAAAGGAAACCTTCCTTTTTTTTTTAAACGATGCCTTTCTGTGGAGGCATTGCCATGAACATACTGTTCATTTTTTCCTTTAAATGAGAAGGAGCAGCAAAATCCAGAAGAGTGAACTGAACTTCGGGTCTAGGCTGAAGACAATCTGGCATGGCACTGAATGGCAGATGGACAATGACAGCCCATCCTTCAGCTGATCCTTCTCCAGTGATACACAGATCAAAACCTGAGAACACAAAAATGTTCCTTCCTCAACTGAAGAAAGACAAATTAAAAATATGCAGATAATTACAGACAAATTCCTTCCTGTCATCCTCAGGACCATGGGTTATAGGACACACTACATACACAACAAAGGAAGTGAATTATTCGTTACTGTCTAGTTATCACAGTCTAAAATAATTTCAACACTTATATCTGTTGTTGCTTCCTAAATGATGATGATAATAATTTAAAACATCTAATCTATTCACAGTGTAAGGCAGAGGAATAAAAACTACACATCTTATTTAACACTATTGTAACACAACTTCATAGAAAAGCAGAAGTTTGCTACTATAATTTAATATAAAAGGTATCATTAACACCAAATCTGAATGTCTTCATGAAACACAGTACTGAAATGGAATCTGACATACAGAATGCCCATCACCTTTTTTAACTAGTGGTAAAATTTTTGCCAAAAAACAGACTTTCCTAATCATTTAGAAGTAAAAGAAGAAAATAGATCAGTTTTAGTCAATCCTAGAATGAATGTGAGCTTCTGAACATGATGCAGCTGTGAAGAAAGCCTATCAGCTTTCTGAGAATTCCATATAGGAAAGCACACCTCTTCAGAAACAAAAAGGAAAATAGCCTGCATAACAATTTTACACTATACCTTAAAAGCATACATAAACAGGTATAGACACCTTTGAAGTTTACATAATTATTTTGACACTACTTAATACAAAGGTACTTTTGCCTCAAATTCCTCCATCTTACAATTAGCCTGTATAAAAACTGGAGTAAACCCAAAATAAAAGTTCTAAACTAAAATAGATGAGTTAAGCCTTAAGGAAACTGCAGAAACTTTTGAACGTACTGAGAAAAACAGTGTGCATGCATCTGGATTTTGTCACCATTCATAAACTTTCTGAAAAATATTTTGCAAAGTCATTCTTGGGTTATTTAGGGAAAAGGAAGAATGCAGAAACTAAACTTTTAAACAACCTCCGAAAATATTTTTAAAACACTGAAACAACTAGCTGGCAAACCTTTACTTTCTTCCTGTAAATTTTTAACTCTACACTTCCCAAATTGCTAAGCTGCACATCCCCCTTACTTCATTAACTTGATGAATAACACTTAATGGTAATTAATAATAATGATGTTACTATACAGACTAGCTTTTGTTTAAAAGAATTTTGAATAATTTGCTTATGCTATCTAACAAAAAGGAGATCCAAGATATTAATGAATCTATGATAGTAGAAGGACATTTCATGGTGGCCAAGACAGTACAGGTAGGTTTCACCTGAGGTGATTATTTCCCGTAACTTTCATTACAAAATAGGTGACACAAACATCAAACAACAAGGCAGGGGAGGCCATGAACTGAAATAAGCTTTCTGCTTTAAATGAAATACACCATTCATTATTTGTGACATGAAGACATTTTCACACGACATCTGGCTTTACTTCATCTTTCCCTGACAAGAACAAGTTTTTTAAAACTCCAAAATAAAGTAGTACAACACAAAAAAATAGGCAAGCCAGTTTGGAAAAAAATATGAGATGGAATCTTGATCTTTAAAAGAGTCGGCAGAATTCTGGCGCAGTGACATGGCTTTTGTATGAAAAACATTACTATGTTGGAAGGAAGACAGGAACTACACAAAATAAGCACTTCCTCCTCTGGGAGTGAACAATAAAAAGCAAAAAGTTCAGACTGGTAAATAAGCATTTAACAGAAAACTCCAAGCCATATTTTGGTGACTGGTACACCCCACAGCCAGAGACCACACTGCCATCACACCAGTCATAACTGGCCACCATCCTCGGGGAAATCTTTCCATTCCTGTAGCTCTGAGTATGTCCACCATAATGAAGTACAGCCACTGACTAGGACCTTTCTGACTTCACGCTTTACAGCCACTTTACAGATAACCAAGTGCCACTGTACATTTATATGTGGTATAAAACACTGCTCCTGCTGGAGAAGCCAAAATGGTTTTGTCAAAATAACCAGAGTAATGTAAGAAGACAGATCATTACGTTTCTTTCACTAAAGCTACCTGTCCCAGTTTAAATGGGACAAGGGTCTTCTGCTGAGGATGGATTAGGAGGAAAAGACCCCAAACTTTTTCCTAAGCAATTATTAATCCAAAACTAAGGAGCTTTGATTGAAGGGAAAAAAAAACAAATTATGGAAAAGGGAAAACAAAATAACAGCCCTTTATTAAAAGGTATGTTTGTATTAACAAGAACACAAAAAGAACCCAAGTAAACAACCAAGCAATACTACTATACCCACCAATAATCCCCTTCAAGAACAAAACCGATAGCCCGGCAAAAGGAAAATTTAAAATAGTTCAATTTTTAGCACCCTTTGGTGTAGTTCCAACCACAGTCAGCAGGGGGCGCCGTCGGGTCACTGGAGGTGTAAAACTTGTAATGTCCTGTACCATTCACCAGGTGGCGCTGTTGGGTCGTTGGAAGTGCAGAACCTGTAGTGTCCTATGGTAGTCACCAGGTGGCGCTGTTGGATCACTACAGGAGCAGAGCTTGTCACCAGTGCCTGTCACCAGGCAGCGCTGTGGGATCCCTGGTCACTGCCACGTGGGATGGGGAAAACAAAAAAAAAAAAAAACAACAACAACACCCCCCCCCGGGTATATCGGAGAAAAAAACAAAAAAAAACTGATTCCTCTTCCCCTCCCGAGGAAAAGGAGGAAGGGGGGGGGGCGAAGGGGAAGGGGGAAGCGGAAAAAAAAACAACACCGACAACACAGAAAGTTCTCTCAATGGAAGAAAAACTCACGAACTCCGGGGGGGCCCCGACAAACAGGAATAGTTGGGAAGGAACCGCAGCAGCCAAAAAAAACTTCCCTCCAACAGGGAAAAAAAACAACAACAAAAAAAAACCAAATGAACCAGCGTCTGCCAGCTCACAGCAGCCTCTCCTCCTCCCCGCGAGCCCGACTCCCCCCCCCACCTCCCTCCAGCCCACACACCAGCCCCAACCCCTCCCCCTTCGTTGCTAGGCAACCATTAGCGCCCCGGCTAGTTCTTTTGTTTTCACCTAAATGGGTGTGCTGCACACACACACACACAGGGGGAGGGGAAGGGAAGAAAAATTCCTTGCTAAAGTCAGAACTATGACATTATCCACCCCTAATTTTTCTTCCCATTCCCATGCCACTATACATCTATCAAATTGAACCCTTTTTCTTGAACTCCATACATACATACATTATTCTAAACTACATACACATTCATAAATATATAGGTACAAATACGGGTACAATTATAGCCTGTTTACCCTAAGATAATATCTCCTTGGGGTATGCACCGGGTTTCTCCATCTTCTTGCATCACCCACCATGTGGAACCAGGTCCTTGGGCAAAGACAACTCCACGAATGGATTTGCCTTTGCTCGAGGCATGGTTAACCCAAACTGTTTTACCTAACATACCTCTCATGTGAACCACTGGGACCTTGTCCCCATCTACAGTGTGAAGGGACTCTGATTGGGCAGGGCCGGCTCGATTGACAGAGCCTCTAGTGTTGACTAACCATGTAGCCTTTGCTAGGTGTTGATCCCAGTGTTTGAAAGTCCCTCCACCTAATGCTTTCAGGGTAGTCTTCAACAGTCCATTGCACCGTTCAACCTTCCCGGCAGCTGCTGCATGGTATGGTATGTGATAGACCCACTCAATGCCATGCTCTTTCGCCCAAGTGGTAACTAAACTATTCTTGAAGTGTGTCCCATTATCTGACTCAATCCGCTCTGGGGTGCCGTGCCGCCACAGGACCTGTTTTTCGAGGCCCAGGATGGTATTTCTGGCAGTGGCGTGGGGCACCGGATGCGTCTCCAGCCATCCAGTGGTGACTTCCACCATGGTGAGCACATAGCGCTTACCTTGGCGGGTCTGTGGCAGTGTGATATAATCAACCTGCCAAGCCTCCCCATATCTGTATTTATTCCACCGTCCACCATACCACAGGGGTTTCAGTCTCTTAGCCTGTTTAATGGCAGCGCATGTCTCACAGTCATGGATAACCTGAGAGATAGCATCCATGGTTAGATCCACCCCTCGGTCTCGTGCCCATCTGTAGGTGGCATCTCTGCCCTGATGGCCGGCGGCATCATGGGCCCATCGTGCTAAGAACAGTTCGCCTTTGTGCTGCCAATCTAGGTCCACCTGTAACACCTCAACTTGTGCAGCTCGGTCTGCCTGTGCATTGTTGCGATGTTCTTCATTGGCTCGATTTTTGGGCACGTGGGCGTCTACGTGGCGGACTCTCACAATCAGTTTCTCTACCCGGGTAGCAATGTTTTGCCATATATCAGCGGCCCAGATGGGTTTTCCCCTACGTTTCCAATTGGTCTTCTTCCATCTGTCCAACCACCCCCACAGGGCATTGGCCACCATCCATGAGTCTGTGTAAAGGAAAAGTTTCGGCCACTTCTCTCGTTCAGCAATGTCCAATGCCAGCTGGACGGCTTTGAGTTCTGCGAATTGGCTTGATTCACCCTCTCCTTCTATAGCTTCTGCAACTTGTCGTGTGGGACTCCATACAGCTGCTTTCCATTTACGTTTCATTCCTACAATACGGCAGGAACCATCAGTAAAGAGTGCATAGCGTATGTCTTCTTCTGGTAGTTGGTTGTATGCTGGGGCTTCCTCTGCCCGTACCACTTGCTCCCCTTCTTCTTCTTCTGCTAGACTAAAATTCTCACCTTCCGGCCAGTTCGTGATGATCTCTAGGATCCCAGGGCGATTTGGGTTTCCAATGCGGGCGCGCTGCGTGATCAGGGCAATCCATTTGCTCCAGGTGGCATCAGTGGCATGATGTGTAGAGGGCGTCTTCCCTTTGAACATCCAACTCAATACCGGTAGCCGAGGTGCCAGGAGGAGCTGTTCTTCTGTGCCAATCACCTCTGAGGCAGCTTGTACTCCCTCATAAGCTGCTAGGATCTCCTTTTCTGTTGGAGTGTAATTGGCTTCTGACCCTCTGTAGCTTCGGCTCCAGAACCCAAGTGGGCGGCCTCGGGTCTCACCAGGCACCTTCTGCCAGAGGCTCCAGGAGAGGCCCTTATCCCCAGATGCAGAGTAGAGCACATTCTTCACATCTGGTCCTGTCCTGACTGGCCCAAGGGCTACAGCATGGGCAATCTCCTGTTTAATCTGTTCGAATGCTTGCTGTTGTTCAGGACCCCACTGGAAATCATTCTTCTTGCGGGTTACCAGATAGAGAGGGCTTACGATCTGGCTGTACTCGGGGATATGCATCCTCCAAAAACCTATGGCACCCAGGAAAGCTTGGGTTTCTTTCTTGCTAGTTGGGGGGGCCATTGCTGTGATTTTATCGATGACTTCAGTCGGGATCTGACGACGTCCATCTTGCCACTTTACTCCCAGGAACTGGATCTCTCGGGCAGGTCCCTTGACTTTACTTCTTTTGATGGCCAACCCAGCATCCAGGAGAATCTGTATGATCTTCTTTCCTTTCTCAGAGACCTCTTCTGCTGTGTCCCCCCATACAATGATGTCATCAATGTACTGAAGGTGTTCTGGAGCTTCACCTTTCTCTAGCGTAGCCTGGATCAATCCGTGGCAGATGGTGGGGCTGTGTTTCCACCCCTGGGGCAGTCGGTTCCACGTGTACTGCACGCCCCTCCACGTGAAAGCAAACTGCGGCCTGCACTCTGCCGCCAAGGGAATGGAGAAGAACGCATTCGCGATGTCAATAGTGGCGTACCACCTCGCTGCCTTAGACTCCAGCTCGTACTGGAGCTCCAACATGTCTGGAACAGCGGCGCTCAGTGGCGGGGTGGCTTCATTCAGGCCACGATAGTCCACAGTCAATCTCCATTCTCCGTCAGACTTACGCACAGGCCAGATGGGGCTGTTGAAGGGGGAGTGGATCCTGCTGATCACTCCTTGACTTTCCAGCTCACGGATCATCTTATGGATGGGGATCACAGAGTCTCGGTTCGTTCGGTACTGCCGACGGTGCACTATTGTAGTGGCAATTGGCACTCGCTGTTCCTCAACTTTCAACAGTCCCACAGCAGAAGGGTTCTCCGAGAGGCCAGGTAGTGAATTCAACTGCTTAGCCACTTCTGTCTCTACAGCAGCTATCCCGAAAGCCCACCTATGTCCCTTGGGGTCTTTGAAATACCCATTCCTAAGGTAGTCAATGCCCAGGATACATGGGGCATCTGGACCAGTCACAATGGGGTGTTTCTGCCACTCCTTCCCGGTCAAGCTCACTTCAGCTTCCAACACGGTCAACAGCTGTGACCCTCCGGTCACCCCAGAAATGGAAATAGCCTCTGGTCCCACATGTCCTGAGGGCATTAACGTGCATTGAGCGCCAGTGTCAACCAAAGCCTTATATTCTTGTGGGTCTGATGTGCCAGGCCATCGGATCCACATCGTCCAATAGACACGGTTGTCCCGTGCCTCCACCTGGCTAGAGGCAGGGCCCCTCTAATACTGGTCTCTGTCTTGCTCGTCACAGTTTTCCGTCTGCAAATACCGGCGGGAGGTACCTTCTAGTGGGTCAGATCCCTGCCCACGGGATACCGGCACTGCACTCACTTTCACGGACGTTGTTTTTCTCTGGTCCTTAACCTCTTGTACTCGGGCTGCCAAGGCATGGGTGGGTTTCTTGTCCCACTGTCCCATGTCTTCTCCAGAGCCAGCTAGGAAATACCACAGCTCGGTTCGTGAGGCCTGTCTCCCCTCTCTGGCTGGGGGGCGCCTGGTTCTCACTGGTGCCACCTGGGAGCTGTTCTTCTCCATCTTTTCTAGGATTTTCTCCTGTTGATCTTGTAGTTTTGTAGCTATGGTAGTGAGGTTGTTGATCGAGGTCTCTACGGAGGAAACGCGGGCTTGTAGTGATTCTTGGACCATACTGTTGTACATCCGAAGTTTATTTGTTATAAACGCCACTGGCTCTCTCTTTTCCCCAGCCTCCAATGATGTCAGGTAACTGATGTGTGCAGATGGCCCCATACGTATGAGGGTCCACCACATGTATGGTGTACATCTAACCTTGTCGGGATCATGATTAGCTTGCATATCCCCTCCAAACAGTACCTCCAACAGTGCCATTTCCCTCAGGCGTCGGATCCCCTCCTCCATGGTATTCCAGCTCTTTGTAAGATGGTCTGCTTGGAAGGCCTCTTTGTGAATGAACTTCTCTCTCACAGCATCCAGCAGCCGTGCCCAGAGAGACAGGGGCTTTGATTCTCTCACAAATGCCTCTTCAATGCCCGCATCTCGGGCAATAGACCTCAAGGACCTTGCTTCACCACCATCAAGGCTTATGGCATCACCCGTGGAATCCCAAACTCGGATCATCCAGGTTAGTATGGACTCATTCGGCTGACGAATGACGTCTTCCCGTAATTTCCGGAGATTGTCATACGATAAGGACTCAGTGATGATTTCTGGCTCCGGGTTGGCTGCCTGTGAGGGTCCTGCCTCCTCATCATCATCAACTGGGCGGGCTGATTTGGTCTTATATTTTCTCCTTTGGATAGGTGCAACCTCCATTGACTTGTTTGGTTCCTTGGAACTGGCCTGATCTGGAGTCACCCTTGTATCAGACCTCTCGTTTTCATCTTTTCTTTTTCCCTGTGAAGGCTGCACCATACCGAGCACCTTTTGGTAGGCAACGGCTAAAGCCCCACATGCATCTGCCACCTGCCTCTCTATGGGTTTACCATGACTCCTCTCCCTTGCAGCTATTATTATCTGTGTAGGGTCTGGGAGTTTTTCGAGAGCGAACTTCCATGCTGTAGGAACTGAACCACTTTCTAGAAATTTACCCAAGTCTTCCCATGGCCCATGCCATTCGAAGTTTCCCACCCCTGGGGCTGGCTTCTGTGCCCGTGCCTGGTTAATCATGGGCCTAACTACAAATGTTAGATATAACACCGTGGCACAAGCTTGCACGAAAAACCCCAAAAGGAAAACGTCTCTTACACCTAAAGAGAGTTTAAATGTCTCAGAGGCCGTTGTATTAGAACCAAAGAGAAAATGTAGGAGGGGTTGGGTAAATATACCTCCCTGTGTTTCTCCATAGGGATAGGTGCCATTATCCTTAAAACCCCAAAGGAGACAGTGTAGGCTAGAGCAGTAATATATCCTTGAGAACATGTCCCGAAGGAAAATAACAGGTGCTGAGTTTGCTATGTCATGAACCCAATGCGAGATCTCAAACATACTTATTACAATGAGGGTCATAGTGTCTGAGCTGAAAAACATCGACAGGTGAGACATAGATTTTGGCATAATTATATACCACAGAAAAGCAGCGAGCTTAGACTTCATGGTGCCTACAGGTTCACAAACACGTATAAAGTCACAAAAGGGCAGTTATTCCTTTTCCACTTTTCCTCTCTCAAAGCCTCGCGTTGGGCGCCAAAAATGTCCCAGTTTAAATGGGACAAGGGTCTTCTGCTGAGGATGGATTAGGAGGAAAAGACCCCAAACTTTTTCCTAAGCAATTATTAATCCAAAACTAAGGAGCTTTGATTGAAGGGAAAAAAAAACAAATTATGGAAAAGGGAAAACAAAATAACAGCCCTTTATTAAAAGGTATGTTTGTATTAACAAGAACACAAAAAGAACCCAAGTAAACAACCAAGCAATACTACTATACCCACCAATAATCCCCTTCAAGAACAAAACCGATAGCCCGGCAAAAGGAAAATTTAAAATAGTTCAATTTTTAGCACCCTTTGGTGTAGTTCCAACCACAGTCAGCAGGGGGCGCCGTCGGGTCACTGGAGGTGTAAAACTTGTAATGTCCTGTACCATTCACCAGGTGGCGCTGTTGGGTCGTTGGAAGTGCAGAACCTGTAGTGTCCTATGGTAGTCACCAGGTGGCGCTGTTGGATCACTACAGGAGCAGAGCTTGTCACCAGTGCCTGTCACCAGGCAGCGCTGTGGGATCCCTGGTCACTGCCACGTGGGATGGGGAAAACAAAAAAAAAAAAAAAAACAACAACAACACCCCCCCCCGGGTATATCGGAGAAAAAAACAAAAAAAAACTGATTCCTCTTCCCCTCCCGAGGAAAAGGAGGAAGGGGGGGGGGCGAAGGGGAAGGGGGAAGCGGAAAAAAAACAACACCGACAACACAGAAAGTTCTCTCAATGGAAGAAAAACTCACGAACTCCGGGGGGGCCCCGACAAACAGGAATAGTTGGGAAGGAACCGCAGCAGCCAAAAAAAACTTCCCTCCAACAGGGAAAAAAAAACAACAACAAAAAAAAACCAAATGAACCAGCGTCTGCCAGCTCACAGCAGCCTCTCCTCCTCCCCGCGAGCCCGACTCCCCCCCCCACCTCCCTCCAGCCCACACACCAGCCCCAACCCCTCCCCCTTCGTTGCTAGGCAACTAATGTTCGACCATTAGCGCCCCGGCTAGTTCTTTTGTTTTCACCTAAATGGGTGTGCTGCACACACACACACACAGGGGGAGGGGAAGGGAAGAAAAATTCCTTGCTAAAGTCAGAACTATGACACTACCAAAGTACTCCAATTTTACTACTTTCCAGTTATTAATATATTATTAAATATCAGTTATTAGTACATTATTAAATTAAAATTGCAGACTATTCACTGGAGAGCTAAAGAACTTAAGGCTTTAAATCATAACAGTAATTCATTACATAAATATGCTTATGCACTATTACACCACAAATCTTAGCCAAGAACTTGAAAAAAAGCAGTTTATTAAAAAGTAGTGATTTACAAATTTCAGATTACAGACAAATTCACCAAAAGTTTCTATTTCTAACACATAAACCTACAATAGACAAAAGTTGGAATTATGCAAGTAAGAAAAGTAAGCATCTATCCATCATTGAGCAGGAAATTTTATATACATATAAATATATATATACATACACACACATACATACACAAAAGAAATACCTGTATTTGCTATGAAGCTCTGAAATCAAGAAACTGCAAAGGAAAAAAGTCACCCAAACAACCTTAACTCCAGCCCACCAAGTTCCTTTTTTTGTAGGATTCAGCACTTACTGAGTAAGATGGGAGTCATTTTGAAGAACCTATTTGCATTTGTACTAAGATACCATTCAAAGTATTCAAATGAGATGTCAAAAACGGATTTGGCAAAGAATTCAAGCAATTCACTGTGAAAACCTAAAAAAAATACTAAGTTCGACCCTAATTTCATAATGCAAATAATAATGTTAGAAAATGGATTAAGAAGTCTATATAAGACATAACCATATGGGGCTCTACCTTTTATACTGTAAGTTATCCATAGTTTTATCAGGCTTTTAAGAACCCTGTATTTCATTCTTAGCAAGGTATAAATCTTCATTGATAACTGAAGCCACAAATTGATGGCACCATATCTCAGAGGCCTTTTGGAATATCTGTTTAAGCGCACTTCACATCTTTGGCAACACAGTATCCCACCTTGGCAAAGAGTCATCTATTATCAGTGTAATTGTGTCTTCCAGAATCAATCAAATAATCAATGTTATTTAATGAAGCAATTACTTCGTTCTAGCCAATTTTTCCCCCTGAATGTTGGAAAATGCACCATTCTACAGACAAATGCTATCTATTCATAATGAAAACACTGGAATGCAACTATGAAGTGCTATATACTTTTAAGACGTGTCCTACAACTTGTCATTGTCTCTATATCCATGGCAGCATACCTTGTCTCAACTACTTGTCCTCTCTACCTGCCAGAATTAATGAATAATGCCCTGGATGTATATTCAGCTTTTACTGTAGTCAGCAACTTCTACTGACAGTGATGCTGCGCAAGTGGAAAAGAGGCAACAAAGGCCTCCACTGACTCTGGCATCAAATGCATTCTGCTTTGTTCATGAAAATTATGCCACAAAGAACGCATGACATTTCTTCACTAAGAGACATTTCTATTTCAGTTATTTAGCAGACAGAATAACAAGTAACACAAGACAAAGAATAAAAAAAAAAAAAATAATTACACTTCCACAGAAGAAAAAAATATGAGTCATGCATAGACTCAACATTTTTCTTTCTGAAAAATTTTGTATCACATTGAAAGAAAAGGTATCTAGACCAACACTACTGAGTCAAGCTGACTGAAAACATGCAGAAAGTGCATCTGTCTCAGGCAGGTAGACGTAAAAAATGTACAGACCTTGCAACACAAATATTTTTAACAGATTATGAAGTGACTCTGCTGCTTCATACATCTGGTAAGCACTACTTTTGAGCACTGTCAGCATGTTTTCCTTTTCTACCGGTCTCACATTGATTAATTTAAGAATAAACATTAAAAATCTCCACCTCAAAGCCACAGTTAAATTAAGACTACGGAACAGTTGTAGGAAATTTCAAAGTGATCTTACACATACTTTTGTACCCACTTTTCTATTAATTATTAACATATCAGAAGTTTCTATAAAGGTATACAGAGAGGAATTAAATGTTGGGTTTGGGGGAAAGGGAAAAAAATAGGACTGAAGAAAACAGTCTGAGAGCAGCAACTCGCAGAGCCCTACGGAGGTATCACCACTAGAGGGGGTGCCGATCTCACAGACTCAGCCAACATCCTCAAAGGCTGTTTCAATGTTTCTTTCTTTCAGGGACCATCCACAGTGGATGAAAAGGACAGAAACAGGAAGGTACACATTAAAATCACCCCAGGCACTCCTATGAACTTATCGCCCACCCCAGTTTTCGAAATATGACAAATGAGTCTGCTCACCTACAATCATTACTGCAGTAAGCAAATATATATACCAATTTCTAATGGTCTCAAGCCCTTAAAAAGAAAAGTCTACTCTAAAACACTCACACTGAAAGTACTTTTCCTCAGCCTTCATTCAATTGATGTAAGAACACAAGGCATGGTTAAGCTCTCTGTAGTACAACAATAACAACATTTGGAAAAAAGTGAAGATTTGAAAAGACCCTGTTTGCATTCCACCCCAACAAACCTGATCTACTCTATTTCATCCAGCACTCCACTATGGAATAAATAGCTTACTTTACCACAATGCCTTGAAAACTCCCAATAAGGCACAGCCAAATGTTAAGAAACACGCACCTACATTTCTTCACAAGTAGTGCACTAACTAACCTGAAACAATCCAACAGTGTAAATTTGCTCTCCCAGACACCCCCAAATTTTGAGCAAACATCACTTCAGGTCTTTTGTTTTATCTGTGTGTAAAAAGGAGTGGGAGAAGGGAGCTAAAGGCTGGCCTGTTCTCATTATTAGCTCCAGTTCCAAGGAGATGAAAGGAAATTTCTCTGCAAGAAACATGCTCAAGCCTGGACGAATTAAAAAGAATGAATACAGTAGTCTGCCTTGTTATTGCACCTGCTTTTAGGTGCCACAACATAGCATTTAAATTTCTCCTTAATCTTCTACTTCTTTCTGTTTTGGACAAAAACAGTTTAGTGGCAATAAAAAAATGCTCACATACTGGAGGCGAACCTGCTGTGAAAATGCACAAAACTCACTAAAAACATACTGTAAAACAAGTGGATTCTTCCTGCAGATCTCCATGTAGGTACAAACAGATGTGGACTGTGGTGGGTTGACTCTGGCTGGCTGCCAGGTGTACACCAAGCTGCTCTATCACTCCCCTCCTCAGCAGGACACGAGGAGAAAACACAATGAAAAAGCCCACGGATCAAGGTCCAGAAAACCTGCTCCAGTGTGGGTTCCTCTCCATGGGCCACAGTTCCTGCTAGGAAAGCGGTCTGTAGTTAGTGTGGGTTCTCCATGGGCTGCAGCTTTCTTCAGTGCCCATCCACCTGCTGCAAGCTTGGGGTGCCCCATGGTCTTCTCTATGGACTGGCAAGGGAATCTATGTTCCAGCACTTGAAGGACCTCCTCCTTTTCCTCCTTCGCTGATCCTGGTGTCTGCAGGACCACTTCCCTCACATTTTTCCCACTCCTTTCTCACACAGATGCCATGTTAGAAAGCATTTTTAACTTTTTCTTAAATATGCTATCACAGGGGCATGATCAGCACTGCCAGTGGGCTCAGCTTTGGCCAGAGGCAGGTCCATCTTGGAGCCAGCTGAACTTGGCTCTGTGTGATAGGGGGGCAGCTTCCAGTGTCTCCTCAGGCCTGCAGCCTCCCTCTTACCAAAGTCTGGCCATGTAAACCAAATACAACCACCCAAACACTTGTATCATGAGATGGGAAAAACATCAGGCAGCAAACACTTTCCATCAAAGTAATGGAAACAACAACAGAATGGCCTTTAATAACACGTGATATGAAACCCAGTTCATGGCCCATGAAGAATTCCTCCTTCTCCCTCGCCTTCCGCACGAGGGAGGACACTAGTCGTTAATTGTCACTCCTTAATAAACAAGCAGCCCTAAGAAGGATCAGTGGATTGCATCATGCCAGTATTGCACATGTCAGCCCTGAGCAGGATAAATATTTCAGATGTTTTGTCAGACACAGCAGCACTAAGAAGAAATCTTCAACTCTGAAAATGTTTAAAACTGTTCTTTACCAATTTGAGCCTTTAAAGTAGGCTCAGTGCACTGGAGAAAAAAAATGAAGTGTTTACATCATACAATATCTACCTGAATACCTTTACTGCATTAAACTATATTTCAGTCATCTGCCTGAACTGTTCACATTCAAATTTCAGAGTGAACACCCATACATGTGATGGCAGGCTCTTCCTTGACTCCTCCGATGAAACAAAAACTAAAAGCATACCTTGATACTGAAAAGTTCTCAAGATTAGCTGCAGCCACCACAGATGCACTTTAATTATTAGCCTAGAATGATGTGAGATCAGGTAGACAGTAGGCTATAAGGGAACTTCCAGGTATATTGGAGACATCTCACAGAACTTAAGACTTGGATTAAGAAATTCTTTTCTGAAAGAAGAACAGTGACCACTACTTGTACAAAATGCAAAAGTTCAAAAAATGTGTCAATTGTGTATGTGTGTATATAAGCACACAGGCACACAACCTTATTTCACTTAAGCAACTTTTATCTGTTGGAGAACTGGGAAAGATGTGAAATAAAAACATGAATTACATTCTATCTCAAAGATGGTAGAGAATCCCTGCACGGTCATACTCTTCTGATGTCTTCTGTTACAAATCCTTAGTTTCAGCCACAGAGATCTTCTTTCTTAATGTTGTCTACTTGGGAAGTCAACACGTTCTACCTCTACGGGGGAATTCCACATGATGCTCTCAAAAAGAGCAGGATGTAATCTAAGGTCTAGAACCTTTTCCAGCCGACAGAGAGCATATTAAGAAGAAATAAACAGAAAGCAGTATCAAGGTTTGGTTTTCACTCCATTCTCTCTTTTAATAGCTGCTTTTTGGTTTTGTTTACCCTCAGGCTGTGAAGACAGGACACTGTTTATGCTATGCATTATCTGCCTCGGTGACCTGCTCAAAGAAGAGTTACCTCACATTTACCATCTGGGTAGAAGTAGCACATAAACCAATTTCTGTAAAGTAGTTCACTTTTCTGCACTTTGAAGACAATTATCTTTTACACCTGACAGACTAAAATGCTACATTTGCTTATTTTAAATTCAGTTTTGTACATTAACTGCCTCACGTTCTGTAAGAAAATTTGCTATGAGCAGGGAAACGGACAGAAGTAATTTGATCTTTAGGTATATCAAAGGCATGTGGGCAAAGACATGAGAAAGCTACCTGATGATAATTTACAGTGACAAGGAAAGCAGAGTATTACTCCTCTAATCACTTCCCTTTCTGTCTGTGCATCTCCCACAGATGCCAGGGTTAATCTACCTTATCTACACTATTCATGCCCTTGTCCCACAATGGTTCTCGAAGGCAGCACAGCGTAACTGTAACAGTTTATCAACACAAATCTGTTTCGTACCATAAAAGCTGACTAACACTACTGAACACATCCCTAAACAATGAACTAATTATGTGGCTGCTATGCAGGAGGTACAACATTTGCAAGAATGGCTAAGGAATATTTCCAAACAATACAAACTTCTAAACATGAAACGATTATCAGAAAAAGAGGTAGCAAGACAGAAAAATGCCAGAAAAGGCAAATTAAATTGCAATAAATAACTGAAAATTAGATTATTATTCCTAGATATAGAAGGGGAAAAAAAAGAAGAGAGGGAAAAAAATGAAAATATTTCCTTGACCTGAAAGCAAAATAAGCACAGCACATACTTTATCCTTAAAAAAAAAAACAACTAAACTAAAAACCACAGAGCTAGAACCACTAGAACTACAGACCTGTAATTTCTGTACCAAGACTACTATCCTATGAACTGTTCCCATGGCTCTTCCTTAAATTTAGGACAATGTTTCTCAACCTTCTAATTTTTCTTTCCTTCAGAATCAAAAGACCCTTGCCTACTCTGGGGAAAACAAAACCAAAGCAGACATCCAGTATGTTGCCTGTCAGTCAGGGAGGGACTGGGTTGGATGGATAACACAAGCAGCTTCTTTTTGTAACTTGTTTTAACAAGTCATAGTTTACAACAGGATTTTAATCTAACATCTTTACAACATGAGAGACACCAGATACACAGACTGCAAAAAGACTTAGAGGGAAAAGCAAAACACATGCCTCCCGCCCCCCCACTTATAAACAACCTGGTGCCTGTGACCAGGCAGGCAGAACAACTTAGTGCTTGCCATAATTCTTGCTGGGGGACACAAGTGGCAATAAGCCAGCAGTCAACAATGACACTTGCAGGGCAATCTGCGACCACAGGTAACTATCTCTTGGTATGTAACAACTGCATGGCAATGTGGGTTTTGAAGGGACAACAGGAAGTTTCTTTCTGGTCTAATTTCCTCCACGTTGTGTAATTTTTTGGGGGAACACTTCACAGTCAGTCTCCTGAAATGCACAAAATTACTAACGCTCATCTATATAGCCTACTGAGCCTGGCCTACAATTCCTGCTTCTGGTGCAGATTAAATTCTACTCCCTTATTTATTTTCCTTTCTAACTACCTTTCAGGAGGTCCAATTTCCATCTAACAGGTCAAGTATTACCATGATACTCTTCTATAAGAATGATTTGGAGTAGAGTTCTTTCTGAAGGAATTCTGTTCAGCTTTTATGTGTATTTTACCTTGCATCTTCCACTTTGCTTGAGCAGGCTCTCAGTGTGGTAACAATGGGTTATCACAGACACAGAACAGGTTGCATTTAAAGCAGGAAAGGGACAGGAAAGTGTTAATTCATTAGGCCATCCCCATCTATAACTAAAATACAATGTAATAATCTACAGACTCTAACGTCTGATCCTGAAGAGGCTACAACAGCTAGTTTATTTATGCCCAAATGAGACCCCCACAGGTAGATAATGAGGAGTCCTGTGAAGAGCAGGTGGATAACATTATTTCCCTTTAGTTATCATACCTTGATGGTTAAAAGGAAAAGTGTAAGCAAGATCTATTAGATCTCAGATTTACGAAGTCCAGTAACTGCAGTGTACACTGCTGTTATATTTCTAAAAATATAAATAAATAACCCCCTCTTATTCAATCTGCTTTCTTCCTGCTGATAAAATAAAATAACGCTTTAATGAAACAGTGGAGGTTAAATTACCCTTGTTGGAACACAAAAGTTTTTGCTGTACAAGCTGCGAACCTGCTCAAATCAGTGACAAATAACAGTTTCATACACATGCTGCCACAATCCAAGTCAGGTCTTGTAAAAAAAATGAATCAAGCTAAAAGCTTCAGGACTAGAACCTGGGAGATTTGGGGAGTATACCTTCAACTGTGGCAGCAGAAAGTGCCAAAGATCTTATCAAGTACTTAACTTTTTGGCTTAGTTCATTTATCCAGCATATACATTTTAAAATCTTTACTATGAGATGCACTATTAATTTTCAAATTTTCCACCAGTGGAAGTGCTGAACCTGGTAACTTTATACTACCCCTGCTATTACTCAGTGGCTAAACTTCCACTGATGATATGAACTCCAAGTCTGCAATTTTGAGTTAATTCAATTTTTAAGTCATTAACACACTGCAAAACTCATTGATTTAATAACAGATACTTTTCGCTGTACACACTAAACATTCTGACTCAATAACTGATATTTTAACTGTACCCTCAACAAGTTCATTAATATACAGGTAAAGTGATCCACTGGTGATTTAGATGATTTTGTCACCTTTCAGACAATAGTAAAAGTAATCCTACCTTGACTTTGACTCTTACCAAATCCATTCTCATGACTCAATACTTCAGTGTCAAGTATTTCAGTCGCACCCAAAAGAAGAGGTTACACCTAATTGTTTGGCATTCTCAGATTACAATTTCTTCTCTGCATTAGAAAAACAACAGTCTCACACTCTTATCTAACTCACTCTCAGTTCAGCCTCTTTTTAATCAGGAAGAAAAAAAAAAAAGCCCCAAGAGTTAACAAGAAGCTCTGAAATTTTCATTTGGACCTATTCCAAAACTTGGTAATCTTTGTGACTGATACATATACTTCTCAGCTCTCATCACTTCTCCCTTTGCCTCAATTTAGCTAGGAAATTCATTCTTTTGGGAAGAAGTCTAAACAGATCCTCTAGCAAATATACAATTATAAATGAATTTTACTTCAGGAAAAAGAAGGCTCTGATTATGCAGAAATTATGAATCATTTCAACCAGCAGTTCTTTCTCTGAAGAAATGAAATCACCACACAACCCCATGCATTTCCTATGCTTACTTAATGAAAGTCTCATCTCTGAAGTTTGTTTATTCCAGATTGACAAAGATAGCAGAAAATCAACTATAACACAAAAAGCTTCTAATGTGGCTCGTGCTGAGCCCTCTGCCAGCACACCTGCAGATATACTCAAGGTGTTATTCAAGACTATTATTACAAAGTTACATACTCTTTGCAAGATACCAGACAACTGTTATGCTATAAATTGTCAGTTGATCTGTTTTCTGCATACAACAGTATTTGATTTCACAGAAAGCAAATTTTAACCACTGACTGAGAACAGAAATATCTTACATGCCATGCTCTTGTAACAAATGGAAAAAGTTGTAAGGTTGGTAAAACTTGGTTAAAAGGCTGGTTTATGCACTTTAATCAAGTATCTCAAGATTTTAAAATGCCAGAATACCAGGAAGCTTAAGATATATTCTATCAAGATCTGCTGTATCATCTGAAATGTTACGCCAGAAACATTTGTGGATAACAAATTCTCCTACAGCTCTTTCCAATGCTTTACGAGCAAAAGGCTTTTTCTTGATTCTGCAGTTCATTTCTTACATAACTGCCCACATGAATATGTAATGCTAAGGATGAAGATTGTCCTTTTAATAATTCCTCCCCCCATATTTTTTCCTGTGTTTTTCATGAGAACAGTATTTTTTCCCAGTCATTTTTCTGCAAGACTAATGAACAAGCCGGATTCTTCTCGTTTCCTCTTGTTACAATTTTCCTTACCATCCATGTTCTTTTCTGCACCTGCTACAGTCTCAAGTCATCTTCCTTGAATATGAATGGGACATAATTGGCCAGAGAAGGATTACATTACACCATTGTCACGCATAACATCGTTAAGAATTTCTAGTCTATATTGAAATACATCTTCTGATAAAGCCTCAGGACAAAATCACATGGCTAAGATTTGTCAAACTGGTGGCTTGTGACCATCTTGAAGTCTCATATCCAAGTTTTCTTCCTTTACTAATCACCAGTGATGAACTCGTGACTTAGAACAGCCACTTATTGACACTTCAAATTTTTAGCTGCCTTTCTTCTAGATCATTCTTCATAGAGAGCAATGAATGTTTCCAACTAAGTACACCCTGAGTGTTGTCACAGATCTGTGTTTTCATCATAAAGATAAAAATAAACCTCTAAAAAAGACGGAGAGTTTATTTAGGCTTACTTTAATGTTTATTTTACAGGTTAATAAAGCTCTAAAGAGATGTTTATTTAAACAAATCTCTCTCACAACATGAACTCTTAAACCAAGTATGAATAGATTAAACTTACTTGGATAAAGTATGTTGGTACTACACTCGCAGGTGAGTATGCTGATTGTGAAATTACAGCAGTCATTTGTCAACAACTCCCCATCAACACCAACAACACAGAGGTATGCACTAGCATTTCCATTTCATAGTGCTTCTTTTCCAGTGCAACAGAATCCATGCAAACAACCTCAACAACTTCCATCAGGGTAGACTCATTTGTTATCCCACCATTCATTTTTTACTGAGAAACAAAATTGCTGCAAGGAGGCAAGGTAAATTATGAGTCTAGACATTGTAGCCAAATTTCAAGAACATTTTTTATTAACTATATATAGACTGGACTTACATGAAAATATTCTTCGAAAAGGGAAACAAATACTGTGCACAGAGGGCAGAAGGAACTTGGCCTTTCCTTCAGGCATGATGAGCCTAGCCTCTTCAGAGATGTGTCAAACGTGTGCACACTTGCAATTCACTGAACATATTGACTTATCGAATAGGACATTGGCAGGAGCAGAAAGATCTGGACCAGCATCCCCTTCATCAGGCAACATTGTAACTACAAATACAACCTAGTCCTGCTGTAGTCAGTGTTTGCATACATTAGAGACCAAGAAGGAAGAGGGAATAACAGCACCCACGGTGGAAAACCTCTGTTTGCCTAGCTTCAGTGAACAAGTGACCTTCAGCAGCATGTAGGACACCACACTTCAAAGCATTTTAGGGCCATGGATCAAAGAATGACTCAAGCAGAGTTACTGTTCGACCCATGACATCACTGCCTTTGACAGAAGGGAAGAGGAGGCAGCACCAGGATTCTGCTGCTTTTCTTTCAACAGGTGAATGCTCAATGCAGACTCTGCTCAACAACTCACTTGTCTTTGTTTTCCCAAGGACATAAAAACATAGCTTAACTTTTACATTGGAAAAAAAAATTGAAAAGATATGAGATAACAACAGAGAAGGAACATTTTCTCCACTTAATTCAGTTCTACTTCAGATGAGTGATGTATGCAGACTACTTTCTTCTATTTCAGTAGATTTTTTTAGGAGTTTATCCTATGTTATTTTTTGCTACTGATAGTGAAGATTAAAAAAAAAAAAATACCACAGTCACCAACATCCACTTATCAGCTTTTGAATGCTGGAAGACAATGTCCTAAAGCTGAAAGTAGTATTTTTTTTTCCATGGAATAGTAACAGGATAATTAATTAATTAGTAATAGAATAATTAGTAATAATTGGATAGTCTAGAATCACAGTGTAAACTGCATCTGGTTTAGGTGAAACCAACCTGAACAAATTAGGATTACAGCATACAGATATGTTTTAGAGAAAACATAACTTCTACCAATAAGACCTCATTATTTTAAACAGTTATAATAAGGTTGGTCTAAGGTGAAGGGCTTTTTAAATAATTTTAATTATCAAACTTGTTCTACCGTAGGCATTACCATAGTCTAAATGCACTGAAGTGGCTTTGCTTTTCTTTAAAAGAAAGTAAATTTCAATTAAGATACTACATGACTGTTAGAAGAACAGTTCTTTAATAACTAGAACAAGAAAATGGAGGCAGGATTTCCATCCTTACATATGCTACACTTACAAACAAACATGAGTAAAAAACCCCTCTCAAACACTCCTACTTATTCTTTAGACTATAATACTTTAGTCTATGTTCTATTGTTACACATGTAATATTATGTATTTAAATACTGCAATGAAAAAATCTCCTTATGCACAAAGGTAATTACTTAAAGTTTCTTAATGTATATTTCTCTCCTTTTCTTTGGCATATGAACATAAAGCAACTGATAAAAAGCGTATCACTGAGTTGCCTCAAGCTGCTACAGTTGTAGACAAGGGAATTTATTGCCAGCAGGAGCAGTCTACATTTTTTAAATTGTTTCTGCATTCTCTGTATACAGATTGCCAAATTATTTGCATGTGGTAGACTCATGTCATTTCCAGCTGCTCTTGGGTCCTTATTGTTTTGCACTAACACATAAAACTTCCAATACAGCTTATTGAAACTTGGCCACTGAGCAACAGTATCTTCCAAAAACCACAACCAAACATTCAAAATCTCTCCCCCAGTCATTAAAGGTATAACAAACAAGAAAAACAGCCTTTCTTTGACAGCCAAAGCAAACAACTCAGTAGCATTTATTCAGTGTGCTTTAGCAGCTTTCACTGCCCAATTCTGCCACGCTACAATTATCTTTTAGGCCTTGAAGTTTGCTGAAAACTAATTAAGTGGTACTGTAAAGTGCCTTTTAAGACTTCTATGAGTCCTTCATATATTTTCAGCAAGTTACATAATGACTTTAAATAGGATTATAACCAAAAACTTGTAACTAATAAACGAACTCCAGTTTCTATACATAAGACTGCACTACAAAAGTAGCTGGTGAAAGTTTATCAGATCTCTTCATATTTATTTCCAGACTTTATTACAAACTTTTTAGGTGTTCCTAGAAGCTTTCCTGTCTTAAGTACTTTCAAGAAACTCCAACCCATATTCTTTGCCTTCACATGGGTTTCCAACATTGACTTTGAAACATGACTAATCTTGCACTGAATTATGAAAACAGTGTTCAAATAACTCATATACTCATTATAAATTGCAATTTTGCAGTGTCCAAAGTTGACTGAACTATGAAGTTCACTAAGAAGTTAACAAAATCACTGTCTGGGTACTGTAAACATGAGAAGGACCACACAGATTGACAGGTAACCCATACAGCACTCAGTTTAAGAATTCAATCAAAAACTCATGAAAAAAGGGGGGGAAATAATCCCGATTTTAGGCTTTTCTCTAAATAATTATCCTTTTTGCATGATATTGCTAACTTGGTGGTTACTCTCTTTGCAAGAAATGGATGAGGTAAAAAAAATTCTAATTAGCAATCTGGAACACTTATACAAGTCAGAAAGCAACTGCTGTGACTTTACACTGTCTTTTAGAATGAAGAAAGTTTATTAAATTCAGTTATACTGTCCACAGTATTTCTCATTCCTATTTCTACACAAATCCTCTCCAATTTGCTTTGGCTTGATTCCTTGGCTAAAACCATTTTGATGAAGATTATGTAACTCCTAGTACTATCCCTGCTATAGCAACTTCCCAACTACACCAAGCCACAGACTTTTGTTCCCAAAGATTTTCCTAAATCACTATTAATACAATGAATTAATTCTATTTTAATTCTCACACAACTTTTGGCCTAATTTGAGAGAGAATCACCAATCCTATCAGTAAGGAAAATAGTGGTTTAAAGTTTTACTTTATAAATTATTACAACAATTATTAATTTTTTATTTCCCTAACAGAAGTTTTAGACATATGCACTATCTAAGAAAATCACTAAATGACTGAAGTAGTTTGGAAAGGCCAAGGAATTGTAAAGATTAATGTATCCTCTTTAAACTCAATGTATAGGGCTCAAAGGATTTATTTTTCACACTTACTTTGTAATTTGGTCTGGAACTCTGATACGCTCCTATCATTCAGAGGACACATATGCCAGGGCATGAGGTCACAGGACTTCACTGCGCTCTTGGTCTAAGCAAAATCTGCATTTTGAAATATATATATATGTGACAGCAAACTACAGCACTCCATTTTCTATTTCATACCAGCACTGCTCTGACTGATTCCTTTCCAAGACAGTCTCCTAAATCACCTGTGATTACTCAAATGTTTTCAATAGATCAACATAGTCCATTAATATTTTCCTAGAACTGCAAAATGATACAAGACTGAAGACCAGAAAAAGTGCTCAAAATGCAAAAAAAAAAATAAATAAAAAAAAAAAAAATCAAATTAGCCTCTTCTTTCCAACATTTACCAGTAAAAATAAAACTTCACAAATGTGCTATTTTATGGCTCCAGGAAAAGCTAAATCATATGCAGATGAAAGTGACTGTCCATATGAACACGATGTACACAGTTCAGAAGGAGTTTAAATGCCTTCACTGCAGATCACAACCAGTAGCTGATATACAGGAATGAAAACAAGACAGTTATGATACACAGCTTTCAACTCAAACTTCTGAAGTTATTGTCCAACTCTATTGAAGGTGGTTGAGTATACAGAGGGAAAAATGTTAACTGAGCTATTATTAGTAATACTGTAAATACATTTATTCACAGACAATTGAACTGCCTCATGTTGCTTTGAACGCTTAAGCATATAATCTATAGCAAACACTTATGGCAAATCAACAACTCAAGACAAGTAAAGAAGACAGAAGTTCCTGACACTGCTTAAATTCAGTAGAGACAAAGTAATAACAAAAAAAACCCCACATTCTGGACTTAATAATATGCAACAGAAGTTCAACTTTATTTTTTATACTTGTTCTCACACTACTACAATTCATTCAGTAAAGTGTACTGTCTACATCCAAAATATACTGCATTTTACTCCAGACTGGATGAGAATCTTCTTAAATAATAACTCTAATATACTACTTATTTCCTATAGAAAACAAACTTCAGTGTCCCTACCCTTGCTGAATAGTGTGAAATAGTTTAGACATGGTACTTACTACAGCTGAACCCAACTGAATGAATTCAAACTACACTAAAATCAAATGTGCCCAACCATCTAAACTGTTTTAACTGGGAGACACAAAAAGAATGTTTGAGTTACTGTACTGTCTAGGCAAAACTTAAGTTTACACAAAGTACTGCAACTTATATGAACATCAGAGAAATCTAACACAAACTGCTCTGCAGAGGTTTAAGAATTTAAATTAAGAAATAAACTTTAAAAATGTTATGAGAAGAAACTGCACATAATATTGCTTTTTTCTCTTCATTCCAGCTCAGTCAGATCTTATATTTGAAAAATTCCCACCTACATCATCTCCAGCAATGTCTTTTACCACTATATTAAAAAGAGTTTGTTTATCCACCACACATTTAGTTCCAGAACTTCTAAAAGTTACGACTGCCTAAAAATTCCCCTTATTTGAAAGCATCCAAATTGGTAAGAGGATTTTATGTGTGCATGAATGCAAGCCTGTAAAAGAGCAGACCACTAGGCCTTTGGCTTTATCCCTCTAGAAGTGCAAGATGAAAAAAGGACATTAGTTGAATCTGAAGGAGGCATGATCAAGTTATTAGGGTCAGATTCAAGAGGTTTGATACAATCTTCCATCTTTCTAAATGAGCTCAGTTTTGAACATTTATTCTGCAAGCTGTGAAGTAGTTTCACACTGACTAAAGGGAGAACTTGAGCAGCTGTTCAACTGTACATACATACACTTCCCTAGGTTCTTGGTAAGTCAGTAATGCTGTTTGCATTCTTTTAGTCAAATAATGGTTTTCTAGATCATGACCTGGTTAAGCATTACAGCTACACAGTTGATAATACTACATTCCTTGCATCTGTAAAGACAAGGGTCAAATTAAATGTTGCCATATGACACTGCACAACCAGTGTTAGATAGGAAGATGAATGAAGCATAATGTATATGGTGGATGGAAAACTAATTTAACATATCAAACAGGTTTTAAGGCACAGGAATATAAAAACTTCATGCAGCAATGCAAGATATAAGTGTGAAATATAAAGTTGCCAAGAAATGGAAAGTATTGATAGAACACTCACACTATTTGAGGGTATGCTTAATACTTTTCCATATTCTCAAAAGAGGCAATCAGTAAGCAAAGTTGGATTATACTTTTTCCACCTTTTTCTTCACTGCGTGTTACTTCAGAGGATAGATATTTTGAGTTAAAATAGGTTTATCAAAGAGCAGCACAATGCTCAATTTCAATTGTAAAAAGTAATTGAAGCATTCAGAAAAGCATGCAGTTCAGGAAGGATATCGAGGCGCTGGAGCAGGTCCAGAGAAGGGCAAGCAGGCCGGTGAAGGGCCTCAAACACCAGTCCTATGAGGAAAGGCTGAGGGAGCTGGGGTTGTTTAGCCTGGAGAAGAGGACACTCAGGGGTGGCCTCATCACTCTCTGCAACTACCTGAAGGAGGCTGTAGCCAGGTAGGCGTCGGTCTCTTCTCCCAGGCAACCAACAGTAGGACAAGAGGGCATGGTCTTAAGCTGTGCCAGGGTAGGTTTAGGTTGAATATTAGGAAGAAATTTTTTACAGAGAAAGTAATCAGACATTGAAATGGCCTGCCCAGGGAGGTGGTGGATTCACCGTCCCTGGAGGCTTTTAAGATAAGACTGGATGTGGCACTGAGTGCCATAGTCTAGTGAAAACAGTGGTATTGGATCAAGGCTTGATGATCTCGCAGGTCTTTTCCAAAACAGTTGGTTCTATGAACAGACTAAGTGTAAGCAACTGTGTCACAGCGTAAATCCACAGAGCTACGGATCTATTTTGAAGACTGCACATGGTTCTAGCAGTCCTTTTATCAATTTTTCTGAAAAAAAATATTAAATCTAGAGGTAGACAACTAGACATATAAGATGTGTAACATGCAGAAGTTCAGAGGCACAGTTCTCAGTAGACCTTACTAAATGCTACAAGAACTGTGCTTTCCAAAAATAATCATCCTCATCATCCAGTATTCCATGCAGAAATTAAATTACACAATATTGGATTATGAGCAGACAAATAGAACCACACCAAAGAAGAAATGTAACCCACCTGCCTTTCTTCACAAAACTGGCAGATCCCCATTAGAATAGTTTTTTTCACCAGATAGCAAAAGGCAAGCAACAAAAAGTGCTAAGTAAGATACCTTTCTGATAGGAAATAATATATGTTGATAATCTAACAATTCAAAATTATGCTAAGATTAGTATCACCAAGAGGGGACTCATATGGCCTGGGCAACAACACTTGGAAAGCCAGGAACATCAGTGCAAACAGCGTGCAACTGTAACACTCAAAACTATCTGAGAGCATTTCTTGTCAAAGAAATGGTAATACTAAAAAGACAATCCTGAAATGGACTGAACAGAAACTGGAGAATTACGAAAAGACCTTGAAACTAAGGAAGAGTCAGCTTGAAAAGGACCAACATTTGTGCTTTGTTTATAATGGGAGCGGAACCTCATAAAGGCAACAGAGAATGACCAAAGCCCAATCAGACAATGGAAAACTCACCCCCAGCATCACAACCTCCCGAATGCCATGGGGAGAAGCTGCCCCACTGGGTGACGTGGGCAGCCACACTTCAATCAGCACAGCAGCAGTTCAGAGTGCTGGAAACAGAGGGGATCTATGTCTGGGGTGGGCTATGTGACTTGGGATGGAGAACTCACTCCAACCCTAGCTTGCAAGTTAGCAGACTGTAGAGAGTGACCCTGGTATAAAGCTGGAACATCCATGTCACCGGGAAGAGGTGTGTGCATTAGGTGAGCTCACATTCCTGGAAGAGCAAGTGTTGCTTGGAACCCACACTGCTTGTGGAGCTTGTGTGCCAATAACCATGTGGGAAAAGGAGGGGATTAAAACTTTTCATGATTAGTTATGAAAAGTGTTAAGATATTTGTAGATGTTTATTAATTTTTCTAATGGTCCGACACTCTGGTTTAGCTGTTCTATTCCTGATATCAATCCTAAGTACACAGTTCCCTGATCCTTGTTTAAATCACAATAAACCAATATACTGCTTTTTGTGGTTTAAACTACACGATCTGAGCACTTTTTCCCTATATACATCAGTCAGCAATATGCGTCTTTGAATATATCAATATTTACATTAATTTCTAATGTTCCTTAGCAGCTGTGCATAGACATTGCAGAACAAACATGCTTTCTTGTAGGAAAAAGAAAAAAACCCCACAAACATTTCCTTGGAGATTAGTCATTATTCAGCTGCATCCATTTAAGTTAAAAGATACATTTTTCATCTAGACTACAACCAAGGAATACAACCCAAGAGAGGTACTCAGTACCTTTATGAACTCTCCAAATTCCTTCAACTCTGACAAAATTCAAAGCGGACCTCTCTATCAGTTAGGCGTTTTAAAATCTTATGCTAGCCTGCTTTTACAGTATGACATTGTATCCAGCACAATCAGAAATCTCACATATATGCAGGTTAATTAAAAACAGATCTAAAAGAAAGGGAAAAATATGTTGAAAATTACTAGACAACAGCCATGTAACTTGGCTTCACGCTGCAGAATAACAGCTCATATAGAAACAAACAAACAGGCACAGTTCTAACCCTTGCATTTTAACAAGTCAGTTCCAAGCTGGTTTTGCAGCCTCAAGTTTTCAGGTTTGTTCAGTACTGCTGAATAAGGTAAAAAAATTTTTACCTCCAGGGAACTAAACACAAGGTCAGTCTCGGGGATGCAGGTCTTGCCTCAGCAAGTTTACCTCAGCAAAACAAAAATACCTTGTCGTCACTGTTTTGCCAGCACTGCCCACACACAATTACCATGGTTAAAAAAAATTCAAGCCCATGCCACTCCCACTTCTATTTTTCTCTTTTAATTATGAAAACAAAGGCTCAGTCTAGCCAGCTGGCTTCAGGTCTCTTGAATCAAAATGTCTCTCCCCTGAAGAACTATTTCATTTTACACACAATATCAGAAGAGAACTAGGCATGAAAAAAATTCTCTTCTGTAGAAGAACATGTGATATTTAACATTACCTTCATAAATGGAAGCTAGGCAATACAAGCAAGGCAGACTGTTGCACAATCCACACCTCTCAGGTCACACAAGGCTTTGTTTCTCAGTCATCTGCCTCAGAAGTGTCTGTCAGGAACAGTGAGTTTATAGGCAAAAAAAATCATGACTCACAGGAACAAATCCCGATCTAAAGAAAGACAGTAAGTTACCGTGTAGCTACAAAAGTCATCAATATTCTCAGCACTTTGTACTGTGTGGTCCATCTTACAAACAAAACTAAAGCAGCAGAAGAATAAATAATTTTATTTACAGATTTACAACTGGCTTTGTATCTTCTTGCTTAAGCACAGTGCTCAACCCCACCTCACATTCCATTATGGCAGTTTCTTTGATACACACAGTTTTTAACAAGAAGCTCCGTAACTTCTCTGATGTAAAAATTTTAAATGGATGAGTCTTGAAAAACAACCCAACTCCCTTCGGAATTCCCTCTCTGCACTTTTAATATTGCAATCCTACAAACTCAGCCATTTCAAAATCCTTCCAGAAAAGGCTACACCTGAATTTTTAACACTAAAGACCGAAGGGCTGGGAGACTAAATCATTCAAGGCAGATATAAGAAGCTATTTTGAAAATTGACATTAGATTGGTTAAATTAAAGAATCAAAAACAAAGTGAGCAGCCACTGTAAGCTGTTAACAGTTTACACATTTGTAATGTATGCACATTACTGGAATAAACAATTGGAAAAAAACACAAAGAAAATCATTTATACTGCACAAAAAATGCAGTATTTGATTTGACAACATATAATCACTTTGCAAATCCATAAGAAGTACATAAAATGTAGGTATATAATCCATTAAAACATATATATGTAATATTTTATGATGTACAGTTGGGGTATGACTAACACACTTACAAATCATTTTCCTTCAACTCTTTCCAACTAGTGCAACTGGCTCCTGGCAAACTTTGTATAACCTTAAACCAAACAGTCTCAACACCAGTGATAGTTAAGAAAAACAGCCAAACAAAACCCATTCCTGCATGCTCAAATATAGTTGTACAAAAAAAAATAGAAAATACTCAAATCTTTAGAATTCTAGGATTTGAGTGAGGTAAAAGCAGTTAATGAAAGTAATGATTTAGTTCTTTTGTATTTGACATTATTCCAAGTATAAGATTCTTATTTCCTGAGGAATGTAATTAAGTTGTGGAATTCTTGTACCATAGCAGAATGACTTCAGTTAAGAGACTTATAAACAAAACTGAATAAATGATTTTTGTAAAGTAAATACAGCACCATAAAGATTCACCAGCATCTTGGAAACTATGTTAAAAATAGAAGCATATTAAATATTAAACAAGAACAAAATTCAGTAGTGATTTCCATTTTCAGTCTTGGAAGTTATAGGTCTTGCCAGTTGCAGATGATACAGTGCCCTGTAGTTTCCATAAAACACTGAAAAGCAGGAACAAACCCCCCAAGATGTACTGTACAGGGAGTTTTAACAATCATTATACATTGCAAAACAGATTTTGACTACTGTTATGAACAAACTTCTTTAAAATTATTTTCTTAAAAATCTGAAATGATCCATAGCTATTCCGAAAAATATTTGTTCCACAATTCCTTAAAAATTCCATTTTATCGCCCCATTAGAGAGACAAGTCATAAAGAATCTGTGGTATGCCACAGATATGTACTGTTTACATAGCCAAAAATGATCAAGCCATTAGTTCCTAGGGTGCCCTATAGGATGTGGATTTTTTTTTCTTCATTTCTAATTAAAATGTGGCTTTTGCTCATATTTAATTATACATTTAAAATTCTCTGGCATACAAAAGTAAACCAAACTATACTCTGGCAAAATAAAACTTAGATTTTTGTGCCAGTAAACTCTGGTTCTGAAACTCCAACTGAGCCAACAGGCTTCTATTTTGCTGAGTAAAAAGAGATAACATGATAACAATATCACTACTCCAAAAACATGGGGAATGTTACACAAAGGATTACTGTGACAGGAAAACTGGAGTCACCCACTCATCAGAATTTGAAGTATTTTCAGAGTACAACTGAACAAGCTACAGCACACCCACATAATTTATTTCTAAGAGGTCAGTAGGGTAGTTTGTTCTATTATTGATTGTCTTCACTAAGTACTCAATAAAGAAAACATGTTGAAGAGATTAAACGTACAAAGTACACAATAAAATGCAACATACCCACAGGAAATGACAATGGGAAACAAGTTGCCTGATTCTTGCAGTTTTGCAACTATCTCTGCAAACATAATATTAAGTCACTAAGATAGATTTGATAAGCAAAACCATCAATCACACTCCCTTGGTTCCACCAACAGGTGGGTGCCTCTCTATATTAGTTCATTCTTCCTCCAGATTTAGTTGTATTATGCTATTCACAAGCTATATGTTTAACTCAGAGGATACACAAATTTTAGACCTTCTGTTCACTTTCCATGAATCCCTAAATTTTCTTCCATCTGACAAAATACCACACTTTACACTTTCCTTAAACTTCTTTTTTCTGTTTCACAGTTATCAAAAACTTTGGATGAACTGACAGGGCTTTAAGGCAATGCTGTGGACTTACAAAAAACATGTAAATAAAAACTGATAGCACATTACTGGAAGATTATCTAATATCTGGAAAAGGATGACCAGTTATAACACCTTAGTCCTAAATATCTACTCTTCTTTAAAAAACAGGGTTGCCAGTACTAGTCAGAAATGAGATCCAACTTTGGGCTCACATACCTGCTAGAAAATGAGAACTTCCAGAGGTGAGAAATCTAAGGCAAGGCTGGCACTCATGAGCTGCAGGCTCATGAAGCAGAGTTCACGAAGCACTGTTTAACTGCATGAACTACAGGAAGGCTAAATTGCAAAAGGTGAAAGTGCTCTGGTTGTCCATTGCTGTCAGTGCCAACAAGTAACACAGCTGTGCAAGAACCTGGTCAAAAATGAAGTGCATTTTTTTTATAGAAGTTTTTTCCTAAATATGGCAACAAGTGCCAGGTTGTCTTTAATTTTCATTTCCTCCTTGTCTTTTTGGGCCCTCTTTTTTTCAACCAGCTAGATAGCAGTCACTGCTAGGGTAACACCACAGTTCATCTTCCATCACCCGTTTCCTAACATAAGGATTATGCCTTGAATGCCTACAACAATCACTGCAGCTACTGCTTTATTGCTGATCCTATGGCTTATACATTGGTCTTTAAGTCCTAGGAATTTTATATCTTTACTACTAGTAAATTTTCACACTCTTTATAAACCAAGTTAGGAGAAAGTTTGAACTTCTCAACCTAACAGAATCAACTGGGTTGGAAGAGATCAAGTCCAACAGCTTCAAATGGCCCATGTGCCATGCATCACAAATATTTTAATAATTGCAGAAGTGACAGGTGACATAAACCCTCCACCTTTTTTCTTTTTTTTACCTGCAGTCACATACAGAGTCTTTCAAAGTCATTACTAGCACTGAGTAGTATATGCTTTTCACACATGAATCAGGACAGTATGCAATACAAGCCTAGGTAAACGATCATGCTTATAGCTGGTAAAATGTACCCAAACAAAAATACTCCCCACACAGAACTGTAGGAACACTGATAATTTCAATTTCTTTGCTTTAAACTGCAAGTAGCAAATAATGGTAAAATATGCCATCAATGCTAGGAGTTGCCTTATAAATTGAGGTGCAAGGAAGAGGTTACTTATCTTGGCACTCAGATACTTCTATACTGTTTACAGATCACAATTACTCTCTGTCAAATCCCTAACAAACCATGTTTTATGTCTTAAATAGAGCTGGTAATACTTACGTGTATTGCAACAGTACTTGGCAAAGTTATATTACTTCATTTATTACTGAGCGCTAAAAGTAGGGGAAGCAATCCAGTGCCACGCAGATGATCCTGTCACAGTGCACAACAAAAATGTTGTATGAACCTGAAGATGACAAGTGAGTTAATCTCTTCACTACGGCATCAGAACCCAACACTGAGTCAACAAAGGCAAGGTAAACCGTAAAATGGAGCATAAGAGCCTTACATTTGAAGCTTCAGAAGGAGCAGATGACTAAATATTCTAAGAATTCAGAATCAGCTTTCTATGAATACTGGTTTGCATAAAGTAGGCATAAAACAAACTGTCCAGGCTTCTGAGATGAAAATCATGTAACAGAAGCTCTCTACTTCAGCCACTGTGCTTATGTAATCAGATATTGTTACAAATATCATCTCAAAAAGCAATAAGTTTTTGTGACAATTTAGTTATTATTTCACCAACATTTTAGACATTTTTATTGTTTTCTAAAGTTCTATTTTTTATTTAAAAGCATTTAAACATGATTAAACAATTACATTTTCAGTATATTGCAGTCATTAAAAAATAAGAGGTGAGAAGAAAAACATCATGGCAGCTTAATATAATTGTAAATTATACCAAACTTAAAACAGCTGGTGGTGAGGGGCAAGGCTCCTCTTTCCTACTATAATACAACCATCCTTCCCTACTCCTAGTTCTGAACTTTTAATCCACCTTTCTTTACTCATGACAGCACTTGCTCTTGTATCTTGCTGACACATTTTAACGTGTCCTGAGATATCTGTGTATCCCTCTTTAGTTCACTTGCTCTCATCATACTTCTAGTATGTAAAAATTACTGTTACTTTTATTTTACAAGGGCTTGGAGACACAGTGACTGACTTGAAATTAGTTTTTCCAAGACACCACACATCATTTACTTCAAGTGCAGTGGGAGTTGTATTATCCATATTTAATAAGTAACACAAGTCAGCAAAGCCAGACTAATAAGGAAAGCCAGATTCGTCTGTCTTACTCTAGATGTATGTTCTACAATGACATCTTATTTTCCTACAGAAAAATAATCAGGCAGAGGCTGTAAAAGGATTCAGAGGAGAAAAAAAAACTGCACAGTAATACTGCTGAGAGGGGCAGAGAAGGAGTGAAAGACTCTCCATCTTTACCATACACAAACACAGTTCTAAAAACCAGGACAGGAAGCCAGCTTTTGCCTGAAGAATCCAAGACACTTTCAGTTTATTTTTGTTTTTGCTGAAGACTGAAGAGTTCCATCACCCAGCATTTACTAAATGTAAATGTTAAGATTCAGAAAATATGCCTACACTGGCAAAGTTCAGATTCCTAGTTTGTACTGGTGCCAGTGCATTAACAATAGTGAGAGTGTAGACCATAAACTAGTGCCAATACAGATACTTCTGCTATGTCTAATGATGTATGACCTTACAGGGCTTTTCCAACCTAAATGATCCTATGATTTTAAGATTAGTTCCAACAGAGAATTTTCATACCATTTTTAAATAAGGCTAAAAAGTTATAAGATAGTTATATTTTATTCACTATGTCTTTCAGAATGAAAATTTCAGTGCTTTATATACAAAGAAAGGCTAGGCGTTTATTTAGTTTCTCAAAATGCTTTATTTTCTGCTTTTCTGCTGTGTTCTTAAATAGCAACTATATTCAATAATAAAAAAGGCTCAGTTCTACTGAGAATTTAGATATCACACAATATTTGCACGTCAAAATATGGGTTTATGTTAGCTTTGGCAATCAACATCATCCAGTAACTATTTCTATACTGTGGCTAGTCTATTCATTATGGCCAACCACAGGCTACTAATTTGCTAAGTTATTTGTAGTTTTTGTTGTCTTTTTTTTTATTGTATGCCTTTATTTGCTTTTCCCCCTTCGCCCAGCAGTCCCATTTTGATTCACATTCATTTCAGACAAATCTGCAAGGAACCCACAAGCACTGCCAATGGCAGGGACCACAATATAACTTTAAAGAACCTACCTTCCTTCCTGTCTTCATTTTGTTCAAAGCCTTGCAAATTAAGCACCTCAACTACCAAGGCTCAGAACTCTAATAAGGCACCATCAAGGAAAAAAAGCAAGCATGAAAAGGATTTTAAACTCGTTTTGAGTTCTCAAGTAAAATGTCAATCTGAAATATTTCTAAAAATATACTGTGCTTCTAAATTAACACAAAGTAATTCTGGACTTGAATATAAACCAGATATTTAAATCAAGGATCTTTTCTGCGAGTCCAGAATATTCATAAAAAGAGCAAAAAAATTACCCAGACAGGTGAAGCTATTACATCTACAAAAATTTCTTTACAGAACTTCTGGGTTAGGTTGTCTAGATCTTCTTTGGAAAACTGCTCAAAATACAGAGGTTGGTTTAGTTTCTGGTTATTGCTTGTATTTTTAGTAGTCATAAGGGAAAGAGGACATTCAGAAAATCCTTGGGTTTCATGTCAACGATCTGTAAACAGTTTCAGTGAAATATCACTTTCAAGCTTTTACGTAATTAATGTTTTTCCCTTTGGAAACTACTGTTCTAGAGAAACTGTCCAAACTGAAAAATCAGTACAAGATGTCTTCCACCTCCAATTCCAACAGATCCAAAAGACTTATGATGAGTGTCTCTGGCATGGAATGTTTAGCAATACAAGCTCAGAGGGAAAGATTTTCCACACCTTTTTCTCAGTAAGAATTTATAAGTAATACCTAATTGAACTTTTACACACACTTGAATGCTACATATCTGACAGGATTGCTAAATGCTTTGCCTACCTTAATCTACTCTTTCAACTTGTGTAGTCTATATACCTCGAAACTTTACAAAGCCACAGTAATAACCTGGCTATTACAGGGTTTATATTTATATATATATAAATATATACATATATATATATTTAACTTATACTCACATTATAGTTAGGGACACACCTGCATCAGGATTATATTCTCCCAATTTTCAGTAACTCTTGCTATGCTATGTTAAATGATATTTAAAAAAACAGAGACTCAGAGTTACATCCATTACACCTGCCTCAGGCTTTAATGCTTAAAAAAACCCCTCCAACCTCAAACAAAAGTAACGCCAGAAAACACGTAAAAACTGTCTCTGTTAGACCTGAAATTTATGGGATGACAAAACTACTTCAGCTTCTAAGAAATCTTTCTTTCAGATTCATAGATTTAAACTTTGAATAAGAGATTAATACATCTTGCTTTAAGTAACACAGTGACACTAATCCACTGACATCTAAGAAGAAGCGTTACTGGCTGAGACAAATTTTTACAGAATAAAATTATGATACAAAGACAGCCTAGAAAAGGCACAAAATCTTCTTATTAGTGTTTATATGCATTAAAAACACTCAACTCTATCCACTTAAATGCACATAAAATAGTCTTTTAGTATTCCTCATCACAGAGAGGAACACAATGCAATCAAGTATCTGAAATACAAAGACCCTTACTTTGCCTAATAAAGGCAAAACATGAGGAGAATATCAAAAAGGAGTCAGAAAACAGGTAACAAGACAGTAAAGCATATCTCACCACAATGTTTAAGACAGGTAACTACCCTCAGACTTAAGCAATCTTGGAAATAATGATTAAACCTTATGTGGACATATCTGCAGAAATCATAAAATGAGTGAAGAGAAAGGTGTAATATTTTTCTTCTTACTAAACTGTAGCCAGACATACTTGAAAAAACAATTGCACAAGGACACAAACAAAATAAAAAAAAGATTAGACTAGAATTTTTGGTACTCATATTCTTCTAGTACTTACTTTTTCTGTAAAAACAAAGAAGAGGGATTTTAAACCAGTAATCAGCTACATTCTCTGTGGAAGGTTACTATCTAAAGTATACACATAACAAAATATCCAATGCTACATTATTTAAACACACAAAAGTGTTTAGATAAGCAAAAATTACTGTAACTATACATACAGTGTGTATTCTGAGTAGCAACCAAGTTCAGAATAAAATATATATACAATTTTTCTGAATAAATTCTGTATTCTGTTATTCTCTGAATAAATCTGTTCCTAAAACAGATACTGAAAAGCTTCCATGATTACACTAATTACTTCTACTTTTCAAATTATGGACATAAGAACGTGCCTTTATTTTTCCCCAGAAATGAAAAAAAGAAAATCTAAATTGTAAGTCCACGTGCCTGAAGTGTGCATATGCATGTACATCATGTCTCACATGTCTACGGACATGTGCTTGCACACCCCAGTAAGTGAGAGAATACAATGCTCAATGACTGAGGCAGTTCTTTATACAGATACAAACAACAGTTGTTTGACAAACTGCATTATACAAAAGTATGGTTAGCAGTAATTTTAATAGCCGGTATGATTTGAAATATTTTGCCTGCATATAATTATGAAACTAAAAAGAGGTGTGCTTTTATGTGAATAGTTATCCTTGGGAATAGTCTGTTAAGGAAATACATTCTCCTGCCTTAACTGTGGCTTTATCTGGCAAATAAGCACCTTACCTACCCTACCAAGACTTAGAGAGGCTTATACTTGACTAAGATATTCACACTCACAGAAATCAAAGAAGGATAAAAAGTATCAGTGGTCTATAAATTAAATTTTCCTCCAAGTCTTACAAGCAAATATAAAGAACATACATTGGTCAGATAGTCTCACCAAATCAAGGAATACTGATTTGGCAACCTTCCGAAAATTTGACTCAACTAGCCTTTGCAAAGTAAGGTTTCACTATAATGAAACAACAAGCACAAACAAACCAATTAATTTATTCTGAAATTAAAAATAGCATTCTGGTAATTACAATTACACAATGACTCTTGCCATGTGCTAAAAGTATGTGATATTACAAATCTTTGGTCAGAGAGATATTTGGGCTATGGTATTCCACATAAGCCTATTTATATTTATCTTAACTTGAATTAGTTCACATTTGATTTTCATATTTATCTCGTTCACTTGAAACAAGGTATCAGGTAGGAAATAACAGATCAGCAGCCACACAATAGTCATAAATTAATAGATTCAATCACAATTAAAAAGTTTAAGTGTGCAATGCAATGTCCTTCTGTTAGGAGCTGATATTTAAAACAGTTTTGTCTCCAAGTTTCCCTTCCAAGTAACACAGGCCATTGAAAACAAAACTGATAAAAATAAGGAAATTAATCATGCATTCATTTTCATAAACTTCCCTTTATTAGAAAAACATTCTGAATTACCGATCCACTTGCTTGCACTACTGAAAAAGAAAGCCAAGTTCTTAGAGAATACCCTTTTCAAATGGTTACACCTCAGAATCTGGTTTTTTCTACAATAAGAGAAGCTGGGCTCAATCTTCTGTTCCTCTGGTTTTTCCTCCACATCAGAAGGAGGCCAGTTGGTATTTGCTCCAAAACTCAACTCTTATGTGAACTAACTAGTTTCATTACTGTAAAATAAGGTTAAAGCCAAAGAGGGGAGAAAAAAAAAAATTTCAACAGGTATCCTAAGATTTAGTATTACCATCTTACTCTCATATGCAGTACAGCTCTATTCATTCTGTCATTCCATGTTAGCTACTAAAACACTGTGCAAAACAACAGATTCATGCCACATGACTTACAAATTTTGCTCCAAATTAGTAAACTGCATGAAAATGGCTAAAGGTGTATTGGTAGTTCAGTGTTCACATAGTCAACATGAAAGCAAGACTCAAAGCTTCTTTAATAATTAAAAAAAAAAAATGCTGTCTAAAAAATTACCTTTTACCACTGTGGAAATCCAGTGGAAAGTCCCTAAAAGAATTTAAGATTAAACAGTCAAATGATATTATATTTAAACACTGACTTCCTTCAGTAAACTTGCTGCCAGGTACACTGACTGACAAACATCTTAAATGAAATTTGACGAACACAGAGCAATCCCCCAAAGAGAATACCTTCCTACTACTGACCTGTTTAAATGCAGTATATAGTAGGATATAAGCTCAGTTACTATACTCACTGTAACTTCCTTTTTCTTTAACACTTACAGCTTACTACATTTATGAGGACAATACAAGAGACAGTTAAAAGAGATTTAATAATATTCAAGTTCAAAACCATTCAATGCACCTAAGAGAGTAAAACCATAACTACTTGCTACTATTTTGCCAGTGGCCCGATATCACAGAATATGCTGAATCAGCAGGGACCCACAAGGATCATCAAGTCCAACCCTTAGCCCTGCACAGGACAACCTCCAAGAGTCACACCATGTGCCTGGGAGTATCTTAAGCTCTGTCAGGCTTGGTGCTATGACCACTTCCCTGAGGAGCCTGCTCCAGTGCCTAATCATTCCCTGGATGAAGAACCTTTTGCTAATATCCAACCTAAACCTCCCCTGACACAACTTCAGGCTATTCCCTTGGGTCCTGTCACTGGTCACCACAGAGAAGAGATCAGTGCCAAAGAAACATAAATAAGGCATTCAGAGGGCTAATATTATTTAAACATTATTTAGAAATCTGACACCTCCCAATACACCTGCTGCCTGCTCCATTCCTCATCAACTTCTCCAGTTATATCACGAAAATTCTCACTAGTGGAAATATACCATTCTGAAAGTTTATAGCCCTTGATGGTTATTATGAGAATAAATAAAAAATCATAAGTACTGTTAAATGCAACAAATATTTTATGAGGAAGAAAACATATTGATAACTACATTTCAAAATAGAAAACAGAAAATATAATTAATGGAAAGGAGTTTTTGTGAGAATTACATCCTAAAACATGATTTGATTGAATATGTTCCTGTTCTTCAGGATAATAATATTGTACAAAAAACACAACAAAATCCTGCATAACAACAGTGATGTTGAATAGCCCAGCCCTCAGTGTATTTCATTACCTAAGCAATTTTACACTAATATATGGCTCAATCATGAAAGTAATCTGGTATCATAAAATACAAGTATCAGAGATAATTTTCTAACATTCAGATACTGGAATATAAGAACATATTCTCTTGATATTTTATTGTTTACATTACTGCTGATAGAGCACTACAGATTCCCCAAGACAGTCCAAAAGTAAGAATTAAAACCAAGGCACAACCCCCAAGACCATACACACTAGCTAGCGAGCAAGAATAACTATCTTTCAACAGCTGAAACTGCATTACAGTCACATTGTTTACAGATACATTATTTATACTACTACAGTCACAGCAACACAGACACACGAAACTCCTGAACTAACTGAACTCAGATGCTGACAGAAAGCAAAGTACAGCAGCAGGACAGGAGACCTTGCCAAGAAATTAGATTGAATAAACCTGTGCTGAGGTTTACGAAGACAGAAGACAGGCAAGCTACCTTACACTGCTCTAACCTACTCCTAAATATAATTTGGTTTAGAAAATTTAAACAGGGAAAATCCCACATCTATCAGTCAGAAGGAATTTTGCCACTAATTCCTCTTATGCCTACCTTTCATTCTACCTGCATTTGCATACCAAACTGTCGAAAAAAAACAAACCCACCCACAACTTATTTTGCTTTGCTTGCATGTACAGCTTTTTCTTTACCTATTAAACTGATTTATGTCAACCCACAAGTTTCCACACTTTTAACTCTTCCGATTCTTTTCTTTACCCCACCAGGGGGAAAGTGAGTGAGCAGCTGTGTAGGCAGCTAATGCCTACTGGGGTAGGCAGTACAAATAAGTAGCATTTACTGTCATACAACTTTAAACAGTTTAGTAATTTTTAAACACAGGCATGTCACAGTTACCATCAGAACTTAAAGGAAAAAAACCCACCCCATACTATCTCAAATCAGTGTCTGAGTATTCTTACTGAGCATTCCTGTCTTGACTGCTACAAGCTCCTCATGAACGTCATTCTAATGGAGAAACACCAATGTACCCACAATAGGATTTAAAACTAAGAATGCACCATATTCTCCTTTAAAGCATGGTAAAAGCACTTCCAAAATGTGTTAAGCTAGGCTCTTTCCTCAGTATTTCCTAAACAGGCTAACAATGAGAGTCTGCATTTGATAATAGAAGCAAAATATGTCACAATTTATGTCAATACCCACCAGAGTAAAACTCTACAAGTAGGTCTATGGGTAAATATATGAGCAAACAAAAGGTGACTGAGTAGTATACTTTGCACAGATGCAAAGCAAGGTTGCAAACCAAATCTAATCACACTGGATGTTCTTTCACCACAAAAATGCTGGGAATTCATAACAGAAGTAGCACCTGGGACTTCAAGACACTTTGGAATGCCTCAGCTAAATGAAATATGCTTCAGCTGACAAGCACAGATTGAATAGGTTTAGATTTGACCCAGCTTTGCACAGGGGGTTGGACTAGATGACCCTTGGAGAGAAGTCCCTTCATTAGCATCTTAGGTCTCTTCATAGTTATCCTATGATCCCATAAAATTTAGATACAGAGTTAGAATAAAGGTTTTATTCAATTAACTGCATATTTCAAATTATATTTATCTTTTTATTTACAAATATTCTCTTAAAGAAGCTGGTTTTCTGAAGCTGTAATTAGATCTTAACCAAAAGTTTCCAAAGGGATAAATTAAACTCAAATGACAGCTGAACCAGAATTAGCACAAGTGAGAGAAAACACATAAAAGAGATCCAAAACAAGTGAACAAAATAGCTTTGCCATCCAAGAAAGGCAGTTAAAGGGTTAGTTTAGATCATAAAGTTACCTTAAGTGGAACTTATACTGCAATTATTTATAATATTTAAAATGGTATAGGTAAAAATCCAAATCTTTTATTGCCTTAGATATGATCACTTAGAATACTATCAATTCACCCTAAATAATAAGACCACTTAGAATGCAATTCCTTTAATGTCACTGACACTTCTAAAGTTGGTCTTTATGTATTGCCTGTAGCACCAGTACATAAAAAAAATCTGATGTCATCTGCATTCCACCAAGGGTGGAGGCAGACAAACACTTTCTCAAAATGAGTTCCCAAGAAATCCACATTTCAATAAAACCAAAACATCCTGTTTCTGTAAAAGGAATTGTCAAGCAATCCATTTTGAAACAGATACTCAGGGAAGAATTGTTAATTAAAAAGCAACTTTACCTGTGTTTGATTTAAAACCTTCTTCAACATTACACATAATCTTCATTTTTATATTCCTAATTCATATACCAAAATACCAAAGGAGACACAAGGGAATAATTATCACAAGGAAAAAAACCCAACACTTTGATATCTTTAAAAAACATGGTCATAAGCCAGAACTTGTACACTACTGAAACAGATCACATCCTACAATCTCGTATGAACACAGTATCCAGTGGAAGAGCATTTTTCATTTGCTTATTCCTGAACATCAGTCATTTTGATTTCGCTGCAGAGTGTTAAACCGACATTCACTTGCAGAAACTGAGCAATACCCTCAAGGAAGTGTCTCACAACACAGCATCAGTCGGAATTTTCAAGACTTTCCCTGCTAGAATACAAAGCCATTGCTGATAAAATCTGCAACTGATTGATGTTAATGGTGCTATAAGTAACAGCAAGGCCAAGTTATAGTTACACGGGACCTGGAGAACCTGGCAGGTAAGACAATTAGGGTCATATTTAACCCTATCATACAGAAACTTAAAATACAACATGAAAGAATGCAATCGTAGAATCATAGTCTTGGGAAGTGATAGGATAAGCCTGGAGTGATGACAATCATGAGCTACCACCAACTCTAAGGTGCAAATGACTAATCAGAGTTGGGTGTATTAACAGCAACTACAGACAAATAAGCTGAACACACATTACACCACTGAAGAAAGTATTTGCAAAGCACCTCACAAATTGCTATATCCAGTTGTCAATAACTAAGTAAAAGACAAAAATTATAAAGCACGCAAAAACATATAAGGTTTCATAAAATTCCAAGATTTGGGATCTGCAATCCTATTTCACAGCAGAACACCACAGGTTCATCTGTTTAGGACTGACTCATAAGCCCTTGCAACACTCAGAACAGCAAGGTAAGATTTTAGCAGCCTCAGCTCTGCCCTCCACTCCTGCTGCTGGGTACCTTTCCAGGAATAAGAGCAGCAGGTAAAATCACGTTCCAGCTCCTCAACCTTACAATTCCAAGCCTGTCCTATTAGTTTAAATCCACCATCCTCACCACTTGTCACCCTAGTTACATGGGCAGTACCTTTCAGCAGGAAACTAGATGGACAGCTGTAGTGGAATCCTAAATTACAGTAACAGGAACTAATCCTCATTAATAAAATCTCTTAGTTTATTAAAGACAAAGGTAAAAAATAATGTATAGACAACTGCAGAAGAGTAAATATCTGTTATAGTGGATTAGCTGATCTAGTGAGGAAAAGAAATGACCAGAAGTGGAAGCTAAAATAAAAACCAGAGTATGTAATCTCTTATTTATTTATTTCCAAATGAAATATATAATAAATTATGCTATTATCCCTGGCATACTTTAAAACTGGGACTATACATATGAGCATTTGTACTTTAGAAACAGTAACTTTGGCGTAGAGAGCTCTCTGTGATGCCTGTGCTCCATTACTCCCATAGCAATACCATGATTTATTTCTTCATTTTAGAGCCTTAGCTCTGATAAAGAAGTCTGATAATAGTCCTTGAAGAGCCATTCACTAGTCTGCTCATCTCAAATTTGTGTGATCACAAATTTGACCATATTTCCAAACTGTGTTAACAAAGTGTTACACTGCAAGGTTAGAACACAAAAAACCAGTACTGATTTCTTGGATTATTTTAAAATGAGTGTTCTACCGATGTTTATGAGCTACGTCTAGAGTAACACTGATTCTCATGCGGAATTTGCCCATGCTGACATCACCCCAAAAAAAAAAATTAATATAACTGAGTTTTTATATGAATTCTAGTCAGAAAAGCTTTACTTTCTTGCAGCCCCATGCTTATTCCTACTTATATCAATTGGGGAAAAAGCTAACAGATTTGTGAGGCTCATAGAAGGAAGCAATAACCAGCCTTTTCACGTTTTCAGGTCTTTAACTGGTCTAAGATTTTTCAGATTTAAATAGCTAGCCTCTCATTATTATCCTGACTATTTCAAACTCCTGATTTGAAACTCCATCCAAACTATTCAGAAACCTACATCTATTCTAAGTGCTCATTTACATCTAGTAACTGGTGTACTTGTTTCTTAGGGAAGGGTAGTGTCAGGGTTGGGGTGGGGTTTTTTTCACTTTTAAAGGTGAACCCTGCAACACTGGATAGAAACACAAGAAAACTTCAGACTCATTCTACTGCCCACAAATAAAGTCTCAGCTGCAATGTTCGTGCTTCACTGTTCCCACAGCAATGCCATGATTTATTTCTTCATTTTAGAGCCATTCCCTGTAGAGGCTAAACCTTACACTGACTCCTTACTTCCCTTTAACAAGTACTTGCAGAAAAGCCTCTTTTTCTTCAGGCTACCCTTGCTTCATAGAAAAACAGTGCTTACATTTTTCTGATAAACGGGATGTTGAAGGGATCGATCACACAGCCACATCTCCCACAGCTTAACATTTAAGTGCATAACTAAAATGCTTGAGCGAGACTACCAATTACTGCAGTTATGTTACTACTGCACAGAACTGCTCAACACCAAACTGAGCTATGAGATTCCAGAAGCCATTTTTAGCCTAGGGCACTATGCCAAAAATAACCTTTTCAGTTCTCTAGGAAGCCAAATGTATGAAGATATGAAAACTGGCAGAAGGACTACAGCACTTCTTGCCAAAATACTGGGTTTTGAAGGGGGGTTTAACTGTTTTATTGGGGTTTTTGGGGTGTGTGTGGTGTTATTTTTTGTTTGTTTTTGGGGGGGGATTGGTTTTTAAGGAAGGGGCTAGGGGATGTGGGTTTGGGGGGAATTTTTGTTTTTGTTTGTTTTGTGGTTTTTTGTTGTTTGTTTGGGGGTTTTTGTGTAAAGTTAATATTTAACTGCTTGCAAATCCAGAGTGGTATTCTTTTAGAGAATGACTATTTCTGAGTTGTATCTGTATGTCTGTACCAGATGCTCCTATAATGTGAGTTTCTGCATTGTGTTAATACGTTTAAAACCACTCCCAGGACTTAAAGCCATAATGGAAGCTTCAAGGTTTAAGTCTTTACTACTGTCACAGTATCTTCCAGAACAAGACTTTAATTCAAATGTCTCAATATCTATCTATTCTTGAAGATAGCATACACTGTCTTGATTGAGAAATTTCAAAAAAAAAAAAAAAAAAGGCAAAAAAAAAGCCAGAGAACCAATGCTGGATCCCTTTCACAGTTTTGTCTTTGACCTGTTCCAAGATCTGGATTAAGCCATTCAAAATACCTGATTCTCAGTTTTTCCAATCTGTACAACCAGGAATAATCTGCATCATTATAGAACAACGAAGTAACCCACTGAGCAACATTTGCAAGGTAATTTTTAACAGGACAAGGTCTATGCTAGGAACAAGTAAAAGTAGAAATCTTGAAGCCATTATATTAATGACTTAAAGACTTAAGCTCTTAAAGTCATTACATTAACAATCAATATAATTACATAAAAAGGCTTTCAAAACACAAGAAATTCAAAAGACTACTTTCTCTACCCGTAGCAGTTCCTGATGGTTTGGCTGAGTGCCAAAGCTACAAACAGCACATTTCAACAAAGCAGTTCCATCATACAAAAGAGTGTCTCATGGTCTATACCATGATAGTGTCTGTCTTATCTCTAAATTCCCTTACAAAAATTTTAGCTAATTGAAGTTACTGGTTATTTTAAATTAATTTATATTTTCATTCAAATTATTAAATCCACACCACCTTCATGAAAGACTTTCTTTTAACAGTCTGGCAGATGATATTCACTTTTTATGCTGAAGTTCAGTAAGCATATGGGAAAAAAAAAAAAAAAAGAGCAGTTCCAAAGTTGGGGAAGAAATTTGCCAATTTTTTAAAAAGAAAAACAAGCAATTTTAGATTCAGCAGCCTCTTTCATCGCCCCCCCAAAAAACCTCATAAAAATAACATATAAAACCAAACGTTGCCAAAATATCATAATACTTTTTCATCAAATTTGAAAGTTCAGATAGCAAATGGTAAACGTCCATTATAATAAAGCTACAATTCAGTAAAGCAGTCTTGGTTTCTGCACATTGTGACTAAGAAACTACATCATTTGCTCATGAGAGATGAAAAAAATGATCAAGAACTACATGCAGTGACAAAACATGTTAATGTTGTATACAAGGTAGGGAGAATTTAACTGATAAGTCTCAAAATAAGACAAAGCATAGTTCAGATTGGTGGCAGAAGGATATTCTTGGTCGTGAATCTTACCAAGCAGGGGAAAACACCATGTCTAGTAAACCTTGCAAGTGACAGGACATGTGTGAGAGAGGAAAAAAACAAGTCACTTACACAAAGCAATCTGAACTGGCTGGTAAAAGGAACACAAGCAAGGAGTAGGCATTCAGCCAGGCTGGAATTCAAATCTTGGAACATGGATCACAGGAAGAACTTACCGAGTAGGGAAACGACACTGTACAAAGCGGAAGGCAAGAGGACAATTTTCTTGAACTGGGATGAACTCAAAAAACAACAACAAACCAACCAAACAAAAAACCTTAGCAACATGACATAAAAGGAGCATGGGAACCCAGGTTTAAGTTTCTCCCCTTAATCAATCACAGCTGTGTTTAATAACCAGGGCAACCTCACCCTGCCCCAACTGCTGAGAAGGCTCCTTTCAGCTTTGACCAGACATCCCATTCCAGAAATCTTCATAACTGTCTGCATTTTTAATTATATAACATACGAATGACACTATGCTATTTCTCATTCCCCATCGAATAGACAGACCGCTTTGTTGCTAGTACACTTGCCCTGCCTTAACAAGACTGAATTCAGCTAGGCCTCGCTATTATCCAAATAAAGTAACATAACAGCAGCAATGGTAAAACCTGTCAATAGTTAAATAATCCCTATTTCTCCTATCATTAAATTTTTAAACAGTTAAAAGTTCAAGCAGTTTTTAAAAAAGTCAATAATAAAAATTTTGTTTAGTAATGTCACTATCTTTAAGATGTGACACAAGGTTCTTATTATAAATGAATTATTGCATGTTTGGTATCTTGCCTTACTTCTGTAAACCTTATCCAAGGGCGTATTCTGCTTCACTTCTTTCCTTGGATTAATCTCTGATTTAATTTTCTCTTCTCTTCCTACCCCACTTCTTGCCCATTTTACAAAACTTCTCCATTGGTTTCAGTGATTTATCTTTGCACACACATTTTATACATGTTTATTTCTGTTTACCAAACAACAAATACAACGTCTTATTCATGTTTTTCTCTTCACAGTTAAATGTGGACAGCTTTTTATTTCTCATCTAATTTAATTATTTTTTTGCCTTTTGCCTGTCTAATATAATGCTAGAAAGGAGTGATGTCACTGCGAGTAACACAACCAAAGATGCAGACTTCAGAAGTTAAAAAAATCTCAGGTCTGTATACAGACAATAAATGAAAGTGTTATTTGCAGTTTCTGTGCTACTTTTGAAACATACTATTTTATAATATAAACTAGTATTATAGTAGTATTTTAGTATTCTTTACAGTATAAAGAAATCAAGTCACATGCTATGTTTAAACATAATTCCAAGATGTACTTTGCTGAATTTTTTCTTTAATTCAAAAAATTATTTGCCTTAAATCCTCTACACACATATTAATGCCAGCTGCTCCAGCAACGTCTCCTTCTACCAGAAAGAAGTATTTATTGGGCTGTAATAGTAGGAAACACTTAACTAGTCTATACAGACAAATCCAAAACCTAAGAATTAAATCTGTTACCAATCTTACATTTTAAAACACCAGTCTTGAAAGGAAATAGAAGTATTACAATTACTACACTTTGCACCAAGGAATAAAATCTCCTACAGACTGGGATAAAAGACGCAAGACTGTTATTGTTATTTCTATTTTTAAATAGTTATGAGGTTTACAGACATTATGGTGTTCTGCACCATACAAGGAAAAAACGGATAAAAAGCTAGCCAGCAGGACACCCTTAGTGAAAAGACACTGGGGACAAAGCATTAGAATTTCATAAATGAACTCCTCCCACAAGGACACATCTATGCACAAATTTAGCAGAAAGTAATTATTCTTTCAGAAGATTAACTCCTCAGTACCCTTCCAAAGAACTACTCTGATGTGTGTATTATACCTTAAACAGTATTGTCAGCAGAGAACAGTCAGAAGTCAGGAGATGTAACACCCGTTTCCACTTTTGACAGCAATCTGCATGCTGAACACAGGGATTACATTTCTGGCTCTTTCAGTTTTACACACAGGAGAACAATAAATGGGTGCACTGTTTTCCTACTTCTGGTCTCAACAGAACAAGTTAAGGACACAGCTGGTTGAGAAGTGCCACTTAAAACTATTTAAATCATATTAATTTTAACTCTGAATTAGCAATCTAGCCAGCTCAGGGATGTCAGAAATCTAGAAGATGCGTACTAACAGAAAGAACACAGCACGCAGAATGATGAACAATCCGTCTGTGGCCTGGAGAAGTTACTCAACCTTCCTAGAATGGTCATTCTGATATGCAAAACATCAGGCTCCATCTTAGTTGCTCTTGTAACTCTGTAAGCAGCAAAAATGTCACTAGCTTTTCCTTATGCTAGGCTTTCAAAACTTAAATCCAACAGTTAATATTTTAAACTATGAATTCGAAACTATTATTTGTAGCATAAAGTCAATAAACGTCATTGACATTAGAGTCAAATAATTTTCTCCATGTTTACCTAATTCTCTATTCACAAAATTCTAATTATCATTATTAACATAATTGGAATTTTTCCTCAGTTTTACAGATATCAGAAAAGTATCCCAAGCCTTTTATTACTTTCAACCAAGAATATACAGCTTACTGCCCTCCTTAAAATCCTTTCCCTTCTTTCCACTACTTCATATATTTTCGCTCAGTAGTTCAGAAATTTTCACTCTTTATGACACTTCTGCCTTTAGCAGTATCTTTTTAATAGTATCTTCTTTTTATCAATTTTCTTCTTCAAACCTTCAAACCTTCATTCCTCTTCCAAGCCACAGTTCTACTGGGCAAATATTCATTCTACCTTGTCATAGCTGATTCTGCCCCAGCCTCACAAAGTATTTACTGTTTTCAAAACTCTGCATATAGTAACTGTATTAAGACCCATGCAGTCTCTCCTGATATACCGATGCCTAAACCAAGATGTCTTTTGTGCTGATGACACAATAGAAACAGATTAGGGAAGGATTAAAAGGAGGCTCACAAAGAATACAGGGATAATTTGGCTTCTACCTTCCACAAGGCCTGTAATCGCATGCGAGTGGATCTCCAAAACTGTTTGTCTAGAAGCATTTGAAAAGGAATCTGTAGCACCTTAACTACCATAACAGCGAGTCAGTCTCTTCCAAGCAGGTTAGCTAACGATGCACAAAGGGGCAGTATTTCTACAAAAGCAATCATTTTTTATTCATTTACATGCACAGCATGTCCAAACATGGCTTTGGCAATTCTATGTAAAGCTGTTTATAAAAGAGCCACTCTAAACTGAAAGTTAGCTTTAAGGGTCAAGATTCAATACACAGCAGCTCCTACTCCTGCTGAAATTGCAGGGTTTTCCCTTTCCTTCTATCATATGATTTCTAGGCTGTCATCTCTCCTGCACCATAGTCCTTGCACAAGTTCTGAAGCTTTTCTACAAAGCAAACTAGTCCAAAAGAAAAAACAAACAAAAATACAAGGGAAAGAGACACACACAGAGAGTTAGTGGTAGAAAGTCATTAATCTGTTCAAGCCACATTCTGAAAGAGAAACCAGGCAATTGAGTACTGCTAATTTGTTTCAGGCAACAAAAGGCACTCCAAGCTAATTCACTTTGTTTTGTGTTGAGAAGAGTCTAACAGCACCTGCAAAGTCACTGACTACTTTTCAGCTATGGGGGCATAAATCTCAAAACAAAAGAGGTAACTTTCAAAAGCACAAGTGACTAAACTTTACAGCAAAAGAACTAATAGACTCTTTTCAATGGGAGTCAATAGCCTTGAGGTTTTCTAAGATCCATAAGCAGTGATGCACTCAGGCTTTGGAAAGCAAGAACCAATGGTTTAAACGGTATTCTGCAGCTATAAGTTCCTACACACAACCATGCTTCTACAAAAACTCCTTTAGTTTGATAAAGCTCTTTCATGAAGCACTGCCTGAGAAAAAATCAGCAACTAGAATATGTTGACAGAGATATCCAGACAGAGCCCATGATCAGGTAGTGTTGGAAACCGTTAAATACATAATAATGTTATATATACTGCTGGATACATAATAATGAACAAAAAATTGATTTATCTTCATTTTTCAGCCTTCAGAGTTATATCCCATAAGCTTTGGCTGCAGGGTAATATTTCATTCATTAGTGATAATAAACATATTTACTCTCTCTTCCAGTCCTGATACAGTTATTATTTGTGTAAGAAACAGAATTAGTTAAGTTAGAAATCTTCAAATAAACACAGGAAGGCTGTAGGAAGGGACTGACTATTGAACATGAAGAAGAAATAGAGTTCTCTTTTTTTGTTTTGCTTTATAAAGACTTTTTTAATTGATATGAGTTTAGATAAAATCAGCAAAATTAATGTCTCTCAAAAGCCTCATCAGAAAAAAAAACCACAATTTAATCAAAATATTAATTCTAGATGATGAATTATTCAAAGCAGCAATCACCGGAGAGAATTCTTAAAAGGACAGAGACATATAAAATCTCTTTTTTTTTCCCTAGGGACCAAATAACAACCAAATTCTAAACAAGAGTCCATTTGGTGGTCATATTTGATACTTGAAAGCATGCCGTAGCACAAACAAACTAGTCTGTACGTGTGACATCCTTCCCAGTACAACCAGCATTTAGAAAGGTGGAACCAACTGCACTTTTACTGCTGTAATTAGGAGAATTCTCAGAAGCAAAGGAAGAATTAGATTAATAAAGGAGCTGGAGAAAATAAGTGAGAATAAATTATGGCAATCTAATACGCATAGAATAATAGAATGGTCTGGGTAGTAAGGAACCTTTAAATGTCATCTAGTTCAATCCTGCTCCAAGAAGCAGGGATATCTTTTACTAGATCAGGTTGCTCAGAGCCCTATTTTAAGTTGTTTAATTTGGAAAAAATGGGAAATCAGATATGATGATAATGATGATATTATTATTATTATTATTATTCTCAAAGAGGAATGAAAGGAACATATTTCACCTGAACCAGTATCAATCCCCATAGTAATACTGCAACGTTTTAATCACTTTGAAAACAAATCCACAGTGATACAGTCTAAACAACTATTTCAAAGATACTGCCAAGCTAAGGTGTCTTCAACACAGCATTGCCAAGCAAGCACAGGCCACTTAGAAACATTTTTAAAAACAGCAGGTGGGAGTTCCTTTCTTGAGTGAGCATTCTAAAGCTCAAAAAACAAAAATATATTCCTTCCAAAATTTCATAATGTCCAAACTAGGAATCAAATACTTCAATTTGTAATTATTTTCTAACAAGGTAACGTACGATTAAAAAATGTACTGCTTCTCTCCCATGTCATTACCAGCAGCAGCAAGTAATCCTTCCTTATGTGACTAACTCAGCCAGCAGAAATGGATGAAGAAGGTATTCACTAGAAAAGGTTCAGAGGACCTGCCTTCAGAAATACAAGCAAAGCCTACAGAGAGAGGTTGATGTGATACAGGCAGCCATGGCTGCATATTTAAGTAACATCTTTGGGGCCTTTTCTTCCTCTTTTATGAAGGAACATGCTTCCAGCATTCCCAGCAGTTTGGAGGAATGTAATTGCATGCTATTACTTAAAAACTATGTGATTACTGTGCCACTGACTTCTGCATAACCCAGCCTGTAATAAAAGTGATAAGAATAGCGTTAATTATTTTTGAAATGGTTTTTGCAATGCATCCATACTGATGTGGTTTAAAATGTCTGACTAAGCTCAAGACACTTTACATAAAGGTTTTGTTTTCTTCTAACAGTACCAAACAACATGAAAACTCCCTCCTGTGTGCAGAGATACAGCCCAAAAGTTCCATCTGACCGGGTCACTCAGCTCTTAAGCAGAACTTTCAAAGACTGTAAAAGAAATGTCCTATCGTGTCTCTGTAAGCGAGATGTATTTAATGCAAAGAAAAGTCACAGAAGAAAAAGCTTAACAAGAAGCTGCACAAATAGAAAGTGATAAGTACAGTTAAGCCTCTGCAGTTACTACAGAATGTAACTGCAATAAGAGCTAGAAAAGTCAAACGATCCAGTCCCAGCTGTTAAAGGCAAACAAACTGTCCCTTTCATAACAGCATCAATTGCTAGAGGAAATCTGACTTTTAACTACAGGGGGAAAAAAATGCATGAACAGAGAATATAAAGTTTAACACTTCTTTCTTCCTCAGACCTATATGAAGCACTCAGAACCTTTCCCCACAACAAGCTTGATAATATTTCATTTGAGAGTAGCTGTAGACCATTACTTTCTGAATCCAAAAATATTTTCAGTTTCTGATACTAAACCACTCTCAAGATGCAGACATGGTTTCACTTTTCTGGAAATTCCCTGCCTTTCAGACTTCTAAATTCAACCCCACAAACAAAAACAAACAAAACTTTAAAAACGAAAGGCTACCCCTACCCCAAAACCCAAAGTTTCTGGGCTTGAGAGACATGTCAGCACATCAGATTCAAAACTATAAGTCACTCACTGCACAGACATACTCCAAGCAGTACAAAAAAGTACTGGTTTTATACCATGCACATTTATGGAGAGGAAGAAAGAGAGAAAATTCCCATCAAGAGTTTGCCCCAAGAGCTTCAGCAATCTGGGCTTAAGCCAAGCATCTCTTCTGTTTATATATTTTAGTTATGCAATGTAACAAGTGAAAAGAAACATGGATTTTTTTTTAAATATATCAACACACGACTTAACTCCCAAGGCAAACAATTCCCATTCAACAGTTATAACTCACTGTTACAAAAAAAGCATTAAGTAACTATAGATTAACACATGGTTCTTCTAAGGAGGGACAACAAAAAAAGGGCTGCTGTTGTCACAAGATTGAGACACGGGCTGCTCTACGCTGCTGTTTATACCAAACAAAAAGAGAACAGAAACACAATTCTACATTTAATTTCATACTGAATGTCTTCCAGGTTAACTCTGACAAAAGCACATTAATGCTCGAAAGACTACTTTTTTTCCTAGAAAAATTAGTAGAACAAGCAAGCATGTAACAAGCAGGTACTATCTATACATACCACACACAGCTCATGCTTGTACAGCACATACTTACACAACACATAAATACTAACATACCGCAAATCAACCAATTTTCTCCCCCCATACATAATTTTGTTTTCCAACAGTTTGGATCAATATAAGATCAAACCAAACAAGCTAAATTTCTGGATTTCCAAACTATTTATCTCATATGATGGCATGTCTTTGCTAGACTCCAACTTTTAAAAAGCAATGATAAAATGTCTTGCTTGGGAAGAAGCTGAAAATCATTCTTCTAACCACATTCAGTTCCACCACCATGCTCTCCTTTCACATCTGTTACTGAATCAACTAACTGTTACCACGGTAGCTCATGCTATCAATTCAAGGTAGTTTCATATATCAGGTTTCCTTCATATTTCTCTTTTATTGGTATGATGATATAGGTGTTCACACCGACCAATGTGAAATCCACTCAGCAACAGCAACCAAGTGACAAAGCTAAATGACAATTGCATATGACATCTACCACACATCTGGGACATACACTCTGTTCTTCATACCTGGGACAGACACAAGCAAGCAGTCAGCACATATGCCTCCACATAAAGGAAGGCCTAAATACCCTCATGTGCAGGAGTAGTCAAGAATTGCGATTCATGTTATCATGTGTTTGCATGCAGGTATAGCACCTGCTGTTTTGTGGGACAAGAACAAGTGACTACACGTCTCCTCCTCTGCTGTTACAACACAATTATCTTCAGCAGGCAAATGGGGACACAAAAGGGCATGCGGAGGCAGCACACTAAAGATCTCAGGAATACTCTAAAATATTCTTCTAATGCGGGTTTGTACTATTCTGCCTCCTCACATGTAAAGGACAGATTAGGTTCCAAGCCCTGGCATAAACAGGGGCAGGAAAACAGGTATGACCCTTTGATCAGTGTCTGTCTGCTTAGGTGAGAAATAAGTGTGCCTTTTTCCACGTTGGAAGGAAAGTGTTAGGGCAAGGTAAACATAGACTGGATGGATACACCTCATGTCACCATTCCTGCCTGCAGATTTATGTAATGATGATGTCCCCCACTGCAGAATATGTACAGTGCCTGTGAAGACTGCAATTTCTCTTCATATTTGCCTTGGAAGATAGCACTGCATAGAGTTGGTGCTTGTGGCTACGTGACTGTAAGGACACAAGGATGGATGTGAACCCCAGAGCTGAACAAGTGTCATTAGTGAAAGGTAGTATGCTCTCTGGGGTAGCTGCAAAGAAACGTTTTCCTATGGACATGTCTCCACCGATGGCATGCAAACAGGTGATATGTCCGGAGGCACATGAGTATCTTAATGTGGTTACATGCTCCGTGCCTGGCGGGTCCACCCACGAGCAGCAGGGCAGAAGAGGCAGGTATCCACCTTGGCACGTATATGTATTCCTCCCGCAGCTGAATCAAAGGTGGGCTGACAGCCACCGCAAACCTCAGCAGTCAGGGAAGGGTGGCACAGAGACGCACATTCCCCAGAGGGAGAGACGGACAGGTGCGAGCAAGAATTCCTCACACACATACACAGACATTCCCCCAGTTTGCCACGGGAGAGCCAGCCCTGCCTCACCAAATGCAGAGCTGGGGGGATGGAGAGCAGCGTGCGGAGATCCAGCCATATGGGAGCAAACACCTACCTCATACACCAAGGCGGGGGGGGAATAAAGAAAGCACAGGGTCCGCGGAGGGAGGGGGGTGCGCTCGGTTTCCGCATGGGGGTTGGCCCGGGGGAGGGCGAACGAAAGAGTGGGGAATGGGTGTTCGCCTCTCAGGGAGCCTGGGGGGCACCAATGCCCGAGGGGGCGGGGAGGGGCATCCCCGGCGATTAAACCACCGTCCGCCTCCCTTCTCCTCCGGCCCCGGCAGAGCCCGGCGCCGGCCGCCCCCTCCCTGCGCCCCCGACCCCTCGCCCGGGCTCACCTGCCCGCACCGTGTCCGAGAGGTCGTGGCTGAGGGCGGCGGCGCTGCGCGGGAACTCCTTCAGCTTCCTGCCGCTCAGGTTGAGCCCCCCGGAGTGCGCCGCCTCCTCCAGCGCCCGCTCCAGACCGCGGTTCAGCGGCGCCTGCAGACCCAGCGCCCCGCTGCCGCCCACCCCACCCGCCGGCGCCAGAGCAGAGGCGGGGAAGGGCTGCGACTCGCCTCCCAGCGTCGCCATCTTTCCCTCGCCGCCGGGGTTACCCGAGAGGGCCGCCCGACCTTCCTGCCTCCCTCCCTATCTCCCCGTGTCCCTCCTCCTCCTCCTCCTCCTCCCGCTCGCGGTGGCGGGGGCGCGCGGCACGGGCGAGGCGCGCCCACTGCGCATGCTCCGCCCCTCCCGGCACCGCGCCCCGGGGCCGTGCGCGGGGCGGGGCGGCGCCCTCTAGCGGCCGCCTCTGCCTCTGGAAGTGCGGGAGGAGAGGTGGCGGGAGTGGGGTTTCTGCTTTGGCTTTGTGTCACCACATTCCCTTGTAAAGCCAGCCTGGGAGGCCTGCCCACCGCCTATTCGGGCTCCTTCTCCCGGCACCCACCAGAGCTGTCCCGCCGCACGGTTCAGGGGCTGGATGGGCGGCGATCCGCGGCTGGGCGGTGTGAGACCGCAGGCAGCGTGCTACGGAGCGGCATTCCTCTTTTGGAAGCTGAAAGCTGCAGTAGCTGTTGCCACCGAGCGAGACCCGGGGGAACATCTGCCCTGGAGAAGGGCTTTCTGTGGCTTGCCTCTCCCGCAGGGGCTGGTTCACACCTGTGTGTGGCTCCCGGGCACAGCCTGCCCGGGAGAGACCCTCGAAGGTGTGAGTGTAGTGACAGACCAAGACCAGGAACTGCAATCCGTTCAGTTTTCAATGGGATAAAGATTCTGAGAGGGCGAAGTCGCTGGGTTTGGTTAATTTCCCCCTCTCTCTCTGCAGCTTTGCAAAGCTGAGCCCAGGAGTGGGAGAGGAGCGGGGCTGCCTGTTCCCACAGGGTTTACAGAGTTCAAAGCTAAAAAAGGACTAATACGTCATCACCCATGCATGACCTGTGTTTTACAGACCATTACATTTCACTCAGTTACCCTCTGTTGTGATCGATGGCTGACGTTAAACCAAAGCTCCAGGAAGTTCAACCTCTTGAGTGCTACAGGGACAAGTAAGACCAAACTGCCATAAGGAAATAACCCTAAGCTTCTGAAGAATGAGAGACATCATAGTGAGATTAGCAGTGATAACCAGAAACAGCACTGGGAGACAAAGGTGTTAAGAAAAAGCGAGAAAGGATGTTAGAGGTGAACCTTTTCACATAAAGGTATCATAACATCCATTAAAAACTTGTTATTTATAATTAAGATTTGCTCTCTATCAGCATTTTTCATTTAAGTTTTATATGCGTAGCATCACTGCAGAAGTGTTGCAGGCAACAAGTGTTTTTAAAGAAATGCCTTAAGGTAGATGGGTAAAAGGGGGTTATTTTACTATAAGTAAATACCTTTTACTACACCTTTACTACTACCTTTTTACTACACCTAAAATACAAGCCCTGAGCATAAACTCCAGTGCAAATTCCCCTTAAATAAAGTTGCCAGTTTTCCATTTTTGAGGCAGATACTTAGGGTTTTGGCATGACTAATTCAGTGTGCTACCTGTTCAAGAAAATTTTGGATACACCAGAGAGCAATTCTTGACACCATTCCTTGCAACAGCCCCTAAATCAACGGTTACCACCACAGCAGTTGTGCCCAGATATCACACTGCTTTTCACAAAGCCTGTTGGTGGGTTATTAAGATACTATTTCCCACAAATTTCCACTAGCGACAGCATGTTTTGGTTTTAAAAATGCTTAATTTCAGCATGTTTTGGTTTTTAAAATGCTTAATTTCAGCTTGTGTGCAACCTCTGTGTTACTAATGGAAAGCATAAAAAAACAGATACATAGCTCAATCTTTTCAGCAATTTAAAGAAATGTAGGTTCCCTCTTATAGCAATGCAAGGACAGCCAACAATAATCAGGGATCAAATTTGTTTTAAACTGCTTTTTTATCTGAGCTGCTGAGGTGCAGGCATGACCTGTGCTTATCAGATACTGTGTTGAAATTTCTGGAAGTAACGCTGTGAAGGCTGTTATGTTATCAAGATTGTATACAGAAAAAAATTACATAGCACTGAAGCTGTATATTGCCTTCACTTTCTCTCTTCTCTGCCTGAGCATTGTGCCAGATCTAACCGTGTTCCTATAGATACAAAGGATTAGAAACTTGAAGCACTAGAGAAAAGGAAAAGACCAATCACACCAGCACTGGTTCTCTACCTATGTGAATGTATATAGAAGGTAATATATTGCCTTTGGTCGGATCACTAAGTGGGCATATCCTGCCACAGCATCGAAGCCAAGCTAGTGGCAAGCTGTAACTGCAAGCAGCCCTTCAATTCCTTTGCTCCACCTACATGATCTCCCCAGTTCCTATGTGACAGTATTTGCATTTGTCCGATTCTTCGATGAAACCTACAGCGGCTTAAAAGTTAAGTGTAGAAGGAAAAGAAAACCATGGATAGTCTTCGGCAAACAGATATGAGTGTAACAGAGGAGAGAAGGAATGCAGAAGGAAGGCTTATGGGTGGTATAAGAAAGAGAAGTTTCAGAGATGACTTTTCTGCATTGGGTCACACATAATATCTCTGGCAAGAAAAATCCTGTCAAAAATACCGAAAAATACAGAAAGTACCATAGCTAAGGGAAACATGAGTGTTAGAGTCTCAGAGTGAATTTCTGTCACTCGAAATTGGCAGAAAAGAGGCAAATAACAAGGTCCATGTGTCTTCTGAAGTAACGAGGGCTTCTGTGCGGGGAGCTGGTGCCTCACAAGGTAGCATGTGACCTCAGTGTGGGTACCTGTCCTTTTCTAGACATGGGACTTTCACAGCGTGGAGCAGGAGAACTTTATTTCAACATACAGATGTTCACCTCATGCTCCGTGTGTTCTAAGATAATGCTGAAGAAGCAAGAGCATAAAGCAGCTCATACAGAGAGTACAGCAAGGCTTTCTTCATGTGAATATCCCAGGTGGACAGGCTGTCCGTTGTGGAGACAGAAACAACACACACACACACTAAGTCAAATGTCAAAGAGAAAGTGGGTGTCATTCAACTTGCAAGGCTACCTCCATTTGCTGCCACACAAAACAACAGCCACAGCTCAAGCAACATTAGACACTCTTGGTAGCATGACCACAACATCACCAGGACAAGGAAAATCATTAGATAAATCTCAAGAGAAAAAGTATGCAGACTGAAGCCTCATGTGGCACAGAATAAAAGATGCTCCTTTCAGTTAAAGCACAGACTCCTGACCCTGCTCAGAGCATTCCTAGCATGAGCAGTTCATAGCAGACACACCAGGAGAATGACTAGCCTACACAGAGCAGACAATGAAAGGTGAGGAAGCTGTATCAGGAAACAGCACAGAAAAATCCATCTATATAGCACCTGCCTTACAGAATACTCAGGAAAGGGGAAAAAAAGCAGGGGGAAAGAAGAGAACAATTAATTGATAGGAATCAGGAAAGATAGGGAAGCTTATATATAGAGCAGGAGCTCAGAACGTAGGTAAATAGTCACTGCTCAGAAGACACACAGGGTTCATCTTTATATATATTCAAGCTGGCTCACTATATAACGGGACAGAATTATTTAATTGCTAAAGAAAAAGAAGCACTTCTTCATCCTGGTGACTGGGACAAGCATTGGTAACTGAGGAAAGCATCTCCCTTGCTGTGTCCTGAGACCTAACAGGTAGGCAAGCTCCAAACACATACTGAGTGATAGTTGGTGAGGGTCAACTGCCACAGGATCGATCCCAAATGGCACCACATACACTAGACATGTTGGGAAGGTTCATTGTCACTGCCATAGGTAGCAATGCTGCTGTACAGACGTGAATGCAACACGACAGAAGTTGCAAGAGATCATGACCACAAGCTCAGCTCTTAGCTAAGAGGTCACGGAAATAGACCTAGGGGTAAACTAAAACTAACATGAAACTTAGTATCACTGAAACACCTGAACTGACTAAAGAGTTAAAGGCAATACAGTTTTACTCCCATAACTGAAATATTAATTTAGTTTGCATTATTAGTTGTTAACTAGAAGCATTTCTTCTAAGTTTCTCAGATGACCTTGAAACATGCAATGGGATAGTGGTAACTACAGCCACACTTACCTTGAATCAACTTCAGCAGAGGTTCAGGAGATTGTAACTGTGATGGGAGCCTTGCTCTTGAAACAGGAAGAGCTGATAGGCCTTTGAACCATGGTCAGCAGGATATAACTAAACTGGTTTGCCCGTGTGAAAATTTGAAACAGCATCTGGTAGGGGAAGAAGTCATCAGAGTAAGATATAACCTGTCTTTTAATAAAAACAGAGAAGAAAATTCATTATTGTCAATAGCAATGAGACAGCATCTACGGAGAGACATTGGCAGCCTCACAATGCCTCCAGTGTATGCTGTTGAAATACTACAGTTTATATGTCTCTTGCAAAAAAACTACACCAACCTGATTTCCTACCCCCACCAGACTATTAGCACAGACACGTGAAATGGAAACAGAAATAGAGTCCTCAGTCTATTGCAAAATCCAGAAAATGCAAGGAGATAAAAGACATCCACCAAGGAGTTGAATTTGGGTTTCTATGTGAAACATGCAGGGCAAAGATTTTGTAAGCCCCCTGTTAATGATTATGGGAAAGACAGCAAATAAAATGCTTCATATCCATGTTAAAAAAGCAGCAGGGACCAAAGAGAACTACTGCCTGATAAGCAGTTTTGATATAGAAGGAGAAAGTGAAGGCCTAAAGGCCAAAAGCAGGAGGGGAAATGAAAGAACAATTCTACCAAAATGCAAGCCTAAATATTTCCCTACAAACCACACAAACAACCTCCCTGGTACAAGCAAGTTCTCGAGACATCTGGGAACTCAGTAGGAGCTGTGAACCAGCACCAGTGTTTGCAAACTACTCACCTGACTTAAATCAGGTAAGTAATTTTAATGGGCCAGTGCTATGTTTATGCCTTGTCCTCTCTCAGTCCAACCATGTTACCCATACCAATTGACTGGCAGCAATAAATGTGAAGGTAAAATTGCAAAGAGGGTCTTTGGACACCTGCCACTGGGAAAAAAAAAACACACCATCCATGCAGTTCCAGAATGGGGAATTGTAACCAAAAACATGTTAGTAGCCAGATATGCTTTGATAATGCTTACAAATATGAATCCATGTAACAACCAGCACCTCTCTACCCAAAAAGTGTTTCACCCCCAAGGGGTATTTTTGCTTTCCAAATATTTCTCCCAGGCCACTGAAGCAAGAGTTATTTGCAATAACAGCACCATCAGAATAAGGCTTTTCCTAGCAAAGAGTAAGCTCCTCTTTGGATGTCCCAACAGCTCGCAGAAACCAGCAAGGATGACAATATGGAATATTTTATGAAGAGCAAGTAATGTGGACTCTCAGGTTAAATCACTTGGTTTAAATCACTTTTCATTAAGTGAAGCTGTACGTGTTAGAGGTAGAGAGATTTTGGCCCATATGGTAATGTTGCCCTGGAACAGAGCCAAGGGAAGTGCTTGACTGGGAAGGGATACTCAGTATAGTTCCTATTTCAAGAACTGTGGGCTGTATGACTAGGGAGAAAATGTGTATCTCAGAGCAGCAATTGATTCTTTTCTATTTCATATATGATGCTAGAGCAGCTGATAGTGTCTTGCAGATACTGAGCTGATGAAAAATAATTTAATTCCACATTTGCACTTAGTCTGGTACGCTGCAAGTACTGTAGGACAGCTCTTGAAAAACAGTGGCAAAGAATCAAGATCAAAGTTTACCATTTAACTGCTATTTATGTCCTCATTCCTTCCATAAAGATCAAGGCATTCAGCACTTCATATTAAACTTCCCAAAACCAATACTTTTTACATAACTACCAAGAAATATAGCATTTTCTGGTTTATTTGAGAGAAAAACAAGTCAACTTGTTTCATCATAAATCACTAACATATCTAAAATTACTGTAATAACTCTATACTAAGTAACTTTATAAGCAATATTTTAGAGGTATTTTACTCCCAGTTACAGAATACAACACTTTATTTAGAGCAATCTTCTCTTCTTCCAGCACATAACAATGCCTCCATTCTGTAGACATCAGTTCCCAGCTTGTGAGCTGAATCACTGGAACCCAACATGGGTTGGGCTTGGGCTGGGGTGCAGCCCAGCCATGCTGGGGTGAGAGAAAAAAAAAAAAAAAGGTGAGAAGTGTTCTTATAGGTGTGGCTTTGCTACTTCACCTCCAGGAGAAAGGACTTACCAGCAGTACACCACAAGCTTGCAGCATCTGGGAGGTAAGCAGAATTCTCACACAGCAGACTCTTGATGCTTTCCAGTGAAGTTTGGATCTTGCAATCACAATGGGAGGATATGAACTTTCCACCACTCCAAAATCTCATGTGCTAGGTACAAGTGACCAGACATAATAGGAGCTGCATGGAAGCCACAAGCAGGACCAGTGCTCAGACGAACCCTGCTAGATAGGTAGCTTCCCTCCAAACTCCATAATGTAACTTGTCCCTTGTCCCTGTCCCTTTTCAAATCATGCCATTGTATGACCACTCCTCAGTCTTGCCAAAGACAACACTTGTAAGAAGCAAAGTAATAGACTTTTGTTTAGGGCAAAAGTTCCTCTTATTTTTATTAGAGTAAAAAATGCTTGACATTCCTATAAAAGAACTCATTGCCCTATACTGTGCAAGAAGACAGATACTGGCCATAATTCTTCCATTATAAGTATTAAATCATATTTCATACATACAGACCTGCATGTTTAGCTACTGAGTGCACATGGTGAATTAAGAGGCATAATTTCAAGGAGCATGATGGAAATAATAGATTCCTCTTGGGAAGAAAGAGTATGCAGTATTCCTAGGAAGACTGACTGCAGAAGTCAACTCAAAAATTGTTCATATGGGTAAGCCCAGGTTCTTGCAGTGCTGGGCAGACAACACTCTTCCCTTTACCTCCTGCTTCTCCAGATATAGGCTGTCAGACTGGGCAATGCACACCCAGCAGAATACATTTCCTTCTCACTGGCAGGTGGAGTTATAGCCTGCTCTTGGGCATGGAAAAAGAAAGGTGAACTTATTAACTGCAGACTTTCATATCCTGCATGTAGTGGAGGCCAGGAAGGTGTCCAGGGATGGGTGGTGGTCTAGCCAATTTCTTGGAATGTTTTGGCTCCTAGGAGATACGAGGAGATCCTCCCATGCTGCAGAATGTGAATTAAGGGTGCTCACCTTTATGCCGAATCTGTCTGTAAGGACCTTTATCTTCTCAATGTGCCCTCTTTTAAAGACAACTACCTGAATGTCCTTTTCTCTTCTCTCCCAGTTTTGTTTGAGGCATCTCGCTCACTTTGTGCCTTCAAGTATTTCTTATAATTAATGTCTCACGCTTTAACAATAGGAGCTGAACACTGAAATGGCAGAGCTGAGTGAAATTATGTGGAGAGAAAGGGAAGGAAAAGCAATTCTCCACCCATTCCCCATCTGTGATCCTTATATCACTGTTAATATGTAAAACACAGAGCAGTCTGTACAGCTTATATTACATGTAGCAGTTAGAGAAGGAAAGTTTTTTTCCATGTGTTGCCTGTGACACTGAAAACACTGCTACTACTAAATCACCCAGTAATGCAGATTACTTGTCCTCAGTGGTTCTAATAAATGAAAGAGAAACAGCAGAAGAAGTTCCTGAAAAAGGCCTTTCAGGGAACTTGCTACCTCTCCCTGAATTCATTTGGGCATATAGATCGCAATGGGAGCCTAGAAAGCTGTTTAGAAAGGATGAAAACAGCTAGCAAACAAAGTGAAACAAATGTTCTTAATACTCTGAAGAAAAGGAAAAGTAAGAGGGAAAGTGCTGGTCAAGGAAAGCATTCAAGGCCTTCCATGAGAGGAAGAGATAGAAATTATTTTAACAGAAAAAATGAAAATAGAAATTAAAGCTCGAGACCAGTGCTTTCCTGTTTTGTTGGGTTTTGTTGGGGCTTTTTCCCACAAAAAAACATTTTTAGTTGTCCACATTTGCAAAGAAACAATTTATTTTTCCAAGATATTAAGCTGCAAAATTGTTAGGATGATTGCTACTATAAAGCTTCTATATTATAGAAGCTTCTACAATGCTACTATAATATCTTGTGCTCTGATGAGATACCATTCTCTGTAATTACAGTTCCACAAAAATGGGGCATGTTTCATAAACTGTTTCAGAAGTTTTGTTCTGAGGTCATAAATCCCCTTTCTTTTTGCACATACAGCACAGCTTAAGCTCATAGAAACCAGCAGCAAGCTCCTCACACCTTTCATCTGTGGCCACTTGCTTGTCCTTCAGGCCAGCCAGTCCTTTTGCAGCAGCATCTCTTATGTGAGATGCCTCCCTATCTCTCTCAGAAAGCACTGCCCACCAGTGCTGGAGCAGGGGGAGCTTTTGGTCCAGTCCCTGAGTGGGTTTGACTTGTTCAGGGCAAACTTCTAGATGTCTATAGACCCTTCTCAGACTGCCTTTGTGTGGATGATTATGCCAAGTGTGCCTGATTTTGGACACTACAGTTTGTTAAAACCGGGATTCAGGATACCCACATTCACAGAAAACTTATAAAATATCTTTCCTGAGCTGTGTTGGAGGCATATATGCTAGGCACTTATTCACAGCAAGACTGTATCTTTCACAGACAGCATCTCCAAATTGCCCAACTTTTGTCAGGCTGTGGAAATTTAACCAGAGAAGTGAAGAATATTGACTTTCAGACAAGCATGTATTTAAAGGCTAATTACCAGGTGTGCCTCATATTTGCAACATATCTGCAATAAAAACTCTGAAAATTGGCTAGTGCTCATGTTTTTAACAGAACACCACCCAGTATTAAGTCAAAAGCTTTAATAAATGTAAACATATTACAGTGCTTTTATCAGCTAACTCTATAAATTCCTCAAGCATGAAATCAAGCTTGCTTTACAATAACTCATTTTCATTAATCTATATTGATGGCAATAATTATATTTGTATATGTCCGTTCTTTTGAAGACTCATATAATTTTTCTGTCATTTTGCCTACAACTGATGTCAAGCTAACCAGCCTATAATTAGTGGCTTGTCACACCCTCTGAATTCTGGCACAGACTCAGCATTTTCCCAGTCTTCTGGGATTTGTTTATGATTCCAAGGTGTTTTCTGAACATCTTTAATTGCTGATGCATTGAAAGTTGTATATGGCTCTGCTAGGATGCAATCATAAATCTTGCTGTTTTCTGAACAAAAAATACTTTTATTTTTTCTGTCTATTCTGCATTACTGATAACAGTTTTGTCTGCTGTTTCTAGTGATGGGCCTAAACCATCAACATTATTCCTAGTAGTTGAAGGTTTTTATATTATTCTTGGCTGTCATTTTCAGATGTTCTTTTCTGAAATACTTCCTGACTTATTTTCAGCACTTGATGATTTCTTACTTATATGTATTGTTCCATTTTTTCACTGTAGAAATTATGTCTTTTCTGCAACTGATTTCCTTCTGCCACTGAATTATGACTGATGTTTAGTCCCTCCTTGACCAATGGGAAAATGTGACACTTTTCCATCTGAAAACTTCTCTAAAATAACTTTCCATATTTATTTTCATTTTTCTACCTCTATTTTACTTCCCACACACTTTTCTCTTAATTCACCCCCACTTCAGGAATTTCATTTTCAGGGTAACTGATACAGATATGGTGGTCAGTGTGCAGTGCTTGCCCATACTGAATATAGTCAGATCATGACCATTGGCCCTGAGGCAACTGAAGCTTTCCAGTGTAGCCATTAATTCTTTTTTATGAACAGAGACTGTAACATAAATCCTGAGCCAACAATTAAATTAAAGTCACAGAGATTCTATGAACTCCAGGAGTTCCTGAGTTTTGAATATCTGTTTTTTACAACAAACCCCCATATTCTTCTAAAATAATGTAATGGGGAGAAGGCAGGAATGCAGAGAAATTGTTTCCCTATTCTTCCTTTTTTAAAAACCCTGAAAATACTGATTCCCTGCCCCCTGATTTTGCCTTCAGCGGAATAGTCAGCTCCAAGGCCGGAGCTAACTGGCTCACCTAGTGCCAGAGGTCTGTAGGACACTGCACAGTGTTTGGAAGGTGATTGTCTTCTCAGTGGCCCTGTCCTAGAGAGCACAGGCAAGAACCAAATCTGTTTGTGGACTAATCAAAGTCTATGGCTCCTCTCATGGGTTTCCCCTAGACTTTGCAGGGATCATTTATAAGAAGCCACATCTTTTCCTCTTTAGCCCTTCACAAATTTAACCTCTTCTGCTCCCAGCCCTCCCAGCCTCATCTCTTCCCATTCCTGGCTACTCATTTCCAGTCCTAGTCTCCTACATTTTCTCACCCAGCCCAAATCTCCCTTCATTATCACATTCTCCCCTTCCTTTATCCTTGTCCAAAATTGCTCATGTGTCCAAGCTTTATTTCTGATTTTTTTTCCTATATTTAAACCAAACTTCTCCCTCCTCACTACCACCAGCCAGACAAAGAGGGACATTAAGAGGCCAGGAAAAACAGAACCAAAGGCCATTATAGCCCAGAGTTGCAATTACACAGTCCAGAGGGAATGATGTGCAGCTCAGGCAGACTTTTCAAGGTCTTTAGCACACAGCTGCAGCAGAGACTATGAAGCATGTGCTAACTGCATTTTTTTTCCTGAAAAGGTCTACAACTTGGCCATATTTGGGCCCATTTTTCTAGAGGTACAAAGTATACAAAACTCATCTATAGTTAGTTTCATGTCCCTCCTGTAAGCTTGGGGACCAACTGGAGTTTCCAAACGAAAGGCAGAAATTAGCATCATAAGACAATAGATATTTTCTAGCCACATTCTTGGAAGGGACTGAACTGTTTTATTTATGCACTTAAATTTCAGCTAAATGAGCAGATGCCCAGCAGGGAAACTTTTATTCTCAATTGTTGCCATTTGGCAAAGTTATAAGCATAGAGAACAGGAGCTCACCATGGAAAACATTGGACAAACAACAACAGACAGTGCCACTATTAATACAAATATTTTTTATTTTTAGATTTCCTATAAAATCTTTATTAAGTATGCAGAGAATTCTCTACTGCAATTGCATGCACATTTGACTGAAAGCTCTGGGGAATCAATGAGAGCTAGTAGCACCAATAAAGTGCAAACCAACTGCTGAGATAAATACAAGCTGAAGAGATTTTGGAGGCAGATTTATAGTAATAAATAGTATGTTATGAAATCGTACTTACCGGTTAAAAAATACTGGAAAAGAAGGCAAGACAAAATGCACTGGAAAGCTAAGGGAAGTAAAGCCTCAGTACCTTTTAGTTGAGTTTATATATCCCTCCCCACTACAGTAACCAAAAATCTATTTTTGCCACATGTAAGAAAATGAATAACAATGAGACTACTATAAGGATATGAACACAAAGATAAACAGAGAATAGGAAATAAGAGAAACATGTAGAAATTATCAACTTGGGACAAAGCATTGTGCCCTAAGATTTATATTAATGTAATTACACAGGTGGACAGGCAGCAGTGAGAAGGGATGGAAAGTTCATTTTCTGTGTTCCAATAATCACTAAATAATAAGAACATTAAGATGCAGCAGATGTACATTGATAGAGTTTTCTTACATGTTCAAGTTCATCAAAACTGGGATCCTTCAGCCGGCTGAGAATTGCACCAGTCATGGCCAAGTGCAGCCCTCACCCCATGTTGTGCAGAGCTAACAGGTTACTCTTGACCTGGTTTTACTTACTAAAATTATCTACCTTAGGAATTCAGCTAGCCTTTGCCATTTGCCTCACACCATAATATTTGAGTTCTTAATAGCAATGAAGTGAGGTTGGGAAGTCTCATTTTATAGACAGGAATCTGGAAGAGCAAGACCAACACATTGCAGTAGGAGGTCTTAAGCAGGAATTAGGCAATAATTTCTGTATTTTTTTCCCCCTGTCCTAAAATTACTTGCTCAAAGACACAGAATAAGTGGCAGAACCCAAGTCTAGGATGTCCTACCCTGATGTTGTAGTGAACATCTTCCCTTAAAGCATGTACAGTTGTTGGCTTACTGACACTGCATTTCCACACAGAATGACAGTGTTTGAGAGTGTTCAGCTTCAGGAATGTTTGGGAAAAAATCTCTTGTGACAGTGTTGATTTGTCAAAACCAAAATATTTTCCTTGTGAGAGAAAAAAAGAAGAGTGGCAAGAAAATTTGCTGTTCAGACTGCTTCAGAACAGTTGCACTGAAGTGGTTGAATAACTCAGCTAGGAACAACAGTTGGAACTTTGTCAGAGGCAAGAAATTGAGCCTTATCTCCCATATCACAAGTGAGAAGATGCCTTTGGTTGATGAGCATCTTATAGTGATGGAGGTATGTTGGAAAGTGAATTTTCTCCTTCATGGAAGAAGAAAGATCTTCCTTCCCTGACTCTACTATGGCCACTGAGTAGGGTCTGCAAATCCCAATCAAGGATCAAAGTCATTTGCCTTGGGCTGGCTGCTGCCATAGCTGGGTCATTGCAGGCACCTATGCTATTCTTAGCACTTCAGCACTTCTATTCAAGGTCAGTTCAGTGCATCTGCATTGCACTTATGGCTTTGAATGCAGCATAGGCATATGCTCCAAAAGTGGGTCATAGAAGGATGATGAAAGCTAAATCATACAGCAGTTGTGTTCAGGACCTAATCCATTGCACTAAAACTCTCAGTGCACTTTGACCCTTAAAATAAGAATCTTTAAGTACTAAGAGAAGGTATTTTGTGCAATACTTGTTCAAAGAGATTTATGCTGTACCTAATCCCAGTGTAATTATTTTTAGGTAAAACTTTTGGAAATCATTCAATCCACAGCTATTAGCAAAGGTGAAATGTCTAGTCAGACCCCTTGCAGAGCCACTGCTTACCACAATTGTAAGACAGCCCCTGGTGTCAGGTGCTGTCATCCACTACTTAGGTACCCCAGCAACACAAAGATGAGTCCACAACATCCCTCCCTGCAATAGCAACTCCTTTCTCACTACATTTCCACCATTAGGACTCCCAAGGCAAGTGACATCCCACCTGTCCTAGCAGAATGGACATCTGAACACCTTCTGCAAAAGACAGAGGCCAGAGTGCAGGGCTTTTAACACAACAGAACTGCAGGCACAGTTTATAACATACAAGCAGGGAAACATCCAGAGACACTAGTTTAACTCTGAGTCATTACCGCCAAAACACGTGGAAACAATGTTTGACATTTCCATTTCCATTATATAATTCCGCTGTCTGGGGCTTTTATCAGTAATGTAGATTATGAGTACAGATAAATTCAGAGCAATATAGAAATGTGAGCCTGGATACTGATAATCGCTTGTTAGTTTTTAACAGACACAGCAACATAGCATTTAATTCCTCAGTGAAAATGACTCAGAACACATTGTTTCCAATGAGGCAGCTTAAAAGACATAATTAAAATAGATGTTCCGATGTTCAGTATCTTGCAAAAACTGGACTATGTGCATGCATCATTATAGCTGAATGCATTAGAATTTGAAAATTTTGGCAGAAATTTTTCCATTTAAAAGCAGTTGACTTCTATTATCCTTTGGATGCTTGGATGTATATATGTTTAATTAGTGCTGTTATTGCAAAATTATGATATTTAACTGATTAGGTTCTTCTTTACACATTATTACTGATAAAAATTTCCTTAAAGTACTATCTGTCAAGTGCTTTGAGAAAAGCAGGGAATTTTTGTTTGCTTCCAGTGGAATAGCACAAGCAAGAAATAGTCAGAACAAATAACATCCATGCTGCTGTTGGCCAGAAGCAATAATGCTGCTTCCAGCTCTGGGACCTACAACATCATTTCCATATTCCTGTCTATAAAAAAAGACAATGTGGTTCAAAACCCCTCACTAATAAAGAAAGTAATTCCTTTATTTATTGAACAGCAGCCTCTAGGATGGGGAAAGGCCATAACAGCTTTATTTTTATTATTGCTCAGCACATTTTTCAAGGTCTGAGACAGCCATAGACTTGCTTTTTGTGATGATCTCCATATTGCACAAAAATACAAGCTTGAAACTTAAGCTAGAGGCATTCCAGGAGAAATAGTCTCAGTAGTTCACGGATCATTGCGGTCTTAAAAGTAGCAAACATTCAAGGCACATAAAATACCTCCCCATTGGGATCAGATGTAATCAGTAAAGAGCTTTAAGGAAGGAAATTATAAATCTAAAGAGAACTAAAGGACTTAGTCATGAAGCAGAAAATTTTGTGAGATTCCACTACAATACAATGCACCTATGGAAAATTTGCCACACACCACATGGGTCAAGTACTGCCAGAAAGGAGCAGAGCAGCTTCAAGTTCTTCTGTCTCCCTACACCTTGCAGTTATATACAGACCTCCAAACCTTTATCTTTCTTACATCAGTACCTATGCCAACCTTGCATGCCTCCAATACATGGCAACAGATTGGTCTTTTATTACCTTTTCAGTGCTGTAAGGTCAGCTGTAAGGAAAGCAGAATGCTCTGCTCTCTACTGAGCTGAGCTTGAGCCTTATATCTTATCCTTCAGGGATTAAGGTGCTCAGGACTAAGAAACAAATAAGATAATCTTGGAAGGAAGGATCCTGTCCACCTTCAGCTTTACAGCAGCTATTGTAGGGCTGTAGCAATATTAGGGGTGGCTGGAGTTTAAATTGTGTTTTCCCAAATCACTCCCCAAGGTATTCCTCATCTACAGCTTCTCAAGGCTCCTATGATAGTTCATAAGGAGGAAGAGCAGCAAAGTTCAACCCCCAGGTAGATGTACAGCAAGGCTGCAGCCACAGGAAGTGACCTCTTCTTTTTTTTTAATACAAGGCACAGTGAGCATCACAGGGGAATTCTGGTAACTTTCCAGCCTTAAAAGGCTATAATGTTTGCTTTTAGTTGCAGTGCTGAAAAGAGCCATTACAATGACAGAGTGACTTTAAGAGCAGCTCCTTCCAGTGTCAGTGACAGCTTATTCAGTCCTATTTATTCTGCCTTCACCCCAGAGTTATCTGTGCAGCCATGCAGTGAGCCAGACAAGGAAATGGATTGAAGTTGATAGTAATTATTTTTTTTCTTTTTTATTTTAGAGGTGAGGAAGTCAGTCTGGGTGTTTCCACTGGAGGAGAAGATAGAAAAAATAGTTTAGGGAAGAACAAAGAGCTAGCAGGCTGAGTGAGAAGGCTGCTGCCAGCTTAACACCTCCATATGTGTCAATGACACATGGGACACCAACATTGCTGGCCGGAATACCACGTAGGCCCCCTAGCAGATTCCTTTTATCAGAAGAGTTTCGGGGGTTTTTTAATCTCGATTTTTATAGTGCATTAAAATCTCCAAATGAGTACTTAAATCTGCTTTAGCTTAGCGTTATATATACAGGACACAAAAAAAGAGAGGAACAGTCTGTTTTGATTAACAACTAATTTAATATTTCTTGGACCAAAGTCATTGATCTGTAGCAAATGTTGCTGCATTTATAATTCATAAGCACAGGGAGTGCCGAGTCCCACTACGAGGACAGAGGTGAGATTAATTAAGTGCCTTCGCTGTAAATTTCCATATGGCACCATGTTTTGTTTAGGTTGTTTTCTGGTAAGTTGATTCTTTACTCTGAATTTTCTTGGTTTGCTGTGTACACTTGTGCCATAAGGAAATTACTTCTGCGTTTCATTTTAACCCTTTGTAACCTATTTGTATTCCCAACCATCATCTCAAATGTATCCTTAGTTTTCTGTTTGACTTCAATCTTCCAAGAAATTTCCAGTTTTTATTTCCAGACAGAAATGACCCAGCTTAGAATAGCTTCAGCTGGCTGAATTTTGGTTAAGGACTGCCTCTGGTCGAATGCTGCCCTGTAAACATTTCCTAGCAGATGGGAGGGAGCATCACCTCCTCTGAAACAAGGATGCTCAGACAGACTATGAAAGGCTTTCTGAGCCTTGTTCACCCTTCTTCACCCTTCGGTTTGTTTTGGTTTTTTGTTGCTTTATTTTGGTTTCTTTTAAATCCAGTACTTAACAGAAGGAGTTGCTTTGTTTTACTGAAACATTTCTGCACTCTCAGAGGATTACAATTACACATGGGAGCTACTGCCAGGCAGCAACTCTACCTTTTCCCCGGGGCCTCACGCCTGCAGCAGGAGCAACCCTGCAACTGCTCCTGCAGCACACGGTGGGGCTGGAGGGGATAAGCAATGGTGCATGGAGGCAGAGCTATACTTCAGCCTCAGGGATCTACCACCAGAAGATTTGTTGCCAGGCTCCAGCATGTTTCCAGCTCCAAGCACCAAGATCACTTCCAGCAGCAAGTGGTCCCTTGGCAATGCATTAGCTGGGAAATCAAAGGGGTTCCTTGTAATGTGTTGGCACTGGCCAAAGGAGGATAATTCTTGCACTGTATGTTTTTCCTACATAAATATAAATTTATATATTATAATATTTTATAAGTATAATTTATATATTGCATGGCAATAAAAACTTAGAACTGAGAAACTTGAGCTGTAACTTGATCAAAACAATTGGACTCAATGAGTCTTTTTCAACCCAAACAATTCTATGATTCAAAAAAAAAAACCAAACCCAAAAACCAAAACCAAAACCAACTTCATTTTTTCCCAATCTGCATTTTTAACCTGATTGCTTATTTATTTTCTTTTTATTAAGTCTTTTTTGAACCAGAACTGAAAACAGGACTGAAACCCAATGTATAGATATTGGTTGAAAGCCATGGTTCAGTGAAGAATGATGTGATATGACATGACAGAATTTTGCCTGTTCCTTGCCCTTTGCCCTGCCTCTCTAAAGCCAAACTGAGATGTACTGATCTTCTTATTAAATCTTTATATGCCCATGTCGAAACAAATTCAGTCACAGCTGAAGCTGAATCAAGGGTTCATACCTAAATTTTGCAGGCTGCTATGGGAACGTATTGTCATCTGCTCAACAAACACAAAGTAAGAATGTGCTGTGATATGATTATTCCTCTATGAAAAGGACTATCTACATGTAGGATACTTAGAGGGCTCAGTTCTCCCTTCACTACCACTAACTGAACTCCACTGACCTCCATAAATCTACATTACCATAGATGTAATACGATGTATAGTCACTGTAGGCAGAGGGGTCTATCAGCTACAACAGGCCATGTCCCAGCTCATCCACTGAAAGCTGCCTTTCTGACAGCCTGCATTGCTCATCATTACTTCTTCACCCTCAAAAGATCCACTATTGAAGTGTGCAAGTTTAGAGGCCACTGAAAACATGTTCCAGTCCATGAGATACAATGAAAAATTATATAAAGAAATGTCAGATCATTAATTATAAAGTTCAACTCTTTCTTTTAAATTCTAGTGCTTTTGGCTGTTTTAGTTAGAGACTGGCTTATTTTGTAATAAAATGTTCCTGAAGTTCACTCCTCGAAAGCTCTCTTTTTTTTTTTTTCCCTACTGTTAGCTGCGTATGGGCTAAAGGTCAAGAATTTGGGTCTTTATTTACATTGGTTAAGTGGCAAAACAATACAGATCTAATATTGTCTAATCTTAGTTCAGTACAAATTAAGATGTGCTTGTTGAAAACCCCTAAATTTTCCAAGCTACTGCAGAAACATGTTCTTGTCTTCTTACCAAAGCCACAGAAAGTGAAAATTGGGCCACTGACGGAGAGTAGGAGCAGTACACAAAGGTTGGGCTTGCTCATATAGCATCATTATGTATCCAAGTGAGAAATGCAGAGGAGTCACAGATGTCTAAAACTGGCCTTTGTCACCCAAACCCAGAGTGGCAATGCTGGAAACAGCTGGTGAATTCCAAATCATCCCAGGGAGGATCACAGACTATAGAGAGGCTGTCTGCAATGTCAAAACTTCCTTGTCTGACTGAAGTGCTGCATCTATATGTGAGCAGCAGCAGCAGTACATTCTGGCTGTGCTGAACAGGTCACCATCCTGGAGCAGGGACTTCCTCCAAGCCTCATGAGCAGCTGGGTTGGAAAGTCCTCTTTGAACTGTTGCTGGCATGAGCAACAGTGGCCTTCCATGCTAAATGTAATGGAGATGTTGCTTTCTTTAAAACCTGGCCAAGTACTTCAGGTCCTTTATTGAACTGGACCCTGAGTGATCACCCTCCTCATTGCACTTGTTCCCCACTTTCTCTGCCTGGTGCATATGCCAGATGAATGAACTGCCCATGAGATCGTTCCCTGGCATAATTCAGCCAAAACTAGCTGCATTCACTTAAAAAATATCATAAATAGGCCTTTTCTATTCATGCATGACACATTCATCTGAAAGAGGATTGCTTGGGAGTGAATGTACGAGCAAACAAACCATCTGTCCAGAGATGGCAGGGAAGAGTCAGAGACACAAAAGCAGACAGAACTCTCTGTCTACGCCAAAAGCAAGGCAGAAGTTTTGATGGGTCGTTGTTGCAAGACCAGTGCCACATCTGGCTCTGTTCCTGGGAGCGTGCAAGAGACTTGGGACAAATCAATGTCATCTGATCTGACATCTTTATGGGGAGACGTCTATATCTGAAGCGACATCTCTATAAGCAAAGGAGAAAATAAGACATTTCTAAGACACAGATTATATAATTTTATATGCTGCCATCTACTTTGCCCCAATTATCTCTCCCTCTGTTCTCTCTTCACCCCTTTAGCTGTGCCTAGCATGGTAGCCAGAGCTTCAAGGTTTCCCTACTTGCATATAGGGCACAATACTGATAATGGTAAGAACATGAAGTACATCCTGAAACAATCTTCTTATACCTGCTGCCCATTAGAAAGGTCCAAGTATTTATTGATAGCTTCCAGTGCCACCTATCCCACCCAACCATTCTTGTAGTCCTACATCCTTTCACCTTTTGTAGTTTTTTATGTCGCTATATTTTGTCCCTTCTGCACCTACTGCTGTCTAGTGAGAGTCAGCTGTGTTTTGAACAGTTGCTCACAATCTGTTTTTCAACCTGTAAGGCTGTCTTCTATCACTTGCGTTTCAGATTATCCTTCCCCACCTTATCTTTATATAGCTTATCTTGAGCAGTGTATTAGATGAAATTGCAAGGAAAGCTCTTGCCCCTGCCTGTTAAATTCACCACATCTATTGAGGGTCACTTGAAAATAAGAAATGAGACATGAGAGGGGGGTTGTGTTCTCTGAAGACCATTGTTCCTACAACGGCCTGGAAAAATGAATATGTGCACATGTATGAAGGGCTTGGCATACAGATGTCCCTGAGTTGGCTCTTCCACCCAATAATTAGTTTTAAGAGCCCATTAGGGAACTGACACAAAGCTCAAAAAGAGCCTGCTTTTCCTGTCACCTAATATATGTCTTGATATCTGCTCTGTTCTCCAAAACCTCTCCAAGGCCCCAACCCCGGTGGGGGTACCCACATGCTCAGCAGCTGTACAATGTTTTTACCTCAACAGTAACTGCATCCTGCCAAGCCTGCATCACCCAGCTCATACCCACAGCTCCTGGGGCTCTGCACTCTCTGCCCCAGGTCTGGTGAAGGGAGAAGAGGGCAGTCACAGTGTCACAGACAGCTGCTCCCCCTTCCAAGCTGTGGAAAGCATCTAAGGTGTTTCCAGCTCCTCTCCTTCTTAGGAAATGAGGTGAAGAAGGGGAAGGGGAGTAGTTAGGGCCACTTATGACAGGACAGGGAGGAAGATTGCTTTGGGCTTCCAGTGGGTCCCTGTTCTCATCCCTCAAGGCAACACCTGGGGACCAGCACTCACCTCGCCAAAGGAGGAGAGGAGCCAGCCAAGGAGGAGAGCAAGGTAGTGGAAAGCTGTGAAGGGCCTTTCTTCTGAGAGGGCCAAAAAATTATTTGACTGAAAGTGATACTCTGAGCTGCTTAAACACTTTCTCTTCTCCTCCGGTGAGCAGTGGCACCATGTGGTCTTGGATCAGACAGAAAAGGTGTGTTTTACAGAAATAACTGTGAAGTGATGGGAAGAGATGTGGTCTTCACTGAGACAATGGTGGAGGCTGTAAAAATCTGCACTCAGCGCAGATTTCCCACGGCAAGGGGTGGGGGGGGTGAGGCCCTTCCCAGGGACATTTCAGAGCCAACATTCCAGCCGTGCCCCATCCCATAATGGCAGGGTAGTGGGTTGATGCCAGGGTCTAGAGCACCCCATCAGTCCTTTGCCACAGCAAACACCTCTCTGCAGTTGTCCTGAGCTCATGCAGCTCAGAGCTGACACATCGAGTATCACAGAGGTCTGGTTTGTCCTTAGAGTATTCACTGAAATAATGGCTTTTCCCTGCTCTCCCTGCCCTTGTCCTCCATCGACTGTACACTCCTTCCTGAGTTGCTTCTCCCTGTGCTGCATGCTCCCAGAGGCTCATAGCTCCCTGGTGCTGGCAGATTTTGATCTGGCTCTTCCAGTTCTGTTACATTCCCATCAGAAGCACACTAATCGCAGAAGGCGTTTAGCACGATCTGTCACATAGGTCAGCAAACTGTGGCTCTTCACATCCTGCTGGGCAGCTACTGTGTCTGTCGCAGGGTAGAGAAAGCCACTCTGGTCTCACGACTGCTATGCAACTTGTTTGCATACAGCTTTCATCTTCTTTGGACCATATCCTGGTGGCTACATTTAAGCAAAACTCTCTCTGAAGCTGATGGGAATTTTCTCTGTAGAAAGTTGGATTTTTCCATTGCTTTCCAACCAATTTCAAAGGAAATGAAACCAGGCTGAACCAGACTGGTCTGGTTAGGGAAATCCTGACCCTTCCTGTCTCTCTAAAGAACATTTCTGCATACCTTCTTAATCCAGAAAACAAGGTTCTTCCTTCATCCCTGGGGGAATGGGAGCAATCTTATGAAACTAACAGGAAAAAAAAAAAAAAAAGTTGTCTTTCTCTCCCTATTTTTTTATTTTTACCTTTTTTCCCCCAAATAAAGAAGGATGGACTTAATAACAATAATAGGGGTTCCTGGACAAGAACACAAGCACCCCAACGATATCTTTGCTGGCCCATAGTTGCAGAACCTGCTTCCTTGATCAGATTAGGGCTGTGCTGGCTGCTAGGGTGGAAGGCAAGATTAGGAGATATGGGAAGGTTTCCAGACAATTTTCTCAGAGACAGATCCAAGATGACTGCAGCACTGCTCGTATGTCAGAAAAGATCAGCCCTGCAAGTGTCATCCCACAGGGGTCATGGTGTAGGTCCTCTACCAAAAGGCATGAAGATAAAAATTGCCTACCTAATCAAAAAGAGTGAAACATGCATTGCAAATGGCTGTAGACATATTAGACAACTTCTTCATCCCAGGGAAGGACACGACATCTCAAATATAGCTCCAGTATGTCTAGGCTACATCTGTACCATGAGGTGGTGGTTCTGCATGATGTAGCCTTACAAGAAGGGCTGCTGGATTTTGCGGTGTAGTCTGAGAGCTGGTGATGAATAGAGAGAGAAAATGACCCTGTGGCAATCTGTTACCAGAATAAACATAATTCCTCTTCACCCTACCCAGCACACATGCTGCTGAGGGCTCAGGAATAACAGCCTTGCTCCTTCCAGTTCAGGGTGAGAGAGGAGGCCAGGATTGCCATTTAAGGGAGGGTTATTGGTGCTCCTGCTAATGAGTCTACCAGAACAACTCTTATCATCTTTTGCTAAGACTAACACAGTGCATTTTGCACAAAGGAGTTTGTTTCAACGTATCAGATGTGTTCAGCTTCCAGGAACCCATCAGTGCTTCAAAGACCTTCCTCCAGAGGAACTCAAGAGTCTCCAAAGCAGTCCCTATATGGCACGCTGACACCGCTGCTTCCCTGCCCCCCTCACAGCTCCTGATTCACTTGCTCACAAGCAGATTCATGTTTTCCTGCTATTTTTACACACAACAGTCATCCTGGTTTTGTGCTGGGGTGCATGATGCACACTATTATGACCTGACATCTTTCCCCATATATGTGCATACTTGACTAGACCTTGAGTCAACGCAAGCAAAATCACACACGCTGCTCTTTTGAGTGTCAGGCATGCTTTCAAAACTCTCATCTGTGGGGACCTTCTATTAGAATAAGCTCATGTGTGTATTCACAAGCCATTATGCGATGCTCTATTATGTCTGGATCAACCAGACATTCAAATGAATTTAAATGAATTTATCCATATGATACTGCAAACCCTAGTCACAGGAAGAAAACAATGCATAAAAAGATCACATCCAAAGTTTTCAGTGGTGACCCCTGATGCTGACCACCATGCAGGTTTTTCCTCCTGTGTTTGACATGTTTTTGTTTCCCTATTCTGATTGCATTGAGGACTCTACTATTTACTGTATTTTGAACATAAAGCTCCAGTTAATGTCAGTAGAAGTTCTGCTTGCAGATAAGGGAGGAATATTAAATAGATCTGCAGTGCAGAGAGAGATGATATTTTAGTTCCTTTAATGCATCTCAGTTAGAAAATAACACTGCAGTTGGTTGGTGCTTTAAACTCCAAGAGATTTCAAAGTACTTTGCTCAATACTCAGACAGAAAACTTCCTACCCCTGAAGGGAGGCTCCTCCTGGTGTGGGGATCAGTGGCTAAATGACAGCCTGTCTTTCAGAAAAAAAACAAGGGAAAGCAAAATTAGCACAGTGTAGATGAACTAGAATAGAAATATAGAAGGACTTCCAAGTCTGGGGTTAACAGGCAGGGTTGCTTGGAACTGGCAGCCTCAGCAGAACAAGAGCGGGGGCCTGAGCTGAGGGAAATGGAGTAGAATAAAACAGTGCATCTCAGGTAGAGGTTAGAAGAGATGATCAAATATTTTTTGCCATTATAGGTAAACATTAACAAACTTCTTTTTTTTTTTTTTTTTTTATATCCAGTGTCCTGCACCAAATATACCAGGTGGTAATTCAGATGTTTTTCCAGTGCTGAAATGGAAACAGCAGATGACTTGATGATAGAACATGCATTTCTAACCTCCCTTACTGCTGACTGCTGCGTTAGTGTAATTTATTTGAACTGGACTTGGTCTGGAGCAGTGGGGATGTGCTTTTAAGCAATATCACCTTCAGACTACCTTCACCTTGGCCTTACAAAGCAGTCTGTATGCTCAGTTTTGGAAATCTACACCATAATGAGTAGTTGTATCTGGTTTTGTCCTCAAACCTCATTTTGGGAAGTAATCTGGATCTTTCCATGCCTGCTCCAACTCATAGCCAGACATTCTTAACCTCCTTTGAGAGGCAGAAAATTGGAGAAAAGCAGCATTTTGGTGATAAGCATATGCTGGCAGGAACACTGCTATAAGCTTGCAACAAAGACTTTAAGAAGCCAGTACCACAGAAATTAGATTCACAGAGTATACCAAATTTTAATTTCAGCAACACTGAGGATGAGAGAGCTTGTGACACAGAGCCAGCACCTCTTCCCACCTCTCCGAACATTTTTCTGCTAGTGCAGTTTGACTGGTTACAGAAAGGGACTTTGATATGGCCAAAGCCACTTCTTTAGAAAGTTAAGAAAAATATTTACAAGCATGTTGCATTAGTTGACAACAAATGTCCTTCTCTCCATCTAAGCATTTGTTTTTACTATTGTCATCAAACATAAATAGGACATGAAAGCTTGGCAGCCAGGGAGATGGCACTGCCTGCAGGAGGGGCAAGGGGATGGGCATGGGAAAGCAACTGTGGCTGTCCTGGTGGAGACATGATGTACACTATAACAGGTGTGGATGTTGCCAGAAATGGCAACATGAGAAGGAGAGCTGCCCCAATGCTTCTTCCAAAGAGTGTTCAATGACTTAGCCCTTCTTCCTGACACAGAAACCCCTCCAGCAGCCTCACGGAGCCAGGAGGGCGCTACCCAGCTTGTCCCTGAGGCCCAGTGGGACAGGCAACAGTGCAAAGAGCTGAAGAAGAGGAGGAGTCATCTGCTGTGGCCCTGAAGGAGAAGCTGGTAAAGCCACTGGGGATTGCCCACAGTGCCACAGTAGCTCCCTTGGATCTCTGGGTTGGTGACCCTTTTAGGCTGTCTTTTAGGCTGCCTTAGCATAATTCTGCAACTGGCTGTTTCTCTGCAGCTACATCCTAGGGAGAAGTCCAAGCGAACAACAGTAGAAACAAAAGAGCAAGTGCAAAGCAAATGCCAAGGACTTAGGCGCAGTACAAGTGCATCTCACAGTAGCAGAAATGAGAAGGGAGCAAGAGGAAAGGAATCAAGAAAAGCACAATGATGTCACAGGGAGTTAGGACACTTCTGGAAAAAAAACATGTTGCCCAGCATGGAGCAGGCAGGGGTTCAGTGAAAGAGTATATCAGAAGTTTCTACTTTGGAGAAGTTTACTGAGTTTAGCAACATAGTCAGGATCAGGATTTTAAACCACATGTATCAGATCCTTGAGCAATAGAAATCTGCCTTTAAAATCATAAAAGATTTTTCTTTCTTTGTTTTAAAATTTTTTTGTTTAATAAATGGTAGGTTCTTTCAATTTGCCTTCTGGTTTTTGAGCCTTTAGGGCCTATTTAATTTGTATTTTCATGTCATCTTATGTAATGGTCCAAGCTTTTTAAAATCATCTTTTCTAATAAAAGCCTTGATTTTCTCAGAATCAAATAATTCCAAGTAGTGGCAAAATGCCAAATATTGTGATGGTAGTGATGAATTAGCAAGATAAATTTAATACAAATTTTCTGATAAAGAGCAAGTAATTAAAAGAGTGATTACAGCAACCATTTTTATATGCTGTTGATCAGGATGCCATTGTATGCACTATATATGTGACCTAAGTGTGGTCTGACCATATTAATATATGCAGAGATTCCTAGCATTCTGAAATGTGGGAGTTAATAATATGCTGAAGTACAGTTACACTGATTTGGCGAACTTCTCATATGGCCTTTTTCTTTAAATTCATTTATTTCTGCTTGAGAATCTCCATAAGAAGGTATTGGGTAGGAATTGGAGCATTTGTGTAGGGAATATTGTGTGAACTCAGCCTGCATGTCTTACAGACCCCTGGAAAATATAATTTACTAAGTAAATAACCATTCTTCAATGGTTTGAGTTTTGTTTGGCTTTTTTTTTTTTTTTTCAGTTGAAATTTTTTTCCCTAAAGCAAAGCAAACCTCTGTGTTCAACTACAGGACAAATCTCTGCCCCAATGCAGCCACCTGAGGATGCTGAAGAAGTCAGTCAATTCCAGAATTATGTGGTGGCTTAAAGGCAATCATGGGCACAACTCATTGATTTAGAGAGGAATCACAGAGCTAGAAAGGCATAGGAGACTAAGGTGTGACATGATATTCACTGACCCTAACTATCAACTTCAAAGCAGTTCATGCGTAGTAGAGTTATTGCCTTCCAGCAGGAAGATACTTCTGCCTTAGCTCTGGCTTTAGCCCCAGAGGATGTCAGCATCATTTTTACAGACTGCAAGTGAATTAAAAAGTAATGCTGGGGAGTGGGGAAGTAAAAATACTTTGGGAAAGGCCAGAGGAGCCACCAGTGTTAGTAGGAGGATGACTAGAATGGAAGGGCAAACCAGAGTGCATTGAGATCCTTTGAGTAAGGGAGGGCAAGCTCCCTCCTACACTGCCCTGGAGTTGAGGGAGGGCTGATAACACCCAAAAGGAAGGACGCACCAGGAGACCGGGAATATGACACGTTTTTACAGGGACGCTTGGGGGATTAGCACATCAGGAAGTGTGACATTCTGCCTGTTCTTCTTTAAAATTGGGCTGGCATTAAAGGAGACAGCTGAGTTACATAGTCTGTTTGGAAAATGAGTGAGATGAATAAGCTTGGGCTGGAGAGGGAAAGAAGATTTAAATCACTTTGGGGAGGATGAAAGCTTTTCCTCATAGAAGTTCAGCACATAAAGGCAAAACACAGCCTAGTGCTAAGAGACAGTGGGAAAAGCACTGTTCATCCAAGCTACAGTTCAACAGAGAGTCTTCAACATTGGTGGGAAGAACCTTTCTGTGCCAGGTTTTCTTCTTGTTGTTTGTTTGTTTTTCTAAAAAGAGGGAGATTTTTATGGACTTTATTCTTCACTGATATCTTTCATATTCAAACAGGAACATATGCAGAATCTAATCCAGGGATATTGTAGATCAAAGTGGTGCCCCAGCTGCATCGTATCAGATACGTCTCCTGTAGCAAGACTCCATTTCATTTTCCCTGTTTAGACAATTCTCCGTCAATAAAAAACAGGTCAAGAAAAACAAAAAATTGAGGCAAGTGCTGTTATTAAAATAGAATCTTCCTCTTTGAGCTCATATGCCAAGAGGCATCCAGCAATCAGCATGGGAGAGTGAAGCATCTCCTTACCTTCAGAGATACAGAAGTGGTGCCATCTCTCCCTGTAAGCTACTCCTATGCCCTCCCTCCAGTTTTTAGAGCTACCTGTGTAACCATGTTACAGTGTCTCTACCAATTAGCATAGCATCAAAGAGGTTTTTATGGCTCTGAAAATGTCACTGTAAGAAATGGTCGATACCTCATTTGATCATGAAACTGCTAGGATGCATCTTTGGGCTACTGAGCTGTTTGAAACATCTCTGCAAGCAGCTGTATTAATGAAATGATGGTGAATGTCCAATATCTTGGACATGTCTGCAGTTTCCCTGTTTTACTGCAGCTAGTTTAATTCTGATGTTGCTAGGATATATCATCTTAGAGAACACAAATCCCACAAAACCCACACTGACAAGAGGATTAGAAGAGCCTGTCTACCAATGGATTATGTATATGAATGAAGAATAAAATTAACATGAAATACTTCATTTCTGGTTAAAATTATATAATTCTCCACCCGCAGAGATGAAATGCTCAGTCTGGCTTTATCTGTTGTGCACCCCTAAATGATAATGCTCTGCTCCAGCTGTTCTCTCAAGACACATCTCTGCATATATATGTAAGTAGTGTTTAAAGGCAGTAGTGTTCAGGGAACACTAAAGATTTCTCTGTCATCTGATTAAACATAGACAAATCCAAAGTACATATAAGTACTCACTGCTTGAGCTTGACAACCTCACTTCCTATTTATCAGTGCTGAGAACCACATATTTTCAGAGAGTAAGTCATTTCACTCTAAGATAGATCAGAAATTGTGCCATCAGCACACAATGCCATAGAGGCACAGTTTCTGTAGCAGGGCACTCCATCAACCCTTCCCAATCCCACAGGGTTGGGCAATGCAGTAGCTGCGCTTGCTCACTAGCCCCTACCTAACAACATCAGCAGAGCAAATACATAGACACTCCTCCATGCACATACACATGCACATGCAATACACATATACACATAAAGATATATACATATGAACAATTATATAAACCCCCTACAATATAGGACTGCTACGTATATGTGCGTATATATGCATGTATGTATATAAACTGCTCCTATATTGTTTTATTCATCAGATTCAGGTATCTCCAATTTTATTGCAGTTTCCCCTCTCAGAATTAAATATGTCATTAGAGGAAACCTGACTATATCCCTTGTGCCTTTTACCTCTTTCCTAATACCACCTAGATGCTCAAACATTAAATTGTTGGATTTCAGCAGCCAATATGGGACTTGTCTTCCCTAATAACGATTATGCGGGATGGGGCTCTGCTTTCCTAGGGATGTCTGAACACCTGCCTGCCCATTGGGAAGCAGTGAATTAATTCCTTCATTTGCTTTGCTTGTGTGCAGCTTTTGCTTTCCCTATGAAACTGTCTTTATCTCAAACACACAGGTTTTCCAGCTTTTACTCTTCTGATTCTCTCCCCTGTCCCATTGGTGGGGGAGTGAGCAAGGGCGGTGTGGGGCTTGGCTGTGGGCTGGGGTTAAACCACAAGGTCACTGCTCAGTGCAGTGTAAATGCATACATAAAGATATGCTCATGACAAAATGAATGGGATTAAATTAATCAATTGCCACACAGACTGGTCAAAACCATCATCCTTAATACATGAAGGAGTCAAATAAATTGCTTGTAAACCTAACAGGAATACTGTGCATATCCAACTTATGTGTTTAGCCGGGGCTTAACTCCAAGTTTTCCTTTGCAGCAAAACTCTCTGCTCTGTGTCACCCCTAACATTTAGGGGCAAAGTCAGAAAGTGGTGTAAACCTTAGTGACAGAAAATATCCTACAAATATTTGTTCCTAAATGCTACACATCCTTGTGTCTAAAATATCACTCACTGGTACCGAGCAAATCTTAGACACAGGGAGAAAAAGGACTGGAGACCCATTAGATTGGGTGACTGAGTACTAACTCAGTTGGTTAGTACTAATCTCTAGTTGTTTCTCTACTGTGCACTTCAGTACCTCTATCTGTCTCTGCATCACAATGAAGTACTATTTGATTTTGACCTTTTACCTAGACTTAGGCCTCAATCTTTTCTTATCCATTTACAGTCTTGACTGTGATCTGCTGGGAACTCCAGGTATCATGGAATTTCCCTGATATTCACCTCTTTATGTGACATATGTGCCCTACTAATTTGCTGCCACACTGATGGCCACATGCTTGTGCATAGGCACTCTTCCATAGCACCATGCATTCATTCCCTATGAATGTTCAGGATATTTCAGAGTCTCTTAGATCCCAGATGGCAATTTCTTTTTAGCCCATGTACAAAAAGAATCAAAACCAAAACCAAAGTGAAAAACAACAAGAAAAACAAAAAACTAAATAAACAAACCAAATAAAGACAATAAATTCTACTTCTTGTTTTCTTCTAAGCTTCAGTCTTACTTCCTAATTCAAGTTCTCAAACTCATTCATGTTAAAAATTTGGGAACTTACTCATCATGCAACTCTCCACCTTTCTGTTCTTGTCCTACACAGCTACACCAGAAGTCTGCCTAATATTTACAGCATTAAATACTGTGTGAATCTCATATAGTTTGGGTTCTTTCCTTCACATAATCATTTCTACAGAGCAACCCTCCTCTCTTTAACAAAACCCTGGTTCAGCTCTTCCTGGGGACCATGTAGTCTTCAAGTCATCAGAGGGAGATACTGGGGTTGTGACAGGTTTCAGCGAAGCCCAGTAGTTTTTTGGCAAACCCAAACTCTAGCTGAGCTGGCCAAGCCAGAAAAACCTGGTATGCTTCCTCACAGCTAGTCCATGCAATGTGTGCATCAGGTTTAACAGCAAGCACTCACATGCAAGGGAAAGCTCAGATTAAGGTATCTACAAATCCTAGTTATCCCTGGCAGGCAATGTCAGGATGCTTCCTAGAAAGATGGTGTCTTTCCTGTCATCATACGACAGGCCACCAGGACAGCATTAGGAGCAGCCAAGAGCATCTGTAAGTACATGAGTATACCGTGGTCAATGTTAATTGGTTTGACAAAGTTCAAGCTTTCTCCATCAGACCAAGCTGAAAATTAGCAGAAATCTGTGCCTGAGTGCTACCAAGGTCTTTCTTGGGAAAGAGAATAGTCTGAGGTGAGGCTGGCCCCAGCAAATACGGTTTTCCAGCATTTGATGGACAGGAAGTAATTTCCTATCACAGTAACTGGAGTTTTGAGTTAGGACTGAACAGAAGACAGCTTATGAAATCCTGGGATAAATGTTCTCTTTCAGATAGGCCAGGTGGAGACAAGATGCAAAACCTGAGAGGCCTCACTGTGTTAAAGACAAATGAAAAACTGTCCCACATGTTACTGCACAAACTGGCTTGAGGGTTGCTTGTTTTTGTCCATCTAGCTCTGCTCAGCACAGTGAAGGGCAGACTCATTTCAGTCTCATTAGCAGATGTCCTTGAGGTGTTTGGGGCTGGTGCCTCAAGACAAAGGAAGAGGTCTGCAGATCAAAGTAGAGCTTTGATCATCCAGGTCATTATTTTTATAAGCTAGGCTAAAACCCCACAAATTCCACAAGTTCAAGCATAATGAATATGTCATGAAGCAATAGGTGGCACAACTTGAGATTCAACTTCTAAATTCAGAGGTGGCTTTCTCAACTTGGTGGCTTCTGGGCAGAATGATTTATGCCTTTGCCTGCAGGAGGTAACAATACGGCGAATAGGAAGTGACCTATTGGTTAAACAGAAGAGCAGGGTGCCCATGTCCCTTGGTTCTGCTTCCCACATCCTGGCTTTTGCTACCAGCTTTTTGTTTCAGATCATAACTTCAAAGGTTTATGGGTTTATCTGTATCTGTTTGAAGAGCTATGAATCCAACACTAGGACAAGAGCAATGTTTTACACTGGAGAGCAACAGGAACCCAGCTTTCCCCTATATCTGAAGCCAATGACATACACAAGATAAGGAACCAGTTCTCTGCAAGGATTTTGTATGGAGTACCAGAGCTGAAAAAAGGCTATAGGGAAGGTTGTAAAAAGGCAAGTTCTCTTTGTCTTTCCAAGGCTGTTTCACATTTCAGAAGATATAGTATGCATGCACCATCTTATTTGGGTAATCTCATTGAAGGAGCAGAAGAGAAGGCACATGGGGAATGACGTATCACTGAAGGAAGAACTGATCCAAGTGCTGGTGTGGAACATACATTTTTCCAAACTGCTTTCTTTTTGCCCTAAAATGATACTGTTTTTGTCAGAGGAAACACAAAGTTCAGCTCTATAGGCTGTGATATACCTGCTGTTCCTCTCCCGTGCTGTTAGTAGTTACAGATACCTCCCATTAGACAGAGACATGCAAACACACAGACACATACTCTTATGACTTCTTATTGCAATGATACTGTTGCTGAGCCAACTTAGTTGTTTGGCAAGTGCTTTTTCTAGCAAATCTTGCTCATTTCTCCTGGTGTGTCATGAACCCATAGTTTTAACAACGCAACTGACAAGTATGACTAATGTTGGGCAGAAAAGCTGTATTTTGTGTTCCGACACATATTAGCAAAATGTCTCTGCACTGTAGTGGATTTTATTACTGCAAAGCCTCAAAATACTTCATCACTGCACTCCAAGATCACTGAGTTTTGTTCTGACCATTCACTCGGTTCTGTAAGTACCCATCATTCAGCATCCCTAGTTTTGACTATATGCATTTTTAAATCACCCTGACACATACAAAGACTGAAAGCCCACCTTTCAGCCATGTCTCAGCAACTGTAGATCAGTAAAAACTGGTTGCGTAGTCGCCAAGACAGTTGCGTTTGCAGCATGACTGAAGCTTGGAGTGACAGGGCTATAGAGGTCTGATCTGCCACAGTTTTTCCACTTAAAGGCAATGAGAGAGGTTGCAAAGTTTGGCAGAAGTCCAGCAACTGCAAACATGGCTTGAAAAGGGTGGGAACCACTGACCCAGTTTTATGTATGTCCAGATAATTACCCACAGGAAAAATTCACACTGAGAACAAGCTCCTTTTTTTTTAAAGCTTGAGTTACTCTGGAAAACAATTAAAAAAAAAAAAAAAGTTGAGTGGAATGGGATTTCTTTTCCTGACGCTCTCAAAAACAATCATTGTTTTCACTCTTCCTGCCCTGCTAAATCACGTTGAGAGTCTTATCATGCTCTGGCTTGGTCAGGCAGGTCACATGTCAACATCAAGACAAAGTCATACCGAAAACAGCACAGCCCTTGCCTGTAGACAGACCTGTGCTTGTGGCAATGCCAACAACTCACAGACTCTGCTAAAATATCTGCAGTAGTTGCTTCCTGCCCCTGCAGCCCTAAGTGTATTTCCTAAGTCAGGAACATCTTGTAAATATTCTCCTATGAAACACAGAATTGTCTTTCAAGTAGCAAAATAGAAGTAATCAGTGCTGCAAACCTCCCTTCTTATCCCCAAATCAAAAAAAAAAAAAAAAAAAAAAAAAAAAAAAGTTTTAGTTTTTGACTACAGAGCCAATAAATGTGCTTTAGGGGTCATTAACTTCAAATCCATTCTTTTGGAAAATAGATTAAGTGCAGCACTGTACCTTATCCTGAATCTCCTGTCAAGCTTTGTTTAGAAATAGAATTTTACTGATAACTTTTTTTTTTCCTTCCCTATAAGAAAAACCTGCTTGCCCAGGGCAGACGTTTACTGCATGCAGTGGAGCACCCAGCTGCATACCAAGTGCCACCTTAAGCTGCTTAAGCACATTAAAAAAGCCTCACTTCTCTTTTTATTTTAGGGTCTGGTCTGGCAGCGACAAGGGGTTGAATGGCTGCAACTCAGAGAGCAGCATGGCACAGGAAGTGAGCCGGCGCTCCTGCCAGCCACTTCAAGGTCCCACATCAACATCCGGTGGCTTTGGGTCACCCGCATCCTGCCAGAGAGGTTCACCCAACCCCTGTTGCAACCTCCTTTAATGTTTTCTGATGAGAAACTGACATGAAAGGGACCGGAGAGCAGAAATTAGGAGGTTTTAGGATGGGCTTAGAGGGAGTCAAGTGAGGGGAACCAGGCCAAGCTGGGGCAAGACATCTGGGGCTCCCTTTGGAGCAGGGTTCACTGGGAGGGTGGATGAGTGCAGGTCTTTCACGGCACAGGGGTCACTTCTTGTGAGTGAACCATGACTGATAAGGGATACTTTAGGGAGATGAGATTTTCCTTTTAATTGTGGATACTTCTTTCAAGCATTAATTTCAAATACCCTCTGGTATTCAATCAACTTACCAAACTTGAGGGCACCATTTACTTTGTTGTTATTGACAACAATATGTTTAGAGACATTTCAAAGCATCATCCACGTCTTGAAGTCAGCTAATGCACTTCTTACCAGAAAAACTGAAATTACTTTAGTTTGGAACCTTACCTTAGTACAGTTTCTAACAGGTTCATTTGTGAAAAATATCCAGTGTTTCTCTGCATCTGAAGTAGGAATGACATCACGAGTTCTGAGGGGTTTAAGATCATGAAAGGAGCAGGGTTTAGCCTATTTCTTAATAAAAGACTCCTGAAACTTGTTCAAGCAGCTGTGCTGAGACTCTCAGTATATAAGAAGGCTTATGCAAATATGCCATATCTTCAGCTTTCCATCAGATTGAAGTCACTCAGGAAAACTTACAGTGTCCTGAAAGTCACAATTTTTTTCAGAGAAATCATTTTATTCAGACCAAGGACTAAAACTAAAATGTGAAGGATCTGGGTATGTGACAAAAAAGCCCTTTTTTTTTCCGTCTTCACTAAGAAGTGTTTTAGATAAAAGCTATGACTGAGGAACTCCCAGTTCTGCCTTGTGACTTACCTTTCAATGAATGCATGATATAACTAACTTTAACACATGCATCTGAAGGTCATTCAATTTTAATGTTATCATATTAAAAAAACCATGACACATTGTGAAAGAAATGTTAAACTTCTGATAATAATCCTCTGTCAACTACATCTAAGTGATCATTAAGAATTTAAAATGGCGACTGGGAAATCGTTATCTAACATTCAAAGAGATAAAGAAAGAGTTTTGTTATTTGTTTGAAGAGCTAAAAAAGATGTTTTCAATTCCTTTTAATGCAACCCTACTAGATAACAATCATGTGGACATATGCCTTGATATTTCCACGTGTCAAAAGTTAGCAAAAATTAAATCTCTCCTGCAATTCTAAAAGTCTTGGAACTACAAAAATGTCTGTAAATGTTGTTATACTGTTTTTAAAATCAAATTACTTTGCTATATGTTATTATATGAGAAGTTTGATCAGTTAGAAGAAAATACTTTTTTTTCTTCTAAAGAGGCATCTTCCAAAGTTCACATCTGCATTATCAGAAGGTATTGATGTCACTGTGAAAGTTTAAATCACTTAAACTGAGTTAACTTTTTACATTCACATATATTCTTTGTTTAGTTTTAACACCACCTTGAAAACAATAAAAAACCCATGATGGGTTACTCTCCTTTCATATCTGTACAACAATGAATTACTATGGAAAACTATTTGACATTTTTAGTTGGAAGCATAGATTAAAAATCCTCAGGCTGTATTCAACCACATCTCATGCGTTTTCTCAGTTGGAAAAGAAGCTCAAATCTGAGGACAACACAGAAAATTTTCATCCTACCAAAATGTGTCATAGGAGCTCCTGGCTAACCTTGGGACTGATACTATTTAATTTACAGTCTTTACAGAGGGATCTTCATGGTTAACTCTGGCTAATGCTGCTGTAGCAGCAGCAGCAGAAGATACCTCACTGTTACAACAAAAAACAGTAATTCAAGAATTTTGTCTATTAATAATTCCTCTTGTGATCAGCTCTCCTTTCTCTCAGTCTTCCTTCTGGCTAAAAAAACTTGATCCGCTCTATACACTATTCGAGCAATACCATATACTATGCCTTATTCAGTTCACTATTTATCCCCTAATAACTGCATAGGATAAATTATCTTTAGATAATGAAAGGCAGGGTATGAAGAGTAATCTTAGCTGCTCTTTCAAGTAAGCTAAAGCTTCAGTTGGACTTGATCTTAGAGCTCCAACCTTAACGACTCTATGATTCTATCATTGCTTGAAATGCATTTACATTGATCTTTTTACATTTGTACAGTGCTTAAAATTGTTTCTGTATGAAGACTAGAAAGAAACGGGACCCTTTGGTTTTATGGGTAATGCTTAAACATGAACATAGGTTTGAGTAAAAATGCACAGAGCCACAACAGAAAAGCTTAGGGGAGATAAAGTGGCTTCCAGCAGAGATAACTCAAGGTCACTCATCCAGGAGTTATCCTGCAAGAGGAAGTATGTTGGGTTTTCTGTTCATTTTTCTCAGGAGGTTACTTATCTCGACTGTGCTTTTCCTCCTGCAAACAATAGGAACTATGGGCATACCCACTTCATTTTTTTGGAAGGGTTTTTCTATCTCAATGCCCCTGTAAAATTCTTCCCCAAGCCTTGACCTAAACTCAGAAGGGAACACTTGCTTTCCCATGCTGGGATTATCAGGGAACTTTTTTCTTCCACTGATCACCTTAATATCACAAAGCCCTTGGCACAGCACGCTCAATTCCCCCACTTGCTGAAGCTGAATGATCATTTCCAGGACCCCTGCTGATACCACTTTGACATCTCCAGGCCATATTCGAAAAAAGTATCTGGTTTGAAGCCAGACAACATGGTTTAAAGCTCGACATAATGGTTTAAAGCCCAACCCTGTGCACTGTGCTCACAGGAGAAGCATATGAATGGAATCTGGTGTGCTCTCTTGCTAGATGGATGCTCATCTGGGATGCCTGCAGCTATTCAGCCACCCTCAGAGGTGCCAGGATGTGCTGATAGCTACAAACACAGATGAAAAGAAATGCCACTGGTCAGATATGTGGGCTCTACCCAGATGTGCAACTCCAGCCAGATGTGTGTTGTCTCCGGAGAGGGGGGTTGGCAGACTCCTAGGGTGGAGATGTGAGACCCTCCACAATCATGGGCGGTACAATTGCAGGGGACAGGAGGACTGGATACATTCTGCAAGCAAAACAAACAGGCACCTTCCCGGGACAGACAAATTAAAGCTACATGTTCTCAGAGCTGCAATGTGACTTGGCTGTCTGCCAACCACATGGATTTCCTCAGCCTCCAAAAACCAGCAGGGACATTTTTGGTTCATCAGTTACATGGACTTGCATGCAAGGCTTGCTGTCCAAGCAGTGAGCTGCCTTCCCAGAACCATAGCTGACAAACTAGTCCCATGAAGGGGGTAGGTCCAGCCCTGGCTTTGAGCTAGATCTGTTGTGCTCAGAGCCAAAACAGCAGTAGCATGAAAATGTTGGATCATACATAACCAGAACATAGGAGAGAAGCCACAAAGCTGTTATACAGGAAAGGAAAAGGAAGTGGTAATAAGAATGGAAAGCAATTTCTTATTGCAGGGACTCTCTCATTAGAGTGACAGTCCAGTCTTGGAGGCCGTGATAAAGAGGAATCTGTGTGTGCTTTTGACTGCTCTTAATTGCTCTGCAAACCAGGTGATCTCACCAGCTCATTTTTATGATGATCTGTGGTCTGTCCTCAAGATACATTTATGCATTTGCATTTCCTTCAGCAGAGTTGTGAGATATAAACTGAGGGCTGAAATCAACCCATTTGAAGTGAGTCAAAGCAGAAGAAACTAGTTTCCCCTTTGGGCATGATGTTAAATAGATTGGTCAATCTGATGTTTATGCTGGTGCTGTACAAGAAAAGCATCCCTCCACCTTGTGGCTAATGCCTGGCTTTATATTTATAAATGCCCTTTAGCTTGGGCAGGTTAAATGCTCATAGTTCAAATCTAATAAAAGCCCACATTTCACTGATGCTATATCCATGCTATACTGTGTCCCATCTAATTTAATTCAGAATCATATTTCTTGTTATAACCCTGTTATATCAGGATTTGGTCTTCCTCATAATTATTCTCAGTTTTCTTCATATGACATGATCTATACATTACCAGCATGTTATGAAAATCAGAGATGTAAATCCTTTTAATGCTGGCATACCTGCTTTAATATCACAAGCTACCAGTAAAATACCTGAGGAAAAATGAGAATTAAAGTGCACAGGAAATTCAGTTTATGTGAGAATCTTAAATAAATATGGATCCTGCTGACACTGTTCACAACCTTTTCTGTGCTTGTGGTTAGCAATGTGATCTAGAACACTTACTGTCTTGCTTATTTGTGACTATGCATTAATGCTGGTATAATCAGTGATATGTATAGCCCTGGCACAAAACATACAAAAGTTGAAAGATAAACAGCTTTTGTAAATCATAAACACTTCTAGCTGTAATGATTTTAAAATCAGCCATGTTACTCAGTTTTATATTTCAGTCCAGTGAAAGTGCTAGAGAAGCTTCAATGAAAGCTATTTGAATATATAGCAATTACATAACTATAAAGCTGAATTTTGTGCACTGAAGTTATCCTGCAAGAGGGAGCTCCAGAAGCTGCTGCTATTGTAAAATACAGTGAGAAAATATGTGAGGTTGCCTTGGGAGATCCTTGTGATTATAGATCAATGCTATCAATGTGTCTGTCAGAAAGGCTGCTCTGCACTGAGGAACTCAACAAACATGATTTGTATCTAAGATTTATATTTGTCAAGCCGCCTAATACACGCTTTATGTGTTTTACCTCCCCTCAGCCAGAGAGGGCAAATATAACATACTTCTGGCATCATCCTCATCATGTTTCTCCACTTGCTAAAATTATTTGAATTGATTTAAGTAGAACTGGTCTGATTTAACTTTTTTTTTTGAACAGCTCTCATAATTTGCAAACTTTTGTTATGCTTTGTAGTACTGCATGCATGACAACACGCTTTGGTCTTTTCTTGACTGTACAGTCTTAGACGGCCTCACCACAGTGGTGAGGGTGGGACCCTGGCTTTGGAAGATGCTTCCAAAGAGTAGGGTCATGCTGCAGCACCACCTTTACCCAAAGAAACACCACAGATGTGCAGGAAGAGGCACTACAGCCACACCCACAGAAAACACAGGTTATCAACACCCAGCAGTAATGACATTTAAGACCACTGTGACTCTTTTTCTAAATGACATGATCTTCCTTGGACTGGTTTGTGTTTCATAACTCCAGACTGTGCATCTGGAGCTGCCCTGCTCCCAACTTTCTTGGATCAAAATACACGGTAATGATCATAGCAGGATCAGTTCATAGGAAAGCAACCTCCCTGCTCCTACATAATGTTGTCCAAGCCATATGTATTACATACATATATCAGGCTTTTTATTCACAGCATCACACTCAATTAATTTATGGACTCCTTGCTCTGTGATTGCTGGAGCTTGGCTCCTGCATGACTGTAGAGGTCAGAGGCTGGTGGGAATACTTTTCTATCTCTGCAAACAAGCTATAGCGCAGGGCTGATCAGTTGGGTCCTGTGGGATATGGCCCATCTGTGAAACCACAACAAGCTGATGGATTACCACAATTTGAGTCATCTCCCAGCAGTACAGTTTGTGTAGCCTTGTCATTGCAGCTACTGAAAAGTAATGTTTCTCTTGTAGACATTGCTCAAAACCTCTTCCAACAAAATTCATCACCTTTGTGCGTCTTAACATCCTCCTTCCGTACTGTCTTTCAGAAAGGTAATCGAAATACTGCATATTCTTCCTGATTCAAATTCTGCATGAAGGAAAGCAGAAAGCTTAAGCTCTGCTCTGGAAACTCAGCAGGAACTTCAATCTTAAATCAAGCAAGTTAGGAAAGTCAAGCTGTTAAGTATAATCCAATGTGATACATCAAGGTATCATTTAGTACAAAAATATAAGTTTATCATAGTGGAAAAACTTTTAGATGTCATAAAATACAAACAATTCACACTTTAGACTTCATTTCAAGATCTTTAAGAAGAGACATCTTTCTCTTCCCTTTGTGTCTTTTGCAATAGCTATACACCCTCTTGTAAAATCTCTGCCTCATTTTTAAACTTTATTTGTTGTTTTAAATGAGTCAATTTACAGCCATTTATTTCTGTTGAGCCTTATCCCCCTAAAGTATCCTGCATTTTCTCTCAGTCAAGGTACTTAAGCAGTGCAATGCTCTGATCTCTTAATTTTATTTATTTTTTTAATTTTTTTATTGCTAAAAAAAGAGAAGTCTTCTGTTTTCCTTATTTCAGATTTTTTTTCCTCACAGTTCTTTAAAATTTTTCTGGTGCTTCTCTCTGCAGTTTTTAGCAGTCTGCTTCAGATGAGCCATTTGGGTCAGATGCCAGACTGGTTTACTGGGGCACTAAGCTCTTGGCCCCAGATGCTCCTAACTAGCTGACTCTGTCCCTGGCCATGGTGCATACTCTTTGTTCTTGCTTGGATGTCCTTTCATGTGGCTGAGCCAAACCAAATCAAATGTTACAATAAGACCTTTCAACAAAACTCTTATTAATATGTATTACAGCAGTGCCCAGAGTTGCCAGTTGAGATGGAGACTGTGTGTGTTATCTATTTAGACATAGTCTCTGTCCTGAAGCGTCAACAATCCCTGGGTAAAGTTTGCCACACTCCCTTGGAGTATCTTGTTGCTTACAGTCATTAGCTCCATTGAATTCAGTGGCACCATCCATGCATCCAAGTATAATTTTTCATGAATGACAGCAGCAGCACTCTGTTTAGGATTTGAATTACCCCGTTCCCTGGATATGTGATATTTCTTGAATTCATTATGAAAGACAAGTTGAAGGAGAAGTAACACAAAAATCTGCAGATCTGCTTGCAAATCCCTTCTCAGAATCCTATTTCTTCTACAAGGGAAGTAAGAGACATTTTAAAACTAGGATTTAGGAATGCCACTTCATTAAACTGGTAGACGAGGACATAGTGTATGTCCATTTGTGATTAGCGAGACTTCAAAGGATTCAACAGAATGCATAAATTAACTGATTAAAAAATTTAGTGGAAAACTAGTAAACCAGAATGGCTATTCCATTTCAGCTTTACTAAACTCCATTATTAATAAGATCTGGCTCTTACTGTGGTCATATCACTGTGTAGGGGTTTGCTAACCTATCAAAGCCTTTTAAGTTTCATTAATGATGAAAAATTCTTGCATGTGAGTCTTTCATATTAGAAAGTAAATTGCATTTGAAAGTATAGTCTGTGCTTAAGCATGAATAAACTACACATTTTTTTCTAATCAGTCATATATCTTCCCCAACGGGGCAAGACCCTAGTCCTAGGCTGGGGCTTCCAAGCACTTCTGATTTGCTTCAGAAGAATGGATGGAGGCACATGGGTCTGGGAGCTAACTTATAAAAAGAAAGAAAGATTATGGAGCATCCTTTGTTAACCGTTTAATGTGCAGTTTCATTGTGTCTGCATTAAGTCTAATTCAAAATGGGCAAATAATAGTGAGGATAAATAAGGCATCAAGTTTAATTTTCTCTCATTTTCAGAAGGGCTTCAGGTCTTCTGTGAGTATTTCATAATTTCACACTTCTTATTAACCCAGAGCTTCATAAAATTAATATATAGATGAATGTTAAATATAGAACAACAGTGTTTGCCTGCTTTAAGACACTGGAACATTAAATTTTCCTCTTACAGCCTTGCTCAACTGCAGGTAAGATTGGAACATCTAGATTTGTTACCCCTCAAGAAATCAGTTGCTTTGTGCTTTGTCTTTCTTTTTTAATTATCAAAAAGACTCAATGATTATGCAGATTTTTTTTTTTTAAACTATAGCTTCAAGCAGATATCAGCTTAATTCTTTAATGGATGAAAAGGACTGATGTGTCACTCTGTGCTTTGGGGATTCATTCAGAGAAGGCAGAAGTTGAGGATGCCAAAGTCCGTACAACCGGGACAACAATGGCCCTCAGACACTCTGATCCTCAAGAGCAGAGCCAGAGCATTCACACCCATATCACTTCTCCCACCTGGTGGTAAGACCCTGCTTTGCCCTGCGAAGCCGTCCTACTTTGCAGTAAAAGGTTGAAGGGGACAGCAACAGAACATAGCTGTAGTCCAGGGATTAAGGGATTCACCCAGAAGGGAAGAAAACTGGTTTAATCTCTTCTTCAAGGGCTGTTTTATGCAGATGAATGCAAAACAGGTAAGCTGCCTGTAGAACAAGGACTGACATGAAAGTACTCTGCTTGGTTCAGGCACGAGCTCTGATTGGGCCTGGGGAGGAGGGATCCCTGAAGGAAGGTCCCTTCAATAGTGCTGGGCACCATGAGGTCTCTGCAAGGCTGATGGACAGTCAGTCATAATTTCAGCACTGATTGCAATAATAACAAGCTTGAGCCCAGGGATTTTCAAGCGTTTTAGGATGAAAGCAGCTGTGTACAGTCAAACCACTTTGCAAAAAGGCATCACTCTAATCCATTAATTCTCCATTACAGGCTAAGTATGTTCCTTAATTACTGAGGATGACTTTGGAGAGTGGTTTAACCACGTGATTTCCACTAAGATGAATAAAAAGTTTATCATTGCATCCAACTTTGCCTAATATCTTAATTTCACCCTCAGAGATGTGATTGCAGGCAGCAGTCAAATGAGATCCATTTAAGGAAAAATGTGTTTAGCATCAGCATTCAGGATTTAATATACATAGCTTGATCCTCTTTATTTGTAATTCCCTGTTCAGGCATTTCCCTTCTATGCTGTGAGAGCATCTTGTGCTCTGAGAAGGCCAGGCTGAGGAACGACGTGTGATGCAATCACAGCAAAGTTGCTTTTCCTGAAGTTAAGGAGTGTGAACAAAAGGCTTCCTGGGTCTGTCCAGTTTTTAAAATCAATTGTGTCAAGCAGGGAACAGGAGGAAAGGAACACACAGGGCTTTGGCCTTTTTCTCCTCCTCTGTGCTGCTTCCAGGGTCCCCACTGCAAAAGCTACAACCTCAGCTCTCTGATTACTTTTGTTCAGCTGCAGGGAGCTGCTGCATCCCTACCCCCTACAAGGGGCACTGCAACAGCTGAGAATAAAAGGAATGCAGCAAGCTCAGGTCATCTTTCTCTCACCCTCCCCTTCAAAGCACTCTTCTTCCAGAAAGGAAAGCCATGGCTTGTTTTGGTAGTGTTGCACCATTCAGTGTCCTCAAATTCACAATAACGAAGGTGGTGGGAGGAGAGTTTAGAGCAGAGCAGTTTAGTTTAGTGTCAGTGCACAGCAAACAGCTGACACCTTCGAGGCTGAGGGTCTTGATCTGGTAAGACATCTCTTCCAGTGGGAAACTGGTTGGAAAACTTGCTCCTCTCTCCATTTCAGCCCCTTCCTTCCCACCCACAGTCTGCAGCTCATGCTTCCTTCAGCTGTGCCAAGGCAGCTGCTTTGGGGATCACTGCAAACAGGATTGGTTCAATTATTGCTTAAATTTTTAAAATTAAAGCTGTTTATCATTATTATTTTGCTTAATTCATGCCAATAATCCACTCTGCAGTCCAGCCGCACGAGCTGGTGCTTTGCTCAATGGAGGGGGCAGAGAGACACAGTGATGGGAAGTGAAACTCTGGTTGAGGAACTGTTTCATTGTACTACGGTCCTGTTGTCCCATCAGGTTCCTATAGTGTGACCTGGATATTCCAACATGTACAGAGCTCCCTGGTCATTAATACTGAGCTGTACACTGCTTGGTCAGGTAGCATTAGGAATTTATGCCCAGTGAAACAGGGACACAACATTGCAAATATGCTGAACTTGGGAGATAATGCACCATGTATTCTTTCATCTTTAAATATTCATGCTAGCTTTATCTTATGGGAAGCAAAGCAATATCTTTCCTGACAAGACTTCAAAGACAAAATTACCTTGTTCATCCTCACACTTATCTGGAATTAAGTTCAATAAGTAGAATTAGGCACCTACATCAAGCCCATACTTTGAAAAAGACTCCTAGCATTTTTGAAGGAGACCCTACTGGAACACTCATGGCTACTCAGCACTAGTGACTCCTATTTTGGTGCATCCATATGGGGGGAGAATCCCATGCTTCATTATGCTGGTCTTAGGCTCAAGTGCCTGAGTGTCAGGCCCAGAGGTGCTAGTAAAGGTTTTTGCTGTATCTGAGGAAGGAGAAGGAGGATTGGCTCTCACTCAGACCTCCTCTGTGTAATACAATGTGCAGAAGTACTAAACCAGCACTGATCTCGGATGCTGGGACATAGATGGGACAAGCAGGGAGAGGCAGAACCTGCTTTACTACTGAAAAAGCACTTCACTTAGGTCCCAACAGGAAGGAAATGGTCTGGACCCAATGGATGCATTGGTTGGAAAGCATGTGATACAGAAGGAGCTGGTGGACGTGAAAACTTGGGTATGAAAATAAGCTTGACCCAAAGAAATGCGTATTTGGCCATTAGTCTTAACATTAGTACTCAGCTGTTGTGTAACCCTGGGTGATTTATCTGGTTCAAGGATCAACTGCACTTGATTGCATACAAAGACAGATCAGTTTTACTGGTTTAGATGCACACCACCACCTGCAAATGTAGCTCTTCTAGGATCTGGCAGATATACATCTGCTTTACTGTAGAGCTGAGCTGAAAACCATGTTGCACTGAGGTTAACTGTGTGAAAAATGAGCTTGGGCATCTTGGTACAACACTGTAGAGAGCATGCTCAGTCATGCTCCTAAATCCCAGTGCATTGTATGGACTTGCCTCTCCTGTTCTCCCCAGCTCCTATGGCATCAGAGACTTTTCAGCTGTTAAAATCAGGCCAGATGTACTTCGGTTTAGATTTTTTCTCACACAGATTTTCTCACACAGGCATTTCCAGAGACATCAGCTGCACCATCCAAAAGTTAGTCACTAAAAGGATGCATGAACATGTAAATAAATTTACTGTATGCACACATACCCCTTTCCATGGATGCACAGGATGATTTTGGATTTCTCCATGGTGGAAACAGGTGTAACTCCAAGCAATGAACTGAAACTAAAGAATGAAAAATTTACATTAAATAAGAACAGAAAAAAAGTGCTGGATTATGCACTATCTTGCATGAGAAATAGCTTACACTTCTTATATTCTAGAAAGACTGGATTAAATAATCAAACTGCAGCATAAGGAATAATTTCTCATAGTTGAGACAGGCACAGAGATAAATTTACTGGTCTTTATTCCTGAATGATGATGAATCTGAGAATGATTAATGGATTTCCCACGGAATACATAAAGAAGTGCCTTTTTTTACCAGTGACAACATAACTGAGCTTATCAAATATGTTATTGAACTCTGCTAGAGATTAACCACTGGATGGCCATTTTCTGATTGGCCTGAAAGTGTCACTGTAGCTGCTGCCTTTGCAATGCCTGTCTGAGCCAAAGCAAATTTATAAGCTGGATCTACAGCTCCCCATAGTTTTTATACTGATTTTAACTATTCTGACTCAAGGTGTGACTTACCCTGAGGAAGGTAAATGATACTGCCCCAGGGAGATACTTAAACTGCATTTCTGCTGGAACTTGTGGCTGCCTTAAAGAGGATGGGCTGTATTAGCCACGGTCCCATCCAAACCAAGCAAGGGGCTGAGATGTTGTGTCTAAGCAGTACTTAAATTGTTCCTGACCTGAAACCAAATTTTCTCTGCCTTTTTTTTTTTTTTTTGGCAGAGGGCCCCAAACTTGATTGATTTACCCTGTTGAGTGGGACAATAACATTAACATGAACATTAACATTATCCCTGGGCACTGTTAAAACAGAAAGGGAACTTGTTAAAATATGGATGTTTACACTTCAACTCATCAGACAATATCCTCAGCCACCACCTCCATCTCTCTGTTTATCTACCTCCCTTTTTTTTTTTTTTTTTTTTTTTTTTTTTTTTTTTTTTTTTAATGGGAAACCCTTCCTCAAAGGGACACCAAGACTTAGGTTATTAAATTGCAGAAAGATGTGATGAGTGCTTCTTATCAGATATTCTTTCCTTCCTTTGGGACTCCTCCGCATATGAGCATTCTAGATATTGCTTTAGAGGTACCTGTACCTCCATAAACAGTAAAAGGGAGCCTATAAGTCTAAATAACGAATTCTGGATCTCCCAGCTGGGACAAGGTGCATTATTTTTAAGTCTGGAGGTTATTGCAGACAACAGATTTGGAAGATTTGAATGCTGTTTGTTGAGTTTGTCCCTATAACTCTCTATAAGACAGGGAAATACTGTCTTTATTTTACAAGTTGGTTTTTCTTCTCTAATTACACCATTGTCAGCTCAGAAAAGTATCTGCTATTTACCCGTAGATGTTCCACTTCACTCCATCTGAATTCTGCTTGAACTTTTTTCCCCTGAAATTCAGTATTTATAAGGCTGACATCATGACATAGTTTAACATACTTGTGACTGAAGTTTCCCACGTGTTTTGGTTAGATAAACAGCCTAAATTTGAGAGAGTAACATTTCCTATGAACATCCTGATTTTATATGTGAATGGCAGCTTTAACTAAGAACAGGCAACTATTCCAACAAGCTGCGCCAGGTCAGGTGAGGTAGGAGAATCAGGTGACCTCATTTCTTTCCCACCTGCCAGTGGTATCAGCACAATGGCTCATTATTCCTCTGCTTATTTATGGGCTTCTGTATATTCACCCTTCCAGTATCTGACCATACTAGTACTGAACCTCTATTTGTACCTCCTCCTCTTTTCTAAAGTGGGGAAAAGAGGCCTTTAAAAAGCATGGGCATTATGAGTCTCCCTTTTGCCTGGCAGATGGCAATGCTGAGATTCAAACCTATGGAAGATGAGCGGCTCTGTGCAGATCTTTGTGTATAATACAATAATCTAAACTGGAACGAGACAGTGTGGTCTGAGCACGGCAACACGAGGTTAGTCAAACATCCCTCCCTTTCTCACTGCTTGGGAAAGGTCTCCACGACGGTTTAGGCAAACCTGAGGGCCTTGGCCCCCCCTCGGGAGGAGGCTGAGCTCCAGCCCTACACTTTGAGGGCTGGAGGGCGCGCAGGGCGCGACGGGGGATCAGTAACCCCGGGCCCTTCCGCACGCTTCCCTCGGGCTGGCGTGAGAGGGACGGAGCTGCCCGGGAAGGCAGGAACGAGGGACAGAACGTGTGCCGGCGAGCTCGGCAGGACGAATCCCCGCGCCGAGGGCGCTGAGGGCGCTGAGAGCGGGCTCTGCCGCCCCCTGCCGGGCGCTCCCTGCCCGCGCCGCCTTCCGCGCTCCCCGCCCGCCGCCGTGTGGCGCGGGAAGTGCGGGCAGTCATGGACTTGCTCAAGCAATGAGGGGGTGGGGGACTCAACCGGTTCCCTCAGCAGCCTGTTTCAACGCCTGACCACCCTTTCCATAAAGAAATTTTTCGTAAACGTCCCTGGTGCAACTTGAAGCCATTCCCTCTCGTCCTACTACTTGTTACTTGGGGGAAGAGGCTGACACCCAACACTCACTACAGCCTCCTTTTAGGTAGTTGTAGAAAGCAATAAGGTCCCCCCTGAGCTTCCTCTTCTCCAGGCTAAACACCCCCAGCTCCCTCAGCTACTCGTCTTGTGCTTCAAGACTTGTGCTCCAGACCCCTCACTAACTGTGTTGCCCGTCTCTGGACACACTCCAGCACCCCAGTGTCTTCCTTAGAGTGAGGGGCTCAGAACCAAACACTGGATTCACCAGCACCCAGTACAGTGGGACAATCACTGCCCAAAATCTACCAGTTTCTGACAAATGCCATGATGCCATAAGCACCTGAGAGCAATACCAGCTGTTTTTTTTCAATGGCACAGGTCATTGCACAGCCTCTGTAGCATAAACCTAAGGCAGAACTGCAGTCTCCGGCATCCCACCCAACATGAGTTGATCTGTGTATTCACCAACCATGGGTTGGTATTATATATATTATATAATATATATATATTATATATATATAAAATATATAATATATATTTATATTATATTTATATACACAAGTATACATCAAGATCTTAATTCCTGTAGCCATAGCCACTCTGGGGAAATGACTATCCAATGTCCCTTTTTGAAAAAGCAGAGACTAATTATTCTCTATCAAAATGAAAGTTGTCTTCCTAAAATGGAAGCTCTGAAATGCAGTACAACTAAAGAATAGACTATGAAGAACCTAGAAAGCAGTATTTGCAGAATGTGTGTGCTGCTGGAATTGAAGGCATTTGCCACTATTTAAATGACCTATAAACAAGGCTGTCTGCATGAGGATTCCTCCATAAATGTTTCCCTTTCTCAGTCTCAAAACTCCAATTTTGGGAAGTCCGTGTACAGATATGACATGGGACCAGATCCCACAATCATGCACTCTGAACCACACACTCCTCAAAGCAAATGAACACAATGTGAAATAAAATGTGACTGTTCTGTGATGGCTTGAAACTGTCTAATCTGAGGCTACCACGGTCATCTCTCTCTTTTCCTTCCCTCCCCTCCCAGAAGCTGTCATCTGTCCCCCAGATGAATTTGAGGAATATGATTTCAGTTTGGTTTAGAGATGGCCCTAGAACAGCTTTTGAGCATACAAAATGTTATACTACTACCTCATTGCCTGCCTTCCAACAACAGACTGAAGATATTTCAGCCAGCCTTTTAAATTGGGGAACTGTAGCAAAAGCAGCATACTTCTATGACTTTTAGCATTAATTACCTGTTGTTATATGTTGATGGGTTTGTGTTTTTTGTTTTCCTCCAGGAGCTATGTTTTTCTTGCTAATTAGATTGCACTGGAAGCTACGCAGCAGCTTGTCAAAAGTGAACATTATGCCCTCCTCAAAACCACACAAAAACCTTAAGGAAAATCTCTGTGATGTTCTGATAACACTTTTGAGCAATTTAGTTTTATGCTTTTTTATGTGGACTGTCTAATGATCTCACACTAATCCCATGGACATCAGACAATTCCTCAATTACACATAAAAACTTGTACAATGCTTTCTTTATGAGCTTTCTGATTAGGTTAGTACTTTTCATAAATAAAATCAGAAACACTGGCATACTTTCTGTTCTCAGGATCCCAGGGCGTCTTATCACACAGATAGATTAGATCACTTAATTTAATTGACCTGTACAGCGTGGGTCTTGTCAAAAACAGAAAAGAAAGCCTTTTGGAAAATTCTGGGAAAGCAGTAAGTGGAAATCCTATTTTAAATAGATATCTTATTTGGTTTCATTTTCAAAGATGAATTCCTCCTTTTACTGCTGTAAATGGCTAAAATGCCTTGATTATCAACTCCTTAAATCTATCACATTCTTTATCAAATATTAAAATGTATCTCACTGCTGCTAAGCAATGCTGAGAATTGATAGAGGGACTCTGCACTTATTTACCTCCACAAGAAGTAGTCCATGTGGCTCCCAGTGCCTCTGTTACTAATTATTCCTGGTGTTTTGCCTCATTCAGGATCTCAGCTGACAGTGTGAACCATTTGGTATTGCAGGATGGCTTTTGTTCCCATGGAGCCTGTGAGCCTTTCTGTTTTTAACCATCAGCTGACTGGGTGCAGAGGGGATCAAATACACCAGCAAGTCTTGAGGTGGCCTGAGGTACCTGTCCTGGAGCCACAAAAGTAGGGGTTTTCCACGGGGTATGAGGTAGGAGTGAGGAGTGACATTTACACAGGCAGGACAGCCACAAAGTTGGTCTCTATTATCTCAATATACAGCAGCTTCATTCCCTGAAATATGGATCTGCTGTGACTGGTTCACCACCGCAGAAGTACCAAAATAGCAGGAAGCCTTAGCTAAGAGCATGGTCACCAAACCACCTCACAGTGCCAGCATCAGTAGTGCTCTATAGAATACAGTTCCATTCAGCACAGCAAGATTTGTAACCAGGGCTTAAATGCCATAAAGTCAGAGCAAGTCTTTTGTATGCTCCCATATGTCATTAACTTTTATAAAAAGGACTCAAAATATCAAGAAAAGGAAAGAAAAAATTGTTTCAATAAATAATAGAAAGTGGATAGATTAAAAAGTAGGCAAAAGAGGATGTAACAAACATTACATGCCTGAAGCATAAGATTTACTTGTGGTATTCAAATAGAGAAAAAAAAAATCCACTGATTTCGTTGAGAGCAGAATCATACCTTGGCTTGATCCTTGTGAGACTGCAAAAAAAAAAAAAAAAAAAAAAAAAAAAGGATATCTGTGTTTTCCATCTTAAATAACGCCTCCATACTGAAAATTCACTAGTACTCATCTGCCAGGACTTCATCCAGCTTCAAGGACTTCAATGGTCATAACAAAACTGGGTAACTCCTCTCTTTACAGCTAAGTCTTTAGTCTCATTTATGAATATTAACATCTCTGCTTTCAATGTAGGTCACTAAATTTCTTTGAGGAGTCTGTAAAATATTTTTAAGCTTGAAAGGTAACCAAGAAAAGCAGGGGTATGGACATCAGACTTCCATCCACCATAGAAATTTACTCCTTTGAAAATAGTCTAGGATGTCTGCACATCAGAACAGTTCAAAAGCATTGCAGACATAATCACAGGAAAACAAACCAAACCAAAACTGGAACAAGATGGAGAAGGAAAGCTGTAGTGAGGAGAGGCATCTGCCCTAACAGGTAAGCTTTATAAAGAAGACATAGTAGCAGGATATACCCAAACAGGTTCTACCACTGGATTTCACCAAATTCATCGCTGAATATTGGATCCTTCATTGTCAGATTAATAACCCCTCAGGTAATTGAGCACGTCTGTTGTCTCTTCTCTTTATACAGCAGAGGCCAACACATTGCTAACACAGGATTTCTAGACAAAAGCACTTTATGCTATGTATGGTTCAATGCTAAGGCTGCCTCCCAATATCCCCTCCCTTGTGTGAATGCTCAGACAGCAAAGCTACACACTCAGCTTGTTGGGGTTTGAGGTTTTCAATGTATTCTTGTTTCAAATTACATCTTTATCCAGAAAGAGGCTGAGCACGTGCAGGTCGGAGCAACCCAGATCCTAATGCTGAAGACACTAAGCACAGTGTGCGAGACTGCTCACAAGAAGGAAGGAACTGCACCTACCAAACCCTGCAGCCTTCTCAGTCTTACCCTCTTTCAGAGAGCCTAGCTCTTTGCTTCTCTGGAACTGAAAGGTAGCATTTACTCAAAATCCCAGAAGGAAAAAAGAAGGTTGAGTAAAATTGAACATTTATGATTTTGACAAAAAGAATACAACTGTTGCTCTTGGATTTTAAACTGTTCAGATGGGCAGCCAAAGAAAAGATGACTTTTTCAAATAGTCCTACTTAGGTGTCAGTTAACTGTGAATCTGTTCAAAGGTTTCAGTATTGACACAAAACCACTTGTGGGTAATGTATTCAGTAAGTCGTGTGGCAGTATATTTTTAAGAAGTGACAACAGACTGCAAATTAAAAAAGGTTGCCTCTTTTCATTCAGATAATGCCAGTCCTCCTAAAGGTCCAGGAAACTTGCCCCTCCCTTCAACCTTGCCTCTTCCAAATTTTGAGTTTCTTGATAGCTGGTAACAGTTATTTTTTATTATTATCATACATTGTTAAGTTTCAAATATTATCATACCCTGCATAGTGAGGTGGTGCCCTGTCCTCTCCCCACCCTGCCCCCTCCCAGTAAATAGCTCCCATTATCTAGTACAGTAATTTACCTTCATTATGAAATGATTTTCAAGAATTATGTGAAAACTTCATTAAACTAGATGGAAGACTAAGGCTGGGGCAAGAAGTGGTCCCTTACTAAACTCACGCGGTCCTGCATCTCAGCTGGGGCAATCCCTAGTACCAACACAAAGTGGAGGATGGATGGGGATGGATTGAGAGCAGCCTAGTAGAAAAGGACTTGGAGCAGCTAGTGGATGAAAAATTGGACATAACTTGGCAATGTGCATCCACAGCCCAGAAAGGCAACTGTATACTGGGCTGTATCAAAAGGAGTGTGGCCAGCAGGTTGAAGGAGGAGGAGATTCTGCCCTTCTGCTCTGCTCTCGTGAGACCCCACCTGGAGTACTGCATCCACCTCTGAGGTCCTCAGCATAGGAAAGACATGGACCTGTTTGAGCGCATCCAGAGGAGGGACACAAAAAAGGTCAGAGAGCAGGACCGCCTCTCCCATGAGGAATGGCTGAGAGAATTGAGGTTGTTCAGCCTGGAGTAGAGAAAGCTCTGAGGAAACCTTATAGCAGCCTTCCACTACCTAAAGGGGGCTGCGAGAGAGCTGGAGAGGGACTTTTTACCAGTGGGATGCAGAGACAGGACAAGGAGGAATGGCTTTAAACAGAAAGAGGACAGGTTTAGATTAGATATTAGGATGAAATTCTTTAATGTGAGAATGGTGAGGCACTGGCATAAGTTGCCCCATCCCTGTGTTCAAGGCTAGGTTGGATGGGGCTCTGAGCAACCTGATCTGTTGAAAAATGTCCCTGTCCATGACAAGGGAGTTGGACTAGATGACCTTTAAAGGTCACTTCTGACCTTGACCATGTTGTCATTCTGTGATACTCTGAAATGCTACCAGTAGCCAAAGCTCCAACATAATTCACATACTCTACATGTTAAATGTTCTGAAAATAACACAACCTGGAGCCCTCCTTCACAAAAGTTTTTTCCCTGTATAGTGGTGCTGCTTTGTAGTACTGCAACGCCTGCAAGTCTGCCTTTCTCAGTGAACCCATACATGCGTGAAGCTAGTGTAACTAAGAAGACAACTAGGCTGCAAGACACATATTTTAAATAAGTATCAGCTGTTTCTTACCCATTTTCATTTGCACATGTTCCCCAGCCCACGCAAGATGAAATTCATCGCAAGTCTGACTGCTGTTTTGTTGGAAGTGCTGTGAAATGGAAAGCTGATTTGGTTTGGCTTTTGGCCATTTGCATAGATATTATTAATGAGAGTTTGGATCTACTTAAATTCCGTTTCCAGCATACTACAGAGCCAGGATAAACTCTGTGCTTTTGTGCACGCAATAAAGCTCAATGACAAGTCTGTGCTTGAAAACAGCTTCAAACACAAACTCATCTGGCAACCTGGGCACACCCAGTATTTTATTCTTCCAGCTTTTGCCACCCACCGCCCACTTTGGATTCACAAATTGGTGTCTAATTCACAAAGAACTAAGTAGACACATAGATTCTCTTTTCTGTGTTGTGAAAGAAACTGCCTTTCTCATAACTGGTTGTCCTACATCTTACAGGCACTTTAGATTTTATCTGGTCTAAAGGATTTTGCCAGGTGAAGTCCTGCTAAGACAGGTTTCTCCTGGTGGTTTTGACAAGCTGCCCAGAAAGGTACCTGTAAGCAGCCAGGGAGAATGGTAGGAGATAAAGCAATGATAAGTAAAGAAAACTCACACCATTTAACACACCGAGTGAAAATACACACTAGGGTGGGCTAGTCTGAAACCTTAAATTCTTAAGCTGAGTTTGTTCCAGATCAGTAGTGAAACAGTTCTGTAATTTGTAGGGTCTGAAATAGGTTCTGTGTGCTTGGATTTCATTTAACTGGTATAAGCTGCACACACAGTAGGAAATTTTTTTCAGTAACAGTTCAGCAAAATTTCTCAGCTACAAACCTGACCTGAAAACCAGCTGGTTTTAATATCTTGGAAAAGTAATGTCGCGTCATGCAATGGTATTAGAAACAGCTGACATTCTCATTTATGCAGTAAAAGAAAAATAACATAATGTGATGTAGTGCTATGTACAGTAGTATCTAATATGATCTCTCAATACTATTAAATTAAAACTTTGACATTCCTTATCATTCTTTTTCCTTTAACATAAAGCAACTAATCTGTTAGCAAAAATTCCATGGTTTCATGGAAACGTTTTTGCTTCAACAGACGATGCTCTTGAAAGAAAATAATACATATGGAAAATCCCTCTGATCTGCTCAAATTAGCAACAAAATGGTATAGATATTTCAGCGTGGATGATATACATATTTAGGGAATGAAAGCAGAAGGCTCCTGCTGCTAAATATTTTATTAATAGGGTTAAACAAGAATAAATACTGAGGCAACGGTTATAAACTATGTCTTGGAAGAAGCAGTTACACAATAAAGGCTCAGGCACCACATTTCGTAGCACAAGTGTGGCTGCTGCAAAAGCTGTTTGGGATATACCATTACATCCTTTTTTTCCAGAGCACATGAACCAAGTTTGCAGTATGCTACTGCAGTATGCACTGCTGATGGCAGTGCACTCTCCAGATTTACTTTAGTATCTGAGCCCTGAGAAGACAGTCACATCTGTGAAGTACTGCAAAATCTCAGCTCCTCCTGAGAGCAGCAGGACTAAGAAGCTGAAGAAATGTGCAAGGCCAGATCTCTCCAGTGTCCTTTCCAAATGTTGGGGAGTTGAAAAATATTGTGCAGTTCATCCTGAAGGCTGGAGCTTCAATAACAGATATGCAGCACCTAAAATATGTCTCTAGAAAGATCTTCTTTTTCATTTAAATTAATTCTTGTCCTCGGAAGACATGGTTATACAGACATTGTTTTGAATGGCAAAAATGCCTCATGGAGCTCCCATTCCCCTTGCAAATTCTCACGCCTGTGTTATCCCTTTACTGTGCCAAATCAGGTGTGTGTGTGCAGCTGCATGGTAAACGGATCTGGCTGGAAAACAACCTATTTTTTTCTGAATCGTCCCAAGCTGTCCCCGTTCTACCACTTGGTTCACAACCTAGCTGTGCAAGCTGCTGCAAGGGTGGTTTGGGGAGGCAATGGGAACAAGAAGTCATGAACAGAGGGGTATGAACCAAGCTGGTAAAACAGCTTAAGCAGTGCTACCACTAGGTGTGAAACTAGGCTCTGATGCTGCATGTGTTGCAGGGAAAGGAAGGGAGCATGCAAACTAGCATTGGCTTACAAACTCTTGGCACTGACTCAACCATGTGCAGGACACTTTAAGGCCAAACCCCAAATCCCTTACGTAGCTGTTATGGAAGTCCTTGGGCCACACAAAGAAAAGTTGTAGGAAATCAGACCTGCAACTAAACTCAGTGAAATTATGTCACCATATAAGAGATTTCAGTAAGGGAAGTTCTAATGATATACTTTGTATCTCACATGTGTCTTGCAGTAAGCTTCAACTGTGCAGGACAAGCAAGGCCAGCCTCATTTCTAGCTTCATGATTAGTAAAATGTTTTAAACAAAGTGCACATTCTTTAAAGGTTGGAGCTGGGACCCTTATTTAGATGGCTACAGTGCAGGTTTCTGATCTCTTCTGGCTGTTTCATCTTAGGAGGAACTGAATTGCATCTTAAATGTACACGAATGCCATCCTGGCTGAAGCCGAGTGGCTCAGAAGTGGGGGATGGAGGTGCTGGGTGAAACCTGTGTCACCCCATCTGGGAGATGCGGTCAATGTGCACGGTCCCCATCTCAGTGCCATGGGATGGGCAACTGTTGCTGATATGACAGGATGCAAGTGGGAAAAGTGTGAGTGAACAGGCTCCCCAAAAACACCTGCAACGACATTTGCCCCAGAGTGGGTCATGCAAAAGAGGAAAATAACAGCAATGAAGTTTGCTTAAGAGATGGCCATCAGCTGGATTAAATAGTAACCAGGAAATTACCAAGAGACTTCTGAAAAAAAAAAAAAAAAAGGGAGTCAGCTTCTAAAGAAATGTAAACAAGCATTCAGCTTCATGATGAGGGAAGAGAAACCTGGCCTGACAACGCATCACCCCATTGGCATGCGACATGTGAGTTATGAGTGCCTGTAGCTTTGTGCATCTGGCAGGGGGTTGAAATTTCGGGGTTTACTCTTAGAAGGTTGCTCAGGCATTTGTAGGTGTTTGTTATTATTCTGGCTTATCTGTTGTAATGCTGGTACTGATTCCATTTGTGATTATGTGACATTAATAAACCAGTGACCAATTATTAATGAATCCCTGTTATTAAAACCACATGGGTGGAGCAGTTTCACCCTGTGATGGGAATTAGCAAATTGTATCCTTCTCCCACTGGCAAAAATACAAACCGTAGTGGAGGTAAGGCTCAAAAAATTTAATGCAAGTATATTCATACAGTTCCTCTCTCTCTCAGACAACCCTTTTGGAATTCCAAATTCACTGATAATTCTGGATTTTTTTTTTCCTTTTCCACCAGCAGCATTTAATTGTCATTTAAGGCAGACAAACACATATCTACTACCCTAGATGATATAAAAGTGTGTATATAGGAGGAATTTAACTCCATAACAATACTTTTCTACTGCACACCACTCCTCCATACTTGCAAAAACAGTTAGGCCTGTTTGGATGTTCTGATGAATTTCTCCATGTAGCAAGGTATCAGTATCAGATGTGAACTTCACTAAATGTATTTCTTTTGTGTCACACCAAATACTAATTTTCTCCATCATTACTAAATTTTGTGATGGTCAGAATAGAGCTACAAAGTTTCAGCATTTTCCTAATGAATAAAATCAGCACTCCACCAGGAAGTATCACAGGATTTCAGTGGGAGAGTGTGCATATTTCATCTATGTTTACAGTGGAAAACTTTTCATAAATAGTAGGTAATTTAAAAGAAGCAGATTTGGTTTAGACTGTTTCACTCATTGATACCAGATCTGTGCTACAGCATCATCTAAAAGTACAAATTTAATCCATATGAGGTGCCAGCACATAATACCACTTCTGTCATGTTAAAGCATAGGAGATGGTGTTTACACCAGCGTTGTAGTCCTTGGGGTCCAGCAGATGATACCTGATCCACCATAAAATATGCCTGGACAAAATTATCTCTGCAAAATATGCATTACACTTCAGCTGGCATTATGAGTTTGCACCACTTTGTGCCAAGTAACTGCTGTGGTTTTGATCCTGTAGCTTATGCTCTGGGACCCAGTCTTTCATCATGTGGAATCATGGCCTTGGATGGTATTCAGGCTGCATGAACTGGGCCCCACCCTCAGTATGATGAAGGGCTTCTTGTGTTCATGAAAGCCAGCCTGTTCTTCACCACTGCATCATCTGGTCTAATAAAAAAATATAACCTCCCACTGTAGGCATTGCCTCTCTCTTAAGTGCTTGACAGTTCAAAAGTTTCCCACTCTGAAAGGGCATCATGACATTTCTATATTCTGTCACCAGAACAGTGTGTGAGCAGAAAATGTTCATTATGTAAATAAGACTCTATCACAGCAAGAAAAACTTCTCCATGAAGGAGCCTTCAACTGGATTGCTCCCACTATGTTTGCCTGGGTGGACAGCTGTGCCTCCATACACTCATCATGATTTCCAGGCAACTCTGTGAGTGTGAACGCTGTTCCAAAAATGAGACTTCTATCTCTGCCTGCAATACAAACACTACACCAGTTCGTAAATCAATGTAATTAACAAATGAATGACTGTGCTAGAGAGAAAGTTGAGCTGCTTTTGCAAGATTTGTTTAGTTAAATCAGTTTAGTGTTGCCAATACTGAAAAGCAGAAGTGAATAAAATAACCTTGGCCCAGCTTGGTTCATGTTACATACGAAAGGACAGGGGATGTCTAAATAGCAGAACTCCTGATTAAAAACGGAAAGGCAGAAGTAAGCGAATAACTAGTCATCTGTTTCAAAGATTCTGAACTACAAACATCTGCATTTCCATCAACACTGTTAACAGTGATGAAATGTACCATCTGTAAGCACTTTTTCACATTCTGTGAACTCAAAATGCTTGGGGGGAAAAGGACCTTTTCTGTTGAACTGGTACACATTTTGTGTACTTTTCCATGTAGATAATGACCTAAAAGTTTGATGACAGAGGCAAGAGCAAGTATCTTGAAGCAACTGAAAATATTTTGTAATGTGATGTCACTGTCTTGCTTCTGCTGCTCAATCACTCAGCAGGAATTCTTTTTTCCATTATACTTTCATACATTTTATTTCATTTTCACAACAGCAGACGTCAATAGGACTTACCTTAGAAATTCATCTTTTAAGCAGCAGTCCTGCAAGCTAAGGAAATGGCATAAGAGGACACTACAAAATGCTCTTCAGCATTACAATATGAAATCTTCTGAGGGTCTGTCTCTGACAAATGGACCTTTCTCAGCAGCAGCTCTAACATTTCTCAGGGTAAGACATCCTGGGAAAATACTCAATTCTTCCAGGACTTTGTCTGGCAACTGCTTCTCACCAAAACAGATAAAGCATCACTTCCTCAATGTGCAGCTCTCCAATGCAGTGGTTACACAGAAGTTAAACTTGTGGTTCTGTGAATAAAATGTTTATCACTTACCTGTTGAGTACTATGCATTTGAATCAAAAAGAGCCATGCCCACCCTTTTGTTCTGTTTAAATGACAGAGAGACCTAATGTAAATTTGATGCATCAACTTCACATTTTCATTCCATTCACATAGTTCTCACAGCAAAGATTGGAGGAAAAGAAGCTGTGTCTATCAGGCACTGCCTATTTTAATGACTTGCAGTTACTAATCATGCTTGATCTTTTACTTTCCCTCTTTGCAACTACAGTTCTCAGCATTTTTATTTTGGATGCTTTGATGCATTATTTAATGCAGGTGAAATGATTTGCTACAGAAGTTTTGTCAGAAAAACAAATCCGTTCTGCATAATAAGCCATTTGGCCTCTGTGATGGGCGAAATGAAAAGGGAAAACCAATCTCTCTACATGTGACTAGTCTAGTAATACAACTGTGGCTCCTTGATCCATTTTGTTTTATGACAAAACTGGTTTAACAGGCAACCAGACCCATATTTTGCCCTCATCTACTTTTTATTCTCATTATACACACACACTTTCTCATTGGTATCCGTCCTATGGAGCTGTACTGTACACTGGATTGCCAAATAATTAAATTTAATAATACCATATAATAGATCTTCTTTTTTCCTTTTAATATATAGTCTAAATTAGAGTGACACTGGCAACTGAAGGAGCAATAAACTGCAGAGCAGATGTGGGAGCACATAGCAATGAGACAAGATATCTGGCAGGAAGGACAAGAACTACTTAAGCCAGTTTTGCTATCCTAGAAAATATCTGATGTATCTACCCAGATGGGATATGGAGAAATTTGATTTACCTTAACAGCATCTGTTCTCTCTCTGTCACACATTAATGCCAAGAAACTCCACTACCATGGTAAGCATTGTGTGAGTTTGACTCTACCTCGTACATTTACCACAGTTAGCTCTTAAATATCTCCATTTCCTGTGTCTTTAACCTCTTGTGGGATCCACTCTTCCCCACACCCTGCTTCACTTCAGAAATTACTATGCAAATCATATTTTTATATTTCTGAGGGTTTTTTTAAGTAGTACTCATGAAGAATAGTTGCATCCTGAGCTATGGGATAGATTAAAAACAGAAGTTAGTTAAATATGGATGTACATATGGTGTTTTACTGACTTTAAATACAGTGTATAATCCTTGCCTCAACAGTTGTACTGGTACAGTTTACTATTAAAAACATCCCAAAGTGATGTTTTTTCAACTATTTCTGATGTTCAGCTCATAGCTGTAAGGATTAGCCTTTTCCCAAGATACCAAGTTTTCCCATATGCCTTGAAATGGACAATACTGGAAAGCCTTTACAGACTAATTTTAATGGAAAACTGCAAGGTCTTTCCTTTTTTCTTTCTTTGACCTTCTGAGTCCAGTTCTACTCCTCCCGAGACCAGCTCCCCTCTGTTCTTTGCTCCATGATCTCCAATGGTTAAAAGGATGAATGGAAGGGTACTTAATTCTGTCTTCTACTGACAATCATTTCACTCATTACAGGGTCTTTCAGAAAGGCCTAATCTCATCTAAAATATGAGTATATCTTAATTATGGCAGTTGCATAGGACCAGTAAAGCAGAGTCAGAGTTCCTGAACAGGAATGACTAAAGTGCCTACAGTCTCCTTGTCCTTCCAGCTTGGGTGGAAGTACCAACTCATAAACATTTAAGAAAAATTACTAGAATTAAATGCTGTTGCCACAGAAAGTATGGTCTTTGGCTGTATTAGAATTTACTACCTATGTGTAATTAAATATCTACCAGGAAAAAAACCAAACCCAAACAGGATATGCATTGCTCTGATGGAATTGTGCCACAGCACCATAAGGTCTACCAGCACACCGAGACTATGGTACCTCACTCAGGAGCAGCGTGGCCAGCCACCCAGTGGGGTAGAAAGCTGAGAACACTATGTCAAGCTGTCATCCTCTGCCAGGGCACCAGCACCCTCAGACATGTTTTGTATTTTGAGTAGATGCCTGTAATTCAGCATGTCTATAATTCTTGAAAGACTCAGCTGACCACAAATTTCCTGGATGTATGCTTGGCTCAGGATAGTTCTCCTATTCTTGTAATTATTTTAGTTTTACATGCAATTATTTGTATACTTCCTTCTTTTAGCATATTGTTTACATGCTTAACTGGTAACTCTTTTCGGGAGAATTAAGAATACTGATTCTTTTCAAAAGGTAGAGTTTGGTTATTCTGCAACATTGGCCTTAAAAAAAAAAAAAAAAAAGTATATATACTAGCCTGGGTTTACCTCTTCCTAAGCCAGTGTGGGTGATTCTGATATCAGGGCAAGATACCAGTTCGGTGCACCCTGGCTCTGTTGAGTTTCCACATATACAACTTTAAAAACAGTCTGACATTTCCTTCCTCATTTTCCTTGTGATTCTGTATCTGTCCAATTTTCTGTTGGTAACATCTGCAAAAAACAGAGAGGCTTTAAATCAATCCCAAGCAAGGGGCCTGACATAATACAAGAATTCCAGGCAATGCATACATATATAAATAAATAAATAAATAAATAAATATATGTATATATATAAATATAAAAATATATAAATAAATATATAAAAATATATATAAGTATATATATGTAAAGAATGCCTCAGAGAGAGAAAAAAAGGCACTAAATGGATGTGAAAATGCTACTACACTTTTTTTTTTTTTATTGTTGTGTTGCTTTGAGATATATTCTTTTCTGTAAAGATTTTGGAAATTTTATGGGAATAAGGCACAAATTCCCTAGCACATTTTTTTGCCAGGCTGCATTTTTTTGCTAACTACAAATAAATGTATAACCTCTTCCATCTTACTACCTGCTCTTTCCCATATGAATGTGTCTCAAAAGCAGGATTTATTTTTAAAAATAACCACTTGAAATTACCATTTTGTAGCTGGGAATTTGAAACACACACCATAGGGTAACACAGAATCATAGAACAGTTAGTGTTAGAAGGCACCTTTAAAGGTCATCTACTCCAGCTCCCTTGCAATGAGGGACATCTTCAACTAGATCAGGTTGCTAAGAGCCCCATCCAGACTAAGTTCAGACAACAACTGTGCATCTTGGCCAGCAGCTACTTTTAAGTTTCCACAGCCCAAATCCATTAACCTATTTACTGGCCAAGTCATCATCTGTGCTTAAAAAGGGAGGCAATTACTTCAGAGCATCTGAAAGTCCCACTTACAGCTGCAGCAGTTTTGCATTCTATTTACTGCTTCAACTTATTTCGGCATGGTACCATCTGGACTCTACCTCCTCTCTACTTCCTCATGGTTTGTAATTTCCTAAGTTCCTGCACATATTTTTTGCATGTTATGGACAATCAGCAATTTTTTGGCTCCACAAATACAGCTTAGCATTCCTTCACTTTATTTTTAGTTCAAACTGGCTACTAGGAACTACAGTCTGCTAGTTTTGAGCCTGCTAGGGCAGCTGACTCATGGACCAGATGGCTCAATTCCTTTCCAAAACCTCAGTGAGAATAAACCTGTAATTTCTAATATAACAGCTGATTGCAAATCATCAGATAAAGCTGATTCTTGAGGTATGTCTGTACGTGTTGCCCACAGGCCTCAGCAGGTCCCACCGACTGAGAAAACACCCTCCATTGACTCTCAATTGACTTATCTTAGGTTTGTTTTGGTTTAGAATATAATTGAATAGACATTCCATTTGGAAAGGACCTATGACGATCCTCTAGTCCAACTGTCTAATTGAGGGCTGGCCAAATTAAAGCACGTCGATAAAGGTATTGTCCAAATGCTTCTTAAACATGGACAGCCTTAGGGCATCGACCATCTCTCTAGGAAGCCCGCTCGGGAAAAAAAAAAAAAAAATGCTTTCCACTGTAAACTTCAGGAACAGCTTTGAACCATTCCCACGCATCCTGTCGCTGGGTACCAAGAAGAGTTACGCTCCCTCCCTCTTCACTTCCCCTCCTCGGGAAGTTGCAGAGATCAACGAGATCACCCTTCAGCCTCCTTTCTTCTAAACCAGAAAAGAGCAGAGCTCCGAGCTGCCCTTCGGAAACAGTTTTCATTGTTTATATTTGTTCGGATGTGTTTGGTTTGGGCTCCGCCTCGGGAGGGAGGGCAGTCGGAGAGAGGGTAGGCGGGCCGAGGGTGGGAGGGACGGCGAGCGGGCAGTGGGTGCTGGTGGCATTGGCTGCATCCGCGCAGTGCCTCGGAAGGCAGGACGGAGTCAGGCGCCGCGGCTGCAGGTGGGAACGGGGAGCCGGGAACGGGGAACGGGGAGCCGGGGACGGGCAACGGGGAGCCGGGGACGGGCGGGCGGGCAGTCGGTGCCTTGCGGGGAGCGCGGTGTGTCTGGTTGGGGCGGCGGGACGTTTCGGTGTCTCCCTCCAGCTGAAGCGCTGCCCACAGCGGTGCCGGCAGGCTGAGCCCTCCCGTCTGTCCCGGGACAACGCGGGGTTGTTTCCATCGCCGGTGCCTTGCCCTGCCCGGCACCGGTGGCGGGGGGAGCAGCCTCTGCTGTGGAGCCGGAGCACGGGGGCTTCGCTACTGCTCAGCTGGCTCCTTCTCTTCTTCCTTTTGCAGCCAACTGCGGGATACTGTAGATCAAAACCTTCGTCTTATGTATGTGGTAGGCGTTCCTGTTGTGTTGTTTAAAAAAAAAAAAAAAAAACAAAAAACAAACCAGAAAACAACAAACTCCCAAACCTCTAAGTTAGGCCTTTTTTAGCACATTTCCATTGTTGCTGAGCTCTGCTTTTCGGTGAGCTTATAAGCATGCCAAGTCAGGGCGGAAAATAGTTCAGAATATTAACTGTGAAGTCTGCAAAACAGATGGAGAACCGCGGATAACGTGGTGGTGACTGTAACAATCTCTCTATTACTTCCAGGTACTTAACAGCACCAAAAAATGAAAGCTTTCCCATCATGTCTCTCCATGCAGTAGCACTTGCCAGCTACAGCAGAACAGAAATCTTCAAGCACCCCTGCTCTGAAAAGGTGAGACAAGGGAGGTCTGAATGGTGTCTCAGTGTGCTCGTTGGTTGGGGGGACTTGTTTCAAAGAACAGCTTTTAGTTGTCAATGGTTGTAGTAAATATTTTTTAAATGCTGGAGGTTTCATTACGACTTAACTTGGGAGAATCTGTTAATTGCTGATATTGAAAACAATTTTTAAAATTTAATAAATGTAATTAAAAATAATTCCTACTTTATTCGGTAATACTGACAATATGTTGTGTATAAAGCCTGCTTACACACTGGTTTCTCTAAAGAAGGGGAAAAACACCATCAGGTACTGAAAACAGTATTTCTCTAAGCACTGGCATAATCAAATGCTAAATATTTTAAATCCAGCATACTACTTTTGCCCTAAAACATTATTCTTTAGTTAAAAGGGAAATTCTATGTGGGTTTTAATTTCTTCTGCTTTCTGTGGGTCTGAAATGTACGTGGATGATATCTGCACTCTGAGTCACCTCCCTTTTCCATCTAGGGAATGTAGAGGTCAACCACACAGGGTGGCAGAGAACAGTACACCTTCAACTTCCTGTTCACTGGGTGCAGAGGAGGGTGACAGGAATCCTGGGGATGCTTTTGTCTGGAGACTTCTCACTGATGTGGAGAGAAGGCATGAGGTGCTCCTTGGTGAAGTGCCTTTTAATAATGCGCATGTCAGAGCAGGGCATCCCTTTGATTTCCCTGGTTTCTGTGATGTGCTCTTCAAGTCCCTGACATACTTGAGGTAGTGGATGGGGAGGAGGCAAATGTGTGTTCCTCACAAGGAATTTGTGAGCTTATGGAGGAAATGTTTTGCTTTGCTGTGTGCGTCTTACTCCTTTGTTGGAATTAGCCCCCGAGTATCTGCACTAAACTGCTTCCCTGATTCAGTTTACAGTGGTTTGATAATACAGTAAATCCAGCTTTGGTGGTAGAAATACTGAATTGGAAGCAACACACTGCAGAAAGTGAAGTGCTGATCTGGTACAAACCTGCTCAGTCAGTCCAAATGCATTGAAAATTTTGGTCAGCTTATACTGACCAAATACAACCAGGCTGTGTGCCAGGCTGAGTATTATCTATCTTTCTTTATGCTGGGTCAGCCACCTTGCTGATGTGAACCACATCAGCATGTGTGGAATGTGTAGAATACACACAGTGTATTCTATCAAAATAGATGACATGACCACGCTTCCTCCTAGTTGTTAGAGCTGGAAGATCAAGCAGCACATGGATCAGGTGCTTGTAGAGTTGGGGTCTCATAGATTTAGCTTATATCTTGTATACCTCTAAATAGGCCTGTGCTTCCAGGTACAGATTGGTGGTTCCTTGAATTGTTTTCTACTTCATTGCTGTTGTTTTGGTAGATACACAGACATCACAGATTCAGACCTTTTGTCTTGTGTATTCCTTGTGCACATGTTTAATCCTCCTACTGTGGAGAGTTTCTTTTGGTCACCTGCCTTCTGTAGTGAAACAAGAGATGCAGAGCTGAGATGCCAGTGCTCTTCAGACAGTGCATGCTTCTGAGGAGATTGTCAGACAGCCAGAAATCTAGGCAGTGATTAGGTGGCTATCGGCAGGCATCAGAACAGTATTCTTCCTGCTGGGATGAGCGTGAGACTGAGATTATCATTAGCAGAGTGCTGCTGTCTTATAACCAAATTATCTGCCTCTGTGTTCTTGTTCTAGTTAAACCACGAGAGCCTAAAGGTGGCTTTCACTGAGTCAGCGTGTTCTTCAAATCCCTCAGCGAGGATCAGCTGCCTTGCTCCAACACCTCAAATCTCCGTTCTCTCAGGTATGCCAGCCAGTGTGTTCTAAAATGCCTCCCTGTGAGGAGTTTTCCTGGTGGTTGTAGTGGTAACAAAAGCTATCGGTACTAAACAACTGTAGTCTGGTTGAAGAGTGTTGCTTGTTTATTGACTTTGAGGGTTGTACATTGTCCAAATATATTATGCAATTTGAAAGTATGAGTGCTTTTTATCTTTTAAATGGCCGTGTGGTCATTTTACTTCTGTTGACATCTTGTATGCTCACGAGTAAAATACTTGAACTGTTCAGATGATCCTTGGAAGGTTAACTTCTTCATTCAGGAAATAGTTTCTCAGATTTTAACAGATTATCATAATTACTCACATGACAGTTACAAAACTGATTTTGAGATTTTTTTTTTTTTTTTGGAATTGGAACTAACTTATTTCTGATAGTACCTTAAAATGGGATGTTTGGTTTTGGGTATTCTTTTATTTCTTGTTTGTTTGGTTTAGTTATTTGTTTGTTTTATTTCTGTGAGGTTGGGTGGGTTTTTTAAGCTTTGCAGAGCAGAAGAACAAATTAAATTTTTAAAACTTGTTCTTTTTTCTCTTATAATCCACTGAGAACTGGGACTTAGCAGATTTAGTCAGCATGGTTATATGATTAGTACCAGAGATGCACCATGATGCTAGAGTAGTGGAGATGACAAAGGAGGAAAGGGGACGGAAAGGCTGCTGGAGTGGCTTTGCAATAGGAGAGCAGAGCAGAAGAATTGAAGACAGTTGTGGGATTGAGCACACCCTCAGCATGTTTGCAAATGATACTAAGCTGTGTGGTGTGGTCAACAGGCTGGAGGGAAGGAACGCCATCCAGAGGGACCTTGACAGACTTGAGGGGTGGGCCTGGGCTGACCTAATGAAGATTGAAGAAGACCAAGTTTAAGATCCTGCATCTGAGTTGGGGCAATGCCAAGCACAAATACAGGCTGGGCGGAGAATGGATTGAGAGCAGCCCTGAGGAGAAATACTTGGGATGCTGGTTGATGAGAAGCTCAGTATGACCCAGTAGTGTGCACTTGCAGCCCAGAAACCCAAGTGTATCCTGAGCTACATCAAAAGCAGCATGGCCAGCAGGGCAAGGGAGGTGGTTCTGCTCCTCTGCTCTTGTGAGACCCTGCCTGGAGTACTGCATCCAGCTCCTGGGGCCAACAACATAAGAAGAACTTGGACCTGTTGGAGCAAGTCCATAGTAGGCCATGAAGATGATCAGAGGGCATGAGTGCCTCTCCTATGAAGACAGGCTGGAAGGGTTGGGGTTGTTCAGCCTGGAGAAGAGAAGGCTCCAGAGAAACCTTCTAGCAGACTTTCAGTACCTAAAGGGGGCCAACAAAAATGTTGGAGAGGGACAAAAGCATGTAGTGATAGAAGGGGGGATAGTTGTAAACTGGTAGGGTAGATTTAGATTAGATATTAAAAAGAAATTTTTTACTGGGGGAGTGGTGAGGCACTGGATTAGGTTGCCCAGAGAAGTTGTGCCTCTTCCTTGGAAGTGTTCGGGGCCAGCTTGGATGGGGCTTTGAGCAACCTGGTCTAGTGGAAGGTGTCCCTGCCCATGGCAGGGAGATTGCAACTAGGTGATCTTTCAATTCCCTTTCAACCCATACAATTCAATGATTTTTTTTTTTTTATTCTAACACTAAATGTTTTGGTTTGCATGGAAAAGATGATGTTTGCAGCCCAAGTTAAGGTATTTGTGTGCAGTTGAAATGGTAATAATTACCAAAATAGTTTTCTTTTCCTGAAAAGATTTAAATATGTTTTCTTGAAAGTTAACTAGGTTTAATTTTCCCATTCCTGCCTTTATACTGCCATGGCTGGCTACATGGACAAGGTGTTTCTATGCAGATGCAGCCACTAAAATACACAGTTTTGCTGCTATTTCTGCAAGAGATTTGTCCTGATAAGTGGCAGGTGACTGATCCCAATTACTGACATGCTCTTCAGCTGTTTTTGATCTGGCTTTACTAGGATAGCTTTGCTAACAGCTCTCACAGTCTAGCTTATAGTTCTCAATTTTTTCAGCTTTTTCTTGATGAGGGCTGGTCTTTATATAGACTTGCTCTTCCAAAGTATTTGAGGGGGTTTGTTTTGGTTTTGATTCCTTCATTTGTAAATTCCCTTATGCTGTTTGAGCGCATGCTGGCTTCCAGGTGAGTGACTCATGAGGTTTACTGTTTTCCGCTGAGATATTGTCAAGGAGAGCAACCTCTGGGCAAAGTCTGCAGTCTACAAGACTTGCTGCTTTTTTCCCACCAGCAGTGTTTAACATTCCTTGTGGTCTTAGCTAGGAGTTCTTTGTCCTGGAAATTATCTTTCTTGATTGTATCTATTCTTAGAATTTTACAACCACTTATCTTACCCAAAGGAGACAGTTAGTTGTTAACTTCATTGTGTTGATATGGTCAATGGTTCCTTCTTGGATATAGACCTCATGTCTAATGTCTCAATTATTTTATTCTTCAATAGCTACTGGTTGCAGTGTGCACTTCTGTGCCCTGTTAATGTTACCATATTTGCCACTAAAAGCAGTTTTTCAATTTTCTGTTGAACTACAGTTATGCAGTAGATCACACAGGATCTTGGCAGGCAGTGCTTTTGATTCCTTCAGAGGCATTATAATGAACTTGTGACAGAGTGAAGTTTTTTATGGGTTCATGTAAATGTTGCCACCCCTATAAATAATGGACTGAAGGTTACTTTTAGCCATTTCCACATGAGAAAGAGTGTCTGACTGAACTGAAACAAGCACTTGACTTTTTATTACCCTGTGACTAAGGGCATTTTTTTTTCTTTTTGCTCTATTGATCCTCCATATGTGTTGCTATAATGTAATCTTCTCTTTTACTGGCAATAGGAGCAGTACCTGTATCAGTAACTGTACCTCATCCTTTTTGTAGAACAATGATGTTATTGAGCATGCTGATAATCAGTCACCATTAAAGTCTTAGCTAATTGTGTTTGGCTAGCGCAGGATACTTTACTGTTGCTTTATTGCCTAGCCTTATCAATGACAGAATTGCTTCCTGGGTACAGAAAGCAAGAGCTTTCTTGCAGGAAGAAGCAGCACGGAGTGGTGTGATTAATCTCTTTCCTGTCTTCTTGCCTGTGTCAGAAATCAATTTATTCACATGCATTTTATTCATATTTATATTAACTTTTTCTTAGGACTGTTTCTTAACCTTTTGGTTTCTTCCTTTTTCTAAACAGATGAATCTTCAAGGCCAGCAGTGATTGGACATGCTGGAAGTTTTGGATCATATCCAAACAGTGCTGAAGCTATCAAAGACATTCTCATGTCTGTTTTAAATGCATCTGGTTTGAAGCCCTCTTTGGTGCTGGAGCAGAACACCATGCAGGGAGCAGAACATCCAGACAGTGATGTGGAGCAGTGGGAAGAAAGCAGTGCTGGGGATAGCCACGATGACAGCGACAGCGATTCTGCACATCACAACACTGCCTGTACACAAACAGACATTCGGTTTACAAGGCACCGGGCGTGTTGGAACAACACACACTCTGATTCCTCCAAACCTTTGCTGGATACTTTCTTTTGTCCCCGTTTCTCTGATGGAGATCCTGCTGTGTCCTCCTTGAATAGTTTCACTCTTTCGGACATGCCCCCTCTGAAGCAGGACTGCTTTACCCAGGTGACGTTAATAGGAGGCACTGTCACATCGACTGTTGTGCATTCTGGAAAAGAATGTTATACTCTCCCTGAAAGAGATTTGACTTCGACGAGGTTTCTTTCCAATTCAACTGTTGGTAAGCCAGCAGATCTTGTGCAATACCCTGATGCTTTGGAGCCTGTGCCCGTCAGCAACAGTGACAGCAGTTCTCCCAGAGGCCTTCCCCAGTCAGAGCCAGTCAATCCAACAGGTAACTTTGCAGGTGCATTTTTGTTGTAAGATTTTTGCACTAGGAAAGACAACTGTAATTGAAGTGGGCCTTGCTTATGGTGATTGCAAATTAGACAAATGCTGTCATTCAAAATAGGAGAGAGGGCAGAAGGAGAAAGCTTAAAATACAAGGAGAACCAGAAGGTTGGACTTGGTAAAACAGGAGACTCTCATGCTTGTGGTAGGCATCTCTCATGGTGCAGAAATGCTTCTATAGTATGCAACTGCTGGAAAAATGTAAAAATTGCTGAGCTGTGAGCAATGTAGAACATGCACTGGATGGGCTTTCTACCAACTTTGTCTTGTCTTCACTGTTATCCTTCTCTCCGTAGCAGAGAGTATGAATCTGGGCACTGAGTAGAGTGATTCACTGGTGTGCCCTGGCTCCCTGATTCGTCTTGTGTTTGACGTTAGCTGAAGAAGAGGGAGTCCTTGGATTCTGAGGTTTTAGAGACAGGGCATTAACATCCATTCTCGTTACAACTAAATTGGCTTGTGCCACAGTGGGACTGCTTTTCCTTTTCCCCTTTCCAAGTGGACCTGAGGTTTTAGAGACACAAACCCCCAGCCAGTACAGAAGAGGATCTTTTTACACATCACCAGTTTCCAACTGTACGGATATCCTGTGCGTTGTCTGTGAAGAGACACTGGCTAAGGGCTGCTAGCAGAGGGTGGCCCCTGGGGCAGGGTGCCTTCTGTCCCTGCAGTGTCAGGGGGCTCAGGACAGCACAGGCCCATAAAGAACTGTTCAGAGGAAATTTTCAGCACGTGCCCCAGAGATGGATGGGGGAGCAGCTGGCTTGGCTGTGGGTGAGGCACTGAATCAGCTTCCCTGGGGAAATTGTAGATATCCCATCCCTGGCAGTGTTCAAGGACAGGTTGGACGAGGTCCTGAGCAACCTGATCTAGTGAGTGGCATCCCAACCCATGGCAGGGGGTTGGAACTACATAATCTTTAAGGTCCCTTCCAACTCAAATCATTCTATGATGATAGACATTGAGCCTCAGAAAGATGTTGCAATTGAGGCCTGATTTTTCTCCTGGAATAAAAGCAAACAGCAGGGAGTTTTCATCCTGCCTTTCTATTAGAAATAAAAATGACAGAGGCTAGCATTTGTTTTTTTGTTTCTATTTTCGTTTTTTTCTTCCCCCTTTGGTCAGTAGTAGTCCTAGAATGACACTCCATTGAGAACCAGGTTCTGATCCTTCCTAGCTATTCACCCAGAGGTCCTCCAAGGTCTCAAGTTGGCAGCCAGATCTCAAACAGGCACATGCCATTGCAGGACTGGGAACTCTTAATAATTACAGCTTTGTCATCCAGGATAGGCTGTCGTCAACAGTTAGGATGGTGACGATTATGGTTGTTTCCTGCTTCTGGGTGTTTTGTTGGCTTCGTGCCGTTGAGAAGTGCCAGTCAGGGAGAAGGAAACCGCACCCAGCAGTTTGGGCTGGCTGGGGCCAGTCACGCGGGTTTGGGTAGCTGGGTATGGAAAACACAGTCCAGGCTCTCGGGGTCAATGGGAACTGCGAGGCACGTGTGTAAGAACAAATAAATTGTGCGTGACTCGGTCTTCTGGCACGAGTCGGACGTGCCACGAGCTTGTGCTGGGTTAGCAGCACTGCTTGCTCTCCAGAAAGCAAAGGGAGGGATGTGGCAGAGAAGTGACTGAAGAAGTAGTATCCTTGATTTTACTAAAAATAGGAGTAAAGGATCCTGTTAGACACTGCACAGTGTGGTGGGCTTTCTCTGCTTTAGGCTCTGGCCTGTTCTGTATGAAGTGAAAACTTCTGCATTTCATCCTTCCTTGTTGCTTTTAGCCATTTAACTTGCTACTGGGTAGCCTGGGGAGGGAGATCTCCTGCATTGTCCAGGACTATGAGGATGTGAAAAGCAAAAGAGCAAAATGAAAAAGAAGAAATAAAATGCCTAATTTGAAGGCAGGAATTATGCAATAGCATTTCCTGACTTGCTATCCTTTCAACTGGTATCTAAGAGGTTGTTTCTCACAAGAGAATTGATGACGGATGCATAAGATGTAAGAAAATTTTTTTCAGTGGGGTTTAATGTTTATGTTTAGTGGGATTTTTCTGCTGTACCCAGGAGATTCCTGTTAGGCCTTGTTCATATGTTTAAGAGCCATTCTCTGGTGGCCTCATTCAACCTTCTGAAAGGCTCTGTCATTGTTCATGAAGAGTTTGTGACTGAGTTTGCTGTTTTCTGGGGGCTTTGTTGTGGCTGATGTGTCACTGACAGTTCACAGGGCTTGTTCTTGCTTTTGACCTCTATGTGCATCAAGGTCACTTCCTTCTTTGACTCTTTAGGGCTCGTTCCCCAGCCCCAGCAGGCTCCAGGCAATAGTGTTCAGGAGCACAACGGCAACCTGATAATTTTTCTGCATCAGACCCAGCTTCCTTCCTGTGCTGCTTCTCACTTAACATTCTTTCTACTTTAAGAGGCAGATGGGATGCAAGAGTGAACAAATGAGAAAGTTCCCATTAGATTTCAAAATTACATTTAGGATGAATTGTATCTTATATTTGAAAGAGAAAGGAATAATTTTGTAATTTCCTTGTTTCTGCTTATTATTTTTAGTTCAGAGAGTAATGTTCGTTATCTTAACAGATGAGAATGTAGGCTTTTATCAATCTGTAGAGCTTTTAGCATTGCTTATCCAGTAAGATGAATCATCAAGTAGGTATGAAAATAGCCTAATAGGCCATTAAATCTGTTTTTATTTTTCCTTCATGGTATACACAATGGAGGTATTAATAATTCTGTACAAAAACACTAGGTTGCTATGCTCAATACAGTATTGACTTTCCAGCCTGATATCATTGATGCTTAGGGCAGTATAACATAGTTTCTATAAATAAGGCAATTTAAATAATCTAAACTAGGCCTGAGAGTCAGCACCCCTTAGTCGTAGAAAAGGTTTTTATAAATTATGATCATATCTTATGGAACTTCTTTAGCCTTTCTATGAATTTTAAACAAGTTTAGGAATGACTTTTTTTTACATAAAAAGCCTTTAATTAAGCCATGCTATCCCCAAAGGCTTTAAATACTGTGTGTGGTGGCCATTTACTTACAGGATATTTTATCCTGAAATCACGAGAATGAAAGAGAAATTGCTTGAGTTTAAGGTGCAAAAAGAGGTAGTAAACACCTGTCAGTGTCAGTTATTTTCTTTCGTATCTCATTAGTATGTACGTTTGTAGACATTACATATATTCTTGATCATCTTTCCATTAAATTTCTTGTAACAGTGGCTGTGAGTGCTTTGAAAACAATATATAGAATCATAGAATACACTGAGCTGGAGTCACGAGGATCATTGAGTTTAACTCTTGGCCCTTCTCAGGACACTCCAAGAACCTCATCATGTGCCTGAGAGCATCGTCCAAATGCTTCTGAGGGCATGATCTCACACTTCCAGTTTTCTGGGAAAGAATATTGCAGCTATACGTATATTTACATATAAAAAGCAGTCCATGGTTCATCTGTACAAAACCTGATGTGTGCTCTGCTGCACAGTGAAAAGTTCTTATTGGGGGAAAAAGAGATTAATTCTGTTTCACATGCTCAACCATACTCATCAGTGATTGCCAGGAGAAGAAAACTGCTGTTCTGAAAGGCAGGGAGTACTGTGGCTAATGCCGCAGTTGTACTTATTACCACGCAGTATGGGTTGCATTTGGAAACAGGAGAGAGATTTCCTTGGGGTATGGAAACATAACGGCAAAGTGTTTTCTAAACTTGCTGTAGTCACACAATGCCAGCAGTGATACAGGGAATCTTTTAAGGCTGACATGTCTCTCTGCACGCCCAGATAGCAGTGAGATTTCTTTTTCTTCCAGGAATTATGAACGAGAAGAGCACAGTGTCACCTGGCTCTGTTGCCAACTGCAGAGCATCACTATAAACCCAGCCTCAGGTTCTGGCTGTGGTTATCCCCAGCAGCTCAGGCCGTAGCTGGGAGAGGACTGGTGTGGGAGTGAAGTGCTGTCACTGCATGACATTTAAACTATGTTTCTCTGATAGTTGATGCTCGTGCTTCAGGTTGTCAGAGTAGTTTAAATGCCAGTGTGTCTCACATTTCTCTCCTCCTTAACTTCCACCACAACTTCCAGCCCCAGCAGTGTTCTGTTTGGGAAAGAAAGTTTTCTCTGCTTTCTTGAAGTCGCTCTGCACGCATCCTGGGAGCTGCAGAGAAAGAAATAACTAATAAAAGTTCTTGTTATATCCACAGGTTCTACTTCTCCTTTGAACATAAGTGCTATACCCTTGAATCGTTCATTGCAGGACATCTGCATGCTTCCAGAGGATGTGGAGAAGGTGAGGACATCAAATACCATCATCATAATGTGTTTTCCATTTTACAGTGGCAAACCCAAATGACAGAGGTGTTTCTCAATAAAAGAACTTCCTGATAGATGTACTAATCTTTACAAATACTGTACTTTCCCTCTTCTTGCCCTCTGTGGGTGAACCTACAAACCTAACATGCCTATTTCATAATTTATTTTCTACTCTTAATCCCATTAATTAAACATTTTAATTATTTTAAAATAATGGAATTATTTAGGAGCACTGTACATTTCCACTTTTCATTCCATTATTTTCGCACACATTTCCTGAGAAAAACAGGATTACTCTAGTAACTTTAAAGTTATATTACAATATGTAACATAGAATTTGTTTCAGCTATGTGCAAATGGATGGGATTTACCTCGTGCTTTTACTGTCAGAAGATGGGAGAAGCTGGGGTTTTTTTTTGTGTGTATGCTTATGCTGAGCATGTGAGATTGCTGTCAAACAGTTACAGTATAAATAACAAGCACATTAACTCAACTGCAGTAATTTAAGGAGTTTCTCATGGTTTTCTAATAGGGGGCCCAAACAGTCTTAGGTGTGTTGTCAGATAGGCAGTCCACTCAAGCTTATAAACAGAGCTAAAGACGAGGAGATAGTCCTGTCACACATCACTCTGCGTGCTAAATGTTAATCTTTCCTAACAGTGGGAAAAGAGGGGTTAATGAATTGTAACAAGTAGGACTTAATACAAAAGACCTTTAAAAATGTGCCTAGAAAATTTTTTGTTGGACTATGGATGTGCAAGTGGTCCCATGTCCTGGGCCCATGAGGTAATCATCTTTGTACGCAGCACTGGTTTCACTGGAGTAGCAAGTTCTGCATTGTGTTTGAAGCTATCAGCATCCTTAAGGTGCATTTCAAACAAAAACCCCTGACCCAATAAGTCATATACCAAAATGCAACAAACTTGTGAATTAGCTTTTCATATTGCTTTTTATGAAAGGAGACAATGTGCTGCCTATAATGTGGGAACAAGAACAAAGTAATTTTCTTTCAGTTACCAGGAGACCAGTGAGTAGATACCTGAATTAGAAACCACAGTCTGACAAGTATTGAGTGAGTTAAGATCATATCAACTACAATTGCTGTGCAGAGAAGTGAGGCTGATGTGATTACAGGTTAAAAGATAGTAAGAGCTCAGTCCAAATGAGCTGCAAATACTGCCTTTATAAAAAACAAAACAAAAACCCCCCAAACAAGCAAAATACCCCAAAACACAAAGTACTTTTAGGTTGTTAAATAATCTCTTTGAGCTTTAGGACTGAAAACTAAGGTATGTGTGGTGTTGGCAAGTCTGAGAGTTGTAGTCAAGTTGTAATCGTGTGCCAGGAAGGAAAGGGGCCAGATAATCTTAGAGGGACTTTCCGTTGATGTTAGTGGGGGAGAACATAAATGAGAAGACTGATGTGTCACAGCTGAGTTGGGACTGCTTCTTAGGGTGAGGGAGATATCAGTAGGCAAGGGTGAAAGTTGATAGTCATGCTGAGTATAGGAGTCCTTGTATTCTGTTCTTTTTGCAAAGTAGCTCTCTCTTACACTCCTAATTGCTTTTATCAGCACGACATGCTGATAGGGCTGTGATCTGCCCCTAACCTGAGACTTTTTGAATCTTTAAAGTAGGAGATATCTCCCAAAAGGAAAAAAAGCTGTTTAACTATTTATTTTCTAATGTAGCAAACTCCTGGACTGCTGAAGTTCATTGAAAGTTGTCTCTGGAGAAACTGTGTACCAAGCAAGTGGTGTTATTCAGTGTTAGGGAAAAGATAAAAGTATTTTCAAACACCTACAGGGACTTGGTGGGTGCTCTCTAATGTTGAAATAAGCTCATCTAAATGTATTTATCTGTGAGCAATGAGAAAACTGTTGTCTGCTGTGCTCCTTGAGATTTAGCTATTTCTAAACACTGATGTCTTTCTTCATGCTTCCCATACAAGTTGAGAGTATGTCGTGAATACTGATGTCAAGTGGTACAACTTTCTGAACATAAGCCTCTTTTATAAAGCTTTAATTATTCTGAACTCAATCTCTAGTCTTAGATACTGCCATAACTTTTTAGACATAAGTGTAGGCTTGCATAAGGCAGTTGAGGGGAGAGAAGGGAGAGTATTCTGGGCATCTCTTGGTTTATACCATTTTAGAGAGACAGCTGTACTCAGGCATCTCCATGATGCATCCACTTCTGAGCTTAGGCTGGTTTGAGAAGCTGTGCCCATGCCAGTAGCAGTAGCACAGGTGGGGCTGGTGTTAGCCCAGAGGAAGCAAACGATACAACAGTGACATTGTTGGACAGGAAGCTCCAGATTTGTCTGGATGTCTCAGTGTCTGTTTTGCTAGAGAATGGGTGACCCAGGCAGGCAAGATGACAAGGGACATAAGGAAGGATTTTCTGGTTTGGAAATTCTACAGTGAAACTTTGAAACAACTGGCTTTTTTTGAAGGCAGTACGAAGCCCAGGGGAGCCAGGTTTCCACTTACCCTTATCATAGACTTTCTGTGTAGTGTTGAGTTGACCATGTAAGCTGTCTCACTACATATTCCCTACTTCATTGCCTTAACTCTTAATACATGAAAGCATTTTACTAGCTCTTGTACTATCCACGGCCTGAAGATCTACAGTTCCTCCAAAACTTTCCACTTCTGGCCCCCTCCAAGCTAGCATGTGTGCAAAACTGCTTGTACACCTTGACTTGAAATTAAACTATATTAGATAGGTTACATGGATGCATGCTTGCGTACTAAATAACGCAGTGTAACTAGAAGACTGTGCCCCTAAAATGTATACATATTCATCAGTTAGTCATGTAATGAAGTTTATTTTTATCTAATAGATGGGTAAGACAAAAGTAAATTGTATGTTTTAATCAAGGGTGAGACAATTATCTGGGCAGTTGACTTTTGCATGTTGTCTCTGAATTTCCCTTGGGGTGGTTTTTTTATGTGTTTAAATGAAAGGTGAGATAGGTTTACATTTTTATCTATAGAGTTGAAAAAGTACGGGGGGAGATTATATATTTCAGTTCATCTTAAGTAAATATCAAATATGCCGGGTATTAATGAGCATTCCATTCTTGTGTCCAGGAAAATGCACACTTCTTTGTTGCAGATATGATGATAGCATCACTAGAAAAAATGAAATGCAATATCTTAAGTCAACAAGCAGAGTCCTGGGGTGTGGAAGAAACAAGTGGATCAGATAGCAGCTATCACACTGATTCGGAGTTATATTCTTACCCTGGAGTAAAGAAGTCTGATTCTTCTGTTGCCTCTTCAGACAGTGGTTATGAAGGCAAGTTACTTAGTCTAGAATGTAACCTTGTCTGAAAGCCTTTGCTGTTTGTTTTTGTGCAAGAAAATACTAAATTTATTGGGGCACTGCATGGAACCAAATCCTCTGTTACCTTCTTTGAGTCTCTGGAGAGCTGTACCCCTTAAGGATCATTATACCTGTGGGTCAAATATTTCCTTTTGAATGCTCACATCTATGTTTTATTTATTAGAATTAAATTATTTTATACATATAAAAGAAAATGTAAGGATCAAGTGCTACAAAAAGAGTGACTGTAGTTGGTTAATTTTCTTTCTGCTTAAATCCTTTTTTTTTTTTTTTTTTAAGGATTTGCAGCCTAGCTTTTTAATTCTGTGCTTGCTTCTGCTGTATGCAGATCAGGCCGTGCAATTAGTTTGTATGAGACTGCCCAGAGTATTCATTCATATATAGCTTGAGTCAAATAATAAATGCTCCTGGCACTGTAATGCTTGAGTCAGCATGCACATTTTTTAAGTAGATTTTAGTTGCTTGAGTAATACAGATCTTAGTGATGAATTGTAAGTCTCAACTCTAAATGTCGTAACTTCTGTGGAAAAATAAATGGTGTGCTTGCATGTGAGAAGGGGAGAGACTGCTGATAATATAAAAGATTTTGGTCTATCACTCGAAGCTTCTTGCTGAGAAACTGAGGGATATACTGTATGATAGACTACCAAGAGTTGTCTTTCTCTGTGTATGTATAGAAATAAATAATTAAAATTGCTTCATAAATACAGTCTGTGTGCTAAAGTTTTGTTAAGTGATGACAAATGTAAATATAATTGCAGATACTTTTATGCTGGAAAAGTTTTAACTGATTCTGTCTTTGTCCTGGACAGGCTGTGCTTTGCTGCCTGCCAGCTCACCAGTGCATCTACCATCACATCATGAGGTTACCAGATTTTCTTGCTACAGTGACTCAGAGGATGAATATGTAATTATTGGTAAGACTTTAAATTATAACTGCAGAAACAGATTTATTGTTCAGCTGAATCTATTCCATTGCATAGGAATTCCATTGACTTACTAGCGGTTATTGGAGGAGAAATAACATGAGAAAATGGAAACAGCGATGTATACATGGTTCCTTATTAAAACACATGCAGAAAAACCAGACTGGTGCAGGATTTCCTTTCTAGCAAAGAATATCTTTGCTGATTTTAGAGGCTGGCCTGGCTGGATAACAAGTGACCACCAAACCACTCAGTCACTCCCCCTCCTCCACTAGAAAGAGGATGGAAAATACAAGGAAAGGCTTGTAGGTCGAGATCAGGACAGGGAGAGATCACTCACCAATTACTGTCACAGGCAAAACAGAGTCAACTTGGGAAAATTAGTTTAATTTATTGCCAATCAAATCAGAGTAGGGGAATGAGAAATAAAACCAAATTTCAAAGTACCTTCCCCCACCCCTCCCTTCTTCCTGGGATAAACTTAACTCCCGATTTGTCGATCTCCTGGGGCTTCCCATGGGTCCTGCCAAGAGCCTGCTCCAGCATGGGCTGCCCTCTGGGTTGCAGCCTCATTCGGGCATCCATCTGCCCCAGAGTGGGCTCCTCCACAGGCTGCAGGTGGATCTCTGCTCCCCCATGGACTTCCATGGGCTGCACCATGGGCTGCAGGGGAATCTCTGCTCTAACTCCTGGAGGACCTCCCGCTCCTCCTTCTTCACTGACCTTGGTATCTGCAGAACTGTTCCTCTCACTTTCTCACACCTCTCTGCAGCTACAACTGTACAGGTGGGTTTTTTTCTCCCTATTTTAACTCTATTATGCCAGAGATGCTGCCACTATGGCTCACGGGCTCAAGCTTGCCCAGTAGTGGGTTCATCTTGGAGCTGGCTGGCATTAGCTCTGTCAGACATAGGGGAAACATCTGGCAGCTTCTCACAGAAGCCATCTCAGTAGCCCCCCTCTACCAAAATTTTGCCATGCAAACCCAACACAGGGACTGAAGTTATAACAAGGATTAAACCCAAGCAATATAGGTGAGAAAAGTGTGAAACTGGCACAGCCTCAGCCACCTTTAGCAACATTGAGAGAATTAAGACATGATCATTTCCTGATTAAACAGGTTGACTAGATTTTAGGCAGCCCTCCCTCTACTTCAGGACTAGAGCAGAGTGTCTCTGTTCCCTTATAATCACATGCCTTGCTTCTCTTCAGGACATCCTGATTTTTCTTTGGTTAGCCTCTGGGTTTAACACATATAGAAATAGAAACCCTTAAAAGAGCTTGTGCAACATTTAACCTCTGTTTTATTTTTTTCTGATAATAAATTGGGGTTTTATTGCTCTCTTTGGTTTTAGAGATTTATTTTTTCACCTCTTCTTTCCCTGATCAAAGAATGAAGAACTAGCTCCCAAAACTCTGTTCCTGGTAGCAAGAGTTACTTTGAGATGTATGAATGGGAAAATGTTTGTCTTGAGAGAAATAAGAATGGTCAAAACTAATGCTACCAATACCTTGTTGGCATGAGGATATTGTGTCTATATAGACATAGTGAAGAAGTGTGTGGTTTAATTCCATTCATCTCACCTGTTACTAACTTGCTTATAGCATTAGCTGGTAAGTTTGTGATTGGTGTCCCCAAGCATCTGTCAGTGTCCAAGAAAATTAGTGTGCACTCCCTTGGCTCTGTATGTTACTACTTACTTCAAATGCCTTCTGGCTGGATCTCAACCAGCAGCCACTTTCTGTCCTTAGGACTTCTGCTCTGGAAGGGAGGCTGCTGGTGATGTTAGGATGCATAGGTGTTAGGGAGTCTTCTTCATTTACATGTCAGAGATACGCAGAGGAGATAAGACTCCTTATTCCTGTTTTACTACTAGGATTGAGGTGATTTCCTGCATCCAGCAGGGGTGTTGTAAAGATGAATATATTTTAAACTGACACTGTGGTGACACAGAAGGCAGATGTAAAACAGTGCTGAGTAACAGAAGCTTTGTTTCTTAGATGGTTTGATAATGTTTTCTCCTTTATCACAGAACTTGAAGACCTTGAAAATCTGTCTGTCACTCCAGATAAAAGGTATGTATTTCTAACACAATCCTCAGTGGCACTACCTTTTCTGCTGGAGCAGCTTTCTAGTGGTTCTTCTGGCTGGGGCAGGGAAAGGTGTGGGAGTGGTAAAGTTGGTCCTTCCCAAGAAGGGGAAGGAATGTTGCTTGACAGCAAATGTCTCTGGTGCTTGGCTTAGCAGAGTGTTTCTCTGGTCCCTGAGTCTGGCTGGAGGGTGGTGTCTGTGCCTCTTTGAGGGCCTGGATGTATCAAAGAAAGAGGGTAGAAGTGAAATGATGGGAGAAAACTTTTCAGGGATGTAGAAGAGGCACTGGAGATGCTGATGACATACTGCAATTTTTCACTGATTCTATTCCTTAACTTTCAGATCATCTTTTGAACCAGTCAGCAATTCTGCTGAAGCAACAGCCCAGGAGTTGTGCAGAGCTTTCAGAAAATACTGGTTGCAGACAGACTCTGTAGTTCAGCTGTCTGGTTGCCTGAGCTCATCTAAGCAGAGAGTGAGTCTGATCTGAAAACAACAAGCTCTTTATTCAGTTCCCCAAATAATCACTGTCTCGCTGCAGCTGCTTCACTGCTAGCAAAAGGGGGAAGCTAAATTAAAACAAAAACCAAACAAATATAGATGAGAGATTACAGTTTATTACTTCCTTTTAGATAAATTTTTAAAATATGTCTTCTTTCTTCAGCAATTTTCAATACATTTAAGACATGGAGTTATGAACAATTAGAATGTTCTTTCTTCTGTGACTGATATGAGGGAGTTTAACTAAGGGGGGACTACATGCAGGTGAAAACTGAACCTTAAAATCCTGGAGTATAAAGGGTGATAAACATCTCCCATAGCATTTAATGTATGTCCAGCTGATGGGCTGGTTATATTCACAAGTTTATCTTTTCCAATAGTCTGTGCTGAAAGAAGAGATTCCAAAAGAACTTGAGTCCAGTTTGAATCTGGCTGAAGAAATAAAGATCCTATCCAAATTAAGAGGATCTTCTGGCTGGTCCCCACCAAGATCGCAGATTATATTTAATATTCATCCTTCAGTCAAGTAAGTTTTGAGAGATCTGAGCATTGTCATTTAGTATAGCAGGGGGGAAGTTGATGGAAGGAGCTTAGGAGATTAAAAGGTCCTCAGGTTATAGCTAGTACATGGCACAACCTTCTGCAGTATCTGTCACCAGCCTCACTAGGAAGCAGATGCCATCTTTTTCCCTCTGTTGGCATGTCCTGATTAACATGGCATGTGCACTTCTGCATGTGATAATGCATGTACCATTTGATGTTACAGTGGCAGCACACTTAGTAGATGGCTCATAAAATTTCATTTTGTGACACTACCCGAAGATTATTCTTGACTTTCCCCACTTTCCTGCTAATATTTTATGGATAGTAGGTTTTCAGAAAGTGGGGAGGAAAACAGGTCATGTTTGGGGAAAGTGCTGTCTCACTCTGCATAAAGTGCACACAGAAGGCAAACTGGTTAATCCTCATGTTGCTGCAGGTTTGGTTGCTTTTTCAATTGCAGATGTGGACTTTCCCCTCTCCCAACCACTTGATATTGATGCCATCTTAAGAAATGTAAAATAATTTAATTTTTTCAGCAAGCTGTATTTGATTATATATTCTCCACAGAAGAGCTTAGAGTCCCCCACTAAAATAATAATCTGCATCTCCTTACACAGCCCTCCTTCTTCATGTGGAGGAGTAGGACTCAGCTCTTAAGTTGGAACATTTTCATTGGTGCCAGTGTAGCTCTTTTGTACTTTGGAAGAATGTTAACTAAAACTGTGTTCTGAATGCTGAAAGGCCTAACTATTTGCCTCTGTACACAGGAGAGATGCAGTGGTGGCTGCTCAAAACTTCACGTGTGTTGGCTGTGGAACCCCGATAGAAAGCAGTAAGTATTACCAAAAGCAGAAAAAAAAACCCTACTAAGCGCATTACTAGTAATCAGACCATAATCTTCACCAAGCCAGATGTATCACAATTGTAAAATTATCTGAGCTAGAAGAAAAATCTCATTGTTAGATGTTCCTGCAATAGTAAAACAGACAGTGGTATTTTTCCAGTGTCTGGAATTTCTCATTGTGGACCGCGTACAATACTTGATAGATGTCCTTCTCATACACAATAAAAATTCATGACAGTCAACAACAAAACAGGGAAAAACATTAAAAAAAATCAAGCTTCCAGGCTGGAAAGTGCTGGTTTTACATCTTCCAGTTGTTTCTTTCAGTAATTCTTTGCCAGAGATTTTATGCAAGCTTAAGGAATCTGTGGTTTTGCTCTTTCAGGGTGTCTCTTTAATTTTTTATTTGTGATACTTTGTGAGAACTGCTTTAAAGCACAATTATTTACAGATCTGACAAACAGACCTTACCTAAGAAATCTTTGAAGTGGCGACCAAGACTTGTTCTGGGTCAGCTCACAAGAGCAGCTTTTGGCCTGTAAAGTATCAACCATCCTTGACAGCACATTAACTCAAGCAAGCCTGAGATGCTGTAATAGCTGGGAAAACACCACAAAACTCTTTATGTGAGAAAGTGCTATGCAAATGTGACTCCAAAATTGGTGTAAATTTTTTGTTCTGTATTTTAACTTGTGTCTCTTTTGTGGGTTTGAAACAATATTTGAAACAATAGTTTCTTTAAGATCTCATGGTGGTAATTATAATCAGTTCCAACAAATGTGGAAATGAGGAAAGCTTTCTGTTCTAATGCAAAGTGCAGAGCTTGTGCATGTGTTTACCATGATAATAAAATGCCCTACCTTAAAAAATTCCTTTCCCCTCAGTCCAGTAGATTGGAGTTATTAAGACAGAATAGGCATACAAACAGGAGATATGTCCCATAAAATTTCTAAATCTAAATTTCCCATTTTAGAAATAGTCACAGTTTCATTCCTGTCTACTTGCAGAATATATCAGGAGACTCCGCTATTGTGACTACCTGGGGAAATACTTTTGTGACTGCTGCCACAGCTATGCCCAGTCTTGTATTCCTGCCCGAATACTTTCAAAATGGGACTTCAAAAAATACTATGTATGCAACTTCTCCAAGCACCTACTGGACAGCATATGGCAGCAACCAATTTTCAATGTGTTATGTATTAACAAAACGCTCTACACAAAAAGTAAAGAAATGGACAGGGTGAGGGTAAGTGTGGCCTTTTTTTGTTAGGAATTTATGGGTCTGAGACTTTTGGGAAAAACTCGCTAGGGCAGGATGTCCTTTGCTCTGTGTGTATGTTTGAAGGAGGAGAGTTGGTTTCTCTTGCTTGTCCCATCACCACTTCTGGGACTTGTTGTCTTTAACCTTAGATGAAGATAATGCCAGAGGTCTTGTCTTTGAGAAGTGTCTCCTTATTGGTTTGCAGTTTTAGTTCATGGAGGAGAGTTGGGCTCCAGCAGTAAATATTTACCTCTACCTAGTTTTAGGCTGTTGCAAAGTTGTGAAAGTTTTGAATGACTCCTTAATTTTGTGGGCTACTGGAGAAAACACCTTTGGCTCATCTGAGAGCTGTGTCTCCTACAGCTTGAAGAAGGGTGTTCTGCTGAATATTACAAGTAGCCACGTGCTCCCTCCTTGGCTGAGGAGACACTTCCCTGTTCTTACACAGGTTTGGGTCTAGCATCTTGGTGTGCAGACATGGAGCCATTTGTAGCATTAGGACTTGCTCACTTGTCAGGAAATAAAAACAGCCTTTGCGTGCCTTGGTCTTCCATGCATTAGAAAATCCAGTTGTTTAATTCTATGCTAAGCGTGAAGTTCCTGTTTTTAGGTATGGTTTGATGTAATTGCAAGGGTTGCTGACTCAAGTAGTCATGTTTCTCATTTATGAATGCAATTGCTTTTAATTTAAAAATTGTTTGTTTTTTCCCCTTCATCTTTCAGGAGGCCCAAGAACAGCTTTTTCATTTGAAAAAGCTTTTGAAAACCTGCAGGTTTGGTGAAAGGTATGGACTATGATTGTACTTGAAAAATAGCTTAGTAAAATGTACATGAGGTGCTTATAGAGCCTTCTTCTCTAGCAACATTAGAGACCAGTTTTAAATAAGTTAATTTGATCATTAGATAAAATTCTAATAACAAAATTGCCTTCTACTGCACTGCAGATCCTGAGTGAATTACAGGTTTAATGTAGTAGCTTTCTGGTTTTTGTGGCCAAAGACATTTGATTTTAAATGTTGAATTATTTTAGTTTGGTGTATTTTTTTTCCTGCTCCATCTCTCTTAAGTCCTCATTCACTCTTAAAAGGTCAAAGATACTTATCTTTCTGAGAATATTTATCTTTTAAAAAAAAAGATTAGATTTTTTTTTTAAGTTAACAAATGTGTTTCTCGAGGGTTTAAGATTTCTTCCAGGACTTTGTCATAACGCTAAATTCAGTTTATTCTATAAGCATATTCAAATGAAAGTAGTAACCAAAAGTGATAAAGACCAAAACATAACCTTGCTTGTTGCTGCAAGTGAAAGATTTGTGGTGTTCACCTTCCTGAACTATGGGCTTAACTAATATGTAGACATGTGAATAATAAGACCTTCACTGCAGAGTTGCTGACCTTTTTAAAAACAGACTTAAGCAAAATAAGCTTTATAAGTAGGTTCTGTTCTCTCTTTGACATAAACCTCTTTTATTAATCAATTATGTGTTGGCCACCAAAATTAAGAAGAAATGTATTTTTATGTCTCTCTTCTGCTCAACCACCAGGGATTCCATTACAGAAATAAGCATTAGAATCCTCACTCTACCTGTATTTACATCAGTGGTATTTTAAAAGCAGGAGCTGTATTTTCAGTGTTCACGCACTCAGTACAAGCACAGTTTCACCCAGTAGTGATCTACATCAGATAAAACTCATCAATGTTCTCTTTGCAAAAGAAAATAAATAAGCCTAGCTTATTATATTATGAGATATTATTATATATGGGATTTTACCTATCATTCCTGAGGTAAGAGAGAACCCTTTACACGTTAATTTAAGAATTGCTGGGATAACTGTGTGTGGCAACTCCAATGCCTGAGGAAATGCACATTTAAAGCAGACAGTTTTTTCTAAATCCCAAACCCCAGTTTTTGTTAAAGTGATCTCAAAGTGGGAGGGGAAGTAGGATTTAGCATGAACTTGCCTTGTATAATCCCTGTGTGACTAGAGAACTGAAAGAGGCTTATTCTTGAAATATACTTGCAAAACAACTTTTTGTACCTTGGATTCCATTTCTCTTTGCAGTGCACTGAAAGAATATGAACAGGTCCCCAGCCATCTGACAGAGGAGCTGCATCTCTTCTCACTGGATGATCTAGTGAAGATCAAACGAGGACAGTTACTGCCCCTTCTTAAAGATATTCTGAAGAGCTCTATCTCCCATGTGGATGGCTGTGAGGTAAAGAAAAGCTAGGGCTTTTCATGTCCTTGCAGCTGCTAGTATGAGGAATATCCCTGCTGCCATTCCCAAATAATTTTTTCTTAGATCTAAATTCAACCCTTTTGCTGTTTTTGTAGCTCTGTCAAGCGAAGGGGTTTATCTGTGAATTCTGTCAGAGTGCAGACCTGCTCTTTCCATATCAGACTGCCAAATGTAAAAGGTGCACAGGTATGTTCCAGAGTGAATGTATTTTCTTTCTTCCTTGGTGGAACTTTGGTGTATAAAACCGTTTGGACTTATTTTAAACTTTGGGAACTAGCTTCACTGAAAGCATGTATATTTGAAAACCTGGATGTGCATTTGGAAACCATGGACAGCATGTATCTTTGAAAACCAGCCTCTGGCAGCTGTTTTGCATCAGTGAAGCAAAATCAGGGATTTGCCTGAGCATGATTATGCTCGCAGGGGTAGGCTATTATTTTGGGTCTAGGCATGAGAGAGAGCTGTTTTATCGGATCTTGCCGGCATTCATTGTAAATTATTGCAGTGGTGGTTGTTGTCCTGGCCTTGCACTGCTTCTGTTTACTTTTGTACTCGTATGTTCTTGATAGAACATAATTCAAGGAACACAGCTATTGATTAATTTTATTTTTTTTTCCTGAATGCTATTCTCTATATATAAACAGAGTGCAAAACATGCTTTCACAAAGCATGCTTCAGATCTGGAGGCTGCCCCAGATGTCTGCGCATCTCAGCTCGGAGGACACTTTCAGAAACTCCATCACTGGTACTTCAGTGAAACTGGATTCCTCTGACTGCTAACTTCAGAAGATGCTCAAAGCCAAATCTTCAAATGCATGACTAAAAACTAAATAATGTTGTTTTAGACATTACTAGTTTTAATGCATGTCTCCTTTATGGGGGGGTTAAGAAAAAAAAAAAAAAAAGGCAAAATGAAAACCAAACAACTTTAATATCCTCATTGAAAACTCACCCTAAACGAATTCCGTCCTAACTAGTGACAGAAAGACTGGATGTTAATTCTGTGGGCAGCTTTTTGTTGCTATGTTTTGTCTTTGTATGTAAGATTTTTAATATTATATTTTTTCATAGAGAAATGGTTCATCTCTGTAATTCTGCAGATAATGTGTAGATAGTAAATGAGCATTCGAAATTGTCATCTGTGTCAGATTTTGGAAATGTGGAAAAAGTGGTAATGTACAAAATCATTCCCTGGAAAGCTCTACAATAAGTAGAAAAAGCTTATCTACAAATTTTAGGCAGATGCTGATCTGAAATTGTTAAGGCAAATGCTTAATGTAAACCAGTGGACTTTAAGCTTCTTTTAAACAGATCTATGCAACAGCTTGTGGTTGGTTGACCTTGGCCTGCTGCTAGGTGTTCACTCAGCTGCTCTCTCACTCCCATTCCTCCAGAGGACAGAGGGAGAAAACAAGATGGAAGAGCTAGCAGGTCAAGATGCAGACAGGGATATCACTTACCAACTACTGTCATGGATGAAAGAGACTTGAATTGGGGAAAATTAAATTTATTGCCAATTAGAAATTGAGTAGGGTAGTGAAAAGCAAAGATTAGAACAGTAATTTTCCCCTACCTCACCCACCCGATTTTCCAGGGAATGGGGAATTGAAGTTGCTGTCAGTCCTATAACTGCTGCTTTCTGCTGCCCCTTCCTCCTTACTTATGCTGTTCACCTGCTCCGATGTGGGTCCTTCCCATGGACTGCAGTTTTTTAGGATAAAGCTGCTCCTGCATGGGCTCTCCAGGAAGACAAAGTTCCTGCAGGAAGTATCTGTTTGCTCCAGTGGAACTCTTTCCATTCACTGCAGGGAAATCTGTGTTCTGGTGCCTAGAGCACCTCTTCCCCCTCCTTCTTTACTGACCTTGGTGTTTGTACTGCTGTTTCTCATTCCCTTTCTTAAATACACTTTCATAGAGGTAGCACCATCTTGGCAGAGGTGCTTGGCTGTGTTCTGCGGTGGGTCCATCAGAGCTGGCTAGAAGCAGTTGTGTCTGGCATGGAGCAGTCCTGGCCTCTTCGCACAGAAGCCACCATGCAGTCCCCCACTGCCACCATCTTGCCAGCTACACCCAGTACTCTGCTCCAGAAGCTTCTTTCCAGAGCACTTATAAATGTGATGAGAGGCAGTGAGTAATTAGGAGAGAGCTCCTGTTTAAATCCACCCTCACACTTGAACAGCCTAAAGGGGAAGTGCTGGAAATTGAAAGCAGGTTGCTTTCCCTGCCTGGTTGGTTACTTCTAATGAAACTGGCTGAGGAAGCAGCCCTTGCCTTCAGAAAAGTAGAGTTGCTGCTTGAACCTGTAAAACCATTTTTCTCTTTGTGCAATGAAGTACCGATGAACAGAGAAACCCCAGAACTTGAAAGCACATACCAAAGTTCTGATTTCTCCAATGGGGTGCTTTCAGTATTTTGAATTTGTTGCTGTAGTTTTTGTGGTGCTTCTCCTCACCTTCTTGCTCCACCTTTTAGCAAGGAAAGGATCTGTTACCTGGGACTTTGTAAGTTTGCTTCCACATTAATGGTAATGATACTGCTAAACACACTAACACTTCCATTAAGCAATTTTTCCTGTGGCCAAAAGCAGCTTACCTACTTACTGGTCTGAAGCAAGATTAGCATCTCTTACTCAAGATCACTAGTGCAGAGGTAAGAAAGAGCTTGCTTATGCAGCTGACTGTATTTAATGTTACACAAGAGTAAATTCTCATGTAGTTTGGGTGCACAGTTAACTGAATCACATGAAAGGCCTTGCTGCAGGGATTTTGTTCTTATGAAGGAGTTGACTTGAATGATCCTTCCGTGGGATAACCTGCAGGGCAACTGAATACCTCTTTTTCACTATTCATTAATTCAGAAGAGCTGATCTCATTTCTGGCTGTGCTTTTCATGAGTGTTCAAGTCTTAATGAGCAGTAGCAGTATGCAGGAGGGGAGCGTCGGAGCGTGAGTTTCATGCACTAAGTGTTGATACTTTACATCTGCTCAGTTCAGTCCAGGTCTCCATAGAGCCTGTACAGCATATCCAGACTAATTATTGCTACATACCACAACAGAGATTGCAGCAAGAGGAGATCCTCAATGAGTTTGTGTAGCTGACAGAAAGTGGAAGGCCCAAGAGTATCAACACACTTGTAATCTAAGTAAAACTAGTTAAAATGTTCTGCTGCTGAAGCTAAAGTGAGAAGGACTAAGTTGTGAGACGCCAGCAAGTTGGTCCCAGGTTGGAAGGAACAACAGAGGCCACAATTTGCTGCATTTCAGGGGAAAGTGTTCTTGACTGTTATGTCTGGAGGAGGGTCATAGCAAACTCCCATTCTTCTGTTCTGGTGTCAGCACAAGATACCACAGGAACAGGCTTAGGCTATTTGCCCTGAATATCTTCTCTGTTGAAAAGCAAAGCTTGGGTGACTAAACCTGTAGCCACAAGGTGTTCTCAGTGATGCTGAGAGGTGAGAGTTTCTCAACAGCCTCCATCCTAGGATAGCATAAAGCATAATAACTGAAAGCATGCACGTATCTTTCTGTATTTGGTGATAAAGTGGCTTGGACAAACTTTGTGCTACAAACCCTCTAAATATCTTTAGATGTTGCCAAGTTCTTTGAATTAAGTTTCGAGACTCACTAAGCTGCTTAGATCAATACTGTGCTCCTCCTGAGCATACCTCTATGGTCATTTCTGAGGCTAAGCCAGATGATAAGGCAGATCCAAGGCAAGATTTTTTTTTTTTTTTTTCAAAAAGAAAAGCTATATGACTACAGTGAACTTCTTTGAAGAAAGTGAAATCCTACATGTGTAAGCTCTGAATTCTTTGATAGGAGCAGACATTAAAGGCTTAGGCGATCTCACCAAGGAGTTGGGGCGGTTCAGAATAAGCTGCCTGCTAGCTAGAAAGCTGAACGTGTTTCACTGGGGACAGTGACAAGACCTGACTCCTCACACTTTCTGTTTGCCTGAGCAATGATGATCAAATTTCATTTTGGAACTTTGGGTTTCCATGGTGCCACATGGATACAACAGGAGCACCTTTGAGGACACTCGTGGAGGAGCACTCTCAGGGGCATTAGTGGCAGAGAAACCTATTCCTAGTAAACTGCCTGCCCTCACTCCACAGGCAGAATTCAGATCAAGACAGTTTTTAAAGGAACACAATACCAACATCTCACTCTTGCAGTTATCAATTTTACCTGTTTTTCCACTAATTAGTTAGTTATACTGTTTTTTTGTATTTTCCCTCTTCATTTCAGTTGTTAGTTGTCTAGTGGTGGAAGTGCTTTGCAGTACATTGCAGCCAGGATTTTTCATGATGCATCATACAGCTATTATTGTAAACAACAGAATAATACCAATTGTCAGGCATAGTATGGTTTCACAAATACAGGTCTTGTTGCAACTGTAAGCAAGTATGTCAAGTACGTAAGTAGTTTTATGGGTCCGTGTAATTCCAGGGATGTCTGTCACACCCACTCACTTTAAGAGAAGGAAAATATCAACATGTTTTATGAGAAATTATATGTTGTCTGCTTTTGCACACAGAGTACACAAACTCCTTCAGTAGCAGTCTTTCATCCCTTACTAGGCCTGTATTCATGGTTTTAATTTTTTAAAGGAAATTTACCTCTATTTCCCCACATTTGCTCTATGACTGCTGCTTGATATAATTTTCTTTTAGGCCAGTGAGCTGAATACTCTTGAAAAACACCTGATATCTTTTCTCTGAGATACCAGTTTTATTTACATGGTTCAGCTCTCACATAATCATTGGTATCCTTTGGTCTAGTGTAATTGCTCTATCTCTTGCTTCTGAAGAAAGCTACATGTTTCATCACACACTGTGTTATCTGTCTGACCAGACTGAAAAGTTTCCTGAAGATTGCAAAACCAGGAGGTCATTAAGGAAATATGTTCAGTAAAGGAGAAAAAGGAGACTTAGGAAATAGATTTACAAGAAAGGGTTGGTTAGTGTGGACTTGAGTGGAGTGTAGAGAGAGCTGAGCAAGACTGACAGCAGTCAAAGAAGCTCTGCACCAAATAAATTACCCATCCTGATGAAAATATTTTACATTTGACTAGACTAAAATTAAAAATGCAGGTTAAATCTCTTACCAGTAAGTTAAACTTGCCCAGGACTAGTATCTGATACTGAGGGCAGATGGTGCAAGGTGGGCCAAGTTCAAATACTCCACGCTTTTGTTCACTGTGGTGGTCACCAAATCAAATGTGCCTCTTGTGAATAAACCCTCATCCATGCTAACTCCTGATCTGTACCTGCTGTTGTGAGCTGGAATTGTGCTATGTTTAGTCTTAACAGTTAGTGTAGCTGTCCATGATTTAATTAGAAAAAACCTCTAGGACTGCCATTGGTTGCTATAACCACTTATATGCTCAGGGAATTTTACAGGTTCATAGCTGCCAATTCCTTCCACAAAATGTTGGCAACTATCTAAATTATTTTTCCTCCCTAAATTGCTCAAAGTTAGTTATTTTTTGGGCTTTTGATGGAATATGTCTTAAGGCAAAAGAAAAAGGAATTTCCCCCTCCCCCCCCCCCCCTTCCCCTTGCAGGTTTCCCTTCAGTGTATCATCTCCCATCCATTTATTTGCAACCAAATCAAACCCAGTGACAGCCTTATCACAACTGCTCCATGCATGGTGCTGGACAGCAGGGGGATTTGGGGGCAAATATGATCCCGAATTGTGCTGGATATACAGGGGAAAGAGTACCAAAGCACTCTTTGCCTGAAGAACAAGCTGGTTTATACATAAGAAGTATAAGCAGTTGAGGTTTGCCAGCCTGATTCTGGTGAGCAAAAGCCAGATTCTCTGTGACATTCATGGACCTAAGTGTGAGTATCTGTGGAAATACCATGGAGCACCTGTGTAGGTGCAGGCATGGATGGTATGAGCAGATCACCTCATAGTCAGGGAAATCTGACACAAGAAAGCAGCAAGACTTAGGCACCAAAGTAACCAGGTATCCAAGTATACGGGTTATATCCATGGCATGGATTTTTGCAGTAGCAGTGCCTGTTCCATGGACTTGGGGTGGTACCTGCCTTCTGGTGGAATACAGACAAAGCCAGATACCACTCCACTGACCAGACGTCTCCTTCTCCTCAAGCCAAGAACTGCCCTAGTCTGAGCAGCTTGATTCCAGTTTCTTGCTTGAGTCTGCCTGTGATTTGGAAATGGCAAATTCCTCCTGAATGATGGAGAGATGCTTGCTATAAGAGAGCTCAGGGGACAGGACAAAATGCTTGTGGAGCATCTTTCAATGTCAGCTTTTAGCAGAGAACATAATTATATTCAAGAGCCTGTCTTGTGTCCCAGTGTCCCAGCACTGTATTGCTGATGCTGCAAACAGTGCAGGATCTGGAAACACATGTAGTTGTTTGGACAATGGGTGTTTGTAGGAGTTGAGCTAGACTGATTTTCAACAGCTGCTCCCACTGCCTCTGTGTCACATATCTGAAATGATCTCACTTGCCTTACTTCCCCAAGCAGCAGCAGCAGTTCCTCTTGGATTCCTTTCTCTGCTATTTTAGCCAAGGCATTTCCAGTTGTCCATAGAGGCAAAATTAAACTGAGACATAAATCTCCAAAGTTACCAGCCTCTCTTCTCCTAAGCTTGCCTGTTTTATTAACTTTTTAAACCATTTTTACCTCTTTACAGCCCAGATAAATTTCTTTATGACATGTGCTCCTTATAAAACAAATAATATAATAAAATACTTCTGCTATTCCATAACCTAAGGATAATACCGAAGAAGATGTTAGGGGGGAAAAAACCCAAAAAGACAAGCAAATTCATTGAGGTGTTGTCAGCCTGAAGAAATGAAAAGTGCTGGCAGGTCCTCGGGAAGACCTGTGTTCTGCCTTAGGAGACAAAACCAAGTAGTAATTCCTAGAAGAAAGGGAACATTGCATAAATCAGAAGGAATGCAGTGTTTTGGTCACTACAAAGTGAGTCAGTGACTGCTGAAGTGCTGCTGTTGTGCATCAAGGAGCATGATGTGGTAAATGGGAATTTATTTGCCTCACCTGGAACTCGGAACCATTTTACTGTGCTCTCATCTTGGTCCAACAGTTACTGTAAATCAAGTTGTCCCTCCCTGGCTTCTCAGAAGGTGAAACTAAATCAAAGCAGGAATGGTTTTACTGGAATATGGTATGGTTTTAGGTCTCCAACACATTTCATGGACGAGACAAAAGAAGGTGAGTAGTAGTTTATGTGCTAACACAGCACAGAGGATATATCTGTGCTTCTCCTGTACACAGAGGATTTCCTAAGCTAACTCAGACCCTGGTAACATCTGGCTGCAATTGCGATGTTCCTCTCACAGGAAAATGCTTTGGCACAGCATTTTCCTGTGCCAGCACAGCACTATCATGGCTAGCATGTTGTTCTGTGTCACACTAGAAAATATGTTTGTGGGTCTGTGACTGAAAGAGAGCCAGAGGGCTACTTAGAAATGTAACAAAAGATTGAGAAGTCACTGAAGTAGGAAAATATGATGAGATGAGGTAATGTATAATTAGAGAAAAGTGTTTGCATCATTTTGTGGATAGCGAAATACAGTTGAACTGAGGCTTAAACAGCCCTGAGGAAGGTGATGGAACAGATGGAAGCACATCTCAGATGTAGAACAGCAGACTGAGCAGAGGAGCATCTTTCATTTCTAACCTTGAGAGACACAACAGTGATGGAGACAGGCTTTCTCAGGAAGGATGAAATGCACAGAGAAGGATGAAGAGGTCATCTGGTCCCCACAGTGAAGAAAAATTGGATTTTCATATGTTTCATCAATTTGTTAGTCAACATGTTAACAGCACCACTTATCAACCATCCTTCTTAGAGTCTGCTCAGCATTCAGATGATCTGGTTGCCCCAGACTCCACCCTAACTTCCTTCAAAGACACCTCGCTCACTCTCCCTGTTGAACAGCACTGTGTCTGCTGTAGTAGGGCTGCTTCTGTAAGTTCCAGCAGTCAGGCACAAGGTCTGTGACAGAGCTGGATAGGCTAGGCCCCCTAATCTCAGTCCCCAGGATTTCTGTATTTGACAGATTGATGGGAAAGCAGAAATAACTACCATCTGCACACTTCCTTTTTCAAAACTACTTTCTGGCTAGTTGCTTCCCCTTTCACACAGCAAATGTGCACAACTGCTGCTCCAGCACATGCTGGCTGGAGATGGCCAAGATGCTTCCCCAAATCAATCTTCCAGTTGCTTCTGCTACGAGACAGGGATATCCACAAACAGCCCATCTACTGGGTCTTGATCTGGCCTTCGATGCTGGGCTCAGGGCCTGCCTTCATGGTGGTTTTGTCTCAGCACTGTGCTGAGTGCTCACCAAAGGAATATGATGACATTACTCTCATATTTTCCCAGCAATTTTCATTACATTTTTGTCTTTTTGGGTCTCCTTTCCACAGGGAAGCTCTTCAGACCATCCTCCACCATCCTTTCTTCTCTGGGTTCCTGCAGACACACTGTTCACTCCGACTTTCCCAGGGTTTCATAGCTTCCCCAGTCACACCTTTTTTCTCTGCATTTCCTCCCCTCTTCCTTGAGCACCTGCCACAAGTGGTAGTCTGGAGCCTTCAGCATTCCTTCCTTCTCATCTTACCTGCCAAGAAGGTGCACCTTGGTGCCGGCAAGCTTATTGCCTCCAGCCACTGTCTCACTTGGGCATTTATTGCTGTCCCAAGTACTCTCCTGCTCTCTATCCGTGTTCTACCTCCAGAGGACCAACCCAAGGAACTCTGATTTTCCAGCACATATGACATGTATTAGCTTTTGACTATTGCTAAGACCTTTCACTTTTCTTCATGACCGAAATCCCCACTGCTCTCTACCAGGTACCTTTTCACCACTCATCCTTATTTCCAACTTGACCTGACTGCCAGTGAAGCCTGAAACACCTTTCAACATCTAAACTATGATTGTTCCCAATCACCTTTGTTCACATACCTAACTTCCCAGTCCAAGGAATTCACAATTCAAATGAGCTTACAGGACAAAAGCTCTTTCTGATGGTGTAAGAATGAGCTAGTTCACACTTTTGTTTCCCACATCTTCTTGAGGACAGAACACAAGCACATGCTTTTGTCCCAGAAAAAAAAAAAAAAATTGATTGTAAATCCTCACGTTTTTTATCATCCAGATAGTCACACATGCTCTAGTTCTAGAAATGCCATTTGCTGTGTATGATGAAAAAATGGCACGTGGGCTGTAACCACACATGCCATAGTATCTGGATGTCCTGAGGATGCTGTTTATGAAGTCAAAAAATCCATAGGTGCTGACAGTCTTTTATGTGCACCAGGTCTTACCAGGAAAACAAATACTGAAACAGTGCCTTAGGGCAGATTTCTCAAACAACTGCATTCCAAATTTGACAGCAGATTGCATAAAACCTACGTGCTGGTTCTGTCATTATGCTGTGCCACAGATCATTTCCAGCACCACTCATTTAAGGATGGGGGGCAGCTGGTATTTACTGTTTGCCACTAACTCATCCTGTCTGACCAAGAATGTGTACAAAAACCTGCCTAATGAAAAGTGGTTTCTCTCCAGGGTTCTGCCTGAGTCAGGGGATGGAGAAACAAGAGGAAAGTTGCTGAAACTGAATAATTTCTATCATGATGAAATAAGAGCTGACCCAGGGATTTCCTGCTTTTTGCAAATAAATGGTTGTCCCCTCCCTCCTCTCTGCTAAGTATGCATCAGAATGAAGCAAGGAGGGGGATTTGTACTGGGATGTGTAGTGCTACTGCATTTGACATCTGTGAGTCACCGAGTAAGAAAGAGGTTCCAGGGTCCCCACTGAGGCTGAGTGCTGAAGGTGCCACTCAAACAAGATGCTTAGGAATGGTGTATCACCCACCCTGTGGTAGTTTATGCATTGGGCCTGAAGGAAACTGTGGAATTTATATATAAAGTTGAGCTTCTGGTTATGTGTGTGGGTTGTAATTTGCTTGTAGAACCCCAAAGTGGCCAGTCTGGTATTTAAAGGTCAGCTGTGTGCCTGCAAGTATGTATGTCAGTCACAGGCAACTGGACACTGAAAAGTAAGATATCACTGAAATTCTACCCTGTGCACTGCCCAAGGATTTTGCCCTAAGCCAAGATGAGGGGCAAGAAAGGAATGAAGAGGGGTGTGTTTCATATGCTGATCAGAAAGATGTGCCTTGACCTTCAAAGGGATTTTGGCACACTTCACAAGCAGGAAGAATGAGGAGAACAGTGACTTGTATCTGTTCACCTTCCTTTCCCAAAGCCTCAATTAGTAAAGCAAAAACCTCAGTTTTCCTCTCATTGTGAGAGGTGCAAGATGCTTGTGCAGCTAGACTCTGAGTGACAATGTAGATGGCACAGGAGGCTAGGCTGTTGTGGATGACAGGAATAACCAAGTGTGCTCAGCTCAGTGAGAAGACAAAACACAGAGCAGATAAGAGTGAAAAGCAAACACTTGGAACAGCAGGAGAAAGTCTCTTGGGAGTTTTGTGGATCTGATGGAGCAACAGCCCAGTGCTGTTAAGGACAGATGGTTGCAGTTTTTCCTGTTGTAAGCTTCACTTCACATCCCTTGCACACACATCTTTCCTGTGCTTGCTTAAGTCAGAATAGGGCTGCAGCAAATGTTGCTTCCTGGGAGGAGGGCACACTCCAGAATGGACTAGGCAGCCACACCACATGCTCATGCTGGTCCATCAACCAGCCCTGTGTGTTGGCCTAGTCTGGATTTTACAGGTACAAAATGCCACAGGTGTAGCCACATGGTCAAGAGATGCAGTACACAGTCCTAAATCATTCAGTCACTAGCTTTTCCTCTGAAAACAATGGGAGAGGGCATGCAGTCAGTTATTACCTGTGGCCCATATCCTCCCCACAGGCTGTGCAAAATCAGTGCACGGGTGTATGTCTCTCACAGCCACCTTATCTTCTGCAAGCAAAGGGAAGAGCTCTTGGGGTGTCTTGCTACACCATCCTTATTACCTGCACCCTTGAGCCACATTCCAGCTGACCAGGGAAGTGAATTGAGAAAGGACTTTCAACAAAAAGGTTCCTTCCCCTCTAACCCTGCCTGCCTGTACAGGTATGTCCACACACACACCTCCTTTTACATGCATACACACACACACACACACACACACACTTATAGGAACAGGACCCAACACAAAATCATCAAGAAATCCCAATGTTAACTTTGGGCAAATTACATCCTGTCCCAAATCAGGCCACATTTGAGAAACAAGAATGCTGTGTATTGATCACCTAGTAATAAGTACTTTCTGTGCTATCTAAACGCGATGTGAAAGTCAGAATTATGTATTTAGTGGTCTTCTGATAAAACAAGAGATGAATAAACTTACTTCACCAAAGATTCATCCTCTGCCTCCAGAGTACACCGTTTCAAAATCCTGAGTTAGTGGGAAGATCAGACTTGGGTCCCCAGCACAAACTGGCTGTAATTTCAATGTTTTCCCTTCTTCTGAGGAGCTGTGTAAGTATGAGCTCTGTATGTAGCCCATCGCATGTAAAATATGATGCCTATGGTTCAGAATGTGGGTCAGATGCCTTAAGTTACACTGAAATAAATACTGCTAGTAAAATACTCAAGTGTAGTTTTAGGGAGTGGATCTCCCCTAACACTTGCTTTACATTTAAAGGTGTATTTGGAACTGATCTGGATGAAGAGGAAAGCAAATGAGGTTTGAAGAATTTCACAGAGGAGATGATAGAATCATTAGTGTTGACTTAAAAGCTGTGTATTCCCAAGCAGAACCTCTGTTCATATTTAAACAGTTTGATCATAATTTTCATTTCACTCCATCACAGATAACTTCAGAAGGTGACTCGCTCCGTATGCCTTGCTCTGCAGGGTAGGAGAGACTGTAGGCGAGTCAAACACCTTAAACCCCTATGAATCTGTGATTCTATGTCACTATCTCGTCACACCATGCTGTACGTATAAAATAAACAAAAACTCCGAGCGCAGTTTCACAAAGCATCAGAACTTCACGAGACAAGTGCCACTAGAGGGGGCTGGCTGTACGCAGCTCAGGTGGGTTCCTACGCTACAGCATAGGGAGGGTGGGTACAGGAATGTCTGGGACACCACCACCACCACTCTGAGCAAACACACTTCACTGTAGCCGTAATCACATAAACTGCAAATCCTGCCCAGAACTAGGGGAAGAACCCAGACTGCTGACCTCAGCAATGCTGTATGGGTGTGCTCATGCTGCTCTCTGTTCCAAAGGTGCTTCTGCAGAGCCACCCCAAGCTGGAGATGAGCAAAGGCTCACCTGCAGGAAGCAATGCCCGCAGCCCCAGCAGTTTCCGTGGCTGCAGAACACAGCTGCACCGTGTGTTCACATCCAGCTCTGGCACTTCATTCTCACTTCTCCAAGTTTGCCCACTTCTATTCCTATATTCCCTTGACTCCTTTTATTATTTATGTTTTGTGAAAGACACACTGGATGCCAACACTCTCTGCTGCTGCCAGGTTAGCAATGCAAAGTACATCCCTCTGCCCCTGGAGCCTGCCAGATAGGCTGGGAATCTGGGCCAGAAATCCTGAATGCTTTTGGAGCTCTTTCAGTCTGGAAACACTTCCTATTAATTAGTCCTGGGAAGCTTTACAGCCATTCCTAAAATAATGGAAGAAATTGCTTAAAGTTATCCCTAGATATCCCTAGCAGCTCAATATTAGTGAACATTTTTTCTTTGGAAGACACGGGACTACTGTTCCTTAAAGGCATATCTATTCAGGCAGGAACTGACACATGGAGGTTCCTCCATGTGTCTAGCACAGCCCAACTCTCACTTGGAAGCCAGAGAGCGAAGGAGAGCTGCTCTTGAGATACTGCTGCTGCTGCTACTACTGCAACTACTACTACTACTACTACTACTATAAATTTGCATGGAAGACAATGTAAGTCCAGCTCACAGCTTCTCCTCTGCCAGCCAGCTTTGAGCCCAGAGCACAGGAGGTGACATGTGTCCGTGTTTATCTACGCCTGCATCCCACCTTGCAGAAGCACCTATTGTACTCTCCAGTGCCAGAGTTCATTTTCCTCACCATGAGCAGCCAGGAACAGGTGAGAGAAAGCCAAAGGTCGCTGTTAATTTTACTGGGCATCTTGCTACTTCCTGGATTATTTTTGAATTTCAGCCATGGGCTCTTAGTGTGCACAAATCTTCTGGAATACATCAGTCCCAAACAGCTTTGAAGAAAAAGAAAAATCTCTCTTCCTTCTTAACCATGGACTTTTTCCTTTCCTGCTCCTCTCAAAATGATAGAGTGGTTGTTCAGACTATCTGCTCCATGGTAGGCATTGAAACTTCTGTGGTGTCTAGATCAATTTTCTCCTCTGTATGTGAAGCTTTAACACTTAGCCAATGGCAGTCTTTATGCAAGTGACACATTGCCCTGTTTTCCTTTTGAATAAGGCTTATTATCATTTGCATAAACTTCTTCAGATCTTCCCTCTTCACTGTAATGTCCATGAGTTTTGCTTAGCCTCTGAATTCCCTCTTTCAGTTCTCTTTTTGCAACATCCATTTCTGCTTCTACATTTAAATGCCTCTAAGTTTCACTCCCAGTCCTCACTGCTGCCTACCCCCATATCTGGCAGCCTGTACCTGGGTTCTTGTACAGAGATTACCTGACCTCAGTTAAAATCCCAGCAGAAATGAGTAGTTGAGTTTTTCACTATGACTAGTATAGCAAGCTGAGCAAGAGTCACCAAGTTACTTCCATCCTTCAGCTCCACAGAAACATGATTTCAGGTGTATTAAGAGGGTGAAGCACAGCAGCATCCTTGGCTTGGCCTTTGTCCACAGGCACCTAAATTCTCCATGTAGCTCCCTGAGGCACTTGAAGACTCACTGCTGCACACATAGATGGGTTACTGTTCTGTAGGAACCACACAAGGACAACACTGAGTTCACTTGAGATTGATGAGGAGGAAGGGAAAAGGGAAGCTGTGTCTGCCCAACTGAGCAGAGGTTGGAACACTTACCAGGAGGCGAAAAGGAAGGAATCTGAGACTGAGTCCTGAGGCGGTTTCACTACTTGTAACTTTGTTGCAGGAGAGCTCACCAGACACCGGTCAATAGGAATAAAGTGATATGCTGTGGAAAACAGAAGCAGTGGTGGGGACAGAAAGGGGGTGCTACTACAGCTACATAGCTGTCATCAGGCATGCAATATTCATAGGGCCAGAGCAAGAAGTCAGCAGAAGGCCTTTGCAGCCCAATGCTCATAGAAGCAGGAGGCCTGTGTGTTGGGCTCTGTCCTTGATCCTACTGATGAAATTTATCCAGCAATTACTTTGGGACAAATACTATGTTCCTATCGCTGGGGCACAGGTGTTCATCTGCCCATAGGAGTGCTTGGATACAAAGAAGACCTGTGTCAATAATTTTTCATCTCTCCCTCAGCATTTCCCTCCTCTGTCTCAGAGTCCCACCTGCCTTTATAGTGCTGTATGTACAACATCTGTGAAAAGCCGTTTCCAGACTTTACAGTCTCAAGTCAAACAATAAGACACACAACAAATCCAAGGCACTTTCAAATGAAGGTTGTGAAAACACCAGGCTTGGGATAGCCCCACAGGGCCACACTGGAAAGTCCCTTTCTCCTGTTCTGTCCAGGTTATAGTTGTGGGTGTTCTACAGCCAGGGAAATCTCGGACACTGGCTTCAGTGCATCAGGGTCCAAAATCTGTTACAGATCTGTGATAAGAATCCTTCAATATAGGAAGTGTTTGCTTTGGAATAGGCAAAAGTACAATGTTTGTTACAGAGATTAGAACAAAACCCTTCAACTGTAGCTGTGAAAAAATGCTGGATTTCTGTAATTTAATGAAAAGATATGAAAATCTGTCACAATAATTCTGTATCTGTCTTGTTAAATGAATTTTAATAAAATCAGGGATTGGAGTTTTTATTTTTTAAAATTAAAACAGCAATTGTGTTTCACTGTGTTTGTCTCTTGTGTCACTAGTAACTGTACTATGTGGGAAACAATACAAAGCATCAACTAAGCCTTTACTGAGCAGTACTGTGGTTAAGGAGTAACAAATCAGAAGCTGGAGCTCTGATCCCAGTTTTGTTGCAGGCTGTCGTTGTCATCAAGTCACTTAGGCAATGGGGTTTTGTTTGTTTGGGGGTTTTATGTTTAGAAAAAAACATCAGGCATTTCAGATTTAGGGACCGCTGCACATTAAAAATCCATTTTATTTTCCATAGTAAAAGGAAAAAAAGTATTCACAGGAAATACCAAGACTTATAAATAAGACCTTCTATAGTTTGCAAAAATGTCACAGTTTTGATAAATAGGTCCTATATGTGATTTGTAGTTCAGGAATAAACTTAACCTTTTTTTCTTAAAGCAATGTGAATTCTTACAATATAAAATGACATAATGCTAGCAGAGAGAAAGAATCTGATCCCTCTCCAGGTAACACTGGAGGAAGCACAGGGTCAGCACATAACTTCATTGGTTTTACATAGGGCTGAGTCTGCCTTTCATTCTGACCCAACTACATATTCATTGATATGAAACAGACCATTCAGAGCTGAAAGCACTGATCTCATCACTCCAGCTAAGTCTCAGATTGTCCAACAGAATAACATAACATAGCATGAGATCTTGTATTTCTTGACTATTTTATCCCATTCATAGTTCCTCTGCTGCAATCCAGATCACTTTCCACAAAGTACTGGAGTCAAGACAGTCTGAGACATGAGGTTTCTATGGCATAATGATGGGTAAGCACGGAGACAAAGGGGAAGTCTTCCAAATTTAGGTATGTTCCTGTAATGTCAGATGCACCACAGTACTTTGCCATACCAAGGTCCACTGCAGCAATCACAGACAGTAAAACTACATTGGGGAAGAAACTGGGACAAAAACTTTGCATCATCCTTCTAAGATTATATACACAGCCACAGCAGCTCAACCTCCTCATAAATGTAGATTAAAGAAACTAGCTGGCCTCAAAATTACTGTGGTTCATCACTGGAGAAGGTGCTTAAATTTCTTCAGCTCCACTTTAGCAGAGGCCCACACCATTGCAAAGAAGTAATTACTCTAGTCTTAATGCACAGTCTGCATGGCTCCCATGGGGAAGAAGCAGACAGATACATCAAGAAAGATGTACTGTACACTAGAATGAGGTGAAGATAGAGGGAAGAAAATGATTCTGCAATTCCCAGAAATGGAGCTGATAATTTTTTTGTCTCAGCCATGAACTTCAGGTCAATCGCCCTTCCAAACAGACTGGTTTGATCCATAGCCACAACATGAAGCTGGAGGACAGGTGACAGTGTAAATCTGAACTGAGCATAGCTGCATGGAAACCATGATATACCCCCTATAATTTAATAGTAGGCTTGATCAACATTATTTCATGTGAAAGAGTGGACCAATTATGAACTTCCACTCTCCAAATACTTGTACAATTACTGATTAGGGGTCATTTATGCATATTTCTTGCTCACAATATTCCTTGGGGGAGCGAGCAAGGAAACGGGATGTACTCCTGTATTACTCATGCAATCTTTTAATATCTTCTGTGTTGTGTAGGTATCTTTCCTTTAGATTATTTCTGGAGAAACAAAGGGCAGCCAGATGAGTAAACTTCTAAAGCTAATTCTGAATCTTTTCTTTCAGAACAAGGGGTGTATGAAGTTATTTTCTGTTCTGAGGAATTTAAGTGGAAGATTCAATACCCTAAATGGCAAAGCAGAGAGCTGGTTCTCTTCAGGGTTCAGACATTTAAGTTTTCAGTAGTTTTAGGGACCACTAGGCATTTATATGCTCTTCACACTGCATCCACAGCCAACTTGACCACAGTTATATAATGTCCTAAGTCCTGTTTGATGAACTAATAAACCAAGCTGGTAGGTACATAAAAAATGCTATGTGTTTCTCACAGTGCACTTTACACTCTAGACACAATTGTACATACAAGATTTTTCCAGTGATAATTTAAATACCTGGGTTAACTAGAGGTACAGGGGTGTGTGTATCTGAATGCATTAGACCTGTACACAGACAACATCAATACTAAGGTTAACAAAGAGCAACACTATCTCGTGTATGAATAATTCGTTTTCTACAGTTTCTATTTGGTGTGTTCATGTTTTATTCTTATCTCACCAGCACTTCACACTGTTTGAAAATAATGACACATGGTTTGGAAATAAAGTTTCTCTTTCCTTATGATACAAATCAGGAGTATGTGGACATGTATGGCTCAAAGGAGGGAATGACTATATTTTGCATGGGGATATTCAACTTAAAACTACCAACAAGATGCTTGCAAAAAGAGGCTGGCTCTACACTACCCACAGATATTTCTGGTATGCAATTATCATCTACTGATTTTGTTTAAATGAGACCTTCACATAGGACAGGCACATAGGACAGGATTAAGAAGAGTGCAGGAGGGTGCAGTGAATATTCCCAATGTATTCAGTGACACAATTAATATCCAAGTGTGGCCCACACCATTATAATGTACAAGTCTGTTTTCATTTTATGTTGTTTATACACATGAGGTTCTTGATGTCATTAGGAATAAAGCTAATGTCATTATAGGCAGCATCCAGACACTAGAGATTTTCTAATAAAAATAACCTACAAAGAAAGAAAATATATTGATGAATTAGAAACACAACAGTTGGAGTCAGAATAATTTAGGCTGAAGGGGACCTCTGGAGGTCATCTAGTCCAGCTCTGCAGCTTAGATCACAAAAGGACTAGTGAAGGTTTTCAGAAAAGGGGTTTGACCAGTAGAAGGACCTTAATTTTTAAGTCACTTATCTACTTTTTATGGTCTTATATGGTTGGGTGCATACAGATAGTGAGTCAGAAAGGTGGAGGGGGAGGATCACATTTTTTAAAAGTTTGAAAAATATTGGTTTACCTCCTTAGGTCAAGAGCCCAGTGCTCCTATGGGAGACAACTGAAGGTCTAAACTGGTGCTGCTCTGAGACGGGCTTAGGAGTAGATGACTTCCAGAACTCCCTCCCAGACTGCATCTACAACCCTAAGTTGTCCACGGATAGTCTTTGCCCAGGCAGACACAGTCCTGGGCCTGATCAGGAGAAACCATCTTAAGAAAATTCTTCCTTATATCTAACCTAAATCTGTCCTCTTTTAGTTTGAAAACATTACCCGTTGTGCTATTGCAACAGGCCCTGCTAAAAAGTTTGTCCTTATCTTTCTTGTAAGCCCCTTGAGTACTGGAAGGCTACTATAAGGTCTCCCTGGAGCCTTCTCTTCTCTAGGATGAACAACCCCAATTCTCTTAGCTCTTCCTTATAGGAGAGGTGTTTCATTTCTCTGATTACCTTTGTAGCCTCCTCTGGATCTGCTCCAGGACAATGTCCCTCTTATTTTGGGGGCGGCCAAAGCTGGACACAGTAGTCCACTTGGGTCTCAGGAGAGAAGACTTTGAGGGGCAGAATCACCTCCCTCAACCTGCTGTCCATGATGCTTTTGATGCAGCCCAGGATACAGTTGGCTTTCTGGGCTGCTAGCACATATTGCTGGGTCTTGTTCAGTCTAATTCACCAGTACTCACTCTGCTCAGCCACCAGTATTTTCTTTGCTTTCGTGCATAAGTATTATTCTGCAAGGTAGGAGGTTTTTTTTAGGTTAGAGAGTCTAAAATAAACAGAGGACACTTCCTGAAGCCTACAGTGTGTACAATAACATACAAGAGGGTAGAGGATGACAAGCCCTATATCATTCAATTAATATGGAAAAAGGGGACAAGCCATATGCAGTCTTGTCTGTACTACTTCGCAGGCTGGGCATCTGCATGAACCACCCACAGCACTACAGTAGAGTTTTGTTTTAGAGGAAGCTGTTTGCTCATGTGAAGAAAAACTGGGGATGAATGAATATTTTTGCAATATAGATGATCAAGGAACCAACATGTAATAGAGCACAGGCACTGACACACAAGCTCTGAGAGCAGCAAGGTCATCTCACTCTTGTCAGTGCCCTGGTTCAGGCTTTCCTAATTGTTCAATGAAGTAAGTGGCCCAGTTCTGTGGCTGTCTCTCAACTCTGTTATTTTTGGCTTGCATTTTCTTTTTATCCCACTCTCCCATGTTGTTCCAGCTGTGATAGACTTCCCTTTGTAACCATCCTAAGGCATGCTGGATATATTCACTCAAGAAGCCTAGTCAAATTCTGGACTATAGTCATCCTCTAGAGAGGATCCAAGCCATCCAAACATGCAATCCAAAACATCTCCAGAGCCCAGGCAGAGAAGCTATCTTTCATTTTGTTGCTCTTTTATTAAATTCTTCCTTTCATTTCTAATCTAGGAAATTTTATACAAACCTTGACAGAAGAGCACTGCTTATGCATATTATTATATTATTATTATTACATACCCTGTCTTGAACTACATAGATGCTGAGATAGTATTTAACTATTGTCACATATAATTTCAAATGCACTTAAATGTATATAATCTGGCATTTAGTTCTATGTAAATCAGACAATCATTTTCATGACAGATATAGAATCAAGTATACTTAGATAACATACATAACCTATTAATACCTGTAGTAATATCAAATCTAAATCTAAGTGTTCCAATAAAGTCCAAGTTACAATAAATAGGTAGATTAATGCTAATAATGAAGATGAATACAATGAAAGAAAATTTATACACTTTAGTGGAGTTTAGAAGTTTCTTAGATCCCTGGCATCCATTTTGCAAGAGAAACAATGCTTCAGTGCTGAAGCACCAGGGTAGTAACAGATGACTATAGGCAGAGTAAGACAGCATTGTCTACATTTCATTAAAATTAAAAACCCAAATGAAAATCCTTCTTTGTGTTAACAAAAATCTACAACATGTGATTCTACAGATGAAAAGCACTGCCAGCAAAAATGAAAATCCAACGCAGTCATTCTCACCAGTAGCTGTGAAACAATCAAGAGATGTAGTATGAACAAGACAGTCTGAGGAAAAACTGATGTCAAGGTCCCAAGTGGAAATGTTGTGTCACTTCTTGTAGCAGAAAATTGCTTTTAGCCTTCAGGTATATCTTTTAAAGATGCATTACTCATGTTGCTGTGTTTAAGAGTCAGTAGCAGCTTTCATTCAAAGTATCTTTTGGAATTGTAACCTTGTCAACAGAAAAATGATCATGTATTTCTTAGGCTGTCATGGCAAGAAAAAGAAGTGCTTAGAATTATTTAAAACTAAAAATTAATGATTGAAACTTAATATTAGTGTAGCTGTGGGATAACTGATTTACATGCTATTTTTCTGTGGTACGCTTGCCTAAGTTCTCCATTGTTTATTTCTTCTTCCTTTTGTCTCACCTTCTTTTGCCATTTCCTCTGTACCTTTACTGTCTCATCTTCTTCCTGGTGCATTCTGCATAATTTCCATGGTACTTGCTCAGCACTACACCTATCATGAAAGTGTAATTCGATCCAAGTTATGTCAGCACCATACAAAGTAGCTGGTTTGCATTTTGCTGCCTAGGTGGACAGGAATGCTTGCGTTTATGCCTGGTGAAGACCAATATGCAGGGTTATTATTCGCATGAACTAGACCTGGGAACTTTCTATCTTCATTCTGCTCCATTTTCACTGTCAGGAAACTGGCTTCAAAGAGAATCAAACCTCTCTTTAGGTCAGGCAAACCCATGGCTTTGGGCTGGAACTATGTTTGCCCATGGTTACTATCCTAATTAAGGAGATAGGCATATCTGAGCTGGAAACATACAAGGCAAGAACAAACGTGGACAAACGGTTTGTGTATTGCCAGGCTGCAACTGAGTCTGAAGAAATAGCTCTTCGAGCTGGATTTGTGTTTGACTGTGGCAAATCTGATGAACAGACTGGTGTGTATCTTTAGGCTGGATTTTCAAGGGACTGTGGAATATGTGCTTATTGCTGAGGGAAGCATCAGTCTGCCTGACATGCCCTTGAGCACTGCCAGACTTTTCCATTTTCATAATCTGTGCTCTTTATTGCCCTAGTTAGATTTTGTCCAAAAATCTCTCCTGCTGAAAACAAGAGGAAAAAAGACACTTATAATGAGTCATGCTCTGGCATCGGTTTTGAGGAAAAGACTGTGTGTCAAATTCTCCATGTCCTATATGGATTTTTCTTGTTCAGATAAAATGCACCAACAATTAAGACTGAGCATCTCAGTGCTGCCAATTGCTTTTCTTTTTCAACACAAACGCAGTTCACCTACACGCTGTTTTGAATGATGTGAAGTACGCAGTAGAAGAACTGCATGGTAGAAGAGCAGGACAGAAAGGGCAGGTTTTCAGAGGCACCTTGTGAGTTTAATGAAGAATGACGGAGCAGTTTATTCTACTGTGTGTGAAATATGGCCACTTGTATCACTGACAAGTCCCTCTTTAGGGATCTTGAACCATTTGCAAGGAGCCACGTGCCAATGACACGTGATCTTTCTCCTGGGAAGTAGATGGGGCTCCTTTGGTGAGTGTTGCCCTGTGTGCTCTATAGTGCTCCCTGTATCACTTAAACCTCAGGGTAATCCAACTGAACAGGAAAGGCAATTTAGGCAGATTCCATAGGAAAAAAAGCACATGGAATGGGCGTCTTTAAAGTATGATGATGAAACTGAGGTCAGTTGTGATTGAACTGTGAAAGGAACAAGGGTATCAGCTTCTAAAAATTGTCCCAGCAGTGACTGTAGATTGGGCATTTCACAGAATTTCTCATGCCTTTTATAGGTGTTGCTTGTGTGACTGTGGTCATGGGGTGTGTAATGTGTCAAACTTTCAGACATGCCTTAAATCTATGAAGAACTGATGAGGCTGATTGTGACAAACATGAGCTGGACCCCTAGCTTACCCTGAAGCTGGCTCAAGCGAGGGCTAACAATGGGACAATATCTGTAGTAAAGCAGAGGCCTCACAGCCTGATGTTGTTTCAGTGAGGCACAAAGAGCACTCACACCACTGCATAACAAGTCTTATTGCAGATCTGGTCTGTTAAGGAGACAAAGATGCAAGCACAGATCCTCTGGTGAAGATCAGACAGCCTTTATTGCCACCTCAGCATGTGGAGGATGATCAAAGTGTTTATTCTACCTCTTGTGTTGACTGTAAACCCTGACCAAACTTAACCAAGACCCTCATTAAGCCAAATTTGCATATAAACTTTGACCCCCTAAGAAGGCAAATGAAAAGTTAACATGCCTTACATGTATGATCACAGCTACCAAAACCCCACTTATAGTAAGTATTTGTTCTACCTTATCAAGAAGGGCCAAAATTATATTATGAGACATGGGGAGAAGGGGAAGGGGAAGAACCTCTGCCTGCTCTGGACTGGACTGTGTCTCTCCTCCTCCCTGAAGGGATGCTTAGGTAAGCTTTGCACCTTCAACTCTGTTGGAGCAGATATATTATATATATGTTCAATTCTGAACCTGCTTTCCTCTTGCTTCAATGAACTGCACTGGTTTTGAATCTGGATCATACAAGTTCTTATTGAACTTGACCAGGCTGGTAGTGCCAAATTTGCTATAATCAGAAATTAAGCCCAGCCACACCCAGGCCCTCTGATCTTTGAGGACCAGCTGGAGTTCAAGGGGCTTTATTTTCTGCTAAATTTTTATATCCTTAATGCAATAGCTGGCACTGAGCCCTAGTGTCCTACACCACTGTGGTGGGTTGGCCCTAGCTGTGTGCCAGCTGCCCACCAAAGCCACGCTGCCATTCCCTTGGGCTAGATAGAGAGCAAAAATATAATGACAGCCTTCTAGGTCTAGATAAGGACAAGGAGAGATCATTCACCAGTTACCATCAGGGGGAAAACAGAATCAACTTGGGGAAATTACCTGAATTTATTATCAATTGAATCACAGTAGAGTAATGAGAAAAAACCCAAAATCTTAAAGCACCTTACCCTCACACCTGCCTTCTTTCTGGGCTTAACTTCACTCCTGATTTCTCTGTCTCCTCCCCCTCTGTGGCAGAGGAGGATGGGGAATAGAGGTTGTGGTCAGTTATCTCACTGTCTCCGATGCTCCTTTCTCCTTGGGACTCCGCACTCTTCCCCTGCTCCAGTGTGGGTCTCTCCCATGGGAGAGTTCTCCACACACCTCTCTGAGATAAGAACTTTCCACAGGCTGCAAGGGCATAGCTACCTCCCCATGGTCTTCACCACAGGCTGTAGGGGAATCTGTGTTCCAGCACCTGGATCACCTCCTCCTCCTTCTACTTCACTGACCTTGGTGTCTGCAGGGCTGTTTCTCTCAGGCATTCTCAGTCATTTCATCTCTGGCTACACTTGCTTCTATGCAATAACTTTTTTTCCCTTCTTAAATTTGCTATCCCACAGGTGCTACCACTGTTGCTGATGGGCTTGGTCGTGGCCATCGGCAGGTCCATCTTGGAGCCAGCTGGCATTGACTCTGTTGGACATGGGGGAAGCTTCTGACAGCTTCTCCCAGAAGACACTCTTCCTACCAAAACTTTTTCATGGAAACTAAATGTGTCAAAGGTTCATTTCATAAACCTCACACTAAAACTGGATTTTGGACTTTGTTACCAGGGCTATCTCCAAGGACCTCATTCTGGAGGACTGTTGATTCTTCAGCTAGTCCCCAGTTTCTGAACAGTATTGCAGCCAGCAGTCAGTTAGTCCTGAATATTTCTATCAACAAAACAATACTTAGTAAATTATCCTTCATTTAGCTTGTTTAGTTCCACAAGGTTTGTGCTCTGTTCCTTTTGCTAGTGAGATTCATTTCCAGGGGCCTGCTGAGGGAGAAGTCACTCTTCATAGCTGTCTGCTACAACTCAGTTCTCAAAGAAAGCTGGGGCCATTGGCTTATCTCCTTGGTTTTCTTGACCCACCACAGTGGCTGGCAGCTTTCAGCCCTCAGCTGGGTACAGTCCACTCCCATGACATTTCTGCTGCCTTTTCAATCAACTTAATTTTGTTACATCCTCACTTTCTACACTCCCCTGTGGGTAAAAGACACTTAGACCACATGTCACTATTTTTTTTTTTTTTATAGCCCAGGGCTTCTGCTATTAGGTTTCAGTCTCACACTTCATGAAGCACAAAATGATGGAATTACCATTGATAAAGTGTTGCTTGCTGATCAGTGGACATGCTGCTGTATAAATGTCTTTCAGGTGCGATAGTTACATTTGGAGAAAATTATCCTTGAACAAATTTTAAAGTGAGCTCTTCGATTTTTGTCATGTTTACTGTACAAATATGCAATCTATAAACAGCATTCATCACTAATAAGTACTACTGCAACAAGAGCCATCACAATAGAATTTTGTTTCAGGATAAAAGGTTTATCTATAATTTTTAAAATGGTTTAAATCATTGAAACACAGCTCTGCTAGTGAGCCAGAAATATTTACATCTGTTTGGGCAGCACCAGCCAGACTGGAACTGTATTGTACAGAAACAGATTTTACCAGCCTTTCAAATTAATATTCAGAAGGGCTTAATAATATCAAAGGAACAATAATTGTATTATCTGACTTTTCAACTTTACTTCTCTAACTGAATTTTCTTTACTATTTTTCATACTGTTATAAAGGTATTGCTTTTAACATATTATTGTTATTCCTTCTAATTTAATATTACATAATGATGATAAGAAATATAGTATGACAGTATTCTAACAAAATGAAAATTCAAATTACCATTTCACTCAAACATAATAAAAATTATTCTAATTTATTTTCTTTCTCTTTGCCTGCTTTATTGACTATTTGAATATTGAGGAGTTTTAGCTATTTAAATTCTTCTATAGAATTACAGAAGCTAAATGGAGAAAAAACAAAACTTGATTTGGTCTCTTTAACTCAGTTCAAAGGGACAGCACTGTTTTTTCATGCTGTAACTTTGTTCCACTGGGCCCATCCAAGAAGAAAACATTGTAAGTTTTCTGTATGCTATTCTTCTGCAGCAGATTCTGGGGCTTGACGGAATGTTGAGAGAAGTCAGTGAACCTGTACATATGCCAGGGTCCTTTTCTACGCATCTGTTTTCAGGGGTGGTGCCTAGTTTCCATCTTATTTTTGTATTACTTAGGTTAAATATGTTTTGATTATAGATCATGTTGTTGTTTTGCACATTTATTTTTAAAGGTTAGTCCTTAAATATTTAATCAATAGTTACTTTATATAAACTGGAAAAAGCCTTTCATTCACATATATAGGCACACAAACTGCCCTTTTTTTTCTGAAGCATACTGCATGGCAAGTCCTTTGTTTTAATTAGAAATCCCTGATGAGCATAAAATAATAAAAACCAAGATACGCCTTTTCACAGGGATGTACATTCTGAGAAGAGCAGGACCATCCACCAAAACACAGTTTTTTTCATTTTTTTCTGAATCCAGGTTGCATCTCACTTCCCCTATGGTCTGACTCTACGTGATCTAATTTAATTTTTTTTGATGCCAGCAGCTTTCCATGTTATCTCTCAAGTTTTTTGATGAGCTAGGGGGAATGCCTCTGTAATCCAGTGCGTAGTATTCAAATCTGATAGGTGGAAGACTCAGCTTCCAGGACCTGCCCAGAAGACTCTTCCCCTATTTACAAGAAGAGCATCCCAAAGAGATGAAGGTCTTGTGGGTCACACTGCAGTCTCATTTACTCTGCTTTGCACTAGTAACTGCCAATCTATTTTCTTCTATGTTAATTTTAGAGAACACATGGAATTTTTACCTGTGCACCACAGGAACTGTCTTTGTGCATTTCACCTTTCTCAACGTTCTCCCTTGGCACAGACAGTTTGGAGAGCAGCTTAGGAGGCAGAGGTCTATGAAACAGTTTTGGCTGCTCAACCATTTCCTGCTTATCCTTTGTTCCTGATGGATGACTGAAGACATTTCAAAAATCAGAAAAAATCTTACAATGCAAAACAAAATAAATAGTCACCTCTAGTTTAAGGTGCTGAGCTATAAATGTCTGCTTAGATAAATCAGTTGATAAAAGTCACAAAATATTAGAAGTGGCTTAAAAGGGCATTGTTTCTCTTACTGATTGATTCAACAGTTTTCCTATTTATCATCATTGTTTCAGGAAATAATCACACACACACACACACAGAGGCCTATTCTATTGACTTCAACTGCTTTCATTAAAGAATGTTTTTCAGCACTTGGGGTGGTCCTGTGCAGCACCATGAGCTGGGGTCCCTCCCAACTCAGGATATTCTATGATTCTAGGATTTTATAATTCTACAACCTCTGTCACAAACGGTAAGGCAATCAGTGTTTTTAATCTCTGAGTCAAAGGAGGAACAGTAAAATACAGAAATGCCCCATGTCAAAAGCTCTGAAAGCTCCCAAGAAACAGTTTTTTGCTGGATAAACAGATTTAATAAGAGCAACTGTTAACCCTTGTAAAAGGCCAAGTCCGCAAGTAGCAAATTTATGCTTCTTTCTAGTTTTTTATTAGTTTACAAATGCATAGAATGGCACTGATTTTAATCAAAGACTCTCTGATTTGGCTTCAGAAATCCTCTGAATAGTAGTCAATTTTAGCAAATCTCTGATTCACTGTAGTTTTGAAGATTATCTACATCCTAAATTGCAGAGTTTGTTGGTTATATATTTTTTTCCTTGTAGGGCTAAATATATATAAGATATCACATAGTATAAATACTCAGTCCTGAAGAACTGGAAATTGAAGAGAAAACAGAAAAGGGAAAGCACTGAAGAAGGTGACTGAAGAGAAACTGAAAGTGCCATCAGGAAGCTAATGGCTTACAGAAAGATTTACGAAGTTAAGAAAACTGGTACACACAGCTAGAAGCAGGGACATCTCCAGGCAAAAATTTTTTCAGTAATTTAATTTTAAAGTAGATAAACTTGAGACTTTGGTGCAATTTTGCATGTGGACAAGATTAATTTAAATAAAGAGTAGCATTATATAAAACTGTGATGAAAAAAACAAAGACAGTCCTGAAGCCTATAAGCAGAAGTGAGTTCAGATTTGAAACTTACCTATTGGACTTTAATGGCAATTAAACAAGGGGCTGGAGAAAGGGAGAAATGGGGGAAGATTGAAATGTTCAATTATAAGGACAGTGAGTTTGAATAAATGGGCAAATATTGCAACAAGATGAGATACCATGATACAGTGTTAACCAGAGGATGGGGACAGTAACCTGGCAATAAACTGTAGGCATAGGAGGAAGAATATATAATATATAGAGTATATAATATATATAATATATTATATATACATGTGTGCAATATATATTATATATATTATATATAATATTAAAAAAAACAACCAGACACCAAACAACCCAATAACAATAACTCTCCTCCCTCCTCCAATGAAAAGCTTCTTAAAAAAAGCCAAAGAAGTTGAGTTTGAAGAACAGGAACAAAATGCTCTATAAACCAAATCACTTCCCTAGTGATACACTGCATCTTAGCATTCCAGTCTTTTACTCTTCAAGATAAGGGTTCTGGCATCTGCCTCATGGATCACTGCATTCTTGGAAGATACCCCAGGCTGTCTCTAGTCCAAACTCCTGCTCACAGCAGGGTTGACTATGAGGTCTGAGCACGTTACTCAGAGCTGTACGCAAAGGTGGAGACACCACAACCCTTCTAGGCAACCTCTGGGCCTCTTTCCAACATTGATAAAAAAACAAGACATAGAGTACACATCTGATCAGGGCACACATCTAAAGATAAGTGTTCTTTTTTTCTCTCATTTATAGGTACACACCTGATCAGGGCACACATCTAAAGATAAGTGTTCTTGTTTTCTCTCATTTATAGGTAATCTCTATTGAAACTGGCTGACAGATCAAAGATGTTGAGAAATATTCATAGACTTGGTTAAGAAGAAATTATCAGTGCCTAGAAGAGCAGTGCCTACAAAATTCCTGGCAGAAGAACAGAATGGAAAGAAACAAAGGCCTAGGGTGGAAGTGGAGTGAAAGAATTCCTGATAGTGAGTGTACATGGCACATTCAATTGAGTCAGACACAGGGAAAGAGGTGAAAGCACAAGAGGAAACCTGAAGTTATGGAGATGAGCAGGGTTGATAAGAAGAAAAGCAGGAGTCTCAGTGGGGGGAGTACAGCAAATGCCACGCAGACAAGGAACCCTAGCGCTTCTGAAGTGAAGAAAAATAGAGTTGTACAAGCTACAAGAGACAGAAAAGATAAAAGCAAGTCAAAGGGAGAGGGAACATGATTTTCTCATGAGATAAAATTGACCATTACACTTGGTGAGTTTGTTGGAAAAAGTCAAAATGAAAGCAGAACAGAGATATGTTGTATGGCTGTAGTCACTACTGTAGGTGTAATCTAGTTCACGGCTCCAGACAGTTGAGCCAGCAAGACTTATCAGTGCTGCAGAAGGGAAGAAGAAAACTAGTAGTGAGGAAATTCAGCCTGGTGAAGGATACAGGAGCAAAGGAAGGATATGTCTGTGATGAACCCTGCCAATTCTCCTTGCTGTGGGAGGAGACCAAAGTCAGGGTCTGAAGGTGAGAGAGGGTGGCAGGGGGAACCAATTCACAACAAACATATCATGAAGAGAGACAGTGGCACAGAGAGACTTCAGATGTGGATCCAGAGGAACCTGGATACAGCAGTATTCTACTCTAACCATGGCCAAATACCAGGAACTTTCTGCTGCACAGTATCAAAACCACGTTAACGCTGCTGGGGAAGAAGCATCTGTTCTGTGTTTCGGCTTAAAGCATAAACTCGTTACAGAGGTACCTTTAAAATACGTATTTTATTGAGCAATACAGTGACCGTCCAGTATACCCCCACGGCTCCTGGTGGAGGGGCGTGTCCTGGGGCGTTCCCGGACGGGGGACAGGCGGGGCACGGGCGGCGGCGCCGGTGGGAGCGGGCGGAGGGGCTGCGGCAGCGGCAGCGCGCCCACCCCCTCCAACTCCGCTGCCGGCATCGCCTGTTGCTGCGCCGCTCCTCGCTGGTAACTATTCTCTGTAATTGTCATTCATAGGTGGAGTAGATGATGATGATGGGTTTTATCATCACCATCATCGTTATTACTGCTATTGTTATTTTTTTGTTGTTATTATTATTGTTATTATTGTTGTTATTATTATTTTCCACTCGGTGCTTACGGAAAAAAAAATTAAAGTCACAATTAAACAGATTCCCTGTCGCCCGACAGGGAGGGCCCGGGGAGAGTGGACGCCAGTCGGGCGGTGACTGTCTCCGCTGCGGGACAGGCGGGAGCGGTGCGGGAATCCCGGCAGTGAGCCTTCTCCCTGCGGGACCGGGGGGAGCGGTGCTCGAATCCCGGCGGTGACTCTTCCCGCTGCGGGGAGCGGTGCGGGAGTGCCGGCGGCGGTCCAGCCGGGCATCGCACGGGGCGCGGGGTGCGGTGCGTGGCTGAGGACGCGGGTGCGGGTGCGGAGCCGTGCGCGGGGAGCGGACGGGATCGGAGGGGTGGACCCGGGGCTCCCTGCTCCTGGTTTCACGCTCTGCCCTGCGGCAGCAGGGCCGCTGGCTGTGCTGGATGGGATAGCAGGTGTAAAGCTGGTGCTTCTTCGTGCAAACTGGGTCGAGCTGCGCCAAACCTCTTCAAATTAACCTCGGAAATATAATTACTTTGAGACTGCGGCCCGACACCGCAGTCCTCATTCGAGCAAGCCCCGTTTGATCAAGTGTGATAGAAATCTTGTCTGGATACAAAATGTTTTGAGAATGACTTAGGAATATGGTATAGGTGAGGGACTGGAAAGGGCAGGGGTAGGATACTGAAGTGGAGGCAGTTTTGGTATCTCTGATAGCTGAAAATATTCTCTTGAGGTTGCATGTAGGGACCAATGAGTAGTCTGCATTGTTACAGCAACACTGACCACCCAGAATAGTTTTCTCTGTCAGAAACTGCTTAGCTGATACATTTAGTCTTAGTGTTTATTTTTTAAATTTGTTTTTGTGCACAGGGTCCTACTAAAGACAACTCCTTTATAACTGTAATAGTTTGCAAATATCTGAAGGGCATTTCCTTTGCCTCACTATGAAAATGAAGAAGCTGTTTTGCATGTTGCAGATGACTCTGCTGTTTGTCTCCTGCCTGCAAGGTTAACATTTCCCTACCAGGCTGGCAGCAATCAATTTCCCTCTCTTTTCTCTGCTTGTCCTCTTCCTTTGTACGTACTTCACTGTGTAAAGTGAGTGGAATAGGCTGAGGGAAAAATTTGGATGCCTTTCCTCAAAAAAGCTGCATAAATGAAATTAAAGGTATGGTTACAACATGCATAATAGATGCCAGAGGGGAATTATTTATGTAACACGCCAAAGCATTTACTCTTTTTTTTTTTTTTTATGTAATCATCATTCAAGAATCAATACTGTGCCCCAGTGATTTATTTTATCATTGGCTTTTGTGCTTAGCGGTGCGAGATTCAAAACAAAATGTCACAGCAAACAAATACACGTTACGTGTGTGCCACGTGGAACTGCAGCTCTGCCCTGTTAGGCTGTGAGCACTTCTGGGCAGGGCCGCTGGTGTCACCATCTTTGCAATGGTTGTGTCTGCACCGTTGTGCAGCCCCTCACTGTGTGGTGCTCAGGGCTGGCAGGACACCTTACTGCCCACCCTAGCACCCCTTTCTGTGGGAGGTGGAATTGGGGTGTTCATGCTTGCCTTTGCATTTGGAGTTAGGGTACAGCCAGCGTGCGTGTCCAAACCTCGGAGCCCAGACACACTCCCAAGTCCCTTGGTCATACGTAGGTGTATGCAGTGAACGTGACACCCTGAGGAAGGCTAGGAGGATACCTGCAGGATACCAGAATCTCCCTGCTGAAGTGTTTTGTGTGTGCTCCTGCCATTGGCAGCGAAATACTGGGTTGCAGAATTCCCTTGGAGATATATGTAGAATTTTATGACTGGCAGTAGGGATAATCTGACAAACCCTTGCCAAATTTTAAAGTTTTCTTCACCAGAGCAGTGACTTGAGCAGGGTTATTAGTTTCACCAGTATGCAGGAAGCCAGGCATTTGGTAGGTGGGACATTGGGTCAGCCCAGGTACAGCAGGTAATGGTCCTGGGCTTGGGCTTGGCCAGGTCTGGGCTTGGGCTGGATCAGGTTTGGGCTTGGGCTCAGCCAAGTCCTGCCAGGTACCCACTGGTAGGGTAGCAGGGGAAGCCTTTCCTGCAGTGCCAACTCCTGGCTCTGCAGCTGTGTCTGAGTGCCTGTATGGGCCAGAGCTGAGTATGTGGATCCCAGACTGAAAAGACCACTCATCAAATACAAGAGTGTGACTTAGGCTTCCTCTCCTGAGGAAGTTTTCCATTCTGTATTTTACAAGGAGGATGACATTTTTGTCTTATAGGTATTTCTGGCAAAACTTTTGCAATGGGATTGGATTTTTTCTTTTTTTCAAATGAGAGGAATAAGGTGGCTTTTGTGTGTGCAAGATCAAGGCCTGTCCTTTTTCATTTCAGCATAGAAGACAATTACAAGAGCTATGCTTAAAACTCACTCAGAGAGCTTGTGTGAGTTTTCCCTGATGGGAAAGGAGCTATTTTCCATTTTCTCTTCCAGACCCTTCCCACAGTGATGGCAGGGGCCATGAGAGCAGCTGGATGGTGTGACAAGACATACGGGAGAATGTGTGGCCCACGTCCCCAGCAGTGTCTGTCACTGATCTCCATCGGAGATCTGTCTTGGGTTACTGGTAGGATGATGCTTCCATCAGCTGCTTCCAAAATTATCACCTCTATTCCTTTAACAGTGGTTAAGATGTACTAATTGTGAGTGAGAATGAGTGAGAAGGTCCATAATAGTGGCAGTCCAACAATTGAGTATGCTATACATGTTATTCCTGAGTTAGAAAACAAGATGAAACTCAGATGAAACTTCCTTTACCACACTACCATACCATGCACTGCTTCCACACCACTAACACTTTCTCCCTCACATCCCATCACCATCTCTATGACAGACCTGCAATTCCTGAATTTTCCCATGTACAACTCACACTTCAGGTAGCCCTTGATAAAGAATAAGCTCTCAGAAAACTCATGTCCTCTGATCATCCATTCAAAATCAGAGAAAGGAGCAGTAAGGAACCATGGACAGGGTTTTGTGGGAGTATATGCTGGGAGATTGAAGGGAGGAGATCAGAGCCAAATGTCTTTTGCTCTTTGCATGCACATATGTAACCTGTACTATTACTAAATAACCAGACTTATTTATTTATTTATGTATTTATATATTTTACAGACAACCTGCAGGTTTTTTTCAGGAAATCACAATAATTCATCAGAAATTATAGTCTCTTCCTTGTTACTAGAGAATCCATGTTTCAGTTTTGAGTACCAGCTCTAACAGTGTGAGTTACCAAATGGAATGAATTTCATGAAGAAGAAATGCTGCTAGTCCTCCTACTGACCTTTAGTATTGTCAACATAGGGAGCACGCATCTGGAAGATTCACAAATTGGTAATAGTATTACAAGTTGGGCTTGAGGGATAGATTTCTAAATTGATCATGGACTCTGCAAAGAAAACATCTACTGTTTTTCTCTCAGTATTTTGCTTTTTTCAGACCCTCCCTGTGGTGCCTGTGAGCAGAGCCCGTGACCCATATATCTCTCAAGAGCCCTGAAGTTGGTCCCACTGCGTGCAGGTTTAAAAGTCTCAGTTGGATGTTCAGTGTTAGGGAGGGGAATATTCCCCATGTACACGTCTGCAGTCTGTTGGCTTCCTCGTTTCCTTTCTCCTTTACCTAGTGACCCGAACCTTAGTATTTTCAGTGCACTCATTTCCTTCTCATGGGAAGACCACTAGTCCCTTTTTTTCGTATGGGAAGAAAGCAGCCCACTTAATCAGCATTCTGAATATGCCTGATTTGTTTTTTTAATCTATTCTAGTCATATTTAATCTGTTTATATTGCAATCATCCTTATACTTCTTTTTCCTAGGGTTTTACTCTGAATCAATATTTAACATATTTCCCTAGTTTGAAATTGATGTATTTTTGTTAGTTTTCATTATTGAACCTTCAATATTTACTCTTCCTTTCCTGTTGTGATATTTTGGTGCTAGTAGAACCTTTAGTAGATTGTGAATGTATGCCCTTGACTACTACTGTTTCAGGAAGCCACTGAAGTTGTTTTGCAGGGTTTTTTCATTAAAGAAAATCTCAGAAGGAGGTCAACACATTTCATTTTGTTCTTGCAAGCCCTTTTCCTGCAGAAAGTGGTCTGTTTTAGCTGGGAACACTCACACGTGTGAGCTATGTGAGCATGTTTTTATGTCAGGAAAGTTTCCTTCCTCGTAGCATTGAATTTTAATCTAACCCGCAGAGTGTGACATTTGGGTAGGTGAACTCCAGAGTTCCCATCCAACCAACATATGCACAGTCTATTTAAACTGCGTACCAGAAGATGGAAAAGCATGGTTAAAACTGTAGAGTCAAAGTGCATCTGGGACAGCAGTGCGGCAGCACATGCCATTTACATCAGACTTTAATCAGAAAGTTCAAAACTTCTGGAAAAGAAAGTCAGCAAAGTTCTGGAACTGATTTCCCCAAAGATAAAGCACTGTAAATGCAGGAGTAAAAAATATTTGTTTCAGAGAACTGGGTACTTTACAAAATGTTTTTGTTCCCCTAGACAGAAATAGCTGTATTTCTTATCATAGTGGATTTTTTTTCCTCATTATATTTCTTGTCACCATGCTGTTTTGTTGCCCAACATTGAAATGAAAGCAGTTTTGTTAACTTTTTAGAAATGCTTGTTTCCACATTGGGATTGAATTGCCTATCCCTCTCAGGGAAGAAAAATAAAACAAAAAAGTTTCATCATCTCATGTGTACTGGTAAAAGAGAGCCAGTGTACTGGGTAAGAGAGGAATTGAGTGGGAAAAAAAAATCAAAAAAAAGTCAGTTACTGTCTTTTTTTTTTAATATATAGTTTTATATGGTCATCATGTTAGTTAACAAGGAAACAAACCCCAGTGTCTGCTCTGAAGCAGAAGTCTCAAATGGAATCACTGAAAACATACCTAAAAATAGTATCTTTAGAAGCAACTTCTTTCATGATTAGTTGAAGAAACATGAGAACATTCTCTGATTTTTATATAGAACGGTTCCTGAATGATTAACTCTAGGAAGTTGCCAATGTAATTTTTTTTTTGCTTATGGGAAGGATTCCAGAAATAAGATTTCAGTGTATCTTACAGACAAATGCTTCTTTGCACTTACAAAGAAATAAATAATTTATGCCATAAATCAAAATCTCTAACTATACATCTTTTACCCTACTTTTAAATTCAACAGCATCTGTACCAACTATCAGCAAACTTTTCTAGCACTTTTGCCCTGTCATTTCCTATACAATCCTTGCTTGCCTGACATTTGGTAAAGAAGTGATTTTTCTCTTCTTCCCCTCCCCATATATTTGCTGCCTTTATGTACATGTGAGTGTCACGACTTCACTCTTCAGTTTTTTCACCTGTGTATCCAGGCCATAGTTTTCAAAGTAAAACTTAGATTTCAGATTACCCACTTTAAGAAGTCCAGGCATTGTAGAATCTCAGATTTCTCCTGGTTCTGCTCAGAGTTAGAAAAAACAGCAAAGGAACACAAAGTAAGTCGAAATAGCTTGAATTACATTTTCTGGCACAGTGAGGTCATTTGCATGTTAGTGACTTGATCAGCTTGGCTTTAATGAGCAAAGTCAGTCAGAACTGTGATTAATACAGGAAGCGTGAGTAGGGACATGAAACGAGCAGCATCAGTGCATTTATTTTTGCCTATGAATTAAAATGAAAGAGTTTAACATTCTTTAAAAAACCCCTTAATTTCTCCTAAGAGCTCTTTTCTTGAACCCAGCTCATCAGGAGGGGCTTTTACTAACTCCTCTGTTGTAAGGCTAGGCAGAATAACTCCTAGCTTGGATGAGCTCCTCTTGCTTAAAAGGCCAAGAATCAGAGGAAAGCATCCCCCTCACCAGGTACCCAAAGTGAAATGCCTTGTCACGGTGACTGATGGGGTTGACCCTTTAAAGAAATCATCTCTTCGTGTGGGAACAGACTCCCCTTTGTCTGGTGGGGGATTCCTAAGGTGCCATCAGTTGATGAGCCTGGGGGCATCTGCTGCCTATGAAGTGGTGCAGTAATAACATAGAATTCCATGGATAGATGGTGCCAGGGGACAACGGGGCAGAAAAAGAAACACCATGCTACTCCCTTCCTGGTGAGGTGTGGTTGTCAGCCACTGAAGGTCTCCAATGCGCGTGAAAGAGTGTGTCTCAGAACTATCATCAACCATAAACTCTTCAAAGAGAAGCTGTCTTTGAATATGCATGTTAGTAGGAAGCCTGATATTTGCAAAAGTTTTTGGGTTTTGGGTAGTATCGGACGTGTTGTCAGTATGCACAGGGCGTTCGGGCCAAATAAATAAAGTCCTGCAAGAGAAAATATTATTTTGCACATTTTGCTTCTTGACAATGGTAAATATTGAACACGATGGGATAGTAATCAGTTTCTTTATTCTTATATTACAAACACAGTTCTTGTATTGTCAGTTTCCCTCAAAAAGAGATTGCTTGGTCATAAAAGAGATAGGACATATAAGGACATAAAAGGACAGATACTTCCCAGAAAATAAGAAAGAAATTTATAGTCAATCAGAGAGGGAAAATGTCATTACCAAAGATTCTTTAGACCCACCTTCAATCTCCTGTAAGTAGCAGGGTAACTGACAGTTTTTACATCTGGTTTCTAGTATCAGAAGGAATCAAAAGAGTTGTTAATATTAATAAATTGTATAAAAACAAATCCCCCCCCCATCCTTCTTTTCATGTTGGGCATTCATTCTGTTAGAAAGGCATTTCAGTCTTAATGCTGTGATATACCAGTGAGCCCCAGTAATTTTGTGTGAATGCTACACACATAGGTGAGAAAACAACTTTTCAAGCATATCCAAAAGCAGCCCTTAGATAAGGACTGGTGTTTTACACTGGTTTTCACATAGCCACTGTTGGCTGCCCTTGCTGCAAAGCTGTAAATGTCCAACTTGCAGTTCTTATTTGCATCCTGATATCCAGTCTTCATCAACATCTACTTTCAGAATTACGTGTGCCACACAGACAAGCAGAAGGTCAGAAGAGGAACAACCGTCCAGGGCTTATACCACTATTTCAGAATGTGGGAGAGCTCTTTCAGACAAATATGTTATATATATGTCCTTTTTTTTTTTTTTTTTTTTTTTTCCTAATAAGAGAAGTAGAGTACATTAGTCAGCAGCTTGGTTGTGCTAGACTTCTTTAAGTAGACTCAAATATTTCTCAGAATCACAGAATGTCTACAATACTCTGCCTTCATTGTCTCCATGCCTGGAGTTAAATGGGTTTATGCAACCAATGGTAATAAACCAAAAATCCTAGTAGCTGCAAGAGAGGTATCCCCTTAGGCTGTGACCACCATGTATCTGCTATGTAGTTATCTTCTTATCTTTCCTCTCAGACACTTTCTTGCGGTGGGATTTGAGGGCACTCTTGTGTTGGCCCAGGTGCACAGAATCCGTGCAGTGGTGTTGTCACAGAAATTATGGACAGAATCATGGAATGGTTTGGGTTGGAAGGGGCATTTAAAGATCATCTAGTTCCAACACCCCTGCCATGGGCAGGGACACCTTCTACTAGACCAGATTGCTCAAAGCCCCTTCAAACTGCCCTTGAACACTTCCAGGAATGGGGCACCCACAACTTCTCTGGGCAACCTGTTCCAGTGTCTGACCACCCACACAGTAATTAATTTCTTCCTTATATCTAATCTACACCTATCATCTTTCAGCTTAAAGCATGCCCTTGTGAAAATTCTCTGTCTATTGTAGGCCCCTTTAGATGCTGGAAGGCTGCTAGAAAGTCTCTCTTGAGCCTTCTCTTCTCCAGGCTGAACAACTCCAACCCTCTTTGTCTGAGTAGGAGAGGTGCCCCAGCCCTCTGATCATCTTCCTTGCCCTCCTCTGTATTTGTTCCTGTAGGTTCATGTCCTTCTTATATTAGAGCCCCAGCTCCAAAGCTGGACACAGCACTTCACGGGGAGCCTCATAGCAGCAGAGTACAGGGGGTACGTAACCTCCATCAACACTTCTTTTGATGCAAGTCAAAATAATGCAGCCTTTGCTTAAATTCTGACTTATTTTTCAGGGGCAAGTAGGAAGACCTGCTGAAAATAGGTCCTTTAGATAAAGTTGTCAGATTAGAATGCAGTGTGTGCTGGGACAGAAGGAAAACCATGAAGTTTTGTGGGGGGGATGTAGAGCAGCTCGTGCATGGGATCTTAAGAAATGCACAGTAATTTCTTTCTCATTCATAAGTCAACATCTCTTGCACTCATAGCTGGAACAAACCCTTAGGCATAGTGTAACTGTAGCATCCTGGTTCATATGCCAGCTGTCTTCGTGTGCCATGGCCAGAAATGCACTTGCCAGTATCCCTAGGCCTTAAGCAGAGAAAGCCTACAGTGCTGAAATCTCACAAAAAGGGAAGTGCACTTACTTGTAAAATGAAAGGTAAGAGCTCCTCAGCAATGGAGGAAACAGAGATTACAACATACAGCTGAAAGTACTGTGGAAATGTAAACAGGATGAACTAAATCTACTCTTAGCAAAGGCACTTGTGAACCCTTGTTTAAATGTGATTTAAAAGATTTGCAAGCCAGATTCTGCATGGTACAGTTAAGAGTGCATTGCAGTATTTGTGTAGGTCTTACTTCTCTGAAAAAGGAATCAGGAGAAGAGTGGTTTGTAGGGGATTGTTGCAGGCCATCAGAGCCTCCCCACGTTTTTCTTCCTCTTCCTGATGCAGTTGCAGGACCAGCTCACATGCATAGGAGGGAGGAGAACCAGGTGAATTGGTGGGATTTTGTTCAGTGTGAGATCTTTGCCCGGCTCTTCTACAGTTTGTCTCTCCAGTGTTTCTAACAGCTAAAATGGGTATTTCATTCATGAAATACTCAGTTGTGTAGTATATAATGCTGTGAAGAGCTGAAAAACATATTTAGTTAGAGCTGAAACTTGGATACTTTCCACAGTAATACTTAGAAAAGGATTTAGAGTTAGTCATGTCAGACACTCAGTGCTGCTCAGTTGAAGCTCATAACTCACCATGTGGGAAAAGACACAGAAATGCCTGAAGGAGCATTAAATGAGCAAAAGCAAGTTTAACCAGCAGGCAGACTGCTCCTGTCACTCTGACACTGAACTCTCTTTCTCTTGAGCTATTTCATAGTTTGTGCTAATCTTTTATTTCAGTCTCATTTCACTTCTCCTCAGGTGTGCCTGACCTTCAACCCTGTCTAGCGAAGGGGATTGAAAAAAACCTGAGGATGCTCCTTTCTTCTCCCTCACCTTTGAAAGTCTCTGAATTATGGTGGTAGAGAAAACCACCTTTCTGTCTGTCTCTTATGTCTGGTTTCTCTTACTTCTCTCTCTGTCATCTATCAGAGTGCAAGACCTTTGGGGAAACTTACTTTCTTCTCCTCTATCTTTCCTCAGTTCCTGGAACCACAGTGCCTGCAGGGTCCAGGAACTTTTGTAGAAGCTGGACCTAGGAAAAAGAAGACACAAAGATATGAAGGAAAAAAAGCTGAACATCCAGGAGCATTCCGGAAAAAAAAAATAAATTCTTAGCTACATTAAACATTCCTCTATGCAAACTTTATGTGCCAGGGAGGTTGGTTTCTGGCCAGCACTTCACAGTAACTGAGCCCATTTTCATCCCTGAGCAGCAGTGTAACTTAGTGTACCTGGTCTGAAGTGTTGGGATGAACTCCACAGCCAGTCTGTACATATTGCCCATGGCAGTGCTTGCCAGGTGCTTTGGTGGGAACATGCCCAGCGGAATGGGACTGGCAGGCCCCGGGTGGATGTGTAGGTACTCCTGCCTGAGGAGATCTACACAGGATGTACAGTGCAGCCTCTTTGGCTGGGTCCTCGCATCCATGGAGCATGCAAAATGCCATCAGCAATGTGGGGTTTTGAAGCTGCAGAAGGAAATCATCTCATACTGACAGAACACGAAGAAATCCTACTGCTCAAATGTTGATCCTCAGGCCTATCCCTCCTCTGTGTACCCTCAGTTAACCTGAATGGGCATACAGAGGAGACCAAAGCAGAGAATATGCTTCCATGAGTGGCTCTCAGCTGTTTGGGAAGCTGGTCTGATTACATCTGCTTCCTGTCCATGGAGGACCTGCTTTCCCCCTTCTCTCCTGCTGCCACAGGGCAGGCACTACCTCACTGGGGCAATCAAAGGTTCAGGCTCCCTGCATGCTTGTGTCTTGTCTTTGGCACAGCTTCAGCTGCCTGGCCAGGGGAGGGAGAGTGGAACTGCTGGCCATGCCTCAGGTGTTCATGCAGACCAGTTGTTTGCTTACAGGTCATGACATAAGCTGGCCAGTGGTATCGTCCGCAGAGGCTTCCTTCATCTTGAATGTGTTCAGGGGTCTAAGTCCCTGGTATTTGGGAACAGCTGCACTCACAGCTGATGGAGTTTGCTATTCACTGTGTGAAGGGCTGATAAATATCCAAGAACGGGCTAAACAGATCTGCCCAAGATCATCTCCAAAGCTATACTGCTCATTGGCTCAGCTATACAATAAGGGATTGAAACTGTGCAGCAAAGCCAGCTGGGAGCAGGGCTAGTGACACTGTCCCTTTTGGGGTTTTGGTTTAGTGGATGGGTTGTGCACACTTGCTCCGTAGGCGTCAGTGATTGCCTGGGAAAATGGACCTTGCTGTTGACTTGGGGGTGACCTGCAAAGATTCCTTGCTCTGTGCATTTATTTAGTGGGATGCAGAGCTGAATAGGGCTACACACTGCTGATCCTTGTGCTGTTTATGCAGGGGATTTTTGGGCAGCTCTCTGGAAGACTTTGTTCTTTTTTCATGATTTGTGAGAGCAAAGAGGGCAAAGTGACCAGTCTGTGTGTCACTTGGGTTAGCACAGGGCTTTTCTCCTGGAAGGCCTTGGTTTCTAAATTCCTGACACCATCAACAAACACACATACACAAGATCAATACGGTTGTGGAGTTTTTGTTTGCTACTGAATTGTTTAACAATTCAGTTTCCTCTGTGCCTCTTGAATAATTTGTCATAAGAGCAATTAATGTTTGCTTCAAGTTTATCTGTCTTTTAGGTAACGCTCCAACTATTGCTTTGTTCTGCTTTTCAAAAACAGTCATTTAAGGGCTCTGTTGGGTCCTCTGACATTTGAAAACACACCTGCTGACTTTGCCTCATTAGCTTTCAGTGTGCATTGACCACAGCAGCACAGAACATGGAGCAGAGAAGTGAGGATGCAGGAACAAGAAACTCCTCTGCTTGTCTGTGGATGTGCTCTGCCTGTTCCCTAGCAGTGCAGGCAGCTCCTGTATGATATCCACAGGAAGCAACACAAGCAGCATCTGTGTGAGCAAACTCATGCCACCTGATAAGCATCTGACACTTCACTGTCAGTACTTGCTTTCAAGTGGTGGATCTTCCATCTCTCTCTTTCTTTGCTAAAATCTTTCACTTTTAGCAGTGAGCAAAATTAGTGTCTGTTGTTCTCTTTTGCAGCACATGCCTTCCGTAGGATTTTCTAATTTAACTACTATTCCAATATCAGGGGTCTTCCTGACTATATTTTAGTCAGCTGCTAAATATGTTGTTTGCTAAAACTTGTTCAGGCTGCCTCAAACTTTTGCTCATGTGTGTCTTGGCCACTGTTACTGTCAAAGCCCAGCTACCGCTTTATAGAGACTTCGAGAATAGTAGCATACCTTTGGGTAAATACCCTTCAATTGCCTTGCAGGGTGTATTGACATCTCTTCTAGCCTTAGCTGAGCTTCCAAGAGCTATCAGTGTCAGCCTGTTGGAGAGGAAGGGGGTTGACGAGAAAGATGAGAAAAAAGAAACCAAAATGCAAGGAAAAGCTTGATTTTGCTTACTTGAGATAAGCAGTGCTGATACTAAAAACATGAAGGAAGGATAACTGGGTTTTTGTGGGGCCAGCTGTAATTGGTGTTAGTGATTGCTAAGAGCAGAGAGGGGCAGAAATGTCAAGCTTTTTCCTCTCATATCTGTTAGTTTATATGTGTCACGGAAGAGATTAATCCCAAATGCAAGCTCTGACTCAGAAGTAAGAATTTCTTGGATTTGTTTGAGAAAAGCCTGACTCAGATTATAGAATCACAGAATTCTTTAGGTTGGAAAAGACTCTTAAGATAAGATTAAGTCCAACAGTAAACCAAGCACTGTAAAGTTTACCACTAAACCATGTCACAAAGCAGCGCATCTACGTTTTAAATACCTCCAGAGATGGTGTCTCAAACACTTCTTCCCTGGGCAGCCTGTTCCAATGCTTGACAACAATTTGGTGGTAGAAATTTTGCCTAACATCCAATCTAAACCTCCCTTGGCACAACCTGAGGTCATGTCCACTTATTATTTGGAAGACGAGACTGACCCTAACCTGGCTGCAACCTCCTTTCAGGTAGCTGTAGAGAGATACCTCCTGTGTTTGATCCCCATTCTACTGTCTACACGTAAGAAAACCCATGTGATCTGGTTTTTGTCTTCCTGCAGCTTCAGTTGATGCAGGACATGTTCCTTCTGAGCAAAAGGCTGACACCCACCACAGGGCACAGACAACCTAGTGCTGGCTTTCATCCTTCACTTGCAGGAAGATGACAGGTCCTCCCAATGCAGTTCCAGATGCAGGACTGGCTCTGCAAACACAGTCATTGCAAGGCTGGAAAAAAAACCCCTTTCAGTGCAGCAGTGTGGGGGGAAATATTTTTTTTTTCAGATGTACTGTAGAAACTCCGCAAGTTCCTCCTGAGGGATGCAAACTTCCTCTCCTGACAGGGAACTAATAACTGCTTGTAAGGGTTTATGGGCAGCAGTTTCTGTGTAGAAGTTTGTCCCACTGATCCCCAGGCTTGGAAAATGCCCAAGAGAGGCTGTAAAACAGAAGTGGGAATTCTGAGCTGAATACCTCTAGAAATATTATGAAGAACACTGCTTCAGTGCATGAGAGCAGGCAAGCAGATACTGCTAGAGTAGGAGTAAGGGAGTGAGGAAATGACAAGAGGTAGATGGAGAAGGGAGAAAAAAATGTGCAAAGGGAAAATGAGACAATAAAGGGAAGCATGCCAAACAAAGAGGAAGAGATACAAGAATACATATTTTTAAAAATCTGAGTGGGGGGAAAAAAAAAAAAAACCAAACCTAAGCTAAAAGCAGAGCAGACAGCCTAGTAAAGTTTCCAACACTTAAAAACATATAAAATCAAAACGTAATGATACAGTATTCAAGAAGGCACATCTACGAGTGAGCCTACGTGCACAGAACATTTTATTCAGGTATTTGTGCGCAAATCTTCATTTGGATCCAAGGGAAATTGAGTTATTCTTTTCTTGGCAAAAAGCTGCCTCTTCTTCAGGAGAACAGTTTCATTTGTAATAGTGGGTTTGGTTTTTTCCCGCCATGGTTTGCAGCAGAAGACAGCGCCCGGGCTCCCAGCAGAACAACTCTTTCTTTGCCCCTGGGCGTGGTGTGAAGCCCTGCGCTCGTACAGCAGCCGGGGAGGGGCCTGGGGAAGCCTGTTTTTCTACCGTGTCAAAGCCACTCACCAAAAACTGATTGAGATTGAGGCTGAAAGTGTATGAGAAAGTTGGTTAACCGTGAGAGCTTCTGATAGATCCAGATTCTCAAAAATCAGCACTTTGTTTCCTCCCAGTTTTGCGACAAAAACTGACATAACTAAAAAAAAAAGGGTTTTTTTCCATCTGTTTCTCCATGTTTTTTACTCCTGTAAGCCTCTAGACAGCTGACTCCCCAAAGGCATGTTTTGATACTTTTCCTCCAATCCCAAAGATGAAGAATTTCCTGAAAGAAATCCAGGACAACTAGGAAACACATTCTGGGCTCAGTCAGGGTGTAACCAAGATTCTGGTTTTTTTTAGGAGTTCAGAAAAACTCCCCAAATCATCCAGAAACAGGATAGCCAGTGAATTACACTTCTAGACACATATCTGTCTGGTAACAGGCTTTTCAGCTGGGGGAGTCACTGACATTCTCTGCTGGAGATGTGGGATTTGCATGGTTTCCTGAGAGAGCCAGGGGCATGCACCCTTCTCCCAGCCAGATCTGGGGGTTAACAGTGGCCAGGCTTCTCCAACTTCTTCTTGTCACTTTCCCACCAAGTAAAACCTAAGATTAGCTCATGCACTGTCATTAATATTTCACTAGTACTCCCCATTGCAGCAAATGGATGGTTTTGATCAATAATTCATGGATGGGTGTAGCCTATTAAATTTGAAGTGAGGTGTACACTTTCCTGTTATTTATTTATCATTGCTTTCATTTTACAGGGTTTTTTTCTCCCTATTATTTCATTTTTCACTTGCTTAAATGCCTCTCCTTCAAAGTTCAGACTGCTTGCAGGAAATTAATCTTATTCCTTCTGACTTTTAAATAAGGCTAAGCTCTCCGTGAGGGCCTGAGATTGAGCTATAAGGAAAACTTCCAGACCCATTCAGTCACTTCAGTGCAGGAGATCTCTTCAAAACAAATGACTTGGGGAATTTGGTCTGACAGCTCAAAGTTCATCTGTGGCCTCAAGAGCTCTCTGCTTTTTGTTTCACAGGGATATTTGGCTTCTTTTTCTGAGGGAACAACCTGCTCCAAGACCAGCAATCAGTTTTTGCCCTGTCTCCTCCTCTACCAGTGGGCATTCTTCTTTCAAAGCCCCCTGCACACAGCTTCTGGGGAGTGTAAATCTTTCTGGACTGATTGCAGGTTGTATCCTCTGATTAGGAGTGGTCTTTCGCTTTGCTTTGTCGAAACAGCCTTCTCACAGCTTATTTGATCTTTGTGTCTCGTCTTGATTCACAAATAAGACAGGTTGTAGTGAAACTGAAAGAAAGTTTTTTTTAGAAGACTCTAAGACAGGTTTCAGGGTTTAGGGTTTGGAAACTGAAAGCTGCACAAGCATATGAAATCATAAACCAGTCCCCCACCCTAGGTTTAACAGGACATTATCCTCCTCGTTGTTCCTGTGCCCAGATCCAGGGGAGAGGGTGAGGTTTGGAGAGCTGCTGCTTCTGAGAATTACCCCACCAAAAAAATGCTTTTCAGTATGACAGAACTTCTTTCTACATTCTTCTACCTCCAGCTGTGCCAGTATACAAGCATAGATGTCCTTCTCTGCCCAAATGCAAATGTCTTGGTGTGGATTCACACTTGAGGCTGCTGTATTTGCTGTGTGGCAGAGGTTTCCCTGCGTTCACACCTGTAGGCATGAGCCATCATTCTCCACCTTACCTTTTCTCTCCTCTTCTCCATGCAGCAGCTGTGCAGATTGCGATGGGGAATGTGGGGGGAAGGAGGTACAGGGGTGCTAGTGAGTCCTGACATGGAGTGTGGTGGCTGCAAGGGGGTCTGAGACCACATTTGTTAGGGAGGGAGAGTACGGTGGCGGACTCCAGTTGAAGGTGAAGTCCTGGCAGGGGTGCGTCTGCCTCACTTCTTCCTGCATGAACAATATTTAGACAAAGAATGAGATGCTTTTGTTGCACCAACAATTCATGACTCATTCATATATATGATATCATTATATCATGAGTCCATCACCAACAGACACCAATATCTATGTTGTGACGGGTTCAGTGGGACCTCCAGCATTCCTTTGCATTCTCTAGGCTTTCTCCAGCAAATGTAATGTGGGAAGAAAGTGTAAAAGGTCTTATTTTCATATGCATTCTGCAAAGTCTGCAGTCTTCAGTATTCTCTCTCCTGCAGAGATCACAGGTGGCATTTCGGAGTACATTGCTAAAATAGTCCCAGCAGTGGGTCAAATTACCAACTTTTACCTGAGTACCTGCCATCAGAGTAATGACTCCTGCTTCACAAAGACTCATTTGCCTTTTAACAGCATTTGAGTTCTCAGGGTCCATGTTCAGAGGCATTTCAGTACCTAAATCATGTGGCTCCAAGAAGTGTCTCACTGCGTTTAACAGAAACAAGGACAGGATCACACAAAATAAAGGTGCCATTCAAATTCCGTTAAACTGTAGTGGGAATTAGATCGGATGCTCTCTGCTTATTTAAGGGTAAGGTATTATTTGTTTAAATGAGATCACTCTTAAATAATTTCCATTAATTTTGATTTGCCCTAATTTTTCATGGACCATGATGTTCCCCTCAAGGGGTTCATTTAAAATTGTGCTGTCATTAAAAAAAGACACTTAGCAAAGTCCAAAAGAAGTTTCCATTGTCAGCTTGGAAGATCTGTAATGCAGTGCCTGCTCTGCTCCCTACCACGCTCTTGCCATCCGGTGTATGTTCTTGGACTGAGGTCTACAACCTGTGACTATATCTGCAGTGGCAAGGCAGATGTTGCATTATATGAATGAGATTTTGCAAAGTAGTGGCTTTTGGAGGAACTCGTTTCATGACACAGAAGCAGCCTGCAGGAAGGCAAAGGTCTTGGGAGTTTGCAATGGGCAGTTAAAAATGTGAGAGCCCAGAGGTGGTTGTGCCAGAAAAGGCAACCACAGGAATATGTTTCCCCAGTTCCCATAAGGAAACTGCTCATCTGCAGAAGACCCAAACTCGCTCCTCACTTGGGGATCCCCTGCAAGCCCCACAGGGCTGCCAGAACACAATGTTTTCAAGTAAGATCAAGCTGCTAAACCTCTCCTTAGGAAGATGCCCCAGATCTTTCAAATGTAATTCCCATTCATTGGTGGAAGTGGGATCAGTGGTTCCTGCATGTTTTTTGGGTTGTCATTTACCTTGCTAAGAAATATCCGAGTTTGATGTCAGGAGAGCACAGGCAATTGGCGCCCTTCCCAAGGCTCCCCAGAGCACCAGGGGATGAAGGGGAGGAAGGTGAGAGCCTGTTGGCAGGTGAGAAGGTGGGACTGAAAGAACTCTGCCACTCAAAGCTGCAGGGCTGAGTCAGAGGTAGAGGAGAGGAGGAGAAAAGTCGTGGAAGGGTTTGAAGCCTGCGGTGACACGGTCTGGCTGACCTGCAGTGAAGCATGGCTTTGTTACATGGGCAGAGGATGAGAGCGTCAGGGCTGCAAAAGGTATGTGGAAAGAAAGGTCTTTCAGGCACAGGGACAATAAGAACCAAGGTTTTTGAAGTATTTTAGTATTTTAGTGGTGACAGCAGAGGGGAAAGGATTGGTTTTGACCTGTTAAGCTGTGGCTCAATCTTTTTATAATTATAGTCCTCCCTCTGCAAGTGATTGGACACAGTGCATGTTAATTTATAGTACTTAATTTTTAGACAATCAGATGCCTTTTTCTAGTGTCTTTTTCTGCAACTGGAGGAACACTTCTCTTTTAACTGTTTTACTTTTCATTCAAGTAAATCTCAAGGTATCTGCACTGATATTTTTGGCCCTAAGACTGAAGCTGTAGGTCAAGTGTACTGTTTTTCCAATGCAGGACAGCAATTGACATTTAAGTCGGTATCACAGTACATCCTATCCTAAGACCAGCAAGCCTGTTGCTAACCATAAGCATACTTTATGGCAAAATACAAGCAATTTATATTGAAGAGTTACAATTCAACACCCTTCTAGGAAATCAGTACTATAGTGATAGCCTGTGGTATCCTGCCCTGTTTAAGAAATTACTTTGGAGAGATCATTGTCATAGAATCGTACATTATCAGCAGTACCACAAACAACCATCACGCAGGTATAAGTTAACCAGGTGCAGGTAGATGTTAACTATTGCACCATAACACTTAAATGTATTTCAATGCTGCCCAGTAAAATCACTACCTGTGTCAAACTTCAAGGGTGAACAGTGCAGGGTTTAAATAGCGTATTGTCATGACAGGACTTAAGCTGGGACTGCGTCTAAAAACTCCTTAATAATATTTGGTGAGACAGCATTATTAGGTGTACACAGTGACATTCTAGTAGGTCTTGAAATGAGGCAGAGAAAGGGATTCATGGTTCACATGGCAAATATATCAAAACCTTTTTTTTATGTCTGCCTTATAAATCCATCATATCCCTGCTGTCCTTGTATTTCTAAGCTTGTTTGAGCACTTCTTTAGCACAGCTAGTGCCTATTGGTCTGTGCTGGTATGAATCACTGCTGATGACACAGTACTGAGCTCAGTCTGGTTGATATGAATATAAAATGCCATAAGGTAGGGTGGAAAATCTGAATCGCTCACCTATCTTCTGCATAAGCTGTGATAACTCAAGAGAGGATCTTAAAGGTGTTAAGCAAACATCTCTGTTAAGGAAACACCCACCCCTAGTTTTCCTGTGCAGGCGAGATGTAAGATTTAAGGCATATGTCCCTTTGGTGCTCTCTTTTCTATCTCTGAAAAGGTATTGCAGCATTAGTTAGGATGTCATGGAGACCAACAGAAATAGTTAAGGATTTGGATAAGGTCTGTAAGAAAAATGTTGGGACAAACCATCAGGCTGGTGTAAAATATCCTAGAAAACAAAGAGGAGCTGTGGCATAGTCTATCAGATAATTAAATACGATAGAGGAGGTATTTTTCTAATAGAAGTAAGTAATCAAAAATGCCTGGAACATGTTTCAGTGTATTTCTGAATACAGCAAATGTATGTGTGCCTCAAGGGTGGATCTTAACTATGGAGATTTGTTTGTGGTAAGGTTTTCTTGAAGCTCTCTATGATAGCATATAGCTGATAGTTCCAACTGGTCTAAGGAATTGTGCATGATAGTTTTTTTATTAAAGCCATTCAGTTTGGTAATGTTTTCAGCTGCCTGTTTTCAAAGTCAGAATAGAAGTTGTTAAAAAAGTTTAAGGATGATTCTTAAGCCTGTGGAAAGTGGCAGGAATTTTGCTATTAAGGCAGGACATTTCTTAAAATCCCTTTGGGATTGATCAATAACTTTCCTCTCTTGATGATGTGTTTTCAGATCTGTTAAGGCTTCTGCAAGGCTGCATCATCAGGGTTGAAAGACACTTTGTATTTGCATCCATCAAGCACTTTTACACTTGACCCTCAGTGTAGCTGAGAAACCTGTCCTTGAAATTTGTGTCAGTCATGAGGTGGTGTGAGGACTGCCCCTGTCCTTTTGAGGCTCTCTTATTCAGTAAAGGCTTGGATGAACTGTAGAGAGACAGCAGGATCACAGAATCATAGAATCAGATGGGTTGGAAAGGACCTCTGACATCATTAAGTCCAACCCTTGACCCACTACCACCACAGTCACTAGACTATGGCACTCAGTGCCACATCCAGTCTCTTAAACACCTCCAGGGACGGAGAATCCACTGCCTCCCTGGGCAGCCCATTCCAATGCCTGATGATCCTGGGCTGGAGCACAACAAATCAGAGAGGAGGCAGAAAGGACTCAACTTGTTCAGCCTGGAGAGCAGAGTGCTGAGAGGGATCTTCTTGGTGTCTACACCTACCTAACCAGAGGTTATAGAGAAAATAGAGCCAGCCTTTTGTCAGCGTTGCACACTGAGAATGAAAGGCCACTAGTTGCATCAAGGGAAATTCCAACTACATGCATGGAAAAAAGTTTTCCCAGTGAGCACAGTCAGACTTAGTCAGAGGTTGCCCAGAGATGCTGAGGAGTTTCCATCCCTGACAACACTGTCCCAGGGACACCAGACTGGCTCTGCAGCCAGTCCTGCCTTGAGCATGAAGTGGGACTGCAGACCTAGCTGTTACACATTTCAACCACGGCTGCTTTTATCAGCAAAGAGAGGAGGCATTTTGTGTGCGTGTGCACACATGCATGTTTTAGTGAGCGAGAACAGAACTGAGAGGAAGTGGTACACACCAGTGGACCTATTGTAGGAGTAATGAGGTTAGAGACTGCTAAATTTCCTTATAAAGACAAAATCTATGACACTATGATGTTTTGTCACCAGTCACTTCCCACTCTAGACTCAGTCTTGGGCTCATAGTCTTGGGCTTGACTAGTTGCTCTGCAGAAAAGCAAGAATTTCCTGATCGCGCAGTGACCTATTTCGACATACTGCTTTGCAGTTCCTCAACTCAGAGTTTGGTTTTGTAAGAAGTTCTTCCCTTTCTGTTGGATTTGCAGCTGTTGAGGTGTTTGTTGCTCTGGCAGTTTGGACCCACCACTTAGCCCAGGAGGTAAGATCACAGCATCTGCTGTTTTTTTGGCAAGTTGCCCTCACTGAGCTTACAAGCAGTTTAACTGCACAGGAAATTGTGGTCACCACGAAAAACAGTGCAGGTTCTGTATTAGTGTGAAGCATTTTCCAGTAGTCTTGTGCATGGCATTTCTACTGACCTTCAGGAAAGTATTTGATGGATTTAATTGGGCAAAGTGGTTTTTGGCTGAGTAGAATAGTAGTCTTTGACTTGGCTTCGGCTTGGCAGGGCATGATAAAGTAAGAAGCCATTATTTAGATTGCAGAGGGCATCCCTGTAAGAAAGTAATTCTAATTCAAGTGATCAAAAACACCGATTCATATAGATAATGCATTTTGGCTCATAATGTTTACAATGTGATCTGCTAGCTGTTAGGATATTTATATCAAGCTTTTGTAAAAGTAATTTTACTTTCCAGAGGATAAGTAAAGCTAATTCATTATGGAGCCTGATTGTAGTAGGGACTTCTGCTTTAAAAATAGCGATATGGGGTGGTCCTAAGGTTATATTTGCCTTTTAAGATCTTGACTGTTAAAGCTGGTCGGGTTTGTCCCTTGTCACCTTTGGGATTTCTGCTCAGGCTGCAGATGAATTATGACTTGCAAATGCCTACAGATATTTTAGGTGGTAGTATGGTGAGCAGCAGTCTCTAGGCTTAACTTTTTGCTCTGTAACAGCAGTAGACTTGCTGGTTTTGTCATGTGGCGATTTCCTCAGCGCATGGATTTGGTTTGAATACTGTACAACTGACCCAATGGGGCCTCAGGTCTTTGTTATCACAGCCAAAGTCAAAGGCAGGGTTGGCTGACTGATCTGTTTCTACTACAGATATCAAGTGAAGATGATCTGTAGAAAATGCAGCTGGGTGCTCAGCAGGTTGTTGTTTGATCATCTTGATAAAAGCAAATCACACTCTGAAGCCTCTCCTGTAGAGGAACTCCAGCATGTATCACCTTTCTACCGTGTGACAGGAGCAGTTTGGCCTCCCAAGATGGGCACAGAGGTTCTGCAGAAGGTCAGAGATGCAGCTGGAGAAGCACTCCTGAGTAGAGAGGAGATGTGGAAACCCCCTCTATGGTGGGAAACTCCATCGAGGAGGGTTGCTAGAGTCAAAAGGTACTGGGAAGTACATGCCTGCTTGCTGATAGCAAGAGCAGGGGTTTCTGCTTCAATCCTGACCATGAGGTCCAGATTTACTTAGTTCAGAAGCTGAAGACAGTGCTCACTCTGTAGGTCAAAAAAGGGAGGCATTACATTACTGGTTTTGAATCTGCTTCTTCAACTGAAACTGAGTAACAGTTTGGACTGAATACTATTATGGTTATAAAATGTTTGATAGTCTATATGAAGCTCATTTTCCTAAACAAATCTAGTGATGTTGCTTCTCTCCCCTTGCTCACAGAACCTGCCACATACTTCATTGTCTTGTATTTTGCTACCAATTTTTTTAATCCTGTTCCCTTCTGATTTCAGTCATGAGCAGTTCAAAGTGCACCTCTGTAGCATGGAGGAGAGTTATCTTGACAGAAAACCTACCATGAAGTCATCACCATATGTTTTTTATAAAGTATAAAAGAATTTTAGAAGAGCTTGAGTAAAGGGCAAGTAAGGAGATGGGGGAGTTCAGGAGGGTACAGTGCATTCAGAAATGTAGCTAATTTTCATACTCTTGACCCTTTCATGCAAAACAGCAGACTTCAGTGAAATGCTGATACAAAGCATAAAATATTTATGAAAATGAAAAATATTTAGGGAAAAATCTGAAAAAGTATTTAGGTGGTGTGAGATGAAGCATGGGACTCTGCTTTGATCCCTCTGTGCATTTTTGCAGTTATCAAAGGGGAAAGCTCTGGGGCAGGAAACAAATCCCATCTCCCTGTGTGAGACAAGTGGGCTGTCCTGGACATGGAGGCAGCGCCCACAGAGAGGAGAGTGGCATCTAAGAGGCATGAGAGAAGTGCCCAGTGGCAAGGCTCAGCGACCATGACATGAAGCCAAATCATTCTTCAGGGGAAGGGGGCTCAGGAGGACTGTGTCTCCTGATGCTTCAGGTTCTACTTCGGTTCCCTGTTGCACAATTAGAGATGCTACAGCTCCCAACATGGCACCACTGCAGGATGGAGGCCCAAGCAGCAGGACAGCTGGTAAGGGAGGCTGTCTTCGGATGTGCTCTCTGTTTTCTGGTCTGGTTCAGGGAGTGGAAGGGCCAGGTCATTGCTGAAATCGGGGAGGTGTCCTACAGAGCTGAGGGCAGACTACAGCTGCCGTCACAGGAGCGACAGAAGCAGATTCATAAATCCATGTGGAATCAGTCAAATGCAAATACACGTTTGTATCTAAAGATCTTCTTTTTACAGCTGGAACATGTTCTTATATATTTTCCGTGCACAGAGGAACTGTTTTCCTGCAAGGGAGCTGGAAACACAGGTCCTCTTCTCCTTTTCTTGCATCAGGCTTCCATGGGACATTTGGGACTGAGTCAGTACTTTGTGACCTGACCTACTGCTGTCAGACTGCCGTACACAGGAATAAGAAGAGAAGATTTTATCTATCTGTCCAGGGTTTTGTGCCCATCTGCCCCCCCAGTCATGATGGGGCAGAGGTGGGGTAGCTCCTCACACCCATAGCCAAAGCAGCCCCTGCAGATGGAACTGGGTTGGGCAGTGCTTTCCATGCCAAATGGGACATCTGGTGAATAACTGAAGCTCTTTGTCAATTTTGCTTGGTTTGAAAACCAGCTTTGGACAAAAAAGATTGATAAAATGACTGGACATCATTTGAAAATCAAATCAAAATTTTCCTTTATCTGTGGAAGAATGACACTTTAAAGCTAGCTAGTTGGTGTTGGTAAAGGGATAAGAAAGATAAGTGACCCAACAAAAAGTGTAATATACTGGATCTTATTTTTTAAGAAAAATTCTACAGCCTTACTTAAAAAATAATATGCACTTATATACTGTCTCCCTAGTAGGGAGGATGTATATGACAGATAAAAGACACATAAGGAGAGTATTTATAGGTTCACAGCTCTGCTTTTTCAATCCAGGGGAGGACTAGCCCTCCTCTGCCACTGAGTGGTATTTGAAAGAGACCTCCATCTCTCTCCAAACTCTGTGGATTTTCCCCTCCTAAGCCTTGTTTATTGGTATTTGATTTAGGACTCAGGCAACACATTGACAAATAAGGTCCTTCATAAAACGGAACATTAAGAAAATAACTCATGAACATCACCATGTTGCTTTCTGAACAGTGATATATGTCTTTTCTCTGCGTTGGTTTTTTTTTTTTTTTTTCAAATTGTATACGAAATAAAATAGGTGAAGTGCAACAGTTTAATAATTCCAGTGCCTGCATACATAGTGAGATTTGCTGTTGCAGACACCAATCTTTTAAAAAGCCTTTGAGGCAAAGATTGTAATTTATTGTGGGATAAGCTGTGAGCCTTTATGATGTACCATGGAGGAAGTATTTGCCATAACTTCAGAAAGACTCCTCTCTGTTTTGTCTGCTGATTTAAACAGCAAGATTCCACCCAAATTGAAAGTACTGTCATCCAAGTTACACACTGCTAATTGAGTCAAGTATATTTCTATCTACTTTAGGATTTAAAATTTAGCTCAGGATCTTTGAGGAAATTTAAAAAATTCTCTTATTCATCTATAGCTATTTAAGAAGGGAAAGTGTCATATCTCAAAGTGCACAACTTGAAAAATTAACTTCTTTTAATGAGTAACATCATATGTTTGAAGATGTTGCAGTTTGTGCTTAAATGATTTTCAAAGTTGTTGTGTAACAAATGTGTGTAGTTGACATGTGGTTCACAATCTGATGGTATTTGCTGATACTGTCAGCCATGGTGAGTAGCTGATTAGCTGGAGACTAACTCACCAGCAAGGATGTGACATATGGATTCTCGTTGTTATCTTACATCATTAGCAGAAAAAAAAGCTATCACAAAAAAATATCCACTCAATCTGCTTGGAAGCTGTGACAAACAAGAACGAAGGACACTGTTCGTTTGTCTAAGATGGTTGGATATCTCAGAGCTATTGCTGCAGAGAATCACTGGCAGCTCCAAACTGGCTGAAAGGCTTGGGCAATTCAGCTTTAAACCTACTATCCTTTTGTGCTGTGGGTGCACTGTGGATCACGCTGCTAGACTAGGAATGTTAGTACTTTATTTTGACCAGAATTGTAAGAAAACCAATAGATAATAACTATATGAGAGACAAGCATGATAATAGCAAATAGTCTGAGACTGTGAAGTTTAACTGGGAGATAAATTATTCTGGATTATACAAAAGAACATGTTTGGCTGACTGCCTACAAGATGGCTTTGCTTGCTACATTTTTGTTGAAGGATTTTGCTGATGGGCACAAGATGAAACTTCAAAATGAGGAACTTCTGGGCCACGCTGCTGGGGTTGTAGCATTGATTCTTCTTTCAACATGAGATCCACTGAGTTATTTGTCTTTTCCTCAGCCCTTTGTGGCAACAAAAATGGCAAAAACTTGTCTCCAGAAGGAAAATATCAGAGCCTAACTCAAAAATCTTTTCTTGTCTCTTCCTCAGCCCTTCCACACATAGAAAATCAGCTGAGACACATTTTTTGAACAGAAATGCATATGAATAGACGGACTTATGTGTGGTACCTTATGAGAGAAAGGTAGAGTGAAATATTTCTGGGGAGGAATATCCTATCAGGGGTATTCTGATGAGTGACCAGAAATGGACAGGTACACAATGGTGTAATAAATACAGGACGAAGATTGAATCTGCTCAAGATACTCCCTTTTCTCTTATATTTTTCTGGCCTGCGAGATGCTTCCTATCACAAGAATTTCTGGACGATTCTGAGGCCCCTTCTCTTAGTTCTTCCTGCTGCTAGAATGATCCAGAGCAGGATGTGCGTTGGGGAAGGATTGCTGGGGGTGCCCCTTTGATATCAGCTAAGAGGGAAAGTCCAATGCAGACAAGAGCTAGGAAAGTATTCCCCAACCCTTACAGAAAGCTGGACATTGGAAACTGCATTTGTGGATGAGACAAGAAAGAGAAAAGGAACTAGAGCTGTGAGCTCCGGTAAAGTAAAAGGCAGAGTTTTGTGCGAGGAGGGGGACAGTCTTACCCAACTCTAACAGCTGTGTTTTGCAACAGTGAGTGCCTCTTATTTCATCACTTTCAGAAAAAAGCAAGTTTGAAGAGAAAATAGCAGGAGAAACAGGGAAATTTATATATGACAGGGAACATGTGTTGTGTCACTCTCCCAACAGCTAGAGAGGTTGTCGTAGAATTAACAAAGTTAGGGTACATTAACAAAACAAAGCCCTGATGGTATAAAGTGTATAAATATTAGTAGTTAATTCAACTTCCTTGGCACCAAATTCACAGTTAAGTTGTTCCTGACTAAATGTGTTTGTGAATGTTGTCCCATTAAATTTGCTTTTTTGCTTTGGGAAAAAGTACAACTTTATGTCTAGCTGTAAAGTGCCATTTCACACCTTCAAGGTTTTCATTGCCTTGCTTGCAATAAAGCTTTAAAACCAGAAAAGCAGAGGAAAATATGAAACAAGGTAACCATTTAGTACAACTCTTGGAAACCCTTGAGGTTATAATGGCTTTGCCATTTATTATTTATATTGCATGGTGGGTGCACACTTTGCCAAGCAATGCATAACCACGCTGCTTCTCAGACGATGGCTTCAAAATCGAAAAGAAATGAAAGAACATCAATATCACTGCGTTTCAATTTAGCAATAACATTCAGGTATTAGGATTATTTTAGCTCTTCCTTTATATTCCAGTCTGAAAATAGTTTGTTGTTAGATCTCTTAAGACATCAGTTTGATCATCGGTTCTTCTGAGGATAAGGTCAAATAAAAGGAGGCTTTACAGCATGGCTGTAACATTAGTTTGGAAATGATGGCAGGGAAGGGAGTGATTCGTTAGAGGCTCTTTTGGTATCGGTTTATTACAATTCTCAGCAGCTTAGGTGAGATCATTTTCCCTTCATTTGCATTAATCAGTAACTCAGTAGTCTTCTGAGGAGGAAAGAGTGCGTGTGCACAGTTTTATTTTTTGCTTTTGCAGTAGTGGGTTTATCCTGTTTGGCAAACAAGAACAAAGTGTCTCTTTCAGGCAATGTGTCATCTGGATGTCCTGAAGCCATCTGAGTCTCAGAGTGTCTCATGGACTGTTTTATTTTCCTTCTGAATGTTTATTACCTTCCATTTCTTTCTTGTTGGCAGTTCCACTGTCTTGCTTGCTCTGACCTGGGGAGCTATCTTCCCCTCCTCAGCATCCTGTCTCAGCATCCAAGCATATGCAGACTTTCACCTCATTCTCTCTAAGGAACTTCAGTTCTTTCACTGATCTTCCATCACACCAAATTCAAGATCCTTCCTCCCAGCTGCTGCTGATCTTCAATATCTCATTGGTGCTGATAGTTAAGCTGTTTGCACTCAGCCCCTATTAAAGTCTCCTCTTGTGTTGCCACGCCTCTCCCCTGCCAGCTTTTTTCTTTGCTTCTTGCCGTACATCGCTGTGCTCAAAGCCATTGCCTGGGTCTCACCAGCTGATTTTCCCTTTGCACCTCCCTCAGATAGCTCCTCAACAGCTATTCCCTTCAAATTAGCTTTTTCAACTTGTTCATGTTGCTCAGCATTTCCACATATTCTTCTTTGCTCTTATCTTCTGCATTTGTTTCTTTGCATCTGTCTTGTCACACCGATTTTGCAAATGGTTTGGAGCAGAGCAGCACACCATATGCTTGCAATGCCTTGTGAGTTTTCAGTAATTGGACTATTCACCCAGGATTTTTGGATGCCCTCTTGATAGGATGCCCAAAGTATTTTCAGCTTGCACTGAAGATGGTGAAGTGCTGGAAGTGATTGACCCCTAGGCTCTGCTTTTGGCTGATAAAATCAGAAGGAAAATACTGAGCCTGACCTCTCACAGCATTATCCAGAAGCATTTTACATTTCTGTGTGTCTGAATATCATTGTTTAATGATCTAAGCAAAATAAGCATTTTATATACTGAAAAATAGCTTTTTGAAAGTGGATTTTCTCCTTTTTGCCATGTATTGCTAAAGCTCTGGACTTTGACTTGCTTGATTTCCTCATGCTTTGTTTTTACTACTTGAACAATTTAAAAAATGACAGTGATTTTTAATTGGGAATAACTCTGAAACCTTTAATCTAAAAATTCTGGTTTTGATTAATTGAGTTTAAATTGAAGGGCTTTCACGCGCTTGCCAGGGGGGCTGGCAGAGGTCTTCTGGCTGATGGTGAGCCTTGAAGATCTGAAATAAAGACTTTTCCCCTGCCTTTATTGCAGTCTCTTGCTGAAAATAGCATTAGAGATAACCCTGAAACTGTATAGAGGTGGTGGCTATAAAGGGATGTTTTTGTTAGTATGGATTTTACATGGCATTATGTGGGATGGATTTTTTTTGTTGGTATAGATTTTACATACAGTGGTCAGCACTAGTGTCAAGCCCTCAGATAGATGATGGGTTATGATGCATTTGACCTACCAAAATAGTAGTACAGATGGCAGCAGGGTGCTGCAAAAACAGAGTGGGGTATTAGTCAGCAATACCCAGTGATGTTAGATGCTGGAGCTGACAGGCTGAAATCAAGAGATAATAGGGAGGTGAAAATGTAGAAGAAACTCAATTGTATGTTGAAGCAGGCAGTGACAATCCTTCTGTTGCCTGGGTACAAGTACTCCTCAGGTGATCAAGGACCAGTTCTCATTCTTGGTACAGAGGTGCATCTGGTTGCTCAGCCAAGCGTAGTTACCTTTACAATGGAATGGATAATACTGACCTAAAAAACATGTCAGAAGGGGTCATTAGAGCAAAGCTCTTCATCCTATTATGTATTATTAGTATAAATGCCAACACATGCAAACAGATGTACTATTAATAGGATTCTCTGTATTTAACAAATCACTTGGCTCCTTATCAGAGGCCACAACTTCTTATGCAATCAAGAAGAGTCAGTTTTATGTTGGTGATAATTTTTCCTCAAGGTTACTTTGCAAAAGTAATATTATAGGCAACAACCTGTGGTGTTTCTTACCCGTTAAGCCTAGAACAGTCTTAATGCTATTAAAAGTTGTGTGGCAAATTATAATTCTTGATCAAGTGACTGGAATAGAAGGGATGATCGTGCAGCAGAATGTGGATTTTCTTGCTGATAGTGTAAGATTTTCATGTGTCCAGGTGCATTTTAGTTAATCCACAATTTGCAAAAACACACAGCAGGCAACAGAGAAGATTGATAGTGAGGAATCAGAGGCAGGAAAGATGCCAGGATGATGAGGAAAGACTATGGATCTAATTTTACCCTAGTATACATAACCCACATTGCTAGTGTATCAGAGTGATTTTTAAAGGTAATCCTTGAAAGTATGGTGGTTAGAACCACTTTTAATATTGTATTTCAATAGCATTCAGCAGCCCCATTGTGCTGAAAACTGCACATGGGTTTTCGTGCCACAAGAGCGATGGCACTGTGGATTCTTCTGCATTTCTCTACTTGTGAAGGTTGGAGTCAACAAATGGATTTTTCACTGCTGTCCTAATCCTAAAACCACGGTGACTAGGCAGGAAAAGGATGCATAATGCTACAGGGAGATAGCTGACAAGAAGCTGACCACATTAGATTGCCTTTGGGCTATTTCAAAGCTGTGTCCATACTGGTTTTCACAGATACAAGGAATCAATGCATGAGGTCTGGAGCACATTGAATCTGAAGACCAGATAGGCTGTACCTAACTCTGCATTTTTATATAGGGCTATAGCAAATCTGTAATTTTTCTTCTAATTTTGCAATATTAATTTTAGTCCCGGAATGGGGTATTTCTGATTTTTTCCCCTCTCATTTGAACACTGTAGCTACAGCAACCACTTCCCAAGATCAACTCAGGTTTCTATTCTATTCTATTTAAATAGTTGCTTGGTTGATTAATAGTTAAAGAGACATAGGACACTAGAGTCATTCTCACAAATATAGAATAATAGATAGTCTGTCTCCTGAATAGTTTCCTCATGAATAGATGCAAGGGACAGTAGGTGCATGAAAAACCAGAGGGGTATAATGTCATCTTCTGGCAGTATATTTAATGATGTGATACAAGGAAGTAAACTTTCTTGTTCTGATTATTAAGAAAGGTGTCTAGAAAGTCAAAGTCCAATCCCTTCTCCTGCTTTATATCTTTGATGAGAGAAAAGGTGGGAAAACTCCTTCCAGCCACACATTCCCAAAGCTACCCAACCTCAGGCACTTAGATACCTTGGGAGGAAAGTCCTTAAAAGAAGTAGCTGACTTTTGGGAAGTCAGACCTGGTGCTCTGAACACCTTGCAAAGGAGCTTCTCTCCACCCTTCCACCTTGCAGGAGTGACCCAGCTTCCTCATTAGGTACCCAAAGGTAAGCAGTGCAAATATCCCTTGTGGCTGTCACTCCAACCCAGAGCCCTGGGAAGCACCAGGGCTGCTGCTTCTCTGCCAGCACTACTGAAGAAATTCATGGTGAACTGCGTTTTCAAGGGGGAATAGCAAGAGCCAGCACAAATTGGTCTGCTTTCTCCTTAAGAAACAAAAGTTTGCAGAGGTAGGATTTAATTCCAGATAAATTAGTATAAATAAAGCTGTTGGGATTTTGAGCAGGGACTGTCAAAACAACAAAGATTTTACCCCTTCACTTGATTTCAGGATACAGAGAGGATCTGGGTTTTCAGCTATGGGGAACTGCTCTTGGACTTGGAAAATCCAAGTAAAAACCTCTCTTTTTCATCACAACTGAAAACCCAAAAAGCACCAATTAAAAAGAAGCATTTTCTTCTTGCAGACCTGCCACTCAGAAATAAAAAATGGCGTCAACAGCACACTTCTCAGAGGAGGAGATGGCAGAGCTACAGGAGGCTTTCGGCAAAGTCGGTGAGTACAGCAAACAGGAAAGACACAGCTGAAGTGCAAAGCCATAGCAAGCTCTTTTGTCATGTACTGACCACCTGTGAAGAAATGGAGTTTGCTCCAGCACTGATCTGCTGTGTCACAGCAACCACAGAAAGTCTTTTTCCTGCCACTACAGGTCTTACAGATGAAACCGCATCAGCACACTGCCAAGCAATGGCCTCTTACTAGAGGAGAATGCTGGGGCTCCGTAGGGGTTTATGAAAAAAACTCAAAAGCTGTACAGAAAACCATGTTGGAAATATGCTCAAATGTTTTGCTAAGAATATTTTTAATTCCTGACAAATTATTTGGAAGGCAAAAAGGTTGTATTTTAGTGTGAATTGAGTACTCCCTATGGAAAGGAAGAGTATGGAGAGGACAAATGTTCAAATGGCTAAAAAATTTATAATCCTTTTACAGTGACCTTTCAAACCCCATATATTTTTAATATGTGTTTCCTTTCCAAACCTTTAAAGGTCTCATCTGTTTTGTCTCCTGCAAAGTCGCATCACACAGACGCATCACTGTCTACCCAAATTGCAAGAAAAGGTCCTTTTTCTTCTCACAGCTCACTTAACTTTTATTAGCAGATCTATCAGCCTTGCTGGATTATGCACTGATCAGTTGTCAGGTGGTGGTCATTTGATTTCTGATCACATAGTGGTCTAGGCTGGCAATCTTAAAAATCTGGTCTCTGTGAGTGTCCCATACACTGAATGCACTGACAAGACAAATCATAGAATACTAGAGTGGTTTGCATTGGAAGGGAACTTAAAGATAATCTCGTTCCAACTCCCCTGCCACGTGCAGGGGCATCTTCCACCACACCAGGTTGCTCAGGTTGCTCGCCAAAAATGTTAGAAAGCAGCTCTCATTCCTCTTATAGGCATTTCCCTCTCCAAGTCAAGATCCTTTTGTTGTATGACTTCAGAAATGGATAGGATGTTCTTTGCAATCTGTATTAATCCATGCTACTGATGCTGAGAGCTGAGTGCCTTTTCACAGCATGCAACAAGTGACTCAAACTGCAACTTACTATGCAGGAAATCAGCACACACTTCTTTGAAATCACCTCAGCCTGCAGATGAGGGAAGAAAAACCTGTAAAAAAACCCCCCACGCAGATATATGAAAGCCAAATATGAAAACTATATGTACATATATCTAAGTACATAACCATGGTATTTTAACAGAAACTCTCCATGTGATAAACTCAGTTTGCTATTTTATCTGTGGATTTTTGCACAAACTAGTGTAGAAGAAAGGACTGTGTAACCTGTATTTGTGATCTTTTCATAAAATACTACCCTGGATCTAGCAGGAAGCTCAGCATGACTGTTCGTGTTAGCACCATCACAAAGAAACATCTAAGTTTTTATTTTAGGGATGACCATATGCAGTTCCAAGCCTCTCAGTTAATTTCTTCTGATGATATTAGATGCAGAAAATAGGCCAAAATCAGAAGTTATATAATAAATGCACATATATATTGCATCAACTTCTTTTTCTTTAGCTGTTCTGTAGAAAGGATGCTTCCTCTATAAATCACATTTGTCTGTGTGTAAATCTTGGAAAGGCAATTATATCCACTTAAACCTAGCTTTGTTAAGATACGTCTCAAAAATATAAATTCATCACTATGAGTTTTGGTTTGTTAAAAGGTGATTGTAATTTTTTCTTGAGTGTGAATGACACCAGAGCAGTTGAAAATACCAGATTTCAAGACAGTAAATCTTTATATGTAATGTGCCTTGGGTAAAATAAAAACAACAGCCTTTACATGCAGAAAATTTCATTTAGCTCATGTAGAATGTAAAATTTGCTTTAATCTTTGCAGATATCAATGGGGATGGCTTCATCGATGCCAATGAGTTAACAGAAGTGTTAAAGGCAGCCAATCTCCCTCTCCCGGGATATAAAGCCAGAGAACTCATTCAGAATGTGACAACCACTGGGAATGGCAGGATCAGTTTTGATGAATTTATTTCAGTAAGTAAGATGTTATTTATTTCAGTAAGTAAAATGCCAGGTGAGGTACTCAAGGTGGCCTCCAGGGCACAGCAGAGGCACAAGCGTAGGGTCTCATGGGCACCTCACCAATCCGAGGAGTCTCCGCACTGGAAAAGCTGAAAGCAGAAGGTAACCAAACTAGAAAGCCTGCAATTACCTGGGACAAGTTACATGAATGCAGCTGCTTATTGCATAGACTTTGTATGTTTCAGTTTGGTTGATGCAGCAAGATAAAGTTCTTCAGTTGCAATTTGCAAATAGATTATGCTCTGGCTAGATGATTACAAAAAATTTCAGCTGATTGAAACTGAAAACTTTATGAGGCTTTTTTTTTTTTTTTTTCTAGTCTGAACTAGGTCAAAAGCAAATGCTAAAATAGTGGGATTTCCCTTGTGATGGAGAAGCAGGTTTTTACTTGCCCTTTCTTCAAACCCAAACTGCTCTCCTCCAAAGCAACATTTCTGTTATTTAGCTGATCCTTATTCACTGCTTTGAAAGCATAAAATCTGTGCATAATCCTGTTGTACCACAGCAGATACACAGATTGTACACAGAAACCCACTGAAAAATACTCAAGCTGTCTTTTACTATTTATGAAGCAGAGAGAATGTGTCTCCTGACCCAAGAGCTTACTGTTTTAGCTTGGTTTAATTCTCTAAAATTTTTAAATTGTCTCTCATGCTTGAAAGATTTTCCAAAACCTGAAGAGCGATGATGTTGCCAAGTCATTCCGAAAACAAATCAACAAGAAGGAGGGGATCTGTGCTATTGGTGGGACATCTGAGCAGTCCAGTGCTGGCACACAACACTCTTACTCAGGTAGGTAAGGCTGTCCTGTGTTGATAGCAACAAGTGAGCCCTCAGAGATCATATGCACCTTATCTCAGTGCAAGCCCAGGTGCTCTGGCCTCAGTGACCTTCGATGGCTGCTCTGTCAAGGCTGGTGTGTGGCAAAGAGCTGTGAAGGTGACCAAAGCACCAGAGCAGGGTCTTTGTCAAAAGTAGTCTGAGCCAGTTTACTGGGGTAGACACAGCTGTGGCTACGGTAGGAAGCTCCAGCCTGTTTATCTTCCATTACTTTAAATGCACTGCAGTCCTGCTGGAGAACAGCCTCCCAGCACAGCTGCAGCAGCACACAGATTGGCCTGTTGCTGTCCGTGCTTACCAGTGAGGCAAGATGCAAGTTTCCCGCTGTTTCTAACCCATTTCCTCATACATTTTACCAGTAGTCTGTCAGCTATTCTGTAAACTCAGATAGTTTCTGACTTTTTTTTCTATAGAGGGCACAACACCATCAGGGCTCTTATCCCAGCCCGTTTTTGCAAGCTGAAAGTTCGGGGCAGCCATGGTTGCTTCTATTGCCTCCTGGGCACAGCTCACACTGAAGTAGCTCCACAGGGAGGAGGTCTTTGGCTGTCTTCCCCAGGGGCAAGAGTGGGAGGCTGACTCTCTCCAGGGCAGTGAGAACAGAGGATGCTTCCTGCGATGTTTCCACCCACCTGAGCACAGAGGGCTCCTTCTCTGAGCTGCTGGGGCAGCGTGAGCTGTTGCTGTACAGGACAGCTATGCTACAGCCCTGTTGAACTACAGGCAACATTTGCCCATTACCCGCTGAATACTCCTTGTCAGAGTCCAATCCTGGCCAATCTAGATATTCCACATGAAGAGAGTGAAATGTACAATACACTTCTTATTACACTTAGGACTTATTTGAAGCTATGTGGGATTTCTATTTAGCAGAGTGATACATTCAAATACATTCAAATTACTGCCCAATCCAGTCTAGATATTTCACATGAAGAGGGTGTAAAGTACAATACAGAATTAACTTACTTGAATTTATTTGAAGTTATGTGGGATTTCTATTTAGCAGAATGGTACAAAAATGCAGTCAAATTATGGTGCATATACAAAATACTCTTTGCAGAGCTTAGCATCTGCACCATATAGTTGAATCACATGAACTTCACTACCAGTCTCTATATTATGTTTGCCCTCATGACACCAGGGAACCCTGGTGAGTGGGAAGGCCTATCAAGGGTGTATTAACCAGCTCAAGCCCATTGCTGTCTTCAGCTCATTTGCTTGTCTCCTCATACCCTTCTTCCTTAAAGGGTTTTGTTGATCAGTCACACTGGTGGGAGAGATGTCTGCCCCAGGAGTTCTGCCTTTGTTAGTAAAATGATGGTAGAGGTACTGCACAGCAAACTGATGGATTTGACACTGTGTCCACAGAGGAAGAGAAATATGCCTTTGTCAACTGGATTAACAAAGCCCTTGAGAAGGACCCTGACTGTAAGCACGTGGTCCCAATGAATCCAGAAACAGATGACCTCTTCCAGGCAGTCGGTGATGGCATAGTGCTTTGGTAAATAATACCTATCTTTCTCACAAATGGGAACCATGAGTCTGCAAAAACTCACATCTCTGCTTAAACAGAAGCTGCTCAATTTACATTAAGTTCAAGTACCTTAGCAGACTCGGGGCCTTAATAATAATATGATTTTTTGCTTCTTTTATCTTCAAAAATATAAAGCATCTTTCATGTATAATGAGGATTTTTTTTCTTGCCTCTAGACCCTTACAATTAGATGAAGTCAGTGAAATTTGAGGAGCTACTTGGTTTTATTTTTGCCCAAGGACTTTTGGGGTTTCACACAAAGCAGCACAAAATAGTGAGTGCTTTCACAGACATTTTCTGCACAATAAACCTTTTCACATGACTTCACCTTGTGGCATTCTTGGCTTCACACCTGTAGCACAATCTGTATGTGACCCAAAAGAATTGCTCACGTATTGAGTGTGTGCCTCTGTGTGTATATGTAGAAACAGAGGGTGACTATCTGTATTTGTTAAGTAACTCTCCAGCTCCTGGACTTGTCCTACAATGTAGTGACAAAAGCTTGTATTTGTATTTTGTGCATGAGTAGCTGTCAGCGTATTTCTTGTTATTTTTTTTTTCTTATATTTCCAGTAAGATGATCAACTTTTCAGTGCCAGATACCATTGATGAGAGAACAATCAACAAAAAGAAACTCACGCCCTTCACAATACAGGTACTAAAGTACAAAAAGATTCTTTTCTTCTTCCCTTAGGATGCTTTCATATAATCACTTAGAGCAAAGGCTAGATATACCATGGGTCTGCCCAACACAATCAGGCAAAGTTGTTTGTGGTAAAGTGAGATGCTGAGGTCCATGTCATAAAAACTTAAGAGACTTATATTTCTATTTCTCTCCAAACATATGAGCAGTCTGACTAACCAAACACAATGTGTAATGTTTACCAGATCAAAGCTTTAGATACCTTTTTTTGGTAGATGCCATGTGCAAGAGCAGCTAGATAGTACAGTGACCAATTCCAGCTGGCGTAGCTCTCAAAAGGCTGAACCCCACATCTTAGGCATGGTGATGGACTTGACCTCACAACTGCTGTGTTGCAGTCTGATGTCCTCACCAAAATATTAACTGTGATCTGGGAAGTACCATGGTGTGCAACATGCCTGAAATGGGACCATAGCCTTTGCCTGCCTTTTACAAGTCTTGCTATTTCACCTTGATTACTGAGGCACTTCTGTATTTCTATTACATGCACATGTGTATGACTTTAAAATTGGACAAAAAATGGTGCTAATTTTCACCTATTTAAAGTTTATTGTGTTTCTCACTGAGCATTATGTAGAGAGATTTTTATATGAACAACTCCTATGTGTCTGGGTGTAGACTATAAATAGATATTTGGAATACATATGAATCTAACCCAGTTTAGCCCTCAGCTACTCTGATTTGATGGAACATTATCCAGACTCAAGTAAGCTCAGAAGCCATTAAATTGGATTTTTATGCTGTATATCACATTTTTCAGTTCTAATCGTTTTGGTCAGCAGCATAGCTTAATGATGCAGCTCAGATCAATCCCTGTCACAGATAGACATGATTTGATCAATATAGCTTCCACTTTAACTTAACCCTTTTACAGCTCTCTCGTGGAGAAAAGGTAATTAATTTGAAATAGTCCAATTTTTCTACCTTATGAGAATTTACATTGTGTCTCTCTCTGCATTTTGTATCTAATCAGATCTCCCTGCCATGCCAGCAGTGCTGAAATTCAGGTGAAAAATTGCAGATCTGTATCATAAATTATATTTTCCAGGCTTCTTTGCCCACTTTACTTGACCTCTATTTACCAAGCCACCTTTTTTAATAGTGTAGACCTATGGATCAAATTTTCTTATTCACTTTGTTTTAAATGGAAATGAGGAAGGAACGTCATGTTCCTGAAATATCACCTGCTCTCTGCCCCTCACTGTGAATCACTGTATCCCTCTGATTCCACTGAACACTCCCAGGAGTCCGTACTCTGAAGTTCAGAAAGAAAATATCCAGACTTTACCAGTTCTGACCTTGGCTGAACTGCAAGGTTAAAAACTTAACAGGAATCATACTGATTCCTCTGACAGAGTGCTTTTTTAAACACTGCCAGCTAGCAACTTGGAACTTAGGCACCAGGGCTTTTGCCTAGTGCTTAGGGAGAGCTGGGCCTGGAATATCTGCCAGTCACTTGGGCTGTAGCTCTCTCGTTCCTCCATGTGTGCAAGACTGAGCAGAGGAGAGCCTGCCCCATGCTGTAGCTAAGTCTGTACTTGAGCATGTGCTTGAGCAGTAGCTGTAGGGAGAGCCTGAGTTTGGTAACCAGGATTGAGCCAGGACACCCCTGTGAATGCAGACATATGCTCTGAGCTCCAGTGCTTTGTGACATGGTTCTCTCTGTCTTCATGTTGGCATCCAGAACTTACCTGTACTCCCCAGGAGATACTGCATTCCTCTGTTCCCTGTGGTCAGACATGTATCTTGGGTTGCACCAAAAGGTGTGTGGCCAGCAGGTCAAGGGAGGTGATTCAGTCCCTCTACTCTGATGAGACCTCACCTGGAGCACTGCATCAGGAAAGACATGGTTCTGTGTTCATAAATGCATCCACAGTGAAGCTGCCTTCAGATTTCACTAGTTTTGGCTGTGATCCTTTCCTGTATCCTCAGTTCTCCAGTTACTGCATCATTCAAAACATCTCTTCTTTCCTTAGGAAAATCTGAACTTGGCCTTGAACTCTGCTTCAGCCATTGGGTGCCATGTTGTTAACATTGGAGCTGAAGACTTAAAAGAAGGGAAACCTTACCTGGTTCTGGGTCTTTTATGGCAAGTCATCAAAATTGGACTCTTTGCTGACATAGAGATCAGCAGGAATGAAGGTATGTATGGCTCTTGATTTCAGTGCTCTACTGTTATCACTGAACAGTCTTTAGGATAAAGGTCTTTCAAAAAAAAATCATAATTTTTTTTCTTCAAGTTTCTGTTGCCTGTTTTCTTGACTGCTGTAGTTTCCCTTGCTTTTCACAAGTTTCAGCAGTCAAAAGTCCAAGGCTGACTGTAGATTTATATGTTCAGAGCCATTTCATTCTCGTTGGACCAGGAATGATGGTCTACACCCAAGTATTGATGTTTTGGCATTAAATCTGGGATAAGGAAATCTGCATTCAGAAAGCTTTGTTTTTTCTTGATTGCCAAACATCTCCTCTTTCTTTGTGAAATCAGAATTATAGAATCACAGAATAATTTAGGCTGAAAGGAACCTCTGGAGGTCGTCTGATTCAGCCATCAAGGTACCTGCTTACAGCAGTACAGGTAGATGAGGTTGCTCAGGGCCTTCTCCAGTGTTCTTTGGGCAGCCTATTCCAGAGCCCAACCGTGTTTGCACCGAATTTTTTTTTTTATATCTAGTTGGAATTTCTGTTCCTGCACATTGTGTCCACAACCTTTCATGTTTTTGCTGTGCATACTGGGCAAATGCAGACCTAGTTCCTCTATAATAGTTGAAGACAATACTTGTTCCTCTCTCAAACCTCCTTTCCAAGCTAAACAAATGCAGTTTTCTCATCCTCTTCCCATATATCACATACGGCAATCCAACCAGCTTGGTCTCCCTCCACTAATTTGCTTCAACTTGTCAATGTCTCTGTCGTATTGGGGAGCCACAAACTGGCACTCCAGATGTGTCTCACCAATGCCAAAATTCTCCATGAAGTAGCTGCAGGGTGAGGGTGTGGGTGTGTACACGCAGTTCACATGGCACCTCATCTTGCTGTCTTGTTCCTTGTGTCTCTGGATAGTCTGCTCAACCAAGAGTGACACTTCTTTCCTCTAGTTTCCATGCAGGTGTTACCTTCATTGCCTCACCCCTTTCACATTTCTATCTCTTTCATTGCCAGAGCCACCAGTTCCCAGAGTTTCCATTCCTTTGTAGGTAGCCTTGCCTTGCTTAATTGCTATTTTTGACTTTCTGGTATTTTCTCCTTCACTTCTCATCTAAAACTTCAGTTTGTCAGGGTAGACAAGTCAAGATAATTTTCAAGTTCTCTCTTTCCCTGATAGCCTTTCTCTGCAGCTGTTCCAGGTAAAATTCCCATTTCTTGAACATGGGACAGTGTATTTCCAATGAACTTTTATGAGCGTATGATACCAAGATAGTAGTACATCCCAACCTCAGTGGGAATTACCTGGGATGCACTTAATACCATGTTTGTTTTTCCTATGGTCATATCAAATGGTGGCTCAGAGTAGCTCAGAAGATATCTAATACACCCAAGTTGTTCTCATCCTCTGTTCATATAAGCTTTTAGCTAATAGCAGTTATTCATATCAATTCCCTAGTGAATGTCTTTGAACATGGCACTATTAAATTACATTCTGTTTTTATTACTGTCATCTGGTTCACTCTGTCTGGTTTCCTGATTGTCCTCTGTATTGACTCTGCCACCTAGTGAATATCATCTTCACATTTTTAGCACAGTGCTAGTATTTCTGCCAAGATAATTGATGCAAAACTCCCCCCAAACCATTAATCCAAAATCAATTCATGATGAACTCCATGAGAATCCTTCCGCCAGCCTACAGTTAACAACATTCTCTTCATAAAATCTTCTGTCTAGTTTCAAATGCTTCCATTATCCTCCTCTGGTTCAGTTTAACCCCATTGCACCCTATATCAAATTATCAATGGAACTCCAGATATAGTATGTCTCCACATTTCTTCTATGTAGCAAATCCATATTTCTTCCAAGGATTGACAAAAGATATTGGAAGAAGATCAGAGTAGTGTGACACACTCTCCCTTTTTATCACATTAATAACTAGTTTCCATGTTATTAGTTCTTCTTATCAAAACTTGTTCTAAAGCCTTTCATGCTCCAGGGATCAGCTGAACATACTGCAGTTGCAAGAGTCAGTCTGTTTCTCCTTTTATGAGTACTATATAAATTTTTCTATAAAATAGGGTGTCTTCTCCAAATGACAGACAAGTTAACACTACTGGTGCACGAGCTCATGAAGTCGTGTTCAAGTACTCCAGAATACCTGTGTGAATGCAGTTTCAGTGTGAAGGTCACTGAGATTTCTTTAATCAAAGCTGCAGAAAGTCTACATTTGTATTTTCATTACAATCTTGCCCCTGTGCTCAGCATCACTGAGTACAGCTCTGGACTTCTCAGCTCAGGAAAGACTTGGATTTGCTAGAGCAGGTCCAGAGAAGTGCCACAGAAAGGCTCAGAGTGCTGGAACACTTCTGTGAAGGCAGGCTGGGAAAGTTGGAATTTTTCTGCCTCAAGAAGAAAAGGCTCCAGGGAAAGCTTATAGCAGTACCTAAAGGGGCTTATAGGAAAGATAGGGACAAACCTTTTAGCAGGACCTGTTGTGATACAAAAGGGATAGTGGTTTTAAACAAAAGAGGGTAGATTTAGACTAGATATAAGGAAGACATTTTTTGTGATGAAGGTGGTCAAATGCTGGCCTAGGTTGCCCAAAGAGGTGGTCGATGCCCCATCCCTAAAAACATTCCAAGTCAGATCATATAGGGCTCTGAGCAAACTGATTTAGTTGAAGATGTCCCTGAAGATGTACCCTGCTTATGGGTAGTTCTTAGACCACACTCAAATTGTCTTCCACTTCTATATCGTCCATTACTAGATACACAAATAACAGCCTTTTTCTCCTTTTATTGATGAGACCCTTTTTCTGTTTATGTCCTCTGTCATGCTAACCCACCTTGAGTTTTGGCAACACTTTGACCACTCACCTTTAGAGAGAAAACAGCCATACATTCTCCTCAAAGAGTATTCACATCATTATTTTTTTCTTGCCTCCCTGCCCCCCCCTCCCCCACTTAGCCTTAATCGCTCTTCTGAGAGAAGGGGAGAGCTTGGAGGATCTGATGAAGTTGTCTCCAGAGGACCTGCTGCTGAGGTGGGCAAACTATCATCTGGAAAATGCGGGATGCAACAAAGTCAACAACTTCAGCTCAGACATCAAGGTATGAGGAACACTGACCAACAACAGCAAAACAGCAGTTCCCACCCAAATTTCTGTCTTCCACACAGGGATTGAACACTGAAACAATCCAAGCAGCTGAGACTGCATTGTTGTAGACATGGAGCTGGGTGCATAGAATATTTTTCATGAGGTTTACTGTTTCACTCAGTAGTATTCCTCCTCCTCCCAACCTCCCAGTCATCACTGTCAGCCCCAGCACACCAAACACCTGGAAAAGGAATGGCTGCTGGCTCTGGACAGGGCATATGGACTCTACCACTGCATTTTCAGTTCCTTGCCTCTATTGCTCTCCTCCTTCTTAAATTTCCTTAAGTGACTCTTGACCTGACTTTTGTTTGGAAAAGCCTGGACCTTACTCAAACATGTAACTAGATGTAGAGGAAGGGGATGAGGCTCTTCCAATTCTCCCACTTGATCTTCCCTTCGGTACAGCTCCTGGGTTACCTGCGCCTCTGCCCCAAGCATTGCTGTAGCCCAGAATGCACTGACCTGAAGGTTTTAGTTCAGTGGGACTATCCAAAATAATACATCCCTACACCTTTAGGGATGGGTCTCGAGTCCATGCAGCATATTTCACATACCTGGGACTTCATGGGCTTATGGGTGTAGATTTCAGCAGAGCTTTCTCATAGTACCTTCATTCTTCCCAGATGTATTTGAGCCTCAGTGGTGCACACGGATGAATTTCAGACACTAAAACCCAGTGTGAGGCCCAGTTAGCATCTCAGAGCTGTAAGGGATATATCAGGGAGGGTGTCTGAGCTGGCTTTCAGGAAAGCCAGGGGACTGGCCAGCACACTGACTTCACCAGCTACAACCTGACCTGACTGCTTCCAGTATAACAAGGGAAAAACTTGGCTCCAGAGACACCTGGTTGTAGGTTTCATTAGGGACTGAAGCATAAGCACAGGCATTTACCTGAAATAGACAAAGAAACTCAGGGAATGCTACAGGAGGGTTGGAGAGTCAGATTTGACAATCCAATTTTTATTGTAACAGATTTTTGCTTCAGTGGGTGGAGGTGACTGGAGAATATCAAAGAAAGGGAAGGGAATGGAGTCTTTCCCATCTTTCTGTAGGCTAGCCAAGAGGACTATAGTGCAACTGACTAAATCCTATCTACAGTTGAAAGCTAAATTGCACTTATGGTATTTACAGTTGGAAAATAAGGCACCCATTTACAAGACTTCAGCATTTACAGCCATTCTCTGTTTCCCCAACTCACTTCTGTTATAAATAAGCACTTCTAGATATGCTGGGTAATAATGTAGATGTAAAATATTTAATATACTCCATGTAATCTACTTTATATTTTGAAGAACATTAGTTGAGTTAGTCAAGTCCCTAGACATTAACATGTAGCTTTATTTTCAGTTCTTTGAGCTATTTTTGAAGTGATTAATATTTTCCACATATGGAAGCAACATTATACTTCACAAAAGATTAAAGACACAATATGTTAAATTCTTGTCTTGTTCCTGCCCTTTTTCCTGAAAAATGCTGATACTGTTGTTAGTTTTAACTTTTCTCCTTGAAAACTATGCTTTCTCTTCCATAACTGTTCAAGCATTGCTTAGAAATCCGCTTTAAACATCTGCTTTCTCCTTCTGCATTTTCTTCTATTAAATGCTCAGCAGCCTGACTTCTACAACATTATAAAGGTATGCATTTTCTTATCTGTAATTTTATGTTCTGATTAAGTAAATTCTAAAATCTCTTTCTTGTTGCTGTCCTTTTAGTAAGTGCAGCACACAGTGTTTTGTATCGTGTGTTGAACATTCTGCAGCACATACATATTGGCTTTGGGAAGAAAGAGATCTGGCAAACACAGCATAAAGCAGGAATTGCTAAGTGCTTCCAGCTTAATTAATTTAATTATGTAGCCCAATGATCGATGTAATAAAAACAAAGCACGCAGGCACATTGTTCAGGGAAGTACTGGCATGCAGAGGCTGAGCTTTATATGTAATTTTTCTTCCCTTTAATTTCTCTGTCTGTCACAGGACTCAAGAGCTTATTACCATTTGCTGAACCAAGTTGCCCCCAAGGGAGATGAAGAAGGCATTCCAGCTATTACTATTGACATGTCAGGATTAAGGGTAAGATGAGATAAGTTTAGAGTAAATGCCAATATTTTCTGTCTGTTACTTGCATTGCTGGTCAACATAGGGTTGCACTGGGATGTTGGAACAAGCAAATCCTTTTTAGCATTGCAACATGATCTTGTATTTCAGAAATCAAAGCTTTCAAAGAATTAAATTATGTGTTTTGACTTTTATTAGATATTATCTCTAAAACTTTAGCAACTATTCAAACACACTGATAAACTACTAGCATGTAACAAGTGTATTTAAATAAATTTATTTGGGAATTTCATAAAACCATCACATTTTGTATGGAATATGACTGTAGAAGCGGTATGGTGAGATGGTTGAATTACAGGCAAAGCCCATTTGAAAACACAGACTTGCCACTAGTAGAAGTGGGAAAGGAAATAGCTATAAATCCATTAAGGACCTGCTTTAACAGTTCCATACCTAGATCCACTCACAGACACCCCAGGTGGGTCTTGCATGCAGTGCCAGGCAGTGAGGTGAGGCTGACGCCCCGTTTTGTGCCAGCACAGGAGAAGGACGATGTCCAGCGAGCGGAGTGCATGCTGCAGCAGGCGGAGCGCCTGGGCTGCCGGCAGTTCGTCACGGCCACTGACGTTGTCCGGGGGAACCCCAAGCTGAATCTGGCCTTCATTGCCAACTTGTTCAACAAATACCCTGCCCTCCATAAGCCAGAGAACCAGGACATCGACTGGAGCTCCATTGAAGGTCAGGAAAATGCATATAAAAGATGCTACTGGCCACCCGTGCCACTGTATCACCAGCTCTGAGTTGATGATACATCAATCTAATCTTACATCCTTCTGACATATATTTGCTGCCCTGTTAGCACAGGCAGCCTTTGGAAGCAGAAGCTGTCCCTTACCTGCTTGTACCTTCTCATAATTTGGGGCTCTGTTCTGTGGATAACACATGTTTAAAGACAAAAAGGTTTGTGGGATGTCTGAACCAGTACGGACTATTGAGCATGCTTTTAGTTGAAATTCGAGTTGATCTGGCATTCTCTTATTTGAGGATATAAATTAAAAATCAGATCTTGCATAAACCTACTGCCTGCTTGCTCTGGATTGGGGTCAGGAGCACTATTGTATGGATCATTTGTTGCGCTTCAGGTCCTTCTGTCTCAGCCTCACAGTGAAGTTGTTCATGCTGGGGCAGAGGCTGTTCTTGATTTCTTGAAGGCATTTAAAGGCCAATCTGCCAAAATACTATAATATATAGGCCATGAAGAAATATTGCATGGTGTACCATGCTTTCTTGTTTCTCGTGTCAACCAGTGTTTCCATTTGTTATTTCAGCACCCTGTAAATTCAGAGTTAGGGTTTCTTCGCAAGACACTTATTTTACCAGAGTGTTTTGTTTTGCAGGCTTGTTGATTGATATATCTGTTGTTTTAGGTGAGACAAGGGAAGAGAGGACGTTCAGGAACTGGATGAACTCCCTGGGTGTTAATCCACGTGTAAATCACTTATATAGGTAAGACAAGGTATTACACTTTCTTCGGATGATAAACGCAGCCAGAAATTGCTTACAGAATATATATGCAGAATGTATGCTGCTTTTTGTATTTTAGGAAACTAATTTTACCTCTGCTAAGTTTAATCATGTTTCTTTTCTCTGTTCTTTGGACAATAATGTATCTTTCTTTGTTGTTGTTTTCAGTGACCTGTCAGATGCCTTGGTTATCTTCCAGCTCTATGAAAAGATCAAAGTGCCAGTAGACTGGAACAGAGTGAACAAACCACCATATCCTAAACTGGGTGGCAACATGAAGAAGGTAAAAAACCCTGGAATAGCTCCAGTAGTGAGCCTTGTCCTCAGAGAATGTCTATATAGTTTCAATGTCTATATAGTATTAAACAGCAGTGTGGGTAATCATGTTGCTCTCCAGTGCCAACTAAAGCACATTAAATGATTTTTTTGTCTAGTTAGTGAATAATTTTTCATCCTGAGAAATAAATATACATTCAACTCACTTGCTCTGTTGACAGGTGAAAAATATTTGTAAAGTAAAAAGACTTGACATCTTCTGCATAAGTCTTTAAAATCTGTATTTGCAGACCACTTTTGCTACTGTTTTAAGCACCAATTATAATACATCTGCACCGAGAGACATATGGCACCACCTTAATTGCAGCTGTCTGGATCACTGCCCTCCACATCAAATGAAGACAGTGATGATAAGCATTCTTGACCAAATGCATCGAGAACCGATCACACAGTTGCTGCCAAATGCAAAGCTTTTTTGCAACTATCTGGATGAGTAATTCCATCCAGTTAAATCAGAGCAATCTACTGACCTAAAATATTGACTGGGACACTAATCCTTTGTCTCAGTGCAATGCCTTGATGCTGGAGGTACCTGTGAGCCATAAATTTTTATTTTCCAGAATAGTCTGCTTTTCAGACCCTGATGACAAAGAATAACATTTCCTTCAATGTTAACTGTTCTCCATGGTATTTTTGGGGTGGAACTGCCTGCTTGTAGTCAAGCAGCTGTATTGTCACATAGTCCCAAAATTCCTGTTTCCCCAAGAAGATCTGGGCTGAGTGATCCAAGGAATTTAAAGTAACAGTGTCTTGTCTTCTTTTTTTTTTTTTTTTTTCCTATATTTTTGAACCACACTGACTGTGCCATTAACAGCTTGAAAACTGCAACTATGCAGTGGAACTGGGAAAAAATCAAGCCAAATTTTCCCTTGTTGGCATTGCTGGGCAAGATCTCAATGAAGGAAACCGTACACTCACCCTGGCCTTAATCTGGCAGTTGATGAGAAGGTATGTCAGTCAGCCACAAACTTCAGAGCTTTTTGGTATACTGAGTTTGCCTTGTAATAGTTTCCTGATGCTATCACTTAGAGGGCTCTACAGGCTACATCTTTATCACTCCTATGTTTGCACTTAAATACAAAGGCAGAAGTCATAGCTAGGATTACATCCTAGTTATGAATGTGATCAGGAAGCATGTCTTGTGGGTGAGGCCATTACAGTCAGCTCATGCAGAAGATTATTATTGTCACTATCTGTATAATATGAATAAATGTTCATTGCACGGAAGAGAGGAAAAGAAGTTGAAATGTCTCAATATCAGGGAATGGGGGGAATATACTGGAAACAAGGAAATGATGCAGAAGTTTTGTAACCTGCTATCTGAAGTGGGTACAACTCAGTAGCTCTTCCCGTTTTAATGCAATTTTCTGTGGGTGTATATGTGTTTAAGAGCTCCGTAACTGGGATATCTTTCCAAGATGTATGGTCACATATAAAAAAATTTTCCAGGCTTCTTTTCATGCAGAAGGTGAACAGAATGATTCCCTTCTGTTCCTAACGTCAGTGATTATTTTTTAAGCACTATGAAAATGAGTCATTTACACTGAGATCCATTAAGAGGGACCTTCTAGGAATTTTGAGTATCAAAACATTTTCACTTTCCCAAAACAGTGACTAAACAATTGGGGATGAATTAGACTTATTAGATTAATTATTGTGTCATAATATAACTCATATGCACTGCGAGTGTATGGGAGGCAGAGGAATATCAGGTCAAAGAGGACTTTTGGGGTGATCCCAGTCAAGAACAGGACAGTTCTGAGGTTACAGCAGACTTTGAGAAAATATCCTGGCTTCCTTTCTAAGGTACACCCTGAATATCCTTGAAGACATTGGTGGCGGAGAGAAGGTCAATGATGAAATCATTGTCAGCTGGGTCAATGAAACACTGACCGCAGCCAGGAAGGATTCAACCATCTCCAGTTTCAAGGTATAGTTTTTTGTTAGTAGTGTCTGCTTAGGAATCTCTTACTCAGTGTGTTTGTGTGTATGTTACGTACGTTGCCTGTATATACACGTATGTGTGCATATACATGCACACTCTACATTATGATATAACTAATTACATAGTTTGAGTAATCCTTTTCAAAGGCATGTTCAAATATACAGATTTTATTCAAGGGGCTTTATTGTGAGAAGGTAATAAAAATATGATATGAACATAACAGAAAATGCCTTGAATTCCAGTTTGACATGGGAAATCAAAGTATGAAGCCAGGAATGATGACTGGAGTTAAGCAAGAACTGCTGTGCTGTTAAGTCTACAGCAAATAAAAATAACAGTATTAAAATGAACAATAGCAATACATTTATAATCTGGTGCTACCATTCAGGGGTACCTTACCCTATTTTGCAAGGTACCGTAGAAACACAGAGATGGACCAGTCCTAGAGAGCTTCCAATTCTGCTAACGAATCTATGATGCTTCCCAAGCTAGGGGACACTCGGTGGATATAAATCAGCAGTTTGCACCAGGCAAGAACAGATCCATCAAACTTCATGTAAAGAGTTCAGAAATTACACAGCTGGTCCCCCTGGCTCCTCCCGTCAGTATCAATGTCCTCCCCCATAGGAAGCAAATTCACTAGACTCGCACCCCGTCTTTTGATTTAATGGCACTGTATTCTATGACAAGGTGGCCTTCTTAATGGATGAGGGGAGGGCTGTGGGTGTTTTCTACCTGGACGATGGTAAAGCCTTTGACACAGTTTTCCACAGCATTCTCCTGGAGAAAGTGGCTGCTCATGGCATGGATGAGTGCACTGTTCCCTGAGTAAAAACCTATCTGGATGGGCAGGCCCAGAGAGTGGTGCTGAATGGAGTTACATCCAAGCTGGTGGCCGGTCACTAGAGGGGTTCCCCAAGGTTCACTATTGGGGCCGATCCTGTTTAGCATTTTTATTGAAGGTCTGGACAGGGGGATCAACTGCATCCTCAGTCAGTTTGCAGAGGACACCAAGTTGGATGGGAGTGTGTATCTCCTGAAGGGGAGGAAGGCTCTGCAGAGGGGCCTGGACAGGATGAATTGATGGACCAGGGCCAGTTGTATGAGGTTTAACAAGACCAAGTGCTGAGTCCTGCACTTTGGCCACAACAATCCCATGCAGGGCTACACGCTGGGGAAAGAGTGGCTGGAAAGCCATCCAGTGGAAAAGGACCTGGGAGTACTGGTCAAGAGCCATGAGCCAGCAGTGTGCCCAGGTGGCCAAGAAGGCCAATGGCACACTGGCCTGTATGAGGAATAATGTGGCCATCAGGACCACGAAAATGATTGCCCCTCTGTACTTGGCCACACCTCAAACCCTGTGTTCAGTTTTGGGCTCTTCACTACAAGAAAGACGTTGAGGTGCTGGAATGTGTCCAGAGAGGGGCTACAAAGCTGGGCATGGGTCTGGAGCACAAGAGGGACTTAAGAGGAGGGGCTGAAGGAGCTGGGGGATATTTAGCCTGGGGAAAAGGAGGCTGAGGGGAGACATTATCACTCTCTACAACTACCTGAAAGGAGGTTGTAGTCAGGTGGGGGGTCTCTTCTTCCAGGTAATGAGTGACAGGATGAGAGGAAATGGCCTGAAGTTTGGAAATGGCCAAGGGAGGTTTAGATTGGATGTCAGGGGAAATTTCTTCCCTGAAAGGGTTATCCAGCCCTGAAACAGGCTGCCCAGGGAATTGGTTGAGTCACCATCCTTAGAGGATTTGAAAGACACGTAGATGTGGTGCTTAGGGACATGATTTAGTGGTGGATTTGGAAGTGCTAGGTTAAGGTTGGACTTGATGATCTTAAAAGTCTTTTCCAACCTAAATAATTCTATGATGTCTCATCTATCGAGTAAAAAATGATCCTTGAAAGAGTTCCTAGTCTGCCTTAGATAAAAAAATTATTCTAAGCAGCCCTTTGTGAAGATCTAAATGGTATTTCACTGAACTGTGCATTGCTCTTCAGCCTAGACTCTGACTTTGTGGGAGATCTGTCATCCAGTTCTTGCATCTAATTTTATTTTTCATGTATGCAGGATAGCAAAATCAGCACCAGCATGCCAGTCCTGGATCTCATTGATGCCATTCAACCAGGATCAATCAAGTATGACCTCTTGAAAACAGAGGACCTGAATGATGAGGAGAAACTAAATAATGCTAAGTACGTTTGTGCCAAGTGACACTTAACCTGCCAGTTACCTGCCCAGGCTTGCCTAACTTTGTCTTTGAAAACTGCTCTTCTGTCATTCCCATCTGGCACAACCTCAGCTGAGAAATACCACCAGAGTTAGAAGCATGAAGGCTAGGAATTAGGTAGTAAAAAGACTATCAATGGAAATGAAATGTGTAATGTTGTAGTTCCTGCTTTATAAATCCCTTGAAGGGATTAAAAGCACTTGGCTTCACAAGCTTCTATTTTCTCATATTGAATTTAAAATTCTTTCAGAGATCAGGGAATGATGCCAACAATAGTGATCCATGGAAAACAGTGATTAGAGGTCATGATAGCTCTTTAGGTGCATACAGGTGGAACAAAGGCATATTTAAGTGAGAAGGGGGAGGACAGGATTCATGCCTGAAAAGTTGATTCTGTGGATATAGATACTGATTTTTTTTTTCCCTGAATGCAAACGATTTCCTAGCAGAGAGTCAATTCTGGGGACAACTCCCTTTCCTTTCAGAGCTATGCAGATCACCTCTTGGTCTGATCATCAGTTTAATTTCTCTTTTTCTGTGTGGTAACTACAAAAGAGAAAAGGATGACTGTAAGGCAGTCAGAGCTGCCATCATTTTTTTGAAGACTTTTCCCACTCTCATTTTTCCCTTTCATTTCCTACCATCTGTTCTCTTTCTTTCCTTGCAATACTATGTGTTTTTCTCTGTGCTTATTCATTCTTCTGCTGTTCTTTTCCTCATTTCTCACCCCCATTCCCCTCACCCTCCCAATGTTTCTCTGCATTTTGGGGCAAATTTCACAAATGTATGTGCTCTGAAGTGGGAAGAACCTGAAATTTTCTAGCTTTTTAATGAAAAAATAGAAGAGACAAACCCTCTGAAGAGCAGACAATACCTGTGCATCAGTGCACTATGAGCAGGGAGATGGGAATGTCAGCTTGCACATTCTGGGTGTGACTGAAGCAGAAGTCCCCGAATGTTGATTTCCCAACAACACTGATCTCCACTGACATCAGCCTTCTGCTTCCATCCTTGCAAGCTTGTTTATTCACAAAGACTGAGTCTCAGGGATTGAGGAGGAGCAAGACCAGAAAGGATGGTTGTGAGGATAATCTTTCAGGGGAAGAGAGACTAAATGTTTCATACCAGACTTTGACCTGCAGTTTCCCATCCTCTGGGTAATCAGAGCTCTTACCATCAGGAAATACACTCTACCTTTTGCTAGAAATGTAGTTCTTCATGAATCTGTCTCATACATTCCTGTAGAAAAGTTTAACCTTGGTGAATCAGTAAAACCCACTTTGGTATTGATCATGTAAAACATTAATAGAGGGAAAATTAATGCTACTGCTCTAATTTATGTCTTTGTTTTTTCCTTATTTTTTTTTTCTCCTTGCAATGCAGATATGCCATCTCTATGGCAAGAAAAATTGGAGCAAGAGTCTATGCCCTTCCAGAAGACCTGGTTGAAGTAAAACCCAAAATGGTCATGACAGTCTTTGCTTGCCTTATGGGAAAAGGAATGAAGAAAGTTTAAAGCACAAAAGACTTTTACTGGTGCCTGTTACTCACCCTTTAGATTCCCTCAAACTGGATGCTCTTCTCTGTATCAAAGAAATATGCAGGGTGCTCATGCTTTTAAGGCATGAATGTTACACATCGTTCCAGATCATACAGAAGTTGTGTATTCACGCGTATCCAGGAAATATTTTGATTTGAACAGTAATATATGCTTGATTTCTTTGCCTTATTTTCCACTTTGCTAGATAAAACCATTTCATATTCCTGAATAAGCTTTCAGTACCGAGGCGTAAACACATCCTTTTATTAATGGATACCAGGGTTTTCTGTCAAAGGTCACCTGGAGATCTTTGTCTTGGGAGGTACAGACAGCTTTTAGGACTATGAAACGTTATATGCTGCTTCTGCCTGAAAATATCGTCATGCTTTTCATAGCATTTCTGCCATACTTACCTTCAGTTTGCACCTGGGATAACTCAAGGGGTTTCCCCCAAACTAATTCAAATATTAGTGAGTATATTTTTGGAATAGTAGGGTCCTCTTAGGAAATCCTTTTGGAAAGAGAGAAGTATTTGGTGTCTGCGATGTGTTGCTGGTATGTGAACTGAGCAGTACTTTTCCCTGCCTCTACTCTCAGTGGCATTACTCAGAGATTACATTACTGCTCATGGAAAAAAACATACTGCAGCCTGGACCTCCAAACTGTGGAACCTTTGCAAGAAACATTCTCCAAAGGATAATTCATTTTTATGTCATAATATACTTAAAACATAAACAGATTGCAAAGCACGGTAGAAATGAAAACCATAATAAAGAAACTAAGGGAATGTACTCTGTTAGTAGCAATACTGTAAGAAGTGAACCAAAGGGATGCAGAATGACATATTTATGTAGCCAATAAATATTAAACTCTGTTAACTTCACAGACTTGCACTCAAAGGGCTGCGGCTCTGATTCAGGAGAGCATTTAAATCTGTGCTTGCATCTGAAACACATACTAAAATGCTTCCCTGAACCCAGGTTGGGATCCTCAATGGGGCTAAATCAACTTAGTTTTGCGGCTAACAAAGCACTGTCAGTTTGCCTCAGATGAGGACCTAGCCATGTCTACAGATAGTCAGTGGGATATTTGCACTGAATCTCTTCCTTGGCATGAGACATTTACTGTTTTGGCCTCTATGTGGATTTTACTGTGGTGAAATGCAGAAGGAGGGAATTTTGCCTTAATGCAATCCCGTTGACAGTCTTAGCTCTCTCCCTATCCGCCTTCCTCTCCTCCCGCCCTTCAGAATTGCCTTAATAAAAAAACCAATATTCAGTGATGTGTCTCTCCAAATAAAATGTTCTAAAAAGCCAAATGTGTAGTCTTTGCTTTAAGTAGTGCATGTGTTAATTGGGAGGTATGTATCATATAGCTGAAATGAGGACAGATTTAAAAATAATCTGTGGGCTCGCTAAATATGTCTTCTGTATTGTTATCGAAACCACAGATTGCAGAAAGTGGGAAGAATTATTTCCTAGGCTATTTTGAACATGCCACTCTGAGACACTGCCAAAGGCGGGACATTTGCTGACTGGACCTGCAGTATAATTTTCCCTGTTTGGCACCATGCCCATCATTCTCTCCTTTGCTCATTTACCGATGAACTTCTTTAGGAATTCTGCGATGCAAATATGCTGCTTTGTATCTGCAGTAATGGCCAGATCCTGTTCCTGATCAGATCTGGCTGCCCTGTTCCTCTTATGAACTTGTGTATTTAATACAGGGTGGGAAAGGTACAGCATCCTAAGACCATCCTGCCTGGTCACAGGATAAAGGAGGAGAACATCTTAAGTATTATACGATGGAGATATCACCCCAGCTTATTGCTCAGGGAGGGGGAGTTACCTACGGTCCCTATGCCACTCCAGTTTTCAGAGGTAGGAGCTGCTGCTGCCAGAGAAGAGGGGTAGCACTGAAAAAGCAGCTGTTCTCTTGTGACTGATTTGGGAGCCCTGCAGAGGAACACCAGAGAAAGGAAACCGCCACAGAGCTCTCCTGTTTCTAGTCTCTTGCTTCCAAGCTGCCTTTGAGAGCACTATCTTTGAGCCCCACCGTGCAGCTCTGCAGCAGCGCTGAGATCCCCGGCATAAGCCCTGGCCCAGCGCAGCAGGGAGAGGTAACCACGAGATGGCACTCACTCTATATGGAGTTCTAGAAACTGGCAGGCACGAGCTCCGACGATGCGCTCCTCTGAGAATGGAGAAAAAAATTGGATACTTAACCTTGGCAAAACGCCAGCACCTGTCAGTGTGCAAAAGGGAGTAAGTGCTGTTGGCAGGGATACTATAGTAAATGCCATGCCCTATCCCTGGAATCTCCCTTGAAAAATGGATCTGTCGTGACCCCAAAGGTGGGGGGCTGCATTCTGGTACAGGAGTGTAAATATTTTCAGTTTTCAGTGCATCTCTGTTTAATTGCGTATTCTTGTTTATTTGATGGATTTGAGGTTTTGCTTTCATGAAGCAGTAAGAGCAGCCCGTAATAAAGCTCCCAGCAGATGCTGAAGGGGTTAAGCCTATGACAAGCATCACCAAAAAACCCCATCAGGATCTGGACTTTTTTGCTGTTGCTTTTCTCCAACTTTCTCCATCACTTTTAGAGAAAGCAGCTGTCTTTGGGATTCATTCCCAAATCAAGCTGGCTTTGTAAGCACTTCCATTATTGATTTTCATTGCACAATTAATCATAATTTTCAATGCTTCAAAAAAGGCTTAGACATTCATACAAATAAAAAGAAAGCATCAGCAGTTAGACTAACTAGAAGAAAAAAACATGAGGGCAGTCAATCCACATGCTTCAGGGTACAGTCTGATCACCAGATGGACTCAGAAGGAAATATCCCCCCATAGTGTAGTAAAATATAATTAGGTGCATGATGAGGATTTTACACCTTCTTGTAAATCATCTAACCTAGCTAGAAATCATCTGTTCTGGCCTTAAAAAGGGGTCAGCAAGCACTATGGCTGGCTGCTGTGTGCTTTTGTATAGGTAAAGATAAGTTTCTACTTCCTCCAGAGCTGGAACTGAACTAAAATCCCAACCTGACATCACTCATCCTTCTAGATGGACCCTAGTTCTGTTGTGAGCCTAATCACAAACTTCAAGTCCTGGTATCCATTGCTGCCTAACTGACCAGCAGCTTTGATCTGGCTTCTGCTTGCGAAATAGAGCCCTGTCTCTGGCAGATGGCTGCAAAAAGCATGTGAGCAGCGCTGGTCCTACACCAACTATTCAGCTACTGCTGCTTTCAGCTTGATGGAGAAATGGATACTGGTGCCTCTGATCTTGAAAACTTATGTGCTGAGTTGCTAATGTGACTCTCCAGCTTTCTATCTTCTGCCACTTCTGGCACCCTCCTCCACTGTCTGAAGAACAGACTTGACAAGAATTTGGGAGCATTTTTTTTTCAGGCTGCTCAGCCACAAAGTCCAGTGCTTTTCAGGCAAGCAGACAAGGCAAGCAGCAGAGATTAGCACCACCACTGAATGCCTGGCTCTTGTTGCATGCTGTTTAGTGAGCAAAACTGAAGCTAAAATTTATCCAAAAACCTAAGAAGCTGTTCATTAAGTAGGACACAAAACAAAGGAGCTCTGTGTAAGGTGACATCTGTGGACTTTGTACAGCTTAGTGTGAGAAAACTCTGAATTAGGACCAACATCACTTAAAAATGTTCTCATTTTGTTTATCATTTTTATGTTAGTCAGCACTCAATGTCAGTTCTCTTCTGCCATCAGGAGAACTGTGTCATTCCCCTGACAATTCATTTGCTGCTCTGAAAGTAACACACAGCTGAGTCTTAGTTCTCACTGAGTAAAATGACTATATTTTAAAGCACTATTTTTCATTGAACCTTATTTACTTTTTGTGCCCTTATAACATTTTAAAGGCAACAGTGCTTTACAGGAAACCTAATTTGTTCTGAGGATGCAAACTACTATTACAGACTCATGATAAATTGTCCAAAGCTAAGAAAGGCCAGAATTCACACAGGCCATGTGTTCACAGGTAATGCTAGGTCTAAAATTTGTGACAAGAGCAGAAATCTACATAACCAATCATTCATAGATGCACTCAACTCCCTCAGGACAGGCACTCATTCAGTGCATTTGTTAAGGATCTAAAGAAATACAGCAATGAAAATCTGTAAATCATGGAAAGGAACTCCACACATCCACTTGGGAAATCTCCTGGCAGATGAGTGACAAGCATGGTGCTGCTTTGATTCACATAGGCAGAAAAGCAATGTCCCACTGCCAGGCACCTCTGGCAGCCTATGAAGTTATCCTGGTTCTTCACTGCAGTTGAGCAAACTCAGAGCACGTGGTGGTTTGTCACCAAAGTGGGGACTTATCTTCTGGCCAGCCCCTCAGCAGTGTGCTCGCCCTTGATTTTGAAGCCCTGGAGCAGAACACCCTGCATGTCTGAGAGGTGGAGGATAAACCTTAGGAGCATCAATCTCTACATGCCTTCTCAAGACCTGTGTTTGCTTGGGTGCCAGTGAACCTGTCCTGTGGTTAAGTAACATGACAGTGAAAGGCTCAATCAGCTACAGCAGTGAAAAGTTACAGAGATCCCAGAGGAGGGATGCAGGCCCTGCCCTACTTCCACTGTTTGCTGTTGTCAAATCACATTTGACATAAGAGAAATGTGGCCTTAGTGTCCCATAATGCTTCTCAAACCCACACGGGGTAATGCTGCCCATGTGGTGATCAGACCTTGCAGAATAGTCTCTAGAAACTTCCCAACTTTGCTGTTGGAGCCAGATTCTAGAAATATCAGTTCTGCTAATTTTAGAGACTGTGAACTGTACTAATGGGACCTGGACTGTCAAATGCCTTCTTGGCTTGTCAAGCTTTAGAACATGTGGAAACAACTTACTAATACAGGTTCAGCCATTGCCTGCCAGCACTCACCCAGGGACAAGAAGTCTGTTTCCTCCCAGCTTAACCCATAATTTTCCAGCACACGTAGCATCTGATTTTTATATTTGAGAATAACATGAGAGAGAAATGCCGGAACCACAGAAATTTTGACATAGTCCAGATTTTCCCCTCCTGGTGGTTTCACAGGCTGCAAAATTGTTTCCTGAATGAAATGACAGAGGTTGGTGACATTGGCCATATATGTAAATGATCACAGTGTCCTACAGAGATTAATTGGTTCATGAATAAAGATGAGGAGCTGAGGTGTGCAGGGACAAATCATTTATCAATTATATGCCTTGGAAAACTGAAAGATGATGCAGCCTTAACGGCTGAATGGGTTTGAAAGGGGGACTTGTAAATTGAGATCTAATTCTGTTCTGCTGCATTCATAATAAAGAGCTGTTACACTAATTGCATCCTTGTGTGGTTCATGAGCAAAGGCACTCAGCTGCATCACACAGTAAGCAACAGAGATCAGAGTTTAGTTAGATTTTAGTCATCTTTTGCTTCATGTAGAAGGGATGCTAATGGGTTTACCTTTGGCCTCATCAGTAATGATAAGGCACAAAAAGAGGGCAAGAGCCTATAAATGGTTTTCAGACTATTTTGCTTTTGAATTTGAATTTAAAGAAACAAGAAGGACAGCACAGACTCGCTTGGCCTTTATGTTCTGCTTCAGTCCCACGGATGCATCAGCATGACTACCCATCCCTGAAGGGACTCCCTGATCAGCTGGAAACAAGAGGATTCTGGAGGATCAAAACAATAACAGACCATGCTAATCCCAAGCAAGGAAAATGATCTGAGGCATGTGGCTGCTGATAACAGCTGACATCCCGTCCTTCTGCCCCTTCTGTGTGCTTGTTAACAGGTTTGCTGTTACAAAGACACAGCAGCAACCTAGCCTGAAATACAGACTCAGACCTGAGAATCTCGATGCAGGATGAGACTTGTTATTTAAAATCTTACTGCTGGATATTGTGCAAGCCCCAGGATCAAAGAGGATGGCCATATTTAGGTCCTGGTTGAGTTTAAAGGAAATCCTGTGACACTTAGTCGCTGAAAACCGAAGGTGCCACTAATGAGAGTCACTGGAGATTACTCAGTGACAGTGCTGCAACTGCTTGAGACCAACTGGTTGCAGCAGTTCAAGAAGTTTCTGCTGTATACATTTCACATGAAAGCTTTCTGGGGTCTGGTGCACTTTCACCAGAAACAGCAGCTGCAGGAGCCCAGAATGACGGCCAGGCACAGCCCAGCATCTCAGCATGGGTTGATGCAGGGGGTGCTTGAGCAATGATAGATCCCCTGGCTTAGCAGGGACACAGCTGCCTGGCCTTCTGCTGCCAGCTTTTTGAGCACTGACATCTTAAGCCACCACAAAAAGATGTGCCAGAGCCTGGTCTGGTATGCTGTGCCCAGAGGACACTGGTGTTATGTGTGAATGTGCAGAGGGAGAGACAGCATTTAGCCAAAAAAGTGAAAATGTCTCTGTAGAATTGCTTTGCAAGAGTGATTATATTTTAAAAGACAATATAATAATGGCATCAAAAGGCTACATATACTGCCAGTCCTAATTCCCAGATGCATAATTTTCAACCAAGAAATCAAGAGAATACTTAATTATCTGCTCTGAAAGCTAAGACCTGCTCATCCTTTTAAAATAAAAGCCTATGCATTTCCCAAAGCTACTCTAAAAGTTAACAGAAACCAACACAAATGGAACTGTTTCCCATTACTGCAAGGCTTCTGGTCACATTTGCTACGGTAACACTTGCAAGCACCAGGCCAGCATAGCCCATGGTCTACCCAGTGGAGAAGGAATAATTAATCCTTGTGCAGCAAAACCTTTGAACTCAGACAGAATTTTTGATCAAGCAGCTCTTCACCAGGGAATGCTGACTCAGCAGAAGTGTAAAGGGTTCCTGGAAAGGCTCAGTTTTGATGAATTTCCAAATTAGAGCAAAATAAATTTGTTCAAGAAAGGAAGGTTTCAAATCTCAAATTCAACAAAAGTATCTCCTTGCAACAGTTTCTAATTTCAATTTTATTTCCTCCAGGTCTTAAAAAGTAGAGCATGGAAATGCAAGTTAGTTTTCAATAAAATTATTTTAAAAGCGTTGGAAAGAATCAAACAACAGTTGAAATTATCAAAATGAAATATTTTTGTTAACTCAATTGCTTTTATAGTTGTCCTTCGCAGTGTTTTTTAAGACTGCATTTTTCTTTCCAAAAATACTTCCCAGGTTTTCAGAAAATCTTCAAGGCTACTGCTGTAGGTAGAGCAAGTAAATCTTAATTTATGACTTTGCTAGCCTAGAACATTGCATATTGCTTATGACCATAATAAGGACCTGAAGTGTTCAAGATGAGGGAGGGAGATAGACAGAATCCATGGGATACACTGGAACAAATGCAGCCTCCTACCTCCGAGTGAGTCACCCCAGTTCCAGTGGCCATGAATAAGACCAGGTGCTTCATTACTCTCTGAGATATCTACAAGAGGTCACAGATTAGTTGCTCCCAAAAAACGCCCACTTCTCTGCAGTGTCTATATAAGCAGCATGAAATGGCTTGCTCAGGTGTAGCAATCTGCAGTGGGAAGGGCTAATGTTAGAGGAGATGATTCTCTCTTCCTAAAGAATGAGACAAGGAGATAGTGGGAATGTTGGCATAAGTTAAAGCACAAATGATAACCCCTAACAGCTGGGTGGAAGCAGGGCAGTTAATGCTTAAATTTGGTGCCTGAATACATTCCCACCCCTTTCTATTAGTTTGGTAGTTTTTTAACTGATGTTCTTCCTGGGCCCACCTAGAGCGGTCCTCAGCAGCTCACAAGGGTTTGGGGGTAATCAGTGTACATCTGGTTGTTCATTAGAGCAAACCACATCAACAAAGTATAAACAGATATTATCAGGGAAGGAAATCTGATCCGCTTGAAGACTGAACTGTCATAGAAATTGTCTTTGTGTGTGGAATGTGTCACAGCACAGATATCTTTGCAATGGGAACCTCCATGCTTTTGGAAATCAGCTCAATTTATGGAGAAGCTTGATCACCAGGAATCTCATTTTAGGCAACCAGAATAAAATATTTTGGCTTCTGATGCTGGGGTGGTGGTGCTGGGATGGAGCTAGGGGCTCTAGTGAGTGCAAAGCTGCTGTTTAGCCAGCCAAGGACAATGACCAGAGATGGCGACGAGGATATTGACTGCATTGTTTAAATAATAATGCAAAGGTAAAAAAAGGAGGAAGATGACAGATCCAAATAAGCAATGTCCAACACACACTTTAGATGCAGTGGGTTTGTGTCTTACTTTGAGTTATGAGAACTCTCAGACTTTCAGACAAGCAAGAGGCCTGGGGATACACATTTCTTCCTCCTGCCCAGTCACATCACCCATTTTATTTTTTTTTTTATTTTTAGATCTTTCATTCTACATTTACTGTTTATTGTGTTTTAACCTGCACAGTCTTAGCCACAAGAAGACTGTGACTTGTCCTTCCCTCAGAATTTCCTCTATTGCCATTAGTTTCCTCAAAGACCCATTTTTCAATTTTTTTTGTATGAAATATTTCCAATGCATTCCAGAAACCAAAAGCAAGTGAGAAATCAGCAGCTTTTCAAACTGTTTCTTTACAACAAGATGGAGAACCCACTGGAAAAGCAGTCAACATCCAAAAATACCTTACACCTACCATTTGTCCAAAACTTTCTTCTCAGGTAGATACCAGAAAGTGTTCCCTTCTCCCACTTAATTATTACTTTAAGACATCCTTTTCCTTCCTTCAATACCAGCAGCCCAGCTCCATCAGCTTTTCAATCTCTTCTGTTGAACCTACCTCAGTAGATCAAATTTTTCTTTATATCTGTGCATCAGATGTTTCCAGACAAAACAGTGTCTGGATGACCAAGTTTCCTGTTTTTTATCCTGTTTTGGCAGCTTCCTTTTGCCTATGTGAGGAAAGAGCATCTGAACCTTTGGTTTAAACATCAACCCTCACAGCAGAGCGCTGCCCATTGCCCTTTCGGGAATGGCCTCTGTACCTTACCAGAACTTTTTGTTTGTTTGAACGACATCTGGGAAAGATAAAATAGGAACTACAAAATCTAGGTAAGGTGTCAGTAGTATAGCTTCCCATGAGCCTTTCTTTTCCCTTTCCCTTTGGTGTCTGGTTTGTGCACAGCTTTACTTTGGGCATTTTCAGTGTTGGTGTATTTTCAGAGAGACATTGACCCCAGGGTACTCACTGGGGAGCATGATTCACCTCTGCCGTCATCTAAATCTTAGCTGTCTGGCTTCTTAGGACAGATCTGCCCCCCTGAAAAAAAAAAAAAAAAAAAAAAAAAAAAAAAGAGACAGGACTGCATTTGGTTTCCAAAGTCTTGATTGCCTGCCTATATGGAGACATGGCTATTTATGGGTGAAATCTAGTCCACATTACATAACCTCAGCTCCAGGGCTTGTTTTCAGGAATTCTTCACCCAGGTGAATAGCTATAACCCCACTGTGTGCATGTTGATTCACTCCTCAGTTCTCTTCTGGAATGAATTCCCTCTGGCAGAAAGCCATGTTGTGTTTCTGGGGACCACTCACTTGAAAAACCTTTTATATTGACAACCAATTTGATTCCCTCATTCTGCATCTCTACAACATACTCAGCCAAGAGCTAACATCAGGGTGGATCTGATGCTGGAGATGTAAAGTTTCCTCCTCATAAGGCTGTTATTGTGGTGTTTTCTAAACATTCCTGGAACTGTTATGTTGGTGCATGGAAGAAGAGGACTTGGACCGTGATAATAAGCTGTGTCCTAGTCAGGTTTGGATTTACTGTTCAAGAACAGAACATCATCTATTCTGGACATGTCAAACTCATACAGCTTTTAAGCATGTCCTGTCTGGACAACTGTGGATATAGATATGGGAAGAAAATCTTGGGGCATGCAAAAATTAATCATGAGATGAAGAGTCATTTGTACTTTTTTTTTGAGAAGCTAACCCAGTATGACTTATGAAAATACATAGATGTCAGAACATCACAGAAACATATGTCCCACTTGCTCCTTGTTTTCTCTGCTAGCATATGCCAGCGAAAAGAAGATTACCTGCTCAGGATTTTTCTATTTGGACTTAATAACCTCATTCCCACTGCTCTGACCTGGCTTCATACTTGGCTGTGATGTCTTATAGGAGTGCTGGATGCAGAGCATGCTGCTGGACTTCCACAAATATTAGAGGTTCACAAAAGCTTTGTGCTTGGTGTTCTTTCTTATGTCTGTGATTCATAGCCATAATGAAGCAACACAAAGACCGAGATGACAAAGTGACTTGTCAATACAAAAATGTCCAAAATGTATTTTATACTCTCGTACATGAATGACATCAATACAGGCAGGGCATCCCTAGGGAGCTCTGCCATATTGACTAAGCCACCAGGAGCTTGGAGTTGAGGTGAGAAGGAGTATTAAATTTTAACTACTCTTTAAATAACATTTTTAAAATCAATAATGTGGGTCCTGAACCCTTTGCTTTCCAATTGCATTTGATTTCATTGTGGATGCCATGAAGATGAAGTTTTACCTGCTCTTTTTTACCCTATTTATCTGGATTCAAGAGAAGCATGTCTTCACTCTTCCAAGGTAAATATCTGCTGATTGTGCCGAGCTTTTAGTGTGTGGTGAGAGGGACAGGGAAAGTACTGAGGCAAAATAATTCTAAGTTGGATAAGAAAACATTTGGCAAAGGCTGACATTTATTTATTGCCCTTGTAATTGGATATGTAGTTCAATTTAACATATAGATGGTGGAGGAAATGGAATTATTTTAAGTCTTCTTTGAATCCATAAATCCTATGTTTTTAATCATATTAAAACTATTCTTTTTGGTCTAAGTGCAAATCAATTCTGTTCATTCAGTGCTTTTGAATGCCAGTAAAGGGAATTCTGAAACTTAATGGGAAAAAATAATTTGCTTCATTTGCCTTAAAACAAGATCTTAAATGAATTACTTCTTGATGTAGAAAGGGAAACCATTTCAGAAAGTGCTAACAATCTGTTTTCTTTCCAAAGCAGCTTTTATGATTGTTTTTCCGAGCATAAATCATTTTTGAATAACCATTTGGTATTTGTAAAATGTTTCAGAAGCTCTTTATTGTTACCTATTGATAAACTTCAGAAATGCCCTGAAACCAAATGCTTTCTTAAAACACAAGAACATGTGTCAGAGATGAAGACAGGCAAAATGCTTTTATTTTCTACGTGTACAACTGGTTTTAAAAACTGACATGTTTTAATAGGTAAAACTAAAAGTATAGGCTCTTCATGTGGTGATATTAAGTACGGCTGAACAACCTGTGATTAAATATAACCTGCTCTCAGGACTGAAATACCCACACAAAAACCAGTGAATTATGTCTCATAGCTCTTCTGTGACTCTGTACCACTTGCCAGTGGCAGACCTGTTTCTGGTGAACAACACTGAGTTCATGCCTTAAAAAGAAGATCTTTCACCTCTGTGTTGCAATCATATTTTCTTGTGGATTGCTATGGAGGTGTGAGGATTACAGTAGGGGAACACTTAGACATGGGTTTAGGTGAATTCAGTGGAACAGTATTGCTCTGTGCTACATGAAGGTTCATTTATTTGTTGTTTAAATAAAACACTGAGTGTCTGACCCTTACAGAAGAATATGACATTTCCTACTGGAAAGCATGAGTCTAACCCTCCCAGCTCCAGTTTTGAAAATGGCCAAAGGAATGAGATTTAAAAAGTGATACATTCTATTTGCCTTTTATTTGAATGCTAGTGTTGGGGGATTTACCAGGAAAGTATTAAAGCCTCCCTTGCAAGGTTATAGTATGATTACTGCATTTGGACTTCTATAAAAAATACTCAACATTGTGAGACTTGTGGAAAAGTTCATAACATTGGAAAGGCACCTATCTCACATATAGGGAAAGGGACAAGGCTAGAGGCTGAGAGTCAGCAAGGTGGGAGCAGAGACAGCCCACAAAAAGGCCTGTGCTCCAGGCAGATGAACATCTTGCACATTCCAGGAGAACAGGAGAATATGCTGGCAGCACTCCTCTAGTGACACTGCCTGTTAGAGCCAGGGTAAGACATTCAGCTGAAGACAATCAGGGAGGCCTCTGTTCTGGAGATGTTAGTCAGAAAGAATATGCAAGGTTTAAATGAAGCCATGTTATAAGGACAGAGAGACATATCCATGCTGATGCCTTGTTTTTGTGAGCCTGTGTAATGTGGTGCTAACAGCCTTTCTAGTGACTGAGAAATGCAATGGAGAGGAGGGATGAAGAGACTGAGATTCCTGCAGAAAGCTGGCACAGATTTATATCTGTGTTTGAGATGGTGGCCCTGGGTGGGATTCATATGGCTGTACGGTATTTCTACATAGCTTTGCATGGGAACAAGTCCACTTCACCTTACTGTACAGTTAGTGGAGAAAAGTACATGTATTTAGGTGACAGTTCATTCCAGGTTTGCACACACATCTAAATTAGCTCAGGTTAACCCAACTCCAAAATGCCTGTTTCTTTATTAAGACAGTGCCTAGCTCAGGTGAAGATATCAAATCCATCTAAAATGAACTATAATACATCCCACTCACTTTGTCATAGTTACAGGTTAAGTAAGACCTGAGCACTGTAGTGTGAGGATGGCAGTGGGACTTTTATTTTCCCAGAGGTAAAAAGGAGAAGAAAAAGAGATGGGGAATAGTGTCAGAACCCAGTGAAACCCTGGCAGGAAGTTGGAGGAGAAGAATGAGAGGGATCCTTTTAAGGGCAAACTCAAAGACCAACCAGGGAAGCAGGGCACGGAGAACAGAAAGTGAAAGAAAAGAAGTGAGTTCAAGACAACCATGTCCAGCTGTACAGGTGCAGCAGGCAGGGCAAGGAAGCTGGGGTTGCAGGGTTGTTTCTGAGATTGGCATAAAGGCAATAATTAAAGCTTTTGTCTAAGTGTTAACAAGAGTGGGGCAGAACACAGATGAAAGGGTATAATGCCAAATCAAAGCAAAGGAACTGAGAAGCCTAACAACTTCAATTTTGGCTGTTAATATTCCCCATGACTACAAGTACAAGGACAGAATTTTGATCAGCTTGTTCAGTGTATTTAGGGCCTATTACGAGAACTATAGAGGAATTGTACCAGCTGAAATATTTCTGCAACAAACACTTGAGTACAAGTACATAGCAGCTTTCTTATTTTGGTACTCTCAGGCTGTGGGAATCATAGGATGAAACCAGATGCATCAGGCCTTTTCTGGTCTCCCCATGAAAAGACTTCCCCAGCTCTGAGAAGACAAATTCACTTTTAAAATAGCCTCAAACACAGACTTCAGAGTGGACTTACCTAAAGAAATAGGCATACTGCCAACCTTGCCTATCCCTGATTGCTTCTTGATGCTCTGTCAAATGATGATGGAGGCAAAACCAGGGTTGGCATATTGTTGGTTCTGCATGAGAAACAACAGTGATTGCTTGGAGCCTGGCTAAAAGCAAAGATGAATCACCTGGTTGCCAGATGTTGTCAGGTTTCTGCTTGAAATCAGTCACAACAATGAGCTTTGACAATCATGTTCTGCTGCTTGAAAACACTAGTTTTGAGACCCCTTCCTGTTTTCTTTTCAGGACAGTCTTTGCAGACAGGGCTGTCAGGGACTTCCATGGTGCCTGGTTTAGGCAGTGCCACAGTTCCATGCACTTAGAGGGCTGAGAGCCACCCCAGCAATGGAAATGGAAATAGGGGTCTGACATTCCCTGGAGTCTCCTTCTTCTACACATATTAATTATTTTAATTATCTATTCAGTGCAATTTTGAACTACATGGTTTGCAGGGCACTGAAGATCAAGGCTCAATTTAAATGCAGAGTAGTATTTTTTTTCTTTCCAGAAAGTGAATTTCACTTCTGTCACCAACAGTGGGATCAAGCATGGAGTAGCTGGGAAGCACCATGTCATGTACAGCATGTCTGGACCATGGTTTTCAAGTAGAAAGGGAATATAAGTTATTGGGCAAAGATGGGGAGGACAGTGGTGCAGACCAGCTAAAATGTTACTTGTCAGAGATACACAAATGGGGAGGTCAAAAAAACTTGACTGGAGTAGGAATGCACATCTACAAAACAAAGTGTTTGACTTTTGCCAAACTGGGAGGGATTTTGGCAGACTGGGAGGTCTGATTTCTCTACTTAAACAGTGACTGACACTCTTCCTGGTCTATGCTAATTTTCCACCAGTGCTGCTGGGGCTGGGGCTGGTGGCTGTTATGCTGGTTCCAGCTTTTAGTAGCAATCTCAGCATCCAGCAGTAGATATTGGCTACCACAGCCCTGCACCACCTCTTTCCTGGATTTCACTGATTTGCAGAACAGAGGCTGGAACAGGGCCCAGCATCTTCACCCTTGAATCATCTTTGAGCTCACGGCAGCTAAGCCAAGGAAGATGAGAAAGGCCAAGCCTGCTTCTCCACTTTTGCACGAACTGGAGTTTTTTTAAACACCTGTGCTTTACTAAATACTCATATTTTTCAGGGATGAAGTTTTGTGGGCTCTCCCACAAACAGATGAACAAGTTGAAGACCTTCAGAATTTACTGAACACCACTGAGGTAAACAGATTCTTCTGTCTCTCTGGTCTCTCTCTCTCTGGGAAGTTATAGAAGAGAACAGAAAGGGGAATGGGAATTGGAAAGGGAAAGGGAAGATAAAAACAATGCCTCCCAACAAATTGTAACGTCTATACCCTAGCAAAAAAGAAGCAATAGAAAATAAGCATCTTATAAGAGGAATTATCAGGCTAATTATAGGTGCTACTCCTGCAAAAGTTTGGAAGTAAAAACATAAGCCAAAAGAAACATAAGCTTTGTCCTTACAGCACACCCATTGCATGTAGCCCTCATTAGAAGACCTAGACACAGGAGCCCCTTTGGTAGCTGCCCATGGGGCAGGTCTGGCCATTGCTGATGATGGGTAAAGAGAACAATAATCATATGTATTACCAAAGTTTCCCATTTATCCCCATTCATTGCTCCTCTGGCCACCTCAGCCATGTTAATCCAGAGTTCCTTAGCTTTTTTTACTCTCAATTCAAAGATTGTCTATGCCAAAGAAAAACTAAACCCGAACTTGTGCTCATCAGTACATACAGCAGGCTAGCCAGGGCAACAGTGACATCCAGCCTGCTTCTTGGATGGGTTTTCCAAACAATGCTGATCCATGTGGTGCTGCTACTACTCTGCCAATAATGTCTGAGATGGCTACACTGAGACTAGCTCAACCATTTGTATAACACCTTGCAGTAACACATGCAGGGGCCAAATGTTTTACCATTTATTGCTCCAAAGTCTTGATCAAAAAGCATGGACGAGTTTTCTGTATGATTTTGCAGACACATTCTCTCTGAGAAATTAGGTCAACAGCTGACACCTGATACATGCCTGAAAACATGATGCCCTGAGTTGGATACAATATTCCTGGTGCAACTGCACCAGGAAGAAAACAAAATAAACCCTACTGTTTGGTGACTCCATTCTGTATGATGCCATAAAAATGCATCCAAGAATTATGCTAATTTTTTTCACACTCTACTTTTATGCCTTATTTTCTCTAACTGTCACCCCTAGATCTTTTTGTATTATTAGCTCTACAGTTTCAGTCTTTTATTGAATATGTTGGCTTCAGATTTCATTATTGTAAAATATTTAATTTTACCAAGAAGAATCTCATTTTCTTATTTTCCTCCCGTTTCTAGTCTCTGTATTGCTGCTTCAACTTGACTTATATTCAAACCCCTTCTGGCATTTATTTCCTCCCTGATCAAAGTCATCAGAGAATACAATAACTACAAAGACTGGTCTGATCTTCATTAATTCTCAAAATACCCTCAGGGAAAATAACTCTCAGTAGACTTGAAAACATGTAACATAATAACAACCTAAATATATCTATTATACTAGAAATACTATCTCAGCAAAGGTTATGTTCCCGTCTTTGTTCTTGATTTATGAATTTATGTGCAGAAGTCATTATAAACCTTTCTTAAATACACACATTTCATTTCCAGCAGTAGCAGAATGCTATAACACATAACAGCCAACATTAAACTGCTTGTTACGAAGGGTCTCTTAAACTGAAAACATATGCTTTGATTATTTTCAAAATGCTTATTAAATGTTAGTAAGAATATTTTTTCTTTCCTCAGTTAAAAAAAAATGAAATGTTTTTTGAAAATTTGTAGGTCATTCTCTGGCAACCTGTTATGGTTGAAAACATCAAGAAGGACCAAGAAGTCCATTTCTATGTCAGGGCATCCAACATAAATAGCACAAAAGCTCAGTTAAGGCAACTGGCCATCCAACACAAGTATGTATTTTTTATTTGTTGTCATGAATGTTTTTGTAAAGTTGTTTGTCATTTATTTAAGAGGATGTTGTTCTTTTCCTTTGTTATTCAGAGTCTTGATAGGAGATGTTCAAGGATTTATTGAAAAACAGACTGTCAATGACACAGTCAACCCACGCAGATCTTCTTCTTATTATGAAAACTACCACTCAATGAAAGAAGTAAGATATTTTTATTGTAAGCATCTGTAGATTCAGAGGGTGAAATTTGTCTCATGATTGAGAATGGAGATAAAGGGAAAGAAAACATCAATAGGTAATAATTATCATTGTATTACTCAACAATTTAGACTTTTATTTCTTGTAATGCTTTCATAGAGAAAGAAATAAGCACCAGACAAAATCTCTAATACATGTATTGCCTCAAACTGCCATTCAAAGTCAAGAGAGAAGAAAAATGAAGACACAAAACAAACATGTAAATATTTGAAACATGAAATTAATAATAATTTTACCAAATAGAACTAAAGAGGAATTTCAGGCCTATACTTGGACAATGTTGTGACTGTATCTGACTGTTTGTTTTAAGAGAAATTAGAGTCAGGCAAGTGGCAAGTGGGCTGAATTATCCATTTTTCTTTCCCATCAGGTAAAGAGGCAGGATTTTGGGAGGTAGAATGAATTTAAGTTACTTTCAGGGATGAAGGAAAACAACAGAGTATCTATATACTAACTTCACCCTTGCAGATATACCATTGGATGGAAGAAGTAGTCAACATCCACTCTGATCTCCTACAGAAAATATATATTGGATCATCATACGAAAAGCGACCGCTTTATGTCCTGAAGGTACAGCTGTGACTTAGTGCAAAAACTTGCCAAGTAATAATGCAAGCAAGTGATATGGCTTGGCCAGAACTTAAAAGCTTCCTTAAATCTGTACTTACATGCATATTTTTTGTGCTTTTAGAAGTTTCTAAAGTTGTTTTACTAAGGTGCATTACAGTTGCGAATGCATTGGATGACATCAAGTTCCTTTTTGGGTCACATTTGGCCATCATCCAAAGGCATGAAATACTGGCACAGTGGATACCCTCCTCTGCTGACTATGAAGCCAATCTAGTTTGCTGCCCTGCATAGCTGATGACAGACGCTCTTGACCTCAGGTCTTGCTGTAATCTTGGTGTCTGTTAGGACCTTGCAAGCAGACTGAATGTGGCTGTCTGCCTGCATGTGAACATAATTGGTGACTGCATCCTGGCCCAGGATCACTATGAGCTCTCCCTACAAGACAGACGCTTCTTCTTCCATCTTAGTTACCTTTTCATTTCTGCTTTACAATGGTGACATTTTAATGCAATTTCTCTTTTGTCAGATTTCTAAAAGCCAGGAAAAATCCAAAAATGCCATATGGATTGACTGTGGTATCCACGCTAGAGAATGGATTTCTCCTGCTTTTTGCCTGTGGTTCATAGGCCATGTGAGTAGATAATCACATCTGATTACTGTTGTCAAAGCAAAGCAAAAAATCCTGATGCCATTTACCTTTGTCCAATTGCACTCTAAGCTCCGTAAAACCTTAATCCATTTACTTTCACAACACCAGCACATGAGATTTGTGTCTAAGCTGCATACATAACAGTGAGTGTGTGTGTATGTGTGTGTGTGTGTGTGTGTCAGTAGATAGGAGGGTGTGTGTGTGAGAGAGAGACACAAAGTCACAGGGATTGAATGCAGATGAGCTCAAATGTACTTTCAAGTATGAAAAAAACTTATGCAGAAAATTCAACAGAGATGTTTATAATTATGAATGGTCAGGGAAGGAGAGGCCATGCCAGCAAAAGCAAATTTTGATAATCTGTCTTTGTTGCCACGTGGATTCAAGGAATGGTCGTGGCTCTGGGTCATGCAGCACACAGTGGTTAAGGTCCATATTACTGCATCTGGCACTGCCTGGAGCGGATCAGAAGACATCCAGAGTGAGCTCAAGCTCTTCTAGAACTCTTGGCTCTCTCCCTACATGCCTTTCTAGAGTAATAGGTACCCCACACTTGGCTACTCTAGGCATGGCATAGCTCAACACCAGCATGCACACCAGCAATCTCTACTTATCACTTGCTGTGATGCGTCACCTGCTGCTACTGCTCCTCCTGCCTCTATGTTTTTTATTTGTGCTCCTGCTTCTTTCTGGATCTGCCTCATGCAGAGAATAAAGCCACACAAGCCACCTTCTTGCCCTGCTAGAGATACCCTCATTTCAGACCTCCAGAACATGACCAACAACAGCTAGCCATGCACATAGTTCATGGGAACCACAAAATCACTGATGGGATGAGCCTGTAGAACAGTCTTAGATAGACCAGTCTCAATGTGCAGCTGCAGACCAATGGTCACATCCATCTTTATACCTTTGATATCTATACTGCTCAGGATAGTAAACAAAAGTACACCAAAAGATACAATATCTACAGTTTGCACCTGGATTGTAACATACATTGCCTTAGTCTTGTTGAACCTAAGGCATCTCTGCTCTACTTTTTATGCTGAGCTTCTGGTCCAGTTCCTGGTATGGGCCAGGAAAAGGCTCCTAAGGCCTTTCTGGCCCAGACAAGGTTGTTCATCTTGCTCAGTTAATATTCTGAGATATTATTTATTGTTACTTTTTTACAAAAGCAAAGTTCACAGTAAAAATAAGCTAGATGAGATTGAGACTTCACAATCACCAGTACTGTAGTCAAAAAAACAACATAGATGAGTCCTTGAAACATAAATTATGGTTTGGTTGTGATGGAACTAAATAATGTAATGTTAATAATAATAATAATAATACTAAAGGGTCACAACTATAAAGCCTAAATAACTATAACAGTTGAAAGGATATTACAGGAGTTAGGGACAGATACAGCTAAATGTACCTTGTGACACACTGATAATCCCAGCCTTCAAGGTTCCATTTGAGAGAAATGCATTTGCCCTTTTCATGCTGCTCCAAATAATTACCAGCTGTGCTGTCACTTTGCCAGTGACATGTCCCTGCAGCATTTTTCAGAAGTAACAAGCTGAACATTTAGGTTCTCCATACCTTTGATCTAATTTATGTGTTTTAAATTAAAATTTTATTTCGATATCACTCCATGAAGTAACATTTTAAAATCTGACATTAATACAAATCTGCACACACACATTAAACCCACCATCTCTCTCTAGCAAATTCTAGGCATTATTTACAATGGGTCCACTCTTTATCATTTAATTTTGTCATTAAGACTGTAGAAAGATTGACAGTTCTCATTTAGTCAAAAGAAGTCCATTGCCTTAGGAAAATAGGGAAAAACTGAAAGAAAATTGTTTAAGTAAGGCATAAAGAAAAAAAAAAGAAGAAAATATATGATTAAGGACTTAGTCTATTCTAATAGTAACAAAACCACTTATCTAGGTTAAAATTTATTCCTGCATCATGGACCAACAACCAGGTTAGGTATCACTAGAGCCTTCAAAATAAACTGTGAGGCAAAATTAGCAATGTAGATCTTACTGGCTCTTGTCATACAATTGCATTAAACTTACGATGCAACCGGAGAAATAACGTTATATACAGAAGCCATTTAAAATGTTACTTGTTTTTTTCAAGCTTGCTATATTTTGTGCTACTTTTGTGGTATTTTGGGTATGGGTGGGAGGGAGGGTTCCTATTATTTATACAAGCAGCAAAAGCTCAAACTTTCCTATTAATAGGCTTCAATTCTATCTCATGACCACCCATTAACACTAAAGGACTGGAGTGTATCTGACTGACTGTATCAGTTCGATTCCTACCCTCTCCATGGCAGTTCTAAGCAAAGAGCTGCTTTGCGATTCAGCAATTTCCATGATGTGATGTGCTTTATCAGGAGGTAGACTTGTCTGATAATTGCACAATTATTTTACATGTGCCACTAGGTGCCTTTCTAGGAATTTAAGAAAAACACTATTATGAATGCTTTTAAAAAGTTTCCCCTGTGCTTTATAGGCGATCCATGTGCGTGAAAGAGACCCCACCATGACAATGCTTCTGGAGCACTTTGATTTCTACGTCATGCCTGTGATGAATGTGGATGGCTATGAGTACACGTGGAGCCATCCCTCTGTATGTAGACCTTTTTTGACAGTTTGTGCAATGTACTGATTTGCTATTTATGGGTACTATCACTGTGCATGCTTAGAGCATCATTTTCATCCTGGAACTGCACACCCCCTACTCCAAAACTGTGCTTGGAATTTCTGCATTTTTGCCCTATTTAAATCACAACAAATACTGCAACTATTTGACATTTTATCCACAGTACCTTTGTGTCTTCTAATCTGCTAGAAATGCATTTGGAAATGACAGAATCTCATCCTGGTATTTTAATACTTCCAGATGTCAGGAAACACCTGTGTCAGTCTTCAGAAGCAAGGTTATAAATACTGGCACAATCCAGCACAAGCTGGAGAGTGTCCTGCATCACCTACAGCACAGCCAGTAACTCACTCCTTACTCCTGCAAGACAGCCCTCTTCTCTGAGTACTTTTTCTTTGAGATAAATGAAGGTACAACAGGTACCTTTTGTCAGAGTTTTATTTGTTGGCTGGAAATCTGAAGCTGTTGAGATGGTTGATTTTTTAAATCCTTCACTTAAGTTATAAAAAAAAGAAAATCTCCTCCTCCACTCTTACTGTTTTAATCTTCAACACAGCTTGGCTCACACTTGTATAACTACGCACCATCACCTCAACAGCTGCACACCAAATTTCCAACTTCCCATGTGTTGGTAGCAATGCCTACAGGAAGGTTGGACTTGAGCTCTTAAACTCACATACCTGGCCAAACTGTAAAGTCTTCTCCCCTCCTTCCACAGTCCAAATCACACTGAAATGAGACCAGACATGACCACTTCTTATCCTACCCAACATTTCCTTTTATCATCCAGCCTTGCTGGCAAACAGATTGTGGTTTTAGAGTCTTCTTTGGTTTTCACTGGCACATGACTGTAGAGGCACAAGTGGGAAGTCACAGTTAACTAACCAGGGAGATGGTGCATTGATTTTTTCAGCTTTTTTTCCTGAACATGGCTTGTGTATCTCTCTCATTAGAATCGCCTGTGGAGAAAAAGCCGCTCAAAGCATGGCAACAGCATGTGCATTGGTACTGACATGAACAGGAATTTTGATGCGCACTGGTGTGGTAGGACATAATTTTCTTCCTATTGTATCCCTGCCTCACTTTTAGCCTTTAAAATTTTTTATTTTGAGAACGTTTTCATTTACTATTTCACAAAGTTAATATAAAGACAAATGCAGCTAAGTATGTGTTACGAACCAGTGAAAAGTTTCCCAGCTTTAGATACTTTTTGTTGGGACTCTGGATTTTTTTCTCCCCAGATGACACACCAGGGAATAGCCTCTTCCCAGCACAACAGAGATCCGGGCTTCTGGATCCTGCCCCTTGCATCGTACCATTATACACTCGTGGAGGCTGTTGGTGGGAAGAGGGAAGAGATGGCCCTTGCCATGTCAGCCAAGGCCTGTTGCACTATCCAGTTGAGTAGGTGCTCCACCATGGTGCACAAACTGACCACCTCAGTCATTCTTCCACAATGCCTAGCAGACTAAGATTTTTTTGGTCTTAGTGTTTCTTGTGAAGGCTATATCACATTTACTTACTCCAGGCACTTTAGTAGTTAACAAGTTTTTAATAGTCTGCAGAATAGCTTAAATGTTACCTTACAGATCAGATCTGACTTCACTCAGTGCTGACACTAATGTCCTATATGGTTTTCAGTCAGTTTAGTCCATTGCTAAACCGTCCATGGCTACTATAGGAAAATATGCATTTTTTCACTAAACACTAAAAATCCCAACTGCTTCCAGAAAGTTATTTGGTCTTACTCAGAAGATAGCAGAAGTGGTAAATCCTAGTCATCTTCTTTATAACTTGTTATGGTGTTTTCCTAAAAACTTTTGACTTGTATTTCTTCAGCTCCCCATTGCGAGCTTGCTTTCCCCCAAGATTAAATAATCACTTAGAATTGCCCTTTTCCTGTAGTTCTAGGTTTTAAGATGGGATCTCACAATCATGTGGTGATCTTAAATTAAGCATTCTCTCTTCTTAGATTTTTTTATCTGTTCTTTGAACAATGTTTCTTCTACCTTCTCCAATTGTTTCCGAGAGCGTAGTGGATGAGAAATCCTAGTAGGTTTGCACAGATTTCTACAAGCATTCAAGTTCTTTCCATAGTATGGCAGAATCCATGATGTCTTTTGTATTTGCATCACTCTCTGCTCTTTTATTACATAAACAGAAATGCAGAGGGAAAGAAGTAAAAACTGTGCACCTTTTTTGTTACAGGTCAAGGAGCATCTCCTTATGAATGTCAGGAGACGTACTGTGGACCCTACCCAGAGTCCGAGCCTGAAGTGAAAGCAGTGGCTCGCTTTGTCAGAGACCACAAAAGCACCATTAAAGCCTACATAACCATGCACTCTTACTCCCAGTTGGTATTGTTTCCATATTCTTACACTATGAACAGAAGCAAAGACCATGATGAGCTGGTAAGTCTTCCAAGCTCCTAAAGTTTCACACTTATTACAGAACTACTTACCCTGCTTGGTTAGCCTTGTAGTGAGGGAGTCACAGGGTTCTGAGGATCAAGAATTAGAAAATGAGATTTTTCTTGATGCTCTTAACAAATTAATTTGGGCTAGTCTAGTAGTGTGTAAATCAGCAATCTGCTTCTGAAGACTATGGAAAAAAGAAAATATTTATTCCAGATTGATAACACATCACCAACACCTGATATGTTGAAGCTGCTGTTAAAAGAGCAGTCACATTGTTTTGGACACCTCGAAAACACATATATGTGCAAATTCCTCATTATGTTATACGGTTTACACAAATTCTGAAATTACTTGGGTGTGTAACTCTGAAAAACACCCTTCACATACCTAAGCAATGAGGTGTTCTGGCAGACCCTTGCTACTTTTATTATGGTATTTGCTAGGGATACTTCTTAAGGTAGTCTTAATGGTAGGATGGAAAACATACCCTGCTTATGTAGAATTTTACTTTCTTGAGCCACCAAATCACAGAGTAAAAAGTCACCCTGAGGACAGACTGCATTCAAAGCAGAAAAAGTAGCTGCTGTTTTTTCTCACTAATGATAAAACTCTGGGTTTGTCTGGATGTGGAAAAAATATCCAGGCTAAACTGAGATATGTTCATACAGAGTAATCAAGCCATAGGAGCAGGTGGACAGCTTAGTTATATTCTTCTTATGCAAAGATGTCAAAATCCCCAGAGCAAGGGATTCCCTCTCCTGTACTTCCTAGCCTCTTTCAGTGTTTCCTAAGCTCCAAGTGCGGAGGCAATGAATTCTGCTATTTGCAGCAAGGGCTTCTGCCTCAAAGTAAGAAAGGAGCAGAAATCATGGAAAGGCGACCAGAAAGCAGGTGACAGGTTTTGGGATTTGCCATCTGGGAAACTAGTGCATGTCTGAGGTGGACAGGTAATTTCATACACTGACAGGTAATTCCATGTATGACATAAGGACAGACAGTAGGAGAGTTTATAGATGATTGACATTTGCACACACTGCTGTCGTTTTGATTGCTTTTCAGCGTCAGCATCTACTGTGTCACTTAACATATTTTATTTTTTAAAATAATATTTTAAAAAAACATTTTATTTTTTAAAAGAAGCGTTTTATACATAAAAGAACTGTAAAAAGTACACAAGAAAGCATCCCACTTCAAAATCCCATACAGTCCAATACAGCATATCCATTGGTAACTAGTGCCAGTGTGTTCAGAAGACATGAAAAAAAAAAGCAGTAATGTAAATATTTAACAAACTAACTCCTAATAACATATATATTCTGTGATGTCTTGGTTACTGCTTAATTTCCTGAAACAAACTGTTTTAAATACCACAATTTAAAAAGTGCAGTTGTGAGTAAACAGTAATAATGCATTTGTGACTCTTTCCCTGAGAAGTAGAAAGAGATGCCCTAATTCTGGGTATTTAAGTCTTCTTCATGGCTTAAGAGTAGAGTTCTCTCAACTAAAATATTTTCCTGCCGTTTTTCTCAATACCATATAAATTGTCAGTGACTTAAATACTGCAGCAGAAAAGAAAAAATATGAGACAAATGAGAACAAGTGGTTTGACAGCAGTTTACTGCTATCTATATTTTTTATCTGTCTACAGCAGAAATGCAATCTGCAGCATGGGCATATGCTGAAAATTTTTACCGCATTATGTGGGTTTTCTAGAACTTTTTAATAAGAGTATTTAACTAATGCAAGATTCAGAGCACAGTGTAAATAAATTCTAACTGAATACATATTAACTATTATCACAGGGCCTTAAAGTTAATAAAGTTTTGTTTCATTTCAGGACAGCTTGGCAAAGAAAGCAGTTAAAGCTATAAGAAGGACAACAAAGCAAACTTATAGACCTGGTCCTGGTGCACAAACGATCTGTAAGTATGACTTCCAAGGTATGACAGTATGTCCTTGCTGGCGTCAGAAGACAGCTTTTGAAGACTGAAGTTCTGGCTTCAGGCAATTTATCTGTTTTCCCTTCTTCACATAGATTTAGCTCCTGGAGGGTCTGACGACTGGGCTTATGATCTTGGTATTAAATATTCTTTTACCTTTGAGCTACGAGACACGGGAACTTATGGATTTTTGCTTCCTTCTCAAGAAATTAAGCCAACTTGCTTAGAAGCACTTTCTGCCGTGAAAGAGATAGCTAAACATGTTCTCCAAAATTTGTGATGTTGAATATAATTTATTCCAGCATTACTGCACTTAGTTATAAAAGTAAGAAAAAAAGCTTGCTGCTTTATTGAAATTACTTCCACATAAAAATGGGGAAAAAAAAAAAAAAAAAAAGGAATGACTGCAACCCCTATATTTTAAGATACATCAGTTGTTTTCAACCATACCTATATACCTATACCTGCAACGGTAGCTCAGTGCACCACAGATATATATAGAGAGAACGCTCTGTAAGAGGAAAATAACACAGATGTATCACTAGATAGTGGGAATTTCAGGTGATGTAGCCTCAAATGGGCCTCTGACCTACATGTGTCATATAGGGCAGACTCCATCCATAGAAGGGGTTCCTCCATTTCGGTCACTTGAGCTATTAAAGGATTTCGTTCCCAGAAAACAACTCTACTTCTGGTTTCTGCTCTCAAATAAAAAAGCATGTTCACATGAGAACTTCTTGTTGCACGTTTTGATAAAGGCAAAGACACACAGGTGGCCAAACCACCAACATGCACCTCCACCACAATTAGCCAAGTTCATTTATGCTGCAGCCAAGGGTTTGTGCATCAAAACATTGGCCTCTAGGCTTTATATGATAAGACCCTTATAAGGTGATCGGACAAGGGGCAATGGTTTTAAACCGAAACAGGTCAGGTTGAGATTAAGGAATAAGTTTTTCACAATGCAGGTGGTGTGGCACTGGCACAGGTTGCCCACAGAGGTGGTGGATGCCCATCCCTGGAAAAATTGAAAAGCAGGTTGGATGAGGCTCTGAGCAACCTGGATAACAGAAGATCACAGAATTACAAAATCAGTAAGGTTGGAAAAGATCTGAGATCATCGAATCCAATCTATAACCAAACACCACCACCATGTCAAACAGACCATGGCACTAAGTGCCGCATCCAGTCTGTCCTTAAACACCTACAGGGATGGTGACTCCACCACCTCCCTGAGCAGTCCATTTCAATATCTAATCGCCCCTTCTGTGGAGAAATTCCTCCTAATGTCTAACCTAAACCTCCCCGAAGCAGTTTAAAGCCATGTACTCTTGTCCTGTCGCCTGGGAGAAGAGACCGACCCGCACCTAGCTACAACCTCCTTTCAGGCAGCTGTAGAGAGCGATAAGTCCCTCTGAACCTCCTTTTCTCCAGGTTAAACAACCCCAGCCTACACAGCTAATCCCCTCACCACTCGAGCTCCAGGCCCTTAACCAGCTCCGTCGCCTCCTCCTGAGGCGGAGCCGGCCACTTCCCCCTCCCTCCCCCAAGATGGCGGCACCGCCGCTTCCGCCCTTCCCGCCGCCTCCATCGTCATCGGCGTCACCGTCACCGCCGTCGCCATCGTCATCACATCGTCATCGCCGGCGGCGGCGGCGGCGCGGGCGGCGCGGGGCCCGCGGGGCAGGGCGCGCGGGGGCGGTGGCGGCGGCGGCGCTCCCTCGGCGGCTGTCCCGGCGCGCGGGGCGGGAGCGGCGGGTCCGCGGGGGCGCGCGCCGCTCCGCGCGCTCCTCCCCCTCCTGCCCGCGCCGCTCCGCGCCCAGGCCCGGGAGGACGGACCCCCCCCTCGCCCCCTCCCACCCTCTCCGCCCCGGGCGGCGGCGGAGGAGGCGGCGGGGAGCGGCGCGGCAGCGCAAGGAGCAGGTGAGTGCGGCGGAGCGGCCGCGGGCGCGGAAGGTGGGGCGGGGAGGCGGGACGGGCCCCCGCGCACCTTTCCCTCTCGGCCGGGCCTGGCGCGGGGCCGCCGGGCCTCGGCGGCGTTCGGCCCGCGGAGCGCGGCGGCGGGGAAGGGCCGCGCTCCCGCCCAGCGCCCTGCGCCGCCTCGGGTCGGGCCCGGGGGCTCCCCTGGAGCGGCGGCGGCGGTGGGTGCCCGGCGGAGCCATCCCACCCTGTGCCTGGACCGCCGTCCCGCCGGCCGGGGCCGTGCTGCAGCCTCCTTCCTACGTACTCGGATCTTCCCTGTTCGTGGTTTGGTTAGTTTGGGGTTGTTTTTTTTTTTTTTTCCCCACTTCAGTAGGGCTCTTCTCCTACTTTCTGGCAGTAAAGTAGTTTCTGTTTTATACGCTCGAGAGGGACTACTAGTTTCGCTCGTATAAATTCCCCCATTACCATTCCTTCAGGTAGCGGCTACGGCTAACTCCCATCCCTTCCAGAACCTGTAGCCTGGGCGTTTTGAGTTTGTGTGTTAGGGATGGTCTTCTTAGGTCCTCACCTTTAACTTCTCAATGGATTCTCACTCCACCGTTGATTTCTTATCAACCTTCTGCAAGAATGTTTGAGGGACAGGTTTTTGGCATGTAGTGGGTTAGCAGCCAGGACTTTGAGGGATCTTGTGCCGGTGGTGAAGCACCCACGGTGCTTCTGTGCAGACGGGAGTGGACAAACTCGGCCCATGAACCATGTATCTGAAAACTGTGGCTCTATGTGGCTGTGCCCGAGATCATGCACACTGCTGCTCAGCATGTTTGCTGAGAGTGACAACTTGCTAATGTGGTGATCCAGCTCACAGACTGGAGGTAACACATATCCAGCAAGCTTCATGTGAAAACTGAGTGAACTTGGACCTGTCCGCACCAGTCTGCGTAGACTGTCTCTTAGTCAGGGGAAACATCTTTGAATATAAGGACTTTGTTAGACGTGGAACACTATATACTTTCTAATGTCATACTAGGGCCTGATATTTTTATTCATTCACTTGTAGAAGGCCAACCATGATGTTATACTTGTGCAAACATACTTAGCAGTTGCTTGTCTCTACTAATGGAGAAATATCATATGTTAAATTAGGGGAACAGGTTCAAGGTAATATGGTGATGAGTTATCAGCAAGGAGTTGTTACAGTAGGTCTAGAATGCCAGTTTTCTGTCAAACAGGCTTTGTATGAGTTTCTCGGAAGGTTCGATATGAACATGTTTTATCATTTTTAGTATTTTAGGCAGTAAACCTGTGGAGCTCCTTCAAATATCACTGTTTTATTAGTATTGTGACATGGAAACATTAACATTGTAATAGGAATCAAAACCTTTTCAGGTAAAAACTCTTCATTTTGAAAAGTTCAGGGAACCATTCTCAAAGCTGTTATTAAGTTTTCAACACATACTTGGTTTATTATAGAGTGTTATAATCAGCTTGTATTTGAACTTCTGTAGGACTTAATTTTGCTTGTTATTTTAAAAGGCATATTATTTATCTCTTCACAGGTAGGATTTTCTAAAGTGACATAATGTTTAGCTTGTGTGTGGTGTGTGCATGCACAGACATTGACATGCTTACAAGTGATGTCTTGGACTTCTTAAAGAGAATTTATCTCTTTTTTTTTTTTTTAATTTTGCTTTTGCTCTGCTGCATCTCAGTTTCTAGTTTTCTTGTAGAATCCTTCAGGATTCATTTTTGCAGGGGGCTAGATTAGTTTTTTCTAATGGAAAAGTAGGTGTTTCAGATGTCTCTTGATTGTGGCTTATGTAATATCACACTAATATTGAAGAAAAATCTTAAGCATGCTTGACACCAAAATGTAGAAGTGCTAATAATAAAAATATAACATTTCAGTGAATACTGTGTCAGTCACATCACGCTTCATTGATTTCGGTTCCTTGGTTAGAGCCTACTAGGTGCACTCATTTCTCTCAAGTCTGTCTACATTTTAGGTTTATTCATGTAAGTAATACTCTGAAATATATTTTCCTTCAAATGGTAGTATAATTAATGTTATTAACTGATTGTTTCTCAGTCTGGGGTAGTTACTCTTTTTAAGGAGTAACTTTTTAAAGAGTAACACACCATCTGTGTGTAAGTGATCATAGTGCTAAAATATTTCTAATTTATTGCTACAGGTTATCATGGATCTTGTTTATGTATGGAAAAGTGATACTTTACAGTTAAAATCTTAGCTATAGAATTTATTTTAGGAGGATGAAATTAAACTCACTCAGTGGTAGTAAGCTGTTTCAGAAGCTGCAGATACTTCAGTGCCTCTAAGTAGATTTGGCAATTAATGTCATGTACCTGAAGTGCATAATTTTCAACTTAGACATTTTTTAAATTTTTTTTTTAATCATAATAGTAATTATTTGAAATGTTGAGAAGTCTCAAGGCTCGGTCCACACTGATACTCAGTGCTGTCTAATCCATGTGAATGTTTGATAAGGAGATGGTAATCCAGAGGCAGACATTTGATGGAAAGTCACTGCACTGGCTATCAGTGTGGGATTGATAGCAGGACTGTGATCATCAGTGGTAAAACAACGTAAGGTGAAAATGCGTGAGAACTGAGCAAGTTACGGCAATCTTTATGGGATGTTCCATTTAAAGTGTTCTTGACTGTCCATTAATGTGCTGACTGAGAAATTTGGAAAATTGGAAAATTTGGAAATTTTTTCCCCTCACAATACTTGTTTGTGAGCAAAGAAGCTTGTCAGAAACACAAAAACTGTCATTATACATCTGAAATTTTCAATATTGTTTTAATAGTCCATTTATTTTTCCAACTTGCTTGGTTTTCAAAGAATGAAAATGCATCTGCATTTTCAGATGCAGTCTCTCAAATGCAATGTTTGACGTAGTGAAAATTCCTCAGTTTGCCTCTGTCTGGCCTCTAATCTTGCAGCCTTTGGTAACAGTTATATTCACTTAATGGTGAAATGTCTTGCAGTTCTTGTTGCATGAGTGAGGTTCTCATGTGATATGTGCATACAGAAAGGAATATGCTGTGCACTCACAGCATGCTGGTTTTGTTTGCTTAGAGTAGTCTATCATAAAATATCCCTTCTGTTAATAAAATATGTTGTTAATTGCAAACTGGTGGATATGGGCCAGAATAGAAGAACAAAATTGGCACAATGCTACCAGAAATAGTATGTTTTTTCATTTCTCATTCAAGTCGTGTTTTGTTTGTTTGTTTGTTTTAAATAGGAGATTTTACAAATCTTAGAAGATTGAGGGTTGGATGGTATTCTTCTTAATTTCCTTATGGGAAATTATTGTCCAAATATGGGGAAGAATGCAGTTGGAATTAAATTATCTGTTCAGTTACGATGATGTTGCCCCCTTCATCCTGTTCATGCTTATAACAATCCTTTTAAGCCTAGTCATCATCATAACTTCCTATAGAAGTTAATTCCAAAAAGGAAGTATATGCTGAGTAAAAAGTAACATTCCAAACAAAAGTTTTGCCTCTGTTTCTTTGAAAATCAAAGTACATTCCAATGGAGAGGCAAAATGAATGTAATTTTTCTGTATACTACTACCGTGTCAGTGTGAACTGTACTTACGTATTAGATGCACTCATCTGTCCTTGTGTTGAATGCTCTCCTTATACCATTGCCAGTGTCATTTTTCTAACCCTTTTTATTTCAGATATGGCTCTTTTAACTGTAAATATTTAAACTAAATTCAGTAGTTGTTATATGATTGTCTTATTAAAAATGCTTTTGCATGTGTCAGTTGATTTTTATATCTTCTACTAAAGGGTGTGGCTGGGTGAGACTGTAGAAATTTAGTAGGTTTATTCCTGAAATTCAGTGAGAATCCTGAAATGGAAAGGTGCTCAGCTAGGTGAGACATGGTGTTGTTTTGCTTTCTAACTTTAATGGTTTATCCTGTCAGACTTTAAAACTACTGCTGCACATTGAGCTGTCCACAATGACTCCTAATTATTTTTCTCAGAAGACTGGACTAATTTGATCTCATCAAATATTTAGATAAAATCATTTCTCCTTGTGTGCATTGCATTATATTTATTTGCATTTCATCTGCTGTTGTATTACTCGATTCTCTAACTCAGATCTTCCTGGAAATCTCTGTTCTCCACAGTTTTTACTAACCCAAATAATTTCATACTACTGGCAAATTCTACTGTTTGACTGTCTGCTTCCACTAATTGATGTTAACCATTGTTTTTAATGTTTGGTATATACCATATGGTTAACTTTCACTCTCCCTGAGCATCTTGGTTAATGTCTTGATTATCTGAACCTTACTTATGAGATAAAATTCTTCAGATAATCAGAGGCTTGGAGAAGTAGTCAGTGGAGGAGAGCTCTACTGAGAAACCTCAAGTTCGTGGTGTAAGCTTGCTTTCTTCTGTTGTTTATAAAGGAGCTAAAGTGCTTAGCAGGAGCTTCAGCACAGCATTCTGTTTGTAGAAAGTGCACAGGTGTCAGGATCCTAAGGAAGTATTGTCATGGAAGGAACTGTAGGGTTCAGATAATGAAGTGTCCATGTTTATGCATTGTAATATTTTTTTTCCTGTGAAATGTAACCTTGCAATCTGAATACTGTGGGGACATACTGCTGATCAGATGGTAAAAATGTGTATTAGTCAACTCTGGGTGGATGTTAGTTTAAATTTGTATTATTCTGGCTCTATGTATGAACTTTTTGACATTTGTAATCTATTAGCGTATAAGAAATTAGCTTAAGAGTGTGCGTGTGTTCTAAATGCAGTGACGCATGAATAGGAGCAGAAGGGTAGGAAGATTAGTGTTTGGCTAATCATGCTCTGCTGACTAATGAGAGTGATGGCACTTTGCAGTTCAACAAAGAGGTGGTTTTCTGAGCTGTATATAAATTGTCCAGCACCTGACAGATGTTCCCAAATTGATTTTATTTCTGTTTAGATCAAGTAGCATGTAAAGAATGGACAATAGATGTTGGGGCCCATTCTGCCCTTTATATACAACCTGTTTCTAGTGCTAAATGTGTATCTTCCTTTTTTTTTTTTAAATGTTTTCCTTTCTATAAATAACTCCTTTTCTCAGGTAAGATAAATTGTGACTTCTTGTTTATCAAAGTTATGCTATATTTCCTTTAAAATCTGTTTTTCGTAATGAAAAGGAGCTAGTTCTTGAAAAGCTTAAGAAGTGTATCACTGTTGTGGAGCTTTTTATTTTTTTCCTAAACTCATGTGGTTCCAAATAGTTGTGGGAATCAAACCAATAGCAAACACAGACAGTGTTTGGTATCAAGGTGATTTTCAGTAGGTTGTCATACACAACAAAGGAGGGAAAATGGAGCTCTAATTTTTGGAAATGTGTTTCAAAAGTGGGAGACATTTTTAGTGGTTGGAACTGGTTTCTGAGAGGCTGGTGAAATAACATTAAAGGTTCTATTCACTTTAAGTCACTTGAGTTCATGCCCCAAAAATACATGATGAAAGAAAGCATCTGTCCTGTGTGGTGTTGGCTGCCTAAATGCATAATGTGTCTTGTGATCTTTCCCAAGGGAAAGCTGAAGAATACATATCAGATCATAAAATAAAAGGAAAAATTATCATTACTGGTGTTCAGCTGACTAGTTCAAATCAGAGGCATTCCTTGTTATTAGATACATTTCACTCATTTATGACTTCTTTTTCTTTCTTCATCACCTCTGCAGCAACTCTTACAACGTATATCCATACTATTTTATTCATGTGAGTTCAGTGTCAATGGCCCCAAACTGAAGGATTTTACAGTTTTGCTTTTTTTTTTGGTTGAAGTAGTACAAAATGTCAAAAATTAGAAGGAAGGTCACAGTGGAAAATACCAAGACCATATCCGATAGCACATCCCGAAGACCCAGTGTGTTTGAAAGGCTTGGACCCAGCACTGGAAGTACTGCAGAGGTGAGTTGTAAAAGTGTTCTTCTTTTCCTCCCCACCCCAGCATCTTCTTTTTCAGGATTTGTGTGGTGGGAAAGAGTAGCTCACAAGTACCAAATGCTCAGATGTCACTGATGTAAAGTAAAGGTGAAAAGAACTCCTTAACGCATGGATGTTCAACATACTAATACTAGAATTTTCAAATAACATGTGTTGTCCCAGCTTCTGGAGAAGAGCAGTAGTATTGTACATATCAGTAGTATTTCCACCAACCTAAATTTTTCTTTGCCAGACCTGATGCTCATTGTTGATTATTTTTTTTAATGAGTTATATTACTGGTGGACAGAAATTACAGATAAATGGGAGTTAATGTGGAGTCATTTGTTTGTTCTGCCACACTCACACCAATGGTATTTCCAGAAACGAGTGTGAAATTCACCCAGTAATGTCTGTCTCTTAGACACAGTGCCGTAACTGGCTGAAGACTGGCAACTGCCTCTATGGGAACACATGTAGATTCGTACATGGCCCTTCACCACGAGGTAAAGGCTATAGCAGCAGTTATAGAAGGTAAATCAAGAACTCACTTTGAATTCTTCACATGCTGTAGGAAAATAGCTTTTGCAACTATGTCTTTTGTTTCCTTTTTTTTTTTTTTTTAAGTGAAATGCTGTGGTGTGCCTAATCATCTGTTTTATCAATAACCAATTGCCTTGTGAAACTGCTCAAAACAATTAATTTGGCAATGTGCAGGATTTTTGTGTGTATATAGCTTTAAAAAAGTGGAGTCCACTGAATGCAGATTAACTACTTGTATTACTTGAAATGGGAAGTTCAAGTACCTTAATACTTTTTGTTTTGGCGTAGTGTCACTGCAGCTTTCTGGTATACTTGTCTGTCCTTTTCTAAAATGCTGGTTTGCAATTACTTAAAGCAGTACGCACGCTTACAGCCTTCTGCCTTTGCTATGTTGTTTGATGAATAAGGTGTCTATCCTTTCTCTCCTGTTGTGAGATAACACTTCTCTTCAAACATAGTTTTGTGACTTTATCTGTCAGATACAGAAAAATTATCCTGTGTCATAGAAGGAGATCCAAAAAGTTACTTCACTTTTCAAAAGAGAGTATTTTTTTATTATCTGCTCTTCATATGTTACTACAGTTTAAATTTTTTCCCCAACTGTCCTTTATGTGGCATAACACCACCTTGCTTAACTGAAACTGAATGTGGCAGTAAGTTTGTAATATTCTTGCTATAAAGGACAAAAATTATTATGGTTTTAGCATAGTACCTCTTTGCTTGAAAGCTTCATATTTTACAAAGAACTGTCCTTCATAATGCCAGTGTCAATGATACCTCTAGATTATGGATGGGCACACTGAAGCATCAAAACGTAAAGCAACAACAGGAAGGTTGGCATGAGTTTAGGATTCTGTTTCTGGTTCTTTCTCCTATTCCTGTGGCATAATCTCAGAATGATCTTGACTTTACTTGTTTGATCTTTCATTGCTTCTGAGGTGGTAATGCTGGGATACAAAATACATCGCTGAGTTTAATATTTCTTTTGATGTGTAAACGATTTTACTCTGTTCTGTACTGAATGTTCCAAATGGATGAAGTAAGTGATTTGCTGGTAGAGATTAAATTTTAAAACTGATAGAATGTCACTTTGTCCTTGCTTTCAGCGTTTGGAACACCCAGTGCATAGTTCTGCTTGGTCATTTGAAGAAAGGTGACATTTCTTTTAATGATTAAAACTGTGTATCTGCTTCACTACTGACATTTAAGAATAATGTTGATTTGCTTCTTTTTACTGCTGACTTTTTTTACTAGGACTGTATGAAAAAGTCAGAGGACAAATCCTCCTGCTTATTTGCCTGACACATTCAACATTTAATAAAGGTGTTCTTAAAAAGGGGAAGGAAGCCCACTACCCCTACACACCCCCCAAACCAGACAAATGAAAGAAGCCTGCTTGTCTTCAGAAGTTTCTACTGATAGCTCTTGGCCAGGCATAGAAAAAGCTGGTTTATGTACATAAAAAATGTTGGCATTTTCATGCCATTTAACATTAGAGAGATTTTTTGCAAATGTTATCCAGGCATTTTGAATGCAATTTACTGGCTTCAAGCAAGCCCAGCTAATGCTGCTTCCACATCAGTTCAGTTAAAGCAATACTCTTGTTCAAGTATCTGGGATAATGTAGTGGCAGCATGTCTACATGTGTTTAGCCAGGCCTTGCTGCTTTTCTCTATCATTCCTTCTGTTTCATACCTGCCTGCAATAAATCTCGTTGTTAATCCTTTTATCTGACCATAATGCGTCCCATAGTTAAGAACATCACTGGGCAGTAGGAAAACTTGACTTTACAGTGTGGAAAAGATTCTTTCAGCATTATTGCTGCTGAATTCTTGCAGCATGAATTTTAATCTTGCTATAAAAATAAAACCTAGCATGTTTATATATAAAGCTTAGCCGATGATAATATTAAGAATTCAGTAATAGATCTGCCAGTCTAGGCACCTGAAGTACGGAGAAGCTGTGTGTAATCATGCTGTTCCACAAGGAATTTTGCTCTCTTGCTGCACTGGTAGATTGTTAGTTGTTTGCCAGCTCACTTGCTGGTTGCTTTATGCTATTGTCAGGATCTGTGCCAGCACAGGGTCCCTTTCTTAGTCTGATCATCTTTATTCAGGATCATTATGCTGTGTTTAAAAACCAAACCAAGCCAGCAGTAATATTAGGAAAGAATTTATGGATTTTGCAAAGTTCAAGTATTGTACTATGGGAAACTGGAAAATGGGACAATATTTCATGAGCATTTATAATATGTACATGGTACACCAGTAATTGGCATCTGCCTGTACGCACATGTGTGCTGTCACGTACATACACATGGATGCTCACAGGTGGGTGTGTTGCAAAGGGTGCCTATTGCTGGGTAATTGTTTCTGACACTGTAAGAGGTACAGAAGCAAATGGAGGCATAGTTATGAATGTGCATTTCCTAAATGCTGTTGAACATGGAGAACTGAACTGTTGCAGGAAGTAATGTTTAAAGTCATTTGATTGCACTGCTTAAAATTTGAAATGAGGAAATTTTGCATTTTAGGCCTTATTTAAAAGATGGGCCCAGCACGAAATACTAGGCCATTAAAGAGAAATTGTATAATGTCTTTTGTGTGAAAGGTTTGTGAAAGGTTCTGCCAGTTGCAGTCTAGCCACATCATCTTAAACTGCATAAGTAAATTATTGTGATCTGTTGAAACTCAGCAGTGAACATAACCTGGAATAACCAAAGATCCCTTTTGAAGGGGGCTGGCAGAAAGTTATGTAGAAAAGAAACTGTTGTGTAAAAAATCAAAACTGTGTACGCATAAAAGAAAAATCAGCTAGTAGACCAGCTTGTTTTTCTGTGCATTAAGCCAAGGCATCTGAAAACAGTCTCGGCTTCCTGAGTAATTATTTCTTAAAATTGGCAAACTTTGTCCTATTTTATTAAAAATTTTGTAGGGTTATGACGTTTTGGGGGAAGGATGTTGCAATAACTTTGTATTGGTATTCTCCTAAAGCTGACCCAGTAATAGAAAAACCAAACAAAAAGAAGACCAACAAACCCCAGCCCTGAACAGAGAATCTAGCTTTTTAGATTTGTGTGGGTTTTTAGGTAACTTCTATAGTATTTAAATATAATGCAAAACACCTTTTTTCAGTATGGGAGGGAAGAAAAAAATTTATTAATTCAGGTTGAAGTGGTTTGGATTTTTTGCTCCAGCCTATAACTTAAAAAAAAGAAAAAAGGCAATAAAATATGTCACTCTACCAAGTGTCTCTTGCTTTCTACTTCAGCTACTGGGATTTTTCCTGAAAGTGTTGCTCTTGAGGAACAATATTACTAGTACATTATTGATAATCTTTCTGCCTTTGAACTTAATTTTAGTTTCACTAATGCAAATCCTTTGTACCATAGCTTAAATATTATTAAAAATTAAGGCATTGAATTGCACTTTAATGTTGAAAGACAGTTTATTTGTTGAGGTAGCTGATGGTTGGAATGCCTCAGAGGGTTTTGGTAATGGAAAGGAATTATCTTTCTAATATGGGGGGAAGGCCAAAAATACTTTGAATCATAACCTTTACTAAAGTGAGACACTTTAATAATTATGTAGTCATGCATGCAAAGAAGATAACTTGTATGCTGGATATTATTTAATCCTTAGTGATGAAAGAAGCAGGGCTCTACTGTTTTGTACATTACCTCTGATCTACGTTGACCTGTATTTACAACTTCATGGAGAATTAAATGCATTTAAAACTGAGAGCAGTCACTGGTCTTTTTTTTTTTTTTTTGGTAGGTCTTCATGCAGATAACCTTATGATGCAGTTTAAATAATTAAATACAGATAACAGTTCTGAGGAAGAAATGAAAAAAAATACTGTTTTTCAAATATGTACAGGTGTAAAATGAAATTATATTGATTTAGATTTTTGTATGCGTACTGTGAAAGAAAGTTTACCCTTCACATATTATGTAACAGAGGAAGAGTGGGAGAAGCACCTTTCTAAGTGGAAACTGATTCAGTCTGAAAAACAAAAGAAATGCAATTTCTGTTATTCATGTATTACATAAAACTCTTCTAATCAAATAAGACAGCATCAGTATCTTTTTATTATTCCTTAGTGTAAACTGATGGGCACAGATCTAGTACTTTCATGCAACCATTTCATGGAAGAATTTATAATTACAGCTAACAGCCATCACAGAAGTAGTAAACTCAGTATCAAGCCAGAAGTATATGAAGAGAAAATTTGTTTTCTTGAACTGAAAAGTCATCTGCAACAGTTCTTTCATCCCATTAGCTTAGGAACTTGTTTGAATCATAGAGTCATAGAATGGTTTGGGTTGGAAGGGACCTAAAAGATCATCTAATTCCAACCCCCCTGCAATGGGCAGGGACACCTTCCAATAGACCAGGTTGCTCAAAGCCCCACCAAACCTGGCCTTGAACCCTACCAGAGATGGGACATCCACACCTTCTCTGGGCAACCCGTGACAGTGCCTCACCAGTGCAAGGGTTGCTCCCTTTTAATCCATAAGGAATATATGAATTCGTGAATCCATACTAAGAGGTGGCAAAATTAAAGTAATGTAGAATGTTCCTCCTCCCATCCCATGTCATGGTAATATCTTTTACAGAAAATATATCCTTAAGATGCATGACTAGTAGAGTTCATCCATTGTTTTGTAATTAAATAATGAAATAATTATATTACTGAAAGATAATGGAGGAGGCCTCCAAGAGTGAATTTCTGGTTTATGGTCTTGCAACAATGTTTTTGTGTGGCAGCCTCACTGAGGCCATGGGAGGATGATGACTAGGTCATGTTATCTCCACTTGCAGACTTCATTTGCATTCAGAGTTGTGCCTCTCTGTGACTGTCATTGCTAGTCTACAGTAGTTTGACTCTTCATTAATTGTGGTTTAAAAAATATATATATGTAAAACGTACATAATATATAATACTTATCAAAATTGGTGTAAGATATGGAGAAGAGAAATCCTGAAGTATTTGCTAGGAGTGATTGTGAAACACATTTGCATGATGTCCAGAAAAAGATTACTTGTTCTGGATAGGATCACCTGAACTGATCTAGAGTAGTAATTGAGTCATGCCGTATATACAAGTAATTTTTCTTCTTATAGTCAAGTCTTCCTTGAGGTTCTGAGGTGGGGTTTTTTTTAGAGTGTTTAAGCCCATTAGAACAGAGTATTTTCTTACACATCCACTTTACCTCAGCGTGGGAGGTTTAGATCTTTCTGTGTATACTAATAAAAATAATAATTAAAAGACAAATCATATTCCTTTAAACGTAGTCCCGTAGAACTGGTTATATTATGTTTCTGTATTATACAGGTCACCAGAAAGACCCACTGGAGATCTTCGGGAAAGAATGAAGAACAAACGTCAAGATGTTGAGGCAGAGCCGCAGAAACGAAGTACAGAGGAATCATCCTCTCCTGTTAGGGTAAGAGTGGAGGTTGCAGAACTCCAGAATCCCTCAGTAGCAATCAGGCAGTGTGTCCCAGAAACATTATCATGGTGACTTGTAATATTTAAAATGTTTTAATGAACTGCTCATTTTGTACATAGCATATCGCATACTTTGTTATGAAATGTCTTAACCATTGTATTATTTTGCAATTCTATAGCGATTTCTGATCTTCTTGTTCCCAAAGATTTTATAAATCCCACAGATTAAAATATGTTATAAAAACCAAATATTTAATAACATTGATTATTACCAAGAAGGTGTATTAACCATTGTTCCAGGGGTCTACTGTTTTTGTCCCCAACACTCATTCATATCCAGCGTTTACATGCATCCTGACTTAAGTTATTCATCTCAAATTTGCTTTTGATGAGACCATGTGGTTGCTGTGGTGCTGGTTCATTTTGCCTTCCTCCTCATGTACTCATCAGGCTTCCCAACTGTTCACCTTCGGATTTTGAAAATAATTCGTTCATTATTATTCTCATTTTGTAATCATCTTTGTGCAACCGTATGCCCCTCAAATATCAGAACTTCATTATTTTTAAGTTGTGTTGTCTGTTTCTGATGTTACAAACAAATAGGGGTAGAGTTGGTAGTGTGACACTGTATCTGTGTAGCAGTAGCACCACTGTATTCCTGCATCATGTTTAAGACCATCTTCAGATGAATAAGTATTAAAAAGTTTTATTTGTGAAAACTCAGTTTTGCTTCTGCAGGTATTAAGAGTATTCTATCGTTTCCTCTTGGTCTGTTCCTACTTGCTGTGTAAAATGAATTTTTTATGTCAGCTGTAAATAAATCAACAGCAGCTGCTATCATTAAATTTAACAGAATGGCTTACCTTCCAATCATGTTTTCAGTTGCTGTTAATTTGTGTAAGCTTTCAATCTTTTCTCCCAAATGTGTTTCTTTTATTTTCTAATAGTTTGAATAAACTGTTCAGTTATTGAGTGCATGGTTAGTGGGAAAATTGTTTTTTTCCAACCATTATTAAAAATTTGATGTAACTTCTGTCCTGGTGCAACTAATTTTGATGTAATTTTTACTTTTGGTTAGTTAACCTTGCTTTTTATAGCGTTCTATTAATGTAATAATAAAATACTTCTAAACAACTAAACCCCAAGTAAAAGTGAACTGGAAGCGAGCATCTAAAGGAACTGGAGAATTAGTGGGTCTGTTAAAGCACCAAAGAATTATTTACAGTTTAAGCACACTGCAGAGTGAGAAGTACTCTGTTTCAATCTCATAAAACAGAAGGCTGACGAAAACACTGAGCTTTTGTATTGTTAGATGGAGGCAACTCTCAAAATACAGGATATCGAAAGAAAATATTCTGGAACAAATAGATAAAAAGGGACAATCGTCAAGAGTTGCTTTGCAAAGAACCAAGAGATCTAAAAGAACAGAAGACTCAAGTGACTGAACTGCTAACAAAAATCTTGCTCCATTGTTAGAGCTACTGTTATGGTGGAGATGTAATATGTGATGTTTTCACTTCTTAATAAAGCTTTTGGGATAACAGAGGAGCTGGATAAGAAAACTTGGAAATAATGAAAGGTAGTTTGTTCCATTTTTAGAATTTTCATAATTGTGGATTAAAAAGGAGAGAGAAAAAAAAGAGCAGCACTCTTCCTGCAGAGAAAATTTGTGCTTCACCAGACTATTACCCTGAAACTTAGAAGATTAGTAGTTAAGAGAGAACTGTCTGACACAGGTGAAACCTTAAATAGCTTCTTTTCAAACAAGGCTTTAGAGGCATGGGCATATGTATAGGTAGTCAAAGAATACCAATCATAGTATTGTCAGGTTTAGAAGCTAGCTAAGGGGAAAATTTTAGATTATTTGAAGATTAATTTGAAATTCAGTCACAGTTGTGCTATGGTGCTTCATCTAAAGAGCTATAACTTTAAAGAATGTAGAAAAAATGTTGGACATCTCAAATGTTGAACTTCGCATAAGATATGAAAACAGTAGCTGAGATTACTGAAGTCTGAGGAATGCTATGTGGGTTTGGGAAGATAGTTTTTTGCAGTACAATGGCAGATGAAACTTGATGTTGTCAAGTGCAAAGTAATGCACAATGAAGAAAGTATTTTAAAAAAAATCATAAATTAATTTTTTTTAAGTAACTGAAACCATGCAGTACAAAAATAAGTTATTGTGGACAGCTCAATGAAACCATCTGTTTAAAGTGAAGTCACAGTTGCAGAAGCAAAGACTCAGGTATATAAAAATGGAGTAGAAATTGATTAATATTGCTCTGTAGAAATTCGTGGTTCAGTTTTATTTGAAATGCTGTTTGGTTGTCATCATCTGTATGCAAGAAAATACTTACAGTCAAAGGTCTTTTGAAGTGGGCAAGGAGGTGAGAAATAAACTGAAGAGAAGAAATAACATGGGGTGAATGCATATAATGTATGTTTGGGAGATTGTAAGTTAGATGCGTCATATTCATACTTTATCCAAGTAGAGAGGATGGCAAATTTGAAAGTGGCAAGGGGAAATGCTATTCGCGTTATACATGACAATTTACCAGAAGATACAGTTAAAAAACTGGATAGGTTCCACAAAAGGTTAAGACATTATAACTAGTATAAAACCTTTTTAAAAGAGATTTCTCATTCTTTGGAGGCATAACTAGTACAATCTGTATGTATTTAGGAAGAAACTTCCTATATGGACAGCTTACAGACTACACCCCTTATTATTTCGTCATGCTTTGTACTATTATTTTCAGAGAAAATACTCTGTGTTATGTGGATACTTACATTGAACTCAGTTGTGTCTATGTTTCTCTGATTTGCGTTCAGAATTATTTCAGCACTGTATGTTAGTGTATCAACTATTATACAAATAATTAGATGAGGTTCCTGCTATTAATGTATTTAGTTGGAAATTTCTATCTTGAATTTTTCTCCATATTGTGAGAAGTCAGTTACATTGGTGTGTATGAAGTATTACTTAAACTCTTAACCTGGAACGTATGTGTGATTTGGGAGAAACAGTGGGAGGACCTTAATGTACGTTTAGGAAAGGTTTTTATAAGGGTTGCATATCACTTGTTTCATATCTGTGCTTTTTGTCACTGTGGCTTTTGACTGTTTCCACTGGAAATGGAACTCACCTTTGTCTTTCTGAAATGGAAACAGTACCTGTTCCTGTCAAGGGAACTTCTGATTCATTTTCTTATGTGCTTCCGTAGCATGGTAGTAGTTAACACTATAAAGGTATTATACCTAAAGCAAAATAGTACTGTGTTTGCCCAAAACATTCTGACTGTAATACATGTAGCTTACTCTAGATTTGGAGGAATCTGTGCTTTTGAATTATTTTGCTGCTGCATGTACGTGTCCTGATAAGGCTGAAACCGAAGTTTCTGCCATGTAAAAGTTGTCAGTTGTAAGACTCTTATATTATCTCCATCGGTTTTGGCCAAGTAACAGTTCTTGGCTAGAAAAACGTTTTACAGACTGGATGAGTCCTTCTGTGCTTGGCCAGGCTTTTCTGGCAGTAGTGAGAACATTTATTTAAGTAGACATCCAGTCTTTAGCTGTAGAGTGCTGATCACATGGGGTATGGAACTTCTAGTTAAGTAGGCATTAAATTAAAATCTCACACAAGTCAGCCATAATGTCATATTTTTTTTCCCCTTTCTTATGTGGCATTTCTCCTGAACATCTCCTGAACAACATTAAACTGCAAACATCTAACACATGTAAATAGTTTAGCTGGGAGCACATAGACAAAGTCTTCTAAGTTGTTTACTCTTAGGACAATCTACAATATATTTTTTTAGTAAACAGTTACATTTTATGAAAGTTTAATGTTTCTTGACTAGTAAGTGGCATTTTTTTCAGAGTCTGCAGAGAAATAGTTTACAAGTGTGGCTGAAGTGGGTACAGCATCTTCAAATACCAGTGAAAGACATGCTTTTGGCTTTTGGGAGCTTAAGTTGGCTTGTTAAGGGAGAGAAAAAACATTTAAAATACGAGGTCTACAAGGATATGAAGGAAATTTTTAATCCCCATATTATGAGGGAATTGATTTGTTATAGGTGTAATTAGTAAAATAAAAGGAATATGTTGAAAACTTTTCAGTGAGAAAATTTTAAGAGTATGTTCTAAACCATCATAACTTAAATGCTTGGTTTGCATGCCCTAGGAAAAATATACTTGATTTCTGAACTGAAATTTGTTTTTCAAGATGCAGTGTTGCCAGAATCCTTTTTTCTGACAACTAAATAGCAGTTAGTGTAAAATACCATGCTTGCATAAAAATTACCTATTCCCTTCCCTTATATTCCATAATTCAGTTTGATAGCTGTTTTTATTCTCAGTTCTTCTGTAGAAATATGATTGTGCTACTACTGAATCTTTCCACTGAAAGGAGAAAATACAGGCTGTTTCAAGATGCTTATATCGGGTTGTAAGTTTGAAGAGATAGGCCTGATACATGCAGGTTGTGTAGTATTTTTAACATGGGTTATTAAATTGGTCTTGAAGCATTCTGACTTACTGCATGTTCTTTGCTGACAAGTTATTTGATGAGTTGGCCCTGAGAAGGTTTTTTTAAATAAGTGTGGAGAGGTTGTCCTAACATTCATATTTCAGTTTGCTAGTAACAAGTAGTGTTGAATTGATAGAAACTAGTATTTGTATGTAGGAAATTATGGTTTTGTTAGTTAATGTTGTAGAAATTCGTTGAAATGTATAGAAGAGGTATACAGTTTATTAGAACAGATGCAGCCTTTGTGAAGGGTGGGCTAGGAAAAAAAAGAATAGTTTTAAGAAAAAAAAGAATGGCTGCAGCAGAGGCTTGTTGATATACTTACAGATTTTCAGGTCTCATCAGAGTAATTTTCTTTTGAAGTAATTTGCTTTGGAGCATAGTACAGCACTTGCTCTCACGCTGAAATGCCTTTAGTACGTGTTGTGATGATGGCTTAGTGGATGTGGACTTGTCTGCAGTTGATGTCACCAACCAACTTGACTTAACAGGTTATGATCTTCTGCACCATTTTAGAGATCCTGTCATGAAATGGAGAAAAATAATTTTTTTTCTTATTCTACAAGCTACTTGAAATTAAACATGGCACAAATTAGTTCTTCAGTGTGATCTTCCGTTGTGTTATGTAGCGAATGTTCAGTTTTTTCCAACCTTTCTAAGGCTTTGAATGTGATACACTGAATGCGTCAAGAGGCTCAAGGATAACTGCGTTGAAGTATCTGGTTTAGTTCTGTAGTTAAAATAGATGCAGTATTTGTTCTGTGATCATTTACGTCATTAAACTAGAGATAAGATTTAAACAGTTAGTGAATTAAAAGGAATAGTTGAATTTTACTCATTTTAGAGTGACTACCCACAATGTTATTTCCTTCCTGTGTTTCTAAGGTGATGTTAAGATTTTAAATTAAGATCTAAGTCCCAATAAAGAATAGCTAGTGAATCTCATTTTCTTGGCATAAAACCAAAGGTTCCCACATATCAACATGGAAGAATCTCCCCAAAACAGAGAAGGCACTATAGAAGGTGAGAACAAGAGGTATATAGGACAGACTTTCACTATTTGCTCCTTCTGGTTTCCTACTTAATAAATTAACCTGAGATACTTCTAAGCTTGAATGTTCTTTTTTTTGCTAATAGCAAAGAAACTTTTTCCTCTATTCTGCTTGAGCCCAGGTAGATTATTTAGAGAATGTCACTTCAGCAGATGCAGTGATGCAACACTGCAGCTTTATTTCTGGAATTTAGCAGGGGGACAAGGGCAGCACAGCATCAGTTGACTTCTTAAATTCTTTTTTCCTGTAAGGATAGTCTGTGGCTTTCTTAGATGTCCACTGGACCATCTGCCACATAGAAAATGGGTGCTACTGCATTAGTTAGACTTGTCTCAGGGACAGTGGAAGTCAAACACAAGCTTGTCAAAAAACTTGATTCTAATGTGTTGCTTTAGACATTTTTCCCCCTTATGCCCGCCAAGGCTTTCAGTTTTTTCTTTTTTTTATTGTCTCTTCCCCCCCCACATTCTTTATCCTTTGGAGAGTTAAATGGTTCCACTTCTGAGGCTCATCTGCCTTGCATATAAATACTCTTATTTACAGCTGAGAACTCTTGCTCAAGCTGTTAAAATTATATTCTTTAAATGTTCGTTAAACTTCTGGTTGTAAGAACTTAATCTGTTCTTTCGGTGCCTATTTTAAACCTTATTCTCTGATACGTGCTCAAATCTTGCCCTGCCTTTAAACCTTCTTATTTTATGAATACTTTCTTCTCTTCTCCCCATCTGCTGTTTGCGTACTGATTATATGAAATCACATTAGAACGTGTTGCCTGTGGAGTCTTTGCTTGTTTAAGAAGGTATTTGTTCAACAGGCAAAAGGGGAAAATGCCTTTTGTACTAAGAAAAAGAAACAACCAAAATACCATGTAAAATACACCTGCTTCTTCAGGCTTCATTTAGAGTAAAGTTGTTTACTCTAATGTAGCATTTTTTCCCTTTATAGAAAGAGTCTTCACGAGGAAGACACAGAGAAAAGGAGGATATCAAAATTACAAAGGAGCGAACACCAGAAAGTGAAGAGGAAAATGGGGATTGGGAAACAAATAGAGAAGGTAAGTATAATGAGAATAACTGTCAACACTTCAAAGAATTGTGAGATTACTGTGTTGTATGTAAAGTGCTTAAAAATTTGGTTTCTAAGCAGAATACTTTCATGCAGCAGCCATTAATTATTAATTTAATTGTTTCTGGAGGAGAGCAAAGAAGTTACCTGAGTCGACTGCTACAGTAGTTAAACCACCTTACTTAAAAAACACGTTTTTGTTTTATTTTGCTATTTTGACTCCTCAGACAAAAAAAAAAAAAAAAAAAAAGGGTTCTCCTTGGCTGAATCTTTCACATTTAGATCACCACTTGAATCCAGGATGCACTGGAAGTAATTTTGGAACTGATCAGTCTGATGGGAGAGTGTAACTCTTTTTAATTCAGAAGTTAGCAGGGTTTTTTGCATAGTTTATAGTGCTGTGAACTGTCTCATTAACAAGGGCTCCATTAGAATAACAACAGTTGAAGGTAGCAATTGAACTATTTATATGCTGAAAACACTTGGAAAATGCTAAGGTCTTGCATTACCTTCTGTGGTCACTTTTGTATGGGTTGGTGGAGTCTTGCTTTTCATTTTAATACTTACAAGGTGATTTCATGGTCCTTGTTGATAATACTCCTCCCTTTACTGTGTCAGCAGTTTTCTTCTTTCCAAAGTTTCATTTGAGTCCAAGATCACCTCAAAGTGAAGTTACAGCATCTTCTAATAAATTGTGGTGTTGCTGTAGTTTTGTGTCAGTGTTTCAGAAGTAGTTACAATATTGCAAGAAAAGATGGCACTTCTGGTCCCTTCTGAGGTAATTCAGATATGATGAATGTATTTGCAATAAAGTATACTGCAAGTTGTAGGATGGAGCTCCCTGTAAATTTCATTAACTAGGTAGCTTTTCAATACTCTTTGCTGTAAGTGTTGCAAATACTGCTTGCTGTGTCTTGAGCACAATATTTGAATGGAAGAGCAGCCATAATAAATTTTCACTCCTTTGTAAATTTTTTTTTGCATGATTTAATAAAAATCGATTTAGGACATGTTTCCATGGAAATAAAATCTAAGTCAAAAAAGTTTGGAACATAAAAACAACAAGTTCTGTATAAACATATAGTATGAATGTCTTAAGTTTTAGGCACTGAGACTTTCAGCTTGAGAATTAAGCTTTTTTTTCAAAGTAGTGATTGGTCACTGGTATATGGATGACGTGGAATTTCTGTCTCTTAAGTTCTAATAAGTGCTATAGAAGAAGACAGACGGACTAGGAAAGAACCTATACTGTTAGGAACTGCACCTTTCTCTAAACTGTTCCCATTAATTCATGACACATGGAGGGAATTTGTAGATTGAGTTTAGTTACTGCAAAACATTTTGTATAGTTCCTGTGTGTAGGAAAGGAGTGAAAGCTAATAACTTTTTAATGAAGTCATTTTTTTTGACACATTTTCCCTAAGTGCTTTTTGAGCATTAGACTTAAACAGCCATAACCAAAACTAGACATGTCAGCAGAGTGAGTAAACTCAATTTTCAGTAATATTTCAGTTGCAAGGTTGAAAGCACATGATATTAACCAGCCACAACTTAATGAAAAAATGGATTTTTTTTTATTTTTTTTATGTGAAAACCAAACAGTGATGTTTTAAAACCAGATACAAACTTCTTAAGTGTATGTTTATCTGATGAGAGAGTTCATACAAATCTTATTTTAGAATCAGTGTGTGATGTAACTAAATAAGTGTATCAAATGAAGATACTGTATTAAATAAAACTTTCTAGTATCATGCATTGATATTTATCCCTTTCATGTAAGATTTCCCAGTTAAGTAGTGTGCTACATATTTTTTGTCTTTGTGAAGACACGCCATTTTAGGTTTTTGTGTAATTTAAATATAAAAATGTGGTTTACTATGTTTCCCTTGCTACCAGCCTCATAATGGATGAACATCCATGAAGGAAGTTGGAGTGCTTTTTGTAATGAAGTTTAAGAGTTCAACTGCAGGTTTTATGGAACTAACTCAAGTTATTTCAGGTTTGCACACTTAATTGGAGAACAGATTTGACTTTACTCCATTGATCCATTTGTGCGGTGCTTAAAAGTCATGGAAATATTTATGCTTGGCATCCAGTATGCTAGACGTTATTTTTAATTATTTCAAATGAAATTGTTTGATAATCTGTTCACTTTTTTTTTTTAACAAAGACTCTGATAATGGAGATGTTAATTACGATTATGATCACGAGCTGTCTTTGGAAATGAAGCGCCAAAAGATTCAGAGAGAACTCATGAAATTGGAACAAGAAAACATGGAGAAACGAGAGGAAATAGTAATTAAAAAAGAGGTTTGTATTATGTTAATATGAAATAAAAAGGTCAAGTCATCTGCCACTTCATAGGCTTTTAACTGTTTCCTGGAAGACTTAAGCTTCCTGGGCTACAAATGTACTGCTGTGTTACATAATAGTAAATAACTGGCACCTATGTAATTAGTATGTGACTTAGGTATTAGTAGTGAGTATCTAGTCAATCATCCAGCACAATAACCATGTCTTCTCCTTTGTGAAGTCAGCTGTTAAAAAATACATAGGATTTAATACATGTTAATGATACAGAACTAGTAAGACCTTAAACAGAGAAAACATGTAAAAGAAAACACAAGACATTTGGCAGTCTCCTTTTCCAGCATGTCTTGTAGTAAGAGGGTAAATTAGAGTGACAGAGACAAAACTGCAAGTGTTAGAAACTGAAAAATTTTGGGAAATATTAAAAAAAACCTTCAAGGGTGTCTTTTCTTTTTCAGGCAAATTTGAGTGTTTCTTATAAGAGTATTGATTTTAAACTTTTAGTTACAGTTTTTGTAATGTATTGCAGAGGGCATCACCTTCTCTTTCTCCACACTTTGTTGTCTTTCTTTTACGGAGTTTTTTGCAAACAGTGTGGATAGTTTATTTGAGGTAGAGGTGTGCATGGTTAAGATTTTAGATATAGACTGTTACTGTATTTATATATTTGACACATATATCAGCATACAGTTACTCTTTGGAGCACCGATATCTTATTGGTTAATTATATTTTTTCCTTAAGATTTCTCCAGAGGTGGTTAGATCTAAATTATCACCATCACCACGAAAGTCTAGCAAATCTCCAAAACGAAGATCCAGTCCCAAATCATCCTCTTCAACTAGTAAGAAAGAGAAGAAAGCATCTACTGTATCTTCGCCACTTTTGGATCAGCAGAGGTCAGTATGTAGATACATCTTGCAAGAGATTGAGAACAGAGAACCACACTGATAATTATTACCAGGATTTTCATAATTAGTATGTTTTCCATTTTCCTTGCTTTCAGTGCCCTTGATTATATAACTTAATCAATTAATAATATTAATTATATAATTATATAACTTAATTATATCCCCTTATAAGAGAGGAAGGTCTCTAAATTTCATGTTGTGAATCATCTTATGCAAAAAATTATTACATAGATGTCGTTGTCAGTTGATTAATTTCCTGGTTTACAAGCAGATTTTTTTCTTTTTGATGTCAAGAGTCTCTGGGAGGTGAGGGAGGTGATGAATATAAACCATTAAAAAGTGGGAAGCACTTTAATATGAAATGCTGCAGCCTCTCTAGACTGAAGTGAAATGTTTAAAATCTGAGCAACTGCACATTCTGTGGGTATTGCATATATAATGTTTGACTTTCAAGGCAGGGAATTTCCCACAATTCAGAAGGGGATAAGAAGTGATGGATGTGTGTGGGAGGGAAAAATTAAGGATAAGATATGTAAAAATCACAGGATTTTATCTGGGTGCCGTGCTGCCAAAATCAGTCTCCAAAACCTGTTTTTAAGTTCTAAGTAAGAACATTTTGAATCGCTGTTTGCAGCTTTTAGATAGGAAAGGAATTACCAGACACATCTGCATTTGCTAAGCAAAAATTCCCTTTAAAATAGGAACAAAACAATTTTATTTCTGCCACAGGAATGTAACAGCATGTGGTGGTATGGTAGTGACATTGAGTATGCAGTGAAACCTAGTTGATAGGGTTTATCTTAGGGGTAGATTATATGAAAAATATACACTATTTCATATTGTGAGATGCATATTCAAAAATATTTGGATGCTTTAGCATATGTTGACAATTAATTGAATACAGAATTACTTGAAGAACACAAACACATATTATATGATTGGGGTATTGCATTGCAGAAATGGGAGACTAAACAGACAAGGTATTCTATAGAGTTTTTGTTCTCTAATGTGTGCAGTCCATGTAAGGGTATTTTGTCTTTGAAAACTGGTTCTGTCTAAGTGGAAGCAATTCAGCAATTCCTATTTTTGTTCACTTGCTTCAGAAATAAAGATTATAAATGGAAGAGGTCAACATAAATTTTTACCATCACTATTCACTCGTCAGTCAAGCACAGCTATTGAACACTGCTTGCTAATGGAGTTGGTGAATCCTATCCAAAAGCTTCAAGGCCTTTTATAACTTTCCTGCCAGCATCTGAGAAATCATTGTTTGAAATAGTTGTCAGTTCTTTATTTTTTAACACCCCTGCACCCTTTTAATTTATCTCTAGGAGTTCTAAAAGTAACCAGAGTAAAAAGAAAGGTCCTCGTACCCCTAGTCCTCCTCCTCCAGTACAAGAGGAAACTCCCCTAGGGAAAAAACACAAAGAAAAACATAAAGCAAAAGAACGTTCAGAAGAAAAGGCAAGGGAGGTGAAAGAGAGAGGACGTGACTTCGAAAGGCACAAGGAGAAAAAGGAGAAGCAGAGGTAAGTTGTGTAGTATTAATAGCTTTTAATTGTAACAGACCTTGCTTTTAAAGCTATCTTTAACAGAACACTGAATAGTAGGGGAGTTGTACCTGCTTTGCCAACAACATGTTAGTACTCTTTAGTACTCATTACTTCTCAGGAAGTTGGACCTTCACCAGTGGAGCAGGTCATTTGCCAAAATCTTTGTCAAAGTCATCCATTTGTCTGATTGCCTGCTTTTCTGAAGTCTTAGAGGACTATTACCTTTATAAGTTGGCAGTGGTATGTTTAAACTCTCTCTAATCTTCAGTAGGTTAAAGTTCCTGAAGTAGTCAAAGACTACTGGGATTTTAGAATTGCTTCCCTTTTGCATATATACATATTTATGTATTAACAAAAATGGTGGACTGCTATGACTATTCATATAATTTTCTGAAGCACAAACATCCATTTAAGTTGAAAGATAATCTGCATTTTTAACTCTTGTGTTTTCTTGTTGAAAATAGGGTACATGTTTGTAAGCCTTACTTTGTAACTGACATAGCAAAGCCCAAGGAGTGGAAGAACACTGAATGGTGTATTTTTAATTGATTAAATAAATTATACAATACTTACTATAAAGTATATTATTTCCCTCATGCTTGCACGCTCCGTTACTGGGAGGAAGTCACAAGCAGTAGAAAAGAACATTCTAGGATTGACACAGTGCTTGTCATTGTACTGTAATCCGGTATTGCTGTGGTGACTACAGCCTTTTATTTCAGTGTTGGATTTTTGTCTTTTCTTTTTTTTCCCTACATAATAAAAATGAAGTAGTAATGTCAAATCTGCCTGAGGTACAGTAAGTGAAATATTTGAAGGTTCTGACAGATTGCTTTCATTCATTTGCAGCTGGGATTAGCCTTTAAAAATGTGAGTGAGCTTGAGACTTCTCAAAGTTTCGATATTACAGAAATTTTTAAATAAGGTAGCAATATATTTCTCCATTGATAGGAGTTCTGTTTCAGTGTCATGTGAAATATTAGGTAAAATTACAAGAAGATTTTTTTGGTTTAATCATATTCTAGTTTCGTATTTCACAGTCCAACATAGCAAGAAATTTAGTGCCTATTTTGCTTTCTTTACTTTTGCTAGCTTAAGTTAATTTCATATGTGAAATTACAGATGGAACAAATGATTCCATAAAATAGTTCTTGATATTGTAATCACGGATTCTGTCTTGGAGGTGTTTGTAGTTTCTCAGAAATGTACTAATGCCATATTACACCTGTTAAACAAGATGCTGTTTATGTTTCCCAGGGATCCCTCTGAAAGCTCCCGTAGACAGAAGCGTTCTCCTAGTCCTGCAGATCATTCTGGCAGTAATTCTTCCCCTTCCAGGGAGTATTCACCACCTGCTGCAAGGAGAAGACAAACTTCCCGAGCACCAGCCAAGTCAACCACTCACAAACATAATTTCTCACCCTCTCGCAGGTAGGAGGTCAATTGCATGGATTTTATTTCCCTTAGTACTAGTTTGGAGACTTTCTCTGGTGGTTTGACTGCTTGTTTATATGTGTCTGTTGTGAATATGTTTGTGCCTCAAACACTTGAACTCCGAGACTAGGGTTTTTTTGCCAAGTTACTACCCTGAGGGTACCTGTCATGTCAAGAACACAAGTCATGGTGCAGGCTTCTATTAATCAGTTCCTCTCCAATGTTTTGTCTTCAGGTAAAATCTCAGAAGTCTGATATGAGGCAGACTCCGCCTGTGATTCTTTGGGAACTTTTTGTTCCCCACACCTTCCCCCGGCTCCTCACATCTTTCTTGAGAAGCAGGCACAATTGGCTAAACAGTATAATACAAAGCTTCTTGCAGGAAGCTTTAGGGAGGATATCATGCTGCTAGTTCTAGGGACTTCAGAAAAAATTATTTACCACCCAATAAAAAGAATGGAGCAGGCTCCTTATTTTGGCCTGAAGAGTGTAAGCTTAGGTTTAGAATGGCAGTGCTAAGTACTACAGTAGTCCTGTGTTTGAATAATAGAAAGGGAGACATTCTTGCTTTCTGCACTTCTGTTGAAGGGTGGGAGGGAAGCTCCAGATGTCCTATATATCTGCATGCTGATAAAACAAGCAAAATAAAACCCATCCATTCAGCAATCCTGAGAGCTGTAAGCAAGCTCTTTTGCTGCTGTGGTGACTCAATTCAGCTGGAACAACATTGAATTGTTTTAAGCTAGATGTCACTGATGGACATTTTCTATAATTTGATTCTTTATAGGCAGGACAGTAAGCAGCTCGTTCCCCCTGCAGCTGGGAGTAGTACAGAGTCTGAAAAATACCTCCTCAGTACTCTTTTTCTCTGTTTTTTTGCTAACTCCAGGGTCTAACTGACTTATTCCACTGCTCTGTTTTCATCTGGGATAGAGTTTCTTTTTATCCTGGTAGCTGCTTACAGTGCTGTGTTTTGGATTTAGCATGAGAATAATGTTGATAACACACTGATGTTTTATTTGTTGCTAAGTAGTGCTCACTCTTCTGTTCCATATGCCCTACCAGTGCACAAAATGCAGTATTTTGCTTGTCATTGCTTGCTTCTATCAAGTGTTGTGCAAGGTAATGTTGAGCAGAGAAAATAAATGGGCCTTCCACTAGAAATAGGAAAGGATATTTTAAATGTTTTGTCTTTTTACCATTGAAAGCCTTCCATGCAAGCCAATTTTGGTAACTCCCTGTTTCAAAATAATGGTTTCATGGGGAAAGATAAGTGTAGTCTTAGTTTAAAGACAATAAGTCATGAAAGTCTCCTGGATTCTGTCAGTCATGCCTGATCCTGACAAAGTTTTACTTGGAGTGCTCTGGAAAATTTTGTTTGACTTCTGTAGACTGACAAGTCTGAAATGCTTCAACAATCAAGTCAAGGTGCTTTTTTGGTGAATATATCTGGTTTTGTAATGGAATCTTTGTTGTCTTTTACACAAAAGAGACATCCTTACAGGTTTTGGTTCCTACCTCAGGTTGCTACAGATTTCACTTGGTATTCTTTTCCCAAAGCTTTGCTCCTTGGATCTGGATGCTTATTTGAAGTCACCAAACTGTACAGGACATTCAAAAGCAGGGACTTGAAATTAGGTGGAGTTTTTCGAGATGTATTGTCCGTGTGTGGCTTTTCTAACTCCTACTCTTCTCTGTTTAGTCTCTGGAGTTTGGTGAAGTGGAAGGAAGTTGGGAGTTCAGGGCAGTGCGTATTTCTTGAGAAAAAGATACTTGCAAGTTATTTTGATGCTGATAAGGGGGAGAAAAAACCCTCTACTGAGCCCAATGACTAGAAGTGTATGTTTGTCCACATTAGACTGTGCGTGGAATAACATATTATGAGGAAATTTGTTTGCTGTTGTGTAAACAATATTTAATTAAGTGATGAGATTTTGAAGATCAAAGACATTCCATGTACATTTTATTCTATCAGATACAAGTTTTCCCTGTTAGAGAAAAAATTCACGTTTGCTAAAATTTTAAGTAGCACCGTGTACAGGTTTTTCTGGATCCAAGTCTGAATTGGTTAAAGATCGATAGATATAATAAAAGATGTTAGAAGTGTGTCAGAAGGAGACTGCTGTAGCTTTTGAAAAAAATTCAATGTTGCTGTAAACAAAAGTAATGGGTTTTTTTCTGACTCCTTCCTCTCTTCCCCAGGAAAGCATTCTGGTAGGTATGTAATATAATTTTGATTGGACAAATTTTTCTTGAATATTAAATAATAATCATTTAAAGATAAGCACATTTTGGAGATGTATCCATGGCAACCTAGAGGGAAAACTGGTTTGAAGTTTTGTAGAAACATCAGAGGGTAGAGAATAGGCAAATCATTTTAATTGCTTTTTTGTATGGTATGTTAAGAACCTTTCAAGTCAAATTATTACATGCGTGCCTGTTCTAACTCTTCCTTGCAGATCTGCTTCCCCATCAGGTCAGCATCATTCTCCCATATCCTCCAGACACCATTCCTCTTCATCACAGTCAGGTTCCTCTGTACAAAGACATTCTCCTTCCCCACACCGCAAAAGAACTCCTTCTCCGTCCTATCAAAGGACAGCTTCGCCACCTGCAAGGCGATCATCTTCTCCCTATCCCCCACGCTCTTCCTCCCCACCTCAGAGGAAGCGAAGTCCTTCGAGACACCGATCTCCTGGAAGAGAAAAGGGAAGACATGATCGCGATCGAACTTCACAGTCTCACGATAGGCGCCACGAAAGGCGGGATGGTATGAATAAAAAATGGCACTTCAGAATGATTTCTATTTGTTGGCAAATTGCATTTTGAAATTTGATTTTCAAGTTGCAGCATTGCCTGCACCCATCCCAATGGCTAGGGATGAAGAAAATAGTAGCTGTACTTACTCTTCCTGTGCTGTTGGTGCTGTTTTCAGGAACAGTGCATAGGAGTATTCCTGATAGGACTGCTTATGTAGGCTCGACTGATTGTAAAGATACTGTAGGTATCTGTCTAGGTTGTTCTTATGTAATGCAGTGGTGGTCTCAGTAGGTAAATAGTTCTCTCAGCAGGATACTCATAAGTAACTATTATTCTCTTCTGTGAGGTGGCCAGATCCAGTCCTCAGTGATTGCTGTCTGTTGTCTTTTTAATTGACATTAAATGAGGTGTGTGCAAAGTACCAGTCATTCCTTTGGGAAATCTGTAGAGCTAGTGGCGCAATATGTGATGAGGAAACATGCTGTTTCTCTCAAGAGACAGATTACAAAGAGTACATATGTCAGCTTTATTTTAGACTGGCTCTAAACTTACCTTGCTGTAGTAGCAATATTATAAATATGTATTTAAAAAACCCAAACTTTAGCAGGGCATTGAGGCCTTTTAAGTGGTCTAAATATAGCACAAATTTTCTGAATGTGTGTGTGTGTAGAAAATAAGAGGAACCTGTGATTGGAAAAGTAATGATCCTACCTTAAAGTTCTTGAAAGATGCTTACTCTTTAGCATTTTTGAATTTTTTGTAATTATAGTTACTGCCTTTTGAACAGTCAGATATTTGTAGAGATTTGTATTCACAGTAAGATCTTTAACGCCTACTGAATGTGTAGCTATACATCCCACACGATCTTCTCCAATTTACGTATTAATTTTGATTCACTGTATGTGATAAGTATTTTTCACTATATTGTTTTAGTGTTGTGTGCTAAATTTTTCTTTGCTCTCTTCAGACTAGGTGTATAACATTCTCTTAAACATTTTACAGAAACTAGAGGGAAAAGAGAAAAAGAAAGAGAAACAAGAGATGATCGTGATTATGACCAAGAGCAGAGTAGCTCCAGGGATCACAGAGATGACAGAGAGTCTCGTGATGGAAGAGATCGGAGGGACACAAGAGACAACAGAGATCGGAGGGAGCCAAGGGAATCCAGAGATACTCGAGACTCCAGAGATACGAGGGATTATGGCAGAGATACCAAAGACAGTCGTGATCAGAGAGACTCACGCTCCACACGGGATTCCCATGACTACAGAGACAGAGAGAGTCGTGATGCCCATAAAAAGGATGACCAGTACCAAGAGGACTTGCGAAGCTATGGAAGATCCCATGGCAGAGAGGAGAGCTCTCGTGCTGAAACAAGGAATGATTCCAGAAGTGACTCCAGAAATGAGAGCAGAAGTGATAGAACCGGCAGAAGTCGAGGCAGAGGGCCAGAATTATCTGACAAAGGTATTGTGTAATTTAAAAAATTCACGTGTCCCTATCATTGGAGATTGAATATTTGCATTCATACTGCCTTGTTTAATATTTGATATGGAAGCCAGATAGTTCAAGCTTTTAAAATTATGTTCAATTCTATTGCTGTTAAAACTACTGTTGAAATTTACAGCACTTCTGTGTTCTCCATTCATTAAAGTGTCATAACATGGATTTTCTGCCATGCCATTTTAAAACAAACCCTAACCCTTACACCACTCTAATGTTTCTGCAACCTTGGGTTTTCCCCTGGGCAGTGGGTTTTTTGTCTTCTTTCAAAAGCAACCACATGTCTTAGGTACCTGAAAAACCATCTTTCACACACGCCCACCTCTCTCCGCCACACCCCTCCGTCCCTTCTTGCATGATCCCCCGAAAAATGGGATTTTAATCTTTGGCAATATTTTTGGAAGCCTAATGCACTTTAAAAAATAGTTTCACTTACCACCTTTTAATCATTCTGTAATACATTTTGCTTCTTCAGGCTTATTGTGACATTTTCATTAGGGAGATGACATGCAATTTTTACAGGAAAAGGGATCTCTGCTGTCTCTGATTATTCTTGCTGTGCTGTCTGCAGGCTTACATCCTACTCAGAATAAATGTGAACTGGCTTTTGGACTGTTATATTTCTAGTCAGGAGACCTTGTGCCGTGACCAGGGGCTGGTGATTTAGAAAGTCTTGATTTTGCAGTTTGAAAATAAGAACTTTAAAACATGATATTTGAGTTGTTGGTTAAGTAGAGTCTGATGCTACAAACCCTGTCCGTGAACTGCTAATTCAAGTTTATTAGATATTACTGCTTTAGTTGGTATAAATATCAGTGGATTTCCTTAATGTGGAAGCTCATGTTTTATGTTGCTACATCTCTATTAGGAAGTCGAGGGACTAGAGGATCCCAGGTTGATGGTCACAGCAGTAGTGGAAACTACCATGACAGCTGGGAGTCAAGGAGTAGCTATGCTGATCGGGATCGCTATGACAGCCGAGATCAAGCACGGGATTCCTCCTTTGAAAGAAGACATGGTGAAAGGGATAGACGTGACAACAGAGAAAGAGGTATTCTAATGTACATTTTTACACGTACATGTGTAGTCGAATGTATACATATAAATGTGTATGTTTCTCTCTCCCTCCTTTTTCCTTTCTTATTCTTTCTCCATGTCACTGATTCATAAATAACTCATTTGACAACACACACTGACACTAGTCCTGTCCTTTGGTATAAGTTAACTTCTGCAGTAAAATCTTCCATTGGCGATGTATGCATGAATACTGTGTTCTTTCTCCCTATGGCTAGATTTTGGAACCTTCTGTGTTTATTCATCCAAGTAGTCTTTAAACAAACTATACTTCAAGGTATTTCATTGCTTTGAATGGGTTGTGTTTCCCTCTGGGGGAGGGAATATAGAGAGCTTGAATTGAAAATTTATTGTCTTCCTTAAAAATTTAAACCACCTCTGTAATAGTAAATCCTCCACAGAGTTGCAGTTTAAGACACAGTTTCCATAATTAGAGCACAGTTCTAACATTTGTCATTCTGAGAAAAATTGAGATAGATTTTGGTTGGTACTTAGTTCTCTGATACGTAAGAAATCTTTTTAGTGTGATTTTGAAATGCAAGCTTGCAAAGTTGAGCTGTCTTTCTTCAACTAGGGCAAATATGTACGTTTTCCAAACAACCACTGAAACAGCACTTCAAAAAGTGAAGTCATATAAGAAGTGCTGACTATGCACATCTAGTTGTCTAATACACTTGCAGTATTTGATTCATAGAAGACTTTCATATGGATGTTTTGTCAACAAAACTGACATAACAAATAGGAGTTACAGGACTTCTTTATAAAATCTAATACTTAGTATGCACAGTAAATCATATTACAATGTTATAGGCACCATTAAAAGAATGTGAAACCTGTTCAGTGAACCGATTGCATGGATTGATGATTTTCCTTTTTAAAAAAGAAGTGTTATATCCATGGCAGAAATGTCACTCAAGTTGGCTTTTAATTTTACCTGGTAACAGGGGAGTACTAAATCATTGTTAATTCACTCAGAGATGAAAATTGATTACACTGATGGAAATGCACATTTTATTGATTTAGTCCTGTCCAAACTCCTCCTACTCCTGCCCGGTGGACATTGTCTCAATTTACTGCAAGGTGCACTTTCAGCCTCAGAGTAATGGACCGAAAAATACCAACCTCTCTTCATGCCATTTTTTGCTCTTTTTTAAAATGCTTTTAATATATATTGTAGGAAAATAGTTTTACTGATTTATTGTGGCTCAAATACTACTAACATAAGCATAGAAATTACTATGAAGTGGTCAAAACTTAGAGAAAAACTCAAAAATATACAAAATGTAATTAATAATATGTAGGTAAGTCTGCGGAGAGTAAGTACAATTAAATCAGATTGCACTGTCCTTCTGGATCAGTAATTTTTTATGTATGTTTAGTTTTCCCTCTGACTCTAATCTACTGTTTGAACAATGAAAAACTCAGATTCTAAAACTGTTAAGACTGCAGTGAATACATATGAAAAATTTAGCAGTTCTGCTTCCCGTATCTTACCCTTGCTTCTCTTTTTTTTGTGGGTTTGGTTGTGTATTTCTGTGCTGGATCTCCTTCAGCAATGAGATTATTTCTTACTTTGCAGAAGCTTTTACTATGTATTATAAATAGTCTGAGTACTTGTAAAGCACATGACTTCTGATAGGTTTAGGAAGTCAGATTTTTGTGCAGAAGTCTTAAAATTTTGTATATGACAATTCACAGCTTTTTGTGGTCTTAGATTTGAAATCACTGAGTAATGCAATAGTAATACTTAGGCTCTTAAACATATATTTGTCTTTTGAAGCCATTCAGAAAAATCTGGTAGAAAATAAATTCTTTTTTTTTTTTTGTAACTATCAGAGGAAAGCTCACTCCCTAAATATTGAAAAATCTTTCAAAATTAGTTCTGCTTTTTGTCTTTTTTCCTCCCCAAAGGGAATTTTCAAGTTTCTGCAGGGATTTGCTTTTCAGTTTATGCAAACCAATATCTAGATTGCCAAAACAAAAGGTCTTGTGATTTTATTAGTGTGGTGGAAGCAGTGTGTATTCCGTTAACACTTGGTAATCCAACCTGCTTCTCTTGGCAGACCAGAGAGCAAGCTCGCCAGTACGACATCAAGGACGAAGTGATGATCTCGAGCGGGATGAAAGAAGAGAAGAGCGAAGGGTGGATCGATCTGATGATAGGAGAGATGAAAGGGCCCGGGAGAGAGAGCGAGAAAGGGAGAGGGATCGAGAGAGGGAAAGAGAAAGAGACCGGGAGAGAGAAAGGGAGAAAGAAAGAGAGTTGGAACGAGATCGTGCTCGGGAACGGGAGAGGGAGAGAGAGCGGGACAAAGACAGGGATCGCGAGCGGGACCGAGACAGGGACCATGACAGAGAAAGGGAACGAGAGAGGGAGAGGGAGAAGGAGAGGGAACGGGAGCGTGAGGAACGCGAAAGGGAGCGAGAACGAGAAAGAGATCGGGAGCGAGAACGCGAAAGGGAGAGAGGTCGAGACAGAGATAAAGAAAGAGACCGCCAGAGAGACTGGGATGACAAGGAAAAAGGAAGGGAAGACCGCAGGGATAAGAGAGAAGATATCCGAGAAGAAAGAAGCTCAAGAGATGTCCATGAGGAAAGAAAATCCAAGTGAGTGGATCCAAGTGTTACTTCAGTCAAAGGGAAAAAAAAAAAAAAGGACAATCTTTTACTGTTGAATTCTTTAAGTTAGTAAACAGGGTAGTATCATAAGGAAGAAGACATCTTGTTTATGCAGAAGCCTGGTCTGGCGCTGTGTCTCCTCTGCATCTGTGTGGCACATACTGGTGGCCCCTAAATCAGTACTATGCTGGTGAAGTTAATCTGGTGTTTTGTTAGTTCTGAATCAAAGAGCTACTCAGGAGCTAACGGTGGTGTCAGGCAATGTCATTTTCCCTTCTAAGTCTGCCTGCATGGTCTTGCCTTTAATAATGCTTGCATTCTTGGAAACATAATAGAAGACTGTGGTACCTTTTGAAGCCTGAAAGTCAAATAGCAGCTAACTAGGTCAGGGTTTGTGACTTAATTCATCGAATTTCCATGGGACATGCATTACCCTTTGCACTACTATATTTTCAATACCAGACGGCTACCACTGAAGGCCTGAAAAATATCCCAGGTTCATGGGTCGTGCTTACTTTAATCAGTGCAACACTGATTTGCTTTTTTCTTTTTTTTTTCATTTAGTACAATAAAATTCTCATTGTTCCATCAGTAATGAGCAAAACAGTGTTGCCCTTCTGGTTACTTTGCTTGGAAATAAGTAGTAGCTTTTGTGTGAGGGAATTGTGGATTCCTAAAAGTAATCTAATATGGGTTCTCCCTCATTCCACAGGGGGAGGAAGTAAGGAAGCACCTGGGTGGGAACTTAGTTTCCAGCTGGGATCAGCTTGCTGCAAGGATCATTGCCACAGGAAAAATTGACCTTTATAGTCTTTTGTAACTTTTTGACGAAAAGGTAGTTGCCTTAAATCTTTGAATTTTAGTTTAAGGTGTCTTACACTATGCGAAAAAAACTGATCACACTTTCAGTTTTGGAACAACAGCTTAAAAAACTATGAAATTTCCTGGCATCTTTAAATATGTTATCTTCTGTATGAGGTGCTTAGACTTCAGGGATTGTATTGATGATAAATTCATAGATTCCTGAAGAACTTCGATGGTACATATTTGTTCTGCAGGAAGCGTCACAGAAACGAAAGCAGTCCAAGTCCTCGTCAGTCACCCAAACGTCGCCGTGATCACTCTCCTGATAGTGATGCTTACAACAGTGGAGATGATAAAAGTAAGTGGGAGTGGGCTGTCTCTGCAGCTGGATCCAGCTTACTCTGTGTCTTGCAATCTGAAATAGAAAAACATGAGGAAAGTTTTTGTAAGTGTCCTCCCCATATTTTTATGAGAACTACCATTTTTCTGAATCTTTTTTTGTCTTTTATTTTGTTGTTATGTGTTGTGTCTGTCAAGTGATAGTGACTTCCACATCCGCTGTTTAAGATGCATGTTTAGCAAAATGGAAATAGTCTGTTACTGGGGCAGTAGAAAAATTTTAAAAATCTCACTGAAGTAATGGATTATATGTTTTAATTGACACCAAATGCTCACACGTTCTCCTTCCTACACAATAGAAGTACATTCTTTTTCACATTTTGTAGATGAAAAGCACAGACTTCTGAGCCAGGTTGTGCGGCCACAGGAATCCCGGTCACTGAGCCCCTCTCATGTTACAGAAGAGCGGCAGAGTCGCTGGAAAGAAGAAGAGCGAAAATCGGACAGAAAGGAAAGTTCCCGGCGTTATGAAGAACCAGAGTTTAAAGAAAGAGTTTCTTCAGCAGATAAGCAAAGAGAACAACCAGATGCTTCAGAAGGCTCCCGGTCCAGGGTTCAGGAAAATCTTGGACACCGTCCCTCTGAAGAAAGAGATGCTTCTGATAGAATGCATGATGACAGCAAGAAGAAGTCTAAGGTACAGAAAAAGGCCACAAAGAAGAAGAAAGATGATGACAGTGGGGTGGAAAGGTACGCTAATGAATCAACAACTGAGGAAAGCCAGGTTTTTTCACCCAAGAAAGGTCAAAAAAGGAAAAATGTAGAGAAAAAGCGGAAGAGATCCAAGGGTGATTCAGAAGTTTCTGATGAAGAAATTGTTCCACACCATAAAAAGAAAAAAGGTCCAAGGACCCCTCCTGTAACTAAAGATGAATTGGTTGAAGCACCACCTGAGAAAGCTGTGGCAGAAGTCCCCACAAAAAGAGAAGATACAACATTTAGTGACTGGTCAGATGAAGATGTTCCTGAACGTGGTGACATTGTTGTTCCAGAAAGAAGCACTGATGATTCCCATAGAAAAAGTCACAGGACGAGGGGAGAAAAGGTGGAAGCCCCTCATGTTACTATAGAGGATGGACCACACCGTAAACCTGTGGATCAGAAGCGCAGCAGCAGCCTTGGTAGCAATCGGAGCCATGCCTCGAGCAGGCTTAGATCCCCTTCCAATGAGTCAGCGCATCGCAGTGGAGATGACCAGACTGGACGGAAGAGGATCCTGCACAGTAGCTCTAGAGACAGAGATAGGGACAGGGACAGAGAAAAGAAAAACTTGGAAATCACTGAACGGAAGTCTAGAATTGATCAGTTGAAACGAGGGGAACCCAGTCGCAGCACATCTTCAGGTAATAAGATACATTTTAGTGAGACTGACTATCATTCTGTGTACAAATCCTAAATCATTCTTGCCTGGCTCTAATTAGTGTGACAGAGAGGGAGGTGCCATTCACTGTAAAACTGAATGAATTAAGAGTCCTGAAAGTGTTACCACATTTGAAAAACTGATCCTCAGCAGGCAGGATTACCATTTTGTTTATACCAAAACACTGACTCAGATTCAGTTCATTCTGTCTGGGGGATAAAGTAATTTGTAGGACAAAAAACCTCATGGAAAGAGAAAATGCTTGTGCTAACAGAACACTGAGGTAGTTTTATTGTCTGAATTATGTGCCTAAATTCATTATTAGCATTAATTTTTATATGGAATTTCCTGAATTATGCAAAATCAGGTAAATCTGTCATGGTTCTTGTTAGGCACACTTTCAATGCCCATGGAAATCATCTTTGTTGCAAACCAAAATAATGACAGTTGACTTGTTTTATTTGTGCACTTCATGTAAAAAAATAGGTAAAATATTTTAAAATTTAAACAGCATCACTAGGGAAATATCTTTCTTCTAAAGCATTTCTACTCTCTGTTCTCCTCATGGTTACATGCCTAAAATTGTTTTTCTGAATTCGTAATTTGCTAACTAAGGCATTCCTAGCTTTTAGAAGACATGTTTTGAAAAATATGAATTTTGAGATGATTTTTTTTTTCCGGGCCTGAATTTCTGAGTTAAGAATGTGTACCTTCAGTTTGGCTTCTGTCATAGTAGAAAGTAGCCACTGCAATTCTTTTTTTGGAACTGGGAGAAGTCACCTTATGTTTAAGTGATGCTAAATCTGTAGGCAGTCTGAAAGCATTATTAATTTGAAGATGATATTTTTGAGAAATATACTTTCATACTTGAATATTTAAAATGCTTTGGTCTAGTGAAATGGTATTACATTTATGTGTCATAGTCATGCTTATATTCAAAATATTTTATCCAGATCGTCAAGATTCAAGAAGCCACAGTTCAAGAAGAAGTTCTCCCGAATCAGATCGTCAGGTCCATTCCAGATCGGGGTCCTTTGATAGCAGGGAAAGGCTTCAGGACCGAGATCGACATGACCATGATCGAGAACGAGAGAGAGACAGGAGAGAGGGGAGACAGAGAGACTGGGACCGAGATATTGACAAAGACTGGCCAAGGAGCCGGGAACGAGAGAGACTCAGAGAGCGAGAGAGAGAGAGGGAGAAAAGACGGGAGCTGGAGAGAGAGAGAGACAGACAACTACCTGATACTGCTGAAAGAGAGAGAGAGAGAACTCTTGACATCTCCTCTCAAAAGGAGTCGACAAAGCATAGTGAAACAAAAATGGACAGAGATCACGAAAAGGAGTTTGATGGAGTTTGTCGGGATTCAGCAGCTTCAGAGAAGGAAAAAACAGACAAGGATTTAGGACCTTTACAAGGTTTTGAAGATGGAAATGAGGCCGAAAAGGTAGAGAGTTTAGAAGGTGAGATATTCTGGGAAAGAACCCAGGCTGACAAATGTTTTATTCTTTCTCTTTTAGCATTGTGCTGAACTGAGCTATATTAGAATAATTTTCTACTCAAAGGTTTGTTGGCTTCAGCTTCTCTGCTGTGGAAGCAGACACAATAAGAAAGAAATGTGATGAGCGTCTTCCATAGTGTTAATTGTTGTTAGTGTTGTCTGTTAATTTCTAAAGAAGTCTTGAGGAAAAGAAGCATAAGTTATCTAAGACGTAATTTCACCAAGGTATAATGTTTCTGAATAGGCAGTTTGCTAAAGGATGCCATGAACATTTGATTGCCTTGTTATGTCATTGTACGATCTATTTCTCATTTTAGAAGTGATAGGTAAAAAGCGAAGGAAAAAAGTGTTGACTTGAAACTGTTCTTTGGGGCTTTTTTGTACAGAACCCTATTATCATAGAAATTGTTGTCTGATTAGTAGGTGAAACATATGTATGGCGTGGCACAGCAGTCCAAAAATAGCTTTTCTGAGGTAAATGTGGCTTCAGTTTGCTGGCCCTAGTGATCCTGTGGAAGATGTGCTTAGGATTGACAAATAAAGTATGTAAGGGGCAAACAAGTGACAGATTCTAAGAGTTTGTCACATGGATTAGAAGCTTGATTTCTGCATGGATAGGGAGTTGGGAAGTACTTCTAACCCATATCAACAACAAAAAAGAAACTAGTCTAAACCCAGAGTCACTGGTATATGGTATGGTTATGCTCATTGTGTTTGCATTCTTAATAAGAATTATCTGTAGTGTTAGTTGTTAATTTGGGCAGTTAAACGCTATCTCAAGAGGGTGATGAGGAATATTTGTTACTTGTGTCTCCTTCATGAGTACTCACAAAGTGGTCATTAGGGTTGACCAGTACAATTGAGAAGATTGCACTTGTGGAGATTATCTATGGAGTGGAAGCACTTGACAAAGATAGTATTTGGAGTGAACCTGGAAAAGTCTGCTCTGTCTTGCCATAATAGACAGATCAACTATTTTTAAGCTAGAGGAAAGGAGTGGTATATGAGTAAAGCTGAGAGTACAATGTGATAGCTTCAGAAAAGAGATAATGAAAGGCTATGCTTAGATATACATCACCTGTTTCCAAAAGGGCACCTGTAGCTAAACAGGCTGTGGATGTTAAATGTGTTCTTAGGTCTAGCCTTTCAACAGACTTCTGAGAGTTTTAATGTGTATTCTTTTGTTTTAATGTGTATTCTTTTGTCTGTTTTTCAAAAATTGTGTTCTAAATTCTCTGAAAATTGATCTGCAGAAAGTTATGGCATATTTAGGATGTTTGGGGGGTTTTTTTAGAAAAATATCGCTTGTAAAATATGAGATGGCATTCTGTTTTATTAAAGCATGCTATATATAGCATGTTTATGATTTTCTAAGATTTAGTGTACTTCACTGTCTTTCATTAGTTTGTAACTCTTGTTTACATTGCTCCTTTTAGCTGAGTAGTGTGCTGAGTTTTTAATGCAGAATTAATATGAAAGTATATCTCCACTAAGGAGTGGTAAAGGTAATGATAGGATTATAATCCAGAAATTATCAAACTTTGACTCAAAAATCAAAGTTTTTATTTACTTGACAATTATGAATTATTATTTTTAATTGCTCAGTACACTAAATTTTTTAATGTTTAAATGTTTTAATGTTTAAACAGGTAGTACTGGTGAGTTAGTGTATCTGGTAGATCAGTGTAGATGCAGAAGATGGATCATACAGTCAGCGATTATTTCAAGTTCTAAGACACAAAATGAAATCTGGTGCAGATCACCTTATTGTCCTTTCTAAAAAAAGGAAAAACTTGTTAGAAAACTAAATACAGTTTCCAAATCTGATGATGTTAAGGAGGTATCTGGTATTTACTTGGATGAATTACTATAGTATATATTCTAGCTAAATGTGTCAGGATATAATAAAATTACTGTAATGTTTTGAACCTTAATGTGTTTGCTCTGGGAATGGGCTTAAATAATGAGTAAGACGCTATATGCTTCCTCCAAATCATTGCCAGGTGGTCTGAGTAGTTAATTTATGCTCTGCTAGCACGTCTTTTATTTGCTTTTTCTGTGCTGATTTTTAGGTTAGTTGAGGTGATATTTTTCTTCTCCCTCTGTAGCTTTTATGAAGGCAAGCCAAAAAAAAAAGCAGGGGGAGGAACTTAAAATGGAAGCAGGCTCCCTTCTGGCTAAGGGAGATGGAAGATATTAGAACAATCATCCACAGGGGAGGATCCTCGTAATTTCTGTCCAGTTTGTGTGGCACAGCTCCTTGCCAGTACCATGGTACAAAAGCATAGGAAAGCCTGAGTTTAGAACAATAGGATTTTTGAATGCTTGAGTCAGATCTTTCAGTCTTGGAGGTGACAGAATGCCTTCAGATGTTCTTCTTGTGAACTGTAAAATACAGTGTTTGAGTGTCTTGTGTTCAAAAGTCTTTAGGAACGTTTCCACATACAGCACTGGTGTCTGTGTATAGATAGAATGTGTGGATGGATGGGAGGATAACAACAACTAGAGGAAGTTTGTCATGGCTTAAAAGCTCTTTTTGTGACTGCCACGAAGAGTCTAAAAACTGTGCATGATTCAGGATATCTCTTACCTTTCTGTAGTTTGGAGTTTTGTTATTTCTAGTGTCGTGGGACTGAATCCTGAATTCAGATTAATCTGAAAGACTTTGTGGCACTAACTTAGATTTGTATTATAAATTACGTGTCAGATACCGGATAATCAACATATTTCTTGTGAATATGGCCATCTGTGTGCAATTTGACTAGTACTGCACCAAAAAAAATTACTGATGTACATAAAATTCAAACTGCCACGTTGTGTATGGGAGAAATAACTTCTGAGTTAATACCTGTTTTTATTTTGAATATATTTGCCCCTAAAAGCTAACCGTTTAGTTTGCTAAACCTTTTTGTCTTCAGGCAGCTTAAAGTGTGTTTAGAAAACAAATATGATTGCTCTAAAGTGACAGTATGTATCTCTGTAGGAGGAGAGGATGAAACAAAGACTAATGATGTACAGTCACTGGGTTCTGGTGCTGGAGAATACGAGCCAATCAGTGATGATGAACTGGATGAAATTCTGGCAGGGGATGCTGAAAAGCGTGAGGATCAACAGGAGGATGAGAAGATGCCTGGTAAAAGTATATCAACCCCCCTTTATAATTACTTGAATAGAAAGAATAGATCAGTTGGCATATAATGCTGTTGTGATGTTGACAGTATTTCTGAATTAGGAGTGCAGTTTATGATCAGATTCTGTCTGTGCTTGAATGTTTTCCAAATGCATTGGGAAGCACGGAATCTTCTAATTGTCCTAAATTCAGTTGGGGAATCTGGGCTATATGATCGGTGTTCGTATTTTCTATGATAAATGTACTAGAGAAGCACAATTGTGTGGTTATTCAATAAATAGCATATATTTCTTTTGAAAAAAAAAAAATCCTGCATCGAGAGTTGAAATACTAACTAGATTTTTAAGCATTTAATTTGAATTTGTCCTAGCGTGTTTAGTTGTACTGTAACTTCTGTGAACATGTCAATGCTATGTCCAAATCTGCAGGCTAAGCAGGGCCCAAGCAGCCTTTCACAAAGGGCCTACAATAAAAATTAAGCAGATGTTAGGGTTGGTTTGTTTGGTTTGTTTTTTTTTAATCCATGAAGGTTTATTTTTTTATGCTCCTTTTTTCCACCTGTCTAAGTGAGTTTTGGTATTTTTACCTTCAGAGTCCAAGAGAACTAAAACAATGTTCATCTAGTATATATTTCTTTTAGGAGGCAGTGATGTACACACACACACAGCATGTGAAATTAATCAACTGTGGTAAAGGAGTGATGATGTGATAACTTATTCTCTGTCAATATCTTTGCAGATCCAGTGGATGTTATAGATGTAGACTGGTCCAGTCTTATGCCAAAGCAACCAAAAGAACCACGTGAGCCTGGGGCTGCTCTTTTAAAATTCACACCAGGTGCTGTTATGTTGAGAGTTGGCATTTCCAAGCGATTGGCAGGACCAGAGCTCTTCAGCAAAATAAAAGAGACTTGCCAGAGAGTGTTAGAAAAACCTAAAGGTAATTTCTGCAATGATTAAACTGTCTTTTGTGCTTAGTGAAAAAGTCCTAATGAAATGTGCATTAGTTCATTATTTTAGGTTTCATAGACTATAGAAAGTGTATAATGAGTATTGTGTGAAAATTACAGGATGTAATACAGCAGCGTGTCAGTCAAATTAGTGTTTGCACTCCAGCAGTGGTGAGGAGGTCTAGACTAATAACCAAAACGAAAAATCTTAGTGGAATATTCTTTTTGTGAGACCATTCATGCTTCCCTAGCCCAAAGTGTGTCAGTAGTGTTTTAGAGAGCTAAATATCTTTTTCAATGAACCAATAGTAATGTCAACAAAAAAAAGTAAAATTTCTTATTTTCTCTGAAGGTCTACTGCCTGTCATCTTATTTTTATTCTGAGGATCTCTCTAGAATTCATAGATAGGGGGTTTGGGGTCAGAATGAAAGCACTAAGTGAAATGTGTATATTATACCTCTGCTAGAAGTGGGAAATTCAATACACGGGTTTAGAATTTGGACAAAGTGTGTGTCATTAAGACATGCGTAAGAGATGTGATGGACATGAATTATACCACTGCTGCTTACTACTATTCTCTAGTGTAAGCAGGACTTTTGCATGAGAAAGAATATTGATTTTTCTCTTTGCATCACTGGAAACAATTGAGCTGCTTGCCACAACTTGCGTGGTAGAATGGTTTTTTTAGGGGTATGAAATATTTGCTTTCTCTAAGATCTCTGTGCAAATTATTGCATGATTTAAATGTTAGAATATTATGGTTTATAAATAATAGTATCTCTGGAGCTCGTATTGTTTTGATTTTTTTTTACGCTGTAAATTCTAGTTCTTAATTTGAAACAATAACTTTCAGTTCTTTACATTATTCTTCATGCAGTTGTCTTGTTAACCTCATAGTCTCAGATAAGTGGGGAAAAAAAAAAAAAAAAAACAAAACCAAAAAAACAACTAACCCAAAACTTCTCCTAACCCTGCTAATCTCCATCAATGCCACTGCTTCTTTGAGCCATTTAAATTGTATAACTGTTAATCCTGGGCTGTTGCTACTGCTTCTACTTTTTTTTTCTCAAGTCAATAAGTATTGAGTCTTCCTGAGTATACAAACTGATATAGTAAAGGTGTGAACTATGTCTCTCTCTCTCCCTGTAAGCTCTAATTTTGCTTTATAATTGAACCCTTCTTAGCAGGGATTCCTTGCAACAGCAACTGCACTGCAGAATCACTGTACCTGGCTGTTTAAAATGATACCTGAAATAATCTCTGCAGTCCTTGCATGCTTCTCTAGAAATAAACAAAGTCCTTATGGTAATAGGAGGCTCTCCAGTGCTGCTGCTGGACTGTCTTAAGTGTACTTGGATTCAGAAGAACTTTGTTCAGGAGAGGAAGGGGGACTTAAAGTGCCTCTGTTGATGCCCCTTTGGTATGTGCAGTGTCTCGTGCACCCAAGTTGCTACACATGGAACTGCCAGCAGGCTTTCAAGTGTATGCACTTCCTCTGTAATCTGCCAGGTGAATGTTCTTTGTGTAATGATTACACAGCCACAGCACATGTATTCTAAAGAAAGGCACAAATACAGTGCCCTAAAAAGTGAATTAATTCAAGCTAGGTATGTTCAGTGTGTTTTACAGTGAAAATGCAGCATTTTCACTTTGGACTTCTTCATGGTGGTATAATTTGTTTCCCTGTCTTATTCCTGAGTTTGCTGTTCCCATCTTTGTTCTGTTGAAGATGAAAAGTTTCTGGTAATACTCTGAAATGCAGAAAGAAAGGAAATGATAGGTTGTTTGGGGGTGCGGTTTTTTAATTGTTTTTTTTTGTTTGTTTGTTTGGAAACAAAAATCTGTAGTATGTGATGGAACTGAGATTTGTAGCTGACTTGCCCTCTACCTATTATATGCAATTGTTTTCTCTAAGGATATGGACAGGCTTACTTGCCAGATATGCTCAGCAAGCATCTGGCACCCAGGAAGACTCTGCAAGCTGTCTGTGTTACCTTTGAAGTGACCTTTTTGTGTCTTGTCACTTATTTCCATTTTTTGATGGACCATCGAGGTTGTCTTGATGACTTCAGTGCAATTCTCTTTAACCTGCCCTTCATTGCATGTAACTTTTTTGTTTCTTTTCACCTTGTTTAAAAACTAGTCTTACTGAGCTTCATCCTAATTCTGAGTGGTTTAAAAATTCATCTTTGTCCTCTTCTGTATGTATACTGCTGAACTGCTGCAGCAGTCTGTGTTTTTAGATGCTGTATTTTCCCCAGGTTTCTTGGCAAGTCTGGTGAGGTGTTAAATTCCCTGCTGAACTCCCAGTTTTACTATATAGAGACAGCTGGATTGGACTTAGCCACATACCTTACCTTTTTTTTTCCTTTCTATTGTATCATAATCTTCCTGTTTATTGTAAGAGGGATATAAATCAGTGAGCTGTGGTCCAGCCACTCTTTTTAGTTTTGTCTGCATTTCACAGAAACAGACTTGTTGCAGAACAAGATTCTCCTCAGGATCCATCTCTTGTAGAACTGTTCTATCTGCACACTGTTTCTCTTGGTAAATGTGCTTTGGGATTGTCACTTTGAGTATTGTCAACAAATGCGTTAGGTGAGCTGGTAGGAAGGAGTAGTTCATTAGCATCTGTTGACTTGTTCTCCAGTTTCATCCACCACATATGAAAGAATTATTCTAGATAGTTCTATTTCTCTTCTGTTTAGTCATACAAACCCTGTGTTGATACTGGTACAGTTATCTGATGTCTTGCAGAGAAGTGAAAATTAAACTATTTTATGATTAATGCAAGCAATAAACACCTTTCTTCCATCACACAGGTCTGACCATAAATCATACCCTGTCTTCTGTCCAGACCTGTCACTTGATTTTTAGGCTTCTCAGTGATTGCCGTCTCAATATTGCTTTCCAGTGCTGAAGCTAAATAGAAGGATACTCATCCTTCTCTTTGAATGGCAAAGGATTTGTTAATGTTATTTTATAAATTAATATCCTTTCTTCCCAAACCTCAATATTTTTAGAGGGCAGAAATACGAATAGTAAAATTTTAAGAAATTTCATATAGCTATATATTGCTGTTCAGAAATACCATGTATATGTTAATCTCTGCAACCATGAATTCTTTCTAGATGCAGAAAACCTTTTTGAACATGAACTGGGAGCACTGAACATGGCTGCGCTTCGACGAAAAGAAGAGAGAGCAGGTCTTCTCAGTAATCTGGGTCCCTGCTGCAAAGCGCTGTGCTTTCGGAGAGATTCTGCAATTCGTAAGCAGCTGATGAAGAATGAAAAGGCAAGTAGTTTGCTTACAAGTGCTTGGTCAAAGTATGGATTCCACTAAGCAGAGCATTTCTCTTGGGAGATAATTTTTGTGTTTGTTGTCCTGAAGTAGGCCTAGTCCTATAAATAATTAAGAGACTTTTATTTATAGAGTTTGTAGGGTGTTTATTTTTCACTTAAAATGAGAGATTAAGTTTAAGACTAGAGGTAAGCGCTGTTTCTTCTCATTTGGGCATTTAAGTTCTGGAGACACATTTTCTATATCTAGAGAATACATAATAAAAGTAATTGGATAACATACAATTTCAAAGGCAGTTGTTAAATAGTTTTCCTACTTAAGATTCCATATACTTTTATAAGAATTGTAAGAATTCAAGTTAAAATTGAAAGAAAAATTACTTTAGCCATTTTTGCTACTGCAGTAAATTTATGATCTTGCATGCTAATAGAAAAATCATTAATTCTCAAAGCCTTTTCTAGTGGATATGTATGATTAAACCTCTAATTATTAAGAGTACTTGAGGTAATTTCTCAGTTTGCATGTTAAAAGACTTTTTTTTCAGTTCTTTGTTTTTTCATTTTTCATTTTTCATTTCAACAGGGTGCAACAAAACAAACTTACACAAATTCCGCAGCAATGGACAGTGACTTGTTACGGTTAAGTCTACGGTTATTCAAACGAAAGACTGTGTGCCAGGTTCCTGGGCAGGAAAAGACAGAGGACAGTAAAATTCCACAGCCAGCTATCCAGCAAGAAGTGTGTGTGACTTGAGCAAATGACTGCAATGGCACTTACTATTTGATTTCTCACTACCAGTGTTGGTGTTGCTGTTTAGAACTGGTTGGTTGGAAAGTGACTGTAGAAGATAGAAGAAAATACTCCATTTGTACACAGATAAGAATTACTGGCTTCGGATGTGAATAAGAGGAGTTAAAAATAAAGACTTGTGTGTGAAGGTCTCTGCAACTTTTATAATAGTGAATCTTACACTGTAACATAAACCTGTTTTATGGTGCATCAAGTGTAATAATGTGAAGATGTCTGGGTTTAGCAGTTTATAACACCACCTGATATTAAACTGAAGAAAACTGTCTGGGTATCTTTTTCCTTATTATGAATGGGTTATCCCACTACCACCTTGGTCCCTCAATACATGTCTGGAATTTCTTAAATAGCTTATTTCCTAGGAGTCGGTCTGCCTCCACTTTCCAAATCCCTTTCTTGTCATAGTAGCCTCTGGTATGGATTTGGGCCAAACTCTAGCTCTTTTCCATCTTTAACATAGGTTTTTTACTGTAACTTCCAGACATGAAAATGTAGTCTAGTCAGTTAAGGCTCCCTTTCTTGTTGATGCAAAAAGAAAGTATAAAACCCAAAAAACTTCAGGAAGTGATTTAGGACCAGTTTTAGGTGCCTATATTTAGCAGACTGACTGCATTTTGGAAATGCTGGCAGCTTACAAAAAGTACTAGCATGGGCATATGGAAAAACAGCTGAGGACAATGCAGTCATTGGTCACAGCCAGCACAGCTCTGAGGGAAAAGTCCTGCTTATCAAACCTGATTTCTTTCTATGACAAGGTAACCCACCAGGTTGATCGAGGAAAGCCAGGCAATGTAATCTTTTTGTTTTTCAGCAAAGCATTTGATACTGTCTCTCACAGTATACTTGTGGACAAAATGTCAAGCACACACCTGGATAAACACATCATGTGGTGGGTGAGCAGTTGGATCACGGGTGGAGCACAGAGGGTAACAGTGAATGGGGTGACATCAGACTGGTGACCTGTCACTAGTGGTGTTCCACAGGGCTCCATCTTGGGCCCTGTGCTCTTCAATATCTTCATAAATGACTTGGATGCAGGACTGGAAGGAATACTAAGCAAGTTTGATGGTGCTACTAAATTGGGAGAAGCTGTTGAGTCTCTGGAGGGTGTAGAGACACTACAGAGAGACCTTGACAAATAAGAGGACTGGACAATCAACCATTAAAAACCATATGAAGTTTAAGAAAGACAAGTTCTGCATTCTGCACCTGGGATGGGGCAACCCTCTATGTATGTACAGGCTGGGGAACAAGAGGGTGGAGAGCAGTGCTGTGGAAAGGGACTTGGGGGTCCTGGTTGATGGCAGGTTGAATCTGAGCAGTGCCCTGGCAGCCAGGAGGGCCAACCATGTCCTGGGGGGCATCAGGCAAAGCATCACCAGCCGGTCAAGGGAGGGGATTGTCCCACTCTGCTCTGCACTGGTGCAGCCTCACCTGGAGTAGGCATGCAGTTTTGGGCACCGCAATATAAGAATGATACTAAGCTCTTAGTGTCCAAAGGAGGGCAACAAAGATGGTGAAGGGCCTTGAGAGGAAACTGTATGAGGAGTCGCTGAGGGCACTTGGTCTGTTCAGCCTGGAGGAGACAGACCTCATTGCAGTCTACAACTTCCTCGTGAGGGGAAGCACAGGGGAGGCACTGATCTCTCTGGTGACTAGTGACAGGAACAATGGAACAGCATGAAGCTGAGTCAGGGAAGGTTTAGCTTGGATATTAGGAAGAAGTTCTTTACCCAGAGAGTTGTCAGGCACTGGAACAGCCTCCCCAGGGAAGTGGTCACAGCACCAAGCATGTCTGAATTCAAGAAGCATTTGGACAACATTGTGAGGCACGTGGTGTAATTCTTGGGTGTCCTATACAGGGTTAGGAGTTGGACTTTGATGACTGCTGTGGATCCCTTCCAACTCGGGATATTCTGTGATTCTATCATATATTTTACATTATGTTAATTTTCAGGGCAGATCAATCCCATACAGCAACCTGAGGGTGTTTTACAGTTGATGAGTTTTAGGAGGTTTTGGATGTAAATGCAGTGACCAGTGATGTTTTTGCCCATTTCATGGGTCTGATTAGAGACTCATCAAGCCTTGGCTCAATTTTGTGAGAATTGTTTTCAGTTTGAGAAGTTAATGTCTTGTGTGGGATCTTCAGATTATACCGCTAGAGTATGTTTAGGTAGTCTGTGGAGTCCTCTATGTGAAATTGAGACTTCTAAAGCTTCAGACTGCGTCTCTGTATGCACCTCTATACTTTTCCTGCATTTAAATCTGAACTGTTGCTTTGAATTCTGCTCGTAGACGGTGAGAAAAAAATCCATAGTTATGCCCTGATACTGGCTTGTTACAAAGCAACTTGCTTTTGTTGTTCTCATTCAGGTTGAAAATGAGTTATCAACCACTAAATTTTTTGGCAGTTGGTTTATATTAGTTTTTTTAACCTTTTTGATCACTTGGAACCAGCACATTGAGGTGGGATGCTGAGTGTGCTGTTGAACAGCAGGTCTGTCTCACATCTCTTGTAATTACTGACAGTTATATCAGCTTCAAGCAAAGGCCTAACTATGAATAGCAATTCACTTCAAATACAAAGATTTCTTATACTACTTTCTGTAACACCTAGTACATAAGTGTTCAGTAAAATGGTTAAAGAATTGTCAAAGAAGATCTGAGAGGGGTTTTATTTCTATTTTTGTAAGTGCCCACACACCAGTGTATAGTATTGTGTCAAATATAAATTACATGAAAAATCTCGACCATTTGTTTGATTCTTATTAACCTATATGATTTGGGCAAAATTTCATCTTCTGTTTTTCGCTTGCTGGACATTTTTAACCTGCTAACGATTATTTTTAATGTCATTGGTAGTTTCATATATGCTTATTAAAAAATAGTGTGTCTTAAAACACTATTACCTGAGCAAGAGTTAACAAACCAATTCTATTCAGCATTTAAATGCATTCTCACCTGTTTTATAGCTACAATAATGCAACCTTTAAGCTGAAAGTATTAGATCATTGCTACCAATTATGTTAAGGCCTATTTTAATCTCTGTCTCTAGAAGACGTAAAAATGTTTGATAGCTAGAAACAGCCTTATCTAAGACTGCAGTACACAAAGTAGATTCATGGTGTGGCATTTAATTACACTGTGCTTACTTTAAACACTCTTCCTGTAAAACAGTCAAGGTGTATATATGCACTTAGTTTGCAGAAAAATATTTCACATTGCCCTAGAAAACGGAGAATAAAGTAGGTTTGATGGGCTGCTTTGAGTATCTCCTGAAGCGATAGTGTCCTGTCAAAGCCAGTACTGATCTGTACTGTCATTTGTTGGGATTATACAAAGAACAGTGCTGAAATTGCCTCTTGCACACCTTTGTTTTGATTCAATTTGCAACTCCTAATGAGTGCAGAAGTATGTTACAGTACTGGCTGAAAACATGGCTGCTCCTGTGGGAAGCACTAAGATTTTTGCTTTTTTTTCAGGCCATTTTCCATCACCTGTCAGGAATTACTGTACAGGTAAATCCCAGTAAGTGTGAAGTTCCTGTATATGAGTATTTTGGTCTCTGACATTTTAGCTAAAAATACTTAGTTTGCAGGGAATATAAGTTAAAAACTGTCATCAGGTAATTTTACAATAGTCTTAAGAAAAGGACAATTGTTTACAATAACTTTAGAAAAGCAGAATTGCCCACATCCCAGTTTAAGAAAAAGCCATGAAACTTGTCTGAGTTGCATACCTTGCTTTAGAGCCTCTCATCCCCTTCCCTTTGTTGATCGTCATTTCTCTGATGGTGTGTGCCCACCCTTTTAGCCTCTTGCATATCTTCCTTTCTCCCCATTTCTCTCCTAGATTGATTTTGTGTGGAAAAGAGTACATGGAAGAGTTTTATTCTGTTTCACATTTTGCAAGGCTTCAGGAAGGTACACAGGAGCCTGTAATGTTTCAGGCAGTAGGCCGCGGAAAGGGCCAAATGTGCGCCTTCAGTGCCCCTGTGTGCTCCAGCTCAAAGTCTGAAAATGTGGAGAAGCATCTTTCCCACTCAGTTTCTCCTTTTAAGCTGTGGCAGCAACTTTAAAGCAGGCCCTGTACCAAATTAGAGATGTCAGTCCTTTCTGCTGCTCAGCCCATGCTGTGCCTAGTTGGATGATAAATTAGTTTTAAGCATCCCTGAGGTGCTGTGTGGAACGTGGCGCTGCAGAACAACAAGCTGCCGTGTGTGCTGGTAAGATGAAGCAGGCTTTCACCCAGGTGAAATGCTGTGCCCAGCTCTTGCAGCCACAAGGGATACACAGACGGAGCAGATTTTTAGAGCCTCAAGACACGAATGGGACTATGACCTGTATCTTGGGATATTGTCATGTTCATTATCTCAAATAGTACTTTAGGGCTATTACCGCTTCAGCTAGTGGAGGGAGACAGAGATTTTGACAGTGGGCCATCTGCACAGCGTACTCAAAAGACCGAGTTTAAACAATTTTACTAAATTAAGGCTTTTATTTCAATTGCCTCAACGCAGTTGTGCTCTCTCTTTTCTGAAGGGATGCCCTTCAGCAGAGAGCAGGCTGGCTGGAGCTGTTCTGCCTGTATGAGGCACGACACAGCATGTGTGTTCAAGTCCAACAGTTGCTACCAGCTAGAAGAGTTAATGAAACCTGTTTTGCAGTAGTAGTCAAAGTTTGCTTTTCAAAGGGTCTTGGTTCAAAACAGTTGTTTTTACTGTAGAGGTCTTTGCTTTAATGCAAAGGGGAAGCCCAAGGAGATGGTACCAAATGCTTGGGTTTGGTACACATGTTGTATAGGAGGTGAGGTATTGTGGGCAGTGTGGGCATCCAAGGTTTTTTGGGCACGCTTTCAGGTAACACATGGAGAATGGCAAATGAACTGTTAAAATATTAATAAAAAGTTCTAAAGAAAGCCCTAAACCCAAAGCAATGTGACCAAACACCAAGATGCAAGGGGTTTCTTAAACAACTAGCCTGCAGAGACTTTGGAGATTTGTCCTATCAAAATCAATAAAGGAGACCAAATGTGCAGGAGAGACAAGTGCTAAAATAGCATTCGATGGCCAAGTGCCTGAATTTTTATGGAAAAAGAGTGGTTTTATACTCAACAGTCAGTGTTATTGCCTCTGCCCTATCGGTAGGGATCAATCGATGAAAGAGGGAAGATAAATGTATTCTGGGAAAGCCTAATTTCTTGATAGCAGCTTTCACTGATGAGGACGCACCTGCCACAGGCTTACTTGTTCTCCTTAGTGATGAAGTTGAGGTATTATCTGTAAAGACTGAAGTGTCAGAAGACATGCCAGTACAAACTGCTGTGGCACAGAGCAATGTGCTGCCAGATTTTAAGTGTACGTTCACATGTGAAAGGATTGTGATGATTGTGATGGTTGCAAGCTTGCAGTTAGTTCCTAAATAAGGGATGATTGAAGCAATGGGTTTTTGGATGAGGATTTCAAGAAAGCTTGCAGCTTCAGGGGGGAGTGGAAAACGCTCTTTCTCATTAACTTCATGATTAAATTTATTGTTTGAACATATTAAGGGTATGAGGAGTCCTTTAGGCACTGCATGGAAAGTATGTGAGGAAGGGAATAACAGAAATAGGGCACAGTTGAGTGGCACAGGTTGTAGTTGTCAGCCAGGGCGTGGCTACACACTCCTAGAAGCCAGGAGCCCACTCATCAGAATGATGGAGACAGAAGGACGTGTAGGTGGGCTAAATGAGCACATAGTGCATGATGAAATACTCTGGAAACAGGCTGTGTAACCATAACATGGTCCAAAATGGGTGTTTCCAGCAGGGAGAGGAGGAGTTTTACTACTCTCTGTAGTACCTGCAAATTCTCACCTGATCTGCCCTGGTCTGCTTCCCTCTGCTTACAGAAGATGGATTCAACCTACAGACACAAGGAGCCCTGAAAACAAGAAGCATGGAATATGAATTCTGTCTTCTGCAAAACTGAGAAAGTGAGAAATGGGGAGAAAAAACTCAAGGTCAGCAAAAGAACAGGTGGTCCTAAGCTGCTCATGTGTACTTTTAAGACAGCTACTGGGAGCCCCCTAAGGACCTGAATACATGCACACAAGATTTACCTTCTCTCTGAGTTGCAAAGGTGCCTTGTGCCAGCATGAAACCTGCAGTTGGCTTTATCTTAGACAACATTCCTTTGTCTGTGTCTTCCATGCTCACAGGAAATGTGTTATCAAGAGGTTTCAGGGGACTTTTGAAATGTCTCACACAAGGTTATTAGAAAAAAATTTAGCTGTAGCAAGTGAAGAATGAAGAAATGACATGAATTTAAAATTAACTGGGAAACAGAAGGTAAAACAGAGGATTAAATGATCACATCTCATCACAAACAGCTCACAGTGGGTGACCTCCCTGTACATTTGTGATGTAGGAAGGAGTTAACTGGGAAGCAAGGTAGGAAAAATTTGCAAATCACAGTTACAACTGGAGTAAAACCCAAGGAGATGCATTTTGCTGCCTTGTGGCCCATTCATTTAGCTCATTTCAAGTCCTTCAGCCACTCAGCATCAAGATGTCCAAACTGATTCTATTTGATTTACATGGCAAGGATTTGGTAGCAGGGAGGGCTACAGGGATGGCTTCCATGAGAAGCCAGCAGAAGCTTCCCCCATGTCCAGTAAACTCAATGCCAGCTGGCTCAAGATGGACTCACCACTGGCCAAGGCCGAGCCCAGCAGCAATGGTGTAGCACCTCTGGGATAACAGAGTTAAGAAGGGGGAGGAAAAAACCTGTGCCACGTGTGTCACCCATGCAGGTGGAGAGAGTAGTGAGAATACATAGGAGAAACAGCTCTGCAGACACCAAGGCCAGTGAAGAAAGGGCAGGAAGTGCTCCAGGCACCGGAGCAGAGATTCCCCTGCAGTCCATGGTGCAGACCTTAGTGAGGCAGCTGTGCCCTGGCAGCCTTTGGAGGTGCATGGGGGAGCAGAGATCTACCTGCAGCCCATGGGAGAGCCCACACTGGAACAGGGGAATGGAAGGGACCCACACTGGAGTAAGTAATGAAGAACTGCAGCCCATGGGAATGACACACATTGGAGAAGTTCATGGAGGACTGTCTTCCATGGGAGTATCCCAGAGTGGAGCAGGGGAAGAGTGTGAGTCCTTCCCCAGAGGAGAAAGGAGCAGTAGAGACAATGTTGATGAACTGACTGCAGCCCCCATTCCCCAACCTTGGCGCCACTGAGTTGGAGGAGGTAGAGAATTTGAGAGTAAAGTTAAGCCCAGGAAGAAGGGAGTGGTAGGGGTAAGGTGTTCTAAGATTTGGGGTTTATTTCTTGTTATTCTACTCTGACTTGATTGACAGTAAGTTAACTTAATTTTCCCCAATTGAGTCTGTTTTGCTAATGGCCATACTTGGTGAGCAATCTTTCCCTGTCCTTATCTTGACCCATAAGCTTTTCATTATGTTTTCTCTCTCCTATCTAGAATGAGGGAAGTGAATGGAGTGGCTTCAGTGGGCACCTGATGTCCAGCCACGGTCAATCCACCACATCAGCATATCATTGAAGCAGAAAATTTAATCAGTGTCTATACCTTATAGTGCCTGCCATAAGTTTGCAATACTGATGCCAGAAGGAGCCCTATAGTTCATGGAAAAATTCAACCTGATGTAGAGAGATGCCAAAAACAGAAGAATACACAGAAAAGATGATGTACACAAAGGTAGAAACTGCACTGTGAATAGGTTTCTAATGCAGGAAAAGTTATCAAAAAGCAGGTGAGAACTTGGGGAAGGCATGGAAGATCTTATATCAAAGAAATTAAAATTCTTGGGACCGTGTCATAAGAATGGAAAGGAGTAATAGTACATATTATTGCATTTTGTGAAGTAATGGTCCAGAAAAAGGAGCACAGGAGATAACCCCTTCCTGCTCCTTATTATAGAGCTCAGTTTTAATTCAGTAAAATTAAAAGTGGAAAAAGTAAATAGTAACATGGAAATTCCTGTTTTCTTCACAGTGCCTAATTAGGCTTAGAGTTCAAATTATAGGACATTGTAGAAGTTAAAACTTGCCAACTTTTCAAAAGGACTGAGCATGCTGTGAACATATACAGTGGTTCCTGCTAGGTAAACTAAGTCTGCATCTAAGACAGCCTATATTATATGAATTTTTACACAATGGGGAAGGCTGTCAGGCACTGTGAGCTCCAGGTACCCAGCAGTTTGTTTCTGTGCAAGCAACCTGTCCTAGCTCCTGAAATAAGATAGCTGCCTGTTGGGAAAAGCCTCTGACCCAGCTGCCAAATCACATGGGGCATTTGCTTGTGGAGAATTCAGGTTGCGATGGGCCAGGTTCCATCACACAGTCATTCAGACTCTGACAGTCCCATTCCTGTGTTTGGGAACCATCCTGGGCATGTTTAAATCTTTCAGGGTGTCATATGTGTTGGCCTAAACTGCTCATCTCTTGGAGACTGTAAGAGCTGCTGAGCAGGCTATGTCAGCCTGTGTCTAATTCTGGTAGACAGTAGAAGACTCTATCTGATGGCTTTTGAATTTCCCTTTGAGGTGTCTGGTTAGGACCACTGTAAGAGAGAGATAAACTGACAGATAACATGCCTGACTGTGACATTTTTCCGGCATGATCTGAATTTCTATTTTTTTCTCTTTATGGAAAAGTCTTTTTTGCCAGCTTATCCAAAAGCAAGTTGCCCAAATAATAAATGCACTGTTAAATTCACACCTAGCAGCAACTATTCTGTTCTTCACTTTCCCCCAGCAGTGGTACCCCTCTTTGCAGATCTCATCTGATGCATGAACTGTCAAAACATAAACGGGCAACTGAGACTTCTCTGCTGTCTGCTCTGGGATGATAGTATAATCTATATGCTGTATTCATGCCTTTAACTTCCATTTTTATTGCTATAATGTAACCCACTCTTTTTTTCTTTCTTGGTGCACAAATTACAAAGATGGCCTTGCCTATTTGTCAGTAGAATCTGAAGTGCATGCAGGGTGTGATGCACAGTTCTGTCTTGTTGTTTGGTCTAGTTAACGCTGCATTCATAACTACACATAAAAAATGGGAGTGCTGTCTAATGACAGCTTAACATAAATCATGGCATCCTCTGGCCCAAGTGGAAGCATGGAATCTTAGCAGATCTGACTCTTAAAAAAAAAAAAAAAAAAAAAAAAAAAAAAAAAAAAAAAAAAAGAAGAAAAGATAAACATTGCTTTAAAAACATTTTTAAATCTGTAAGAGACAGAGCTGTTCTGTTCATTGCACATGTTAGTATGGGCATGGGAGCCTTTTCCTGAAACACAGGACCGATGGCGTCACCATCTACATTGAAATGTCATCATGGGAGTGCTGCATAACCACAAGACTTGCTCACAAGGAATTGCTCCAAATAGAGCTCCACTTCAGTACTGTTTTAGGAAAAGCAATTTAATACTGCTCAAATATCATAAGAGCATAAAATATCCTGATTTTGCTTAAATTGCTGGAGCATATAGCAAAATGCATTGGGTAGTTAATAAATAAGGCAACTGGATAGAGACTTTGAGAGCCAGACTTTTTTCTTCTGGCAACAGGCATATATCAGTTCCAGGCTCGGCTCAGCCATGCATATCTGGACAGAAAGGAAAGATCACATTTATGTATGGGAGATTCAACTCTAATTTTCACCTGTATAAACCAATGTGAAGTGTGAAGAGAATGACATGATAAAATTGATGTACTACCAAAGTGATAAATCCAATGTCTGAAAAGATGTTTTCCTTCCCTGCTTGCTTCTGAACCGTAGAAATTGGTTTTCAGCTCTTCACCTGAGAACAGATGAGGATTTATCAGGTAGGGTTGTTTTTTTCTTTAGAAATATTTTGTGTAGCTCTGAAAGCACCTAATCATTGTTGTATTGATTTTTGTATTAAAAAAGAAAAAGGAATGATAGTTAAAACTCAGGAGTTTTCTTGGCTTTTGTCCCCGTTTGTTACTGAAATACATATATATATATATATGTTTTTGCTACAGTTTCCAGAGGGTAATTGGTCTGGTCTGGCCATAGGACACAGGCAGCAGAGTTTCTGTCATCATGCAAAAGCCTGTCATGTGCCTCCACCATGGTCCCCCGTGTTGCTCCTGGCCATGAGCTTGGGAGGGGGCAGCTTAGATGAGAAGCATCAACATGTTGGCCATGGCCGCATGGGGCTGGTCACACCTCAGGCTGCCCATGGGCAGAGGTGTCCTAAATGTTTGCAATCAGCATCTTTAGGAGGATTTCCATGATGATATGGTTTCTAAGCAGGGCATAAAACTACCGGGTTTTCAGCTCCAAAAAAAAAAAAAATTATTTTAATCTGATAAATGCTGACACAGTCTCATAAAGGAATGGAGGAGAAATCAACATAACCCTAAATTAATTTGAATTGTTGTTTTTTTCTCGTCTTCCTTCTTCAAGACTAGGGTAGCTTTGTGATTCACTGATCAAGAGCTGCAAAAGTTTTTTTCATGGTTACAAATTTAAATTTTATGCAGCTTTTGACCTGGATTAGTGGTGGACAGAGAAATATATAGCCTGATCCCAATTATTTCTTAGCTGTCACCCCTGACCCACTCCATCCCTCTGCTGCTGGCACATGCTGCTGTTTGTGGGTGGGCAGCTGCAAGAAGGCTTGCTGGAAAAGGAGTCACGGAAGGGTTATTAGATGGCAATAGAAAGCTGTTGTAAAGAAAAACATTCAAAAAGCCAACAGAAGTGTTAGGCATGTTTAAAAATACATTGTAAAGAATATTGCAAAGACCATTGTAGAGATATAGTTATCTTCAACATGGCCTAGTTTCTAATTGAGTTTTAAACCCCTGCTGTTTAAATGACTGATTTTCTGCCTACATGAATAAATTTACTTTTTTTTTTTCTTGGTAGATAACAATTTATGAACACTGGTCCCGTTAGAAATCCTAAAGTACAATTGACATTGACAATAAAACCTTAAACAATTGCTAAAACAGTTAACCAGCTCACCAGAACATTTTCCATCACAGATCTAGCCTTAGGAAGTTAACTAACAAACATGTTATTAACCACTGATGAGGAGCTGTTTGGAAGAGATCATTGCTTAATTAATCTTTGTACTGAGCTAATAAGAGTGTTAAATGGGCCTCTCTGTTGAATTGGATTGTTAATACAGATTGCAAGTTCCCTCAGGGGGAAATCTGAGGCCAATATGACATTAAAGTTAGCCATCCAACAAAGAAGATATTTTAGGCATTAAAAATAACAAAGCCCAACAAATCCATTAATAATGTCATAAGATTCACTAGCTGTGTGTATATGACTGAGTGTACGTGGGGGTATGAATCACTGTGCTTTTTCCTCTCCTGGTAAGAAAGCTTTATCAAAAATCTTATTTAGATTCAGTGGTTTTCATCACTGTTCTGTTGCAGCATAAATTAAACTTGTCACACTTATCTGTAGTAAGCAGGTTCCACTGATCAGGAAGGCAGAATCTGATGCAAACTCTAATGCCGTCTGCTTATCCTAAAAAGACAAACAAGATCAAAAATCTCTTCGTATTAATGAACTGGATAAACCTTCTGCTTGATAAAATTTGGTGCCCCAGTAAAAGGCAGTGTGATCATGCTGCCCTTGTGCTTCATGGCATTTTTAACAGTGAGCGTTCAGGTATTAACCATGAAGCAAGGTGCACGTACTTTATGTTAAACATTTGTTTTGGAAGGTGTTATAATTAATTCCCTGCACGAGAAGTTACCTACTGCCTTCAACTCCCTTTTAACACACACGTTACATCTTTTGGGAGAAGAGAAAGATGCCATAAAAAGAAAGGTTGGAAAGGAATAATTTGCCCTTCAATGTCTGGTATTAGTATCTCAAAAGGGATATTCGTCTGCCACTACAGTCACTTCCACACCAGTCCCTGTCCCTCATGAGAACAAATTCCATCCTTACACCAAACTTGGAGTTGTTGACTCTGTGTATGCTTACATCCCATGATCTGAATATTATACCCAATGTGCAAATTACATTTATTTTGTATTAAACAATCTCAGAAAAGACTAGGCAAAAAATTTATTATGAAAAAAGGCTAGGCAAAAAATTTATAATGAAAGTAGCAATATGACAAAAATGCATTCATGCATACCTGTGTGTTTTTGATTTGGGTTTTATCTTGTCTGAATTCTCCCTGGTTTCTCTTTTAATATACTGCACACAAACCCCCTACCAAAGCCTGCGTGTGTCTAGACGAGGTGAAATCCTCATTTGCCCGACTCCTCTGTGACTAGCCTTTGATATCTCACAGGTTTCTTTCATGGTCTTTTGCTAGGCACACTTGAATATTGATAAGAGTCTTGCACTTAGGGAATGTGGTCATAGCACAGATCATCGCTTAGTGGTCTGTTGACTGGTTTCTCTATGGTGTCCATGTTGTCTCTAATGCATCACATTGAAGCACCAAAGCAAAACCTTCATGATTAACATACCCTTGGAGACCTCTAAATATTGCCTCACTTCATTAATACTGCAAAATGATCAATATGCCTCACCAAAATTAACTGTACATTGGACATCTCCCTTGCCTGATTACTGTGCATATTTTATTTCTCAAGGATAATGGAGGTTTGTTCCTGGCCAAGATGTTATCCTGGTTGTATGCACAGCTGCATTCTCTCTGTCCCTGTGGTCTGTTCAGGAATGGGCTTTAGCTGCTAATCAAAAATAGTCTGTACATGTGGTCGTGATTTCTGTTCGATGAGTATGACCTGAAATTCATAAATAGGATGTGAGTGATTAGCATAACATACCTCTGTGCTTTTTTAAACATTGGGATGAGGGCTGGAACATTTCACTCCTGACTGTCCACAAACCAGAGATGTTGTTTTTCTACCCGTCATTTCATGCTGACCTTTTAATGTAGTAGCCGAAGCTAATCTTACGTGTACAACAGCATATTGGCTAGATGGTTTTGTTACAAATAATTAATATCGCTCTCAGCAGACATTTTCTCATTTATTATTTCCAGTTGCTTCATGGTTATTAAACTGCCACATTTCAAGTGTGGACAAGTGTCCACGATGATATACAGGGGTCTGTTAAGTGGAAAACTTAGAGGTGCCTTTCTATTACTCAGATCCCCAAGGAACACCATGGTCATGCTGTCTTCAAATATATATTTGACCTACACTTGGTATGCACTTTTAAAGGTTAGAATAAGTATGCATGTTTTCTCTGCTTATTAAGCAAAACTCAAGATATTAAGAGAACATCAGAGGAGGTTCCACTGGTCTCCCAACCAGCATTGCAAATTGCTCATGCTGGATGCGCCTGCCTGCCTCAGCTCCGCTCCACTCATCCACGCTGCTGTTTTTCCATACATGCATTCATAGAAACTCATTTACATGGAAATACAGCTCACTAGTTAAGCCTTTGCATTGTAAATTCAGCTTCAATATTATCATCAGTGCTCCCTGCTGTGCATCAAGGTCCAGTGAGCCACTCCTCCGTGTTATGGGACCCATTCCATGTCCTGTGTTTTCTAGGCTCTTGCTTTCCATTGTACCTTCTTCCATGAGCGATGCCGGGTCCCTCCTGCTGCAGCGGAGGCCAGTTGAGCTGCTGCAGTAAGTGCAGGAATCTGTCAGACACAACACCACACATCTGTCCATGTATTGTCCTCAGTAAAATCGCCTTATGAGTGCTATTCTTGCGGGATCCTCTCTGTACAGAAAGAGTTAGATCCCAAGGGAGTGTGAGCTTCAGTGTGGAGGTCTAAGTGACAATGTCAGAGTGCAAAACCTCATCCCCTCCCACCTCACCACCATATCTGTTGTCCTGATCACTGTCAGCTGGGTCTGAACAACGACTGTGCTTGGGAAGAATGTGAAGGAAAGCTGAAAAGGAAAAGCAGGGGTAAAGAGTACAAATAAATGACTGAAAAAAGAAACGCAAGAGCAAGAAAAGGACAGAATGGATATGTTAAATCTCTGTTTATCAGGTAGTTAAAAATCTCATCACTCTCTACAACTACCTGAAAGGAGGTTGTAGCCAGGTGGGCGTCGATCTCTTCTCCCAGGCAACCAGCAGGACAAGAGGGCGTGATCTTAAGCTCTTCCAAAGGAGGTTTAGGTTGGATATTAGGAAGAAATTTTTTGTGGAGAGAGTAATCAGACATTGGAATGGCTTCCCAGGGCAGTAGTGGATTCACCATCCCTGGAGGTTTTTAAGATGAGACTGGATGGAGCACATAGTCTAGTAACCATGGCAGTGTTGGATCAAGGGTTGGACTTGATGACCTCAGAGGTTTTTTTCCAACCTGGTTGATTCTATGATTCTGTGATTCTATCTCCCCACTACATAGAGAAAAATCATTTGCTTTCCAGGACAGACTCAGCTCCCAGAAAAATCATGTTGAATTCAGGGATTTCTTTCATAATATTCTTTCCAAGCAAAAAAAATGTTGTGGCTTTTTAGTGATAAAAATCTGAACACCAAAAGTGGTGGATAATCTTCAACTCCGGTAGTCCTGTTTGTCCAGGACAGGCCTCCCCCTTCCCCTTTCTGCTGTCAGACCCTGATATTTCATTTTATCACAGTTGCTCAGGAGACCCTTTTGTTCCCAACCACAGCCCATTCACTGGCCCCACCCCCTTTCCCCTCTCCTGTTTAGGTATGTTCACACCACTGCTGTGACCTTCAGAGCTGAGATATGGATTATCCCTGCAGGATTGTTCTCTCTGACACTGAGCACGACGCTGGGCAATAAAATGAGGAATTATCAGGCATTTACATTCTGAAGTTAACGATGAGGAGTGTGAGCTTTCCGAACATCTGTTTCCTTGGTTTTCAAGGCGGCTTTCAATTTATTCCTGGTTCTCATCCACGTGGCTGTTGTCATTAACCATAAGTCAGCAGTGCCCTGCATCCTCAGGGATGAGTTGTGGAATAAGCTCCCTCTAAATCACGATACATCTCAGTTTTGGGGGGTCAGTTGTAACAGCCATGAGGTTACAAAACAGTTGGAGGCCACCTTTGAGACTGATGAGTGTTGTGGTTTTGTTCTGGGTCAGTTTGCTCTTACACCCCCCACACAATTACTATTAGCTGAGAGAAAGTTTATGCAGACAAAAGAGGCCTGATTTGGGAAAAATAATATTAACGTTTATTACTAACAAGCTAAAACTAAAGAATTATATCTACAACAATTCTACTTAAGTAAAAGTACTATGTATTTACAGAAATACTTCTCCCCCCTTTATATCAGTCCAAGGAGGAAAAGCAGGTTTTTTTCTCCATTCTCGGAGCTCCAGGTCTCTTCAATAACTCTGCAGCACTCTCATCGCAGCTGGAACTCTTTCATCTCTCTTTGTCAGCTCCAAGGCTGGGCCTAACCCCCTCCTGGGCTAAGACTGGAAGCTGGGGGTTACCCAGGCCCTGAAGGTCTTCTCTTCCATGGGCTTGCAAGGGGACACTTGTCTACCATGGGTCTTCACCACAGGATCACAGGGGATAATGGCTTATGAGTCCACCCCTGTTTTCCTGTGGAGGTCCCTCCCCATGGGAGAACAGTCCTTGAATAGACCTCTCCAACATGGGTCTAGCATGAATCCTTTACTTGGATCCCAACATCTTACCCGGGCCATCCTTGCTCCAGCACAAGTCTCATCTCTCTCAGAGTCACAAATCTTCAGCAACAGAATGGATCCCACACACGGATCCCAACATCCCACCTGAGCTGTCTCGCTCCAGCGTAGGTTTCCCTCAGGGTCACAAAATCTTCAGCAGCAGCATGGATCCCTCACTCGGATCCCAAGCTTACCCGAGCCATCTGCTCCGGCGTAAGCCTCGTCCCTTCTAGGGTCACAAATCTTCAATAGGACTGTTTCACCTCAGGTCTCTCATGAAGTATCGGCTTCCTTGTGCATCAGCTTATTCCAGTGTAGGCTCTTCCACGAGCAACATGGGGGTCTTCTCACCCCAACAAACTTTCACAGGTATCAGGGTTTTATTTTGCAGTCTTTTCCCTGCTGAAGGGAGAGAACGAAAGGGGGGGAGAAGCAGCCCCCCCTTCAGACTTTTCTTCTCTTTCCTCCAGCTGCCAGCTTTGACCTTGGAGGTCCCCTTATCTTTCTGCTGGAATTCTTCTGCAGTGGTTTTTCATCCAAGCAGTCAGTCCTCTAAGTTTTTTTTCTTCACTCTCCTGCATAAGAGAAGGGAGGCTTCAGTGCCACACCTGCCCCTGGCCCAAGCTGGGGGAGGAGGGGGCCTGGCCCCCACCTGGGCCTGTCACTGCTTCTACACGGCAACTTAATTTCAACTGCGCAACTAACCTTCTCTTCCGTTTTCTTAAATATGTAATTAGCAAAGGCGTTACTGAGAGTTTTGATTGGCTTTTTGTCTGGAAATCCACCTGGACAAAACCATCCTCAGCCCCAGGGGCTGGCCGGTGAGCAAAACCATGACAATGAGAAAAACACAGGGAGAGCTGTGCTGTCCTCAGGCCTGAAGCAGGACTCAGGGCTCCACAAATAGAAAATTGTTCTGCGAGCGACTATGGTCTCTTCCCCACATTACCACTGTCCTGCCTCCTCTGCCAGCCTGCTAAATCCCAGGCTGGCAACTGTAGCCCAGGGAAGAACAAAGACCTAACCCAAAGGTGAGAGAAGAGCCAGAAATTCCAGAAATTTTCAGTTCGCAGGGGAAAATATAGTAAGAGAAAACCCCCAGGATTGAATGTGTAATGGCAAAAGAAGTAAGGAGGGATGGATAAAGGGAAACACTGGGTAACAATCACTGTTTGGAGATGAACTCGATGGACATAGGGGCAGAATGCTGTTCCCCAGTAAAGCACAGGAAAGGGTGAAGCTACCCAAGAGCTGTCATCTCCTGATCCAGGGAGTGAGGCAGGCAAAGGGTTGCCCTGGCATGTGTCAGGATGTCAGAGCAAAACATAGAATGGACCCTTTATGGAAGAAAATGCCTGAGTGGATTATAAAGGCAAATATAACAACAAATCTTCCTGGTGCCTCTGCCTTTGATTCTCAAAGGCCTGTAAGAGGGCATGTTGTTCAGCTGTTTTAGAGGCACTGGAAGTAGCCTTCCTCTCCCAGAGTCCCCCCCTTCATTGCCTTCAATAACCTTGTGAAGGGTAATGAAGCATTTTAAGTTTTGTGTCAAGCTAACTGGTGTGCTGGGGGTGGGAAAGGAGGGCTTTGGGGATTTGGTCAAGGTTTTGAGAAGCCTTGGAGAAGGGACCTGGGGTGGGAATGAGGCATCCCAAGGCTCAGCCCTGGGGTGGTGGTCCTGCTTCTGCAGCAATTTCACCTGAGAGCTGCCTCCCATGATCAGTGACAGCTCCTCATCCTTTTTCAAATCCTCCCTAGTCCCTCTGTGACTTTTGTGTGCAAATTTGGCGCTGAGACAGTACAAGGGTGCAGGATGGAGGGAGGGATTTTCTGAGCCTCACACGTGCTGCCCACTCACAGGCAGAGCTAGAGGTGGGTTTTAGCATTCCCTCTTGTCAAAAGAGTTCCCCCTTGTCAAAATCTAGGCACAAAAATAGATGGGGGGGCTTTAAGAGTCTGATGCCAAGAGCGACTTTCATTATGCATCATGCTGCTTGCAGTCCTCCAAATGCTGCAGTGCTGGTGCCCACCCTAAATTATGGATCTCTGACAGCTGGATTCAGTGTGGAGGTGTGGGAAGCCTCTGTGGTTTACAAAATAACAGGGAGAGACAGGAAAATCAACATGTCACACAGTGTCTGCTGGCAGTCTGACAGATTTAACCGGCTCCACGCTTTTTAGTGTTTGTGTTGAATTTGCTTGGCTTTTAAAGAACAGACTTTCAGGCTTGCAGCCATTTTCAGACCAAACATCCCACACCAATCCTGCATCCATAATCTTCTGAGATTCTTTTTGACTGGCACAGGTTGTCTGATGACAATTTGGTTCCAAAATGGTTCATCCAAGGTTGCAATAGAGGTTTTTCAGGGATTTTTTTTGGCTGTTTCCCTTTTAAGCGAGGTATCCAAGAAACACCACTTTGCACCCAGGAATTCTGATTGCATTAAGTAGTTAAGTCCATCAAGTTCCCAGTGACATTTTCTGTCTGTGAGTTTCAGATAAAGACCAGGAACTAAAGTAGCTTAGTGGATTAAAGGAATTGCCATCCCCACCTAGACACCTCGGCTGGAATCCGATTTTGGTGCTCCACTGTGATTGCTCATTTGCTTTGGGGGAGGAAGATGGGGACAGATCACCTGAATAACCCTTATGTTGAAAAGCTCCGGCAGCCTAGGGGTGGCTGTCACTGGGACCAGGGCCATTGGCTCCCTGCAAGTTGTTCCCCTGCCACATTCTCTCCCCATATGGGATTTCCCCACTGCTAAAAATTTAGCCCCCCTCGGCATGGAACTATCCCTCGAAGCAAAGGTGGAGAAGCTTTTCCCACTATCAACTACTCTGTGACAAACTCTGTCGAATTCTCAGTCATGGAAAGTGGTGTTCAGACAGAGAAGGTGATAAATGGTTAACTTTTCCATCAGACCAGGGAGAGGCTCTGGCTGTGAAAGCACCAGTAATTTACCTTCCATTAAGATGCTGCAGCTTCTCCTCTATTTGAAGGCTGCTAGAAATTGTTTTCTAAATAATAAGACTTTCTTTGTAAAAAATACCATAGGTAATGGAAAGATTAAAACAGGGGTTGAGACACCACCAATCTATATATTCAATCAATGCCAAATGCTTTATGCAGTCATACTCTGCTTCCTGTTACCTGCTACCAGGATTGTACCAGAAAGCTCAGGAGAATTTCCAGGAAGTGCTACTATTTTAGGTTTCTTTTTGTATTATTATTATTATTAGTTCAGCTTTGAGGTCCAGAAGGGAATAATTGAAAGTTGTCCAAGTGACTGAGAGATCAGTGGAAAATCTTGCAGAGAACCCATGACTTTTTGTTTACAGTCCTAGGGCCAGTTCCACAGGAGAAACACACCTCTCAGGGCTGTTCCTTTTACTCCTCCCTATGACTGTAATAAAAGTGAACTTTTCTAAAGTACCTGTTTGCTTCTGTGTGCAGCTGAGGCCCATCACTCCAAGACAAGCCAGAGCACCTGAGGAAAATGTGTCCTGAACAGTCATCTCTTAATTACTTTCTTCTCCAAGGTGGAATATCAGAATTTTGTCTGGTGATAGCACACTGCAGTTTTCACAAGAAGAAAATTTCTCTGAGATAGGCAGATTTTGATTAGGAAGAACAAACCCAGCCAAGCTGAATCTGAACAGTCAATGTCCCAGATATGTAGGCTTCTCTTTCCCCCTGTAATATCTAGAAAAATACTCTATGAGAGCAGTAGGGAAGAGGAATCCATTTCTTACCTCTGCAAACAGAAGCTGATACCACACTGCTGGTTGAGGCACACGTGAAACAGTGTTTCACAGGAATGATCCATCTGCTTGGCAGAGGAGAGACAGAAATACCACTTAATGCTGGATTAATCCAACACGATTTAATAATAAGGTACAAAGGAACATAGTTGTCATTTACCATCGACTTTAAAATACTTTGTGTTAACCACGTTTGGTTCTCCATTGCATGTAAGCTGTCCAACTAAACCCTCTTAACATGTTAGCATTTACTACAGATCCCAGTTTTACTGCCCCAACTTCCAATGAAAATATGATTCAAGCAGAAGACTGGCCCACGGACAGCTACAATGGGGGTCCATTTCTCTTCTCTCACAATTTTTTCTGTAAAGAGCCTAGAAGAAGAAGACTGACCTTGACATGGGACACCTTCCTTGTGCTACAGGGTGTAACCTCTACTCCCTCTCGTGAGGGTGCAGGAAGAAGCCTGCTCTGCAGCCCTAATCAAGGGAAAAAGTTTTCCTTGACAATGAATTGAGCAAATAGGATGGGAATTGCTCCTGGGTCCTATCTGCAGGGTTGATTGTAGGTTGTAGCCAGGAGGTCTTTTTTCCCCAAGGAATTAGGGACTTCTGTTGTCTGTGCTGATGTTTTTTCAAGTTTCTCCATGAGAAACCCATAGTTTACAAAACGGAAACATTTGGGAGTTTCTTGGCAATGACAACTTTTCAGATCATGGAAAATAATTGAAACAATCATGCTCTTGAGAATGTTCATTGAGTGGAAAAGCTGTTTTTCTCTGGAAAACATCAGGGACAGTTTTCTTCTCAGTCTAGTGGATCTAGTCACACCTGAGCCTTAGCTCCTTTCTTGCACTGTTTCATTTCTGTTTATTTTGCCTCCTTTTCCCCAACTGTGCCTCTCCCTCTTCCATTGACAGGGATGGTGCTGTGGCTGCAGGGTCAGTACATGGTCAAAGGGTGAGTGTGTGGTCAAAGGGTCAGCACTATGTGGCTCAGCCCCTGCAGAAGGCTCACAGCATCATTTAAATATGCTGGTAACCTGAGGGATTTTATGGTGCTCTGATGTCAGGAGGAAACAGACTAACAGATTTCCCATTTACTTCTGAATCTAGGAAGCAGAAGGCTGGAGCTGGAAAGGGGAGTAGTGCTCTGAAGTCTGGGAAACTTCCAGACACTGTCCAGACTTCTTGTGCAGGCAATGATGGGTCGCTCTGCTCCTGTGTCCATCTGCAGAGGGGCACTCTCATACTCACTGCTGATCCATCTCCTGCCCTGTCCCCTGCACTGTCACATAAAGATCCCAAGGACTCTCAGTTGAAATATCATAGTTCAATGGCAGTATTCCTAGGATACGTGTGTCTGCTTTACTCATATCCTGTTAGTTAGGAGCCACTAGCTAAAGAAATTGCTATTTGCCCCTGTCAGCCACTGAATGCAGTTTATTTAACTTACAAAATGCAAATATCCTGGTGGTCAGAGGGTTAAGAGGAAGCATCGACTAAGTACTTGTAAATTGATGCAGTGCCCTGAGGGTACCTCTGCTGGTAATAAAGTGCATCTCATGAAATGATCTGACTCTGTGCTACAGCCCAGCAAAGTCAAGTGGAGTGGATCTGTCCCAGATTACCTGTAAATGAGACTGACACTCTTAACACAAATCGACGCCCATCAGGACTACGATCATATTAATTACAAAGCCTTGGAAAACTATCAAGGAGGGCTTTTTCTTCTCCGGGAGAAATTATTTGAAAGGATCTGCCAACAGGGGAAAAATTAGATGTACATGAAGCAAAAGCCATTTAAATTCTTTTATTTGCTCACCTTTCTCATGATGGAAATCAGTAATATTAGCAATAGCTGCTAAGTGTGATTTAATCTGGGTTCTGCATTCTTCCTCCACCACCCTCCTTGCCCTGGCCTTTGAGGTGGAGAAGTCCCTCATCCATGGATGTGTCCACTTCTAGACATGTCACAGACAGCAAGGAATCACCACTCCAAGACTGGCAGTGGGAGATAACTGGGGCTGTGTGAATGAAAAGTGCAAGGACTAGAAAAGGCTGGGCTTCCCAGGGGGGCTTGAGGACACCCACGTGTGGCATGAGCACTCTTACAGCTGAGATTAGGGTGCCATGAGTGTTTTTCACCCCTGCCTCACCCTAGAGCACCGAGACACCCTCTGTGCCCAATCTTGCTGTAGGGACATGCTCATGCTGTCCCCAAACTGACACCTTTGCTCTCCTGCCGAATGGTTCCAGCCTCATACAGGCTCAGCCAGAGACCAAAGGGCCAAGAGACACACAGAGTTGCCAAGCCCCTTCCAGTGATGTTTCGGAGGAGCCAAAACGTGCTTATATTCTTTGCTAGAGGGAAATGGATATAGCACCCAAGATGTTGGGTCCTCCTTTATGACTTTGTCCCATTTGTACTTGTGCACTTGAGCATCTCACCCTCAGCAGGCACAGCAGAAATGCAGATGAGGTGACGATGCCTGGGCGGCACACTGGATCAGGGGCTGAATGAAACTGGGATTAAAAAAAGAGGAAAAAAAAAAAAGAAAGAAAAAAAGAAAGAAAAAAAGAAAGAAAGAAAAAAATCCTAGTTTGAACTTTGTGACTGCAATCTGTCACGGCTCTTCTTTTCTTTTGATGCGCCATGGGCCAGGGTGGGTGGTAGGTGTTCTCCGAGGCAGGATGACTTCTCTTCAACTTTAAATCAAAGCCACCATGCCAGCAGGCAGAGGGGTGAAGGTGCTGTTTCATGTCTTATCCTCCAGCTCTGCTACTTTGCATTTCAGATGCAGGGGCAGGGTTTATAATCCAATACCAAAAAACCCAAAAGCTGGGCATCTATTTTTTTATGCTCTGTTAAGCAGCTCTTTGGATTTTTTATGATTCAACTAGTATTTGTGGGGGTTTTTGGTTGTGCACAAACATCCAATAGTAACATTAAATAAAAAGTGGAGTCTCTTTATTGATTTGCTTTTAGTTAAAAACAAACATGTCATATATAATCGAAATGTACACTGCTTGTAGATAGTAGACAGCACATTTATAAAGCCATCGAAAGAAATAACAAAAGTGAATATATCACAACCACCTTTCCAAATCATTCAAACAGGGATGTTTACACCCATAAAAGGTTGATAGTCCTTCTGGCAAACTTTTAATACAATCATTTAGTTTGTACTTTAAATGCCTGTAATATTTTAACCCTGGAGAAAAATGAATCCCAGTGGGATTGCTGAGTAATTAAGAAAAGTGTGTCTGATGGGCTTGCTTCATACAGAGAGGTGAAATAACACCAGGAGAGTCAGCTGATCATTTGATATCTTTACATTAGAAAAATACAAGGCAAACCCTGAGGCATGCCATTGTTATGCTGTGTGACAGGGATTGCTTTCAAACAAGTCTTGTTTTCAACATTAGCTGCATTATGGTTTTATAAATTGCCATTTAAATTGTAAGCCAGTGTGCATTCGGGAAGGAAGCCTCCTGAGATTCCCTGAGCCAGAGTGCGGTGGCCTCAAGGCCGCAGGTCAGGGCTCATCTGCTCAGTGTGGCTTTCCTTGATTGAGGGTGACAGCTCGGTGGGTAGGTGGCAGTGGTGGAAGGGCTTGGGGAGGAGTGAGTAGCTATCCACTAGCTAATTGCTGGCAAGAGATATGCAGGAGTTGTTTGTTTTCTGGTAAGAGGCCAAGACATAGTCAGAATGGTCTTGATACCTTGCTTTTGGGTTTCATGATGAGCTATCTGGGTGCTCAGTTTTACTGAAGGCTCAAATATTTGGTAAAAAATGTCTAAAAACGATTGAAATACTGAGCCCCCAAAGAAAGGAAGTCAGGCTTTGAATTACTGCCTGACTCTGATGTGCCATGATGAGCAACGCATGCTGTTTTAGCCCCAGTGCTGTTACACACAAATCACACTGGGAATGCTCCCTCAGCTGTTATTGCCAGCAGAGGGATGTTTTCACATCAAGACGTTTAACTCAAAGCATTTGCTTTGCTGGAAAAATCTTGGAGAGCAGGCTCTGGGAGTTTTCCCTTCAGCATAAAGCAGCAGAGCTATATCCCAGGCTGGAAGCTTTCAGCTTTGGTCTTTGCTGGATGTGCCAAGGTCAGGCTCTGCTCGCCTCTTGGGATCTGGCTGTATCGCAGCCAGAAACACATAATGTCAGCTGGGATTTGCACTAACAATATTGCTCTCGGTTTCAATGTGCATCCTCCGGCATGAAAAGCATTCCAGGAAGGAGGTGGCTGTATCCCCAGAGATGATAAGTGATCTCATTTGAAAAACATTAGTTATTCTCTGGAAAACAAGCTAGAATTAAGACATTATGCAATTAGGAGTGTTGCCCCTTCAAATGATTATTTTTCCACTAAAAGATGATGTTGTTATTATTGGTGGAGAGGTGGCTGCAGGAGCAGTCCATCTGACAATTGTGTGAGAGCAGGGGATAGAATCACCTGTTTATTTGCTATATAAATCAAATTAATTTAGTTAAATTTACAAACACAGGAAGAAAAGCAATAAGGTCTGTCCTGTGGCTGTGCCCCAAAACAGGCAACACTCAGTTTTGAAACTGCTCTCCTCAGGGGAACCAAAAATGTGATGTGGCAGCAAGTATTCATTTGGTTGTATTCATTTCCAGTGCTACATATTTTAAATTTACTTCAAGCACTGTAGAAAACCTATACTGGTGAGAAATCCCCTGGGGTGATATGTCCACCAGCATGAAGGAAAGTTTTGCTGTCTTGCCCCAAGAAAAGAGTGAATTAAGGGTTTATAACCAAGGTTAATAACTCTAGATATACCTCCTTCTACCACACAAGGTAGGTGGATTATTTCTGGCAGATTATCTTCTGCCCCCCTAAGTCTCACCTTCTGCCCCCCTCCACTGCTCTACCAACATCCTCTGCCCTGCCCATGCCTCCAGCTGAAGCACTGCACAGCATCACTCTTCCACCTGTGATGCAAAGAGAAGGTAAAACGAGGTCATACTTGGACAACACTCAACAGCATTTCTTGCTTTGGTGTTTGCCGTGGTAGCCAAGGCAAGATGGGCTGTGATGTGGATTCTGGACACCACAGCCTATCTCTCTGGCTTGCAAGACACTACTACAGATGCAAAGAAACCGTCACTGGAGAATGTAGCCCAGAGGGAGCTGGGTAACTTTCACCATGCTGGATAGATGGCAATGGCAGGCATTGGTCTCGTTCGTCTCTGCTGACAGCAGCATAATTACAAGAGTATATTGTTCTGAAGGACAGCCCAAAAATTCATTTCAGGGAGGACTGAAACAGAGGAGAGCCACCTTTGTTTTTTCCCTCCTGAGATTATCCTCAGGGTAAAATAAATAGTCTGAGTAAAATTCTGCCATCAGATACCTGTCTATAAATGCCACTGATGTCATGGGAGCACCATGTGGGAACATGGGAAGAGGATCTGGTCCTCCAGGTGAGGCTGTTCTTGCTGAGCAACTCTTTTTGTGTACACTTTCTGGGCAGATGGGCCCCTTCGCCATTGCTGATCAATGTGGGCTCAACCTTAGCTATCTGTGGGCTGAAAAAATGCTGCCGGCTGCCAGGATGCCTTTAGTACATCTGCAGATGGGAAAAGACACATTCCAAGCTGTTACCGGGTGCAGCTCACGTGGGATGGGTGAGTCTGGTGATACATTGGGACATGGTAATCTTCTTAATAGCACTTGGCACTGAACACTGCCTCTCATTCCACATCAGTCTGAATCTCTGTGCCATTAGCTAATTGAACTTTGCAGAAATGCCTCAGAAACACTGCCATCGGCAGGCACATTTTTCAAATTATTAAATACAGATTTGGAAAGGCTGCGTGTCCCACTTGGCCTGTGGTCATCAGTGGGATCTGCAAGCCTTTAGATGGCAGGAGCTTGTGAGACCTTCAGACAGTGATGATGGACCCCAGTCTCACCAGGGACGAGGAACCGCACAGAAAAATATTGCTGTAATCTGTCCCAGATTGCTGTAATCTGTTCTCATGAAAAGGTGTTTGAAATTTAGAAAAGGGGTCTGAAATTTAAACATTTGTTCAAGCATTCCCAGCCTGAATAATTTACCATTCTTGTGACAGAGGAGAGACTTCATTCTGTCTTGTTGGGTCATTTGGATACAGCCCTCCACCTCTCCTTTGTCCAGACCCTCCTCCTTGGTGGGGAAGTCAGGAACAGCAGTACCTGGTTCATCAGGGCTCCTTTGCACCCCCAAAAGCTTCTCACCCTTTGACGTGAGCACAGCAAGTCTGTCTCATTCTTGCTATCTGTCTGTCCTTCACATGTCCCTATGCATGTGTCTCTGTGTCTGTTTTAAAGCAGTTGGATTGAAAAAAAAGCCCACTGGGACTGTGGCAGCTCCCAGGGAGGCCCCCAGCATCCTGATTATAAACCAGCATGTGTAACTGAGAGCACACTAAGGAGATAAAAGGGGGGTACACTGCAATGTCGCCAGCCTGCGTTGCTGACTGCCACTTCCATCGGCTGAGTGTTCTCTCTGGGAGTGAAGAGAGTGGCCAGAGACAGCCTCTCAGGCAGGCTTCCCTGCAAATGAAAAGCTCCCCATCCCTTGAAACCTCTTCAGGATTAGACACTGCTTCTAAACAAGCCACTGCCCGTGCTTTCAGCATGAAAAGGAGCCTCCTCCATCCATTTCTTCTGGCTGCTGGTGTTTTTTCTCTCCAACACAAGGCAACTGAGGCAGATACAGTCCATCCACTCAGGCAATATGGCCTGGGGAATCAGGAATCTCTGGTGGACGCTGTTAGGCTGGCAATTGAAAGCAATAGGTCTTTATGATAATTTGGGCACCAGGCAACCACTATGAATAGGAAATGATGGCAGTTATTTTATCTAGTAACAGCATGAAAATGTAAAGTGTCTTTATTGAGCTGCTGGCTTGCTAGTGAGAGCTAAAGGAGATGCTCTCTCGGGTATAACATTTGCAGAGAAGTGGCATGAGATATTGCCATAAACTCTCCTGTTAATAAGCGAGCAGAGGAAGACAGTGCATACTTAATGCAGCCATGTGAAGGGACAAAATTAAGAAGGTGGAGGCAGAAACCTTTTTCCCTTGGCAGAAGATGTAGCCCAAGGAGAAATGAAGAATTCCCCTCCTGACCTAGCAACTAGAAAACTCATGTACTGCTAATATTAATGTGGCAAGGATGGCTTTGAAAGGAATAAAAGAAAAACACTTCTTGCCACATTTGTGTCCTTCAGTACCAGAGGGAAATGCAAGTTTCTGCCAAAGGGAGATTAACAGGAAAGCCCAGCTCAGCAGCTGTGCGGTGATGATGCTCTGCAGGTGGCTAGAGGGTGTAGAAATGACTTTTGCTCTGTGACAGATGGGGGAGACATGGCCCAAGTGTGCAAACAGCAGCATCATGCATCCCCAGTCATACCAGTGATGGTGTTGGATGTGCAGTGTTGCAAAGTAGCTCTGGGGGCAATGACCACACACCGTTGAAAGTGAGCTGACCAGAGGGAGGAGGAAGGCAGCACTCAGGAAATGCTGGGAAGAATCTCTGAATTGCAAAATTGGTTCGAGTTCAGCAAATTATGTTTTCTCCATAGTTTCATAAGATTGTGGCATTTGTCACTGATATCTTAATTGGCATGTTATTTAACTGCTTCATAGACTGCTTTTGATAGTTCTTTCCAGTGAAAGCTGTCCTTTGGAAAAAACAAAAACTGTTGAGACATTTAAGATCACTTTCTGCTGACGAGTATAATTCTAGTGCATGTGTACAATTCTAGTGCAGCTATGGCTTATATCGCTGCATAAAGTCAAAATAGATTGCTGAAAACCTATGTCGCAAAATAATTCACCACAGATAAAGTACTTTGGTAAAGCAAACAACTTTTGGCAGCACTTTGCTTTTGAAAAAAACAGATGATTTTTAAAAAACACGAAAAAAAATCTGCTGATGTTCTTACCTCTCATCATCATAGACAACAAAGAAGATGAGAAAAAGGAGTATCTCCATGCATTTCCCAGGGAGGTTCGCAGTTGTCCTCTCTGTCCACAGGCAGCTCCGGCTCCCTTGTGGCTGCACTGAGTGGTGTCAAATCTGCCCTGCAAGTGAAGTGGAAGTGTGGGAATGGAGACCCAAAGGAGCAGACGTGTCACGCCTGTAACCAGAGCACTGTGACGCTGTGAGCCAAATGGGTCTTTTTGCTTCTGTACTCATTGGAGGTGAGAAGCAGATAAGGCTCAACAAGAGGGGAGGAGTAGATAGAGAAACATGCATAGAGAAACTGCAAGAGTGACCTGGTCTTGGGCAAGAAATGTGCTTTGCAAAGGAAACCCTATCTGTCTATTAGGTTTGCTGATGGAGGTTTTAGGCAAAACTGTGTCTCACATGGAGAAAGTCTGTGATGAGAAAGGCTGCCCCAGCTCAGTGAGGGAAAGCACAATGACTTTATGAAGGCAGAAGCTCATGCAGGAAAATAATTCAGACTGGAAAGAAGATTTAAAAAATGCTAGTGGTGAAGATAAATAATCTTTGAAAGAACTTAGAACTTACCAGGAGGTACCACTGGTCTCTTTCAAAGGAATCTTCAAAGCCAGGCTTTTTGGAAAGGATGGGCTCCAATCAAAGCACAAAGCAGTCAGTATGAAGTGACATGTGCTTTACGGGGGGCAGCCGGGAGGGCTACAACTCTTCTGCCACTTTTAAAAGTTGCTTCTTCTTCCAAAAGGTTCTGCTTCCCTAGAGCTGTGACCCCTAATGCCGCAAGATGACAGTTGTAAGTGCTTAGGGAATACCAGAATGGACAGCAGGTGGTGGTCCCTGCCCATGAACCAACTCAAAATGGCCTCTCCTGCAATCACTGCTGTGGACAGGATGCTGAGCTGGAGGGATCATTGCGCTGAACTAGTGAGACTTTTCTCATGTTCTTGCTTAAAAGACAACAGAGAAAAATGATAACTAACAGTGCAAACATCTTTCCTCAAAACTTGCTGTGAGATCTCGGAGAGCACATGAAGTTTTGTACATTCAAAGGATGCAGAAAACTGCCTGATGCCCTGATCAGGTAAAAGGAAATGCATCCTCAGTGTGCCCTATTCCCCCCACTATAAAGGACTATAAAAGGAGCTGGGCTGATGCCCTCAGATGTAGACAGTCAAGGGAGCAGTGCCTAATTGGCATGGATCCTGCTCCTCCAGCCCCTGGCCAGCTAGATGGAGGCAGTGACACGTTTAAACAGCCAGTTAGCATCCCTAGAAGGCGAGGATGAAAATGTAAGAGGGGTCCTTCCCTGCGCCAAGGTGCCCATGTGGGCTGTCCCTGCTAGAGGGCAGCAGCCGGTTAGATTGGTCTGGCTCCTTTCCCAAGGAAATATAAATAGTGGAGCCAGAGTGCATCCCACACCAGCCAGCCTTGCCAGAAATCCTACCAGCAGTCAGAAACATGGACACACAAGTGAGCTGGTTAGCTGCCTGAATGGACAATTGTAATACCCTGAGCAGCATCTGCCTCTCCTGTTCTTGGGATAATGACTAGTGCTGATGTTGTCCAAGGCAGGTTACCTTTCTCCTATGGCTGTTGGTAATGGAAAGCAGTGTAGTACCAGCTGCATGGGAATCATCCGATGGGTGTCAGCAAAATATACAGATAGGATGAGAAGGAGCTTGGGTTTGTTATGTCTGCGGTGTCTGGCAGAGCAGGAAGGGAGAGAAGGCATCATGTAGGAAGGTCACCCCCACAAGTGCCCAGTCAGAAAGATTAAAAAAACTGACTAAAACTCAAAATTTCATGCTGGGTTTGGAGTGAGCAATGCATCTTTCAGGCTATCATCCTGCCAAGTCACACAGTGCCTAGACACCTGAGGTTTTCCACGAGAATTTTCCCTTCACCTGAAAAACTGTTAAACTGAAAAACTGGAAAGCTATTGCCACTGCAGTCAGTTTTTATGTCTCGCTGATCCTATTACCTTGCAAACCTGATGCAGTCTCAGCAGCAGCTGAGCTGTTAGAGCATTGTAATCCCATGTGTATTACGGTGATGCCACTTGAGCTGCTAATTTGGCAAAATCTGGATTCTAATGGAGATTTAGCGTGTGGACTTCTGCCACTTCACACTTGCCTGTTACAGAATAAACCATCTTGGAAATAATGGCTGTAGTCACAGAAAATTTGCAACCAGCAGTTTAATGGGATTCACCAAGTGCCCCTTGCACATGAACTTGTTCCTCCTCTCTCCGGCTGACCCCATACAGCTCAATAATGCCATCAAGGATGCACTCCAAGGTTTGAGGCTAGGTAGGGTTGTCAGAGAGTTGCTCCTTGGAAGGTCACATATAGCAAGTGAGATGGGCACAGATGTATACAGGGATTTGGGTATTGCAAAGGTCCCTCATCATCTCCCTGCTTTGGAGAACAACAACCCTTTTTGTATACTAGCCCAGAGGCATGAATGTATGTTTAGATTGAAGATGCTCCTATGCACCTGTGGGATCAGGGACACCTCTCCTGCCAACCTCCAGAAGGCAGCTGGGTCTCAAGAGGACTGGATGGTGGAACTGCCAGAGCCCTGAGACTAGCTGGACAGCAGGGATGAGGGGTTCCATCTCTGCTGCCCATGGATATGGTAATGCCCCTCAAGTCTAGGCATTCAGTTGAGTCAATCAGTCAAACAGAATCAATCTCCAGGGATTCAGGTGGCAATAACCAGTGTAAATAGCAAGGACCTTTTGCTCATTTAAGGCAGAATACTTGCACTGGTAACTTGCAGACTGAAATTTCCTAGTATAAAGTGTTTGTGCAGCTACCAACTACAAATCAGGAAGAAACAAATAATAAATAGCTGGATGCTCACAGTTACTTTGGGAATGGAAAAAAAAAAATACATTTAAGCAAATCAATTCACTCACTTGTCCTCAAGTCTGTCTGAAATTATTCTTAAAGTGTCACTCAGCACTGCAATAATTATCTCCGGTTTTCATTTACAACCAAATGTTAAGAACTAAGAGATACATATTCCTTCAATCCTTAAAATCCTTAATGTTTTTTGGGGGCTTGTGTAATCAGCTGTTCCAGCATTCACAATTTTTACTTATTTATCTACTCAGGCTTTTTTTTTTTTTTTTTTTTTTTTTTTATGCACAGGCTCTCTGCAGTCTGGCAGAAACAGGATTGCAGTATTGATTTAGGAAGAGGCAGTTGTGACAATACAGTCCCATGCTAATTCCTGCTCTGTACAGGGGCTGCTCTGTCCGCAGCAGCAGCAGCGTCACCCCCAGCATGGGGCTCACATTTAAAAGGGAAAAAAAAAATGAAAGAAAAGCTACTTTTCTCTGTTCTGCTTTGAAGGGAAAAAGGATTACCAAGGCTAAATAAGCCATCTGAGTACTTAGCTAGCAAGCCTAAATAGCACCCTGATAGGAAGTTCTGGCAGAGAGCTAATTAAATTAACTCTCTTTGATTTATTAACAAGCACGGCAACATATCACACAGGATTGTCCCATGAAATGAATGTGCTTTCTGATTCCCTCAGCTGCAGTCACCTCCTGGAAAACCCAGTTACAGAGACTCAAGTTTAATGAGACTCAATGGCTTGAGAGGGATCCCTGCCCACCAACAGAGATATGCACTGGTAATAATACGTAAAAGCGTGTTTATTTTCGTTGCACTTCCCTAATTCCTTTTTAATGTCTAGGACTATCTAATGGCTAATTTGTAATTTCCTGCTCACCGATATACAGATGAATGACACACAAAAGCCTTCTGCATGTTTAATTATTCTGTTGATTTAGAAGTCACTTTTCCCTCAGTGCAAGTTTCTCTCTGTGTGTGCTCTCATGCATCACATATTTCATTATTTTTAGAAGCATGCTCTGTGCCTTTTTATGCTCTCATAGCTCTAGCATCCAGTAATTACCATGCTTTGTGTCCAACAGACCTGATCAGACCTGATTTACACTGGCAAATGTAAATCAGGAAAACATCACTGACTCTAAATGGAGTTATTCCAAGTTACACCAGACCGGAGACTGATCTCTCCTATTTTTAGTGATGGGGGAAATGTTATTTGTGTGCTGAGACCCTTGTGAAGTAGCAGAATATAAAATTTAGAAAACTTCAGAGTGGTGAAAATCCAACTTGAAGCCTGTGAATGCACAGACGCAAATCTATTTATGTAGCAAGCTCTACTTCTGCTTAACCGCTGCAAGGAACTGTGACTCTCTTTGCATATTTGATTTTTCTCCCTCAGTAAAAACACAGTCTGCTTAACCTATTTTTACTAGTTTCTAACAGTTTCACTGGTGGGCTTCTTCCTTATGCCTTACATGTAGCTTTGGTATCCGAGTGCTCCTTTGTTAAATTAAGGCAATTAATAAATGGAGATGTTAAGCAATCAATTTTGCCTGCATATCTCCACAGCCTTACGTATGACTGGCTGTAATCACAAGATAAATGCAATGTGCTGATGTATGGTAATGTTCAATAATACATTCTCCACCAGGCTCAATTCATCAGGGAGTTTCTGGAGGGGAGGCATTTGTTATTGGCTGTCTCTGGACCTCAAGGATAACATTTCTGTCCTTTCCATTGGCCGCCCCGCTGCTGCAAGCCTCTTCCCGTCTTATTTTGATGATGAATATGAAGGCATGCTAAGCTGTGCTGGAGAGTAGCTCTCGCCAACTGCACTCCCTCCCCGGGCTCAAGGACTCAGGGGCTCCCTGGCTGTTTCCCCTGCCCACTGCCAGCAGCAGCAGCAGCAGCAGCAGCAGCAGCAGCAGCAGCAGCGGCAGAAACGCCAAAAGTTGTGATGCTTTTCTTCACCCAGTGCTTTGGGGCTGTGTTAGATCTTATTCACCTGCGGTTTCAGCACTACAAGGCAAAGAGGGTTTTCTCAGCTGCCGGGCAACTTGTCTGCGTTGTCAACCCAACACACAGCCTCAAGGTGAGTTAAAAATATATTTTCTCTTCTAACATCTCCTTGTCTTCCCCACCACCAGCACCCGCGTTTCTCCATAGGGAATGAAATTACGATCTGGCAGCAAGAGGAGAATGTTGTTAACACATTGCAGCCCTGGCAGAGAGGATGTTTGCATTGTCTGAATGCATGATTCCCTTTGGAGCAAAGGAGAAGCAACCCACTGCTCTGAGTGATCGTGAGAAGTCGCTGCTCCCTCTCCATAAAGTTTTCTCATCCCTTTCACCCACATAATGAGCATGCATGTTGCAAGCATATAGTAAAAAATGATTGGAAAAGTTACTTGGATTAATTAACATCCCTTTGTGGTGTAAGGATGCTGGGTGGTCTCCCAGGATGGCACCTAAGTCCAGAAGGATGCTAGCAGGCAGTGGGGAACAGGAAGAGAGGGGGTGGCAGCAGGGGCATTTCCACTGCTGTTGTTTGCTCTTTCAGGGGAAAAAGGCTGTTTCTGTCCCCTGAGGGGAGACTGAAGGTGTTCCTCTGGCGCTGAAACTGTCCTTTAGCTGTTTGCAAGGTGAATCTATTTTAGGTGGGAGAATACATTTGCTTTAATGCAAAACTATTTATAGTCCCCATAAAACATTTCTCTTACTCGCGCAGCTCTGGATTTTCACTGACAAAGTGTCAACAGCTCCATCTATACCAGAGCCTTCATGTTTGTAGTAGAGAAGGAGCAGCAGGGGGAGAAAGCAATCAGAAGGCTTTAATTACTTTATCACAGTAGTGAATGACCAACTTTAATGAAGTGGCTTCTGTTTTGTGGGAAGTCCTTGAAGACCTGACTTGTGAGGTAGTTCTGCTATCCTGACACAAGTTCAGAAATTATTTTAATTCAGGACAACTTATTTTTGTCTCTGCTACGGTCCCTGTGAGGTACTTGGAGGGGTTGCAGGGAGCATCTTTCTTGAGCTATGGGTCCCTGGGGAGGTCTATTGATGGAGTAAATCCCTTTTCAGAGTAGCATTACTCCCCTAAAAAAGACATGTTTCCCACAGTTATCTTTCCAGTTTCAGGCTGTGCTCAGGCAGGAAGAGGTCATTTCTTGCAGGGTGCCAGCTCCAGGAGGATTTCCCCGCGAGGCTGTGCTCTAAGCACTGCCGGCTGGGGCAGGCACTCACAGAGGATGAACTGCTTGGGTGCAGGCACTCCTCTCGCAGCATCGCGCTCCTCCACCAACACAAGCTAAGTTAAAACTGCACAGCCCTCTCATTATCTGAAAAGATCTGATTATCTGAATAGATAAAAGAAGTAACTGCATTCCTAAGTGCATGGGGAGATTTTGTAAGCGAATGCTTCTGTGCTCAACCCTGACTGTCTCCTGCTACTTTCATCTATAATTTCAATTATTAAAAAAAAAAAGAAAAAAATTGAGCAGAAAAGAAAGGTTATTGAAGTTCACAACACAATTTTAGTGCCAGTGGAACTGTCTGATGAGATCCCACAAACACACTGAGGGGTGACTTCTACTCCACTGACATCTAAGACTAGACCTGAGTGTATCATTACAGGTCTTCCTGAGTTGCAGATTTCATATTGTAGGAGCTGCAGCATTTTACCTTTGAGCATATCAAAAGTAGTTGATGATTGTTCCTCTGTGTTAAACTTATAGGCCATTTCAGTTTAATAAAATCCCCCATGGCCAAGCTCTTCACTGGTCAGACCCGGAGCCCAGTAGAGAGATGAATAATCCTGATACTGCCTTGGATTTGAATAATTTGAATGCAGGCATTGGATGCAAAACTCTCCTGTGAACAAACAGGACCCTCTAGGAAAAGGTCTGATGTGTTAGTGAAGCCCCAGTAAGAATCATCTTGACCTGCATGGGAATTGTTCCCCTGATAAAGTAACGTTAGGAACCCAACAAGTGTTTCTCCGCAGGAGCCTGTTGAGACATCATTCAGATAGACAAGCTGATAAGAAACCTATCTGCTCTGAAAAACCTGTCTGTAAAGTGAAACATACTTTGAAAGTACTCCCAAGTTACCCAGCTCACATCAAGCCACATAAATACAGTGGGCTTTAGCTCTGATCTACTTCCTAGGTGTTCAGTTTGGTTTCCCATCAGCTCTGCACATCGTGGCAGCATCCAGAGGACGTGAGTGGATTGGACTCCTTTGTGCCCAGCACGACAGTATCAGTTTCCACCCATAGCAGCCTGTGGGCCAACACCAGCTGGCTCCAAGTAAGCATGAAACCTTGTCCAAAACCTGGTGTCAGACACAAGGCAGATGAACCTGCTTCTCAGGGTGCCCACTTCTCCACCAGTGATACACAAGGAGGCTGTGGTTGCTCTCAAATGACACTTGAGGGACCATTAAACATGAAAGGGCCAAATGTATTCCTCTCTGCTGGTTTACGGTATTATGGCTGTATGTTTCATAGTCTATTATTTCTAGCTGGGTCATTTCAACTGTAACATTTTGTTGACAGCCCCCAAATCTATCTTAACAATTGACAAGTGGAGTGAAAACTGTATTAAGGTTTGCGGTCGATGAATATAAGCCTGCTAGGAAACAAGAGCTAAGAGCAATGTCATTTCTCTCCCTTCTCTTCAAGGCTTAAACGTTTGTGCTAACTCCAAAACTGTAAGCTCTTTGCAAAGGGATTATTTTATTCTGTATCTATCTCCACAACACTGGTGCACGGGGGCTCCTGGTTGATTGGTGCAAATGATAAATGACAGGCATCATGCTCTGCTGTGATTATGCAGGTTGACATTCTTCACACAGGTCAGGTCTTCAATCAGTGCCAACGCACATAACTCCATTAAAGTCAAATTGCAGCAGGACCTCCGTTCTTGCTCCTTCCACTTTCAAGGGAGTGTTCAGGGATGATAGTGGGATCCAGCCCACTCTGGAGGATCCGTGGTTGGTGGTCACAATGTATGTTAGACTTGGCATCACATAAAGCACTCAGTGAGCAGCAGAGGGCAGGGTACCCTGCAGTGAAAGGTTGCACTAGTTTCTGCTGTCACAGACCCACAGCTGGACCAAGGGGGCTCTCTTGTAAAGTTATACCAGCAAGCTGTCATCATAATCACAGCCTGGACCTCTGACCATGACCAGAGCCTATCACTTACCTCTTCCTTTAGGAGAGGTACAGAGGTTGGTAGAGAAGCATACACTTGGAAAGAAACCCATGTATTTCTTCCCACTGAAAGGCTCATTAATTGGGAAGGCTGATGAGCATTTCAGTGTTTCTTAAAGGGCAAGACGGTAGAAGTGTCAGCACAGACACCCCTATTGATCTGCTGCTGTTTTCCCTGTGCACGACAGCCTGACATAGGCTAAGATAATTCCTGAAACAGGAAAGACAATTTGCAAATGTCCCCCACTGTTTCGATGGTTTGTCAGGAGTACGAATGAGGGGGGAGATGGGGGGGTTGTTCCAGAGCCTCTTTGTCCTTCTTGCCGCTTTCTGCTCTTTGTCCTCCCATGAGCTTTCCCAGACATAACAGCAGCATCTTACAGCACAGTGCTACACTGGGATCAAAATTCACTTGCCAAGCAGAGAAAACCACTTACTTACCACACTTCCATAGGTCACCTTCATCTTCAGTCATATTATACACATTACCTTGTAACTTGTCTTTATTCAAGTGTGTGGTCAACCTGACATCTCCCCTTGGAGAGACACAGTCAGGCAACAGAGCTCCTCAGCCAAGCAGCTGCTCCCTCCAAGACCATATTCATTGAAGGAGCACTGTTTATGCCACTAGCTGCAGGTCCCAGTGTGCAGGGAAAGTTTTAAGGTGCTCCATGTGCATGGAAAAAATGATCAGGGTTTGATGAGCTTGCAGAGATGAGGCTCAATAATTCCTTTACACTTCCCCCCTTGTTAATAGCAATTATCCACAGCACTGCTAATTGCACCCTGGGAAGAGGGTGAAGGTGCAGGGGGTTGTCCTCATGCCTTAGTTGGCAACAGTCCCTGTCCCAAAAATCAGCCACACACGGCAGGTGACTGCAATGCAATCACAGCCCAGCCAGGTGCCGAAGCTTGGCAAGATGCTGCATACGCCTGGGTAAAACGGATCTTCATTCAAGGAGTTACTTGTTTTTACACACAACTTTAACTCTTTGGGGAGTGCGAAAAATGTTCTTATAAAGAGTAAAAATGTGTGTTTACAAAGTTCTTTTAAAAAACACCAATCTCCACCTCTGTAGAACTTCAAGGAACTTCCTGAATTACAAAAAGAAGCGTATTCAAATGAGGGCATATATAGTTTAATCTTATGTTTGAAAAGGGTTGTAACATGGTTTATGGGGCCAAGATGTCATTTTGTGATTTTTTAAATCAAAAAGCAAATCTGCTCTGACTTAGGGAAGGGATTTGAATCGTGTTACAACAGTTTGGCTCTGCTCACAGTGGCCAGCTAAATAGCATTGCAATCCACTTTATCCCCAGCAGGATTAAAGTGCTATGATGCATTACACCCCCATGAGATTTATTTAATCGGTGCAAGAGAGGAGGGTGACTTTGAAACCTGCTGCTAACAACCCTCAGATGTCCTCTGCCACCATCTCAGCCCAGACACCCTCAAATCTCCCCTGTAGGGCTATGATTTGGGAACTAAGTGGCATTTGGCCACAGTGTCCAACAGGGTTGTGACAGCTGTGTCAAGAGGATGTGCAATACCCACTGCTGCCTGCAAACCTGGGCTCCTGTGGCAAGGCGCCTATGTCCCATTCCAGCTGTAGGCCAGGGCTTTGTAAGCACGGGGCACCTCAGACTTTTAAATCCTTTTTTAGGGATGTGAATAGCAGCAGGCAGTGCTTTGACAGCCCTCCTTCAGCCCTGCCTCTGTTAGAAGGTATTTTAGCAGGCAAAACTAGAATCCAAGTTGGCCACGTGCACTCCAGAAACCTCATTCTGTCCCACAAACGTGCAAAATGGTCATCTGCAGAGGGGAAGCCTAGCATGCTCTGGCAGCTCTCCTCAGGGCTCTCCATCCGCTGCTGCTACCTGGTCCCAGGAACTCCTCTCTCCAGTAAAGCATTAACCTTAAGCCCGCAGATCCATGCACCTGCACGAGCCATGGCACTACAACATAGGGCAGCATGGGCCTTACTCCAAGCATGCCACAAAGCAGGACAGCTCTGAGCTTCAGCTACAGTGTCTCCTTGGGAGAGGGAGGGAAAGAGCTCCCACCTCAGAAGTTTCTGCATTAATGGGCTCTGGCTTCCCTCTCTCACCTCCCACCCCAAACCCACTGTGGAAATTAATTACCACTGTTAACTGGTCCTGTCTATTATGCTGCAAATCCAGAGATGGGATACAGTGGGTAGGCATTGAGTCCTTTCCTACCCACATTTAATTTTGAGGGTGAATTTGAGGCAACAACACAAGGGTTAATGGTTCTAAACTGAAGGAGGGTCGATTTAGATTAGATATAAGAAAGAAGATTTTTTATGATAAGGGTGGTGAAACACTGGCAGTTTTACCAGAGAGGTAGTGGATACCCCACCCCTGGAAACATTCAAGGTCAGTTTGGACAATGTTCTGAGCAGCCTGATCTAGTCGAAGACATCCCTGCTCATTGCAGTGGGGTTGAACTAGATGACCTTTAAAAGGTGCCTTCCAACTCAACTATTCTAGGATTCTATGACTCTATAATAAATCCCACCTGGTTGCAGGACTTTTGAAGTCAGATGTTATCAATGGAAGACAGTGCTGTTATTTTAATATTAGAGAAATCTCTCTCCCCTTGACAGGATGTTTGACAGCAGGGTGAGGAGTAGCCATCAGACACTGCCACATATCACTTTGTAATCCACCCACTCTGATATGGCTCAGTATATCAGGAATTTCTCAGTGCAGCCCTCTGGGTTAGACGTAATGGCCCAAATAACTCCCTCAGGAGAAATACTGCCCCTAATGAATTGCTGTGGCTAACACAGAGGGTGCAGCCTTGATTACATGAAATCAGTGGCAAGGTCTCAGTCTGCCTCACTGCTGACAGAAGTCACTCCTGGACATTCCCACAACTGTCATAAACTAACACACATTGCTGGTTGCCTCAACAGAGGATCCAAACACTGAACATGGTCCTGAAAGCCTCAAGTGCTAAAAAGTCTGAGTCCAGGTTCCCAGCTACAATGAATTTTGCCTCAAAGTTGGAATTTACAGAGGCTATAATTTTTTATTTAACCATTACAATTCTTTCCTGGTATCAAAAAACTCACAGCACACTTAGCTGGGGGACACAGAAACTTCATTTTTTTTCTCAGAAACAATCTGAGGTTCTTAAGTAATCCAAGCAACTGTGTTTAAAGAAAGCACATCAGATCCCAAGAGCTCTGGTAAAACGAGGGAAAGGAGCTACTGTGTCTGTGCCCCACCTTTGCAGGGTTTTGGCTTTCCTATGTTGTTTAAAAGCCATAATACTTGTCCTTTGGAGGCAATATGCTGGACCTGCCTCTGTTGTGACTTTTGCAATAGAAGTGGGCAGAGCTGAGCCACCATGTTCGTGAGCTCTGATGGAACTAGGTAGAGCCTGAAGTCTCCACTTGGGCATGGCTGAACATGACAGCAACTCCCCAGCCCACCTACATATGCATGTGGTGTATTTGGAAATGGAAAGCATGGATGTTCAGTCAACTACCTTATCAGATTGCATTATTTTTTTTTTCTTTCCATGGCTTGCCTCTTTTTGTTAAATACCTTTCCTTCTGTGTTATTGTTCATTCTCATGCTTCCCATTCCCTGCTGTACCAAAGCCTCAAAGCAAAAAATTCTCCTCATCTGTTGTGCAATACCATAATTTGGGGCTTTTCTGCTCCTGTTGAAAGGAAAGCATCACTAACTTCACTGCAACTTTGGATCTCTTATTTTCCCGTAAGCTCTTTCAGAAGAAATCACAATCATTCAAAATTAATCTTGTTTGGTGCCACCAATTTCCCCATTGACAGACAAAGTCTCACTTTAAAACAGTAGTTGGCAGGATGAGGAGAGCTACAAAAGGCAGGAAACCATTGCTGTCACCACTTGTGTATGTAGCTCAAGCAAGGAAGTCAAGTGCTTTGCATGCCTGCAAAACCTAATTGCCATCATGCCCTAGACTGGAGCTCGAGCAAGAAAGTCCAACTGAAGGAGCCACAGTACTTGCTGTCCACTCAGTATAGTGAGCCATGATGATGATCCCACCAGCCGGCAAAAGAGAGTATCTTCCCTCTGCTTTGGTGTGGCAGAGCAAATCCACTTGCAGTGGGGATTTAAGCTGGCAGTCTCTTGTGTGCGCTGCCGAAGTAGGCACACATCCCTTCTTCTTCAGTGCAGCAGGAGCAAGCAGCTGGGCAGGGGAGTGGCCTCAGCTGTTTTTCAGAACCTCCCACAAGGCTCTTACCCATAGGGATTATTGAGGGCTGTGCTGAATGGAAAAATTTCAGTTTCATCTGGAAATCTGAAAATTGCTCTGGTTGACCTGCTGCTAATAACCACTTGCAACACTCCTGCTCAGCTCTCCCACAGCATTCTCCAGAGAGGAAACGGCATCCTGGCACTGCCAATAAATCGTACACATACACAGTGTACAATTAGAAGCACTTTTATTTATTTAGAGCCATTTCTGAGCATCTCATATAACATTAATGGATTTATCTTTAGCTCTCCCTTTAGTCTCACCAATACCATGAAAGCACTCCTGCAGGAGAACAGCAGAGATCTCCGAGTACTTTATGTATTTATTTTGGTGTTCTTTTTTTAAAAGACAGAAATGTTTGAAACAACTTTGGGAAGACATTAACTAGCTATTTCCATACCAGATGAAATGCTTTCAGTTCTAGCCTTTTCTTCCATTGCAATATCATTCTGAACTGATTCAAACTGAAACTCTTTTTCACTTCCAGATTGGCCTCCCCAGTAAAAAAAAAAAAATCATTTGAAGAGCTTTAGTGATGTATTGGCATTGATGCCTTAGGCATCAGTATTTTATACATGGAAATATTAAACTCCAGAGTAGCTGGTGAATTGCCCATCAACCCCTAGTAAATGCATAGTGGAGAAGAGACACGTGTCCTTGTGAATATCTTAAACATAAGATCACACACTCTTTCACATCAAATGCCAGCTGAAATGTAAAAAGAAACAGAGAAATGGAGCATAAATAAGACAGAAAAAGATTAAATTGGTAACATCTCCTTGTGCAGAAAACAAATGCTATAGGTGAGCAAGGAGTCGGATGCTACAGAGCAGAAAACCACATCAAAGGGGATAAAAATGTTCTTCCACTCTTAGGGATTGCCATGTGGAAAATAAGCAAAGTAATAAGCATGAAAATGGAGTAAATGACCACCATACAAGGATTACATAGGGCAGCTGGGGTAAGGGGAGAGTTACAGTCACCTTCAGGCTTTGCAAAAATGAGAGGCTGAAATTGAAACAGCAGGATGGTGGCAAGAGGGGTGATCATGGCAGTACCTTGACCTCAGCAAGAATATTCAGGGCTTCAGTGTCAAGCACTGAATAAAGAAGACAGAATAAAGACAGAATAAAATGGATTTTTTGCAGGAGCAGACCTTTATTCAGACATACTTATTCTGGAAATTGTCAAACTTGATCCAGCAAAAGACCATATGGAAAACCTGATGGAGTTCGGCAAACTTACCCATTTCTTTTGAAGAGGGCAGCCTGAAGACATCCTCCTCTTCCATAGGGATGTCTGATTGCTGCATTGCAAGAACAGCAGTATCACCTGAGGATACTTGGTTGCAAGCAAGTATGTGCTATCTATGCTGGATGGACCCCCATTGTATGAAAAGGCACATCACAGATCAGTGGAGCCAGGCTTTGTTTGCTTGCGCAGTATTGTGAGTTCCCTACTTGTCCTACCTGAGATCTGAGGATCCCTCTGTGGTGCAACATCCTTTGGAGTCTACGACTAGTGAGATGCATTGTTCTCAAAGACAGACTGTTTTTCTTTCCATCAACAATCAAGGGATCAAGAAGAGTAGCTTAGAATGGATATGTCATTTCTGTCTACCTGAAGTTAAATTAAATAAATTCCACTGATACCCTACAGTTCCTTTGACTTACGCAAAAGAAAAACCAAGCATGATAATTGCCTCGTTAATATACAGCCAGAAAGTTTGACTACAGTAGCATCAAGTATTCATTACTATTTTACCCAGGTTCAGGTAACACAATCTTCTTTCCACTCACAAAAAGGAAGCTTTCAGGGAGATTTCTGATGCTGCAATACTGTATAAAAGCAGAACTCAATGTGTACAGAGGGGTACAGCAGTGTAAGGGTGTCAATAGCAATATTCGAACATTTGCCTCAACAATGACCAAACCAAAGTAATACCAGAAAAATGTATCTGAAAAGAACAAAGAAGGCAGAAAGTCATGTGGGACACAGTTGGGAATCCAAGGATCAGCACAGGGGACTGACACCAGTGAAAAAGTATGGATCTATATCAGTTATACAAGTATCTGGTAATTTAAACTCATCAGAAATGCAAATCCTCATGAGTGGTCCAAAGCCCAGGGATATCACCAGCTAATTAAATCAGTCTGGTTTGGAAAGGAGGTCACTGTGGCAGATGAGGGCTGGCAAAAGAGAGCAAGACATACTCCAAAATATGCTTTGGGATAAGCACCCTTATTGGTAATTACAAGCAATACTAAGTAAACTCTGAACGGTAGAGGACAGATGTTCAACATCTATCAGAAAAGACTGCACTGTGGCACAAGTATAAACGTGTTCCCAAAGAGTGCTGAGTGGAGCAAGTCACAAGGAGAAAATAATCCACTTGGGCAAATCTGCCTTTCATTCTCCTTATGGGATGGCTGCCGGCAGAACAACTTTTCCTGGGCTTATTCAATTAACTGCTTCATGATTACTTCCTCCCTGTGGCAGGATCCCTAATGCTTCAGACCCACTTTTGGACGTGCAGGTTGTGTTAATTAGCTGTGCAAAGAGGCACAAAGCAGAGAGGTTAGTTAGGTAGTGTTGGTTTTGTTCCGTGCCTGGATTCCGTGTCTGCTCATAGGCTCAGTGGAGTCTCTTTCTGTTTCTTTGATCACTGAAAGCCAGAGGCATTACACAGCTTTTGGTAACTTAGGATGAGATAGCATCACTAGAGGTGAGGAAATGCCTTTTTAGGCCAGCTTATGGTTTGCAGTATGGAAGTCTGTGGGTGACCTGTATTTTTTGAGGGAGAGCTTAAAATATTGCCATCCCTCGTGAATTTGTTTGTCTCTTAAAAGGTGTCATAGTCCTGGTCCAGCAGCAGCAGAGGGGGATACAAAGCCTGGTCTTTATGACAGCCCCAACTCATTACACAGGCCTTTGTGGGTTTATTAAAATAGTTTGCATTAATATGTCAGACTAAAGAGGCAGCTGAAATGCAGGCACATGTTCTCCTTCGCTGCCTTGGCAGTAGCTGTGCAGGCCCTGGAATTAGGAATGGCCTAGGCTTCACCATAGGATATCTGATAGGAGCCCAAGACACAGGTCCTTGAAAAGTGTTTTGCTTAAGGTTTGTTGGCTTTGGGAATATGCTCACATTTTATTTTCTCTCTGCAGATCCCTACAAAATAGTTGTGATGTGGTCAGGGGCTTGTCTGACTCATTCAGTTTCCTCTCTGCCATCGTTCTGGAAAATGTTTTTTGGGGATGTCTTTATCCCTGTTGGATCAAGCAGTACCCCATAGAAATATTTGCCTCAAGACATGAACCCAGGTTTAAACTTAATATTTGCACTTCAGGGAGTGGTTTTCCACAGGCACATGCTGACCTCAGCAGAGTGCAAACTCAAAGAAGGCAGCAATGCAGTAGGAGCACATTCATTACAAACAGGCATGTGTCTATTTGCCCAGGTCAAGATTTAAACTGTGGCAGGAAAACAGATGCAAATGTTTACAGTAATTCACCATCGCTTCTTCTGGTTCCCCCTATACAGCCAAACTGGAGCCCTTTGTCCAATTACAATTCCTGCCTGGAATCTCAAAGGTCTAAATCGTACAGGAAATGATATAACTTAAAAAGAAAATGAAACTTTTACTGAGTTTTTTCTGCCATAGAAAATATTTCAAAAGAGATTCAAAAATGTTACGGTCATGAATGGTTGCACACACATAACCACTGTTTTGTAAATTACTGATTATAAAACTGAATTTTCTTTCAGGCTGTTGGTAAAAGATGAAGGCACTATCAGAAAACAGGTCTGAAACCAGCTTAATCTCCAGAAGCTTCACAAGGCAACTGGAGATAATTTAGACTTGCAGCTAAACATGAGCATACTGGTGAGGTATCTCATAACAATTTTTAAGCTTTTAGTAATTTTTCAATAATAAGCTAGTGATTAGGAAAGAACATCCCAGTTCACAGATAAATCCAGGCTGTGTCTTGGTATTCTGCTTACTTGCTGCTTTAACTAAAGCAACTTTAATTTGCCAGAGGCCAATCAACAGCCGGTAGCAAGAGAACTCAGTCTGATGAAGCAGATGTTGTGGAAGGGAAAACATTTTCATTCCTCACTCACAGGGAAATTGTGCCAAAAGCAGCCTTTCAGCATTTTCTGTAACAGTAACTCTTGCTTCTTGACTTTTACAACATAGAAGAAACTTGCAGATCAAGTAGCTTCTGGACTGTTTTTCATGGAAAAGGACCTTGATGCTCTCTGCATCAAATAGATGTCAAGTCACGCAGTCATGCAGTGGGCTGCAGCTACCTCCAGTTCTGGATGACCCAAAATTACAGCTCCAGTGCTCCAGTAAGATCTGTGCCACCTGGTCCTTGCAAATAGCTGAGTGTTGAAAGTTGAGCAAGAATCTAGTCCAGCCCTCTGCAACCAAGTTCTACAGCCTAAGTCTGGTTTTGTGGATATTTTTTTTCCCTCATAGGGAACAACTCTACATCTTGGTGGGTATCACCAGATTTCCCCAAGACTCATCCATCTGGTCCTGAGTTCACAGGTAAAATCAGACTGACCTCCCTGGAATGCACTCTGTGGTGACTGACCCAACGCTCTGAGCCCAGGCTACAGCTAACAATGACAGAGTGTTTGCTGTGCTTACCTCTGTATCCAAATTCCCTTTCCTCTCCATGTACAAACAGAGCCTTTGAGCACACCAACAACCCCAGCAGGCTGTCCATCTCCTGCCCCGCTTGACCCTGGATCTAGGGTGCAAAAATGGACAAACAGAGACGCAGCTGAGGCTGGATATGAGCCAGGCTGAGCCCAGGGGACAAATAGCTGCATTAGGCAGCTGCTGTGCCTGAACTAATAAGCCCTGCAGGAGGCAGGATCTGTTCAATACAGCATCCTGCCAAGGCCTTGTGGTCTATCTGCCTCCAAGCCTGATGGGCATATCCATGTGCTGCAGCAATCCATCGTGCTGCCAGAGCTGCAGGGGGCATTATCTAGCTGGGATGTTCTGCAATGCCTTTAGTTTATCTCTCTTTAAATGAGGTGGGGGACAGGGTTCTCTGACATCAGTTAAGTGGTTTGGGGTGGAGGCCAAACTACTTAAATCTCTTGGTGTAGGTTAATCTTCTGTATATGTGTGAAGGACCCGTCTGCAAAAGTGGTGCATTGCCATAAATACTGTAAAGCTGCCAATCTTTTTGGTGTCAGTAAGGCTGGAAGGATATGCCACTGTAAATAGGTGGTAAGAAATAAAGTGAGGATGCTGAAGCTTAACTGTAGCTACCTAAGTTTATTTTTTTTTAATCTTAATCCCTTAATGATGAATATATTGTAAGTAGAAAATATAAAGCTTTTTAGGAGCACTAAGTAATACTTAGAGGGCTCATTAATCCACAGTTAATATGCAGCCACCACTGAGAGGGAATGAAGCCATCGTGCCACCTCGGAATTACAGAGTATGCTGTCTCCTCCTGGCTTCAGGAGGGAAGCGGAGGATGTCCACTTGGCCTGGGACTGCAGGTGGAGGCAGAGGTGGACAGAAACTGATGGTCTGAAATAGACAGTACAAGGCGTGAACAGCCCCCTAATCTCCCTTATCATCCTGCATTGAGGTTTGGGGGCAGGTCTGTGCCAACGTCCTGACCTTTTCCCTAACAGAGACAGCAAAGTTGCCACATTTTTCTTTCAGCTTCCAACCAGACTAAAATTCAGACACCTCGGTCAAGGTTGAAGGTAGTGTTTTGGAAAAGTGTGTGTCAGTGCAGCAACCTCTGTGCTTCTCCCTGGCAAATGCAAAAGCCTTGGGAGGGCAATGGTAAATCATGAAGGCTTCACCACACCAATGACCTGATAAAAAAAATAAATGTGTGGTAGTATCCACCAGCCTTATCTTCACTGATAAATAAAAATAGTCTTCATCTCTTTGAGTTTTCTTGGTGGTTTTCCATTAAAAACAGAGATAAGACTGTGCCTCATCCAGTCCCAAGTATGATGAGTTTCCAGCAGAGGCAGAAATCTCAGTGTCTGCAATACAGCCACCATTAAAGTTTCTGGGCCTTAATTCTGAGAGGGGGAGTTAATTCTCATACAAAATGTCCAAATGTCAAGTGGAAAATAAAAAAAACTTGTCAGCTCAGCTCAGTGATATTCAGGAGGTTCTTAACTAGCATGAAATTCAAGGGTGTACTGTGCGCTGCCTCAGGACAGGGCAGAATGAGAATGGAGGGGCACGTCAGGCATTAGTAGATGATTATGTTCTATGTCGTCAAAGGTCTTCCTTTGTCCTAGCCGGGAACTTGATTTTCCAGATATCTGTCACCATAAGAAATGAGCACTGAGGCTGTCACAGTTCCAAATTATTTTTTTTCCCCACGTATTATCTTCCAGTGTGAGAGATAAGGCTAATGCCATGTGACCAGCTGAATTGCATATGGGATGCAATATGGTATCATGGCCAAATCTCATCAGCTGGAGGCAGCTGCCCTAGTTGGAAAGCAAAGAAAGGAGCAAGAGCAGCAAGCTGCCTATTTTGGTGGGCTTGCCTCTCAAACCCAGTCCAAAAGCTGAAGAAGGAAATAAATACATGAGCTCAAGGGGGTAAATCCTTCTCTGTAGAAGAACAGCGGGGGTGCAGGGCCCCCTGAGGTCTCAAGCCTGCATCAGTGCTCTGTGGCTCACACATGGATGGTTTCCTGATACAAAGTGACTTCTGGTGTACTGCAGTATTGGCAGCCACCCCAGACTTCATGCCAGGAAACAGGGGGTGTGGACAGGTCATCTTCAAAATACAACAGCTTGCTGCAAATCAGCCCCCTCCTTCCTGCTCTCTGCTGCCCTCATTGCTAATGTGAATATATCTTCTGCACCTCATGTAATCCAGAAGCTATGCCCAGGGAAGCAATAAATGCCCTATCTTTATGTGATGCTCCTGCTTTACAAAATTTTTAATCTAAGAATAACTTATTGATGTTATTTAATTACCGTACAGCAGATGCCTTATTGCATCCAAAATACATCTATTTGCCTTAATTTTACAGTATGGTAATTAACTACCAACGACTTATTTTAAACATATTTACAGACGGAAATGTCAGAGATGCATCACATTTTCATGCCCAGCAAATGCACTCGCAATAACCAATTTGGTATTTAATTAACTTGCTTATGAGCTCACCTCTGAGAAATACTATTTCAGAGAACGTGTTAGCTACGATGCTCAAGCAGGTTCTCAGAGAGAGGATGCACCAGCTGCAGGTCAGCAGTGATTTTTGCTTTATTATGTTGAGGGGTTTTGCTGCTCATATGGACTTACCATAGTTATGGTCTTCACATCATTTTAAAGTTAAGCTATTAGCCACACAGAAAATCAATATGTAATAGAACAATGTTCATTAAGTGAACAGTAAATCAACTCTTCTGTAGACACAGCAGGAACCAAAAGCTTTCATAAAGCTGCTGGCCTGTCCTGATCAAAGGAGATGAGGTGGTTACCATGAACAACACATTTCTGTATATCAGATCTGGGTTAAGTGATACATACACGTTAACAAATATTAATTAGGAAGGGAATTTGTACCTGTCAGGACCTAGCAACAGTGTGGTCCTTCAAGGGTTTCATTTGCTCTAACTCCCTGGATAACACGGAAATTGCCAAGCTAAATGGCTCTTCCACTTCTGTCTTGTGCTTAGGGATATAGTTCTGGGAAGTGCAGCACTGGTCCCTGAAATGAGGGTTATACCACTGTCTCCTGGGATCACTGAGCTGTCTCTCAGCCACCAACCCCAGGAACCACAGGGCATTACGCTCCTGTCTTCCTTGGCCTAAATAGAGTGAGAACAAGGCTGAGGAGTCTGCTTGTCAGACTGTCTACTCACAGCATGTTCATCTATCTCTGATAACAAACAGCTGGAGGGACCCTGCGAAGCTGGCATCAGGGACAGGCAAAAGGAGGGATCCCCTTTGAAACTTCACTGACATAATACAGGATGAAGCTTTGGTGGAGGTACAATGAAATTTTCTTGCCTCATAAACATTAATTCACACCCTTTAAAGCTAGAAGAGGCTCTAATGGCAACCTAACCAGACTAGCTGCATAAATCCAAACCCAAGGTCCTTTCTCAGAAGCTTAAGACAATAACTTCAGCTGCCAGATGTCCTTCAGAAAGACTTCTAGTTTGGACACAATGTCTTTCATCAATAAAGATCACATGTCTATGGACAAAATATGATATTTTTAGAAATGGTATTATCAGCAGAAAAAAAAAAAAAAAAAAAAGAAGGCTACATTTGATTACCTTGGAAGGCTTTAGGGAAGCTGGGAAGACGTTGTTCAGTGTTTTCTTTTTCATGAATGTTAACAAAATAGCAGCAACTTGAGATCCCACAAAAAAACCCAGGAATAACTCCCTCCCTCCTGCCTGGGAGAACTTTGATATCCCCACTGAAACACTGCATCTGTTGTAAAAATAGAGGAACTTTGCTAGAGGTTAGAAAGGAGACAATGAAATAACCCCAGAAAAAGAGATTACAGCTCATTGAAAATAGAGGTTATATAGATTCGATAGGATTCCCCTTCTCTGGGATAGTTTTGCAATAGGCTCAGTGTTTACCACATCAGCCTGCTTCCTCCGCAACACCTTTTCCCCGTGCCCCTCTCTCTACCAGCTTTTGCAGGTGCAGTTACAGCTCTTCTTGGCTGCTGGATCAGCACTTTCTGCCCTCTGAGGCTTTGTGAAAGTCACCCCAGCTTGCAAAACCACTGACTCGTGCTTCAGCACTCTGTAAAAGCCAACAATGTCTGCACACACCGCTTAGCCCCCAACAGCAGAGTCCCAGCTCTCTCCACTGCTTTCCCACAGTAGCTGCAGCATTCTCACCCTGCCCCATTTTGCCAGATTGCTCCTTTACTTTTCCTCCAGTCACATCCTGATGAATCCAGCTAGTTTCACCATCCAGGAGCAGGCAGAGAGCACTCTCCCCACAAACCATCTGCTTCTGCAGGCTCCTGAAACATCCCTGGTCATCCCATATCAGGGGGATCAGCTATGGGCTTTCTGCTCCCTTAGCCTTGACATTACCCGCCTGGCATCGTTAAAATGCCTTAATGTCACTTCTGTTCTAATTAAGTATTGAAACTCCCATTTCAGGAGATTAGATATTCTTGTACCTTTTTTTTTATACCTGCAGTAGAGAGTCCATGGCTCATTGGTCTGGAAAATATCATGCTTGTCTTTGGAAAATAGCCAGGATTTCATAAAATGTTCCTAAAGTAGAAACTCCCAGTCTGCTTATAAATACTGTCACCTGTGTTTTAGAGCTGAAGAAACTAAGGCCTTTTTGAGGTTAAAGCAAGGTCTGTGACACAGAAAGGAGAAAGCTTCAGTCTATTCTCTTTTCATTAAATGCCGTTCTCAGTAATTTTGCTGAAGGAGAGATGAAACTTCTTCTGAAGTTAGGGAAAGTCTCACGGGCTCAGCACTTACAGGTTCACACCTCCCATCAGCAGAAAGAAAGGCCTCTTTTTGAAGCTGATCAAAATACATTTCATTTTGAAGTCACAGAAAGCCATTAATTATGCTGGTTTTGGAGATAATCAGTCCAGGCACCTGTCACATACAACAACAGAAATGCAGTACTTTAAAAAAAAAAAAAAAAAAAAAAAAAAAAAAAAAAAAAGAAAAAGTAACTGTAAGCTGATAGCATTTATAGTTGAGAAAAGGTGCCCGTTGAAGGACAGACACTGTTCCTTATCTCACCCTAAAGTACATGAACTTTGTGAGAACATCTCAGCTCCTGGCAGGGCTGTTGTGCTACCTTCAACAGTCTAGAAAATTAATTAAGACAGTTACTTTCAAGTCTGTGCTGCATTGTCTCAAGATTATAATAAAATTGTTATACAAATAATAGAAAAAAATTAGGACACTTGGAGTTCTCAGGGGCAAAAGTGCAAATTTCATGCAAGAGGCCTTCTGTTTGTCCCCGAGGGTATTGCTTGGGCAGTGCCTGTGGGATGCTGCCTTCCAGCTATGCATCTGCTGGTGCTGGTCAGTAGTGGGGAGACCTACAGCAAATGCCTTCTGCTGATCATTTAAGAGGAAGAGGAAAGTTTTAACTAAATTGAATCTGCGGCAGAATTTACTTGGCAATAAATTGCAGCGATGTTTTTATGACCCTAATCTACAACTGAGAGTGTATTGTGCTCATTTCCTTGAGGTTTTATCTACCTTCGAACCAGAACTGGAGAATGGAGAGTCAAAGTGGGAGATGTTTCAATGCCAAAACACGGGGACTGGGTTTTGGTCTCTGCCCCATGGATGGGCAGGTGACAGTCCCAAGGCAGGAGAGGTGCATGGCAGCACACTGCTGGCAGCAGCTCTGAAGCTCAGCCTGGCTCTTTGGCCATTCTGCCAACCAAGCTCCCTGGAGAGCACAGGGTAATTATCCTTCAAGTGGACAAATCTGCATTTTTCTCATCACTGAAATTCACACCAAAACTGATGATAATGTAAGGCTTGTACTTTTCTCCTGTCTTTTTCTTCCTCTTGGGATAACCAAGTGGTCTGCTATTAATGGACATGGATTTAACTGCTAGACACAGCATGTTCAGCACTGAGAGCAGGAAACGATCATTTCAGGGCCACTGCTAAGAAAACCTGTCAAAGTGTCTTGGGGCAGTGAAAATCTAGTACTTGGGGATTAATTATCTGGAATTTAATGAGTTCAAAAGCCAGGTAGCAATTAAACGTCTGTAGATGGAGAGAATAATTTCATAATGGATTTTGGTGGTGAGGCTGGCTGAAAAAGTTTTTTCTCTCTCAGCTCAGTCTGTTACCTTTATTACTGGTTTTAGAGCAGTGCTGTGAACCAAACTGCTGAAGTGATTTGCATTGCAAACTCTTTTGGGAGATTACCTTTTAGATGTGACATTTCAAAATTAGGCTTATGTTTCTGCCCAATTGGAGCAAAGGAGATGTGTGTGTGTGTGTGTGTGTGTGTGTGTGTGTGCAGCCCATGTACACTTACATCAACATAAATACATTGCAGAGGTGATGTTAGCACAGAGGAAATCCAGTATGAACATCTAAGACTGCTGGGTTATGTCTATACTGCTAAATAAAAGAGGGATGGGAAGTAATCTCTTTCCTGAAGCTAAATGCAAATGACTTCTTCAGCTTCAGGTTAGGGTTAGCTTTCGCTACAACAATTTCACCTTGGAGAGATGTAGCGAGGGCAGTGTGAGGAGAGCCAGTGACTATGATTGTTCAGGTATGTAGATGACCAGAATTCCAGTACTCATGTTCACTACTTGATCTTTTTCTGGATATAGCCAGCTCCAGATACCAGCTTTGTGTTTTGGGCCCATCTGCTCATGTAATCAAATTCAGGATAGTATTATTTGATTTTTTTCCCATCTTTGTTTTATTTTTTATATGTAAATATATGAATAAAAGGAGGAGATTTGTGTAAGAGTAACTTATACTTTGATAAGGCAATAGGAAGTCCTGTTTTTTTCCTAATTTATGTTAAGATGTGATCATCCTCCATACTTGGCACTGTTGAAGCAGCACCTCACATCCCGTGTTCAGTTTTGGACCGCTCACTACACGAAAAACATGACGGTGCTGGAGCAAGTCCAGAGAATGGCAGTAAACTTGGGAAAGGATGTGGAACACAAGTCTTATGAGGGGAAGCTGACGGAGCTGGAGGTCTTCTGGAGAAGAGGAGGCTCAGAGGGCCTTATCACTCCCTACAAAAACCTAAAAGGGGGTTCTAGCAAGGTGGTGATTGATCTCTTCTCCCAGGCAACAAGAGACAGGCTGAGAGGAAAGGTCCTCAAGTTGTGCCAGGGAACGTTTAGATTCCACAACAGGAAAAGTTTTTTCCCTGAAAGGGTTGTCAAGTGTTGGAACAGGCTGCCCAGGGAAGTGGTTGACTCACAATCTCTGGAGGTATTTAAAAGATGTGGAGATGTGGTATTCAGGGACATGGTTTAGTGGTAGCTTTAGCAATGCTGGGTTAATGGTTGGACTCAACGATTTTAGAGATCTTTTCCAATCTAAAAGATTCTGTGATTCTAAGAAATATGTGAACAATTCCCATTTATTGCTTTTAAGAAAAACATGTTGCACAGTAAAACTCCTGACCACTGTATCATCTGCCATATAGTGTCTACCTTGCATTAGCCAAAATCCAGTCCTATTCCCTGTTTTATCCAGTCCAGTTTTTCTGCAGAGTTCCTGTTTCTCTCTAGTACAATAACAATATCACTTCAGTTATTGCTGTCATAGCAAGCAGATCAGACACGCTCTGTGGCATCTTCATACTAGATATTAATTCTGGTTATGTAAAATATTACAATAATTTATTGCATCAAACAAGATGCAGACAACACAATTAAAACACTATGGTGTAACACATATAATATGAAATTATAGACACATTACATGACTAGGTACATATCTATATATTAGTTGGCATATGGGGCCTAGGAAAAGATTTGAGGAATAGAAGATAATTTTATTTTTTAAATCAAGAATCAGAAAATAGCCACTCTGGGCTTGAGCAGAGCCCTTTCTTGCCTCTTACAAAAAGACTGATGGTTTTCTTACAGCCATGGACCAGCTTTCAATCGTATACTTGTGTTTTTTAAGCTGTAATGAGATCAGACATAGCTCAGCTTTCCTTAACTCTCCATGGGCTTGTATCAACGCAGATGTTCATTAAGAAGAGATAATGGTTTAAAAGCTCTAATTTTGTTACCCTCTCTGCCATCTAAACTGATCCTAATGTGATTAGGAAAGTCCTTTCTTACTTAGCCAGGGTCAATCTGTCTCAGAGGAGGTAGGGAAAGGAGACATTGAGGGTGCCAGTGCTGGCTCCGTGCTCAGAAATGTTATCGTGGCAGCTAGGAGACTTGTTAATGCAGTGTCCTTCATCACATCCAAAGGCAGGGGAGAGCAACCCACTTCAGTCATTTGTTATTTATCTGGAAGCAACAAACTGCCACATTTCCACAAGTGCACTTCATACAAAAAGAGGCTCTCAAACCTGGTCATTGTGGTTGCACTCGTAATATCTGACTTCTCACAACTTCACCTCAGCGCTGTGAGGACCACTAGAAACCCAGTGCATTGGAAGCAAGCTGCCAAAGTGTTGGCACAACATGTTTGGAGCTCCTAAGCATTTCATATCATACACAGCCAGATCAGAAATTAAAGCAGCAATAAGGGAGTTTAGCTTAAGGTCAGAAAATACCAGGATGCTCCCAAACCACGAGGAGCCTGTGTGAAATAATAAATAACTGAAACAGGGAGAAAGTCCTAAGGACATGTTGCTGCAATGTTGGTCAGTGGGCCAAGGTTTGGCTACGAGCACAGGGAGCACCATGGGCAGCAAGTTGCAGATTGGAGTGTCAGGGTGGGCTGTGGGGGTCATGCTAATTTCAGAACTATGTGCCACAGAGTGGGAAGGGGGCAGCAGGGAAGGAAGGACAGAGCTGTACAATGAAGGCCATCAGAGGAGAGACACATAATATAAGTGATGCTGAATGTGCCTGTGGTCAGACCACACCTGCACTGTGTTTTGGGACAGCCTCACACCAATGAGGTATATGGAAAGATTAAAGAGAAGATCACTTCTCCCCTTCTGCATTCACCTACATCAGGCCTGGGTGGAGAGAAACACTGCTAAGATTTCAAACGGGCACTCTCATCTGGCCCTGGGATGTAAATTACCGCTTCCCTCCTCTGTTGTTCCCTACCAGGCATCACAGACAAACAAATTTTCAAAAGATGGTGTTACCACATTCCTACAGCAGCTGCTCAGCTGCTGTCTTTGCCATTACACCTGAAATGAGCATGCTATCACAGTGCAGGTTAACCTTCATCTGCAGGGGCTAAAGACCCTGTGACCAGCCTTCACTACCACCTCAGTCCATTTTCTGGCAGGCCTCCTTGGACAAAACTAGTATGCCAGTCTTGGATGCCCTGACCTCTCATTTCTTTTTACTTCTTTTCTGGTCATCCTGATGCAAATCACAAAATTGGTCTGGCAATTCCAGCTGCTGGCACTCTATGCTGCTTGCTCTTCATGTGGTTCCTCCAATGCAGACAACTGGAGTATGAGATGCATCAGCTCTTCAAACTGTGTGGGTGAATGTTTCCTACTGTTTTTTCCCCTATTGCTGTTTCTAGTGTAGGTCTAGGGGGTTGTCATTTGGGCTCATTTCACACCCTGCATTTTCTCTGCATTGTTGTGGTGGATGTCACGGACCAGCTCTTTGGTTGTTTGTCCCTTGCACCTTATCTCAATATGGCATTGCAAGGTCTTTCCCTGCTACTAGGTTAAGTGCAGAGATGGCTCAGCATTGGGGCCTATCTTTTCCATAAAAGGCACAAACACAAGTTCATTTTCAAATGTGTCATTCTCTATATTTCAGAATTTTTCGCTTTGATTTTTCGGTCTGAGCTTTGGGTCATGTTTCAGCTTTATTTGCCAAGCTGCTCTTTCATTAAGTGGGGGTGCCCTCACAGCAGGCATTGTTCAAAGAGAATTTTCAGTACTACAACAGTAACATTGCTGAGACTTTATACAAAGTGGGATGGGTTTTTTTCATATCTGATTCAGACAGATGTTATAAACTTACAGAAAAATTACTACTTTCAGGCTGTGGCTCCTTGCCTGTTCTGTGACAGCAAAACCTGCAAGTGCTGTTCCCATTTCCTTCGTGTTTTAGTAATGTTGTCAGGGGACTACAGAGTTTGGTTTATTTTATGCAAACACCCATTTTCTAGTTTCCTTTCCTTTCAGGCTTCACTAAAATTTCTTGCCCCTTCTGCTCTTTGTGGTAGGTTAATCCTGTCCATCTTTCTCACTCCCCACAAGCAGGATGGGGAAAGAATCAGAGAAGCAGTAGTGAGAAAAAGTCAGATCTTAAGATACAGATAGGTGAAGAAAAGAGAAAAAACAAAGAACAGGTGATACAAATGCAGTCATAGACCACTGTCAGCTGATCTCCAAGCAAAGATTACTTTGGAAAGAATACTATCCCCCTAATTTATTGATGAACATGACATTTCAAAATATACATTTGATCAATTGAGGTCATCTGTCCCAGCTGTGTCCCTTCCAAATTTCTTGGCCATTCTCCAATAATCTGCTGGGGGGGCAGACTGAGAAACACTTGATGTTGTGCAAGCTTTTCTCAACAATAACTGAAACATTCATGTTTTATCAACACCATTCTGGTCACAAATCCAAAGTCCAGCACCATATGGGCTTCTGTTCAAAAGTTAGTTCCATCCAAACCAGTCCCAGTGCTCCTTATTTTATTTCACTCCACACCATCTGTGAATCCTGCCTTCTTTCACACTGTTCTTTTCTGGTGCCAAATATAAAAGATACCTGACTAAATGAAGAGCCCCATTTTACCAAGTGGAGAGAAATAGGCATGGCTAGGGTAGATACAAAAGCAGATCATGAGGTGAGTCCATGCTATTTTCATTGATTGTTGGGAGATCCTATATTGACTAGATCATATGCAGATGTCTGTGAACCTCAGATGTTAGATAAAGTAAATAAAACTTTGGTTTTGAAACCTTTCAGTGATCTCAAAACTTTGAGATCAAGCACAAAACTTTAACCAAATTTCTTTTTTTGGGATCGTAGACACTCTAGCCCAGCAGACTGTCACCTTCCACTACCTCAATGGTTCACATCTTCAAAAGTATTTTGTTCTGTGTCTCTTTCTAAGATCTGAATTTTTGTCCTTAAAAAGAGTCGACTACAAGATATATTACAGACACCACTTTCCACTTGTGGAAATACAACTTTGGCTACATATTTTACCCCTATGCCTCTGTGGTAACCCCCAACACCAACAAATAATGATGAAAGTGTTTTATTCTCATTTCCTGCGGGGATAACAAAGATTAAAAGGGAGAACAAGAACAAAGAAACTGAATTTTATTCCATTGGTCATGCTGGTTTTATATATTGGAGAGAGGAAACTGTAACCCTCATTTTCTAGGTTGCTTTGTTCAGGCACCTTTTGCTATGCACAAAGAGATTCTGTAAGCAGGATATACACAACTTTGAAGTATAACACAGTTGTTTATTAGTTGACACAAGCAAGAGAGAGCTGGGATGTAATGTGTTGCCAGGCTAAGCACCTGAAGAGTCCATGCCGGGCAAGCAGTCAGCCATTGGATAGGGAAGGTTTGCTTTCTATTGCACTTGTAACAGGTTCTCAGTGCTGCTGAGTTTCCAGTTTCCAACTCTGTGCCATCTAGGATTTTATATCTTCCCATGCTTGTATTTTTCTTCTTGAATCCTGGAGTTGCTACCTATCTACCTGCCCCTACAGATCAGAGTAAACTCTCTGTAGTCAATGGACTGAGATACCCCAGGTTTTCAGTGATCCTCCAGTAAGTAGGGGATGGACAAATTCTCGTGATGGATGGTGGCTTAGCCAGTGTAAGAGAAAATTGTGCCATTTCCTTTACCTGTTCATGAACATGACCTGCTGAGGACTCAGGGTAGGATCCAGCTCCTAAAATACAGTTAGGTACTATTTGTTCTCTAGTTCCAAAAGACTCACCTGATCACTTAGACATGGTAAGAGTATCTGTACACCAAAGCTGCCACTGAAAATGTGCTAATGTACCTCATGTACCTCCTCACCCTCAAAGGGCTGGTGTCTTTGGGTCATCTTGTTCAGCTCTGTGTCTTCCACTTGTACCACTCTGGGTGAAAAATCAGATAGCCCTATGCTGCCCAATGGATTAGATTCTGTATTTATCTTGTGAGTGTACCCAGCACAGGCTGACAGTACACAGGGCAGGAGAAGACACAGATCCCTAGCATCAACTTTCAGTCTATGTTTCATCTACTGCTTTCAGAGCAACCTAGCAAACAGAAAGTGTCTCCCAAAAAGGAGGGAGCCACATCCACTACTTCCCACACGAGTGCCCTAATGGTGGAATGGATTGGAGCAGGGATCACCCTTCACTCTTTCTGTTGAAGCAAGGCCATCATGCAGGCAAAAACACAAGCATCTTTGCATAGAAGAAATATGATTCTATATCTATGTCTCCTATGCAAAGACTAAACCACAGACTGGTTTCTTTTAGAAACTGTCTCCTGTAAAACACAATCCACAGAAACTAGGACTGGATCTAAATTTATCTTCCTTAACATTGGCACGCAAACTGTGAATGCCTCTGCTGTCCCCGTGTCTCTCAACTTCTATCTGTAGTGGCAGTGGAATGGCTGCACTGGACTTGTCCTGGCTTTGTTCAGCTAAGAATTTGGTTTTACAGTGGTTCACCCTTTCTGTATGGTGCTTTTTCAAGGTACCTGTTAATGCTCAGTGCAGGAGAAAAAGAAACAGCAGAAATGATGAGGGTTGAACAATGGTAAAGCAGCAAAGTGAGAAATGCACCGTTCCAGTGCAAATGAGACTCCTTCTGACCACTCAGCATCTGCTCTTCTCCCTGGAGCCATGGCTTCTCTATCAGCAAAGTATACAAAACCTTGAGGTGCCTCCACTGAATCAGGATGTCACCTGCACACAGCTAATCGTGTTCAACCGAGTGTGACCCTTCAACATGTATCTGTAGTTGTGTGACTGGGATTTGGATGTATAATGAGAAGCCAAATTTACTTGAGATACCCTTGCTCCAGAGTACCAGTATCAGGAAACAAATGACATGAAATCAAATAATGCACTCCTGTGATCATAGTATATACATAAAACTGATTCCCTGTAACTAAAACTGATTGTTCACATAAATCTCACTCTGCTTTAAAGTTAGGACATAACCTCTGCTTAATTGATATTCATACTTGAAGACGAAGAAATCAATTTGGCACGTCTAAGGAGCCCTTAAGTTTTTCACCTAGAAAGTCTTTCTCTGGCAAATGAGCTTATCTTTTTATAGGCTCAGGTTTGTGAAACTGAAGATACACTTTACTAGTTACATGCATAGGTTTATCTCCCCTTGGCAGGCTTGGAAACAAAACCACCTTCTGAATGCATCCTTTTTATGATCAAATACCCAGGCATATGTTAACCTGCGCAGATAGTTCCTATTCTTTCCCTTGCTGTCTCAATATTCCAGGGTATGGTGTCCATTTATAATTTTTTTTATTACTATGTACACAATCAAGCCCTGTTGAGGCACCTACTGAAATGTGGGTATGACGCTACCATTCCTGTTTTACTGTACTTTCACCACTGTCCACCCAGTAACATCCTCAGATTCAGGCAAAGGGGCACGAATTAGGTGGGAAAACTCATTTTAACATCAAGCCTGCGGTATGAGCATATCAGCAGTAAAAAAAATATGATGTGTGAGAAAGCTCAGCCTCATTTCTGACTTACTGGAGCTTGGATGGGGTTAACCATGTACTCTCATAAGCACACTCTCCCTTAAAGCTCTGAACCAAGCAAGTGGAAGAGTGAGGAGTCTGTGCTAGATTTTGAAATGAGCTTGTACAGCAGGTTCGCTGCATGGTTATCATGCCTTGTTACACACACTGCCTCATGTCCTACAATTTATGTGCTAAGTAGTTCTAATATAGCAACCACATTGATTTCAAGGGCAGTTTGCAAAGTGGTGTGACTCTTCAGCTGACAGGAAAGGTAAAACCTGAAAGCCCTCTTCTAGACATAGAAGAGCTGCAGTGCATCTGAGGAGTTGAAATCAGTCCAAAAGAGCTGCTGACACAATGTGCACTTGAAGAAGAGATGTTTTTTACATTGTGCCTTGTGAAAACAAACACGTACCTGACATGTAACTGCATCTTGACATAAGATGCCAAAAGAAAAAGCCTTCCACAGGAAAGTGCTTATTATTTTCACTTCCAAATGACCGAGTACTTAGGAAGGGTGCCAAAAGATGTCCCTGAAAGCTGACAGTCTCTGTGCAGCCATTAACCTTCAAGGGTTTGGGAAGCAGCACATGAACTCTCCTGATGTGAATTTCTACCTTTTGCCTGCACATGCTGAGCCACCTCTGGGCGTGGGAAATTTGGATATGGCTGTAACCACCAAGCGACAGCAGGCCAAGGTCACAGCAGTGTGATGGGCAGCATTCTCCCTGGATTTGCCTCATACTAGCAAACATTCTCCTTAATTGCCTTGGAGAGGTCAGGGGCTGTTTCCAGCAAGCACAATGCAGAAGCCACTCTGTGTGAGAGGTGAGTTAAACTATGTGGACAGAAGATGTGCCACTTGTCCTCAGGGCCAAGGAATGACTCCTGACCTGTTTTATTCACCTGTATAAAGGCAGACTCAAAGGACTTGAAGGTGACCAGGAATTAAATATTGAGCAATAACAAATGCAAATGAAGCACAGGTCAGTATGGCATATCACCACAATGCTGAGGATCTTGAATTGCAAGGTTTCTTTTCCTTAAACCATTCTCATTTTACAAGACCTTCTATGTAACTACTCTGTACCCAAGGGTAGTACCAGGCCCACGGTACTTTATTTAAAACAACACCAAGTCTTCTCCATAGTCTAATAATTTGGACAATCTTTGGCTGATTTCAGATCCTGTACAACTCTGCTGCTGCTGACTACCATTCTGATAAAAGAAAAAAAGTAGCATAGGCCTACTCCTCCATTTACTTAATGTATCCTCAATAGCATTGCCCTGTAATATATCTGTGACCAATCAATACTTTATATAATTTTAGCAAATTGTGCTGGATCAAGCCCCAAAGCTAAATCAGATCTTTGTGTAAAACAGGCAGCAGAAATAAATGGGGAGAAAGCTCATGTGGAAAACAAAGTAGAGATGCAATTTGCAGGTCTGCCTTTGCAATGCTGATGTCACTACATCAGGTCCACTAGAGACACAAAGTATCTCTAGGGAAAGAGCATTTGTGATGCTTAAGTTGGGACTTCAGCAACAGAGAGGGGGTGGGAGGGTTCCCATTATAACTGCATCAGCACTCTCTGTGGAAAAACGTTCTCCGATGCCTGTCCTAAAGTCAGCTGGTCTCACCCATGTGACAAGATCCCAAGCAGGGATAAGGCTAAGCAGGGATGAAGTTAATGATCTTCATCCCAAGCTGCTTGGTACTGGGTTTCTCTGGTTTGTAGTAGTGGAGGATCTATGTTCATACACCCCTGTTCTGTGCTGGAGTGGACTGACCTAAGTGGCTGTGGAAGGAGGAAAACAGTGAAGTCTTTCATTAGCATTTATTTTCTGGGCTATGGTCTAAATCTGAAGCAGGTCTTGCCACATAGCTTCCCACCATAACCTTGCAGGTCCTCCTGTTTGTGCTTCCTTGAGCCCATGAAAACAGGGCAGTCAGCTCTCCTGCTCTGCTGTAGAAAATAAAGAGTTATAGTTCAGATTTCCTTCCATCCAGTGCCAAGCTGCAACCTCAGTTTAGAAAGGATGCACATGGTTAGAGCAGCATACTGCTCTGGGTACTTTCTCTATGGATACACTCTGTGATAGAGTGTGGACAGACCTCTATGAGTGAAAGAAAACGGCACAGTTTTCCATCTTATGACTGGGACAAAAAAGAATAATGAGTTAACCGATGGCTAGCTATTAGTTTCATAAATGGCAGTCAATTATTACAATTCAATATATGAGACAATGCCAGGGCACTGTGTCGCACAGTGGGGAAAGCCTGGTGAGTCAGGGCAGGTTGCAGGGAGGAGAGCAGCGTTGCTGGGTCAGGGAAGGTTGATCCAGAGTGCAGCTGTAGCAGAAGCTCAGACCAGGACGGGCACTGTGGTGCTGAGGTCCACGGGTGTGATGGCTCCACAGTCTAGGGGCAGCAGGATCTGAGCAGAACCCAAATATGTGTGTCTTGAGCTTGAGACTCTGCAGAACTACTCGGCTATAATTTTGTCTTCACACAGCTCAAAGTCAGGTTATCCATGCTGTTCTTCAACATTTCTCCTAAAACTTGAAAGCTATTTGTTTCCCTGCACTGAGGATGCTTTTGAAGGAGACCAGCTTTGTTACCTGGCAGCAGGGACTGATCTTCAATCAGCATCAGACTAAGTACACAGGAATCTGTCAGGGTGGCTGCTGTTGGGAGTAAACTGTCACTTTGGTGGGCAATTTAGCTGCAGGCAATGATAGAGGGAAAAGGGCCAAGCAAGTACATGGCCAACTTCTCCTTTGTCTCTGTGAATTCCACCATGTGGCAGCTAGATTGCACTTCCAGCTAGCAATGGGAGGAAGCCTGTGCAAGTGGAAAGTCCTACTAGGCTCTGTGATTTGGGTCCACAATTTAAGGTCCTGTCATCACTGACCTTTTCCCACATTTAATTCTAGAAAGCAGCTCTGGTAAAAGCAGTGTTCATCTCATTATCAATTCAATTTTTGTGACAGCCCTGCTAGGGTTCTTAATTCCTTGTGTTAAAACAACAAATGAGATGACCCAACTGCAATCTCTAATAGGTATCATGGGTAAGTAATCATTCATTTGTTATAGTTCCTCTCACCCAAAGGACAGAGAGGAAAATTTGTCCTCCTAATGGCAAGAGCTGTAAATTAGTTTTATTTCATTGTTAAATCTAGAGGACTGAAAATTAGGATGACTAGCCCTTAGCTGGGAAGAAAATGTGACAGCTACAGGGATTTTCTGCATTAGGCAAATAGGCAGCTCATAATCACCCATTAAACAGTCACAGTGGCTGTGTCCTGATGCCCTTGCTTCTCAGAGTTGTTGATTCCCTGATACACTGAACTTCTCAAGTCTGATGTCCAGTGATGTGCCAGTGATCCCAACTCCACTTCTACACAAGGAAGAGAAGTGAACATCTCCTGCAGGTGCTCGCAGTAATTTCATCATTCCCTGAAGATGGACACGTTCAAGAGAAGGATGATGAATTGCTTTGTGGAGGTACATCTTATCTCCATTATTAAGGGAGCTTCAGATGAGTAGGTCAGATTTGAACATGTCTATCTTTTAGACAAATACATTTAGACAAGACAAATCCCACCCAAAATTTATCCAGTAGTTTGTCACAGGTGTTTCTTCTGCTGAATACTGTTATCTTTATCTTCAGAGTCTTTGCAAGCCCCACGATCTAAAAGATGTTATCCTGAATTACCACAGACTCGCTGTGGATTTGGAAATTATGGAGTAAGCCATCACTGCACGCTTATAGGGTGGAAAAGAGGAAAATGAAGGCTTTTAAAGACAGATTGAAGCTATGTTGACAGAGGCATGAAGGTGCCTAACAGCCTTCATTGAGCAAGTAGCTCCTGGTGAAGTCGAGTGGTACTCCTTGGGAGTGTGTGTGTCTCTCTTGCAGTAACTTCACAAATGACTTGTGCCTTTGGCACATAAAACACTGCACAGACGTTCCTGCTTGTTAAGCCTGATCCCAGAGGGCTTCCCTGAGCTCTCCTACCCCTTAAGGAAACCAGAAGTTGGTGTAATGCCCACCCTGACTGACTCAGTTTGTCACAGGGGTAGGCAGTTCCTTGAGGCACCCTCAGAGAGCAGTGAGGTTATTTCCCTCTCTAACATGGTGCACTCTGCAGTGTGAGAGACAGGAAGCAGATCTTCCCTCAGTCTCCTAACCCTTAGATACCATGCTTCCTCCTTGCAGCCCTTTGAGAAGAAGGAAAATAGTTTGTCCGGGGAAAAAAAGGCTGGAATGCCTTTGATGTGATGAAATGAGTGGTCTGTCATCTTGTTCAATAACATGTCACACAGAAAGATCTATAAAAAGCTCTCTGTAGAAAGCTGAAAATAAATTTTAAAAATCTACCCCATGCTCAAATCCTCAAAACCCATAGGTGTATCAGAATAGTTGTGAAATTATTCACTTTTATGATGTGCAAGTTATGGAGTATTGTACAGCCAGACAAGTTTATAGGGACATGTGTTAAGTTGCCTGCATGGGGAGGATCTGGCTGAATTTAAAACATAAAACCTTCCCACAAGACAAGCGAGGGTGGGAGGAAGGACATTAGGTATGAGAATGGCTTTGAATAAGATATATGGCCCCTCTTCCCCCTTTCCCCAGTGCTACACTTGCACCAAAATAGGAAATTTTAAAACAGAGAACCAGGTAGATAGAGCTGATAGAAAGAGCGGGTGGTGCTGCAGCCAGAGCTACACAGTCTATGCCAATAAAAACAACTAGACTCTAGGGACAGCAGCTCTGCTGGGTGATGGGTCTCTCACCTCTGATTGTTCATGTTTTACACATGAACAACATCGTCATGCCCTGGTGAAATGCAATCAGTCAGCCTCACTTCAGTGTCTGGCAATATCATGGAGCAGATCCTCCTGGAAGATGTCAAAACATAAGGAAGACAGAGATGCGATTAGAGACAGCCTACGTGGTTTCACCAAGGACAATCGTGCCTGACTATTTTAGTAGCCTTCTTCAATGTAGTGACTGCATCGGTGGATAAGGGAGGAGCTACAGATGTCATCAACTTCTGTAAAGCCTTTGATACAATCCCCCACAATATTCTTACCTCTAAATTGGAGAGGTATGGGTTTGATGGATGGACTGTTAGATGGATAAGGAATTGATTGGATGGTAGCATCCAAAGAATTACAGTCAGTGGCTCAGTATCCAAGTAGAAACCAGTAATGAGGGATGTGTCCCACAGCGGTCCATACTGGGACCAATACTACTTAAAATCTTCATGAAAGACATAGACAATGGGATTGAGTGCACCCTCAGGAAGTTCTCAGATGACGGTGCAGTTGATTCACTCAAGGGAAGGGATGCCATCCAAAGGGACCTTGGCAGGCTTGAGGAGAAGGGCCTCATGAATCTCATGATGTTCAACAAGGCCAAGTGCAAGGCCCTGCTCCTGGGTCAATCCCTGGTATCAATACAGGCTGAGTGGTGAGTGGATCCATAACAGTCCTGTGGAGACTTGGGGGTACATGTCCATATAAAATCAGATATGACTTGGCAATAAGTGCTTGCAGCCCAGAAAGACAACCGTACCCTGGTCTGTATAACAATAAATGTGACCAGCAGATCAGAAGAGATGATTCTGCCTACTTCCCTCTTGTGAGATTCCATCTGGAATACTGCATCCAGCTCTGGGGATACCCAACATAAGAAGAGTTCCTCTTAGAGCAAGTCCAAAGGAGGGCGATGAAGGTGATCAGAGGGTTGGAACATTTGTCCAATTAAAACAGGCTGAGAGAGATGGGATTGAAGAAGAGAAGATTCCAGGAAGATCTCAGTGCAGCTTTTCAATTCATAAAGGGGGCTGATAAAAAAGACAGAGACACTTTTCACTGGGGCCTGTAGTAACAGGATGAGGAATAACAGTTTTAAACTGAGAGAGGGCAGGTTTAGATTACACATAGTAAAGAAATTCTTTACTTTGAGGAGAATGAGACAGGGGAACAGGTTGCCCAGAGAAGCTGTGGATGCTCCACCCCTGGAAGTGTTCAAGGCTAGTTTGGATGGGGCTTTGAGCAATCTGGTCTTGTGATAGATGTCCCTGCCCATGACAGGGCAGTTGGACTAGATGATCTTCAAAGGTCCCTTCTAACCCCAAACCTTCTGGGATTCTCTTGAGGGTGGCACATGAGGTTGGAGGGGAGGTGCCAGCAGGCTAGAGGATTCCAGGGGATTCCCTCCCCAAGAGGGCAGTGCTGCAGGAGGCACAGCAGGGAGATTGACTCAATTCCTCCTGGATAGGATAGACAGTAGCCTTCTGTAAGCAGCAATTTTAACCTAGAACATTGTTGTGGATTTTTGAGGGCTTTTTTTTCTTCAACAAAATCCTTTAAACTTTCACTCTATTAATAGGGATGGAACATTGTCTTCTCTAGCTAAGCTGAGCCTCCTTTTCTGTTCTTTCTTTCCACCTGCATCCTCCCCATGTGAATAAAACTTCTAGAAGAACTATCTTTGAAAATTTGAGGGGGAGGAAAAAGAAGGAACAGCCTATGATTTGTAGCAAATTAAAAGAAATATTTGTGACACAAGCCAAATGTTCCCAGAGAAATTTCCCTTTCCTTACTGCAAAGAATATATCAATGAAACATCTGCATACATTACATAAACTAAATAAATTTACCCAGACTTGAAGTTTTTTCTTCATGCCCAAAGCTAATGGCTCACACAGGTTTTCTGGATTGTTTTGTAGTTTGTGATTTTTTTTCCCCTTTCTTAAGCCTGATTGCACAAACTCAAGACACACTTTCAGCTGACAGTAGAATAATGATGAATTTTAGGTTGTCTTGTAACAGGGAGACTTCTTCATTCAATGCCACACTCACATTGCAGGTACCCAGAGCAAGGGCAAGCTGAATGTCACTAGCAGAGAAGGGGCAGAAATGTGTAGGGGAATGGAGAGTTAACCCTGAGCTCAGAACAATCTCTTTTCCTTTTTTCTCCTCCTAGTGTTCCTGAAACCTGAGCATGACCCCACCACATCAGGCCATTGTGGATGGGTTTGAGATGCTCATCACTTGGTGGTACTAGCAATGCCTCAGCAGGAGGGAGACGGGCATGATTTTAGGTCACTTTTGTATTTCCTGAGACACAGCTCTTAGGAGATCTTAACCAAAAATGTGGGGTCTCTTATGCCTCATACATTGCTTAGTGACTGCTATAGAGATGTAGGCACAGGCACAAGCTATGAGACAGGACAGGGAGACAGGGTTGGCACCACTGTGAGCCCTGTGCTCTCTTGTCACTCCATTAACATGGCCCCAGCGCAGCATCTGCACTCAGCTGAGACCTGCCTGGTGCGGGTTTGGTGGCACATTACCTTGTAACAGCTGCAAGACCAGTGTGACATAGACCACAGGGCAGATCCTTGGCCAAAAGAAGTATGTACCATGGGATTGGAGACATTGGTCCCATCAATAGAGTCTTGTGGGCTTGCTCAGCAACCACTACCTCATCCCTTACCTCCTTCCTTTGTGCCATCCTTTGGCACCCCCGGGGTGCGTTTCTGAAAGAGCAGTTAATGGATTTACGTGTCATATGATTGTGATAGCTGGAGGTTGTCTGGTGGAAGGGAAGAATTTCGATTGTCTCAGGGTGGATTTGGTCTAATTATCTCAGCTGACACCAGCAAATCTGCTTCTCTTGGAGACACGCTGTTACTGTAGTGACTTGTAAATGAATATCAGATGATGAGTTATTTAGAGGCTGTCTGAACTGGTAAGCTTATGAGCACAGTGGGCAATCATTTCTTCTTCCCCCCCCTTTTTTTTTTTTTTTAATTCTTTTCCATATTAATTTCTTTCACAGTGTGAATGTAAACCAAAAAATCAACAGGTCAGATACAGGGCTCTTGTGAACTCTGTCTTCCCTATCAGACAGAGCAGATGCAGCTTGGAATTACTTTATCATTTTGCTTTTAATTAAAGCCTATAATGGTTTTGCACTTTGTTAACAGGCTTTATCCAAAATACAAAGTGGATAAAAGATGAAGTGAATCTTCAGATAATTCTGCATTTTTTATTATGTCTCTTTACATATGCAGGCTGTTCACTACATCACCCAGAGCCACAATCAGCAGTGCCTCATGAGCAGTCTGCTGATAAACAGTGGTTGCACCCTGCCCTTCTGGAGAAAGAGCTGATAGCATGTGCCTTGGCTTCGATACTTGCCTTATGTGGCCAAAGGGGATGGCATTTAGAGCCATCATCCTTTCTTAAAACCAGGTATAAAATCATCTTCTAGTCCAAGGAGAAGAGGGTAAACATCTCCATGCCCCAGTGCATCAGCAGTTGCAATGCAGTGTCAAATAAACTGCACTATGGCTTATTATCACTGCATTGTATCCAGTCCTAAAATGAAGCAGAGAGAATACAAGTTGCAAATGAGGCCCCAAGGGCATGTCTCACCGTTTAGCCTGGCTTTTTGCAAATCTGTAGTGGTTTCAACCTTTCAGTGAGCCTGAGAAGTCTGCCAGGAGGGTGCTCAGGTACTCCCAGAAATGAACCAGATATGAAAATGATTGGATTATCTACAAACTACCAACAGAAAAGGAAAACTGTTTCTGACCTGTAGTTGTCCATGCTTTACACCTCTATTGCTGACAGTAGCTGCAGCTCAGGATCCAGGATCTAGATTAATCCCCAATAACCATTTACCATTCAGGGAATCTCCTCATGACAGAGGCAGATTCTGTCTCTGCTCCCTCCACGGTATGCATCAGAGACATCAGCTCCTGCTCCACCACAACAGCTTCAGTTCAACTCCTCTTTTGGGTTACTCTGCAAAGGGCTTAAATTGTACTGGCAAGAGCACAGTAGTGGGCTGCTTCTTGAGGAACAGGAGCAGTTTATTGTCTTCTATTATTCCACTTCATATGAAAAGCTCTTCAAAATGCCTAGAAAGCCACTCTTTCTGTCAGGGGATTTCAAGTAGCAGAAAGGAAATGCAGGTGAGGGTAGTGAGCATGGGTGCAGCAACTTGTACAGAGCAAGGATGCTCTCTGGGCACTATGAACACATCTGGTCCCATTTGTTCCCACATTCATGGTCTCATACTGCCTTTACTCAAAGTCAGGACGCCTTTTTTTTTTTTTTTTTCTGTTGTTACAGCTTCATCCTTAGTTAAGCCCTTGGAGCAGGCATAGGGCAATCATCCTAGAGTAGGTGATGTATATCAACTTGCGAACCTGCCAGATCTCCACAGGTGCAGGTGTTTCCATTTCACCCACTTCATCTCTGTGCTTTTCATTTATTTTGTCTAGCAAATAACTGCCAGATGCTCCATAGAAATTGCCCATTCACATGGTTTGCTTATATCTACTCAGTGTATTTTATTCCTCAAAGAGAGTACAGAAAGTGATGTCAGGTGAGATCCATCAAATGCAGCAGCTAAACCAGGATCATTTGCCTGGGTGTCCCTGAGCCAGCTGCAGCTTTGGCTGAGAGACAGCAAGGTGGCGTGTCTCCATTCAGTTTGAAACATAAGAAGTTTCAGTGTCCTCCTATCTGGGCTGGGAAGGGTTCATCAAACTTTGTTTCAAAGCAGAAGAGCATGACCTTGCTCCACCCTGTCCACGTCTATACAGGTCTATGGATCTATGGAACTGAAATGCTTTAGTATGAATCCTGTTTATATTTCATTATCATCACATTGTTTTCAATATATTGCAGAATGTCAAGTTTCTTGAATTCTTTTGCTTGTACTTTAAGACTGCATGGCAATTTATGCTGAAAAAACTTATTTTTGAAAAGAAAACAAGGGGATTTAATTTGGGAATAATGTCTTTCTATCTGGGATAAATTTAAAATGTTGTATCATAGTCTTGCCATATCTACTACAAAAACACTTATTTTTCCCCAAATACATCTCAATATATGTGGCTTCACCTAAAATTCAAGGTTGTCTGATAGAAGTGTGTGCTACAGTGTGGACGTATACTAAAATAGTAGTTATTTCTGCATATTCAGAGGTGTGTAATTAGCATGAGGACAGCCATTAACACATCCCCTAGGCTGTGTTACCAAGTCACACCTGATTATGTTGCAAAGTGAGATTAGCAAAATGAGCTTGAAGTTGTCCCCTCACTGTCATTTGATAGTAGGAAAAACAAATCCTTCCACTGCCAAAGCTGCAACTAACATTCAGTACTTAAGAAATTCAACTGATGCATTCATAATGAACAAGATTTTGTGTAATTAAAATTTTAAATAAATCCCCAACATGAGCCCTGGCTTGGATTTCTTAATTTCAGATACGAAAGTATAGCTTTTGACAAAATAGGTTGAGGGGGTTGGGGGTTTTTTTCTTCCTTTTTCTTTCATCTAAGAGATTTAAAAAATCTTATTAGCATATTAAAAAAGAGCAGAAGATAAATTAAATGGAGACCAGGATTAAAAGACTCACTACTTTCTTCATATCACCTTTATAGTTCTTTTGAGCATCTGTCCCTGGATGGTGGGTGTAAGTAACGTGGAGGTGGATGTTAGTGGGTGGCAATGCTTTTGTGAGGCAGAAAGAAGCTGAGAATTAGAAAATTATTAGAGGCAGTTTCCATACAGATGAGAAGAAGCAATCAGACCCTGAGAAGCCCAGAAAGAGGAGGAAGACAGCAAGAAAACTGAATAAATGGTACATTTCTCTGACAAAGAAATTGCCAGTTTGTTTCAACAGAAACCCTGTAAGTTGCCATGGTTGCTTAAAGCTGCTGAAAACCCTGAAAGCTGCTCACTCAGAGCATCTCGCAGCTGCAGGCCTGGGTCCCTCCTTGTTGATGGAAATCTTCAAGTCACAGTCAAAAATCCACTAACTTCTCATTGCTTATTTCTAGGCTGCTTACCTACCCATAGAGTGACTGCATCTCTTGTTGTTTCTTGTCACACACACAGGGAGGTGGAGGAGATTAGGTAAACAATGACATGTTATTAAGGAGTTCCTGTAGCTGTGAGGAAGCCCACATTGCCAAAGTCTTAGACCTGATCTGCAGATAGTTTAATCACTTGCTGCTGCATCTGAGGTTAAAGGAGGCTGAACTTAGAAAATATCAAGTCCTCTGGGAGGCAATTCTACTACGAAAAATGAGGGGCTGGCTGATATGAGCTGGACAAAAAACCAAGGTCACAACACTTGGATCTTTAATCTCTCCCTGCCTAAATTCCTTAACCCAACAGTGAGAAAAAATACTGCTGTTGTGCTTCAATTCAACATCAAGGGTGTCATCTGACAAGTGCCTGTTATGCACAGACACAGACAGCAATGAGCCTCATAAAAGAAAAAATTACATGGCAAAATGCACCCCTCTTAGAAGAAGGTTCAATAAAAAATATGCATTCTAAAATTTGGGACTATTTTCACAAGGACAAACACTAAAATAAAATTTATAAGAAAAGCTCATCATCAAGATTCATAGGTTTCCATCCCCCCAGGTCCCACTATTTTTTAAACAAAAAAGGTGTCAGAATAGTCTAACCTGGACAAAAGCGTGTTTTCTCCCACTGCATCGTTATCAGAAACATTTGAAAGGGATGTGTGTTATGAGTCTATATATAAATATGTGTTTGTGTGTTTACACAAGTGTGTATGTGATTTAATATGTATTTTAAAGTCAGCCCCAATCAGGTATTTTCCCAAACAAGGTAAGTTTTATGAAGTTATACACAATAAGAAACTCTATCTCATGGTGGAGCTGACCATAGGAGGAGGCAGCCTCAGCATAGTTGATGGGTTTGTAAAGAGGGGTGTTAGTGCAGCCCCTCGCAACCCCTGGCTCCTACCAAGGGTGACAGCTGCCATGAACATATGCAGCTCCTACCAACTCTCCTGTAATCCAGCCAAGAAAGCTGAGGATGCAGAGGAAAGAGTTTGGATTCATGGAAGGAGCAGTTCCTTCTTGGGAGGAGGATTAGGTTGCAGAGGGACTGGGGTAGAGTGGGAGCACTGTCTTCTGGCTTGGGCTGGCTGGCGTGTCCAGTGGCTTTATTTTCATCTTTACTGTTTTCTATATGACTCTCCTCGGTAGCCCCAAAGTGATGGCCTTCAGACTATACCACTGACTTCCCCAAGCAAATAGCCCAGCACATGGGTGAATTAATGACTGTTTGCAAAGTGTGTGTGATCACTGGAGAAAATACAGTTGCATGGGTGTGAAGTGTCTGGAAAAGGATGATTATTTGCAGCACCTGTTCTGCTGTCAGAAACCCTTATTCACTGGGCAATGAACTAGTCCTTGTCCTCCCTCCTTGGGATATTCTCAGCACACACTGGTACTGTTCACAGGCTGATTTTTGCACATTATGTGCATTACAGTAAGTAAAAGTACAAATGAGGCATCCAGACTCCCAATATAACACTGGAGAACACTGGAAAGTGTGGAAAGGTGACACTTAACCTTCTCTCTGAAGACCTGAGCATGTTTATTCTTTTAGAATGTGGTGGTGCTACTCACCCTCCTTATACTGCAGGTCATCAGCGTCTGGGTCCCCTCCTGTGGGATGGGAGGACTGGTTTCAACCCTTCCTCACCCTGCGAGGTTTATCTTGAATAAATTCACCATTTTCAAGTCAGAACTTTAGTGGCAAGGCATTTGACTGCTCAGGGAAGCAGCCACACTTGCTGTCCCTATTGAAACTGTGCCAATTTGGAATAGGGAAGCAGGACTAGAGGGATGGTGGTGTAGCTGGTGTCTGCATCCCGCAGGGCCATGAGCTCAGCTAGCAGACATGCTGTGTGGGTTGCTGCCTCTGTTTCCACTATTTTTATGACAGTTGACCTAAAAACTTTGCTAGTTCAAATACAAAAGGTCCCTCAGGGCATAAGGAGCAGTACCAAAACCATTTCTTCCAGCAGGGTGCCTCACCTTTGCAGCTGCAGACTCAGAAATGTGCTTGTGGCATTTTTACCTCTTGCAGACCTTGGAGATTTCTAACTCTTGGATCTACCCTTCATACTTCCTCTGAATTTTCAATTAAGTCACTGGAGGTGACTTGAGTAGTGTAGCAGTGGTAGGGAGCCAAGGACTTACAACCTCATGTGAATAAGGTATCTCCTTCTCTCTCCACAGGCTGTATTGTCTCCAGTGCAGTAGGAGAGGCCCATAGTGGTACAGCTCTTCCCTGACTAAAATAAGGTTGACCTTCTGCTCTTTGTCTAGAAACTGGTAAAACTGCACTGAGGATGTACTTGGTCCTGGGTGCACGTAGAGAGCGGTGTCCAGGGGGATGTTCCTTTGGCTCCTCTTGGGTTCAAGTGAATTGCATTCTCCATGGGCTCTGCATGGGCTGTAAAAGGAACTGATATTCTTCAGAGTTAGGCACCCACTTCTCAGACATCAAAGGTAAAACAAGTGAATCACACCTAGTGTGGTTTGTTGCATTTTAAGCAGAAAACCTGTGTCCCAGGTCCAAATATAATCATGGTCTGTTTTGGGGTTTTTTCCATGAGAAAATCACCGCGTGTTTATAAATTGGTCTTTGCCAAATTACTTGTTCTGAAAAAGAATTACACGGTAATAAGCTGCATCATTAAAAAGAAATTTTTCTGTGAGCAGCAGAGTCTGGTTTCCTGCGGTTTGGTGCCTCATGGTGGGATTGTGTTGCGTCTAATGAGGAGCACTCTGGCTGAAGCCTTTTCTCCTGTTCATAAAGACACTGTCTCATATGGGTTCGCTGGTGTCTATAATACATTTGGGATCAAACTGCCATTGTTTAGGTTCTCTCTTGTCTGCCGATGTAATACTGCCCACGTGGCAAACTGTTCCTCCCTGGAGACGTGCAAGGGTCACACTTCTCTACCCTAATGCCTCTTCTCATAAAAATGATTGGAAATTAAAGCATTTGAGATTTCTCTCCCACAGTTCAGTTGGACTGAAATTGGCCAACAGGCTAAAAGATAATTGAGAATAATACCGGACTGGCACAACAATATAATAAACCTAATTTTATTAGGTAATCGGGCAATAAATGATGGAAAGTAAATACTGGAGCAGATTAAACATGGGAAAAAATGTTCATAAATATTTATTCAAGCATTTAAATACACTCAAGGTGACCATTTTATGCCCATTTTGCATGTCAATTTTAGTGTTTCAATTCACAGTCATATGAATCACCAACAAGGGTATAGACACCCTATTAGTTACAATCATACCTTAAAAGTAAGAATGAAATATTAGTTTCCTCTGAGACTTTTTTTTTTTTTTTACAGGGACAGAGAATTATTAAACGTTTATTTAAAATAGTAAAAATTTAGAGTTTAGAATCAGGAATGTTGAATAATTCAGAAACCACATTTTGAAGATAATTCTCACCTAGTCAGAAAATAAAGATATGTCATATGGTTTGTGCTGGATTTCAGAATTTTCAATTAACCTGAAATGAACAAAGTCAGACCAGAAATTCTTTGCTGAAGTGGTTCATAGAAATGTTTCCAAAACCTGAGATGTGAAAGAGAATTCACAATTATTTGTGGTCATACACACAAAATCAAAAATTAAGGAACGAAAATAGATACATTGAATAAATTGCTCATTGTAATTTATATTCCTAGTTCCTAAGCCATAGAAATGTGTTTGGATTTAGTTTAGATGGATGAGATACCATTGCTCTCCATGCTTATCAAATTAGGAGAATGCATTTCTAAATTCAATTACATCCTCAGTGGAAATGGTTTCTCTGACTCTGGTAATCTTTGGAGAAGAATTATACACAGTCTATAAAGCTTCACATTTCAAAACCTAATTTTGAATGTTATTCAAGAGGTTAATTTAAGATTCATCTTCCAAAAGGGGAGTTAAATAAAACTGATAGAAGGCTGGAACTCGTGAAGTGGTTGAGAGGTTTATCAGCATGTGAGTACGAGTTCATTAGTTTTAATTAGTATAATCACTAATGTTGCATTAACAGTTTGGTGAGAGAAAGTAATTGCTCACACCCACTGTATTAGATTGGGAGATTAGAATTCATTTTATGAGGCAATTAGCATTTCAGGGATTTTTTTTTTAAAGGCTTTTATGATCTGCCATTGCAGTAGCCTCCTTCAACAAAAAGAGTTTAAATTAACCATAACTTTCATCCTAATGGGGTGCAAAAATTAATGCAGAATTAAGTGTGAACCAGCAATCCCACTGTGATAAGCAGGCAGCTAATGCCACAAACCTTGATTAGTTTATAATGACCTGTTTTATTTCCCAGACAATGGTAGTCATTTATCTGTCCTCAATTCATTATGTTCCTGGAAAGTTTATGTTCTTGAATTTTACACAGCAAAACAAATAAAAAATGAGGAAGGGAAAAGTAGAACTATACCATTGAAGTAATAATTTTCCGAAGAAAAAGGAAGTTTCAATAATAGAGCTTAACTAGTCAATTATTCGTAATATCAAATGCCAGAGGAAGAAGAAACAGCTCCCTTTGATATCCAGTGCCTTGGGAGGAAAAATGGATTTCACAGCAGCAGCAATCACAACCTTTCTCTGTCCATCACATTCCTGGACAGCTACTCGACAAAATGAGAATGGAGATCCAGGACTTGTCATCCTGGTTGGCAAGGAAGCCTTGGTCATCTGAGAGTTAGGACAATTCACCCAAGTAATTGCCTTCCAAAACATCCTGGAAAGCAAATGTGCATATTCTGGTGGGAATAACTGCTTGCAGCAAGGCTATAATGAAAGACATCATGATATCCATAGAGAGATGAGAAATACACCATTTGCAACAAATTTAGCACCCATTTTATGGGATTATGCTTGCCCCTGATTAAAACAAATCTCTGTTTAAAAAATAATTGAATGAAACCCAAATCTGCTATGACTTGGATGTGGTATGGAGGAGAACAACTGTTAGATGTTAGAACTACAATGTAGTTCCTGAAATTTTTGGAACATATATTAAAATGAGTGGATGTGGGGCAGTATTTGGGGAATTTCATTAATTTTCCTAAAACACATGTTAAAGCGAAATGTACATATATATGTATGTACTCTTACAGGAGACATTAATGGATATACATGAGACACACTCTTAGAAGAGGGGTTCAAAGACAAAAACTTATTAACCAGACAAAAATTAGGTACAACTAGACAGACTGGATTTCAGTCTCACTGGCATCAGCTGGTGTCACCTTTAGAATGTGAATTACTCCAGCTGAGGTCTGAATCCTCCACGATAAGGGCTGCCACACCCTACAGACTGCAGAGGAAGTCCAAGATCGCTTGGTTGGCTGAAGAAAATGCTGAAGTAAATGTTTAAAATTGGGTAGGATGAATCATGGCCAGCATGTTTGTGCCTTAGGGTTTGTCTATACACAGAGTTATTGTGGAGAGCCATTACTCTTTCTGAATAGCATTACTTGTGAATACACTTTTGGTTGAATAAGACTTATTTCTCTTCAACAACATCCACTTGACAGAGGCAGAGCAATTTTCTTTCTAGTCCTCATGTGGAAGCCTTCTGCAAGACCTACTACCTTCTTAGTGAGCTGTCCTACCTTAATCCAAATTTACTTTATTGCAAAAATGCCCTAAATTTGCCATTCATTCTCCTTTGAGAGCAATTTAAGATTTATGGAGGTAAGTGCATCAATTAGGCACAAATATATTGACCAAAAAAAAAAAAAAAAGTATCATAAACAATAAAAACCTGACTTTTATTTCACAAATTATGGATATTATTAAGCTTATTGTTTCAGGAAAAATGCCTGTATTTGCCCGTATGTTTCATTAAAGAATAATAATGCCATACATATTTCATTTCCTTGTTCTGAGCAGCAAAAGCCTTAACAATATAAAATGCCCCATGCTGCCTTTGCTTTGTGGGTTTTTTTTCTTTTAATCAGATTTTCCCCCCTGAACTAATGAAATCGCTCTTTAAACACATACATCATTTTCATTTGAAGTGACTTACCATGACTCAAACAGTTTCTCTCTTCTCCTGGAGAAAGAGGCACCTTTTGTTGTGCAGATCCAGGTCAGAATTGCCTCTGATCTCCAGAGTGCTGAGTTCCCTTCAGTCCCACCAGTGCTGTTTTAGGTGCAGTATTAGGTGATTGATGTCTGCAGGGTCTGCACCTTGCATATCTGCACTGATTCTTGGTCGGCCTGTTATCACATGTGATTTCTCTCTTCTCGTAGTATGCACCTACCCTCTGTGCAGCTGCGCAGACGTCCACGGAGCAAGGCATCCTTCCTCCCTGCCATCATCATGAAGCAGTGCACGACCCTCAGCTGGTTCCCTGCATGTGCCCGCTCTTTTCCTGCCCATGGGAAGGGCACCTGGAGGTGGTGGTGTCCCACCTGAGGCAGACCCATCACATCAACATCCTTCAGGGTGCAGAGATTGTCTTCCTGGCCACGGACATGCACCTGCCCGCACCCACAGACTGGATCATCATGCACTCTTGCCTTGGCCACCAGTTTTTGCTGGTCCTCAGGAAGCAGGAGAAGTATGAAGGCCACCCGCAGTTCTTCGCCACGATGATGCTGATCGGCACACCGACCCAAGCCGACAACTTCACCTACCGGCTGGAGCTCAACAGGAACCAGAGGCGCCTTAAGTGGGAGGCGACCCCCAGGTCGGTACTGGAGTGTGTGGACTCTGTCATTTCGGACGGGGATTGCCTTGTGCTGAACACTTCCCTGGCTCAACTCTTTTCTGACAATGGAAGCCTAGCAATAGGAATTGCAATAACGACCAGCAAAGTTCACAACTCCGAAGCTGAAATGTGAGGGGGAAGAGGAGCAGGAGGAGAAACAACAGCAACAACAGTGGTGCTCTAGCTGCCTTGTGAGAGCCAGAACTTGCAGACTTTTCGGGGGGGTCTCAGGTCTTTTATGGTATTTAGTACTCGTCCACAGTGGGCATTATGTAAACATCCCGTGGTTACGGTCTCTGTGTAATGTATTTACCATTTTGTTAATACAATTTTATTATAAATTTTAAAGAGGCTAATCAATTTCTTGTAGCCCTTCAGAAGTACTGACAACGACACACGTTAATGAAAAGTGCACCCAGGGTGGCTCACAGAAACCTTTGCTCTGAGAATGCTATGCAAATATGTTTCCTTCATTGCCTGCCTAATTGACTTGAGGCCCCTGTGCCTGATGAAAGGTCAAGTATTCCACTAAGGAACAAGAGCACCCAGGTTTCCATATCAGCAAGAGCAATTTAACTCTTATACTGCGGTCACAACCAAGCCCTGTGGGAGCCCGCAGTTTCACAGTTCCCTTCAGCTTCTGAGGGAACAACTTCCCCACTCAAATACTGAAAGCTTCAGAAGAAGAAGTCACCACCTCTACTGGGCAGAGGTCTGGGAAGCCTCATCCTGCATTAAATTTAGGACAGCTAGTGGGTGGTCACAGTGAGCATGGTTAAATATCACTCTTGTATCATACAGGGCAGCAAGAGGTTGCTAGATACGCTGGCTACAGTAGTGAAATAACCATAACCAGGCATTTGGGCATTCATCTCCTTAGCTGCTATTTCTTTAAGCATCCAAAAAGCAATTCTCAGGAAATAAAGTATAAGAACGGTCCTAAGCTCGCCACCTATCTTGCTGTGGAATTCTGTGCCCCTTAAACCCACAGGTTGTGCTGCTAAATATTGATTTAAAACAGTATAGACATGACATTCAAAATACACTCCTTAAAAAAAACAAACAAACAAACAAAAAAACAAAAACAACCAAAAAAAAAAAAAACCACCAAAAAAAAACCCAACAAAAACTATTGTTTTCCTTCCATTCATTTTGGGGGCAGGGGAAGAATGATGGTCCCCTTCTTCTGCTGAGGGTGTTTTACAAACAGTGATGATCACAGACATGGGCTTCTCTAAGAACATCTTCCTTGGATGGCTCCCTGGGGAGAGTTGGAGGCAGGAACTGGCCACTCGATTCCATCTGCAGTAAGGCCTGTTTCCTCCATAGCTGACAACAACAGAGAAATCCCACTGCAGAAGGTGACATGTTGAAGGAGGGGCCTCTACAGGAATTGTGACACATGAGAAGCATGGGGAACAGTCCTTTCCTGTTTTCCCTTCTGCGTGTGTGTCGCTGTGGTCTGGCTGCTCCTGAATGTTTTGTCAAGAAACATCTGGTCAGTTGAGTCAGTTAGTAGCTAGAGAGACTGAGGCTAATAGCTTGACTTCCTTGGAAAGCCAAGGAAGGGGGGAAAGCAAGTTAAAAATAGCCCTTCAGTGCTTCAAAATGCATCTTACTGTAGCTAACTTTGGGTAGGCAAGAATACTGATGCTGATCTCTCCCACCTGTTGCTCTGCTGAGAATTATTATAAATTATGCATGAAGTGAAATGAACTGAAGTTTTCCTGAGATGAGTGCCATGCAGGCAATGTCTTCTGAGACATAGATGCACATCAACCCCCTTACCTGGACTTTCATAGCAGGTCAGAGAGGAGCTAGGGTCTCTTCAACAGGCTGCTCGTGACCACACAATCTGAGGTCCAAAGAAGTCTTAGTCCCTGTAAGAATGTGCTGGAGCACAGCTACATATTTCTCCCACATCTGAATTTAGAAGCCCAGGGACATGCTGATTTGCAGTGCTACACTGGAACACACAGGCTTCAGAGCAGCTTGCTTTCTCCCTGCGACGTTAAATATTCAGAACCAGCAAATGCTGCCCTTCCCTTAACTGATAGCAATAAATAAATCATTGGTGCTTTTGTGGACTGAAACTGGCTTCTCCAGCTCCTTCAGGAAATATTCTGCTGCTAAAATAAAACAAACAAAAGCAATAAGAACCCAAGAAGAACAGTTTCTTCTAGCTTAAGCTTTCTAAGATCTGATATTGGAGCCAAGACCAAATGTAATGATGTTTTTGTTGCCTGATCACAAGAAGTTCTAGGGGGAGGTATATTTCTTGGTTATTTACTTTTTCCAGACTATTTATTTCTTGTTAGTTGGCATCTTTTGTTTTTGAAATACCTACTTTTTGAACCTAGCCAAGTAACCTCCTTGCTTGTCTTGGCTTTCTCCATATCTGCAAGGACACAGCTCTGGCAGAGATTTCAGAAATCTAGATTGGAGTATTACACTAGAGTACTACACTGGAGTACTGACAAAACTCTCTCCAGTGAGATTCCCAGTAAACAAAAGGAGGACACATTTCAGGCAGAAATGAGATATGGGTGCCTAAAACCAGTCTTTGTAAGCATCTCAACATGAAGCTCAAATGTTTGAGGATGTATTTGAGGACTTTCTACTAAAGAAGGCATTCTGCTTCGGTCGTAATTCAAAGCCTATGAGTAACCTTATACTGTCATAAAGCAAAGGTGAAGCAAATATTCTGCATAGTAGGACATGAATCCAAAACACTGGAAATAGGATCAGCAGTGAAGTTCAATTTGCACACACTCTTTAAGTGCCTGTAAGATAGCACTTTTTACAGCTCTCTGCTTATGGTTGAAATGTAGCTTGGTTTCCTAAATTTGGCTGTAATCAAGGCTTCTAGAATTCACCTTGTACTCAAGTTTTTGCATCTTTATAATGTATTAAACCAAATCACTCTTAATTCCTTCCTTCCTGTGAAGAACACAATCTTAAATGTCTTTGAAGTAAAGAAGTACCTTTCATTTGGTGCAGGAGAAAATGAGGTCTTGAAAAATTGCTATGCAGCTGTCGCAAAATTCTATTTTCCTACCCACCTGACCTGAGAGTTCCTTTTTTTTTTTTTTTTTTTTTTTTTTTTTTTTTTACATAGACAAGATATTGGTTTTGGGTTTGATTTTGTTGGATGGGGTTTTTTAGCCTTTTTCCATATCTCTGTTTAGGGGTGGATTTTCTTTTACTTAGTATAGTAAATTGCAACAATAATTTCATCAGGCTGAGCAAGATGGATTGCTACCAGATCCACTGCAAAACCTGCTTTGGTTCTTCTGCACTATCCATCAGACACCGTGTGAATGTTAATGTCAGATCTGCAGTAAAACAGCATTTGTGCTTTCAGCTCAATTCTATTATGAATTAAGCTCACATCATATATCCATGACTCCTTATAAATCAGCTGAAGCATCCTCAGTCTCATCATCTTGAAAATTACAAAGGATCTTGTGGTGCCAGTGGTAGCTATAGAGCTTGTTCAGAAGTAGGGCAGTAGTCCTTACTGGACTTGATATCGCATCCTCTCCTTCATACCATCCTTTATGAATACAAGCCAGTAAACTACTGAAGAAAGGAAAGATGGTAAATTCTGGACAATAAAGGGACTATAACAAAATGAGCCATTTACAATAACTTGCTGGATACTGCTGCATAGCTCTCTTTTTTGTGCATCAGAGAAACTAAATTCAATTGACAGTACTGTAGTGTAGGTGATTTATCTGTTTTTCTAGCCCAACACAGACCTGAAAAACACTGATCAGAGAAGAGTCTGTCAGAATAGACTCAGATGTACTTCTCCAATTGGATCAGAAGCACCTTCTCACATGGAAAAGCTGCAGATTCTGAACTGTTCAGACACAAGCATAGCTTTTTAATCTTTTTTTTTTTTTTTAAATGCAATTAACTCTGCACGCTCACGCCATCAGAGTGAAGGGCAGAAAACAAAGATTGCCATGTGTCATCATGAGAACTGTTCACACAGAAAGATGTTTCATTTTCCACAGAGATGACCCCGAGGAAAACAAGGGGGTTTAACAGCAGGGTAGGACATGGCAGCACCTGGGGGCTCCAGAGGTGTTCACATAGAGCTGAGGGCAGAGCTCAGTCCCTGCACGGAAATGTTGCCCAACAGAAACCACTTGGAGTGAGGTCACAGCAGGGGCTGTCAGGGAAATAATCAGACCTCCTGAGTTAAGCTCTGTGCCTCTTCACACCAGCACCTTCCACCCATCAAAAGGGCCTCTCATCTGCTGGGAGCCCTGTCTTTTGGAGCAGTGCATATGAGCAGGTCAGCCGGGTCTGCATGTGAATTGTCCTGCAAAATGGTGCTGCACAGTGAGTGCAAACACCCAGCCCCATCCGGCCCAAGAGTTCCTTTGGTTTTAGTGGGTGCCTAACTACCTGCAGCTGCTAGTGACTCCTCCAAGTCCTGACACAGGACAGTTTTGCTGTCTTTCATGTGCATAGCTCCCACCAAGACAGGAAAGCGTTTGTTGAAAAGAATGCAAAAAATCTTTGGCAGAACATCACATTAAACCTGTATCTCACACCCTTGGTTAGGACTACAAGCACTCATTCTTTCTCCACAAATGCAAAGGACTAATGAAAAGCTTTTTTATCTCCCTTTGGGCCATGCCACTCCAGAACAAGCATGTGAAGGATCAGCAGGGAGTGATCATCTTCAAGAGAAGGATGAGAGCTAACTTTCATTGCAAAGATAGCTCTTCTTGCAGTACTTTCACAAAAGGATGCCAGGCTCCGGGAAAGACACTAACAAAGCTTATTTGTAGGAAAATGGGAAACACCAATTGCAAAACCTGCCATCCTTTAACCAGAGTGAGTTTTATGTCTTCCAGGTAGTGGAAATCCTCCTGAGACATTGCCTATCTGAATACATCACTTAATCTTGTAAAAAGCTCCAGGACATAGGGGTTCTTGCTGTTAGAAATTTCATCAAGTAACCTTATTGAAGATAAATGGCTTTGAACTTTCATAGCAACAGTGATGAACTGCTTCAACATCCTCATAGCGCAGACTGAAAAATCAGAGCTTTTAGACAAAGAAACAAACTTATTCAAATGCAAATGTGAGATCTAGGACAGAGTTTTCAGGTGATCTTTAAAGCACTTTTCTTGCTGCTGAGACTGGATGTCTGCATAGCAAGTGATGTGTCCCTGCCAGACAGGTCCTATTGGCTTGAGTTCAAAAAAACTCAGATAATCTTTGTTTCTCTACTAAAGGAGACCACTTTAAAAAGTAAAGCAAACAGTGTAATGTATGAAACAAGTCTGTTAAGGATCTTTCTTTTCAGACCAGACTGCCTGACCAGCAGAGTGTATGGAGGGCACTACATCTCCTGCTTGGTCAGGGTGAAGTCAGATTTGCAAAGAAGGACCATTTAAACATTTTCTTCATGTTGCAATCCCTGCTTCAACCATTGAAGATAACAGCTGTCAGGCAGCTGGCTTGAAGCCTTTGATGGCTTTGAGACTATTTACTAATATCCACTTTTAGGCTGAGATGGTTTAAGGGCATGACACAGCAAGGCTCCGCTGCAGCTCTACAAGATTCATTGATGTGAGTCCATGGAAGGGATGCAGGCAAGCCTTATATCTTTGCCTCTGCCTTTCACAGCAGGACCACTAGATACATCCGCAGGGATGAGTTTGGGTCTTTCCTAACAAACTGTACAAATGGCTGGACCACAGAACTGGATGCTACCACTTCTAGAGATGTTCAGTCCAACAGCAGCCAAAATCAATGTGAGTTCCTCCCTTAGCTTTGAGAATTAAAACAGTATCTTGCACAGAAACATTAGGCCCATTCATATCTCCTTCAGATGATTCCTGTTTCAGAATAGAGGTTCCTCTCTGGCTTCTGACAATGACAAAACACAGCCAGGTGCTACTGCAACTTCCACAGTAAGGTCCTGAGGTCTCTGGGAACTACAGTAATATAAATGAATAATTGTATAATATACTAACATAAAATAATTACACTGTGAGGGCTGATAACATCTCTATAAGTAGCAGATGATACTGATAGAGATCATTACTCAAAATGAGCTTCAGGGGAGACCTGTGTTTTTGCCTTATTGAGATGTGGAAGTAGACATTCAGAAGAGTGACAGTCTCAGAGTTACAATGATTGCTCAAAGAAATGCTGAACTAAATAAAAAATCAGCTATATGAGTCCTGAGTGAAACAGAAATATATTGCTGTTGCCTCTGGGCAGCTGTTTCTTGTGGCATGTGTCCTTGGAAAAGGAGTTCAAGTAGGCAGAGAGGGTCAAACTTCAGCATGTCACAGCCACTGCTCTGTCACTTCCAGAGCTTTCACAAAGAAATACTTAATCAGGGCTGCAAAAAAAAAAAAAAAAAAGAGTATAAATATCCACTGAATGGTGTGGCCTGACCAGTGTGAGAGCTGCCAAGGTGATTTATCCAGTCTCCTCTAGTAAGCCTCCACATGGCTCCTCTGTTGGATTGGCAGAAAATGGGGATGGCCCCAGGTCTGAGGAGGACTGGCTGCATTCCTAGCGGCCTGTAAATTGTTGTTGCTATTGTACAGTGATTATGTGTGATAACTCCCATGATGAAAACCAGTGAAGATTAAACGTGGGCCCTCCAGCAGTGTATGTCTGTGCTGGCTGATGCTGACAGCCAGGCTGTGGGTTATGGCAAACTCACTGGCCTTATAGCCTGTTATGCAGTACTGACATATGTTGACTGGTGGCTGTGACACTGAAAAGTCATGTTGAAAAAATATTTCTGCATGAGATATATCCTTAGTGTACTGAGAGCGAGCACTTAATCATACTGTCTGTGCTGGATTGCACCTCACCCATGCCTCCTGATTGCTCTTCTCTCCACTGCAAAACTGGATGAACCATCGATTAAGGTCTCCAGGCCACTGAGGTCTGCAATGAAGCACCACAGGAGTGTTCATCTTGGAGGCCCCATTGCTGGGCATAGAGAGAAACACAAAAGAGCACTCAAATACAGAGAAATCTTTGAATATGAGCCTTAACTTCATATACCCTCCTGTCCAGAAGAATGCCCTACAAGACTGATATACACAGTAAACCCCATTTTCCTCTCCTGTTTGCCTTGAGTCGTTCTAGAGTTCTGGAGAGAGGTCTGAACCATCACAGTAAGTTAGGAGCTACTGCACAGATGAAGATTGACAGTGGGACAAATGACACCAATATTTAACTCAGGTACAGGAATAGTGGAGTTCAGCAGCAGCTGAAAACAAGAAAAATGGGGAATGCTGATATTGATTATGGTAAATGGGGATTATCATAAAGTGCCCAAATGTAAATGTGACTGGAAGAAGACATTCTTAGGCTACAGGTCAAGAGGTTTTTCTGGAGCAATCCTTAGTTTTGGTGATAATACCCTGGCAGAAGGCTAACACAACTTGGCTTTTAGACCAGCTGGATTGGGCAGCAGCCAAGAACAGTGTTTATTCATTACTTGTAAGCTGAGCAAATTGCCCAGGGAAAGTAGTCAATAAACGTTGAGCCTCCCGGCACCATTTTCACAGAGTGACCTTTCAAAGTATAACTGTATGTTAAAAGACTTGATGGCAGTTTTCTCTCACCAGAAAAGTACTAGCCAAACTCGATTGGGGGCTTATTTGTTCTCAAGTGGGAATATGTTGGAAAAAGGATGTATAGTTAGAGACTGACTATGGCTAGCTCTCATGTGAGGCTGTGATGAGGAGAGCTTCAAAAATTTTTGGCTTGAGGCCCTCTAGGGAGAGGCAGAAAGAACAGTGGTGATGCTGGGAAACATTTTTATTATCACTAAAATACATATGGCTTTCTGCTCTCTTCTCATCCGGTGGTGATAACTGCATTCAGGTCAGTTCATCTGAGGGAGATTTTGATTGTGGTCATGATGATGCATGATCCTGAGCGTGGTCATCAGTCCCTCAGACTACAGCCTTCAGCTGCAGCTCCAGCTCAAACACTGTCATGGGGTATGGGGTCACCTCCCCCACAGCAGAAGAGCTGGCTGCCCCCTCATCACTCCACCCCAGAGCAGTCTCCTTCACAGGCAAGCAGCTTTGCCCCCAGCCCAAACACCCCAAATACCACAAAATTATCCTTATTCCTCCACAGGAATACCCTTGTAATGCTTAAAGACCCTCACTTTAATTTCTTTAAAAATTTCCAGCTGAAAAAGTGAACTCAAACTGCTTCTGTCTTATGTCAACATAATTGCACAAGTATTCATATTCCCAAAGGGTTAGAGTATCCTGGCTCTCATTTCAGCCTTGTGTTAGATGCCACATGTCATAACACAGTGTCATTTCCCAGGATAGACACATTTAACCCTAAGGCAAACGAGTGCGAGGCATTGCGAAGCACGCAGCAGGCAGAAAACCAGCAAGAGACTGTTAGACATCCCTCCAGTTTCAGTTAGTGAGAAAGAAGCTTCAAGGAGTGCAATGAGTGCTTGGAGCTGGGATGGCAAGATTGGCACCCCTGAAGCTCAGCAGAGGACTATGGGGAAGAGGGGTTTCTGGAACAAGACCAGTCCATGATTAATTACAGTTCAGGTCGCTTAATGCAAATGCTTAGATTAACCTCTGAGGTGCTGCGGTGTGTCCATCTGTGATCATCGATGGCAGAATTGTCAAAAGCCCATTTCCTCTTTTAAAATTCAAGCAGTATCACTGTGCTAATGCCTCAAGAAAAGTAATCCTTCAAGAAACAGAAATTGTTCTCTTTTTTTGGATGAGCAGTGCAAGGCTGTGACACTTGAGATCTTTCTAGAATCACCCTTTCCATGAAGAAATTCTTCCTGATGTCCAAACTAAACCTCCTCTGGTGCAACCTGGGGCTTTGTCATCTTATCCTGTCACTCATTGCCTGGGAGAAGAGGCTGCCTCCCATCTTGCTACACCCTCCTCTCAGGTAGTTGCAGAGCAATAAGGTTCCCCCCTAACCCTCCTTTTCACCAGCCTAAACAACCCCAGCTCCCTCAGCCACTGCTCATAAGACTTGTGCTCCAGACCCTTCACCAGCTCTGTTGCCCTTCTCTGGACTTGACTGAGCACCTCCCTGTCTTTCTTCTTGTGAGAAGGCCCAGAACTGAACACAGGACTAGAGGTGCACCCTCACCAGTGCCCAGTACAGGGGAGCCCTAGTCCTGCTGCCACACTATTTCTGATACAGGGCAGGATGCCATTGGCCTAGCACAGATTCGAAGACAAGGCACAGATAACCTGCCTGAATTCAGGTGAGGTATGCCAGATTGAAATTTAAGTAAAGAAAGTGGCATAGTACCTAAGCAGTGGGTTTTTTCACACATATTTTGTCATATATTTGTGCTTACTATTGTTCATATTCCACTGTCCCCCCAAACATTTGACATCAACTTAATATGTTACATCGTATGAAGTGCTCTAATTTAACATGCTGTGGTACCTCAGAGAGAATTTCTTAATCTGGACCAGTGTATATAATTTTCTAGAAATTTTTATGATGATGTATTATATGAAAGAGCAGCAATAAACCTTTCTAGGAATCTGAGAAACATTTCACAATGTCTGCCATGAAAATTGTATTTGGCATTCTCAGCTTGTATCACCTTCTTGCATTAGAGTGCTACTTTAATGAAGAGGGTAGTGCATCACAAGAGAGTAGAAATTAAATATTAGAAAAAAACAATTGCCTAAGTGCACTGCCTGCTAAAGCTTGCCTTACAATTTGTTATTGCCTACCTTTAATCTCCTACAGTCACAATCAGTTTGAAAAGCGTCACCCTCACCAAAGGCAAAACACAGGTCCCAGTACTCCCAGGCTGGATTGTCCCCAATTGCCCTCATAAGCTGGATTCAGCACTGCTGCATTTTCAGGCAGGAACTTGAAAATCCACATAGGAATCAGAGCTTTGGTCCTGTGTCTAGCCCAAAGCTGGTCATGTGGGGAAACAAAGAAAGGTGTTCTTAGGAATTTCCAATCTTTCTGGCATTTCACTAAATGGAAATAACACAAGTCTGCTCCTCATTTCTTGCAGGCTCGGGGCACTGATTTTTGTCTGGTTGTTTTTTTTCTTTTGGATATTTAACAGAGAATATCTTTTAGCATTACCACACAAGTTGTCAAGGACTTTCACAGATTAACTATTTAATTTCAGGTTGGTTATTCACAAGATCAGATTTGGGGCAGAATCTCTAACCTTATTACCTGTCAATTCCTTTTAACATCAGTCTTTCTCTTTCTTATTGCCAAAACCTGTTTCAGGCACTCATGGAGCTTGATAGAAATTGCCTTGAAAAGAACTGAGCGATCAAAACTGACCAGATGTGCAAGATGAATATTCATGGTTTATTGAAGCAATCTCCACCCTCTTCTCAGAGCAGGGTACCTTCGGCTGACCTGTTGTCTATCATACAAATTACTGCCTCATTACCATTCATTTCTCTGGAACCTAGCTGCAAGGGACATCAAGCTCATGTTAAGTAATTCAGCAAAAGAGTGAAAGAGAAGGGTATCTGATCTGGAGTGGAGGCACCTGAAATTCCCTGATGTATCTGCAAATGGAAGTGGACTTGAAGGGACTACAAAAACCTACAAGAACCAGCTTCTCCCCTTGGACATGAATGATTTTAAATATCTGGAAGATAAGAGCCTGCACCTGCACAAGTCAGCAATAGTTTCCCTTGTGTGGGGGGGGTGAAGGTAGGGCACTTTGAGGATGTGATCTGTTTCAGATATTTAGACCTGTACTACGTGAGGCAAGGAATAAAGTCCTTCCACTGCTCACATCAACCTCCACTCTTCTGGGGGCTCAAATCTCCAGGAAAAAAAACTATCCCAAACACTGCAGGCTAGGAGCAAGGTTACCTTGTGCTTGCACTGGTCCAACATGTTAAAATTACTCAGGAAGAGCTTTCATTTACCAGCTGGCAATAACACAAGGCTACCAAAGGGGAATCCTAGGCTGAGGGTCTCCAGTTCAGCAGCAGAGAGTTTAATTTCCCTTGTCCTAGTTTTCCCTGGCCTGCCAGCACAATCTTAGCCTCTGTTTCAACAAAGTCGAAAGTGGAGAATTCTACCTCTTTCAGGATTAACAACTTTCTTCACAGCAGACACACAAAAAATTGTTGATGATCGAGGAAGGAGATCTGACAGGTGATTTTCCTCCACTTCCCCATGAACAAATACACTGGTGGTTGCAGAGCAGTCACTAGTTTGCAGAGAAGGCAGTTGTGCCTTAAAACCTAAAGCAGAGACGGGAAGTGAGATTTTTGTGGACCAAAATGATGTTTGGGGAAGGCAGCGTGGTACCTCCTTTAATGCAGCCAGATTTCATGTGCAGCAAGAAGAGGGACTAAAAATAGAGCAGGATGCTAATGAGAGCCTGGCGCACACCATCTGTACAATGAGATGATGATTCTTTTTGAAAATGTAATAATTTAAGGGGTTGTTTCATTTTGTTTCTTTCTGCTGCTGCAAAGTGTTCAGAAACATGAGGCTGTTTGGGTCTTCAATTTTTTCTCCTTAATCTTAGGAAAATGAAATGGTAATGGATGAAGGAGAAAACAACTAGAAGCAGGAGTTGCTTTATTTTTCCTGAGGCTGCTCACACGTGATCAGCAAACAAAGTGGGTCAGAGAAGGCTTTTATAGTATTTCAGGTGGATTTCCACACAGCCCTAGATGGGGGATCAGGATATTTCTTACAAAGAAGAACTTTGATTTTCCCCCAATTTGTAAGGGCAGGGGGCTGAAACGTCCACACATTTTTTTATTCCAGTCCAAAGCTTAGACATGTGGCTTATGCAAGAGGTAAACTATGAGCTCCAGCTGGACTTTTCCACGAGCCTAGGATATTTCTGCATTCTCACATCCCTTTCCCAGGCTCTACCCTGTCTCCTGGGAGTGCACGCAGGATGCAGCCTGTTGCAAGCACCACTGGGAGCTCCCTGTTTTCAGCTTGGTCACCTACACTCCCGAAACCCATCTGGAAGCTCCAGGTTAGCCTGGAAAACCTGCTTTTGTGGGACACTTGATTCCCTAGCTGCCCATATATCTCACACATGAACTTCCCCTGAGGATGAGACGTCCCATCATGCTGGGAGAGAGACGGGGCAGAGGAGAGGGCTTGCTCAGGTGTGAGGAGCATGGGCACAGCAGAAACCAAATCCAGGCTTAGATGTAAACTGCTGGTGGTGAGGCTGAGCCACCCCCAGCTCTGGTGCACCCGGGTAAAATTACCCAATGGTTTGAGCATGATGGGACATTGAATGATGCAGGCCTGTGTAAACTACATCTCCAAAGGAAACCAGGCTGAAAATCAGAACAGGAAGCTACGTGCTTATGAAATATATCTTTTTTCCTGTCAGAGAAAGATGACTACCTGCCAGTTAGCAGTTTATGTTAGTGCACCATAAAGCAAGCAGCAGATCAGGAATTTTTTTGCTGTCATGCACACTCATCTCACACACTCACTCATCTTCCTTATTTATAGGAATAATTACTACTCTGAGACAGAACAAAACAGGTATTGTCTGTTAATGCTCCCATAAAAGAGAGAACAAAGACGATAACTGATGCATCATGGCATGACTAAATTGTAAGAAGAAATTGCTGCAACAAGAAGTCACCCCAAGAACAGCAGGATTCAGATTAGTGTTCAAGAGCAACTCCTCCTTCTTTCCTTGAAGAGCTAGGGACCAGCTATTCCACATTATGAAAGATTTATTTGTCTGCTTTCATGAGTTTGGGGTCACAACTGAGCTTTGTTATCTTTAATAGATTCATGTACTCCTTCCCTAGTGCTTTGTCAAATAATAATACTTTCAAGCCGGCAAAAGGAAAAAGAAAACACAAAGTAAAGGACCAACCTCTCTCTCATAAGTCCTGAGCAGGTGAATGCATGTGTGTATTTGTGTGCACATGTGCGTAGGAGAGGGGTTGTTTATTGCACAGTCCAGCACAGAATTAAATAATTTATGTACCATCTACATGCAAATGTATCCTTCATTTAGGTAATAAACTGCACTCTTGTATAATTTACCCAAACAAAGGAGCTGTGAGGACATTGCTACTAATCTTCAAAAATCAACTCTGCCTTTTCAAAAGGGATTTTTGTCTTTCTGTGAATTGATCAAACTTGACAAGTAATTTCAACCTAATGTTCACGGCTATCCTCCTCTCTCCTTACCATCTGTAGGTGAGAAATCCTATTTTCTGGAAGTGACAGGGTAATGCAGCAGGCTGCAGATATCTGTAAAAAAAAAAAAAAAATTGGTTTTCCCAGAGATGCAGGCAAACCAAGGGTGAATTCAGGAAAGATATGAGTGGTTTTGAACAAATGATAAATTCTTCATACCTGTCATGTCCAGACATATTTTAAGCCACTAAGTTTAATGAGAGCATCTGAGAAATTAAAACATCTTTGTATTTGAAATACTATGGTAGAAATGCTCCCCTTGTAATAGCCTTGTTCTTGTTAACAAATATAATAAAGCCTCTCAGAAGAAATTAGTTCTGCAAATTTATTGCATCAATGAAAACTACATTGTAGACAAAGAGACTGAATGCAAACTCAATTTGCTTCCAGATTTGTTTATAAAAATATCAATTTGACTTAAAGCTGATCAGTCCTACATCAAGCAGTACAGGTGAAATTAGAAAAAGGTCAGTTATCATGCTGGTAGAATCACTGACATGACCAAGATTAATCCAAAACAATTACAAAAGTCTCTTGTGCAAATTTTGGTGATTGCTCAGAGGAAGTACAATATCAGCTTCCTAGGGTCCTTTTTGGCCATATCAAGACACTTCAGGGAATACAGAGCAGGCCCCATGCACCAGTCGACGGAGATTTTTGTATCCCTAGGCTATCCAACTTCAAACATAAGCACATCTGCGTGCAGTCAGTATAAATACACCAGTTCTGAGGGAGTAATTTTTTTTTTTCCCTAAGAAAACCTCCTATGCACATGCTTTCTCCCTTTCTGGATCACTGCTGCTCCTGAGAAATTATTCAGGCATTCAGGGCTATTTTCCCTAGCAAGCAGGAGGTCTTCATAAGGTACACCAAGTGCCCTCACACATAGTTCATGGTAAAAGGGTCATTTATTTACCATGCCTACATCTAGATAACTGGATCCATGAGTTTCCTCAGCTGCTGGATACAGTTGCATATCTGTATATGTCCTGCATCCAAGAGCCTAAAGCAGAGCTCTATCCCACAGAACACTACTTCCCACACAGAGGCATCCCCTACCTCGACTCTTCAACCCTCTTCTGGGGATGCTTATTGGCATCTTTGGGACAGAACTGCCACACATAAGCTGAAGAATTCACGAGGGGGCTAAGTGGTGGCCAGCAGGTGAGTTAAGGCTCAAGGCCAGGTTGAAGCACCTGGCTGTGCAAGGCACAAGGGACAGCAGGAGGGTGGAAATTCACTCTGGTGTCATGAAATCTTTTGAAGTTCTGAAATCTGCTTTAATTTTCCCATACAGAAAAAATCCCATAGCTTCTGATGGTTTTCACAGCAGAGGATTATGTCAAAGCAGATTGAAAAGGTCCCTTGAAAAGGTAAGGGCTTTCAGATCTTTCCAGATTTCTCCCCCTCTGGTTATAACCTTGGTTATAACCTTGGTTATAAACAGACAGTCCATCTCAAACTTCACTAATGCAGAATGGGAAAACACATTCAAAATCAATACATGATCACAAAATAACTTCTTCAGAAAAAAAAAAAAAAGTTCATAAAAATACATCTTTTGATTAAAAAGAAAAAAAATCTCTACCACTAGCCTAAAAGTATTTTCTTCCCAGACATCCTAGCTGAAAGAAAAATTAAGCTTCTTTCTGGTTTTGAGTAGGGCACTGTGTTAGCTCCTCAACCAAGATAATTATCTGCATCTCAAGGTCTGATTATTGCTGGTTAATGCAGGGCTTGGGTTTTCTGATTGCACAAGCAAGAGCTGATCCCTTAGAGTTGCCCTGTGAGGGCACTGGCAGCAATGAAGTCAGTGGAACAGTGGCAGTTCGGCCATTCAAAGACAGACATGAGAGAGGGTTTGGTCCAGAACTCAACAGAATGGGATTTCTAAGCCAGAAAAATACTTTGTTTCTACTTCAGTGAGGGGAAGGGGATAAACAGTGTTTTGCCAAAATACACTAGCCTTTACTAACAACATTACTGTTGTATATAAACCAAAACAATTTTGTTGAATCATCCAATCCTGAAGAATTAATTTTTTCCCCCCGTAAACCTTTGGGATTCCTGAGGTTGTGGGCTTAAACCCTTAGTGAGGTCAGAGATATAAACTTCACTGCTGAGAACACTCCTCCCCTCCCCTCCCCTCCCCTCCCCTCCCTTCCCTTCCCCTCCAAAGGGAGCAGGGCAAGAGCTTAATGCCAACAAAACCTTGATTTTTCACTGAAAAGAAAGGCAACAGTCTAAGTTACTGCTAATTTTCATAAAGCCATAGAAGTCCAGCAGTATCAGTAAGATAGGATTCAGTCCACAGCTCCTCATTATTCAGAGGGATGGGAGGATATGGAGATACCAGAATAATCTGGAGCAGACAATGAAAGTTGTCAAGTCTACCCTGATTAAAACTGCAAATCCTACCATCCTAACCCTAATCCCCCCTGTGGAAACAGGAGATTAGCCTGGGTCCTGAAAAAGATAACTCTATCTTTTCCTTAAGTTATGTGTTAAAATTCAATCTCTTCCCAGGAGGCAGTGGGCATGGGTATTGCTTTTTCTCTCCCCCTAATTAGAAAACCATAAGAAAGTAAACAGCGCTGCTTGCACAGCGACCGTCAGAGCAGAGCAGGCTGCCTCTGTGCTCTCTGACTGCTTCATTAGCACGCTAAGGCTACCCATACAGCCAGGGAAGGCTGACCGGAGGGGACCTTTTCCAGCCCTTGGGGGTTATACGGTGTTTTGCAAGATGCTGAATCAATCCATGAGCTTTTGCTCCCGTGTACACTGGTGGGAATCAGCAGCGAGCAGGTGTGCTGTCAGGGAGAACACCAGCGTGCCAGGGCATCTCAGCCGCTCTGCCCCCTTGGTTCTCTGGTCATTAGGAGCAACTTTTTTATTGGGATTATGCTCTACATGAACTGCATACACCAGTGTCTGAGACTCCTGATCCAGCCAAATCCTCATGTCCCTGAAAGCTGCCTTTAATGTCAGCAGGACAGACCATGAAGGATGCTTTCTCAGCAGCACACTGGAGGGATGTGATTATGTGTTTTGTAATAAGGAGCTTACAGCCCACAGCCAGAGCCCGAGGTGGCTGATGTCCTGGTGGGATGGGGACTAAGGCAGCCCTGCAACACAGCCAACAGCCAGTGGGGTTAAGCATTTGAAAGATGTTCGATGATGGTACATGGTGAAGCACTCTCCTCTCTGGCATCCTCCATCACCCTTCGTTCCAGCAAGACCCCCATGCATTTTCTCCTGGCTGACACCCTAGCAAGGGAAGAGGCAGGCATGCAAGGCAACCAACAGGAAGGACTGTACAGAGCAGAGGGGCTTTTTCCAGCTCCCACTGGTGTCAACACTTCCTTTTCAGAGTGTACATGTCCTTGACGACTTTCCTTCACTCAATTTTTCAAGCCACTGTGCTCACCAGTGCCTCTGTATGGGGCTGCTAGTTTTCAGCAGGAAAAGGCCAGTTTTGTAGTACCAAGTGGAGAAGATAAACCCTCCTGGAGAAGCACAGTCACCACAGGTCAGGGGACTCACTGCAGAAAACCATGCCGGAGGAGTCAGCAAGCCCTGCTGAGGGGCATCAGGATGGGTCTCTGCCTGGGAAATGACCCTTCACAAAGCCTAGAAAAGATGACAAAGTAGCAGTCTGCATTAATGTGACACTTTCTTTTTGTTAGCCAGGCTGTGACTGTGCTCAAATGGAGACAATAATAACTCCATGTGGTTTGGTTTCCAAACCAAACACAGATGAGACCTTTGCAATCAACTGGAAACCCTGCTGATGTCTTTAAACCATATCCATGGGAGGAATACAAAGCATTAGCTGTAATATTTATTTTTCATGGCATAACTATGCTTTGAGAAGGGGAGGGCAATGCTCATTAGCAGCACAAATGCACCAACCTGTATTTTCAGGCTATTAATACGGTGGCTAGTGTTAATGGAAATATAATAGAATAAGGTGCTTTTAAAAGTATGAGATGTAGCACAGTAAAGGAAAAAAAAAGACATTAATGAAATTTTAATGAGAAAATCTGCTTGCAGTAATTTTACAAGCAATGATTATTTCCTTGATTTGACTAGCCTGAATAGCTTTGTCTTTGGTGCATGTTTGAGAAACTCTATCTTGTGCATTTCTTGCTGTTCCTGGAGACTGACATCTAGAATATCCTCTCACCCTTTCCCACTTCTGCTGTTATTATAGAGAGATAACTTCTTTTATATGGTAAATTGTCTCTGGTCCCCCATAAAGAGCTGGATCATGGTAGTTAGCCAGAGAAGAAATCTACTGTTACAAAAACTTAAAACTCCTGGTGCAAGCCACTAGTGATCCAAAATTCAGAAATTTTTGGGCAAGGAGGGAACTAATTGCCTAGTCTGAGCTCCTTAACAGAATTAACGGCCATTGATTTCACTCAGTAGTCTGAGACTGACCTCAAAACTTCTTGCTGAGCTACGGCATGCACTTTAGGAGAACATCCAATTACTTTCCAAGGTCACCAGTGAGAAAACAAGACTGAAGGTATCCACAAGGATTGTCACTTATAGTGCCTTCTTTCTTAGTACTGGTCACGCTTTGCAGAAAAACTAACTTTGGCTCTGAGTTGCTAATTTTATGCTCAGTGCTCTGTCCCCACTGTTGCTGCTCACTCAGTGTGTGAGCCTCCAGTGTGGGCTGTGTGTTTTGGCAGGATGAAGTCCTGAAATATGTTATTACCTGAGCTTTTCTTCTTTTTTTTTTAATAGTTTCTCTTTTTATTTCATTCTGGATTTAAAAAGCTTAAAGTGAAAATTGGAAGCCAAACCTTCATGCCTGAATTGCAGTGACTGTAATGCAGCAAGGTAGCCCTAACCACTTCAAAACTCTATTACCCATGAAAACAAGTGGACACCTCTAACATTCAGAAGTCACTGGAGGGACTCTCCATCATTTAATTTTCCCCAGTAGATTTATTCTGTCAGTTGTTTATGTTTGGTTGTTTTTTTTTCTTTCCAGCACACCATGAAATTTAAAATTAAAGCTCTACCATGAGGAGAAGGGAGTGCAAGAGATGTTATAATTTATCTAAAGGTGTTAAAAAAGAAGGGGAAAACTCAGTAAAGATATTTTTTGTCATCTGTCCTTTAAACTAGAGTATATAGCTCTGAAATGTGTACAGTACTGCAAGAAACCTTTAGAGCCATTTGCAGTATTACTTCAAGCTTGGCTGCTTGCAACTTTTAATTTCTCCAACGGTTTTTACCTAAAAGCAGATTGTATATTAGGAAATCATACTGCAAGCACGGATCATGCAGAAACACTTTTAAACATCAGCAATAGCACCAGTTCCAGAAGCACAGGGAAACTGTGCAGAGCTCTTGCTTGTCAATGCACATGGAGCCAAAAGGGATCAAGCAGTGTGTGACACTGACTCAAGACCGTTTTCTTGCTACATCTCCTGCAAGTTTTGTATTAGTGGAATGCCGTCCCATGGAGTTTAATTTTAGCTATTGTCACAGACAACACAAAAATAGGCTAGTAATTTTTCTTCTTCACTTTCCTTCCACCAGCTGAATTTTCTGTGGACCAAACTTGTTTGCTTCCGGTATTGTTTCAACAGTGTATGTAAACATGCATTTACTATTCAATGGGTTATTAGTAGCATGGCTTGAAAACACTTTCAGGATAGAAAACCGTATCTGTGCTAAAGCTATCTCTTCCTATAGTGCGGGGAAACTAACAGTAGTGTGGAGCCTCTTCATTTTTTTGTGTTGTTAGCTTTTTTTAATGCAGAAGGCTGGACTTTGCAGAGACAAATCTTGAAGCACAAGGAATCAGAGATCAGTCACTCAGCTTTATAGTTTTAAATGTAGATGTTTACATCTGAGGCAATTGCTTCCTTTATATCTAAGGAAATAAGCACTTGTGGGGTTCTGCCACAGGTCCCCTGTGCAGGTAGAGGTGACAGGAGACCCCCTTCATCCATGCTGGGGACCTTCACAGTAGCCATGATGGAACCCTGCAGCCTTCCTCAAGGGTAAGCCTACTTTTTCCTTGAAACTTGAAAACCACGTATTTTCAGCTTTGAGCTCAAGTCAATGATTTTTTTTCTTCAGTGAAAAAAAATGAAGCCAGTTGCAGCTAATGGTGGCATTTTTTGCTTCGTAATCCATTTGAAAGAGGCAGGTAGCGCTACCAAGCTGTTCAGCTCATGTGATTTATTTGTGTTTTCAGCCCACTGTGAGGCTTCAAAGTGCCGTGTAAGTATTATTGGGACTGTGTTTTCAAGACTGACTGTTACCAGTCTTATTGCTGCATACTTGAGCATACTTCTATCCTTTGTAAACATCCACAAAACCCAGCTTGTAGGGCTATTATTTATTTATTTATATATTCCTGGGCACCTTTAAAGGATCTGGAAATGAATTATAAGGAATTTCATATACATATTTGTGCGTGTGTGTGTATGTGCATGTGTTTGCACATACATATGTATATATGGCTTATATTTTTTTTATATATTTAGATGCAATAACTTGGAATTATGTTGGAAACAGATGATACAGAAAAAGATTTAACCAGGCATGAACTGTGCCTCTTCACCTTCATTTTACCTCAGATATGTGTATTTGAGTGCGTGCTTTTTCCACTGTTGCTGCTTGTGTTAGTGACAACTCAGGCTGTTAAAACTGGTTTGGGATGGTTAAGTTATGGCACTGAGGAAGCAAGAGGGTTCCTGTCTTCCTGAATGACTGGGAAATCTCCAGCCATAGTGTTTCCTGGGGTATTTACCAGACACGCATACTGGTTAGCTTAATAGCAAAAGTCTCTGAAGCCAGGCAGAAAGGAAAGCCATGGCTGTAGATGAACAATCCACCAGTAAACAGGGTCATTCCTAGTGATGGTCAAGCTCTGGTTGAGGCTCCAAGCCCCAAGACTCATTTCCCCCAAGGCTGGGTGCAGCAGGCAGCGAAGACCCTTTCTGCAGATCAACAAGTTGTCAAGGAGCCTGGCTCTCTTCCAGGGCATGTCAAGCCCTAAGGTAAAATGAATAGCTCCTCAGACAGTTTTGCATATGTTTAAACCCCGTTCCTAGAGACTGTTACTGGGAATGTCTTTTATTAAACCACTGTTTAAAAAAAATATATATATATATATACCACACAGCTGCCTTTTTTTCTCTGCCTTTACTCCATCTCTCCCAGAGAAAAGGGGGGCTGCCTTACCCTCTGTCATAGCCACTGGGCTGGAAGCAAGCCCTGGGGATGGCCCACAGTTCTGTCACTGTCCCTCTCCCTTTCTTTGCCTTCTTTCTCCGTCGAAAACTGTGTGTTCCCCTTCAGCAAAGTAGTGGAGCAGCACAGAGCTGTTACTGGGTGCTTGTACAGTTGGATGCTCAGGGTCGAAAAGGGGGGATTGGATGAGGTAAATGTTTTGAATCTGAGGGTTGACGTGCAAGAGGGTGAATATCCTGGAAAAGGGCCCTCCCTCACACATCCTGAAAACTGCTACTTGCAGGGCCAGGACTAAAATATCTTTTGGCTTCAGGGGAAAAGACCCCACACTGGATCAGAAGATACCATTTTTTCTAACGTGACACTTCCTTTTTCATGGCGAGCTTAGCTGCGTACAGACAAGTGCAAGGGACTTCCATCATACCTGGCTCTCTTAAACATCTATTCAGAAATATTAGTACAGCTTCATGTCTGAGCAAGTATGTCCTGCTGGGAACTATGGAGGTTTAAAAGAAGGTAGCAGGTCTTATTACCACAGCACAGCCCTTACAAGTATGCACTTCTGAACTACATCTGCGTCAAGTCCCATTGAGTAGGAGCGACAACCCTGCGGCTGCAGTCACCCTCCACATTTGCCACAAGCTGCAATGGTAGAAATCTCAAAGCTAAATTATTAAGAGGAAACATTTCAAGCTTGGCCCTTCCTTTTACCTGATGATATGTTTTTGCCTGTAAAATTTGCATCTCCATGTTTGCACTTGCAAAACCCTTCGCTGTATACTTGCATCTCTTCCCATTTATTCCAGCAAATAGCTGAAGGTAGCAACAGTTTTATTTGAGCTTGCTTTTCAATCCCAGGTGGAAAGAGTCCATGCAAATTGCAAGGCTGACCTTCTGAAAATGAGGCCTTAAAATACCCCTCTCTTGTATTTAACTTGCGATTTACCATAGAGAGGGAAGATAAATTAGATAGGTTAATTAGGAAGCCCTGGAATTCTGTTCATCATTATGCTATGCAATCATAGATGCACCTTGCCTTTAGGACCCTGAATATGCTGACATGAAATCTTTTCTGCATGCCAGCCTCATGGCATCTCCATCACAATAAAGGAGCAGGAGGGGGAGATGGTTGGAGTAGCCAAGCAAATCAGGAAAAACAACCAGCTGAATTGAGTGCTTTCTAATCTAATGCATTTAAGTCATACTCAATAAAGCTTGCCAACAGTCTCTGGCCTCTCTGCTGCAAAGATCACAGAGGCATCCGATTAGAATAACATGTGTCTTCTAAAAACCCTCTTTTAAAAAGATTTTCATTCTGGACAGGCAACAAGAAATGAATTGGAAATGTCCCTTTGGGAGCATGGGGTGAAGGGAGGCATTCAGCAAGCCCACCCAGTCCCAGAAGTCTTACTGCTCTCTGCCTGCCTCAAGATGGAAAACCCCTCAGCTTTTTCTTCCCTGCCAAAAGTAAATATATAAAACAGAAATAGCCCTGAGCAGTTTTGCATTCAACTAATTTCCTGAAATTACATTAAATCCAAGCCCAGTTTTAGATACCAGCAATAGCAGTGACATATCCAAAAGTCCCCAGGAACCTCATCCCTCAGAATAGTGTCAGTTTCAACATGTGTGTTATACAACTTACAGTAACTTGTCCCAGGTAAGGCTCCTGGGGTTTAAGATAAGAGAGCAAGCAAGGATTCGAGGAGAGATTAGGAAATGGATAACCACTGTGTCACATCATGGGCAGAGGTGCAGAGCCAGGTTGTGGCATGGGCTGTCAAGGGAAAGAGGACAGAAATACTTTTTGTTTTTTTAAGACAAGTTAAGTTTTGTGTCTGAATCTTGAAAAACAGACCAAATTAATATTTTATTGCATGTTGTAAAAGAGTACAGATTGTACAACAAATGCTTTGTCTGTGGCTATATATTTGCCTGGGGAAGAACAACTCCATGGACTATGTGCATCCATGCTCTGTATGTGTTTATTTCCAAGAAGAGTCTGAGCTTTTAACTTGCAGAATAGCTGGTGTCAGTGCCAGGAAAATAGTACTTTCTTGTGCAGTCTTAGTCAATCTAATGCTCCAGCTCTGGAGATGTTCTCTAGCAGGGTCATTTGCTGCTTCCCCCACTGCTGTCTCAGCAGATCACATCAGCCTGAATAATGTCATGAATGGGATACCCAACCTTTTTGAGCAGGATTGTGTTTGTGTGTTGTATTTCACACGTAGTATTAGAGCCAAGAAACCCCTCAGGGTCTCTCAGGCTACACTTGAGCAAAGTTTTGTTTGCAGCGATGATGTTCAGTGTACCTTCCCTTATCACAATCCAGTTTTCCCAGACTATTGGCATCTTTGTGGCCTGTGAGTCTTAGAGAACATGTGATAAAGAAGGTGTTTCCGTTTTTGTCCAAGACTTGCCTATAGGTGTGATGGAGAAGGGAAGAGATGGGTGGATATTCAAGGAGAGATCCATACTGGGCTTGATTGGACTTGATTATCCTAGAGGTTCTTTCCAACTCAAATGATTCTATGGCTCATCTATAGCCTTATCCAGCAATTGCCAGAGTAGCAATACTGAATACAGCAAAGCTCAGGGTCCCTCAGAGGTCCTTATGCCCAGTCAGAGCTCTGGCTCTGGCCTGGTGGGATGGGGTAACCTCTCTTTCCTAATCCGACCACATCTGTGACAGGTGGGAACATGGGAGGTGATCAAAGCTGCATGGCCCTCTACTCCTCGCCCAACATCCACACCACTGTAAAATCCAGTTGAAGATGAAAGTATAAGATAGCTGAGAAAATGTACAGTCAAAACAGACTTACTGTGTACTGGTGCATGGGAAGAGCCTGTAATATCAGCCATATTCTTCAGTTGTATCTAAAGTCCCCATGACCTCACACTTTCTTTGGAAAATCGGACAGGAATGAGGATTAGCTTGTGATATCCGGTACCTGAAGGACCACTGAACTGTCTCAGATTTGCAAACACACCTAAACCAAGCAGCAAACCATTCCTGAAACTTGGTGCCAGACTCTGCTTTTATTTGCTCTGATAAAAAGGTTTCAATGCAGTGTTAATGCGCATTGGTTTTACCGGGAATTAGACTGTCAGCTTTAGCATGGCATATGGCATTTTGTAGTATCAACAATTAGGTATTTACAGGCATGTGATTTTATGCCTAAAGCTATCTTCCACCAAGCAGTAAGGGTTTGCACAGACTGTACTGATTTATATAATCAAGGAGCTTAGGTGGAATAGTAGAGCACTGGAAGGTTCTGCTCAAGTCTGATAGTACCTTGAAGAATTGTAATTTCTCCTTGATTGTTCCATCTCAGAGGTATACAGCAATGCATTATCTCTATCCATTCCCTACAGTGTGTCCCATAGAAAATAATTTTGTATTCCCTTGTGGAATTCAATTAGCAGTGTTACAATTCCTCTTCAGGATGTTAAAGAATATATAAGGAACCTGCTTCTGATCTCCAGCTGACAGACACACGCAGTTTTATACTTCCACTATAAGTACAATCTGCTCCAATCCCCTGGTTGCTTCCTAGTCGAGTGCTCTTTTGCAGTGCATATGAAATCTCTGATTATTTAAAATAGTTAAAAATAGCTATGGGTTAAGAGCACTTGAACCTTTCCATGCTCTTTGAAGTCTAATGTAGAAAACTTGATAGGGTTCATCATTCTGTTCCTGATCAGTATAATCTATTACATCGTGGGTGGTGAAGTACCAGCTAGACCAAGGGAAGATGACTACTCTCAAATAAGCTGTTGAAACAAGAAGGTATTAAGCAAAAAGCTTGGACATAATTCAGTAATGACCTTCATAAACTGAAATGTTTTTGTATTTTAAGTGAACTAATGAGCTATAATTATTAGTTATCTTGGAGATGGTGATTAGAGAAAGCATTTTGCATAATGCACAGAGAACAACACAAATGAAAGCACTGTCTGTCTCAAACAATCAGACAAGGTCCCTTTTGTTATAATTAAATGTAATCACCTCCCTTACTTCTTAAAATGTGCTTCACAGTTTATACTTTGACATCCTCATACCACCACCCCATCGCTATTTATGGTACAGTCACATCTGCCATAGCACTGGAGGTTTTGAAAATGTTTTACCTGACTTTTAACAGATGGATGTTAATGGGATATTTATTTACAGAATAAAATTAAATCGAAGCTGAATCTTAATGCACAATTTACATAATCAGCTTTGTTCTGAGCTGGTGAGCTGTTTTTCCAGCACTTGGGGCCCTTCAGTCACAGCTGCATCAAAGAAACAGACACTGAGAATGGAGATTAAACAATTTCCTAAAGCTAGAAGTCTTGATGTGAATCTATTATTCCATATTAGAATCCCATAATTTCTCCAGACACTGCCATAAGATCAAAGATGTCTATTAGAGCTTTGGCATAGCTCACGATCAAAAGGAAGATGTTTGATTTTCATTTAGAAAATATTTTTACCGATTATATTTTTCTGAAAATTTGAAAGCTCCACAATTTCACCTTTTGCACAAAAACATTTTAAAAAATCTATGAAACCAGAGGCATAGGTTGAGGAAACCAGGCTGAAAAATCAAAATGTATATGTTTACAATGAGTTTGGTGAGATTAGTTTGTGCTGTTTTTGCACTATCATCCTCTATCCTGCTGATGCTCAGCTCAGCTGCAGTTTTGCAACAGGCTTCAAGAAGCACAGGGCAGAAACCTCAGAGGCAATGCTGAATATGTGCTTTGTGCCTAATCCCTGACTCTGAGGCTGCATGAATGGCTGTAGAACTGCATGGGGTTGTTCTGACCCAAGTGCAGGACCCACCACTTTGCCTTGTTGAACCTCATACAGCTGGCCTCAGCCAACTCAGATTCCTCTGCAGAGCCCTCCTGCCTTCCAGCAGATCAACATTCCCACCCAACTTGATGTTGTCTGTAAACTGACTGATCCCCTGGTCCAGATTGTTGATAAAGATATTAAACAGAACTGGCCCCAACACTGAGCCCTGGGGAACACCTCTAGTGACCAGCTGCCAGGTGGATGTAACTCCGTTAACCACCACTCTCAGGGTCTGGCCATGCTGGCACTTTTTAACTCAGCACCCATCCAAGCCATGAGCAACCAGTTTCTCCAGGAGAATGCTGTGGAAAACTCTGTCAAAGGCTTTACTAAAGTACAGGTAGACAACATTCACAGCTTTTCCCTCATCCGTTATGCAGGTCACCTTGTCACAGCAGGAGATCGGGTTGGTCAAGCAGGACCTGTCTTTCACAAACCCATGCTGGCTGTGCCTGATCCCCTGGTTGTTCTGCACATGTCGTGTGATTGCACTCCAGGTGATCAGTTCCATAACCTTCCCCGGAACCTGCTACTGGCAGGCCTGTAGCTCCCCAGATCCTCCTTCCAGCCATTCCTGTAGATGAACGTCACATTCGTCAACATCCCAGCTGACTGGATGTTAAACAGTTGACTCCCTGGTTAGCCAGGACTGCTGGTAAATCATGGAGAGTGACTTGGCGAGCACTTCCACCACTTCCTTTGGTATCCTTGTGTGGACTCCATCTGGCCCCATTGGTCTGTGTGTGTCTAACTGGTGAGGCAGGTCACTGACCATTTTCTCTTGGATTATGGAGGGCTTAATTTTGCTACCTGTCCCTGTCCTCAAGCTCAGGGGGCTGGGTACCTGAAGAACAACTAGTCTTACTGTTTTAGCCTGAGGCAAAGAAAGCATTAAATGCCTAAAATCTTCTCCTCATCCTTTGTCACTATGTTTTCCTCCGCATCCACTAAAGGATTAAGATTGCCCTTAGCCTTCTTTTTGTTGCTGATGCATTTATAGAAACATTTTTTTAATGACAGTAATAAGATTAAGTTCTATTTGGGCTTTGGCCCTTTTAATTTTCTTCCTGCATAACCTCACAACGGCCTTGTAATCCTCCTGAGTTGCCTGGCCCTTCTTCCAAAAGTCATAAATTCTCCTTTTTTTCCATAGCTCAAGCCGAAGCATCTCATTAACGGATGTGACCATCTCTCAGGCCTCAACTCTTCCCACCTAACCTTGGCCACTCTAGGCTCTCTGCAGTCAGCAGGGAAAGATCTGCACCCTCTGAGAACCCCAACGAACAGCCTGCACCACCATGGGAAGCACGGGTTTTGGCCAGGACCACAGCTTTTGAAGCACATCCTCAACTTCATGAAATCACAAGCAAAACTCCGGGAAAACTGTCTTCAGCAGTTAACAGGGAAAAGTCAGGGCTCAGGGAAGCTCAAAGCACTTTGAAAAAATTCCTAACTTGCAATTTAGGGTGGGAGGATGTGGTTGGGCTGCTAAGACAAGCACAAAAGACCAGGGTGAGTGTTCTATGAAGACAGCACAAACCCAGCTGTATTAGACTGTCTAATAAGAAATGAGAACAGGAAAGTCAGCATTTACACAAAGCCCAGCTACAGGCAATAATCCAATTTACAGGGAAGTAAGAGGCTGATGGTGACCTTGCCAAAAACTCAGCTTTCCAAAAATAGTACTGAGAAATGAGTAGTGCAAAAATAAGGGGCTAATCAGCAACAATAAGAATGAGGGAGACAGAAAGTTTGTCTCTCTGCAAAAGGGAAATTATACACTATAAAAATGACATGCATCCATTTCAAGCCAGAATAGCTAAGAATTTCCAGGGATTTGCAAATCAGTGAACAGGCTAGGGAAAATTATTAATCTTACCCCATTTTTTCCCAAACCTGCCTAAATTTTAGTATAATTAACAAGTAGTTCCTATAAATAGCTGCTGTTGCATTTTTCCTCCATTTCTACTTCAAATAGAGTGCAAAAGCTGTGAGTCCAGCCCATCGCAACAGCACATACTCTGGATGGACACCTATAGGATACTATGATGGCCCCCACTGAAGTGATTAATGACACTGGCTGGGGACATGGAACAATGCAGAGAATGGACAGTGCTTAGGACTGTCCCCATGCAGTCCTGTGGCACTCTGCAGACAACTCAGTCAAATCTCACCATCTGTCCCCCCAACATTATCAGATCAAGAAATACTCAAGGAGACCAAGCAATACTCATGATCATCTGCCTTTCTAGTACCACCCAGAAATGATCCTCCACTGTTGTCACTAACTCTCTCTGGTTTGTAACCGAATAAGCACAGACTGGAGGTTTGGTACCTCCTGGGATTATGAGAGTTTGTTTATCACATAGTCCTCTGCAAGACTAAGAAATGGACAGTCATTATGGGCATTGCTGTCTCAGCACATGATAGACTTGAGAAACCTCAAAGGAATGAGTCAATTCAACTTCTCTGTGAGAGATGCCAAAAAATCAAAGCTTATGACTACTGCTATCCTCCTCCAGAGCTCTGCATTAGAGTCTTCATAGTTCTATTTCTCACTCTTAACAAACATTCAAACACGGTGAGGAAGATGGCTAAGAGAAAAGTAGCATGTTTGAAGACACAGAGGCATGGACATGTTCCCCAGTATGGGGCTGAGGTATTTAGCTATTTTTAGTTAAGATCCAGTCATTAAGCCAGAGCAACTTGTTGTCGGCACATGTACCTATTAATGAACATTGCTCCTCTTCTCACCTGATCCTTACACATTTAGCTCTGCCTGCACCACTGACAGACAGCCCTTTACCTTCAACCATGAGAGATTTCTCTCAGCATCTTAAAGCCCTAACAGCAGAAGAAAATGCCGCTTGCTTTAAGCCTCTGAGGTAAACAGTCATCAGTGGTACTTGGTGTGGCGTTGACTGAGTGAAATACAAGGTGAAAGATAATTCATGCTGTAGGTAATTTGGTTCCAAATCACTCAGAGACCTATAAACTAGAGTGACAGCATGGTTTTGGGGTCCTGTTGCAAGAGATAAACCACACCATAACCTTTCCTTTGCTTTACAATAATGCTTCTACAATTGCTCTGAAGAAGTCTCCTTATTCTCTGAAGAAGGCTCCCATATGCTGCCTGGAAGGTTGTGACAAATTCCACTGTATCCAGGATGTCCAAAACAGAGGAAAATGTGTTTCCAGCCGCTCTGGTCACACAACTGAGACTAGATCAGATTTTTAAACTTGAGCCTATCAAGAGGCTCTCCATCTCCTGTGCCAGCAGATCAATTGAGACTGCATGTCCATTAGAGCGTGAGCAGATGCACCTCCAAATACCAGCCTGAGTCGTGGAACAGACATCAAAATGCCATTTTTTTGCAACCTACTTGCTTGCTCTGGGGCAAGTAAAAACTTGCCTTAACTGACCACCAGAGAAATCAGGAGAGACCTCAGTAGTGTGTGCAGCAGATGCCAGGCTGCTTTCTCCATTCTCTCTTGTGGCCCCACCGTGATGTCTGGGAGGAGGGATACTCCTTTATTTATTATCACTTTGTAGCAGAGACCTGTGAGTATGCCCTTGAACTATGAGCTGGTACTCACTGCAGTGGTTTCTCACTGCAATCTTCTTGTCCACCCCTCCCAGACTACAATTACATGCAACAGTTCAGCAGCAGTGCAAAAGCAGGCAGTTCTCCCCATAAGCAGCATCCCCCACAGCCTAAGCATCCACATGAGCATGACTCCTCCGTTCTTTCTCTCCCCCTCTGTCACAGGTGAGGATATACCCCTGACCTCCCTTCATTTCCTCTGGGACTGTATCCCTGAGGCAGGGCCCAGACTTTTGAGCTGCCAATCAATGGGTCAGCTCTGCTGAAAGCAGCTTAATGGTGAACTGCAGGCTTCCCACCAGCTGGTCTGTATGCAAGAGGGGATGGTGGCTGCTAAGCTGTACAAGATTTGAAAGCAAAGCTGAAGAAAACACATGGTGGGGGGACTGCTGAACTGATGTCAGTTATCAACAGTTGAAAACACAGGAGGGAAATTATCAGACAGTCAAACAAAAAGGGACTACAAGGACAAGGTGTGACAATCCCAAGAAAAGCAGCAGAAGGACCAAGGTGCAGAGAGGTCAGCCCTTCTCTACCTGCCTGCAGTGGTCTGGTCAACAAGGACCCACTGGGTGATGGACCAGGGCTCTTGAAGATACTGGGGCTCTACCCAGAAAGAAGGTGGCATATATAGTGTGGGTTTCTGTGTCCCATTTTCTTTCATGGGTCCACGTCATCTGGAAGGCTACATTTTCTATAATCCACTGCTTACTCTGAATGAAAGATGGAATGCTGGTGCATGGTAGAAGATTCAGTTCAGCCATTGAACTTGGCCATTCGTAAGAAAGAAAGTGACCACCAGAGACTCAGATTCAGCTCACAACTGGGATCCTCAAGCATGAATTATCTTTTGAAGCTCTAGGCCTTATTATCAGAAACTTGGGGGGAAAAAAGCTGAAAAACATTATTCCTGACTATAGGCAAATTCATGACAGTCACTCACACCATATAACCAGAAGTTGAAATGCATCTAAGTAATACAAGAAGGTGTAAGAATAACACAACGTTCCCCAGTTGTCTTCAAGATCTACTGGAATTTTATTAGGTTTACAGAAAAAAAAAAAAAAAAGGTGAAGAGCTTCCCAGTAATTGAACTATCAGGTCTTAGCACCAAGCTTCATGTGTCCCCAGGCTGATGCTTAGTTGACAGCTTCTGTCCTGCTTCTTCATACACTGGGGAAGTGATGGCAATGATCTCCTTTTCCAGCATTTCCATTTGACCCCTAATGTCTGACACAGTGTTTTTCACAGCACTCAGCTGCAGCTTCAGTTTATTGTAATCTTCCTGGAAGGATCCATCCATGTCATAGGGATTGTGACAGCCCTGTTTCTCCCCAGGGAGATGAGGGAGATGGTTCATTTTCAGGAAGTTGTGGAGGAGCTCGCATAGGTCCTGGATAACTGGGAAGATTTCTTGCTCACCTGGTGTAGTTGTGGTAGACTTGGTCTTATTCTGGGTTGGAGTAGCGCTCTTCTTTTTACCTTCATGTTTCTGCTGGGGGACTGGAGCAGTGTCACTTTTTTCCACAGCTGTGATGGTATCAGTGTCCTTCTGAAGATCTGAGAGGGCATCTTTGCTCTCTTTATGGACTGTGAAGGCTTTTTGGTCTTTCCAGGTAACAAGGACTGCTTTATTCTCCTGCTGGAAATCTTCAAAGACTTTATTCTTTTCCTGGACTGCTTGGAGAGCTTTATTGCCTGGGCTGAACCGAAAGCCTGTGTTCCTCTCTTGGAAGAATGGAAATGGCTTGTTTTCGTTCTGGAGGCTTTGCTGAATAGCATCAGTGTAAATAACCTGGACAGCTTTGTCCTGTGACTGGAGACATCGTAGAGCTTTGTTTTCTTCCCAGAGCATCTTGGTTTTTATGCGGAGGACTTGGTTTTCCTGCCAGAGTGCTCTGTTCTCCTCCCAGATGCTCCACTCATTCTGTGCCTTCCTGCTTAAGAGTTTCCGGTGGGAAGGAAAGGGTGGCTGGCAGTAGATCTCATTCACCCATTTACCATCAATAAAGACAAACAGCTGATCCCTTGATTTCATCTGAGGGGTGATATTGTCTGTCTCAGGCGCTGTACACTGCATGCTCTGGTTCCTCAAATGAAATGCAGTCATGGCCTTTCTTTAGAAAATTGAGGGAGAGCTGTGTGAAAAGGCTTTTTCCAGGATTTCTGCAAAGGGCCACTGCCCACTGTCAAGGAGTAGGTGACACACTGGGACTGGAGAAGCTTGATTAGGACTGAAAGAACAAAGAACACAAATGCATAGACTTACTGCCAAAATTCCAAATCAGAATTAGACAACATTAACAACAGGAACAAGCAAATAAATCAGTTCTCCCAGTCGATCATGTTGCCCCTTTGACTCTGAAGGGTAAGGAATACACCAGATACTTAACTTATAGAAGCTGAGAAAATTGGCATTTGTAGATAAACCACCCCTATGGCAGCACTACAAGCTGTTGATGAAACCTTGGACTTTCCCTTTGTCTCTACATCATTTTTATGGACCTGTAAGGGAGTAAAATGCAAGAATATCTTTTGCCACAGAATAACCTGTTCCCAAATGACTGACAGACAAACAAATTAAAAATTGTTATGAGGCTGAAACAACTTTGCAAAATAAAACATTTTTAAAGGATCGTAGAGAAAACTGGCCTTGAGATCAGGATTTTCTTGTTGATGTTGAGTAACCCGTGTCAACTGGGCTCTGCAAAACTGCTGTGGCAGTTTTGATCTTAAAATCCACAGAATTGTGAACAGGAAGAGCATGGAGTGATACACTATATACAGATAATTTCAAACTCCAAACCACAGCCCTGGGACATCAAGACCAAGACAGCTCTGCTGCTCTTTGCATGTTTTTTTGACAAGCTCCCATCACCATGGTCCAAACACTGTCACAGCCCACAGATAATTCTCCATCTTTCTTTCTCATTTCTCCTGTCACCCTTTTCTTTATATCCTTTGATAGCTCTGTTATTTTTCTTGCTTTCTAGCCCTGCAATAGTGATTGCTTATCTTTTTCCTGCAGTCCATCTGCCTCTTTTTCACATCATCAGAAAACTCATCTCTAAAATCCATACTGCAGGGCCTCACCTTTAATGCTTCTCATTTCAGTCACAGAAACCTCAGACTTATCTGCTGAACACTCTTCCCCCCTTTCCTCTACCCAAAATGTTGCAGCTTAAATCACCTTCTGTTCAGAAGTAAACCAAGGCAAATGAATGATTTCAGTCTCTTACATGAAAGAAAAAAAAGCAACCAACCAAATAATCAAAAATGTTTTGTGCCAAAGAAATGCCTATTTTCTGCAGTTTTAACCAAAATTAAATTGGTGCAATTTTCATGATGAATTTATTTGAACTAAGGTTGAACTATTTTTATAACCAAATTGTTGGAATTCTTAGGAGTTTCTGCACAATGTTTCTAGCAGAACAAACGTGCCTTTTTCTAGTTAAAAAAATAAGAAAGAAGTTAGTTGTCAAATTTTACTCAGGTCTACTCCTCCCCCCAGCTGCCCTTCTGTTCATTGGAATGTGTAGTTCTGCTTTTGTGTCCATGAGGAGAGTTTTACCTCCATGAATCTTGCCCTCATGTCCCTACCCCAGGCATTAAGCACGGGGTGACCACCACACATGACCTCCTCCAGCTCTGCCATCACTTTGTGCACCCCCTGTCCTATTTTTGCCCTCTCCTTTTCAAAACCTGTTGCTTCCCCCCTTTCCCTGTCATTTCCACAAAACAGCACTGCATCTCCAGGCTCCTCCAGGTTACTTCTGAGAGCAAATATTGATAGATGCATCCTTCACCCCCTTACCAAGCTTGTCCAAATGCTCATAAAATTATTACTTCATTTAAAATCCAAAATTCCCTAATATAGGAGAGGGCTATTGCAATATAGGTCTGTTTGTAGTAACACTTGATATTACTGAAATAGTGTTTCCATCTGACTTTCAGGGTTGTCTTCCACATCACCTGCTGCTTAATCACACATCAGACTTCTGTTTTCATAGTATCATTCCTCTGCTAAAAGGGATTTCCCCCAAATCTCCTTTTTGGCAGTTTTGTTTTCATTTACACCACATATTTTCAGAGCCATATATCACTCCCTCCCTTGCACCCTTTCCTCTGCAGCCTTTCTGACCCATTCCATTCAATTGGGGTGCCCAGTCCCATTGGGCCATTCAGTTAAGAGTTGGATTCAATGATCCTTGTGGGTTCCTTCCATCTCAGAATATTCCGGGATTCTGTTTCCCCCAACAGCCCAAAGACAGGGGCAGGGGGCAAATCAGTCACATGGGGAACAGATCCCTAAATATGCAGAGGAGATGCAGAAAACCTCCAGCATCATAAGCCCAGACCCACCTGCCACTGTGTATGATGTGCCAGCAGCTAGAGTTGTTAAAGTCACTCACGGTTAAAGTGTTTAGATGGCATATTTTCAGGATAAACAGAAATGTATAATATATAAGGCCTTGAAGGACATTATCTTGGGGACAATTAAACCTGACAGTGGCTCTGTCAGCTCTTTTGCACTGCAGGGGACACACTGACCCAAGCTTCAGAGAGATACTTCAAGTTCTCCTGTCTCCCGCATAATTTTCCCCCCCATCTCTGAATAATGCTGGGAAATGCTGGGAGCTGGGGTGGATGGGCAAACTAGCCAGCTGCGGGGAAGCCACACAAAATCAAGACAGGCTGGGCAATTTGATTGCACTAAATTGCACATCCAGCACATGCTCACCTTCTCACCGAAGCCAGGGCTCTTCCCTCTCCTCATGGTACAGCCAAGCATCCCGGTCTGAGGTCCTGCTGCTGCACGGTGTCCAAGGGCAGTGAGAGTGCATGGCAGGGGACAGAGAGGACTGACAGTGATGTGAGCACTGGCAGGGACCTTGCCCCAGATGCAGCCACCTGCCCCTCCACCATGGGTTAGGAGCTCCTGCACACCCTCCTTGCACAGCCCACTTCTGCACTTCTTCCCCGCTGTCATCCCAAGTTTGTCTTCAATTTTTCCCAGCATTGCTCTTTTGGGTTATTTCTCATGGAAATGATCTTTCTGTTAGCTCGGCTCCCATGCCCTTTCCTGATCCCAGACTTCCTGATCTGCCTTTGATGCTCATAACTGACAGGAGATTGGCTGGATCCTTTCTCCATCGCACCTTCTTAAAACAAATTTTGTTTGTATTTTGAATCTTCACATTATGTTTGTTTCTGGACTGATACTGATACATTAAAAAAATCACTTCCTTGTAAGGGCTATGAGAGTTTAAGTCATTTTCCAAGGACAATGTGGGTTTGAAGTTCTTCTTTGACTATACGTTTAAGAGCAGACTATCACTGAACCCTATTAAGAAGAAAATAGAATATGCAGGGCATTCATGCATTGCAAGTTTAGATTTTATTTGTAGCAGCTATTCTCACTTTCATGTCTTTACATTTCTAATGATCTCATTGTCTTTCTTATTTGCTACATCTTTCAGATGTGGATTTTTTTTTTTCTAATCAGAGTTCTTGAATAATAAATACAGCAGTTAATTTCTTTTCCAGTGAAAATTACCACATTGACATCAGCCTCAAGGTGACTGTTATTGCTTTAGGAAGTCAGAGGTACAATTCAGCTTTGGTATTATATGAAAATTATAAACTCAGGTATAAAATTCTTCTCTGTAATTTCTCCCTTGCTTATATTTAATCTCAGACAACAAAAAAAATCGCAGGTTACTATGGCAACTCCCCAGGGAGCATTCTTCTTTATTTGAGCTCCAGGAGCTTGTACAGGAAAACAGAAAAACGTCCTCAAAAGAGAAAGGAAAAGATTTCATCATGGAGTGCTTGTGCTTGGCCTGCCATTAGATGGGAATTTAAGGGCACTACCCTGTGCAACCAGTTTTCAAGAGAGGTGACTGAAATGGTCAGTCTGAAATTCTGAAGAACTGAGGCTGTGGGCACTGAAAGTGACCTCAGATGAACATTTAGAACTCTGAGAGCTGACTAGAAACTGGCTTTAAATAGAGACAAGTGCAGCAGAAGACTGATCAGCAGACAAAGCCTGCTTAATCAAAAACCATGGAGAACTAAGTTGGTAGTGTATCTTTGCCTTTTCTTATGCAGTATTTTCCTTAAAGTTGTGTAAAGCTCTTCTAGCAAATCATTTATTTGCTGAAAATTATGAATTCGAATACCAATACTCTTAGATCAAATTTAGTGAATATCATGAAATGTGTTTATGCATACATCAGAATTGGAAATGCTGCAACAGCTCACTGAAGAATTTTTTGCAGCAGCTACACTGATTTCTGAGCTGGACTCTCAAAAGGACTGAGATGTCATTCACAAGATTACAAAGGCAGAAATAATGCTGAGTGTGTTCCCCTCCCTGCCAAGAGACAAGAAACCTCTGCTCTGTAAGAAGGGTTTGACCTCACTTCCCAGCTGAGTGCTTGGTCCAGAGCTTCAAACTGCTCAGTTTCCCAAAGACATTTCACTATACAAAGAATTAAATATTAATTGGAATCAAAGCCATATTTCCCATCCCACCCACACACCTTATATTCAGGCTGCTCAGCTGACTTTGTTGTCCTTCTTCTTGGAAGCTACCTGGTTTTAGAAAGGATCCAGTGGGAGACAGTATATGATCCCAGACACACTCATATAATTCTCCATGTTCCTTGCTGGGGTGCAAGAGGTCATCCAGTGATGGGTTGAAAGCAGGGGGGAAGTCTGAGGTCTGAACTGCTGCCACAAAGATCTTGCAAGTAAGACTTTGTAGACCCCATACCAGTCTCCCTCCTATTGGCAATGGTGGCATGTACCTGCAGTAAAGTTCAGCTCTTTCCTTGTTTTGCTTTTGGGTTAGAAGATATGTCGAAGTGCTTGCACTAAAAATAATCTGTTGGGTTTTTTATTAAAAGTATAATGTTTCTTTAAATTTTGAGAATCTTCTCTTTTTTTCTATGCTCATAAATATGTTATATTCCCAAATATTTATTTGATGAAAGCAAAGGCATGTGCTGCCACTTTCTACCATCCCAAACACATTTGTTCTTCTGAAATGCCAGCCTCTGTTCATGTCAATGCAGGCTGGTCTCACCACACACTCATCCACTGTTCTCCAGGGCATTAAGCCTGGATGCAAATCCCACCTAGTCACTAAAAAGCCTCTTGCATACTTGAGTGCCCTTGAATCATCTCTTGACCTCAATAACTAGATAGGGAATAAAAATTATGTTTTCTCGGGTTTTGAGGCAATGAAGCGTCTGGAGGGAAAGGTGGTGATACTTTAGTATTGTATTTTGCCCAGGAAGAGATGAGTGCACTTCGTCAGCAGTGTAAAAATCAGTAATGAAAACTCCAGATCAGCTTTTTTTCAGACAGATAAACGGCTTGAGGGACACACCTATGTCAACCTCTATTTAGCCTAATTGTCCTTCCAGTGGCACCATCACAGAGCTGCTGAGTTTGCCTTGGTATAACCCTCACACATCCAGTGCTGTGCAAACACCAAACTCTGCACACTCCTGTCAACACTGGGTTGACAGAGAGCTGAAACAAAAGTTGGAAATGTCTACTTTCATACCTTGCCTCTGATCCTAATTTCACTTTAGACACTGGGAGAGTCATCTGTTCCCATACCCCCATTTCCTCAGGTCCTCAGAGAGTTTGGGATACTGACTTTCTGATGCAAGCTGTCAAGAGAAATTTGGTTTTATTTGTAAAGTGCCTTGAACATGAAAGCATGTAAAGAAGCTCTACAAGCTACTTTTATTTATATCCATGATTGTAATACACACGTTGTTTACAAGGTGAAGCAAAACATCTGACTTTTGCTAGTACGTGACATCTTACAGATATGTCAGGCTTTGTGTTGTTCTACCTAGATCTCATTCCCACTGCTTTCTTTCTACTTCAGCTACGAATATTTCAAACATTTCATCAAAACCAGGTGCAGTCTCTTGGTCAGCTCTAAGCCATTGCTTGTCAACACTATTCCTTTGTGCTGTGCCTCTGTGATATACTGCTTGTGAGTCTTGCCAACAAAACACAGCCCAATTACTATATCACTCTCCTAGCTCTGTCTGATCAGATCAAAATTTACAGAGCACTCTGTGCTGCTGGAACAGCCCATTAGTAGTTTATTGTTGAGTAAATAGTAGAAGAAATTATCATTGGTGCACTTGTTTCAGTTCTGCAGACAGAGGCACGCTCATTGCAGGGGATGGAGGGGCAGAGCTGACATTGTACCTAAAGGAGTTCCTTGGTCTTTCTGAACACAGGGACAATTTGGAGATGGATACAGTCACCTCAGTGCGCCACATGTGACCAGGGGGTGTCCTGCATGGCCCTGCAGGGGACACTCTGAGAAGCAGGCCTGCCACCAGGATGTGCTGAACACACTGTCCCTGACCTCTGATACACACAAACACCAAATAGCAATAAGCAGTGGTGTTCAGGCAACAGACTTGAGCCCTTCGTGGTTTGTCAGCCAAGTGATGCTTCAGCCCTCATTACTGCACTGATTAGGTATCTGCTGACTGCAATAAAGCTTAAACACTTTACTGCCCTGTAGGTATTACACATAGACATCTCAAAGTTGTCTACAATTTGGAGGTGAATTCTTCTCTGCCCTCAGTGTTTTTGGATATTATGTGCCACTTCCCAAAGGCGTAGCTGTCTCTTCCTGCAGCAAGTGCTGAAGAGTCTGCAGTTCTTAGCCTCCTCAATTAAGGTGGTTAAAAGAGAGCCTCACACCCCAGCAGGGAACTCCAGCTCAGCTTGGCTCACACATGCACCCTTTAAGGGAAGGTGTTGCCGAGTCAACAACTGCTGCATGGCCTGGGACACCTAAATGGGATCAGCTTTGCAGAACCGTTCCTTCTTGACGGGGATTACAGAAAGCCACGTGCAAAATTCTTGTCTCTCATGGGCACAAAGGAAGAGGCTGCTAAAACTATGGGGACACGGGGAACACTCCATTTCATGTGCAGGAGCAGGAGCTGTGGGTCTTGACGAGTAGAACAGAACATGAGAACACAGACTTGAGCTGTGATGTCCTGCAAACAGATGCAAGATTTGGGAGTTGAGGGCATTTCAGCTCATGCTGAGCACAGCAGTTCTTCCATGTGACAAGTCTCTCTGGGTGAGAGGAAAAGTCAGTAGTTTCATTCCTGATTGACAGGGGGAAAATTGAGAGTTCAAGTTTATTAAATGATCTCTAATAGTGATTTATGGGGTCCTGTCCATTTTAATCTAAAAAAAAAAAAATTTTAAATCATCTAATTAGCTAAGTGTGTAATCCTGTATATTAATTGTCTATTAGCCACTTCTTAATTATAATGGAATGGTTATCAAATAACATGTGATGTCCACGTCGCACCAATTTAAGTCATTATCAGACTAGCTCCTACTTTAATAAGAATCTGTTGAACTGAAGTCTAACCATTTCATTTTATGTTAAAAGCAGTACAGAAGAAGAAGCAAACACCTTAAAAAAGTAGCATGCTATTAGGACTTAAGAAACACTATACTGTAAACAATGTTACATGAAGAATCATGAAAGCAACATAAAAATTCCATTCAGACACTAACCCAAGGAATTATCAAGGACCCTGGTAACCCAGATCTCGTGTTTAAGTTTCTCTGGAGCTCCTTATTCATCCACACAGACCTCCTGGCATTTTTGCCTGACTTCCTCTTTGTTGGGATGTATTGCTCCTGAGCTCGGAGGAGGTGATCCTTGATTAATAACCAGCTTTCCAGGGCCCCTCTTCTTTAAAAGGCTTTATCCCACGATACTGTACCTAAAAAGATCAAAGTCTGCTCTCCTGAAGTCCAAGTGAGCTTGCTGTGTGCCTTTCTCAATGTCCTAAGTACTCAAACTCCACAACTTCATGATGACTGCAGCCAAGGCTGTCCTTGAGCTTAACATTCATCTCCAGATCCTGTTGGTGGTGAGAACAACATCCAACATAGCACACCTTTTCTCACTGGCTTCTCTATCACCTGGAGAAGGAATTTATTATCAGAGTATTCCAGGAACATCCTGGATCATTTATGTCCTGCTGTGTTGTTGCTCCAACAGGTATAGAAGTGGATGAAGTTCCCCCTAAGAACCATGGCTTGTGAACATGAGGCCCCTCCTACCTGTCTACAGAGCAACTCATTCACTCCATCTTCCTGGTCAGGCAGCCTGTAGTAAACCCCCACTATAAGGCCACTTGTCCCTGCTCTCCCTTTAATCTTAGCCCATAAGCTCACAGTTGGTTCCTCATCCATTCCTAGGCAGAGTTCCATGCACTCCAGCTGGTCATTGACATAGAGGCTGACACTCCCTTCTCATCTCCACATCCTGTCCTCCCTGAAAAGCCTGTATCCCTTCATTCCAACACTCCAGTCACAGAAGCCATCCCATCACATTTCCTGGCAGCCAATAAGACCCCAGCCCTGCGGGCATGCATACTTCTTTAATTCCTTTTGTTTATTCCCCATGCTTTTGATAGAGACATTTAAGCTGGGTCCCCCATTAAGCTGACTTACTGGCTGGAGTGGCCAGAATCACACTGTGCTGCTCTTCAGGTACTCTCCTGCTGACCTGTGATCCCTCTCCAGGCTCTGAGCATCTCTGACTGCCACTGGCATCAAACTTTTGGGAGTGGGATGGATTGAGGTTTCCCTCCCCTGCCAACATTAGTTTAAAGCCCCCTTCACCAGCTTGTCAAACCTATGACCAAAGGTGCTCTTTCCCTTCTCTGACAGACGAACCCCATCGGCTCCCAGTGGACCAGGTTTCTCAAAGTGAGTCCCATGACCTAAGTAGCTGAACCTCTGGCTGTGGCACCAGTGTTGTAAACATTTGTTAATTCTCCCAAATCAACTGGACCTTTCAAACCCCTTCCTTTCACCAGGAGGCCTGAGCATCTTAGAGGAGCATTGCATCCTAGAGGTACCATTCCTAAAAATGATGAGTATGTAAAGTCCAACACTCACTCCTAAGATTTCATACAGACTTTTCTCCCCTTTTCTGATGACTCATGTTTCATTTTCCAAGAAATTTTGAAATAACTTACTTGGACTTGTACTCATATTCTAACAGGCAAAGACTGCTGAGTACAACTCTTTCCGTCCTTATGGGCATGCAAGACTTGTTCTCCCATTTTGTTATCACTAGATCTGCAGAGGCAGACTTCTAACAAGGCACAGGACCTACTTGGTAATCTTATTAAAAATCAGATTTGGCATTCAGAATCAGTCTGAAACCTGGTGGTTTTCTCAAATAGTAGCTCTGTCACCTGAGTTTTGCTAAAGGCTCTGCACCCAGCTCCTGGGACTGTCCTTCCACAGCATTTTTGCCTGCCACGGCACCCAGATTTTTACTGAAGCTGATGGGCTTGTGCAAAGCCAGCATCCCAGGAAAAGTATAAATATATAGAAGGATCTCTGAAGCTTAATGCTGGCCAGTGCACTTTTGTCAAACTAGATATTCAAAAACGACATAAAGAAGAAAAAAAGAAAATATAGGCTCATAACTAAACTTCAGATGTAGAGTGGTATGAAAAAAAAAGACCATTTCAAGCTCTGTGGAGCCACTGGCTTACCTTTTCTAGCATGTATCATGCTTTGATGATCCATGGCACACTTTACTTAGAGGAACACAGTTTTATCACCTGCTCATCTCAGGATTTAAATTGCTGCCAGAGTATTCTTTTAATGGTATGCCTAAAGAATAGAGGTTTCAGTGAAGAACAAAGAGAATAAACAGTTAGATCCTAGGTACTACTCCTAAGCACACCTAGGAACAGTTAAACAGGTAATTGCAGAAATGTTATGCAACTCCTAGGAATGATTTTACGACAGAGAAGCAGCCCCTTTTACCCATTTCCCTCATCTTTTAACCACAGTCTGTCCCCGGGTGAATAGAGGTTACAAGAGTTACCTGGTTTTGCAAAACTACCTGCAAAGATCTGTGCAAATTTGGGGTCACTGTATGTCCAAATGCTCTGTGATAGCACTTGAAAAATAACTGGAATCAGAACACACACTCACCCAGAGAAATGCAATGAGAAAGAAACAGGTTAACCTGTCTTCATATGTGTCTGGAGGATATCATTAACATTAATGTAGTCATAAAGCAGCACCTGCTGGCTCAACGCAGCAAATCTTTGCCTGCTACCAATTAACTCTTCAAAAAATAATAGAGAACAGTTTTTGCCCTTCTGCCCCAAGCACAATAACTTGTTTCCTGCTAAGCATTATTAATTATAATGTCCCTGCTGCTCTGCCTCACTCAAATGAACAGTCCCATCAGTGACATAAGCTTCATAGCAAGGTGTATCTCAGCAGGAGCAAGTGTAGAATTATTGAGCTTTAAAAAACATTACACCACTTTTTATTACTATTGTTGTTCCTTACTTGGTGTAGAGCTTTCACTCTTAACCACCCACAAGGAAAGAACCCCACACATCTGTGAGATACTGGATCCAAATCTCACTGAATTATTGATATGGGTTGGAGATGAGGCTGCCTTTTCACATAAGGCCTGCTGAGAGCACATGGCAGCGCTGGAAGGTCCTGCAGCAGACATGGCTGAGCCCACACAGAGCACATGGCATCACTGAAGGCACTGCAGCTTGGCTGTCAGTCAAGGCAGACCTGCCTGGTATCCTGCCCACACCACACCCCTGCAGCCTGGGACTGCCTACAGCACAGCTCACTCTGGCCTGGAAGGCAATGACCGGATACCCTGCCTGGGAGGGAAAACTGAACTGTGTAAATAGATGGGACTCCATGTGAGCTTTCTCTTCTCTCCTGCAACCTGAACCATGTGAACCACTAGATCTTGTTGATAATCATTTTTTCTTTTCTCTCTCTCTCTCTCTCTCTCTCTGCCTTTTCTCCTGCTGCCTGCACCATGTGAAGCATCAAATCTTGTAGGTAACCATTTTTCCTTTCCTCTCTCTGCTTCTCTCTTTCTTCTCTTTACCCTTTTAATACGTTTTCTTCTTTTACTCTTTTCCTTCTCTTGTGGGTAACTTAGAACCAATGAGTTGTGTTTTACTAAAGCTGGTATACTGATTGATTGTAGTGGGTGTAATGGGTCTTTGTGCTCAGGGTTTTAGTGAAATTTTTTTTGTTTTTATTTTACTCCTGTAAAAACTTTTGCCAAGATATCTTCATTTTCTCACTAAATTAAAATAATTTCTCTTAGAGAAGATTGTGTGACTCTTTCTCCAGACGCTAATTCAAGGTTGTAATGAACCAAAAGGCTTTTAAAAATATATATTTTACTTACATAAGCTTTGGATCTCTGATTTACAGTATAAGGGACACTGTCTCTTCTGCAAGGTGTCTCATATAGCATGTCATACAATACGGACTGAGCTGCCAGCCATGTCAGACACCACCAGGTATCTCTCCTGGTCTGAGCAGAGTTGGCTGTATAAGAAGCAAAATTAAGCTTCTGCTTAGGAGAAAGATAGCTCTTTTCTTTCCACCTGTATACAGGGATGAGTTGGCAGAAAAAATGTGATGCCTATTAAAACAGTTTGCATGGTATTTAACCTGAGAATTGTGGTAAAGACCATAATCCATCTAAACTTTCTGTACAAAATAAACATACAATTAGTGACAGTCAGCCCATTAACTAACACCGTTTTGCATAACACAAACGCTGAGGTTACACATTGTGCTGGTGTCACTCTTCTCTTACCAAAATTGCTTTGTGCATAGACAGAGTATCAGGAATCTGATTTATTGTTTATGATTGTTAGTGCATTCCAGATGATCACAGACCAAGTACCATGGTGCTCATTCCTGAATGGACAAACACCAAGGACAGTGGTTCCTGTACTTAGAAAGACAGAAATGTATAAATAGTTCCTGTCTAAAGCCCAGCTGTCATTAGCCTGTAGCTTGTAGAAAGCTTCATGACTGCTTCTCTAAATGTGTGCCTGATTGCATGTTTATTCACAAGTTTGAACTGCACAGAAAAGAACAGTTGCTCTGGCTGATGAATCTCTGCCAGCCCTTCTTTTATGAGACAGCCAAGTTCTTCCAGAGCCATGAAATGCTTTGTATTATTTGCTGCTGTGATTTTCACATATTCTGTACCTAATAAGGTACCTGGAGACTGTCCTCCTATTGCTAGCAAAGATTTCTACCTGACACTAATAGGAAGACTGCATCCCAACACCACCTTTTGGAGGCAGAAAGGGGAACTCTAGTGGCCTGGGAAGCCTCATATGAAATGACTAAACCGAAGTCTGTCATCATCTTAGAGACGAGGCACATGTCATCAGCCCATATCTCCCTCACCTTTCACCTCAGTGTTGATTAATTTTTACAAGACTCATCCCCAGAATTGATGAATGACATAAGAAAGATACTTCTGTGGCTTGCCAGCCAATTTTTTGCAGTTCATCTTTATCTGCTTTGCCTGATTGATCAAAGATACCATTATCTGCTGTACTCCACAGCCTCATTGACTAGGTGCAGCCTTGCTAACCCCAAGCCTTCAGCAATCATAAAGCTTGATAAAACTAAAGTTAAAAAAAGTCCTTGTTGGCATCTGGACTCAGGATCTTTATAGAGGTCAAATTTCCTTCTCACCCCTGGGAGAAGGTACTTTCTTTCTGATGTCAACGAATGTTGTCTTGCAAATAATGAGACATCTGCCTAATTATTTGTCTTTCTTTTGTCATATTTACCTTTTTTCTATGATTTTCTTGCCAGAATGAGCTTACTTTTCATATAAGTAAAAGACTACACTATGAGCATCTACTTCATGCAACTCCACCTCAGAAGAGAAAAGCAGACAGACTAGACAGTAGCTAGTCTGTCCAGCTCCAGCTCCTCTGGCCAGTGTGATTATTAGCAGATCTTGAAGTCTTCTTTGTTCTGTTACCTGCCAGTATCTCCATTTCCTTCTCTTTGCACGGGCTCCACCCCACCAAACACTGAGCCCTTAGAAACTGTCTGCAGTCATCTCCATTTACACCTACACGTAACCCTCACTTCCTCTTTCAAGGAAGCCCCAGTCAGTACTGTTTAAAGGCAAAAATTCAGATGCAATAAACGTGCTTGAGCAAATGAGATCAGAAATTGTTTACCTTGTTGTTGAAACACATCATCTTTGATGCACAACTGCCACCAATGCACAGACATACCTGGGTGATGATTAGGGCTGAACTGCAGATCAGCAGGGAGGTCTGCTAAAAAAAACACTTCTTAGATGTAAGTGAATGTTAATACCAAATGAAAGTATTATCTTCCTTGGGATACCTGTGCTCTTGAGAGGAAAACAGCACTGGAAGCATAGACACAGAAATCTGAAGCGGCATTCCCTCTGTAATTATGCATGTGAAATATCAGTACCTGAGAAGTAACATCACACAGCCTTTTTTTTTTTCCCCCAAACAACAGAATCACTGAAAAACTTCCTAAGTAAAGAAAAGCAGATGTGGGTAACAAAAGTTGAAAAAAAAATCTGCTCAGAACATGAAGTTTATTAAAAAGATACTTGTTTTAAATGCCTTGTCATTTGCATATACATATCAAATAAATGATAGAGATAGTGGCTTTTCATTATACTGACATCCTTTTGTACTGTGTCTGAGAAACCACAGGTACAAGTTCACATACATGTCACTGCACAAAGTGCTTGTGGTAATCATTTTCATGGGGAAAAATAAGCACTTGCAGGATCATATATTTTCTGTTGTGAATTCAGTTAATGCACACATCAATCAGATTGTCAAAGCTGTTTCCAGCCCATGACTGGATATTTCCAGCTTTGGCATGTTATATCAAGGAGAACCAGAATCCTTGAATCATAATTTTATCATGTGCTCTCTCTCTCTCTCTTTACTGCTTTCTTCCCATATTCAACTTCCCTAGTAAATTCTTTATATCATTTGCAGCTGCTTCAGAATTCCATAGTCCTCAGCTCATTAGCAACATAAAGATCACATTATTCTTTAGAGAGCCTGCCCTGCGTTTCCCCCAAAATTTACAAGGGCTAAGATTTCCACTGTTTAGGTGGGTTCAACTATCACATCCTTCTAATCTAAATTGCTCTGGCATTCCTTCATGCATTTGCACATTACTGTCTAATGTCTTTCATCCAATTTCAAGAATGTACCATTCTTCTTTCTTATCCTTGTTTTTCATTGTTATTCCCTTTTGCACTTGATGACTCGGTGTCTGGCTAGTTGTAATTTGTTGATTATGAGCTGCCTCTCTTCTGGGGTTTGGTTGAAGTTTAGAACTAGCCTAAGATTTGTTAATCCCAAAAGAGGGTGTGAGAAGGAAAAAGAGTTGGAGGAAAAAGAGCTTTTTCTTGTGAAAATTGAAAAGCCTGGAATTAGAAACGACCCTTTCTTCTAAATTTTTTTCCCCAGATTAAAATTGTGGAGAAATATGAAGTTTTCTCCCCATGTATACCATGTATCACATTACAGAGACTCTGGAGTCGGGTATTTCAAGCCATGAAGACACAGCACTCATTAACTGAGAGTACCAGCACAGGAAATTTCTAGGAATGTCCACTGAAAGAGACAAGCTCAGATGTACTTTACACTATCACCAAACAGGTTAACCACCTGATGAACTGTCTAGAGACAGGCACTGGGCTTGACAATGAGCTCGTGAAAAATTAAGAGATGTGATTTAAAGGACCAAATGTCTCACAGAAAGGGGCAGGGGGAAGGGATGAAAATGCAGGAGGGGAGAGGGGGCAGAAGCAGTCTAAAATCTGTGCAGGCAACTGCAGCATGAAAACAACCAAACCAATACTACCCCAAGAACTCAGTCATAAATTTTAATGGCTTGTTATCTTTAAAAAGCCTTCAGTAAAAAGTTGTCTTTAAAAAGCACTTCAGTAAGAAGTGCCTGTTTTCCCTCACTGCACACCTCGGCTGTTGAATGCTTTTTTTTTCCCTCCCTGATTTCATTTTAGTTTAAACAATGTATCTGTTTTGATATGCGACAATGCATTTGATATGCACTGTTGCAACAATGCAACAATGAAGCAGACTGCTAGCAGGGACAGAGGTGTGTGCTAACTGGAAACATCCCGGCTCCCATCCTTTCCCAAAATTATTCACCATTAGCCATACCTGAGGACGCGCTCGCTGTGTTGTGATCAGCCAAGCGCATGCACCAAGGGTAGCAGAGACAACGTCCCAGAAACTTGCTGGGTTGTGCCTGCATGCAGCAGGATCTCAAGCCTTTGAGGTGTTGTCAAACACTGTTTGCCTTCAAGTCTATTAAACACTAGATTATAGAATGCCCTGATAGGTTTGCATGAAGGGCATTGTGAGACTGACTGACAGAACGATGGGATAAAGATGTCACGAAAACCTTCAAAGTTTAGTTTTGAAAAAAGTCAAGAAAAAGAACTGCAAAGGATTCCAAATCTTGTTGCAAATGGGCTTTCTCGCAGCTTTGACAGGGAAAATAAATGTGTAAATTCCAATAGACCTTACTTTGAGTCACATTAGTGATATGAGGTCCTTCATCATTCTCTACATCATACGACTGCAGACTTTATATTTCCCAGACTCTACTAATAACAAGCCCTATAATTAGGTATCTGTCCTCTGCAATCAGCACGACAGATTTCTGTTCATAGGAGAAAAATTGTAAGACAGGAGAACCACTCAAGAGCATAGGAGAGAGCTGTCACCAGTGTAGTGTGTCTGGGTAATGGTTTCAGAAACATTAGAAGAGAATAGATCCTTAATTTTGGTATGTAGTATGCTAATAAAAATGTTCCTGTTCATTTGCCTGTCTGATTGAACCTACACAAGTTTTGGGTTCAAGATCATTTTCTCGGCCTGCAGTAGTTAAGTAACAGATTTCTTCTGATTTCCTCCTTTCCCGTACCCATGGAGCGGTTTTCCTGGATGACTGGCCACAAACTGTTCCTGCTCATTAGTCAAGATTTGCTTTTCAAGTTTGATAAAGCAAGATGATGAAGAGATGCTGCCTAGCAATGGTTTAGGAGTAAGAATGAAAGCAGTACCCATGCAGTTTGTTGGATTCTGTTCTTTTACTTGAAATGAAGAGCCCAAGTCGTCAGCAGGTAAGAATCAGACTGTTACTTGACTATTCCTAGGAAGGTTTGGGAGGCAGCAACAAGGAAGTTTTGGTATAAAATCTTGGCTTATTGAAGTCACAACAACATCGAGTGAGTGAGGGATTTTACATCCAAGGGAAGATGCATTTACCCAGTCTTATCACAGCCTTTAGAAGCAAAAGAGAAAAAAAAATTATTCTGATTACATTGCCTATAGTTAGGCAAAAGTCTGCCGCTCACTGCTTTGCACCGCTGAGATCACAACAACTCTGAAAGACATTCTGGTGGACCCTGTTTTATGTCTGGAGAAGTAAATTTCCCCACCAAATTGTCTTTGACTTTATTTTAAAAATTAATTTCATGCCAGTGCTTCCCATTCTTTACTCTAGCAAAACTGCCTCTGAAGGAAGCAATGACATAATCTTCCGCCCAGTACTTAGCCAATAGTCCTTCATCTCTGAGGTTTCCAAAGCCAGGAGAGTTATTTTCAGGGACACACATATTAAAATTATTGCTAAATCAAAAGGACTGCCTGCCGTGGGGCTTGATTGGATATGAACAAAGAATGTCGCTTTCTGAAGTCAACCTGCACGTAGATCATTCTTTTTCACCACCTAATCATGATTGTGAGAACATAAATCACACGAATTACAATGAGCAGAGTTGATGAATGTGCACCACAGGAACTCCAGCTTCAATCCCCTTCGAGGTCATCACTGGAAACAGTCCTTTACTAGGGCTTGGTTTCTACTGCCTAGCCCATCCACTCCTTAGCTACACTCTTTTGAGGGAGATAAGAAGTACATGACCTTTGCTTCTGTTTTGTCTATAACCTGTCTCTCCTTTTAACCTGAAAATGAAGCCCTGTAAGAGCCTGTAAAAGCTTCCTGTATTTTTTTTTTTAATTCACTTACAACCAGGCTCTTAAGAATTGGATATAAGGCAAAAATCCTCAGGAGCATAACAGTGAAGTCTGCAAGTGCACAGGAATTTAGTCTTCTCAATATTTATGTTTAGCATTAAATACTTCATGCAAAAACAATGACTTTGACTCCCGAGGCCTTCTCTCTCTTATCTCAAAAACCATTCATACACATGCTCCGGGATCTCTATGCAAATATAGAAAGGGGTTTAAGTTGTATGTGTAGTAAATCCTGTTTTTACATTAAATAGGTAAGAGCTAATGGAGGGCCTTTGGATTACAAATAGGTTCCTATTTGCTGAGCAGACTAAAAGTATTCTTTGATCTGGCTGCCCTGCCATGCAGAAATTGACTTTTTCCTAGTGAGAAAATTACAGTCAATTATAAAATCTATAGTATATTAAAGGTATGTACTGTACAATAAGTGATTTTGATTTAAAAAACTATACATTAAGGAATGTCCCCTGCCTCCACGAAACTTCACAATGGGAAGCTGTGTCCCAGCCCACCTATGACAGTAGCATTGCATGAGAGACTTCCACACCCTTAGGACGTCATTTGGGAAATATCGGGGACAAAAGGTGAAAACTGAAATCACAATTGTTTGAATAGGAGACAAGTACTTCCCCTGGCCCCAGACATCATCTTTGACCATCATCTGGTGCTTTCTCTCTACCCTTTGCAGCAAGAGCCAGGAGGAGGAAAACTCCTCCAGTCCCACCAAATCAATTGTTACTTCTAAGACAACATGACAAATGCACTGGCATTTTGGTTCAATTACTACGGCTTGTCCCACAACAAGGAAAATCAGGCTGTGGCATAGAGCTGAAGGACACACAAAGCATAGGGCTCTGCAGGCAGATCAGCTGGGTGGCCGCTGACCCGGTCGTGTGCTTTTTTGTTTCACTCATTGTCCTTTGTTCCCTTAAAACATTAAGAAAACCAACAAGACACTGCCCAGCACAACCCAAATTCTTCTCTGTGCATCTTGTAAGGCCAGTCCCTGGGTCCACAAAGAACACAGTCGCCAGAGTGGAAAATATCCCGCAGAGTCTGATGGGGGGATTTAAAGGAACTGGCTGCAGAGGATAAAGCACAGCTGGAGGAGCAGAGGTGGAACCACAACTTCCTGACAGCACCAGTACATCTCACAGCTGGACTCAAGCAAGTGTTCCTTTAAACCTGGCTTTCCTTTCAAGAAATCTCTGAATGAAAAGTAAAAGCAGTTTTGCCCGAGTCATTAGTGTTTGCAACTTCACCAAGCCCCTCCAGCTCAGACACTCAGCTGCCAGAATAAGTAGCAACCTCATTTGACCTCTGGATGGGAGGAAAAAGGCACATATATAAAGGACCTAAACCCAACAAGCTAGAGAGCCCTTTGGAGGACAGCAGGGGTTACAAATGCACTCCCTGCCCCAGCATTGGCAGCTGGATTTGGTGAGGATGATGGTGTGCTGGGGACCATGGGGGCAGCTCATGACAGGGAAGGCTCAAGAGGCAGCACATGACAAGAAGAGCAGCAAGGGATCCTTGGCTGGAACCCATCCACCATGACTTCCACGGGTGTGCCCACCTCTCCTCATCAAGCAAGATGAGATGCCCAGGCTCTACTTTTGGAGGAGCACAGAAGGGCAATTCACCTACCTTCCCTCAGGGCTTGCTGGGGGTAGGGTGCTTCAGATGCCAGCAGTACTGATCCTTCCTCAAGACAAGTTCTCAGACTGGCCTCCCACTTCCAGGCCCCACCTCTCTGGATGTGATTTCACACATTCTCCACCACAGCAAGTCCTTATCCCCTCCACTACCTAGCCCTGGCCAGGCTCCCACAGCCTCGCCAAAATGTCCAGGAAGGGCTGCAATCTGGCAGGAGCCCCCACCTCCCTGTCTGACAACATGTGGTATAGCAGTGCAGGAACTACGGCAATAGAACCCCAGCAGAATCCAAACAGAACCCCAACAGATCCCCAGTGGAATGTGAGGGCACAACAGCCCAGCAGAACAGAGAGGGGAATAGTCCCAGCCACACCCAGAGACACTGAGGACCAAGAAGGCATCCCAGGTCCCTCCCTGCCAGTAGAACTCTGCTTGCTCCTTGTGGAGGTGGGTCCCCTGGATATTCCAGCCCAGGCACACCTGTCCAGGGTTTGATGGGGAGGAAGCTTTCCTGGGGCCCTGGTGTGGCTGTCAGATGCTGCTTTAGCATTTACCCCTGTGTTTCCTTGTAGAACCAATTTTTGCTGTTCTCCTTCCCTGTTTTCCCTTTCACACCTTTTGGCAAAAACCAAACCCCTGACAGAAAAAACCCATCATACATGGGAGTTAGGGAAGAAGGAAGAGGAGGAACCTGCAGAAAGCCCCGAGGGCCACTGCCTTCCCTGCAGCAGGCCAGAGTAGAGATGCAAGGATGGGTAATCAGAGGTGGAGAGACACAGAGCCAATTTCCCCCTTCAGTCCCCCAGCCATCCTCAAGATCAGAATTTCCTGAGATGTAGGAGCAACAGTTGACTAGACCATACTATAACATATCTCAACAAAAATAAAACATAAAAAGGAGAATTAAAGAAAAACTTTTTCAAACCTCTATTGAGCCAGTTCTGATGAGAGCTGCAGTCAGTGCTGCCTCTGCCCTCCTGCCCTCCACCTCAGATCCTGGTGCAGACCCTCACACTGGCAGACCCTATAAATGTCACATGGGGACAGCGCATCCTGGCATGAAGCCTCTTGCCAAGGTGCCTACAGATAGGGTGCAGGTAAGAGGTTTTTAGGGCATTTGGTAAGACTGTGCTCAGCAGGGTCAGTGCTGACAGCATTGTCTCTTGGCTTCTTTCTCATTCTCTATGTTGTCTTCATAAACCATATTCACATTCCTTTATCTCTTTATTCTTTTCAGATTACACCATCATAAATTTCTACCTCAGAGCTTTTAGTTTTAATAGACAGTTCTATGACTACATGTATTTTTTCCTGAGACTTACCATAACATTTATATTTTTAGATGCATACTTTAGAGAGCATAGCATAAGAGGCTCAGTTGAATAGCATAAGGGTAGTTTATTCTATCAGTGGAAGGAGGAGACAACAGAGAGCTTCTCAGCTCTCTCTCAGAACAACTGACTCAGTATAACTCTGATTTATTCTCCTCTAAACCTACAGAAACTGTAGTTACTTGGTATCACTGCAAATATACACCTCTAGTGTTTCACTGAGTGTGTTGGGACTGTGACCTTTAGCTCTGTGTTTGAGGCTAATGGATTAGCATTATTTGCCACCTCTAAAAAATGCTATTCTGGTCTCTAATAAAATACTGGGCTTCTGCAGAGGGTAGGACAAAAGACAGCAGTGCCTGGGCTTCCTTCTTGCACTGCAGGACATGAAACAGGAGAAACTATCCTGCCAAAAGGCCTTTGTGTGGATGAGAGGATCAGGTCTTGAGTGCCAAAATGAGTACAAAATGTTTGTACCTGCAGGTTTGCTGCAGTGTTAGAAATCAAAACCACAGCCAGCAATAACTTAAGCTCTGTGTTAGCCAGAGCCGTATTCAATAAATCCGTGGCGTTGCTCTCAAGATCAGTTCTTTACCCTTCCAGAGCAGGAAAGAGACACAACCACTGGCAGTGTTAATCTGGGATTTCTGTGCTTTCAGGCTAACTTCGGATCACTTCTTGTGTCTCATGACACACATCCCAGAACACTCACTTAACAACCATGATTTATGGCCAGAGCTGCTTTGTTTTACTATGTTGTGCAATTGTGATGCTCCTAAAGTGCCAGGCTTTCTGAAGAGCATTCATGGACTGAATCTCCTCAGCTGTGTGTAGAGCACGTGTTCTGGGCCACAGTGACACCTGCTAAAGTCAGATTTTAAATCCCAACAGTAGAGTTTGGTAGTCTGATTCTGCATACCTCTCTTAAGTTGTTTATGCCTACATATTAAAAATACAATCTTTCTGATTTACCAGAAAAACTGGGTTCCATTTTTAATTGTGGGCATTACTGGTTACAAACAGAGCCAGATGGTTCTCATTCCTGCACCTGCAGAACTAGCATGGTCCTTATAACCTCAAGGCTGACGGAATTCTCTAGGGCCTGGATTATGACATATTTGCCATATTCTTCTGTATTTCTATTAAGCCTACTAGTGGCCACTGCATGTTAAAGAGATGTAGGCAGCCCCTCAGCTGGAGCCAGTGTCACTTCTGGTGAGATCCAGGCTTTTGGATGCAGCCCTTCAAATGGTAAGACGCTGCTGAGATGAGTATTCTGGCTTCCGCTGATGCTTACAGGACAGGTGGGAGGCAACAGGCATAAGGGCTGCACAACGGGAGACCACTCAAGAGTCTTCTGTATGATTTACAGCAACAGATTACTTTCCAAGCATCTTTGAAAGTGCAAGGTGCAGAAACAGAGTTATTTTAGGAGATTGTTTTCTCTGCAAGAGTAGTGGTTATAACTCAGAGTTTGGACACAGCTGCAATGGCAGAAAGAGGTGAAACAACCTGGTTGGTTTCAATAGGCTTGTTTGGCAATTACAGCCCATAAATGGTATTTCCATACATATATATATATATATATATATATATATATACATACATAATATTGCTTTCTGTTTATATATATTTATATAAAGGTATATATAATGGGTATAATAGTAACAATACTGCGTGTATAATGTGCACACTATCAGGAAAGGAGTCAGCTACTCTCCTCGGATCTGTAAATAAATGCATAGATGCATATGTATATGCTTATACACACAAACATAGCTCCTTCTTTAGCATTTAAGGAAGTGTGGAGTCCAGCACCCCAATCTGCCCTTGGTTGGTGCTGTTAAGCTGTAGCTCTGAGTATTACAGCACCCATGGTACCACCAAGCCCCTCTGCTCCAACAAAATGTTGGGACTGCAGGAACACTTCACTGGAGCCTACAGTCCCTCCTGGCCTGTGAGTCTGATAGCTCCTGAGATCAGCTACTGCACTCAAAGTCCTACCACAAAGTCACATCTAAACAAAGCTGAGACACCATGAGATGCCTTTCATTGCAGTGGACTGTAAACTAAACACAATTATAAATCCCATAGGATCAAGCAGGCATTGCTTAGAGGGAAAGATTTCCTCTACTGGCACAAATATCTAGAAGATAGCAAAGGAAAGCAAAAACTGACTAAACTCATATTTACAGAGTATTCTCTCCAGACCTACTGTGGTGTGGAAATTCCACTCCAGTGTCTGTGTAAAGTCTCTCTAGCCTTGTGTACATAGCACTCCTCTACCTTTAGGGGTATGTGCAGGGAGCTTACAGACGGAATCAATTTAGTTGACATTTTACAATACAGCACAGAGTTTAATCCTCATTTGATGGCATTGCACTCTCTGTCTTCTGACTCTACCTGGGGACTTATAGATGTGCAAAGAATACCATTTTCCCTGGGATGATCCTACAGGGAAGGCCTCATCCCTTTTGCAGCACCCAGTGGAGCTGTCTGGGATACTGGGTCCCACCAGTTGCTCTCAGTGAAACAGCTTGACTAGGTTCTCCTGACCATCCTTCCACCCAACAGAGGATTCCAACCAAGTGGATGTTGTCAAAAAAAGGGTGAAGTCAACTTCATTTTTAATGGGGAATGATGGGAGAGCTAAGAGTAAGAAAAACTAGGCTTTGATGGCAAAGCTGGCAATTGTGATAGAAACATCTGCCTGGGGCTTGACAGCTCAGTTCACCAGCCCACTTTGCTCAGGGCGGTGCCCCAGGATAGGGGTGGCAGGAGGTCCTGCTGTGGCCTTCCATGGACTCATCCAGCCTGGCTGTGACTGAGTACAGAGGAGTGGGGGGCTGTGAGATGGAGCATGACAGCAAGAGCTAAAGAAATGTGGGGGTAACAGTGCCAGGGAGGCAATTCCACTGTTATTAACACAAATACAGTCATTGCTCTGCCTTTGTCTCCTGATGAATCAGAGGAAATTGCCTCCCGAGCCCTTTGCCTTCCAACTACTTCAGCTGTGTTTTGTTTCTCTAAGATTCAAATATTCTGATTAAGTTTTAGCATATTATTATCAGAACAGAACAGCTATAGAAGAAGCTTCACAGAAGAAATAGCCAGTAAATGTTGCTTTGAATTCTCTTGCTATTTATGGAGAGTTCTGATGTCAGGAACAGATATGGCTTTGGACAAAATGCATTGCGGTGCTGCAGATGTGTTTGTGAATACTTAGTGGACAAGATCCTGTGACACTCTAATGGGCAGTTTACCATTATCTAAGAGATTTTTAAGCCTGACATTTTGATGCAACTGATTCTTTCTATTTAATACCAGTCCCTATGAACTATGAGCTTACAAAAGGAAGAGCACTCTTCTTTGTATGGTGATCCTATCTAGCCAGATTAGCAAAACGTTTATTTGCATTTTGCAGAAAAAAGATTGAGCTCTGTAACAAAAATATGCATCAGGTCAAGTGAAAAATGGGCTTGATATCAAAATACCAGAATGGCTCATGATGGAGAGGGGAGGCAAACTTCCAAAGCAGGAATATTTAATGCTGGCACTTTCAAAATGTGGCATTCCACCCCTTTAATTTCCCATGGGATTCTTTTTCTAATATTTCTTCTGATGAAAGCAAGCATGCAAACAAAAAACATACTCCACATTTAGAATTCAATAAAACACTTCATTTGATCCTCTTCAGTTTCCTGGAAAAGTTCAACATGAACATTCAAGTACTGCATTTCTTCAAACTGTGCGGAAACTGCTGATCCATGACTTGTGCAGCTTTGATGTGCCAAGTGCCAAGAGAGGGTCCTCTAAAAGCTACTGTAATTCATATTACTCTGTAGAACCTTCCCGATGAGTGTGAAACTCAGCCTGGCATGTACAGTACAAGCACAGAGCCAAAAACTGTCTGTCCTGAAGGCTTTACCCTCCTGATATTGATTTCCATACCATCAGATATATGTTTTTGTGTGGAGCAGCACAGGGAGAATGGGAAAACCCATTCAAAACATTTTTCTACCACTGGAAGAGTAGTTCTCCAGACTTGCTGTATAAGGCGATTTTTCTCTTTTTTTTTTGGAGGAAGTCAGGAGGAAGTGAAATAAGGCAACATAGGCAAACTGTACATGAAGAATGAGATCCTGCCCCTGGGCACTGCTGCCACTGCTGCATGGAGCCAGTCAGTGAGCTAAGCCTGCAGGTTCATGGCTTGTGCTTTTCAGCCGGATTTGAAAAATGCTCAGCTTAGTTGTGCTTTTATTTATTCCTATTTTCAAGGTTGCAAGAGGAAGCTTTTGAAAAGCCTTACTAATAATACATTATAAAACATCCCCTAAAACATTGATGAAAGAGGAAGAGTTTGAGGATAGCAGTCAGTGTAAAGCAGTGGTGGTGTGCACAGACATACCCAGGTGAAACACTGTGCATAGGTAAAAGGCCAGGACAGCCCTTGCCATGCAGATATTGTGAAAATGGCACTGATTTGCCCCAGAGCATTCTCTGAGCTTGCCCACCTGTGTGCATTGCAACTCAAGGCAAATGGCAACTACAGGGCATTACAGCAGGGAAACACAGGCAGCCCTGAGCTGGAGGAAGCAGCAACCAAAACAGCCCAGTTAGAGTTGGCTTCCAAACACAAAGTGGAGAGGCATTATTGTAACACTCTCCTTGGCACTGGTGAGGCACATCTGGAATGCTGTGTCCAGTTTGGGGCTTCCCAGTGTGAGAGACATGGATGTACTAGGGAGAAAGTCACCAAGACGTAGAAGCTGCAGCCTACACATGTAAGAGTTTGAGAGAACTAGGACTGTTCAGCTTGGAGGAGAAAATACTCAACCTATTGCTGCCTGCAGCTGCCAAATGAGAGGGTGAAGAGTAGACAGCCAGACATCTCAGAGCTGCACCGCTGTGGGATAAGGGGCAACAGACACACGCTAGAATATTGGAAATTCCAATTAAATCTTAGCAAAAATATTTTCAACACGAGGGTGGTTAAACATGGGAGTCAGAAAGACTGTAGGATCTCAGCCTTCGGAAATACTTAAAATTTGACTGGGCAAAACCCCAAGAAGCCTGATTTAGTTGACTTGCTTTGAGGAAAGTCCTGGACTCTAGTGATCTCCACAGGCACCTTCCAGCCTGGCTTGTTCTACAGGTCTGTGACCATGAAAACTTGACAGATAAAGTAGAATGACAGCAGGACATGCTCAATGTTATTGAGCATGTCCTGCTGAGCTATCCCCGGCACACCTGCAGTGCCTGAGTGAGAGTGTGTCTGTGGACTGCCACAGAGCTGGCAGAGGCCACTCTGCTCATGTGGACAGAGGGGTCTGGAAAGTCTAGAGGTGATTCATGGGTGCCACAAAGAAAACACACAGGGCACTGAAGGGTTTGGGGCTTTCTGCACTGATAAAACACCTGGAAACAGCCATCTCGGTTTGCAGTCAGACAGAGAAGGAAGCATCATGCCCAATGAGAAACGATAGGGTGGGGCAGGCAGGGAAAGAAGAGGTTGCAAAGCGCCGGTTCTGCCGAACTAATCCTATTATTTTTCCTTCCTTTATCTTTTGACATTAAACAGACTGAGTGGGTGAACAGAAGTTGGAGACACAATTAAGTAGATATTGCAAACAGGAGGGTGAGTCGCTTTTTATGGCTAGTTTATGTTTCAGACACTCAACTATACAGAATAACGCAATAACAAAAATCATGCAGTATTTACCCTGGGTTTATTCACTGCAGGTCCTCTGAGAGCTGATTTTGTTTGTCTTTATTTAATTGGCATGGTCGGATGGCCACCAGCAGGTCCAATTAAACAGATTCAATAGATTCCACTGTACATTTTTATTTTTTTCTCCATCAGCATATAGCGAAAGATGTCCAAAATAATTTGCCTGAGTACTAGTAATGAATACAAAGTGCACTCTGTTCCAGCCTGCACACAGTAAGTTTCAGCTGTACACAATTTTACAGCCAAAGCAAAGTAGGTTAATAATGAAATCACTGATGCAATCTTTAGTACAGCCTTACTGGAGCAGAGGGTACCATTGTGTGTTATGATGTGAGGTATTTGGTCGCTCAACTTTGGTCCTATCTAAAACACAGATAAGGCATTATGCCTGTCCTTTGTAGCTATCTTAAGCTTTGGCCTTTAAGTGCTGGATGGGAACTATTTAAGAAAATCCCACAAATAGGACCTGGGCATGCCCTTAATATCAGGTATTTGTTTAAGTGCTTTGTTGAATTGGAGCCTAGTAGATCTTCTTGAAAAGAAAGTGATTTTCAATCTAATAAGGTTATCTTAGTGTGAACATTTTAACTACATCAATCAATATGCCCGTCAGGAGTAAATGACTAATGGGATTTCTCTTTTCTTTCTTTCTTTGTTACAAGAATGATGAATTGACCTTGCCTGTTGCTAAAGATTCTCATCTCCTTAATGCATTGCAGATATGTTTAATGGAAGCAAGCTGTCAGGGTCTTGCAATAACCAGTCCCAACCAAAAATATTTACCCTTGGGACTGGGTCATCAGATTCCAGTTCTGCTCTCACAGTGGAAAATTTGAAAAGGCTGGAAGAGGAATATGCAGCTTCTAAAGAAGCCTTCAAAATGCAGAGAGTACAAGATTATATTGAGCAGACTAATCTTGATTTCTTTGACAAAGAGACAAGTAAGAGAACCAGCAGAGATTTTGTCTGTGATGCAGAGCCTGAAGGAGCCTCCTCATCCCCTCCTGCAAAACGAACAAAAACTGCAATTGAGGTTCCTGAAAGATCCCTGAAGAAAGGAAAGATATTAGCAGGTACTTTTTTGACATCTTTTAGACGAAAGGAGAAAGAATAAGTCAGTTGTCCTTGATCTTTTCTACATTTCTGTCTGCATATAATAGAATCATAGAATGAACCATCATAGAATGGTTTGGGTTGGAAGGGACCTTTGAAGATCATCTAGTTCCAACCTCCCTGCCATGGGGAGGGATACCTTTCACTAGACCAGGTTGCTCAAAGTCCCATCCAGCCTGTCAGGGATGAGCCATCTACAGTTTCTCCCAGCAACCTGTGCCAGTGACTCACTACCCTCACAGTAAAGAATTTCCTCCAAACATCTAATCACAGAAGAATCACAGAATATTCTGAGTTGAAAGGGACTCACAAGGATCAGTGAGTTCAACTGTTAAGTGAGTGGCCTGTACAGGGATCAAATACCAGCCTTGGTGTTGTGAGCACCGTGCTCTGACCAACTGAGTCAGGGTCAATATAAACCTCCCCTCTTTCAATTTAAAACCATTACCCCTTGTCCTGTCACTATCTGTCTATGGAAAAAGTCCCTCCTCCTCTTTTATATAAGCTCCCTTTAAGACTGAAAGGCCTCTACTGAAGTCTCCCTAGAGCCTTCTCTTTTCCAGGCTGAACAACCCCAGCTCACTTAGCCTGTCTTCATAGGAGAGGTGCTCCACCACTTTGATCATCTTTATGGGCCTCCTCTGTACCTATTCCAACAGGTCCATGTCTTTCTTGTGCTAAGGTCCCCAGAGCTGAACACAGTATTCCAGGTGGGGTCTCACACAGACAGATTAGAGGGTCAAAATCACCTTCCTCAGCCTGCTGGTCACACCTCTTTTAACGCAGTCCAAGATGTGGTTGGCTTTCTGGGCTGCAAGAGTACATCACCAGGTCATGTCCAGCTTTGCATCCTCCAGAACCCCAAAGTCCTTCTTCACAGGGCTACTCTCAATGAGTTCTTCTCCCAGTCTGTACTGATGTCTGGGATTTCCCCAACCCAGTTGCAGCACCTTGCACTTGGACTTGAACATCATTAAGCTCTTCTGGGCTCACTTCTCAAGCTTGTCTGGTTCTTCCGGATGGCATCCCATCCTTCTGTTGTGTCAGCTGCACTGCTCAGCTTTTTCATCAGCAGACTTGCTGAGGGTGCACTCGATCTCACTGTCTGTGTCACTGATGAAGATACTAAAGAATATCAGTCCCAAAACAGAGCCCCGAGGGGACACCATTGGTCAGTGGCCTCCATCTGAACACAGAGCCCTTAACCACATCTCTGGCTGCATCCATCCAGCCAATTCTTTATCTACCAAATGGTCTACCCTTCAAATGTGTGTTTCTCCAATTCAGAGATAAGAAAGTTATCTGGGACCATGCTGAAGTGCTTACAGAAGTCTAGCTAGGTGACACTGGTCAGTCTTCCCTTGTTGACTGTTGCAGTCACTCCATCATATGGTTAAATATGAGTGCCATGCATGTGCACCTCAAATGGTGATGGATTTTTAGGAGCAACATAGGCCTGTCCTTCCCTGCCTCCTAGTGAGGGATGCAGTTGTGTGGACTGCTGGACTGGTTTGTACCATGTTTTGGGAAAAAATATTGATCTGTGAGAACATGGTATGGGGTGCCAGCATCCAGAGTTGAATTCCAACTATGGAAAGAGCTTATCAAAAGTGCAAGGTTCTAGTCTGGAAAGAATGGGATTTTACTGTTAGCTTGTTTCAACATAATCACAATGAAACCAGCACAAAGTTTAAACACAAAACCCGTTGATCCATTTTAGACAGCATCCATTTTAGTTTTGTTTGGATAAGTGTTGCTCTGTTGAATGTAAATGCAAGCTAATTATTATCAGACTGTCTTAATAGATATCTCAAGCCATGTTTACTTCATATATATAAATATAAATATAAATATAAATATAAATATATATATATATATATATATATAACCCCTGCTTTTATTAATATTTTACAACTCTTTAAGTAATCCAGCCAATGTCTGGAGGCAGATAGCAGGGACAAAAATACAGTTAATCCATAAAAAGGAAACCCCTCCAAGTTACAGAGGATAAACCCCTTTTTTTAAGGACTTTAGGAACTTGTCCCACTTGAGTTCTGGCTGCCTGTGGTGACACTGCTTGCAAGTCAGGACATGGCCTGTGTCTGTACGCAGGACAAGGTCACAGCTGTTCCCTGAGAGTGGGTGATAAAGGGAAAAGTGGCTCCGTCAAAAGCCACAGGACACCACACAGCAGCTGTGGGAAACTGCAACTGGTTGCCTACATAGAGAAAGTCCGGTTTTCTGCAGCGGAGTCTGGATCACAAACAGGGGTCCAAGTGGGACAATTTGGCTTTATACTAAGTTGAAATAATTTTTTTGAAGGAAAGGTTGGACCTTTTCCATAATTCCTCTTTGAACATGCTATAAGCACGTATTTCACCTGCTATGGGAGAGCCCCTAGCACAGCCTGCTTTGGCACAGACAGAAATGCACAGCCAGCATGAAAGAGACAGGCTATTCCTTGAAGTAAAGGGTTACCTACTTCCTGAGGAATTAATGAATTGGTCCTCCTTGGGGGTTTACCAACAGAAGTGCTTTCTGCTCACGTTCACATTTTTCTCAACATAAATTTGCCAGCTCCTAAGAAGGAGAAAGATCAACTGTTCACACATGGAAGGTTTATTTTTTTAAGGGCTTTCCATGTGGAAATAAAGTATTCTTATCATGCATACATGTGAGCTGCATCCTTGAGGATGAATCTGCCCTGGGAGGAGGCTGAGGGTCTGAAATAGCCACAAAAGACAGGAAGTAAATGCATGTAGAAATCTCTCTCAGTGCTATTTCAAGCAGTCATTTCTTGGATTTCTACATCATAATTAAAATTCAGATGCTATACGAAGTTTTTTTCAGACTGTTTCAGTAGAGAGCTAGTATTTAGACAGAAGAAGATTTACAAATCAAATATGGGAATGCCTCATTAGGGACCCAGTGTCAACATTTAATATGTCTTCAAGAATTTGTACAGTACAGTGACTCACCTGTTTTCATTGGGTTTTTGTCTTTCATAAGGGTGACATGTAATCTTAGCAGTAACCTTCACTTCAATACTTTTGATGTTTCTTCTAGCTCCCTGCCATAGCCATACCTCTCCTTTATTCCATGTGTCTTACTCTCCTACATTTAATTTTCTACCATCTCCCGTGCCTTCTTGTCCACTCTCTTTCCCCAGTCCATAGGTACCTCTCCTCTCTCCCACCACCTTCTGCATATGCCTGCCCTAAATCTCTTCCATCTGCCCTTTCTGATTTTTTGGAAATAACACCACACGGTATGCAGACACTGAGGGAAGTTGCATAAGAGCTGTCTTACCTCACAGAGCATTTGAGACAAGCTAAGATGTACAACTAACCTGGTAGACGAGGGTTGTGAGAGGCCCCAGGTCTGCTATGCTCTGCACAGAAGGGAACAGGCAGCCTGTGTCCACTGACTTAATGCAAACCTGGAGGAGAAAGGTGCTGCTCTGACAGCAACCCTCTCAGGGCACCACACCTGACTGTATGAGGTGTTTGGGCCAAAATTGCCAGTTTCCTCCTCATTCTTGTAGCACCGTGACCTTCCCACAGAGGGGCAACTGAAGTCCCCTGCACCCCTTTGCCTTTGTGCAGCCACAGGGAAGCTGAAACACTCATGGGACTATGTCCTCCCAAAGAGTCTGTAAAATAAGGAAACCCAAGCTGTTTACAGATGAAACCTGAACACACAGGCAAAGCAAATTAGCTTGTAACTCTTGCCTCTTCCTCTGCAAAGCCTGTCTTCAGTCTCCAGCAACTTTTTTTAAGGTTCATTTTCAGCAGCTTTTTCTTCACCCTCCCACAATGTATCGTACCATTAAAACTGATGGGGAAAAATGTTCCTCGTTAAGGTGGGAAGGTTTTACCTGAAATACAAAATAATGAAATGACAAGAAATCTCAAGGCAGGAAAAAAATCCCTGCTGTTCTACACAAAAAGAGGATCTTTTTTTATTTTTAAAGAAAGCTCTCTCTCTTTCTCTCTCTCTCTCTCCCCTCCAGCACCAGCAACATATTCTCCACCAGCTCAGCCCACAGGATCTGTGCCGAAGGAATCCAAGTAAGCAGAGTAATTGGTAACATTTTTCTATGTAATTCAGTCATGTTAGGCTGTATTTATGCCATACACAGGCAAGCAGCAGGAACACCTAACAACCGGAAATTCACAGTATGCCGGAGACATTCACAGCCTGGCAGCCACTGCTGTGCCCCTGCTATTAATAAACTGGAAGTTATGTCTGTCTGAGTGGTTGTCTTTGGGCCCCTCTACATTTGCTGTATTAAAAGGGATGCTGCCAGCCTCTGCAGAGAGTTTTTTTGGGGGGGTTGTTTGTTTGTTTGTTTTTTTTTTTTTTTAATTTTTTTTTTAAATTTTGTTAGACAGATAAATCCCATGCAGTATCTCTCAAATCAACTGAGATATGTGACTTTTATTTTACAGGCTGCTCTTCCGGCTGGGGAGGAAAAGGAGGTCTGATTCTCCAGCCACAATAAATCAGCATAATACCACCCTTCACACCACCGACACTGCTGCAGCAACACAGATTTACACCAGCTGGAGACGTAGCTCACTCCTTTAGTCTGTCCAATATAAACGTACAGACATATCTAATCTTCCTTGCAGAGAGAATGCAAAGAAAAGAAATTGAATAGAGACACTTGTTCAAGAGAAAAAGACCAAATTCTTCTTCAGTGTGCTTTAAATGGCACTCACTGATAACAATCTTTATAGGAATATCCAAGGGAAGTTTATACTTTTTTCTTAAAAGATGTTACCAGATGTTACCTCGGCACCAAGGGAAATAGATATAACAGCTGTTCAAGGGAAGGCTGTTGCACTGCTACATGAACATGCAACAAGGTGGTTTTTTTCGTTTTATTTTATTCATATAAATTTTAAATATGTTATGAAATTTATATATATAAATATAATTGTTTAATATTTATAAAAATAAATGTCATAAATTCATAACTTGCAGCCTGAAAGACTGCAGACTCTATTTCTTTCCCAAATTTTCCAAATGTTATGGACTGAGGTAAAACATCTGATGTGATATCAAGGGAAATCAGTCAAAGTTTTCTGGCTAACAGAAAGTCATTACTCAAATGCAAGGAAAAAAGAGATTTTCCCTCCATCTGAGAGGTTTGTGAGAAGGGACCCAGCAGTCCAGCTCCCAGCAGGCCTGGCCTGAGCTGTCCTTAAGGGACTGACTGTAATCTGGGGTGCATGCAGCCAGCTGCCCATGCACTGTTGAGGCTGCACCCTGACCTTTAATGGGCAGGCAGGTTGCTCAGTCTGGTCACATCTCATCCTCAAGCAAACACCATGGAGTGTCCTGAGTCACCCACCTACCCCCTGGTCCCAGGAACGGGGACTTCCATGAGATTTGGGTTTGATACCAATCCCTGTTAACCTGCACATGGCCCTTTACTGGGCTCTGCTCCTCATATGTAAGGCAATGATGATGGCATTTTAGTACCTCAGCAGAGCTGGGAGAGCAAACATACAGTGGAGGCACCAGAGCATCACTACTCCCCCTATTACTCAGAAGTTTTCATCCACAGATGCATTAATTTGTGTGTGCTGTGCCCAGAATCCTTTATAATTTATAGGTAACTAATAAGAAAGCAGTGATGTATAAAGGCCTTGTTGAATTACTAATGGAGATAAATAAAAAAAAAAATTCAAAAAAAGCGCCCTTCACTCTTTACCCTGAATCAGATCACAGTCAAGCCCCAAACACAGTTTGTTCAATATCTCATTTCCATGATTTTTTTTTTTTCCCCAGTTCGGGGGTTCTTTTTTATTTGTCAAGGACACAGGCATCTTTAAATTATTATATTACAGGGGCTATAAGAAATTATCCCTACATTGTCCAGATAGATGCGTCTGGGCACCTTGGTAGTTCCATGTTGTAGGCTCAGAATGATTTCATACGCTGACCGACAACTTCAGGTGAAAGGAGACAGAAGGAAGGTGTATGGAGAGCCCCAGTTGCTGCTGGATGTGCCATGGTAAAGGAGGGGTGTCCCAGCAGAGTTGTTCCAGTCCATGTGGGTGCAGAGTGATACCATATCATCAGCTGAGTGGGGGGTCACCTAATGCCATTTGCAGAACTGTGTAAGCTGAGATAAACAGAAAAGCGATTTTAGGATTGATATAACCTTGTTTCATCCATTGAGCTAGAGGGAAGGAAAGCAGCAAGATCATAGAAGACTTTGTGCACAGCTGCTACCAATAGTCCTTGTCCATTTTGGTGTGATGGCAGTTCCCTCTCTCTGCTCTGCTGTCCTTACCTTCATGAGTGCATCTCTCACCTCTGTATGCTGCAGACCTAACTTTCACAGGGATAAATACCTTTCATTACCAGTATCCTAAGTTCTGTTCTGTTCCTCTCCTTTTAAGTAAGGTACCCCCCAGGGCAGTGCTGAGCACCTCACCTGAGAGCCCTGCAGCTGAGGAGCATCATCAAGAGTGCTCTGAGCCAATTTGACCCCACTCTGCCAAAGGGCAGGCATGAGCTGCTTTTGCAGTGAGCTGCCCCTTAAAAGCTGCTATCTGTCACCACCCTAAGCCATAATGCTACAGCTGAGGGATGACAGCTGCTTGAGGTGGGAGGATACCTAAAGGTTCTCAGGATCTCCAGCCTGTGTCAGTGTGAGCTGTCTCAGTCAACAGAGATAGTTGTGACGCAGAATGGAGGAATATTCTAGTTTCTAACTTCTTGATTTTAACAGGCCTTCTCAGGTAGATGGTTACCTCTCTTTTTGCCTGAAAAGGGGGAGCTAATTCACCTGAAATCCACCAGCAGTTCGATGGTGCTGTCATTACAGTTTACCAGCAATGTGCAAAAATTGTTCCTCCCCTCCCTGTCTCCAGCAGTCCTCAGGTTATCCCTCCTTCTTGCCACCAGTAAGATGGGCCTCTGCAACTATCCAAGGCCACTTTTCAAGGCCAGCATCTCCTTTTAGGCTAGCACAACTTCTCTATTTCCAGACATCCAGGTTTCAAAGGACATTTGAGGACCTTATGAACCATTCACAAATTGCATTCAAATCAATCACATTGATTTCCAGGGACTTATAAGACACCTCAGTGTTTTAGGGGATCCTGGCCTAAGGGTTTCTCCAATGAGTGAAGCACACTGTCACTAGGCTGTCTCGGGTTCATGAAATGCATAGCTAGTGAAACAAAAAAAAACATTAACTGCTTGGCTACAGCTTTCTGCCAAAAGATAGGCAGCTCGTGCTTCAATGCAGATGTCTCAGGAAAAAAAATGTGCAGTGCATTAGAGAGCTGTGACTCATAGAATAATTATCCTCATTTCTCATAGTTTATTAATAATTTAAACCCAATCTTGATGTTATTGATCTATCATTGAATCGGAGATTTATTTCAGATCTGTAGTCACTGAAGCAGTAAATTTAATCCCCCTTCCCTCCCACCCTTCTATCCACTAAACTCACTTTATAACTAAAACATGATGTTTAGGCTGTTTCAATAATAGGAGAGGAGAATAAGAGCTCAGAGGCAGCGGGTGGCAGGAGCAGCCTTAAGCCCACAGACAATCAGTGGGGGTGACATAAGGTTCTGGTTTGAATACATCATTTTTGACCAAACCATCCCTTACGCATTGCCTGATGAGAAGCTGCTTGCTGGCACATGCATCACAACCAGATCCTAGACCAGTTTTGCCTTTTTTTTTTTCATCTAGGTTTGCTTGTCCATTCCCACCATTGATCATCAGTTTTGCACACATCCCAGTTGTGTATCCCACTACTACTCTTTGTCCTCTGGAAACACAGATATGAGCTCACCAAGGTTAAGTGCCTGAGACACGTAGGCTGTTGCAAGGCACTCAAGCTCTTGGGTCCGATACTAATCTTACTTAAACGGGTGAAAACCTGAAGCAGCTGCCTTGGTGTCCCAGGAGTACCATGAGCGTAAAATCCATTTATGTGCATGGAGGATCAAGCCTAGAGAACTATAACATGAAGACTCCTACAGCAGTGCTCACTGGGCTGTACCATGTGTCTGGTGAATTCAATAATACAGCAGCAAGACTTGGCCTTTGAAGGGAAGCCAGGAATAGAAAACAGCATCCTTTACAGCTGTGAAGTGCCCAGAAGAGTGATTTTTGTAGGCAAATGAAATACATTTTTATTAGACCAATTGTAGTATACAGTTGGGTTGGAAAATGTGCTCTTGGATGTACCAACTCTTTCTCAGGTCTGGAAGAAAACAAATGTGCCCAAATGCTCATCTGTTATTTTCCATCTATATTATTGGATACAATTAAATATATTACCGTCCCCTGCCAGCCCATCCTTGCTGCTCACCTTGGACCCCGCAGCTGAAACCGCAGCAAGTGGGGGCTTTTGGCCACCACTGGTTGTCCTGCAGCTACAGAAATGTGTGACACAGCTGAGTTGCTGCAGGCTTGCTCTAAAAAGCAAACCCGATCAGTGTCACCAGACAGAGAGGATGTGTTGGTGCGATAAAGGGCTGCATGCACCCACAAGTGTGTGATCTTAGCATGTCTGGTGTTTCTTGCCCAAGTGGGAGACATTGCTAGAGAATAACAGCAGGAAAACAAAGCACAGCAAACACAATATAGTCTATCATTTTCCAGATATATCATTCTTAATGGAATAGTCATGGAGCTGAATTTTCCTTGGTTTGGGGGAACTTTTTGAGTTTCAGTTTATGTTAGCTAAACCTGGAATAAGACCAGGGAAATGCTGCTGTTTCATTAATCCTGCAGGACAAGGTGCCAGCAGTAACACATTAGAGTGTAGGTGCTGGGTGTTACAGGGCTGCTGGGAGGGGAGCAAGTCAGGGAAATCCAAGTCTGGAAATGCTGCTGGATTGCTGAGTCCCTGTGACACTCGGTCCCATCTGTACCAATGGACCCACTGTCACTGGCATGTCACAGCTCCTGCAAAGCACAGGCTCGGCAGTATTAAAGCTTTCTCTGAGACCTGAGAGACTTGTTTGGTGAGTTTTCACTTGAAGGCATAAATTCCTGGAGACTGGGGTTTTCCTGAGGTTGCAAAGCAGTGACCTCCTTCCTCTCTCTCCTTGGTGAAACAGGTGGAGTGAGTCATCACAGGCACAGGAGTGAGTCACTGCATCACCACTGAAAGTCTATTTTAAGTAGCCACTAGTGATGGGAGCAGAGTCAGTGCCTCTCTGAATACATAACCCTTCCTCCCACAGTTTACACCTCCACCAGGGAATTAGGAAGGTGTTTTCAGTACTGAGCAGCTGAGTAAAGAAGCCAAGCATCACTTCAGGGCTCAGTTCACCCAGAATATGCCATTTAGCATGCTCAAGTCTCATTGCACTCTGATGAGGTGAGGAAATGTCTTTTCCTGCCCTTTTGGGAGGGTATAGCTAGAGAGCTGTGTCTACATCTCTTTGCCCCAAAGCTACGTGCCTACTACTCCAGCTTGCTTGCTGGAGGTGTCTGTTCCTTGCTATTGACACTATTAGGCTCCTAATTCACTTGGGGAATGACCTTGGGCCTTGATTCAGCCACACAGGATGCAATTGGCTTTCTGGGCTGCGAGATCACATTACTGAGTCATGTTGAGCTTCTCATCAACCAACACCGCTAAATCCTCAGTACTGCTCTCAATCCATTCTCTGTCCAGCCTGTGTTTGTGCTTGGGTTTGCCTGACCTATGTGTGGGACCTTGCACTGGCCTTGTTGCACTTCATGTGATTTGCATGGCCCAACCTCTCAAGCCTGTCAAGGTCCCTCTGGATTGCATTTGTTAGGTAGAGAGTGGTTTGCCTGAAGCAGGGGAGGTGCACCATGGTGACGTCTGCTCCAGCATTTTCCAGAAAAAATGCCAGGCAACCAGAGTGACACAGCAGCAGAGTCACTGCCTGTGTTATCTCCCCTTGTCCATTCCATACCTCTCGGTCTCCCATCACTGGGGCACAGCAGCTTGATATCTGCAGGAGAATTCCTGGAAATCCAGCTCTATGCCTTCCCCTGGCCTGCAGCTTGTCCCTCCAACCCTCCTTTTGCTTGCCGGGCATTTGTATAAATAGGATTAACATCTGCAGTTACACTTAGCTAGGTTGCAAATTACACAGGCTATCAAGCCTTGTGCTTCAGGGCATACACTGATTATCATCAGAGGGACAAAAATTAGTTTTTCCAATAACAGAATATTGCCTGATTGACTGGGAACATTACAGAGCAGAGTGGATTAGCCTTTGCCATCAGTATCAGTTATATGTTATTACCACATCAAAGCACCAGACATGGGTGAGCCGCTTCCATCCAGGCAGGGTTCGAGGTGGCTGGGTCTGGAGGAGCAGAGTTGATTGTTAAAACTGGAGTAGATTTCTGAAGCTGCTTAGAATGTGTGCCATCAGTAAGCTGTGCTCCCTGCTTCTGCTTGCCTACCCCCTGGCCTGCACACCTTCAGCTGGTCAGAGGAGCCTGCCCTCCTCTCCTTTGTCCCATGGCATTTCTTGACTCTGGTGGGATCAAGAGGTATCAGAGGATCTGGCACTCATTGTAACAGGAAACTGGGAGACGGCTTTACTGAAAGGTCTGCTGACCCCACCCTTACTGTGTTTACAGAGGCTTGCAAGAGGGGCTGAGGTCCCTGCTCTCTCCCTATTATGGATGAACAGCTTTTCCCACTTTCAGGCCATTTCAGTTCCTCCACCTTGGCAGCAAATGCTTTTCTCATTTGAATGGAAGAGCTAGAATTGACAGAAAATCTAAAATAAGAAACATAATTAGCAGCAAAACTTTTAATTCCCCTTTCTAAGCCATTTCTAAATGTGTTAGTGCTTATTTATTGAACTTGGCTTGACATTTAGACAGTTCTTTTAATGCTAATAGGGTTGATTACAGGGTTGAATCCTACTGCTTTGAGGAAATGGCTGCTCAGTATTCGGAGCTGCCAAGTTCCTCCTGCACAGAAATACACTCTTTTCTTCACAGGAAATATGTATTATTCAGCACAAATATATTAAAATAAAGCCATTGTAGGAGTGAGGAGCCTGTGCCAGTAGTGCTGCACCCACAGCCCGTGCACAGAGTGTATGGCTGTGGAGTGCCAGGGCTCTGCCTTTCTGTGGCTAAAAACACCCTCCAGCATGGGCTGGACAGTGCCAGCCCTCATGATGGGAACTGGGCTGGGGTTTGCCCTAGTTCATCATCTTGGCTCTAGTGCTGGGGGCCACCCTGGGGAAGAGGAAGAGGAAGAGGGAGAGGAAGCCACCCAGTTTCCCCAGGTTGCAGACAGGACCTGGCGTTTCCTACCCCTCCCCACTGGCAGTTCCCACTTAAAACCAAGACTCTCGTCTTCCTGCCAGAGCCAAAGCAAGAAGGGACTCCTCCTTCCTAATAGAAATCTAGGGCAAGAAATCTGGGTGGGGATTTTTTTTCCCATAACAGTCACTGTCAGAGTATTTGCCTCAGTGTGTTTAATGGGCCTTTTTGTGCTCTCCCTCCTGCAGATCAGTCAACAGGACAGATGTCTGACTGTCCTCCCATTCAATGTATATCATCAGTACTCTTTCAGAGCTGCTGCAAAATAGCACAAGTGTCAATAAGAATAGAATTTGAACTTAAATTTACTTTAAGTTAGGCTTCATAGGTTAAAATGGTAGGTTTTCAGAAAATAAGCCTCATCACCACATTGCTGAGCATGCGACATCAACACAAGGATGCCTGGGCAATGCAGCAGCCTCCAGAAATGGGACAGGCTCCTAAATGCTGAGAGTGACAAGCCAGCCTGGCTTGACAAGCTTTGCCAACAGCTAGCCAAATGCAATGAGATTACCCTGATCTGGGGAACAGAGATACTCAGGAATTTCCCCCTGGGTGTAATTACCTTTTAATAGCCACTATCCCTCATTCTCATTTCTAGCTGGAAAAGAGGTGCAGAGTGAGGTTAACCCTAGTTTGTGTCCATTAGCCAATAAACCGTCAAGGCATGGATTTTAAGGCAACCTTGGAAAATTGCACAGGAACACAAATGTCTCTGTTGTTAAGGTGGTGAGGTTTCAACCATAAGAGGCACTTGTGTGCTGTGTCAGTGTAGCATTCAAGTGTTCACTTTTAATTTACTGAGGGAAATTTTAGTGAATCACTCAGATTTGGACGGGCCATTAGAGCCTCTGCTGAATTTTTTTTCCCCCTCAATTTCCTGTTGCTCATAACCAGGCATTCTCTTTCCATGATGCCTTGGAACCATAAATCAGAGTGATCCAGGCCAGGCTGGAAGAATGTGAGCTGACTGTCACAGAACATCCTTGTTCTGAGACACAGCCACTAACAGGTCACGTTTTCACTTCAGAGTGAGGGGCACATGAGATGTCTGCATGGAGCACAGGGTTGCATTCCAGAATGACTTGGCCTCGAGCTGAGGACCTGCAGAGAAGACTCGTTCATGCAAGAGAAGGCTTTTGCTTATGGAAATAAAGGAAAATGGGATGCATCTGTCTGTGAGTCTTGGTGGAACACTGAAAATTAGTCCTGGTGAAGAGCCTTGGTGGCTGAAGAGTCACCAAGCAGCTCTACCTCTGTGATGCAGGGGGCTGAATCAGAAACAGTGACAGGCAATAGCACCAAACACCTCAGACCACTTTGCCTCAGTGGGAGATATGGCCTGGTGTGAAATGCAGGACATAGAGATGACTGCAAAGGGTTGTCCCCCAAAATACACCTGGGTCAGGATCCTGCTCTGGATGAGAGCTAGCAGATGCTCAGGAAGTAATACAAAAATAGAGCAAACATTTGTTTATACTTCCCAGAATACTTTCCATTTCCCCAGTGGTCTGTGGCTCAGGAACACCCTGAACTGTAGATGCCAGCTCTACATTTAATAGCCCTTGATGGATTCTTCTCCCATCGATTAGCTTACACCCTATTGAACCAATACAAATTTTAAATATCCACTGTACCCTATAACGAGGAGTGCTGCAGCTAAAATTCTCCTTTGTTTATTTTGAACTTGTCAGTTGATAATTTTCTTTGATGTTCACTCTCTTCCTTTGAAGAGCACTGAATAATACGAACAGCTGTTCCCCAGTCACATCGCTCTTCCTTTCACAAAACCCGGTCATATTTCTTCTTCAGTCATTTTTACTTCCAGGATAAAAAGTCTTAATCTATTCAGTCATTCCCTGAATGGAGGCCCTTTTGTGCTTTTGATCATCTTCAATTGCCTTCCTCTATAACTTTTCTATTTCTTCTGTACCATATTTGAGATCAGTGAATCAGAACTGCACAATGGTATTCAAGAGAAGGAAGTCCGCGGATTTATACAGCAGCGTGATGATTTCCCCTGTTTTGCTCTCTCCTCTTTTCCTAATAATTCCTAGTTTTCTGTTTGCTCTTTTGATTGCTACTGAGTCTTGAGCTGACATTTGCATGGAGTTATCTATTATAACCTGAAGATTTTGCTCCCAAGCAGAAATAGCCAGCTCAGAGCCCATTATTTTGTACGTAAAGATAGGATTGTCTTTTCCCATGCGCATCACTTTACATTTATCTACATCAGATTTCATCTGTGATTTTATTACCCTTTTATTCAGTGCCACGAGGATCTTTCTGCAACTGTTCACAGTCAACCATTTGCCTCAACCACTCTTAATATCATCAGCAAACTTCTCCTCTCCCTGCTTGCTGCTACTTTGAGATTATTTATGAATATTTTGAAAGCACAGAACAATGTTTAGGCTCATTTAGCAGCTTCTTCTCTCTCTCAAATCTGAAGTGAGGTCTCCCAAGGAGAGGGAAGAAATGCAGTTTCCCAAGCTCTTGGGGTGTCATTGGAGAGCAGCTGGCATTTCTGGGAATAAATGGCATTGTGCCTAACCAGCATAACTACCTTTCCCCTTCCACAGACAGGATGGGGGGGTGATGCCACTTGCTGGGATATGTGTCTTTCCCCACCACATGGGGATCAAGCACGAAGACGTATGCAGAAGGAAAGGAGGCAGAGTGGAAGCAATGGATGGCAAAGCCTTTTTCTGAGAAAACCCCTGCACACAGAGTTGTGTTGAACGAATAGGAGGTAACTGGCAACTCTTCCTTGCAAAAAGTGATCTGGGAGCCTGCTGAGCTTGCCCGAGGGAGTCCAAGGCCAGAGTCAGGTGAGGAGTCTCTTCTATCCATGGGAGGAGAGCATGAGGATGATGGAGCAGTCACGGCCCTCTGTACAGGCAAGGTGAGACCCAGCTGGTGGGTTAGTGAGAAAAAGCAGAAATTACCAGTGATGAGCACTTTTTCAGTGGTGTATTTTTCTCCAGGAAGCAGCACCTTGTAGCAGTGCAGGGATAAGTGTTTGGGAACAACAACAAGGGGCACTTCTTTCTGCTGGGGGCATCCTTGTTTAGGGGAAGAGGCTGGAGAGTTGCTGCTGCTATTTGTAGCCAAAAGGAGTCAGACTGAGCATCACTCCAGCCCCAGAGGTGAGCATGAAACTAATTCACCTAGGGAAAAAACAGGAGAGAAAGTTAATTGCTCTGGATTCCTCATCCCTGTCCACTGGAGACACAGGGTCACACAGAACACGTTTCCCTCTCCTCCTAGAAATGGGACATCAGTAGGGACATCACCACTCTGTCCAGCAAGGGATAGTGTGTCCTGAAGTGTCCCCTCAACCCAGCTGCCAGGAGAAGCAGCTCCTAGTGCCTGTTGTCCTGGCCCTGGTGACCCTGGGAGGGCAAGCAAAGGCTGGACTTCTGTTTCATCAGCCAGGGGCTGGATGGGATCTCCCTGAGAGCTCAGGCCCCTGCAGCACTCTCTCCCCTCCCTGCCTCCCCTCTCCCCTCCCCAGCCAGACAGCATTGCAGTTTCTGTCAGTGTGCAAGAAAATTACCTGTGATTTATCACACAATCAGTGATTTTGTTGGCTTTTTTATTTTCAACATAGAAGCACATTATACTGCTCTCCCACCCTGAAGTACAGGGGTAGCAAATCCTCCTGCCTGGGACTATTTGTCTTTTTAGCCTCATAAAAAGCCTGAAAAATGGAAGCAAGAACAAATCGCTGGTTTGCTGCTTTTTTGTTCCCCTCCATCCCTTACAGCCAGGAAGGAGATTCTGTTCTGCAGAGCCAAAATGTGCATCTTCAGGTTATATATAAATTAGTGCCACAGTTACAGCTGGAGTCAGACCCTTCTCGTGTATGAAATGCAGCTACCTGGAAGCTGCTGCAGACAAGTCCCTCAGGTCCCTGAGACAGAAACAGCCTGAGCACAGTCCCTTTCTGCGCGTGAGAATTAGCTCCTGCATTAATGATGATCTCTTTGCTTTCACCTCTCCTAGTAGCTCTCCACTCTTCCCAGAGAAGCAGGTGGTAATGCAGCTTAGTTCTATTAGAAAGCATTAAACCCAGCTCCCTTGTAATGCTGGGAGCTAAGCCCTTAGCCAAGAAATGTTTCTATGTTGCTTGTCGGTACCTTGCAGGATAAATTACTTGTGTGTCTGATGGAAAGAGGGCCCTTAGCAAATTATATCATCAGAGAGCAGCTAATAACATAGCATAACAAGAGCTGAGCTTTGTATATGAAATGTGAAAACACAGAAGTGGAGGATGAATTTTCCTCAGTTATTTGAAGGGGTTTAACTAAAAAATAAGCAAACAAACAAACAAAATAAACCTAAACCCGGGATAGGTGGTCTGGCAGTGTTCCAGGATTGGTACTGGTCTGGGGAAAAGAAAACGTGGGGCAGAGCATCCCCATCCTCTATGTTCAGGCAGACATCCCAACCACACTTTCCCCACACCCCTCCCTGCCACTTACCAACTCGGGTTTGCTCCTGCAGCACTGCCATTCTCCTGAGCCCATAAGACAATGTTATCCTGACGGACATATGGTTTTTTCTCCTGTCCCAGGCTGGAAGTGGTCAGGTTTAGTATCCAGCAGCAGCAACACTTGGGTGGGGGAACACCTGCAGGAATGCTCTGCCTCGAGGTGGGTCATTGGGACCCTCCTCCCTTGGATAACTCCCCTCAGCCTCCTGGACTGGCTACACAACTCGTGCTGCTCTTGCAAGGAAATGAGGTCTACAAAGCTGGCTGTCTCTGGGTGGTTGTCTGAAGGGTGGTGGAGGCTGGGGTAACTTCCCCTAGACACTATCCCATGACATTTTTAGTCCAAAGCCTAATTTATGTGGGCTTTCTATGGGCTCACCTTCCCTTGACTGTTTGTGAGCTACACATTAGGCAACACGGCTGTTTTCATCACATTCACCAAGGAAAGCCTGTTGACCTATTGCATGCAGAACAGCAGGCACCCAGGGATGAGAACTGCCTCTGGGAGCCATGGTCACAGAGGCTGCTCCCACCCTGACGGCTTGACTACAAGCCTGGGGGACACCAGGTCCCACCTCACACCCAACCTGTCCCAGTGGCATCCCAGGGCTTTAACGCATGCTCAAAGCACCTTCAATTTTTTACTCCAGTTTTATTTTTTCCTATGTGAAAGCTCATGAAAAGTTCAGCCAAGCAGAGTGGTGGTTTCTTGTGTTGTCCACTAAGGTTCTGGATAAAGGCAGGGTGCACAGCACAAGGGCACTTGGGGATTGTCCCATCTCAATCGCCAGTGACATATGTCCACAGATGTCCTCACATCCCCTGGTATGAGGACTGATCCTGGCATCTACCTTACCAACTTCCCATGGAGCCCCAGGTGGCCATGCTAAAAAAACATGGGCTTGTTATCTGCACGAGGAGAATCCAAAACAGCCAGAGTCAGCTTGAGGTTAGCATTGCTTCTGGTTTGTTTCACATCCCCAGTGAGTGCCTCTCACTAAAGAATGAGTTAGGTGACCAATTTCACAGAATCACAGAATCATTAGGGCTGGAAGGGACCCCTGGAGATCATCTAGTCCAACCCCCCTGCCAAGGTAGGTTTATCTAGAGTAGTTTCCTTCTTGCAGTCTAAGTTGTAATATGAAATGACTGATGGCTTTAGTAAAAATGGCTAGTGTTTGAGCCATCAAATACTAATTTTTGACACCCCATTCCCAGTCTCCAAAGTTTTGCTTCAGAAAGCTGGTGTCTGGGGGAATCAGTAAATCCCATCTCAATTTTACAAGTCCTCCCTGTGCTGAGGCTAATTAATGGACATCCTAAATGTCTAACTGGCTATTACAAATCATTTTAAGTAGCTTTTGCAATAACACTTCCATCAGACTCCTGCAGTCCTACCATTTGCCTGCAGACATGTTGGTCTTTCATCCATCACATGGCAGCCAGGTTTTACAGCCTGACACCAAGGCGATCCCTGGCAGCACTAAACCACTGCTGACCTGCTGCCAGGTCTCTCCTGACCTCACGGGATCACACGCTTCCCACCGGTGTTAGCCACACGCCAGCTGCTGGCTCACCACTGAGCTAGGACAGGCTGCTACCACCCACCCGGCCTCCCCCAGCACTAGAGGGCAGTGCTAATAGACCACTCCGATATTTGTAAAGAGAATATTACAGTTTTGATGAGAGGAAAACAGAAAAACAACAGCCTGTCCTACTTATGTTCTGGTTCAGGCTTGCCCATGGCCAGCACTGTAGCACATCACAGCTGCAAAGTTAGATTTTTTTTTCCTGCTGTTTTTCCAAAGTTGCAGCACAAGATAATGCTGGGAGAGGCCAATCCACTCTTGCAGCCCAGTGAGAATCAACTTCTTCATGCTTAGGCAGGAAAAACTCAATGTAGCACATGCTGTGAATGATAAAATCTCCCCGTGTGCCACAGCTAGAGGGATGCTCCAGCACCCAGAATCATCTGCCCAGGATGTCATGAGATAGTGAGTATTGATTTGTATTTGTATGCATAAATATGAGCTGTTTTCCCTCACACGCTGTCTTTCTCTCTCCTTTGTCGTTTGGCAAGGCCATTTCCCTCACCCAGCCACATGCACAATCATACACGCATGCATAGAAGACCTATTTTTAGCATAATGACTGCCAGGGCAAAAGAAATTCCCATGTCCAAGGACTTTCAGAAGATCTAGATATGCAACAGGAAGAGGGGAACACACACACACAACCCACACTCTGCCCAAAGGTATTTTCTGCCCTTTGGGGACTCATTGCTCTCCCGGGGTCACCCAATCTCTGTAGCGTGCAAAAACTCACCAAAAACCAGCCCCCGACTTGATGCATCAGGTCCCAGAAGTGACTCTTGAATGGAAAACTGGAAGTTTGGTCCAATTGCAGACAAAATACAGCATTTGGGACTGGGAAATTGCTGGGTCTAAATTCATCCATGTGTTTCTCCCCAGAGCCACTCTGGACCCATGCACAGGGATCTATTTGGACTGGGCAGGGACCAGTGAGAAGCGCTGGAAGTGGCATGACTTCCGACACCACCCTCACAGCCCTCCTTTGCAATCTGTCACCATAAAATAGAATTGCCAGGTCACCATTAAAACCCTGGCTTAGGATGAAATTAATTTGCTGTTCCCCAGCCACAGCAATTGTGTCTGCTTCAATGTGGGTCCCTGCTCAAGGCAAGCACTTGTTTTGGTAGCCCTGCCTGGCCAGCTCCTGTCTTACCAGCTCCTCAGAGAGCAGCAGGGAAACCACTCGGTGAAGATAAACTTGGGATTTGCAGCCTGGGACTGGTCACAAATTTTCATGTGGAAAAATCACCATTTCCTTCAGAACCAAATTTCCTGCCTGTGTGACTCTTAATGAAATTCCGTCTCAGGAAAGCATTTAGAGACGAGATTGAAATGCTGTCGCTGAAGGGTAAGAACAACAAGACTCACAAATTCATTTTGAAACACTGCTTCTTTTCAAAACATTAATATTAAATGTCAATACAAGCACAAAGCTTCTGATTTTATCTAAACAGCATTTCACTTAACGTGAAACAAGCATCTGGGGAGAGGAACACCAGAATCTTCTGGTATTTGTTGTCACTGAGGTTTCCTACCTCTGACCCCTCCTCGGAGGTGGAAATGCTGTTCTGGCCAGGGCTCAGCTGTGCTTGGTGCCTTTGTGACTGTGCCAGCTGACTGGTGTGTAACCCTGTCCTTCGCTGGATGCAAACACAGCAGGTCACCATTGAAACACAGTGCTTGGTTGGGCACTGAGGCCTCAGGGTAAAGGATTCAAGTTGTCTTCCCTGGTGCAGGCACAGACCAAATGCTGACAGTCCTCACAGCAATACATGGCCACAGATGTGTCACCAAGGGAGACAGGCCTCTGCCGTAGCTGTTCAGAAGGGTATCAGCTACACAGGGCCTCAAGTACACAGAACCGTAAAGCACTGGCTACTGCTTTTTGACTCCCAAAACTCAGACTTCTCAGGACCAACTGCTATGTTAGGTAAGGAGGTCAAATTCCTTGCCCCACTACTTCCAGGCAGCCCACTCCCACCAGAGCAGTCTAAAATCATGACTTTAGCTCCTCAGTCCCTTTGTACATGTCCTGGAAGAGGATCAGCTCCAAAGGGCAGCTGTAAGGGTTAGTGTGCTCCATGGCCATGAAAGGAAAAGGCACCCATGACACATTACACGGATAAATTCAAAAGGCTGGGTTACAAGAGATGCAGGATGCTCTCCCACTCGGCCTCCCCTCAGAGAGTTTAGCATTAACACTCTTCACTTTGCGTGGACTCTCTTTGCAGCTGAAAGACCCAGAAAAAAGTCACCAGAAAGCAAAGATGAGTTCCTCCTTCAGTATAAAAAGATTCAGCTCAGGAGCCTGCTGTCCAAAAATCAGACAATGCTGCAGTACTTCTGGCAATCCCTTTCTCAGTGATATCACTCCTTGTGTTCCATCATCTTCTATCTGCATGAAATACTGAAGAGATCTGTGCTCACAGCAAGCAGTTATATCAGCATTTCCGATCAACTTTTCCTTCATCAAGGTGGTAACAGTCACTTTGCGATGAAAGTAAAGCCCCTTTCTTCAAGCTCACAGTGCCTATCTGTACATCAGGTCCTCATAGCACCAAGTTTCTTTCAGCTGACAGCATTTGATGCATCAGTCTGATCAGTGGGCTTACACACCGAATGCACAGTACTCTGAAGCAGATGGCTTCCATCCTACAGCCAAGGAACTGGAAACTTTGGGAACTGGTTGTACCAAGTGTGACTGACGAGCCTGCTTTGGCTCTCAGCCAGAGATACCTAGGCTGGTGGAGAGGGGATGGCAACCAGCAGCTTAGGTACAGGGCCCAGGGGCAATCCAAGAGAGGAAAGATGAGGTGTTTCCAGAGTTTCCTGGCTCCAGCTGGTGGTAGATGGCACTTCCCATGGCTTAGTGGCATGGTTGGGCACCTCAGAAAGGAATCAGCTGATTCTGTTTACTTTTTGTTCTATTTAGAGCTCTTTACATCAAAGATCTGATTTGCTCCACAGTGCTGGCTTGGGTCTAGGACCCATGAGGATGAAAATGCATGAGAGTAGGAGAAAAGAGCAATTGTGGACAAAGAGTAGGATCTACCTGCAGTCACCAACATGCAGTTGCTTCAGCAGCACAGACTTTTCCATTTCCCCTTTTTGTACCCACGTCACTTTGTCAATACCAAACATGCAGTGTGAGGAAAGGACTATTAGTTTTGCTTGAAAAAACACATGCCACAGTGTAAGGTTATGCCTCAGGCATCACTGTTGTACAAAAAGAAGGGTGAATGCCCGGCCAGCTGCTTTGGCATTCACCTCATTTACGAGATGCAATCCAAAGGACCAAACCTCTTTCGGAGGCTCCAAGCCTCTAGGAAGCTACAGTCACATATCACTGCCCCCACACCTGTCAGACAGAAGCTGAATTGCACAGGAGGGTTTCTACTTCGGTTAGACAATGTCATTCAAATGACATTGTCAAAGACAGAGGGTGAAGGGAAGCTTCATGGTGACGTTACAGGGGACAAAGCACAATCCTCTGGATGATATAATACCAAGGAAGAACACTGTGGTAATGAGGAACTATGGGAAGACGAGTCTGTGAGCAACTAGGCAAGAACAGGTATCAAATACAGTAATATTTGTGTTTTCTGCCATCAGCTCCCAAGTTTTCCTTTAGTAAAAGCCAATAGTTAAAATATGTTTTTGTATTACAGTTGGGTGTTTCTTCCCCCTAACAAAATTGTAAGAGACCATGCAGTCACACAACATTGCTTGTCAGTAAAGAAAATACAAATTTACTTTTATTATAACCGTAAAGAGGCATTAATTTAACAATTAGCTGTACATTCAGCACTCAGGTATGTATCTGTGCCAAATAAACCCAGTTCTCTTACTGCTAAAAAAAGAACGTTTCTCAGCAATGCACTTGCCTGTGCTTACATGAGAGGCCTCAACGTTCATCACTTACAGGATGTTTATTGTCTCTGTATTACAGTTATCTTGACAGACAAGCCTCGGGATACAGAATAAACTTTTACTCTTGGACCAAAATAGGAGGCAACATTTTTATTTAAAAAAATTAAAAACAGCAAGTTTCTAGTCAGATAATATAAAGCATCTTAAATTAATCTTTTGAAAGTATTTACACTATTTGTAAACGTAAATATCTGAAACTGTACATGTTTAAACAAATGTTCACTTAGCAAACAGGCTGTATAAACTGATTGCTCTTCTAATCTTTCCACCAGCTGTCCTAAAGCTGTCTGGGTACTCTAAGAGAGAAAAAGATCCCAACCACAAAAGTGACTACTGCCATGGTTTAGCCTTCATGTCTTTTCTGTACAATGTCTGTATTAAGTCAGTCATAACTCTGTACAGCGACCATGCAGTCCTTCTGAAAAACTTCATAAAAAACAAATATACATATATTACAATGCACTGGACATTATATTACAGCCTGTATTTGTACATAAGTAAAGAGAAAGGGCAAGTTTTCCTCCTTGTTAGTTAATTTTTAAGGGGTCATATAAGGTCCTAGGAGTACCATTTATGTACCTCAGCACCACTGCTGCAACACTTCTTGTGGTAGCTTTAAATCCTACCATCTTGTTCTCCAGCCATGTAATTTACAATAGGAAAATTATTAATCAAAACACCACCAATGTGCCTGGAAATTTCTTCAGATTCAGAAGTACAGAACAGCTTTTATAAATAAATAAAAAATCTGCCGTGTTTCTCACTACATTTGGTTTTTGCAGTGCTGACCAATAAAGATTTACCCACTGACACACCCTGAGGCTGCTTTAAGTGTTTCATTCCATTAATGGCCAGGCGTTTAGCATTCAGCTTTCTACACTAATGACCAATAAATGCCTACTGAACAGTGTGCATTGTTTAACAGGTACCAGTACCTGTCCTCTGTTTACAATGCTGGTTTGACAGCCTTGCACATTCAATTTCAGGCAACCCCCTCTACCCTTTACTCCACAGCACAAAGGCAGTGCAAGTTCCAGTTTCGGATCCCACTTTAAACAATATGACACTACCCTTTGATCTTGGGAAAGGCAAAAAATCCAACTCTACCCTAAAACTAAGTACCTGAAAACCTCAATGCCAAGTTTTGCTGTAAAGCATGTGAAAACATGTGTTTCCCTCGAAAAAACAGAACTTATATTGCACAGCTTTCTATTGCAAATCCCAAGGATCTAAGACCCTTTATGTAGGAAGGTGAGACCCTTTACAGAGGAAGGTTAGCAAAACTTCAGGTCAGACTTCACAGCTCCCAATCACAACAGTTAAGAAAAACAGCACATCCAGTGTTTCAAGAAACACTTCACATGTGGGAAATAAAGTTTTCACAGCTAAGAACCTCTGAATTACGTTCAAGCACATGGTAGATTAACAGGATTTTTGTGGCAGTTAAAGAAAAACTCAGGGCATGCCTACTTAAGTCAAATTGTCATACCATTGTGCTTATCTCCCAAGTCTTGCTAGTATCTCTTACTGCTCTCATTTGATTCCCTGCACTTTACTTCCAGAGTGTCATTGAAAGTGTGAATTCCCATTGCATACATCAGCTTATTAAGGGAAAGCAAAAATAATTTTTACATTAAAAAGCAAAAAACAAGATGTTTCAGCTTTGAAAACACCTGGATAAGGCAGTAACTGAGCTTCCATAAGAGTGATCCGCAAAGGGTTTTTTGTTTTGTTTTCATCTGCCCAATTCTCAAGCCTATAAACAGGAAAACCTTGAACAGATCAATACACATGGTGGGGTTTTTTTGTTTTGTTTCTTCTTTTCCCGTAGAACAGGGTTAAGCAGCCTGGATAGTTTTGATGCAGACTGGACTGCACAGCGAGATCCTTTATCCACTTCAAGTAAATGTCTTTGTGTTTCCCTCACTGCTTGGCATTCAGCTGAAGCTTATTTCAAGCAGCCTCATTGCTGGGTTACTTAGACATTGATAATAGTAAGTTCACCTGAAAGACAGAAGGAAAGCCTACGTTAGACAGAGCAGCTACGTTTCAGAACTGATGTGTTACATTTTAACCTTTAAACAGGATTCCTATGAAGCACATTAGTCAGGAGAAGACAGCTACAAAACAACCAGACAAAATTTCCAGTCAAATGCCTACTCACAGGGTTTTTAAAATGCAGTTGTTGACCATACTGACTACTTATTTCACCAGTCATAAGCCACTGTGTCAAATTTTCTAAGATGATTTCATGTGTTGTCAAGAAATTCCAAAAAATAGGCACACTGGCAAAAAATGGTAACATTCATCTCAGATACCTGAAATACATTTGGGATCCTACACAATACTTGTTTCCTACAGATTACAATATGGTTTCCCATACAATTCAGTTTGTAGGATAAGTGATCCTAAGTTTTAACAGATAAATACTTAGAGGAAGCCATCTCCTCTAGGATAACCCCATCTCCTTATGGTGCATCACTCTCTGCTCCTGGACAGTTATCACACATTCCTGTGGCCACATTCACTGCAGGAAACATCCTCTAATCCACAAACCAGTTTACCTGTTTCAATATTAGCACCCTGTGATAAGATTCTATCCACATTGCCTAGACCACTGAGGTCAAAGTGGCATTTTCAAAACCTACTTGGTTTCTGCCAGAGAATCCTAATACAGAGAATTCTTAAACCAAATCATCTCCAAGACTAAAGACTTTACCTACCATGTAGGGATACACTTCCATAACAACCGCACATTTTCCCAACTCAATTTACTTGAAATGCACCCTAGCAATTCTTTCTCATGCTTCCTGAATGCAGAAGTTGCTGCTTTTTATATTTATCAAAAGCAAGACTGCCTTCAAATGCACAGGTTTTTTTAAGGTGCATTCATTGGCTTTGATATCTCTCTGAAAAGACAATGCCTAGAAACAGAAAAACTCTTCTGCAGTGTTGTACAACTCAATCTCAGCAACATCAAGCATCACTTTTGTTTAAGAAACTCTATTCGATATTCTTTAAAAAACAACCAAACAAAGCCCTGTTCTAGCTGAGAGCCTAAAGTTCAGATAATGCCCTGTGTTTAATCATCCAAGATTAAGGGGGATAATAAATAAAGATTCTGAACACTGGAAATACTAAAAATGAAACAAATCAATGTTTAAAAAAGCAAGTCACGTGACAGAGCAACTGATAAAACCGAGAGCTTCAATATATACCTGTTCCATTGAAGGACAAGCTATGATTTGCAGATCTTCATTACTAAATTCTTCCTTTAACAAAGCATGGAGTTTCTGGAACATTTGCTGAACGTTATTCTTTTAAACAAAAGAAAAAATGTCGTATTAAAAACCACAACACTCATCTCAAACATGAACGACAATAAGCACAATGTACATGGACTAGCTATTTATGTGACGAGGCAAGGAGAAGCAGTCAGGCTTTAAGAACTTTTCTTCTAAAACAAGCTGTTTTGGGAAAGAGCTACAAGGAATTCATGTGAGCTGTGAGATAAAAACTTCAGCCAAGATGTGCTAAACTGAAACACTGAGTCCTAAAGACTTAACCTGGAAGCCTAAAACTCAAGCTTGGTTTTTCTGGTAGTTTACAGTAGGTTTTTAATTGAATCTGCGTCATCTTCTCTGCCTCTGGTGCTTCTGCCCATGCATAACTGAAAAAACTGAACTGGTTCTGGCTGGGACAGAGTTAATTTTCTTTATGGTAGCTCATAGGGTGCCACGTGGAAGATGTGCAGAATAAACAGGACCAGTTACTTCCCTGTAGTATGTGTGTGTGTGTTACATAGGCCGAGTACAGCAGAGAGCAGGACAGCTGTTTGGGTTTTTTCTTTAAGCTAAAGATATCATCATGAAACACCTACAGAAAAACATGCCAGCAATACTCACCCTGACTGGCTTAAACAAAATTAATTCTGTATCTTTATTGGACAAGTATAAGGACATGCTTCGTAACGTTGACGGCAGCTTCGTTTTTATTGTCTTATAAGTGGAAGAGACCAGATCGTTGATCTTTGCTGGAAGTAAAAGAAAATGTGCTTAATAGGCTGAAATGGAGTTCTGCTAGCTGAAACCTACCCTCCAGAAAATCAACTCCATTTTACTGGGGCTGACCATTATCACAGGTTTGAGTGAAAGAGAGAGAGAGGGCGGCTAGGCTGTGCAGTATCAAACCCATCACATGACTGCAGCATGTCAGGCGCTGCCGAAAATGCATCCAACCCATTTCTGCAAGCTGCCACATCCTCCTGAGGTTTCTGAAGTCACAGCCTTCCAATAGCAACAAAGTTCTACGTAGGCTTTCCCCCTAGAAAACCTACCTGGAAAAGAAGCTGTTGGGAAATAAACAGTGGTAGTAAAGAGAACAGAATATCACAAATTCTCCTTACTGACCACAGGCCACATCTGTGAGAAGAAATGTCTGCACAGACATCTGGATTTTGAATCAACCAGACAGGAATCCTCTCTCAGATAAGACTTTCTTTTTTTATTGCTAGGAATGTTAATGATTTTACAAGATCGTTACTTAAAGGCCAGTGGAAAAATACATTTTGCAGTTTTAAAGTACTGAAGTTAATACACTATTGTTTTTACCCTCCCTTCAGTTTCTGCCGTATCTAAATTTTTTGCCTAATCCTGCTTCCCAGACAAATTACTCCAAGAAACAGCAGAAATTCTACTTAGATCTGCCTCTACACACATAATTATCTCCAAACAAACATTAAAAATACTCCTGAAGAAGCGGGAGATGTTAAGTAGAAGCTCAAGTTAGCCCTTGAGAGTGTCTGACCCACGGAGCAGCACTGAATTATGTATGAATATGGCTGGCTTTGCATCACAAGAACATGATGCAACAGAAGGTTCCGATGTATGAATTGGAATAATCAGATTTTTTTCACCCAGAAGCACAACTTTGTACTCTGAAGAGCAAAACAACCCAGGAACATCTAAAACTGCTCCAAATGTTCCTATGAAGCATTCACATTTGAATCCGTAAGAACAGGAAAACAAAGATTCCATTTTTGCACAGTGACAGGAAAAATGTAAAGAAAGCAGGTACCAAACGTACAGACAATAAAAGCTACAAGGTGGATTCATTCTTTTGTACAAAAGCAAAAGCTTTATCATAATATAATCAAATAATGCCTTAAGGAGATTCCATATGCAGTTGCAGAAATGCTGTTTACATGCAAGAACAGTCACAGCTTGAGAAATACTTGAGGCATTCATTTACTGCACCAATTAAATACATATTCTGAAGTTTGTCAGGTTTTGATTGAGAGGTGGCCTAAGACATTTAAACTAGCACATGGGTTAAAATGAAAGGCAGGATTTTCAAAAGAAAGGCAGACAGTTCAATTTTTCAAAATCAATCACAGTCTCACAGTCCAAGTTATTCTGGCCACTTTTTCAGATTCCTAATAGTAACATAAATATAAACCAAAGCAAATACCTGGTTGTGCCCAAGGTTGCTGTGATAGGCTGTAATTGGGACCTCCTTGAGTGGCCATTGTTTTTAAAGCAGCTACCTAAAAAAAGTAAAATCAACAAAATTATGTTTCTTTCAGTTGCATTCACAACAAAGTGACCAAGTAAAAATTGCACAAGTCTCTCAGATACCGCAGTGTACGGAATCTCTCCTGCTCTTTCACTTCTCTGAACTGACTTAACAGCACACAGGGGAAGCAGTGTGACAGAAATGCAATTCAAAATTACAACTGTGATCAATTCTTGAAAGTAAAATTCAAAATGGGATTAAATTTACAAAGACGCTTAGGCACCAAAGGATACAAAACCTCAAAAGAGATTTATACTTAAGCAGCTTAGTGAAACTCCCCAGATTCTCAATGAATCACTGGGATCACTGAGACAATCTATCAATCTCACCACTTACTCATCTATATTTTAGGCATACCACTGACCCCTACCCCAGCATGACAGGCATCAGTAAATTTAATACTGTAATCTTCTAAATTCTCAAAAATCAGCAGCTGGGATATCTGCTGTCCATGCAATGCTGTAGCCCCAGTTTCTGAGAGGTCATGTCACTTATTCTCAGCACATAAGGATCCACATCACTCTTAATTTTTCAGAATAGATTCTGCTGCATGGTTGTTCTCAAGATACCTAGAAATCCTTAGCTCTAGAGCAGGTTCTAGAAAGAGATGTATTGTAAAAAGATATCTTTTTTGTTTCTATCCCCTAAGATGCTTAATCTTTCTGATCAACTTTTACCAGGAATTTCTGTCCCAAGCAGAACTTGTAAAGAAAGTCTTGCTCAGCAAACACCTCACTGGTGTAAAATACGCTGAGAACAGAAAATTTTAACACGATTCACAGCCATACTATAAGACCTCCCTCAAGAACACACGTGACCCAAGATTGATTTTGGAGGCTTACAAATGCAGTCAAGGTTGGAATTTTCCTGCAAATAGAAAAGCTCCTGTTTCAACTCAGTAGAACATTAAAGCTTCTTGATCTAAGAGCACAAGGGTTGCTTTTAAAAACAAACTATGTCATGTACCTTCAATCCATTAATCTCAAAAAATGCCTGGAAAATTGTTGTTGGAACTTGAAGGAAAGCACATCATCTTCAGCTAATCAGAACCAACAGCTTCCCCTATACCCAATTTAAATAATAATTCCCTTGTCCTACCAGTACTTCAGTTAGGTTAATAAACATACAACACATTTGTACCTTTGTCATGAACTCCTCCAGCTGTTCTATAAACTGTTTGGTTTGCTGCTGAATAAACTGCTCACAAGCTGATTTCAGATGACGATCTACATCTTTCTTAGAGTCAATATAATGTTCTCTGATTTCTGGAGTACCCTTGAACAGAGGAAAACAATTCTCTTCTTTTTATTTGCCAGAGATCACCAAACACTTAAATGACAAAATTTTTCCTAATGAGATAAGACTCCATATTACCTCCAGTAAGAACTGTATCAAGGCGTTGTTGCTGTTCAGTCTAAAAAATCTTGAAACTGTCTTGGGATTCAGGATTTTAAATGCTGCATCTGTGAATCAGAAAGTCACTCACACTGTAAGTCAATGCGATTCATCTCCAGGACTTAGGAACTCTAATCACCCAGCATGAATTATTACAACGGTGACATTAATGATTCCAGTGCTGCTAGGAGTGGATGCACAAGTGCACGTGCACAGAAGCACACAAAGCTTAATCTTCTATTTTTTAACTGTATCTATGGTAAACCTGAATCCAACAGCTGCACAGTCTAAACAGATAAATACATTGCAAGAAACCAACAAGTTACTGATATTAACTGGAGTGCTGTGAGCATGTAAAGTGTGCAAGCTCTCCTTATTACTATACTACAAGTGAAAGACTTTTACTTAAGCTATGTAGTTAAACATTTAGAAACAATATGCAGAATTTTGCACATGTTGCCTGGGAAAACCAAGTACAGTTGCATGAAATAACTTAGAATTGGCACTTTCTTCCTCTGTGCTTAATTGTTTTAGTTAGAACTAAATAACAAAACATCAAGGTTGATAGACATTCATATTTATGTTCTCTACAGAAGTCCCAGAAGAAAAAGCAACAGTAATTAACACAAGATACTGAAATTACTCCTATAGTGCTAACAGGATGTTGTCAACCTTAAATCTAGTCAAACTGGGAAAAAGAAAATTATTGGTAGTTTCAGTATAGTTTACTGCCCTACTGTCATTCATTTATCATCCTACATATCCATCTGCTTTTTTATTTTTTCAAAAGTAATTCTGTGCCCTTCTTGCTGTATAAAACAATGTGAGGGAAACAAGACATAAGAGCTAAAGAAGTGCTGTACAGGGCATTAAATCAAGAGGGAATACCAAATACACAGGCATGTAGGTTTAGCACTGAACTAAGAATTTGCACTCTTAACCAGTTAAGGGAGACCACAGAGAAAGATTTTTTTTGTTCTCTGAATTATTTCCCAGAAACTTCACCAATTGCAAAGACAGTCCAAGCTCTTGATTAGAAGTCTATGAGCCAGTCAGTGAGAAAGTCCCTTTTCCCACTGCATATTTCAGTTACATGAACCTTACATTTATAATACTTCAAAAAAAAAAATTGTGTGAAAACATGACTTTTACATTAAGCAGTATTCTTTTGTCTATAAATTCCAAATTAAATCTTAAATCTATCTGCAGAAAGTTTGGCTAGAACACAGTAAACCTATTAGCCCATTAGCTAATTAGTTATTTTTCTTCTACAACTCATCCCAAATATAAAAGCCCTACTGTTTTATGCTACACCACATTAAGAATTAAGCACAATGTACATCTTTTCAACACCACTGCCACCACCCAATATAAAGAAAGTGTTTTCCATTACTTACCACTACCATCTGCAAAGCACTGGCTGGCACAAAAATTTATTCCATTACATGAAAATGGAGAACAAACTTGTGTGTCAGCCAGGACAAAACACCAAAAGGATATATTTGCCCTTTAACCTCCAGTCAACTAGAAACCACTAAACAGGGAGGAGGTTTCATTGATGTTCAAGTGCAACAAGTGAAATAGTTAGTGTAAGAATTGCTTGCTTCAGAGTTAAGAGAGCAGCTTATTAGATAGCAGGAGAGAGAAGTTATTTCTTCAGCTTTCTCTTCTGGAATGGAAGGAGAGAAATTTGACATGCTTCCAGTAATTCTTCCCATTATCTTTATAAACTTGGAAAGTGCCTGACAGTTCACTTTTGTATTGAGACCTTTTTTCCTGCATTTTACCAAGGAACCATAGCACAATTTCAAGACCATGGCCATGGCCACTACTTCTATTTTCACTTCCTAAAACAAACACGCTTGCTACATAATACCATTAAACAATACTGTTTATTGAACTTGCAAAAGAAGAAAACCTTTCCAAAACAAAAACCTCACAGAAATGTCTAGGAAATCTTGATTTGTTCTAGGAAAGTTGACTATGTATTGTTAAATTCACCTGCTAAACAGCAGTAGCAAAAGATATTCCTTCAAAGGGTCAGAAAAGGGGAAAGACATCTCTGTGCAATAGAAATGTAGGTTACTTAGCTGTTCTTAAAAAGGACTGGATAAATAAGTTAGGTCAGTAGCAAAAAGCAAACAAACATATTTCATACAAAAATAAAGAATTAGATACATCTTGAATTGCCCTGAGTAAGAGAGTGGGTTTAGGTTTTTTTCAGAGAAGCTAAGAACAAAGCAAGAGATTAGAAAAAGCATGCAGGTCATTGCAAGTGAACATAAAATAAACCCAGAACTTTCGCTGGCGCATTAAGGGAGGACAATCCCATCCCATTCTGTCACCAGCAACTGTTCAGTACCTCTAGTTTTCTTAAGGTCCAGGGAAATTTCCTTAATGGTGAAATCAGTGTGGAAAGGAGCAATTTGTTCTCGGAGAATCAAAAGGTGTTTTATTAAGAAAAGTTGTCCATCAACCTGGGTCTACAGCAGAAGAGAAAGAACATACATTACATGTAAAAAAATCCCCAAACAATTAGATGAAGAGCAAAGTTTCAACATTTCTGCTTTTATGAGTTAAAAAGCTTTTTCCATTAGTCTGTAGTGGCATTAACTACGCTCTGGGATCAACAAATCCCACTTCTGTATTATTGCTAATACTCTGCACTACAGAAGCAGACTTTATTCACATTTCTCAGAAGAATTAGATTATACAGACTTACTACTAAATGTCCCCATTAAGTAAAGGTATCCACTATTTGAAAGATAGAAACTTATTCTTCTTAAGAGCCAGGAATTATTTAATATAATTCATGTAATTTATAGCTGAAAAACATGAGGTTCTATATTTGTTTTAATCACTATGATGACTAAAAAAAAACCACAAACAGTTAATGTTCCTGTAATAACCTTGATTAACTGCTATTCTGCAAAGGTCTTACAAGGCATTTTTCTCATGTCATTAAACACAAAGCTTAGTTAATTTCTAAACAGTACAGCAAAGATAGAAAGAATAAAACAAGGCCAACTTCACGCCACCCAGAGGATGTTTTGCACTGTTTGTTATTTTAGGTACGTGCTTTATAATGCATGCTGGTTTTAATCTTTGAAGTCCATGGCTCATTGAGGTAAAAGGAGGAGGACTCAAGAAATCAAATTTGCTTTTGCAAGCTGGAAATTTTCTTGATTTAATGTTAAATAAAACAGTAAATGAGAAATCAGATTTAAATAAGCAGTTTTAACAAATAGAAATTTCACTAAAAGTAAGTGGTGGAAATGCTTCTTGAATTGTTTGATTTTGGCTTTTTTTTTTTTTTAATTCTTACATGTAGGATTTCACCAGATGATGTTAATTAACATGCATCAAGAAGAGAGTGGTACAGATCCTAGTTCTGGGCCAACCTATCTAGGGTTCACGGCAGGATAAGTTTCATTCTCCATAATACGTTTAAGTTAATGCTGAACACACTGTTGGAATGGATATTTAACTGCAAAATTCTGAATCAATTACATAGGCAATAGTTATCTGCTCAAACTAAAGGAAATGCAGTTTGAATTTCTTTTTAAAGATACTATGTTTAACAGGTATTTTTCAAAGGACACTCAAATACTTCAAAACAGCTCTTCACAACTAAAACTTTTCATTACTAAATACTTACTGCTTATAAAAATCCAACAATTTTAGCCTACTAAGACTTTTTTTTTTTAATTCACTTCCTGGCTGTTACGAATTATCAAATTACTACAGTATTTGTATTAAAGGAATTGTGATAGGAAAAAATAAAGTTTACTCCAACTACTTAAACTAACACTTTAAGTTAAAATGACTTGATGAATCTGCACTGAATTCTGAGCAATGCATCAGATCAGATCTTGTGATACTACAGCTCTGAGCAGAGAATACTTAGAAAATCTTCCCAGTGAATGTAACAGTTAGAAAGACTTCTGAAAGTTCAAACAAACAATGGAGACAGAGAAAAAGAGTAATAGTGAAAGTAAATAGAGGGAGCAGAGTCCTCTAGCAGAAATTCTTCTTTACACATCACTTCATTGGATTCCCATGAGTTAGAGCAGCTTGTAAACATGATTGTTACGACCTGCATTTCCCATTTTCAGAGAGTGAATCATTATCTTTACTTTGCAATACATTAACCATAACTAAGAGCTGGCAAATCCGTCAGGTCTCTGGGGGCAGAGCAACATGGTTTGACTAGGATTTCAATAGAATTCTGAACAACTGCTTCATGACTTTAGATATACACAGGGTGGAGGGGAAGGGGTTTGGAAAACATGCCACATATTCTGACCTTGTTTTTGCTGATGGAATCAGCAGCTCCCAGCAGCGACTGGATGCAGGCAGATAAGGCCTCTTGCGATAATCCCTGAAACACTGCCCTCTGCGGGGAAGAGGACATCAGACCAACAAAAAACGTGTTAGCAAAGCTTAGGCAGAATTTTAAAGAGTTGCAGTTTGTGAACGATGTGCTTACCAGCATACAAATCTCTAGATCAACAAGCTACAGACATGTTGTCTACATGCAGTAAGACAGGATGGTGTGACACAAAAGGCTGCTACAAGCACTCAGGCTGGATACAGGCGCACTCTTGAGCATGCCCTGCTTACCCTCCAGCTCTGAATTGGCACCCGGGGAGTGACCCGGTGAGTGACATCTCACGCACTCAGAGCTACCAGCACGAATGATGTTTGCTGGGTAACCTGACCAGACACTTTGTGTGCCAGGGTAACTACCTGTGTTGTGCGTGCAAGTTACACCTGCAGCAGATGTAAGATCATTCGCACGAGTTTAACCTCAAGCAAATTCAAATTACCTCACATTTCGACAGGTTAGTAAACAAACATGACAGCTGCCATGGCCCAGGTGACACGGAGTAACTCAATAAGCTGCAGCAACTCCATCCCATGGCTGAAGCAGCTGTAGGAACACAGCTCGCCTTCACCAGCACTGCAGTGCAGTACATGACAGCCCTGACTGCCCCAAGACCTGCCAGTGCCACTTCATTCATGACTTCTCCTATCTACAGGGTGCAGGCAAGGGGCACTAGTTCTGCTAAAGTTCCTCATGGGAAAAATAAGTGATTCTCTGTGCAGACACACTATAAATGAGCCTTGCAAACAACATAAAACCGACCTCATCTCCAAAGGTCTAGCTGAGAAGAAAGGCAAATACTCATCTATCTTTAATGAGATCGATATTTTAAGCAATAAAGCATTCAGATTTTCCAGCTTCTTTTTAAGCAATAGCATCTAGGTAGCAGTTTCAAATAACACCCATAAAAAGTATTTTGAAATGCACTGTATGTATCTAATAAAGATACAACACATATAGAAAATTTTCCTCCAAGACTTATTAGCCTTTTATGCTATTAGGTGAGAGATAAAACAGATTCTAATGGGCAAGTTTCAAAATATGTGTAAACACTGCTTTTGTTTCTGTTAGACGTGTTACTATCTTAAACTATGGAAATGTCTCCTACATTTTGGAACTTGAAAAGATGTGCCACAAAAAAAATTTCAGAACATTTCCAAAATATAGAAGTAGTAGAGTAATTGTTTATAAGACCAGAAACATCACCTTGTCTGATGTCCTGCAAAGCACAAAGAAATACATTCACCCAGTAATTTCAGCAATAAAATCATTCTCTATAATTGACCCAGAACTTTCTATTCTTTCTTGTCCTATTCACTCCTCAACTTTGGTGTTGTATCTTGAACATCAGACAGTGAATTATTTCTGTAATAGTAAAAGCAATAGATGTACAAATCAGTGCCATTTTTCTAATACTACAAGTACAAAATTGTCTTGAAAATGATGACCTAAATCAGTTCTCCTGTTTTACATAAAGATAGCAGCAAAAAGACTAAGAGATAAGAGCCCAGTAATTGTCCATTCCAAATTTATATTAAAATATTTAGACATGGTGCTATCCACACTTCATCACTTCACTTAAAAAAACTAGATAAAGAAATTTTTGCATACATCTATACATCTATACAGTTTGGAGAGACACACTAGAGTCCTTCTGACAGTAGGATACCACATTCCATGCAGATCTGCTGGTGAAATCGTGGTCTGGTGCCTGGGATTGAGGGATTCAGCTGAACCTGTTTAAAAGCAAAATACACACATGAGAAACTTGCTCAACCAAAGCAGGCTGTAAGATCAACTGCACTTATACTGACTACACAGTAATAAGACATTTTATTTTACCCAAACAGGCTAATTTTTTTTTTCCTTCTGAGCAGGTCAGTACTAGATTTCTGATGTGAATAGAGCACATGGCTGTAAAAGACATGAATTTGCTTTCAGGGGTGGCCCAGCTCAACCCCTTACTTTTACAGGCATGTCTCCGATGACACACACTTCCCGCTCAGCTGAACAACTGAAATGATCAAACAATTACTTAAAAAAATAGCATAGCAGAAAAAAGGGCAAGAAAAGTTAGAGATCATAGAATTACAGGAACTCTGGTTTTTCCCCTTTGTTCAGGGAAAAAAAAAAATCCATTTATTTTACTTCCCGTTTCTGTTCTGCTGGGGATAATCCTACATCGATTAAACAGTTGCAGAAAATACAGGGTTTAAACATCATGTTAATAACTGCAAAAATAATGGCAAAAAAGCAATTTTGTCACGAGGTTGTTGCAAACATAAAAAAAGTGTTCCTCATGAATAACTTTTGTAATAATTCTGTATGCTCAAAAAGGATTTTCACAACACCTGACAGACAGAAGTCTGTATTATTTTCATTTTGTCCTTAAATCAAGCTGGGAAACAGCTGAATCAATAGCATCAGAACTCTGATTTCCATTAGCAACCATTAGAAAAAAGTAAAATGTTTAAAGTTTTACCTGATGATGGAAAAAGCACTTGTATTTATGTGATCAGTGTGAAAACTGTCTAAAATAATTCCACAATATCATTCTACCTTTTGCAACTATAAATTTACTGTCACACTAATTGGAAAGCCTGTAAGATCAGTTTGAGGTTACTAGGCTATTTTTCAACTGCTCCTGCAGGCACTGAAATGGGAGAGAGGCACCTTTCAAGGGCAAATAATCCCAATTATCTTAGACACATATCTTCAAATTACACCTTATAGGTTCTTTCCGTTTCCTTAATGCACATCAGATTTACAGGACTTGCAAATTCCATACACCTGGCTTGAAGTAAGATGAACTCCATTCTCAACAGGTTTTGTGGAGTTCAGCTGGAAACAGCCAGAAAGACCTTGGCAGGCCTTCCAAGCCAACGGCAAGAAAATACCACATAACCAAAAGCAATATGAGAAACAACTGATAAAGAGATGAGAAAGACGCTGCTGTTAAAAATAATGTACCGTTCTGAACAATGGTTAAAAAAAAAAAAAAAAAAGGAGAAATTCTTAATGGATCTTCGACAATAATTTAAAAATCTGTAACACTCAATGACTGGCATCAAAACCACCATTTGTGTAGTATTTGATTCCAGTTAACTGTAATTTACAGACACATGGGTCACAGAGCACAGCTAACAGTAAGAAGCATCCTCAAGTACACATCTTGATGGCAGGGCTACTTTGCAATGGAGAATTCATACAAAGTACAGTAGATGCTGTTGGCTGCAAAAGAGCTGCTTCATATAATGGATTGCACTGCAAGCACAAAGAAATGCCACCAAAAGAATAAGATTAGGCTGTTTCTCATAAAAAATACAAAGCTAACAACTTTGAGACAAGTTTACCTCTCAAAATCTCTTATAAATTTCTCTAGGAAGATAACCCTTTAAGATACATGCAAGTTTCTCACAAATGGTTCAATTTAATGCTCACTCCCCATGAGCTTTATGCATTAATCTGACAATATGAGATGTATTTCATACCAGATTTAATTAAACTGCAGGACTCAGGATCTTCTAGCCGAACATCTGAAAATGAAGCTTCAGATGGCAGCTTCTTCTGTTCCTCTTTCAAACTCTGTGCAATTTGCTGCAAAGAAAGATACACAGTAACGTTATAATATTTTTTTCTCCTTTATTCAAGCAGCCTTACGCTGCTTTGGTTACAACAGAGGAAAGCATACTAAGTTGCAAAAGGAGTCAGGCACACTCAGATCCCAGTGTTTCAAAGACATTTAGAATAAATAGACAGATGTTTCCAAAACAGTGGCAGAAACCTTGAAACGTCAATTAAGATTCACAAATACTACACAGATCTGTGTAAAGCACTGTTCCACTTTTCCTTTTTTTTTACTGATCTCTAAACAACAATAACCTTTGAAGCTACCTAGAAAGAGAAGCTCAAAATGGGGGAACTCAATTCAACGCTGACTTGGATTTTATACAGATAATTTTTGTGATGGCTTTATTTCCATCAACGATATGTGCAGATGGCCTGAAAGTACTCTCTAGTTTATTCCCTGCAGGAGTTCAGCCAAAAGTTTTCCTCTAACATTACTCAACATTTCCGCACTTCAACATTTTTCACTACTTGGTCTGCTTCAAAGCAACAAGAGGCAGCAAGAATGGGCAAAGAACTGCATTAATATTTGAGCAGAACAGCACAAGAAATATTTCTGCCTTATGCTTTTAACATTTTAATAATTAATTTACTAAGACAGAAGGTCTCTCTAAATAGCAAGGTTTTGAGGTTTAAAAGCAATCAAGTAGCAAAATGAATCTCAGACCAGGCAACAACTGGAGTCTTATGAGGACAGCAGCATAATTTCTCAATTTGGAATGAACTTTCTAACTGAAGGGCCATAGGACCTGTGTTAGAAAATAGGGCCCCATATAGACCAAGTAGATGCATTAGTTGCCTAGAGAAGTTACAGCTAACAAGAAAAAGGTCTCACAATTATTTTTTAATCCAATTCTACACACAATTTTAGCAACACAATAAATAATTAATAAAAGACCCCAAATCAACCAAACAAACCTGCACTCCTAACAGTTATAACAGTAAATCTTCTGATCCGTAGTTGTTCCAAATGGAGGGATCCCATTTAGTGACATTTCGTGTGGTAGACTTCTCAGTTACTATTTTTGCTTTGTCTTCAAACGCTTATTAGTCCTTAAACTTTCAGTTCAAAAGAGCATGTATTCAGCAAACTCACTAGCTTTAGGGTTTGTAAATGCTTTCCTAAAACCCTATGCATGTCCCTTGTAATCATCAAAGCATAAACTGCAGCATAATAAAAGCTTTAGACACGTATAAAGATAATGTCATAGCAATGTTAAGTTCACTGCTATGAAGTTTCTTACAGTGTTTTGTCTGTTTGCTCAAGAATTGAGCACAGTAAGCTACAACATTCATTTCTTTCAGCCCACAGCAAAATATATATAGATAGGTATATATTACAGTTATATATATATATCTGTAAAGCTTCTGTGTTTAGATAAGTAATGTTTTGATTCTGAAGTCAAACAACAGCTTCTCTACCAAGTGGTCAGCTAGAAATAAGTCCTACAATTTTCTAAGCACCACCACCTATTCTGGTGGCTAGATGGAAAGCAGAATAGAGCAATAAAATTTGGATCCTGCCAGTACACGCTGGAATTGCCGTTCTCAGCCAACTCAATCCTTTGACAGCTGGGGCCTCTCCTTATGAAGTGAAGGGCAACTGTTACCTGAGGGGGGAATCTTTACTATGCTTTACTGCTTCCATGCAATGCTATCCTTCAGTTGCACATCAAATGCATTTGCTCTAGTAAAAAACTAATTTCAAATTTCTCATTGGCCACTTTTTTATTTCTGTGAGTTGCTTCATTTTGAAATCTTTCATCAATTTAGTATTAACCTTTTGAAGTAAGAAGAATTAGTTTGATCCATTTCAACAGAAACATTGACTTAAAGGTCTTGGAATGACTACAAAAATGGTTAATACTGATAAGAACCTGAAAAATCCTACTGGAAATTGTTGCTGACATGTTAAATTATCTGAAGTTGCAAGCAAAGTCTCCCCTTACACTGCCTGAATAAGGCATACACCTACCAAACATTAGTTGACCGGTAATTCTGAAAACAAACTTGCAGCTCCAGTTCAACTAAAAAATACACCAGTAATACCTACTACTTATAAGTGTAAATAAAAATTTTAGGGTCATAATTTAATCAGCAGGTGTCAATTTGATAATGCCAGTAATACTAAATACACCTAAGAACTGGAAAACCCTGGCTGTAAAGCACTGTACTGCAGAACTGTGTACACTGCATATAAAAAGAAAACCAATCAAGGACAATAAAAAAGCTGATGCTATACCTCCATCATTTCCAACTTGTCAGGATAAGCGAGATCGCCCGGAGCAGGCTTGTAGCCTGTGATATCAGTCTGAATGTAAATATGCGTCCTATAGACAAGACGCTCTTGTACATCTTCTAACATCTGCTTGACACCAGCTGCAAATGCACCCAGTTGTTCAGCTGACAAAGAAAGGCACAAATTTTTTAATTACAAAACCAGCTAATAGAAACAAAAGTTTGAAGTATCACATATAGAACTGTCAAAAACCTGCTTGCTGCAGACGAAGTCAGATTATTTTTGGAACAGCAGCATGCAGACAAATTTGTGACAAAGAAGGAATTACTGAACTCCATGATACAGTTGCTTTAGCTCCCCAAATTTTCATTACACTGTGAAAATTCAACCTCATACTGATTACATCAAAGGCCTTGTCAGAATTAAGCATCCTAATTATTTGAGATGTGAGTATATTAAGTGGCATTTCAGTGAGAGAAACAAAGCAAGGTGGCTTTGGTTCTATCACAGCCAATGCCTGTGGTGTGACTGCTGGGAGTGGATAACTCAGCTACCTACCAGAACAAATAATCCAAAGCAGCTCACATCCAACCTAAGAATTATTTTATCAGCCCAATTTTAAGTAGTATGAAGACAGTTCTTAAGATTAGCCAAAAGTTTAGGTCAGCAAGTTTTGACTCATTCCTAACAGTGTTTCAATTATATTTTCAGGAAAGTAAGCAGTTCTCCGTGATTATTGGCACAGCTTCAGCAACACTGTGCTGAAATCAGTATGATTTCTGGTTATTGCCAGGTGCAAGTTTAAGACTATGAAAGGATTCCATTATGCACTGGTCTTATTAATACCAGGTAAGGTCAGCCCTATGAGACTTTAAGCTCTGAACACTTACACAACTCCAAAATCTACACCAGCTACTTGCTCTGCTGAAGTTAAAATTTCTAGTCTGGGAAACATGACATCAAGGAGAATTTAAAACCAAATCAGTTTGCATTCCTTTGTTTTATCATCATTATGGAGAAAGCTCTACACGGATGATGCATTAGCAGGGCCAAGTGAAGCAATTCATTAATTTGAAAAGTTAATTTAAATCAATCCTGCATATGCACTGGGTGGATGCTTCCTTGCATTTGTACAATCTAGAGAAAATAGGACTAACACGAGTATAATAATTTAAATGATGCTATACACAGGCCTCTAAATACAGACCTTTACTATAAATGAAAAAACATACTTCACGTCAAAGATACACTAATGTTAAGATACACTAGAAAGAAAAAACATCTAGGAATTGTTTTGCCTATTCAATTAAGTAATTTATCAGTTAAGAAGACACTTAAAAACAATTGGCTTCCATCTCCAAGTTACCATTGTTCTGTACATGATCCTCAAGCATCTCATTTTTGAGAATCCCGCAGAGTTCAGAAAGCGTCTCTAAGTGAATGACATGGATGATCATTGGCCTCAGGACATCATACAATGAAAGACACAACTTCTCCAAGAGTTCACTATGAAGTAAAAATAAAACAAAGCAAAATACTTTCAGGATCGCACAGTAGCAAAACATAATTTTATCACAAGCACGGACTATTTTGTGGCAAAGATTTTTTAAATAAGGGTGAGAAAACAAAGCAACACAGTGCCATAGAAGACATTAAAAAAGACTGTTTAAAACATCAACCCATTATTTTCTACAAACTTTTTTAAAATATGTAGGATAACAACTGCTTAAAAATGGTGGCACATATTTTATTTAATTTTAAAATAAAATAAAAAAAATAAACAGACAAAACCCCATACACACCAACCAACAACTGAACCTGTCACAAAGGGAAGATACTGCAAACTGGTTTACTTGGCTTCTGTGTGAAGAAATGCTCCTGCTGAGCTCAGAATCCTAATCCCAATTTCCCCTTGAGAAAAGGTTCATCTGATTCCAAGCACTCAGTAGTTTATTAGAGCCAGGAGGACATGAAAAGGGATGCAGGAAGAGAGTTTGGTAACATTTTCTGTAACAACTACCAACGCTGCAGAGCACACTTTCAGTCTAACTGAAGTTATGATATCAATGCGATATGAAACACCAGAAATCCCACTTCAATTTATTTTTTTCTTTCATGTTGAAAGTGATGCATATCTTGGTTAAAACACCAGTAGCACCCACTCTAGACATTTTTGCTATTCTCAATGCTCCCTTCACTAATCACAGATAAGGCAATAATGCAATTAGCAGTAGCTGAAAATGCAAGTAAATCCCCAGTTAGACTTGGAAATATAAACACCAAGAGTATTTAAATATTTACAGTGTGATAAAGATGTTGAGTTTATTGAACTTTTTTTTTTTAATTCACAAAGAATGTCTGTCAACAGGACAAGGACACTTCTGTTCCTCTCAGAAAGGGAACAAAAATGCTCACAAAAGAATACTCACAGAAGAAACATTTTGAATGTCTCTTCCTTTGCATCCCATAGCATTACAAGCAACTTGATAAAACAGTAACTCCATGTTAAAAGCAGAAAGTTTCACCAGCCTTATTATTAAATACAACACTCAATCTCAGATCTCTAGTCTTGGCTAGATTTTTGGTAAACTCTTTTATCTGTACATAGACACCTGGCTGTTATGTCTTCAGAGCACCTCAGCACTTCAGAAAAAAAACAAAGAGGCTCTTTATTATGCTAAGAGAAACCTAATTAAGTAGTTACTATTTGAAATGTTTTTCCTAAAGTACTTTATTTAGATGTAGGCAAAAAAGAGGAAGCAAGTTCTCAGGAAATAAGGTAACTACTTTCCACCAAGATTCAAAAATAATCAGAAGTCTACTCTCATACTTGATGTGAAATAGCACGAGTGATAAAATTTCTGTATGAACATTTTATACTAATTTCAGTTAGGGATATATACTCCGGGATTTGGACTGAGAGAGCTAAACTCTTAAGCCAATTTAGTTAAGTCAACTCAAATTCTGAGCATGTCCCACATGAAACCACTTTCTCAGGAAAGAGAAGGACTGGTACTACTCTGGCACTGCGGCTTATCTCTAGTGAAGCTTTGCGTGGTTTGGTTTTCCTTTACTTTTAGAGTATGGGTGGGTAGTGGGCAATATTTTTTCCAGGTTACACACTTATTCAACTCAAACTGCACTCAATTTAAGACATTACAACTCTCAAAACTAGTGTCTTGGTTATATTAATAGAATTACATTTTTATTAAATTTGCACTAAGGAAATATGACCAACACAAATTTCAAAATAAGGTATCATTAAAACATAACAGCAAATTGAAGAAGGGGTGTAAATCTATTCAACTGCTCTAATATTGCAGGTGTGTTGTAAAAAAATTACAATACTTTTACAACGCAATTACTATGTGCAGCAACATCCTATCCCTCTCCTAGATCTAGGCAGAGCAGACACAGATAATGCTCTAGTCAGGCATTCACTACCCTGCCTTCAATTTAGCCCATACATGGGCAGCACGCTAATATTCTCTGACAGAAAAGGCAGCTCACTAACTAAATCCTTGATGAAAAATAGCTGGAGTTCATCAGCTTAATTTTACACTGAAGCAAATAAAAAGCACTTCTGCTACTGGCTGTGCAAACCATTGGCATAGAGGATGCACAAAAACAACTGAGAGCAGTAGCACTGTAAACTTCTACAGATATTTTCAAAGTAGCTGAATGTCTTTATCTCTTTCAGACCATCTATGGAGCACTTGCACAGATTATTTACAGAGAATGTAAACTATTAGCTTTGCTAGAAGAAAAAGGAAACAAACTACTGATGCATAAAGTGATTAAGTTGGGTTTTTTTCTTGCTGGTTCTTACCAAACCACTTCAACACAGCCCTATCTGCCATATAATATTCTCTGCTATATTCACAGATTTCACAAAATACTCCGAGTTGGAAGGGATCCACAAGGATCATCAAGTCCAACACTTAAGTGAATGGCCCATACAATCACAGCATACTAAATAAATACAACATGCAGTAAAACAAAACGAGCATGTACCACCTACTCCAGTTTTGGTGTTGGTTTTGTGAAGAACTCATTGTAAAGCTGGTGTTCATCCTGGCATACATGGACCATAAAGGCACAACCACTTCGTACCTGTATTCACAGAAATACCAACACTTGATTATTAAATTACTTTTCCTGCATCAGTATTACAAGAGATACTACACGTATTATAACGATATATCACATATTGTGTTATTATTATTATAGCTATGATTATATTGAAGCTTTGTAAAATTCAATATTAATGAGGTGAACTCTATGGACTGAAAAGATCTCACTAGACAAATAAAAGCTCATTGTTCAACCTCTGTCCCTTTTTTGTTTCTGAAATTTAAGTATCCACATTTTATGTCTTTTTTTTTTTAATCCTCTCTCCTTTGTGAGGTTTGTAACAGGATGGAGTTTGTACAGAAACAAAACATGTAATGCTTGAAAATATTAGTAAAATTTTAATGATTCAAAACCACAGACAACAGCAACAATTTTGCATGTAAATGATTGAATTAAATAAGTACATTTTACTTGGGGTAGAGGTGATTAAAATGTAACAAAAACCACATAACACAAGACTACTTTACCTACCAGAGCACAATGATCTCTGTTGTTCTGACTGGTTAATTCTGTAACAGTGCTAGCGATACTGGGACCAAGCAAGAGCTCCCTCTGGTCGAGGTAACACTGATGGATTTCATTGAGAACTTGTTGATACCTATCCAAGAAATTAGAACAGAAGCTGCATCCTGAAGATCATTTTCTGGTACACATAAAATGCATTCTAATACCCTCTTTTAAGTCTATATAATTATGATTTTTAAAACTTTCTTTTAAATGAATAATGTGTTTAACAGTACTTTAAAGTAAATATTTTCAAGATTTAAAAGTGTTGAAGACATAGTATGTAGGCATACTCACTCTGGCATTTTTTCAGATCTTTGCTCTACTTGTTCAATTAGAGTCTACTCAAAAAAAAAGGAAAAAGTATTATTAGTACATTATTTTTCTGTAATAATTAGAAAACTGCTTGCAGTATTTTTCCATGGACAAATTATACAATCTTTGGATATTCACACTCACACAATATGCAATCCTAGCATTCACACTAATAAATTCTAACCCCATTTTCATAAATTTCTTTTCAAAAGTTGGTTACCAGCCTACTTACTCTGACTTTGGGAGCAGCTGCTCTGAATTTTACATAAAATAGCGTGAAGGCATTGTCAGAATTTGGCACAGCTGAAGGATCCTGAAAGAAGAAATGAGTAATTGGTTAGACAGCAAACTACTATTTTTGGCTTCTAGTATATAATGGCCAAGGTAATTAGGCTCTAAAATAGGGTCTTGGTTCTTTATGCTTATACTGCCAGTGGAATAGCTCTTTGCCACCTCCCACCAAGAAAGACATGCTGGCTTCAGAATTCAAAGTCAGATGGAAGAACAAAACCTAAAACAAAAGTTTCAACCAACAGCCTCTACAGCAAAAGTAAGATTTTCAGTAATTACGACATTCTCCATTAGAGACAACAATTCTCTCTGGACCTGCCACAGTAGCACTGATTGTTGGTCCTTAATCTGTAGTACTACAATGGAACAGAATTTCCCTTTTACCTGCCAGTCCCAGGGCAGAGAAGCTAAGTTTCAGCTTACATTCAAGCTCCAACTGGAATATCAAGTGTTGAGGCAGCTCCCTGCAGGCCCCCACCCCAGCTGGGCAGAGCTCGAACTCAGACAAATTCTAGCACTAATGAAGCAGAGCAGAGACCCAATTTAGCCACTAAAGAAGTTTTCTTCCCCTTATCCCTACTGAAGACACAGAGAAAAGCAAATGGCTGCCTTCTGAAACATGGTGGGGACAGGAAAATGCTTCCACCTTTCCCACCTCCTGCTGTCATCCCTACGAACAACCTGATCACCCATTTATAAACACAGACCAAAATCCCAAAACATTCACGTGTGAGTAACAACAAAGAACATCCAGATCTCATCAGTCTCTTTACAGTCCTGACAAGGCCTCTTGATTTGTTGCAACAGGAAATCTCGACTAAAAACCACTGTTTCAGTACTGCACTTCTAGCAGAAGCAGGCACTAGATGTTTCAGAGAAATATGCAGAACATCCACAAAGTCCCCATGTATGTGGGAAGAAAGAGGTCATCTGACTCCTACAAGAGGTATCCTTCCTGACTTAAAACTCCGAAGTGGCAATTCAAATCCAGAAATCCAGTTACACACTTCTCTCTGTAAACATTATTCTTATCAGAGATGTTCAATTCTCTTTAAATTCAGCTCAGTCATAGCAATCCATTGGCATCAAACCAAACTGTGATACCTTTTTTTATAGTAAAACCTAGTTTTGTACCAAACATGAAAGATGTTCAATGCTAGTTAACTGAGATCTTCACTCCAGGAGTATTCTTTTGCAAGTTTCCATGAACACTAAAATCTCCTTCTTCTAGGTCTGTCAGTTCTCAATTCTTGCACCTTTCAATTTCACTGGTTATCCCTCAGGACACCAAGTTTGCCTGTAATAGGACTGAGCACAAGGCACATGACAATTATTTGAACAATCAAAGTGAGTAGAAAGAGACATTCCTCTCTCCTTTCTCCTCTGCCAAAATATTATAATACACGACTAGCAACATTTTAGTGAGAGCAAAAACCTCCCTACTCACCTTTATGCTTAAATCTCACCAGAACGAGTGAGAAAATACCTAACTTTTCCCTGGAACACTCTAGTATCACTGTCAACATTTTAAAGCAAAACAAAAGACGCTGGCAAAACTAGGAGGAACCTGTCATAGTTGTTCTCTGCAGCTACACAAACCACTGCAGAAAAAAAGAAATATTTAGATAAGCAAGAGTACCCAAAAAATTACTGGAATATAATACTGAAACGGTCACGGCACAAACTCAAGAGTTGTGCTTTAACAATTCTCATCCTATAGCACCCAGCTCCTGTATACTTTCTCCAAGTATTCCCTGCAACCTCTCTCTGTCTCCAAAGCAATTCATCTCCAAAACAGACCCCCATAGTCCCCTATTTTTTTTGTGCATCCTCCTCATTTGGCAACCGAGACAGCAACATGCACTGCAGCTGATTCAGAGCTACAGTGAACAAGCTGGTCCAGGGAAGCAAACTGTCTGGATACTGCTGCTCTACCACAGCCATTTATCCATCCCTGGCTTTCACTAAGGTTACTGCTCACCTACCTCAGTTCAGCTACTTCACCTTCAAATTCCATGATCTTTTAATCATTACTATTTTGAAATCTTTTGGATCACTAGGTCTCTGTTATTTTTGGCTGAAAATTGGACAACCTACACAAACACCATAGCACCGACCTATTTTCACAAAAACCTGCTGACACCTTCCACCCTTAAAAGGTTTTTAAAAAGAGAACTGTATAGTGTTACAATACACGTTTCAGTACAGCTCAAATTACCACTTCCTGATTCACTCTTACCCTTTTCATTAACTGGCTTGTGAGGTTCTGTAGTGTATTCACAGTGTATGTCTTGATAAGGTGCATAGCTTTAGAAAGGCATTGTTTAAACTTGTTCAAATATACAGGATAGTCTTTAAAATTTGGCTGAAAGAAATAAAAAAAAACAAAACGGTTTTAAACAGAAACAGTAAGTCAAAAATTTATCAAAACTCCATATACCCTTATAACTAGCTAGAAATGCTAGATTGTACCAAGTAAAAGCAATATTTTATAAGAATTAAAAAGGATATTAAGCATATTCACTAAAAATTTCCTAAGTTTATAAACCATCATATTTGACTTAATGTATTTGGCAAAAAGAAGTTTTTATAGGAAAAACCCCACAAAAATAGTGCAAACACACAGTTTTGAAGATTTAGCTGAAACTAATACAGAATTACTTACATGAGATGAAATATATGCAATACAATCATCAAGCTTAGCCAGCATGGGAATGAATCCTTCACTGTTCACGGACAGCGTAGGGGAATTCAATTTCTTTGGAAAACAAGACAAAGTGTCATTGTATGGAATCCAAACACCTTATTGTTGGCGACAAAGTTCAAAAGATTGGTACGCTTTTATTTTCTAAGATGATTAACAGTAAAATATTACTTACAGTGTTTATGTTTTCCAGCTCATTAAAGTAAGAAAGTTTCTGCTGAATGTTTTCAGCCAGGTCAACAAGTTCTGACTATTAAAAAAAACAATAAATAAAAGAATATCAGCATCCCAGCAGGTAGCTTAAATATATATTTGTATATATCTAGAAATATATGTATAAAATTATTCAACCTCCCTTTCAGCCCTCAGCACACATCACTGTTAAACAGTCCCAGATAACTTGCAACTAATGAAGTACAACAAAAGATGCAGAATACAACAGTGCTCTCTTGCTCTCTCTTACCAGAGAATGACACATTACTCTAAGGAGTGTATTCAAGAAAATATATTCTACAGGTTTGTCAGTACTCCACAGGCACTATTGCATACAAAGAGCAACGGTGCCATCAGTATTAAAGAGAATAGTAGAAATCCTGCATTTTAGGATTGGAGTCTTAAAAAAAGTTCTCCCTTATCCAGTCTTACTAAAAACACACGTTCATTATATCACTGTTGGAGCAGTTCACGAGGGGAAACAAAGTATCTGGGAAATAAGCTCGCAACTTTAAAAGATCTTTCTCCTTGTGACAACCAGCACAAAATACTTCTGTAAGTGATTCTTACATAATACTTCTGTAAATTAATCTCAAGAGAGTTTGCACTTGTCAGGCATCATTTAAAAAAGCTGACCTCAGCTAGCTATCTTTCTTGATTAAAGCATATATTGACACATACTGAACATTCTACTACCGAGCCTGACACCCTAACTACAGGTGAAGCACACCCGAAAAATGAGGTCCAAAGCAAATGGAAAGATTGTAACTACAGCTCACAAGTTTTCTCAGCCAGAGAAAAAGAAACTTTTGTTAAAGATGTTTTTTAAGTTTCTAGTAATCCTCCCATCAAAGATTACCTGCTCTTTCAAAAGCTGTTCACAGGCCTCATGCAGTGTTCCTGTCTTTGTAGACACAAAAAGATACTGTTTTTGCAGTGACTCCAGGTGCTGAAGGGCACTATTCACATCATCCAAGATAGCATCACACTGCTCCTGAAAGCCAGACAAGTAATCCCTCATCTGTCTAGAAAAAGAGAATCAACAGATAACAGAAGTAAAATTTCCCTTTCTGTATTTGCAAATCTAGCTGCCTGCAGGGACACTGCCACCACCTTTCCCTCTCTAGGAATAAAAGATCGCTTGCATCAAGCGAAGAGTGCACAATAAGCAGATGTTTCATGAACCGCAGAAATAACAGAGCTAAAGGGTTTGGAATAGCAAGGCTGCTATTCTTTTTACGTTCCTCATGATCTGATCTTGGGCTTAGTATACGCCTAACCCTCTGCTTTTAAGAAAAGTCACGTGTCCTCAAATGTCAGAGCAAAAGAAGAAGAAACAGCCCAAAGAAAAGCAGAGAAAAAACAGAAGAGGAAATAAAGGAGCATCTCTTTGCAGCCAAGGGCAAGTTTGTAAAGTCTCAAAACACAAGCCAGTTTCAAAAAAAGCCATCAGCAGATTTAGCTAAGCCATTCAGCTGTACTTCAGACTCTCAAGGAGTAAATGTCAAAGTCAGTGGGAAGGGGTTTTTCAGAGCCTGATGGGAAAGTCAGGCAAAAACAGATGAGAATGACAAGCCTCCAAACTGGAGTTGAGCAAAAAGTGTCAAGGAATGCAGGCAATGCAGATACAGGATCACAGCCATAGTCACTGGTGAGCCAAATGGTGAGAGCAGAAATGACTACCAGCCACATCTGCTTACACAGTCTGACCCTCAGAGGATGCCATTCCAATAGCTGCAGCAGTTGAAAAAGCATGGGAAAACTTAGACTGCATTCATGAACAGCCCTGTCTGTAAGCTGAAACTAATTTCCATCTGTGTTAATATACTGGGCAGTTCAGAAGGAAATCTGCGTCCCCTTTAACTACTCTGCCACAAGGGCAATGGCCTTCAGGATGGGAATGAGTCATACTGCCTTGGAAAGCTTCAGCTGCTCCAACACAGTCACCCATTTTCCCTCCAGCGGAATCTTAACACAGACTGACATAAATGGACAAGGTGAAGTCCTTCAAGGTTTGAACTGCTTATAGTGAAAGGAACAGAGGAAGAGAACATACCTATACTTGGCACCGTCATCTTGATCCATCTGAGTTTGCACCTGAGCAAACCAGGAGAAGAACTAGAAGAGATTTTATGGTGTGAACAATATAGATACCACATGCAATCAATTAAAAAAAAAATCCAATCTATGATCTATGAAATGAAGATTACCTTTTGTTAAAAACAGAGCTGTTTCAGAACTCAATTATTAATAAATGAAACAAATTCCTCACTGTAGGTCTCTTCTAACTGAAACATTCTATTCTATGCTTTCACTTAATTAAAATGGGAAAGACTGAATGTCATCTGGTTTTATTTGCACAAGAACAAGGAAGTCACACTAGAAAGTGGGGAGGGGGCAGGACATTCTTCTACATTAAGAGCAACACCACTTTAGTGAAGGGGTGCCTTTCTCTCACATAGGACTCCACTCAAAATGGGAAAAGTATCTGTCACTTAAAAGCTAAGCCTTTAAGAATTTTCCTCCCCACGTTCCCCCTTATGCTTCTGGAAAACAGCCCTAAAATTTAGCAAACCCACCAAAAGCTAAGTGAGAGACACAGAAACTAACATAATTCTCCTAAGATTACGGCATCTTGGAGGTTATTCAGCATCACTTACCTGCTGCGCTGTTTCAATTCTTTCATCCTCCATCCCCAGTGCTGCAAACCCTTTCAAAAGGACATCCTCTGTGGATTCTGGCACCGCAGCCGTAAGCATAACAGGTAGTGACTGGGACGTCAGGCTGCACAAATCCTCAATTGGAAGCTGCTCACAAAATCCCAAAAGCTTTAGTTAGAGAACTCACAGAGAATTAGTACATGCAGCTCAACTACAACACAATCCAAAGCAACAAGATGAGAAAATTACAGGCATCTACTTTTGAAGAAACAAATGCAATGGACATTTATCTATCAATTTGATTATCAAAGAATCAGTACGTCTAGAAAAGATCTCGAAGATCATCAAGTCCAACCATTATACCAACAACTAACCACCTATTCATTCAGAAACACCTAACAATTTTATTTTAAGTTAAAGTCAGAAAACACTGTACAGCATTTTATGTAAGTACATGTTTGTCTAAGAACAGAAACTGAAGGTACATGTATCTGACATTGATAAGCAACATTTTATTTTCCAGTATAACTGGTTCTAACCCAGAGAGATGCACTACAAAAGTACCTGAGAGCATAAGAACTCAGAACTGACACAGAAGCAAAAAAAAAAAAAAAAAAGCAAACCTATTGTCCATGGTACCTGGCAACACCATCACACGGGAATTGTCAGATTTTTTTGCTCAAGGAAAATTCAAGACTTAACACTGCCAGAATTCGTTCAGAAGAAAAGGAATAGCTCTGCTGAATGGGAATTGTTTTTTAGCCACAATTATTTTGTTTAAGTGAGAAAAATATGGGAATAAAAGTAACTTGAGATAAACTGTACTTAATTATGACCAGAGACTATTAATTAGCTTACATGGAAGAAATTCAAGAAGACAAATACTGTTATATGCATTTATTTAATGTAATAGACTCTTTAAATAACATGATGAGCTGGATGTTTTCAATTGCTGAAAACATCAGTAAGGTACAAACAGAAAACACTACTTAAAATACAAATTGGTATCTCTCTAGAAAACTACTTGTTTAGTAAAATAATCACTGCCTGGCAATATTAGTCCAACAAAGAAAGAACAATCAGGATTTCAATTATTTGAGAAATGACAGATTGCTGTACGTTGTTCAACTTGCACACACCTCTCTTCCTTGCCTTCTAAAACAGGCAGGACCCTAGCAGTGGAGCCAGGGTTTCTCTTATGTCTACTACTGAGAAATAGGTAAGTCCATCAGACCCTGATTTCCCAGAACAGCTGAGATGCCACTGTCCCAGTCCACTGAAGAACTCAATGTCTTGGTATCGCCATTGCCCCGACTACCAAATACCATACCTGCCCTATTGCAAAGCTGGTTTGGATCCTCAAGAACATCCTGTGACAGCAGCACATCCTGCTACAATCATTTTGGATGCCTGCCAATGTTTACTTTTTGCGTACAATTACACAAGAAAAGAAACCAGGAAAAATTAAATGAAACAGCTGCATTTCTGGAACGAATTGCTTTACACTCCCCCTTTGCTATTTAGAGCTTTCTGACACTTGCTGAGAGCTAACTTTCTTGATTTTATGGCACTGTATCTTGTGCTACGATTCTGCTCACATCGTAATGATGTATTAAATGTATCAAATACAAAGCCTCTCATGAAAAGTGCAGCTAAGGAATGCAAACATTCCATTCCACTTCCCTTTGTGGACAAGGGAATATTCACAAATAATCACTTTGTCAGAGTTCAGTATTCTACAAATGAGCAGGAGACCACATCCTCTGTGGTGTTGACAAATTATTAAGCTTTTCACTGCTATTCCTGGCTTTACACCCTCGCTGGATCGCCTGCAAGTCGTACCAGGAAGTAACACTGGCGCCAGCAGCTATGCACTGATGAGGATCATACTAAAAGGACCAAAAGAACGTCGCTCCACGACTAAAGCTCTCAATTCCGAGAGGGCAAACTTCGGTGAGCTGCGGGACGCAGCGAGGGCAGGCTCGGGGATGCTCAGGGGAAAGCTGCCACCGCTGCCTACAAACCCTGCGACCCGGGGCGGGCGCTGGGCACGAGGCGCCCCAGGAAGGCGGCAGGAAGGGCGAGCCCTCCCGACTGCAACTGCCGGGACAACCCACAACGCGAAACGCTTCTGAGCCCCCGAGCCCCGGGGAAGCGGGGGCCCCGCAGGCCCCGCCGGCCGGGCCGGGCAGGCCTGGCGACGTGGCACCGCCGCCGCCCCCGCCCTCCCGCCACCACCCCCCGGGCCGGGCGGCGCCGCCGCCTCACCTCGGGCGGCACCGGCAGGTTCTCGGCCGCCGCCTTCAGCTCCAGCACCGAGTCGGTCTGGCGGTCGCTGAGCGGCGCGGTGGGCTGCGGGCGGCGGTCCCACAGGCTGAGGCGGTCCCGCACGTCCCTGCCCGCAGGCGGCGGCTCCGCGGGCGGTGGCTCCAACATGCTGCTGCTGCCGGTGCTGCTGCTGCCGCTGCTGCCGGCGGCGGGGCAAGGAGCGGGGCCAGGCCGGGCCGGGAGCGGGGCGGAACGACGGGAGCGGGGCGGCGCTTCCGGGGGAGGCTCGGCGCGCGTCGCGCCGCGTCGCGCAGCAGCGGCGTCATTCACGGGGGGAAGAAGCGCGTCAGGGAGGGGCGGGCGACCGGCCGGGATGGCGCCCCCTGGCGGCGGGGAGGACCGCGGGGGTGGCTGCGGCGTCACCGCGCTCCCGGGTCGGTCCACAGGATCACAACAAATGTTGGAAAAGACCTCTGAGATCATCGAGTCCAACCTGTGACCGAACACCACCGTGTCAACCAGACCATAGCACTGAATGTCACGTCCAGTCTTCCCTTTAACACCTCCAGGGACGGTGACCCCACCACCTCCCTGGGCAGTCCATTCCAACGTCTGATCACCCCTTCTCTGAGGAAATTCTTCCTAATGCCCAAACTAAATCTTCCCTGGCACAGCTTAAGACTCTGTCATCTTATCCTGTCACCGGGGAGAAGAGACCAACCTCCACCAGGCTACAACCTCCTTTCAGGCAGATGTAGAGAGAACAATGAGGTCTCCCCTGAGCCTCCTCTTCTCCAGGCTAAACATCCCCAGCTCCCTCAGCCGCTCCCCATACAACTCGTGCTCCAGACACTTCACCAGCTCTGTTGACCTTCTCTGAACACACTGCAGAACTTCAATGTCCTTCCTGAATTGAGGGGCCCAGAACTGAACACAGCACTCAAGGCGCAACCTCACCAGTGCTGAGTACAGAGGGACAATCATTTCCTTAGTCCTGCTGGCCACACTATTTCTGATACAGGCCAGGATGCCATTGGTCTTCTTGGCCACCTAGGCACACTGCTGGCTCATGTTCAGCTCACTCAGCACCCACAGGTCCTTTTCTGCTGGGCCACTTTCCAGCCACTCTGTGCCCAGCCTGTAGCACTGCATGGGGTTGTTGTGGCCAACGTGCAGGACCTGGCCCGTGGTCTTGTTGGACCTCCAGGCACAGGCAGCCCTGAAGTGCTCCCAGGCAGGAACCACCATGTCCATGGCTCTACCAGAGATACCCATGGGAAGTCTGGAAGATGGCTTGTTCTCTGCCTTCCCTGAAGCCTTCTTTCCCAAGGCGGCAGAGGTAGAGAACCTACAGGACAACCCTGGAGGTCATGGTGCCTCCCTCCAGGCCACCCTGCTCAGCCACATGGAAATACTGGTGTTAACAGCTGGGTCTGGCTGCTGCAGCTGTACCAGCAATCCAGTTTAACATGACAGCTAAAGGCCTTCTGACAACTCCACTATCAGATTTGCCTTGACTGGTGCCAAACCACTGCCTGACACCAAAGGACACCCCTGTGTTTGCCCATCCCTTCCACGGGCTCCAGCACTTCCCTAGCCCACAGCAAGGAATCATCACACCCTTTTCCACACTAGTGGCTCTCCCTCAAGGGTCAGGACAGCACTGAGGCAGTACAGGGTGGGTAGGTGAAGACCGACATTTTGACAGCGCACATACACATCACCACCCAACTTTATCATTACACAGTAAATCCTAAGGTACATCAGAATTAAAGAGCTTGAAAATAGCTTGTGGTCTTCACTACAGTAGTCACCTTCAGCTGAGATCCTGAACTCCTGTTTCACTGTTTGGGTGCCTTTGGTGCTAAGCAATTAATCTCAGTCCACCTTGTCCAGCTGTCCCATAGATTAACTGATTCAATGCACTCCTACCCTGTCAGTCCAAATTCATATGTTCCTCAGCCCCTCAGAGCTGGTCAATCACACTTGTCCTACCACCCCTGAACTCTAGAAATCCATTTTGGTAAATAAAAAGTGTAATAAAATTATTTTGTTGCTACACAAAACTAAGCTGATTGATCTGTTCCAGATCATGCAGTTTTCATAACAGAGTGGGAAACTGTGTTGCAATTCAACACATGCCAAAGAACAGTGAAAACATATGGTTAATACATGTTGTTCAGCCACTAAGTTACAGGAGCATAAGCTTTTAACTACAGCAGCTTTAGTCCACCTTGGCTAATTAACCAATAGCATCAAACAATTCTATGCCAGCAACTGCTTTCCTCTGTTAATCACCTTGAAGTATTTGAGCCCCAACCCCCTTGCCATTTAAAACGTAGAAACTGAAAGCAGTTCAGAGTCATTACACAATGATTTTAACACTTTTAATAAGCTTAAAAATGTTAAACATACACTTTGCTTATATAGTGTACAAAAATATTTACAAGTCTTTCTATTAAAGCAGAGAAAGTACAGAAATAGTTGTAAGGAAAACCACTGCACATCTGAATACCCATATACATAGAAAACATTGTACTTTAGGAAAGAAAGTGCCTTGTGCATTTAAAAATCCATTTGTGAATTCAAAATTAGTAATTTTAAGTGATTATAATAGTTTTGAAAGCGCAACGAAAATTCTCGAAGTGGAATGCAGGATTCTATGAAAAATGTGTAAAAGATTAACACAGTGCCACAAAAAATCCAAACCTGTGCATCCCTGCTTTGCTACCTTCTATAAACACAGAAGGTTCACCATAGGAGTTGCATCTCACCCTTCCCTTTCCTGGAATCAAACAGCAGCATTTAATAAGAATGTAACTATTTAAAGGCCTTGAAGTTTTGATATGTCCTTAAGCCCAAAGGTAATGTTTTATAAAAGCTGTGGTTGATTTCTGCATAAAGTGTTTCCCTGCATGTAACAGCAACTTGAGCCCTCTTTGGTATACGGAAGTGCTCAGTAGTTTGGGCATCTTTTTAAAGAAGGAAAGCAGATTTATGGAAGATCTACCTTTGGAGAGGATAGTTCTTTTCGCATAGACCCCTACATGACACAGCCTGAACTGCATGGTGCACCTGTCAGATTACAGGTAACAGCCAGTAACTAGTACAAGTAATTCTTCCCAACAAAAGAGGCATGGAAAGTTTCTCTGCAAGATCAGCAGATATTCACAAACTTGTCTGAACTTCATTCCTACTTGCAATTTACATATGAATATCTTGAAGAATCACTTATGCTGAAAATCATCATGATACATTGGAAAACACTTTCCTCAAGCTATGCAAAACAGCCAACTGTAGCAACCACACTTGCAAATGAAGCTGGATTATTCCCAGCAGATTACACAGACATCTAAGGATTTAGAACACAGGAAAGCTCCAAAATGAGAAGCAGATTTTGTACTGCAGTAGGTATTTTGCAGTGCAGTAGGTATTTTGCTGACCTGAAAGCCTGAAAAGGTAGCTTGTGACACTTCCAATTAATTAGAAGCCTTAAGCTTTTACACTCAAATTGTATACACTTCTGAAAGCAGGAAAAGCCCAGCTCCTTGGTACTGCCTATCTTTTAGAAAAATCGTTTTTCTTTTACAGAAATCTTTTTCCTTTCCTTACAGAAATACAAAAGAAAAAAAACCACTGTTCTTTGCCTCTTATAAAAAACTGTGGATGAGTCTCAACAGCATAAAGTTGTATTACAGATCTTCTCATTCAAGAGCACTGAAACAGCTGACAGAGGGTATTCCACCATGTTTGGTTCAGTCTAGAAAATAGTGCACATAGTCCACAAGCCGTTACAGAAGCCAGTTTGCCTTGAAATCACTTCCAGGTTCTTCTCACTCAACAGTCTTGCAGTGACCTCTTTATTTGGCCAGTAGCTCAGACAATTAAGAGCAAATACACAAGACAGCTTGCGCATTGCTCTAAACTCAGACAGTACATTAGCAGAATTCCATATGCAGCTCAGCATGTCAGGCATCCAGTTTCTTCAGCTGTTCATATGTCAGAAAGAACTGGGTCAGCTGATTGAGGAAAACTGTTTCCTGTTCATGCAGTGCAAAATGGTCACCTCACTACTAAAGGACAGCTGTGTCTGTCTGAAACTTTGTTCCCTCCTATGCCATGCTGCAGGTTGGCCATTTTTTTTACCCAACAACGTAGGCAGAACAATGAAACTTGCTTTAAGGCTGGTGTTGCCAATTACTTTCCTATCTCTATTCCACAGGACTGGGGAGGCAGGAGAACACTGCAAAAGCCCTTAGGGTCTTTCCTTACTTAGCTTTGAGGGGCTATGAGAGTTTTGTTCATGGCAAAGAAACATTACTACCAACCCACTTCCCAGGGCTCTGATCAGCCGGCTCTTGAAATAAAACCAAAATTGTGTGAGACTAAGATAAACAAAAAGACTGTATCAGTAATTGCCAACAGTTTCCCCCATTCTGGAAATAGTCCCCATTCCTAACTCATCTGGTCAATTTTATTTAAAACTAGGCTCAAAACTAAGGAAATGGACGGGTATGACGTTGTAAGAACAGAGAATTATTTTGCAAGATCACATTTTAATACTCACTCTGTGTAAAACTGACCAGCAGCAGTTGACTAAAAAAACCTGTCAACTACACAATTTCTTATTCATAAAAAAGGAATATCTGTGCTGACAGGACACTTTCCACACTGAGTATTCTATGAAAAGCAATACTTGCTGTTGTATGGCTAATTTAATAGTCTTGAACACATTTGAAAAGGATACAATGATATTCCAAGGACCAAGTCTTAACCAGTTTGGCCAAAACCCTTTATATAGAGCAAAAAAGCCTTCATTCTTCCATGTCTAGGAAAAAAAAACAAAACAAAACAAACAAACAACAGAATAAGAACATGCTTATGTAATTCTTTATTAGTGAGAAATCTAGACAGCATCTCAGCTAACAGGACTATACCAGAAAAGAGGAGAGCTTAGTCCTGTAACCTTCATTTAATCGTATTGTATGATGGGACAAAGAAAAATGTCACTAGATAAAACCAAGATTAGCAATGCCTGCAGCATTACCTGGCAGGAAAAGTTACAGTCTATGTAATTCAGTACTCAATACAGATTAATCCAAATTGCACTCCTTGACTTCTTCCCACCAAAATAAGAAAAAGCCTTGCAGAGTTCTGCATGAAAGCCTTTAGCTCACATTAGGCATTTCCTTGAAAATTTATTTTTTTTTTACAGACTTCAAAAAATTTCGCTGGACAGTGAGACTTAGACTGTTCAATCAACAGTTGGACACCAATAGCTTGGTGTTCTTCTCCAGGTAAAAGACTGCCATACTCCCACGTCATACCAAATTTAGAGATTTAAGAAACCAAATCAAGTAATCAAGATTAGAGACTGACCTTGCCTCTGGCTGTACTTGGCTTTCCATTATGCAGTAAACAACAGGGAAAAAAACACCATCTGTCCTAGAAGATCTTGTTCTTCAAGAACTGAAAATTATCATTTCCTATCAGCCTGACATAGTACAAAGTTTCATAAGACAGAGCGCTGCTGAGAGCCTTAGTCTCCTCATCCAAGCACCAAAAGGAAGTAAGGGCCCATAGCAGACACTAACTTTCTTCCTGCCTTTCTGTCAAGACAGTAGTTACTTTTCACACCAAGTACATTACTGCCAGTTTAGTCCCTTTGAGAATTATGGCAAAAAGCATACATAAGTTACTAGGATGAATTTCTAGGGAAACAGAAAAATCGAGCTCTACTCCAGAATCATTGATTGATGGCAGTATTTATGTTGATAATAAATTACTTACTTGTAACAAGCAATCCAAAGTGCCCTTGTAGTTCGAGTGTCCCCCATGTTGGCTTCTCTGATTCATCATGCGTGTTCTTACAACATCAACTGGGTTAGATGCAAGGGCTCCAGCCAATCCACAAGCAAAACTTGAGCTAATAGAAGAAAGGTTTAATGAAATTTGATCTACCACATTTAAAGATGCACAAGAATTCCCCTTCCTCAGGACACACGCAGTAGTGATAGCTGTTAAATGCTTTTAAGTAAAAGTTACATCAGCTAATCAATATGAAAAATTACTTTTCATTTAGTATAAAAAGCAGTTTTTTGAAAACCTGCTATGCAGCACTTATAAAGTATGCTTGAAGAGATGTTGTGCCCCTGTGAATAATATCTAACTGGAACTTTGCTAGCAATTCTAACCTCAGTTTGCACAGATTCAGACCACCCACAAAACAAATTTCCGTATTTCAAAAGTAAGTTAAATCCAAATCCTAAAAGAAATTAGCTTCCATGCCACGTGCTGCCATTTGAGATGTTATTATATTAAAAGTTATAAACACATCAGAAGTATATTTACATCTAGACTGATGACAGAAAAATCAAAATACTCATCCCCCATGACAAGAATTAACCAATGATGAACTATACACAGTTACACAAACTTACAGGAAGTGAGTATATACTGTGTCTCCCATAAATCCAGACATAATTATGTGCTTCTTAGTAAGGTCATACACAGGCAGTTCCACTCCAACAACAATAGCAGCTCTCTGTGCTGTCAGTGATACTCCCTGGCAAAAGAAAGGATACAGCTGAAGTTATAAGTCAACCTTTGTGCACTAGCAGAAAAGCCAAGCTCTTATAATACCAAGCGACACCACAAATATGTTAAGAACATTATTAATTCAAATAAGGCTAATTAATACAAATCTTAGATTGTATGTGCTCCAAAACCACAAATTTGAAATAAATTTTTCCCACAAGGAATAGTGATTTCATTTCCTTTATGCTATTTTCTCTCTCTGCTTAATATCTCAATTCTTGCATCCACAGTCAGCTAAAACACCAAAAACTGTGTTCCTTCTCTGCTAACTGAAAAACTGATGAAGTAAAGAACATGAACAGAAAACGGGAGATCAAGAAACTTTGCAGAGAAAAGCACACTAATAGAAAAACATTTCTATTTCCAGCTCTTTCAGAACAATTGTCTACTTTGTGTCTTCAGTTGTTATACAGTCATTTACTGTAGTTGGCAAAAGAGGCAATCTATAAGACTGAATATGAGAATCCCGAGATACGGGGGATGTTCATTAGTACCTCTGCTACAGTGTTCTTCAGTATATGTTTTAAAACAGACAGAACATTCAGGCGTCATGCAAAAAGTTGTTGAACTAGTCCTAGAGCCAGTCACCCTAATTGAAGCCTACATTTGTTTTCCCTTTTCTAAGTGGCAGCTAATCCTTGAACATGACTGGCAGTAACCCTTTATCTAAAAGCACTGGGACGCCAGTAGTGAAGCAGTCACGACAAATGACATACATATTAGCTCCTCCATAATTCAGCTGAGAATGCTGTAGAAATACACTAAATTCAACTGAGCAAGAAAGTGTACCTAAAGTGTAAGATATAGTTAAAAAAAAAACAAAAACAAAAATACTTGCCTTCCATAATCCTCTAGTGCCTTCCTTTTGGTAGATCTGTATGAAGTTCCCCATCATTCCTCCTTGAATCACGCTACCTTGGGCTTGCATTCTGATCTGAGATTCATTTGAAGACAAAATTAAAAGGTAAACACTTTTCAAACATACAACCAAGAAAATAGCTTAATACAGTTTTGTTATTAAGTCACAATTTTAAGTAGTAAAGTCAATTTCTTTTGAATATAAATTTAAGAGCTGTCATTATCATAACCGTAATCTTTCGCCTTAACTACCCAAACGCAGCTGCTAATTTTGAACAAGTATGTGGTAGAATTCTTAGCTGCATTAAGTCGCTTCTATTTCTGTATGGGTACACTTCATTTAGATTAGACTGACAGATGGGTTCTGCAGGATGCCCTTGACAGTGTTCTCACAGGAACATATTGAAATGAAAGGTTAAGATATTAATGTTTCAGCCAGTGAGAACCATGGTCTTTGACCCTACAGATTTCTAAGAAAGCCCTTACAAACCTGCCACAGTAACTTCCAAGTACAAGTTTGGCAACAAGCTACTTGGTAAGTGGACATAATTTTGGGAAATAACTAATTGGAGTCAGACTTGAAATACAAGGTTATTTTTGAAATGCCACTACATAACCACAATAGCATTATGAAGGGTTAAGTTTTTTAGTAGTTTCAGAACAAAGTTTTCTTTACTTTTTTTTTTTTTTTAAGCAGCTATTTAATTCACAAGCCCTAGTTTTGTAAGATAAATACAATCAACCCTTTCAAATAACCAAATCCCATTACTTCACAGATTATTCTGACTTGGAAGGGACCCACAAGGATCATCAAGTCCAACTTCAAAGTGAATGACCCATGCAGGGATCAGACCCATACCCTCAGTGTTATTATCACCATGCTCTGACTAACTGAGCTAAACTGACAGATACTTAAAAGACATGGTCATTTCACCAATTCACTTTAAATGACTGATGCTGGAACACTATTTCCATGGAATATAGGATTGCAAAGCCTCTCTACAGGGTTAAAGGATCATACAGTCCAAGTAGCACTCACTGGAACTCTTCCCTCTGAATTGATCATCATCTACTTTGAGCTCTAGAAACATCCTAGTGTAAAACAGTGTTACCAAGCAGTACAGATGAAATAAGTGGCGTGGCTTCCACACAAACACTACAGCATGAAAGTCAAGAAGAATTATTGTATATTATTCTCTCACAGTTATGTGTATCCAACTACCTCCCCAGCCTTCAGTTTCCTCATGTATACTTCCAAATAATTAGTATGGACAAGAAGGAGGTTCCAAGAACTCAGGATGTTACTGATTTTTCAGAATTTAAAAGATGAGAATAAATAGGCCTACAAAACAAATCCTATATTCATCAAGAGATTCTGCATTTCCTCAATGAGAGAACAAAAACCAAGGACAAACTCTACATAATTACCTTTAGGACATCTGTAGGGTTGGCAATAGATGATGAAATTACTCCAGAAAGAACACCACAGAGAACATTTATCATCAGGGTTTCATCTATTTTGCAAACAGAGAAAAAGAGTTTAGCTGCAGATTTACAAATCTTAAGATGCATCAGGGCAGGATGATGCTTCCCCTCCTTTAACCAGAGAGTGCCAGTTACAGAAGCCTTAAAAACTGCTCTGACAAGTTATCCTTGCTGACTCATTTTGTTGTAACTGGTACAAGGAATGTCTTCTCAGCAGACTTGTTTAAACTGCTTCAGTAAGATACCAAATGGAAACAACCAGCTTCAAACAAATCAGTCCTCAATTAAATGGAAAATAACCACTTGCCTTCTGGACGCTCAACAAACGTTCTTTTTAAGCTCTGGTAAGTCCCTATTTTTATAGTTCCATATGAAGCTTGCCGCAGCATTGCAGGTGCAATCCTGTAAAAACAAAACAGCGATAATGCTTATGCTCAAGATCAAAAAAAACTGATCAGCAGATACTTTCTAGAGCAGGAGATACTGAACACAAGATACCTATCAGAGAAAGACTAGTTCATTTAAATAGACAATTTAAACTCACTATACACAAAACAAGCTTTGGAGCTTTTTTGTTTGTTTGTTTTAAATAAAGCCTGCAAGAACAGGAATGAACTGTGGAAGGATTACTATTAGACCATATGCTTCAGCTTGAGCTGGCAGGCATGTCTGGAATGTAAGCCCCCCACCATCCTACACGTTTTAAAGAAAATATGCTCACCTATATACAAAGGTTAATTCAATTTTTCTTCTGCAAGACGGAACAACCGTAGCAGCACTGTAGAGAATAACTAACTGTATGCTTAGCTATTTTTTTCCAACTAAGTTTTGTTGATGGGTTTTTTAAAAACACAAAATTCTATTGCAAATTGCAAACACTGAAGTGGTCTTAGATTGGTCTTTCAGCTTCCAAATTAAGGCTAACCAAATACCTTCTAATTCTAAAACTGAAACATTCACACACTGTGGGCTTATACTTATCAATAGACTCTTCATAAGCCATTGCTGCCAGCCAGTTAATTTTACCCAGAGTATAAGGCTTTCAGTCCTTCTTCTCTGCATATTCTGACTAATGCATGCACCATTCCACGGTAGCGGATCTCTTTATATTTGGCATCATTAACTTGACCTTGAACTTGGAGACGTGTTTTGGTCAGATCAATGGGGAAAGTACCTTAAAGAAAAATCAGAGAGAAAATTAATTAAGTACTTACCTAACCAAAGACAACAAAGAACGTCATATATGAAACAGTAACCTTTCTCATATACTAAAATATATAAAAATAGTCCCACAGGAAAGAAGTCTCTTAACAAGACTTTCTTTTAAACAAGTGGTTCATGCTATCTCGCCTTGTTTCTCCTAAAAGCTTGTCAGAGGCCTACCCCTACCTACTCCCTGTGTTTACATTCTCCATTCACTGTATTTTCAGGCAACATGGTATTGCCCAGTTGTAAACAGCTACACTGAATAAGATACTACAGTCACAATCAAGTACAGAGTTTGCATGTGCATTCAACCAACACCTTTGAAGAGCACATAACTGAAGGCAATAAATTCCATAGGGCATGCTATACAGATTCTAAAAAAAAAAAAAAAACAACCAACAAACAATAGCAGCAGTACCTATTTCTGTTATTGCTTTCCTACTGCTACGTTCAGTTCATACTCTCCATGCTCCCTTTATGAAAGGGTTCAGAAAGCATATCCTTCCAGAGCTTATCTTTAGGAAAAGGAACACCTACCTCAACATTCAATACTGACCTAAGCACTAACTGGAATCAGGATTACCTACATCTGTTCTAACAAGGTTTACCAGACACACAAAGCTTTTGTGAATTGTTTGTCTTCCTTACAAAGCTTTTGGTATTATTGGTCATGTTCAGTCAAGTCAAATAAGAGAGGTTTTAAACTAAACTTTGCACAAGTTTCAGAAGAGAAAGTAGAAATCCTTCCCTTCCCTGGAAGCATTCAGAGTCAGATTGGACAAGGCTCTGAGCAACTCCATCTAAAGATATTTCTGCTCAGGGCAGGGAAGTTGGACTAGAAGACCTTCCAACCCAAACTACTCTACAATTCTATGAAAACAAAATAGTAGTTTTATGTGTAATTTTATATTGCATCTACTTTACTAGACAGACTTCCCATGAAAGTCAACCACATGCCCAACTATGTTCTGCTAATATGGAAGTCCACATTTCCTTTATTTTCATGTACATGCATTTCAGATATGACCTTATAAGAATGTAGATATTTTAGATTGGTCTTTAGAGTAGGCCTAAAACATCAGATGCACTGTCTCACTATAGCAAGTATTCTGTGTTGCTCACAAACTGAACTTTATTGTTCAAATCTAATCAAATCTAGCTTGTCTACTGTAGCAAAGCAAAAGCTGTATTTACTCATGACCACTGTCTAGGAACAGCTCAAACAAACACCAAATAATAAAATGCAAAGGCAAAATTTGTACAAAAGCAAGACTCACAAGGGATGAGGGCTTACAGACACAAGTGTTCTGACACGGTAACACAGATCAGAGCAAATCTTCAGTCAGCATTACACAAAAAAACTCCTGTGCTCTGGACCACCATATACTACTGTCTAGAAAGCCTCTACTTAAAACAAGCTTGGTTCCACGCTATCTGATTCAAGAAAATAATGTGAGCAGGTAAAGAAAATGCTTACCACATTCTGCAGTGACTGATGCTAAACCTCCATAGATAAAGGGCTTCCAGTTTAGTGTTGGCATTATAGGTTCCTCTTTCTGTGAAATAAGACGATTTTATGCTTCTGTAAGTATATGCTATACATGCTAACACTTCAGAAAATTTTGTGCCTGGTCCACTTAAAATGAGCCTTTCAAACACACTAAGTGTGAAAAACATGCAATACCACTGACAATCAGAAGAAAGTCAGGAATACTGTACAAAGGCATCCGGGTTCGAATCAATGTCTACTATGTATTTGGGCCACCACTCTCCTTACTATGAAAGGTTAAAGCAGTTTGTCTCCCAGGCATGATGGTAAGGAGCACTGCAGTGAATAGCCTCCACGGATTTTTACCAAGCTGAACTAGTTTGACTACATCCTGCAATCGAATGGAACTTTTAACACTGTCATGACAAAGCTTCCTTTAAGAAAGCTTTTGCTTCCATTAAGGCCTATTTCTGCTACCAGTGTTGACAATATTCGTTCTTGTGCACATTACACGAAAATAGAGTAATCAGGTGTATAGGCATTTTTTATGTAAAAAAAGGCTGCTCTGACTTAGAGGTCAGTTAAGTGAATCTGGCAAAGTGACTACAAAGCATAATTAACTATGGCTTATGCTTTGCAAGATGTTAAATTATCTTAGAAAAAAAAAATAGAGGAATTAGTCCAGCCAATACAAGATTGCCTTTCCCAAAACCAAGCAGGTCTGTCCACAGGTTATTTTTCGCCTTTCTCATAATATAAACACTTTCCCATTTTTCTACAATATCCTTTTAAACACTGGACTCTGCAGTTATCTTTTACCAATTAATTTTATGGGAAAATTGTACTTAAAAGTACTTCCCTTGGCACTTACATACCCTGTTATTTTGTTTATTCACCTGTACAGCCCAGATGGAAAATATTACAAATACACAAGTTACTTTTTGTTAACCTTTTGTACAGCTGAACCTTCCTTAGTCACTTCCTCTACAAGTGCCAATAATCCAGCATCCAAACGAAGTTTCAGAAGCATGCCTAAGCAGTTTCTGCAGCCCTGGTTTTCCTTTTATCATCTTTACTTCATGAAGAGTTGCCTGGGTCTTCTGACAGTACAATGAAACCCCAAAGCACACAATTTCAAATACACAACACCAATGTGCACAGAAACCCATCTTACTCTTTAGAACACTGCTGATGTAAAAAATAGATAAACAAGGAAAAGGCAACTAAGGACACCCTCCTATACTGCCAAAAAAAGTGCAGTACAGAGGTCAGGACCACAGGCACAGACTATGCCAGCTTTTCCATTCAAATGGAGTAGAGCCACATGGGTATGACACTATACAGAGGGAAGCCAGTTCTAGCTCCAAGGTCCTCATATTCCTGTTCTGCCATGATTAATGACAGATCATTCAATTAACAGAGACAAAGCCAAACTTGGTTTCCCCACTACCAGCCACACACTGATCTTTGCTTCTGAGAAACTTGTCAAAACTGACAGTTAACTCCCTCCACCCCAACATACTAAAATGAAGTTTCATCTATCACAATACCACACTAATAAAAGTAAAATATATCCTTTTTCTGTTTATTCCGTATTTCACTCTGCCTAGCTAGTGAAGGCTACTCACTTTTTCTATGTAATTCTATGCACTGCCAAATAAAGTTTTCAATTTGTACATATATTTACTAATATTAGTTGAAGCTTCAATATACATGTAGGATACTCTAATGCAAAAATTTTGTAAGGCACTCTTTTTTGACATATGCCAACGTGAAGGTCAAGGTCTGTACCTCTGAAAGTCTACTAGTCTCCTAGTATGGAAAACTAACTATATGAGTCTTTCCACTTTTATCCTACATCCTTCCTTCTAGTTTTCCTTAATTTAGAAAAAAAGTAGGAAGAAGAAATTAAAGCAAAGAGGCAGAGCTGATAACAGAGGAAAAAGAAAAAAAAAAAACACAAAACCCCAAAAAACACACCAGCCAGTAATTTCGTCCCATGGCTCAGCTGTTTCATTTTCCGTTCATTTTCCGAATTCTTGGTTTGCTTCTTACTCAGAATTTCTTCCCTATACCAATAAAAACAATAAGCATCTCTTTAGAAGAATTCCATATCAGGTGCGTGAGTGGCAAACTAGTTAAAAAGGGAAGCCAGCCATCATTAAAGAAAAAAATTGAAGTCTTCAGTTTTACTAGAAAGACGTTGTCCTTATCAAACATATATTGTTGTTCTCTGAACATCAGGGATGACAGAGGGGACACTTGCTGGGTTGAACTAATACAGATATTCATCCACGTGCTTTCTCCAAAAGTCATAAGCAAGTCTGCTTGCTTTTAACCACAGCGTGACCGGAATAGAACCAAAACCCCGGGTTTCATAAAAGAATGCATTGCTTAAATAGCTCGATATTCCCCTGTAGGGGAACAAGCTTGAAAAGTCACATATCGAATTATACATTGGCTAAAAACATCGTCACCGTATTAAGCTGTGTACTCCAGTTTACAGTAGTTTTAGCTACTTAAAATGGATTCGGCTCTAGGGAGGCAACAAGGACCGAAGAAATAACTACACACAAAAGATGGTCTCCCACCCCACCACGACCAGAGGGGCAGCAGCTGCCGCCTCCCTACTCACCAGCGAGGTCTCTCCTCCACCCCCCCGTCCTGCCGTGCCAATCCCCGCAGCTCCCAAACCTTGATCCCTCTCCCAAATCCCGATCCCGCTCCCTGCTTCCGCGGCGGCTTTTGGGGAACGCGGAGCTCCGCCCCGGGGCGGGCTCGCCCCAGAGGCCGAGCTGGCCGGGAGCGGGGATGGTAGGGGAGGATGTAAAGCCGCAGTCGGCTGGAAGGGGACGCCGAGCCTGCCTGTAAATAAACTTGGGAAAAGATTAACCACCCTGACCTTGCAGTCAGAGGTCTCCCCTCGCCGCTGGCCTTGGGAGGCTGCTGGGCTGGCGGGGCAGGGTAGCGTTTTCCACTGGCGTTCCTGCCCTGGGGCGGCTGTGTCAGTCAGGTATTTCAGCGCTCCCGATTAACGAGCAGGTCACTCGCCCCTTAGGGTTTCTCCTCAGCATTAACCACAAGGACATTGATTTTGCCCCTCGGTTTACGGTCGTAAACGCCTGTGCTGCCAGCGACGCCGCAGCTTCCCCGAGCCGGCAAGGAACCTCTAGCTACCTGCTGTGTGGAGGAACAGAAAGGAACAAAGTGGGCTTAAAGAGCTACTTTGCTCTTTAAAATGCCCCTTTGGATGTTTTTGATGGACCAGTTACACAGGTGCTATTATTATTTTTGTTATTATTCAGTTTTGTGCAATTCCAACTATATTTCTTTGCATTACCAATACTGAAATTATGCACTCAGTGCATAAGCTTTACATTGCTTTGTAAATACAAATCCAGTGCCTGTCCAGAAGGAACACAGGGGCTATCCAAAAGGTCTCGGACGCTGTATAGGTGGCAGTGACCAGTTGACGAAGACTGGACAAGAACCAGAACTACTCTGGTTCCGAGCCCAGGACTTCCTAGAAATAGTGGGAATCAGCTTTTTTGCTGCCTCCAAAGGCAGTGTGTTCTGTCAACTCGGTGCTTTCTATTTCGGACTGAAGAGCTGCCAGGAGTGCTTGTAGGACCTACCCCCACGGTGCAGCCCTGCTGCTGCTGTCACTCCACTGCCTTGCAAGTGGACGGCATGCCTTCCCCCCGAAAGGTCAAAACATCCTGTGGTATTGCTCCCTGAGGGGAGCAATAATCAGGCAACTAATCTCAGGGCAAGGCTGCCAGCTGAGAAACTTTATTTAAGCTACTGGCTGGTAGAGAAAGGTGATAATACCTGTTCAGCTCTCAGTAAGAAACTGAATGTGGCCTTGCGTGCAACCCTTAATAAAACATAAAGAATCCAAAATTTGTGTTCCAGTATGCTGTAAGTGCTTCATACAATGAAAATAGTTCTCTATAACCATCCAAGTCCATTACAGACCTCCCAGAAATTTTACATTTTGGTTGTTAAGGCAGCCCAAGAGCTCACGTTCCAATCACAGTGTTGCAAAGTTGTCTTTCCAGATTGGCCTCTCAGAAGGTAGCTATGAACTCCTACCTCAGAACTGGTATCCCTGTTCAAACCTGCTCCTGAAACTCCTAGTAACTATCAAGTACTTTGCAAGTTTTATATCTACAGCAGGTAGGATCTTACATGAGGTAAACTTTGAATGGCTCCTTTCTTTCTTTTTGCATATCATTTGGACTGATTCTAACACTGAGTGATTTTGTGGTTTTGTGCAGTCACTTCAGTTTTCTGACTTCTCAAATTTCTATCTCCTTTAAGAAAGGCCTTAATTCCAGTTTGACCTTAAGTTGTTCCTGGAATTTGGTCAGCTCCTTCCACAGGCAGCTGGGTTTTATTTTTTCTGATGAAAACCAGTTCCTCCTCCCACATTACCGCTTGCACCTGATCACATCTCCTTAAGTACCTGCTAGTTCTCAACAGTGTACTTCTGAATAGAGAGAAATTCAGGTTAACTTTTGTTGCTGCTGCTGACTTTTGCGTGGGTCCTCTTAGTAACGTCTTCTCTTCTATTCTCAACCCAATTCATACTATGAGATACGTAATGCTTTTATCAACAGCCAGTAGACTATTTTTTGGCAAGCTGCCCTGAGCCTGATACCTGCGTCATATCAGTAGTTGACTTTGGTGCTCAGCATCTTTTCACATGCCTCTGAACAATCCGTGTGCTACTGATTACATAGGCTTACAACAGTTTTGTCCAAAAGCCAGTTCTTTCCCAATGGGCTATGTGGAGCTAGGATTTAATTCATTAATTCCCAGACCCCTAACTTTACTGCTCCCGAATTTCCTTACACATTTTTTATGTTTCTTTTTTAAGCAAAAGAGGACCACTCTCAAACAATTCTACCAGAGAGTTCTGCTTTTTATGCACTGATTCCTGTTTCACTGTTTACATTGCTACTTACAATGGAAAATCATTTCTCTTCTGGTCTCTGCAGTGATGAGGACAGTTTTGCCTGGTTTCCTACTGGTTAGTGAAGTGACAGACGGTTGTGGGCCTTGTCCAAACTGCCTTGTCATTTTGTCACTAGTAGTAACCATGAGTTTCTTTCGTCCCCTGGAAACTTTCACAATTATTAGTTACATAATTCACTTGCTTCATTTGTGTCCCACTGGCTGTGTGCTGAAAGCAAGTCTAGGATATGGGAATCAACAGCTCCTTGCCCTGGCACAGCCTTTTCATCTTCAGTGTTTGCACTTTCTGTCTGAGAAAGAGTCCATCATATGCTCAGTCATACAGCAGATGACTTTGTTGGAAAAATAAACACTCAGTGTGCTATTGGCATGTGTAAAAATAAAAAACATTAAATAATCCTTCCACTGTGTTTGTTGGGGCAAAGCATCAGCTGGGGTACCACATCCAGCTGTGTGGTGCATTTCAGGAGGGCTGTAAAGAGGAGGATAAGGTTAGGGATACAAAACACAATCTGCAAGGAAAGATTAAAAGAAATAGACTTGTTTATTTAAAAAAAAAAAAAAAAAGGATAACATAAACTTCAAGACTGAAAGTTATCTATAAAGAGGAAATGAATTACTGTTAAGGAGCTGTTTCTCAGATGTAATTTCAGTCTGGGCGATGCAACCCAAGCGTTGGGATGGACTCCCAAGGATTTTTCCAGCCCATTTTTCTGTAATTATTCAATGACATTTCCTCCTCCTGCTACTGATGTATGTCATATAGGTATACAATGACAACACAAGTTTCTAACTTAGACTCTGCTGTGCAGAATTCAAGGAGAAAGGAAAGTAAAAGCAGGAGCAGCGACAAATGTTATTTTGTAGCCTTTTTTAATTTTTTTAATTTTTTTTATTTTTTTAGAAATCTGATTTGGTCTTTGCCATTAGCAAGAGCCAAAGGTCTTTACGGTATCATTGTTTTGTGGATATATCATGTTATTTGTTTTTAGTGGGTGAAGGGTGAACAAACAGAGGGCAGTTCCGGCCTTTGATGGTGAAGAAACTGAGGGTAGTTCTGTGCTTTAGGTGGACAAGAGAATCATACAGCATAAGGTCCCAGCAAGGCAACTGTTGTAAATGCAAATCTGCAAACCATACAAAATTTTCCGAAAGGGTTGCAATCTTGCAACAGGTCCTGGCACATTGATTTCTCATGTTTTCCGAGACTCCCTACAGAGATAATAATTTCTGTGTACGTCACAGTGTTAGATTTGATGTTATTTGAATGAGGCAAATGAAAAGCTGTTGACGTTTCCCAGGTAGGTAGGCACTAGAGAAGGCTTTTCACTACTATAAAAATACTTTCCCACCTTAACAGGTCATCTGCTGTCCTCTGGATACTTGCTAAATAAAGATCAGTCACAGTTGCTTCACAGAAGTTTTTGTCTGACATGGCACTGTAGCTAAACAAGTAGTAACTAGAAAAAACAATGCCAATTTGAATGCTAGTAGATGCCACACAAAGAAAAGCAAACATTTTTTTATGTCCTACTAAAAACCAGGCAGAATGTGGTATAAGACACAGCCTAACCTTTTCCATAAGGGAGATGATTCAGTGTTGAATGAAGGACAGAGAGGTTGATGTAACACTAAATAACATTTTAGGTATGGTACATTTTCTGCCACTTTAGGTACATACCTTACTTGGCAGTACTCAGTTATCCAGGGGTAGTAAGAAGCATCTGCTGAGGAAGCATATATTTGTGGAAGCATCTGCTGGGGGAAGTACATATTTGCACTTGACTATCCTGTGGAAGAGGAGGTGCAGCTGAAATAGTTCTACAGTAACAGAAATGTTACTTATACAAGACAATGGACAATGGAATGTGATGGCAGGTGACCCCAAGACATGTCCTTCACGGTGCAGGATTTAGGTTGATCAGAAAACAAAACTGCCTATGTAGGAAAATTTCAAACTTGTAGTGCTATTACTTGTTAAAGGAGCCTCATTATTCTCTTTCCTGATTCCCAAGTTTTGATGATTTTCCCATAGCATCTGCAGAATACTTTTCATTAAATCATTACCCAAATAATACAGGTTTTTTTCTGTTTACCACAGTCTGGCTTTGGGTAACCCAGCTTTTGCTATCAGAATTTGAATACCCTTTCCTGTCTTTTAAATTTAGAAATGTAGTTTACAAATTTTTGTTAAATGAAGCATTTTTAAGCAACATCACATTTTTGAAATTAAAAGTTCTGAAAATGCAGGATGCTTTCTGAAGAAGTACTTTCTTGCTTTGCAGGCCTGCTGATCCAAAGTATGACAGCACCAGAACTAACATTGTGTTTGGCCAAGATGAGCTGATTACTGTTAACCTTGAGCAACAGGGGTTATTCTGCACAGCAGGGGAAAACAACTGTAGGATTTTGTCCTTAAGGTAGTCATCTGTCATGAAAAACACATCTTGAACAAGTCACTCAGGATCTTTAGTTTGCAGTAGGATTCCTTGCTGATGCTGCAAAGCAGCAGTCACAGGTAGGAACTCCCATCTCCACTGACTCCCAGTAACAAAGTCTGGCAGAGTGGGAAAACTGTTCTCTTTCAGGGGCTGAAGAGGTGCAGACTGCAGGGATAGAGACCCTGGGCTTCTGGGAAACATGGCAGCTGACATGTTCAAACACCTCCCTCCATTTTCCACAGTCATCCATCCCTACAGAGGATTCAGTGAATGCCAGCTTCTGGAGTCACTCATGCCTTGGGTGGCTGCACCAGCGAGCACGGCAGTGTGGCCTCATAGTAGTAACAAGGAAATTCTGCAAAATAGTACCACTGATGTAGCAGCTCATTGCCAGAAAGGAGGCCACTTCCTTCACTATCCACATTCCCCTTCTATTCCCAGACACAGTTCTGGCCCTTTGCTCAGGCCTGTGATATCTTTTATCTGAGTCATGAAATCACTGAGTTTATAGAATGCACCCATCAAAACCCAAGCTTCTGCCAGCTGATGGAGCTGAATTGGCTTCACACTGGCCTCAGCACCAATGTAACAGAAGCAGCAGGAGTGCATGTCTTGCAGTGTTTTCAGCCTGTTTGGAAGCATCAAAATATTAGGATGTCCCAACATCTCAGAGGACTTAGCTACAAGTACCTGGCACAGCAAAAAATGTTTGAGGGGTTGCAGTATTCATCCTGCCTCTAACACCCCATCCTAAGACCTTGAGCCTCGTGTGTGGTTTGCAAGAGGTGGCATTAATCCCTGGACTTTGCTAACAAGTTTTTCTAACCTTCTTCAAGGTCAGAGAACAGAGACAAGGCATAGCCACCCTGCAGCCTGCAGGAGCCTGGCTGCCAGCTGGACCATGTGTAAAACCTCATCCAAGGATTTTGGATGGACTCCTACAGTACAGCTAAAAATGCAGAGTCTAATTCATGCCGCAGATGGGTTGGCCTTGTTTCAGATCTAAGGCCATGGGGAATCCAGTCCTGTTGAATCAAAGAACCAGCCTACAAATTTTCTTGCTTTTCATTTCAAATGCAAAGTCAGGAAGAAGACAGGGAGAAGAGAGACAAAAAAGCACTTAAGAGTAACAGACATGAACAAGAGGAGATAGTGAAAATGAAGACCGAGACAAGAGACATGAGGAGAACAGGCATATATAAACGCTTTTACTGGTGCTAGACTGCCTGAAATGATGAGAGGGTTTTTTTTGTAAGTGAAAAGAATAAATGATCTTTTGAAAACAGATGGTCCACCAGTTCTGTAATAGTTGCCATGAGGATTAAGACATTTAGGTAGCTTGTTCCAAAGGAAAGCACTACTGGTGAAAGCTACTTCTGACACTTTCAGCTGTCTGAGAACCTAAATGTTCCAAGGAAAGTGACTGAAGGTTGAGTTGAGTTTCCTGGAAGATGTCTTGAGGGATCTTGGAAGGTCACAGCACTATGCAGTCACATCCCAGGAGATGCAGTATGGCCATCCTTCCAGGTTGCTTAGAAAGCAGGGCTTTGCAGTAGATTATATACTTCCCCCTGGATGGAATTAAACTTTGTGTGTTTGTAATATCCGTAAATTGTATGGGAAACTAGGCCAGCTCTTGTAGTTCTGAGACATCCTGGATTTTATGTGATTCCAAAAGACATACATCCATTGCTTTTATTATTTTTATATATTTTATATTTTTATACAGTCCCTTCCTGAAAGTCTTCTATAATGGAGGTAACTGTAGGTGTATGAAAATGAAGCTCCAAAAGTTTTTTCCAAATGTTATTTCAGTAATATGCAAATGACAGCACTTTTTTCTGATGTTGATTGTCACTGCAGACTCCATTGTAACACTGAGTTTTAGAGATTACAAGCAGGTTGCTCTGTATTTCTAAAACCTTGGAGAACAGAAGCAGTTCCAAAAGTAGGGGAACCCTGGACAATGGCTTTTGATCAGTAAGTGTACAGCATCTGAAAGGAATGGAAGAGGTGAAAGAGTGTGCAATGAAGTGTGCAATTTAGATGATCTTACTCACTCCATACTATCCAGGACATCGTAGAGTCATTTAAATGGTGAGGTTAAAGACTAGGTGGGGAAAAATCACAGTGGTGTGCGGACTCCTTCAGCTCCACCTGGTTATCTGAACAGAGCTCATTCAATTAGCTCAGCAAGTCTCTAATCAGCAAAAGAGATCTTCGTTTAAGCACTGCCTACGTCACCACTGCAGAAGGAATTAGCTCCCAAACCGAGCTCATCTGACCATGTTACCACATTGGAATATGTCAGTCTTTTCAGTCTAAATGTTAACACACCTAACTTCGAGGGTTTCAAATATCACATTAGTTGTGTCTGAAAAGCTCTCTAAACTTAGCCAGACACTGGCTTCTGGATACTAGCCCAGAAATGGTTCTAAGAATTTACTTGAGCTCTACACTGTGCTGTAATCCCCTACCGACTGCGATAGGAGACAGAGCCGCAGAAGCACTGACACCTTCAAAACTTCCTTTACATGTTAGAGGGGGACAGCATTAAGAATGGAATACATGGCATCCTGTCACAAGTGCAGCACTTCTTATAGCAGGAAAATCAGAATCAGGATTCTTACAATGAAAGCTTTTCTGCCTGTGACACAATTTTTTGTTTTGCATTAGAAAAAGTGAGCAACATTTGTGCATTGTCATAAATGGCATTCTTGTTCAAAATCAGTTTACCCAGAAAGCTCAGATTTTTATTTTTGTCTTATTAATTCTTGTAAATCCACTGCAAAATAGTTCTCTGGAAAACAATTGTTCAGACAGGCCACAACAGTTTTCCTCCTATACAGCGGTCTCTCAGCAATTTCAGCAACCCTAGAGTGCATTTGCCAGGTTCAGAGATATTTGCCATCTGCTTACAAGTGGCAATGGCATCAGGCCCTAGAGCTTCTCACTGACATTCAGTTCTTTCTCCTTCATTTTCCCTGTTTTGTTTACTTCAAGTGCACTGAAAGAACTGGCCATGTAAATGTTAATGAATTACAGGCTCATTACATGGACCTAGGTTTGCCTCCAAGTTTTAGCTGACCTCTTTTAAAAACCTTGTGAGCAACGTACTATGAAAATTCTTGAAAAGCCGGAAGTTTGTTTCTCGAGAGTGGTGGCGGGAGGCTGATTGTTGTTTTGTAGTGTTCTCATGCCATAACTTTTGGTAGCAAAATGGGGAAAAAAGTCTTGAATGAAAATCAAGAGCAAAATATTCATGACTGCTCATGACTAAACTGAAGGCCTGGCCTTCAAACATTGGGTTAGACACAGTAATGTGCACTAGCACTTAAGGTGTTGCTGCAAAAGGTGCAGCTGGATTTAAAAACCAGATGATCCTTTTTACTGTACACCTAAAGACATGCCATGACACTGACATTAGGTATTGCACTGTAAATAAAGAGGTGTGTGTTCCAACACTGCTCTGAGCTCATAGAGGCTTTGTTCCACTGTTTCAAGTTGACTGTGGCTGTTGCAGTGAGGAGTCAGTGGCACTCTGAATTTTTGATGACTCAGCTTGGCTGGTTTTATTTGTACTAATGCACTGGTCCACCTTGGCTCCAGTATGTGTCAATCTTAAAATCTTCTGAAGTGTACACTTAAATGTTTTCCGTCATGGAGTGCCATGTACACAGATATAGATACTCTCCACCTCACTCCCAACTTTACTTCATACTTGAAGAAGCACTTGCAAACATGAACTTTAAAAAGTACAGCCAAAAGGGCACTCAGGAGCTCTGTGGGACAGATAAAAAAATTATAATAAATATCCTCTGACAAAACTGCATCTTAGTTCTTTCTGTTTTGAGCCCATATTTGAATGTCTGAACTTTCCCTCAAGTGGCATATAACAGAGCAAGTTCATGCCAGGTTCCAAAACCAGCTCCAAGAGACTTCTCTGGACCATAGTCAGGAACCAGTGCAGGCAGTGTGACCTTACCGTGGGGTGAGTCTGCACCCAAGTATTAAAAAATAAGTCTTTTGCTTTCTGCCTTGTGCTTCTGTAACTGCATTAATGGATTCATGTCTGAGTTCCTGCAAGCAATATGAAGAGAAAAAAATACAGCACTTGTAAAATAAATGTGGGATCACAAGAATACTAGGGAGAGTAGTGCAAACTAAAGCTGTTTATGTATTTGTACAGAATGCATAAGTCCTGTAGCAAATTTCTCATCACTTTTGGTAATATAGTACTGTATTTTATATCTACTGTAAATTAATCACAAATATTTGTTAACATAAACCTTGTCTACAGAATACTAACTTAATACATTCAAGACATGCAACATGTTAATTAATAACAGTGGTAATAATGATGATGCATCAGCTAAAATATTATGCCAACTCTGTTCGTACACAGTAATAATTCAGACTGTTCTTTTTCTTAGTTTAAAAATGCTCAAATGCACTTCCTTGTAGAGCAAGCATTGAAAAATAAAGGGAAAATCATAAAAGAATTTTCTTAAAGTTTTGCACATCTTCATTGTTTGGTTTCATTTCCTCTTACTATGCATATTAACATAGTGTATAGTAAGACAAACAGAAGGATTTGTGTTTGAACTTAGTAAAAATAAAGTCATGGTGTCCCTTGCCGAGCATGAAAAATAAAACACTGCATTGAAATCAGAGCTCTTGTCTTGCAAACTATGGGAATAAAAATAAAAATAACAACTACAGTCATCTTAATATTACTCCTGACTCACACACCAGAAAACCTGAACACACGTATTCAACTGTCTTGAGCTCTCAGATGTCTACTGGACATTTGCATTAAAAGACTAAAGTACTTTCTCCATGAGGTAAATATGCACGTCCAGGTATGCAGTACACATAGTCTGTAGCTCTCATATTTTTCATATAAAAATTATCTATTAGATAACAGTAGTTAACATTGTATGCATATTTATGTAATTTTTATTCTTTGAGACAGACATAAGAATGATTACATATTGTTGAAATATTGTGGGGATAACACAAGTCTGTCTTTCTCCTCTTTGTGCCTTCCAGTAAATTCACAGCTATTTCTAGTTGCAGTTTTTAAGCTAGTAGGTCTTTCATATTTATGATATAAAAGTGCAAATAAAGTACTTCAAAATTCTGAATACGACTGAAATTGCACTGATAATGAAAAAAGGCTGTAGCAGTGCCTGCTGCTGTTCACATCTATGCAGCTGGGCTTGAGCTGTGGGGTGCAATGCTTTGTAATAGCCTTCTTCCTCGAGGCTTTAAAAAGATCTCATCTCATAGACTGCACTTCTGAGCTGTTAGCAGTGGCTCTTCAGAGTATTTCTGAGTGGTCTGTTACTGCCCACAAGTACACATCATGAATAAAGGGACTAAAACCAAAAGATGGAAACCCAAACTGAATGCCAAGAGCAAGACCTAAGCATCACAGGAAGCTTCTACTTCTGCTGAGAATCAGAAAATTACTTTGATTCCTAAATGTAGATGTACAGGTTTAGCCTTGAACACCCTAGAAAGCAGAGTGGCTCCAGCAGGGCTGGGACTTGGGACCTCCCGATTGTCAGTCCAAAACCCAGCCCTTTTTCATTGTTCTCTGTCAAGGTTAACGTTTTGTAACTTGGGCCGAATGCCACACTGTGAAAACAAACCTTTTAGCTCTTCAAAGACCAAACTGCTGCATCAGCACCACTGAAATACTATTATCATGGCAAGATCTCAGGTTCTCACTATCCATCTTGAATATCCATGATCTCCCTACCTATGGAAATAACATAATAATTTGTCAGAATCCTTGTGAGAATATTCTTTGATTCTCTGATTCTGAAACTGCATTACATCAGAAGAGAAGCTATGAATGAACAAACATATTTGGTCAATATATCTTCCAATCGTCATGGTTGTTTTCGGGAATGGAGAATATAATGAGAAATCAAGGATATTATGAAAAGGAATTTTCCTGTCCTTTAATTAAAATTCAACAGTCAGAAGACCCAGCCTTTGTGTTTGCACTTTCCATGTGAAATGCTTTTAAAAAAAAGAAGAATTGTAAGTAAAAATCACTGCCCTGAGCCTCTATCTGCCTAGGTCAAACTGCAGGTACTACGGACATACAAGTGGTCATGTTGTTCCTCTGGCAAAGCTGACCCTCAGGGAAGCAGCTTATAAGTCAGGACTGCATGCAGAAACTGAAATGGTGCCTTTTGTGTTCAGCAGCAGCAGCAGAACTGTTCAATGAACTAATGGAGAAATTGCTATTTTTCTGTCTGTGTTTCTTATATGAAGCATGTGAGTGTGGGCCTTGGATAAAAGCCAAGTCTTTAAATAGCACTGGACACCAGCAGAAATCCAAAGCAGATAATAAACTTACATTAATGGAAAGAAAGAAAAACTGTTCCCACTTCCATGTCATTGCTCTTAAGTGTCTGGCTGGAGCTCAGACCTTTGCCTTGCCTCAGAGGAGTTTGAAAGCAGAAGCCAATTTCTGTCCTGCTATTTAGGGGCCAACCACAGCTCTGGGCAGCACCAGCACACCATACCCCGCATGCTCTCACCATGTGTCTGCAACACCCACTGTACCCAAAAGCAGCTTCTCAGCTTCTCTCTTGGATGTTCAGCACAAACCCATTCGTGAATAGTGAAGAAATGCTCTAAAAAGACAAGCAGAGTAATTTACATATATTTGCTGTTCAGCATAGTGCATCTGTTGCATGGTTTCCATATTCATGCTGTTCTCAGTGGAGAATCATTTGCTTTGTGCTGTAAGAGCATACACCCCCGCACCTCCCTCTTTTCCCTGTGTTCACTTGCTCCTGTATGTATTAATTATTTCAGTGGGATTTCTTCCTGGTTCCGTATCCCCATAGAGTAGTAATGATTTGTTCTATCAGGCCTCTCAGTGGGTGGATAAACATTACTAGCCTGATCTCATGCATGGAGAATATGAGACTGGAGGGTTACATACGGACTGCCATCACAGAGAAGAGTGGCTGTAAACACCAGTTCTGACACACAGAATTCCTCTCTTGCCTCACAGGTGCATATTGTGCTTCCACTCACGCTGCTGAGTTTCTCAAAAATGAAGGACAGCATGACCTTTTAGGAGAAACAACAGAAGCAAATGGCCACAGAGGTTTTTATTTTCAAAAGAAAAGTATGTATGCTTAACTTTGGATGTGCATATATGTCTTTTCTTTCTCCTGATACACTTTGTGTGCTTGTACACATGTAATTGTTTGTGGGTTGAGGTGTCCACGTATGGCACAATGTCCCAGATGGGAAATTTGCTGTGATTTAATGCCCAAGGAGCCACAGCTGAAGGAACACAGGACTAGACCATATTGCAGAAGAACTCAAAAATTTTAAGACAGAAGGAGGGGGCCTGTGGCTGCCCAGAAGACTGCAGAGCACGGACGTGATTTCTTGGCACAGCTGAAACAAAGCAGCCTGTCCTCACAGCACCTCTGTAATCCTTTGCTTACTCAGGGACATCAGACACCTCCTTGGCTGGGCATTTGAGCACAGTCATTAAACACTAAGGAAGCTGATGGCAGCTAAAGGACCTGACACATGTGAGAAGGGTTTTACTTGCTCTTTCAAATGTCAAAACCAGGTCAGAACTATAAGGCAACAAAATTAGACCAGGAGAAATCCTCAGGGCAGCAGCTAATGTACTTGGCATGGCTGGGCGCTGATGAGGCAGAATGGGCAGTGGTCCTGACTCACCTCAGCACGGTCCCACAGTTCGCCAAAGGTTATTTCAGGCCAGAGAAACAGCCAGACATGATTCCCTTGCCTCCTTATGATTTCCTTGCTCCCTCATCCTTTCTAGAAATGTCCTTCCCTGAAGGCTGCACATGATTGACAAGTTAATAAATGGGATTCAAGTATACAGGAGATCATTTCCAAATCCCTCCCTGCAAAACCTACAAAGGAAGATAACATCTCAGTGCTAAATTTCCTGACCTCCAGCAGTCCTTGGCTGAAGGGTTTCTTCGTGAGCCAGGAGTATTTAATGTCCATTTCTGCATTTTTTCCTAATTGCTTTTGCAATATTTGAAAATTTTGGCATCCACAGCATCCTCCAGCAATAAGCTCCACAGTATAACTATACACAGGGTGTTAAAAGTAGCCTTTTTTTACTCTTCTGAACCTGTCACCTCATCATTTTATTGATGTTCCCATAGTTCCTGTACGCTGAGAGGCAGGGAATAATTGATCTCTTTTAACTTTCTCAGTGCTGCTGTTGATTTCAAAGACTGCCATCAAACCTACCACCCTAAATATCTCTTTTTAAAGTTGATGTGTCCTATTCCAGATTAATATTTTGCTCCTTGCCTCTCTTCTTGGTACCAGTCCCACTTTTATCATACCTTTTTGACACGGAGAGGCTGGGCCTGCACATGGCATTGGACATTTAAGCATACAGCAGTTATATACAAAAAAAATATATATATGCATGTATATATTTACTGAGTGTGCGTGTCTGTGTGTATACAGACATATATTTGGCAGGGATGTTTTGGGGTTTATTTTCTATTTCTTTCTTAAAATTTCATTAACACTTTAGTTTTCTGAGCAGCACTGAGAACAGCTCTTATGTTTTCGCAGAAGTATCTATTATCACTTCAGGCAACTCTGCTGTGAATTGTATTCATTAGCTAAATGACTATTTATGAGTAAAGCTCCTTTAGAAATACAGGAGATGGGTTGGTTCTTCCATTTTTCCTCTCTCCCTAACAGTATCACACAGCTATGCAGATAGACTTCCATGTTCCCACTGGCACAATGGAGGAACCAAACACTGAGGAACACACTGGTTCATCCTGTGTGAAAGTAGTGACAAATAATACAGTTGGGTTTTTTTTAAATAAATATGGAAACCGTGTAGCCAAGTGTCCGTGTAGAATGAGGCATACTGAGCTTTATAAGGATCTGAGCATCAAACAGACTTCTAAATCCACATTAATGCAGGTTATGATCCGTCCTATATTTACAACACTCTCAGGAGAATTGCAGAAAATCACAGAATATTCTGAGTTGGAAGGGACCCACAAGGATTATTGAGTCCAACTCTTAAGTAAATGGCCCATACAGGGATCAAACCCAGGACCTCAGTGTTATTAGCACCAGGCTCTCACCAGCTGAGCTAACAGGAGGGCCCAGGCCCCTATTCAGTAAATGTTTGTTCTGCAGAGAAGGATGGAGATCTCCAGTATCAGGAAAACTGAAAAACAAGGTAGGCAAACATCTGCCCAGAGAACTACATTTCTAACTAACCCTCTGATGAAAGAAGACTGGCTTATTGAACTCTCAAGGTCCTTTCCTACCCTTATCTTGAAGTGCTTCAGATTATCAGCCATCTCACAGATAGATAAACAGATTGGCCCCTCTTTCCTCAAAGCATGTTTGTGGGGACAATTTGCACACAGCTTCTTCTACCATTCTTCCATTTCATAATGGGTCTTACAGCACTAATCTATCTTCCTAAAACAATAGAAACCAGAGCAATTCAAAATCACTCAGAAAATGGGAGATAATTCCTAATCCTCCAATATATCCTTTGTTGATCAGGTCCCTTTTTGATTTTTACAGAAGGGAGAAATATAGTGGACACAAAATGCTTATCAGAAAATAATAAATAACAAATCTGTCTTGGGATCTTTGAAAACGACAGCAGTTTTGTATTTGAATCTGACAAGTGTTATGACCTCAAGTTACTGGATTTCCATTTAAGAAGCTGTTTTCCAAAATGCCATTTTTTAGTCCTGTTGCCTGCTTTCCCCTACAGTATTTTAGAGTGATGCTTTGCACAACTGAGACACCAAAAGGTTCATCTACTCATTTCCTTATAATGGGTCTCAAATCCTGCCATTCTCCTGGAGCATCTTCAGCAAAGTTTGCTTTCTAAATATAACTCTGTTTCTTATTTATTACCTGCTGGTAGTGTCAGAATTTTAGGGATAATACCATTAACATTCTGTGTGCTCTGATGACTATTTTTCTGTTGACAAGACCAAGAGCTCACACCATATAACAATGACCTAAAGAGCCCACAGTGATGAGTCAAAATGGCAGAAATCAATTTTGGGCTTTAAAACATTTCTGAGGCAAATGACATTTTGAAAATGGCACCTGAGTTTAGCACAGCACGATTAGCCTCTCTAATGGTTAAAAACTCAGAGACCCCAGCTCATCACGTGTGGACGCTAATTATCTGGAGAGAATGGTATCTGTGTGCAGCACCCAGCTGGCCAGGAGCCCAGAGGGGCCCAGTTACAGGGCCCAAGATTGAATTTCACTTGCACTGGTCCTGGGGCATTTCAGGTGACATGGGAACGACACCCTCAGCAGTGGAAAAAGCTCTGGCCTCCTACCAAGGTGAGCAGAGCCCTGCCTGCCATCCAATGGCTCCTGTCCTGCCATCTAGTGGGGTGTCTCCATATATCACAGGCACGCGAAAGGTCTTACATCAGGCGTGAAAACACAGAGACCTACTGGCAGGAAGTCTTCTTTGAGTCTTCTCAATGGAGATCTCTCAGTTAACTGAGGATACAGTTCAGCTCAACGTCTTCAGGGTGGAAAACTAGGCAGAGGCATTGGCCTTAGAAGAAAAAGGTGGTTAACTTTGGAGTGGTGCCTGCAGACAGAAGTTGTAACCTGGGCTCATGTAGCAGTAAAACCAGCTGTGATGTGGAATGGAGCCATGAGCTGCCTCGCTGGGCCCCTCTTCTCCCATGGCTCAGCTGCTGTGTTTGTGCTCCGGCCTGTCCCTCACTCCCTGCTGGTGCTGTGCTGTGCTGCAGCCAGGCTGTGTCTGACCCGTGCCTTGCTCATCCCAGCCCTGGCTTCACTTCAGATCCTGGTCCCACACTGCTGGCCTGGCTGGGGCACCATGGGGTGAGCCCTTGTTGGGGAGGACACTTCCCCTGCCCGCCTCGTCACCACCCACACTCCCAGCTCCCCTTCCCTTTTGTAGCAGGCCCAGCTACTCCATGGGAAGTCAGCTTGAGCTCACTTTACAAAGGGATCTAGTGGTGAGCTGTCTCTGCTGTGGGTTAAATAGGATAAATTCCACTCCTATTCTTTGCAAAACAATTGAACTGGGCAGGCATGCACTGATTTTTTTTTTTCTGTGGATGAATGCATAAATTTTCCACTCTGGTGTAAGAGCAGATCTCTCTGCAGAGAGAGAGTCAGGCTTAATGCTCACAGATTAAGCAAAGTCTCAGCCAGCACAACTAGTTAAATCCCTGCTCACCTTTCCCTGAGGTTTGGCATGGAGGTAGCCCCTTCTGCAGCATACCTCTAATCTGAGTCAAAGGACTGTACCACATGGAGTTTAAATAGGACTATCGTAGGGACTCACTAGGAATAAAGCTCTGGGCACTGTAGAACCTGAATGCTTCTCCATCTGAGCACATGTGATTTCTAAGCAGACCCATCTTGCCATGCACCACAACAAACACATTCCTCTCTCATAACGTCCCTTTTCCAAACCCTCTTGTTCATTCTGAATAGGGATATGAGGATATTATTTTTATCCCAATTGTGTAACCAGTCTAAATAGGTGTAAATGACAGCACATAGTTCACCCAAAAATCACGGGGTGATGAATAGGGCTAGAAAGGAACTAGAGGCAGCCTGTCCCTCTACTGTGGGGCAGAATCAACTGTTATCTGTGTCATTAATGATGCATTTAACATGCTTTCTGATCTCACATGAGCAGGTTTCTAGACTATTCTCAAAAACCTGCAGGGACAGACACTCATAGAATATGTTGAGTTGGAAGGGACCCACAAGGATCATCGAGTCCAACTCTAGAAGTAGATAGACAGCCTATTCCTTGCTTCTCTATTGGCTGTACTGGAAAGCATTTACAATGCCTAATCTAAATCTCCCTCACAGCAAAAAAACCTAACTCATATTCCTTCTACTCACTCCCTGTACTCTTCTGAACCCTTGTTCATCAGTCTATACCTTTTAAAAAATGTGTTGTTAAAGCTTAAGTCAGTGCTCTAGGAGATGCTAGCACCACCAAGCAGAGCTCAGCTTCTCACCTCTATACAACAGAAGAGGCTTCTTACACATCATCACTCATTTACTCCAGTATGGTGTGGGTTTTTCTCTAAACAGGTATAAGGGACATTAGGAAATTTTTTTTCACCAAAAGGGTAGTCAAGCATCAGAACAGGCTGCCCAGAGAAGTGTTTGAGTCACTATCCTTAGATGTATTTAAAAGACATGTACATGTGGCATTCAGGGACATGCTTTAGTGGTAGACTTGGCAGTACTGGGTATAAAGTTGAACTCGATGATCTTAGTGGCCTTTTTCAGCTTAAATGTCTCTATGCTTCTATGGTTCTGGTTCAGCTTTGGTTCCACCAGTATCCCAGATCGTTTCTGCAGAACTGCTGCCCAGTTCTCTGTCCTGTCTGTAGCTGATCATTTCTGCTCTGCACTCCAGAGCATGATGTCAGGGCATCTGTTCGGAGCACATCATCATCATCATCATCATCTCAGTATCCCCTGGCAGTTGCCAGTAGCAGAAGCCTACAGCAGAGCAAAGGACCAGGGCCAGGACAAGGCAGCACTTCCCCCATGCACTCTCTCAGTTCCTCATAGTGTATGGCTCAGAGCTTGCTTGAATGTTGTGTTGCATCTGTGTATTTAAAAAGCTTTGATATATTTTCCTTTAGTAAACCTGTTTGACTGCTCATTGACCTATTGGCCTTGTCCAAGTACTTTCTAACAATTCAGGCCTTTCGTCCAGCGTGTCAAGATCAATTTTAATTCTAATCTTAATCTTCACTACACTTGAGGTCCTTCCCAACCTAATGTTATCTGCAACTTTAAGGAATGCACCCTCTATTCCATCAATCAACACATTAGTGAGATACTGATAGGTAGCAGACCCAAGGAGCATGTGCAGGCCTTTCTCCACAGCTCTTTGACTCACGTGGATGTTTATAAGGTTACTAAGTCTAAAATTGTAGGTGAGCAGCACCTTGCTCCAAAGTACTATCTTGGCAATTGCAGTCCTGCTTTTCCTGAAAATGCAGTAGTTGCAGTGCCAGCTGACATCCTCACACATCCCCAGGGCAGAGTTTAGGTGAACTGACCTGGTGCATGTAATGTCACAGATAAAAGGGGTTTGTGGCTGCACAGTGACCTCTGTGTCCGTTCGAAGAAGTGCAGCAGCCATCAAGCGAAACAGAGCTGTGGGGTGTACAGCCAAGGAAGATGCCAAGGATTTTCAGGGACTCAGCTGCAACAAGAGGAATTGTAAATATTGAAAAAGGGTAAGAATACTTGCATTTGTTCTGAGTGCAAGAGGGTTTGTTGCTGAACTGAAGACCTTTCTTATATTCTAAAAAGTGATGCCTTTGTTTGGGGTATCTTCATCTATCTAGTCCAGTCTAACATAGTCGGTTATTTGTGAATAGATCACACCAGATAAGTTACACTGATGATCAAAGCTCAACTCTTTCAAATACTAATCTTGGCATCTGGGCTTCTGGCTTTGTACACTGCCAGCGTAGATCTAAAGTATGAATTTTGGCTCGAGATCCAGAACGGTCCAAGGATTGCCAACTGAAAGGCTGGATATATTGCATAACCTAAATTCACCTGAAAGAATCGGACTGATGGCATTGTTTTTGGAGTTCAATTCCCAATTAATAAGAAAGTTTAACACCTAGTGATCAAACTTTATTGTCCTGAAATGCACTGGGGAAAGAACTTGATCAAAACCAGTTAAAGCAACAGTTTCCACCTGTGTAGATGGAACGAGGGGATACAAAGTTACAGCTCCTGTTTCAATCCTAAATTCCAGCCAGGTTTGTGAAGACACAAGCTGATCATAGGCATATCATACATCCTCTCTCCTAATGCCGGGAGCTGCACTGGGGAAGGGGACACTGGGCACAGACTGTCCTGACAGCCTCTCTGCAGTGCCAGGGTCAGTCATTTAGTCTTCAATTTTCCGGTTTCTCTCTACCAGGATATATTCTTAGGACCCACTCCCATTCACCCAGCAAATGATGTAAAATATCACCACTACTGTGTGACTTTCACAGCCTTTTACAAGGGTTAGAAGAATACACTGGTGCCATCCCAGCGTCACCTCTCTTCCTCCAGCCTCACTTCTCATTTATTTCCACTGGTTGCATTTTGCAGGAGACTTAGCTGCAGGCAGGATCTCCTCCCTTTTCTTGCAGTTTGATGGGAGTTGCCACAGTGGGCTGAAAATGTACTGTTTACTTAGGGAAAGAATGGCATAGTGTCAGCTGTCATCTGGAATTTTAATCCAAGACACAATTAGTTGAGCAGTCATATCCAGATGCTAATATTTCTTGAAAATAACACTGCAATAATTCACAACTAGCTGAGGTGTGGCTTCCATGAGAAAGGCTTCTTGTCAGAATCTGCACACACCTGCCTAGAAAACCCTCCTCAAACACTATTAAAAGACTCATCTATAAAAGCACAGAATTTCTATCAGTCCTTGGGGATTTACACATTCCCAAAGATGAGGTGCATTGTCAGGAAAACCTGTCACATCATTTTGGATGTCAAGTCAGCACCAAAAAAGGTGGAGAGAGGTACCACCGTTTTAAACTATCCCTGTGGAATGTATTAACTCTGGCGAGATACAAGAAGTGCTTGAAGAGGCTGCCTGCACAGAAAGCCAACTAAAATATTGCTAACTTATTCCCGGGATTTATTCAGTTGTCTGAGTTTAAATCAGTTTGAGAAGCAACTCAAGTAAAAAGTATGCAAAACCTTCTCAACATTCCTAGTCTCATTTAAAGCTTGTTGAGCTTGATACTGATTTAGCTTAACTCCACATCAAACTGGTGTTCACTCAGGAGTCTTGACCTATTTAACAGATGAGTTTTTAAATAATATCTCACATTTCACAATTGCAACTCTTAATACAGACCTACAGGCAAAGCAACCTGAAGGTCCATCTACCTTCACATTGTGCTAAAGGGTTTCTGCCCTAACTATAGTTAAATGGAGTCAATGAATTTTAAGAGGTTTCCACACTACTGTAGAAATATTCATTTTTCTAGAACAGTCTCTTCAAAATAAAACCAAAATGAGGCACACCTACTAACTGGATGTTTTTAGCTGCACATTACACTACGTAGAAGGAGCCAAATGTTCCCCTGTCACTCAACCCACTGCTGAAGATGTAAGTTGCTCTTTTTCTACCGTGGTTTGTAAAAAGAGGGGCTATCTTTTATCAGGCCAGATGTCACTGAGAAAAAAAAAGACAGATAAGCTTTTGGGCAGAAACCCCTTCTTCAGGCCTGAAACAGCCGCAGTATTCTTGAAGGTGAAAACCAGCAGAGAACAATTTATATATTTCATTAGATTATGTAAGCAGGTAGACCATCTGAAAAGAAAAGGGCACTGATATCTGGAGCAAAGGAAGGAAGAGCAGGGGAGGAGATAAAACGGGAGCTCCTCTGGCACACACAAAGAAAGCAATGAGTAATTTACTGCCTGAGGATGGTAAGGGACAGGGAATTGTATCCTGTGCCCTGATGTCTCTGTCAAGTCCAGGATCATTACCAGCACTAAGCGTTTTAGGTCCCATGATGTCTTTTGAAGGTATTTTAGCAATGTCCCCTAAGAATCAGGGTTCAAGTGAGGTCTGGATTTATTTCAACGCTGACAGGCTGCTGCAGAAAAGTATGTCCAAAGGGGGGAAAAGAGGTCTAGGAATTACTGTCCTTCCACCTTTCATCTCGACCCTGACTGCTGGGCTAAATCTCACTTATCCTTGGAAAAATATACCTGCCCCAAAAATTAACCACCCCTCTCGCCAGTGCAGAAGTGGTGTCTCTGAATGTACCCAGCTTGATTTACCTGAGGGAGTAATAACAGAAAGAGTCAAACGGCTTCTTAATTATTTGCCCATTTGAAAAGCATCCCTGATTTGGAGAAGGTGCAGCACTCAGTACAGCAAATGAATGTCCATGTCCCAGTGTCCTGGCCCTTGTAAGGGGTCCGGAGCCCCCCAGCAGCGTGTGAGCAGGACTCACACTGTGGCAGTCTGTCCAGATGATGGAGATCACAATGAGGAGGCAGCAGCTGGAGGTGGCCAGGACAGCAGACACCCCCCCCACACACACACACCCCCACACACACCTGCCATACTGCCCATGGAGGTGACACTCCAACTGCGGCAGGACGCGGGCAGCAGCGCTTCGCCAGGGTGTCTGGGAAAGACTGGGAGCACTTCTGCTTGGAAAGTCAATGTGTGTATTTGTAGGGATAGGTACAATTTCAGAAGAATTTGTGATGGAAAGCTAGAACTTCATTTCACTTAGGAGGACTGTAAAATGCCTTCTCAAACGGGTTAGATTTTTTTTTTTCCCTTCCTTCTGCATGTCAGAGAAAGTTGAAGGGATAAGCTGTGAGCAATCTCTCTCTGTCCCTGGTATGCAGAGAGATAACATGTTTGCAGACATGTACAAGGTCTCCTCGAGCAAGAGAGGGTGGGGGAGAAGAGAAAAAAGATACAAAGAGCCTTGGAGAAGGTGGGGCATTGCCTTTTTCCCTGGGGGCCTGGTGTGTGCAGCATTAAGAAGTGGTCCTTGCATTTAAAATAAACCTTTTTTTAAATCCTTTCACTGCCTTGGCATTCTTGTGAAGAATACCTGCATATGTTTTACCTTAAAGCATCTATGAGCATGCCTGTGTTAAATGGGAAACTGGTTTGGAATATGTGGGTGCAAAGATGTTTCATAATATCACAGAAAGAAAAAAGAGTAATTCTCTCCCTGGGAAAAAAATCAGGAAAAAGAAGGGATGCATAGATGTGCCCAAGCTGTTTCCATCTTGCACCAACTGGCAAAACCAAAATGTAAATGTGATCGGCCCAGCTCAGTGACTGTGGAATGAGAAATGGGCCTGGGATGAGATATCTCAGAAACATCACAAGAAGCTAGACAAAAATAAAAGTGTTACTGAGAGGTTAAAAGATTAGAAGAAAGAGGAAGATTGGTGCTGAAACTCATGAAATGTGAGGACAGGCAATGAGGGAGAGGCACCAGCCCTGCTCTGGCATGGGGCAGGACTGGCTGCTCTCCTGAGTTCCCTACCAACCATGACCCCCTCTGACTTGGGAATGATGAAACCCTCCTTCCCATTTTGCAAGTTGAATCTGAGTTAGCAGTGCTCTGGCAGCCAGGAGGGCCAACCATGTCCTGGGGTGCATCAGGCAAAGCACTGCCAGCTGCTCAAGAGAGGGGATTGTCCCACTCTGCTCTGCACTGAGACAACCTCACCTTGAATATTGTGTGCAGTTTTGGGCACGGCAATATAAGAAAGACATTAAGCTGTTAGAGAGTGCCAAAAGGAGGGTGATGAAGATGGTGAAGGGCCTTGAGGGGAAGCTGTGTGAGGAGCAGCTGAGGGCACTTGGTCTGTTCAGCCTGGAGAAAAGGAGACTGAGGGGAGACCTCACTGCAGTTACAACTTCCTTGTGAGGGGAAGAGCAGAGGCAGGCACTGATCTCTTCTCTGTGGTGACCAGTGATAGGAACTGAAGGAATGGCCTGAAGTTGATTAAGGGGAGGTTTAGGTTGGGTAGGGTGGTTGGACACTGGAACAGGCTCCCCAGGGAAGTGGTCACAGCATCAAGCCTGCAAGCTCAAGAAGCGTTTGGATGGTATCTCAGGCACATGGTGGGATTCTTGGGGATGGTCCTGTGCAGGGCTAAGGGTTGGACTCCGATGATCCTGATGAGTCCCCTCCAACTTAGCATATCCTTTAAATCTATGATTTTTTGCGATGAGGTCTCACGGAGCTCCCTGCCCTCATTGGCACACCCTGCCAGTCAGGACAGCCCCTTTTTTGGAAGGGTCCTCCCCTGCTCCGGCACCGCAAGACGCGTCGAAGGCTTCGGAGCTGACCTGGGCGGCACCGAAGCAGAGGCGGGGGATCCCACACCGTCCTGCCCTGCGGAGCAGAGGGGCAGAGGCGGAGCGGGCGCGGTGGATGCCGCTGGGATCCCCCGACCGGCGCTGCGGGATCGCCCGGCCTGTGTCCCCCTCACGGGGCGCTCCCGGCAGCGGCCTCGCGGGGGCGCCGCCCGCGGTGCGGCGGGGCGGGGCGGGGCCGCGCGCAGTGCGCGTGCGCGGTGACGCGCGGGGCCGTGCCCGCTATATGAGCCCCGGCAGGCGCTGACTCGGCCCTTTCCGCCCCGCTCCCGCCCCGCGCCCGGGTCGCTGCGCTGAGACCCCGCGCCCCCGCCGCCCCCCGCCGCCGCCATGATCATCTACCGGGACTGCATCAGCCGTAAGGCCGCGGGGGGGCGGAGGGGGGGGGGGGGAGCGGCGGCCGGGTGGGTGCGCGGGGTGTGTGGGGGGGAGAGCGGGCCGGGCCCGGGCGCCGGGCCTGTCGGTGCCGGCGCGCATGTGCGGGGCGGTGCGGGCCGCGCGGGGGGGGCGCGGGGGCTGGAGCGGGGCGGGCGGGCCGGGGCTGACCCTGCCTGTGCGTGTGTCCCGCAGAGGACGAGATGTTCTCGGACATCTACAAGATCCGGGAGGTGGCGGACGGCCTGTGCCTGGAAGTGGAGGGGAAGGTGAGTGTCCGCCCGCGCCGAAGGAGGGAGGGAAGAAGGGAGGGAGCAGGGCAGGGATGCTGCAGTGACTCAGGGCCGGTGGGGAGCGGGGGTGGCGTCCCTGCGAGGGGCCCGAGGGAGGGGGGACCCACCACGGTCCGGTGCCTGTGCCGTGGCAGGGCCGACTGCTACCCCGGGTGGTGCCTGAGAGAGCCCAGGTCAGCCAGGCTGGAGCGTAATAGAGTCTGGGTCAGGCACCAGGAAAGGCACTCGGCGTGGCAGTCACAGAATCGTAGAGTGATTTGGGTTGGAAAAGACCTTAAAGACCATCTAGTTCCATTCCCCTGCCATGGCCAGGAACACCTTTTGCTAGACCAGGTTGCTGAAAGCCCCATTCAATCTGGCCTTGAACACTTCTGGGGATGGGGCATTCACAGCTTCTGTGGGCAGCCTGTGTCAGTGCCTCACCACCCTCACAGTAAAGAATTTCTTACTAGTGCCTAATCTAAACCTATCTTTCAATTCGAACCTGTTCCCCCTTCTCCTGTCACTGGGAAATTAGTGCTCAGGCTGCAGTCAGGTTGCTTGCACTGATCTGTGGCTCTGGAGTCAGGTCCTGCTCTCAAGTCATAGGTGTGTAAGAGTGGTAGCATTGAGGTTTTTTGCAGAGCCGTTAAGTTTTTTGATGTCTCTAAATCCAGATGGTCACCAGGACAGAGGGTCAAATTGATGACTCTCTAATTGGTGGCAATGCCTCTGCTGAAGGTCCAGAGGGAGATGGAACAGAAGCCACGGTCATAACTGGTGTTGATATAGTAATTAACCACCACCTTCAGGAGACCAGCTTCACAAAAGAATCCTACAAGAAGTACATCAAGGATTACATGAAAGCGTAAGTGTTGGTAGGCTTTTCCTTTGAATGGGATTGCAGAGTGGTTGAGATTTTAAAAACAGTGTTGGACTTATTCCTAGTAGGTGTTAGTTCTGATACAGGTGTGAAACTGGCTGTGAACTTCAGTAATGTCTGAATACTTGGCAGAACTGGAGCTCCAAAGATTGATGCTGGAATATCTATGTTTATCTTGGCTGAGGTAGAGGTCCTGATCACGTGCTTTAGACCTAGTTTGTAACCCTGCTGTTTTCTTCTGTATTTCTTTATGCCAAACTTCCTGTGGATGGGAGTGAGGTGGTAAAGAAAAGCTTTCTGAAGCTTTTCTAAGCTGGCAAATATCTAAAAAAAATGTGCGTGAATGGGATGTTTTGCTAATTCAGGATGTACTTGCTGTTGATCTCTGTTCAGTGGATTGCTACTAAAGGTGAAAAAGCTTTGTGACACTGACAGAAAGTACTCTTGGTGCTGTGGAAATGACTTGCTGATTCTTGTCTACCACTAGCCTAGAAGTAAAATGACCTTCATATGAGTGGCAAGCACTGTTTTGCTGTTTCACTAGCAAAATTAAACTAAAATTTAGGGGCTTTGAAAGGGAGTGGGGGGAAAGCAAAATTAAAATTTGACTGTTACTATTTTTGCTATGATGTGATGTCACACAGTGAAGTTAAAATTAGAATATGTTTTCAGAGTTTTGATTATCTTTTTTCCCCCCTCCAGAATCAAAGCCAGACTTGAGGAACACAAGCCAGAGAGAGTAAAGCCTTTCATGACAGGGGCTGCAGAACAAATAAAACACATCCTTGCCAACTTCAAAAACTACCAGGTAACTTGTGTCTCCTTACAGTAGTATTGCAGTGTTACAAGCTGGTTCACCTGCTGAACTGGCTTGTTGAGGATTTTAAATGTGCTCCTGCTTTGAGGATGTCAAATTTGCTCTTCTCTGAGACTTAGGGAGGAAAAACAGCAAAAGGATGGTGGGTGTTTGGCAATCTCATTTCAGCTCATAGTGCTTGTAGGTAGCTACGTTTGCTGTTATTGTGGTTTAGGGACTGTGGAGTTAAAAGACTTGAAATGTGGATCACTTTGGCCCTTGCTATGTCTTACACTGTTCATAGCACTGTGGTAAAATTACAGAATCACAGAATTGTTTGAGTTGGAAAGGATCATCTAGTTCCAATCCCCCGGCCATGGGCAGGGATGCCTTTCCATAGACTAGGTTGCTCATAACTCCATCCAAGCTGCCTTTGAACGTTTCCAGGGATGGGGCATCCACAGCTTCTCTGGACAACTTTAACCTGTGCCTCCTACCCTTATATTTAAGAAATTCTTTCTAATATATAATCTAAATCTGCCCTCTTTCAGTTTAAAGCCATTCCTCCTTGCTGAATTGCAATGTGCCTTTGTAAAAAGTCCCTCTCCAGACTTTCTGTAGCCCCCTTTAGGTACTGGAAGGCTGCTCTAAGGTCTGCCTGGAACCTTCTCCAGGCTGAACAACCCCAGCTCTGTTAGCCTGTCTTCACGAGATTGGTGCTCCAGCCCTCTGATCATCTTTGTGGCCATCCTGGACTTGCTCCAACAAGTCCACATCCTTCTTACCTTGGGGTCCTAGGTCCAGAGATGAATGCAGCACTCCAGGTGGGGTCTCACCAGCGCAGAGCAGAGGGGCAGAATCGCCTCCCTCAGCCTGCTGGCCATGCTCCTTTTGGTGCAGCCCAGGAATACAGTTGGATTCCTGGGCTGTGAGTGCATATTACAGGATCATGTTGAGCTTTCTGTCACCGGTACCCCAGGTCTTTCTTCTCAGGCTTCCTGTCAATCCATTCTTTGCCCAGCCTGTGTTTGTCTTTGGGATTGCCCTGTCCCAGGTGTAGGACCTTGTGCTTGGCATTGTTGAACTTCATAAGGTTCCTGTGGGCCCAACCTCTCAAGCCTGTTGCTTTGGATGGCATCCTTTCCCTCCTGTGCTACTGAAACAGACAAGCTGTGGAGAGCAAAATCCCCGCAGCTGGTCAGGGAGACTTTTAAACTGAACTTGGTGACTTTGTATTGTTACTGTATAAAAATGCATTTTGTCCTGGTAATGGCTGATTAAATGTCTCAGTAACACATTGCTCTGAAGTTCTTTGTAGGAGAGAACATGAATCCAGATGGTATGGTGGCTCTCCTGGACTTCCGTGAGGATGGTGTAACCCCATATATGATTTTCTTTAAGGACGGCTTAGAAATCGAGAAATGTGTAAGTACTGACCTGAATTGGATGAATGTGCTTAACTATGTGATGAGCCCCTTCAGTGCAGCACTTGTTTTCTCTTCTGCCTGTGTAAGTTGAACAGTAGTTGCCAGTTTAAAAACAGAAGTCTGTGTAAGTACAGCCGATTTGGTGCTTCGTATTACGCGCAGTGCCTGAAACTTCCCTTGAACGCCATTAACTTGTACTAAACGGGGATGTAGTGTCACAGCAATGATTCATGGTGACTTAATGGCTAAGAAATGCAGAAGGAATTGCCCTGGTGAGATGTGTGTAATTGGGAATGGTTTTAAACTATTGGATGAAAGACAATGTGCTCTGAAATGAAGCACTTGTAGTTTGGGTCCCTCTGGTGGGGTTTAATTGTGTACTACCTTGCGTGGTCGCGTTCCATCTTCTTTCACTTAATCTGATGCCCTTTTTTTTTTTTTTTTTTATGCAAGAACTGTCAGTTTAAATATTGCCCTAAATTTTGGAACGCAGTAATACTTGACCGAGTATTTAACCTTATTCTCTCTGGAATCTTCAACTACCTGAGCTCAAGACAGCTCTTGTGGTCTGCTTTAACTACTCCATATTGGAATATGGTTGCAACTAAACAGTATTTGGATCCCAACACTCATGTTCTTTTGCTTATTTGGACAGCTGTGGAATTCACTGCAGTGTGGGATCATCCATTGCTTTGCCCAGTCATTGTGGACTTACAAAGTCTGTTAATGGCCAGCTAAATTTATCTGTAAAGCCTCTTGAAAACTTTCTGGTATGCAAATCATGTAAAGATGAGCCAGCTTCTAGTGTGGAGCAGTAGGCAAACGAAGGAATGCTTTTATTGGCCAAAACAGACCTGGCACCTCCTGCAGCCTGATGGAAGGGTAATGCTTGTTCTGGGCCCTAGAACAGGCCAGACCTGGAAGGCACCTCCTGGCAGCAGAAGATTGTGTGCATATTCTGTACAGGGGCACACCTTTTGGATGTGTGGTTTGGGTAACCTACATCTGCTCCAAGACGGAGTAAAAGAATATTGACAGGATATTCCAGCTTTAAGAGATTACATTGTATGCTTTGGTACATGTTTAGCATGTGCTTTTCCGTGAGAGGAAATCTGAACCTTGGTGTGTCAGGCAAAAAGGGTATGAATGAGTATTCTGTCCAGCTTGCTCAGCAGCTGATTGGTGCCAGGTGCTTTGTATGACTGTAAAAATGATCAGCATCCTCTGATAGACCATGGGCACTTTTCCTGTTGCTCTCTGGTTTGCACTAAGATGCGAAAACAATTTCCTTGTGCTTTCTGCCTGCCTGACTGTGGCAGCTCAGATTGAATTAGGGAAAACACAGATAAGTTGTAGGAATTTACTGTGATTGTTGTGACCCTTGAGCTAACACTTGTTACTCTCGTTTCAGTAACAAATCAAACAGTATGGTTTTGGATCACTTGTCTTCATAGCTGGCTGCTGTTTTTTCTTCATCGGCACAACACCAGGAATCGGCAATGTCTAACAACTGGACTGATGTCATCTTGAGCTTTATTCACTTATTTTGACCCTGATTTGGAGTGGAGGCATTGTTTTGAAAAACGAAAAAACATCTATCATGTAGGTTGTCTAAAATAAAACTCATTTAAACCCATTCTAGGTAATGTCTTTTGGTCTGATGTGTTTCTTAAGGTGACTTACAGGAGAGATTGCACCAAGGATTTGGTACTGTCAGTAGCATAGCCTGGTGCTAGTGTGCTACAACTGGACTGTTTCCAGACAGATTTCACAGTTTGCCTGTGGCACTGGAGTGCAAGAGAAGGTTGAGGTCGATAAGGCAAAGTCCAAGAAATGTCATAATGGAGTGGACCACATTCATCTTTCATGATTGCACAGACTTATCCCTGGAAAAGATAAGAAATAAATAATAAAAACCCAGAACGGAAATGTGCTATTCAAGCTGAGTGCTGGCTGAATTTCTTTGTCAGACAAGAATACTTGAGTTTGTCCTCAGTTCTCGTATGGCTCCAAGATCAAGGTAGGAGGATGACCAGAGGGAGCAGGAGTCTTAACACCAGCACTCTCTGAGCCTAGGTACTGGGAACATGGTGGGGAGAGGGGGCAGTGACTAGGTTTTCCAGCACAGCTTGGCTGTGTATTTGACAGCTGTTGAAGGGACCATGTTAGCTAGAGCTCTGTTGAGTTGCAGGATTTGGGGTGGTTGCTGTTGGAATGGCCTAGCCCTAGACTTCCTGCAAAGCAGATGCACATCTGTGCTTGAGACCTGAGTATTTATAAAATACTGTTCTGCTGTGTTCCTCGTTAGGAAATGCATCTGTTTGACAGACCTGGAGCAAACGCCGTTGCTTCTTTGGTTCTTTCTGAGATGCAACAGTAACAGGTTCCTTGCACTTTCTACCTGCCTGACCCTGTGGCAGTTTGGATTGAATAAAGGAACACAAATGCCTTCACAGCCCCGGCTGTCGCTGCTGACAGCGTGTGTGCCTGACCAGGGATGTTGCCTTGGACTGCAAATGATTAACTTTTCTCCTACTGCAGCAATGGCAGAGGCACAGGAGGTTAAGGTGCCTGAAAGGGGAGGGCATGGCCCACTCACCAGCTGTGAGTTTTTGCATCTTCGCTATCGTGTCAGTTTTTGGCCCCTGGTACTGCAGGGTGGAGGTGGAGGTACATTTCTGCAGGGGTGAGATAGATGTGGCAGCAGGCAGGGAGGAGTGAGAGACTGGAGGAGGGAGTGGAGTGTGCCCTAGTTATCTCTGAGGTTCCCATCTGGTTAAATACACCCTATTTTAGTTCTGTGGGAACTTAATTTTTTTTTTTTTTAAGCTTTCCCACGAAAGGATCTTGGGCCAGCTGAGCTGCTGGATGAGGTACAATTATGGTGTAACCTGCCTTCACCCAATGGGGCTGAAAGGCAGGGAAGAAGGTTCAAAGCCTAGATAAAATCACTGGGAGACAACTCTTGCTTTCCTTGCAGAGGATTTCCTTAATGGGACCAGGTGAGGATATTATCTTACCTTTCCTGTTGCATCTTTGTTAAAATAATAAAGGAATAAAGGGAAGGGAGAGGAAGCAGGTGCTTAGTTGAGCTAAAGTTAGTGTGGGCAAGGGCAGTGCTGGTGTGGCTGTGCAGCTCCTAATAGCCCTGGTTCCCATTTCCAGTGAATCATAAGTGTTTAAGACTGCGAGGAGCTGATATGTGGGAGTGGAAATGGCTCCTCCCCCTTCCTGGCTGGTTATGCTGAGGTTGGGAGCCCCAGGCACCAGCCTGGAGCAAATTGCCACGTGGCACCTGTGTACAGATGAGGTGCTGCTTTAAAAAGCAGGTGCTTCAAACCATGATGAGCACAGCCTTGCTGTTGAGTGGCAAATTGTGTGTCATGCTATCTTCTTCCAGGCTAATTGGGATATTGAATTGGTGTGTGCAAACATGCCTAACTAGAGGGTTCTGTGCTCTAGTCTCCTGTGCTTTCCTGTACAGCAGAGCCTCTGATGGGAAGTCTCCTTCTAGCCTGCTGTAAAGGAAGTGTCAGTTCAAAGGCTCTGGAGAGGAGGGACTTGGTTATGTTTGTTTTCTTCAGTGAGCTGCAAGAGGAGTGGTTTTGCTGCTTGTTGCACTTGCTGCACTTCTCAAGAATGTACTGCTGCCTTTCAGATTCTCAGGGAAAAGGGCAAGCCCCGCTGCTCTGCAGTGTCAAGTCAGTCACCAGGGAGGAGAGGTTAAACCACAATCAACGGCAGGGAAGGATCATGGCTGTGACAAGTAGCTGTGGCAGCAACAAGCAGCTGTCACAGCCACAGTGCTGTGGTAGCTGCCTGCTGTGGAGCCTGGGTGAGGGAGAGTTGGGAAGGCACGACATCCTGGTAAGTGGGAGGTCCGTGGCTGGTAAATACACTTGTCAACAGTCTGTGACGCAACTCTGAGTTGGAAAGGAAGTCAGTGTATTTCCTCATAACCTAGTTCCCCTTCGGGCCCATCTTCATTTCAAGCAGCTGTTCCCTGGGGCTGAAAAGCTGAGGTGATTTGGGAGGGCAAAGCTTTGCACTTCATGCAACAACTTTGGAGTTATTTAATTGATAAAAATACTCAATGGTAACAAATGACCCTGGTGCTGCTTGAACGCAAGCCTGAACTGAAGGACAGCTTCAAAACCTATGCCTGTCTCGTTTTAAAGCATGTGCTTATCAAGGTTGATCTTGCATTCCTGGAAAGATATTTTCAGTGGCTGGAAGGGCTGTGGAACTGGGAAGGATCCAAATAGCTTTTCCCCTGTGACTCATGGAGCAGGTTAAGCAGCTGGGTAGAAACCTCTCCCCTGCTGGCTCAGGTCTCCTGCACCCACTATGAGCTGGGTGCTGACAGGGGAACAAAGGCTTGTTCCTTATAAAGAGGGGGAAAACCCCTGCCTTTTTAGTTTCACACTTTGGTGGTGCTTGATTAAAGGAATGATGTCTTGGGGCTCGAGGAAGCAGCTCCTGTGCTTGGCACATGTCCCATGGTCCCCTTGACCTTTTGCCTTCCCACCCCACTGTTCCCCCTCAATGCCTGCTTTTGTCTCACAGTTGTTCTACCCCATCTGGGTCTTGCCCCATCTACAAAGCCACTCTCTTTGCCCTCTGAAAGCAAAGAAAAACCGCCATTCCCCTGAGCCAGTAACAGTGATGTTAATATTGGAATGCTGCTGCAGCAGCTTGTTTCTCCTTGGCTGCCTGCTTTGAGGAGAAAGGGTGCAGGAGACCTGGAGATGTTCATGCAGTGGAGGGAATATCTGGTGTGTGGAAGAGGCACTGGTGGCCCCACTGCCCCCTCTTGGGTACCCAGCTGAGCCAGCCCCACTCCATCCCTTGGCTTTTCCCACTCAGCATGGGCTGGGGGTAGATGCCAAAGCCCAAGTGAGCGATGGTCCTGAAGCCTTGTGCAGCCCTCAGTTTGTGACAAGGAGGGAGAACCTGCAAAGGGAAAATTTGAAATGAAAGTATGTAGGAAATGCAGATTTGGTTGGTTTGGGGACCTTTTTTTGCGGAATTTTTTTAAAAAGTGTTTTAGCTCATGGCCAGGAGGGAATTAACATAAGCTTAGAACATGGCTGTTGTCAGAGAAATAAAACTGGACTAATTTTTTTAAAAAATAGGTAAAAAATTAAAAAGCTGTAATTTGGTTTTTTCCTTTAGCAAGTTTCTGGCTGTTGCCAGCCTGCTACAGTCCTGGCAGTCTTTTCAGTGACAACCCTTTAGGGAGGATGCTTTTATTTATGAGCAATAGTATCTGCATCAAGATAGTTTTGCTTTCTCGCATGCTGCTGCTGGCTTGGAGCAGGTAGGACACCTCCCTCTGCTCCTGTGAACCTCCATCTGTGCTTCAGCTCTGTAGCCACTTCCCTGGCACGTAGCCAGGCAACTGTAAGCTGGGATGCTTAGCTCTGAACCAGCCAGCCAGGAAATCTCTCTTGCTGCTAGCCCACGGTGGGAGAGCAGCAGTTAAACACTGTATTCATTAGCTCAGAGAAAAATGTCCTGGTGGGAGGGGGAAAAAGCCCCTAGCCAAGCCTGAAAATTTTTGCCATGAACAGTACAAAATCCACTGCCAAGAGCATAACTGTGCTGGTTTGCAGTCCCTCGGTGTTGGCCACCTTTTGGTTGAAGCTGCAGCTGGAAGCTGTTGTGCAAAGATCGAAGCCAAGTGGCTGTGGCCAGGGCTGGTGGCTTGAGGGAGCTTTTTTTGGGTGCCAGCAAATGCTGGCAGCCCTGCAAGTGTGTTCTGCAGGAATGCATGGGATGTTGTTGAGGATGGACATAGCTGCTTGCTGTTTTAATCCATTAGAGCTGCATTCATTGCCTTCCACTTCAGGCAGAAAGGAGCCAAACACCTTTGAAGGTCTTTTTAAGACTACATTGGTTGTGTGATGCCGACCTTGGCAGGGGCAGCAGCTGGATGGTGATAAAAATGCTGAGCAATTGTTTCTCTGCAGCTCTCCCTTTATCTTGGGAGCTAACAGCAAGGATTCACCTTCCCATCTGTGGCCAGCAGCATTAGGAGGGAGCACTGCTGGCACTTCAGAGAGCAGCCCACTTTTTTCCTATCTTGAGGTGGGTGCTGAAGTGTGCAGCGCTTTTTTGTTGTTGTTTTGTTGGGGTTTTTTTGCTGGTTTGGTTTGGGTTTTTTTTTTAATATGGAATGTCCATAGAAGTAGATATCCAGAAAGGTTTTAAAGATTAGCTTTTCAAAATCTTTGTTACAGACTAGTGCTGAGGTCTGCTGAGCTAGACAGGAAAAGGGGGTCTCCATTGTTAAGTCTGTGATTGTCACTTATAACACCAGCCCTAGGTGTGGTTTCCTGAAGGGAGGCTCAGTGGTGTTCATTGACCCTTCTGGCTTACAGGTGCCTTTTTTATATTTTGTGTTGGAATTTGTCACTTTTGTGAGAACAATTTAACACTCCCGGAGAAAGGCTGACCCCACAGCCTGGTAGCCACACACAGCCTTGATTTGGAGAGCCAAGAAAGAGTTCCAGTCCTGCCACTGGTATGAGAAAAGGAGCAGGTTGTGCCCAGCCACAGCTCTAGATGCAGATGAGCCTGGAGCCATGGCTCAGCTCTGATATTGCATTAGTGAGAAAAGCAGTTTGTTAGAAGTCCATAAAAACAGTGACTAATGAAAATGCTGTCCTGGTGACAGGGACACGTGAACGTGGGTGGGCATAGCTGACATGCAAGAGGTACGTTCGGCTGGAGCCAACTCTAAGCAGCTGATGAAAGCAATACGTAGGTGACTCAAAGTATGGACAACTTTTAGTGAGCATCCACTGGGATCACAGCAGTTAGTGAGCTCTGATCCCACTCCGAGCCCTGTGCCAAAGATACGGTGTCAGCAGCAGGTCTTACAGCCATATAACTTTATGCCAGCTCAAAGCTAATATGGTGCTTTCAGCTCCAATTCCTCGCGCAACCCTGCTGCCCACTGGGCTGTCCCACCAGTAGCCTCCTGGCAGGCTGCAGGCAGGACAACAGGCAGAGCTGTGGGCTGACAGGGAACAGAACACAGGAGCGCTGGGACCAGCCCATCCCATTCTGGGTTTGAATGCACGCCTTTCCCGGTTTACAGTGGCAGCCTCCAGTCATGCATCTTCTTGCCCACTCCCACCACCTATTGGGGTGGATGCATTACCATCTCCTCCTGTCTGCTCAGGTCCATGCTAGTACTGCTGGGTTTACTGAGTATGAAATGTCCCGTGACTCAAACTAATCATTTGGGAGAAGAAATGCTAGACACGTTTTTAATCTTATTTAATGGCATTTAGCACTGATAATTCTGCTTGTGCTTATGGGACCCACTCGTCAACCAGTGTTTCAACCACTAATATTCAAGAACATCTGCACAAGCAGAGTTCAGCAGCGAGCAGAGACAGCAGCATATGAGGAGACCAGCAGGGAACTCGCGTTCACCACCACTCTAAGTTCGGAGTTTAAATTAATCCATATGTGGGGGCCAGGGAATCAGACCTGAATGCCTACAAGCCTCCTCCTATCTTCTGGCAGATGGCAATCCTGCTAACAGCACTTGCAGAACTAGTGCAGCAGAACTGAAGAGTTTTTGCTGGTTATTATCTGGTGGATCCAAATGAGGTTGTCCCAAATGCTCAGTCATTATCGCAGCCTTGCGTGAAGTCAGACCAGTCCCACACTGCCCTGTGCTCCTGCAGAAGGGAGAATATGGGGCCCATAGCTGCTTCTGTCTCTAGGACAGTTTGTGCTGCATGATCCCATGGCTTGGCTGCAGGCTGGATGAGGACCTGCCAAAAGCAACTAAAAGCTTCACCTTTACCATGCACTCCTACCAGGCAGGAGCCAGAAGAGTCCTTGAATGCATAGCACATTTTTCATGCTTGACATTAGCATCTCAGTGGGCTCATTGATCCCTTGTCTCATGCCACTTGGATTTTGTGGCAGCTTTTGGGGCTTAAATTCCAATTGCACCCTAGCAAGTCAGAAAGCCTTCAAAATCATGCAGGAAAGAGGTAAGAAAGTGCTTCACAAGCTGCCTGGCTTCTGCACTGTCCTCTGGTTATCTTTTCTTCATTTACCCTTGCATAGCATTTCCCAGTTCCATTTTTTAAATGGTGTATCCTCACTGTCCTGTTCCTCATTTTTTATAACTGGTGCTATTACATAGAAGGCTGCAAGCAAACCAGTGCACCTTGGCATTCCTCAACCTTTCTGTAGCTCATCTGTTGAAAACTTCACTTCTAGCACTCTTCACGTTTTTAATGATACTCATAAAAAACCCCAATCTTTGTAAAAACCATAAATCCCATAAAATGCTCTGTACACTTTCCATTACACCTGAATAGACCTTATTTACCCTGTCCAAGGCACTCTACAGATCAATAAAATACCTCCTTTACTTAGATTATCTGGCATTTTACACTGACTGGTTATGTCCTTCTCAACTGAAGTCTAACTGTGAAGCAGCTCATAATACCAGAAATAAAGCAGATCCAAAACACTCTCCTGCTAAGCTAATCCTGCTGTGTATCCCATTAAAGGCAACCACTGCCCTCTGAAAGAGTACGGTCATTTTTACCTGTGGCAATGAATTACACCACCCCTAAATCAGGACTGCATCGCATTCCCCTGCATGGTTTTAGAGGAGCATGTGAGGAGCAACATAAAGGAAAAGCTGGCCTAGACTTGCTAGGTACTTCAGCTGCTAAAATAGGACACGAATCCAACAGAGGAGCCCAGCTCATGAAAAACAAGAGCTCTCATCCTACATATCAGTGAACACAAGCCCACGGAGGAACTCGAACAGCCCAATGAGGACAGCAATGTGTGCAGGCTCTGGCTATTGCTGGGGAGCACATCATGTACCACAGCAAGACACAAAGGCTGACTTCCTGAGTTCCTCAGATGTCTCCTGCACCTGTTAGCAAGCTGGGTCCTGCTTGTAGAGCCTGAGGAGACACAAGTCAATGGCAGTATCTATGAAAGCACACATATATCTCTAGAATGTGATCTGCTCTTCAAAACTCTCAGCAGACCACCTCCTAGGAACTGAACACTTCATGCCCCAGGAAGCTGAGCACCAGCAGGAAGTGTATCTGGACAGAAATAACTACACAAACAACTCTAGAAAAAATGAATGAGCAAAATTGGGGTCAGAGTTGTTTTACAAACCTCCAAAGGCTTTTGACACCTCTACAAGCCTTTTTTTGTTTCTAAGTGGACCAATAATGGGATGTTTGCTTTTCACACAGACCTCCTTTCATTAGAGTGGGCAGAAATGATGCACAGTCTGAAGGACCTGAGGAGTGTGAAAGTTGTGCTATCAAACATCACCTGCTTCATTTACAGGTATACTAATGAGGTTTTGTCCATCGTGTTCTTTGCTCTTTCTTTAACAAAACCTTTGACAATATAATTAAATAGTCCCCTCCCTGCTCCCTCCCAAAAGGATGTTGAACAGACAACCCTTGCAATATGCATTTCAAAAATTAGGGAACAGAGACACAGATAAACTCAGCAATCTTTTCAAAACACAGAGGAACCCAATGGCAAAGCCAGCAATAAAACCCCCTTCGTTTGAAAACACCCTTCAGACCTATGCCACCTAAATCACGTGTTCAGTCAGTAATGTAGAACATTGCGTGGTACAAATTAAAATAATGTTTTTATTCATATGCTTGAACAAAACATAGGTATCAGCATAAAAACAACACAAAAATAAAACTCCTCCTTGCTGTACCTAACAGACATTTCAATTTTTTTTCAGTAATCACCTGGAGGGGACTGTCCTCTTCCCACTGACCTGTGTGTCAAGCAGCCTTTGCTTTACACATTTTTAACTGTATTGATTTGTTCCCACAGAGTCTAAGGACTGTGATGAGCACCATGGTTGTGGCTGTTCTCCCTAAAGCCTGATCCCAAAAGGAATATCGTGTCCATTCCACCCAAACACTGTACAAAGGGTCGTGTACCCTTCCTTGCAGCCTTCCAGATAAAGCCCTAGCAGATCCCAGCAGAACTGAGGGTATTAACCTGGTTATAGTGGAACGCAAAAATATAAAGTCCTGGGTTCCTCTAGACACGATTTCCTTCAAAGTCACTGAGGCTTGGAAAAGCCATAAAGCTACAAAGTAAGTTCAGAACTCAAAAGATTTCTAATAAAGATAAATCTAATACAAGTTTATTCTATAAACATTTTTTTTTCTGTCAAAAGACAACGCACTTATAGAAACATACAAGAAATATTCCTTGGGAAAAGAGCTACAGAAAATTACGAAGTATCAGCTGCTTTAACTTATCTTTATCCTTGCATAATTGCACTGTGCTCAGTCCTGCCTGTAAACCCATCACAGTTCCCTCAGTGCAATCACTGTAATTCTCTCTTGTTTTGAAATCTTTTTGTTAATCACTCTTTTCTTCTCCTTGGTAGTGTCTGTATTCCGGCTTCAGCTCCCATGTGTTTTTGTGGGTCCCCTTCACATTGTAGATGCCTATTTCTCTCAAAATTTCCTTCAAGTATATCTGAAAGAAAACAAAAATTCATATTATACAGGCAGGCAATTGCCAGGGTTCCTACAGATCTGCTCAACTGCATTCACTCAGTTCACAAGGCGGGGGCACAGCAAGGCTGGTTGATTGGCGCTAAGGGGTGCAATAATGACTCTGCCACAGATTTTGATCCTCAGGCTCCAACAGGGATTAGAGCAGCCTGGGTGTAACGCCTGGTGCAAGGCCCCAGGGACGCAGCAGGGAGCACCCGAGCCACAGGGGTGACGGCTCCCACGCAGTCCCCTGTGAGAGACAGGTACTAGCGAGATGAGATGGATGCTCCATGCAGCACATGCTGCCAAAATGAAGCTCCCATAACCTCCTGGGAAGGTGATGTTGAGTTTATCTCACACATCCTCCTGCTGGAATTCCCCCACTTGAGCTAAAAGCTCATGGTCTTTCTTCTTGCTTGGGCTGGGATCATCTTGAAACTCCTTGCCTTATTCGAACCCAATCAAAGCCCCAGGCTGTTGGCTTTCATGCCATTTTGCAAAGCTTTAAGCATTTTATTATGGCCTCATTTATAGAGTAGGTGTCAGAGGATTTTCTAATACATTAAATTATTTAGCCTTGGAAGAGAAAGAAAAAAACCCAAAACAAGTACAGTTATGATATCAGTAGTATAACCTTTGAGAAAACACAGCTCACTAATATGAGCCTGCTTTACTCTTTATAATAAACACCAGTAATTTTCTTAAGAGCCATTTGCTTGCTTGTTTGTTTAAATATTAATCGGGACTGATGTGAATGGATTGCCATGGCAACCACAGACCACAGTTTAAGAATCCCCACATTAAATTCATAATTGCTTTAGTTTGAGCAATTTAATCCTCTTGGAGTTATTGGAACCCTTGTACTTTCTGCATCTACAGTTCCACTAAGTGAAAATATCAATATACTTCAACTCATTAAAACCAGCAAATATTTGTTGAGGACACGGAAAAAAGAAATGCTGATGGCCCAGTCTGTTCCTTACACTCTTCCCCTTTTTGCTAAATGGAAAAGATGGGAAATACACAAATAAAAAGTATGTTCTCAGTCAGAAAAAAAACGTCTCTTTTAGAAAAATCAATCATTACTCTCCAGGTACACATCAAAAATATACAAAACAAAGTAAAAATCCAGATCCCACACTAACGATGACACTTCATTTGGACTAATCTACCAAAATTATACTTAGAAACCTATCTCAAAGCAACGAAGGGTGTTGGTCCCACAAGTAAGAAAGGTGATCGTAGCAGACTGCACATACAAACTAGTTTCTTAGGGTCTTTTCCTGGAGTGGAGTGGCTGGGCACAGGAGCTGTGAGCAGGGAGTTCATTCCCTTTGAGGGTGCAGGATGCCAACCCCAGCAGGTGGCAGCAGCAGATCGCTGTACATCCCTTCGCACACCTTTCCGCATCTTGCCTATTGCAGAGATGCCGTCATTATTCCAGAGTCAGGTATCCAGGGAAAACGTGCTCACTACAACAGCAATCAGTGCACAAACGTTTTTGTAGGGCAGCACTGTCTTCGTGCCACGCACCTTTTAGAAGGTGCTAAAAGCAGGTGAGAAAGCGATTTCTACATGGGGTGTTTGTAGATGTGTAAAGCTGCATATCCACTGCTTTGATTGCAATCCCTGTGCATGCACACGAGGTAGCTTTCAGTAGTGCGGCTGACAGAGACTTCAAAACATGGCAGAGAGCGTGGAAGGAACACTTGGATGCAAGGTTAAATTCTGCTCTAGACCACACAAACAGAGAATTGGTAAAAAAAATCCTAAAACTGCACTTAGTCTCATAAGTACATCCATATGCATTTCCTGGGCTGACAGGTCTGTATCTGGGAAGCTGGGTCACAAGGCGTGACGGTGCTGCTGGGCTCAGGCAGAGCAAAACCACTGTGGCTGCACGTCCCAAAGCTCCCGGTGCTCACTCACCCAGAACTGCCCACCCAGCTATGTGAGGGTTACTTTTAATTTCAGCTGGTTTTCAAACCTAACTCCCCAGGCACTTCTGCTTCTCTCAGGGCAAAACTTCCAAGAGTTTTGATTCAACAGCATCTCAAAACGGAACAAAACTCACCCAAACTGAATAGCAAGTGCCACAAGTAACAGAACTTCAAGCTGGAACTGTGAAACTGCAGCAACTGAGGATTTGCCATCTCTGGTGCAGGGGAGAACTAAGCAGCAGTGGCTTTAGGTAGGGCAGCTGAGAACATTAGCCCCCAAAAATCACTGTATGTGCACAGATAACAGTGAATTCTTGGAGCTTTTAGACAAATTACAAATCAGGGGTAATCCTGCTGTGCTGTACCTTACATGAGAGCAAGTGGCTTGATGAGGGGAGTTTAGGGGACATTAGGATTTTTCCTGCAGGATCACTTCTCCTTCTGTAACTCAGGACTCTCCACCTGGGTCTGCAGTACACCAGGCTGGCCTATACATTGTGAAACATACTACTCTGACATCACACCATCGAGAGAAACTTTACACTTCCCCCATGATGCCAAATACTGAATTTTAGAGCCTGGTAAGAACTTATCAGGGATCCACAATTTTTTTCTCAGAAAGGGATTCAGTGTGCTTATATACATAGATTCTAACACAGAAGCTCATTTGTAGGTGATCTGTTTGTACATTCAAGGCATCCACTGCTCTGTTCCATCTTCCCTCTTGATTTTTTTTCATAAAAAGTGAAATGTTATTAGAGAATCATGGGATAGAAATTACTAAGGAGTGAAATTTCAAGCTCTGAAAATCCTTCTGAAACTTCGAGGGGAAAACAAGCCCCACTATGTTTAGGATAACCATTACTTAAAGCTAAAATGTAATTTTTTAAAAAGGACAGTTCATCTTAGACCACTGGTTCCGTACTGGTTCCGTTCTTCATAAACATTTGATTGCTCACAGAAAACCATATTATATTCTCAGCCAAGCAAATTGTAATTTTTCATTAAAATGGAAAACAAATAAACCCAGGTGCAATGGTTTGGTTTTAGGCCTCTTCCTGGTAACCAGGTTGAAACTAAGGAAGTACCCATATCCCAGTATTCCATTCTATTCTTTACATAAGCAGAAATATAAATACAAGGGGGGAGGAAGTTAGAAGCTGGAAAGAACAGCAACCTCCCTATGGCTGGGCTCCTTGCGTGGGGGGTGTGGGCCTGTAGGCCTTGAGAGGCTGTTGTTTTCCTCTGATTTGAGAGGAGAGATTCGATAGTGGGCTCAGTCACTTCTGCTATTCTTAAGGAAAGTATTAAGGTTTTGTTTGCTAATTCTTCATTGACTGGGTATATCTGTTCTTTCTCTGTGTTGGGGTCCCTTTTTTTTTTTATATGTAGATAGGTTCGAACTGTACATAAGTGTAAATATATATATAGATATAGATAGAGATATATATATAGAGAGAGAGAGACATAGTTTTGGTTTTGTTATTGTGGTTTTCTGATAGTTTTTTGTCATTCCCTTGCCTTCCCTGTGTTCGTACAAGGGGGTGGGAGGAAGCTGTCAATGTGGGTTTGGGCACTTGGCTGAGGGCCAGGTCCAAACCACCCCACCAGGTTACCCTAATATTTTGTATTCAGAACAGACTTGCTTTGTGATTTTTTGATCACAAATAAAGATGGCAGCAATTTCCTTTGTAACATGCAATATATTCTGTAGCAAGGGTTTAATTTACTATTTACACTTACTATTATAGAAAAATACCCTTACTTATTTGTAACTTCAAGTTCTCCAGTGATTTAAGTGGGAATTGTGGGTGACTACTGCTAGCTGATGTCATGCTAGATGGGATAAATCTGCACCTACTTACATTCAAAGTGATCAAGACAGTGGTATTTACACCTCTCTAACAAAAAAAAGACCAGAAAACCACAAAACAAACAAACGAAAAACTTAAAATTTTCTTGCTACTTCCTCCATATCTTCCTCCTATTCCTTCCTCCTTCTCAGCTCCCATGATCCACACACCTTCTCAGCCACACAGATAAGGAATTGACTCATGAGATAAATGAATGGAATGGAAGACAAAAATACATTACTCGAATAAAATACATCACTCAACTAGTTTCTTTCAAGGTACTAGAATACAGTGAACCGACATGGTTTGAGTTGGGTAACATCTTCGGGCATTTTCTAACCAGATTGTGCACCTTATACCAATGCTCTGACACAGACATACTTAATTCTAAGCGTGAAGTGAGCAAAACTAGTAAGCACCTTCATTTTCCCCCCTTTTTTTTACATAGGAGTAATTTTTCCATAATCCAGCTGTTGGTGTTCTTTCTTCTGCTTTAGCTTTTGTGACATTGTCGCTTCATTTAGACTCAAAAATTAAGTCCCTTAAAGTTTTTTTTAAATCTGCAGCTGGGTTGAGGATAGATATTTAAGTTGGCGGTCAAAAATATCAAAAACATCAAAGATACTTCATGTGTCATTATCTCCCTCCCAATCCCAACTGGTCTGCTCAAGGAAAGGTTGAACAGGGGAAAAACGAAAAGAACTGGAAAGTTAGGGTTCACAGATGAAGAGGCTGGCAGACTCTGCAAGACAACAAAACCACTACATAAGCGAAGCCTTTGTGCTTTTCCTGTTTGTGTATCAAAACAAGGTTTAAAAAAACCCAGAATCAATCCTAGGTATCAACCACCTAAACTCTTATCCTAAAAATTATTCTATTTGTAAAGGAAATCCAGTGTTTTGGGGACATTGACACAACACCTGAGCTTCTTACATGGATAATGCTTGCATTTAATACTAATTCCATGAAACACAGTTTTCTAGACCCACAGAAAAAGAGCAACCCCTGTTGCTTTGCCAAGGTAAAGTTCAGAAGCTGAAGGAAGGACTGACCACACACACAAGCTGTCTACAGCCCAAAGAACTAGGCTTCACTGAGGAGAGTAGCAGGGGAGACATGAGAGCATTGCAGAATTTGGTTCCCAGTATTAAAGCAAACCTAAGTAAGAAAGTCATCATTTAGGTGATTTAAACCATCTCCGTCAAGAAAAAGCACACTCACTGCAATGATTGGTATCCGACACTGTCCTACAATAACAAACTTAAAACTGATGATTTCAGTCCATTGTATTTAGAGAGCTGTTTCAAAGGCACATAACATATATATTAATATATACTAAACTATTTTCTGGATATGTAAAATATACACAATAGTAACTACTGAAAATGGTTGTATTTACAAGACTCCTAATACATACCACGGGCTGTTTGGTTATGTCCACCAGGTCTTTAATGTTGTAATACTGATGTTTCTCAAAGGCTGAAAAAAGCATGTCCAACACTTGTTGTTTATCAGCTCGGGCTCGTTTTCCATCCTCTTTCTTCTTCTTCTCATATTCAATCTGTTACAAAACACATTTTGAAGACATTCATATGTAATTCTCAGTGCTGAACATCAAGATATAAAAAACCTCTTCTATTTAATAAAACACTGTTTAATGACTCAGTGGTTTTCATCTGGAAAATTTTCTTTTGAGGATTCAAATGTTCTTTTATGAACATAAACTAAGAATTTTGTCCTCAGCACAGTAAGCTTTTCAGATGTGTATTTCTGCTTTAACCAGAAAAAAAATTCAGAAACAGAGCCTGCATGGTGTTCTCAAACCTGGAGAGAAAATTAATAATAGGACAGGAATCCAAACTAAGATGGGATTCTCCCTCCACCTCTGCTGATATCAGCTTCTGAAATATAATGACAAATGTCAAACAACTCACAAATTGCCATACTTGGGAAAATCCACAGACCAACATGGCTACATCTGGAATCATAACAACCACCTGCTCAAAGGATGCTCAGACAGGCCTTGCACACTGCCTCATCTGGTTCAGAAACAGCATTCAAGGCATCCACCCTGTCAATACACAATTTATCTTCAGCAATGGAAGACATGCTTTGAGGATGCAGATGGTTTCTCTTCAGGAGAAATCCCAGTAGTACACCCAAAGTTACAACAGTCCAAAACCACAAACCTTCTAAGCAGGGAGAGGCTCCTTGTTGCCACACATCATCCTACTTCAAATTGCATATTAAAAATTACTTAACCATTATAATCTGCACAAGATGACCATGTATTTTTGCAGAAACTTTTATCACCTCCAAAAATACTTCCTCTGATTCATCATTAAAAGTATGATTTGCACAGACCAGCACACCCCAAACAAACCCAAATCACCACAGAGCACCAACCACAACACCTGCCAGTACATTACCCCATCCACCCCCAATACCACCCTCGATAACTGAAAAACACCAAGCTCCTCAGAACCAACAAAAGTGATGCTGAAGGTAATGTAACTCATGTAATCATCAAGTGCTTTCAGGCAAACTGCGTGGGTGAATCCATAGCGGCACAATGTACAGCAGAAAAGATGCATGTGATGCATGAGGGACACGTGCCTGGCTGTAAGTGTGATAATTTTGTATGGCAGACATTCTGCTTCTGATGTCTCAAACCTGATCTGCAAAAGGAAAGCCTTTGGATAAAAAGCCTAGAAATGAAAATTCATAGTTCTACTGGATACTAAAAATCTTATTTTTAACAAGAGAGATTGGTTTTATGGCACATTTTTTTTTTTCCTATGTTTCCTTGCCAGCTAACTCCCTCCTACTCTCAGAGTGAAAATAGCCTGTCTCTTGGTAGCTGTCCCAAAGCAGGTTAAGACTATTACCACCTTTGCCATAGCTCACACATCTCCAGAAAGCCAACTATCTCTTTCAAACCCTGAACCAGATGTACATCATTAAACTGAATGCAGAGCAATTGTTCCAAACCTATCAGTTTGAACAAACCTATAAACCTTGAAGTCTGTTGCTTCTGCTTTAAACCTAAAATGGGCTTGCACAACCAAATACTTGTCTGCTTTTCCAACTGCACATTAGTGTTATAAAAGCTACAATCTAATCACACAAACCCACCAGACAATTGATTTTTATCCACTAATACAGGTTTGTGTAATTATTTAACTCTTTAGCCTCTGCATTTAAAGAAGAACAAATCTTCAAAACAGTAATAGCTTTGCAACAATAGCAAACGGTAACATCAAGTAAGCCAGCTTCACAGTACATCACCTTGCTTGTCACGATCTACAGCAGAACTGCTACACCACAGACACAAGAGTAGGAACGTAAACCTAGGACACTGGCCTTCCTATAAACCATAGTATGTCAAAACATTTGCTTCTTCAGAAGTCCAAGGGACAATTATTAGGAGCTTCTGTAGCCTTGAAAAGGTCTAAATGGCAAGCTTTGGAAGTCTTGCCATGGATTCCATTTCTGTTTCTCTACTGGTACAATCTCACCATGCAGTACAATGCACGTAGACTGCACCAAGTCACAAACAGGCAAAGTGAAACTGCAATGGCACAAAAAAAATATATATATTATACTATATATATATATAATATATATACTGGTTGAGTGTCAAAAAGGTATTAATATGTACACTGATGAGGTCCCCTCTCAGTTGACTCTTCCAGAGGCTGAACAGGCCCAACTGTCTCAGCCTTTCCTTGTGAGAGAGATGCTCCAGTCCCCTCAGCATCTCTGCAGCCCCGCACTGGACCTGCTCTAGGAGCACCCTGTCTCTCTTGTACTGAAAAACCCGGAACGGGATGCAGCACTCCAGATGCAGCAGCCCAGTCACTAGGGCTGAGCAGAGGGGCAGGATCACCTTCAACCTTCTGGCAATGTTCTTCTTAATGTACCCTAGGATACCAATGGCCTTCCTGGCCACAAGGACACATTGCTGGCTCATGGATAGTTTGTCATCTACCAGGACCTCCAGGTCTTTCTCCACAGAGCTGCTCCCCAGCAGGTCAGTCCCCATCCTGTAGTGGTGCATGGGGTTATTCCTCCCAGGTGCAGGACCTTTGCTGAACTTCAGATGGTTCTTCTCTGCCCATCTCTCCAACCTGTCAAGGTCTTTTTAAAAATTCTCTAACCTAATCTAGTTGGATAGAACAAATATATTTGGTTCTCTTAGAAAACTGCTCCAGATTATTTTTCCCTTGGTAGTTCATTGTAATTACCATCCTGTAGGATATGTTGTATGACATGGGAAGGAAAGCACACCTACAATTTCATGGAATCAAGACACTGACACTGTATTCTCCTGGAAGCAGTTTCCTAACTAGCCACTGCAATCAGCTGCAGCTGTCTTTCTTGAGCCTCAGTTTTCAGCCTTTTCTGACTTCGTGATCCACAGGATTTTCCAGTTTCTCTGTGTAGTTGCTGATCAGGTCATAGCTAACATCAGTAAAGAACACTCTACTGGATTTCCACTGAAGCCCTGTTACATTTGATACGCTGGTTTATGGGAAACTAGGACTGAGTACATTAAAAATCTTTTGAATACATATGCATTTTAACATTTTACAAGAAGAGATGGATTATCCAGCCTTAATTTGTTGCCAGGAAAGCATCCAACACTTCAGAGCTGAAGTTCAGAAGATGGTAGGAGAGAAGAAGGCATCTGTATTTGCAATGCTTGACTGAGTTCTGGGTTCCTGCATACACCTGAGGTCACTTTTCAGTGCAAAGACCTTTGCATTTGTTTCTGAAGGTAGCAACTTTTCTCTAACTCAAAAATGCACCAATTGAAAGATGAGGCATAAAAGATGACGACAGCCAGTGACAGGCTGCATCACTGTGCCACAGCAGCAGCTATTATACCAACCCTTCTGAAGTCTTCTACCTTCCCAAATGACAAAATCAAAACGAACAAGAAGAAAACCAGAAACAAGCTGGAACCTCTTCAAGTGGAAGGTTAAGCTGAAGTGATGGAAGAAACGGATTTCTTCCTTTTCTGTTTTTTTGTTTTGTTTTTAAGGAGCAAGAACAAGAGTGAAGCACCGAGGTTATTCCTTCTGTATGAGGCAGAGCTATGGAAATAATGGGTAAGCAACATGGTTGTAATAGGAAAAGCTGCTGGGACTCTCAAGGCAATCTTTAAGAACAACACCAAAAAATCCATGGTACTGTTTGTACCTCTTCAAATGACATATAGTGAAAATGTGCTTAGCTAGCAACTAGCTACCAGCTATAATCCTTTCCATGTGGAGAAAAAACCACTACTTTATTAAAAATTGATGCTTCCTACACAAAAATCGAAGTAACAATAAGGAAATTCTTCACTGATATTAGGTCTCTAAGACAACTATTTCATGACTGGGTATATAATCCCTATGACAGAATCAACAGTCTCCTGGAAAATAACACAAAATAGTCTTTTTAACCAATGCACACTCTTTCTTTTTGGTAGTAAATTGTACTGCCCAGAATTCTTCTTTCCTGTATTATTTTAGTGCCTCAGTACACTCTCCACAGTAGGAGCTTCTATTTTACATTCTCTCGATGAGCTAAGGTAAATCAGATAAGAGTATTTGTATTCCTTATACAAATGCAATGTGAATATTCTAATATTCTTAATTCATTAATGTAAAAAATCAACTCGCATAGAAAACTGAATATCCCTTTACTGAAAAGTTATTTGCAGCTGGTGTCCCAGTTGCCCACATTTTAATTAGCAACATTCTAGCATTTCCCTCCAACTTTAGTGACAGCTCCTACTGTTGTCTAAAAACACAGAGCACATTGTGAAGTGCTATTTAAAAAAAAAAAAAAAAAGCGCATGGTATCTTCTGTTTCTGTTTTCTTTTTTTTTCTGTTTTGTGAATAAACTGTTCATAGCAAGTGACAATGCAGCCTTTCATTTTTTTCTTCCTGTTTTCTTTGCAAATGGAATCTTTTATGCAGTAGGCTTAACACACTTTTTAACAGTCATATTATAGAATGCGCCAACACTGTAAACCAATTAGATTTGTTTTCAAGTTGCGTGGTTTTTTAATTTAAAAAGCATTCAAAAGCAATTTGACTTCAAGGAAGGACCATTTTAGAAGAAGCTGTTTAGCATAGAAGTTGTGAGTTTATCCCTGCAAGACTTCATATTGAAATCAATTTCTCTTTGTTTACCTTCCCAGGATGTTGCTAAGCTTGCTGAAAAGCTGTCAAAATTGCCTTCCTGAAGTACTACACTAAAGCTGATGTAGCTGCTTCGGTAGACAGCTAATACAAAGGTGACAGAGAAGCAATCTAAATCTAAAGTTTCATCTGAAGATGCTTGAAAATAGTCTTAAAGGTTTTCCCATCTCCTGGAGCATGGGTACCAATCTATACAGTACAGGACAGTGGGAAGAGGGGATCACAAAGAAGTCTTTGAAAGAGTAACCAGAACCACTAGAGAACTTTTCTGCTGTATTACAATTCAGTGATGTGAAGAATCCAGCTGCAAGAATATTAAGCTTGCAAACACATGTAACACTTACAGACACAGAGAAAATGAAGGTGCCTTTCCCAGAGAAGAAAAACTAAGTTACAGTCTTGGCATATATTGTAATGGAATTGCAATTTCTTCTAATAAAAAGGTAGGCTTAATATAATTTATTGAAAAAAAAAAACCTAATCACCCAGTCCTTGAATTCAAACAAGCTATTACTATTTCCCATCCACATACAATTTATTTCACACACAATTTATTTCCCTCATCCTTCCTCTTGTATGTTAATTTATAGGTACATAGAGCAGCCACACTTAAGCCCTGTTATATATTCTTGCCTTCAGGAAATGTTAACCCTTTCTTATTTAGTAGATATCATTCTATCCTCAGAAACTGGCCAGATGATGACTAAATGTATCAGGATATGGTAGCTTTTTCTTCTTTCTTGTGAAAAGTCCTGTCCCCAACACAGCAGCCATATGACTACAAGCAATGCAGCAAGTTTTAAGAAAGCAACTGCTGCTTGAACACAGCAGACAAATTCAAACAAGACAACAAGAGGTTTAAAAAGACTTTTTCCCAGCCATCTAACTTGAACCTTAACAAAAGACTTCACGAAAAGAAAGATGTTTTCGAAAGGTAGTCGTGCTTGGGCCTTTAGAGTCAAGGCAAGGTCAGGGGTGACTCAAGTACAAGTACAGTTTACTAGTGTTTTCCCATCAGAACACCATTAAGGTAGACACGAAAAGTAAACACACTGCCAATGAATTTCCATTACTATGGACAGATATGTAACCAATAAAAACCTTACAAGAGCATCATCACTTTTAAGAGGCCCAGTTATGTCCTATTTATACCCTCTGCAGCTCACAGGAGACTTTAATTTCTGTAATGACATGATGACTGCAGTTTGCAACTGAAATAAAGATACAAAGATTGTTTCCAGGTTGAAGTCATAGTGCTGTAATTATGCTAGTGTCAGGGAAACAGCACAGCATCCCACTAAAAAGAGAAGCTGTACATCACTAAAGCTTATTTCAGAATTAAAGAAGTGGTATAACAGTAACATCATAAAAGAATATACTCATACAAAACTGCATCTCCATAGCAGGACATACCAGTGTGACTATTTTGGTTAAATGTCATTCCCTCAGTTGCAACAGTTATATTGGTATGATCATCTATGTATAGATCAGGCTCTGAACAGTAACTACTACAAAACAGTCCCATGGGAGAGAAACGATTATTTTTAGTTCTGTGGAAATGGACTGACTTTCATAATAAGGATTAAATATCACCCGATATATTGTCATTTGTTTTATGTAAATAAAATCTTAATAAAAAGTGTAAAAGTTTAAATGACTAACACAGTGACTCATTTCAAGTATGACTTAACATTACACACATTCAACAGTAACAGCGATTCTATATGCACAAATACAAATTACTCAAAGAGGATCTTTAAGGAAAAGGACATTATAGTTTGTATGTACATCAACTGATCTGGAACAGCAGTGTGGGTGTAATATTGACAAAGCCAATGATGCCAATATCATGTACTGTGAAGGTATGAAACTGTGAAAAATTATCATCTGTTATTCTTTTCTACTTGTTAATTTCTCCAAAGGACTGGAAACTAATGATTCTTTTCAAGTCCTTTAACCTCCTCCAGATGATACTTTATTTGGTTTTAAGCAGTGCTTCCACGTCTCATAGCACAAAGCCAGAACTGCCTTTTATCCACAAACTTCAAAATTGCATTTTAAAAAAAAAGTCTAGAGCAAGAATGTAATGAAGCCACTAAAAAGGCTTGGGTGAAGGTAGTCTGTCCTCCATCAGGTAACACAAGACAGAACTGGCAGATCTCAGCCCCAAGGGTGATACTGGTCATGAGACAGAAAGAAGATCCCCAGAAGACAAAATCAAGAAGAAAACAAGATAACATGGAGCATTTCCAAAGACAGTGGCCAACTCTGAGCAAAAGAGCTGCAGGACTGCAGCAGAGCAATTCTGGAGTCCTAAGCCAAACTCCTCCTGAAGAGAAGGAGGGAAAATACTAAAAGCTACTTACATTATATTGATGATTAGCCACCGGTTTATAGTTCGTGGTTACAGCTTTGTCCAGCTGCTGTGACAGCCTTAGAGGTTTAGAAGATTCTTCTATCTGTAATCTGCAAAAGAAACAAAAAAAAAAATTAATAAAAAGTTCAGACAAGCACATGCTCAAAGTGAATTCTAAAAACCTGCAAGTATGAACAAGCCGTTATCAAAGGTCAGCTGCAAACAAATCATAAGGCAAAACAGATGCACTCTTCTGAATTAGGTTTTTTCTTCTCTATTTTTGCTTGAGGACATTGAATTATTAGGGTGCTATATGCTACAGAAGGCAATGAAATGCTGAAAACCAAGCAACTGTGAAAGGAAGGTACTAAAAACAATGTCTGAACACAAATTTAATTCCAAAAGCCTAATGCTCAGGTTGAAAAAAAACCCTTGCTCTTAAAAATAATCAAACCAAATCCAAGTAAACTCAGAATCTCACAGCTTACTCAGCTGAGGGATGAAAAAGCTTTTTATCCATCTCTGCTGACTTCATGACCTTCTCACAAAGAATGGTTTTAAGAGCACTTTTAGAAATACGCAGCCAGAGAAATCCACCCAACTTCAAACCAATGTGCAACAAAGACTCTATCACAGAGACAACAACAGGTGACCTTCAGTCCTCTTTAGGAAAGACTCTGAGAAGGTCAGAGATTGAAGGTATCTTGAGGTATCTTGTCAAGCTCATCCCTATGTAATTTAAACCTTATGTATGATGGTGTAGAGGGAGTGTCCCATTTACTTCAGGTTTAGCACTTAAGAATTACTACTTGAAATGAAGACACAAGACAACAAGCTCCAGAAAAGTACAGGACGATGTCACTTCAGACAAATAGCTTTATGGCACACACAATTAATATGTTCATCATCAGTGAAGCTCTTTTATTTCCAAAGGTGTATCTTCTAGGCAGAACAGTCAATTTTCACTAACTACAATATAAGACTTACAGCCCAATAAATGCACAGTGATGCTTGCTTCTTTCCAAACAAGAATTAATATGGTACATTAATTCAAATAATAACTGCATGTTTACTAGTGTAAAACATAAAAATGATAAAGCAGTTCTTTAAAAACCCCTGTAAATGTTTGAGATCACTGATTTATTTTTGTAAAGATATAATGTACACCCAAAAAGCTAAAACCTGAATTCAGTGTGTTCAGGTGTTAAATTCTAATTTGACATCTGAACAACCTAAGTAAATTAATTTTAAATAAGTATTAAATTCAGAAATAAATTCTCTAGTTTCAGCAACTAGATGTGAAACCAATCATCCTTTATAGCTATATTGTTGGACAGTAGGTGGGGACGGTTTTGATTCATACACAGATATAAACCTGCTTCCTCTTGAATCTTGGCAGACTTGTCATTTGTTCTATAGTTTTAAATACCCCTAAGCAACCATTGCCCCATTGCCTTGTATTCTACATTTCTGTATCAATGCTGCCTTCTGTCCAAACATTGCAGGTTTCTTTCTTAGCTTGAAGGAACATCATATGGAAGGTAAACGATCACGGAACACTTTTTACTTATCAAAAGGGTTTATCTTTTGGCCTTCAATCTAATTAAATGATTTTAAAGATTTTATTGCTCTGGTTACCCAAGGTCTTCTAAATGCATGTTTCACAAAGAGGCATAGGCTAAAGTTAAATCAATATCTTTTCTACAAATCTGTCTTTTTCTCCACTTCTTCACTGCTTTTTTTTTTTTTTTTTTTTTTGGTCTCAATGACCAAATCAGTTGGTGTCACATTTTCAGGGAGAGCTGGGCATTTGATGGTGGCATTTCTTCATGATTAATTCTCCTTGCACTGGGCTTTATATTAATAACTTTTTACAGTGTGAGTTTACAACATCCTCCATTTCTTCAGGTAAACAGTCAAAGAACATTAGCCTTTCAATAGTGAATTGTCAGTCATGAACAGCCAACACCATTCAATCTTAAAGGTCTCTTCCTGTTCTGGCATTTTAAAATTACAATACAGGACATTTCAAGCCCCACTTCAGTGCAGCTCCCTTAAATTAATCCTTCTTTGCATAAAAGAACACCAGCACCTTATTTCTTAACATTTTTCACTCATCATGCAGGATATGCTCTTTTATTTTAACCTGCCAGTTTCAAACCCACAGAAACCCAAACACGTAGGAGAGTTAATACACTTCTGAAAGGCCTTCTTCCAAAGGTTGAGGGCAGTGAAGTTACATTTAACAAGGCAAGTGCCCTAGCATACAACCTTGAATGCAGATAAAAACTTACTGCCTGCTTAGGAAACAGAATGGAAGCCTACCAAGTAAAAATGGAAATGAATAATGAAAGGTTGTTTGTGAAATGGCAGAAGACTTCAGGAAGATCTGCACACAGCAAGTAACAAATTAATCAGCTACGAATTTATGTCTCTAAAATTTCAGAGATGTTTATGTTGTACTTTGAGACTTCTTGCCAAAGATTTCCAAATTACAAGGATCCACAGAATCTCACAGATCTCAGACAGTCTTTAGAAAACTATCTTACAGTAAAATGTTAACCTTTTCTTTGTTTCTAGTTGACAAACTGCTGTAGTGAGAGCTAAAAATATACTACATTCCTGGTAATACTTTTTAATGCAAACAGTTACAGCAGTGGACACATGCCAATATGGAAATTTATACGGCAAGCATGGTGAATCAGGAGGGAAACCTTTTTATTACTAGCATTTATTCTATACATGCATCTTGCTCTTCTCCCTAATGGCTGCCCTTCTCATTTCTTTTTCTGCAGCTTTTAAGATTGCACAGAGAATGACACAGCCTCAGGTTACCTTCCTTCCATCAGGCTTTCATGCAGAATATCATCACACAATCCTGTGTGGACCAACAGCTGTTGCACATCTGGAATTAGCTTCCATAAAATGCATGAATACAAATAAAGGGACTGACAAATGTGGTATAAACACCGAATTATCAAATGGTTCACGTGTGGATGAAGCACTGAAATTTGCTAAGTGCATTACAAAGGGTGAAGACAAACAGCCTGTAATCATTTTGTACAGATGATTTGTTGATACAGACACTATTTGCAGGGAAAATAAAGTATTTGGTTTTATTTTTCAAAACCATGCTGCAATTCTCTCATATTCAGAAAGTAGAGTGAATATAACTGACTTTATAATTTTGTATAGCTGTTTTTTGAAAAAAATTGATCAAATATATATATATATACACATGTATACATATATACACACACATACACATTCCAGTAATTATACACTCAAAAATACACATGAAAAGCTATGAACTGGGCATTATACTAGCCTTTTAGATTGATGTTTTAATGTGTTACAGATAAAATTACTTTAAATTGTTCACTTCTTAAAGAGAATTTAAAAAGCAGTATCAACCAAAAATATGAGGCACTGTTTTATGCAGACTTTTCTCAGAGTGGACCTGCTAAATCTTAATTGAAACTGCTGGTAGGAATAAAGAAAAAAAAAATCAATATATATTCTGAGTCACTGGTGACACTGATTTAAAGGAGCAGTGGCTTCTTACCTATTACTCTTTATTATGATTTGCAGGAGTTAAAAGACTTAGTTATGGCTCAGAACTACACACGACTCTCCAAGGAAATAAATTTTCCACTGGACTCCTGTTGAAATAGCTAGAGACATAATTCATGCTAATATCTGGCCTAAAAAAATCAAAAGAGAATGCAGACTTTTTTCCCAAAAACTGCCAATAAACTAGCAACAGAGCAGCCACTAGCCCGCACACTGTGGTTTTCTCTTCCACCCCCAAGATCAAATATAGCTCTTCTGCCTTGAAATACAGCAAGTAACCAGCACGGCATCGAATTCATCACGGTCATTTCCCAGCAAAATACATTTTATACTGCAGCTCTGATTTGTCATTGCTCCTACAGTTCAATAGGAGGAAAAAACCACTCAAATAGTCTGGAAATAATTCTATAGGACTTGTCAACATGCAGCAGGCTCATACAGGGAGACAGATGAAGACAGTATGTACACTCCTAGGAGGAGATATTCATAGGCTTTTAAACCAAGGTAATTTCCAGCAATAAAAAATAAACCAAAGACCTTTAGAACTGATAATCTACTGTGATTAATCTTTTGTCACAAAACAAATGTTTCAAAGATTTGAAGCATTAAGGTATTAATCAGAAACACTGCTAGGGCTTGAATTCTTTAAATTTCTAAAGAAATTGCATTACAAACAAGAGAGGAAAGTTTCAATACTTTTTGTCCTTGGCTATATGTTCACAGGGCGCTAGTAAGTAAGGAGCCATCCTTACTGTTGCAAAAAAAAGAAAAGTTGGGTTGCTTCTCTCTCCACAGTATCAACCAGCAGAGATGAACTGGAAAAGAGCAAGCCTACTGCCCAAACTCTGGAGGGGAAGAAACACAAACTCTCCAGCCCTGCATCGTTTTGCAGCTTTTTTTTCTGACTGCTCACAGAAGTTCCCAGCCCAATATCAGGGAACTGAAAGCCAAGGACTAATGCTCTCATTGTCTTTTACTCAGTAACTCTGTACTTGAACCAGACGTTGACAGCTGTATGACATGAAGTTTCATCATACCTGATATGGGCCACAAAGCTTTTTCTTTTCTTCCCTATTTTGCTAAGCATCCCAAACATGACAGAGGTAGGTATAGCCTGAGAAACCTCATCCAAAACAAACTAATAAATGTAACAATATAGCCTCACACCTACTTCTCTTGTATTCATTTGGACTACTGCACCTTGCTGAGATTCAGGTAGCATCTCTCTTGACTTTTCTTCCAAGCATGAATATTAGTAGTGTAAGCAGCGAGATGGGCAAGAGATGAACACTCCTAGAAGATACTGAAACTTTAAAAGTTTTTGTAATTCTGTGGGAACTAAATTCAGCACCCTGCCGGGTGCATCCTGCTAAAACAACCCCATGGCCATGCCCAAGCACAAACAAGGTAAGAAATTACCAGAATGTCCACACCGGTAAAAACACACATTATCTAATAATAAAAATGACAAGCTGTTGCTACACAAAACAATCTGTCATATATTCTGAAAGATAAGAACTAGCAACATGAAAATTCAGCATGTTGTGTTTCATTGCAAGAAGTCCTACTGTCTCACGTTAAAATGGAGGCGGATGACTCCACTCTTGCACAGATGAATCCACTGTTCTTCAGATGCTGAATGTTACTCCAGCGCACACACACGCAGTCAAAGCAAAGTGAGTCTGTCCCCATTTATTAAGACTAGACAGGCAGACAGAGAAGAGCATGAGCTGAATGGAAATGACATTAAGAAGTGCATTTGCCAGTGAAATGTTTCAGATTATTAATATAGAGTATGATTTATAACTAATTTTAAGTCCTGAAATCCTGACATTTCAAGAAAAGTGCTACAATTATTATATGATCAGGAAGTGTATTAGATTTTTCTGAAGTTGACATCTTCAACTATATATGTTGAAGGCTAAGCAGTGAATCATATGAATATACGATAATTTCACGTCTAATACTCAGATAGGCATCACAACTGAAGATTCCAGTTCTACATATCTTACTCTAGTACAGAACATGAGATGGCATAAATGGCAATTCAACAATAAGTAACAATTTGTTCTGTTTTCTGGATTGACGAAATGTGAATAATTGATTAAAACCACTCCCATTTTTCCTCTCTGAATTTAGCATTCCAAATGACTAAAACCTTCTCAGCTGATGTTCTCTATTTATATGATGCCCAACTTTAAACATATTAAAACTATATCTTAGTGCAATTAGCATGAAGAAAATTGTAACAGCTGCTTGACATCATGGATATTTTTAATCTAGCTCACGTGTCTATAGATATTTCCTCTAGAAGCATTCCAACACCAATGAAGTTGGGCTCTGGCAGTGCCTGGTCCATACTGGGGAGTGGGTGGAAGTGTTTTATCTGAGGCTAAGCTCAAAAAGGAATCATAACTCAGAGATATCTGCTATGCAATGTGACTTAAATGAGGTTATAAGTAGCCTATCAATTACTGTGGCTGACAAAGTTTGTTTCTTGTCCCTTCCTCCATTAGGTTTGTCTGTCCAGGTTTGTGTCTCTGTATGTTTGGTTTGTTGCTTCCCCATTTACTCAGCACCCCTTTTTGCAGCGAAAAGGGTCCTTGACCAGACATCCTTAAGGGCACAGATTCCCATTCCTTTGTGAAGCAAAGCAGCCTCTGCACTCTCCTTGGCCTTCCAGCAGGACCTGGGTCACAGCATCAGCCCCTAGCCAAGTAAAAAAGCCCTTTCAGCACTGTTCAGGCTGTGATTTGATGGAAAGGCCTTGCACAGCCAGCCATAGAATCATAGAATCATTTAGGTTAGACAAGACCATCAATTTTAACTATTAACCCAGCACTGACAAGTCCATCCCTAAAGCACCTTTTAAATGCCTCTAGGGACAGTGACTCAATCACTTCCCTTGGCAACCTGTACCAAAGTCTGACATCCATTTCACTGAAGAAACGGTTCCTAAAATCCAATCTAAGCCCCCTCTGGTATAGCTTGAGGCTGTTTCCTCTTGTCCTACCAATTACTGCAAAGAAATGAACACTTCCAGAGTACAATTCATGTACTCTGGAAGAGCAGAGAAGTTTGCAGCTTTGCAGTTGTTAAAAATGTCAGGATTCTGCACACCTTTCGACCCTACGGTCATATTCAATCAGCTAGTGCCCAGAAGGGAAACAAACCCTCCATTATTGGTTCCTACCATACTTTTACCATTTTCTTATTGATACACACACCACGAACATCTCTGCTCCACTCAGTTCTCAGCCCAACACAAGCACTAAAATTAAGTGCAAGAACAAACAAAAGCAGAGCTAAAGGGGACAGTCTTCCCTGAGGACTAAGTCCATCCACGCATGCTCAGTTACATGCTGTATCTTGCTATGGGGCACTTCATCTTAATTTCTAAGTGGATAAAACTACAGGACATGGTACATTTTTATACCAGGGTGTTTACACTTGTGGCTTATTCCAGTGATAGAAAGGTCTAAAACTAGGGTTAAATAAAACCTGGATGTCCTTTTATGTTGTCCAGAACATGTAGGGTACCTCAACCACAGGCACAAGATGAGGCCTGAGACAGAGTGACAAGGTACACCAAACATAAAAAATTAGGCAGCATGCCAGAAGAAACGGGAATGCAGGTGAAATCTTGGAGAGAGAGCTGTGAAGAGCCATGTCAGTCCCACATGGCAAAAGAGAGGGAGGCAACACAGAGGCTGCAACAGCAGCACAACACAATGGGAATGGCTGGATAGGCAGGAGTCTGATGGACATATTCCTGAATAACAGCAAGGAAGGGGGGAAAGTAGGTTGAAAAATCTTAGTTTCCCTTTGTGTTTGTTCAGCCAAGACATGCATGTGAAGACCCGCAGGTCTCTACCTCTGAGCTAACCATTCAACACTGTACAGCAGTTTATACAATGCAGGCAGCACCTTAAATGTCAGTAGGGATGAATAACCACAGAGAGAGGTTCCTCACTTTGGGGGAAGCACCAGGAGCCTCACAAGCCCATTACTAATACTACAGAAGGCAAAGACTGGAGATCTAGGAAAACTGACTCATTAGCAATCTAAGCAGGACAGAAAAAGCCCAGCCCTTTAATTTTACCATGAAGATTATCTCCTGAATTAAAGCCAGGTGAATCTTTTCCAAAAGAATCACATAAAATTTTAATTATGCATGCATACGTATCTTAGTTGCTCCTAATCAAAAAAGAACCTTTAGGAAACAACCATACAACATCACTTCTTCTTCTTCTTTTATGCTAATAGATGGTTTTGAAGGCAAGTTGAAAAAAAAATAGAAGACTGCATGGTTTTGGAAAAGGGGTCAGACTTCTTGAAAATATACAAGTGAGCTTAAAAACATGCAAAAACATATTAAGACATGTACTTCTTATTTTTAAGGTAAAAGTGCAGGAATACTTTTATCTCCCCTGTTCTGGCTCAAGACCTTTTCTTGCTTTGCAATCAGATGTTTAGGTTGCCCACTCTTCCACCAATATGAATAAACAATGTATTTGAAAGTGTGTGCACGTGTATGTGCAACTCTAAACTGTTTCTTGTTTAAGAACTTCAACTTGAGTATTTTCTTTTCTTCCATATATTACTGACTGAAGAGTATCCAGTGATATAATTTCAATTTTGCCACACTACATCATTTATAGAAAAACATCCTGTCATGATTCAAAAAACCAAAAACTGTAAAGAAACACTGCATGTCTATACCTTTTTATCATGTTTCTAAAGATGAAGTCTCCTTTCTGACTCCTGTTTTCAAAAATGCAGTTTCCTTTTCTGCTCCCAGTTTTTTTAGTCCTCAGATTTCTCCATAACAAATGGATTTAATTTTTAGACAATATTTTCAATTTATATTTTAGAAGAGGAATTTTAAATTCTCAACTATTAATTATTTTTTAAAGTACAACAAACAGACTTGTCTCAAAATGACATGATCTTCATTTTCCTCCCAAAACTAATCTGCTGTACTTGTTGCACATTTGAAACCACTGGTAGAAATAATACGGCTTTTTAAGTCCAAGCAACACAAACTTCTTGCCAGTCTGCAGATCCACAAATGTTGCAACACTTTGCTCATGGGGACAAGAAAGAGAATTTTAAAAGTAGTCTGTTAGACAGAAAAGGTACATCTTTACTAAACCCTGAAAGGCCTAGGTCTTGAATTACTGGTAAAAGGGTGGATGATTTAAAAGCTCAGTCAACTCCCTCTGCAATGAAACTGCTCACAGCTAAAGAGATGGAAGGAAAAGGCAGACTCTTGGCTACAAGTCCTCAAATGAAAAAAAAAATCCCTACAACATCTCAGCTAAATTTAAATCTGAACCTCTCCTCCTCTTCTGCAAAATATCTTTGTCAAGTTACAGCTGCCAGCACTCTGCCTCCAACTACATGCTCCCAACTCTAAAACTCCACTTCCCGGATACTTCACCACTCCTCCGATCGCTCTGCAAACAGCCACGGCATCTGGCTCCATTGGGGATCTTCCAGTTAAAATTTACTGTAAACAATTTAACAGTTTGTGGCAATCTGGGAAACATTTGGACTGCTTCCCTAAAAAACCTAGCTGGCTCAAATCCTTGAGGATTTTCTCTGCCTCTTCCTTTCTTATCGTTCAGACCTAAAACGCTGGATAGCGGATGCCTTTTTGAGGACCTCCACCTCCCTTCTGTTAAAATAAACCTGGAGACAACCAGCAAGGGACTGCTGCAAAGGGCACCAAAAGGAAGCTGCTAGGAAAAAACATTGGGTATGACCATGTGTTAATGACTACATAGTGCCTTTGACAGCTTAAAGGGGAATCTTGCACAGTTCAGCTACTGTGCAATAGCTTAAACATATGGTTGCACTGAACTGCCGAATTAGCTCACACTGAACTGCTGAATTAACCCACCCAACATTCTTTCCTGCAAGCAAAGAAAATGAAATTGGTTTCAACTGAGCTCTGAAATCACCCTTAATCCAAACAAAATCAGCATTACTTTAAGATGAGCTGTGTAGGTTCAGCAACCCTAGAAACCCTACACCATAAAACCCAAAGTAAATGCAGTAAAGAACCTTTCTCCTTACTCCATGCAAAAAAAAAGCAGTCTTGCTCAACCCCCAGCTGGAAAACTTACCAGTTTCTCCAGCAAAACAGAGAAAAAAACCAACAAATGTAACACAACGAACCAAAGAGCAGACTGAAAGATGTATCAGTTAAATCAGAAAACTGTGTTGCTTTTTTTAAAACCTTGATCATCATTCTTTCAGCCAACTGTATTTCCTTTGCCAATTGTACAGCACTACTGCTCTGCTGTATTTGCTCAAACAGTTTAACCACATTTTACCACCTCCTATTTTGCAAAACAAGTGCTCCCTCAGCTCCCTCTCCAACACATTACATACCTGCCCACCTCCACTGGAAAATCCCTGCTAAACATTCCTCACCTGTTCAAGTGGGAACTGTGCTACCACAAGCAGAGCAAGGGGGTGTGTGGCTGCAGCAAAGCCAGAGGCAGAAACCAGCTGTGCAGAGGGAGCCCAGAAAGCAGCAACATGGATGGGAGCTGTTGGGCTGCACTGTAGCTGGGAGGTGATGGCAGTGGAGAAAGAAGAGCCACCACAGGGCCACCTGCCACAGGACTCTGCTCCCGCTTGTCAAGTTGTGAAGGATGGTTTTATACCAGCACTGCATCACAGTTTGGTCCGAGTCACCTTCCTCAAGGTCTGCTCTTGGAAATACTGCTGCAGAGGGCAAATGTGAGTGTTATTTTCTTAAAAAGCCTTACTTGGCTTCCGTGCATCACCTTCAAAGTGGTGCTCACCAAAGCTACCGGTGTATCATCCTTAGCCCTGAGAGGAGCTCCTACTCAGTAAACTGAAAATACCTTCAGGATCTGGAGACTGTGGCTCCAGACTCAGCTTTGAGCTCCTCTATAGCTTTAAAACAACAATTCTCAAAGTTATTTCAAAATATCTTTTTTGAAAAGCACACTGATGATCACAAAGCACAACAAGGACACGTCTAGGTTTTGAGGTGAGTCCAGAAGGTGCAAGATTTGATTTTGCATTTGAAAAATATAATTTATAAACTAACTTTGTTTTTGCTTTGAAGAAAAAACTATCATAATCTTAGTAGTTCAGAGCATTATCTTTTGAACACTCCCTAGAGAGCTTATTTGTTAAGAAATAAACTTTACTCCATGCACTTCTGAACTCTGCTACATTAATATTCTCCTCCTAATTAGAGATTTTCAGAAGAGTTCCTGTTATTTGTGAACACAAAGAAACTCACTCAGGCTTTGTGAAGCCATACCTATTCTGTTATTAAATAAAAACCCCCAAAGATTTGATTATAGATTTGTATGGCATGACAAATTCCAAAACTAGTTAATGGCTGAAGCACAAACATTGTCTAGCTTCCACAAGAGGAAGCTGGATAATTGGGTTTTCCATAAGATCTGTGTCAAAGGAGACTCCATTCATTTGTAATTTTGATAAGTCCTCCACAGAAAAAAAAAAGTCTTGAAAGAAGTTTCAGGACCATTGTATTTTAAAGCTTGCTCTGCACAGCTCTTTTCCTAATTATACCTAAGGCTTCAATTTAAAAAAAATACATATATATAAGAAGAAATGCTCCACACAAGTTTCACTGGTTTCTCATTAACTTGCATGGAACTGAATTTGTTAGTCAGTAATCCAAACATGAAATATAATGTGAAACCATTAGTACTGAGAATAGAGTATTAGTTTTCCAAAAGCTTCTACAATTATTAATTCAGTGTGCACAGTTATCAAATGGCAGTGTAAAACACTGTATCTCACTGTACTGAACCTGAATGGGACGGGCTGAACCTTCCCCACAGCAGCCCATGCAGTGTCTAGGAGGGTGTTGGTAACCCACCCAGGTGTTGGCTGCTGCTGAGCAGCCCCCACACAGCAGCACCAGCGCCCCCAAGGGCTGGTAGGCTGGAGGTGGGCAAGAGGTTGGGTGGCAACACAGCCAGGATAGCTGACCCAGCTGTCCAAAGGGATATGCCATACTATATAATGTCATGCTCAGCAATGAAAGTTAAAAGAAAGGAGAAGTAGGATGACATTCATTACTAAGGTGTTCATCTTCCAAAGCAGCTGCTAAGCATACTGGGGCCTTGCTCTCCATAAAGTGGCTGGCAATCACCTGTTGATGGGAAGTAGAGAATGTTTTTTGCTTTGCTTTACTTCCACACACAACCTTTGCTTTCTGCCATTAAACTGCCTTTAACTCAACCCATGATACTTTCCATACTATTTTTTTCCACTGCCCTGATGAGGAGGGAGAGTGAGAGAGCAGCTGGGTGAGTGTCTGGCAGCCAGGCAAGGTTAACACCCCACTTAGAAACACTAAAAAATTTGTAACGTTATAAAAAATTACCTTAGTACCAGGGAGATTTAGAGCTGTAAATGTTTTAAAAACTTTAAGCATCAGTGGCAGAAGTTCTCTGGATGAAACAACACAGATGCTGCTGTCGGCAGAGAATATGCAGCAGTAAATATAGTTCAGCTCAGAACGATGTGAACTGCTGGGTGCATACATGGTGTACTTCTAGGAACCATCACTGTATATCACATACACTTACTACCTTAATACACATTCTGGTGGAAGGTGTCCCTGCCTATGGGTTGGACTTAGATGATCTTTAAAGTCCCTTCCAACACAAGCCATTCTATGATTTGATGAAAAAAGAAGTTTATTTTCTCCACTGACATGTCTCCTATTAAGTTCCTTCTGGTTTACACAATATTATCATCTTGAAAGACTCATATTAATTTTTGTCATTATTATTTACTGGCTTTGTACAAAAAGCTCTAGGAGAACTGGGAAATAAACCATCTTTTGTGACAGCTGTGACACTTGACAGCTTTGGAGCTGGTGGACAGGGTTTAAATTGCATGGCAGATCAGTTTTTGGAATACTAGCTCCAGAGGAGATGAAGACACTCTAGAGAAAAGAAGTGGTAAATAGAATTACCTAAAAGAAAAAAGCAGCTGTAGCAAATATTTAAATCTCAAAATGCAGGGAACAGTCAAGCAATTAACCAGAAAGGCAAGAAGCCTAACAGGTTTTTTTTCCAAAAGAGATGCTTTTGTACCATGCTACTTCTGCAATAATTTTTGGACTACGTGCTCTATCCTGCTACACCCTTTAATTTAGTAACTCCACAAGATTTTGAAGGATTTACACATCCTTCAATGAAGAAGGAAATGAAATAAAAATTACCTACCAGTTTCCCATCTTTATTGCTTGCAAAATCTGTGTCTAAAGCTGCAAACATTTTGTGGTAAGTGAGGAGAAGAAAACTCTCTCTGCTGGCATGTTTCTCCAGCTATACAGAGCTTCAAGACTTCTATGGCAATTCAGCATTTCAGATCAAGTAGTTCCTGCTTTAGAGATTACAGGACGTCTCTCAGCTAAAGAAGACAGATACTACTCACTATATTCTCTTCTACATTTGACTTAGCAGAAGCAGAACACAGCAGTTTATATAGCCTTCTTAATTTTGGAAAATCCTCCATTCTAAAGAAACTTGTTCACAATAGGAAAAATGACAACTTATGCAAAATGCTATTGTAATTAATTTATGATTCCTCTCCACACATTAGGAAAATAGTTCTCCTTTATTTCTTCTCAAGTGCAAATTCTATTAATGGCTGCATGAAAATTAGGTTTACAAGGGGACCAGCAGTACACAGCTTTGTAATGCAAAAAAAGGTAGGGAAAAATAATAATACATAAAAATATCAAATAACAAAGTGGTCTTGTGCATTGAAACAACATGCTTTTACAGCAGGTGTTCTGTTATGGCATACCCCATGTAACACATGAAATAAACACCTTACTGCAATGAAATACAAACAACCTGAAATGGGACGTCTCCCTTTGCACATGTTCCATGACAGACGGTACTGGAACGGGTATTTGCTGCAAACTAGATTCAATCAGTTTTAGAAACTGAATTCCATCGATGAACAGACTGCACCATCTGCTTCTACTAATATACGTTAGAGAATGTGTATTTTCTATAGCTGCATATTTACTCTGTAATCAGAAGACTTTGAGACAAACAGGATTAGCTTAGCTACAGAGTAACTGAAAAGCATCATCATTTGAGAATGTCAAGGGTGTAAACAAAAAAGTAGGTGGATTATTGAAGGATGTGCAATGAAGTAGTGAAATGAAATTAGGCAAAAGAAAATTTAAGCAGCACACTGGGACACTAAGAATTGTTGCAGTGATAAAAGAAATACAAATGCAAAAGGCTTAGATGCAATTAAGTTTCTTACTAATAACATTTGGAAAAAAAGAGAATCTTCCAGCTGAAACCTAAGCAGAGCTGTTTGGAAAACTGGATTTTTATTACATAGGTTTTGTGTTTTCAAGGAAAAAAAGCCCCAAAACCACCACCACCACCAAACTTAAATCAGGAGGTAAGCCAACATTTGAAGTTTTCATGGAACAGAAATCCTTGAAAATTTTGTTTTGGAAACACATACATCATGTTCCCAAAACAAGATATGCTTTCCCAGTATCCTCAGCAGCTGCTAACTGAAATTAATGTAATTCTTGTCATTTCATAAGTGCCATTTCCATGGCTTGCTGTGGTGACAAAAATTATGAAAACTATCTTAGATTCCAGCTCCAGTTGCTCAGGAATGCCACAGCCTTGCACTCCCAGGCCAGGCTGCTCCCCACATCACCCACCACCAGAACCAGCCAGAACCACTGACACTTCACAGACTAAACCACTTCTTCTTATAAGCAGCTGAAAAGTCAGGCTGCCACACTGGTGTGACATTTTGTGACACACTGATAGACCAGCATCGCAAAAAAGAACCTGAGATAAATGCTTGAGAAGTCAGGGTGAGATTCCACAATTATTATTCTGTGTATCCTCAGTAGCAAGGACGATTATTTTCAGACCAGTAAGATATTGAATAAAATTAATGAAACAGTATTTCATTAAAAATTGTGGTCTTCTCTTCTTTGAAAGGACAGTAAAAGAAACAAGAACTGAGGAACTAATGTGCCCCAGGATAAATGCACAGAGGTATGGAACAAGTTCGGCTCTAAAAAAATAAAGAGCAGCACCCTTCAGGGCTGAAAAAGAAGAAAAAAAAAGAGATATGAAAGTATGACTGAGGTCTATAAATTCATTTGGTCCAGGAAGACAACAAATAGGGACCAACTGTATGATATGAATACCAGAACTAGGAGGCATTAACCCATAGGAAAATCCAAAGCAAACAGAGGAAAGCAGTTCTTCACACAACTTGTAAATAAATGATGGAACTTCCTGATGCAGGATATTATGGATGCTAAAATTGCATATGAGTTCCCAAAAAGTAACTTTATTGATTGCTAAACACCAGGACAACCCAACAGTCCTTAAGGTATGAGCTGCTGCAGGCTCAGGGATTGTTTTGAGAAAGGATTATCAGGTGCCTTCCCTGTTCCAATAGTCTTCTTTCTCTAAGCCACCCATTACTGGTAACTCTTTGGGACATTCTGTGAGACAGGTTTTGCCCTGTCCTGACAGACAATCATAAGTCAGGCATTAAACATTTTACATGCATCAAATATAACATTACGTGTATCACAGGACAAGCACAACATGCTGGATTTAGCAGGAAAACTGAAGAGACAATGCAGTCTGTCCTCCTCTTGAGCAGAGTGAGGCACTGAGGCGTGGCCCTTGCAGAGTCTCCCCTTTGCAACTACAGCACAGCTCCAGCTCAATAAATTTGCCACTCCAGAATGAGAGAACACATCAGACACTATTGTGATTTTTTCTCACTCACTCAAAATGACAATGCTGAGAAATGTTAACTACTGGGCCAGTAATCATATTTCATAAAGCAGCTACAATAAATAAGAAAAAAAATAATTTTAATGTCACCCTAAATGTGTACAGATTTAATTAACTTCTGCTCAAAGGTACTTCTTAGCAGAAGGATGGGATGCAATACAAAGGCATATATTGCTGCAATCCTATTGTTAGAAATAAGTCTAAGAGATAGAAGAAAAATAGAAAGGAGGACTTTCTGAGTTGAGTGAGTATTATTTCAAAACCAAGGCCTTAGACTTCAGAGTCTTGGGGGGATAGAAGCAACTCATATGACCCATAAAGACAAAGGAAAATAAGATGAACCTGTTTTTTGCCTGAAGCCGGGTAGTGATGATGGCACAGACTTTCTGTGAGGACATGCAGAAGAACACACCATCAGTTCACTCACCAAAGTTGGGCTAGTCAGCTTCTTCATATGCCTATTTCCCCACTTGAAAATACACCATGAAATTGACCATCGAAAATGCAAAGCCTTTCATGACCCCTGGATACAGGCATATTATAGACGATTAACAAGCCCCACTGGGCCGTGCCATGAACAAGCGAATAAACACAGAGGTACCACTTTGGAATAATGTGCAAGCTAAACAGTTAAGCTAAAAACAGTCACAAGAGGGAAAAAGTGAAACACGTATTCCGGCTGGCCAGTGAAACTGCACGGAAATTAAATTACCTCAAGATGGACATACTTGACAAAGCTGTGTATTTACACCTGTGATAGAAAAGAACTACAATAACTAAACTAGAGTAAAAAAAAAAAAAAAGCTACAAGTTTCTACACTTATTTAGGATGAAGTAACATAGTCATGACCTGATGAGGACAGTCTCAAGCAGGGAACCCCATGCATCCATACAGATATTCAGATAGGCCTATCCCGTAAAGATAGAGAAAATGAAGAATGAAAATGTAGACAAAAACACACTACAGAAAATTGGGAGCTTTTTGGAACAGTTTTAAAAATAACTAAGAAGCCACAACTACATAAATAAAAGAGGATTTCTTCAAAAAGGAAAAAAGGTACAACAGGAAGGAAAAAAGATAACAACAAATAGAAAAGAGAGGCCCACGAACAGCCTTCCTAAGATATTAATTTTCTGTAGTTGACATAGGAGATTAGGGACCTCAGACAGAACTTTGTCTGTATACTTGGGGTTCTTGGATAAACACATCCATTTGTAGGTGGAGACTGTGAACTACTATTGCACTTCAGTCTCCATCCAGAAGTTAAAATGCGGCATCCTCAGGGCTATTTTAACGTGGAATAGGAACTGTTGATGGCATCGAGTATTTCTTTCTTGTAATATTGAGGGGGGGTTGTGGGTTTTTTTGCTGTTTTCTTTTTAATATCCAGAGCTTCATCTTCCTTGAAGATGGGCTACTAGCCACTTGGTTTAAGTCATTTACTTTGATATAGTTATTTCCAAAAACCTCCTATCTACGGCAGCAAGAAGTTGTATCTAAACAAGAATCAGCTCAGCTTTTAAAGCCTCTGAAACTGACTTTTCTTTCCCTTCTTTATTAATATTGCAATGAACTGGAAGTATTCCTGCATCCTGCCAAACCTTCAACAATATTTTTTCTTTAACTCAAGAAAAATTCTAAACAAAACCAAGGCAAAACCTTAATTTTTAAATCTTAAGGAAGATGCCTGTACTCTGAATGAAACTACTGATTTATCTTAATAGAAGGCAAAAAAAGCAGTGTGTGCTAATTACTCAGTCCCTGAGAACTCAGAAGAGCTGGCCCTTTTTAGCCTCAATTCATTTCACAGGGGACTTCCAATTTACACTCAAAACTGAAGACAAAGTCAGGTTCAATTTATTTTATTCTGACATTAACTGAGTCCACTGCACTTGCTTGTGCTCACAGTGATTAATAAAGAGAAGAAATGCAACTGTCAAGCCAGTGGAAGAAGCCAGGTTATCCAAGGAGCGCTAGGGAGACAAAACAACACTTAATCATTTTGAAGGCAGCGTTGCAGAATGGGTGGTCTCCACCTTGCATTTTATTCCAGGGGAAAAAAAGCACTACTATAGCAGTATCTTCTTGGCTTACAAAATAGAAGTAGACCCATGAGAAAAGGAAAAAAAAAAATTGAAAAAGCAAACCAAGTATTATATGACCACAAAATATAGCTAACACGTGGATTCTGCACCACCATTAAAGGAATGGATTTAATAACTGCTACACCCAATGGAAGCCTTCGCCCTTGATTTGATAGGAATTAAGATCAGGCCCTAGAAGCTCCTACTAACTACTTGGTTGCTGTAGTGTGTCATGGATTGACAGCACTGTTTGATTTCTGCCTTTTAAATTTTGCTAAATAAATGTCTCGTGCATCAAGTAATTTTTTATACAGATAAATACATCCAAAGGCCCATGTAAACATCAAAGCCGACCATGTAACAAGACGATTTCCCTTGCTTCCAAAAAAGACACAGGTCTTTCTGAACTTAGTAAGAGTTTGTACACTTGCTTTTTAGCAAGTTTCAGACACCTATACCATGTATTACTTCTATTTTGCACTCTACACATTTCCTAAATCCTAGACTTGAATTCAATGTTTATTCTTTTACTAAAATAATAGCACATGTGACATGTGGGCAAACATCTTCTCTGGATGACACATAAGACACTTGTGCTTCACTCATTAGCTTCTGAAATGGATCTGCCCATAATCTTCAAATTACTTCATGCATAATTAGGCGCTTCCTGATTTTCATTACTCATGTTTATTTCTGCAATATTTACACAGCATCAAGCATACAGCTGCCCATGTATAGATTGGAACAAATCACTAATAACATACATTTCATTTGGTTCTATTCCTCCAGAACTGAGGATATGGTTTTCAAGGGCCTTGTTCCAGGCTAATCACCCAGATGTTCAGAGACCAAAAAGTCCCTGAGGTGTATAAACTCATTTGAATTTACTGACCCTTTCAGAGAAATAAAACCACAAGTAAAGTACATCTGCCATTTTATTTCCCAACTAGAGCTAAAACATATCAGCTTGGATTCACTAAAGCTGGTAATGCTTTACTTATGATTCCTTATATACCATTTTAAAGTGTTTTTTAAAATTATATGTAAAGAAACGGCAGTTTGAAATCTTTGTTGGAAAATAGTAACAATAGATAGTTATTGATTTGTTTGCTCTCTTCTCATCAATTTAGATGAACGACTGTGCCCTGTTTAGACCAAGCAGCTGCTTTTCAAGCAGCCTTCACAAATCTCACTTTCCTTCATACAGCTGAAGTCCCAATATATACACCAAAGACAAAAATACAGTTCTATTTATTTCCAAAAAACTTTATCCTGTCCTCCATTTAGCCAGTTTCTAGACTTCCACAAATGCTGTGCTTAGGTAACTGAAGCATGGGAAATACCTCTTTCAGTTGTGTAATGCACATTTACAAACATGAAGTAGAGTGTAATAGAAAACAACTTCTTAGATTTTAAGATCCTATAAAGCAATTAAACAAAATAACTGCCACATTCCAATCTATGATCTGCCAAACTTTGTTATGTTAAGTACAGGCTATGCAGCAACTAATATATTCCACTGAACACACAAAACCACAGTTCATTTTTCACAAGCACTGGTTCTTAGGCATGGTCAGGAACAAAAATCAATACACTCACTAACATATCATTTACTAACCTCGCATTTCACTTACAAACGGCTTAATGAAATAATAATAATACAAAAATCTAAATGGTATACAATAAACGTCCTCCACAGAGTACAAACTAATACCCAAGTGACATTCAAAGTTATTTTTTTTTAATTTAGGAAGCAGCAAAAGGATGTATTAATTGATAATTCTTTCTGTACCACACCATAATATCAAAGAGTTCAGGATAAAGAAGATGGGAAAAAATATCTGCATATGATTGTAATAAAATGTATCAAACCTGGAAGAACTATTTGCTAGCTTTGTCCTTGCTGAGATATCACAAACTATACCAGTTTGTGGGAAGTACTTTTCCCCCTTAGAGTTGATACTACATCAGATATATGTCTTCTAATATAAGAATGAGCTTAAAAGAGTTAAATGAAGAAATAGCAATAAAAACAACTTTAATGATCTACTCCAACTGGGTGATTTAGGCATCAATTTACAAAACCTACACCATTACTCCTACTCTTAATACGAGGCAGCATAACTATGCTGTGTTTCTCTAAGTTGCCCTCAGTACCTCATGGTCGATATTGCAGCAATAAAGTGTATTTCATGTTAGGTTACATTTGTGGTATAAAGACAGGGAAAAAGGGTTTAGGTGCATAGTTAGAAATTAAAACAGATACTCCAATTCTGCTACAATTTAATAGGAAATATTCATATGATTCGGTTTCACAGCATTCGTGAATATAAATCCTCAAGGGATTTAATTAGGTGTATTTTATCATAAATTGCATTCCCAGAGCCATATGCTGCTCCTGCATCATGCTGATAATAACAAAGACAACTGATACTTAAGAGCACATCTGAAGGATGGTTTCTGATGGCATTAGATACAGTCAAGGAATAAGAAAAACAGTGCTGAATAAAAGTATCAATGTTTTTTCCCAGTTGCTTTACCATACCAACTTGAAAGGCAGTTTATTTTATACAGTACAAATTAACCTCATGAAGTTATCCATTGCAGAATGGCAAAACTTTTATCTTTTGCTTTCAATACTATAAACACTGCATACGAAAAAATTCTCAGTTTGCTGTACCCATAGTTGTGCTCTATGAGAGCCTACAAAAACACTCGCTTTGAAAGTCACAATTTGGATCAATTACCTCTTGTTTACCAGGCGGTCACTTCTGCAATATAGCAATTTCTTAATGCTCTAAGCATTTTGATAATTTTTCAAACTTTTAGGGTGTAGTACTTATTCCCTGCATTTTACTTAAGAGAAAGAGTGCCTACTCTTCAAGGACTTAGCTGTAAAGTTCTTTGTCAATATGTGCCACTAACTACAGAGTAGCTGATTTTTCTAAGCAGTTCACAAAGTCAGAACAGGAGCCAATGTCTGAGTCAAATTAGAATTCAAAATAAAGAGATTATCTGAAATATAATTTAAAAATCATATAAAGGCATTTTTTAGAATTTTGAAATGTATTATATAAATACAGTTCTAAAGTATAATTCTCTCTCAGATGTTATCATGTAATACCTTCAGGTATGCATCCACATATCAGTGTTGATTTCCATGTAGTCTGCTATTTTTATCACATTTTTATACTCCCGCCTACACTCACATACACTGAAATTTCTCTTTCAAGATGACTTCTCAGTTCAAAATATATCCCAGAATGCAGGAATTTTCTTCTTTTTTTACATTAAGAAATCTGGCCATGGATATTTCTGTGCTCCTGTTTCTCCTGTCTGTTTTCCAGTTAGAAAAAAAAATGGAGTGAACTATGATACAGATATTGTTCAACTCTGTAACAGGTTTTGAACACAGGGCTTTCTTTAAGCTCAGAAACAGATATAGTTAACACTGCTAGAGAGCTAGAATCTTTTCAGAAATTACACAAGAACTTTTAAAAATGAACTTAGCAGCCAGATTGTGTGTCTCATTGCTTCTAGTCCCAACTAAACACCTTTTTTTTTTTTTAATCTGAACCATTTCGAAAGTCATTTTATCACCTCCCTCTGCTTTTAAAGCAGAATTGGTTGCATTGTCAGGGTCATGATGGTCTAAGATTAACAAGAGCCTCAGTTCAGAAGGAGTTAAGCACTGGTGTTAGCCTAGTTTTTTAAATTCAGAGTCTTCAGGGTGTTCAGTTCCACCAATTCTGAAGAAGGACCGATGCCCATGAGTCTCCACCGTCTGCAGACTGGAATCATGAACTCAGAACCTTATGTTATACACAGAGATGAACCCTGTAAAATCTCAAACTTCCCCATGCTCATTAATAGGAGTGCCGCAGAAAGCCTCAGAATTGAATACAGTCCAAGAGCAGAAGGAGCAGAGGAAAGCTCTTTGGTGAGCTGTTTCTTTGCCTAATTCATTACTATTTCTTCTTTATCTTCCTCCTTGGCAAGGTCTCAGTCAGCACTCAAGCACACACACACAGTCTGAGGAAACAGCAGGGCAGTAATTCAAATTTGCATTACAAGTCACAGAGCACAGTTCCTCCTGATTTAGCCACTATCATTAAAAAAGAGGTTAGTTATTCCTGCAAAAACATGGACGTGTTCAAAGATCTAACAGAGATATTCTATTAGCATTAACTTTGGTTAGGACCAAGTCTGTTCACACTTTTCTCTGTTATTGTTTCAGTGTGTTCAGGACCTATATGATAGTGCTGTACCTGTTAATTTCTGACAGGTCTTTTTGGACTTGCAGAATTAATTCCGTGAACTGTCTGCCACAATGGACTGATACATTAATAAAGCTGGAGGTTTGCTATCTCTGGCATTTGGAAAATTAAATGTAAATTGTTAATAGAATACATCATGAGTTTAGCACAGATTTAAATTGATTTATATTTTAAAACTGCTGATGAAGATGACTCCTGAATAAACTCACTTGCAATTTCTTCTGAGTCAGAAAGGGCCACCCTAATCTTCTATCATCAAATATTCAACAGTGCTTGACAATACTAGGAGCATCCAGCACACCTAAAGTTTCAGTGAGAAAAATATCGCGGATGAGAGAAGGGAAGGAAAGATGGAGGATGGAGAACGACACACACTCAGTGATCAACTGAAAAAAGTCAGTCTGTTCTCGAAAACATCTGAAATCCAGTCAGTCTGCCGCTGCAGGTTTCACTATTGCCTCTCCTCCATCTTGTAAGTCTAAATTCTGGTCTTTGCACACCATGGTTTCTAAATTGTTCAGCCACAGCCCAACTACAAATGGCTTAAGACAGCTAGACAACACCTTAGACAGCTTTAGACAACACCTTAGGAGAGATAATGGATCCCAAAGAGAAGATAATTAAAAATTTCAATAGAGCAGGTAACATATATCAGTATCTACCAATATGATACACATGGATATCAATATGATATTAATTCAGTCATGCAGAATCAATATTAATGCATAACATTATCCACGTTGAGGTGCATCAGAAACTTCGGTGAAGATGAGCAGAACCCATATTATAGAACAAACAAATACAAAAATGTAATGTAAAATAACACTGATCCTAAAACTCGACGATCACAGGTAGTTGTCAGAAAGCTGCTTAGTTCCAGCTTTTTGCCCTGGGCAACAGGGAAGGAGGAACTGAGCAGTAGAGTCCACAAGCACTCTTTATGCTTTCCTGTTGGATTACATCACAGCATTCAGGAAAAAAACTTAATTTCAGTCTTGGGTATGGATAAAGCACATCAGCCCTACAATAGCTTCACATGGACATTGTACTATTCAACAGACATACTTACAGATATTTCATCTGTAATACTCTCTACTAGTGCAGAGGCATTTGTGTTAGGTCCTAATGATGGTACTGGCTCAGCATATAGTGCAAGATTTTCAGCGAAGCATCACATATACCAAAATGACAATGATTAAATCCCAGCCAAAACCACTAACTGCAAACAAAGGAGGCAACAGCCTAGCAAAAACACCATAATAAACTTCAGGAACTCTGCAATTATTATATACAAGGTTCAGTTAAAAATGTATTTCATTAAACAGCATAAAGTAACTCGTAAATTTCAAACTCAATGTAGACTTGAAAGGAAGGAATACTTTCATGATTTACACATCACTAAAACTAACATTTAAGTCACATTCTGTTGATAAAATACTATTTCAAATAGAAACTATCTTGTTCTCTCACAGTCACGTCTGCCTTGCAATGGAAACAGAACTAAAATAGCAGCATACCTTTTCTTAGGTCATAAGCAGATATATATGTATTAAAATGCAGGCATGGAAAGAACAAAGAGTTTGAAAGCCACGGTTTTTATAATATTGTTAAATCTGTGCATGCATGTGCAGGTACATGAGAAAGATGTCAAGCAGTGGTCCTTTGCATTCATTTCTGCTTTTTTCAAGCTGTGGGAAAGTAGCATTCTGTAGAAGACCTTTTGTGAAAAATCCTGCTGAAAATGATGCTCACTTGTTTTGAAATATGAATAAGTCCCCTAGGATTTTAAAGTTCCTTCACTATATTTGCAACTGAAGTATAATTTGTTGGCCTCTGACATTGGCAATCTCATATTTTCTATCCAGATGACTCAAGGGGAAAAAAGTGAGTTTATGTATACTAGGATGAGGGAAATTCAAAGAATTTTACATTTTATCTCTCGCCTAATGACAAAGAAAGTAATTTACTATCCTTTTTCATTTTATGATGATCATTTGAATTCAACTCCTAAGCCATTTTAAAAACATCCCAGACTCAAGCATTAGCAGGTGTCTGCACAGTATCCTCTCCTTTGGAAAATATTTCAGGATTGTGCCTGAGTATTAACTGATGGTTGCAGTGCTTCAGTATCTTGTACTAATATCTGAGATATTTAGAGAATGAAAGATTCTTCCATAAAATGTAATACTGTGATTAGTTTCTAAAGCTGGCATCTTTTCCACCCACAGAGGCTTTGAGGAGCACCAGAGATGCCATCACTGCTTCCCCCGTGGTGTAGCTGGTCCTGCGGCACTCTGGGAGTTAAGCTCCTGCTGGAGTTTTGCCATGTCTTCAGGAATTAAATCACCCACAGATCGCAGGCAACCCCCATTTGAGAAGTGCTGGAGTCCTACAGACAGACAGTCCTTCAAAAAAGAACCAGAAACCAGAGAGTTTGTCATCTATGAACTTTTTTGAACTTGGTGACATCCCAAGTAACAAGTGCTATTTGGATAGACAGATACATACCCTGTCATCTTTGAGGCCATTGTTTCACTGCCTTCCTGCAGTTTCATCAATTTCAGAAATACTTTAATAAGCCAGGAAATTACTATGCCACCAACAGAACTTGCCACCTGATTTTAGTATTTGATTTTGCACAAGGATAACTTTTAGTATTCAGTGATATCATACAACTTTTGGAGCTCCTTGGCAGCAGGGTTACTGTTGGACGATACTAGTCTACTGATCTCCAAATACCATCAGTAGTATGTCACAAACTCTAAATATCATCAGTAGTGTGTGAGCAAAGTTGCTTAAAAATAGAAGACGTGCTATGGTGCTGACATTCTACATATTGTGAAAATTTAAACTTGTCAGCCTAGTAGTTGCCAAAGCAGCTTTGCAGAACCCAGAACACCAGCAGCACTCAGCATGACTATAGCATCTGGCATTGGGACCAGGAAGAGATCCATGAGCTTCAGCGAGCTCTGCTCTGCAACAGAGAAAATGAAGATTCATATCTAAAGGCTAACACCGATACAGAAATGGCCTTTTTTCTATCAGCTGGCTATCCCACTTCCCCTGGCAGGGTCAAACATGATGATGAATGAGAAGAACAGAAGGTTAACACATCTAGTAACAACATATAAGTCATGACAGCTAAAACTGAACCCTCTTTCAGATTTTCACCCACTATAGTGTAACTTTCATATTACAGATGGAAAAGAGATGAAAAGAAGGAATTGGTGCTGCCCTGGGAAGAGAAAGGATGTCCCTACGTACTAAACAGGTCCGTCACTGAAATGTGCAAAGCACCTTGGCAGTAGAGACATCTTCAAAATTTTTTTAGTCCCGCTAACATAAGGTTTAAAGACCTCCAGCAGTGCATGACACCAAAGACATTGGTTTCAAGACAAGGAATCTGTGCAACTGATAGGAATTTAGGTTTACTGGAATTACAAATATCCAGAATTTCTGGTGCTGAGCAATGGTACTGAATGGGGCTTTTTTTCAGCCTGAAGAAGCTGGCTACAACTGAAGCCTGAACATATTCCAAGGCGACTATTTTTAGCCTCAACCCTTTCAGCAGATAAAAAGGAAATGGATGCTTTTTTGCTAATTACCACAAAAGCAAATTAGATATGTTCTTAAATGCAATGCCTCTGATGGCAGGGGAAAAGGAGCAGAATAACCAGCAGAAGAGGAATATTGTTTCATGAACTCTGGTGTTAAAAAAACAGGACAATGAGAACTCTCCAATCACAACTATTGATTTTCTTCCCCAAGGTATTAAGGAAAAATCCATGCAGTATTTGCCATAAACTCTTCTTAAATATGTATCTTCTCTCTGAAATATGCATCTATCTCTCTTCTTTCTGAAAATGACGTTCATGCCAGGCTTCTCTCAATGAGAGAAGCCTTTTCTAAAAAGGCACAGAACACGTTCACTATGCTCACTATTAAGAAACTATTTCAATTCCAGAGAAATAAGGGGGAGCCTGGACACAATCTTGGGCAACCAACTCTAGGTGGCCTGGCTTGAGCAGGGGTGTTTGGACTAGACTTCCAGAGGTCCCTTTCCACCTCAGCTATACTGTGATTCTGTGACTCTAACCTGGAAATTAAGATATTTAAAAAACAGAAAGAAGGCAAATGTCATGTCACACTGTAACAAAGTCATTTCAAGTTAAAACAAAAGGAGAAGGGTAAGAGAGCCAGCAAGTAAGCCTACACTTTTCATCTTTTGTCTCCAGGCATTTACAAAAAGGAAGGAAACTGAGATCCAGTGATCAGATCAACGATCTCTCCCAAAATTTAAGGAAGTATCAGTTTCCATAACTAATATAATTCATATGCCAGAAAATGTATTAAAAAAAAGAAGAGAGCAATGTTTCATGCCTCTTTTTTTTTCTCCACAAAACCCACTCTGCCCCCTAGTTAGCCCATACACACCTGGCTATTAGAAGCTGAAGACAACAATGGGGTAAAAAGAACATGCTAACCTTCTGCTTCCAGCTGCAGATTTAAGAGGAACATGATAAAATGCCCGATGTATTACCAACCATAGGCTATTCCTTATTTATTAGCATTATGATAATGGCTGGAAGCAGAGACCAAAATTACGACCTTTTCATATCACTGAACAAAAAAGCATGGTAATATAAAAGACCATTTAAAAGCCAGTCTCAGAACACCTCTTGTAAGAACAGTAAAACATGACAGACAAAATGAAAAGGACAAGAGACAGAGAAAAGGACCTAAGATCACAAAGTAATATATAGCAAGCCAACAAAAGCAACTCTCCTGACCCCTGAAATGGGGAATAACCACTCCTCTGTGCTGCTGAACTGATCTCACTTTAACCTTATTTTTCTTACTTGCTTCTCTCAGCTACTCTGTTCAAAAAATTGAAAAATGGACCAAAAGGGACAAAGAGACTTGAGTACTAGTGTGGCTGTTACTTTGCAGTTCAATTGTTCACAATCAGAAAAGTATTTGCCTGACTTGTAAAAACTGGTGGGTGTCCAGGAACACAAGAATAATATAAAATACATCTCTTAACAGTACTCTCAGGGCCATGATTAATAGATAATTTTCCACAAATTGCACAAAATTCTCCAGAAAAACTGTGATTGGAAACATTTAGCACATGGAAAAAAATTACATTTTTTGTACTATATGAGTAACTCAAAACATCCCAGGGAGTGTATTTTTGTACTATGCTGAATCTTACTTCAAGCCATAGAAAATGATCTTCGATATTTGAAAAATCAAGGTTGTATTGACTCACAGGCAGATGCAATTTCAGCTTGGTGTAAAAATGGCTTCCCACCCCAAACATGCTGAGCAGCCTTTGTGCAGCATATCAGCTTTTGTGGAAAATGCACAAATGTATGCATACATATTCATTTTGGAAAGGAATTCATAGCCAACTATGCATATCTACAAGAACATATATGAAGCAGCATGCTGGCCAAGTTATTAATCTTATTCTGCCAGTAGGGGCTATTTGTGAAAAAAGAACTGGCGTAATGCTCATTTTCAGCAATATACTGAACTGTCAGTCAGTCAATACTCTCACAGTATTTTAGAGAAAGCGAGCAACTCATACGCACAAATAAATTTCACTTGCTTAACCCAGACCACCAACTGTCAGGAACCTCTAGAGGCCTCCATAGTGTAGTTGAAAAGACACCTGACTTTTCAAACATGGAAATTCCTTAACTGTTCCAGAACATTTTGCAACTTATTTTTCCTAAAACCCTATCGTGCATGTTTCTTCCAGTAGCTCTTTCTAAGGACTTTCATCATACTCTGTAGAAAACTCTTGTAGGAAAAAGCAATAAGATATACAGAATTCTTGCAATCCTGTTACAAGCTTCCAAACTGATAATCACCACTTTAGACTAACCACACTTTAAGATGTATTTTTAAGTTACTTAAGAGAACTACAGGCATTACCAGCCTCACTGCTGTGTTAAATGTTGGCTCTTGCAGGTGTTAGGTAATCCTGGGACTCTTTTTTTTCATTCTGTACAGTTTGTGATAGTTTGGTAGTTCAGATTAGGTATCATTGAATCAGAGTCTTCCAAAATTCATTTTGAAAGGTGACCAGTATTTCAGCAGCACATCTGAGAATGAAACAAGGGCTCTGATTTTGTTTCAGTTTTTGCCTGCCATCCTCTGCTGTTGTGGATGCGCTGTCTAACAGTGCATTTGACAACTGCCTGAGCTGCACTTTGCATGCACCTTCAAAACCTCCACAAGAATTGTGAGTCTGGTGCCTGGCCATCCCATTGCAGAGGACCTGAGCAGTCCTGGAGAGCTTTCTGTAGCTACTGAACTTGGCCATATCAGTTTGAATTGGAGCTTTGCAGAAGTCGCTCTCAGATTTTTTTTCCTTCTCAACTTTACCTCAAAATGAAATGTAGTTTGAGTGTATATTGTAGCAATGTGTTCCAAATATTTTTTTTTCCCCTGTGAGGAAATGGAGAAACAGAAGCAAACAAAAATGGGAAAGGGGGACAGAGAAAGAATTGGGGAAGAAAGGAGTTTGTTATGATCAGAGGGATGAAGAGAATGGACATGAGGACCAGTGTAGGATAAAAACAGGTAATTTGTCAGAAAGAATCTGAGATGGGGTGCATGCCAGTCCCCCATTTCCCCTCTTCTGCGAACAGCAAAAGCCCCTTGTGAGTATCAAAAACCTTATTCTCATCTCCTCTCAAGTCATCTGGAGCCTTAAGCGATCCTGAATGCCTGGGGGACTCCTCTCTCCCTGTGCCCCATATTTCCCAGTGCAGAAAAGCCTCTTGGGAGATCTCTCTTTCTGAGGAGCCATTAACCTCGAGGTGGTTAAACATTAGGATCATGAAATTAATGTGATGGAAGCAAAAATCTCTTGTGCCTCAGAAAGACAAAATAAAGGTACAGATAACGCATCTTCATGGTGAAAAGCTGACTGCAGTAAGATGAAGAAAATAGTCTAGGTGGGTGGGACTGGCTGGGGAAGATGTAAAGAGGGGAACTATCAAACAGTAAGTATAGTGTAGGCACAGTATTTTCTGTGACCATTGCACAGTAAAACTGTCTGCAGCTGGGAATAGACTGCTCGTTTTTTAACCCACACAGTTAAAATATTTTAAATGGGATCATGAGATCCACTCCCACAAGACAGAAATCAGGACAGGTGCTTGGAAACCACACATTATTTTCCAGCTAGCCTCAATAGCATCACCAGCAGTAATTGCAAATGTACAACTAATCATTAAGCTGTTACAAAGAACAAATACATTGCTAATAAAAATCTTCTAGGAAATTCAATAGCACAAAGCTTTACTAGTGCAGGACAGCGGGAGTTTCATGGTATTTATTACCCTTCTAGAACCTGAAGTTCAAGAAAAACTGAAAAATTTAAATAAATCTGCCAACAACAAAACTTTCAAAATCGAAAATACCAAGTGAAGGTCACACAACCTTTATTTTACCTTTCCAACAAGTTATCCCTAGACACACATTTGTACCTTGTATTCAAAGTGTTATGAACATCAGCCATCTACAACCTTCCTGTAATCAATGCAAAAGCTGCTTCTTGTTGGGGAAAAACCTCTCCCAGCTACTACACTTGAAAACACTTTCACTCACACGTGTTACCAATCTCTGTGCTTTCATTATTCATCCTCAAACCCACATGTCACACTTATCTCCCACCTAACTGCTGGCAACTGCATCACAAGACCATTACTTTGTCCTCTCACTGAAACTCTTCTGAGCAGCAGAGAAATCAAATACCACGCATCCATCAGCTGATCTTGTTGACCCAGATACAGATGGTAAAATAGATAGGATCCATATCTGCATTTAATACCAGGAGATATATAATCCCTTTTGGTCATTGCCAGCTCTCAGAAAACAAACGATTACAGCTGTTGAGAGCGTGAAGCTTAATTTCATTCTCTAGATCTTAAAAGTTTGAAGCAACTGTATTTATCTTTTAATTTTATTTCTTCCCAACTCAACTCAATATAGTAACACTTAAAGCCTACACAATAGACTTGCTATTCTGTCAATATTATAAAGTTCATCTTTGGAGAGTCTGTCTCATATAAAGCACAACAGTAAACAGAAAAATGAATAAATGGTTTAATATAACATTGTTGTATAACTTATGCGTTTTATCTTTAATACTGTCACCCTTTTTTATGCACAAATACAGACTGCAGCATGTTGAGGGTGGGAGAGTGTAAAGGGAGTGAAAAAGTTTGATCCTACTACTCAAATACCAGACAGTATTTGGACAAAACCCAATTTCTTCTGAAGCTGTGACTGCTAGATCTGCTAAATCTCATGCTGATTCCCAACAGATGAGATTACTTTTTTTAAATCTTCTTGGTAAAAGGCAAAAAAATCTTCAAAAACATGGAAAGTAGGCATACAGAGCCTGACAATTTTTCTACAGAAAAGAAAAAACAACAGTACCATTGTTTTCACCTGTCAGTGTTACCAAACACAAATCTGCCTTCACGTTTGTACCTGTGTTGCTCCTATAGGAGCTGAACATGACAAAATTGAAGACCAGGAGGGGCTGCATGTGAGACAGAAAGCAGAATGCTGAAAAATTCAAAGTTTGGGTAGTACATAATTAAAACTATCAGTTCTGTTTCAGTCTCCTGCTGTGGCCTTACCAGAAGCAGCTTATCTGATCAACTGTGTGCAAAATGCAAAAAAGCAGTTGGATTGGGAAACCTGTAATTAGAACAATTATGAAGCAAATACATCCCACAGACTATATTCATGTATATTTAAAATTGCCAGATTGCAATGAGTCCTTTTCTGCCACCATCACATTTGCCTCATACTCCATTTCCCCCTGATGACAAAAACCATGATAGCAATCACAAAACTCAGTCTGAAACGAAATAGTTCACTGCACAGGAACAAACTTATGGTACTGATTTGCCAACATCTAGAACATCAAGTCTCAAAAATGAATGAAAGCAGTAAGAAAATACTGGAGCAATTCAGATGACAGAGAAGGTTAATAAAGCATAAGATACTGAAAATGTATATGATAGATGGAAATCAAAATGGGAATTAGAGAAAAACATCACTGCCTTTTCTGCATTTCTTTTGACAATTCTAAAACCAGTTACGGATGACTCGCTTCCTGAAATTCCCTGCTTTGAATTTCTCTATTTACAACAAACTCACAGTACAAAGGGTGATGTAATGAAAACTCAAATGCTTATATATAAAGATGTACTTAATATAATGCACATTCCAATCCCAAATATGATTTATTACTAGGGAACACCACAAAGTTAATTATCCATAAGATACATGAATCACATGGTAAATTCTACACATAGCTGCTGAACTTTTCAGATAATACTGAAGTCATCCACCCCTAGTAAAGCAATAATAAAATCATCAGAGTCAGATATCAAATATCCATTTGTAATGAAGCACTCCTACCTTTTCAGCTTCATATAATTTTCACTAGCTGCAGGTCTGCATTCAGCACGTTGCACCACTATTCCTTCCAAAGCAAGTTTATCTAGAATGAAAAGCAAAACTAGACATTAAAATGAAAGTCGCCAATGTGGTCAACATTTGAATTATTTTTCACTAAGAATCTGCTAAATAAAATGTAATTATAATTTTTCAAATAAAGTTCTAAAATCTCTGTTATTTAGAAACCAAAGAAATAAGCAGGAAAAACATGTTTGCACAGCTGGTATACCCTAGACTTCCTTATTTTGCCTTCAGATGTTTTATATATTAAGAACGAATCAAAAAGATCAAATTTGAAGTGAGAGGTGGCAACACCTTTCTCTAGATGTTACGCTCTGATTATCTAGGAACCATTTTCTGGAAACATTCAATGAATACAGTCAGTGACTATAAAAAACATAATGTACAAAAAGAACCAATTATCAAGTATCCAAAATTAGTGGACAGTAAAATGAAAGTTAATTTTACTCCTATCCTCAGAAAAAGAGTTTTTCATCTTATTACAATATGAAAAAGAAGTTCACTAAAGGAACACGATGCAATAAAGTAATAATACAACATATGCTAACACTCAGGGAAAAAAAATAGAAACTTTCAGTTAATAACCTGGGACATAATGTACATGTATTATAGTTGATACTCGTCTCTGTACATTCACCTCTGTGACAGTCACTGTTATCCAATGTGACCACCTTTTTGCCTAAAGCAATGATGACTAACAGAGCAGTAACAGCCGACTCCATAAAGGTAGGGAAGCCCAAAAATTAAAGACAACTTGATATAGAAAGGAAGAGAGAAGTTATGATGGGCAAACACTTGCATTTCTACTACAATGTTCTATTGCCTAATGTGGGAGGGGAGGGAAGGGGGAGCCTGTCAATTTGTTCATCTGTTTTGGACATCACCAGTGCAATATATGTAAAACAAACACCTCTGGGAACAGCCTTGCCATACAACAAACGATAAGCTTTAATGGCTTGATTAGCTCTCACTATTTAAAATGTCTTTCCAACAAAGTCTCATCTTGCTATTGGGGTAGGGCATCACACTGCCATTGTCACCTTCAGCTGGCAACACTGAAAGTAACAGCAATGCTTAGAAGTACTGATGCCAAGGCTCTCTGACATGCCTCTGACTTTTCTATTGCCTTATAGACTGAAATATTACTACATCTGCAAAGCTAAGTCTGCTCTCCCTGAATAATGCAGAGAGCAATTACTTCAACATCATGTATTTTAAAATTATTTAATCTGAAATTTCTTGGTAATCCTTGAAGGGAATAAGAATGCCATATTTTTTTTTCAGATAGTTTTACATGAAGCAAAGAAAATTTGTACTAAAACACTTCTAGTCTTGCAGATTTCTAGGTTTATATTCAGGAGAGACAACTTGACAAATTTGCCTGACTTCCTATACGTTACATATAGACAAATTTTATTGTCTTTCTTTTCTATAGGACCTAGTAACTTATTTGTGGCTAATGGTACTAATATTGCTGCCTAATTTCTAATAAGAATTTGACTCCAGCTTTTAGCAGTTGGTTCTTCTTATGACTCTATACTATTGTAAAGAGCCTTTCAGTACCTGGTGTTTTCTCCCTTTGAAAGTACTTATACACAGTAATCAAGTCACTTCTCAACCATCTTTTCAATAAATGAAGTAATTTAAGCCCATGCATTATCTCATCATAAGGCATTTGTGGCACACTTAAATCAATTTTGGGTTTCTTATTTGTGTCTTGTTCAATCTTGAAATGAAGTTAAATACAGAGACCAGAAACCAGACATAATACTATTGTACTGATCTTACAAAAAACATACATGGAGATTAAATAACAGATACTGGAGCTGGAATTTCTCTCACCTCACTTCAGACATCTCAATTCTATCTCTGAATTCATCTGAGAGAGGGAGTAAGGGAGACTGCTGAAAGAAAATTGGTCCCACCTCTTTTAGAATTCAGTGATCTGCCTTATGCTGGACTTTTTTGTTGCGTTTTTTGGGGATTTGGTTTTGGGGAGGTGGGGGCTTCAAGGGGGAGTGGGGCAGGACATTACTGTCTGTGTCCCATGACCACTTAATGTTTAGATGGCTAAACTCTGTTAAGATCAATTTGTCTCTAAAAATCAAGATCTGAGTGTTCATGGAGCTGACTGGCTATTATATTACTAACACAACTGTTTTGAGTATTTTCTAAACTCACATTTTATCTATGTGCTCTGCATTCTCAGTTCCTAGGTGTATAATTGCCTTTTGCTTGGTTAAAATGCATTGTCTATAAACAGATTCTGTGAATTACACAATCCCAGTCACACCATGACAGTCCTGTCATAGTTATTCACTGTCTGACCAGCATTTGTGTCAATCATGACATTTTATAAAGCAGTGATTCTCACTTACTACTACTGTTCTCCTTGCTAATCCTGGAGGAAGCCCTTCAAACTACAACTCCAGTGGCTTCCTATTCATAATTACTTTCTGATAACTGTCAGTTTTTAATCTTGTTCTGTGCTTGCTAATTTTTTTTATACATAAACCGGAATGTCACAAGACTCTATGTGCAATATGAAATGCTAAGCAGGCTGCAGACATGCTGTTACTTTAAACTCACAATCTTCAAAATAAACAAATAAACAGAATTCAGTTTGTTTGAACAGAAAACCCTTGCACAAAGCCATGTTTGCTAGCATTTGTCATATTTCCAGTCTTATCTCTCTCTTGAACTCTGTAACAATTTTTCCACTAGTTTCTGTGGTACAGGTTCAAGGCTCACTAACCTATATTCATCTGAGCCATCCAGCTTCCCAAACACTGACATGTCACCATCAATCTCCCCACATCTTGCAAAATTTTCGAATTATTTTTAAGTTTTAAGGATTGGGATAGGTAAAGCAGAGAGCTTCCTCATGCCAACTATTTAGGAAATGAACCTGCCAATTAAGCATGCTTATCCTCAGTATTATCACAGAATGGTTTAGGTTGGAAGGGACCTTAAAAATCACTTAGTTCCAACCCCAATGTCATAGGCAGGGACACCTTCCACTAGACCAGGTTCCTCAAAGCCACATCCAACCTGGCCTTGAACACTGTCAGGGATGAGGCATCCACAGCTTCTCTGGATATCTTATCTTTGATGTCTTGGCTAATACTCTCTTTTAATTACCACTGATCCAGATTGACTTCTGCAGTCAAATCCAGACAAAATGTTCCAATTGCCTCACAGTACGAGGCTGTCCAGTCTCCAAGAACACTGCCTTGCAGCTAAAGCTTGTCTGCTGTCTAGGCTCATCCACTGTGCAAAAGCCAAGGTTTATGTCCCATTTTCCCTGGACCCTCTCAGGGATTTTAACACACCCAGAGAGTCTAGCAGAATAAATCTGCAAAGACACATGCAAACCTCTTGATGCAAGACTGTTTCTACTCTCTTTGCAGCCCAATTAGCCCTCATTCACCAAACTCAAATGCAGAGACTTAGGTCTGTCTTCTGCTGTTGCAGGACCAGAGCTGTACTGAAAAGACATCCAAAGTGCTACACATCTGCCTTGGTATTCCCATAGTCACATCAGCCTAGAAGGAAATGGATGAATAAGGCATGAAAGTGGCAATTCCCTTTTAGGGAAAAGGTAATTCCCTACTCAAATTAATGCAGATAGTACAAGATAAATAAACAGCTCTGGAAGACTAGCTAAGATCAGTGATGAGAAGGGAAAATAAAACATTTTCCCAAGTGTCTTAAGCTCTCAGTTGCCCTAAATGGGGTGGCAGGTACAAATACACAGTATGGCTCCCAGCAGGCTAGTCTATTTAACCCATAGCTTCGTCATTAGCTGCCAAATGCACGCTCACCCTGACCTCCTTGCCCAAATTCCCTGGTGCTAATTCATAAAGTAATTTCAACTGTTGTCTCAGTGAGATGATCAAGAGAGATGCTGGGGAGATGCCGATTCCACTTTCAAGTCCTGCTGACAATCATTATCAAATTAACAGAATGTGGTAAAAGCATTTAAGGCAATTTTCACAAAGAGGCATGAGAGAAATTTGCTGAAATTGTGCAGAATATGGTCTGATAGGGGTTGGATATTGGAGTTTAGAGAGAGATGGACTGACTTGGAGATTTTAATGTATCAGTCTTCTATTTGACTGCACTCAGCTCCAGTTTCCAGCCACTGGATCTGGTCCTTTACCAACTCCTCCACCTTGTGAGCAGTGCCAAGGAAGGAGATGAATACCTTCCTCAGTATGCACAGTTCTCAGACAGCAGTAAAAAGCAGATGAAAGTGCAGTAAGGAAAGGCTATGGGCACTTGTGCCTCCAGCTCCTTGACTGGTAGAAGTTGGGCTGTTGCTTCCCAGCTGTCATGGTTTAACCTGTAAGCAACCAAGCCCCATGGACTGAGCAGGAGCCTGCTCATTTCCAGCTGAACACCACTAACATTTATCACTAAGTGATAAATTCAATCTAGCACATTTCCATCAAATTTGTCATTATCTCAAACCCTTTGAGCCTCACATTAGGCGGCACCAAAAGACTGCCACGGTTTAACCCCAGCCAGCAACCAGGCCCCACACAGCCACTCACTCACTCCCCCACCAGCAAGATTAGGGAGAGAATCGGAAGGGTAAAAGCTAGGAAACTTGTGGGTTGAGGTAAAGACAGTTTCATAGGGAAAGCAAAAGCTGCACACACAAGTAAAGCGAAACAAGGAACTAATTTGCTCCTTCCCATGTGCAGGCAGGTGTTTAGCCATCCCCAGGAGAGCAGGGCCCCATCACACATAACAGTTACTTGGCAAGATACACACCATCACTCCAAATGTCCCCCCTTTCCTCCTTCTTTCCTACGGTTTATATATATGTGTGATGTCATATGGTCTGGAATATCCCCTTGGTCAGATTGGGTTGCCCATCCTGGCTGTGTCTCCTCCCAGACTCACATGCACCCCTACTTTCCTTACCAGCGTGGCAGTATGAAGAGCAGAAAAGGCCTTGGCTCTGTGTAAGCCCTGCTCAGCAATAAAAAAAAAAACAACTCTATATTATCAACCCTGTGTTCAGCACAAACCCAAAACAGCCCCATAACAGCCACTGTGAAGAAAGTTAACTCTACCCCAGCCAAAACCAGCACACCAGCGTCCAAGTTGGAAGCACTGGTAGCCCACTCTGCTCACTTAAACTGCTGTGCAGCTATTGCATGTGTTGGCTGGACATGGAATAGCCCCCTCCTGCACTAGACCTCAGCTCTGCTCTTACAGACTGAAGGCATTTTACAGCACCTCTCTTGCCTATTAAAGGGCAGCCTAAAGGTTGGTGTCCTTCTCAAACCACCCTTCCCTGGTAGCTATGCAACTGGAGCAGAGGACCCCCCGGTCTTCACTTGGCATTCCTTTACTTAGGCATCCAAGGATACATCCTACATTTGTTTTACTGACCACTGCAAAGAACAGTGACCTTATGCTCAGTTGCTAGCGATGTATCATACATAGGTCAGAGCCTCTACCCTAACTCTCCCACAAACATACACACTGCAAGCCCTGTCTAGAGTGCATTCCTGGGCATATAAACTTCATATATGGTGATGTTAAAATGTTATCCTAACCAACGATCCAAATGGTTTTGCATCAGCAATGAATTGCCTTACTGAGTACACTCTCATCAGTATCATCTCCAAAATCACCAGCAACTATCTCTTTCTTGATCACTCACTAAAAGAAAACAGGACCAAGAACCAAATCACAGGAACATCTGAGTGATAATTCTCTGCTTAACATTTGCCAATTTGAAGCCTGCCGAAAATTTTTGTGTAGCTAAATGATAGGAAAACTAATATGGTATACATTCTAATACAAAATGACAAATGAAACATACTGAAAGATTTAACAGAAAAAACATCACCTGCTTTGCTGAACAAATTGTAATTAAAAAAGGGGCAAAAAAAATTGGCACCACCCATTTTCTCTCCACCCACATTGATTAGTATTATATTATTCTCCCTTAATTTTTAACTGATTGATTTCCAATCAGATGTTTTATTGGTTTTCGTACAGTACTTTTTCATATTTAAATACCCGTGTCATCCAATTCACCTTTCAAATACTGGCACAGCATTTGTTTTTCCAGCCTTGTAGCACTGCAGTGCTCAAAAATTATTCAAAATATCAGCAGCATCTTGAATAGTTTCTTAGATAGCCCTTTGAAAATTCCTGAATGCAAATTTTTCAGACTTGCTGATTTGAAAATCTTCAATTTTAATTACTATGTAGAGCTGTTACTATGTAACAGCTTCAATGGCTGTTAATCAACATCTGGAGATATTATTGGAAAGAGAATGTCTATGCTACCAACATCATGAGACAGGAGCTACTGGATGGTTTAACTGTCCAACAACCTGGCCAAATTTTCTGTGTTACAACATTAAATGGCAAATAAGCTGCCTTAACAACCAAAAGGATTTCATTAGCATGGCTTCCTAATACATTTCTAAAATTCTCTCCCTCTTATAGCTGAGTTTTCTCCTCATATCCTTTTGTACGGTAAAAAATAAAAGTAGCTGTTTTCTGTAATCCAGGTTATTTTCACTTTCAGCAGACTGTCAGTGAGGCTGATATTCTTTGGATAGGCAAACTGAACAATTGGTAAAGCATCAGCTTTTCTGTAGTGTGCTCTGGTCCTGAATTCTCAGTTCCATGGCACGCTCAAGCTTCCAGACCAGGAGGTTCAGGAAGAGGGCGGAAATTCAGTAGGAGTGAGGTCATTTTCCAAAAGGAAACTTGTAGGGCAGAATGAGGGGCAGATGCCTAGCCTTTTCCTCCTTGTTTTTTTCTGTTAGGTGATACACACCAGCACTGCATTTTCAGTGTCTCCAGGATGGTTTGTCTGATCGAGAAGAAACTGGAAAAGCTCTGTGGATTGCCCTTTAGTGCAACCCAAAGGGAGACTAAATTGGAAACTGCTACAGCCACTCTCCAAAATGTGTGCAAGGGTGCTTCATATATTTTCTGGCTTAATCTGGAACCAAAGCAATATCCTTTCAATTGCTAGATTCCAGCACTATTCCTTACCTGAATGCTGGCCAATCCCAGCATACAGGTGACACTGATAATCTGTGAAGCAGCCATCACTTCAGGATTGCTAGCTACCCACATCAGCAAGTGGGACACTTCAGCTGGATAGAGCAGAAACAGAGAGTTCACTCACAGCAAGGGAATGCACCCAGTAACAAGTTACTCTGTCTCAATCCAAGCTGGAAGCAAGAATATCTGGGATGCGCTTAGCACATCTCAGCTGTCACACCGGTACACAACAAAAAAAGACTCTCAGAGCACAAAAATGGTCAAAGTCTCAAACTTCATTGCAAGAAATACGTCTGTATCTTTGCCAAAATGAGCTTCTGGATGATCTTCCAGTGCATGGACGAAAAGACAGAAAAAAGGAAATCCAGCACAGCTACACGTTCAAAAAACAGTGAGCTATATGAAACCACCCCACTAAAACTGCATGCATGACAATACCATATATATCACTGAGTGCACAGGAAGAACCAGGGTTTTTTTGAAAAGTCTAGTAGTATGGCACAGAAAGTAGAAAATTTTCACCAAGAAATGCCAGGCTTTAGTTTTGTATCACAGATGACTGTCAGCTGAAGTGAAATAAAGTTACATGGGTTTGTGGTGATGAAAATTTTACAGCAGCTCTAAATTTTTCAAGTCTCAAAGGTTTAAATGTAAATATTCATGAACTCCACAGAGTATATTTTCCACATCAAATCCATTTTGAATATCTTATCATACAAACTACTAGAACAATTTTGCATGATCTTTCAAAGAATACTTACTCGTTCACCAAAGTGGAAAATTTCATCTGCAAGTGTTAGAACATTTAGAAGATGATGATTTGAGCAGATACTGTTCTGTAACTTCTGTCTCTTAAAATGTAGACAGCTTAACTGGCCATGGAAAATTTCTTTTTTACAAATCCCTGCTCTCCCAGGAAATTCCTGCTCACCTATGCCAGGACACTGCTAGTTCAGCTTCAGAGTATTTCAAGTTCACTGTGTAAGATGCAAGCACCACAGAAATCATTCTCTTAGAGTTTAACAGACAATAAGGTGGTTCAGTATTGTAGCTATGCCTGATCTAAGCCCATTAAGTAAATTTTCCAACACTTGGAAATAAACTAAATTTGAATGGATGTCTTCTGTAACAGAAAAAAAAATCATACTTGAAACTAATTGGCTCTTCCATTGTCTCAATTATTAATTCAGTAACTGTGAAAGGAGTTAATTAAAAAAAAAATCCAAACTTTTAAAAGTTAGAAACTAGTTAAAATCCCTTCGACTGAAGTTACATTGAACATATTCATGGTATCAAAGAGTTAAAAACCAAACCGTGACTAATTCCTGATAAATCAAACCTAATGAATAATATCTGCTTAATATATCCCATACAGCAGAAGAAAAATTTAGTGTGTAAGTGCTAGAGATACCCTGGCAAGAAGAATAGTGATTAAAAAAAAAAGTGCATTTATTTGTGCTAGATTCAGTTATCAATTAATAAAATATGATAGTGATTACCCTATAGTATCAATAAACAGCCTCAGAGACAGTGGGAGCAGTAGGAATAAAATATTTAGAAATAGAGCAGAAGAATTTACATAAGAATAATTGCCTTTCCACTGCTAATCAGGCAAAGCAGGACACATCTACCTGTAAAGTGAAAAATATATCTTGAAAAAGATGGGACCTCCTCTCCAGGTCTAGCCCAAGGTAAGCGTTCCCTTCCACCCGTGCTGGGGAATGCATGCTGTGGCTCCTGTCCATCCGCTTCCCCAAGGAAAGGCACACAAGAGATGTGTGGAGAGCTTTCCCTTTCTGCTCCAAGCTGCAAATGTTTAAAGGGGAAACCTTTTTTAAAGCGGCAACTGAGAGAGAGGCTTAAAGCACAGGAGGGAAGACAGCCATTTGATTCTGATGATGTTTTCGCCTCCCCGTACCCAAGTGTTGCTAAGCTATAATATTATGTGATGTTCGCAGCTATCTCTAGGTACAATAACCCTTTGTTCCACAGGGCAGCTCAGTTTCTCTATCGAAAAATAACAAACTGATGCTAGACAGTCTTGGTGACTTAAAAGCAATCACCAATACAAACAGTAAATACCCCCTCTAAAACAGTTTTTGTCTGTGGCACACAGGCAGTAAGCAAAACCTAATCAGGCTGCAGCTCCAGCATTGATGAGGATATTCCCTGGGACTGCAAATGAGGGCTTTCACCACAAACTTAAAACAGTCAGACCGACAAGCCCTAAGCATCACTTCCAGAGTATCTGTGGAAACATCTTACTGCTGTGCACGTGTCCAATAAATGAGTGTCATGCATGGGCACACCCTCCATAGATGACAGCCCCCTTGTACAGACAGGGACACCTGTCCTTTCACTACTGTCCTGCTGTATGCATCAAGTACTATATTCAGTACCAAAAAAAATGTGAAAAGAGGCCTTGTGAAAATTAAAATGCTTGAAACATAAATGAAGCTATCTGTTTAACACCTTAAGCACTAAATATGATTTGGCTAGCTGATACTACAAATACATCCTCAAGTATTAAAGATAAGGTGTCATTCAGAATAGTAGTAGGTATTTCTGGGGATAACCCCCAAAGCTATGTAAACTTCTTAAGACCTTAAAGGAAAGAAGGAGACAAATAGCTGTTATACCCTTCTTCCCTTATACAGTTAAATGCAAATTCTCCTTTACAGTCATATTCCTGCTATCTCCCTGCATACACAGCTGATACGCCACCTACTGCAAACCCAAGCTGACAGTCGGAGCAATGCTAGCAGCATTTCCATTCCAACATCGTTCCGGAGCTGAATAAAGGTGCTTTTTAAAAAGAAACATCCCCTTTACAAGCTGAGAAGAACAAAGCAGGATAGCTGGCTTTCTGTCTCAGCTTCAATAATGGAGAGAAAAGCAAGCAGAAGAGAAAATGAATGCGAAGAAAAAAACAGCAACTCTGAAGGCTCTGAGCAAGACAAGGAGTATAAAACGTCTCTGGTTACTCTGAATGTTGGTGGTTATCTATATATCACACAAAAACAGACACTAACCAAGTATCCAGATTCTTTTCTGGAAGGGATCATAAACGGAAGAATAATGTGCCCATTTGATGCAGATGGTCATTACTTCATAGACAGAGATGGACTCCTTTTCAGACACATACTCAACTTCCTACGAAATGGAGAACTTCTTCTACCGGAGGGGTTTCGAGAAAATCAACTTTTGGCACAAGAAGCTGAATTTTTCCAGCTTAAGGTACTCTCAGATGCAGTGAAATCAAGGTGGGAGAAGGAACAGCTAGCATCTCGAGAGACTACTTTCCTGGAAATAACTGACAGCCACGACCGTTCACAAGGACTCAGAATCTTTTGTAATGCTCCTGATTTCATTGCAAAAATAAAATCCAGAATTGTACTGGTGTCCAAAAGCAGGCTGGATGGATTTCCGGAAGAGTTTTCAGTATCTTCAAATATTATTCAATTTAAGTACTTCATAAAGTCTGAAAATGGTACAAGACTGGTACTGAAGGAGGATAACACCTTTGTCTGCACCCTGGAAACTCTTAAGTTTGAGGCTATAATGACGGCTTTAAAATGTGGATTTAGACTGCTGACCAGTCTGGATTGCTCTAAAGGGTCAATTGTTCACAGTGATGCACTGCATTTTATCAAGTAATCACAAAGGCAAAGGAAAAAAGCATGCAGCCTGTAAACCTCCTTGAGCTGCAGGCTCCTGGCATTACAAATAATGTATCTAACTAACCTGGTACCACAGAGCTCAGCTGCTAATCAACTGATGTGAGCTAATGGTATGTAAATCTCATAATGACATCTATCTCTGGCTTACTTAAGCTGAATGAAAATTTTATGCCTGAATTTAATAAAAATTACCTGTTAACACTGTAAACACAGATTGTATGCTTTATGCTCTTTGTAATATGTTTTCTCAATGCTGTCTTTCAAGCAGAGAGTCTAGCTGAATTTTTGTGTACCTGTGTGACTAACATGCATATACCTAACTGCTCTGCTGAACAGCAGTGACAGTATTTTCACATAATAAACAGGCTTAAAATATGTTTTGCTTATAACAAATTCAGAATGGATTTTAACTGGAATAAATGATTTTGACTGTTCATTAGTGTTTATGCTAATCTATTTTACTGCATTTGCAAAAAAAAACAAGATTGCAAGAGAGTTTAAAATTAATCAACTTGATTTTAAAGTTAAATGATTTCTCAACTCACAACCAAATTTATACTGTGTTACTACACTAATAACAAATGCCACAAAGATGTAAACCAACAAAATAATGCTGGGGGAGATTCATTCTATTATGGGAAACGAGTTAAATATGCACAGAATGTTACATTTTCTAATATATATACATATCAAATGGCTAATAAAAATATTTGACTTAAATGTAACAGATTTCCAGGACTGACATCCTACAATGCTACAGTCACTATTTCCTAGCAATCATTTGTGCTCTTAAGGACGGGCAATTACCAGAGCCCTTGCTTTGCACAATGGCTTACTAAATGCAACTAGTACTATCAATTTTGAATAGACCACCTGCTGGCATTTAAGATTATTCACTCTAAGTAATATAGTGAATAAACCTTCATTCTTCTTATCTCCACTATTTATCAAATATTTTCATTTATATTTTAAACAAAGTTGTAATAGCTTCTATAGAACAACTGTAACTAATTTAACCACAGGCATTACAAACCAGTCACTTCACAAAAGCAAACTGAAAAATCATCACAAAAGACAAAAAGAACCTTCACTAAATCTAAGTTTAAGCTTCGTTTGTCACTGAACACAACCATCATTCACAGCTCATATGAACTGAAAATTCAGGTAAAATGCTAATAAATAAATAAAAAAACCCAACAAAGCAGTTTTCCCAAAACATCAATTTTGTAAAGAAAAAAATACTAAGAATGTCAACAAAATGTAGTACAATCCATAGCAGAAGTGACAACCAAGGAAAACAGCTAACACAAGACAGGCTGAGAACAGTTTTGGTTTGGATTTTAGAGGGAACAAATCAATTCTTAGTAGTAGGGATTATGAATATAAATGCAAGGTCCATTTATCCTTCAACATGAAGCTGTTTCACTTGTAATATACAACAGGTGCTGCTAACTAGGTTCCTTGCCAGACATGAATTATGACAGGGACTCCACAGCTCTAGATCAGGCAGCAGTGACTGAACCATATTGCAATAGGATTTTATCAAATGGGGAAATTCAACCTCTCCAGAATACTCCCTCAGAATGACTCCACTGTCTAGAAATGATCAAGTTTTCTAATCCAGTCCCCACATTACAGACTTACAGTTCATAAAAGATGTGGTTCTAAGTGGAACTTTTCCAAATTCAACTGTCTAAAAATCAGATCCCTCTACATTTCAGATATACAAGCTGAAGAACTGTCCATGTATCCCAAAACTTTTCTGAATTTGTCCAAATGCATTAACTATGTACAACAAGAGGTATAATGTAGCAAAATACTATTCTTTACATATGCCATCAGCGTGTTATCTTCTCCCCCTCCAAGCTCATTTCAAATTGATATATTTTAAAAAAAAAATTCCTCGTTAACCACTAATCTTATGCTTATAAGAATCTGTAGAACTTCTGTGAAAATAAATGTGAAAGCTCCCCTACAAGAAATCCAAAATCCTGCTGATCTTCAAGGACAAGAACAAGAAACACCATCACCATCACACAGAACAATTACACTAAAAGGCCTTTGAAGACACAATTCTCTACGTGAGCAAGAAAAAGTGACATGACAGTCTAAAAAAGCTCTATAACGAATCTAGAAGTTTTAAAGCAGCATGCCCTCAGTGCTGTCAAATACACAGCCTGCATCAGCACGAAGTAGAGGAGGCTGTTGCTCCTAGGATGTCAAATCATACATTTTCACTTAAATGCTTGTGGTTATAACCTTCATTTATAATGGATCTTTGAGTTTTAAAATGTCATTGCAGTTGAAAAGAAAAAATGCCAAAATCAATTTTGATTTCAAACAATTAATACATGTTAATTAAAATATGTTGTGGTTGCTCGCCTTTCAGTTGGGCTCTTAGGGTGCCAAATATCAAGGAATCAATCGTTAGCACTTTAGTATCAGAAAGCAGTACCAGAATGTTATCAGAGCATGACTTCACTCATGAAAAACCAGTAGAAAATTTGATGGGTCTGCATTTGTTATAGAAAATACTTTTGGAATTAAAGTTATTCATAAACTGGTAGTCACAGGTAAAATGCAAACCATCTGAAGCATCTTCTAAGAATATTCTATAGAATATTCTATCATAAAAGCTTTACAAAAAGCCTTTATTTGTCACATTTTCAGTTCAGAGTACCTACTGCCCTCTTAACCTATAAAAGAGAACTTGAAATCCTTTGTTTTAAGTGAAAAAATGTACATCTCTAATCATTAGTAAAAATAAACACCTGTGTTGTTTAGTTGGCTTGTTGCCTTTTTTTTTTTTTAATTCAATGATTCATTACCTTACACACTTTTAAGTGTCTTTTTATTTCTGTGTAAATAACACTGACATCTATGGCATACACGTGAAGTCATCTGCTGCAACACTAACTTCAATTTGTCTTCCTTTCCCATTTTCACAAGCACTCATGCATTTCTGCAAGTGTCAGGGCTCGAAATTTTTACACACCATCTCTGATCAAAGGCACCTCACTCATATCTTTGAATTACACAGCAGAAAAGAACATAGGGTAAAAAATTCATTTTCTTCCCTGTTCACACTGAACAAATAAACAAGGATATTGAATATATCAGCTGCCATATTAGCTACAAACACTTCAAAGTAGTTATAAACTTGAGTAATTTTTCAAACTAGGGTGGAGGCATGTCTTGCTCTGATATATGAATAAAATGATCACATAAAATCTCCATACTGTGAATAATGTTTCCTTTTTACTCCATAAAGATATTAAATAAAACTTGAATATATTTTGCATATGTTGTGTCAGTCAGGTGGATACATGTGTTCCACCATAGTAGGGTGCGCCAGAAAAGGTTAACCAGTTATACATCAGCTATCTCTTCTTTACTTTAAGGTTGGAAATTTCAAAATCAATAACTACCATGACAATAGGAAAGCTGCAAAATCAAGTGTTAAAGTCAGAAATACCAACAGTTGTTCTAACAACGTCCTTTAGGACACAATGTGCATGCAAAGTATTTCTATTTTTCTTTCTGTCATTAAGACTTGGATCACAATGCACTTAACTGAACTCTCCTGCAAGTATGAGGAAGGAATGACAATTACCATAATTTCTCAAATGATCTTCAGCTGCTTGGGTATGAGTAAAAAGGAACTCCTCCCCTCTCCCCAAGGAGGCACTTAACCTGCTCCCAGGCTTGGTCAGCTCCACTTGCCTCCTGTCCGTTTTCTTGGGTGAGAAAAAGGGTCACTAAGCAGAAAGGACAGAGGCAGTTGAAGGTAGGACTGACCCCTATATACTACAAAAAGAACATCCTTGCCCTTATTATTTCCTTGAATGACTGCTCATGGAAAAATATAAATAGTTGCCAAATTGACCAAAATACTGACACTTGGATGCCCATCTTTCCCCATTGGTAGAGGAGAAGCCAAGGGCTCTTCATCACACTTGACAGTACACTGGCATAGGTACCAACTGCATGGATTTCTATATGAGGACAAAGCTATGAGGCTGCACTACACCAGACTAAGGTCTGTTTAGCCCGCTGTCCCCTGGTCACTGTGAACTGTTTCTAACCCCTGAGCCTTCCCATCTCTGGGCAGAATCCCCATTTTTGATCCTTTGATCTTCATATTCTTCCCCTTGTACTCTCCTCCCATCATACAACTACTTTTAATTTTTCTTTCACCAGGCCATTCCTAGGGATGCCTAGGAAAGAATATAAAACTAGAAAAAACATATACTATGCCCCCTCGAAGTATTTCCTCAGTCTCCAACCACTTACTGCCCAGTGACTTCCAGAGTCAGATTCGGTTTCTAGCAGGAGCCTTGATGCTGTGAAATACACAGGCTGCGCAAAGTTCAATTGCGGCTCCAACTCTGCACCTTCAGTATTGGCTCACCCACTGACCAGAGTTTCATAGCACCATAATTGCATTATTGACATTTTCAAACACTCATGCCTTTTTTTTTTCTTTTTCTATTTGTACCTATTACAGCTCTTTAAGTGACAATTGGTCTCTTCTTTTCTACAGTGGGTAATGCCTCTGTAGATCACAAAGGAGAAAAAAATTACATCAACTTTTGCAGCAATCAGTGGCATTATTATTTTCACCTTTTAAAAGCATTGCAAGGTTTCCATTCAGTAAGATGAGAACAGCTTGAGAAAATTATCTTCCTCCTCTGCTCCCCATTTGTATACAAGAAGAATAATGGCAGGCAATAAATAATAACATTTAATAAGAGCAGTGTCTCATTTATTTTGGGTAGAAGTGTCACGTTGCCCTTAATCTGTTGATTCAAGAATCAGGAATGATTCTGGAGATGAAGAGGACATGTTAACTTGGATATATAACAAAATAAATGTTATTTTCCTAGGCTAGATCATCTTTGCTAAATAACTATTACATAATCCTAATTTTATCTCCTGCCCTGCAACACAGGGAGATTCACAGGAAAGTGGCTAGTAGTTAAAAACCTGAAGGAATTTTTATATGAAGACAGAGGCTTGCATGATCTACTAGATTGAAACAAAATCAATAAATAAGGCATAAGAAATTTAGGGTCAGAAAAAATATCATTATGGGGTTTATTTACTTTTGAAATAGACACTCTGTAACTCCTATGTGGTGGCATATCACAGAGAACATTGTCTCAAAACACTGTCTCTGCAAATCATCATCATTCACAATAAAATGCCAGAAAACAAGCCGCGTGGCAAGGACAGGGGAAGGTAGGAAGATGTATGATGATACCTGAGGAATGCGGATGAGCAAGCACTCGGAAAAAGAAACCGCAGTTGCCTTTCTTTCTGCAAAAAATTGCATAATATTCTGTAGAACTAGACAGTTGATTGCTTTTCCTAAAAACGTGTATAGTAGGAGTACCACACAGAGCTAATGCAACAGTCTCCCAAGAAGCTGTTTCTATCGGCGCCGGTAACAGTTGAACATCATTGCCATTATCATTTAACACCCTGTTTGTTCATTTTAAGCTTCAGAAAAGAGTACTGCTCTGGCAGTTCAGAAACAAAACTGTTCACAAAGCTGGTACAACAATTATAGCTCTAAACAGCATCTACTCATTTAAAATACTATTATGACACAATGATATGCAAGTTCAACGCGTTAAGATTTCAAAACCAAGCAGTTAGAAGACAACTGTTATAAATTGAGTCATTCTGAATGTCTGTAAACTTCTCCTGGTAATGCTAAAAATTACAACAATATTGCCTTGTTTACCAGTGGTGTGACTTCGGGGGACATAACCTTGGTTTACAGAGAGTTCAGGAAAGCCATCATTTTTGTGATCATTAAAGGGGGATTCCACTAGTTCCACCCCAAGCATTATTTCAGTTATGTGAAAAGCTAGATTTCTATGCTTTTCCAAGATGCATCTTTTTTTTTTGTCTTTACCACTACCCTACCACAAGCTTTCAGCAGCAGCTTTGTACCAGGTATGGAAAGCCTAGCCAAAAAGCAGCACAAGGTTTTCTTGCTCACATCTCCTGAAAAGAGATTTGGCACCCTATGTAGGGGGGTGGCACTTCACCAGTCGCAGAAGCCTAACAAGGAGATGAGAATTCTAATTAAAAAACCTAAGGCTGCTTGCTGGGGAAACACCCCAGGAAGATGAGGTCCAAGAGGCTTGCTAGAGTCTGAAGTCTGATGCTCAGGGAAGTCTGCAGTGTTGCACTCCCTGAAATGTGAGGATGGGGAGGGAGCAGTGTGGTGAGAGAGCCTACAGTGCCTGAGCGCTATTAGATGAAGTGGAAGGGAATCGGTGTTACCTGAGGGTCTTGGGTTTATGGAAAAGGCAGATGACCACACAGTGCAACACTGAGGTTGTGTAAGTAAGGTCTAATAATCCTGAAATTAATAAATAAATAATGGGGGAAAAAAAGTTTTTAAAAAATTCTCTTTTAGATTTTCATATATCAGGTTTCAAAAAAGCAATTTTCTGTATTGTAACAGAAGTCAGAGGAATTAACTCTTAAAAATTTGTTAATACAAAACTTTGAGCTACAAATCTACTGAAGCAGCTCCATAGAAAGCTGCTTGTTAGCTCATAGGGGGTTCTTGATTTTGTACCATAGAGAACAGATGAAGTAAAAAAAAAGAACAGGTCAAAGGAGGGGACAGACTTTCTTAATTAGGAAGAAAAAAATAAGCATACAAACTAGCAATGAACAGGCTAAGCATCAAAAAATGTAAACAGAACAAACAACTGTTAACACCAAACCCAGTCATTTATTGCCTTTCTAATACTTAAATAAAGCCTTTGGCAAGTATTAGGGATAAAACAGTACATTTTCTCAATGCTGAAACTGGTAATCTCAGAGGAGACAAATTAAAGGTCCTGCCATGCAGGTTGATAAAAATCAGCTGAACAGAGAAAAAGGTACTCTCAAATTAGGAGTCTTATCAATACTAACATTATCTAAAGATTGCAGCATTGCCACGTCTTGTGACATTTCCAACACATTTTCTAAAATGAACAGCAAATAAAAGTTCTTTCCCAATAGGAAGAAATTAACATGTAGGCTATTTTATGCCTTCTAATATGATGCTAAAAGTCCACCTCCATAAGACTTTTCTGCCATGCAGAGATTATGATTTCTAGGTTTGCCAATAGAGTACAGGGCAAGACAACTTGCATGAGTAAGACAATTTGCTGTAGCACAGCTACACACTGTTCCTGCTCCGGTACCACCACTGATACTGGCAAGATACTGGGGCTGGAAAAGCCTTGTAAGCTCAGGAAGAGCATCAAATGTGTTCTGATAGACTGTGTCCAGACTCAAGCATACAGAAAGCTCAGGCCCTACACCACTACAGCCTACAGTGTTCTTGCAGCTGCAGTCAGCAAAGGCAGAAATAACTGACTCTTAGAAGAGCTGTTCTTGCCCTTGCCTTCATTGCCTTCCCCAAAAAAAGCTACTTCCATGGCTAAAAAGAAGAAACTGATTATCCATGATGGAACTTGAGTAACAACAGAACAGAACTGGGGGGAAGGGGGGCAGGAATGGGACAAGAGAGTAAGAGAGCCTGAGAGTAAGAGAACTGGATCACACTAAATGTCTGCTGCTTTGCTCAGCATCGTAACTCCAGCAGCAGTGGTCACAGCTGAATATCCACAAACAAGTGCAGCCATGTATGATTCATCTACTGGGTATGCATCCCAGTGTCCACCTGGCTTTTGTGGCCTGGAGTCTCTTAAATCCAATGTCCTCTCAATCTTAGTACCATTTGGTGGACTTTGACTGACTCAAGCTCAGTATAACCCAGCAATGTGCACTGGCAGCCCAGAAAGCCAATAATATCCTGAGCTGCATCGAAAGAAGAGCGATCAGCAGGTCGAGGGAGGTAATTCTGCCCCTCTCCACTCCCTCAAAACCCCAGATGGAATACTGCTTCCAGCCCTGGTGGCCCCACTATAAGAAGGACATAGACCTCTTGGAGCAGGTCCAGCGAAGGGCCACTAAAATGATTAGAGAGCTGCAGCCCTCTTCTGTGAAGACAGGCTGAAGGAGATGACACACTGGGACAGGTTGCCCAGAGAAGTTGCGAATGCCACATCCCTGGAAGTGTTCCACACCAGGCTGGACACGGCTTTAAGCAAACTTGACTACTGGAAGGTGTCCCTGCCCCTGACAGGGGAGTTGGAACTTGATGATCCTTAAGGTTCCTTCCAACTCAAACCATTCTATCATTCTATGATCTTCTTTCACACATCTTTTGGTCTCCTCTAAGGTTGTGTACAGCTTTAGCAAATACCACCTTCACGTCCACATCTTCTGTCAAGAAATCCAATTGCTCAATTACATTCTGCATGTAGAACCACCTCTTCTTATTTACTTTGAAGCTGCCTCCTGCTAGGAGACAACTGCTACTTGTCAGTCTTGTTCCTCTGCCACTTTGATCCATCATTCAAGGCTCTAATTTGCAACCCTGCAAAGGTCTGAACTCATCAAATGTGATCATGCTGGTAGGTGGGTGAACTGCAGTAATCAGCAAAATCCCTCACAGAACACAAACACAATTTGTGAAGTCACAATCTGCAATGCCAGGCATGGCTGACATTCCTGGGATTTCTCAATAGCTGTAAGTGAAAACTCTGATATGAGCCAAAAGCACACTTCTGCTTAGTTCAGTACTTCAACAAGCTCTACTTGGACATCGCTGAAGGACAGAACAGCATTGTGGGATTAACCCCCACTGTTTTGTATCAGGTCCTGATCTCAGGATGGCAACGGTATGACAACAAATACATCAGTTCGCTCAGACGAGCATCAATGTTGGAATATTCATACAATATACTGAAACAAATAGCCAGACCCTAAGGACACCAAGATATCTATGCAAGCTGTTACAAAATTTAACGTCAGTGAGTGCTGAACTTAATTAAATCCATATCCTTTTTGCTGTTCTATTAGTGCACCTTCCCTGTTCCTCTGTAACATTTATTATAACCAGTATGATATACCTTAAACTAGGAACTGTTGCTTCACTGTGTTTCAACAGCTACAAATGGAGTCTCACTGATTACAGCTCCTGGAAAAGTACTGGAAAGCTTGTATTTTAAGTTTTGTTGTATTTACATGCCAACAAAATCAGTTATATTTCCAGTTCCTGTGGCTTAAAAATGGCAGAACCCATATCTAAGTTATCTTCAACACTGAATTTCAAGCTAGTATTTAAATGAAGAATTACTGTTTTAGTCCTCTGGACAATCAGTTTTCAGTTGGAGTTTCACATTTGAAGTATTATTAATATATGTTAACTGCTTCAAAGAGGATAAACTCCAATGTGCATTGAGCAGCTTTATACAGCCCCATGTTCTAACATAAGAACTCTGTGCCTTTAACAAAAAATTGCTGATTTTATCACATTAAGTTTAGCGTTTTATCATAGTGCTTACACTGAATTTCATATATTCTAACACATGAATCTTTTTTTGCAACATCAAAAAATGAAGTGTGATCTACAGACAATTCAAATGTTGTATATCTGTGCCTGCAGTCAAACAAGTACATTCACAATTGATAAAATTGTGAATACAAATAATTCATTATAAATAAATAGATTATTATAAATCAGTTATTATAAATAAGTAAATAAATTCACACTATACTGGCTGTCTACGTGTTCAAAGCTTAGGCAACACTAAATACTCAGTTGCTGCACATGCAACTTCCATTTAACTTCCGCAAGGACAACACCTCTTTACATTTGCTCTTACGTGAGAATGCATTTCTTTACTGTATCATTCTTAACAGACCGTACAGGTCAGAGCAACAGCTTTTGGGTATTTTTATTGGGGGGAGGGAGCAGGTTACACTTCATATTGGCACAAATGCTTGGTTTTCACAGCTTCTGTCACCACTGACAGCACTTACAGGTAGGTACAAGCAACGCCATAAACAAACACGAGCTACATAAATATACTTGGATTTAAAATCACTTGCTCATCATCATACATGACCAAGCAAAGCCAATTCTCATTTTTCTTTTCCTTTAGCTGCGTGTGTAGTTTGCTACATTCCTTTCATATCTAACACAAACCAGCCTTCAGGCACTAAACAACACTGGCTGAATCACCAAGCACTGTTTATCACAAGCACTAAACAAATAGGATTTCTGTATGGAAAAGTCATCTAAAATAATAATATGCAAAAAGAGTTCAAATTTAGTTTAAGTAAACTTGTTACACATACATCTTGATTCTTGAATATTTTGACTGTAACCATAGCATCATTCAAGATATTACAGATACTAAAATTTACATGGGCTCAACCAAGAGGGACACTTCAGAGGGAAAATCCATAAGATCCTATTACATAGTGCACTGTCACCCCCAGCTCTGCTTCTCTCTGAACTGTGAATCATTAAAGGCTGGAAGAAGCTGGAACACATTGCCCAGAGAGGTGGTAAGATGCCTCATCCCTGGAAACATTTAAGGCCAGGTTGGACACGGATCTGAGCAACCTGATCTAGTTGAAGATGACCCTGCTCACTGCAGGGGGTTGGACTAGGTGGGCTTGAAAAGGTCCATTACAAACCAAACTGTTCTGTGATTCCATAATAAGTATTTTGGGGAGGTATCACTATGCTTTTGCACTGTTCTTATACTCATCTCAAGGCATCTGCTGTTGACATCCACTGAGGACAGGACACCAGCTTCGATGATCTTTGGTCTGACCCAGTATTGCATTGTCTCTCTCCAAATGTTTATGAAGTAGGCTAGCAACACTGGTATTATCTTGCCTTTTATAAGTGATTTACAACCATCCCAATAATAAATGTGATTTAAAATGTCATACATAATACTAATAATTTATGACATAAGTTTAACAGTACCCTACCAATGTAAAAATGTGGAGAAATTTTTTTAAGGATATAAATCAAATTATTTCTGAATGTTATTTATCTTATTTACCTCCTTCACTTTCTAACTATAAATAAACCTTACATAGTTTTATTACAGTAATACCCAAAAGAGTTCTGTTACTAACAATATTAAATACATGTATCATATAATATTAATGTATAATTTATTGCTGTCTTTTATATATTTATATAATGATTTATTATATAATGTATACAAATTTAATGTTTAATGTTAATGTTTATATACATATAATATACAATATGAATAACAATAAATTATATATACAGCATATAATAAAATGCTATATAAATACATGAAAGACATCATCTTTGCCTCAGAAGTACTTGTTGTAGGCCAGGATAAAGTAGATTAACAGAAAAATGGAGTACTCAATAATCTGAATTACTTGAGAGGTAGTTTGGTAAAGGTCATCTGAGTTCCACAACAGTTCTGAGAAAAAAGTGAATAAGCAAATAAGCACAACTGATGGTTGAGAATCCTTTATACGCTCCAGGCTAACCCACTATCATCACTTAGAAACTGAATCCACAGCCAGCTTGATTCCATCAAACGGGTTTAGCACTCATCTTGTCAGCATATTTAAACAGCCCACAGCACAGAGTAATTCATTCTTCTGGCTGAAGCAAAAAAACAAACAACTACACACGTGGCCATCTTACAGAATATTCACAGAACAAGGAGGAGGCACCAAGAGTAAAGAGCAGACAATTCAATAATTCAAAAACAAACCGAAACAGAATAAATAAACCACAAAACCTGAGCAAAACCAAGGGTGCATTCCTAAAACTGTAAAAAAACTAATTGTAAGTATCAACATTCTGATTCATTTTAGCAGTTAAAACTTTCAAGATCTATTTTACCTGAGTCATTACACAGCAGTGGGTCTCAGTTTTCAAGTGGTATAAAGCACTAATTTTTAGAAAGTAGCCCTTTGTGACCTTAAAACCACACAACAATTAACACAGGATCAGAATGAACAGGTTTTACCAAGTAATTGAGAAAAATTGCAAGCTATAAAAAACACCTTGGATTCAGTACAAGTCTGCAGCCTTTACCATTTTTAATACTAGTCTTTTGACATGCTTAAGCCAGTGTAATAACAGGCATCTCAATTTTACAAAAAATTCCCTCCAACAGAAAACAAAACCCAAACCCTACTTCTAGCCAGACACAAAGTATACACTTGCGACATTTGGTGCTGAAATACAATTCAAAAGAAGTAAAATATTAGAAAAAGCAGACTTCTCCATGTTAAAGTGTCCAAACTAGTACTTTCAAGAAGACATTTTGAACACCCACAAGCATTAGTCTTCTGTTCAGGAATTGCTTTTAAGAAAAGTAGAGGGTGTGAGATTCTTCCCCCCCCATATCCTATCTGTGCCATTAGCACTTACAAGTGCCATCCCACTCCCAACACTATTTAAGATGTGTGCACCAGAGATAAAACCTGGTCTTTACGGAATGCTGTTATGACTGCTTAGTTTATGCAATTGAAATGGAATAACAAAACATCTGGAAGTTTGCTACAAACTTTCTAATCAAAAAAAAAAAAAAGAATTCAAAGTAAAAAATACACACAATGAACCTAAGAAAAAGAGTTGAGAAATAAATAAAACAATCCAAAGAACATTTCTAAACTTCTCCCTCCTCTTTTTATTCCCCTTCATTTAATTAAAAGATGTTGATAATTTAAGCTTTTGGTCACAGCAGATAAACAGTTTATGAAGTTACTTTTCAATTTTATGGTATTCCACTAGTTATTACAAAAAAAAGACACTTTTTTTTTCTAATCTACCAATTTATTTTTTTTTAAAGCAAAACTGAAAAGCTGCAGTCCTAAGTTATTTTTAAGTGCTTCAAAGAAAGTGTCCATACTCACCAGCACTGCCGCTTTCTGATTTTTCCTCTGATTGGCTCTCTGGGAAAAAAATAAACAAAAAAGGAATCAATGTTTCTATGTTGATTTTTCAAAATTACATCTGAAAAGTGAGTTGCAAAGCAAAGAATGATAAATTATGACAAAATTACAATCACTGGACTTGATTAACATTTACAAATTTACCTTCTGAAGAATAATTTGCCACTGGGAGCAACAAAAGAAGTCCTTTAGTGCCCAAACTCAAAATGAGAGAAATGAGAGAACTCCAGTTCAGTCAGGGGCTCTCCACAGGCTGTTCACAGAAGCTCAACAGCTGGTCACAGCCACATGAGCGATGGTGGCTCCACGGCAAACAATGAAGGGGGTTTCTCTTTTCAAACCTATAACATTTGTCCTCAAATGGTACTATATTACAGCCATTTTATCTGTCAAATATTTGTACTTGTCAAGTACACCAAATACACATAATCTAAAACATCACCTCTTCCACAGAGCAGAGAATCTTAGGTATGTAAGAAGGAGAAACACAGTGCTGCAGAGTGACTTGCCAAAAAATTATCACTCAGGTGAACGGCAAAGTCAGATTCAGAAACAGCTTTCTGCAAGAAATTCCAATCCCACATTTCAAGAAATGGCAGACAGTAGATGTATTTTGGTAAAATGAGTTCTAACACTTACACAGTCCTATGAAATTAAACCCCTACATAAACTTGTCAATCTTATATTTGACTGTTCCTCCTATATTTCTCCTTTTTACACATCTTCTAAGGCAGAGGATATGAAGAACATTTTCACCCACCTGAAATACAGTTAAAAATGGTAAAATATACTTGTCCTCAGCTTTCAACTCAAACAAGTCACAGCTATTTACTAACAGGCAAAAATGAATTACTGCTCTAACTCGGAGAGTAATTTTTGAGTTCAGTTAGGTTGATCATTTCTGCCACTTACAGGCTGAATACTAACAGAATTGAAAACAAGAAATATTTTGGAAAATCTTTTCCTTGCCACCAATTCTTGCTGACTTTCAAGGCTGATATCCCTCTTTTCTCACTGAGATTGCTGACAGCCTGAAGGCTAATGCAAATCTAAAAATCAGTCTCCCACCAATCTTTCTTTCTTTATACCAGGTGGCTGTCGTTAGTCTCAGTGACTGACGGCACCTGCTTTTTTGATGAGAAACCATCACTACATAGTCTCTTCTGAGCTATGAGCCTTCACAAAGTGAGTAAAGATCTTTGCTAACTTTCAGATATACATTCAGGATAGCCTGTTTGCAGAAAACCCTGCATTTTCTTCTTGACACTATTTTTTTTTGAGTATTTAGCACAGGTACATCATAATGTTATTAACCAACCAATATCCTAACTCAATTGTAACTTACTTAAGGAAACATTCAGTACACACACAAGATGCAAAGAGGACTTCATGAAGAATATATGGACACTTGTCTGGACTGAGATGTGAGATGCTGCTGGATTTAAAGCTGTTTCATTTCTAACTCTGCTTCAATGGAAGACCAGCCACCTAATCAAAACTATTGCCAAAGACATCACACTTAAACATTGCTAATAGCATCTTTGATTGAAATAACAATAAATGTGTATTATGTCTACAGGGGAAGTGTACTTATTTGTATGTATCAACAGATCTGCAGTCAATAGCAGAGACAAAACAAGAGATAAAATTCAAGCCTTGCAGAAAAATGGCCTTTTTTGTTCATCATTAGACAACTCAGTTTTGTTATGATTAGTTAGCAAGTCTCTGCTTTAAAAATCTTCTCAGTACTAATATCATGAAGAAGGTAAACAAAGTTGTACAATATCTACTTAATGTATTTTATTAATGCAGACTACAGCTGCTCAGTCTCCTCTAAAACAGGCAAGAGTCACAGATAAAGGTCAGCAGGTTGGGTTGGTTAGTTGGGGTTTTTTGTTATTGTTGGGTTTTTTTGCTGTTGTTGTGGTGACAGGGTGTTGGGATATTGGTTTTTACACACACATCAGTGAGACTGAAAAAAACAAAGATACTTTAAGTCAATAAAGTAGGTAGAAAGACTATTCTCATCACACTGAACTCATTCTAGCATACCATTTAATTTGTGTGTTATATCCTCAATTGTTTAAATTTGTGTAGGAATTAACAGTCTGTAGTTTTAATAATAGAAATGAAAATAAAATTAGCTTATCCCTGCCAGCCAGCTGAGCCTCCTTTTCAGTAATTTTTTAATCATCCAACATGCATATGAAGTAATTAAATAAATATAATTTCCATTTTTTTTTACATGGATAAGGGGTATGATGTAAACAACTGCAATTGTTTTCTAAATGGACTTTATGACACAATAATACACACAAGATCTGGAGCCATCAAAATGATGTCTGTAATAAGACTAGCTTGAGTCACACATTCTGCTCTTCTGATCACAGGTTTCATCTTTATGGTCCTCAAAAATATCTGAAAATTTGCATAAATGCCAGAGATCTGAAAGACTGCTGTTGTTTCTATTTCTTTTGATCATGAGGCTGCTGATAGGTTTTCTGTTTCCGCTGATAGTCCATGAAAGACCAAAGTATACAACGGAACAAAGAAGCATTAAGACCCCAAAGCATTTTGCAGACTGGAATTACGCGGTTAAGTGACAGCCTGCACAGACACAATTGGGAAGTACCATTATAGAAGGCAGGTAAACGTCAAAACTCCTCAGCAGGCTGTGCTAAGATGGCGGAACAGTGAGGGTGTTTATTTCCTAAGTAACAGTTTGATGGGGAACTTCGGAATTCAAACATTTATCTAATAAGACTGGAAGTAGTATTACAGGGCATCAAGATTCTGAGCACTATGTATTTTACTGAAAATAATTCAGTGTAATTAAAGAAGTAGCTGCTTGAATGGAAGATTTTCATTAGTGTTTCTTCCCTTCACATTACTTTAATGGCTGGATATACCCAATGCGTAAATATATATATATACAAAATACAGAATAAAAACCTCTAGATATTCATTTTTGCTGGAATACAATTGCACATTGTACATTATATGGCAGGTGTGATTCAAGTACAAACTCAGAAAAGGTCCTTTTGTATATGAGAAGCTGCATAAAGGGGAAAAAAACAACAATTCAAAACAATGGGAGAATTTTCAAGGAATGTGGGAATGAAGAAGCTGTTCTGAAGTATATAGGCAGAGTTACGTGTTTTACTGAACAAGAAGAACAAAAGAAATAATTGAATGTCATGAATTGAGTTTCTGAAAGAGAAGACTCAGAAAACAGGAGAAAAACACAATGCTAAGAGACAGAAATGTTCTGTGAAGCATGAAGCAGCGAGACAATCCATGCACGAATGCTACTCAGAAGCAAAGCTCTGGCAGGTATTCTGTCAATGGAATTCTCTGAACATGTTTTACTTTCAGTAAGATTGAAAGAGCATGAAAGACTTTAAAGACACAAAAATAGACATTAAGGCAATCCCACTTATGAAGGGGGAGTTGTGAAGATATATTCAAAATTTCAATAAAATGAATCATCATCACCCAACTTCACAGAAATATCTTATACTTTCTTTGTGTCTACAGTGTAAAATCTTCTTCTCCGCCCATCAGTCCTTTACAGTTTGGGATGAAATTGCTTGACAAGGTCTGTGTTTTCCCAAGTCACATTATTAGGGCATTTTTCTAAAAAACAGCTCAGTAAGAAACATTTATCATTATTTCTAACAAAGATGCATTTTTCATTTATATTTAGATGCAGCAAACCTAAACTACACAATGGCAGAAAAATTAAGCATCAGGCAATTAAAGCAGTAAGGGAACTATTTTAAAGTCACAATTAGAAAAGTTTGATGTTAAATGTTTAACAAAGGAGACTTCCTATTCCTTCAACCAATAAAGAATTTGTTAAATTATAGCACTATCTTATGCTAGGATGTCTGCCAGTAGGAAGCTCAGAAAACAATTTTAATCAAATCTACCCTATATACCAGACCCATGAATTGCCCCTAGATTGCCCCTTTGTAGCTATACATAAGAAAGACTCATTTTATTCAATACATTAAAATATATGCACGATGCTCTCCTTTCCAGCCACCCCAAAAATTACAGCTATGATAGCTGATGACAAAGAAAAAATAAAACGACTGGAAGCACAAATAGCATTGTTGCATAGCAACTGTTGATGTACATATGGTCATGTTTATGGAACAGAATGTAGTTCATATTTAATGCAGAAATAATACCGAAACCAGCCTAGACAGCAAGACCTAGACAGCAAGAGACAACTGTGCTTCAGATCCCTGTGCAGACATGACAGAAGCCACACTTCCCGCTAGCTTTGCTACACCAATGCTCAGGAACACCACCCCGCAGGCCTTAGCGACCTGCCCAGCAATGAAGACAATGCAGTGTCTCAGATGTGCAAACAGCCTTGCAAAGGAAGTAGGGAGGTATTTTGCAACTACTACTTTCATTGTACTACTCTGCATTACTCACTAGAGCTATTTCAAAATACAGAAACAGGAAAAAAAAAGAAACAGGAGAAACCCCCAGAGTTAGTCCAAACAGAACGTGCAGCATGTGAGATTAGACCAGATTTTTAATAGATGGGAGCCACTTCATCCAGCTTTACATTAGCTCAGATCTACTACATACACTGCAGAAGAACAAGAAACTGCAATTCATTAGAAGTTGGACATAACAAATTGCACCTCAGAAAAGCCTGCTGTTGTCCATTAACTGATACAGGACACCCAGAGATTCTGAAGTTTACAATGAAAGAACTAAAGGATTTGTTCCAGTAAAACAGGTATTAGAAGCAAGCTCAGTTAACACAAAGCAAAGCAAAACCCATAGAAAATCCATTTGGAAGTCTAGAAATTACATCATGTAGAAAATATTAAATTACTTGTCAAATTTGATCTTTTTTGCTTGCTCTAAATGACCTGATGAGTCAATGTGAAGTGCTGAATTATCCAGGGTATGTAAACTCCCTGCAGCATCTTCCAAAATTACAACATACTTCAGAAAGACCATAGGAAAGACACTACAACATAAGGATCACAGAATTAAAGGACTGCACACAGAATAGATCCTAAGGCATTCAGTGTGCTTAAAAAAAAAGGGGGGACGGGGGGAATAAAACACAAATGCACGATCAAACAAACCCCATCCTTTACAAAATAAAACAATCTGCTTTATGCCATTTGCTCCATTTTAGGTAAATTCAGTCCTCAAGAAGGTCTGAGAGCAATAGTGCATGAAGCACTTTTTTATTCATATTTCATTTGCATAACTCCCAAGATGCATCCTTCCATATGCATGACATCTCCAGTTCCAGACCAGCTTAATCTTTGACCCATGGTTCAAACTAGCATACTGCTTCTGTTACGTGGTACACTTTACAAAAGGAAGAGGAACACGATCACCAATGCTTTTCAGAAAAAATGTGCTAATTATAATATGAAGACAAATACTAGGTCTGTGAACCTACAAATTAGTGAATTTCAGTTTCCTATGACTGTCTCTTACTGTGGATTGACTGGTGTGCAAAGATGTGTAAGGGTTTTTTTGAGTGTTTTTCCATGGTTGATATAAATATAGTGGGTTTTTCCATGTTGCACGAAACAGGGTAGCAGCCTTTCCTTCAGCTAGGATATCCATACAGTTTCAGTCCGCTCTTCAGACACCTGTTTTCACACTAGCCATCATTCACTACGAAATTTATTGAAATTGGCCATGAAGCTCAAAACATATTGGTGATACACATTTAAACACACAGGCATGGCTGCAGAAAGACGGTACCAGTAAGGAATCTGAATGGAATTTGGAATATTTGTGTCACATTCATTATTACAGGCAAAAGAAGTCATGCAAGAAAAGCACAATAAAGTTTATGTTTGATTGCACTCTCAACACCAAGTTAAACACAACAGCAACAGATTTTAGCCATTTTGCATCCAAACCAGTTCCATGAAAACTCACTGACTGTACATTAGGCTTGCTAATCTCAAGCAAAAACAATTTTGACAGGGTCTATGCTTACTCAGTGCTTCATTCCAAACATTTCTCATGTCACTAACTACCCTTTGCTCCCAATTAAAATAATAACTTCTACTCAGTAGATCCATGGTCCTTAAATAACATTTTCTGGTTGCTAAGAAATACAAAATTTTTAATTGATTAAATAAAAAAATTGGACAGGTTCTGAATATCTAAAAGTTTTGAGACACTGGAAGCAACAGATGATAAAACAGAAATAAATGCACATCTTTTAACTACCACATAACGACTTTCATTCCAACTGATGACAAATACTCCACATTCCAGGTAAGCATCAGCACTCACTGCAGCTTAAGTTACTGTGAGAGGTTTCTGAAGCAATATTTTGTATGAAAAGTGTCTTGGGATTTGCAGCAAACAGGCAAAAGTCACTGCATGTATATTCTAAACACACCTCCGAACATAAAATCTCTTTCTTTTGTCAAGCATTCTAAGGTTGGGGCACAGAGAAATGAAAAATGATGAGGTCTATTAAAATGTTTGCAGCATTCTTGAAAACTTGCTTCCTGTCTCCTTCCACATTTGTAAACTATGAACTATAAACTCCAACATTTTTAAAAAGTTGCAAGTCACACACAAAAATACAAATTCTTTAAAGTGAAAAACCAATAACACTATCACATTAGTTTCAGAGAAAAGGATAACAAATGAAAAGCCCCTGAGTTGTAGCATAACTGCTTTTATTTCTAAACCCACTGAGACAGCCAAGCTACTTGTACCTTAATATCTCACTGCTCAGTCATTAAAGCTTTAAAATAGATTTTAAAAAGGAGGTGGTCAAACCTACTAAGTATTCTAAGTCTGTCCCATGAGTTACAATTCTCCTTCCTTCATTTATTTATCACACTGACATCACAGCAATTACTTGCCAGCCTATGAACATCAAAAAAATCAGAAGCTGGTCACACTGTAGTTTGCTGCTCTGTAGAAGACAGGTAACAAACAGAACTAGCATATTTGTCTTCTGGGGACACCGAAACCCATATGCCTGAAACTGGGATATTTTCTGCAGATAATGAGATATGCTCTGTAGATACCTGCCATCTCTCTCTAACATCCAGAACTTGCTCATATAATTCCAGTAGAAAACCTTACAGCATAAGGGACTTACATACAAGGCAGTCTGCTGAATTTATTGTACAGTATAACACTACCATGTCCCTTAAGTCTAATAGGCAGTTTAGGGCATACAATCTTGAATATCCTAATTACTCATACAGCTACTGATCTGATATTAAGGCAGGCATCTGAAATGAAAGAAAAACTATAACCACACTGCTGCACTGTTTGGTTATTTTGACCTTATTAAGCTTGAATACACTTAAACCATTTATATACTTCCAGAAAATGTGCTGAATTTGTTGTTCAAATGCATCTGTTCAACTTGATAGAGGAAAAATCAACATTCTTATAAAACCGTATTCACAGAGAGACCAACTCAAGGAGAAAAACAAATACTAGTTCATCCCAAAAACACATGGGAACATAGAAATATTTTTTGCAGTGAAAACCCCAAATGGGAATGTACACAATGTACTGCACTCTGTATTGCACTCCACACTCTCTGTTCTCTTCAGCAGACCCACAGCTGAATGATAACCCTTTGTGGAGAACGTAAATCAGTTGCTCAATCACATGAAGAAAAGAGAGAGCAGACACAAAAATTACAACAGTGCTCTGTATGCAGACAGTAACAGAGCAGAGCCAAAACCTTACTTCCAAGTCTTCTTTTACAGCACTGAATTTATTGAAATCATAAATAATGGAATCATAAAAAATAACTTTAATTCTAACTTACCTACTGGAGTTTCTGTGAACACAGTTAAGGTCTGTCCTCCCACACTTTGCAAAAGAAATGGATGTTCTCTTGGTGCACTGACTGAAGCAGGTTTTCCTCCAATATCACTGATGCTTGCAAGCTCTTCATTCAAAGTAAATGACACCTAACAGTCACAATTGCCACAGTGTTACTAAACAGACTCAATTACACTGTTTTACTAGTTACAAAAAAGTAACTAGTAACTAGGGGAAACAAAAAGAGAGAAAACACAACTGGTGTAGCACATTTCCATTTCAAAAACATAAAAAGTGGGATAAGAGTCCTACATTAATCTTGCACAAACACATCTCAAAATGTTTAGAAAAAAGGTCACCACTACAATTGCTGCTTACAGATGGGTAAAGAAACTGAGGGAACAGGCAGACTAGATGGAAGTCCCACAGTAAGTCTACAGGCAGAACTACTAGCAGAATCTAGTAGTTCTTTCCTCCTGATTCTGTGGTACAGGTGTAACAAAAAAATATGTGACATTAGAAACCAGCATGTTCTAAACAATTTTTAGAATTCAAAATATAAACATTCATAATCTTTTTAATTAGTAAATACTTACTTCTGTTCTTCCTTGATTTCTGCAAAAGAAAATATTTAATGTTTAAATATTTAATAAGTATATTTATATTTCAATATTAAAAATATTTAACAAAGTTTCCATAAACTAATTCCTCAAGTTTAGCTTTCCTGATAAAAAAGAAAACTCAAATCCTAGCTGCTCAATTTTTTGTTATTCTGGTGCCCAAGAATACACGAGAAAAGTCAGCACGTGACAACAGAAGCAGTAAAATAGCACATGTAAGTTAAAGAAAATTCTCCAGTTACATTTCTTAGGTTTAAGAAATCAAACATCATGTAATGGGATATTAGCATAATTCTGTATAATTTATATTTCTAATCATATACAAGCAAGTACCATTCAGGTATCAGAGAAATATATATATTTTTGGCAAGAAACTGCATTATGTATTACAGTAGCTGCAACTATTTTACTGCAGGTAACTAGTAAACTAGGCAACTGGTAAAGGTATACTAAAGGCTTACTTGACAATCCTTAGTTTTCCCACTTCACCTCTTCCTGAAGCTTTATTCCACTGTTGTGACAAGTATTTGGGGACCTAAGCAAAGAAGACAGATTTAACAAAAAGCAGATTTCAAAATTCTATTAATTGTCTAAGTGTATATACTTAAAATGCTTTTACTGTGACCACTTCAGGCTTGGGTTGGAAGGGGCCTTAATAGTCACCTAAATCCAATCTTCTTGCAATGAGCAGGGACGTCTGCAACCAGATCAGGTTGCTCAAAGCCTCGTCCAACCTGACCTTGAATGTTTCCACAACTTCTCTGGGCAACCTGTGCCAGTGTTTCACTAGCCTCATCACAAAACATTTCTTCCTTACATCTAGTCTAAATCTACCCTCCTTTCACTTAAAACCAGTATTCCTTGTCCAATTGCCACAGGCACTACTAAAAATCTGTCCGCATCTGTCTTATCAGCCCCCTTCAGGTACCAGAAGGCTGCTATAAGGTCTCCCCTGAGCCTTCCCTGCTCCAGGCTGAACAACTCCAGCTCCCCCACCCCTTCTTCACAGAAGAGGTGCTCCAGTCCTCTAATTATTCTAGTGGCCCTTCTCTGTACTTGATCCAACAGGTCCACATCCTTCTTATGATGGGGAACACAGAGCTCTAGGTGGGATTTCACTGGAGTAGAGAGGAACAATCACCTCCCTTGCTCTGCTGGCCATGCTGCTTTTGATGCAGCCCAGAATACAGTTGGCTTTCTGGACTGCAAGTGTACATTTCTGGGTCATGTCCAGCCCCTCATTCACCAACATTCCAAAGTTCTCCGTACAGCTGCTCTCAATCCCTTCATGCCTCAGCTTGTACTGATCCTGGAGATCCACCTAACCCAGGCCTTGCACTTGGCCTTGTTGAACTTCATGAGGTTCACGTCAGCCCACTTCCCAAGCAGTTATATATACATATGATCTGCTAGGGAGACCAAAGGGCACAATGTAGCACAAAAATAAGGCTGGCATAGAGTCCCAAATGACAGAAAAATCTTATAGTACCTTGAGTCTCAAATACTATTATCCAATCATGAAAGGCAGAAAAAGATCAGCATGATATTCTTAAACTAAGTAGCCTCAATATTTTCTCAGGTAAAACTATACTTTTATTATTTATTAGAACTTATAATCTCTTGGGGGAAAAAAATCAAAAGCAACATGAACCAAACAATCACAGTTATGAGAATTTAGAGAATTACAACTCAGAGACCAAAAGGTGCCTCTGAAGAGAAGGCTTAGAGTTTGGAAACCTCAGAAATGCTGAGCAGCAGATCACAGCCCTACTGTACCAGATGTCCATTTCTCCAACAGCAGAACTACCTGAGGCAAATCTACCTCCCATCACTCATTCCCACACCTCCACTGTACAGGGAAAAGTCCGTGTGCAGTTAGTCATTATACAGAAAACAGACTGATCTGGCTGGGAGGTGTGGGGGACTCTTATGTTTTAGCTGTGCAGATTTTGTATTCAGTGGGTTCAACAACTAAATGAGCTCCCCAACCCCTTTTCCCAAACAGCTGCACAAATTAAGAGTCAGAGCAGCAACAGGAACAAGGAGGCCTGGTTTATGCGGCACATCCAAGGATTAAAAGCTGTTCCAGTGATGTTAACTCACCCACACAAATTCCTTCAGTTACAAAGATTTTGGTATCTGCAGCATCAGGTGACCTGGGCTCATGATGGACAATAAAGGCCTCTGGGAAACAGCGTGTACCTCAGAACTTTGAGCAATGTTCTTTACTGGTACAGAAAAGCTTATTGTGGCTCACACAGCCCGCAGCTACTGAAAACATCTCTGCCCATGTAAGAAAACGGTGTGAGGCACAGCCAATGAGAAACACAATAAGCTATGTCTATGGCATTTTCTGTTTCAAGCAGCAAAGAAGCACTCTGAAGTCTGACTTTGGTCTTGCATAGAATAAAACTAAGCCAAATCTCACTACAGAGCTGAGCAGGCAAAGATGATGTTCCAAGAACCTGTTGACAAAAAGAAACCTGCTAACTTCCTAAAGCTCAAATTAATTTAACACTAACTTTGCATTTACCTGTTCTTCAAAAGCTTCAGGAGATATCCTGTAACTGATGTTTAGCACTTTCCTTTAGATTCAAAGCACTCCATGAAGTACTGTGGAATAGCTAGAAAATCCAGATGTCTTCCAGCTGTCCTGACTAACTAAATGTCAGTACAGATTCCCATAAAGTTCAGACACTGGGTCAGAAATACCACAAAAGCACAACAGAGAGCCATGAACTGGCACCATCTATTAATATATATTTTTCCACAGTTTTCAAAGTGGTAATTTCCTACAGCAGATTTCATGCCAGATCAGATATAATTCTCTTTCTAAGGCCAAGATGACTGCTGTGACATGTGCTCCAGCTGACTCAGTAGAAATGTGGTTATATACTTGCATCTAACCTGTATTTAAGTTATACTGCCAGGTAATAAGGTAGATGCCCATTCAGCGTGAGTGGACAAGGAGTGAAGGACATTCATGCTGTTAAAATCACTGACTTGCTATGCAATATATTCAGACAGCAAATTTGTTCAGATTAAGAGGAGGCAGATCAATCATGCTTCTTTAAGCTGCATGGGAAACAGCCTCAAAGAGTGCATTTAATTATCTTTCTGCTGGCCTACCTGCAATCAAGGGCTACGCAAAGAAAGACAAAGGGTTATGAAGGACTGTGATCAAAGGATTACTTCTAGCTATCCACAGATACTTCAGATAAAACCAGATGGTACTCACAAAATCACATACTAAACTCTGGAGTACCACACTGATGACATAAACAATCACAGGAAAGACTAAAGAAAGTCTTACGTGCTGTAGACATCTTATTTTGCCCCTTGTTTTAACTTCAGCATAATAAAAGTTTAACTTATGAAGAAGAGTGAGTTTTCAAACTCTTAACACTCCCTGAAGGAGCATACGGAAAACAAGAGCAATCTGCTTTTACAGAGCAGGATTTTCAAAGATCCCACAGCAGGATTAAGGCCACTAAACGTTTTCAAGACAAGAGGCCTTTATTCTGGGGTTTGTAGGTAAGGATACTCTTCTCTCAAAAAAAATACACAATTTAATCACTAGAACAAATCTGACGTACTAAGGAGCATCACTTCAAGACCTCTTCACACTGCAGCTTTCCTCTTGCTACTCACATTGCACAAACACACCCAGGCTCCAGTACACAATGCACCCTGCAGGCAGTGTATGACATCAGGGCACCTGCTTCACACATCTTTCAGTTTATTCACAGCTTCCTATCAACCTTCAAGAGAAAATACAAAAGTAGCCTCTATCTGTAACAAATTACTTCCACTTATCTGTAAGAAACTAAATTAGCTCTTTCTCTATATGGCAATCCATATGCAGTGTGTACATCAGAAACTGAGTAAGGCTGATGTCAGGTTCTATGTTTTAATTTTCCTTTGAACATATGAAAATAATTACATAAAGATATCTTTCTAACTATAGATAAGTGCAGCAGATTAAATGAAAAAAACCTGACCAACACACATGGAATAAAAAATTAACAATGCTAACACTAATTGGGCTTCACTTTACCACAAGTACATAACCAAAAGTTCTTACATTTCTCTATAGTAGCTTTCACTGAAAACATAGAAAAAGATCCAGTTGCTTTCTGGACTTGTACTAAAGCAACTCACTCTCTTTATGGTACCTCCTTTTACTGTTCATGTTTCTAAAACACTCATCAATACATTTTTATTGCCTGTTAAGTAGTCTCCCCGGAATAATTCCCATGCTAGCACAATGTATGCTAAAAGGAAATCAAATAAGCCAGGTTTTTTATTCCATCAGAACTGACTGCTCCCTCTCCCAATGGAAGGATAAATTCAGCCTCATTATCGCAGCTAGTGAAAAGGTACAGGTACTGTGCCTTTGAGTGTTTTAGAAGTCCTACTAACAAGGATGACTGTTTCCAAGTCTGAAGGAAATCAAAGGATAAAATCCTGCACGTCTCTTGGTATGGCCCATCAGTGTTGGCAACTTTTTAATATTTTTTATTATCTCTATTATACAAGAAGACAGACAAATTATAAGTTCAGAACACATACACAAAGGATTACATCAACACTTACTTGGAAGAGTAATACTCAAGCATTCCTTTTTGTCCCATTTTCTCATTAAACCAAGCAGCACTCTCTACTCACAGAGTGGCACCAACTGTAAGCAGGCGTGTGCCTGAAAATTCCTGGCTTGCTTTAGGAAACACCAAACTGTATCAGACTACAGGACAAGCAAGTTCAGCGCCCTGTCTCCAAACGCAGCCAACAGCGAATACTTCAGGAAAAACGGGAGAAAATGTGAAGAAAAGATATTTCCCCAGCATGCTCTTTTAATTTCTAGGATGTTTTAGCAGACTTGGGTTATGGCAGCATATTCATTTTTAATCCCTCAACTGAATTTTCTTGCCTGAATTTGACTAATGGTGTTTGAGCTTTTGCAATTTTGAAATTCACAACTTCTTATTGCAACAAGTTCTAAAATTTAACTACATACTGTGCAAATTGGTACCTGCTTTGTTTGCTCCAAGCCCCATCAGATGAATTAATCTGACACACCACTAATTCTTGTGTTCAGAATTACTCTTTCCTGTTCACTTCTGCCTATTCACTTCTTCCTTATCCACACATGACATTACTTGTTACTTCAGATCTAGTCCTCTTGCCAACCTAAAGGTAATAACATATTTAGGAGCTCCCTCCACAGCCATCACTCCTTGTTCCCAAGACTATCCCTGGTGCTCTCCTCTGTACTGTTTCTAGGTCACTGTACACTTTCCACAGCAGGGAGGACAAGACCACAACTACACAGAGCATTCCGCATAGAGGCAACATGATGGTGCAATATTTTCTCTTTGGTTTTCTGTATCCTTTGTAATCACGTCCAATGCTGACTCTGCTCATTTGACATGACATCCTTACGGAGTTACCCACATACACTGAAAACCTAAACCTCTTTTTGAATGACAATAACCAGCAGAGACCAAACTGCTGTGTCCGTATAACTAGGGTAAAGTTTCTCCATGCATGTGAGATTAGATTTTTCAATTCTATCTGCCATTCCTTCATCCTGTCACTCGGACTATCATGATATACTTCTGCAGCTTTCTGCTGTCAGCTTTCCTTGATACTGCCTTGGACAACCTATTACAATAAGGGCACCATGCAGCATTCACTGTGGTTTCATGACACTCAGGTGCCAGTGTAAGACACACCAGACACTCAGGTGTCATTACAAAAGAGGCTGGCAGAGGCAGCGATCTGCCCACCAACAATTCTGCACAGCAAATCAAGTCTGAAATCCCCCATAATTTTTAAAGGCCATAATAATATGTTTTGGTAGCTGAAGAATGATGACGTCATGCCCCCCTCACCACCCAGGACCAGTATTTGGGTACCACCCTGTCCCCACAGCTCCTTTGAAGTGGATGGTGTGAGCCTGTTCCTAAAGGAGGAAGGAGAGGAAGTGCCAGATGTAAGTGTGGCCCTGCATCGGACAGGTTTGATTTGATGACCTCAGTGTCTTTTCATAGCCCCTCCACTACTGCTGTACTTGTCTAGCACCAAAGGGAGCTGCAGAGACAAGATACTGGCTTTCACTTTCTTTACTGGTTCTTGATTTTTTGGGTTTTTTTTAAAATAAAGATGTGAATCTAAGCGCACTCAAACTCTCCTCAGGCCTCATAGTTTTGGGGATATAAACTTACGCTGCCATGCTTGTTACTTGTAACAAAGCACCAGCCAAGGACAAGGACGAGATTTTTTTACTGTGAGGGCAGTGACACGCTGGCACAGGTTGCCCAGGAAGGTTGTGGCCGTCCCATCCCTAGAAGTGTTCAAAGCCAGGCTCGACGTGGCCCTCAGCAACCTAGTATAGAGACAGATGTTCCTGCCCATGGGGGAGGGGGGGGGGGGGGGGGGAAGAGGGATTTGGGCCAGATTATCGTTAAGGCCCATTCCAACCCCTTCACATTCCATGATTCTATGACGGCCCGCGGTACCCAACTTTCCCTGCGGTGCTTCCTTCACTCAGCAGGTATGCGGGCCCAGCCCCGTGCTGCCCCCAGGAGGGGGCACGGGGGCGGCGGCTGCCCCAGGGCACAGGCCAAGCCCGACGTGGGCAGCCCCGGCCTCAGGCCGCGGGACCCGCCGGCGGCCACCCCGGGCACGGCGGGGAGGGGGCGAGCGGAAGGGCCCGACTGCCACAGGCCGCGCTGGGCCGGGCCCGCGGGCGCGCCGGAGGCTCCTCACCTTCACCAGCCACATGCCCGTGTTCTGCTTGGCGCCGGTGAGGTCCAGCTCGGCCCGGTCGCTCATGGCGGGGCCGGGCGGGCGCAGCGCGGCCCGATCGGGCGGCGAGAGCGGCGATAGCACAGCACACCCGGCACACGGCGGCCCGCGGCGGACAAACCTCCTCCGTTCGCACCGCTCGGCGGGGCGGGTCCTCACTGCTTCCGGGCCGCGGGTTCGAGTCCCCGCCCTGGCGGGGCAGCAGGCATGGGCAGGTCACGGTGGCGGCTGCGGAAAGTTGTAGAATGACGCAATCGCATTCTGAGCTGGGAGGGACCCACAAGGATCTCTCTTGGTTCGGCACAGGACATCCCCAAGAATCCCACCATGCACCTGGGAGTATTGTCCAAACGCTTCTTGAACTCTCTCAGTATTGGTGGTGTGACCAGTTCCCTGGGGAGCCTTTTCCAGTGTCCAGCCACATTCTGGCTGAAAAACCTTGTCCCAGTATCCAACCCAAACCTCTACGGACTCAGCTTCAGGCCATTCCCTCCGGTCCTATTAGAGCTCACGACAGAGAAGAGATCAGTGCCTGCCCCTGCACTTCCTCTCTTGAGGAAGTTGCAAACTGCAGTGAAGTCTCCCCTTCTCCAGGCTGAACAGACCAAGTGCCCTTAGCCGCTCCTCCTCATACGGCTTCCCCTCTAGGCCCTCAGTAGCCCTTCTTTGGACATTCTCTAGTAGCTTTATACTGTTCTGTTCTTGTGGTGCCCAAAACTCCACCCAGATTAAAGATGAGGCTGCACCAGCACAGGGTAGAGTTGGAAATTATTCTCTCCCTGTACGGGATAAGTTATCCCAGTGCACTGAAGAATGACTGTAGCATGCAAAATGATCTAGGGAACTGGAGGAGCCTTGAGAGAGGAGGCATCACCATGGCAGTACTCTTCTGTGTGGAAGTAAAATGTCCAGTAGAGGAGCGGCTCCCGGAAAAGGGCTCAGAGCACCATGGTGTGCCCAAAGATCACAAAAGTGAGGAAAACACAAATAATTAATTGCATTACATGGAAAAAAAGTAAAGAATTAAGCTTAGCTTTCCACAAAGGGAACTCATGGGAAAGTGTTGGAACAGGCCGTTTGAAGGTGGGATGGTGTCTTGGACATTGAAAATGTTCTGTCCAGAGAGAGCAAGTGCCTGCCCATCCTGCTTTGAGGTGGGGGGTATTTGGCTTAGATAAACCTCTCGAAGTCCTTATTTTGTGACTCTGTTCCTATGCCTGGGGAAGGTTTGCCTCTTTGCAATTTAAACTTGTTATTTCTCTCCTATCCATTGTGGTTCTCAGGTTGCCCAGAGAAGCTGTGGATGCACCATCCCTGGCAGTGTTCAAGGCCAGGTTGGACATGGCCCTGAGCAACTTGGTCTAGTGGGTGGCATCCCTTCCCATGTCAGAGAGGTTGGAACTAAATGATCTTTAAGGTCCCTTCCAACCAAAATCACTTTATGATCCTCTGATTTTATGGCATAGAAAGCATTTTATTGCCTTCCTCTCTGCAGTTTTACTTTATCCCTTCACTGAGATGTTTCCCTTTGCTTTGTCTCCACTTATAGTAAAAAATGCCAGTTTGTTCAACTCTGCCTCATAGGTCATATTTTCTAGACCTCTGATCATGCCCATTGCTCTCTGAAATCCCCCCGGTACAGGTTTACATCCTCCTTGAAGTCTAGTTGCTCAATATGAAGATTGTACTCCATCTGAGGCTGTACCAGCATCAAGCAGAGAGTTTTTCTGGTACAATATGCAACAAATTGCTCATCTAGCTCGCAGAAAATGATCTCAGTATTACATCTCAGATATGATAGTCTGCCTTTCTAATTATAGGCAAACATCTAGGTAACCAAGGAGGGCAATGCTTTTATGTATATCGGAAGAAATAACAGCTAACATTGAACTATTCTAATTAGGATTAATTACAATTAAAAATTACTTTTGTTTTTACATTGGAAATGTATTTGTCTGCAGAACTCACCTGAGTGGGTGGGTAGAGCTTATACTGTTAGTCAGCTTTCACTAGAAATTCAGATTTCATTAAGACAACCTTTCACAGACACACCAGGTACATCTCTTCAAATGCTAACAAAAATGGAAGCAGATGCATCTCAACAGTTGTAAAACCAGCCACGATTCCTAGGACTGTGCCACTTCCAAATATTGTAGGTCGAAGACCCTAAGGTTTTATTCGCCTAGAAACAGGATGAATCTACACAGACAAACACCATCATTTTGCAGTCTGCTTTGGGCCCTACTCATAGAATCATAGAATAGTTTGAGTTAGAAGGGACCTTAAAGATCATCTAGTTCAAAATCCCCTGCCCTGCACAGGGAAACTTTCCACTAGACCAGGTTGCTCATGGCTCCATCCAACCAGGCCTTGAACACTCCTAGGGATGGGGCATCCACGGCTTCTCTGGACAACTTGTTCCAAAGTCTGACTACCCTCATTTAAAAACATTTCTTTCTCATGTCCAATCTACAACCTACCCTCTTTGTACCTTTCACTGCAGTCCCTGGGTATAAAGTCTCTCCATCTGTCTTGTAGGCCCTTTTTATGAACTGAAAGGTCACGGTAAGGTCTCCCTAAAGCTTCTCCAGGCCCCCAGCTCTCTCAGCCTTCTTAGGGGAGGTGCTCCATCCCTCTAACCATTTTAGCATCCTTCTTCTGGACCAGCTCCAACAGGTCTGTGTCTGCCTTGTGCTGGGAACCCCAGAGCAGGATGTGGTACCCCAAGTGGGATCTCAAATATTACCCCAGTAAAAACATTGAATTAACAACAAAGTTGTCCCTCTGCCACCACTTCCAGCTCAGTCTGTGTGCTCAGATCACACCCGCCACCACTTTTCAAAAAGAAAAAGCAGTGGAGTGGTTGTTTCTAACGGGAGAGACATTTACAGCAAAGCAGAGTCACGGGGGTACAGATGAGCCTGTGCTCCACCAGATGTGCCTTGGAAGAAGAGGAGCTCCACTTGCAAGCAGCCCAGTGGTAGGAGACAGGAGCATGGCTGACCACCTCGGGACTCCTTGGAGAAGGAATTCATGAGGAGTCATTATTCATATTCCAGGCAGAAAAGACAGTAGCAAAAACCTCTGTAAAAGCCTGGCAATTGGGGTGGCTCAGCTGGCAACCCAGAGGGGAAGGCGGCCAGGCAGAGATCTCTCCTGGCTCTCTCCAGGCAGCCTTTCCATACCTGTTTCCATGGAAACTGAATTTAAAGGGACAACAAGCAGGAAAAGAGTGCATTTTCATTAATTCCTCATTTTAAATCTCAACCTTGTGTTTGCCAGGGACACATTTAATGCCATGGAGGAGGATCCAGGGACCAGCTGCTGAGCAGCAGAGCTGTGTGTTAATCAACCATTTTCTTCTTGCATGTATTGAAACAGATGTTGTGCCTGAGGAGAGAGGTGGCCAAATTCAGGCTTGCACAACCTTCTCTCATTTTTTTTCCCATTGTCCAGTGAGGTGAGATAAAGAGTCTGCAACACTGTCAGCCTCGCTGACAAAGTTTCTCTTCATCAGTTTTAGGACTGGGCTAATTACTGCAGTCTGATGGTGCTGGGTGAAAACCAGCACAGCAGAAGAGGCAAAAGGTCTGATGCTGTCCCACTGAAGCTGACAGGAGTTTTGCCAAGGGGAACTCACATGCTTTCCTCAAAGCCTGGCAAGAATGAGGGGAGATGTGCTTCTGGAAGCTGGCAGTCCATTCTAAGATGTCCATGATGGACAAACCATCAAACAAGATCCACTGAAAACAGTTCTTAGCATTAAAATGGAGCTTTTAGGTGAGAGGGAAAACCTGTTGGTTTTTTTTCATGAGAGTGTGCTCAAACCATTCAGCTATATCCTCTGTGGACAAAGACTGCTTTATTGCTAGGTAGTGCTAAAGCAGGACACCTGGAAAGTCTCTTCAGCTCAACTTCCCAAAGGTGTAACCAGAGACAACACTCATACACACGCTGGTCACTGCTTTGTGACTCACTGGTTCCCACTGGAGTAAAGGAGACCTGCATATACAGGTAGAGAGCTGGGCAGCAACTCCTGGAGGCTTTCTTTTCCAAAGCCCCCTTAATAGCACCAAACAGAGGAACCTCTGTAAAGACAGCTCTTGAAGATGTCAGGATTCCTTTGCTCCAGCTTCACTGGTTTTCGTTGCAAGATGATTCATGGAATCACAGAATCATAGAATATGCTGAGTTGGAAGGGACCCATCAGGATCATAAAGCCCAACTCCTGGCCCAGACTGGGACATCCCAAGAGTCACACCCTGTGCCTGAGAGCATTGTCCAAAGACTTCTTGAACTCAGACAGGCTTGGTGTTGTTACCACTTCCCTGGGGAGCCTGTTCCAGTGCCCAACAACCCTCTGGGTGAAAAACTTTTTCCTGATATCCAACCTAAACCTCCCCCAACTAAGCTACATGCTGTTTCCTCGAGTCCTGTCACTGCTCATCAGACAGAAGAGATTGTTACTTACCCCTTTGCTTTCCCTTGTGAGGATGTTGAAGAGTGCAATGAGGTCTCCCCTCCATCTCCTCCAGTCTAAACAGACCAAGTGACCTCAGCCACTGCTCATACGGCTTCCCCTCCAGGCCTCTTCATCATCCTCATGACCCTCCTTTGGATGCACGCTAATAGCTTAATGTCTTTTTTATCTTGTGGTGCCCAAAACTGCACACAGCACTTTAACACAGTTCTTATTCCCTGCCTGTCAGGAAGAAATTATGGGATGATGCTGTTTTAGAAACATCAGACATCTTGGTGAAAACTACATTTTTAAGATATTTTTCCTGGTGCAGATAAAAACCTGGGGAAGTGAAGCAGTTGATGTAGAAAAGAAATTAAATAGGGCACAAAATAATTATTGTATTAAAAGCTAATACAACACAGAGGTCTGTTTTGCGCTCTGTGTAGATGTCCCCAAACGTTCTAATTCAGATAGAGTAGCAGACAACAAACACCTTTGTACACCAGATTAAACAAATCAACTCTAATCGCACTAAACTACAAGTACTGAATTATATCAAGCAGGTGGATCCCAGCTTGCGTTTCAGTTTCTAAGAAAGGCAGAGCACATGGAATCTAAACGAGAGGAACAAAATTTTCATACATGCATGACAACAGAGAAGATATTGCCCTGAGTGACAGAAAAATAGAGTTACAGCTGACTTTGGCTCCTTTTCACTGCTCTGCCAGCAATGCATTTGCAGACACCCTGCCTATTACTTTCCACATGGTGGATGAGAAGGTGAAGTGTGTCTGGCACAGGCAGAGAGGAGAGGGACTGCAGCTCCTCACTATGGTCCTGTGAAATCACATGACACACATGAAAGCCTCTTCCTGCCTTGAATTGCTGCAACAGTTTTGCTGCTCTGGAACTAAGACTCCAGATGTGCAACAAGAGTCCAGCCATGGACTCTCCCAGCAAGATAAACCACACCACTGGGCCACAGTCTTCCCTTCCTTCCACTGGGACATGGCCAGCAAGCCTCCATCTCATCACAATGTTTTGAGTGGCTCGAGACTCATAAGGATGGGAGGAGTTTGGGATGGGCCATGAGGCTGCCCAGGTCATGCTGGCCACCTGACTAGCCCAAAAAATTGGGCACCCTAAAAGCCAGGGGCCACGACTTCCCTCCTGTGGCCAGATGCAGCTTGGCTGTCTCACAGCCCAGATGCTGTGCTTAGATACCCCAGATGCTTGGGTATCTGAAAGCGAAGTGTTCACTTAGATTTATGCAGCTAGAAGACCTTGCTTTGGTGATTTCTCACTCCTCCTCAGAGCAGGTCTGCTGGGGAACAGCTGGACCACCCGTCTCCTTTTCTGGCTGCTGGTACTGAGCAAGTTGCAGGATCACCACCTCCTTAAACCACACACCATATGTGATGGGAGCCCTCAGCATTTGCAAGTGATTCCTGGTAGGTGTGTGATCTTACTTCATCTCTTGGTTCTCGTGTTTCGAGAAGGCTTTTCACAGTAAAGATTGATGCTGCAGAAATCTGGTTTCATCTCTCCTCTTCTCTGTGGATGAGGTAACACCCCCAGTTAGTTTTCTAACAGGTCCAGATGTTGGAGGACAGCTGAGTGCTGCCCACACCTGGAGGGTTCCTGAGTTAAGCTGTGTTCACAGGAGCTGTGCTGGGTGTCCACAGGGTCAAATTATTTGGGTCTGGAGTTAGAGCTGAGATCTGTTGCCAGGCACAGAGGGAAGTTCTTGCAGAAGCTGATTTTGATTTGGAAGCACCAAGCCAGGAAGACTATTCTACCATCAGCTAATGCTCTGATGTCATTCTTGTCAGCCAGCCTTCTCATTAACAAATTAAGGTGAGCAGGGAACTCTGGAAGAGGAAAACTAATGGAGTGAGATTGTTACAGAGCTGCTTGTCCTACTCTGCTGCAAGTTCCACACAGCATCTGCAGAACTCTGCTGACCAGAAAGGATCTCTCCTGCAGCCTGAATATGTGATTTTTCAGCCAGCAAAGATGCAAAGGTGCAAGCATTAAATCTCAAAACTACCATTAGTGCTTGAACTGCCAGGGTAAGCAGAAGGCAAACTTTTGCTGTCTTCATCCGTGATGTATCATTTGCTTGCCTGCACTGCAGGTGGTCTGTGTAAGATGGAAAAAAGGCAGGAAATAATCTGCAGAGAGGCAAAAAACATCTGGGGAGATCATGATCATTTATTCTGGAACAGGAGAAAAGAAAGTCTGTGTTGTTTGTTACCAAAACAGGGCACAGGCCAGCCTGCGTATCTATTTCCTGAGGCAGCAAAGGATTCTCAATGTCTTTTTAAGGCCAAAATATATGTTGTAGTCATTGTGTTTTCAAACTGCTTTTGAGCAACGCATTAATAACAGACTTGTTCACCCCAAGCTATTCTGTGGCAGAGGGTGCGAAAGCATCAAGGTTGTGGCAGATCTCCCATTTCAGTGCAATGCTAGGCAGTATGAAATCTTAAACATGGCACTTCTGCCTGAAAACAGAACACAAACCCCCAGTTCTGAACAGAGAGCAGTCTTCATTCATTATTCAAGAATTTTAATTCTTTCTATATGTTTACAGACACACATATTTATCTATAACATGCATAGGAGAACACTTAGTTTTCAGGGTAGTGGCATTGCAGCTTGCTTACAGTTTCACCCTTACCACGTCTTCCATCACACTGATGATCTACAATGAATTTGACTGCAGGCACCTTGGCCTCTAGTTTTTTTGGATTTTCACTATCAAGGAAAAATAAATAAAAAAAAAAAAAGAAGAGAGAATTGAAAGATGCAGCTGCATTTTTTTTTTTTAAAGAAAACACTTGTCAGAGAATTTCAGAGATACTTGTTGAACCTCATTTAAAATAATTTCTTAAAAAGTGACCATAAAATTGACATTATCTTTTTAACTCAAGCTACCTTTTGCCTCTCTCTGCATAAAAACGTATTATCTAGTGTTTTTCACCAGTGTCCCTCAAGAAAGATTTTGAAGCATGCCACATTTTCAACTCAGTAGCTGTACAAAGATAATAAGAACTCTGAACAACTTGTTGCTTTCTAAAGTGCCTTTTCACTGTAGGTGTGTAGATGTTATATAGAACTCAGTGCTACCTGTTCTCCAGTCCTCCACTCCTTTACCTTTCTTTCTGATTCTTTTCTCTGTTGATGTACTACTTCACCACAAAAGATCAGTGGTATCTACAGTTGTTTGTCTCTGGGACTTATTGAATCCATGAATTACTTGTTGAAGAGCAAGGCATTTTCTGCTCAGCTTCCAAAAAAAAAATTGTTTGCAATGGATTTATTTCCCTTGTGTTATGATGAAACAAACTTGATTATATGCCACTGATATTCTCATTATTATGTAGGTATAGACAATGCACAAAGTATGTTATTGTCATATGTTATCTCCTAATGGACTATTGTTTTGCAGAGGGGGCTTCCCAATGAGACTAGGAGAAGGCTGTGTGACTAAGCTGAGCAAAAACAACATTAGTGACCAGAAGAGCAAATCTACATGGCTACTAAGGACACTTCTGCTGGGAAGCCAGCCAGCCTGCTGTATAGGGGTCACACTGATTGAACATGTAGAGGACTGACTGGCTGACAACCTCCTGCATCTGCCCATGGCTGAAAGCATAGGCAGGTGTATATAATTTAGGCAGGTGTATATAATTTTGAGATTGTGTGTACATCCAACCTGCTATCTCACTGTTGCACCTGGTTACAGCTCAGCCACAGAAGAGCCTCACAACAAGCTCTCAATGAGATAATTAACTGGAGACATCAGACAGGTCTGCTTCATTACTGCTGTATACTGCCTGCAGGTTCTTTCCAGAGCCTTTCCACCTAATGGCCTTTGCCATCAGCTCTTTTTTCCCTATGTGCTGATTGTTGGCACTTCTCTAAAACAGTGATAATGATCTAATAAATGTGATTATGTGAGAGTGGTTTGTCTCCCCACTTCATAAGCTAACAGTGCTACTACAGTCCAAAGCAAAATACATTCTGTTTGCCACAAAGACTGGCTTTCCCAGTAGAGGGAAATGAATAAACTGGAATTAGTTGAAAGTGTTACAGACCTACAACTGGACCACATTTTACTGGATTTCTCTTGGTGGATGAGGTTAAACAAGGTCTGAAATTTTGCCTTCCAGATAATTATTATGAGTTAAACATGGGGGGAAAAAAAAAAAAAAAAAAAGAAATGGCATTTCAGCCAGTGGGAGGAAAATAAGCAGAAAAGGAACCAAGGAAAGCAGAAAATAAGACCAGTGAGGACAAGAAGATCCAATGAGAACGTGTCAAATGGTTGGGGCAGAGACCCAGCAGAGACTGCAGGGGCAGAGAGGGGTCAGAGACCGCAGCCAACCCTGATGGCCTCATGTTGCTTCATTTTATCTTCTGGTAAATGACACATGGGGCTTGGAGAAAGAAATGCAATGTTTCTGGGATTATTTGTTATCAGTGGCCATTTCCTCATAGTCTGCTTCCTGCTGAAAACTGCAGGCTTATCACTGAGGACAGTTTCTTCTGGAGATTAAGCATTTGGCAACAGCAGCCCCCGGAATTAGCACTTGCAGCTTGTAGGATACATCCACCTCCTTCCAGTAGCTCAAACACTGTTTCACACGCAAGTGTCATTTCTGGAGTCCTGATGTGGTCAGGTCAACTCTTCGCTTCATATACTCCTGAGGTTGAGTCAGTGAAGCTTTATGTAACAAAGCTGAGTGCTGAACTCTTTCTTAAAGTAAGTTACCAGAAGAAAAAACTTAAAAAACAATAGGCCTTTTCTGACTGCACTGAGATTTCCCTTCCAAGCCTGCAGTATTTTCACTAGCTTTGCAAACCTCATCCCATTACTTCTCCCTGCTCTTATGGCTTGCAGGACCTTTCTTCCTTTCACCCTTGGGCTTACAGTGGCTCTCTTCATTCTGTGAATTCAAGCTCCTGTCCTCATTTTACCACGTTACTTAGTTGCCCTTCTTTTTAACAGGAGTAGTTTTCCTCACTTAAATAACCTTTCTGGTTGTTATAGCTTTTTCAGGGCCTTACCATTATATTCTTATTCTTATCCATACACCTTCTTAAAACCCTTTTCTGTACTGCAGCACCAGTGCTACATCAAACACATGTAATGTTGTCCTTTTGGTTTCTTATTATCAGAGCATTTGCCTAATCTGCCCTTCCTTAGTTTGGGGCTCAGAATCCCTCAGCAAATTAACAGTCTTGCTTTTCTATGCCGTTCTCTGAGAAAGAGTATTTTCTCTCTGCCTGCCTTGCCTTGCCCCATCGATCTGGTTCACGTCTGCATGGCACATTAGCTAGTTGTTTCTTAGAGAACAAAAGGAACATAATCCTTTCAGGAACAGTTCAATATGAGCCACCATGTTTTCTACCTTCAACACCTCTGTCTCTAATTTACTGATTTGCTGTTATAGATTTGTTATCATTGCTGACTCTGACTCAGCCATCTCATAAAAAACCACTAAAGAACAACTCTGGCCCCAGCTGAGCTTCTCACTCATTTTGCTGTCCCTGCTGTGCATCTCCAGCACCTCTGATGTCCTTGGCTACCACTGAAGATCCCAACCCTTTTGATCAGGAGTGGAGACAGCAATGACTTGAAGTCAGCCATAGGCTTTATCCTCACTTGCTAGGCAATAACAACTCCCTAACAGCATGGTGGTTACATTGCCTGAACTTTCTTTGTCCACATGGAGAACTTCTGGGGTGAGAGAAAAGGCATCTTTCTGACTGTGCTAAGAATAATGAAATCTGATTTTTCTTCCACTTAAATCTCATTTGACTGACTTTGAGTCTTTCTTTTGGCTCAGACAGGATTTTCTGTCATCAGTAATCTTAAATATCAATATGACATTACAACTGTGCAATACTTTTCAACATGTAGATGGTTGAAGTTGAAAAAGGGAAATATTTAAGGATTTTCTTTCCATGTGGAGAGATAAGTAGCAGACCTGAGATTAAATTTTTGTGATTCGCTTTCCTTGTCTTTTTATTCTGATCTCAGTGATATACAACCATGCTTTTGCTGAAGAACCCAGACATAGAAAGTCATTTGTGCTGCCAGCTCATCTTGGGGTTTCTAGGCATACAGAATCCTTTAAAAAAGGAGTCCACTGCTATATTAGAAAGGTGGACGACATACAGTCATTAAGATGACTACTCAGTAAAACTCAGCTTTTGAAGATCAAGGCAGGTCATATAAAATAACCTTGTGCTTTGATGAGTTGTAAGTTTGGCATGAACTCCATTTTGAGTACTTGTGGACCAAGTGATTTTCTCTCCTATAAAACACTGCTGATTGAACCACCATTGTGGTTTTGATGAGGGACTTTGAACTGCCTGTTGGAGTAGCAGGAGATTTCACACCAAGAGAAGCGAATGTAAAAGGAATGGCTAGCAATTTCCCTTGAGCCCAATGCGTGTTTAGCTGACATGTCTGTTCAGAACAAAAGGCCTGGATATTAAACCATACATTGCCTCTGCTGAGAGATAGTGCAAATTATTTCTGACAGCCATTAAGAGGTGCTTCAGTTAAGCACCCATAACTGTGCAGCTCTTCACTAGAAAATTTGCTGATATTTTGAAAACATGTGATACTTCCCTAGCCTCAGAAATCCTTGGCAACCTGTCAAAGATAAGCGTCAGTGTCTAAGTCTCTGCACTAATTTAATTACTGCTATAACTTGCTAGAGAAAGTGCCAGATACTCACCTTCTTCTTTGGAAATGTGATATCTTTGGTAGCTAATTGCATCTTTTTTTAAGGTGTTTTAAGGAACTGTCCATTCTGACCCTCTCCAATAATGTAGCTTCTGTCAACTGCTTTTGAGAGCACCGGGAGACCCATGGCTGATTGCAGATTTCCATTCTTCTACCATTGCTCATCTGTACTTGTAAACAGTGACCCAAAATAGAAACATGAATGTTGTTTGAACAGCCAGTATTTGCTATAGAACAGCAAATTTGCTAAGAAAGTGTTTCCACAACTGGGGGCAGGCAGATCCCACAGCCTCTGCTCAGGTGAGTCATCTCTCTGCACACAAGTGGTGCTGTCAAGTTCAATAGGCCTGTCTGCGCAAGGCTCGAGGATCAGACTCACTGGCCTCCCGTCACCTGTGGCACAGGGACAAAGATGTGGACAGCTTTTGTATTGTGGATCCTCTGCATATTTTTGCATGAGTTTGTGAATCTACTCTTAGTGGGCAAGAGTGTGTGTGTGTAAAAAGGCAAATAAGGTGAAAATCACCAGAAATTTAAAAGGGATCTTCCCCCACCTAAACACAGTCCCTCAAAGTTAATGTGCCATTGCACGAAGTGCTGCATTGCATATAAAAATGCTTCCTTGAAAGAATCATTAAAATTGCAAAGTCAAGTAGCCAAACAAAAGAGGCCAAAACTTAGGCTGCTCAAGCACATTATTTCTGTATTTCTGTGTTTCAGCATTATAATAGAGCCTTGAATGTCATGACTACACAGCGTTTAGCTTGTTTTTCTATGGGAAGGAGGCCTCTGGGGTCATGCTGTCTGTGTAGGTGTGTGTCTATTTGACAGTTGTTCCCTCCCTAGCTTTTGAAACCATCCACCAGTTTCAGCTAAATCCTAAAGCTACTATACTGTCATAAATGTATGGAAATTAGAGGTCCAATTGAGGAAAGAGATCCTGCTAGAGATCCAGTAAGAGAGTGCAAGAGGAGGTGCTTAAAAGACTCCAGATATGAGAAAAAACCTCAGCTGATCTCCATGCTTTATTAAAAACTTGGCCACAGTCAAAGTTTACTCCTCTGATGTTTCTTTAAATGGGATAAATATATACTGTGGTGACACTGCAGGCTGAGTTCCCACTGGTCCCAGAGCTCCTTGCTCCTCTGCACCGCCCAGCGCCACACAATCAGCACTTCCCATGGGGACAGTGCTACAGCACTGGCTTGGCCCACACTCTGGGGAGTCCCTCAGCCTCTGCCCTGCCCACTGCCTTCCATAAGCAGTGCTCCTTCTCCATAGGATCTGCTGTGGCAGCTGCTGCCACTGAAGCATGAGGGCTTTGCAAACATGAGGAAAGCCATCTCTGAAGCTCCCAGTCAGGATGCCTGCCTTCAAGGGGAAGAGGTTCAAGTCCTCTCCTGCTGTGGAAATGTGCAACAGACAAAAAATGCAGCTGCCCTGGGATGTATTGGTCCTTCTCATGCAGGAAGCTGGCAGTGAGATGCTGTACAAACCTCTGGGGGAGAGCAGTGCAGGTGTCTCTCTGGAGAGAGAGTGGCCATGGTCAGGAGCAAACATGAGATGCAATGGATAAGCAGGGGGAGGGACAGCAACCTGGAGTGGCTAAGCCTGAACCTGTCTTCCCAGGACTGAGGAAGACCATTATCTCTACAGATGGGAAACTGAGGATCAGTGAAAAGGGAGCTTGGATGCTGCTTCCCTTATAGAGAGGAGCCTTATGAAGAAGTGAAGAGGTGTTTCTTCCAGGCAGGGGTTGAAGGAGTGAAGGGAAGGCTGAGCTGCACACGGGTTTGTAGCCATGGATCAGTGTTGCTAGTCAAAGATGAACACCAATTTTAAACTTGTACTAAAACCCCTCTGTGTCCTGTGAAACAGAATTTAAGATCTGTGAAGCATGTCAAAGTGTTATACCTTTATTTTTTATGAACCAGACCCAGTTGCATGCTGTCCCTTCTATTTGCAGTCTGTGAAGCCTTTTGGTGTGGCAGTATCGCTAGAGCCAAAGGTTTAAAGATTTTTAAGTAGGTGCAATAAATTTTATGAAGCCAACTAATATAGCTGGAGAAAGCAGATGAGGTTTGGGGCATGTATGCTTCTTAGGAAAGGTGAGGTGAATTTCAAACCTACCTGCACATGGGGAACAATTGTTCTGGGTTTAATTAGACCTGTGCCTGAGCCAGACATCTGACAGCACCTCTGGAATATAAAGACAATATTGGTAGTTATTTCCTAAGGGGAAAAGACGTGCAGGTAATCTGTAGAATAATAGCAGCATGATGTAGAGCACTGAGAGATTGATTATTGGAAAAGGTGCAGAGAGGAGGTTGGTAACTCATTCAAAAATATTAATATTCAGGGAAGTGATGAGATACAGATCCCAGATTTACCTGAAAAATGTTTTATAGGGTTTTCTTTGAGAATCAGGGCTGGGAGATCAGAGGTAGAATGACTACACTGTAAGAAATGTTGTCTGTTGGAAGCACTTCATCCCAGCTGACTCATACAAAGAGTTTAAGATTGTATCTTTTGACAGGCTGAGAAAGAAGCTTTCTTTTGCCTTTGCAAAGTTGTGCCTAGTGCATTTCAAACTCCCGATCATTTGGCAGATCTTCACTGTCTCATATTAGCTGCTGAACCAAGAATTCCTCCTGTTGAAGAGTTTTTAGTATGACTTTTTAATCAAGACTGCTCAGTTGCTAATTGAGGATGTGCAGCAGTCAAAATAGGATGATGCCTCAGCTGCCTGCGTCATGTCTCATCTCATTTGCCATTGATATTTGAATGCTGGTGGTGATCCCTGCTTTTCCTGTGTGTCTAAAGCCAGATGAGAGGTTCCAAATTCACTTGTCCATGTCCCAAGAGGTATCAGTCTGTTAGGCTGTGCCCATCTCCCACTGTTGGTGAAAATTATCACCAGCTGGTGGATGACTGAGTAGCTCCTTCCACACTCAGTTTTCCAGGACATTGATGACCAGAATTTGACAAATGGGGATGGAACGGAAATTTCACTGGTTGCTTCAGCTGATGGTGTTTCATCGTGTCATCCCAGGAATGGACAAGACCAGCTGGTTCCTGCAGGCCAGCCCAGCCACATAAATGGAGAATCCCGGTCTTGTGGGGTGGACAGTCTCCCTGCTCACACAGATCCACTCACCCCGGCATTGCTGCAGCCCTTGCCTGGGGAAGCAGATCTCAGCCAGCTCCCTTGTCTGAGGATACAGAATCACCTGAGAAGGTCTCAGGGAGCTGCTCCTCAGGCTCCAGCCCATCTCTTCTCAGCATTTGGGACCCGAGATGGTCCAAGGCTTGTAGGTGGGGTTGATTTGCTAAAAAATAAAAAAATACTCCTGATGTTGGTGAGACTCCCAAATTTGCCTCTCACAAATTTAAGTCCATATTCCAAACCAAAGCTTCTTAACAACACAGAGCTAGGAATGCTTTAATATTGGCAGTGCTACTGGAGTTTATGCTCTGAAATAATTGAAAAAGTGATGTGGAGTCTTGTGGGTGGTTCAGAGCTGACACCTGGAATAGGTAATACCAGCTGACAGAACATTTCAGGAAAGCTGCAAATACCTGGAAAGAGGGCCCCTCACTGCCAAATTTTTCAGGCAATGTTTGCATTACATGTCATTGCTTTTCTGGTTCCTGGCCATGCACTTGTTCCTGCCAGAGTATCAATACTGAGCAGAAACCTCCTCAAGAGCATCCCGCATAACCCTCAGCACTGAGGTGGTGGTTTTGTGCTAGACTCTGCCCTAACAGGCTCAGTCTGTCATCTGCATCCCTCTCTGAGCCAAGGTCTGTGTTGGGAAAAGGCATTGGAGAGAAGATGCTGGACCTGGGGCAGCAACAGTATCACAACCCAGGAGCGTGTCCATGGCCTCTATGGAAAGGTGGCATTTTTAATGTGGGCTCCCTGTCTGCACACAGCATGACAATGACAGGAAGAGCTGCTCAAAGTCTTTGGCGATGGCCTTGGTTTCTCTGCTCTTGGAAACTCTCTTTTTGTGCACAGTAATGAGTACATCAAAGAATTAAAGTATTGCACTGAGTACATGACTGTGAGTGCATCCTCTCACTTCTCTTATTTTCCTCTCTCATGCTGAAGAGGCAATTAAAACCCAGTTGCTTTTGTTGCAGGTGGTCCAGAGGTGAATAGCAACTGACCTGTGTGACTGTATACATGAGGATCTACTTGGTTCTGTGACAGTAGCCCATTTTTCCCATGGTTGCCATGGAGATAAAGTCTGAGAGGCCTTCACTCTTTTATGTCCCTGGAAGATCCTGAGATGGCCTTGAGGCAACAGTCAAGCCCAGCTGGTGCTGATGCTGGCTGGAGGACTCATTGATCCTCTCAGGTAAGCCCATATGGAAGGTCAAATCCATGTGGTGTGGGCATCAAGGAGCTGTCCACTAATGAGGTCCCTGGGCTCTTGAGTTACAACTCCAGTTGGAAAGCCACCTGTGGTAATTTTGAATTACCTGACTTCTCTCTGGCAGCAAGTGAATCATGAAAGTTCAGCTGCAGAGAATGGATTCATTGTACCTGGCACTTTGATTCAGTGGGCAGATGTGGAAGAGTGAAAGGTGAGAAACTACTAGCAGAGCAGCTGGGGATTGGCACACATGGCATTTTGTGTGCATTTTATTTTCCACCTCAGACCCACTATTTGTATTCTGCTTGCATGATGATAAAAGCTGAGCCTCACCTGGGTGGTGGAAGATGAAAGTTACCTTGGAAACCGCAGCAAGACCTTGATGGCTTCTGGTCAGCTTCTGCCAGGCTCTGAGCTTTGTACACACCAGCAGCAGGCTGGTCTCCTTTTCGTAAGTTGCTGGTTTTCCATTATGCCTTTTCTCCCTGAATGGGAACCCACCACTGTGGATTTATCATCTCCTGGTGCTGGGGGGCATTAGATGTGGAGCAGTGCTGCACTGGGAAGCAGAAGTGGGAAAGTGGGCTTGCTTGCTTTCACAGAGCTCAGATGTCCCTCCAAGTCTGGCCAAACCTTCAGGGAGAGGTACAAAGCAGATGAATGGAAAAAAGTAAACTCTAAAAAGTGGAAAGGATCATTAGTCTTCCATGGCCTCAGTGTCAACTCTCTCAGCTTCTGTGTAAGGTGGAGAGTCCCCACTCCCCATCATGCTTCCCAAGCACTGTGCTGAGGTTGCCCATGATGGCCACTGAGATGGAACCAGGCTGCCCACGGCTGCAACAGGGTTCTGCTCCCATGGCTTAGCATATGGCTCAAGCATTTAACCTTGTTGTGTCCCTCTTGTCCATGAGGCCAATGTGCCATCCACAACTCCATCATGTATTGTGCAATGGGAAGAGGGGAAAGTCAGGCAGAAGAGGAAGATGCCAACACATACAACTCAAAGTCACAGTAAATGGCAGACCTGGGGTATGGAAT